>OX401974.1:1985891-6785891 GCA_947859335.1 Tortricodes alternella | reverse complement strand
ATCCTTGCAAATGATAGGAACAATGTCTGTGATTTGTGTCTAAGTTGTTACGGCAGCCCATGACTGATGCAAGTACAGTACATTCAAATTTTAAATTAAGACAAGTTTGAAATGAGTGTTGCACTGCACGTTATTTTGACATAAGTTGTTGCAAAAAAAACCTGAGTCTGGGGTTCCGGTGGAGCGTCAAGACAAGTAGTTGTATCTATGATGCCAAATTGCGGTTATATTTCTAATTTTTAAGTGTATTATAATAAAACAAAATTATTAAAAAGAATAGGTATAAAGTTATAAGAAAGTATTTTTGATATCCTAAGACTATCTCTGTAGGTGGACCTACAATAGATGTATGGGTACCTACCTATATGGCGATGCGCCTGCGCAGTCCTGGAGAGTTTGGTTGGTATCGCACAGGCGCGAAGTGATCCCTCAGGTGTGCTCGCCCTCAGCCCCGCCCCCTTGTTTATTGCTTATTAGCGGGCACGGCGGCGGCACGTTTGAACTGCAACTCTTTGTTCTCGCCGACAACCACCCCCGCCCCGCCCCGCCGCACCCCGCGGCCGGTCACGACCAGTATGCTACGCGAATCATAAATTCTTGCTATTTGACGTTAGCTTGTGTAGGTGATATCGATCTTAGTTCAGTGATATCGACTAAAGGAAGTGCAATAGCATCTCAAGATAGGAGCTTTCATATAAGACGGCATTTAAATGCGATTAGCTTGGCAATTTCCGGGATAGATGCCCGGTCTAGATTCTGTGTCATAGATTTTGACTCGAACCTAATCACATTAAGGCATTGTCCACTGTTACCTTTATTTAAGCAGCTTTGAATAGCTACAAATTTAATTTTGAACGTAGGTATCTGAGGGCACATTTTTAAAAGGCTAGTGACGAAGAATGTCGTTGGTTATAAATTAGTATGTAATTCTTTAGCTCAGAAAATGTTACCGACAAAATCTTACAAACTAAACTAAACATAATTATTTAAATCTAATTTTAGTTAATTTCTAGGTGTTTGTTGATTACAGAGTGCCGACAGCTGCATTACCCAGGCAGCTATATTGAGCCTTGTCTGTCCGTTCGTCTAACACTGATTGTTAGCCTGTCAGCCGCAGAACTTAACGACGGCTCCTCTCCACGCCACGCCATTCCCGCGACCTCTACTTCTCACCAATTGCCAATATAATCATGATAATTTGCAACAACTAGACTGTCAATCAAAAGCGATAAACATAGTTTGCGTTATCCTAAAGACACCGCTTGAACTGCCAAAGCAAAGCAGAGTACTGGCGATTCTTGAGAATCATTTGTATACTTATCTACAACAGATTAAATAGGGTCGGTAGGTACTTGAGACATGATACATGTGCCAAAGCTTACATTACCGATAGATCTCTATTTTAAAGTTACAAAATTCGCACAGATGTCAATTGTGTTCACTCGATCGAACGTCTAACGCCGATAACAAAAGCAATTGCTGGGAGCGCCGTGACGGAGTAATTCGTCGTTTCCCTTGCAGGCTGGATGCGACGATTAGCCTGGCTCTATTTACTTGTCTCTCCCGTCGGCTGGAGTTGGCAGCTGACGCCGGACGTGCCCGGCAGACGGACACCGTTACGAGAACGACTTAGAAAAACGTTTGCCTGGAACAACCGACCTGTCTGTAAGTCCGAGCGGTTACACGACACGGACAACTAGATCGTTCCTTGATTGACCGCCGAGAAACTGAACAGACAATTCCACGAACGTAACTAATAACGATTCGCATACAGGAACAAATAAATCTTATTATACGTATGTCATTTCTTATCGCTTATTACAACTTTGAAAGAATTGTAGATAATTCAAAGATAATAAAGGTACTTAGCGGAATAGTAATAGTAATGTACCTATTGATAAAGCGAGTTCCCACAGGCGCGATATGGGCAGATCGCAATCTCTCCCAGGGCACGACCGGGTACAGGGCCCGCACGTGGCCTGGAGACGTCTATCGCCTTTAATCAGCGATAATCTGCGGCGCTTCGGAAACAATACCACCATACATCCAACAAATGAGCGCAATTAAAGCCAATAACTCCAAATGCTCCGCCGATCAAAACCGCCTATATTCCACTATCTACCTCTAGATGCATGTTTCATTAAAATTGATGTCAAAGTTTATGTCACCCATCTTTATAGGGTTTACGTTGCTTCACGCGTGAAGCCATCATAGGCATTACTTAACAATAAGTTTTTGAACACTGCTCCGAAATACATTCAATTCTCAAGACCTTTCTTCGAACTAGTCTTTCTCTTGAAAACTAATCAGCCATTATGGCATCAACCTTCGCTTTTACGTACGGCGATATATCTCGCGCACTCCTCGGGCACAGAGCGCGCTTGTTCCCGAGGAATTAGTCCTGACAACACCACAATAGTCCATAATTATGAAATGTGTTGTGATTCTGAGAGGATTCTTAATTTTTCTTCTGCACCGAACAATGCAAAACGGTAATGTAAAAGGAGTCAATCAGTCCGCGTCTGCGAAATACGCCCGCGCTAATTTATGCATCTCTGCAGCGTGGGCTCAATGCAATTTTCGCTGTTAATACTGTCTCGCGCGGACAAAGGGGATTGGGGATGACGCCGTGTACGCCCGTTTTATATAATAGACTAGCATTATTTAGCGCAGCTTCAATGACACAAATCAAACTATGACGGATGGCCGATGAGGTGCGGGGAAGTGCGAGACGTGAATCCTAGCCTCTTATGAATTTATAGCGAACGCATATTATTTACTAGCATTATACGCATAATTTGCGAAGCTGTCGCAAGGGCTGGCTATAATTTCACGATGGCAGCAGATCCATCAATATATGCCTCGGGCCGCGGCCGCTTTCAATTTGTAGGCCGCTTACATCGCCGGCAATTACCGGACGGACGGAAGGCCGATCATCATCGATATACGCGCTTAATAATGCCTAATGACAGTTAATAAAGACAGAAAATAAAAGTGTGATGATTACTTATTACCTGCCATGTAAATGGTAACGGTCCAGCGTGCAGTCAAGAACTAGTATGTACCGTATACTTAATCTATTTACAAAAAAATTGCGTCGGTGCTATGAATGATGGGTCGTTTCATATTTGCTAAATGTCATTTATTTACCTGCTTGCATATTCTTGAAATTTGGAGTCGTCATTGCTACCGAAGAGCATGGCAATCTCCATAAATTCCAATAGTAAGAGTTGAGTCTCCAAATGGTTAAGCAATGAAGCTTTCATTCAACGAAATATCACAAGCCAACCAACCTACGAGTACACACACATCTTGCACTTACCCCACTGACACAGTACCTATTATAAAGACTTACTGTAGTAAAATCTCTAATCCGCATTCGACCTATGTAAAGGGCCAAGCGCTTGGCGCCTGTCATCAAGAAACTGTAATCAGAGCAGTATATACCTACTTACCCATAGTAAAGTCATAGTTGCTGACACTAATAGTTCTTTTGTAAATATTTTAAGAATGCTTACGCCATATTGGGGCAAAGTGAATATTTTTAATAATCTTATGGCCGAATTCAGATAGGACACTCAAATTGATCTTTAATTAAATGACGTTTCTGTATAGGTTGACATGTAGTTGAGGGACTATGTATTTAATATCTAATCAAATGGTTAAGTGGCGTTTCTGAATTCGGCGATTAGACTTATTACTACGTTTTTTCACAGTTTGTATGAACTTCTGACCGATCGAAACTCAAAAATTGGCATGCGGATTTCCCTAAAACATTGTGCTTTTTCAGTGTCAGGAGCAGTCATAGAAGTTTTTGTTTCAAGAATAAAATTGTCCTAGACTAGAGACTTCCGAACGATATTAATTTATCGATAAATTGTACTTTCTTATGACAGTTATGACTATGAGATAACGTATAATATGAACATGCAACTTGCATATCAATTATAGAGTAGGTATAAATACTCGTATATATTAGAGTATACCAGTATGGTACAAAATGTCATACAATTTACCTAAATAGGCCTTTGTTGCGAGTTACTCTTGGTTTTAGTTTAATTTGTATGGAAATCGATTGAATAGCATTAAAAAAGTTTTTGTGTAAGAAACACGTTAATAATTAAAATTGATTTACTAAAATTGACGTTTATTTGAATTTTAAAATCCCTAATAAGAATATAAGTGCCTATAAGTTACTTAAATAAAATATATCATTATATAACATCGATGGGCACCTAGTGACCAGCATTTTAGTTAATTTCTATTTTACCGGTGAACTTAATACCTATCTACTATGAAATGTCACTTTGAAATAAGTATTTGAAACAGTTATCGATAACTTTAATATCGGGAGGAAGTCCCTAGTTAATTGACGTTTTTACCACAAAAACTTCTATGTCGGGCAGGAGTCTGAATTCGTGTTAATGTATACGAAGTAAAATTGCTCAGGCGACCTTTTACCTCTCGGAACTACATACGTGATGCTTAGGCTTGTGTAGTACATGTACTAATGAACTAAAGGAATGAATTCCCGTCACTGTACTAGAACGAACTATTCCGTAACGTTTCTGCTCTTAGTACATTTAGTACATTGCGCGGAGCGAGCAGCGCAAGCGAAGCGATCCGATCAGTGTTGCCAACGGATGAAATAGCAATCCGCCAGATAAGGCTCCTCAAACCACCAGAAAATCACTAACAAAAAGATGTCCCCCTCTGAAAACCGCTAAAATTTCCACTAAGATATATGAATATGATTAAAGCAAAAAAAAAGAAAAGTAAAAGTACGTTTATTATTAAAAATCTAATTGTAGTTATTATCATTTTTTACTTTTAGCAATTAAAAAAATCAAGTTGCTTAGGATATTATTTATATGAATAAATAAATCGTCTTCAGATGAAGCTGCATTTTCATTTTCAGCCTCACTGTTATCAGACTGATATGACTCCTTCGTCCCAATTTGTTTTATAATATTTAAAGGAATTTCATAACTGTTGCAGCACTTTCCCATTAACTGCATACCGCAGCGTAATAAAAAAAATATATGTTTATATTGTGAAAGTATAAATTTGGCTAAATAGTCGTTTCTTATAATTTATGATAATTCTCCTAATCCGCTAAAAAAACCACTAGCCACTAAAAGCAAAAATTTGCCACTAAACGGGGGTTCCAAACCACCAGATTTAGTGGGAAATCCACTAAGGTGGCAACACTGGATCCGATTGACCGACCGAACGGCTGCACATTGGCTCTGTCAGAGTAAGACAGCAAGAGGGAAGGAAACGGACCAGTCGGGCGGGAGCAGACCATAGAGAGATTATTTCAGTGTACTAGTGTACTAAAAGAACTCAAAGAGCGAACTAGTACATTCGCACAATCGTACTAGTCCGGAGCGATCCGCGCAGTGAACGAGCACGCACAACTCTAGTGATGCTATACCTATCGAATGAGGGCACGATGACGATGCTAGTGTGTTTCATTTTAAAACGTATCTTTCCAAACCATGTTCATGGATATAGCAAAATATTTATAATTCTGTACTGAATTTAAAATACATCAAACTTGTCTTCCTTTTGTAAATTTACGTTATGGAAAAACAGCGCCTCTATTCGGGAACGCTAATTCATTCTGCAGCGACTTGTGAGTGAGATTTCTCATCCCACTCTTACGCATTAGGCGTCGTGCGGAGGAGTGGGATGAGAAATCTCGCTCGCGAGTCGCTACAGAATCACTTAGCAGAGCTCTTAGCTTAATAGAGGCGCAGGTCCTTGGATATGGTAAAAAGGCATTAATCATTATGTATATTGGTATAGAGGTTAATAGCTCCTAAATAGGATATGTTAGTATAAACTAACATTATTGTTTAGCATTATTGTAAAAACAAGTCCAGTATAAATAATAAAATAAATATTGAATAACGAATAGACAGCACCAAATAGGCAAGTATTGCCTTTTTATCTTGAATTACGAATCGCATTATTTTTGTTCTAAATAAAGCTCAAAAAAACAGAGAAACTATATCGAAGATAGTATTTTATGACATCAACCACACCTAATTCGAAACCCTTAAAGCCTTCTGGGATGAATGTTGATCCAAGTTTTGTTGTAATGGTCTTTTTCTTAAGACCAAATTATGAAATATAGTTAAGTAATTGTTTAATTCAAAATCTGTAACTAAATAAATAATTTTCTTCGTCTTCCTCCTCAGATAAAAATGAAATAAAACAACAATAGAATCGGTTTCAGTTTATTCGCACATAGGGCCGAGCCCCGATATGTTGCTACCATCGCGTGCTCACATCTTAGCGCACCTCTGTCATTCAACTTAGATCCGGTTTAAAGTCTTGCTAATGCCAATAGTGAGCTGGTCAAAAGGTTACATTATTGTGTATGTAGATAATCGTTAGTACAATGATACGTTCTTGAAGCACACGAATGCGCATGGGCTATTAACATTTCAACGTTATCGCGCAAATATAATAAAAGTGTTGAGATGGGAAGAGCAGTTGTGTCACACAAGAACATTCACAATTATTATTTAGCTACCTAGTGTTTAGTGTTTGCAAGATGACAAATTTAAATTTAAGCTTCACTGCAGCAAACTTAATCGACCGGCACCTCAATTACGTGACACAATTGGTATCGGTTTGGCTCGAAAAGTAAATCAATTTAGTCTTCACTCAATGTTAATAAGGGGTTGGTTTACTTTTCGCGAAAGCGATTCCAATTGGTGTTACGTAATTGAGCGGCGGGTAGTTCCTTGTAACAGGAGCGCCATTTTTTATACATTGGTTAACAGAAAGTATACAAACCAAAAATACATGTATCTTAAACGATTTAAAAAAATGTGAGTAAGATATCGCTTTTGATTGGAAAAAAGATGCTGATTTCATATTAGGAAGCAATACATGTATGAAATCAGTACCACAGCAACATAAGGTGTATTTATGTCTCATGGTATTGAATACAATATACGTTGTACTATTCTTACTGGTTACTGGCTGTATTACCTTTGTGGACTCTTGGTGTTATATTTCTACAAATGTCGTATTAAATTGCCAAGGACTTTCATTCTATGCACAGTAAGATTGTCAGCGACCGAGGATCTGAAGCATTTACTCAAAATATACAATAACTCGCATTGGGCCATAATGTGGGCTGGGCTCGTATTAGATACATACCTACAGTGAGAGCATTTTCATGAACAGCATTTCAATAGCAATTCAGTGTTTTTCAAACGTTAAAACCGACCGAATGTAACACATACAACATGACATTATAGGTGAAAGGCTCGCGCAAAAGCTCTAATCTGTGTGTATACACTTATACTGGCATATACGTAGGTAGATGCTATTACAATAATACATTTAATTTTATGTAGTTTTCCCAATGCTTTAATTTTATTGAAATATTATTAAATTATTGTTGGGTGTGAAATGGAAGCGCTCGCCTCTCCCTATGGGTGCAATTGCCAATAATGTGCTAGGGCTAGGCAGACAGATAAAATAAAGAAACAGCATCACATCGTTCACACACTAAACGGTCAAAATATCTTCACGTTTTAGCACCATCGCGCTCCGAGTTGTCATATGCTAAATTATACCTCGTCTACAGTAAAAAGAGCGCTAACGGCCATACATTTTATATGGCTGTCAGCGCTCTTTTTACTGTAGACGAAGTATATCAAGTTTGTATGTGTCAACTAAGAGTGACAACAAAGTACTAAAATGATCAGATATTTTTGACGCTGGCTGTTCAGCGACCCGATTTCACTTGTCAGTGTATTTTTGAGTATATGCAAATTTTGACCAGTAGATAAACTAGAATCCATAATTCGGCAGACTAAATTTGTCCAATGAAAGTGTTGCCAGGTATAGATGCCACATTATTTTTAATTTAATAGTGATGTAGTTAATGTCGACGTTCTGGTATCGAAACGATCTACATGGCCTGTCAAGTCTGATTTGGCTTCCTATTTTTTAATTAAAATTGGGAATAGGCATGAATGATATTTTGCCTGTACCATCCTCATAATTCATTAATTAGCTTTAAATTTTACTAACTGCTATCCAAAGCCATAAACTTTTTTTAATATCAATACGAACAGCACTACCCTGACTGAGGAAACACTGTACTCTTGAGCTGTCAAGTTAGTTTGCCGAATTAATAGATTCTTGTTTATTTGCTTTTGGTCTTAGCTAAACTGTCAGATGCGTTTATAATATGAGCGACGCTTTCCCAATAAAACATTCATTACTTCTTACCTTACAAACATCTAAGTGATCATCTGGTATATACAGTGCTTATTCTACAAAAATAATTTAATCAATTCCTATACAATACCTACATACATACATCTTTATACTATATTAGTGGAATATAAATAGGATATCTATATTTTACACACGGTTACGCGTTGTAAATGGTAAAACAAGTGAAATATATCGTTTTCGTAGGCAACAGGTATTTTTTGGAAGTAAAATATAGTGATCAGAAAATTTTAACTGGTCTCTATACACAGATATGTTCGGCTTATTTGAATTTGCTAATTGGTAGTTGCATAGAAGGAAGGTTTTCGGTAATCATTTATCATTAATATGTAGTGAAGATATCAAAAAGACAATTCACCTACATAAGTACCATTTTATACAAAACTCACTTATGATATTTTTATTTAGGATAACAAATTGCGCCAAAATATCAAATAATACTTTTGCCTCGATTTTCTAAAGTGAAATTACTATAACAACTCCGTTGATTACTTAACATTATTATTCTTATTGGAATGTTATTATATTACCTCTTCATGTTTTTCATACTTATATTATAATGAGGGGTCTAATCGCTAGTTCTACACATATTTTTTTACAAACTTGCATTCAAACAGTAATGCTCTTTGGTTCAAATACATATTTTCTTGAGTTAAATTTTCGTTATAAGAAATTAACAAACAAAATAGACAACTAGTGAGACCACCCTCTCTTAGGAAAGGTAGGACAGATACCTAGCAGGTAACTAATGTTAACATCTGATCTACAGTAACAATACATTTTAAATCATCTTTTCCGGTAGGAACTATGTAATTACTTTCTTAAAATATTCCAATACAATATTTGTTCCTAAATCTAGATTAATCACTAATAGGTACTACATTTCTTCAATCCAAGTCGTTTTTACAAGTCCTCACAGCACATTTTCGAAAATCGGATAAAATCAATAGCAAGATCGTTCATGGAATGTCTTTTCAATAGTTCACATTACAAATCACATAATTGTTCTGATTCACAGTGGGTGTCGCGGCGACGGCGCGTGGTCTGGTCTGACGGAGGGCGCGGCGTGCGACGGCGAAGGGTAGGGGCAGTAGCGCAGGGGGGTGTGGGGTTTTTGCATCCAGAGGTCCGGAGGGAGCGCTAGGGGCTGCGGCCAGGCGGCGGGCCAGCCGCGGCCGCCCAGCGCGAGCAGCTGCAGCGCCGGCGGCGTGCGCGCCCACGCCGCACGCTTCTCCGCCTCCTCCTCCGCGCCGCCAGCGTACAGCCGCAGCGGGGACCGCAGCAGCTGCTGCTCCATCAGCATCAGCTCCATCGGATCTCTGGGGAAAAACCAACGTGACAAGTTCAGTTATCTGTAACAACTTCTATAATTATAACATAACATGATCTCACATATTTTATCCACTAATCCACCTAACCTAGGTAGTTGATCGATTTTTATCCAAGAGGACCTATTAATTGGTGGCAATTTGAGAGCACTTGACAATTGCACTATAAAGGTTAAATTCTGTATGCTTATCCCCATTTTAAGCGATCCAAGCGAAACATAACAGTGCGCTCTCAACATCGTTAATTTCATCAAAACCGTTAGAATCAAATGCACGATAAAACCTAATTGCCTTAGGTATATAAACAAGTATGTAGAATCCCGTGTAGGAGTAGCTGCCGTTTCTAAGTTCCGTTGAAACGGTGGCACGCGCACGTGCAGATTCTGCGAATCGGGGGCGTTTGCGCGTTGACTGTTCGTTGGCTTTCAGCGGTCCGTAGTCCATTAAACTTTATTCGCAGAACGTCTTGAGCCCACCGTATGGACCACGTGGAAAACTAATATGTATATATTATACTTATTCCTGAACTTATCAATTTTTAACCGACTTCAAAAAAACCGAAGGAGGAGGTTCTCAATTCGACGCGAATATTTGTTTCTATTTTAAGGATATAAGCTTTTCATTTCTCTATTTGTGGACTTGCATTATCTTTATTTGATGGTCTGATTAATTATACTACCTAATTAATAATTATTAAATTATGAACTTATAAGGCCAAGTTTGAGGGAAATATTCTACCATGGCAGTAGGTCTAGATGTTAGTAGGTAACAAGATCTAATATTGGTGAAGATTGTTTCGGCGAAGCGTTTTTACGAGTGGTGTTAACGAGGCGCGCGCCGGCTCGTCCCGGCCCTTTATTGCGGCGCGGACGGCGCTGCGCCCTTTATCGGTTCCCGGAGCATGTCGCGCACCACCAGCCGCGCTTCCCAAGAACCCGCTATTTTAGCTACTCTACGAAACTATCAACTAGCAAACTTATAAGCATGCAATAATGCATCTTTCACGCCCGGTCACTGGAAGTCGAACGGTTCCGTTCCCGAGCGAGATCTATGACGCTATCGTGCGCCAGCCTGTGTCGAGGCGTCATTAATAATGGGAGGCGTTGGGCGAGATACGTGCGCTGCCCGAGAGCGGCAAATGAGCGTGACGACACGGCGAGCTCGAGGTGAGACTCAAAATTGGCATGACATCATGAGATGCCGTGTCGAATTTAATCTATCACCGATGAGCTCGCGGCCGCAGGCGCCGGCGGCTCGCCCATGAATTAAAACAGGTAGGTTGCCCACACATGCCATACGAAATGTAGATATTTTTTATAACCGTCCTAAATTCTAGCAAAAAAACTAATAGTTACTTAATAGCGGATACTGTATTAGTGAAACCGTATATTAACTTTCTCGTGCAACTTACCGTTCCAATAATTTCACACACCGGTTACATGCGACATAAAATTTTGATTACCGCTTGGAGTGAGTAATTTACCAAAATATCGACGACATTAACAGGTAATTCTACTTATTAATATCGCACTTCAAGAAAAGTAAAGTACACCACTTAAATAAAAACTGGCCAAGCGCGAGTCTGACTCGCGCGCCGAGGATCCTGTACTTGCCTATGAAAAATACAGAACCCTTTAGGTAGGTTACGGGACCCGAAAAATTCAAATTAAAATCTTTTACGAACCGGGTAATCATTTAAAATATACCTATGAAATAAAACAGATAATAACTTTCGCAAGCTCCTATCTCTATGCAACCGTTGAGTGTGATACGCCCTTATGAAGGTTACTCCGTTTTATTTTGTTTTCTCGAAAATCATTAATTACAACTTCGTTTTATTTTTCCTGTAATATATAGGTACCTAACTTTCTCTCAGTATGAATAATTTGAGATTTATAACAGAATAATTTGGGTTTGCAAATTTCAGAGAAAGGTGGGGGAGGCATTTTTTCTAACCAAATAATAACAATATGTCAACAAAAAACTTTATTTTTCAATGTTTAAACATATGACACCCTTTCAAATGACACCGATTTTGACCTTTCAAAATTGGACCCAGATCCTTTGAAGTGATATTTCAAATATATTTATACATTTTATTCCTGCAATATATGGAGCATTCAAGTTCTATAACTATTCCATATTCATAATATAAGTAGTTGCTGAGGTCATCGGCTGTGACATACACACAGACAAACAGACAATTCTCACAATAACAGTTCCTATTTTACCTTTTCGGTACGGAGTCCCAAAAATAGACCCCACTTATAAATCAACATAATATACATGAAAACTGCGTTACAGAGATCGCGCAACTATGCAATTAGACGCATTAAATAAAAATAAAAAATCATTAGTAAAAATGTTATTGGTTAATTTTTAAGTAACGTATAGCTATCGTGTCCTTTATGTTTTAAAATTAACACGTTTCCGAATAGCACAGTAGAAACGTCGTAAGCGGAGCATTAACGCTCGACTTCTTTTCCCTGCAATGTTCGGTGGTTATGTCGTTTCGGGTGCCGTGGGGGCGTTAATGGCGTATTTATTATGATCTCGGTATCAGCAGTAATAGCCAACACTCTCCGGCGGCAAATTACAGGGCGGCGGCTCTTAGAGGCCGCCGCTAGGGACGGGCCCGTGCGGTTTATCGATATCTCGTCTCGGACCTCTTATCGATATATATTACGACTGCGAATACAAAATAAGTCTATCTAAGGGTATATTTTTGTAAAATGTATTCCAGTTATTACTAATGATTTTGGTGTATATATCACATAATTATTATTATTAAAATAAACAAAAACCCTCGTTATATAAATACAATACCAATAGAGCAGTCAAAGTATTTTCGAACGGATTAACTAACTCGAGTAAATAATATGTTCATAATATTTAGCAACAATACAAGCGTACAGACACAGTACTAAAAATTAAGTCTGTAGAAGAGTCTATTGACAGCGTCATTATTTGTTATTACATATCTACTTACTATCCACATTAAGTGCAATGTGGGCGGATTTGGCGAGGAAAATAATGTATGTACAGGCCGCTACTTTGTAATCGTACTTAGATGCATTATTACAGCTCCGTCCAACTGAGTTACTATCAGTGCCATATAAATAATGCATAATGATGAAAATTCTTACGAATTAAAACTTTCGTGAGACATTATTAAAGCGTTATCGCGGTCAAAGCAACCCGCGCACCGCGACCGCACTCAACCTGAAGAAACATGTCGGACTATTTCTGACAATAATTCGTGAGTAAAGCCGTGTTTATTACTAGTGTTAAAATACTAACCATCTTCATTAGATATTTCTTCCCACATAAATTAGAAGCAGTATGTACTGCTAACGCTCGTCTAAGTCTGCATAGCATTCTTTTATCGCTATGCCCCCGGAAACAATCCATTTTACTGGTATAAGAGCCAGGTTCAGGCTCCAAGTTGATTGATACTTCTATGCCAAATATCATAATGAAGTCAGTTTTCGCTCTTATACGAACAATTGTTTACACTTAAAGCTTATCATCTCAAACTAGTTCAACTTTCACTAGTCAAAGATCAAGTGTTTATAACTGCAAACCACGCACCGCCCCCAGCCACCACGCGGTTGTCGTTAAAGGGATATTTCAAGTGCCGACCGACACCTACGCATAAGTGAATCGCGCGCAATTAACGAAGAGGTGCGTCGGCACATAAATATCGTCCAGACTCGCGCTAAATATCGGCTCTGATTGAGCGAGAGGCGTGTCCTATTAATTAATGGAGCCGGCCACCACGCCAAATCCCACACGCTCTCACACTATCCCCATCAATCACACTTATTGTCTGACGATTTCGGACGTCAGCGAAGGAAGTCATTAAGGCTAGGCCGGTTGTTTTAAACATTTATATTTGTCATTGTAGTTTGACTAGTGTAGATTTATTGTCGCAAAAGTTCTTTTGAAATCAGAATTGATTAATTATGAATTTCTAAGGCTGAGACGGGACACTCAAATTTTATTCGTAAAGGCTTTGTAACATAAATTTACAGTTGTAACATAAATTTCATAATATCATATCAGATAGGTACAGTAGCAAATTAATCTCTAAGCTTAAAATAATCAATAAATCAAAAGTGAAATGACAAAGGCTATTGAACATCGAAGACCATTGTATCCTATCGAGAAAGAAATAGGTACGTCGGTTGATCGAGTCACAGTACTAAAAATGACAGTTTCTAAGTGTATCCAAGAAAACTAAATAAAAAGTACCCGCAAAGTGCACGTTCACGGGATGCACGTTCACGGTTAAAATACTCACGCATGCACAATATTCATTTTATCGGGACCAAAAATAAGTTTATATGTATTACATAGTATATCTCAAAATACAGTTTGAGAAATAAGTTACTTCTGCGGTCGCAAAAATAGCGTCTAACCGAAAATATTTCATATCTCAAAAACTACACAACACATCATATAGTTTTTTAAGATCTACAACTCGAAGTGTCGGATTTCTTCAAATACTCAATGTAAATATTCGGCTTTCAAACTGCTGCCCCGCACCGTTTGTGAGTGGGAACTCAGGAAATGACGTTTCCTGAATACCTACTTTTATTTACTTCTTTTTATCTTTACGATTCAAATGTGCATGAGTCAATTAATTACTTATTTGCGCATGTAAGCCAAAAAATTTAATATTACATACGTTTCTCGAATCTCGTACTACTTACACTGCTTTTTCGCTCGCATTAAGTCAGAAAATGTTTCCAAAACAATTGTCACAAAAACTTCAACTACTGGGCCAATAACCACCAATCGATTAGTTAGAAAAGTCATTTAAAATGAAGTGACTGCATCGTGGTATTTTGTTTCTAGACCATTCTTAAATTGTAGTAGGTAGATCCAAAAATATTAAAGAAAAGAAGATAATCATCACCCTTCGAATCTTAATACGCAACGTACCTACTACGATGCATTATCAATAGTGTGAAAGCTTCGGTACAGTAGTGCAGTAGCGACGTGAAGCGAGCGAGGACACCGGGAGGAGGGTGGTAATTGCGCGATAACATCTCGAATTAGCCGTCAATCACTGCGCGTCTCTCATCGCGCCGCCGCTCTATCAATTAATACAAATCGGTAGTCACGTACTGCCGTGTCGAAGATTAGATGAATAATAGCGCGTAATTCCGACGATCATGCCGACACTGCCTGGCGAACATGACGCTTGACTTTTGGACCAAGATTGTCGTTATATTCGTACCTACAGCCGATGCCAGCTTGAGCAATTGTTGACAATTTACAATTCATTTTACACTAACCTAAGTTAATTCTACAGCGTCGTGAATCATAAAACCTTTAGACATTAAGCATTCAATAACTGTAAATTATTCACTATTTTAAAGACAAGGTAATTCGCGAAGACATAACCATTAAAATTTTATCTCTTTCAAGATCCATGAAAATTATAGGTTATTGTTTTCTGTTAAATGACCTTCAACGTGGTTTGAATGAGGAAAGATAATTGTTTTTGCATAATTCAGCATCAGCAGGTTGTTGGTATAAACAGTGGTTGGGACCGGTTCGGGGAGTGCGCATCACACCGATGGGCAGATAATAGAAATGCGCTTTAATTTGTCGTTTAGGGCATAATGACCGCGCGCCCTGTGATTACGCGCCGCGCCGCCGCCGCGGGCCGCCGCTGACGTGAGTTCCCGCCGCCTCCTACCACTCGCCTCTCGCACGCAACTCTCGCACATTACCCGTTATAATAATTTAATTATAATAGTTCATCTCTCGCCTGCTAACGTGTGAAATATTATGCATGTGTCCTTCTGTGTGCACATTTAAGTCGAGAATTATAACTTGATTAAAAACACTTTGTCGTATAGGCTGAAGACGGACCTATTGTGTTTATGTAACATGTGATATTACTTAAACTAAATAAACATCTTAACCAGTAAACCGGCTAAGTGATAAGTCTGGTTGGTTTTGGTGCGATTTTGATGAAAATTGGCAGGATAGTAGCTAAACTTGATTTGGCGAAGAACCCAGGAGACTTGATCACGAAAATTATGTATAACTTGAGAAAATAGCAATAACGGATTCTGTGCAGATGAAGTCAAGGCAATAGCTAGTGATTAATAAAAACCGGCTAAGTGCGTGTCGAACCATGCACAGTGAAGGGTTCCGTACTCGGGATGAACGTTCACAGTTATGCGGCTCAGTTACACTGTTTTTTTTCTTAGTTTTGTTGCACCATTGTATAGTTAGTCATAGAATTACCTACCGTCCAAATTTCAATTATGTAGCCAATATTCTCAGAGTTAAAAATAGCTGTGATATACGGACAGTTGGGGAGGTCGAAATTAAACGGGTTCCTTATTTTACTATTTGCCTACGGAACCCTAAAAATAAACTCGTAAAATAATCAAGAAACTGGAAACTGTGTGCGGATTTGTATTTTTTCTGCCAAAATACAATATCTTAAAGGTATGACAAGTAGTGGTCACATCACGTTACGGAAACGCCCGCTGCCTGCCCCCCGGCAAATTCTCGCCTTGCCATCGCCCGGTCGCCTCCAACTTAACTTTTTGGCCGCCAAGCATATCTGAGCGGAACACGAAATTCAACTTTAAGTCAAGGCATTGAAGGTCTTTTTTACCCTGTATAGCCTGTCACGTATAGTCGACAACGGCGGCCAAAAGGTTGAATTGTAAACGTATCCGCGAAAGAAAGATGTAAACGTGCACTTAACGGTGACAAGCCGACGCGTACGCTGGTAACATTTACGAATGTCAGTAGATACAGATAACACGACGTGTTCTTGTCGCGGAATTAAGCTTTTTGTAGCCTCCAATAACCACTCTCTAATAATCAGATCGGAGCACAATGCTGGCATGATTGCGTTCCCACGGTGCTCGCTCGGCTTTCCGTTAGTGTAACACTGGTGTTGCAGCTACTTTATTCGTTGTAAGAGCACTTATTTTACTTATTGGAATCGCCATAGTGAAATGAAAATAATACACATAAAAGTTGCTTGGAGATTGATCGCTGTGAGACAGAATAATTTGTGCTGAAATTTGTTCGCAAAATATAGCTAGATTGCCGCTTCTAATAATGTTTCTACCGTTCTCTAATACCAAAGCAAGACTTATTATTGTGACGTAACGTGAGTGCCTTTTTACATAAGTGTAAGTGTACCTTTACCTGCTTTTAAAAACCGGCCAAGTGCGAGACGGACTCGCGCACGAAGGGTTCCGTAGCCGAATGGCAAAAAACGGAACCCTTATGGATTCGTCATGTCTGTCTGTCTTTCCGTATGTCACAGCCACTTTTTTCCGAAAATATAAGAATTATGCTGTTGAAACTTGATAAGTAGATGTATTCTGTGAACCGCATTAAGATTTTCACACAAAAATAGAAACAACACAATAAATTTTGGGGGTTCTCCATACTTAGAACTGAAACTCAGTTCTTTTTTTTCATCAAACCCGTACGTGTGGGGTGTCTAAGGATAGGTCTTCAAAAATGATATGGAGGTTTTTAATATCTTTTTTTTCTAAACTGAACAGTTTGCGCGAGAGACACTTCCAAAGTGGTAAAATGTGTGTCCCCCCCCTGTAACTTCTAAATTAAGAGGATGATAAAACTAAAAAAAAAAATATGATATACATGAACATGTAAACTTCTACCGAAAATTGGTTTGAAGGAGATCTAGTGTTTTTTTTTAATACGTTATAAATCGTAAACCGCAATTTACCTTTCATTCAATCAACTCAAATATACCCACACGAATGGGTTTGATGAAAAAAAAAAATTTGAGAGTCAGTTCTAAGTATGGGAAACCCCCAAAATTTATTGTTTTTTTTTTTTCTATTTTTGTGTGAAAATCTTAATACGGTTCACAGAATACATCTACATACTTACCAAGTTTCAATAGCATAGTTCTTACAGTTTCGGAAAAAAGTGGCTGTGACATACGGACGGACAGACAAACAGACAGACATGACGAATCCATAAGGGTTCCGTTTTTTGCCATTTAGCTACCCTAAAAAAAGCCTTAAGTTCCAGCTATCAAATTTGGCCTGATTTTAGTTTATACTCCATATTTAAACAACAAATATCAATTCTATGGGATTCTGTTATAGAAATGTGAACAATATATTTGAATCAAACTAGAAAATTACGGCTGCGCTTAACAATCTGCCAACTTATTTGCAACTGTCAAAGTTCTTGTACCATTAACATAAAGTCTATTATTGATTGTTTGAGACCATGCCAAATTGGCGTAGTACGGAACCCTCGGTGCGCGAGTCCGACTCGCACCTGACCGGTTTTTAGGGTTCCGTACCTCAGAAGGAAAAAACGAAACCATTATAGGATCACTCGTGTGTCTGTCTGTCTGTCTGTCTGTCTGTCCGTCTGTCACGGCCAATTTGCTCCGAAACTACTGGACCGATTGAGTTGCAATTTGGTATACATATGTAAGTCGACGCCTGACGTAAATATATGAATTTTAAACATGGGGGCCACTTTTGGGGGTAAATTATAATATTTAAAAAAAAGTTATGCAACCTATATCGTGTGACACATCAAATGAAAGGGCTTATCGTGAGAATTTTTAATATATATTTATTTTTAGTTTGACGTAAAACAGTTTAGAATTTTACATTCCCCCCCTTATTTCCGAAACTACTAAGGCTAAAATTTTGAAAAAAAAAATACAGAACATAGTTCTTTACCTATACAGTAGGTACAGGAAAACTATTATATGTTTTCCTGTCTATGGTATTTAAAGTAACGTAGTAAATTTCAGATATTCATGTACGGAACGGAACCCTCTCCACACGAGTTTAACTCGCCCTTGTCCGGTTTTTCTTTCTTATAAAGCTTCAAAATATAATAAACGCGGATTAGATATCGATTATTTTGAATGTCCATTAACCAGATTCGGCGGATAACAACGCGAACATCCCTAAATCGGTGCCGCGATCAGCGTCCAGCCGCGTATCAGTCGCAATCAGGCGAGGAGGCGCGTTTTAATCTTTTATTCATGTTAAAGCCGCTCGCCGCGCAAATTGCAGGGCGGCCGACCTAATGCCTTTCAACTGTTGCTAATAACCTGCCAATTTATCAAACTCGCCCGAAGCACTGCAACATCGATTCGGTCCACTTTGGGGCTCGAACACGTGTGTCGGACACGTCTGTCACTCTTCTCGATTTTTAGGGTTCCGTAGCCAGATGGCAAAAAACGGAACCCTTATGGATTCGTCATGTTTTTCTGTCTGTCTGTTGGTCCTTATGCCACTTTTTTCCGAAACTATAAGAACTATGCTGTTGAAACTTGGTAAGTAGATGTATTATGTGAGCCACATTAAGACTTTCACAAAAAAATAGAAAAAAAAACAGTAAAGTTTACTGACTAGAACAGAAACTCAAAAAAAATATTTCGTAACCATACGTGTGGGGTATCTATGGATAGGTCTTCAAAAATGATATTGAGGTTTTTAATATCATTTTTTTCTAAACTGAATAGTTTGCGCGAGAGACACTTCCAAAGTGGTAAAATGTGTCCCCCCTCCTGTAACTTCTAAAATAAGAGGAATATAAAACTAAAAAATATATATGATGTACCATGTAAACTTCCACCGAAAATTGGTTTGAACGAGTTCTAGTAAGTAGTTTTTTTTAATACGTCATAAATCGTAAACTGCAATTTACCTTTCATTTTAAATTTTTAGGACTCCATACCTACAAGGTACTGTTTCTTTCCATACGTAAGTACGGAACCCTCGGCGTGCGAGTCAGACTCGCACTTGACCGGTTCTTTTTGTTTTAACCAAGTCACTTTAAAACTTGCCATGTTGAATGATATGGTTCATTGTCGCAGCTCTGTCTCATTTAGTGTAAAAATAAGTGTGATACTACCTTCTATTAAAACAAGTCACACCAGTCACGCCATTAACGTCATTTATACACTTGAATATCTATACTACCTATACCTATATGTTGATATATTTTTGGTCTCTAGTCTTTGATTTCTTTTCAGTTTTCTTAGTTAATTAATTGGTGGTCATTGGTTATTTTAAGTGAGTTTAACCCTTTCCACGCCAAGGACGCTTCAAAGCGTGATGAGCTGTCGTTCCTACCACGCCACCGACGCTTATAGTTGTCAAAGGTACAATTCAAAAGAGACCTTCTGTCGTATAAATTAAGTTGATTTTTGAATAGCTTTTGAAACGCGCTTGGCTCGTGAGTGTCACATTTGCATTTGACGTAAGGCGTTGAAAAGGTTAATGGTCATAAACGTGAATATTCCTTAAAATTAACATTTTTATAATTATCACTATTTTATATTATACCTATTAAATCCCTTAACGAATTAATACCCATGTTAGGTTAAGAAATACGTTCGGAATTGTAACTTTTAGTTTACCTTTTATCGGGCACTCCTCATATCTTCCTAAAGAAAATGCAACACTCACCTATCAAAGTCGGTGAGCCTTGAAGAATCCCTGAAGCCTTTCGCGAACGGATTCGAATCGATCTTGAGCTTGGTTATGAGCTGGTTTTGGTAGGCGGTGACGGCAGTGAACACCGTCTCAGGGAAGACGAAGGTTCGGTGCTGCTCCCGGGCTAGATCGGTGATGGGCCCGCCACCGTCGCGCACTTTCACCAGGTGGATACGCGGCTGGTACCGGTGCATTGAGTTCAACACGATCTGGGAAAAGGTAATTGTAATTACAACAAAGGCTTAATTGTTTCATTGCTACAGACTTGGAGTTGAAGGGGGTACCTATGGATGGCAATGAAGTTTAAAAATTGATGTCAAAAAATCATTGTTTCATTTGATATTCACAGATAAGTTGGTACTCTTTACAACCAAGTAGGTACCTACATATTTTCAGTAACTTTATTGTTGTTTTTATTCTAGACGAGCATAATATTAAGTATCTATTAAATGTATAAATTAACTGGTAATTTAACAGTACATACATACATACATAGCATCACGCACGAAATCCCTAATGGGGTGGGCAGAGCCACAAGACTACTTGTGGCCACGTTCGATTAATTAGTCCTATGATGGTATGATGAACCGTATGGTGACAGGTGATCAGCTCATCGCCCATACAGATAGTCCACCATGTTGGAGAGGACCCGTCCCTTAGTTGACTTTTACGACATGCCAGGATGATAAGCACTCCCAGTGCAGCAGAGAAGAACACAGTGATGACAATAAATATATATATATGCAATAAATACTTATTTTAAACTGCCTGAATATTGTATGTCATAAATTCATAATATTAATATCAGTATAAAAGTTGTATCGCTTAAAGAATGTAATTGGTTGATAGATCTCAACAAGCCGTCTGAATTCGTTCGTAGAAGAGTCTATCCAGCGAATCGTTACAGAAGAAATAGTGCTGCATAATTAAATCAAAAATTTGTTTGGTAACCCCTTATACTACCCGTTTATAATAGTTAAACACAAGGGTTCATCTCTTTAATTAACATTTCGGTGTGACGTGAGCTCTGTTTCTAACTACATAACTTATTTTTTAATGAGTTGATCCCTGGAGACATTTCACGTTTAATTTTTGACAAAACAGTTGATGGGTCGTAAGCATAGCTGGGCACCGTTAATCAAATAGTTAACTTCGTTAATCGCTAATCCGTTACTAAAAAAGTTAACTTCGTTAAAAGTCAAGCCGTTACATTGCGAAACATTTAACGGAAGTTATCGTTAATCGTTAACTCGTGCTAGAAATTGCATTTTATATGACGTTGCGTAAGTGATTTACTTATAAAAAAATGTTGGTATGGGCTATAGAGACTTAGGCAGGACATGAAATATTTTTAAAAGAAGGGAGAGTGAAAGTGAGTAACATTAGAGTTTGTAGTAATACCTACTTACCTAATTTTATAAACATCAATATACCTACACGGTCCGCGCGGTGCAGTTTTGGCAAATAGTAGGTGGTTAATTAACAAAGACCATATGGTCAGTCAGTCAGTCAGACCATCAACGATTAAAGGACTATCATTGTTTTAACGGAAGTTAATGAGTCCGTTAACAATTTTTAAAGTTAACTACTTCCGTTACACGAAATGTTAACTTCATTAATTAACGATTAACGGATTAACGGTCTTGTGCCCAGCTATGGTCGTAAAGCTGATGTAAAGTTGGTTGGTCGTATATTCAATTTATAATTTTGAAATGTGCTTCTATCATGACAGACTACTGTTACAGCTAGTCAATATAACAAGACAAGACACATAAGCATGATAGACTTACGTACATTATATATTAGATCGTAGTTAAAAATTAATAAAGTCTAATGACAACAACACCGGTGTAGCCCCCCCCCCCCCTCCTCCCCCGCGCCCTCAGCTCGGGCGCAACGCGCCGCGCGGCGGGCCGTGCGTGGGTTACTGTGACCGCGACCGTACTCAACCCCTGAAGAAGGACTCCATATGATTCCGAAACATGTCGGACTATTTCTGACAGTAAATCGTGAGTAAAGCCGTGTTTATTTCTAGTCTTAGTAATGTCTCACGAAAGTTTTAATCTGACTAAGTCTAATGACATTACTGGATTGCCTGGCAACACTTATGAATAATGACGTAGCCAATTTTAAGGGATCGATGCATCATGTGTGTCAGTCGCAACATTTACATATTCGTGACGAGTGAGCTGTTCAAAACATCTGCCTTCCGATGTGAATTAGTTGATTTGCATAATTTTAACCTGTGTTTTATGCTTATTAGTTTCATGTAACGTTATTTACGTCTGTAGTGTGAAGTTTGTCACTAAAACGAAGTAATAGTTAATGCGATTCTGAGTCATTGCTAAAGTTTTAATGTAGAGTTTACGAGTATAAATAACCTCAAAGCCAACTAAGTCCATCTATTGCATTAATGTCAGATGCTGCCTTATCACCGCAATGAAGGTTAGAGACTACTACAGGTGATAAACTTTAGGAAAATAACTAAGTTTTTAAGATTTTACTGAACTTATTTACACGAAATTTTGATTTTAGATTCACTTGATTCAAGCCGTTTTGTGAAAATCGCTTTTTATTTTATTTATTTGTTTAATATTATTTAAGTTTAATTTTTTTCTTAGAGATACAAACAAATTCTACAATAGACCTTTGGGCTGTTGAACACCAATTTGTCTACTAATGTAATGTACTCAAATATCAAATTATCGATATCACTCGTATACCTTCCTACCTCCTTCTAGTGCTTGCTCCTTTCTAAGAGGGCATTCGTTCATTAATTACCATCTACACTATCAATTATAATAATAGCGTCAGTGATTTCTCATTACATTGTAGGTAATTAATTGGTCCGCGTCCGTCGCGATGTGACGCGCCGATAAGCCGCGCCAGCAAATTGTTCCCGGCTTTACGGCTCTGATGAGATAATTAACGTCCATAAGTTAATTAATTCGACTGTCTCGTTATGAAATTGTTTTAATAACGGCAAAAGTGTCGATTCATTGTGAAAACCTTGGCTTAAATGGTGGGATGCCATTGTTCCAATGTGAACATCGCTCAACTATTTAACGTAAATAAGACCTTTCTGTCATATCTGCGATTTATAGCGGACATTAGTAATACTTCGAGTTAATTTAAAATTATGATTGCGGATTAAAATTCTTGTAACCCAGGTTTAAGTAGCGTTCATTATAATGCCTAACATTAGCACATTCAGTCCCGGCATCAGCATTTCGCACATTTGTTGTAGGTATCAATGTGTTAGGTCGTAAATATAATAGTTGACCTGGATGCTTTAAAAGTTATGAAGTTGTTTAATTACAGACACCGTCTTGTTTTAATAAAAAACATAAAAACATAAGACCAAGTTTCCAAACCCGGGGTGTGTCCTGCGTCGATTACGGCTCTAATTTTCACACCTGCGGTAATGAATTATCGCCTGCGATCGATATTCAACGATCCTAGTTGTTTTTGTACAAATAGAAGCTATTTTAACGGATACGATGAAAATATAAGATGATACTTATTAATATTTTAACGATGTTCAAATCAGGAGTCGTGAGGTTAGGGATGTAATAAAAACTAGTGGCTCCGTGAGCTGTAGACCTCGCGACAAACTTAACTTAACTTTGCCGTTGGAGAAATGATATCCCCATACATCGACAAAGGTCGGGTCAGTTTACCAACAGCGCAAATAAGTTTGCATCGCAAAAACCCCCCATAACTCCGCCATTTTGTAAAAATTCGAAAAACTGAATCGACAAAAAAAATCTAATTATCGAACTTGCTCACAAAATTTCACGAAAATCGGTTGAGAACCTGTAGACGAGAACAAATGGACACACGCCGGACATCCGCTGGACACACGAAAGCATTTTTGCCCAAGCTGAAACGGAGACGCTTCGCTTGCTTCGCTCGCTCGGTCGAAAAGAGAAAGATACCTCTTGCTTACACGTAAAATTTGGACAAAATGTATGAATGAAGTTTTTTTAGTACTCCTCAGAAGAACCTGCATTACGAGTTCCCCATATTCTATCCGCCTGTTTGTTCGTGTATAAGTGTAGGTAATTTAGCTACGGTTTCCAACAGATTTTGGTAGGTGATGGTTTAGCTATACATATGTTCCTATGTACTATATACATATCAAATTCGAAAAAAAAACTTCATGGTTAGTTTGAAACTAAATACACACAAAGTATTTATAAATCGAGTTATACCTATGCAACATAAAGCCAAAAAAATCTTATAACAAAAGTTTGTGTTTGATGCAGAAGAGGTATGTACATCATGTGTTAACTTTTGTGTCATCCCATGTTGTCATTATCTTACCAAAAATATGTATAGTTACATAAATAGTTGAAAATTATTTTTAATTAAAATCTCACGACGCACCTTACCAAAACTAAACTCGTCCGTCAGTAACGCTAGCACCTGCAACTAGAACTGTATAACCAACCAGTAGGTAGGTAGCTGTTTATTATTTCGTGAAAGCTATCTTAGTTCTGTGGTATCACGTACTACGTAGGCGACGACACGAATCGCTCTGAGGGGATGTGGTAAGCGCTCAACCCACCCGAGACCCCTCGCGCCCGCTGCTAGACGATATTAATCTTTAATATTTGAGCCGTAAGGAAATGTATGGTTCGGTGGTGAAAGGGCCAGATAGGTCTAATTGCGGTGGGGGGCGGTGGGAGGTTCGCTAGGAGGAGCGGAACATGGCGGACGGAGGGGCCGCGGAGGCAGATGGCTGCGAACAGCAGCGCTGCGCGCACGTCACGCCAATTTTAATAAAGTTAATAGTTATAAGACAGAACAGAACTTGAAATGGAAACTATATGCACATTGGAATGCTTTAGTTTATACTTAGAGTAAACAGACATTGCATTGTAAACGAATTTCAATTATATTCACGGTTCACGGATACAAAGCTTTGCGTTTGCTTGAAATCAATGAAATAATCATTATGTCTGATTTTAAGTTTGGAGCGTAGATATGTTACCTGATAGGGCCATAATTAATTGGGTTTGGTGTTTCCGTAAAGTATTAAAAAATAAATTTAGGTTGAATGCAAGGGAATTTATTCTTATACAAATTATGTGCAAACGAAGTTTTCTGCGAAAAATCTAAGAACTTAACTACGTGTGAGGATATACACCTTTTGAGTATTTTTTCTGCAGTTTCAAGGATGGGTCTTAATTTCATTGGAAAAATTATTGATATTACAATTTGATTATTATTTAAGACTCCTGAATAGTGAAACCAAGAGGTTCCTGCAAAGATTAATAGTGCCAAAGCCTGCCAAATTTAAAGTTATTTCCCGTACATTTCTGTCAACCCGATCACAACTGAGAGGGATAGCTCGAATTTTCCGGAGTCATCAGGTGCGAGTGCAGGTCGCCAATGAGCGCTGTTCGATTAGCGCGGAGCCGGCGGATTACGCGGCTTGTCGCCTCGCGCGCGCGCGACAAATCGCCCCATTTGTACCTTGTACCACCTAACAACCGCCCTAATGGATAGGGTACAATGCCCCGTGACTCCTTTAAAAAAAAACTTTTAGCCAGTTGCCAGGATCTAAACCGTACTTAGCAAATTGCCAGACAATCAGCGCTAGTGCCTACCGAATTACGTACTTACGCTAATTATTTTACTCCTCATTGATAACAAAACTGTTGAGAGAATGGTGGGTAGCTGTTTACTGCAGAGTAATTACGTAGGACGTTGCTCCTCTGCTGCACTAGGAGTGAAGAAATAGCATAGAATGCGTGCAGATGCTTATCATCCTGGCATGTCGTAAAAGTCGGCTAAGGGACGGGTCCTCTCCAACATTGTGGACTTTCTGTATGGACGATGGGCTGATCACCTGTCACCATACGGTTCATCATACCATCTTAGGACTAATTAATCGAACGTGGCCACAAGTAGTCTTGTGGCTCTGCCCACCCCATTAGGAATTTCGGGCGTGATATTATGTAGGTATGTATGTATGTAATTACGTAGGATTTTCTTCATAATCCCTAGCAAACATAGAAGAATGGTCGACGACACAGGCAAATTCTAGGTGTTTAAACGAAAATTGCGAGTCACGCCTGTACCAACATTCAAAAACTTCACGCGCATATTGTAATAAAACAACTTTGACAAGGTTGTGATCCCCGTAATAAAATATTGCTGCGACTTTGTTAAATAAAACATGGAATAAAGCTTGCGCGGAATATCGGTTGTGCAGAAAATTTTAAACATATGACTTTATTTATGCTAATAGCACGTGAACATTCAATACGTACAGTGTGTCAACAGATCGAGGCAATGGAGCCGAGTGTGGGCGAGTACACTCGCGCACCAACCTAAATGGTTTATTTTAAACTATATTTCTAAAGCAAAAAATAAAATTTAAATACAATTCCAGCTGTAAAGTATCTATAGGTTGTAGTTGTAGGTATTTCGAAACAAAACGGTTTAAACCAAAGCAAAAACAATGTATTTTGCATATTAAACGCGTGAAAGCCAATAATTGAACCTGGCCTAATGTAAACATTTTGGTTCCTACTTGAACTTTTTGTGTGTGTAATAAACTGACCAGGACTTTTTAATCCTATCAATGATGGCGCCATTACAAATACCCGATACAAGTAACGGCGCCATGACCATTAAAAAAAAATTAGGCAACTTGTACAAAAAGCTTAAGTACTTTTGTTAGCGATTGTCTTGCAGTGTCAACGAGGTTAAGCCAACAATGGAGGAAGTAAGCGATGAGAAATGATCGCTAAAGAACAGGATTTCACTGCATTTGCATTAGTCTCCACAGACAATCTGCATTATGATTTTTATCAGGAAGTTCAGAATTACTTCTTTCCTCTAGTTAGTTGGGTATTCTTGCATTCTAGAAATAACTGGAAAGTATAATAATTAAAAAAGGAAATTTAATCTTAAAATGGTATCGTGACGTTATAGATATAATTTTAATCAAGATGACAAATAAAAAGACACCTTGGGAGTCTCCGAATTTATGAACAGTATAAATAACCTGCATCAATGCCCATGTTACTGCACTAAGGCACGTTAAAATCTTTATTATTATGGTGAGCCCGAGCGTCTCAAGTTCACAATTGTAATAATAAAACGTTCGTCATAATAACGGTGGCAGTAAAATGCATCCAAATAAAATACTCGCTCGTAAAGACATCGTAGTGACATACAGGTTCGAATGAAGTACTGGTGAATCGCCGTTTAACTGGAGGCGTCACGGGCGCCGGCCTGCGCGGGGAGTCACGATAAACGTCACCTCGGAATGAAAAAAGAAGGATCATTAAAAAACAACGTCCGCTCAAAATGAAGTGAGACGGTGGAACGAGAAAATCAAATATGGCTACAAATTGAAGTGAGAAATGTGATGTCGCAGCGAGCGCCCCCCGCGAGGCTCATGCACCCGCGAGCCTCCGACGCTTCCTAAAGTTATCAATGTCATTGCTACACAGATTTATACCTGACGCGCATCATCGGTGAATGCGTGACGGCGCACCGCGTCATTGCGCTAAATGAGTTCAACTTTCATCGGAGGCTGTTAAGGGAGGGGGGAGGTAACTTGCAAATTAGCATACAATGCGGTTGATACGTAGTTCCTATTCGAATTACAACATCATAAAAACCATTTATCTACACCCATATCATAAAACCTCCATTGGTTAGTCAAAAACCGTAGGAAATGACCACCATTTTGACAACCAATTAGGAAAAACCAGTGCTGCGATAAAGAAATAACATGACTTCTTTATCGTTTTTAGTAAAGAAATGAGATTAAATTTGGAACAGCTGTCAAAACTCAAATGGGTCTCTATTCTAGTATCCATAGATATTTAAACAGTTATTGATACGAAACGTCAATTCAGTATGTGTTTTAATATAAACTGCACAATATTTGATCTCGAGTGACGTGAGAATAGAGACTTCATCCGTTTGTCTATGATTAAAAAAAAAATGGTCTTGACGGAGGACGCCGCCATGTTGGTGTTTTGCTGAACGAAAGTAGAATTGTTGTTGAATTGAATAGAAAAAGTTGTTTGTAATTTACATTTTAGTTGAAAATATGAATAGTAAGTAGTCTTCTCGGAGTGTGTGTGATGTGGAAATGCGCCGGATATCGGAAATATGCAGCCACGATTGCAACAAATAACTTGTTGCCAGAAAATATTGTTTCTGAACCCATCATAGAGGATTTATAATATGTGTGTAGATAAAGTTATGTATGCAACTCTGCATAATTTGGCCTTAAAACACACGTGCGATCTTATTATGAAACTCGCTAAAAGCTCGTTTCATAAAACCGCACTAGTATTTTAAGGCCTATCATTATGCAACCGTTGCATAAACTACTATTCTAACGACGAATAATTATTTTTAAATTCGATGCCTTAAAATAAGGGTGAAGTGCATTGAGTTACCTACCTACTGGATGTACATTTCCACCGAAGATCTAAGTTTCGTTTGTTTAGAAATAACTTTTACTGCCAATAATAATATTGAATAATATGTGATTTATAAATTTAAAAATGTCAGGCAGGTAAGTAATGAAGCAAATGTTTTACCTCCAGCGTCATAAAGCCTTGTGTTTAGTGGTGTTGGATCGACATCGCAAGTGACAAAAGACTGGCTCATAACTTCAGGCGATTGCCTTCAAAATATATAAATGAAGCGTTATATTAACAAATATTATTTTGTGGCAACTGGATATTTTCTTCCGTAGTTGGAATTAAGATAACTTTACGGATGATTACATAAGATCCGGCATTTAAATATAAAATTGAAAACCGACATATTTATATAATACATAGAGCTGTAGGCTATAGAAAATATAGTGGAGGTGTGGTTACCGAATACCACCTGCTCCTGGCTACAAAATGGGGTTATACCAAATTGTCTCTGAAAAATTGTTTGAAGATAAGGATGCTCTTAAAAATTCAATTCGAATAAAACATGAACCCGTCATATAATTTTCTCATATGATGATCACGGATAAAAAGAAAGTATAAGCAGTCGATGTACGATAATCCCGAGTTGTCTGCCTGGGCGCAAGTAAACGTTCAATTATAAGCAATAAAACTCATCGAACACGCCGCGCACAAAGCGAACGGCCGCTTCCGCTCGGCTCGCTCACGCCTGCTCTTTATTTCGATTGGCCTTATTATGATATAAAAATACTTAATTCATGATAATTCTGTGTTTACACTGCCACAAAGTATATTAACAGTCGTTAGCCGTGTTTAAGTTAGATGAACGGAGGCTGATTAGGGCTGTATCCCTGTTTATGATGTAGCAGTTGTATGGATTTTTTGAATTGGGCTTTATTTAAAAGATAAACATTGATCTCACTCTTTGGAGATCTGTTTCCTATCTGCTGCATTAATACTACTCTATAAAAAACCATAAGAAGAACAACTCATATTCCTATCTTTGTGACACAGAAATGTGATGTTGTTGACGACTTATCAGTTTGCATAACTACCTATGGCAGGTACTTTTTCTCCAACCGATTACTTACAACAAGGTTTTATTGGCCATTGCACTACAGGGTGACTTTTAAGACGTAAGATACATTTAAGATACATTTCACCTAGGTTATCAATGCCTGCATGTTCCTGCAGTGATGGAATTAAGTACCTAATCCACTTTTTATTGCCATTACATTTATCCTATTATTAACTTTAACAGATGATATTGGTTAAACATAAGCAAGTATGACATTCAACTACTGGTTGTAGAGTGACAATATTAGGAATATATATATATTATTATTTTTACTAAATAAGTTAGCTAGTCAGGTACGTTTTTTTAACGTCGGAGTATTGCGTTATATTGGCCTTCTTCTACTGAGTCGGAAACACATTATGCATTACGTCTTAAAATTCACCCGGTAGAATATTGCAATGTCATCGGGTTTACATAAATATTTGTACTAAATTTTAGCTTATTCCGATCAAGGGAACTAGTTCAAAATTGACTTCAAAGATTTGACCCAAACATATCGTACTAACTAACAAGTGAAGTCAAATAAAACCTTGCAAAAATTGCCCTGCTCGATATACTCGTAGAGTATCATAGTTTATGTAAAAAACAGAACGGGGAGGGTTGAATTAATGAATAGCGCCGTCATTTTCTACCAATAGATTCGTCTGATGTAACCCGCGATAACCTTGTCTAGTAAACGACATACTTATGAGTAGTTTGTCATTTTTTCTCATAATAAACAACTTATCATAATGGTTTATCCATTTTCAATAAATTGTATTACTAACTTTATAGTTAGGATGCTATAGTGATTAGCGTTTTAGTGAGCATTTGGTTAGTACGGCACGGCGCGGGCGCGAGGCGCGCGCGCTGCCTCCCTGCACGGACGCTGCGGGACACCGCCGACGCCCTATAACTTATTAATTTATATTACACCTAAACATAACATAACCACTGCCTACTCGAATCACCTGTCTACAATATTTATTTTAATAATCACCCCGATCTTACAAAAAAATTAGATTATCAAAAATATCAACAGTAATCAAAAACGCAAACGGTCTTCCAAAATTAATGCGTGCTGTTGTTCATTAAGACGAGTAGAAGGAGCAGTGAACGTTTTATTAAATTTTATTGGCTCGTAAATTCTGGCAACGATCGCATAGCTGTTGTAAATTTTGCGGATTATTAATGAAAGTTAGTACTTTGTAGATGACAGAGTAGCACGGTCAGGTCGGCCGGGCCGGCGGCGGCGTCCGCCGGATCGCGCCCGTGACAACCTCGTTAATGGCATCGGCTTTTGGCTAATGACCGACATAAAATTGCACCTTTTCTGTTGGAAAGGTAAAACGTAACTATAACGTTAGGGGAAAAGAGATAGTGTATATGTTTCTTGTTTTATAACAGCATGGTTCGCTGAGTAAAACATTGACTATAATAAATACTGTATGGTGTGAATGAACGTGAACATAATATAGGCAGGTCATATAAAGCGTGAAAAATGAAATAAGTGGCAGAGATTACGCGACTTGTGGTTAGCGGCGCGGCGTGCTTCAGATCGTTATCGAGCTTTATTATTATTGCGATAATAATCGTTTAATCTTTGATTTAAAAAACTATTTTCGTACCAACTACTTGTAAGTAAATTTAAAAAAGAAAAGTGGAAAATTGTTGTCCATATTCAGTTTATGAGTGTATTTAGTGACCACTTGAACAATCACTCGCCTCGAGGTTTTTGCACTACAACAATTAAATTTTATTAGTTTTTCCAAATAGAAAAACTACCGTAATTTACCAGCCCTGGAGCATCCTGTTATTCGAATAGTAATCCTCCACGCCTCTGCCATTTTATGTTCATGGTCATATGGGTTCGTGACGTCGTGATCTAACGAAATATATAAATACACAGACAATTTTTTTTTTGTAGGATTATTTAGGTACATTTTACCCGTACTAATAGACCAGCAGTACTTTAAAAGGTGGCACAATTGCGTCCCGTCATCGCTGCGCATTCGTGTCGGGCTCGTGAATTGTAATGTAGCGTCGCGAGCTGACCTGCTTACAGCACACGTAATTATAAACCTTTTAGCTAACCCTTCAGTGACCCTCAACTTTCACATCGTTTCCTACTTTAAGAAACAACTGACGTTGCTTTTAACTGTGACTTTAATGCTCAAATACTTATTTCTTCTTTTATTCTACCAAGTAAGTATAACTGCACTGCACTCTTGCAAGTGCAATGCATTTATTTATTTGTAACATTTAATTAATACATTTACAACAGGATCCTGTCTTATCGAAGACTAGAATGTTTGCCTTACATGCATAATAAGGTAACCTATGCAATAAGGTAGGTCTATGTTAAAATGTTAGTTCATATACAATTCTAGCACCTGGTAGCCGGTTATGTTCAGTCGTGTTTCTCAAGTACCACTTTATCGTTACAACCTCCGAAAGGGCAGCATTGGCGGGGTTATGAAATTACAAGGCTTATGAATGCGGTAGTTATTTTAGTATTATTCGAATACAGGTTGTTAAGTCGTGGGCCGATGATTAATTCGTCGGTTTCATGGAGTTTTTGTTCCACAATTAACGCGAGTTGCGGCACGCGTGCGTGCGGTGACGACTCGCGTGGCCGATACTACATTGTTACCAATATTAACGAGTGACCCACAACAATTTCGTGTTTGATAAAATATTGCTAATTAGACTTTTTACGGTTTTTACCAAAAATATAATTGTATAAATTGCCTTGAAACACAAGAAACACAGGAATGATTCACTATTGATAAGATCTCGTTTTAAAACGTAGGTGCGACTCCGATTCAGCCGTAGAGTGCGCCTAGTGGACGCAAAGGACAATGGGGTAACGATAAAAAAACGTCAGGGGCGTGGCTCGATGATGGATGGACGCTACTCCTCCAAAAACAACAGCTAATTGGCTTTAACGACGATGGTGATCAAGCTGGAAGCGAAAGTCAGTAGAAATGACCGACACAAGTGAAAAACACGACAATCAAAAGTACTCCTTTGTCCAATAAGAGGCTATGAAATGTATATAATACAATTTATGATTGAATTGCTTACGTTTTCAAAGAATTGTAAACTTGAATAAAAAGATTCTATTCCATTATTATACAACTGTCATATCCCGCTAAGTAAATATATCAGCTAGTCTTACATGGCCTCTTTCTTTTCAGATATACCGTAGTCTGCGTAGGTTAAGAGAGCTCTTTCTAGAGCGGTGTGTTCTCGGAACATTTGCATCGCCCGCGGCGGCACCTGCGGGAGCGCCGGCTGTCGCGCGACATGTGCGACTAATTTGTTGCAGCACTCATTACACTCCCGGACACCAGAGGTGTCCTCCATACCGGCAATTTTACCAGTAATTCCTTAAATTGCCACCGCTTAAGCTTAAGGTAGTATTCTGTGAAACACGAACCTTCAGGAGACGTCAAAATTGGGGATAATCTTTCAGTCTTGATCTTGACTCATGCTCATGAATGTTATGCACGTGCAAGGAAAATGATTATATTAATTTTAGTTCTTTAAGTAATTATAATACTAATCTCATTTAAATTACGAACTATTAAAATATTTAAAGAAAACAAACATTAATCATTTCTTTAGTTCGTTAATTAAATCAGTCCAACCATATACATTTAATTTGTAGGAATCTTATCGCGTTCAAGATCATTTCATTGAATTCCAAAGGTGGTCAGTGTATAATTAAACGTTGACGGATAATTTATAAATACCGCAATGTATAACTAGGTACGAACAATCTAATCTACGCAAGGCAAACGAGGCTATTAACTTCAATAACGGTAAACCGAATAGACTAATATAAATCCAAACAAAATCATCATTTTTATATAGCTTATAGTGAAATATACATACATACATACATAACATCACGCACGAAATCCCTAATGGGGTGGGCAGAGCTACAAAACTACTTGTGGCCACGTTCGATTAATTAGTCCTAAGATGGTATGATGAACCGTATGGTGACAGGTGATCAGCCCATCGCCCATACAGATAGTCCACCATGTTGGAGAGGACCCGTCCCTTAGTCGACTTTTAAGACATGCCAGGATGATAACCATCTACACGCATTCTATGCTATTTCTTCACTCCCAGTGCAGTAGAGGAGTTATAAAATATAAATACCTCGTAATCCCATATTTGCAGAATGCAGAGTTCAATAAAGCATGGATTCGGCACTTTAGAGCTCTCGGTGCATTGGTTGCTTCATCTCGATACTTTATAGCCCATTCGACTCCGTGCATTTATCGCTGTGGCGTGCAACTCAACGAATAGCTCCGCACTGACTGTCTTACTGATTACATTGTTGCCTTTACTTAAATTGATTTACAAATTCTACAGAGCAAGCTTTAAATTAACTGATGCACGTCGCTTTTCATTACATTCCCGCATTTGCCACAGTATTCCTTTGATTATCCCCCCCCCTTGCTTCCTCTGCTGCACTGGGAGTGAAGAAATAGCATAGAATGCGTGCAGATGCTTATCATCCTGGCATGTCGTAAAAGTCGACTAAGGGACGGGTCCTCTCCAACATGGTGGACTATCTGTATGGGCGATGGGCTGATCACCTGTCACTATACGGTTCATCATACCATCTTAGGACTAATAAATCGAACGTGGCCACAAGTAGTCTTGTGGCTCTGCCCACCCCATTAGGGATTTCGGGCGTGATAATATGTATGTATGTATTCCTTTGATTCCACGCTAAATAAGCTATCGTCACCGTTACAGTACTTTGGCATAATTTTTATTTTTATATAAACTAGAGCCTCATCCTACTACGCATTTTATTGATACACGAGTGCTTTATGCTACAAGTGCGGAAAGTAAGTGATTTTCGACAAGTGGAATTTTATTCATGAGCGAACGTAGCGAGCGAGTGTATAAGTCGACACGAGTTGGACATCATCTTACGCACGTTATCCAAGGTTTTACTATGCACTGTGCGAGGAAATAAAAAAATATAGTGAAAAAGATGTTTGAGTAAGTTTTTATGTCAATGTCATTTTTACAGTTTATTGTACTTAATCTTGCTTGGCTTATATTTGTTGGCTAATTCATTGAAGTATACCAACAGGACATTTTCGGAAAACTAGCCAGCTTCCTTGTCGCAAAAAGTCATTAAGTATTTAAGTATTTTTCTTTTGATTTAGCCGGTAAGAGGTTGTTTGTTGTTAGCATTTTGTGCTTCTTAAATAACATTTTCCGGGTTAAATAAATTTATTCGCTATTTGAACTCGACATTTTTAGGAGTTTTACACAAATCGTCTCCGAACTAAACAATAAATTAGTAAAATGACGAGCTTATTTTAAATACATGCCGCTCAGCATCTCTACTACTGCGCATGTGCAAATAACTGCCACATGGTATTGCAAAAAGGCACGAGCAAAATATACGTTCAGCCAAACATGATTAATGAATATTTAAAATTCATTTATTGATCAAAATCAAATCAAGAGTTATTAATAACGAGTTTAATGAGGTATTCATTTAATTGTACCTTTTATATTAATGATAATCTGTCCCTGATTGATTTGTAAAACTTTTTTCAAATAAATGGCGACAGACCGAACAAAAAAATTAAAGTAAAAAACAATAGTGTAAAAATCTTTCCGCAAAAGTTGGCTGCTTGGAAAGCGCTCTTTTCAAGCACATGGATTGTAAATCAATTTATAATAGGTATAACTCTACTCATTGTTTCATGGTTCTATTTTAAAATAATACTAAGTACACTTTAGCACAATACTCAAATAAATCTAGTTTTTAGATGTAAGTACGGAATGAGTACCTGCATTTAATAAATACTAGCAGATCAAACACAGGATAATAATAATATAATAAAGTGAGAATAAGTAAATGCAAGTATTATTAGTACTTACTCTATTTGTCTATTTATCGTCAATAGCAGATAATTTTGACAAAGATAATAATTAACGGAGTACTTGCGGGTGTGCCATCTATTGACATTTGGTCTGCAAATAGCCAAGACACATTTTAGTTAAACAGACTGTCAATAGATGGCGATTGCAATGCGGATCGTTTTTTTATTTACGTACGCGGCTGTGGGCCACGCGCTGTTTTATAATTGAAAGTCTTAATACGTATTATTATAATACCTATATAGTGACGGATAATTTTTACAAAGATAATAATTAACGCAGTACCCTTCAGTGGCCCTAACATGAATGACACAAAGATAGTAGCGCCATCTGTTCACATTAGTCTGTATGTGCCAATAGCCAACACACATGTTAGTTAAACAGACTGTCAATAGATGGCGCTTGCAAATCGCGTGGTTTATTTATTTATTATTTAACGAAAACGTTAATTTTAATCTATTTGTGTATTTTTGTGACAAAGCGACGAACATAAGCTTTAAAATCACGTTTAAATCATTAATTTTGGTAAAAAATTAATATGGAGCGAGATTAATACGGAGATATGGAGCGTCTTCCTTCACAAAAATACCTTTAAGAAATAATATTTATATAATGATATCTATGTATAAAATGGAAGTCACTTATTTGCTACAACATACCTGTCCACTCTTGTCCATTTCGTTGTTGGTAAGTTTGACTTTTTCGAAGGAGACGACCTGCTTGCGCAGCTGGTCGCCGGAGTAGGGCGAGTCGGGGTGCGGGTAGAGGCGCGCGGGCGCGGGCGGGTCGGCCTTGCCGGCCACAAGCCACGAGGAGCGGTGGTAGGCGTAGCGGTACCGCTTGCCGTCCACCGGCACCACGTCCAGCAGCACGGCGTAGCGCGCCTCCGCGCGGCACCCCGCGAACGACACGCGCACCGTCGGGAACATGCGCCTGCAACAACAAAATATCCCATTATTTCAAGATATAAGGTTTATTTGCTAAAATAAAGACCCTATAATCCAACAATAAAACCCATAACTTCAAAACATACCTACGCGTTTTTAATAGTAATTTAAAATACCATTTAAAGGACATAGAATGCAACTGCAATTAAATTAAATAACGTGAGGGAATATTAACGTTAGTGCGACAAATTATAACGGCATAAAACATAACATTTTCAACTTTAAATTCCCCAGCTCCCAACAAAACGGACCTCACCGCGCTAATGACCTCATAAGGACGGACCGAAACCCAAATTAGACATTAAGAATACAAAAAGCCCGAAAGTGCTTTACGAGAACAAAACACATGCTCGCAATAAAAAAAGATAATTAATGCATCTTCACAAAAACCGCCTAAGATCCGGCCACGGACGGTGACTTGTATAATTACAGGGTATAACGCGAACTAGGAAATCAAACAAATATGATGTATTCGATTTTAATGCACCCTTAAATGGGCTGAAGCGCTTCCTGCCGGCCGGGGGTCGATAACATCTCGCCACTGCTTATTTACGATGGAGCCGCGCGTTTTTTATTCATTTTTTTAATATTAAACGGCACTTTTGTAAGTTCCAGGCCCAAACAAGCGGAGCTTGTCAGATAAGATAACCGTCAAGCAATTTGTTCGGTGGTGGCCGATCGCTCGCAATAGTTACGATACATTTCCAAAGATCCATCAAACATGTCTCACGAGTAAGGCGATCGGAATGCATTTATTGAATTCCTTAAGTGCGAGTAATAAAATCCAGGAGTGAAAGAAAGAATTATTAGCATCCATAAAACACGCACCCGATGTCATCCCTCCTATAAGAAAGTATGATAATAATAAATAGAAGAGACCTATTAAATTCTCGGAGGCTGCGCGAGGCCCCGGCGCGTCGATAAAGCAGGCGTATTGAGGGTCCGTCGCGAGTTAAGCACTAGTCATAAATAAATCGTATTAAGGTGTGTTTTGAATGGTTCCGTATCGGTGGTGCGGGATCTCAGGGCGCGCTCGACAATAAGTCCGTAAATGTCAACCTCGTTTATGAGTGTGTCGTTAAGGCGAGTGTCGCGATCGCTGCGCGCGCGCCACCCACCGCGCCCGCGCCCGCGCACCAGTAATGAGCCGCATCCATCACGGATAACCATCGAACAGCCGCGGCGGCCTGCACTCATACATCTCATGAACCGTGATCCTATGCGAATCGTTACGTTGACTCTGTATTAATGTTTTGACCTTAGAGGTCTACTCACTTTTTTTGTCTACTCAATTTTGAACAGCATCACTTTGAACATTAATTTCAATGAGCGGTTATAATCGTTACTGGTAGAACAAAGTTAACAATTGCGATATTTAAATGGCATTTCACGAGTACATGGTAGGTCCGTCGGCCGGTCCCGTATTTACATAATTCATTAATAAATGTCGGTTTGCGATGCCCTCGGATAAGCTTAACAAATACCGAATATCTACACTCGGCACAGAACAGGCCACAGCGCAAACTTTGAAATATTACAGCCACACCGTTACTTTACTACATGAATGCGGTATGGATGACTTGAAACATTAGCGAGCGAGGTTGGATGATCAAAACTCCGCGTCCAAGACAACGTCAAAATATTGCTTATTAAAAATGATTTACGGTTAAATAGACGTAGCAGACTTTGTTCCTGCAGTAAATGGTGTATCGTTGAAGTCTTTTATAAGAGAATTTATAATAGGTCCTTATATTAATTTTCAATCTAAAAGCGTTCTTAACGTTAGTATGTAGGTAGGTACAAAATTACTGAAATAGGCACTTATACTATGAACGAAATGTCCCCTCGATCGCGAGGTCAGACCCGAACGCTCTCTATATTTGTATTAAGAGTCCAATTATTCACTTACACTGGCTTGTGGTGAGCCGCAATTTTGCGACAGAAGCTACGCTTGGAAGGAAGGTAATTTGGTGGGGCTCTGCGATTACCGACAACCACTTCCGGAGAGAGGTGCGAACGTTCGTCCATCTTCGACCCTCATTTTTTCACTGTTTATTTAATCGGTATCTTTTTGACATAGGTATGTACAGTCAACCAAGATAGTGCTTTAATAATTTTGAATTGTAACGCCATATAAATAGAGTCGAAAAGTGGTCAACCAATTGAACGACATATACAACATTCATTGTAATTATTGCTTCGTTATGTAAAATAATTAATATCGAATACAATTCGTTGACAAAGAAATACACGTGAGTTAATACATGCTTTATTAAAGTATTCTTTACTCTAATTATATTTTGTGGTCATCGAATAATTACTAAATATCATTGTGAATGTATCACTTTTGATATTTTCTAAGCTTAATAGCTTATTATACCTTATTGATGTATAATGCTCAAATAAAGTTATTTAAAAGATTCTGATAGAGCTCTTTTGACCGGCAATGTATAGACTAGTGTAAGCTTCAAACATGCGCACTTAAATAATGAATTACGTATTAAGCAGAAATTGGCATGGCACTTAAACATTTCAATGTTGTTTATTATAACTGACCTTTACGTATTGATGGTTGGTTAAATCATTAGAATACATACAGTCTGAACCAACTCCTTGAGCGAGTCCGTCTATTTATGGAATAATTGATGTATTAATAAAATAGTAATGAGTTTTTGTGAGCCGTTGATGCGTTCCTGCGCCAGTTGCGTGCGCGCAACCAACGACTACATTATGTATCGTCAAGTGTTAAAATATGCCGAGTTTTTATTATAATTACGCAGGAACAACCAGTCCCATTTAACAGCTGTATTAATTGGTTTCCAATAACTATGAAAAAAACTAATAAGTGAGGACAAATTCAAGGAATTCATCAATTTGCTTAATATGGCATAGTTATAAGTGTTCTAAATAGTTTGCAAAAAGACTTTTATGACAGTATCAATCATTCTATAATAATACGTGTTTAGCACGAGCGGTCATGCTGTCGATCAGGGCGTGGCCTTTGTTTTATGATTACTGCCCTCGTGTTACACTACTGACTCTATGACTACTTACTTTGTTTCGAGTTATCTAAGCTAAATATAGGGACATAAAAATATAACAGTTCACGCAGTTCCGCTTTTAGCGGTCCAACGAAAAGACAAATAAAATTAAGCCTGTTTTTACAAACCAGATTGAACTAAAAAATTGAGAAAAAAAAGCACTGACCATTAAAACTGTTAGTCGACACTTCAAGAACACCCACACTTCTGGCATATTAAAAGCAAGCGCATTAAAAAAATTGTGACCGTTTCTGCTAAAAACATGTACCACCATAAATAGCGTGTTAACGAAAAAAATCAATTCCTTATTCAATAATAATATCAATTCCATCAGAGAAAAAGACCGACTGCTCTGTCAGTCTCTTGACAGAGCAGTCGGTCTTTTTCTCTGATCGAGAATTAAGGCCTTTGGGAGTTTCGCACTATGTCGTACGTAGTTAATTACTAATCTAAGGACTGTACTTTTCTGCGATTTTTTTGTACTGACCCGAGCCTCTTTCTATCATCTCCCTTATTATTATTACACATAATTAATTTGTGTCTATTTTTCTGTTGAACTTTATATTTTAGTTTGAGTGCTTTTCTATTAGACTTATTGCTGAGTTTCTTGCGGTGCTTCTTCTCAGCAGTAAGGAGCAGAAATTAATTTTGTGAAGGTTACAATTATTAAGTGTTTAAGTCATTATTTCAATCACTGGCCTTTGCATCTTTCACAGACAATTAATACAGCGCGCACTATCGTTGAATGCCGCGGAGAAATATTTCTGATGACTGAATAGTTCGATGCTGAATAGTTTCTGACACTAAGGTTTGACCCATTCTTATATGTCTATATATTTTTCATACTTAAGGATGTATGCCACGTCAAATCCGCAGTACATATATTTTATTTTTCAACTTTTGTTTCATTTGCACCAAATAACGGCAATGAGTAATTTTGTACGAACAATGATTTGAAATGTACAAGTTGTGTGATTATTAATAATTATTATTATGTGAAATAAAATCAGAACCTGATTTGACTACTCGAGTCATAACCAATCAATATGCAGTTTTTGAAACGGTCCGGACACATGGAAATTCAATCAAGAATATTTCCGTGGGAACAAAGGTAACGACATTTTTTTTTGTCATCGAAAAATCGGGGAGAGTACAAAGTTATAGAAAATACATTTTCTGATTATAAAAATACTATGAGACAGAAACATTATTCAATTTTTCTTGTAATTTAATCAACTTCCGGTACAAATAACATAGGCACAGAATATAACACATGTAATCTTAAATGTCATTTATCTCCTTTAAACGAACGGTAAAGTGGTTTTATTTTTTATTACGCTTACGAGTATGCGAAACGACTAATACTACCATACTATTCAATTTCAGCGAAAAATATATAAATCGATCTATTGGGTATACATCCTTAAATAAGAAAGTCAAAAGTTTTTTATAATATTGTGTTGAGTCTCGGATGGTCGAAGTACATGTCCTAATTATAACATTTCTAACAATTACAAGTGACCTTCTAATGAACCTTTTCTGGTTTATTTAACATCGTTGTCTGTTTACGGGGCGCTGCTATCATTTTATTGGCGCGTAAATTAGCATATTTATTCATACATTCTCCGCGAAAAGGTGTTAACTTGTGAATATGAAAAAGCGACATCGAGATATGGAATACACGAAGCGAAGTGATTAACTATTAGGAGTATTCGCAAGGCGGTATTAGTGTCACGTGCAGCGTGTCAGCTGTCAGTCACGCGTCTCGTTACGTTGGCACGCGGCTCCGACGCGCCGCGGCTCATCCCAAACAAATATCCTGTTACACCGACTCTACTTGTGTGAAAATTATGAAACAATCCACCCACGTACAAACAAAACATAAACAGCCAGGTTACTCCGCTCAACAGTAAACCAAAAGTTACAAGAACTTACAAAACTTCGCCTCAGAACCCCGGCGCAGCCGCCCCGAGCGCCACACGAACTGTCATCTGTCAGACCGCCATTTTAATTCCTTTGTAAATTATACAAATTGACACTTGATGTGTTTTGTCGTCTCCCGGGTAATCGTGCGAAATGGGACTCTTCATTTTATTACTTTTGTCAAGTGGAGGAGGGTCTTCAAGTCGCTATCTTGTCGTTCAATCTCGTTTTATATTTTCATTTTGTTAGCTACCGAGACGTGGTAGTCGGAATTTTGTTGAAGGTGTCGAGCATATTTGATTTATTCTTCAGGTTTATAAGTATATAATAAATACCGAGCCTTCATCAGCAGAATTTCAATTTTACGATGTCGTTATACATGAAAAATAATGGAGACATAAATATTATGAAAAGTGACGTTTAGTTAACGACCTCAACGCAATGTGTGTAAAGTAGCCGCGCCGCGGGGCGCCGCGCTACACGAAAACGCTTTGCTAATTAAAAAACCGTCTTTGTTTTCGCTTTCGGATTGTTGTTATGCGAGCAATGTATTTTGGATTCGTGCTAATTTACTAGGAGCATTTCACGTCAGCTGGTCGTTGTTACCTCATTCCTATGAGAAAGGTAACCTTGTTTCGCCGTCAATAATAAATAAAAATAGTAGTTTATGCAACGGTTGCATAATGATAGGCCTTAAAACACTAGTGCGGTTTTCATGAAACGAGCTTTAGCGAGTTTCATAATAAGATCGCACGTGTGTTTTAAGGCCAAATTATGCAGAGTTGCATACGTAACTTTATCTACACACATATTATAAATACTTACTCCATGATGTGTTCAGAAACAATATTTTCTGGCAACAAGTTATTTGTTGCAATCGTGGCTGCATATTTCCGATATCCGGCGCATTTTCACATCACACAGTCACTCCGAGAAGACTACTGTTCATATTTTCAACTAAAATGTAAATTACAAACAACTTTTTACAATTCTACTTTCGTTCAGCAAAAAACCCTTAATGAAAGCAGTAATGGCGGCAATTCGATCCTCCGTCAAGATCATTTTTTTTTTAAATCATAGACAAACGAATGAAGTCTCTATTCTCATGTCACTCGAGATCAAATGTTGTGCAGTTTATATTAAAAAAACATACTGAATTGACGTTTCGTATCAATAACTGTTTTAATATCTATGGATACTAGAATAGAGACCCACTTGAGTTTTGATAGCTGTTCCAAATTTAATCTCATTTCTATACTAAAATCGATACGGAAATAACATTGCAGCCTGGTTTTTCCTAATTGGTTGTCAAAATGGTGGTCATTTCCTACGGTTTTTGATTACACTATGGAGGTTTTCTGATATGGGTGTAGATAAAGTAATAGTTTATTCTAAAAACGGGTTATTAAGGTTATTTAATACTCATAGAAAACGAAAAATATTTTGGTAACACAACCACGCAACTCGTTACCTGCTTTATCACACTGAAGTTTGGTAAGTGGCTGAGGGAAGGTAGTCGGAAATGATTTAAGAGTGCACATTAAAGTTTTATGGGGTAGCGAAGCTGGCCGCTGCTCGAGCGTCATTTTATTTTATTAACGGCCCCCAAAATAAAAACCCATTGCACATCGAAAATGCCCACATAACACAACTTTCGGAGATTAAAGATAAATCAAACGAACATGCCGAAAAGCGATTGTACTGACCCCTCACAGCAAATTTACAATTAAATGAGGGGTTTAATTTATGTTATTATATTATAAACACTAAGGTCTCACATCATTTTTATTCTACTTTCAAAGGGGTTTAGGTAAAAAATGGCGTCTCTTCGTTAAGTCCACTCCTGGAAATTTTATTCAGAAAATATATTCAGCTTAAAACAAGTAGATAAACAGTCTTATCCTTACTCATAATTATAAATTCGAAAGTATGTTTGTTTGTTCCGGCTATTTTTATTCCGTAAAATGCACAGTTCTTGCGGAAACAATGATAAGCGAATTCCACGCAGGCAAAATCGCGGCCAAAAGCTAGTGCAACGTAACTGTATCGGAGCGGAGATAATATACCTTATATTTTCATGTAAAAGTCACTAAATCCAGAAAAGAATGACATCAGTAGCTTTTCACGAAGTTACAAGTTACATATTATTACAAGCAAAAACTGGCAATACTGCGAGGCAGATGTATGACATCTGACAACAGTGTTGCCTGTTTTTAACTTCAAAAAATCCGAAGGAGGAGGTTCTCAATTCGACGTGTATATTTGTTTTTTTTTTTCATGTATGTATTAATTATAAAATTTTCATTTGTAGCTTCGTAAAATGAGACACAGATCACTTGATCAGGCTCGAAACGCTACCGTCTGATGAGACTTATTAAGTATTCTGCTTGATGTATCGACACCGACATCGACCTAACCATTGCTTCATGATCATATTAGTCAACGACATCCAGTACTAAATATATAGTAATAATAATAAAACCATTTATTGCAGGCATCAGTGGCCCATGCTTGCTTGCTACCGAGAAATTTCCCACCATAAAAAGGAACAACGAAAATAAAATGTACGAATAACCGGAACCGCGATAATAAATTCAATAATTTATTAATTTTGATTTCTCGACAAATTGACTATTGCACTCAAACCTACAATATCTTTGGTGCGATATTAGCTTAAAGTAATATAATATTTATGGGTTACCCTTGTTTCATCGAAAAAATATTGACAAATTACCACTTCCCAAAGAATGTTTCGTATAATTTCATTTGCCAAAATATTATTTAGCAAATGAACTCTTCACAAATAATTCTAACGCAAACCTAATGTTTGGCAAGTGAACGTTCCAACAATGACTCACTTGCCAACTGGTAGTTATACTAAATTTCATGAAGTCAATTGTTTCAGTTGGCATAACATATTTTACGCAAACAAAATAAGGCAAAAGCATGTTTTATTAAGGGATGAAAAAAAAAACTTCGAAGGCTAAGGCGGGAGCAAAGCTCCCGCCGTAGCCTTCTAACCTAGATTTAGCCGACTCGGTTCTGCTCTGACCTGTATTGCTCGCTCGCTTCGCTCGCTCGCGGCAATATATTATTACTTCGTATTTGCTGTTTTTGTCTATATACTTTTTATCATAACAATTCATTTGACTAAATGATTATTGTCTAATGATTTTTTGCTTTAATAAAACATTTGATAAAAGACCAAATGACTTAATGTCGTTTTCCGTAGTAATATTCTGCTGAGTGAAAATTTTCCCAAATGAAAATGTGCGTACAAAAATTATTCCAAAGATTGCATTGGCAAAAAAAAAGGTTGCTAAACTTTGTTTGGGAAGTGATAATTTGTCAAAAGTTTTTCTATGAAACGGCAGGCTCCCAATATTCATGCATAGTTAAAGGTCCTTCAAGCCGGGTTTTATAACAGTTCGTCAGACCAAATGTTGAGATGAAACTTAAGAAAATAAGTACATTTTTGACATTCGTGACCAAAATTTGATCGAGCGGATCTTTATAAACTCCATCCTAAGACTATACAAAAATTATCTACCAGTAGCTGGAAAAAAATGACCTAACAGTTCCATATAAAGTTACCCAAACCTCTTTGCAATATGGTATGGAGGTATACTGCTGCAGCAGATTGCAATTAAACTATAAAACTTAACCAAATGAATATCCCTACTATAATATCGTTTTCCTGTACAATAAGACCTATGCCGTGAGCGCGTTTCCATACCAATGAAGACCTGTAATTTCGCTAAGCACAAAAATTGCACACCACGACTGAACCGTGATTAGCGGTTTTTCTAGCGTTGTATCGCGGTTATAACGGACTCACTTAATATTAATTAATATCAAGAAGCAATTAATAAACAGTAAACAATAACAAGGTGCTCTTAATTATTATCGCCAGAATCTGACGATGACGGGTTTACGACACTTCCGGTGGCTCCACCAAACTTGCCATAAAACTTAACTACCTACCCGCTATTGTCCGAGTGCATCATTTGCTATCGTAAATTCAAGTGGCCTTGTTCATATTTGATGGTTTGAAGATTAATGATAACATAACGTAGAGATACAGTATAACAGGCACTTAACTAAATGTAAGTTTTTGATTGCTCAACATCACTGTGGAGTTGAGCGTCTACATAAAAACATTAATAGAGACAGAATCCCGGATTCCGGGATTTCGCAGTTGTTGATGGGAAAGCAAGAGGAATGTCTACACCGCCACTTATCTGTCACCGCATCGGCTATGCAATCCACCCATGTGATTCTATAACGCTCGTAGTGGCTGATCAGCGAGCGATGAGGGACACATTTAAATTTAGACCGAATGGCTTTGTTCTTACAGTCCAATTTAATAGTTTCGTTTATCCGCTGATCAGCCCCTGCGCACGTAAGAGAATCACACAAATGGTATGAATATTCTAATTAGTAGACTAATTCAAATATTCTGACTTAGCAGCGTGTCGAAATGAAGATCACTTGCACCATCTCCTCGACATGCATAAACCAAACAAAGAACAAAAATTAACTAACGAATGAGACGTTAAGACGCTGACAATAGCCGTCTTTGTCTGTTTGCACCGGAGTGAGCGAGAAGCACTGTGCGGTTATATGTATGGGGAAAATCAAAAACGGATGAATTATATAAGTAAAAGTAATACACGTAAAATAATTTAGTCAAGTTTTTAGTATGGGCGTGATGTAATAATGTTATTAATTTTAGACCCATAAGTTGAAAAAATTAAGACATAGAACTGTTTAACGAGAATTTCAGACGTAACTTCAATATTTTTCTATCGTATCAATTTCATCAAATCGTGTTTTGGAAATAGTAAGTTTTCAATAATATAAAGAATATGAACATATATATATATATTTTTCGTTTTGCCAAACCAAATAGGTTTAGTTAAAAAACTGTTTAAGTGAAGCCAATTTAGGTGTTGTCAGCGCTTTAATAAGATAATCTCGACTTTTAACATGATGTGATATAAGGTTGTGATTATCGATGACTCGGAAAATCAACGGCTGATATACAATAAACATTTCTAATGCTCGTGATAGATTCGCGTGTCACGGTGTATGTAGATATTTAGATATCCATGGTTCGTGCATCTGTTGCGATGCACGATTTCTACTGCAATTACAAATTAATTGTAGATGCCGGGTGTGGAGGTGCGTGGCGGGACCAGGCAATGAGTCCGCAGACCTGATGATGTCGCTGCTATTCCTAAAACTTTGCCTGTCTTTGCACTCGAAATTCATGCAAATCAGTTTTCATAGCCCAGTTCACACCAGCCAATATTGTGGTCGGTTTCGGGTAAAAAGAATAATGACAAGTGAACTATCTAGTGAAGCTAGAACGAATCATAAACACAGACTATTTAATCGTATGTAGCTACTCCAGACATATGGTACTCAATCTTCTTCAATACGTTATTATTGTTGAACCCATACTATTAAAACGAGAATAAATCGAGTGTCATGTGGACTTAGTTTATGAAAAGCTTTTCTTCACCTGTTCGCGACAAACACGCGCGGCTTCCACCGCTCGCCGGACCGTGCAGCGCACGTGATAGGTCTCGCTACACCTCCGTAATTATCGCAATAGCACTAGATTACTACATGCAAGAACAACATTATTGACCAATATAAAAATGTAGTACTATCCAAACCAAACATTAGCACATAATACGGCATGTTCACGGGCCTGATAATATAAACTATTACAAAAAAGCAATAAACTATGGAATTATTCTCGCAGAACGCTCGTAAAGTAGAGTCACGAAACAAGTTATAAAAATGGTTATAAAAGTGGTGTTAGAATTAAATGCAAAGTCGTTTGAAATATAAGTGTGGGTTTAGAAATGAGAATACGAGTAATATTCGGTCATTATCCGGTGTTCATCATAATCGGCGCGAACATCTCGCTGGGGCAGCGAGATTACTCTGCTGTAATTAACTGTTTTACACGCTCCTAATGGCTTCATTTCGCTAATGACCGTCTCATCTCGTCCTTTTGCTCCCATCTACAGACTGTACCATTCCACCCTCACGATTTCATAAGTTAATTTATACTTTAATTAAAAGTTTTCAAATTATTGTCAAAAGGTTATGGATAAAGAACTTACAGAAGTATATATATATATTATATTAGTGGTTTGTACTATAATTTACTTGGCTGCAAGTATCATCATATTAATTTAGGTTCTTTTTTGTACCTACCCTAACTACATTAATGGAGCGCCTTTTCTTAAGGTTCATAGGTACACTAGCGGACTAAGCAGACGTCGTCCTGCCCGGTGAGTCACCCTTATCATTTAGGGGTATGAAAAATAGATGTTCTCAGACCTACTCAATATGCTCACAAAATTTCATGAGAATCGGTCAAGCCGTTTCGGAGGAGTACGGGAACGAACATTGTGACACGAGAATTCTATATATAAGATAATTTATCGGAAACCAATAAAAATCACATTTGTGTCGAATGTAGTAAAGAGTACGCCGTTGCTGTCGGCAAGATTGCAATTATCGCATCAACGTAACATAATGGCGTCGGAGATATCGTGCACAATTATTAGTGCATTAGCCGCGGAGTCGACAACGCGTCCGTTGCTACCCGAGGTGCGTCCAGAGAACCGTCCTGTGCTTTATTGTCTCTGCGGGTAAGGTTAACTCTCGTGGAACCCGAGAGGGCCCGCGGAACCGTCAACCTTGTAGGTATGTTAGTGCGCGTTCGGCGAAGCGGGCACAGCGCAAGAGCCTTCGACAAATTGCTACTTGCGGACGACGATCGCAGCACGTTAATCAACCTGTGACAAGTCGAGCCCCACCGGGCGATTTCACGTCGGGCTTACTTGCAATTACCGCCTCGTTTTATGCCAATGTCCGTTTCACTTACCGTTTTGACATGGACATAAAATTTCTCTAGAAACCAACTTTATAATTACCATAAATTATGAGTGAGTTATTTCTAATTTAGTGTGTTTTTGGTTTTATGACATGCGTTTTATGTTATATTAAAAGGATCCAGTTAGCGTCGCATTCTTGCGATCGTTTCCTAACGAGTTCGCGCCCGGTGGTTTTATTGCGGCAGTGCCGAGCCGGGCGCCTCGCGCGCTGCCTTCGCCGAAATTTTGCAGCTCTTATATAGGTACGTATGTTTTCTGACCGCATAATTATGCCAACATATAACGTAGTTTGTCTAAACCTATTGCAAAAATATTGTGTATTTTAGTTTAAATTACCCATCGTGTATTTTATATATCTGTAAACCGTGTGAAATAAAATTAAACCTTATAAGTGATGAAGAACGGCGTTAAAGCATAATAATATATTTTTCATTCCCCCATCTCGGAAAGAGTATTTTTGCTCTTCGATATCTGAGTGCAAAAGCCGTTTTTATCCGCTAGAGGATAAAGTACCTAAATTGAATTTAGAACATCGTGTGCACTAAGTTTCTGAATTCAAAACATCATTAAACCTATTTACTTTTACCTCCATGGTGCCGAATTTATCATACCACCTTTTTTAATTTGTTAAAAACTCTGACTCGGAACCTTGTTGGTGTACTTTTTTTTATTTGTTTTGCGCGCGCCATTTTCTTTTCACGTCATATTGTTAAAAAAAACCTTAGGATAAAAACCTTAGGATAAAAACAAGAAACTTGAAAACAAGTGAAAAACCTAAAATGAGTGATTCTAGCGACGAGGAAGTTTATTTGACGTGAACAGATTTTTTTTTTTTGCATTTAGTCATTTCCTCGCTGAGATGGAATGAAAAGTTACGTGTTGCACCCGAGTGCAAAGATTTTTCAGCTCGTGCTCTTTTGATTCCCTCGCTAACGCTCAGGATTCTAAATTTTAGAATCTTTCGCTTGCTCGGTCATCAAAATTGAGCACGCGGTTAAAAAGCAACTTTGCACTTCAAGTGATTTCAAGACATCGCGAAAGACATGAAATTTCATTTCTTATCGATGATTATATCTGTAAAAGAATATACAGAACATCGGTCTTGCTCACACAAGTCATAATCTATCTAAATATACATACATACATAGCTTCACGCCCGAAATTCCTAATGGGTGGGCAGAGTCACAAGACTAGGTACTTGTGGCCACGTTCGATTAATTAGTCCTAAGATGGTATGATGAACCGTATGGTGACAGGTGATCAGCCCATCGCCCATACGGATAGTCCACCATGTTGGAGAGGACCCGTCCCTTAGTCGACTTTTACGACATGCCAGGATGATAAGCATCTGCACGCATTCTATGCTATTTCTTCACTCCCAGTGCAGCAGAGGAGCACCAGTGCTATCTAAATATTCCTATGATAATACCTATAATAAAATCGTAAAGTGGAAAGTCTGTACATTGAAGGTAAGTGCACGATAAACTTAAAATTACTGGGTGGATTTCAATGCAATTTTCAATATTGAATTAAGGGAAACTTCATGCAGGACATAGACTATAGAAACTTTTGGAAATAAAACTGGAATGGAGTAAAAAAGTGGGTAGAAGTAGTACCTTTTGGGAAAAACTAATTCGATGAGTTTATCAACTTGTAACTTCGTATTAATACTCTTCGAAATCAACCTACTAATTCTGCTAATATTATACATGCAAAAGTTTGTGTGTGTGTGTGTGTGTGTGTGTGTGTGTGTGTGTGTGTGTGTGTGTGTGTGTGTGTGTGTGTGTGTGTGTGTGTGTATCTGTATGTTTGTTATCACTCAGCTCCAAATGGCTGAACGGATTTTCATGAAACGTCATATGTAATTAGACCTTAGCTCCTGGAATAGGAAATAGGGAAATTTTTATCCCGTATAAGTCAAAAGTTTCCAAGGGAGGGAATAATTATAACCAACTTTCACGCGGACGAAGTCGCGAGCAGAAGCTAGTACAATAATAATACTTGACTTGATTAAAGATTGAAACAAGTGAAAGGCAGACATAGTAATCACAATTACTCTTTTTTACTTGGAAGCATTAATTACAATAGTAATACATAGATAAAGCGCTCAGTGGCGAGGCATTTAATCAAGCCGCATTAAAGCATGTTTGTTACCACTCAGGAGGCACATGCGCATATAAGAATCAAGATTGATATCGGCACTTAGTTGAAGTCTACCGCTGATGTAATTAGCGATGCAGGCGAGGAGTTGGTCCGTCAGTTCGTCGCAGACGCGCAGCGAGCTAATTGAAACTGGTGAAAAATTGCAACCACTCACAGCGCTATTAAATACCACTGCCGTAGGCCACGTAGACGAGTATCGTGTTTCTTTTTAATCGCATAAATATAAACACGCACATCTACAGAACATTAATTCAAAATATATATATTTCGAGGTCTTGACAGACTGCCCGATGTCCTCGTTATTGTAATGACGCTGGTTGGTACAGTATTATTTTAAGAACAAAAAACAATAGAAACAATGTAGATAGATCAATTAATAAAAAGTAACAAGATAATACCGCGTTTAAAACGTAATTGTGTTCATATTATCTTTACTGTGTTCCCTCCTGATAGAGACGAAAGTGTGAAAGTCCCTATCTAAGCGTAGAAAACTACCAAGTATTTTGCGTCTTTGCATGGAATAATGAGGCCCACCTGCCGCTAGTGTGTAATATAAATAATTGAAAAACTAGATTGCATACGTAAAACTGATGTGATAGGTATTTGAATATTCTTATAGTTATAGTTGTACAGTTCCCTCGACGGAACTTAAATTCATTATCCTCGCCTGACACTCGCACGGCTACTGGTGATGGGTATACACATAATAGTTATTTATTGTCCAACTGGTTGTGGGAATAACAAACAGACATGGATGATTTAATAAACTGGTTCTGCAATGAATTAATGATGTTAATTCTGTGATCCTTACAGGATCTCGTTCCAATTGGTTTACAGTTAGCATTTGTCCAAGCGAAAGGAAGTCATTGCCGAAATTAGTTTTAAACCTTCGGACAAAATCTGTTTCATCATAGGCCTACACGTCCCGCTACTGGGCACAGGTCTCTCATAATGAAAGGGAATGGGCAGTAGTTCCCACGCGGACCTAGTGCGGATTGGGGACTTCACACACATCTTTGAATTGCTTCACAGATGTATGCAGCTTTCATCACCGACTTGCTAGTGGGAAATAACAAATTCAATTCCGCAGATGAGATCCGAAAATCTCAGAGGTGCGAGCCGAGATTTGAACCCACGACCCTCAGCATGAGAGGCCGCATGGTAGACCACGAGGCTAGCCCTGCACTCATATAATGCCTAATCAATTTTCACGCTGTCCCGATAAGGCCTAAGTGACGTGTTATATCTATAACGGCGTTTATCTATTACGATTTACTCAGTTATTAAAATAATCGATAACCTGATCAACAAAGATACAAACAATTGAAGCAGTGTTCCGAGCTCCGATGGCTCGTCCAGCGTGACAGAGCCGGTCGTTAGCCGCGGCGGCCATTACGGATGATCGATGGCCGCTGCGGACCGATACCCGACAAATTTCATTTAGACCACTAATGTCGTGTTACCTTAACTGATAAAGTGATTTATATTGACAAATACTAATATGAACTCGAATTAAAATAAAATATCCGAGTTTAATTGATCGCTTTATCGAAGATTAACAAGGTGTTGTTCGAGCAATATTTCGAAGTGTATCCAATTGAGATTACCGTTTTAGGTACGGAAAGGGTAGATAGGATCTCTTTAGAGATTTGTAATATTTGTATTCTTAAGATGTTTCGAAGGCTGAGCAAGTACTTGACATAAACAGGCATAATATTTCTGTTTAATGATAAATCACACAAATTAAAAGATAAACTAATTAAATCCATCTATATTCCTCTAGGAAAGCGGAACATTTATGAACTATATAAAATCAAATAGTTATGACATGCTATTGTATGGACCATGTAACTATTTGCGATTTCCGCAACAATGAATACGCATATGAATGCATTTTGCTAATTATGCCAATATTTTTTATTCGTCATTGTCCTTGAGATCATGGCGCAATAAAAAAGGTGTGAAATTTAGACGTTAATTTGATATTTGTTCTTTTTTTTTAATACTAATAGAATAGGTACCCAAAAAAGTTATTTCGTAACTTAACGTAATTTGTTGCCTCTTAAGAGGCCACATTTGCTAAGGATGCGACGTTTGGCGATCTAGATTTCAATACTGACAGGGACTACGCGTTTGTTCTTTGAACATATTAAACTTGAACATTTGTTCTTGAAATACTTAAACGTGAAAACACGATTGGTAATAAAAACCTCGATACTTTTATTTTTCAAACATAACGCTTTTTTAACATATTTTTGGTTGAATCTTCGAAACCTTATGGTCTTGAACGATGATTTTTGGTTAAATAGTTGAGTAACAAAAACTTCTCAATACGCTAAAGACGATTTTTTTATAGATGTTATGGTTCTCTAATAAACAGCAAAAAACTCAGATTTTCGTGAACGCGTGCGCGCGCGATGGTTGTAACAGCCACGGCTGAGAGCGAGCTATTTTAAAATGAAACTCAACATCATAGAGTTCAGTTCTGATTGATGCAAAATGAGGTGCTTAATCTAGTCATATGTGGGCTCTTAAACGCTGTATCTAATGTTACTAAAATATTTACGCCGATTCACAAACTATTGTGACACATAGTCATGTCAACCCAACGATTATGGATAAGTAAGACAATGCTTATTCGACAATGCTTTGGAATTAAAACGTATAATAATTTAAGGTAAGTAAGTATAGGTATTTAGATTACAGCTGGGCCACAAAGTTTTTAAAGGATCCATCATAAACCTTCTTAAATTATGCGGAGTAAAGTAAGCATTTGCTTAAAAAAATAACGAGATAATGAAATTTTAATGGAGGAGAATAACATTTTACAGATCGCTCGTGAAGAGATGTAAACTGCTTTAATTGCACACTTCGAGCCGGCACCGCGATCGCGGCGCGAATCAACACCTCCGGACCAAATTGCTATATAAACACGACATTGCAATAAACGAGAGTTCAGTTTTGAATTTAAATAACGAGTAGGAATAGCTTCGCCCACCAAAACATTTTAGGAAATATTATTCATGTTTGGAGCGGAGATATAGTAGACAAGACAGGTAGGTTGTGAGGGTAGTTATGTATGACGGGGGGGTGGTAAATGCAGTTGGTCGGGGCGCTAACGTGCGCGGGGCAGGGGGCGCGGGGTGCTGGGGAGTTGACGTCGTCGAGGAGCGTCGGAGGCTGCGCTGCGATCGATGAAGCGCGGACACGCCTCGCGCGCAACGCAACCCGCGATTTGTAACATTCATTGTTTAGAACCGCTTCCTCATATTATAGTGAAATAAGCCTTCCTCACGCAAAGCTCCTTCCGAATCAAGAACTCTCTTCGCTAGTTACAGTCAGTAAATTAACATTAATCTCGTCTAGCCTATTTCATGTAATCTATTTGTAAGGCAGATGCAAAGCGTACCTAATTCATAATGCTTTGACGCTTAACCTCATGCGTTTCCTACATAGAACGTAATTCTTACGTCAGAGAATCGATCAACGCCTGTTCTAAGTCGGAACGCGCCTCGCGTTTGAGCATATGAGCTGTCAGGAGAGGTTCCAAATGCGACGAGCGTGTAAAACGAGTGTATTGTGGCGCTGTCACTGGCGGTGGTCGGGGTCTTTGCCACGATCGTATCGCATAGGAAACTAGAAGAGAAATTTTCATTCGGAGTAACAAAAATGTTTTATTTCTTTATCGTTTATAATCTTAATACTTAAAACGAACAACTCTTGTATATATATTATACCTACATATATAAGGAAACGGCTTTAACGATGTGGATGAAATTTCGTATTAAGATAAGCCGCTGATTAGTAATACTGAAAAGCTACGCGCTTGCAAATCACAAAAAAATAACGTAGACTTGAATTCTTATCATAATATATTTAAGTATACAATCAGAATGTTTATTTAACAACATAATAAACTAATATAACATAATTGTCTTTAATTAATTTAGTTTTATGATGGACCTAATCCAAAAAATAAGCCATCATTTCTTCGATTTTGACTTTGAATTCATAAAATAGTTTAAAGTTATTTTACTTTGTGGTGAACTGTGTTAGGCACGCAGGATTTAATAGATTAAAAATAAACATCACAGGAGATGACGCCTGGGTAAAAAAAAATCGAATTAGTCCGCCAGTTAGATTATCAAAAAATATTGAACACATATTTTTAGGGTTCGGTAGCCAAAGGGTAAAAACGGGACCCTATTACTAAGACTCCGCTGTCCGTCTGTCACCAGGCTGTTTCTCATGAACCGTGTTAGTTAGACAGTTAAAATTTTCACAGATGACACAGACTAAAAAACAGAATAAAATAAATATTTAACAGGGCTCTCATACAATAAACGTGACTTTTTTTGCTCGATATTGATAACGGCTAGGTACAGGTAGACGCTTGAAATATTCACAGAATATTTAGCTATATATATACTTTAAAAATAAATAATTTAATTAAAATATAACAAATATTTAAGGGGGGCTCCCATACAACAAACTTGATTTTTTAAACTTGATTATTGATAATGGTACGGAACACTTCGTGCGCGAGTCTGACTCGCACATGGCCGGTTTTTTGTTTTATCAAATCAATCAAAATTGACAAATATAACGCGCATCAAAGTTCGGGAGTGGGGGCTCATGACGTCACTTCTAGGTAATAAGTGTACTTAGGCGTGACGTCACGCGGAACTTCAACGCACTATATCTTCAAGACTTTTTGTTTAATTGTCAAAAGAAAAAATACGTGTTCAATATTTTTTGATAATGTAAATGACGGGCTAATTATAACTTTTGAATCATCAGGCCTATTGCCTCTTCTAAACATTTGAAACCCATTTCCACCCATAATATATTTCGTAATAGAATCTAAAGACATAATCGCTCTGAAAAAAAAAACGAAGAGTTAAAATATCTTGCCGCTACATCAAGTCTTGTCAAAACGGTTAGCTAAGCGCGAGATTAGGCGACGACTACAAAACGAGCGACGCACCGCAGCCGGGACACGTCGCTCGACAATCGAGGAACAACAAAACACTCTCGACATATTGAAATAAGGTCCAACATACAAGAACACTTTTCACTGAGATTAAGATTTGTAAGCGTCGAATCGATTCAGTCGAACCAATTGAATTCCAGAGGACACAGATCCATCACCGATAACCTGCTTTAGCAGCGTTCGGTGACAAGTCACTTATCCGTTTGTAATCCGACGGATTGAAAATATCTTTATTAATTGTTCGGCTCGACCAAGTGCTTGGGTTATCTCCCAAGTTTACCGTCAATTAACGGTACAAACAGAAGCAAATTATGAATAAAAACTCTATATATCATTTATCATCGGACAGCTGGCCCGTAATTTACAATAATAAACTAATAACTACGAACAGTTAAGCAGGTATAATGAGACATCAGACCAAATTACCACGGTTTATAGAACGCTACCTAAGCGTTAACAATTGCCCGAGGGCCAAATATGAGCATCTAATGTATATTTATGTGAGTCCTGCTTATGTGAGGTTCCAGTTCGGTTGGCAACAAGGGCTGCGGGCAGCGGCAAGGGAGTGAGTTTGTGTATGTCAGTTAAATGAGGAAATTACGAATCGAGAGCTTATTCCGGCGTTGTGACGCAGTAGATAACAACCGAACGTTGGTTGCGAGTGCTTATTCTACATTAGACATGCTTTCAGCTTGTATCGGTGGAGGTTAGAGGGTCGCAAATGACCGCGGGACACGCAATATTGAGACATTAAAACTTATCAAGTCCGGAATAGACTTAATTAGGCCTGCGCTAATTGTTAAGTAGTACAGGATTACAAGGTAAGGGGCTGTCATTAATTTCTATTCGACATGAAAATAGGAGCGGCTTACATTGGCTCTCCTGTTCTTAACCATTTACTACCATGGATAAAATATTACTATTAATATTACCTTTATATTACTCAGCTGTTCAAGGGCAATAAATATTTAAACAAACAATAACGTCTCGAAGACTTAGGTTAATATAAAGACACATGTATCATTCGCCAGCCACAAATCGATCAGCCGGCTTCACACTGATTAACTGTCAAAAAAACCGAACAAAAAACTGTGTTAGCAGACCAAATCGTATTCGTTTATTGGAGTGCTATTAGCTACTAAACAGCAGGATTATGGCTGATAGTGTCATGACGCGTTCTAAATTCGATCGTTTGACGAGACAGGCTGCACCTGTAGATACGGCGATCTAATTCGCCCGTGCTCCGAATGCTAATGAGCCGGGCAGCGAGGCTCCGGTAACCCGACGCTCCACCTGTCCCGATATGAAATAATTTTTATTTACGAAGCCCTCCGGAGATTATGGATATATCGCTGGCTATCGCGCGCAACATCGGACCGCATATTATGTTACGGCGAGTAACCTATGACCATCCATAATTTATGCAGTGGATGAGGCTACGGAAAATATTTCCTCTTGACACCTTCTCCAGTAGCTTTGACAGAAATATGTAGGTTTTATGTTACGCAGGTTTCCAAAGAATGTTGATGAAATAATATTTTAAATTGACACCATTTTAATGTGCGTGATACATATTGTTACCGAAATTTTAATGCTGCTTAAAATTTCGTCAACCTTATTCCCGTTACGTATCTGGTGTCTAAGATTACCATAATTAACAAGTGTTCTTTCGTACTTGCATTAATATAAGGTAATTTAATTACTGTTACCAACTTAAACATGACATTAACCAGTTTGCACTGGTTTATCAACCGTTTACAAAGAATCAAAACGTTCAAAAAAAAAGGGTCAGGAAGGTTTTCTGTAAGATAGCTATAATGCTTGAAGCGTCGTCAAGATCATTCTGTGAACACTGCGGTAACCACGTTGAGATTTTGGTGCAGTGGATTTGTTGGAATCTGTGCGTTGGGTCTAATGTGCGAGCTGGAAGGACCATCAATCATGGCGCCCGCGCTCCGAGCGCGCTGCGCGGCGCCCCGTGACGAATGCCAGCCCAAACACCTTTGTTGCCATAACACTCACACAGCCGAATTAAACTACACCAATACAGACAACTATCCAAATATTTGTTTCCAGTTCATTTAACATATCAAAGACTTAATTCTATCATCCTAATAACAAAAGTGAATCTGTGATGCGAGCAATAATAGCATTAATGTAAAACTGCGCTGGGCGAAATACTAAACCAGCAAGTGAACCACAGAATGTTATCGCAAGAGCTCATTGACAGTCCTTTGTGGAGGAGGTTGACAAGCCTATTGTGCCATAATTAATAGCTCTGCCCTCGCAGCCGGGCGAGCCTGTTCCCAGAAGCCACCCGCCGCGATCTTACTATCAAATGAAAACTTAAAACGCTGTAAATGGTTGGATGCCCTTTATTTGGTGCTAGCCACACACAGTGTTGATTGCAGCAAAACCAAATATTACTCGCACATGGAAGTTGTACTCCTCTGCTGCACTGGGAGTGAAGAAATAGCATAGAATGCGTGCAGATGCTTATCATCCTGGCATGTCGTAAAAGTCGACTAAGGGACGGGTCCTCTCCAACATGGTGGACTATCTGTATGGGCGATGGGCTGATTACCTGTCACCATACGGTTCATCATACCATGTTAGGACTAATTAATTAATCGAACGTGGCCACAAGTAGTCTTGTGGCTCTGCCTACCCTTTTAGGGATTTCGGGCGTGATGCTATGTATGTATGTAAGTTACTATTAAAAAACTTACTTGCCTACAATATTAGTAAATAGAAAATGAAACGTTTTCAAGCGCAGTTCTAGTCTAGCTGTTTCAGCGAGTTTTGAATAAAATATTTATATGGTTGTAGGTAGGCTATTGACTTATAACCGTGAGCACCTAGGCAGCCCTAGGTATATTGATAACCGACCGAGACCGATTGAATCGGCCACGGTCCACCTCAGGGAATGGAATCGCGCATGTGCAATTAATTGGCTTATCGCAAGTTTATTGATTTGGTAAGGCGATCCGTTTTAATTACCAATATCGCTCATTTGTCGCTGATTGGTTCCCATTATAGTTCGATGTTGCTAAGGTTGCGCAAATCGCCGATTAACTTCGACTCGTGGATCAAAATGCGGACTTAAGTAAACTTTAACGAGCTTTTGGCCTTTAGGTAAATTAAAAGAGTTTGTTCTTTGCGTTAACCATAAGGAAATGGTTCGTTTTATTTGATTGACAAACTGAAGAAGGTAGAGAAGATAAATGACACCTTTAATAAAAGAAGAGATATTCATAAAAATCTTGTTCTTTGTATGATCAAGTCTCAGTCATTAAACGGAAGAACAAAGCCGGTAGTAACACAACTATGTACCTGCATGACGTTACATGACTATCTGTGATTTGCTTAATTCTGAATTATTTACGTCAATAAAGTGACAATGTACGTAGACATGTAACCGCGCGCAGTATAATTTTGTATCGTAAAAAGGGTAACAAATATAAAAGTTGGTCGTTGAGCATATGTCGTGGAGAGTGTGCTATTACAGCTAATTGACAGTCGGCGCACGAGCTGTGTTTACTACTGCATTTGTCACTTCCCCTCCACTAATGATACATTACGCGCCGATACTCCGCGGAGAAACCTTTTCAAATAAACAAATTAACGCACATGACATTGGGACGACATGTTGGTTTCGCATGTAACACCGACAACCGGTATAGCAGTGTACTATTACCTGACATACACTTGCAATTTACCATCAGTTGACGCATACCCATCTGTAGAGAATGAAGTCATAGAATTTAACCCTCCTACAATGTGGACACGTCTAACTTTCATGCTTTTGAGTAATAATAATATTAACGATGCCCAATGTCGAAGACCGGTATGGCTAGAAGAGTAAGGTAGCTATTCTACACTAAATTACAAAGTAGTAAGCTAATGCCCGCGACGCCGAATGTGCTCGCGGTGTTCGCGCCCCTAGTGTCGAGTCGTAAACAAAGTTATCAATGTTCACGATTTCGTTAATCGCCTGGGGCAGCCGGCATTTCCGACAGACTCATAATAAAGATATAATATGCTCTCCCGAGGGTGACGAATCGCTCGTCCGATTAACTCTTAAACGACAAGTAGAGGACTCCCTTCCCGCGCCCTCCCGCTTGGGGGAAAACTAAGCCACGACTTCCGCTAATTATTCGGGGGAGCTGTTTCACGAGTAGCGTCGTCCCCCTCACACTCTACAAGCCGATGCACATCTCCGCAAAAACTCTCTGAAAACCAAAAATTTCCCTCCCGACGGGCGGTCATATTTCTTCCCTCTCACTCCCATTAAACACACCGTAAATGCTTTCCTTTTTTCACGCCCTCGCTCTAATAGAAAGGCGAATTACGAACTTACGGGTGCGGACGGGTGGCGATGTACGAAACCGCCACAACCGTGGCTCGTGGGTCCCGCTCACACCAATCGTCAGTTATATTTACGTCTCGCTCGGGAAAACAGGGGTTGAGTACGTGAACTTTCACATCATATGCTTGTACTACCTACTACGCAAGCTGATGCATTGTAACTGGAAATGTGAAACTTTACGAATTGTGTTCAAGAATACGGCTAAAGGGATTGTCTTCCGTGCGAAGCAAAGTTTGTTTTTATTTTTTTCATGCCACATGACTTAGATGCCTAGTTATGAAAGCTATAAAACACACTACTTAATGTAATGATGCCCCTGAAGTTGGGATATTTGTTGTTAGTTGTGCGAAAAACGTATTAGGTCTCTACGTATATTAAATTTTTGATCTTATTAGTAGGTATTTAATTGGCATTAAAGTACACGAACTTCCCCTAATGCTATATTTACAGCGGCCACAATTTGTCTACGAGCATATATTTTCCTTATAACTTGTCAACCTGGAGTGAGTTGTAAGTTGTAAAGTAATAAAACAATATCAATAAACCTGACGAGCGGCTCGCGTGACGTCACCAATAACATTGTCGCTCGCTGCAACCCTATGGAACCAACACATTTCATATTTTAGACTAATGACTTCTTTAACGGTCCGCTCGGGTTTAACCCTCGGATAGACTTTCCTAGTATCATTCCACGGGAGCGGTTTAATGTAATACCAATAGTACGTTGCGTGGTCTAAATTGCCCCGGCGTTGACGCAAGTCAAAGTAACATCAAGTTTCATGATTCGGTAATGAGCACGTGCCGACAGTTTGCTGGCTAGTTGTTACGAATTGCCGTCATTTTCGAGTTATCGACTTAACACCGGCGCGGAAACGAAAAATAATGTCTTCATCACTGGGCGGCGCCCGACGACGAATATAATTTGGTCGCATTAGACGTCATTTGTACGAAAACTTCACGACTTTCGTGGCAATAATTATTTCCGTATGCAAGGCAGACATTATTACCACCAATTTATCCCGCTAGGAAGTAATCGAAGGACTTAATAGTGTTATCTATCGTAGGTGCTTGCAATAAAATGAGCCTGGCGGAAGCTCTTTAAATTCTCGGGCTGCATCTGCCGAGCCTACACTAAGCAGCTCTAACCCTTACTTCCGCGTCAACGGTAACGATTACTTTTTTGTAACAACACAACGCTACTCACTCGGCCACCCGGAATCGACATAAAAATAATTTATTCGAACCGAGGGGTGGCTGTGAAAATTCTCTACCCACGTGAAAAAACTGACACCACATGACAAAGTTTAATGTGGTTTTTATCCTTCAATTTTGTGTGCGGTGCGAGAGTGACGGAGAATTGCTGTTTTACGATATCGCTTGCCTCAAGCGATGGCTGTGAATGTGATTAAAAAGTTCACGGTGCAACTGTTACATCGCTTCCGCGTGCGCCCGCGCGCTGTGTGGCGCGCCTAACGAACCGGCCTAATTAGCACCCGGCAGATGACAGCGCGCCGCGCACCACTGATCTAGACTCAAGCACACGATGTTATATTAATCGCTTTTCTTTATACCTTCATGCTGATGTAAAAAGAGTTCTGTCTCTAGTGATACATATGGCAGACATGAAGTGCAGAAAAAAGTTGTAGGAGTTTGGTATGCAATGGAGAAACAATTATTTTTAATGAATAGTTAACTATGTTCAGTTGTTTTTTAGTACGCAATATAAATAAAAACTTAGGTCACTTTTTTATGCATCAGCGTTCATCTCATCGGCAAGCAAGATCATTGCATGATTTAGTGCAAATTAAATGCGAACATTTTCTTATCTAAAAGTTGCATTAAAGTGTTTTTAGCGTTCCGTATCTAAAAGGTAAAAGAAGAATAAACGAGGACCATTATTCATACTGAGAGAAAGTTAGGTATATTTTACAGAAAAAATAAAACAAGGTTCCAAATGTTTATGGTTTTCGAGAAAACAATATACAACGGAATAACCTTTGCAAAGTCGTATCACTTGCACGTTTGCAAAGAGATAGGAGCTTCCGGGAGTTAAAAGGTAGTCCTTAATTAAAATGTGCGTTAGTATGTTTGTTACTTCTTCACGCTTCGACGGCGGATTTGGATGAAAATTGGAACGGAGTTACTTTTTATCCCGGTTGAGAGGGAATGACTATAACTGAACTACGTGCGGACGAAGTCGCGGGCAGAAGCTACTTTAACAATACTTTACTTAGTTAATACTGAGAGACTCTTTACTAGTAAGTTATAACTTCGTATTTCAAGTTTAATTGGAATAGCGGTTGACTTGCTACAATTTTCTAGTGTCCTCAAAGACGAGGTGTCTATAGGCTGCTAACAAGAGTTGCCAGTTTCGGGGTTGTAGCGGGTCCGAGGTCGGTCGGCGCGGCGCGGGCAGCGGGCAGGCACCGGTAACGAGCGGGGTCGCGGGTCGCGGCCGCGGTCGCGGTCTCAGGCACAATGCCTCATTTGCCGCACAATGCCGCCCCCTCGCGGCCCACTTCATTACGCGCGTATTGTACCACACACGAACCGTGTATCCAGTTGGAGCCGCGATCTGTCACCTACCGCCTTCAGCGTACACGATCAAACACCGTTTGCAGAGCTCATGAAATAATTAAGCCGGCCGCGCCTTTGTCGGACTTTTTCCACCATTTAAAGGCACTTCTCTCTCACAATTAATAATTAACAAAGCTACAATATACTATATACCATTACAACAATACTTTCCGCGTCGAGGAACAATTGTTCTTAATTATCATTTTCGTGCCAAATTGCGAAATACATACCAACGCCTCATTTTTATTTTATACTTAAATATGAATATAAACTGTAGGATTAGAGGCATTCACAAGACTTGCTAAATACGAGCTCCTACCCAATCATTGATCATTTTTGAGCCTCACAATGGAGCTCCCGGCATACGTCAATTATTAAGCGAATTAAAGCAATCAATCACAATGAATCGACTTGTAATACACAACAGCGAAGGGAATATTAAATCATAAGCTATTTAAACATCGAATGTTCGGCTAATAATGGTTGAGGAGATAATATCTCATTGAGTGTGATGTGAGTGGAATGGCATTGCGCGATCACGGGGATACAATGGGCGTAGGAGCTCGTAACTAAACCAACACTGGCCGGCGCCCGCGCAGCGCACAATGGAGAGCTAATTGTGCGTCGACAGCTTGCCAGATACCACCTTCTTTGTTACTTACACAATACCTATAGCTCTAGGTGGTAAGAACATGTTGCTTGATAAACAACACAATCATTTTTGATCATAGAGATTGAAATTAAACTTTATTAAATCGTTCAATAAATAAGATTAAACTTTGTACTGTTTAGATAGCAGTCAGTTTTCTTTGCAAAATTTTATCAAATCTGTCCATCCACCAGAAACTGCGAGATTGGGACTCAAACAAACTTATTGATTTAAATGCTAATCCCCAAAAAAAAAACTAAAAAGAAGTTAAAAACATGAATGGATCTGCCAAGTTCACAACAAAATATTTATAATTTTAAGTAAGTAAAGACACACACACAGAGAAAGAGAGAGAGAGAGAGTATTCGCGACTATCACACAAAGTCTAAGGCTTTAATATACAGAAAAGTATTTAAATCTGCGCACCGATCTCGATTCTCGATCTATTTTTCACGCCCGACGGGTAGAAGAACTTGGCCTATTTTTTACTTTTATGTTTTTGGTAGAATTCTTTTACTTTTAAAAAAATGATAAAATTCCGCATATACATTTTTGAAATTCGAGGTGTAAGTGTAGTTTTCAATGAAAATGAAAATATTTATTTTGCAAGTAGGCCACCTGGGCTCTTTTACATGTCTGAATCTACCAGCGCTTCGAAAGGTGACATCTGCTGAGAAGAAACGCCGCAAGAAACTCAGCAGTAGGTCTTTTTTCAACTTTGGCAATACAGTTTTATCTAGAAACTAACACAAAATGTGCAATATAAAAACCTAATGGGTACAAATTAATACTAATAAATAACTAATAAGGGAGATGTAAAGTCTCCGCGTCTGGACAAGTTAAGTAACTTAGAGATGTATAAAGTCTCTAAGGGTCATAATAATAAAAATAAAAATTGAAACAAACAAACATCTAAATCGATTAATCTAGTTTAAATGGAGGTGTAGACAGTCGCCACTGTCAATATTTAAAAGTACAATAAACGACACAAATATGCTAGTTTTCATTAAGATTTTAGTTTAAAAATAAACATCTTAAAGTCGTTGCATTTTGAAACTGGCTCGAAACTGTTCGTTTCTTCGAACTTGGCCTTTGCGCACTGCCATGCGCATCAATTCATAAATAAAGTAGCATGGCCTAACAATGGTCATACAAAATGACCTTTATGCGTGTACTCCAGGTTGCACGGAACCCAATCCTGAGCATCATGAATCTCCCGAACGTGGCATCAACGAGCCGTGAGATTGATGGTGATTACTCTCTATGAGATTCCCGAAATCACCCGTTGTCCATGATTACGTAATCAATCTCCGTCCAGCGTCAGCCTTTCATCGAGCGGCGCGGGCGCATCGCTCTCTGTATTCAATAGCCTTTTACACCTTTTTGCGTAATTATTTTAACTTGCTTATTATATTTAAGCGTTAATGGCCCTAAAATGAACACCCTCCTTAATGATGCCTCTCCTTTATTCAACCTCATTTTGAATAATCGACATCCAAATTTACCTAAGTTTAATCTTTACATTTTGTTTTTAAATGAGAAACAGATTCCATTAATTTAACCAGTTTCTTTTTTAAATCTAGAGGTGTATAGATATAGTGAATAATATGTTTCCATCGGTAAAACTCGTATCTCAATCGGAAGACGACGGGACCCGAAGTGTCAAATAATTATTGTATTAATTGAGTGACATGTTTATATTCATTAATATGAAACTTTATTATTTAGTGTCAAATGTCAAAATGAAAAATGACAGGTGGTATGATGGGTGCTAAAGCTAATTGAGAGAGCACGATAAACAGAATTTTTTCCGATAAAACACGATTGAAACTAATTATGCACTACATCTGTACAATATGCAATTGAGCGCTCGTGCAAACACTTAAAGAACAATATTTATAATGAAAATTAAACGTTTTTCGAGATGAATATTCGATAAGGTTGGTGGTTGGTCCCAGCTTGACGGTTGTGCAAGCGGCGCACGGTAGCTGACAGCTCGCAGCGGCTCGAATCGCGACTTGCGTGGGCGCACCCTTTGTATGCTTACTTCATTTTCTCTCATTGAAGCCTATGCAACCAGCTACTTCTCTTGACATTAATCATGTCGAAATCGTCAAGTTATATGGCAAAGGACTTTTGAAAGTGATATCTGCCATTTAGTTTTTGATGTTATTTAAGGTCATTAGGTATAAAAAAAACCTTTAATATCAGATAAATGTATTCAGTCTTTAATACTTGAATAACTACAATAAGGTAGTGAGTCTAAATGGTGGATTTGGCGAGGGGAATCTTCGAGGGCCAATTAAGAGGCGAACATAATTGCTTCTTATTGCGGCGCTGGCGGCTGATCGAGTTATCGGCGCATCGCGACCGTTACAGCGCGTGCGCGCGCGCACGAAAGGCCGCGATCAACACCTCGCTCGCTACATCTCGCACTAACGCAAAAAAAAAAACAACAGACAAATTATTTAATTGCTACTGATTAATGTTACGAGAATGGCCGACGCAGATACATAGAATAAAGAGCATCTGAACGAAGTAGAATTATATTTTCTACTAGCTTTTGCACGGGACTCCGTCCGCTTGGGATTTCGTATCTAACTTTTTCTATTTGATTTGGTTACATTTAAAGAAAAAAGGTGAAAGATTGTTGTATCCGAAGTAGTACATAGTTATGAAATACATAAAAATACGAATTATATATTTGGATATTATCGTTGTTTCCGTTTAACGATGTTGTGGATTCAATATTTGTATTTAACCCAATGACTTGGTATAATTTTTATTAACTGTAACGTAATTGGCAGAAATATGAATTTTATGCAACATTATGAAAATATACCTAGGTATATAACTGTCATATATTATCTCAATTTTGTAAATAATTAATTTTCCGTAATAAAAAGTAGCTTATGTGTTAATCCAGGGTATAAGCTATCTACATTCCAAATTTCATCAAAATCCGTCCAGCCCTTTTAACCGGAAGAGGTAACAAACATACACACAAACTTCCGCATTTATAATATTAGTAGGATGGTCTTGGATAGGTATCTCTGGCTATGATCAACTCTCTCTATCACCCATTTTACGGTCAGCTTATCAGACGACTATTCTAAATTATGTTATCTGGAAACTTATGGATTACGAGTGACAATTCATTGGATTTTCTAAAGACTTCAGAATTCAGACAGTACTTTCGGGCTCCCTGTTACAGTTCGTAATCGCACCATTATTATTATTTTGGGAAAAGACTATTATTTGAGCCATTTTATCATTTCTTTGCAAATTAAACTTTAATATTTATCCACAATTTGACAGCTTCAATTAATTCGGCGTGCACATGTCGTCTCTCGCCCGGCTCCCGCGCCGGCGCCGCCGCCGCTTGCTATGCATTCGCCGACCCGATTAATTACCGCCTAAGCCGACGCCCGCCTGAATTACCAAATTGTCTTTATCGCTATCTCTGCATTTTATACCCCAAAATATGACGGCTGCGATAATACCCTTTCACGAAAATAATTTAAATGTATTCAATAACATTTTATTATTTGTTTCGATTTCGTCATGTTTATTACACCAGACTTAGAAATTGGTTACTTATCTACTTAGTTATGTTAATTCCGTGACCAACAAAAATAATCCTGTAATAAAATACGGCAGCATTTTATTGTTGGGCTAGTGTTGGCACCTGTTGGGTGACGCCCCGGCGTAGCAATAACTGCATTATAACCGTTCGTAATCGACGGTAATCATTGACTGCAATAACTGTCAAAACGGCACTAAATATTGTTTGTTAAATGCCTTAAGTTTTTTTTTAACGGTCAACACCTTTGGAGAGCCACAAAGAAGTGAAGCTGATCAAAAGGTGGGCCAGGTCAGGTGTCGCGAGCGTGCGCTTCAACCACTACTTATGTGAGCTGCCTCCCCAACTGCCATGAAAATAACCATCCCATGCCCATTGCAGGTGTTGCTCCTTATATTAATCTCACAGACTTAAGAGGCCACATTATGCTACGGTTGCGACGTTTGGCGATCTAGATTTCAATACTGACAGGGACTACGTGTTTGTTCTTCGAACATATTAAACTTGAACATTTGTTATTGAAATACTTAAATGTGAAAACACGATTAGTAATAAAAACCTCGATACTTTTATTTTTCAAACATAACGCGTTTCTAACATATTTTTGGTTGAATCTTCGAAACCCTATGGTCTTTAACGATGATATTTGGTTAAATAGTTGAGTAACAACAACTCCTCAATTCGCTAAAAAGGATTTTTTAATAAGTGTTATGGTTCTCTAATAAACAGCAAAAAACTCAGATTTTCGTGAACGCGTACGCGCGCGGTGGTTGTTACAGCCACGGCTGAGAGCGAGCTATTTTAAAATTAAACCCAACGTCATAGAGTTCAGTTCTGATTGATGCAAAATGAGGTGCTTAATCTAGTCATATGTGGGCTCTTAATTACACGATACTTCAGCACGGTGATACTACCGCGGTAGTACAGAACCTAACCTACAATATCTTTTTATTAACAAACTTGTCAATTTAAAACTACTTGTTTTTGATTAAGTTTGTGATGTTGTAGGTATCTATAATAAAGTACTTACATATAAGTAAGCACACCTAAAAGAGAGACGTTTTGCTTTCCAAATCAGCACGAGACATTATGCTCAACTTACTTAACCACATCATAAAATATAGCAATAAGGCTGTAAACATTTGTAACATTTTGGGGTGTAAAATAAGCAGGTTATGGTTTTTAACATTCAAATATTTTGGACAAACTCATTGTCCCGAAAGGTCGGACATAAATCGTGCGCCAGTTAGTCCTGTAACAAAGTCCACTGGGCAGTAAAGTGGCCGCTTGTAAATCAAAACGACAAATCGAAAAAATCAAAAATAAAGGAATCGAGACAGGTCCACATTTCTCGCGGCGCGCGCTAGTGACGCGCGTTACTCTGCGCGATATTATCGACGAATCTTCTGTCGTGTCGAACGAACCAAGTTGAGGCGTTAAACTGACATTAATGCATCTAAAATCACTACAGTTGAAAAAAAACGAAGTGTTTAAGATTGCATTTTTGTACGTTATTAATGTAAGTACAAAAATACATCATAATATATGCAACCTATACTACATTCTTCATGATGACATACTAAAGATCCTATCATCTTGTATTTGTATGATGTCATTCATAAAACTTATATAAAATTCACATTCATAAAAGAAAAAATAAACGGAGCAAAATAAACAGAGTGGAAGATAAAATAATCGCAAGGAAAATTAATAGACAATACATTGTAGAGCAATTTAAAAACACGCTCCGTCACCCTCCCCTTGTAAAATTTGTCCCTGATATCCCATTTTGATTAGACGGGCTGATTTATCTCTTGTTTAGGCCGAGTGTGAAGATTACACCTTTTTGATACTTTATATTTTATCTGACCAAATATTTTACGGGTCTCTACAAACATTAACGTAAAAATGTATTGCTTAATTATGTAAATTGGAAATTCCAATGCGATCAATTACAAAATGACCAACTGTTTCTTTTTAGTCCGATACTCGTATACATACTTTATTACAGTAGCTCTGTTTTTTTTGGCTCCTTAAGCATACAATTATTTAAAAAAATCTGAAAGTCCAATATTGTTGTTGCTGAATTGTGTCAATTAAGGTATCAAGATGGGACAGTCACATTATAGTTAGAGGATGAGGGTAGCAATGAACCCCTATTCTCTGGAGATTGAATCCGGCGAGTACCGGCTAGTGATTTAGACTAACTGCACTTGTTGCAATTCCGGATCGACCCCCAAATCCTAGCAAACATATGACACGAGACTAATAAGAGGATTATACTATTGTGTGCACTTGCTGCACAAATCGTTTTTGTTTTACGGCGGTGCCCTATGGAAATCTGTTTGATCTTGGTCTTTTTAGGGTTACATCCGATGGGGTGTGTGTGAACGACGAATAAGTGAAACCCTTATAGGACCTCTCTCGTATGTTTCTGTCTGTCTGTCTGTCGGCCACAGCCTATTTTCTCCGAATGTACTGGAAATATTAGTTTTGTTATTAATAATTATGGATTATAAACTGAAAATAAAACTTTTGTCAAGTTCATCACGTGACATTTCAAATGAAAGAGCTTTTGTAAAATAAAACTAGCTTCTGCCCGCGTGTACGATCGCGTTCAATTTGGCTATATTTATTCCCTCAGGAATTTTTAACTTTTCTGGGATAAAAACCGGACAAGTGAGAGTTAAACTCGCGTGGAGAGGGTTCCGTTTCGTACATGATTATCTGCAATTTACTAGGTTACTTTAAATACCATAGACTTCTTAAAGGTTTTCCTGTAATCTATAGGTAAAGAACTATTTTTTGTATTTTTTTCAAAATTTTAGCCCCAGTAGTTTCGGAAATAAGGGGGGGGGGGGGGAGGGGAATGGTCAATTTTCGCCGATTTTCCAAAATAACTTCCAAACTATTTTACTTAAAATTCAGAAGAAAATATATTTAAAGTCCTCACAATAAGCCCTTTCATTTGATATGTCACACCATATAGATAGCATAACATTTTTTTTTTTAATTTTGTGGTTACCCCCAAAAGTGGCCCCCATGTTTAAAATTCATAAATTTACGTCACGCGTCCGTATTGCGGTCACCGACTTACATATGTATACCAAATTTCAGCTCAATCGGTTCAGTAGTTTCGGAGCAAATTGGCTGTGACAGACAGACAGACAGACAGACAGACAGACGCACGAGTGATCCTATAAGGGTTTCGTTTTTTCCTTTGAGGTACGGAACCCTAAACTAGACTATGTGTTAATCCAGGGTATATGCTATCTTTCCAGCTATTTTAAATTTCACTCAAATCTGTTGAGTCATTTCAGCGTGAAGAAGTCACAAACTTTCACATTTTTACCTAATATAGCTTCTGCTCGGGACACCGTCTGCGTGGAATGCGGTTATAGTTATTTCCTCAGAACTTTTAAATTTTCCGGGATAAAAAAGCGTATAAGTAAGCGTATAAATTGGTCTATTCAACGAAGAAGTTGGGCAAAGTATATATAGCCTACGATAGCTTTTTGCATTTTTTATAAATTTTTTCTGTTCATACCGGACGAAACGTTTTATTAATGGTTTTGTAACGATTTTGTCGACTTAAAAAGAAAAAACTTTGATTTATGGTACGGAACCCTCTCCACGCGAGTCCGTCTCGCATCTGACTGGTTTTTTATATGATAAATATGATTGAGACCAATTATTCTAAATGTTGTCTTATCATATTAATTATTTTTTGTAGAAATGAAGGTAGTACGAGTATTTTAAAACAAATTGCTTATTTGTGGCGGAGATTGGATCTCATTTATTTGCTGGTAGTTTTATCAGATCTAGGTAATAAACTACCTGTTTATTAATAATAACCCATTTGCTGTTTCACTCCCGTCTTTTATCGCACACGACATTACCTCGGGAAGTAATATCGCCGTCATTGAATAAAAATATGGCTGTAAACAAAACTGTTTTTGCTTAACAGTGGGTAACAGTTTTCGTCGACTGAGAATATCTAAAGGAAACAGATAGAAATTAAGACTCGTCAAAAAGATGAAATGCCAATATTGCACGGATCTCTGGAGATGAGTGTCGCACGGCACGCAGAGCGCGTGCGGGGCCTCCAGCCCGCTACTGCGTCGAACCCCAGACCGTACACAATGTCAATTTTCCGCTCACCGCCGCCGACTAAGCAATTATTTAGATAAACCTCTCGGCGTGACTATAAAAACATCTTCCCCTCCCCCCACAGCCCTGTTTGTTGTCTTTGGGGCTTTGTGAATTTATAGCCGGGCATTACACCGCCGGTTAGGAAAAAATGTACTTTTAATTTATCTCGTTAAAGGGTTGAAGGACGGCCGGGTTCGCGAAGTAATTATTCCGGAATTGGCCACTTCGGCTGATGAATTCATTCCAATGAACCCTTTGTTTGGAGGCGATTTTAGAGTGAATTAATTTGTTTTAGCTTTGATCTTGGTGAAGTGAAAGATTACATTAGCTTGATGAGATCGGAATGAATTGTTGTAAATTCCCAGGAGTTTTCTTGTGACTTTCACGGATAATTATCATTGGGGACTTACCTTCCGGTTTTTGTGATGATCATCTCGGTGCCTAGGTCATGGAACTTGTCCCAGAGCTCCTTGGTCTCGAGCTGGCAGTCCACGGAGAGAAGCTCCTCACAATTGCAGGAGGTTGCCGGCGGCAGCGGCCGCGCCGGTGACGGTGTGTCGCGCTCCCCTAGCTCTGACCAACAAAACATGTCATCCACATAAATCCCTATAGTAAATGAACTATCCTATTGTAATAAATTTCTCGTGTTAAACCTTATTTACAATACAACGTATGGTTTTTTCAACTCTCGGCGAACAGACTTTAGTTTTCTTTAATTAAACAATCTGTATTCAATCAACAACTAATTTCACATAATCGTAATCCGCAACGCAGGCTACGTAAAGATTAACCCAAACAAATAAAAACACGTTTGGATAAGTTTCTTTCAATTAACAGTTAACAAAACGTTATATAACCACATTCATTCATATTCCATTGGATTGGATTATTTATATAGTGGTTGCAGAATAACAATGCAAACAAGTGAACCGGATTCATCTTTACGACGCTATGCATTATAACCGACATGTATGACTATCATCGTTTCTACACGCACTCAATCGCATATTATGGTGAGAACCAAATTGTATGAGAAAAGTTTGTTTATTGTGCAAACACTAGCTGTAATCACAAGTTCAATTTATTTTTTTGCGTCACGATGGATGAATATAAAGGTTTCGAGAGAAAAACTGACACTTATATTTACATGTTTAGAAATCTTCAAACAGATGGGGAGCCACGATATAACGCCATTAACATGAGATGAATTTCATAATTATAACAACAGTTTATGAAGTGTATCTTTAGGCGTCGGCCTGGTATAAACGCAACTGTTTGCCTACAAATTGCAGCATTTGAATTCTACTGCCACGTTTTTAGGAGTATCTGGAGCCATCGTCACCGGCCTGTATACGACCCACTGCTGGGCACAGGCCTCCTCTCATAGTGAGAGGGACTGGGCAGTAGTCCCCACGCGGACCTAGTGCGGATTGGAGACTTCATATACACCGTTGAATTACTTCGCAAATCTGTCCAGGTATCCTCGAATAGGCGTAAATTCAATTCCGCACATAGGTTCAAGAAATAACCTATGTGCGTAATATTCTACTCTATTCCAGAAGTGCTAGTCGGGATTTGAACCCACCAGAACCTTAACGTTCCTATTACCATAAACTTTAGAAAACGAATGAGAAGCATGCAAAGACAAGACAAGAAGAGTCTTTGCATGCCTCTCATATTAAAGCGAAGCAACTCGGGTACGCTCAGCCTCTTTATAAATCGGATAAGATTTGGTGAACAGCTGCAACTGTATTTATAATCATTTCTGATGACATGTTATTGCGACTTTACAACTGTCATCTGTCAGATATTTTTTCCTATATTAGGGTTGTTTTGTTTAATGTTTTTCATTTTAAATTAAATCTGTTTCTTAAAAAATCGAAAGTACTTACTTACATAATGCATATAGGTAAGTACGAAGCATTAAACACAGCGTTATACAATATTTTACAGATGTCAATTGCCAGAGAATAATATGAAGATTACCTATCATTGAGTGATTAATAAAATAGCGGTCCAATAGTCTTCTCATTCTTATATGAATTTAACTGGTCAAAGTTAGTAAAGTTAGTGCTGGGCTAAAAAATTACAAAAGATAGAAGATAGAAGTCGCTTCGATTGGCGCCTTCTGGAGAGGGACTGCAACTGGGCTAGCCTTCACCCAATTTATTTACCTCTATATGAGTATTACAAAGTTGTGACAATGCTGAGGATATTTGGGTTATCTTTGCAGCAGCATAAAGCAGAGAAAGGCTACAGCTTTATGTAAGAGCTTCTACGACTTTTAACCTCTCTTGTGAGTATAGATCTTGTTCTGGTGCTAGTTGGAAACCATAAACGAAGCCAGAAAAGGCCTTTACCTGGACGCCGAAGGGTTATTCGAGTGTTGTAATGTTAGTGATGGGACTTGTAGGAATACCTGAGGAAGGTGCGGGGGAGGGCGCGACGCGATCAGAACCGTCGCCCTCGCCGTCAGAGCACTGCTCCACGTCGACTTCCACGTCCTCGTCGGGCGCCGGCGAGCGGCAGCTGGACGCGGGTGAGCTGAGCGACGCCGGGGAACTTTGCCGCGATACCGAACCTGACGAGCAGAGTAATTAAATATTATACGTTTCAAATAGTCGCGCGACAACGCGCAATCCCTAAATCGGGAGCTACCAATCTACAAATGACGAAAATCTAATTTCAGGAGCTTGGTATTGCCTACGCTTTGCTAAGCGATATCGCTTATGATATTTTGACGATACGGCCGCTTTTTCTGACAGGTTAATAAGAGCTACCATATCATAGGAAACTAACTTGCGATCTCACTTAGCCAATGTCGAATGACGACGACGCGTTGATGTCTTTTTCAGTATAGTTTTTGCCGACTTCAGCCTGATGATTTGGTCACGTGGACCAAATGCAGTCCTCAATCCGACAACTCCCTAGCTCAATAATCAAACCACATGAACATGCAAATTAAAAAAAGTCTGCGCCTCTATTCGGAAACGCTAAGTGATGCTGTAGGGACTCGTAAGCGAGATTTTTCATCCCACTCTTCCGCACGACGCGTAATGCGTAAGAGCGAGATACGAGTCTCGCTCGCGGGTCGGTGCAGTATCACTTAGACGTTCCCGAATAGACGCCCTAGTTTATTTTAGAATAAACATGCCACTTGGCACCGTCACTATTAATTCACTAGAGATTTTTCATTATTAGCTTACCGGATAACAAAATATTTCAAGTTTTCTCGTCAAGATGTATACATAGAAGGGTAATATACCTACATAGATAGAGGTACCCTTAAAATGCTGATAATGAGAACATTTTAGGGTTCTGTACCAAATGTTTTAAATCGGAACCCTAAGACAAACGCTTTGTTATCCATCTGTCCATAACACTTGATTATCCGTCTGTCTTGGTGTGACTACACTGCAAACTCTGAAGTAAAACAACAATTAATAATAAAAACTGGCTTAGTGTGAGTCAGGCTCGTGCTAAGGTTGCCGAACTGAATGAAAGAAAACACTTTTTACTATATTGTGCAGTGGACTAGTGGTACGGAACCCTCAGTGCGTAAGCCCGACTTGCACGTGGCTGGTTCTTTGGAACAGCCGTATATCGTAAAGTGTTAGCTATCCAAATAAACCAAAATTACCTGTTTTGTCGTTTGAGTTTATTAGGTTGCGAATGTTGAAAATGTCTAAATTAAAAATAAAAACTAAATTAGAATGTAATTCCTTTTAGCGATACACACGGTAAGAAACAACTTTCCTGTGTCCAAAACTGTCATGTCACAACCTCCTCAACTTTTGAAAGCAGGATGGACAATTCTAAACCTCTGTAGATTGTGTATGCTTAACATTCTCTAGATATTTTAACTTCAGTTTAAGAAGTGTATGCAACGGTAAATGACTGGTGCATGTCGACACCGGCGGGCAAAAAATACTAGGTATAAAAAACCGAGTGGCGAAACTCGTTTACATGAATATTGAGCTCACTTGGTGTTGATTATATTGTTTATAGCTTGGATGTCTGTTAAAGGGTTGACTGTAATCATGTGCATTACTTCTTAGATCCAAAAATTAAAACAAACAAAAAAAACGTCTTTTCAGCAAATTGGCCTCTTGTGAGCTCTTTTACTGGACAAATACTAAATTAAAATGGGTTAAATCTACCAGCGCTTTGGACAGGACCATCATTACTGGCAAGAAGCGCTGTAAGAATTTCAGCAGAAAGTCATATTTTACAGTCACACATTGATTTTACATCCCATGTAAAAAAAAACAACAAATAATAATAGAAACATTACAAAGTTATAAAGAAATAAATTATAATTATTATGGCTAGTATAAATAAAATCGATTGTTGAATAATACACAAATGAAATCATTAAAATATAGTACCTACATATATAGAGAATACTAGCAAACCCGGCGAACTCCGTTTCGCCACCAGATGGCTTCGTTTTATGTAACATTTCGTTTGGTGTAGCTATGTATCAGAGATGGCGCTGTATGTGAAAAAAGATTTTCCCGCTTTTCTGTTGAAATTTTTCCTGAATTTTCTTTGCTATAAACCTCACGGAGCCCGAGACCTTTCCAACGAATGCAAAACCGTGGAAATCGGTTCGTGCGTTCTGGAGTTATAGCGTCAGGAAGGAAAACCCGACTTATTTTTATATAGTAGATTATGAGGTGCCTCTAGTCAAGTTCAAATGTCGCACAACCCGAATCAACTAAAAACTTAAAATAAAAAACTAACCAGTCAATCTCAAAAATCAAAATAGAGAATACATACATAGTTTTGGTCAAAACAGGGACGAGGCTACATTACAAATTTCGGATACTGGATCCAATTCGAAACTCAATTTAGTATGGCACCAAGTTGTCAAAGTCGAGTTTGACGTTTCTCATTTCAAGTTTAGCTACTTTTAAATTTAGCGAACGCACTTTCGAATTGGCCTCACTATCCGCATACGATAACATATTTGTGATAAGACGCATTATAAGCATCATCATTGGCCTCATTCGTCTTTTATACAGATGGTAATCTAATATAGGTATATCAGATGGAAATCTGTATTTTACACAAGCAAACACGCATTTTTTTAGATATAGCTAATCTAAACAAATCAATAAAGTTGGTGTGTCTGTGATTTCATAAAATTAATAGTAATATTTAAAAAAAAAGAAATGTGAGAAATGCCATTTACATGATACCTAGGCGTATATTATGGTTTTTAAATTTTTTGTCATTCAGTCAGTCTGAATGTTTCTTCCGAATAGGCTCCAAAACGGCTGAATGAAATTTAGGGATAGTTAAGGGAATTTTAACTTAAATTATGGCATTTCTTTTATTTTATGTATCAAAGGGTTTCGGTGAATATAATAGTTATTTGCGTGTCGCTGTAACCCGTCGATGCAAGGAGTATTCGTTCCACACAATTAATCCTAAATAACGAACCCGCTGCAACACGACGCGGCCTGCGCCAGCGCATACTCCAATTAGTATTCAAACCCTTGTACTTTCCTCTGAACTTATACATGTATTTTTTAAGCAATGAAAATAATTTTATGGTTTTATAAGGTATTTTGTGATATAATTTGTGGCAATTATTAAGAGTCGCCAACCCCATCGGCAATTTATTACAACAAATTTAATTCCAAATAATATATAAGCTAAATAAATAGCTTTAAAAATGATGTAGGTTTTGTTCTAGATGATCTTGGTCTAAACGATGGAACTGTTGCAAAGATCAATCACATTTAGGCGGACAATGTCCTGTTCGCAAAATGTCCCTTCACCATTTCGCAAAAGGTCCCTATCGCAATATGCCCTTTCGGGTTTTCGGAAAAGGTCCCTATCGCAAACCGTCCCTTTCGCAAATAGTTCCCTTCGCAAACCGTCCCTTTCAGGATTTGATATGTCTCTATTTTTCTGTCTCGCACATTCTTAGTGTTGTCTGTAATAAATAAAGCTATCGTAATTACAAACTGACTGAAATTAGAGAACATGACCAAATGACGAAAGGGTAACCCATACTTAAGTATGTTCCATATATAAGTATTTAAGTATGGGTATACCCATTCGTCATTTGGTTAATACCCATAGTTTATTCTTATGGTACAAAGATAAACTATTATCCTAGTTAAACTTGTACCTACCGAATATGTGTGCAGGAGTACCAATATATATAAAACATATCAAGGAATTACTCTATTAGCCGTGTTTTAAATTCGTTAGAATACAACATTAAAAATAGTCTGTAAATCCGCAAAAAAATACCATGATGCATTACTATATTTCACTTTACAAAGTTCACAATACAAATTTATTTTCGCAATTATTTCTGTAGCTTTATATTTCCTTACACACAAATATCCAGGTTAGATCTCATTAATGCTACAGCAAGCATATTTTTAAACTTTCATCATTTGCAGTTAGGTGCGACGCGAGTGAAGGCAAGAGCTGCGTTAGACTAACCTGTGTCAATCAAAAGTGACCATATAGAAAGGCTAATTATGTAATTTAACTGATAATACAACCTGAATTTAAAAAAAAGAGAAAAGGCACTGTAAATCTACCTATACTTTTTTACAGCAATCTGTTCTACCTACCTATGCGGTAATTTTATTTTAGGGTAAAGAAAAACGCAGGTACTCTGTATTTTGCCATGCGTTTACGTATTTCTTGAGATATTATGTCCGATACACATGTCCTTTTGGGTGTTTACAGTCATTCAACGGTGTGACTCCGTTCTTCGTTGAAAAGTGTAAAACTCTTTGCTTACTCGTATAATATATTGTATGGTAATAAACAACTTTGCAATTCCTTTGTTTAATTTCTTAAAATAACATTTTTGTTTTGTTTACTTTCAGGATGTTCAAAACAATCTTTTATTAAGGATCGACCACACAGGTGCTTAAAATACGCTAACGCTCCATTTACGCAGTGACGCGTCTTATGCGTCACGTTTTTAACGCGTACCCTCCACGCAAATACGCTGAAGCTGCGTAAATTGAGCCACGTCAAAATCGCAAAAAGTCATTACATGGCGTTCTTATGGACGTGACCACACCGGTCGGAGTAAAAGACACAAGTTTCGCGTAAATGCAGCGTTTTAGGATTCCGTAGCTAAATGGCCAAAACGGAACCTTTATAGATTCGTCATATCCATCTGTCCGCAAGTCACGGCCGTTTTACTCGGACTCTATTAGGGGTAAAAAGCTAGTAATTAATATGTAGTGAAATTATGAAAAACATATATTAATTGGTGGCACTCCATAAATGAAACTGGGGGGTGATGAAAAAAAAGTCACGGATATCATCGAATGGGGGAATGCACCGCACTGTCTGCGTATTTTAAGCATCGGTTTGAAAGTTACGCGTTGAAAACGTGACGCAACAGACCCGCCATGACGACGCTACCACGTCAGCGTATTTTGAGCTCCAATATGGAAGGTATGCGTTAAAAACATGACGCATAAGACACGTCACAGTGTCAACGGTGCGGCAGCGTATTTTAAGCACCGGTGTGGTCGATCCTTAAACGTGTTAAACAAATAAAAATTATCTACGCAATCCACTGAAACTTATTATGCTTGTTAGGTAAGTATATGCTTGCAAAACCGAAATCTGTAATTACCTATCTATGTTTAAATATTATGGTATTTTATCTGCATTGATAAATAATCGATGTAGAGAGTAGTTAGGTGTAATAGGAATATGGATACTTTTCAACATTTAAAAATACTAAATTTAGCCAAAAGATATGCATGTTTTATTAGGATTTCAAAGACAAAATAATGTACCAAAATTTAATAAAAGTATCTAATTCGGATTAATTAGATACACTTATTAAATTAAATTAAAATAAAATAGATTTTAAAGTATGTAATAAGATAACAATCAAATATCAAGCACGATTTGTTGTCAGGTAAGCACAATACAAAATTAAGTTAGCCTGAGGTATCAACACTTATAATAACATTTTTAAAAAGCTCTGAGGAATCTTTTATTAAAAGCAACCATTCACAACCATGGACTCACAATGTAACAAATCTACAAATCAAGAACGGGGGTTTACTACGATCTCTATAGGTATATTTATGACGACACGTTTGGCCTAGTTGGTAGTGACTCTGCTTCCGAAGCCAGCGGTCCCGGGTTCGAATCCCGGTAAGGGCAAATATTTGTGTGATGAGCACGAATGTTTGTTCCTGAGTCTTGGATATTTTCTATGTATTTAAGTATTTACTTAACTATATAAGTATGTATATCGTCGTCTAGTACCCATAACACAAGCCTTTAGAGCTTACTTTGGGGCTAGATTGATTTGTGTAAAGATTGTCCCCTGATTTATTATTATTATTATTTATATGTGTAATATATCGACATTGTACCTATTTATGTGTAAAATGTAGCTATAGCTTGGTATGAAATAGCGCCACAGTTCAGTTTAGAGCCTAAATAGAATCGCATTTACAAATTGTGGTAACCCCGCCGCTAGTGTAAAAATGAAATTTCTTAAACTACATTCGCTATAGGTACGTAAACATTGGTCGAATATTAGATACAAGAGAGAGAGAGAGATCAGTTAGATTAGAGTAGGTTCCTCCAGAATATAATGATATAAGTAAAAAAAAAATAGTAAATAAAAATGCAAAACTTAAGACATCAACGCATTTCAGAAATATGGTATTAACTTCTTTTTCTACATTGTTCGACATTGCCTAAGCGATATCACAAATTTATTTTTCTTTGACATGGTAGCTCTTAGTAACTGGACAGCAAAAGCGGCATTGTTAAAAATCCATACGTAGCAACCCTTAAGCGATTTTGAATAGAGGCACAAGTAATTTGAGTTTAGCGACCTGACAAATTAAGCGTTAGGATTTTTAGACTATTGTACCTACTATGTTTACAGGAGATTTCTTCTTTAAGTTTTTATCCAATCCGATAATAAACATTGTTCACATTTTTTATTACTAATGCTTGCAGAATTTAATGCAGGTATTTAGTTACCGGTGGTGAGCGGCGGCGAGCGAGCGACGGGGCTGCGCTCGGCGCCGCGGGCCATGATGGCCGCGATCGAGAAGTCCGTGGCGCGGCCCTTCGCCTCCTCCGCCACCATCCCGGCCCGCGACCAGCTCTCCGCGCCAGCCACATCCATCAACTCCACTCAGTCCCGAGCCGCAACACCCTGGCCGCACAAAACACCGACACGCAGTCTCCGCGCAAACATCGCTTAGTCCAATTAGAATTACTGATTACCGATTCGTAGACATTTTTAATTTAGAAAAACACACATTTGTTTTGTCGTTACGCACTCGTTTTTGAACACATTTCCTTCAAGTGAATATATTTTAATCGCGGTTAGTTCTTGCGGCCGCTGCGCAGTGAGCGAAGCGTGACGTGACGAGCGGCAAGCGAGGAGCGGCGAGCGCGAACTGAGCGCGCGGCGCGCTCGCGGCGGGCGGGGCGCGCTGGGGCCGCCTCCCGGCGCAGCCACTGGCCGCGCTACCCGCTGTCGCCCACCCCCCTCCCCCCTCCCTCCTCGCTGCTTCTCCTTCGCACACATTAAAAAAACATATTTTTGTAAGTGTTCACGACTATTATTTAAATTTTATTAATGCAACGCCGCTGAACAGAATAATAATACGATTGTGTTGAGAAAGCTCTTTGATTAAAAAAAAAACTTAACAATTTTGTAATTGGGAAAATTATTCAAAGCAATTAAACCTCTTTAATTAAAATAATCTTAAATAACATTTCTGTAGATATGCATAATCATTACAAGAACTGTGATCACCGTGGGTTACTGTAAATTGGCTTGAAAGATGGTGAAAGAAAATTTGATAAAAATCTATTCGAAGTAAAAACGCGCGCGCATCGATGTGAGTGCGCCGCCCATAAAACAGATGATGTAGAGCGAGAAAGAGCGAGTACAGTTTATTGGAAATGCTTGCGTTAGAGTGAGATGCGGCACATTATCACTGCACCGCACGATAATGGACGTGCGGCGCGAGGGTTGAAGTGTAATGGCGGGAAATTCCGAATGCAAAAACGGCTTTATTACAATTTGTTTCTCTTAAATTGTACTGAATCCTTCGACGTCACTAAAATATGTTCTCTGTGAAATGAAGTAACTGAGAAGCATGAATTTGCTTGGAAATTGAAATATGGTTGTAATTGGCAGTAATTTTTATTCTTATGAAGATAAATAATGCAAAAAATATCTTAAACGTCTATTAGACTTTCTTAACTACAATTTCCTACAGGGGTACAAATACGTGTACCTAACCTAATAAAGGTTCGTGTAAATAATGCAATGTGCGTATAGTCATTGTTTCAGAGTCAGCCATACCATAATACTATATGTTTTACAATTTAATTAAATTTTGATAAGTAACTTCGTCAAAATTATTATTTAATGAATAAAGTTTCAACCTGCCTTATGATTCAAAATATATCACTATTTGTCATTTCATCTTGATAGATAAGATGCCGACGCGTTATGATTAATACTTTTGAAACTTAAAGTATAAAGTACTAATTGATAATAAATAAAAAGGAACTCACTTTTACACTCTATTCCCATAAATCTTATATTTTCTTTAGTAAATAAATAATGAGAAACGCTTTCTTGCTAAGATATAAGTAAAATTTGAAGCAAATGCCAATCATAAAATCTGTCTCTGCTGTGTAGTGTATGTATGTACACCTATATACAATTAAAATGAAAATGAAAATTGAAAATATTAATTTTGCAAGTAGGCCACACGGGCTCTTTCACATGTCTGAAAGCGCTTCGAAAGGTGACATGTGCTGAGAAGAAACGCCGCAAGAAACTCAGCAGTAAGTCTTTTTTCACTTTTTCACATAACTAAAACTAACATAAAAATGCAACAAATAAACCTAATGGGCACAAATTAATTATAGTATACAACTAATAAGGGAGATGTATAGTCTCCGCGTCTGAACAAGTAAATTTAAGTGTCTTAGAGATGTATAAAGTCTCTAAGGGTCATAATAATTAGAATAATATTAAAACAGAGAAAACATCTAAATTGATTTCTCCGCAGACACTTGAATTACCTACATTTTAATGCGGTTACTATTAAGCCAGTCGCAAATTAAACAAAACGAGTCCATGAGCCACCGATATAACCATGAGCAAATAAATGCTGTGCACATTCTTTCAAAACATCTACCTATGCTATGTTTCCGTAAATTATATAGAGATACTTGTATGCACCTGACATTTTCAATCTCCCATATGAATTAATCTCACTGACGATGAATTTGTTGTTGTGTATCAGTGGCGAAGCCTGCCTACAAGCCGATTCCTGACGGCTTTACCAAGCTAGAAAGCTACGGCTAGCTGTCATTGAAGTCCATGTTACTAACTATCAGACACGCACGTACCGTTCTAATTCTTCCGGCTTCCCTTAGGAAATACTTCACGCTTCGCCACTGTTGTGTATTTGTGTTTGTTGCCGTTCTTGCACATCCAGTCTAAGCGTGTTCACCTCAGGAACATTTCACAGCGTCGCACTCGAATCAGGTTTGGATTTTATGTTTTTTTATTTATTTATTAATATTTGCCAAACTAAACTACCCAACAGTTTGATTACAGAAACGACTCTACTTGAGTGTTGTATTGAAAGCTGTCTATAAAGACTTCATAAGTAGTAGCTGCACAGTTTTGTAAGTACTTTGAGGCTTGTTGGCCACCCATGTGATTCTCTAACGTACACAGCGGCTGATCAGCGATAGGGCACATTCGAATTAAGACCAAATGACTTTATCCTTACAGTCTTAATTAGAACGTAGTTTCATTTATCTGCTAATCAGCGGCTGATTAGAGAATCTCACCAAGTGTAAGCTGGGATACAAACTTAGCCTATACAATGTATATATTCGACTAGCCTAGCCTAGCTACGTATTGTCTACGGCGACGAGCAGTCGCCGAGTGAAGGCTTTGCGCGTAGAATCACAATGACAGCCCGCTGCTGATTCGGTTTGTTTCTACATACCTATACGATTCTGCAGTTATACTCCCGTTGTCTAATAGGTATCTCATATTACTATACCTGAAAATTAATAAAACTAAAGCATAATTTGAATGTGTTTTTGATCCAAAATATTGAAGATAATGTGTATACAACCAATTAAAATATATATATATAATATCTTCTTAAACTTATTTCGCGCGAGGCGTTTGTGAAAACGACTTGAATATCTTAAGTGTGACATTATTTTATTTCTTACTAGCTTTTACCCGCGACTTCGTTTGCGTGGAATTCGAGTAGAACTATATTTTTTTAAAGCACCTCGTTATATGAGCGAGTAAAACAAAATAAAAATAAATAAATTTTACTTTAAATAATAAACACCTCTTTACGCCTCTCCAATTACATATTAAATGCATTATATTCACTAGTAGTGCAGTATACGCAAAAGTTCAGTAGGTATAGTGGAAGAACTCTGAGAATGATTCTTACGATAACATTAACTATAAATACTCCTGAAATCATTTAGTGTGCTTTTACATACGAAAAGCACACGAGATATGAAATTACCTTATTTTTGAAGATATGACCGTCGAGGCAGTAATTTTATTGTATTATGACCTCATAAACCTACTCCATCCCGTCTTCCATCCTTCAACTTTACCGACATAGCTTTAGAATAGATTTACAATTGTTACAGAGTGTCCCGTTATTTGTTTACTACATACCCTCAACTATCTCCGTTGCCTTTTCTTAATAGCTGCCTGCCCCCTCACCGTCATTGTGTCCTCATCATCATCGTGTCACCAATGGTATCCTTGCAAAACGTGACAAACCTTAACACAAAAACCTGGAACTAATATACACTTTGTGTGCGCTACAGCATGGTGCGGATGACAGCTGCCATCTCAGTACATTTCTTGCGTTTTAAGGTTATAAATTATAGTGAGATGATAGGTGTCATCCGCACCATGTTACAGCGCACGTATTTTAGGTGGGTTATGTGTCATTTTGACGATCCGCCTAGACATGAACCCACGCACTTACCCGCTTCGGGAAGTAAGGCACTGAACAACAGAACTACCAACTTAATCTGAGATTACTTCTAAATATAGCCACCCTAACATGTCCTTTAAAAATGTTTAAAATGTTTAAGCGTCTTAACTACATATGCTCACGATTACCTTTCTTATTATGGAATGCGGAAATGATAAGTAAGTATTACTCACTGTTAGTTGCTGAATACACGGAAAAATATGATAGGTATCTTTAATCTAGACAATATCGCCTTGGTCAAGACCATCTGTGATTTCCATATAACGGAACATATATTTTCTTGACCCAAGAATATATTCTTGTTTGAAGTAAATGTTTTTTTTGGTTCAAGATATTATTGTCAGATTAATAAATATATTTTAACATTTAAAAAATACTTATTTTCATTTCCATATTCTTGAATCAAAATATCATTTTTTTCCGTGTAGGAAGGCAATATGTTAGTAGGAATAGGAACTCGATTAAGCCCCAACTCTGCCGCTCTAATTTAATGCGGCTAATCATCAGTAACATAATCATCACCATAATTTCAGCAGAATAATATCCGCTGGAAGTCATATACTCCCCCAAAGATCGCCATGACGCCCAGTCCTGCGCTACTCGCAACAACTAAAGAACCAATTTGACTTCGCAGATCCACAACACTAATAAAACTTCCGTTACCGAGTGCCTACTGACACCGAATCATACTCTAATATTTTGTAATGTATCAAACTTCACATGACACGACATCCTCAAAGGTTTTTAGGAACTCGGAATAAATTTAAAGTGTAATAAGAGCGCTTCAGGCGTCGGGGAATTCATGTATTAGGTATAAACAGTGAAATATTGCCTTCCTCGTCGGCCCACAGCCCAGCACTTTCCTCGTCCTACGCCCGAAAGAACAGTGGGGGGATTTAACTTGTCAGTGTTACGCTCAAATACACGCAAACCATACGGGATCTTGTATATTTTGTTTGCACCAGCGTCGTGCAGCGAGAATCGCCCCTCAAGCCCGACAGAAAAACCAGCCCACCTATAAAAACCCGCGCCACTTGTACGTACGCGCATTATTTGAGGAAATATGAAAAATACCGGGTGCTTAAGGAGCAATAACTCTCCGGGTGAGACATTAAGAGGCATTATGAGGCACTCGGATGATTTTCAATTTGGCGAAATGGTGTCTACAGTTCGCCTTTATGGTTTGCTAGTACTTTCAAAAGGTAGGGTAACCATCAAATGATAATTTTAAAAATGCACGTTTTAAGCGCTGTGATTTTCCTAAAATCATTCCAGAATGATTTTCGATTTTGAAAGCTGTAACATATCGTCGCTGCGCGTGCAATATCGCGGAGGAGCACTTTGTTAATATCGTGTATCTGCGTTTTTTGGCATTTTACAGGAACAAGAAAAAACTGAGTTAAATGACTGATATATTGAGTTAAATGACTGTTTTTTCTTGTTCCTGTAAAATCGCAAAAAACGCAGATACGCGGTATTGCACGCGCAGCGACGATATCGTAAGTAACAAAAATGTTGTTGTTTAATCTTTCATAGTTTTTTTTTCTTCTGACCTCCAAAACAACAAAGCAAAACAAAAAGTCGACCACAACATGACGTCGGAAGTCGTAATTCATTCTCAAAATCAACACCAACAACGAGCTCGTAAAACGTAGTGCGACTAGTACAAGAATGTTTGAAAATGGATTGTGAGACCACGCACAAAGCTTGCTGGCTATTGTGCGACCTCTGCGCAAAGAGCGACCGCTGTAGGCGCCCATTTTTTCAATCTGAAAATTGAACGTCAAAACATCAATGAGACTTTGGAATACCAACCAAATATTTGTTCCGAGAACACACATGGTGCTCGGACCACACAGGATGCATATTGTGCAACATTAGAAAGCGGCAGAAAGTTACGACTTTTCGCCTCAAAAGTTAATGAAATCAAATCAGCTACACATCGACCGTGAAATGAAGTGTTCAGCCGACGAATGGTGCTTGGATAATCAATTGCGGATTGTGTATTTCACGTCTGGGACAACATTTCACAGCTGAAATCGAATCTAATTACCTACCTTCTTATCGCATTTTAACGTTATCTGAACCGATATCTGCGTAAAATTCCGAAATTAGTAAAATGTTTTTCATTACTTCAACGTTTAATATTTTAAACGTTTTTACAAGGCATGTCTCTACATTTCCCAATATGGCAATGTATTTTTTTATTTTCAAAGAACTTATCACAGCTCGAGTTCTGGCTACACAAGCGCCATAAAATGTCATAAAAAATATTGCTAACATCTCGCGGTTTGAATATTTGAATAAAGAAAAGTGAACATAAAAAGTGTGGTGCGAGGTGAGGAGCAACAAATTGCGCGCATTATAAATGACAAATGTAAGCGCGCGCAGTGTCGGGTTGCGCCCACCCGCGCGCCGGATTAGTTTCAGCTTACTTTCCGCTTGCTCCCTGCGCCTGCGCTGCCCTTGGCTGCACCGAAATAGCGCCCTCTGCTCTTCCCACCTACATCTTGGCTCACTTTAAATAGTTTTAAAAGAGTTCCTTCAAGTAGGTACCTACAGACTTACATCTGAAAAAATATTAATAATCCTGTTTAGGGTAAAATATGTATCTCGGAATTTTCAGTATTGTAAAAACTTTGTTATAACAAACACGATCCCTAACCTTACTCTTAGTATAAATACTATAATTAGTAGATTGTAGAATCAAAGTTTCTCTTACATAATTTTCCATTTATTCCTGTCGACTGACGCTTTGCATACTACTTTTATAAAAACGAAGATAGGGTTAACTTACATTACTGACATCGTGAATAAGGAGCTTTAACTGATTTCATGAAAATAAAATAAGATCGCTCTTCAAAAATTTGCCGTACACGGGTCAAACAATTCGTAAAGTGAAACCTGGGAAATGGTGATAATCCCTTGTTAAGCTCGCCTTCTGGTTCGTGTTACAGGGCCTTTAACCCTGCCAGCCTAAACACTCTCTAATGAACCGTACAGCGTATCTAATAGTAGAAATAGTAATGCAAAATTTATCACAAATTGCATAGGTGTGTAGACTCTACGTACCTATACACCTATGCCAGGGCTCGGCAAACCGCGGCTCGCGAGCCACATGCAGATATTTGAAGCTGGGAATTCCCCTAAAAAAAATTGTTTTGTTGCAAATGAGATCAAATATTTCGTAAATAATTGCCTAAAACACAAGGTAACCACTATGCAACCTCGACTGTATCGCATTTTTAGGGTCCCATACCTCAAAAGGAAAAAACGAAAGCCTTATAGGATCACTCGTGTGTCTGTCTGTCTGTCTGTCTCTCCGACTGTCACAGCCAATTTGCTCCGAAACTACTAGACCGATTGCGTTGAAATTTGGTATACATATGTAAGTCGGTGACCGCAACACGGATGCGTGACATACGAGTAAATATATGAATTTTAAACATGGGGGCCACTTTTGGGGGTAAATTATAAAATAAAATAAAAAAGTTATGCAACCTATATCTTGTGACATATCAAATGAAAGTGCTTATTGTGAGGACCTTAAATATATTTTCTTTTGAATTTGAAGTAAAATAGTTTAAAAGTTATTTAGGAAAATAGGCGAAAATTTCCGAAACTACTCGGGCTTACATTTTGAAAAAAAATACAGAAAATAGTTCTTTACCTATAAATTATAAGAAAACCTATAAGAAGTCTATGGTATTTCAAGTAACGTAGTAAATTTCAGATAATCATGTACGGAACGGAACCCTCTCCACGCGAGTTTAACTCGCACTTGTCCAGATTTTTTAATCTCAAGACTTGCCGCGGGCACTAATTTTTACGAAAGCGATTGCTAGGCCTTTCAACGCGAAAGGAAAGTAGGTCTTGTAGAGATTAGGCCGCGGTTTCTTCTAGAATTTTTTCTTCCCTGAAGAGCTGGGGCCCGTTTTACCTGAAACAGAAAACTGCGGCTCTATACCTATGAGCTTCCGAAAAATCGAGATTTTTCCGGCATCAGTATAGTATCAGGAATAGCGGTCAGGGGTCGGCAAACTTTTTAGACAAAGAGCTTGTTTAAAAAGTTTGCCGACAACTGACCTATGCTATTCCTGATACTATACTATAGATAGAGTGGTCGAACGCGCACGTCTCATGCAGAGGGTAGGTTAATCTCTGAGTTTTTCGGAACTTTGTTCGGAGTTCAGTTTGATATTCAAATGTCAGAATCTATTTTATGCATTGTAATTATATTATATTAGGTTTTAGAAGTAGGTATATACCAAAAATCAGCAGAATATTTTTTCAAAATCATTATTTTCCCAGAGTATACTTTGATAATATTTAGTTAAATCCAGCTATGATGGGCTTTAAGGATTTTTTACAATAGCTTGGCGCATAGTCAAAGCGCAGCTGCGCCACGCCGAAGGCGGCGGCCCCTAAGACGCGCCAGGCGCGAGGCGCGTCCCACGGAGGCCCTGAGCACTCTCGCGCCGGGAAACACAATGGTCAGCACCACAATTGCGTGCTCCATTCAGTAATTCCCACTTGAGAGTATTTAAGCTTTTATCGAGGCACGGCCGTAAATCGGTGCGCAGACGCACGTAATCCGCGCCCCCGCCCCGCACCCGCGCTGCCGTCAGCTATAAACAGAAGTCAACGTGTTGGCCTTATAAATCGTGCGCTTAACTATTGTATCTCACGCCACAATAATGAAGTTAGCTCGTTCGGGAAGAAATACGGGCACCACGTGGGTGGCCGACGCGGTCGGAATAAATCTCAACAGATTATTGCGTACGAATCCGTTTAGCTGATTTTTTGTGTGTAATGCGGTAGTTTGGCCGTCGTCGAGTCCCCGCAGCCGGTGAAAGGTCGCTTGAAAAAACAAATGTCGGTCGCGGAGGCGCAGCGAGCGCTAACGAGCCCGCGCGACGCGCCGCGCTGACGAGGTGTCAAGTTGCGGTCGCTCGCTGTTTACGCCAACCTTATGCGCTTTACGGCCATGTTGCTTCAGAGCTTATGATATTTGAACAGCTTTATAAATTATGTGTACTTCTCTACACAGTATCCAATAAATAAATCATGTTGAAATTTCTAAACTTAGGTAGGTATTTTGTAGTGGTACTGTTCGCATAGGCCGGCTCGACTGGGGTAGTACCACACTCTCACAGAATATATTGCGTTTCGTACGGTGAGTGACGAGATCAGGAGACCTATTCCCCCATCCCTATCCCATCCCCATTCCCCAGCCTCCCTAGACTGGCAACGCATTGGCAGCACCTCTGGTGTTGCAGTGGTCCATGGGCGGCGGTGACCACTTTCCATCAGGTGGGCCGTCAGCTCGTTTATCAGTAAATTGACATAAAAAAGGTAGAGTGACAGACATTACATTTGCTCTACCTACGGCATTTAGATACATGGTAAAGGATCGGATTGGCGTTGTGATAAACACATGCCCCTTAATCTGGTAAGAAAGCAAGCAGGGCTGGGCCGTGCGAACGGCCGTGACGAATGTCGCCACTGAGCGCGGTACAACGGCGCGTGAAGAGGCGTGCGTAATCGCCCTGTAAACAAACACTCGCGCTCAACACTAAAACTGATATATTTCACCAAACTTTTATATCCGTTCGCTCTAACTTAAAATATATTACTTTTTCTTTAGCACCTTTTGTATCTTTTAATGCGTCGTGTCCCCGCTTTTATGGGCGCAGGCGGTTCGTAAATCATTGTAGTGGAAGTGGTGTTACACTCGTAAACAATGCGCGTCCCGCGGCGTCGACTGTGCTCACTCGCACACCTTAGCAGGGATGAGGGATTTGCACCAACACACACAATATTACAGATTTTAGGCACCTTGTTATAGGACCAATGAGCATCTAAATAGTGAAAGAAGTTCCCTAATGTTGAAAATGTTTACACATCACGATGTTTTTTTAATGATTTTTTAAATTGGTCGTCAGTATTCGTTATTAATTAGAGACAACAGCGAATTCAATTTAATATAATTTAAGGGGATGGCCATAAAGCTATCCAAAACAGTCGATACGGGTCACATCGACGTGCAACACTGTAAATTAACCTTTATATCATTTTTAATGACCGTCTCAACGGTGTTTTGATTGCGGCGGCCGGCGGAGGCGTCGACAACTCGACACGGCGATAAGGCGACAGTTAACGCGCGGGGACACAAAAAACGCGCATTTTATAGCCAACAAACCGACTCTCACGCAGCGCAGGGCTCAATCCATCCACCAACGACCATAACCTAATACTTTTATGTGGATTCCTACAACGCACACTTCACTTTATGAGTTGATTTTATGGCTTATCGTTAATATATTTTAAGTATCTGGCTAATAGTAGGATTTTGTGAAACCTAATGTCGTCTTAATATTTTTTGTGCAGCATAGAATGTCTCAAGTGTACAAATAATAGGTTTGAATAAAAACTTGAAGTATTATTTTAACATAATTAATAAAATGAAACCGTGAAACGAGGCCACAAAATGCGTAAAGACCGTAGAATGATAACAAAAACCGAGCCATTAATCAGTTATTGTGCGCGGCTTGGCCCTCGCTGTTTGCGGACTCGTCCCTTATATTATACAAACATCGTTCCATATTCTCCGCACACTACTATGCCTTTGTCATATTAAACTGGCTGGGTGTGATCGCGCACAATAGATACTACAAATGGGGCGAAAATAACTGTCTATACATCATCACAGTGTACACAAATCGTAAATTATAATAATTAATAGGCAGACGATGAATATAACTTAACACATTTAAAATTTGATACGCTTTTCAATAATTCATCGCACATTAAGGCTCTATCTAATTTTAAAAGGCAACTACCTTGTTACTTGCTAATTATAACGGTTTTCATGTAAAATAAAATTTCTCGTAAGCGTAAAATATAACTCGTCCTGGGACCAAACCTTCATCAAACGTTGGATTTTGAATAATTTAAATTCTTTTGACCGTTCGATACCGTTGTACCGAGCGCTCCCCCGGGCCCGCTTCCTTCTCATGCTCCGCGATTGACAGCGCATGACATGTGACGGCCATTGTCACTCTGACATGTTGACACTGTCAGAACTTGACTTCTGTCCGGATTCCGCATGTAAATCGTAAATACGGAAACATTACCCGCGCGGAGCGGTAGTGGCGGACAATGTAACGACAAATTAAATAATGGAATAATAAACTTCACAAGTTTCGTGTAACAGCTGCCGTTTGTTTGCTCTTTTTTTCAACTTTTGCAGAATGTCGGCACAGTTATTGTCACATAGCTAGAAATTGAAATTTATCAGGTAGAGCTTTACTTCCATGACTACGGAAGAGTTCTAGCCTAGCCAACTTCACGCGGCTTTCTACGATTAATTTAACCCAGAATAGAAGCAGGCTTACCACCTACTAAGTTAGATTCGTACGTATAAACGAGTAATTCTTACCAGCGCATTGGCTTTCATTTCTGTGTTCTGATTTTTCGTGACAAGGATGACGATCAAAGGCAAATACCTATAGCAAATAAGTACTGTACCAAATAATGCCGGTCCTGGTACATCCGTTTTAACAAAAGTTAATGCTAAATATCATAACCCTCCTTATAAATCGTTGACGGTATGGATTGGCAGCTTTCAAACGCCAGCCCTTTCAAGAATCAACCAATAAACTTTAAAGGGTTCGTTACAAGATTTCTCATCTGTTCCTTCATAACTTCTAAACTATTCATTTGTTAAATTATTTAACAAATGAGGTATCGGAAGCGTCTTAATCGTCAGCTAGTTATAGGCTATGTGACGTCACATTAAATTGAAAACGGCGCCCTCTAGAGGACATAGTAAAGAAATAAAAAGAAAAAATATATGATGACGTGTTGGTTATCAAATGAAAGAGATTGATTCGCACATTTCGAAATTCAAAATTTCTATTTCATACTTTTTACAGCGAGATTTCATTACCAGTCGGGTTTTAGTTTTTAATTTTATTACTTACTCGTATATGATCGCAGATCAAGACAAATCGGCTCTAACAACCTTGATCAAGTGATATAAGCTCTTTTATACTATACTTACAAATTATTATTTTAACCGATTACGGCGACACAGATGGGTACTTAGGTGTAGTGAGAGTCATTACCCCGCTTTCCTATCATAACGTGACTCACTTATACCAAGATATTATGATAGAAAGACAACGCATCGATTTGATCAAATACAGATAATGTTTATAACAGACTATGTTGAAAAATTTAAACATTTATTCTATACAAAAATGTGACAAGAACTTGGTATTTGAGGTATTTATAAGTAGTAGAAATATGAGGGCCAATACCCCGTGAGGCCCCCCGTGGCGCTTGCTCTATGTCCTTCGACTGACCGGGCCCGTAGAGCCTTCTTCGCCATGGTGACAAAGTGTCAATTTACTCATTCAACCCTAATGTTGTTTAGGGAATGTTCAATAGCTAAACAATCCCATTTATTTATGCTCATGTTGTGGGCACACAAAAGAATAGTCGTCTTTGGTTTTTATTGCAATTCATTTCCGGACAAGTATTGATTGGTGTGTTTATTGTGTACCCATTCTAAATTTTTAAATCATTTAGATATCTTAGCTGAATCTATTTCATCAGGCCTCCAAATGAATCCACGCGTAATCTATAACGAGTAAATAATTGAAGAGAAAACGTTTTTGAGCCCTGTAAGTAACTATCCCTCCTCTGCTGCACTGGGAGTGAAGAAATAGCATAGAATGCGTGCAGATGCTTATCATCCTGGCATGGCGTAAAAGTCGACTAAGGGACGTGTCCTCTCCAACATGGTGGACTATCTGTATGGGCGATGGGCTGATCACCTGTCACCATACGGTTCATCATACCATCTTAGGACTAATAAATCGAACGTGGCCACAAGTAGTCTTGTGGCTCTGCCCACCCCATTAGGGATTTCGGGCGTGATAATATGTATGTATGTATGTAAATAACTATATACAAGATCTATTCTTACAGTTCTTCAAAACTCGCCAAGGCTAAGAATGTCAAATAAAAAATTGACATAACAATAACGTTGAAATAAACGTAATAGGAAACTATTAATTAATGAAGCGAGCGAGCTTACATGAAGAACTTAATGAGAGTAGACGAAGCGAAAGATGTGTGTCAGTATCGTAGCAGGTGGAAATCCGTGGTCTCTGACTACCCCTTTGGGAAACAGGCGTGATATATATGTATGTAATTGATTAATGAAGAAAAGTGCCTAATTTCTGTACCTTTACAGATTGACAATATTCATCGATGTTTACTAATAATATATCAATAGGTAATGATAAAATGTAATTCCTATTCATAAGGCATAATTTACAGTATCTTATCTAAAGGCGTATCTTATCTATACTCTCACCAGCTGATATCTTTTTTATTACGGCAGTTTTGAAGATATTTGTATTTTTTTGTATCTGTATAGTAGAAATAAAGATATATTGTATTTGTATTTTGAAATACAAAATGAACTTAGATCAAATATCCCCAAGCTTCGATTACTACTTGGCTGTTGGTTGAGCAAGTTTCGTAATCCTTGTAAGTCATACAATTATAGATAGATGTCGCATGGGCCATCGTTCCGCCCCTCCTATTAGGCTCACTTACTTTATCTGTTCGAACGTGCACCCCTCGTCTTTGTCCGCCACTAATCCGGCGGGGAAGTGGCTAAATATCTTGTGCAAATAAACATTCGGCGTGTACTATTGTCAGGGGACGAGCGTAGCGTCCTAAATCGGATTACGCGACCGCGGCGTAACGTATCGCTATCATAGCTACTGTTCCTAATTAGTTTGTGTTTGATTTATTGCTGTCTTATTTTAGACCATAATGTATTTGATGTTATCTATTGACAGTTCTCCCCGGCTTCATTCATTCCTTGCACATGCTTGTCAGGTTTTTTTGTAGAGCGTTTGTCTTTCTTTTGCGCTTAACTTAATGAGCTCCGAGTAAAGCTACTTATTCACATACCAACAAGGTGTTTGTTTAAAACACTGCGTATTAGTGAACAATGCGGAGGAATGATCATTGTTCAGCGGGCGAAGTGGCTGCGCGTGAGACAGGTCTCCGCCCATACGAGGACTTCTTGCCACTCCGGCCTCGTGACAATGAAATGTTTAATATTTTATGTTAATATTAATACAACATGTAAACTTATTGGCCCGATTTACATAACGTTGCTTATGCGTAAAAAAGTCAAACGAGATATAGAAAGTCCTCGTGCGATGCGACCGCGTTGTGATTTAGAGGCACATTCAAGCAGGTCTAAATGTCTAGGTTAAGATATTTGCCTTGAGTCCAAAAAATAAATAAAATTATAGTATACATGCGTACCTACGTTTTACATTAACTTATTCAATTTTTAAATAAATAGTGTCTAGCTTTTCCTGTATTCAATCCGCGGATAGATTAGGTTACTACAGGTTTTTGTCATATTTACAGATATTTTTTTTTAAATAATCCACGGATTGAGTATTTGGAACGGGCGTTAGTGACACTTTTCCTTAACAAAATTCTTTCTTTCTAGTTGCTAAAAACAACTATCATAATTTGCTTTTCTCAATTGTGTTGGAACATGGAACAGTGAAAAATTTGCATAAAGCTTAGGGGTACATCGCACATCCGCAACCGAATTTGTAATAGCTCGGGCTCCTGACGATGCACATAGCTCAGAAGGCCGGGGCCCCGCATGCCTATTCATGAGCTGCAACGGCTGCGCGCGCCCTGCCCCGCCGCATTTGAATAAATACAATTAACTTGTTTGTTTTAGTCGCCCTGGTGCGCCCGCGCCCGCGGTCGCTCGACCCGCCCGACACATTCCTCCAGCCCACTGGCACTCCGCAGTCACAGCTCCTTTAGTTACCCTCCCGGCACCCATTATTTTTTTAATCCACCTATATGCAAAATTTTCAATATCTCCATTGAACCAAGTGGCGATATTGAAAATTTTGCATTTAAGATAATATTCAAATTGCGAATAATGGGGATATTCGGCAGCGGACGGCGGCGACTCAAAGGCTGCGCCGGCGAGCTGCACTGTTATTATCCTACCACCAGCGTGCTCTCACCTATCCTATTCCTTTTTTGCCAGACGCCTTCGTCCTCTCCCTTCTTTCCTCCTAGCACGAGTGAGACTCACGGCCTCTACTTATACTAAATTCCACTTATGGGCGTTTCGCTGACGATTAATCTTTTAGCGTTGCCTACAGACATTATTTGAAACGCATCAAATTCGAAATGTGGAAATTTTGTCGGCATCAAAATTAGTACTCTCAGAGTGCATAATTTATCGTTTATTCCACATCCGGTGCGCGAGTTGCGATGTTTCTAATTACAAATTCATCGACGTTGATGATCTTTCATACTAGGCCGTTACCAATAACGATATTAATTTGAGATTGATCATGATTACCCGTGTAGATGTGATAATCATAATGCGTGCAAGACTTAATATTTTCGATATTAGCTAAGCCCATGTTGTACAATGACTCGACAAACGCTAAATAATGTATGTTTTCGCAAGCTACTGTCGATTAAGATAGCGTCCATTATTTAGTAATTCTTGCATATCAGAACCGTTAATTAGCAGTAGAGCATTTCCGGGCGGCGAAGCGGAGTCAGCGCTTGCTGCGCTGGCTGAGCCCTGAGGAAGCTGTCACGCGCGGCGCGAACACGTGATGAATATGTATCGGCAGGCTGCAACGGCGCCTTGTAATTTGAGACTCGCCGGTAATTATTTACGTGAGAATGGACCACTGCCCCCTCCCCGCCCTCCCCACCGGAACGAATCGTTGATTGCGCGAGAGTCGAGTTGAGATGCCGACATCAGATTGCTGCTTACGCTCCGGTGCCCACTCTGCCTTACCGCGACGGCTCTGATCGGCTAGTCTTTTATACTATGATGAACATTGCACTCTCGCTGTCAGCAAAGCCTAGAATTATTAGAGTTTAAGGTGGTAAAGCAAAATTTAGAGGAACAGTCAGAGGCAGATTGATTGGATTCAAACTTTACTTTTTCTTTATTTAATTTGCTTATAAATATATCCGTCTAAAACGTCTCTAATTAGATGAGACACTGTTAAGCGCTGAGGTACTAACAAAAAAATATTGATTGAACTAATTGAAAGCATCAAGCTATCTATCAGTTAGAAACGCTGCATTTATGTATATGGTAATAAGTAACTTGCGATAATTAATAAGAGATAAGGACGAACAAAAAAGGAAACACATCATATCTCATTAACATGGTAAATTAGCACGCGATAAGATAAATAGGAACATTCTGGCGACGGGTCCTTACAAAAACCTTATTATCGTTTACAAGAAATCTGGTGTCGGAGTGATGACGGTTGTTGTGACTGCTTCTGACACTTGGGAGTTTTGCAGCCTCCGAGCTACCGTCAAAGTCAAACGAGAAGTAGCGTGTACCGCGTGTATCAGCAGAACAGTACAGGTATTATTAACAAATAAGTTATGTTATGGTAATTGAGCAAACGATGTATTAGGTAAGTAATAAATTGTTTTAGTTTTAGCAGTTCATGAAGCTGAAATAAAAAAGTCATACCAACTGACAAACGAAACTTGACAAATTAGATTAGATACAAAATAAGTTATATTAAAATGTTAGATTATTCAACATGGGATTAAAACTAGCCATTTCACACGAGATATTACATATAATACCGCTCGAACCGAAGGCAAACGCGCCAAATTTGATTGTGATTAAGATTTGTTTCCAATCGAACACCTGCCACCTAATGTGAGGTAAAATTGAATTGCATGATTTAACCCAGGCATATGAACAAACCAAGTGAATACTTCAAATACATTGGGCTTTACTCACGATTACCAAAACCAAGTGAAGTGAAATAAACACCTTTAAAGACATTACACCTACCAACAAGTCTTATTCGGTAAAATAGGTAGGTACTCCAAGAATGCAAACACAAGCTTTTGGCAAAATCTTACAATAATGAATGATACAATCCCACATCGATGTCTGGGACCAATCTATAGCCATAGCAACTGAGCAATAATTGTGTAAATTAATATATAGGTATACATACAAACGTTTCTCGTTTAATATTATAGGATATTAGTAGTCTTCGAAGGTGATAAATTTACTTTGTATAAATTGCGTATCTAATTTCAATTATCAATTTTCAAGTGTTTGTTTAAATAACAAATTTAAATTGGCTGCTTTCAATAAGTGGGCAGGCTGGGTGCGAGCTGCGGGCGCCCCGCTGCGCCGCGCTCCTAAACATACACAGACCGCGGGGCGCCGCTCGCGCAACACAGCCCCACTAACAACACAGTGTTTCCCTCTGTCATACCTTATTTCATCCAACCATCTCTTGTTTTTCATGTTCCCCGTTTTTTTCCGTTCTAATAACCGAAAGGATATAAACAACAAAACGAGTCGCTGATGATAGTAATCCTTCATTTTCATTGTCTTTTGGCAGTTTCGAGAAATAAAATATGTTGAGCCGTGCGACGTGATATCTGAATGTCATAGTTATAAATGGCGTCGCTTAAAATATTTTAATACCCTCTACATCACGGCGATATTAATTTAGTACGCTTGAGTTGAGCGGTCCGTGCCACCGCTTCGGAATTTTAAATGACGGATTACCGACCGCCGAGATCGACAGATAACTCGAGATCTTGTAGATTCTATCACAGCCTGCCCTTTGGTCCCCTCCCCTACCATGCCTAACGTACTTAATTAATTATCTCTAATGTTTGACAAGAAAATAAGTAGCTGCATTAATAATGTAATTTACAATAGGTCGCCGGTAATTATCTATTACAAGCAAAGGGTTTTTAAGGGTAAGTAATTATAAAATATGAATAGTCATTATGATTTAAAAAAACATAACGAGACTCGAGACATGTGGTCACGCAATAATAATATCCAATAATAGAGTCAGGTTATTATATTCCTTTACAAATTCTCTATTAAATAACGTTATTGCCAAAGACATAACACCATTCGACATTTCCTAAGCGATATTGCAAATTATTTTGCTGCGATATGTTAGCTCATATTAACCTAACAGCAAAGGCAGACGCATCTCGTAAAGAAAACCATACGCGTTATCGCTTAGGCAATGTCGAATAGAGGCCTAGATTTCCTAATAATAACCATATTTCACTTTTGTTAAATGAGTTGCAAAAAATTTTTTGTTTTCGTCTGCGAACATCTGTATATAATGTTTTCGAAACTCGTTGAAGAAGTCGTATATAATGTAAGTATATACCTACGGTAGAACACTTGTGTAATTAATGATAATGAGGATTTGTTTGAAATATAAAAAAGATGTCACTCCCTCCACCATATAAACAAGGTGTGATACCATATGAAGTACCTACTACTACTCATTAACAGTGTAGGTATTTTTTTATCTTTTTTTATTACTAAAATTGCAACCAACCCGTTGCTAAAAGGATGCCTTCATATTTCCCGTGATATTTTTCTTATTACGAATATTTCGTAGACAGCTTCTTGTAAATGCATGAGCATGAGTTTACTAACATCTTGCCTTTCTCTTTCTTGGATATATTTGGTTCTAGGAATTGTTTTCTTAAAAAAGCGCTTTTGATTTAAACTACTTTACCTACTGATTGAATTGCCAAATTACACGTGCATATCAAATTTCAAACCAATTTTGATACATAAGATGATAGTGAGTCAAAATTGTCCTGCAAGTCATTTAACTTATGAATGAACGGGACATATGAAACCAACGAATTATTATAATCTATAGTATATTTTTTCCGACAAAGATAAGGTAAAAACCAAATTAAAATCTTTTTTTTTTTCTATCTAGCTATCATACAAACTTATTTCTTCACAAACTTCTTACGCGTAATGATTTTGTCTCCATGGTAACAGTCGTGATGACACCGTTTAGTGTGTTGTAAAGTTCATAAACGAGTTGAAGCAAATAATTATAAAGAATAGAGAATAAAACGAACATGGTACGGATAACGGTGCAGATGGTGCGAAACAAGGCGGAGCACCACGACCGGCTACTGGCACCGCTGGAAGAGATAGCCCTACATCAGGAGAACATCGAGAGGATAGAGTACATCCAGGACTGGTGCCCCAAACTCAAAATCCTCCTCATGCAAAGCAACCTTATTGGTAAAATAGAAAACTTAAACAAGCTCAAGCACCTCTCCTACCTCAACTTAGCCCTCAATAATATTGAAATCATAGAAAACCTAGAGAGATGCGAATCACTACAGAAACTCGACTTGACACTCAATTTCATTGGCGAAATCGTAAGTGTTGAAAGTCTGACGCGTAATTATAATCTTGAAAATTTATATTTAACTGGAAATCCGTGCACTGATTATGACAACTACCGGGATTTTGTGATTGGAACTTTACCCCAACTGGCATACTTAGACGGACAGGAAATCGAGCGATCCGATCGCATTAAAGCATTACAAAACTTACCCGTTATAAGACAAGACGTTTTATTTGAACAAAACAACTACAGACATAAGCGTAGAAAACAAAAAGCTCGCTTGGAACACGAAATTCAATATAAATGGGATAACGAATACAAGGACATGGATCCAGATGAAAGAAATAAGAAATTCTACGCGGAAAAATGCGAACATTCCCCAGAGGTACGTCATGAGATCGAGCGCATGCGACAACTTAAACTAAAAAGCTATGAAACTGAAAAGAAACCGGAGGACAAAAGGCAATATAAGTTTTTTGCACCTGATGGCAGGCCTTTCAACATCAATCAACCTAAAATTCCATTTACTTTTGATGATACTGATCCCGGTAAGTTTGTTCTAGATTTGGCGGTTTATAAATACTTAGATACTAGTTTGATTGACGTGGATGTTCAACCGAATTACGTTCGAGCGTTAGTTAAGGGTAAGATAGTTCAGCTCCATCTACCGGAGGAGGTCGACACTACAAACTCGACGGCCCAGCGTTCACAAATAACTGGGCACCTCATTGTGACTATGCCGAAAGCAAATGTAGTAATAGTACCCAAGATGGCGCCACAAAAGAAAACAAAGAGTGCTCAATTATACTCGGAACACAAGATATCAGATTGTCATGAGAGTACAGGTCAATCTAAAAGAGAATTTCTAGAAATAGGACCTCCTGAAAGCGTGCTCGATCTGTCTAAAATGACGATAGTAAAGAAAACGCCAGATTATATTGATCCTAGACTAAAACTTGGAGCAAAGCAACCGTCGCAAGAGTTTGTAGATAATCCAGAGGTTCCAGATCTGATTTAGTCATTTATCGCGATATTTATTTAGTCAGCTATTTTGGGAAGGCGGCCGTTATGCAACTAAGGTACCTACTTTAGGTACGTTCAAATTATAACGAAGCAGCCTTCTTTTAGAAACTTTAGCGCCAGGCAGTACATAGGGTTAAATTTCATAGCACTTTCGATGTTTTAAAATAAAGAAAGTAAAAAACTATTGGTTTGATTTTTAATGTTCGAATATTGGTTTAGTACATTTAATAAAAACAAGGAAGGAAGTAAAAAAAAAGTTGGTGTATGTTACGTATTTAGGTATGCATTATTTACAACAGTATATTTCCACTTCATTAATGTTCTTAAATAAACAAGATCCTTAATAAAGAGTTGTTTTGGTTATATTTAAACTAGCCTATAATATCATAATCCACATTTTAAAATTGATGAATAAAAATGATACATTTACATTTAAAGCTGTTTTATAAGGCACCAAACTTTACTTTTATCTTACAATATAAATAAGTATGAGATAATCACTATGACTGATAAAACGGCATCATTATGAATAAAACAAGTTATAATTCTTTATTTTAATATCAGCTATCCCGGCTTATATAACTAAGAAAAATTGGTTAAAGAGACTCAATTGATTCTGGAATAGAACATTCATAGCTAATAACTATATCAATATATTAATATAAGGAACTAATCGCTTACATACCTACCTAATTACCGACTTCAAATTATGTAGACAACAATTAAAAAACGAATACTAAAGTAGTGTTATACTTATTATTTAGGTGGTGTATATTTGACAATTTTGACTTATAGTTTCCGTAGGTCCCTTTAAATATCCAAAAATAATAACAAAATTATAATGCTTACTACAACTGCATTTATAGCACACATTGCTTCTGTTCTAAATTAAGGTATAGATTTCAAAAACCAGTTTTAATACATAATTTACTTTAAAATGGTTATTTAGCTCGTTGTGCAGCATTATTCGAGATAAAAGCGTATTATTGAAGCTGTAAGGTAAACAAAAAGCAAATAACTATTTGGAAATAACCAAGAGATTCTTTCAGTCAGAGGTATCAGACAGACCAAGAAGATTTATGCGACATGGAGAGCTCAGATACATCTTATATTTCTCACATTAGGTGAAAAACTTTCCCGAACGGGATGGGATTTCTCGGACGGCTCGCATCTTTAGATCACATTCATTACGTCATAATGAGGTAGAGGCCAGGGTGGGCTGGGCCAGCTCCAACATGTCCCCACCAAATGTCTAGTTCCCACCAAATAACAAAATCTAGTTATCGACTGGAAGTGGTGGGAGACTGGATCACTACGCTATTGATCACATGACTTAGGTATTATCACTGCTTTAAAGTCCGTTGGTCTCGGAGTAACCGTTGGCTTCATTTGTTGCCACCATGATCACGAGGAACCCGTCGACATCGTGCATCTCCTTGGAGGAGAACTTGGCGGAGATCTGGTGGCGCCCCGCCCACGGAGGTGTCAGCTTGAACTGGGCTGTGGCTATCGCACCTGGAGCCACATTCTAGGAAAATAACTCGGGTTTAATATATGTGAAACTCATTCAAGCTTTTAAACAGCAGTATTTGGGTAAAAGATATCTGAAGAACTTGGATACATACATACAGCATCACGCCCGAAATCCCTAATGGGGCGGGCAGAGCCACAAGACTACTTGTAGCCACGTTCGATTAATTAGTCCTAAGATGGTATGATGAACCGTATGGTGACAGGTGATCAGCCCATCGCCCATACAGATAGTCCACCATGTTGGAGAGGACCACGACTAGTCGACTTTTACGACATGCCAGGATGATAAGCATCTGCACGCATTCTATGCTTTTTCTTCACTCCCAGTGCAGCAGAGGAGTAAGAACTTGGATAGATACAATATACATACATAACATACAGTATAATATGTAAGTCTTACTGCTTACATGAATAATTTTCAAAAATACCTCATCCAATGAAATTTTAAGTTGTTCATCCAGCCCCGGGCCCTGGATGTAGAATTTTCCGTTCTTCAGTGGTATTGGTAGCGGGTTCTCCAGCTTGACTGTGACAGTGAACTCCTTACGGGATACCGGCTTGTCTTCCACCGATATCTTGATGTCAGGGTTCCTCACACGGAAGTCGTCTTGTGCGAAGAAGTCGAAACTCTTCTCCACTATTGTGGCTAGACAGGCGATGTTGAAGGATGCCTGGGATTGATAGATAAGATGAAAAAGATTGTACTTAACTTTTTATTAGAAATAACTAAATTGAAATAAAGTATGCAGAATGGGTGTCATTGAATTCAGTGCCTACTTGAGGATAATATCTACGGATCGCGTAACGAATAATTACATACGAACATCATAATCGCGGCCGGCTGATTGAATATGACACCAAGAAATTGCGTCACACACAGCAGAAATAGTGTGTTAGTTTTAAGTTATTTTGTTTGTATTTTAATATGTATGTTAGTCTGTAAGATATTTATGTATGGGCCACTAGATGCCTGAAAATAAATGATTTATTATTATTTATAACATTGCTAACTTTAATCATATGACTCGATTAAGAAGAGAGTGGCTTGCTCACCTGGTCCACGAGCCTCTTGTAGTAGTCATCGTAGGTGACCAGCATGGTGACCTGCTGCTTGTCCTCGGGCGCCAGTGTCACGTTGAACTCATGGCGCTTCACGTCCTCACCCGTCTTGCCCGTGTACGTAACAGTGTCCACGCGCAGCACACCCTTTACTTGGTATTTTTCCTCTGATGATCGGTTCTTCATGTGCAGAATCTGGAAGAGGTGTTAGAACCATTGTAAATTTACAAACTTTTAGTGCAGCTAGGAGACTTGTATTGCTTCAGTATCTTTAAACGATGATAGTTGACATACGAAGTCAGTTATTTGAGTAGTTAAAACACGTTTCTAGAAAGCACATTTTAAATTTTGAAATTCCTTATTCTGAGGGATAAACATAGTATAGATATACATAATATAAACATAGTGTTGTAAACATAGTATTAAATATTTAACTCAATGTTTGTTATCTTATCATTATTAGGTATTAAATTATCTTATGGCCGAATTCACAAAGATCACTAAAATTGATATTGAATTAAAGTGACGTTTCATATATCCCATAGGTATATGTATAAGTGTAGAATTGGCTGATGGAGACTGTATTTGATCTCGGATCCAATGCTGAAATTACATAATTTAAGAAATTAATAATTGTACGCACAAATGAGGAATTTATGATAGTATTGAGTTATTTTGTACATAACCATCAATGAAACAATAAAGTAAACGATGTTTTCAATTATTTTAACGCCAATTTGAAGTTACTTTCCGAATCACATTTAGACTTACCACGCTAAAGTCCTGCCCGATCTTAATGTCGTCTCTAAGCTCAAAGTCGAAGGCGACGTCGTTGAAGGCGTCGTTGAGGTAGTACCGCGCGAAGATGTTGGACGAACGCCGCAGCGCCTTCTCCATGGTCACTCGCTCCTCTCTTGTGCGCTCGGGGTACTTGTATATGTCCGTTATGTCCTGAGCATCAAGTGAAATGATCATTATCTGTGTCATTACGTATGTACACAATAGGTACGATAAATAATCAATGAGAAATAATAAATTTAAATCAAAACACAACGATGAGTACCATCATAACCATGTTATGACGTGTTGTTGAGCTTTCAATGACACATAATCTTCCAAATGTATCATTATATACCCAGTTAAAATATTGCAATCAAAAACATGATGATGAAAGATTTATTACTGTAACGCCTACCGGTTTTATGTTAGCATTTATTATGCAATATGATACAATGTATTTCCAACTTTATAAGGGGTTAGGACCCCTATTCTCGGTGCATTCGAAATAATGTCACATGTGAGATTAAACATCAGTGCAACAGTTGTGTCAATGAACTGTGTGCACTGACATTTAATCTCGAATGTGACATTTTCTCGAATGCACCGAGAATTGGGGTCCAGGTACGTTACCTCTCGTTCCATTCGACCAATGGCTTTCGTAGATATATTCTGTCCCACAGAAGTTGTATCCCGGGCGAGTAATTTCAGAGGCTGGATTTCACCGGAATATTTCCATAGAACCTAAAAGTAAGAAGTGTTAACCAGATAGTTACGCTAGATTACTGAGGTGACCTTTCTCTAATTGCTTTATTAAGCATACATTGACTACTTTATATGCGCAGCTGGCATTCGATGAGAGGACACGGTATAGAAGTATCGTTTGACGTAAAGCCAACAAAGTTATTTATGCTTGCCATAACCGTCTATAAAGTGATGACTAACAGCGGCCCTAACATGCATGGCATAAAGATAAATTAGAACCGTTTATCTCTATGACTATCTCTTTTGTCGGCACTAGTGTGAGAGAGACGTACTTAGAGATAAACGGTTCTAATTTATCTATATGCCAAGCATGCTAGGGCCACAGGTTTGACTTATTACATTGTTAATTATTTATTCAAATGATACCTATGATTAAATTATTTATTTTTTACATTATCGTTAGCTAGATTAAGGTATGTAATAGTAACCACATTGTCTTCCACGCAAGCCTAGAAATATTGAAACTGACTGTGTACTATTAACAATTCAAAACACTCGGGAACGTCGAGAAACATTTTACGATACATGTACATACCGTAATAAATAGCCTTGCATCAGTTATTAGCTTATGAATTTTACAATCCTACTAATATTATAAATGCGAAAGTTTGTGTGTGTGTATGTTTGTTACCTTTTCCCGTTAAAACGGCTGGACGGATTTTGATGAAATTTGGAATGGAGATATACCCTAGATTAACACATTGTCTACTTTTTATCCAGGAAAATTGAAATGTTCCCGAGGGATTGACGATAATCAAACTCTACGCGGATGAAGTCGCAGGCACAGCTAGTATATCATAAACATCAAATGTTTTTATCAAAATAATACTCGCATGCATACCTTATCAGCATTGACTTGCGCGAAGACGTATCCCGCGTCATACGGCCTCTGGATCTCAGCGTCCCGCACCGCGCGGAGCGAGGCAGGTCCGCAGCGGAACATTTCCTCTGACATCTCCTGCGGCGTCGAGTCTATGGCTTGCCAGCCTCCATACTCCGGACCCAAGTCTGGACGCTCCATCCACACCTGGATAAATACATCATAAAATAATTTCACAATATTTCTATGCCGTGATTAGCCACGGATAAAACAGTGGATATATAATTTTATGTTTTTTTTTCTACGTCGCGTTTTATTTAGATAGAAATCGCGCATTTTTTCTCCGATTCAGACACACAACGACCCGTTTGACTCATACTCATAAATTATATGTAATTAATCAGTTGATTCCATTTTCTGATACGATAAAAGGAAGGTCTTTAGGCCTCTTTCCAGTACACATGCAAAGCTAACTAAAGGATTCGAAATAGCAAGTACATTTTGAATCCAAATTAATTCCTAATGACGAATTGTTTGGATTCAATAGCACCACAAGCTTACGAATAATTTATTTTTATACTCAAACATGATTCATATCGGGAATATTGGATACACTGAACCCGTTGACCTATGCCACTCAAAGAAGCTGTTCATGTTGCAAAACGTGAATAAGAACGCATCCATGTTTATTATCAGGCTGGTTATAATTAACAAATGAAATCAATACTGACGTGGATGGATCTTTTTTTTTCTTTAGGACTGTGCAAAATCCAGGCAGAATTTTCAAGACTTGTGCAAAAAGTCGTAAATCGTCAAAGCTTTTATGGCGCCAATATATAGGCTATGTTGTTCATGCAACTTGAAAGTAGCCGAAGTATACCTCATTCCAAACATGGTAGTTCCAGACGGAGTCCTGCGTGAAGTTCTCGAGCGTGTTGCCGTCGTCGTCCTTGATGATGTCGACTGTGAGGCTACCCTGGCTGTCATGCGCTGCGTCGTACCCCGTCACTGGCCGACACGGAATGCCCAGTGCCCTGCAAACTGTAATACGATATGACAACCTATATGATTAATTATCATCAATAAGAATAAGAACCAGACAGATTTATTTCAATGCACATCACTAAGATATTTCAGTACACTATTTTTGATACATATTAACCAGGCAGGCAAGTTACCACTTGTAATATGTGCCAAATGTAATTTCTGGTCTGCGCCTATAGTTATCTCGGTTACTCGTACTTACTTGTGGTCAATACTCCGGCGTAAACCCAACACTGTGCGTATTTCACGGGTTTTTTCTTAGAATAATACTTTTGCATTATCGCCAAGGAGCCGATCCATTTCATCGGATGTGTTCCACCGTCATAATCACTGAGCTCGGAACCCCAGTTTCCGTACAGAACGCCGTTGTCGTCCTGAACATTCACAGCTGCCGAAAGGGCTCGAACTGTCCGTATGGGATCGCTTCTAGCGCGACCTTTCACCTGAAGAAGAAACAATGTGTTATAATAATAATAATAATTTTAAAAAATCGATTGTCAGAAAGTTCCTCTATCTGCAGCCCTATCTATCGCTCGCTTGGATCCTGGCCCCCAATTCTCGGTGTATTCGAGATAATCTCACAATCGAGATTAAACGTCAGTGCATACAGTCGTTTGACACAAATGTATGAATCTGACGTTTAATCTCGCAATCGACATTATCTCGAATGCACCGAGAATTGGGGGCCTGCTCCGCTGTCGGTGGTTATCTGCTGTTTAGGTACAGGTATTTTTATTTTACAATGTAACTTTTATAGTATAAAGCAATGTAAAGATAAGATATTAAGATTCATAAAGAGGGATAAAAATAATAAAATATACTTTATTTACACCCATATCATAAAACCTCCATAGTGTAATCAAAAACCGTAGGAAATGACCACCATTTTGACAACCAATTAGGACAAACCAGTGCTGCAATGTTATTCCCGTACCGATTTTAGTATAGAAATGAGATTAAATTTGAAACAGTTGTCAAAACTCAAGTGGGTCTCTATTCTAGTATCCATAGATATTAAAACAGTTATTGATACGAAACGTCAATTCAGTATGTTTTTTTTTAAATATAAACTGCACAACATTTGATCTCGAGTGACATGAGAATAGAGACTTCATTCGTTTGTCTATGATTTAAAAAAAAAATGGTCTCGACGGTGGATCGAATTGCCGCCATTACTGCTTTCATGATGGTTTTTTGCTGAACGAAAGTAGAATTGTAAAAAGTTGTTTGTAATTTACATTTTAGTTGAAAATATGAACAGTAGTCTTCTCGGAGTGACTGTGTGATGTGAAAATGCGCCGGATATCGGAAATATGCAGCCACGATTGCAACAAATAACTTGTTGCCAGAAAATATTGTTTCTGAACAAATCATGGAGTAAGTATTTATAATATGTGTGTAGATAAAGCAACTCTGCATAATTTGGCCTTAAAACACACGTGCGATCTTATTATGAAACTCGCTAAAGCTCGTTTCATGAAAACCGCACTAGTGTTTTAAGGCCTATCATTATGAAACCGTTGCATAAACTACTATTTTATTCAACCCAGATCCATAAAACACATGTAGAATCAATCTAAATAGTGAGAATAAATGCTAAGATTGTCTCGATATCGTCATGCGTGTTGTCTACCAATTTAAGAGGTCACATTATCTCACCTTTTAAATGAAACTAGTCAAGATTGACCCCGAGAATTTATAGATGGTAGTTAACTAAATTACTTTATCAATCTTGATTACTCAATGATATTTTTATTAAAAAAAAGTACCTTTCCAATTTCTCTGACTAGATAAATTGCACATTCAAGTATGTCCTTTTCGTACTGGGCATAGTTCCATGGTGTCGGTTTTATTCTGTTGTAAACGCCTCTATACATGAGACCACCATCTTCTTCAACGTATTCTTCTCGATGACTATGACCTGGTAAACGGAGAAGAAAATAAGCTACTACATGTCAGGTTAATGTGTGTAATCCATTAAGTATATTTTATTATGGTTGCATGAGCAACAAGTATTATCACTGGCATTATAAAATTGTGTTTATTTTAAATAAACTATCCATAAGCTTCAATCTATTAAAAGGCACAGTCAAGGCCAATTCTGCACCCTTCGTCCCCCAGTTCATCCATTTCCCAGTCTGTCATTTTCCCGGTTCGTCCATTTCCTCTTTCGTCTACTTCCCTGTTAGTCCATTTCCTCGTTCGTCTTTTTCCCCGTTCGTCCATTTCCTCATTCGTCCATGCTGCGAGTAATATTTTTCTAGGTGGCATTGACTTCAGCAGGTGTTTAAAGTTACGAACGGGGCATCAGACGAACGGGGAAACAGACACCCGGGGAAACAGACGAACGGGGCATTAACTAGTTAGACGAACAGGGAACCAGACGAAACTGACCTAAACCGTGCGTCTTCAAACAAAGATGGAAGTGAGCTAAGTAATACAAAGATCATGCAATTTAAAAAAAAACAATCCCTCCATAACATTACCTGGCATATACACTGCATCGTTTAAGCACCAAGGGTTGAAAAGAATGTAGATGGGCTGCGGATGCGTATAGCTCAACGATCCACCGGTACCCAGTTTAGTATCAATGTCTATCCTCCAGGCAGCCACTATGCATTCAGCCGAGGCTGTCACAGCCACCATTAGGTGAGAGTCCATTTGGCCCTCGTATACAGCTGTCCAAGACCCGGGGGTTTCTGATCCTTTCTCCAGCAACGGAACTGCTGCTGATGTGTCATCTGATGGTCCTCTTTTCTCAACATCTATCGAAGACAATAGTGGAATAAATCTTTGAAAGCCAGTAGGTAGGTCCAGGTAATTCCAGACTAGAATACATTTGTACGTATTGACGTACATTATTTAATGAAGTATTGAACTGATATTGTATTCAAAATGAGAAACATTTTCATTTTTATCCATAATTTACGTACAAATTTTGGCGCGGTTTTCCCAGCAATCTAAATCTGTTTAAGTGGTAATCAAAGCCGGTCCTTTTAAATTGGATGATAGATCGATTTGATTGATAATAAAGATGAAAATAAACAAGCTTTTACCGGCGAGCGTAAAACATAGCTACGGTAGACACAAATTTATCGCAACGTCCGTCAATCAATAAAGACATACATCAGCCTACATACCACCTACTGCTGGGTACATGTCTTCTCTCATTATGAGACTGACTAGGCTAGTCATTAAGTGGGCCCAGTGCGTATAGACTTCACCCATATCTTTAAATTAACTTGTCAAAAATATCGTGAGGAACAATAAAACCACTAAAGTGAATATTGTCAAATATTAGTTTCCTTTGCATTCAACATATAAAAAATAAGAACACCTATATTCCTTCTAATAAGGTGATATCACTAAACCCACACACTTCAATAAAATATGTCAAGCTTAATCTAGCATTAAATACGGTTAATACGTAAGCACGACCAGTATGAACTTACCGTTCACGTAGAATATAAAGGACATGGCATCCCTAGAGGCATCGTAGGGCCTATTGAGCAGCAGGTCTAGCTTGAAGGCCTGCCCCCGGCGGACCACGAGGCAACGGTCTTCCGCCCGTGACATAAGGTTGAATTTGCTCGTGTGATGGTTCTCCCCATTTGTATCGTTACAAAAGTCTATGCCTTGAACTGCAAGCACACCCAACCGTGTGCCGTCGATCACGTCTGAAAAAAAAAAGCAAACATATTGAAAGATAAACTTGGACGACGACCAATTCATCTGTCTATAACCATCGTTTTATTTATTTATTAAGCGTTATCAATATCGTGTTTGCAATTGAATGTATTTTTAGATTTTATATAAAACAAAAGAAATAATTAAATACGGTTTTTGTCCGTTTTTACCAATTTTAAATTACTAAAAAAAGTTTTTCCATTCCGCAGAAATTTGTTGTTCGTAGGACTCCAAGGTTTAATTAATAAAGTGCATACTTTTTTCCAACCGTATTTTATTTTGACACATTATATTATCATAAAGTACCTGGCTGAAACGGCACGATAACGAATTTGCGCCTTCTTTCAAAACGGTATCTCCACCAATTTTTTAAATACTCCATGGTTTACTTTTAAGATTATATACCGAGACTGTTTAATTCAATAAGACGGTCATTGCTGAACCGAGTCACTTTAAACTGTTAACTGAACAGTCTTCATTGAAAATGGTGTGATGGTCGATCTCGGCACTTGCTAATTGTTACAATAAACGTGCGGTTCTTCGGCCATGCTGCTGCGAACTGCGTTGTCGGCGCAGGATTAGATCTCGCCATCGCCTCTACTGGACGGGTGATGTCATAGTCAACAATGCGCGAAAAGCTTCCCGATACCAAGAAACAAAATAACTCATTGACGCAGTCCCAAGGTCCGGTGATCGTTACTCATTATTCGTCTTTTTCTATGACGGCACGACAAAAACTGCCCAAAGATACAATGGTGATCTCATAGGAATGACAGTAGTGCAATAGCTTGATGATTAATGATGCCTAATTAGAACATGTCTTAACTGCTTGTAAGTGACCAAGAAAGGTTGTTTCTAAAACATTGGTATCAATAATAAAATATGAGCACTTTAATTCATTTGTCATTTGAATCTTATAAAGTATAGCGTATTGTATAGGTAATAGAGTCCATAGCATTGGCACAGCGATTCCCCGACGTCCTCTCCTCATGCATAGACAGCTGCACTTGTAATGTGAGATGTATATGTAGGTATGTATCTATCTCATTGATATGTGGGTGTAGTCCTACTCAATGTACGAAGAATGCAAGTGAGAATTATAATTCAATGTTTTGTCATAAAGTTGTTTATTCTACAAAGGACGATGACGATGATGTAATGGTAATCATTTTTAATTAATTGCAGTTTTATAAAATTGAGTTGTCGCTTAAGAAATATAAAAAAGTTCTTTATGTAATGATGTGTAGTCAGTTTAATAAATTTCATAATAAAAAAGTAAGCTAATTACTTAAATCATTTCCTCCAAGGACTATATGTACGGGTACTATATACTAAGACGAAACTTTTGACCCGTAAAAAAACAAGACGCGTAAAATCTAGCAGTAAGTAATTTATTACATTGCGGCATGCGTTCAAAATATGCTATTTCCGTTATGCACTGTATGGCTAAATCGATCAATAGAAACGGCATTGAAACTAAAATATGGTACATAAAGGTACTAGAATAACATGTCTTTTTATGGTAAAACTAGTCCTTATTTGATCTTAATTACTGTTCGTGGGTGAATCGTCCCGGGATATTGCCTTGAAATAATAAGCGTTTAAAAGTTATTCCCACACAATCGCATACGGGGCGTCCGCGTGGGCTCAAGCTCATGGCTCAAGGAATCATAGAGCAGTAAGATGCGCATTCATAATATTAGATACTAAATTCGCAGTAACTTATTGTATGGCAACCAAATGGCTAGTTTAAAGACTCGACAGATATCGCATAACCTTAAGATACTTATATAATATTCAATTTAGCAAATATGTTTCCAATTCTATGACGAAAATGCTATTTTAGATGTCCAATTGATTATGGACAAGTCGCAGTATAAGTTTTAATACCATATTAAGTCTGCGCGCAAGACTGATATCTAACTCCAGTAGGCATTTTCTCGCACTAAAAAATTTACTGGTAAGTATACGAGTACGATATTTGTCGTGACCGCAGGCTATTAATACGAGCACCAGATCGGTAAAATCCATCCTGAGAGAGTGGTTTAAAGTAACTACACAAAGTATCTACACATTTTTTTAGGAATTAACCTGCTATTCCCTAAAGGTATCAAGCATAGTATAAAGATGGGAAGTAGGCCATCTCTGGCCCAATCCGCGATATAATTGCCTACTGTCTCAGGGTTGACAGATCAAAAGTACCTCATACATTCTAGTGGGAAAGTATTAGGTACTACTTCCTCTGTCTGATAGAAAATCAATACAACAAAAAATAAGTAAGTAGGTCATCATCAAGTAAAAAATTATATGCTAGAATAAATGACTTGCTTACCTTTCCTGTTCAAAAGGTAATCTGAACAGAGACAATTCTGGAATCGATGAATTATTAAGACACCCAAACACAAAGCAATACGTTCTCCTACGATTATCACACATTTTTCATTCATTTGACGACGCGGTTAGCCTAGTTGGGAGCCTCCGAAGCAAGCGTCCCGGGTTCGATCCCCGGTAAGGGCTAATATTTGTGTGATGAGCACGAATGTTTGTTCCTGAATCTAGGATGTTTCCTATGTATTTAAGTATTTATTTCTCTATATAAGTGTGCATGCGGCGACGCATAGATACTTTGGCGCACACATACCTACAAGCCGCGCGCGGTGCGTTTGTACGAAGATAACTTACTTCCCATCTTTATACTATGTACTAGGGTTTCGATGGTGTATTGATTTGTTAAAACTTAATTGGAGAAACTTTCTTAAATTTGAAAGAAATAAGGATTTCAAGTAATGCAAGATATTCTAGGGCCTACGTTTCCAAAGATAGTATTACAAGGTTCTCATTCACAAAACAAGTAGCACAATTACGCTTTAAGATCTGGTGTGCCAGAGATCCGTTAAAAAATAGTATTTTATCTCATAATGGATGTATTCGTCATTATAGTTTATTAGCGTAATAAATTTAAGTAAAGACGTAGTTTATTGGCGCATTCACAAAAAGAAAACAATAAACTTGTGAGTATTTGAAGATAAAACGAATCATAATATTTCTCGGTTTGCTTTCATGTGATTGCCCGTGACCTAATTATTTTTAGTCTACTCGCATTCTATGCTATTTTTTCACTCCCAGTGCAGCAGCGGAGGATTTTTTTATAATATAATACTATATTTCTACTGGGCACCTGTCTACAAAACAAACATATTTCGAAACTGACACAAAATATTTATGTCGTTCATAAATATTTACTTTCCATTTTTGGTGCTGACTCTACATATTGGTTTGACGAAAAACACCAGCGGACGCTGTATGTAAATACAACTTGGCATTGCCGTGGGACAAATAAGATAACCCGCTAACCATATGACTTGCGTAACTCGTGAATTCATTCATGGACCTGCAGCTTCACTGTATTTTCGCAAACGTAATTAGAATTAGAATTTTATTTTGTTTGCAGTTGCCAACTAGATGCATACAAGTTTGTTGCGCAATTACTTAAACTGACTTTAGCTTTTGATTTGTATCAGACTTTATTCCGACTAGGTATTTTTATTCCTCAAAAGAGCGTCGGTGGCCTAATGGCTAAGGATGTTGACTCGTGATCGTGAGGTCCGGGTTCAAATCCAAACGGTTGCCATGTACCAATGAGTTTTTCTAACTTATGCACATTATCTGCCTACGAATTGCGGTAACCGATGCTCGGTGCTGCTGTGAGGGAAAACATCGTGAGGAAACCTGCACATTTGGGTAACTAAAATGTGTGACCATGATTCAACTGGTCAGGTTCCCCTGACACAAGGGTTACGGAGGTCAGACGGCAGTCTCTCCACTGTAATAACCCGACCTGCCGAATCCGGGATCATGGTCAAAGCGTACCCCGTAGCGTAAGCGTAGACGGGAAAAAGCGCTAGGATGAGATGAGATGAGGTATTTATTCCTCAAGAGAACAAATTTCAACTACTTATTATGTGAAAGATAAAGTAACTAAACCACATCCAAGTTGTGTTTATTATCAAGAAAGACATTATTTTTACAAGGACAAACCGCATCAGGAAAGTCGCATAGCAAGAAGGCGTCTGACGTCATGTTTACCGTCATTGCTAAATGCATTTAGTTTCATTTACATAGTTTTTATTTAAAAGTCATCTATTTCGTGTCGCCTTTGTATATATTTTTTTTACTTTTTGATTTGGTTAACGGTAAATAATGAATTGTCCACTTCAGCTAAATAAAAACTGAGCTACAATTTCATACAGACTTGTTTCTCGTACAAAAACAAACTCATGTCTGACTGCCATGCGAGTAGAGATGGGAAAACGCATTATTTGAAGTCACCGTGATCATCCAACCTGATTCATGAAAGTCACAGTAAACTATCACCTTAATTTTTTTTTTCTATGTAAATTTTAATATGTAGGTATTTGATATAAAAACCGTTGAATATTTTCTTCTACATTAACTTTACACGGCGGTTATTTCATTCTTTTAAATAGTAGTTGTGACACTTAAATGTAGAATATGGTAGAGTTAAAAAGGCTCTCAAACACTTCACGTAAAAAATAAATAAACAAACTACTTTGTCTCTCACACAGATTTTTAGTAATTTTTTTTTTAACGGGAAAGGCTTTGCCTGATAGGCTATAAAAAATGCCCCTTAAAGTACCTACCTACCTTATCGAAAATTGAAATGTGACGGAACACTGGTTAAAATTAGTAATACGACGTCACAACGATAACATTGATGCGTGCAATTACTTGCATTTTATTTTGGAACACACTCGTAATTCCAATCTTTACAGTTTCAGACCGACAGGTCACAGTGACAGCTTTGATTTAGAACACATACCCTTATTCGAGTTGCACAGAGACAGATCAGCGCCTCTATTCGGGAACGCTAAGTGATTCTGTAGCGATTCGTGAGCGAGATTTCTCATCCCACTCTTCCGCACCACGCGTAATGCGTAAGAGCGAGATGAGAAATCTCGCTCACGAGTCGCTATAGAATCACTTAGCGTTCCCGAATAGACGCGCAGGTTAGATCACCGATTTTTGAGTTAGGAGCACTCGAAAGTGAAGTGGGTTAGATTTCCACTACAGCGGCCCTAACATGCAAGACACAAAGATAATTTAAACCCGTTTATCTCTATGATTATCTCTTTCATCGGCACTAGTGTGAGAGAGACGCACATAGAGATAAGACGATTTAACTTATCCTTGTGCCACGCATGTTAGGGCCGCAGTCAGATACTCGCATAATAGCATAGGTAGGTACTTGTATTTGACTTGGGGTCTAGTCATTTGTGCATCTTTATGTGATGTTCACGAACCCAAGATACAGGTAATCATGGTTTGGGCCGCTAAAAGTTACGTTATAAATAGTTGCACACGAAAGTGTTTATTAAAACCATATTTATAGACTCCGAGCTATAAAATAAAAATAAGTGGTCCGGGCCACTAGATTATAATTTTTATCGAACATCACTTCTAAAGGTAAACGAGCGCTGGATACTCAATAACCTGCTCTTAGCAAGTCACAGTGACTTATCGATACGCTTTACTTATTCTTCCATCTCTAGCATAAGGCCGGCAGTTTATAGAGCCGTAGGACGCTAGCGCCGGATCACCTTGAGGGCCGTGTGCCTTACTCGACAAGACATCGAACATTCCTCGAATTCACAGTAGGTCACAAGTCACAAGGCCCTGAATTAAATTAATGCCCAATACACAATGCTACTTTGAAGCTAATGTGAAGAAGTGTTGTAAAATGCTGGGTTTTGTCAATATTTTGAGAATTATTATAATGCTATATAAGATTACTAGTCATACAGGTTTCTGACATTTAGTTGTAAATAACGCGCGACGTTAAGCTATTTAATACCGTGTTAGAATCTCAGAAGTAAATAAAATAAATAATGTCTTTGCATAAATTAATTAATCTCATATTGGTTTCAATAAATAAATATAAATGCGAAAATCATTCCTGAAGGAGTTCATCGAAGCTGTTAGGAATTGCTGAATTTTTTAGGAATATTTTCGGGAATTTATTTCGAGTGGTATCCGGCTGAACACGATCGCTTTAATTTGCCGCTACCAGATTTCGTGCCGCGCCGTGCACTTAGCGGCTCACTATTTCTGGCTCGTAATTGAAAAGTAAACAGAAACTTCCGTATTTTATTTCGTCAGATGTGTATCAAGTTGGACTCTTGAAGGCTCATGGGTTGGCTCATGCACTGTTACAATATACTCGCGATAATAATGGACCTACGTCTACCTACGCAGTAAATCACCAGACCATATATTTTACTGTATTCTTACAAATAAATGCATTTGATTTGAATGTAGTAATTGTCAAGCTCTTTAAAAATTCTTACAGGATAATCGACCGAGCGAGCGAAGCGAGCGAAGCGTCTCCGTTTCAGATTGGGCAAAAATTCTTTCGTATGTCCAGCGGATGTCCATTTATTCTCGTCAACAGCTCGCAGTTCTCGAACCGACCTAAACAAGTCCTAAATTGATTTAAACCTAACATCGCTTGATTTATACCGCACTTGGAAGCACTTACAAGATTATAACAACATTAGGTCACAGACACGAACTAGTTAAAAAATGAATTATTTATTCGTCAATTCATGAGCATTAAAACAATTTGACATAGTATTATTCAAAATAGGTATTTCTCAATAACTTATATCATAATTCAACTTCTCCAATTACAAAAAATAGGTCAACATTTAAAAACGAGCATGTTAAATAAATTGATTTTTTAATTGATTTAATTAATAGCTTAACTCATCTAAAAATATTTAACTTGGTGTTTGTGATAAGCGAAAAAACTATTGTGAAATTTTTATTGTGAAATAAAATACCAAACCTTAATGATTTAGGTAGCATATGTTACTATGTATTTGATTCAATGTAAAGAGAGTGTATGACTCACAACATCTGTGCTCAAGAACTAGGTATATACATAAGTGATACGTAATGTAACAAAATAGGTATGTGCAAAATAATCTGCAAACGGTAACTCTGGGTTTTAAGAGTGTAAACCTACGGCTTACCATACAAATGGCGATAACGATTTCCACACCTTAAATGTTACCTGATTTAGACCAATTTTTGATAGGTTGTCGGTCAGAACAAAATCCAGGTCTATACGTTTTGGTTTTTTCACTATAATCAATCAATTGAAGTTTTAATGTTGTTTCAGTATTCTCATTATTATTATATTATTATGAGCCTGTTGTGTCCCACTGCTGGGCAAAGGCCTCCCCCCTCTCCTTCCAGTGTTCGCGATATTTAGCCGTCTCCGGCCAGTCCCTGGAAAAGGAGTCCAGCTCCGAGGTCTGCCACGCTTCCTTCTCGAGTTGTTTCGCTTCCACTTCTCATACAAAACAAATTTTGGCGATTTTTGACTTTGTTGATCTTTAATCAATATTCAAAAAACGTATAGACATCGATTTTGTTCTGTCTGACAACCTGTCGAAAATTTGTCAAAATCGGTTAACATTTAAGGGGTAGAACTCGTTATCGCGTTTTGTATGAAATGGGGGATTTTGGCCGTTGGTTCACAGTCTTCTTGAGGATTTATGACAAATTTATGCAAAATAAAATAGATTCTGCTACAGTTATGCTAGTCTAGTCCTTGGCCTTGCACTAGCAATCAAGAAAAACACAGTTTAGCATGTTCGTGATAGCCTTCGGTAAAGAAAGTGAGCAATCTTATCTCGAGAATACCAATTGACAGTAAAATTACTTTTAGTTTACATTACGATTGTATGAACTTGAATGATAAGGTTCATCCTTGACCTACCATTGGAGGTGTCGTGTTGCGGAGGGCGCGGCAGCACCCGCAGATCGTAGGACTCCGTCCGGCCGCCGCAGCAGCGCGGAGGGCACAGCCTCGCCAACTTGCTCTTCACTCCACCCATAGCACTTTACAAGCTCATAGATCCCAGTAACCCCGTTACAACTTCTAACCGGAATCACTAATTATCATACACAAAAAATATCCACAGTAAACGATTGGATCATAGCCGATTTTATACCACACGCGGGCAACAGTATCTGTAGTCAAATAATTTTTTTATTTTAGCGGTACTATTAGTCGCGTGCGCTCGTCAGCGCGGAGCGGGATCGTCTGCGCAGTGCTGGTACCTTCGCTGTGACCTCTTATCATAGACTTACGGAACAATAAATCTCTCAGAAAAAGTCATCCATAATGACACATCTTACCTCTAAAACAGTATTGAATCAGAGCGAGTCATTTAATTTCCCTAGTGTTTAACACGGGAACCACCGATGACGTTCCTGAGAAAAATGTAGGTCAATCTCAACGCATGCATCTTCACAATAACAATTAACAATTTTAATGATAAAAAAGCGGCCAAGTGCGAGTTGGACTCGCCCATGAAGGGTTCCGTGATTTAAGACGCATTAAAAAAAAACTACTTACTAGATCTCGTTGGAACCAATTTTCGGTGACAGTTTACATGGTAATGTACATCATACATTTTTTTTAGTTTTATCTTTCTCTTATTTTAGAAGAGGGGGGGACACATTTTACCACTTTGGAAGTGTCTCCCGCGCAAACTATTCAGTTTAGAAAAAAATGATATTGGAAACCCATTTTTGAAGACCTATCCATAGATACCCCACACGTATGGGTTTGATGAAAAACAATTTTTTTGTTTCAGTTCTAAGTATGGGGAACCCAAAAATGTATGTGTAAATCTTAATGCGGTTCACAGAATACATCTACTCACCAAGTTTCAACAGAATAGTTCTTATAAGTAGTTTCGGAAAAAAGTGGCTGTGACATACGGTCGGACAGACAGACAGACAGACAGACAGACAGACAGACAGACATGACGAATCTATAAGGTTCCGTTTTTTGCCATTTGGCTACGGAACCCTAAAAATGGCTACGACATTGCTAACATATCGAACCCGCAAGGTACCTTGTAAGAAATCCCAATAAGCCCATCCGTAGTCACTTAACCTTTTTGATCTCGTGATATGATCACGCTCTGATGAAACAAATAATGTTTACGATAAAAACAAAAGAAGGCTTTACTTGATCTTCAGGGGGGTTAGCACGACATGCCCGCGAGTCGTTTGTCACTCAGTGCGTCTCTGTCCAACTAGTCAAATATGTAAGGGATGCACTGAGCGACAAATGAGTCGCGGACAGGTCGTGCTAGACGTGCAGGTGCAAAAAACATCGTTTGCTTGTTTGTTTTACAACGCCGTAGACGCTATGTACCCTTCTATATATACAGACACTGTGTGATACGACATTATCATATATTAAACGAGTACGAGTAGGCAAATTTACCATGGGTGCTATGGGTGACATCACCCACAGTGACCGCGAACTGTACTACGTAATATTTGTCAGCGCGTCGCGTCGTACGGGCGAAGGATTTATTGGTTGGTATTTTCCTTTTTAATAAGATTTAAGAATGGGATTCAAACTACCGAATCCCATTAGTCAGCTGTGGTTTTTTATAGGAATTAAGTGACAGTACAATTAGGTCAGCTGGACGGGTCACGTATGCATGGTATGCGACTTGACCCTGGAACAAATAAAGCTACTTACTCCAAAGGCTGAACTGGCTGAAGGTAAGTTACTCTTTAGCGCTCCGTAAAATAATTAAAAGTAACAAATATTTATGGTTTCCAAGAAAACGATATAAAACGGGATAACCTTTGCAAGCTATCATCTCACTCGACTTTTTATAGAGATATCTATTTTTCCCGACTGCGCGAAGCAAAGGGAGGGTTTTGTTTTTATTTCATGGATAAAACCGGAAGAGTCGCGCGAATCCGAGTTGCACTTGTTCCATATTTTCCTCTGATAATAGGTTTATACAGCGGCCCTAGCAGCCTTATCTCTCAGTACATTTCCTTCTTTGATATTAGTATGAGAGAGACACACAGAGGGGTAAGATGGGGATAACTTATCCTCGTGTCAACCTTGCTAGGGCTGCAGGCTGTAGCATTAGGTATGCGTCTGATCTGAACTGAAGCCGGTTTTAATTCAATTTTCAAGAAAGTTACGCAAAAATGTATGGAAGCAAACATCGGAGATCATGATCACATTATTGGTAAGAGGTATATTCAATATACCAATCCGATACACTTACTATTGGATTGAAAGAGTCTCCATTCTATGATACGGAAAATATCTATTATAAAATGATATGCGAACAAATCCGAAAACCTCGCAAACGTAACTATTGTTTAACATGTACATATATGACTTTTCAGCACGTTACTAAAGTTATTGTTATGAATGAGTTTTGTATTTTCATATGCAACTGGTTCAGCGCTGGCCAAGGCACGTACAACGGCTATTTCAGAATTCAATGGTATGGTTGTAACTAATTTTGAATACATCCTTTGTTTTCAAGACAACTACTAGACTGTTACTTAATAATATTAATCTACTTATAGTAGTGGATCCGAATTAGAGACAGTTTGCACCCATCTGTTTTACGGATGAAAATGATTTTATATCAAACTAGCAGCGAAACCCGGCGTTGCTCGGGTAAAAAGTACACCGCATACTTAATGGTTATAAAATCAGATTTTTTATCTTTTGTGGAATTTTGAGAAACATGTGTCACATTCTAGATCAACTACAATCACTCATTTACAAACCTAGTTCTTTTTAAAAATTGTAGTATATCCTAGTATACTCTAGAACATTCTGGAAAGTCTGAAATATTCTAAAACATTCTGGAAAAATCTGAAATATTGGAGAAAGCTTCTCGATATTGCCCAAATAAGTGACGATCTGGATTATATTGCTGACTGGTCCCATAGTTTCGGCATCTCCGTAAATCCTACAAAATGCCAGGCCATCATTGTAGGAAGCCCGCGTCAAGTTCCAAAGTTGGACACTGCCTCTGTTGCTCCAATCTTGTTTGGTGACGCTGCAATTCCTTTGGAAAAGCAGGTCAAGAATCGTAGGCTCATCATTGATTCCTGTCTATCTTGGGATGGCCAATTTTCGGCGGTCAGTCGCAAGGTAACTGGTACTCTGCGCGCCCTTTATCAATATAAGAGTTTTCTCCCAGGGAGTACCAAGACATGCAGGCTCTTGTGCTGCCTATTATTAATTATACTGATGTGTGCACCACCAACATTAGCCAGGATTCCCTCAATAGACTGGACCGTCTCCTGAACAATGGCATACGCTTTATTTTTGGCCTTCGTGAATACGATCACGTATCATCCTTTCGCCGTCAGTTCAACTGGCTTCCCATCCGTCATTGCAGGTCTCTCAGAATTCTATGTACTCTTTTTTCAATCCTGTTCGGGCCTTCTGCTCCAGGCTATCTCAAAGGTAAATTCAATTTTGATACTCCCCGTCCTGGTTGTAGCTTGCGCTCATCTCGTTCCCCGAAACTCACGATTCCTGCTCACCGCTCCGGTTTTATGTCAAATTCTTTCGCCCTTCCAGCAATCCGTCTCTGGAATGCGCTCCCTCTCGACATAAGAAAATATTTTAAACTATTCAAAGACATCTAAGAACATTCTAGAAAGATGAGAGCATTCAGAACATCCAACATCATTTTAAAATTATAAGATTTTTTCCACTATTCTAGATCATTCTAGAACATTAAAGAACATTCTAGAACGTTTGAGAGTATTGATGACAGACCATCCTACATCATTTTTAAATTTTGAGATTATTTTTAACTTTACGGATCGTTCTGGAACATTGAAGAACATTCTAGAACGTATGAAAACATTCTACATGATAACACACCATGCTACATCATTTAAAAAAATTAAGATCTTTTTCGACTATTCTAGGTCATTCTAGAACATTCTAGAACAATTGAGAATGTTCTAGATGACGACAGACCATCTTACATCGTTTTAAAATTAGAAGATTGTTTTCAGTTTTTTTTTAAATCGTTCTCGAACATTAAATAATATTCTAGAAAGCTTGAGAACATTCTAGACGATGGCTATGTTGCGACATTTCAAAATTTTTGGATTATTTTAGACCATTCTGGAACTTTAAAGATTTTAAACTTTTACCAGCCACCTCCACCCACTTCCACCTACAGCAACCAAACTCCCTTACTTGCAAGTGCACACGTAGGGCCTTCTACCACTGCAACCACAAGAGGGTGGCAGTGGGTGGTCATGGAGAAAAGGCTGGACGTACAGACGAACACTCTCCTTTTATATATATTATGATTTATTATGTTAAAAAATTGATTGCGAGTGCGTCTCACTCACACTAGAGCCGACGAAAGAGATAGTCAGAGAGATCCGATCCGATCCGATCTCTAAATGCGATTCTTTTTAGGCTCTAAGCTGAACTGTGTCGCTAGTTTACACCTCACCATATATTTACATACATACATACATATTATCACACCCGAAATCCCTAATGGGGTGGGCAGAGCCACAAGACTACTTGTGGCCACGTTCGATTAATTAGTCCTAAGATGGTATGATGATTTCGTACCATGACACTGTATTTACATAAGTAAAATATATGGTGAGGTAAGAGGTGTGAAATAGCGACACAGTTCAGCTTAGGGCCTAAAAAGAATCTTATTTAGAGATCTTGGTAACCCCATGTACGCTCGATAGCAACTTCTGCACGGTCATGCAAGGCATCCAGCACTTCAGAGTTTTGAACAGATCGTTCTTAGCTGGTTTTCTTAAAGCTTACAGTTACAATAAGAAGACAGTATAAGGCAATGATAATGGCTCGACAGAGCTGCTTTTTTTAATAGTAGGAGGGGGGCAAACGAGCAGGTAGGTTACCTGATGGTAAGCAATCGCCGCCGCCCATGGACACCCGCAACACCAGGGTAATTACAGATGCGTTGCCGACCCTTAGAGAAACGTGTAGGCTGACAAACAGGCAGACGGCCCACCTGATGGAAAGTGGTCTACTATTTGTGCACTATTTTTTGGGATATAGAGCATATTTGGGAACAGCACCGTTCTCGAGATCCAAAACGGGTACGCCAGCTTGACGTCAAGTTAGCGTAGCCGTTAAATAATGCTCATATCTCCGAAATTACAAAGGTACTATTTTTTCTAACTCGGTACTAATTGGGTACTATTTAGGCACTATTTTTTGGAATCATCAGATCCTGGATATTTTCGAAGGGTACGTCAACTTGACGGTCACGATTGGCGGAATACAAAATTATTAAAATTCACTAATAACAAAGTCATGTATGGATTGAATAAGACAATTATCCAGTGCATGCTTTTTTTATTTTTGAGATCCCAAAAACACACAAACACAACTTTTTTTGGTATTTTTAAATGTTAATGTAGATAGTATAAACATGTTTCTTATGTAGAAAAATCTTAGCTAAAGTACTTATTCTTACAATAAATCTTCTTTAAAGAAGTAAAATAAAACATAGCAAAGATTATGGCACTCGAAGTATCGGTCTCCATCTTAATCATAACATTACATTTACTAATAAGCTTAAGATAACACATTATCACTCGGTGAAAATAGTGAATAAATATAAACATATTTTTTTTATTTTTCCTTTCATTTGTGCGTGTGATATAAATCATTATTATAAAATCCTTTAGCAAGTGCCGAGTCGTCGTTGAGAAGTCATCCTAGAGGCCGTCGATTATGTCAAACATAGCCTTTTAAATATTTCCTTATTAGTAAATTCACAGAAAACACTAAAGCGTTCAAAGAGTCTTTAAGATTATTACTTCATCCTCTTGAACAATGACTTGTTCAGGCGCCACGTAGACGTAGGAGCGTTCCATGTGCATTGCGGGCGCGGGAGGGGAGGGCGGCCCCGGGGAGCGGCGCGGGGAGGGCGCGCGGGGCCCCGGGCCCTGCTAGCCGCGCACGTTCACCGCCGTGCAGCCGAAGATCTCGTCCATCTGCCGCGACGAGAACGTCACCACGATGCGCCGCTCGCCGTGCCGCTGCGGCATGAACTTGTCCTGGTAGTTCACAAACTCGCCCGGCTTCACGTCACGGAAGCGAATCTAAAATAAATCTCATATATAACACACGTTCGTTGAAATAACCATGTCTCATCTCGTTCTCGATTTTATGTCATAAAGGCAACTTACTTGTCGCGGCCTTTGTACACCAGCTCCTTCGAAAGTGAAGTAGCACTCGGTTAGGTGCACGTTAAGAGGATTCTGGAAGCTGAATGTGATAGCACACTCTTGGCCTTTGCACGGCTGGCCCCTCACCTGATAAAAATATTATAATTTTAATATACCTTATGTATTAAACAGCTGTTAGAATTAATGAGTTTGGAAATGAAATTACCTGCACTTGCATCCTCGGCTTGTGAAGCGGGAAGTCGTCTTCATCAGACCAAGCTTGGCGCGTCTGTTTCACATAGGCCATAGCGTGAACCTTGACCATAGAGTGATCCACCAGTTTGTCCATGTACTCCTGGGGCGTGACATGTAGCTTGAGTACCTCACGCTGGCCGGCGCGGACGATGAACTCGCCCTGGGCTCTGCGGAGCCGCGATGCGATCGCGCCAGTGTAATAGCATGATGACGCCGTCAACACGCACCATATGGTACGGTCTTCATGGGACTTATTCTGAAATTCAAATTGTATAAAACTCTCTATGAATACCAAGAGCACAATCATTACGAGAAAATTATGCATAACCGTTGCGGGAAACCAATTGTTTTTTTAAGATGAACTACTACGGAAATCTCACCTGAATATTCATCGTGCAATCAAATGGCTGGCCATAAGGCACGATATCTATGTCCATAAGTTCGAAGCACACGTCCTCGTAGTTTCGGTCAGGGTATTCGTAGTACTGCTGCAGGCGCTGGTAGCCGCGGCAAGAGGCGATCACCGCCAGGCGCTCCGGAGACGAGCTGTCCACCGTCTTGTACTCGTGAGTGATCTCCAGCATGTCACTCTCACCTTCGTCATCGTCTCGGTTTGGATTCTTGGTGAGCACTTTGCGGCCAACTCTATATTTCGTACAATCGTATAATTTCAAAAAACTTGTTTTGAGAAATCGATTTGACTACAACACTGATTCAATACTTACTGATATTGGTTTGATGCCATCCTAATGAATCCCCATTCAGAGTTCTCTTCTTCTTGGAAGTGGCACAGTTCAGCGTTGAGCTGGCAGTACATGAACGGCGTATCGTACTGGAAGCCCACTTCACCGCGGCGCACGGCCTCAACGCTAGCGGGGCCGCAGTGGTACACAGACTCCGCTTCCTCCTGTGGCGTCGAATCGATGATTTGCCAGCCACTGTAGCCTTTATACCAAAGAACAGATAATCAAGAACTTTCTTACGATAAATATTAAACAGACGTTTTCTTTCGATGTATAAATGGGAATTTTACCTTGTGGCAAGTCAGGTCTTTGCATCCAAACGTCATTCCAGACATGAAAGTTCCAGCAGGAGTCGTAGCAATCCTCATCAGGCCCGTTGGGTACCTCGTTTCCATCGTGGTCGAAGTATTTGTCGACGGTAAAAGTTCGGTTAGTGTCGTGGGCCGACACGTAATTAGTAACGGACCGGCATGGAATACCTTCAAATATTTAAACGGTGAATACCAATATCGAAGTGATGAAAACGTGTTTGAAAAAGAAACGAAATAAAATACCCAAAGCTCTGCAAATAGTCACGACCAGTCCTGAGAACACCCAGCATTGGCCGTATTCTATAGGCCGACCGCCGTCGGTGAGATAGCGTTCGAGAATAGCCACTGAACCGGTCCATGCATGAGGAGCAACTCCGTCCTTGTACTCGCCGTCGTAACGTCCCACCATCAGCCCGTCATCGTCGTGATTAGCATTTATCTATAACAGTAAATATAAATTAATGCCTGGCTAATACAGCTGTGATAATAATAAATACTTACTCGATTAGGTATAAAAAGTATCTTACCATTGCAGAAATGGCCCTGCATACACGAATTGGATTACCACGTTCCGAGTGCTCAAGACCGCTACGTTCAAGCAAATACATGCAAGCTGGCAGCACGCAGTCATCGAATTGGCCATAAATCCATTTCCGACCCTTAGGCTGGCGCCAAGTGCCGCACCATATTTTTCCATGTTCATTAAGTACGTATTCTTTTCTAGAAGATTCATTATCCATATATGTGGTATCCTCCCTACACCACGGATTGAAGAGCATGTAAATGTCTTCGTCACACTTGTAATCGTGGCGATTATCGCGCTGACCAAAGCGATTTGTCTGGACCCAACAGTTCCACACACCCACTGGAGCAGTAGCCGGCACATGTACTTGGAACGTGATAGTATTTCCATCTTGACGCTGAATGCTGATATCCCACCTGTCCATTTCATGAGCAAGAGATGCCAGGTTCTGCATAGAGCCGTGACGTGATCCATGACGTGACCCGTGGCGGGAGCCGTAACTACGACCAAATGTAGAATGCTGAGTCGTTCCTCCATAGCGATCAATCATAGGCCGGTCTATTGGCCCATGCGGACTGAGAGGGCTGTGTTGCAAGGGCAATGGGTCGTTGCCAAATGAGCTGCGACGACAGCCGTACGTTGTTGTCTCTCTCATTCCACTCATCGGTCCCATCGGACCTACGGTCCCCATAGTACTACCCATGGGACCCATTTGTCCCATAGGTCCCATTGTACCCATCGACCCGGCAGTCGCCATATTACTGCTGGTATCTTGCATACGAGACATTCCCAAACCCATACCCATTCCCATACCCATACCCATCATATCACGCGAATGCTGGAATACACCTTGCTGGTTACTCCAATTTACGGGTAGAACAACCCGAGTTCCCTTAGTGACACTGGGCTTTGGGCCTGAAAAGTAAAAGGAAGTATTAAATTATCAATTAGGTATCATCTTTATCTATAGGTACATCTACAGCATATAATAAAAGCATAAAGTGAAAAAAGTCTAAATGTTGAAGATAAAAACCCTAAAAATGGCATGGGATGCTTCAGAAAGAGCAATACAACACATCACAATATAGGCTAAAGACATTTTTGGAAATAAAACTGAAGGGGGTAAAAGAGGGGGTTGAAGTTAAAACGGATTTAAAAAAAAAAAAACTACTATATAAATGTTTGTTTGTTCGTCTCCTATGCGTTCCTTTCCTATGCCATTAATCCGATTACGATGAAACTTTGTTGAGAAGTTATGATGCGCGCGCTCGGGCAGGTTTATTCCCCAAAAAAAAACAGCAATGCAAGAGAAAAGTTAATTGTTTGGTTTTAATGTGAATTTTGTCAAATATTCTAGTCCTAATTCTAATGCTGAATTTCTGTTTCATAATTCTTTTTGAAATTTTATAATTTTCTTGTGCACTATGTAACGATATGGATAATAACCTGAAATAAATGAGCGCTAATGTTCTATTCTAATGCATCGCAAGTCAGGCGCAGCCGGTGAATGATAAGAAATAATACTTTACTTATAATTTAAAATTGGTATTTTCTTACCGAAGCAAAACACAACTCTGATCATATCCTGCTGTTTGTCATAAGTCCTGTCGAAGCGTACCGCGAAGAAAAAGTTTTGTCCTCTTCGTAGCACTGGGTTCGGCAAAATGTTATCATTCACGAGATCATACTGATCAGTATGGTGATCCTTGGAATTATCTCGGGAATAAAACTCCGTCAGCTCTACCTTCAAGGGTTGCTGGGAGTAGTAACTCTGGGGAATCATCTCCAAAGTATCTTGACGGCGACGACGTTCGTTTTGGTCAGCCATCTTGCAAATGAGGTTATGAGTGTATTGCGTATTAGGGCTGTTCCTAAGCGAATGCTTCATGCGATGTAGAGAGCCCGTGCTGTGCGACCGTCCTGAGCGGTGCTGCGCCGTCGGCCCGGCTCGCTGCATAGGCCAGCGACGGGTCTGGCCAGGACGCTGGCAGAAGCTCGAGATATTGTAATAAGCTGATAATCCAGGGACATAGTTGGAAGGCATCCCTCCAATCGTCATTTGCTGCTCTCTCATGCAGCTCAACGTGCTCATGCCAGAAGTCAGACCCGTTATTCCACCGAGCCCCATCCCAGTCATGCTCGATGTCATGCTAGAGGACATCCTGTCCATACTGGATCGTCGGACCATGGACATCTTGGCGAAGATGTTTCTCTTCGTTTAAACGTATACTAGTCCCGCCGCACTTTGCTCTTGGCTGACACCAGAGCGAATGCTGGTGTTGGATGTTACTGAGCCTTTTATATACGAAAGTTTTACGAAAGGGATCATTCACCGCGTAGGTGTCAGTTGTCAAAGCAGGCGCCGGGTTCGCTGGTTTCTAAAAGCCCTTTTGTGTGTGTTCACTGACTTGTAGACAAACCAGAACAGCGCTCGTTCCAACCTTTGTGAAATGTGTCGTACGCTTGTGAAGATTCCACTTGTTTTGTACATTTACATTATAAGTATTTGGTGCTAGCCACCACTAGAGGTTTATCACGCAGTTTTAAAAATTCAGCGGTAGTGGCTGTGGGCATTATTTATAAAGCATTATTAAAAAACCTATCGGGTTCAAACTCTGGGTCTCTAGTTTTTAAGGCTCCCTAGCTAAATGGCAAAAAAAGGAACCCTAATGGATTCGTCATGTCTGTCTGTCTGTCTGTCTGTCCGTCCGCATGTCACAGCTACTTTTTTCCGAAACTATACGAACTATGCTCTTGAAACTTGGTAAGTAGATGTATTCTGTGAACCGCATTAAGATTTTCACACAAAAATGGAAAAAAAAACACTACATTTTGGGGGTACACTACAGTTCTAGGTATGGGGACATACCTAGAACTGAAACTGAAAAAAAAAAATTCATCAAACCCTTACGTATGGGTTATCTATGGATAGGTCTTTAAAAATGATATTGAGGTTTTTATAATCTTTTTTTTCTAAACTGAATAGTTTGCGAGAGAGATACTTCCAAAGTGGTAAAATGTGTATTTTAGAAGTTAGAAGGGGGGGTAACTTCTAAAATAAGAGAATGATAAAACTAAAAAATATATATGATGTACATTACCAATTTACCATGTAAACTTCCATCGAAAATTGGTTTGAACGAGATCTAGTAAGTAGTTTTTTTTTTAATACGTCATAAATCGTATACCGCAATTTACCTTTCATTCAATCAACTGAAATATAAAAATTAAAAAAAAAAACATTTAATTTCATAAACATAATCCTTATGCATAAACCGTGAACCGCATATAGTTAATGGTACGGAACCCTTCGTGCGCGAGTCCGACTCGCACTTGGCCGGTTTTTTTTTTACTTTACGGAGAAGTAAAAGATCGTGAGGAAACTTGCGCACACTCATTTGCGAGATAATTTTACGATGTGCGTGGAGTCCGTCTTATCATTAGAGAGGCCTACATTGAATGAATAGACTGATTATTGTAATTAATTTTATAACAAAAACTAAAAGTCCTATCCATCTTCCTATGATCGTGCCATTTTCGGAAACAGACTCTTTTCAAATTAAGGATTGGGGCTGAATGAATTTGGTTACACCAATATACAACAAAACAAATTTGGTTACAATTTGGGTGGTGGTTTGATTATTTTCTACATTGATTTATTCCTAGACAGGTAGATTGTTCTATGTAGATTTGTGTTTATGACAAAGTGTAAAATAATCTAGACCGTTGGCAACATCCTCAACCACATTGTTTCTGAAACAAAACGTGGTAACTGGATACGTTTTGTCGGTAAGCTACCCACTCGAACATAGATTTTTATGCCTGTTGTTTTTAATGTTTTACCTGTACGTATTTCTCGTCTCTGCGAATAGGTTTCCACGTCAAACTTATAAGCGTGTTGTTCATTTTGATTTTAATAAATCCAAACACTTCGTTAAAAAAGGTAAATTTAAAAAATCAAATACCCGACTCAATCAAAAATGCAAACTGATTCAAAAAATTACTTTATATAAAAACTGAAAAGAAAAAAAACAAGTCCAGTAGTCTAGACACTTCTGACTGACTATCTACATCACTGAATTGGTTTCATAATAAAAACAGACACGTGCATTGTACTTAATTTTGTGTGATTTATGATGTTTTATGTTTGACTTTGATAATTTCTAAATTAAGTAGGTTTTTTTTATTACACATTACATACACACATTAGGGGTCAAATGTACACATTAGTGTACATTTGACCCCTATCTCACCTGATGGAAACCTGGTACTTTATCACTTTAATATTATCTATAAATACGAAAGTTTGCGAGTGTGTGCGTGAGTTAGTATGTTTGTTACTCCTTCACGCTTCAACGGCTGGACGGATTTGGATGTTTGGAATGGAGGTAGCTTATAGGTACTCTGGATTAACCCATTTTTCCCAATCCAACGGGAATAAATTCGCGGACACATGTGTAGTGTATAAAATAGTTATTCTAAATTCAGCTTGTTACAAGATTTGTATGAAGGAAGGATAACTTTATTTTGTTCCTTACCATGAGAGTTCCAACGACTCGTGTTTTTAGCCGTGTCAGTTATTTTAACTTCATTATGTATAGTCAGGTTTCTGTTGTTGTACAATTTTATAAACCACACCAAGTGCATCTCTCTGGGGGCTGCCAGTTTTAGGGTTCCGTAGTGCATCTAGGAACCCTTATAGTTTTGCCCTGTCCATCTATCTGTATGTAAGGTCAATGTGGCTAATTCCGTCTACGGGGCTATGCCGTCTATTACACGTCTGCGTTGAATCTAAACACAGTACGCCGCTGTCGACTCAGTCGATAAATCAACAGGTTTTTCTACTTGATCGACTGAATCGACAGCGGCGTACTGTGTAATAGACGGCATAGCCCCGTAGACGGAATTAGCCACCTTGACCTTATGTTACAGTCACTTTTTCTTGAAGACTATTTAGGTTGGCCTACCAAGCTGAAATTTTGTTCGAATATGAGTCCCGCGCAAAAAAGATAAATAATAAAATTGGGAAAATCACTTTTCATATAGAACGCATTATTCTCTTGTTTATGTGATCAATGTAACGCATTTCCCCATCTAACATCAACCCGAGCTGTTTTACCGTTTGATTTCCCTGCCATGAATGAGTTAGTAAGTATTTCAGCGAAAGAACCCTTCAATTTGGAGACACTAAGTTATACCGCACACCGGAATATAAAAAGGCCTTCGTTAATGATATCATCAATGGCTTGATATGCCTCCCGCGGTTCGAAAAAAATTACACTTGGGTGAGAGAGGGAAAGATGGGTGGAACACTATTTAAGAAGAGTGCTCAATTCTGCCGTAAACACAATTAATCGAATTGGACTGAGGTCTGCGGATCGCATTTCAAGGCCCTGCTCATTTTTGTTAGGATATATTGTTGACGGTAAGAAATGATTGGAACCATTTTCGTATATCTCAACCGAGAGTCTATAGTAGGTAGGCCATTTTGGCTAGTAATCATTCTTTATTCATACAATCAAACGCTTTAGATACCTAAGTATAATACTACGTACTTTTGCCTTCATCAGATGCTGTTATAAGGTATTCCGTCCTTTAGGTAATTGTTTGACACGTCTTGTTGCGGATCTATCTAGGTACCTTGATAGGTAACTTGACAAAATCTACAGTGTGGATCGTGGTTGTATTAATAAATTGATTGAATTGATTTTTTAGTCCGTCTGTAGGTATTATTATCAAATTCACCCTGTTACAAATAGAAATAGAAATAGAAATAATTTATTTTGCCAGAAAAAGGGTTGGTTTACAGTTGTTACAAACAGATTTTCATGTTCTCCTTATTCAGCTATTAACAAACAGCATGCAAAATATGCACCAATACTTAGTCATAAGTTAATTTTATGTAGATAAATTCTAAGTGTTGTTTCATGCAAGTTGGAAAAGAATTTATTTATTAAGCAAGCTGACTTACTTATATACAAAATAATATACTAAGAAGGTCAGGCTAGCAAGCAAATCATAATTATATTTATTCTAGGTACAAAAAGATCAATTCATTATTTATTGTACTGCTGTATTCATTTTGTGTAATAAAATACCAATAATTAATTATTATATTTAAGCATTTATGTCAAGTTAACTACTCACTACTTTGTATTATAGGTCACTGCAATTCTAAAAAGTCATTTAATTTATAAAATCTACGTTCTAGGAGCCATTTAAGTAGGTATATAACATTTTATTGAATTTGTTGTTTGGTAGCTCTTAAGTTGTTGTGGTAATTTGTTGTATATTTTCACACACATTACACTGCAATTCTTCCTAAATCTAGCAGTCAGTCATGTGAGTGTGGAGTGACCTAATCCTAACTGTTGATTTATCAAGTTTCATTCAAGAACTCTACTCGAGTCGATTTGAAATTATTATTTTTGATCATGTTTGCTGTTTCGTCTCGAACGAACCCATTTTTAAATGTATTTTTTTTCTAATATAGGTACAGTAACATAGTTAATTATGTACCTAGATATCATTTACATGTATAGCTAAACCACACTTGAAACTGTGTCACTCTTCGCGAAATTAGTTTCTTATTTATTTAAGCATTCATACCCTCCATAGAACCATATCATAATAACGTGATATAGTATAGGTACCTAGTGGAAGATCGCCAATCATCAATTCGCGCGTTTAAAAATAAAAGGAAATAAGTCCGAATGAAATTCACTTTTGTTTTAAGCTTTACTCAACCGCGTTAGAATTGAATTTGGAATGGATTTGAATTTCACATTATTTCTTTTTAATTTTAAACGAGCGAATTCATCACTCAAAATTATTCGAAGAGTGTGGTCATAATGATATGACATTTACATCTACCACAAAAAATTATGACTTGCAACACTGGTTGCCTAGTAACGATACGCTATTGTCAAGACGCAATTGACAAATAACGGATCTGTCATAACAATGTTTAATGTAGCTATAATCAATACATTTAACTCGATTCAGAATAATAACCATTATAAGTAAACCGGACTTTACATTGCACGATGGGCCTATACAAGTTATTTAGCCATAACGTTGAAATTCAGTACAAAAGTTATTTTTTATCAAAGGCTATGTTTTTTACACTTTTAACTACTGGATTGAACATTATTTTACCGTTCGTTTTAGCTTACGGGAGTAGAGGTTAATATTTATTTATTGAATTCAGATTGATTCAACTAGTGAAGCTTAATTCTGATACATTAATTTACGATTACTTATGTTATATTCCAGGGTTTTGGATGAAGTCGCATAATTACTATGAACAACCTGGAGTGCATTTTACTTACGACTATTTGATTGTAGCTGAGACTGATGATCCTAGTCAACCAATAGTGTGTGGCAATGATAACTATGACTATGAAGAATACTGTGCAGAAATACAGGTGAGAATATATTATTTGAGAGTTGGATGTGATGGATCACCAATGTGTTTTGTAGTGTTCATGCTGTATACTAATTTTTAGGTTAAAGAGCATGATAGGGATAAGGATGGAAATAATGACATTCTGGATTTCAAAGTTACAATCAACCTTCCACCGACCAGAAGCATAACCTCACTGATTCTAATTTTAGGTCTGGATTTTCAATTAAAGGTAAATTGATAGAATTGCAATTTTTGCAAATTACATTTTATTTCTGTAGATTAGCTATAAAAAGAGGTTACTTTGTTCACAGATGGTATGCCCTCTTCACATGCAAGGGGTAGCGTTAGTATCAAAAGAATTTTCGGTACCACCTTCTGGATTCATTTACTATGGGGACTTGACATTATATCAGGCCACTCATTTACCTTGTCTGATCAATAGTGTAGATACAAAGTATAACAATTCTTTGTTCAGTTATTTGCAGGAAAAGGAAGATAATATAGTGAATGCTATTTTAGAGGAATATTTTTTAAGAGAAGGTAATAATAATAATTTTGTATACCACTGGATGGCAAGTTTATGATGCCCCAATCATCTAGCATGCTCTGACTCAATGAGCTCCACACTTTAATACTATACTCAGTGCCTGCATTAAGTCAAAGCATACTAAGTTTGGAGTGGCAGGCTGTTGAAATTGTGGGGCTCAATCCATTATTATAAAAATCCTTTTATCTTTTTCAGCTAATGTGATGACATATCATTTACATTCTAGAAGTCAAAATGGTCACACTGGTACAATGCAAATCAAGATTCGTCTCCGAGTGCCTGAAGCACAAGTTCTGTATACACCAAGTCTGCTTCAAGAGGTGAAATGGGCTTGGCCACAATATCTGTCCATTGTCGTGGTATTCTACTGGATATTCAATAAAATTAAGAAGTTTGTCTTCAATAATCGCTTACTGCTGGCATGGGAAGTTGTAACTTGGAAAATGAGTTAACACATTAATAACTTTAATAGTTTTAAGTTTCATTATAATTTGCCAAAGCCTTCATAATAACAAACTTACAAGAACTCAGGGCCGGATTTAGAGGTCTGGAGGCCCTGGGGCAACAAAGGAGTGGAGGCCCCCTAGAATATAATGACGTAGATGATATTGACGGTCCCTATTGTGGGGGCCCGTCTTTTGCGGAGGCTCGGGGCAGTGGCCCCGGATGCCCTCCCCTAAATCCGGCCCTGCAAGAACTTGTAGTTAAGTAACCACTGTTGCCACAATATAATTATAAATGACTTGTGCTTGTTATGTGATATTTTGTGACTGATTTAGACTTAGGAACCAGTTATGAATAAAAATACCAAAAGCCTTTTGTTCAACAATTTATAGCTATAACAATTCATTTTAGGTATGTACAAACTACTTATCTTAATGATTCAAATATACATGACTGTTACAGTTTACTGAGTAAGAGTAAGGTTTGGTAGTTGCCCAGCAAAGCCAACCTTTTTGTCAAGTTCAGCTCTATTGTCTTCAATGATGAAAGTTTGGCCGCTATAGTCATCCAACTGCACTAGTAAATAACGGCACTCATACTTTCCATAGTCATTCTGTAATAAAAAATCATTATTATACAGATATAAAAAAAAAAAATTAAAAACTCAAGATGTTCATCAAATATCATATTGACAAAAACAGTATGATCAATTGTGATGATCAATAATGTATACAAGGTATAGTTTCAGGCTGGCAGGGTTTCCGCAAATTGACGTCTTAATCGCGCCTATTTTGCGTGGTGCTTACATATACATGATATATACATTCCCTACATTCCAAAACAGGCTAAAAGCATGGTCACAGTGCTGGAAGTGCACTATCTTCCGTTTCCGAGTGGACCGCAAGCATGCTCATAAGCATGTAGATTTGTGGAAACCTAACCTGTGTAAAACTATACTATAAACACAATCATACGTCATCAATGATGTCATTGTTTCATGCTCACAGTGCGCTTGCATTTGAAATTTGCTAAATGGCCTTCCATTTCACTAAAGCATACATAAGCACCAATATCATCCTGAACACTTGCGAGCATCGTGAGCATTGTTAGCATGTTTCAGGACATAGAGACTGATAAACAATGATACTATAAGAATGGTACTAAGAAAAACCGGCCAAGTGCGAGTCGGACTCACGCACAAAGGGTTCCGTACCATTATCTACAAAAAAAATCACGTTTGTTGTATAGGAGCCCCCTTAAATATTTATTTTATTGTATTTATTAGGATTTTTTTGTTATAACAGAAATACATCACCTGTAAAAATTTCAACTGTCTAACTATCACGGCTCATGGGATACAGCCTGGTGACAGACAGATGAACAGCGGAACCTTAGTAATAGGGTCCCATTTTTACCCTTTGTCCCTAAAATGGCTTCATACAGCTTAAGTAATTAGTTAATTTCAACAATTTGGTTGATAACCTTTTTGAACGCCTCAGTTGGCTAAACATAACAGCATATTTCTATCGACCCATGCCACAAGAAGCCGTTTTCTATACATTTGTGTTAGATAATGCCTTTGTTAGTGTCTGTAGCATGCTATTTTGCATTTGGCTGTGGCAGTCAAAGGATTAATAAAATGTTAGAAATGAGTACCTGTTTCATATCTAATTCAACAACAGCTTTGTTCCTAATTCCCTTGATGTAGAACCTCATCCTCATGTGTTTGACTCCATCCTTCTCATAAACGGCATGGCTAACGTGCGTACGCCGCCGCCTTGTAGTTTCCTCTCCATAGCCTTTTATCGGAGCTCCCAAAGCATCCTCCACTCTAGGATCCTGACAAGGTATGGTAACAAACTCTTAAATTATGCTTTTAACCTTTTGAACGCCACGGCTAACGGCGAAAAAGCGTGCCACGAGCGCTCGACGACGGCTGTAGCCGAGGCAAATGTATGGAAAACAGCATATCGTGGCGTCAGGGGCACGGAAATCTGCTGTCGGCTACAGCCGACTAGGGCGTTCAAAAGGTTAAACAACATGCTAAACACAATGATTTTTTCAAGAAGTTCTTACTTCCTTGCACTTTTCTAAAGCTACTGAATAAATGCTGTTAGGGCTATTGCTTGAAAACAACTCTCTGAAGACGTAGAAAAATATAACGCCGGTAACACCAACACCAAGCAAAATGACTCCAGTGTAGGATACAGTTTTAGTAGTTTCTTTAATTTTTTCTCCGAGGGGTCGAACATCAGTTGTTACATCAGCACTTTCTTGGCTTTTAGTTAAACTACTCTGTCTTTTTTCTGTACTATAGCAGTGACCGCTTGTGATCTTGGTTGCTTGAAGGATTAAAGGGGCAAAAGGGATAAGTTCTGCGGTCTTTCCAATACGAAGCCTTGGAACCAATTTAGATATAATAGACATGTTTATTTAAAATATTACCCGATTACTTTTATTCTTCGTTTGTGATAATTGTGATATAAATAAGATAGGTAATAAGTATTATAAAAGAAAGATTAGAAATAATGTGACATTTTTTTTTTTTACTTTGAGGAAAGGGCAAAGAAAACTTAGCCCATACAGCCAAGTCTGTTGTTAGTGTACATCTATACCAGTGGTGTTTAACTGGTGGTCCCTGGACGCACCCGAAGTGGTCCGCGAAGCCATCGGAAAAAATTAAATAAGTGAAGCAGAGTTTATACGAAGCCAGTAATGCTGGCGCCAGTCACTGGCTAGAAAAATAGACGGGCGCTGTTTACACAAGGCAAATATCAAGCCAGCGCTGGCTGCCAGTCTTATTGGCAGCCAGTGTTGGCTTCGTGTAAACTTAGCTTGACGAGTTGACACAACGACGCGTGGCGCCAGGCCCCCATCGACATTATCTCGAATGCAGCGAGAATTGTGGGCCAGTTACGCTACGAGTGAACAATCGATAGAACAATCCTTTATTAATTTACCTCCAAACAGTATGGCAAGACAAAAAAATTGTCAAACGGTCACTAAAAGGTTAAGAACCACTAAACAAAAGGGTCAAGTCATCAACACCGGCCAACATAACACTTAGACTAGGCTGACCTACAATATAACTATGCAATACCACTGGCTGCACAATCGTATTGATCGTCAGTACTTGATATTGACCGTCAATATCATCTACTAGCACACTAGCTTTTATCGCGCATATAAAGCGTCTGTCAGTTTTTAATTAATGTGCGGGTGCATAAGGGACGAATTCTTTATGTGCCCGATAAAAATTTGTGTGCTACGGGTGCAGTAGATGATATTGACGGTTAATCATATACTGACGATCAATATAATTGTACAACCAGTGATATTGCACAGTTATATTAAATGCAGCTTAGGGCAGGTTTAAGATATTCTAATCATGGCCTTGTTGGGGCCCGGCATGCTGTACATTATTTAGCCCAAATATAATAGGTCTACCAACTTTTCTGTGTGAACTGATGAACTATCAAAGTTCTTATTTTACTGGAATAAAGTATTGTTTTACTTGAATAACAAAGTATCATAATATATTCCACACACAATTTGGCAGCACAAAAATCGAATGGCCATGGTAGTGATACAATCTTTGTGATGCGGCTGAACGAAACGCAATGGTTTGTCATTTCAAGTTGGGTCACCCAACAAACCTGGGTGGTTGTCATCAGTAGTCATCGTTGTGATAAAACTAGATTAATCCATTTTTTGTGTTTATTCATTCCACCAGTTAATTTTTAACGCTAGATAGTTCTACGTACCTACTGATCAAATATATTTATAATATATGTTTCAAAATGCAAATTATTCAAGGCAAAAATGAACTTTAGTGATTTTACATGCCTTAGTGCAAAATATCTAAATTAGTTGACGTAAATTACATTATAATAAATAATGGATTGGATCATTTCGGACGAGTTAGGGCTGACTGTAGGCCATCTGGTAGGATGGGGCGCGGCTGGGGCGATGATCATAGGTGGTGTTGCACCGTACTTCCCACAATACCGACAAATTAAAAGAACACAAGACGCAGAGGGCTTTTCCCTTTATGTTTGCCTAACTCTATTAGTAGCAAATACACTGCGTATATTATTCTGGTGCGTATACTGTAGTTATGACACAATATGAATGTGTTTTAAAAGTTTTCTAACCATATACGATTCATTCTGTACTGCTGTGTTATTTTTTCTAGGTTTGGAAAACGATATGAGCTGCCTCTCTTAATTCAAAGTATTGTTATGAATATCACCATGTTTGTAATGATTCACCTCTGTGTCACTGTTCGCAAAAAGAACCAAATTGTAAGAGCAAGGGAGCGGATCTTTACAGGTTAGATATAATTCAGTTAAATGCTTATACTGTATTATGTATAATTTATGCTTTGAGTAATCGATCTTAGGGTGTTGCCTCCAATAATTCAACAGCAGAATGGGACGAGTTGGTGTTGGTTGATATTTTTTGTAGTAGGAACTGTTGATTGACATTGATTGATCCCATTTAATTATCGGTCAACAGCATTGATCAATGTTGATGTATAGTTGTAGTAAGGCGTTTTCAGAAAAAATAATCGAAACTTAATGTTATTCCTACTCAGAATCATGAATAAATAATACAATTGATTCTAATTAAACAAAACTGTCCCAATTTTTTCCATTCTGTGTTCATGACTTTTTTCATACATGCAGCATGGAGCGAATCTGTGCATGAAGGTCACAAAATACAAACATGAATTTACTATGTAATTTAGGGACACCTTTTTTTTCAATTAGAAACAAAGTATTAATGATTCTGTGTAGTAATACATTGATCTCATAAAAGTAACTAGATGCATAGTCTCTAACACAAAAATACCATAATATGGCATACATTGTCAATAGCAGCTATCTCAAATAGATGCTAACACCACAGCAACAGTCGTATGAGGGTTGTTACGAATGTTTTACTGTATAAAAACGATTTATACTTTCTTAAAGAAGACTTTAATATTTTTCAAAATACACTCCTATCTGGTCTATATAGGTAGTGATTCATTCCTACAAACCGGTCTTCAAAACATTCGATAAATGCTTCCGGCAGAAGGTCGAAAAAAGTTATTTCATTCTTCTACTGTCTTGTCAGAGTGCCTTGAAGTCCAGTCACACATCATTTTCTTTACAGTAGGGAACAAGAATGAGTCACATGGTGACTGTAAGTAGGATGTGACACTAACTTAACACCTGATTTCTTCAAAAAGTCCATTGTTTTTGCTGCAGTGTGTGCAGGTGCATTATCTTGTTGAAAAAGAATTCCACGAGTGCTGCTCTTTGGATGCTCCTCACAAAGTTGTTCAAATGCCTGGGGCAAATAATGAGATATCCAGAGCAAAGCAACTTTCCTGACACTAAGGTGATCATGTAAAATGCTTGCAACAGCTGGTGAACCAATGCCAAGTTTGTGCTCTATTTCCCAGTGTGTAATATTTCTTTGTTCTTTGATCAACCGTTCAGCTCTGATCACGTTCTCTAGCATTACAGCTTTGGCAGTCCTGGTCTTGGCTGATCTTTAATACAGTCCCGATCTCGCTTCAACTTGCGGTAATAATATGAGATTGTGGCTAACGATGGAGCTGACTCCCCAAATGCATTGAGTAAATTATTATGAGATTCCTTAAATGTTAAGTTTCTTATGCAATCATAGAATACCATAGCATTATTCCAAAAAGGTTGATGGCTAAATTATCCATCATTTGGCATGCAATTTGAAAAGTAACTGTTGATAGTTTATATACAGCTAAAAACTTTCGTATTAAGCCTCGTATACATATCGCTTGTCTTTAGATAAGATAAAAAGATTATGCAAAAACAACTCAATTACGATGTGTTAAGAATCAAATTTGCAAAACTTAAACATTTTAAGATTGACTGCCTTTGTTTAGGTCAAAAGTGAGTGAGCGTCAAGTTGGGGTATCCGTCAAAGATATCCAGGATCTGATGATTCATAAAATAATACCTAAACAGTACCCAAAGTAAAAAAATTGCACCTTTGTAATTTTGGAGATTTGAGCCCTGTTTAACGGGTTCGCTAACATGCCGTCAAGCTAGCGTACCAAGTCTGGATCTCCAAAATGGTGCTACTCCCAAAAATTTTGTATATCCCAAAAAGTAGTACCCAAATAGTACCCCTGGTTCGCAAAGAAAGTCACAGGTCACTTTGTAGCTCTAATAGAAACTGAGATATTAAATACCAAATACGGGTAAAATATTGTGCACCGTCAAACTGGTGTACCTAGTCGAAATCTCATAGAAAACCATTGAATTCCTAAACCAGCTAATCAGCTATATACCAAAACATAGTTCCTGAAATAGTACCTACTTTTTTTACGACAAAGATATAAGATGATTAAACTTCACGTCAAGTTAGCGTACCCATTAATCAACAGGGCTCATATCTCCGAAATTACAAAGGTACTATTTTTTGGAATCATCAAATCCTGGATATCTTCGATGGGTACGCGAACTTGACGCTCACAAAAGTGGACACAGGACGAATGGAGACGTATAAGAACATTACTTATTTTTCTTATATCTCCCTATAGGTAAACTACTTTCGAGAATTATCAGACGCGATTTGTCTGAATATTGTTTCCGTGTTCTGTACAATACCTAGGTACACTAATCGTGCTTTTAAAATTAAAATAAATAAAAACTTCTACTTTTTTCTGAAAATGCTCAGTAACCACCCTTGTTCTACCAAATCTTAACATTATTTTATCTTCTTTTCTATCTTTGTACCATTATTTGTTATACATTATGTTATATAAATTAAGTAACACATTTTCTTTATTTTAGTATATATTTATTTAACAATATTGTATGTTTTGTTTGGTGGTTGGTGTAATTGATGGTGACTTAGGTGCAATATTCATGTTATGTATACTATTATGTTGTGCAAACGGCTCAGACCAGCCTGATGAAACGGTACGCTGGCTGGAGCAACATAGTGGAGCACCCTGTGGCGACAAACCTCGTCGGTTCTATGGTGAGTGTGGCCATGGCTTGCTAAGTGTCATTCATTGGCATTCAATGCAAAAACACGATTGTGTTGTCTGATCATGAAGTCTCATTTTTTGTTTCAGAGTCCGCTTACAGAATTAATTTTGCAACCATCCTAGATTAATGGAATTACTTTGCATTGTGAATGTGTTTATTGGTGTACTATTTTATTTAACGATATCGATTGGTGGTACTTTTCTTAAATTTCAGCATGTGCTGCTTTATGTTGGTATTTTCGGTTTTAGCAAAGGTTTATAGATTATACATTTAATAGAAATTGGTTATAACAACATCGGGAGGACCAGTCAGTCATATTAGGTCATAAAAGCCGATAGTCGTAAAAATTAGTTATACAATTTTAAGATTGGTTCATGAATATACACAAATCATTAGCATTAGTAGAAACTATCAAACACAATTTGACAAGTTTTATTATACACAGACGTGCTCATTTCATTTAATTTATTTATTAGCCATAACTTGCATGTAGGTACATTAAAGATGTTATTGAAACGTTTACTTACTACGGTACTCATTTTTTGAAATAGTACTACTTATTTACAATTTTACCCAAAGAGTGTTAGATAAATAAGAAGGTTACAATACCCCATATACTTTTAAAGATCAAAACCTGCTTCAAACATTCTCTAAATGACAAATAGTTTCCTGAAAAATTCTAATTGGTCCGTCATTTACATTATAAAAAAATATTGAACGCGTATTTTTTCTTTTCTCAATTAAACAAAAAATTACGAAGATATAGTGCGTGAAAGTTCCGCGTGACGTCACGACTTAGTACACTTTTTACCATTAAGTGACGTCATTAGCCCCCACTCCCGAACTTTGATGCGCGTTATCTTTGTCAATTTTGATTGATTTGATAAAGCAAAAAATACGTGTTCAATATTTTTTGATAATCTAACTGACAGACTAATTAGAATTTTTATTTTTCTACCCAGGAAACACCCCTATTGTCATGACAAAATACCTATATTATATATCATTTAAATAAATACTTTAAAAGATATCAAAGGTAAAATAAACCGAAACAATATTCACGGACCGGAGTCGCTCGGCCGCCCAAAAGACCTGTTGTGGTGTGGTGTGATTCTCTTATTTATTTTTTAATAATATTAAAAACCTTTGCAGACTTACAGCTTAAATGTGTGCCTCTAGTGAAAAGGGGTACAAGTCGAAAAAGGCAACTTTTCAGGAGCCATTTCAAATTATCACTCGCTGTGATTTAATTAGTGGACTTATATAATACTGTTAAATGCAGTTTGATTATAAAAAATATGCTCTTTCATAAAGCTGATCTCATATGTATCTAAGCTTATTATTTTACAAAATAGCGATTTCCAGGCCAGAAAAATCGTTTTAGTGGATATTACTTAATTTGTAGTAATTTTCACGTACTCTTATCAAAGTGAAAAAGGATATGCATTTGGATTTATTTTGTCATAACTTTTTTTTACGAACACAATATAAATTAACAGTGTAAGTAAAAACTACTCGTACAATACATATCTTTTTATTGGAATTTACATTAATTTTATAAATTAAATAGCTTGGATTTATGGTGGATTAATTTAATTAATGACTTGTTAATAGCTTTTTCCCGCATCTTCGTCCGTTAGAATTCGGTTCTAGTTTTTTTCTCGGGAACTTTTAAATTTTCTGCGAAAATACCTACTACGCGTTAAGTTTTTTTTTTGTCTTGTAGCCATTTCCACAAATTATTTTTAAGGTGTCACCGAATATAAATAGACTTATACAAATGTATTATTATCCACTGTACTTTTTTGTACTTGTATCGAAATTATATGACGCACTTTTCAAATAAAATGGTAAGATTTTTTGTCAAATTTTTATTATTTGAAATAAAAAGAACAAATTAGTTCCATGCACTAATCATTAAAATAAATCATTTTCGTTGCTCTATAAATTGCAACCGTATTTCCGTAGCTAACTCTTAGCCCATAACTTTATACTTCAAGTTCATTGAACTCTAACTCTACCAAAGTTAAAATTTTCAACCGAGTTAGGATGTTAGATGTGGATGTTATAAAAATATATTGGCCTTTGTCAAACCAATGACCAAGTGAAATCTATCTGTGTGGTCATATTATAATTATCTTATCTATAAATGTCATTCGCCTCTGGCTTGAGAATATTAGGTACCTAGTTACAGGGTTATATAAATAAATAATGGGTTATATTTACCATTATATACCATTTTTTCAATTACTTATGACAGTTTTTAATTAGCATGTATTTATTATTTGAACTGTTATTGTATTATTGTTTACATTACTTATTTATCTGTTTGTTTAGCTTAATTTAGTGTACTTAATCTGTATGTAAATTGAAAACTTGCTGCAAGATTCTTATTGTTATGCTTTTTTAATTTATTTTCATCAAAAATCGCCTTTTATTGCTTTCCTTAAAAAAAGAGCTCTCTGGCAATAATATTTATTAATGGCTGGGTGGCAGTTTCATTAAAACATTTTGCGAATATAACTGGGTTAAAGTTTAACGATTGAATGTATAGGTATGTTTAAAATTATATTTGCACGAGATCCCACTTCATCTTTCTTCGTGCCTCCTGCCTGCCAATTTTGCCTGTTTATCGGTTTATCAAGGAACGAAAAGAATTGTTAGAAAATTTAACTGTTCAAGTAAAAAGCAAGTACCTGACAGTTCTTTTTATCTACTAGTTTCATAATGGGATGACAAAATAAAAAAAAGTATTTAGAATGCCGGTCATCATTACGTCACAAAATTGATGCTTTAAGCACATTTAAACTCCTTAACCGATTGAAAATGTGTGACGATGTTTACGCCTCGTGCTCTGACCACTGCGCGCTGCAACAAGCCTAGCGCCAAACTCACGTCATACTTTTTTCATTTCAGATATGGAGAGGAAGTATTTCTGGGCATGGACCGACTTCCAAAGCTACGTGGATTGCATGCTAGTGTTCTCCGTAATCGGCGCCGCCATTACGTATCTCCTAATAGAGTTCGCACCCTACGTCGAGGTTATCGGCTTCATGGCTGTGTTCACGGAAGCGATGCTCGGAGCGCCGCAGATCGCCAAAAATCACCAAAATAAAAGCACGGAGGGTATGAGGTAAGAGTAATTTCAAAATTACCTGAAATAATGATCTCATTGACTCAACTATAATGATGCACCCCACACCCCACTCCTTAAGGTGGTCCATGCGTAATTTGATAATTTTTCATGAATTGCATGTGTTATCTAGTCTGTTGTTCTCAAGATATAATTTCCAAAAATATATATATCTGATTCTTCGATTTTTAACATTCGCAAGAGGCAAAATTTTAGTATAGTTTTTAGTATTATTTTAAATTGTGCGACAAATGGTATAAAATTAATAAATTTGTCGTATCTAGTTCTTCATTATTAAGTCATTCATCTACATACTAGTCAATCTATGAGCTATAGACCTCGCGAGTCTGTCTTTGCATAGCTTATTAAAACAGAATTAACACCAATACCTCCGCCATTAAAATCGACAAACTGAATCGACAAAAAGAATATATTATCGAACCTGCTTACAAAATTTCACGAGAGGCGGACATCCGGACCTATGGAAGCATTTATGCCCAAGCTGAAACGGAGATCGGTCAATAAGTAACAATTCAAAATAGAACACTAATAAACTTAAATATATTGGTCGTCATGATAAGCCAAAAATATTAAATTCTCCTTACAGATTGTTGGATTTTGTAACGCTATTTTATTAAGTAAATAAGTTATTTGTCTTTATATATCCAAGTGGCACTTTAATAACTAACTGATGTCATTCTGGTAAGGGTCCGTTAGATCAAACTCAACATTCAGAACGCGCACCTTAATCGGGCTATTCCCATCTTTTACCACCACTTTGTTATCTCAGTAGTTATTTAGACAGGTTCACTGAGAAAATTTTTGATGCTATACCTGCATTACCGTAATGTATTCGCAGCCAAGTCCAAATAATGTCAAAGCATCCGAAATAATGTTGATTGTTACGTGGTAATGTAAAAACATATACGCGCGTTTGTAGTCCGCAACATTATCTATGTAGCCGAGTCTCTACTTACGTTAGGTACGTTTTTCTCCAGAATTACGTACGTGGCATCCAGAATTACGTATGTCGGTACAGTAATTTTTTCTCAGTGTGGGAATAGCCCAAATCATTCAATAGATACAACTAGAACTTTTACCTGCCTACTTAAGATATACATAACCTATATAAACATATTGTTTTTTTTTGTTTCAGCGTCAGTATGGTGGTAATGTGGTCGTGCGGTGACATATTTAAGACTACTTATTTTGTAATGAGAGAAGCGCCGACACAGTTTTGGGTGTGCGGAGCCCTTCAAGTCTTGCTAGACGTAGTGATACTCTTACAAGTAAGTTTGAAACTTGCGTATCTGCGAAATTGACAGTTCGATTGGGGTGGGCCGTTGTAATTAAGTACATTCAGAGATAACCGAGAAATGTATTTCTATATGAAATGTATGCCATTAAGTACGTCAGTTTATTGACTAGTTGTGCTGAATCACTAGAAGTTGGAGCATGTGTCGGTTATTTTCCAGTTTGAATTCTTTATCGTTGAAACTGAACACAGTTGATTTGTTTTGATAGCTTTTGATGTATGTTCAAGCCGGTCTGTTGGTATAAACGTGATAGGTATAATGCAAAGTTGTCTCAAGATAACTAATAAGTAATATTGTCTTTCATAAATATGTATTACAGAGTCCGTGGAATCGCATAAATCAGTAAAACAGTAGAGCCGTAAAGAAAGTGGTATTGTTCCAGGTGTGGTTCTACCGGCATGACACGGCCGCGGCGCGGCGCGCGCGGCGCGGCGACTAGCAGCGCACGGAGAGCGACTCATAGCGCACGCCTCGCCCCCGCCCCGGGCGCGCCGGCGGGGGCCCTCACGTGTCCAAGCATTTTATGATTATAGTATGTACACTTCTACTTTATAAACATGACATAGTTATTTGAAGATTTGTGGAAGGCGCCATCACAAAATGACATTCTTAAACTCTGAACAGAAATTTGAGATCAAAACTTCAAACTTAACATTTAAAGAGCATAACACATTTGCATTTCGTGGCTATTGCCAGTATCCAAAAATATGATTTACTTGGAATTTATTTAAACAAAAATAAAACAAATAACCGTTTCCAATTTACTCAGATTTAATACTTACGAATATGTGTTTTATGTCCTTACATTCGATTAATACATGTGTAAAATTATGCTAGTTGTCGTTGGGGCCCATGAAGTCGCTTCCGTTCGCTCTGAGATTTAAGGCGGAAGCCGACTGCGGCGCACACTGCACGGAGAAGTGGTTTTGGGGGATTTGAATCCATCAGTTTACGCTTATAGACTGGGCTTTGTATCAACATGTATGTGATATCACCCAAAACTACGTGTCCATGCATAACGTGCGCCGCATTCATGGCCGCCTTTCTTTTTCATTGTTTTATGCATGGTACATGGTGTAGATGTACAACAAAATTTGTCATGAACCCCTTAGTTTTAATGTTTGATCTCGTATTTCATCTTAGAGTAGTTCTGTTAAACGTCGCAGACATAAGTACCACAAAATGTGCCAATACCCTTTTTAATCAAAACAATATTGTTTTTTTTTTTAAATCAATATCTGTAGATGTTTGTATCGGTCGAAGGTGCTATAGTTTCGTGCCTCTACCACGTAATCAACGATGTTCTTATAAACTGTCGAGGGTGTTTTTATAGATGGTGACATTGTGTAGTGATGATGATAAAATAAACATTTGATTAGAAACTTGATTGATGGTGACTAAATTATGGATTTGTTGCTTCCTTTTATTTTAAGAGCGCAACCTGCTAGTCAAACATTCCTTACTTTTAAAGGATGCAATTATATGCTGCGGCTCTAGCAATGTTCATCAAGATCAGGTATCCCCACATTATCCCTCAGTGCGTCTCTCTCATACTAGTATCGAAGAAAGAGATGCATTGAAAGATAAGATGGGGACAATTTATCCCCGTGTCAACCTTGCTAGGGTTGCTGATTATACATAATTATATATGAACTACTTATTTAGGTCTAAATTTAATATGATGAAGGTGATGGTTGAACAGTCATACAACGTAAGTTTTTGTAAAGTACAAATGAGTAAACGCCTATTTCGGTGTTTAATCGATGTGGCTTTAACTGTCACAGTGTGTTATAAACCCCAATTTTGTTTCACCTCGTGTTTTCTCAAACATACGATAGTTATTACTGTTATAAACATCAGACTGATGGGGTGAGCAGAGCCACAAGACTACTTGTGGCCACGTTCGATTAATTAGTCCTAAGATGGTATGATGTATGATTAGTTTTATACCCGTATCATTGGCACCCGGATATGCAAAGTGACAACCCTGGAAATAAAATGAAATTGTTTATTTCTTCTGAATAACGCGGGATTATATTGTAGTTTTAATACTGCTGATAAAGGCATGTTTAAGCTATCGTTTAGTATATAAATCTCCATCTAATACGGCGTTATACTGGAATAAAATAATAAAAACCAAGTGATCAAAATATTAATATCTCTTCAAGTAACTACAGTGTATCAATAACAAATTGTGAAAACTTACAATATTATATGCACATTTAAATAATGTAATCAAAACTTTAATGAGTTTTCCAGTTTTTTAGCAATAAAAATATTTTGTGAATTTCATGACCCGGATATATGGAAACTTTGATGATTTTTTAAAAATAAACTACAAGCCGTATCGATGTGGGAGGTTTAGTCTGATGTTTGTAACACTAATAACTATCGTATGTTTGAGAAAACACGAGGTGAAACAAAATTGGGGTTTATAACACACTGTGATGTATATAGGTATGTACATATTTTTTATGTTATAGCGGTTAGGTTACATTTCTTAAAAGTTGTGTTACGCGTTAGTCGAATTTTAAGCATTTATGCCAAGTGTGTTTTAGTGTACATGCAGAAGTTATGGGCAATATTAAGTGGGCAAAATTAACACCTGTCGTACAAATTAGTTAATCCATATGCTAACAAGTACCTACCTTGAAATATGAGTCTTACTATATTCCTACATTTATTATGTCACAGTAACAGGAATGATATATTTTTTGCTAGCCTGGAATAAGGATGTTTCTTGGGTAAAAAAATAGTACTTCTAATTAGTCCGCCGGTTACATTTTCAAAAAATATTGAACATGTATTTATCTACACCCATATTATAAAACCTCCATAGTGTAATCAAAAACCGTAGGAAATGACCACCATTTTGACAACCAATTAGGAAAACCAGTGCTGCAATGTTATTCCCGTATCGATTTTAGTATAGAAATGAGATTAAATTTGGAACAGCTGTCAAAACTCAAATGGGTCTCTATTCTAGTATCCATAGATATTAAAACAGTTATTGATATGAAACGTCAATTCAGTATGTTTTTTTAATATAAACTGCACATCATTTGATCTCGAGTGACATGAGAATAGATACTTCATTCGTTTGTCTTTGATTTAAAAAAAAATGGTCTTGACGGAGGATCGAATTGCCGCCATTACTGCTTTCATGATGGTTTTTTGCTGAACGAAAGTAGAATTGTAAAAAGTTGTTTGTAATTTACATTTTAGTTGAAAATATGAACAGTATTCTTCTCGGAGTGACTGTGTGATGTGAAAATGCGCCGGATATCGGAAATATGCAGCCACGATTGCAACAAATAACTTGTTGCCAGAAAATATTGTTTCTGAACACATGCAGGTCACAATTTTTTTAAGTAGGATCCCGCGCTTGTTTCCGAGGTTTTTTCAAAAGTTAACGCATAAGTAATACATATTGTAAAGCATACAATTTCTAGGGGGGGGGGGGGACAGCTGCCGCCAGCTCTATCTGACCTTCGCGCTCGAAGTTCAGAGAAAGAGATACTACTGATGCCGACCACTTATTACGAACATGTATAGGTTTTTTTTTGTATCAGGCTTTTTTTCAATTGCCCACTAGAATACGGCTCTGACATTAATGTACCCTATACACACGTGGCTATTTGACTGCTAATCCTAAGCGAGTCAATACACGTTGTATACAAGTCCTTGTGGTTCCTAATCAGCAACTACATAGACATTGTTAGTGTGTAAGAATTGGGTAGCTATGTATGACGTACGTCTTATGTTATTTATGATATACCTATACCTAGCAACTGTGTATATGTCGCAGGGATATGATGAAAACGGTGATCAATTCACAGCAGATGTTAAAAAGGCAACTCTATATGGTAATTTCTCTAAAAAAATTAAGGGATTTGATCAAATTCCTAAGCTGTTTTAGTGAAAAGATGAAATTAACGAAGCAGGATTTGCACAGCACTGCGTCGCGCTTCTTACCACACTCAATACGGCATCGCAACGCCCCTGAAACGTAACAAAATACACGCCACCATTTTACATCTAGGTAAAATAAGTAATGACCTAAAACTGAATGACTGAATGCAGTATGACGCAAACTACGCCGAAGCAGGAGCGCCGCAAATACTCGTATTTTACGGAAATTACCATAATATAGAGTTTAAATTTAAACGTACATCTGCAGTGAGTAGGCTAGTTTCCTAAAAAAATCTAATTAGTCCGTCATTTACATTATAAAAAATACTGAACACATATTTTTTTCTTTTGTCAATTAAACAAAAAATGACGAATGAATGATGAAGATATAGTGCGTTGAAGTTCCGCGTGACGTCGCGACTTTGTACACTTTTTACCATTAAGTGACGTCATTAGCCCCCACTCCCGAAGTTTGATGCGCGTTATCTTTGTAAATTTTGATTGATTTGATAAAGCAAAAAATACGTGTTATATTTTTTGATAATCTAACTGACGGAATAATTAGAATTACTATTTTTTTACCCAGGAAACATCCCTATTGATCATCTTCCCCGTAGACTTGCACTAACCCCATTTTTATCATGTCCTATCATAAGTATAACTACGCGTATGTAACAATATTACTAAGTATGTTTCCTTTGTATAAGCTTCCAAAAATATTTACATTATTGTGTTTTAATAGCTATAGTAGGTACATATTACGTAGGCTTCTTTTCTAAGTCTTCCTTAATCTTTTTTTAATTATCCAACCGCAAAAACATATGGTGGCTTGTATGTTGTTGCGGTTAGATAATTATATTTGTAGTTGTGTGTCATATAGTAGTTTGTTATAGTAATTGTACAGTAATAGTAATTGTGACTATTGACAATGGAACTATATGAGAGATATTATTATTTATACTATGTAATGATACATATCATATTTATATATAGTGTTAGTTGAAGGAAATCCATATTTCCATATAGGCATTTCGTCAATTAAGGAATAATTGTACATTGATTTACGTAATCATCGTATGTTGTGATTTTTATGGGTTATTATTTCTTATATGTAATAAAACTATATGTTTTGTTGAATACAATTTTATTATTTCCTAGCCCTTATTATTTTAAGTGCCAGTGACGGATATATCCGCACCACAGGTTTACCGCAAACTACAGATATGTATATCCGTCAGGGCCTTCAGTGTAAAAGAGACCTACGTGAGTCTGACATAACGTTGAATTATAATATATATTAGGTACGTTTTAGATTTACCTGGCGTGTGAGTAACTTTTGTATTCGACGTGGCGTTAAAATAGTAATAATAGATTCTATACAAGAGCATACAAAGAGCCAGTTTTACCGAGATATTAAGGCCCGGGCACACCAAAGGCGGTTGCGGAGCGTTTGCGGCGCGAACGCGGGCATGCGAAGTTGTATTTAATACAGCCGCCATGTCCAGAGGCACACCGAACGCGTCGCGAAAGCGGCGCGGGGCGTACGCGAAGCGGCGGCGGCGCGGGGCGTGCGCGAAGCGGCGGCGGCGCGGGTCGTGTGCGAAGCGGCGGCAGCGCGTGCGCGAGCACGCGAGTTTGTATTACGCGGCGCGGGGCGGGGCGAACGCGGCGCGAAAGCGGCGCGGGGCGTGAGCAACGCGGGCCCGCGTTCGAAACGCGTTGACGCCGCCGCCCGCGTTCGCGCCGCAACCACAGTTATAGATTATAACTATGGTTATAATCTGTGCTATGGTCGAGGTAAAAATGGATTTTCTAGCCGAGTTGAACACTAAAGTGAAAACATTTCGAAAGCAAATAAATAAACCTTTAATTAAGTTAGAAGATATCTAAGAACTAAGAATCGAAGAAAGGTCTACCCACTAATCTGTGGACTCCAGTGAACTGTAAAAAAAAATGAACATTTTAATAAAGTATAGTTCTGTTTGGATAAGAACTTTGACAGTGGCCCTAACATTCAAGACAGACACAGCTCAAGGATAAGTTAAACTGTCTTATCTCTAAGTGCGTCTCTCTCCCACTAGCTTGTGCCGACGAAAGAGATAGTCATATAGCTAAACGGGTTTAACTTATCTTTGTGTCTTGCATGTTAGGGAGGGCCGCAGGTTGAGTCCTCAAAAAAATTGGTAGCGCTATACCTACGACCTTTTATCAGTGAGAGTGTGGCCCGACGAGCCGCGTCATAGACTGGATGGAATTTACTTACACCCCAAGAGATGTAATAGTAGTTTATGCAACGGTTGCATAATGATAGGCCTTAAAACACTAGTGCGGTTTTATGAAACGAGATTTTAAGCGAGTTTCATAATAAGATCGCACGTGTGTTTTAAGGCGAAATTATGCAGAGTTGCATACATAACTTTATCTACACACATATTATAACACGGCGACGATGGGGCCCCGCCGGCTGCGGCGACGGCGGCGCGCCGGCCTGTAGCTCATACCTGTATCGTTATGACCATTACGATACTAAAATCGATACTGTAATAACTTTAAAGTACAGGTTGTCATAATGGTGGTCATTTCCTACGGTTTTTGATTACATTATGTAGGTTTTATAATATGGGTGTAGATAAAAGCTATTTACAACGCAGGTTTCGAGTTAAATAGAACGTACTTCCAAAGCATTAGTGATGAAAATGCATTAATTTTATCCGACTGCGCGAAGCCAAATAAGGTAAAAATTTAACAGTCTATGGAGTACGTATGGGACCAAAAACCGGATCTTCCATTTTAGCTCCTGAACTACTGAGACGATTTTAATAAATGGGGTATACTATGACTCGTGGAGAACGCATGAGTGTCATAGACTATATAAGAATTCTAAGGGTGCGTCATACTTGGAGCAAAAGTTATTTTATGTCGACTACGAGTGAAGTTAGAATCAATGGAACATTATATCGCGTTATATATAATGCCTTCACATCAGGTAGGTATATCAGGTACGCTTACGTTATAATTTTTTAAAACAAAGTTAGGAAACCCTTTACCTACTTTTGCAGCTAGGGTGCCGCCAGGCCAATACACAAGGTCCTTCGAACCGGATTAGGTTAACGGCTCTGTATTTTGGACAAATGAACAGCTACATAATGAAGCCCTTTTCTTACGTTTTATACTGTTTGAGAGCGTTTAAAATCATTATGGAATAAAATTGTAAATTTTCTTGCATAGGCAACTAAGATATTAAGTCAAAGTCAAACTATCTTTATTCAATTTAGGATTTTACAAGCTCTTATGAAGGTCAAGGAATGAATCTACCACCTATAGTGTTGTGATCGTAGTTTACTATTTGTGTAGGTACGTACTAGTAGTGACCCTAACTTCATGAGACTAAAGGAATATACTATACTAGGTAGGTATATTAAATATCATTTTTTTTTTACTTTTATTCTATGCGTATGTCCGTTTATACGTTTTACGATTACGATGCATATATAAAGGCCGTTAATCGTCCTTACGCGCGCTAACAGGCCTCATATTATAAGTTATAGTTAGCGTCATAAAATATGACTCTTATTTCAGTTGTAATAAGACCCAATAACGTCGGGATGTTGTGGCCTGATGAAGGGTGGATCGATGGTGGCGGGGTTGCGAGGGCGCCCTCTAGCGGTGCGGCGAGCGACGGCCCTCGCGCCTCAGTCCCTCAGTGTGCGAGGCAGACGGCCGGCACTCGGCCGCGTGGCTCAAGGCTCCGCTCGGCAACCGCAGCCTCCTCCTACCAACGAGGTAAGTACACTTACAAGTGCACCGAAATAGCGCGGGTGCAACGGACGATTCAACGAAGCATTCGCTTTCGTTGCTTTAAGTATATTATGAAATCTGTTTTACAGATTGCCTCGTTTAATGTTGTCCTTTTATCAACTTCAGTCAACGCATCTTTATATTGACTTCAAATTGATGACTTAATTAGGTGTAAGTAAATAAACATCACGGCTCCAACATGTCTAATTTCAGAAAACAATTAAATAATTAAGGTTCTGCAGAATAAAAGCTTCAAGTATCGATCTTTGTTTCAAATTTAAACAGTTAAAAATTTTTCTCTAAATAAATTTCAAGTTCAATTCACTACTTAAGTGTTAACGTTATATTAATAGGGCTAAGCAGCTATTTACCTAAATCAAATAAGTCTTATCATACCTATTGCAAATTGTTCAGTAGTGCAGTAGGCTAAAACCGGCAGTGGGTACTTATACCGAAACGAGAACATGCCCACAAAAAATTACAAATCAACATTATGTTGTAGATCTAGACAGCGTTCTAAGTATTCCCAGTCCTAGGTCTTAAAATCGTAACTTCAAACATAGACATATTTAAGTAGGTTCGTATTCAAGTATCTTTGGTACGTTCTGTGTACATTATAAGCATAAGTCATTGTATTTAGTCTCGGAAGCGCCGCCTCGTGTTTCACCTTGTATTGTGTGCAGCGACCACATTCAGCGCATCGCGCGCGACGCATTCCGCCACAGGCCCCCGTCGCACACAGGAGTCACATATATATGTATTGGAACTTACAGCAAAACACATATATATGACTAGCATTAAGAATGTGTGCAACCTGAGTGTGCCCCGATACGTTGCTTCTTTATTTCAGGGTTGAATACAACTGCAACAGGGAATTCATATTCTTAGGTTTCTTTACCTCGTTTATAGTTCGGTGTACGCTTAGTACGAATAAGGAATTTGACCCTTACGTTCTCATTTCCCCAATTGTACTCGGGGGGACGAAATAGGTGTACTTACCCAATATGTCAATCAATTTGAGACAGTAGGTAATCTACTTAAGGGACTGTGATTAGAGTACTAATAGAGACAATTACTTAACCCCTCCTATAGTAAAATAATCAGCAATTTTGTCTCTTTTGATTCTTGGAATACTGAAAAAATACTTGTCTTTTTTTGCTAAAAGTGGACGGATCCGTGTTTAACCATATGAGGGGTTAATAGTAATGGGGAACTGTAATTGGGTCTCATATTTGGTTATTAGTATTAAATTTTAAGACTCAAAATCATACTACTGATTATGAAGCTAGTAGGTACTGCGGATATAATAATTTTGTGCGAGGTTAGTGGAAGTCAGACTCGCGCACTAAGGGTTCCGTACATTCGGTTAATATTTCCTCAACTGGTCTGGTACAACAACCTCGAGCTTTCTTTACGAACCGCGACTTTTAAATTGGTTTTCAGCTGTTTTTGTTCTCTGAAGCCATAAAAATAGAATGTATTTATTCGATGATGTACCTAAATGAAAAAAGCTCCTACTAAATAAATTTCCTTACCGTTTCTCCAAATTGTATCAAACGATTCAATATAAGAATCACAATATATTTATGAGTGATCGTTTTCTTTTTCCAAATATTTCATGTTAAATCCGTTTTGAATTTTCAAACTGTTTTTTTTATCTTATCTTTAAAGTATCTTAGGAGATAAGTTACATAATAATAATCCTTCTTTGATTTAGAATTCCGCGAGCATACATTATTTTAACAATTCTTTAGTATCAGTTTTATTATGAACATAATAATTAAGAACATCTACTGTTTTCTCAGATACATGATACATAGCTATTTAATAGAACAACGCCCTCAATGTTTACAAATATTTGGGAGTCCTACATATCTACCTAACAACAACTGGGTATGTATATTTATGCGTCATGACAACTATTATCTAATATGGTTAGTTAAGTCCTTTGGCTTCCTTATCGTTACGCACATACCGGGCGGGTAACCTCTACCTAGTAAATGTTTAGTGTCGCAGATTATGAAAGATAGCATGGAATCTCTTTGTGAGCGTGTCCTATGCAACCTTTGTGTAAAGGCTCGTGTTGCGTACCTACTAAAGTTCGCAGGTTACGCAATAGTACCTACCTAGTTTAACGTTACTCATGCATACCTAACTTACAAATCAGGAAGTAGCAACAGGCAGCCATTTATTGCGGCAAGTACCTGCGGAGATAGACAGTTGCCTATGTCGATTGAATAGCAATAGCTGCGCACAAAACTTATGATCTGATTTTTATGATATCGTAACGATGTTGAATAGTAAACTTCATTCATTAGCTCCAGGGTTATATGTACACGTAAATATTTATGGGTGGTAGTTAATCCCTATTGAAATAAGTTTAATAGGGAAGATGCATCATCTTTTTTCATCTTGTATTATGGAAAGTGCTGAGAAATCGAAGCCGATCTATGTACGCAAAACATTATTATGTTGTTTATTTTATGAGTTATGAAGCTTTGAAAAGTCATTGTTCATAACACTCGCCGAACCACTCCATACAAAATGGACAACAGCTATGACGTCACAGCTGTCGTTAGACTGCACAGAATGTTAGGCGTTTAAACGAAATCTGCAATTATTTCCAGAAATAGTGTTTTTAGACCAACATCTTAGAAATAAAACATGACATCGATGAGTATGTCCAAAGAACTAAAATGAGAACCAAAAAACAATATAGGTAATATTTTTCACTAATTTTGACCCTCAATGAAATAAAAATGAATAGTCAAACTGATCTTTTTTTCTGAAATATGCTTTTGTTTACATTTACTTTCAAATTGGGTCCAATTCGAAACGGTGTCTTCTAAATTTAAAATTTCCTGAACTGAAAATAAAAAAACCTCAAACTCGATTTTGTATAGCACAAAGCTGTGAAAATCAAGTCAGACGTTTCTAATTTTGAATTTTGTGACTTTTAAATTTAGCGTACACATTTTCGAATTGGCCCCAATATATCATTTAAACCTCAAGGTGATTTTCATGCAACTTCCCCCTTGTGTGTATCTTTAATTGGCATTGAAAAGAGTATTGATTTGATTCAATAAGACTGTGACAAGTTCGCCTTGAGATCTTGTGCATGGAGCTAAATATAGCTCGAGTTCATAAATTCCTGTAGCGCTAAAAGGATATGATTAGAGAACCCTCCAACTAACTGCAATAGTACTGACTCAATTTGTAAATGTGAAAGTACCTACACCGAACCTTATTTTACAAAAACGCTCTGTTGTTGAAACCTGGTCTCAATGCTAGCCTAACAATAATTGTCTCCTCCTCCTCTGCTGCACTGGGAGTGAAGAAATAGCATAGAATGCGTGCAGATGCTTATCATCCTGGCATGTCGTAAAAGTCGACTAAGGGACGGGTCCTCTCCAACATGGTGGACTATCTGTATGGGCGATGGGCTGATCACCTGTCACCATACGGTTCATCATACCATCTTAGGACTAATAAATCGAACGTGGCCACAAGTAGACTTGTGACTCTGCCCACCCCACTAGGGATTTCGGGCGTGATGCTATGTATGTATGTATTCTCTATTTAGTAGTCATAATAAATATAATTAAGCCGGCGGACTCGTAATGTTTGCTATTCGCATTTCGCAGCGCGATAGTGTGGCGCAGAAATAAAGGAGCGGTGGGCCAGTAATAGGCAGCCTATTGTACTCGGCCGGCGGCAGCCTCCTCTTCGTTTTCAAACAAAGGATTAACTAAACATACCTTTATAAGCTGAATCTGGTTAGGGAGAGGAATTTTGTTGTCATAATTGCATCGTACTTATTTAAATCTTATATATAAAATTCTCGTGTCACAATGTTCGTTCCCGTACTCCTCCGAAACGGCTTGACCGATTCTCATGAAATTTTGTGAGCATATTGAGTAGGTCTGAGAATCGGCCAACATCTATTTTTCATACCCCTAAATGATAAGGGTGACTCACCGGGCAGGACGACGTCTGCTGGGTGCGCTAGTAATAATATAAAAATTCATCCGTTTCTTCATGAACAAGGTCACGCTATAACTTGAGAACGACTTTACTTATTTCATTCATCTTTTTTTTTTTAGATTTCTAATACTTTGTAGAAGGTTTTTACGCAGAAAATTGGATAATTTCTGAAAACTTAACGGCTATTTGAACTTCGCGCGTTTGATGAATGTGAATTTGCGGATAGCTATTTTTTTTTTCGATCTACGCGGGTGAAATCTCGGCGGACAGCTAGTAACTTTATAAATAACAGTTGATAAAAATATGAATAGTTTTAGTTGCCATAGTCACAATTTGTTTGAAGTTAAGCATTAATTGCATTTTTTATAAGAGGCTTTTTTGCCCTTTGCGCTTTAATATTGGAATGTCACATATGTACCTAATTTCAGGCTATTCCGATCACAGGAGCATGTTCACTACCAAGATTTGACCCAATCATACTAACTAACAAGTGGAAATTTTAAACTTTTGCGATTTAAGTACATATTTGTAAGAAAACGGGACTTAACCGCGATCGGCCATTGCAATACGCTCGAAGTTTTGAGGTCAATAATAATTTATTATCGCCGTTAAGTCCCGTTTTCATACAAAGAAATAGAATTAAATAAAAGCTTGTAATAACATCGGGTTACGTGGTATACCTAATAGTAAGTAAATTGTTGCACCAAGCAGATTCATTATTGGGTCGAGTGTTGGTTTGAAACCCGGAAGGGCTCTTAAAACACAGGCGCAATAATACATCACTTGATAGTTGATACGAAGCGCAAATCTGCTGTTATTTCGACTACTAAAAAAATATATCATAAGAATCAGAAAAAGAAAACATGTATCTGTTCGATTCGTGTTCGCGCCTATTTCTTTTTTAGTCATTTAACCTAGGTACACTATTTTTCGGCCAGTACTTTGAGCATAAAGCATAACAGGCATTCACAGTTCGGTATGGGTGCCGACATATGGACTGTCTTGCTAATACTTTGACAGTCCATAGAAAAGTGGATTTGCACCTATAATTAAGACGAATGTTAAGTCATCTGCCCCGTCGCGGCGGACTGTAGGCGGAATGGGTGACTCGTCGTATAAAGTTCTTAATCAACGAACTAAAATGAAAATAAAAACAAATCGGTGCAATAGTGAATTTTCTATACAACTTTGTTGCTCTTTATTATACTTTGGGCTGTATTTAATGACATAATGATGAAATTTAAGCGTTATTTAAAGACAATAATTATTGTAACCCAAGTCAACTATTAAAATACCGTTTTGTTTGTTGGAAACGACAATATGTATTCATATTATTAGACGCTACTGTATCCGAGTAGTAGTAGACCTCGGGAACCCAAGGTCGCTCCTGGAAGTCGTCGGCAATATCAAGGGTCTGCTAGGCTTCCAGCAGGAGCTGGGCTGGCGTGAATAGTGATGCCAACCCACACCACGCAAAATAGTCGCGATTTAGACGTCGAGTTGCGGAACAGCCCGCGTGAACTATAACTATACTACTGTATCCGAGCTCTTAATAATTAATTCGTAATTACATTTTCACGTGCACGACAAAGATCCTTTCGGCGATGAGTTATAACTGCGGATTTTTCACATCCCCCCTCCGCAACATCATCCCGCCTTTGTCTTTACTTTTTTTTTTTCGATTACGCAATCGATCTTCGAAATTAGAATTTAGAGGATCGCCCTTAGTCGTTCGATGTAGGCAGCGAACAATGAATAGGAAGTGCAAAATAACAAAAAAGAGATCTCGCTCTCCTTACTTCGATGTAACAGGAAAATTTCTTTTAGTCAGTTATATATAGAGAAACTATGTTTCTGTTGAACCAGCATCAAAGCAATTAAGTACGGGCTTAATTACAGCAGGAAGGGGTTGATGACAGTTTTTATTAAAACAATTTACGTTTGTGGTTATCGAAGTGTAAAATATTGCTGTGTTCCCGGGGATGTGTGGGGTGGAGAAGGGTCGGGTAGGGTGTGAATCGGAGGTGGCCAGGGGGCACATCAGCCATTGAGCAGAGTGACCGGCTCTCTCCGAGCCATTTACTCCTGCCCACGCTCTGAAACGATTTACCGACCATATCGCCACTTACGTCACATCGATTTCATAATTGAATTGTAAATACTTGGCCCGTTTATAATTACTTAGATCTAGGTATACATTTTGTACAAAAGGATGTTATCAACATGCTACATAATCATGTTAAGCTCGCAGAATCAGCTTTTTACCAGACTACTAGGTACGAGGGGCTGTTTCGCGCGTATTTATGTATGTATGTATATAAAATACTGTTCTTGTTTTTTGAACGTGCCTTGATGCCCTTTGGTTGGCTTATAGTAAAGCAATGATGATACATACATACATAGCATCACGCCCGAAATCCCTAATGGGGTGGGCAGAGCCACAAGACTACTTGTGGCCACGTTCGATTAATTAATTAGTCCTAAGACGGTATGATGAACCGTATGGTGACTGGTGATCAGCCCATCGATCGCCCATACAGATAGTCCACCATGTTGGAGAGGACCCGTCCCTTAGTCGACTTTTACGACATGCCAGGATGATAAGCATCTGCACGCATTCTATGTTATTTCTTCACTCCCAGTGCAGCAGAGGAGTAACAATGATGATATTAAATATAATATACATACGTATATTATATACACCTACATATAGGTTGTTACAGATGTAGTGCATAATTAGTTTCCATCGTGTTTTATCGGAAAAGTTCGTATTATCGTGCTCTCACAATTAGCTTCAGCAGGCCCCCAATTCTCGGTGTATTTGAGATAATCTCACAATCGAGATTAAACGTCAGTGCATACAGTCATTTGACACAACTGTATGAATCTGACATTTTATCTCGCAATTGACATTATCTCGAATGCATCGAGAATTGGGGGCCAGTATCCATCATACCATACTGTCATTTTTCATTTTGACATTTGACAATAAATAATAAAGTTTCATATGAATGAATATGAACATGTCACTCATTTAATACAATAATTAATTGACACTTCGGGCCCCGTCGTCTTCCGATCGAGATCCGAGTTTTACCGATGGAAACATATTATTCACTATATCTGTACAAGCTACTCTACCAAGGCCATACTAATCTTAATAAAACAATCAACATAAATGTCTGTTTTTATAAGAATGAATACCCGTGCGATGTAAGCGGCGGCGTACAATTTGCTGGAAAGTAAAAGAGTGTCGGGAAACAGATCTGTGTTATAAAAGCGACAAAGAGCTTTGAGCAAAGCCTAGTTTCACGTAGCTATCATGCTAACGCCTCAAAGCTTCGAGATTGGGGACTTTTTATTGTACAATCCACTCACGTTTGTTTATTTCAGTGTATCCTGGTGTGTTTCTTTTAAGAGGGGTATCACATCTCGGCCGTGATTTCTGGATTAAATGGCCAACTTTGCCGTTCTTATTATGAGAAACTGAAAGACTTGGTCAACTTTGACTTGCTAAATGGTGGAGTATTAGTATATTTCATACCGGCCTCGATTTATGCAATTTATTCTTATCTATTTATATTAAGCCGAAATTCCGCAGCATGTTTTTCATGAAATGCGCGACGGCACCTTTTCGAGCTCGTGGATTGAACTACTGTGCTAAGCAAACGAAATGAAAAAATACATAATACACACATAATAAAATCGTAAAGTGGAAAAAGTCTGTACATTGAAGATAACAATGAAAAAATTAAAGTTTAAAAAAAAAAAAAAACGCTTTAATAGCAAACCGAACTAAAAAGTAGAAAATATTTTTTAAGTATGAAGAGTTTGTGTTACAGTAATAGAAATACCAACAATCACTTAGGACTTATCAATTCGTGGGGTGCTTGGTATTAAAGGTTACAATTATTTCATTGGCAGCTATTTATAAAATTAGAGTCATTATGAAAATATTGCAAATTGCATCCCGGCAGTCCCAGGAGACGTCGAAGATCGACCTTCACCAATCAGATACCTTGATGAGACATATTTTTTATCAAATATAATTTATTAACAAACATGCCTATGATAACTTGCCTATCGAAAGGTGTTCATAGCTATTTTTAGGGTTCCGTACCTCAAAAGGAAAAAACGAAACCCTTATAGGATCACTCGTGTGTCTGTCTGTCTGTCTGTCCGTCTGTCACAGCCAATTTGCTCCGAAACTACTGGACCGATTGAGTTGAAATTTGGTATACATATGTAAGTTAGTGACCGCAACACGGACGCATGACGTAAATATATGAATTTTAAACATAGGGGCCACTTTTTGGGGGTAAATTAGAAAATTTTAAAAAAAGTTATGCCACCTATATCGTGTGACATATCAAATGAAAGGGCTTATTGTGAGGATCTTTAATATATTTTCTTTTGAATTTTAAGTAAAATAGTTTAGAAGTTATTCAGGAAAATAGGCGTAAAATGACCCTTATTTCCGAAACTACTGGGGCTGAAATTTAAAAAAAATACAGAAAATAGATCTTTACCTATAGATTACAGGAAAATCTATAAAAAGTCTATGGTGTTTAAAGTAACCTAGTAAATTTCAGATAATCATGTACGAAACGGAACCCTCTCCACGCGAGTTTAACTCGCACTTGTCCGGTTTTTTTTATAATCATTTTTCTGGCAATAATATTTAATGTACAATTTTTGCAGGCAAGCCTATACGATTGGTTTTGTAATTAAAATATCTTACTTATGATATCAATTTCGATAGGTTAAAAGATCGGTGTAGGTCGAACCTATGTTCGAATTCTTAAATCGTTTCTGAACCATACGATTGATTAAATTACAGAACCTCCCATTGACAAGACAGCTCAATCAATAGTGCATGATATATTTGAATCTGTCGACTTGCAATTTAACGTTTTAAAATATTTCGAAATTACAAGAAAGATAGGTTACTAGAACAGACAGTTGTTATCTCTAAATTACATTGTAAACTAAAATTACCCTGCCGGAGTTTTTTGCAAATGTTTTTACATGAATGCATAAGCCATTTCTTTCCCAAATAAATCTTGTCATACCCCGAGTAGAGGGAATATTATTATCTATTTGCTAAAAGGAATATATTCCTTCCAAAAAGTATAAAATAAGCCGATTTTTGCGCGTTGGTGTGGGAACGCTGACGTCATATGGCCGGGAGAGCTCGGGAGCTAGTTGGGAGGCCCTCCCTCCTCCCATCTTTTCAGAGGAGCCCTCGACATCTCTTGATCTACATCACCGTTATATCGGGGGATGTTTCACTGATTAATTTGCTGTAAAGCGTATATATGTGCGGTGACATGCCTATTTTCGAGCAAAAATCGCATGGCATTATTAAGATTTTTAATGAATCCAGTTGAATTATAAAGTAATGAGATTTTGTTTATTCCATATCTTTCGGACCGTAGATATAACCTTGTGACAGCAAAGCAATGCATGGCTCATAAATTAAATTTGTTGACTTTCACATTCTCATTTTGACTACGAAACCCTAAAAATGATTGGTTTGGTTTCAGTCTCCTTGTCTTTACACATCCACGTGTATTACAAACGCACGAATTATACACCACTAGTGGACCCGCCATAGCTTCGCTCGCGGTATTTTCCGTACAAACTTTATCACCCCTTTACACCCCTTTAAGGATGGAATTTCAAAAAAACCCTCCTTAGTGCACCTCTAGGGTACTCGAGGAATGTCTCCTCCAAATTTCAAACCTCTAGGACCACCCGTTTAAGCTATGCGTTGTCTATAACTGAGTCACGGTACTGTTTAATATGTATTGACTAACATAAATATTAATTCCAATATAGGTTTCCATAAAGTAAAACCGTAATAATTACTAACCGATATCTCGCTTTTATTTTCAAGCTATCGCTAGTTTTGTAGCATATAATGTGCTTAGCATAATTTATATTTTCCGCCTAACAACGCCTGCCATTACATAAAGTTATCATCATACACAATGAAGTATGTAACGCCTTGAATATTACAATTTTACCTCTATAATAAATCATATTTTAATCACCAAGTGTACAGTTTGTCCGGTCAATTAGTGAAAATATACTGAAACATCGACATTAACCACATCCTAAAGGCCCGGGCACACCAAAGGCGGTTGCGGCGCGTTTGCGGCGCGAACGCGGGCACGCGAAGTTGTATTTAATACCGCCGCCATGTCCAGAGGCACACCGAACGCGTCGCGAAAGCGGCGGCGGCGCGGGGCGTGCGCGAAGCGGCGGCGGCGCGGAGCGTGCGTGAAGCGGCGGCTGCGCGTGCGCGAGCACGCGAAGTTGTATTACGCGGCTCGAGGCGGGGCGAACGCGGCGCGAAAGCGGCGCGGGGCGTGAGCAACGCAGGCCTGCGTTCGAAACGCGTTGACGCCGCCGCCCGCGTTCGCGCCGCTACCGCGTTTGGTGTGCCCGGGCCTTAAGACCACATCACTATAAAATTTATCCATACCTGGCAGCATTTGTCTTTTGTCAATTATTAAGTTGGGTGAATTATGGATTGTGGTTTAGTTTATTATATGTTTCATTGTCCTTTCCATATTTCCGCTGATCAGTTGCGCAAAATCAGTTGCAATCGCAATCTTTGCGGTAGGCCATTGTGTAACTCTGAGTGGATGTCTTTCAGCGGCCCTAACATGCAAGACACAAGGATGAGTTAAACCGTCTTATCTCTAAGTGCGTCTCTCTCACACTAGTGCCGATTAAAGGGATAGTCATAGAGATAATCGGGTTTAACTTATTTTTGTATCTTGCATGTTAGGGCCGCAGAGGATGATGAACTAGGTGTATGAGGTAGATTTTACCGTCTCCTACATTTAAAGTCCTTTTAGAAGTCTGCTTACATTAATTGATACTGAGAGTAACTTTATTAAATTTACTCCTCACAGCACTCCGACCCGAAACGACACAAAGCAAAAGTTTCCGAAAGAACATTTCGTTTGCCAGAAACAGTCGTAGGTACAACTTCTATTAGGACTACGTCGTCGTCTTTGTTTAGGTGCCTATACCATTATAGATGACTAAAGGGCCTATGCTAAGTATTTATTATATGAAGACTATATTACAATTTCAAGTACCTACGAGGGCTGCATGGTAAAACTCAATGAACGTTATAAATTTAATATGTATCTGAATAATTATCGGATTTGACTGGTTGTTCGTCCGGATAGCGCCCGGGCTTTAACCTTTTGACCGCCAAGCATGTCAGAGAAGTAACAAGAATTTCAACTTTAAGTCAAGGTGATGACGGACTTTTTCACCCGACTGCAGCCGACTGTAGCGGTCAAAAGGTTAATCAAATACATAACAAGATAGTATAGATACATAACAAACAACACCTCTGGCGTCAAATTGCAGAACGATACAGCTACTTCCCCTACCGAGGTTAACAAGAGGGCAAGTTAGTGCATTACTTTCTTAAACTGGTATTAACCTTTTGAACGCCCCAGTCCGCTGTATACATTTGCGTCGGCTACAGCCGTCGCGTCGTCGAGCGCGGCACGCTTTTTCGCCGTTAGCTGTGGCAAAATAGGTCAAAGGGGGATAAGGGGTGGATCCTCCTAGGGCCGCTGGACTTACAGCCTTTGCGTGGACTTATACCAATCAATTTCACAGGATCATAACTCAAAATTTTTTCGTTGGATACATTATGTTATGATCCTAAAGAATCGTTTGGAGCATGTCAACCCAAAACATTGTATATAAGGGGTCATCCATAAAGTACGTCACACCTTATGGGGGGGAGGGGGTCGACGAAATGTGACATTGTGTGACAAGGGCTAGGAGGGGGTCATAAGTTTTGTGACGTCATATTTCAAAATCTAATACATCGAAGTGTTAAAATGCCAAAATTGAACTATTAACGAAAAACTTGAAAATATTTCCAAATCTATCTGTACGGACATAGGGTTTAAATTGTTTTGTTAGCGAGTTCACATTCTCTCTACAAGTGTATCGCGCGGGTCCCGTTTTTACATATGTTTCATTTTATGTTGACTATATTTAAAAAAAAATTAAATGGTAATAAAACTAATTTCGGAATTGCTGTTTTAGTTTCATAATTTGTAGATGTAAAATTGGAAAATATGTGACGTCACACTAGGGAGGAGGGGGGTCTCACAAATGTGACCAATTGTGACAAGGACGGGGGAGGGGTCAAAAAATCATGAAATTAGTGTGACGTACTTTATGGATGACCCCTAACTTAGTTGCATCGTTTTGCCTCTCGGCACTCTCTTAAGGCTCTCGACACAGGTTGAGACTTCACACTAACTGGCGATTTGCCAAGTCAAATGGAGTAAGCTCTTGTAATCGCCCCCTTCTACGCTGCCAAGGACAAATCGAGGACACACACGGGTAAATAAAAACAGTATTGCTACGCACTATCTATTAGCTGTTTTGGTTTCTGCGCAGTACGCACTATCATTAGTAGGTATCACAAAGTTACAACTGAGGGCCTAGCACACTAACTTTTATCGCGCCCTCTGATTTGGATCCAAAATAATGAAAAGTTTTAAATAACGATTGATTTCAAATAGACAATCGCACAGCTAACAGTAAATTTACGAGAGCATTCGTTTTACCACTTTTAAGGGTTCATAAATATAAGAAGGTATATACTTCGTTTTCTTAATTTTGTCAATACTCTAACCTGGGGGGCTAGCACGACATGCCCGCGAGTTGTTTGTCGCTCAGTGCGTCTCTGTCAAACTAGTTAAGTATGTAAGGGATGCACTGAGCGACAAACGACTCGCGGACAGGTCGTGCTAGACGTGCTGATCTAAGACTTAAGGGGGAAGTGGGGTAATTAGACACATCACCTTTTATTGCAACCTAAACTATGAGTATCTGTCTACTTATTAGTAACAAAAAAATCTCGAAAAAAAAACGTTTTATTTGAAATATGAAGGAAAACAAAAACATTACCGTTCCTTTTCACCCGATACCCTATGGGTTAATTGAGAAGACGGCGAAGATCAATTTGATATTTTGGTTCAGTCTTTCGTATGTAATTTTGAGGCATCTAAAACAATTTGTAACGTTAAAATATTATTATACATTGGACCAGCGGCACTAGGGATGATTAAGAATGCAAGGGGTAATTGGGAACGTTGCCTGATGCCGTTCTGAATTGCCCGAAGTCAAAAGTCAAGTCAAAGTCAAACTATCTTTATTCAATTTAGGCTTTTACAAGCTCTTATGAAGGTCAAGGAATGAATCTACCACCGGTTCGGAAAAAATCCTCTACTGAGAAGAGCCGGCAAGAAAGTCGGTGAGGTATCATTTTTTCAAATCTTTAAACATATAAGTCAACAATGATGTCTACAATTTTATACAAAACTAAGTATATACCACAGCAGGTACGCCCATCGAAACCCAGGGATCGCCGGTGCAGGTCACGATTTAAGCCGAACGTCCCTGTCCAGGACGTAGTCTTTAACTCAGTAATATGCCCTAGAAATAAGAATTCGCTTTACAGTAGCTTTGAACATTGTGTATGTTTGTTCTATAATGTTTTTAGGTATTTTATTGTAAAAACGTGTACAATTTCCTAGAAATGATTTTTAAAGTTTAACCAGTCTATAAGTTGGTACTTTAAGCTTTGCGGTATTTTTAGTGGGCTTTGGCTTATCTACATTTGTAGGAAAATGGTGTACATTTTTTCTGACATACATCATTATTTCAAATACGTATAGCGAAGGCAGGGTTAGTATTTCAATTTCCTTGAAAAATTCCCTCAAGACTGACGGGTGCCCATGTTATATATGGCCCCGATGGCCCTTTTTTTGCAAAATAAAAAATAGACTCTAAGTCAGGAGCTGATCCCCATAAAATTAAACCGTATGAAATAATGCTTTTAAAATACACGAACTAAACCAATCTTGCCCTCGCTACATCAGTTAACTGCCTCATCTGTCTGACTGCAAACGCAGCAGAGCTCAACCTACTCGCTATGGCTGTAATATGGGATCCCCAGTTTTGAGTCAAGTGTTAATCCTAGAAAAACAGTTGACTTTATAAATTCAATGTTTTGACCGTCTAATTTAATATTCAAGTGTAATGCACACTTACGTAACATTTGGTGTGTTTACTAAAAAAAAAAATACATTTGGTCTTTTTAAGATTAAGTAACAAATAATTTGCAGCAAACCATTTAGAAATCATGGACAGAGTGTTGTTTGATTCAGTGAGCTTGGTATCTTTCCTATTTACCTTGAACATCAAGGAAGTATCGTCTGCAAACATGACTATGCCTGATTTTTGGCTTACCATGTAAGGAAGGTCATTTACATAAACAAGGAACAGGAAAGGGCCAAGAATTGATCCTTGGGGCACTACCATTTCCACCACAGTCTCTGCAGATACTGCACCGTTTACTGATACCTTCTGCAATCTCTGTGTAAGATAAGGTCTAACGAGTTCAAGGGCATCGCCGCAAATGCCACAGAATTTTAATTTTCGAATTAAAGTGTCATGATCTACACAATCAAAAGCTTTGGAAAGATCACAAAAGACACCAATGGCATCGTGTGAGTTTTCACAAACCTCTAAAATGGATTTAACTAAGCTAGCACCCGCGTCGGTGGTAGACCTACCCTTATTAAATCCAAACTGCTGTGGATGTAAAATTGTATTCGAGTTGGAATGTTGTAACATCTGCGTTAGCATTATTTTTTCGAATATTTTGCTAAACGCTGACAAAATTGACACAGGGCGGTAATCAGAAGGATTGTCCTGTTTGCCCGATTTGAAAATGAGTATTACTTTACTGAATTTCATTAAGTCGGGAACGATGCCTTCATCTATGCAAGTAAAGTAAAAAAAGCAAGTAGTCAATATAAATCAAAATTGCCGCCACCCTCTACAGTATTTTTGGTGAACTTCAAATAACGTGGGGTTTGACAACAGATAGTACGTACGTGCATGATAGTAACGAAACATGGTGTCTCTAGACCCAAAACTATGATACTTACGTCTTTTATAACACACGAAAAAATATATAAAAGAAACGCAAAAAATATTGTTCGACTCACTATGATATCGTGCGTGCGGCCTTGTACGTTTACTTTCGCGTACGCACTAAGGGGCGCTGGATGCGTCTTTTGAAGACGTGCGGGACGGTGTAATGCGCGGGAAAGTATTACTTATGTTCACAATTACCCCCCGTTCCCAATTTCCCCACTCACCCTTATGTATTTTTATAGTTTCATTCTAAGCATTCTGGATATTTTTTAACATTTTAATGATGTGGTTTCTTTATCCAAATCCCTCAAACTGAGGCATGTCGTTCCGCGAGTAATTATAAGTACGGATGCGATGTTCCAGATGCTTGCACGTCGCATCGTCGCGCCAAGAGTACTGTGACACCACGATGACATACTTATATGTTTGCTTACCGCCTGTCGACCTCAATCCTTACCTGTTGTTATATTTAAGTGTTTATTAAAAGCATTATGACGAAGACAAATATATGAAACAGGTTTAAATGCAGGAGATGATATTGCCAAATGAAAAGACAAAAGTTTGTGTGGGTTACTAAAATACCATAGCACAGAATAAATAATAGTACCTACTACGACGGACCATACATACCCAAGTAGCTACAGGCTGTATAGCAGCTTTTGCAGCTATTATAACTCTAGTTTGCGCGTTATACGCTCTTTATACCTACAGCTTGTGTGTTGCCTGGGTTGGGTAGGCTATTTGGATTTTTACCATTCCCGAGTAGTCTTATCATATCCTGAGATTTGCCTAGAATAGGTACCTGCGTAAGTACCGCCAAAAGGTATTAAATGCTATACAAATTCTAATTTGTATCTCTACTCGTTAAAATGTGACAATTCTAAGGACTTTCTTTGACTAAAGATAACTGGAAATTATTCCTGTTTCCTAACTACATTCGCAATTAAAGCGGCTATATTACTTCCCTTTTGTTTCAGCACGCTGAGTGTCAAGAGGTTACTCCTGCAAGGACAGCCGGTCGATGTGTACTTTGTTCCCGTTGCGACGCTGTTCATTCGCACAAAGGGCTGCAAGTGTTGGGAGCAGGCGCACAGAGCAGCGCAGCGCCGAGGTGGTATGCGCAGTGCGCGCCGCATTGGCCGCCGAGCGAGTGATAACCGCCGCGCCGCAAGCGCCTACTCAATGTGCCAAGTTTCGGTTTCGCCGCTCTCACTCCACTAGTCGCCGCACGTGCAGCCGAAGACGTCGCATCGCGAGCCCTCGCGTAGAGACGCCAACCGGAGTAACTCGAGTTTTGACCGAATAGCTACTGGCTACACAAGACATTTTTTATAAAAAAAAATATCTTGACGTTTGTGTGACATAATATGGGGCAACGCGACTGTCGAGATGTTTTGATATAAAATAAAAGTTGTGTGAAAGTTCTAGTAATTACTCGTTAAGTGTTAACTTAAAGTGCAGTTAAATTAGTGCAAAATGACGTCTCGTTCAAAGGAAAAAGTAGCAGCTGCATTCAGAAAGCTATTCCGGTCTCCTGAGAAACTGGACAATGAAGGGGCTGGGCCGAGTGGGTCACCGGCACGGCGCGGTCTGCTGCGACGACACAGGTACAGCTAACACACCTAATTAATTATCACAAAGAAACAAACACCTAATTACTCAATCATACGATATAATTTATTTCTGATTGCCGAAGACGTCCCACTTAAAAGCGAATCACCATCATGTTTATGATTTATGATCTATCAGAGTTTCAATTGTAATACAATACCTATAATTAAAATTAATATGATCATACCTACTCATTGATAACGCGAACTCCCTTTGTTTACATTGCCTCTGTAATCGTTGGAACTTCAACAACCACCCACTGTTCAAATTCTACACGTTCATTGTTCCAAAACTGCCATTCAATTCAAGATTCATCGCAGGCGGCGGGCGGATTTATAAGTTTTGTTCGAAAGTGTTGAGAAATGATACTAAAATGAAAGCTGTAATATTTAAAATCGAGCATAAACATGTAAGGTATATAAAAATATGGTTCAACGATCACTTTCGTAAGAAACTTTCAAATGTTCGAAACTCAAAAATTGGTCCCCAGAAACCAAACATCGTTTCAAACTGATCATCTGATGTTGTTGATGATTATTTAATGTAGGATATATTAACGAAAGAATTGTACTTAAATCTAAATAAACTCTTAAAAGTAGGTACCTATATAATGTGGCGGAAAGGATTATTACGACTACTAATTAAGCAGTAAGTTTTATAGCTTATCTCATTGTTAAAGGCCCGGGCACACCAAACGCGGTTGCGGACGGGTTTGCGGCACGAACGCGGGTCCGCGCCGTTGTCGAACGGCGCGGGCGGATTTACTATGGCACACCAAAGTAGCCGCGGGACCGCGGCGGTGCCGCGCCGCCGCGGTGTGGCATGGTACCTATATCCGCCCGCGCCGTTCGACAACGGCGCGGACCCGCGTTCGCGCCGCAAACGCGCCGCAACCGCGTTTGGTTTGCCCCGGCCTTAAATGGCGAATATGTTCCTTAGTTAATGAGTTAGTTGGTAGCTTCATGAATCAGGCTTTACTTTAAGGCAGCTCAGAGATGGGCATTAATCGAATATTTTTTTATTCGAATGAAGAATAATACACGATCTTATTTTTCGCGAATAAATCATTCGTCCGTTTTTTTGAATGACGAATGATATACTATTCGTTATTTCTTAACCAAAAAATCCAGGAATAATTGGTTATTTTATTCAAATAAATAACACGAATAATGTTTTTTAGAATTTTATTAGAAGAATGCTTATATACCTACGGCGATAAGTAGGAAGCTTAGTCCGTTAGTATATTAAAACGATCTTTCAGTTATTTGTAAATATTATGATTTGAGAAAAGTTAATTATTCAAATAAATAATTATTTGTGGCAATTCATTCGACGATTAAATCATTCGCGAATGAATTATTCCATGAATAAATTATTTACTACTTATGCGAACAAGAATAATCATTCGATATTTTTTATTCGTTATTCGTGAATAATTTTGTTTATCAACACCCATATCATAAAACCTCCATTGGTTAATCAAAAACCGTAGGAAATGACCACCATTTTGACAACCAATTAGGAAAAACCAGTGCTGCGATAAAGAAATAACATGACTTCTTTATCGTTTTTAGTAAAGAAATGAGATTAAATTTGGAACAGCTGTCAAAACTCAAGTGGGTCTCTATTCTAGTAGGGTGAAGGCGGCAACAGTGGCTATAGCGACAACAGTGGCGCACTAGCCGTTTTGTCAAAAATATTATAGACAGCTTTCTTTCTTTCTCACTCTTCGGAAGGTCTCCCGATAGAAACAGTTTACAACCAGTTCGCTTGCGTCAGCTATGTAACGAACCCGTGTAATTAATGTTTTTTTGTTTTGACGATGGAAAAAGTGAATTTTAAGGTAAGGTGAACTTTCTATTTTTTCACGAATATTTTGTTTTACCAATGGATTAATAATTTTGCTGAGAAATAAACTTAATTGAGGCCATTTTGACGTATACTGCACTTCGATTTAAGCAAAACTATCATGCGTGGTATAAGTTATATCCAAAATGGCGGTTTTGTACACAGTGGCTCAAATCGCTTGAGTACACAGTGGTCCATGATACACTGTGGTGACTGTGTACTGTAGGTACCTACTGATAATAAGTGCTCAGACATTAGTTTAGAAAATTTTACAAGATGTAATAATTGTCGTTAGTTTTTCCTTTCAGGATGGCTCTTCCAGCAAGGCCCCGTAAAATAGGGAAACAAACAGTTGACGACATGAAAAACGCTTTTAAAAAAAAAATAGTATGAGCGAGAGAAAACGGTCTAATGTTTTTAAATTTAAGTAACTTAAATGTATATTGATTATAAATTATAAGACAAAATATAATTTTTATTTAATGTTACATTTATTGTTTGGTTAATTCAATAAATAAAGACTGATAAAAAGCCGAAAATTACATTATTATTTGGGTTATAATTATAGATGATTCACTGTGAACTTGCCTGATTCACTGTGAACTGAGGGCCGATTCACTGTATGCCACCCCCAGTACACAGTGGCTCAAATAAGTTTTTTTGTTAAATACTGTTTATTTTCCAAAATATAACCTTGTGGTACTAAATCGATTAAAATATTCAATATATATTAGTTACACTATAATACTAATCCTTTTGCATCTTTCCAACACTCGTCCAAATCAAGTGACATCGCTCGAAAAAAAAGTGACCCACTGTTGCCGCCTTGACCCTATCCATAGATATTAAAACAGTTATTGATACGAAACGTCAATTCAGTATGTTTTTTTAATATAAACTGCACAATATTTGATCTCGAGTGACGTGAGAATAAAGACTTCATCCGTTTGTCTATGATTTAAAAAAAAAATGGTCTTGACGGAGGATCGCCGTGTTGGTGTTTTGCTGAACGAAAGTAGAATTGTTTTTGAATTGAATAGAAAAAGTTGTTTGTAATTTACATTTTAGCTGAAAATATGAATAGTAAGTAGTCTTCTCGGAGTGTGTGTGATGTGAAAATGCGCCAGATATCGGAAATATGCAGCCACGATTGCAACAAATAACTTGTTGCCAGAAAATATTGTTTCTGAACCCATCATGGAGGATTTATAATATGTGTGTAGATAAAGTTATGTATGCAACTCTGCATAATTTGGCCTTAAAACACACGTGCGATCTTATTATGAAACTCGCCTATCGGCTCGTTTCATGAAAACCGCACTAGTGTTTTAAGGCCTATCATTATGCAACCGTTGCATAAACTACTATTTTCTTATTTGTTATTCGTCATTCGAATTTTGCCCATCTCTGCTGCCGCCATGTGGCAATAGCCATAGGTGCATTTCGCAGTTGTTTGATAACACTTTAATAAAACATGAACGCAGTTACGTAGTCAGGGAATATTTGCGTGGCACCTAACGCAATTCGGTTTCCCAGTCATACAGTTTCTGGGCCTCTTTTGGACATTGGTTAAGCGATAACTCATATCGTCTGCTTTGTCTTTATCTTTGATTAAAAACAAAGTGAGAAACAAAACGCTATCACTTACTAATGTCGAGTGTAGAACATGTTCATCTATGAATATTGCAATTGGTACCTACCTATATCAGTAAGTACCTAAGTATAAAATAAATCGACTTCACGAAACCGATAATACCTACAATCCTTATCCTCCTACAATACAGACCACAATCGATGTTACACTGACGACTGCGTGTAAAGTGGGCCGCAGATAGAGCAATATTTACGATACGATAAATATTTGCATTTAAAGTGCTACCTCCATAGTATATGATCGAATAGCAGTTACTCGGTTATTGTGTTATGCAAGCTTCGCAGGTGGTTTGATAACTTGGAATTGACGTGTTCAATGGAGCCTAAATGAAAACCAAAATATTAACACACACACACATAGCATCACGCCCGAAATCCCTAATGGGGTGGGCAGAGCCACAAGACTACTTGTGGCCACGTTCGATTAATTAGTCCTAAGATGGTATGATGAACCGTATGGTGACAGGTGATCAGCCCATCGCCCATACAGATAGTCCACCATGTTGGAGAGGACCCGTCCCTTAGTCGACTTTTACGACATGCCAGGATGATAAGCATCTGCACGCATTCTATGCTATTTTTTCAATCCCTGTGCAGCAAAATATTAAACATATTTAAATTGTCAAATGCGTTTAAGATCTGTCAGAATACACCTACGAGTATTATAGAACTGTCGGTCATTAGCACAGTTAACGATTTAATTAAATCATATTTATGATTTTGGTGCACTGAGAAATTTTTTGATGCTGCGTGTGCATGTATTCGCAGCCAAGTCCAGAATAATGTCGAAGCATCCGAAATAATGTTGATTGTTACGTGGTAATGTAACAACGTATACACGCGTTTGTAGTCCGCAACATTATCCATGTAGCCGGGTCTCTACTTACGTTAGGTACATTTTTCTCCAGAATTAGGTACGTGGCATCCAGAATTATGTACGTACAGTAATTTTTTCTCAGTGTGTAAGCCGCCCTAATTGCACTTGATTCGTTGATCTGGTTTTAAATAATGTTCATTGATTATGAAATTTATAAAACATGTAATGTGATCAGCTATTTATTCTGTAACAGACACGCATTAACATGTAGTTTCTACGCATTGAGGGGTCAAGTTACGCTCACCAGTAAGTTCGTCAACGAAGTGTTATTTAAAAGAATCACACCCCTGCGGCCCTACCAAGGTTTGACACAAGGATAAGTTAAACCGTCTTATCTCTAAGTGCGTCTCTCTCACACTAGTGCCGACGAAAGAGATAGAGAGATAAACGGGTTTAGCTTAGCCCCGTGCAGCGGCGGCTTTACCTATGGTGCAGGGTGTGCGTTCCACGAGGGCGCAGCGGTCTAGGGTGCGCCGAATGACACTTGCCGCGCGCGCCGGCCGGTCGGGCTTACATTAGCCCGATGTCTGATCCAACTGCCACCTTGAACTAAACTGGCCCCCCGGCCACATACCCCGCCGTCCCGCTGCCGCACTGCTCGTACGCAGCTCGGATTCGGTTCGGATACGGTTGGGACGCAGTGCGCAAGCGTTCATACAAATAATACTATGGCTACTTCAGTCCGTCAATAATTTTCTCCAGAATGGAGATTCGCGGATGACGGAAGCTGGACCTAGTGCGTAAACTACTATAGAAATAGTTGTACGACTACTCCGGACCGTATTTTCACGGGTTCGGATCGGATACGGATCGGACGTAGTGCGTAAGCGCTCTCATAGTCACTCATATATATTTATTTGTTTGCTTCACATCGCACGTAAGAAAAACGTACATTAATTCTATTAACGCTTTACCATTAACCGCAGTAGGGCACTGATGCTATATTTATTTTAATTTAAAACGGAATTGAGAAAATTAAAACAATTGTTTCGCTTGTTCTAAATTGTTCGATATTAAGATCAAGGTGATATAAGTCAAACACGCACTCGGTACGAACACTGAACGGTTAAGGTCAGTTTCAGCTAGGTAAATATGCACCTAACGGTAGCGTACCATCCTTGTATAAAGTTAACCTACTTAAGGCATCGGAGATACATTATTTAAATTATTATAATACAGGCTGTTTTTATCCGACTCCGCCAAAAAGAGGCTGTATGTATGTTTATTTCTTTAGCACGCTCTATAAAAGCTCGATTTTAATATATGAAGTATTTTTAGATTCGTATTAATTGTCGAAATGACATAGCGTAGGTAGGTATATCATTTAACAAAAAAATAATTATTATAAAAAACAAAAAACACGACTACATAACCTATAAAAAGAGAGACAAGAAAAGGATTCTGCAGTACCCATTAGGGTCGATATGCTAATAGAAGTCGGTGACTTATCATAAAATCATATTAATAGCCATTCGAAGTCACCGAAACCAAACCGGTACGGTAGTACGATTTACACTTTCGGCATTTAGGCCTAACGAAACACTACATGACTTAGGGCATGGTCAAATCAAAATTTTAAAGACAACACTTAAACCCAGATTAAGCTTTGTAATGTAAATGTTACAAAGAAAATGATCGCTTCTTAATTTGCGTCGTGTCTTTATTATCATTTATCATTCCCGTGGCAGCACTTAGCTCGGAGACAAAGACTTTGTTTGCTTAAATACTGCTATTATGAATATGCAGCGGTACACATCATTGTCACTGATTTCATGCGGAACACTGACATGTCCACGTACCTATATGTTCATTGTGGTGGATAAACAAAGATTATGAACAAGCAAAATGTAACAACATTTCAAAGGATTTTAACACTATTTATACCACTACTGCGGCCCTAACATGCATGGCACAAAGAAAAATTAGAACCGTTTATCTCTAAGTGCGTCTCTCTCACACTAGTGCCGACGAAAGAGATACTCATAGAGATAAACGGTTCTAATTTATCTTTGTGGCATGCATGTTAGGGGCGCTGTTCAATTATAGAATAGCTCATAGACTCTGTAATTAATAAATGGAAATACAAAGTATGACTGGTAGTGGTTATCGCCATATAGAGGGAGTGATATCCTCTATATTACGAGCATACTACGATATCATACATTGTACAAATAGCTTCCGCTCCGTTAGTTTACACTATCGAATTGTTGTGTCAGTTTTTTTTATCGGCATTTCTTTCCCACTGCCATTGACATTATCAGGAAGAGATTGTCGTATCGTGAAACTTGTTGACTTTTATATTATTTTCTCTAGTTGTTTTGTTTACAATGCACTATAGAGTCAACAGCCTGCTCTGATTAGATTACAAAGCGAAAATACCGTTGCATAGGGTTCACTTTGAATACTACTTACGTATGTTCAAGTATGAACATTACATAGTAACATCTTTTAAATCTATACACAACATAAAATTGTAAAGTGGAAGATAACAATCAAAAAATACCATGGGGTCTTCAGAAAGGGCACCACAACAGATCTCAACGGTTTTTTAATTTAATGTCTGTTTGTCCAATTTTAAACTACTGGACGGATTTCAATGCGGTTTTCGATATTATATTAAGAGCTACTTCTGACAAGACATAGGCTATAGACATTTTTGGAAATATTACAGGAAAGGGCTAAAAGAGGGGGTTGAAGTTAGTATGTAAAATTAACAAATTTCCCTTAACTCTTGAAATTATGCATTTAGACCTTACTATATAAATGTTTGTTTGTTTGTTTATCTCCTATAGATACGTTCTTATACTATTCATCAGATTGCGATGAAACTTTGGTGAGTTGTCGTGCACGCGCCTGAAAATTATTATGACAAAAAAAACAGCATTGCAACGCAGACGCCGGGCAGAGCCAGTTGATAATAATACTCAATACAAACGGAATAACATACTTTTTTTTTGTATGTTGTATTTTGAATACTGGGTAGTGTGGCAGCTTGGCTTCGGGGGTTTTCTCCATCGTAGGTATTTAAAAGTACAATAGGTACGTTATCAGTTAATTGTCACTTAAAATAAACTGCTAATGAAATCATCGCTTAGAGAAACGAGCGCGGCGATTGAGCGAGCATTACCGATGTAAACGGGAGAGGAACGTGACGTGAGCACTTCACTGCGATCGTAACGTGAATGGTCGCAGCAGGTGCTACTCTATGCTATGCACATTCCTGCTCAAACCACTTTCACTCGCGCATGACAATTTTCCTCTATAATAAGATCGGCGAAAGATATCGGTTATAAATAGCCGATACCTTCTAATGCACTAGCTGTATATATTTAGGTTAGATAAAGTTAGATACCTAACTATTCCGCTTAAAGTAGTTTCTAGTAAGTAAATCGATATAGGTATCGCCACGAGAGTTGAGGTGAATGATTACACACACAAGTACACAATGCCATACAAAACAGAACACAAATTTGAAAATTCGAACTAAATTGTCTTGTCCACACATGACATGCCGCGGTGTGCGTGACCTCAACTCTCGTGGCGATACCTACAGTTATACCTAAGATTGGTTTTTGGAAACGGTTTTGAATTTAGAACCCTAAATCCATGTCATTGATGAGTGATGAGATATCGACCGACGGGATCGATCAACATCGACCGATTGGTGTAGAAACGTTTGACATTATTATCTACAGGTAGAGGTATAAACTAGGGACTACCTGATTAATGCTTCTTAAGTTCTGATTCGGTAAATACCTATCTCCCAGGTCAAATGGCAGGGGACTGTTATCTTTAGCCCAGTCGTCGCGTTGAACTAAATAAGACGTAAGTGGTTAGTAAATCGGTGAAAGTGACCTTACCGAATACTTACTTTATACCACGGATCGTCATTAAATTGATGGCTCACTTCGAAGAGAATTCGTACAATTTGTTGGGGGTAAGTGAACTAATCAGATACCATGGGGACCCCTAGTCGCAATTACTTCGGTTACCTAGCTTAAACGGTCTTTAAGCATCTCGACTCGACGATACTCAGGAAGCGCTTGATGATTTTTGATCATGCCGCCAATAGAAAGAATTTACTTAAAAGGCTACCTTGATAAAAGCACCGGCCAAGTGCGAGTCGGACTCGCGCACGAAGGGTTCCGTACCATTATCTATAATCAAGAGAAAAAAAAACACGTTTGTTGTATGGGAGAGCCCCCCATATATATATATTTTATTTTAATTGAATTATTTATTTTTAAATAATTAAATTATAATAAATGAATATATAACTAAATTTGCTGTGAATATTTCAAGCGTCTACCTGTTGCCGTTATCAATATCGAGCAAAAACGAGCAAAAAATCAGGTTTGTTGTATGGGAGCCCCTTAAATATTTATTTTATTCTGTTTATAGGGTTTTTAGTATTGTTATAGCGGCAACAGAAATACATCTGTGAAAATTTCAACTGTCTAACTATCACGGTTCATGAGATACAGCCTGGTGACAGACGGACAAACGGATAGCGGAATCTTAGTAGGTAATAGGGTCCTGTTTTACCCTTTGGGTACAGACCCCTAACAAGACACACGACTGCAGACAACGAATAATATAAATTTACCCGCGTACCATTTATTGCAAGTGGGTTTTAGTAATTTTTACAATCTACTCTTCACTTTGTAGACAATAGACAATATTTAATATTTCTTGTGAAAATTACTATAGAAATAAAATATTTTTGCTTCCTCAACACGTCAATATACCTACTTATTAAAATAAATTTTGAATTTTTTTACACATACATACATAGCATCACGCCCGAAATCCCTAATGGGGTGGGCAGAGCCACAAGACTAATTGTGGCCACGTTCGATTAATTAGTCCTAAGATGGTATGATGCACCGTATGGTGACAGGTGATCAGCCCATCGCCCATACAGATAGTCCACCATGTTGGAAAGGACCCGTCCCTTAGTCGACTTTTACGACATGCCAGGATGATAAGCATCTGCACGCATTCTATGCTATTTCTTCACTCCCAGTGCAGCAGAGGAGCTGAATTTTTTTAAAAGACGAATATAAAATAAGTAACCCAATTTTCCCATTTGTATGACAGAATAGATAACACCGGTCAACAGTGGATTTGTTGCACTGGATATTAAACTAATTTCGAGTAATTTGATGCTAACAATTAATGAAACAGTGAATTATTTTGGAATATTGGCTCTGTTTTTTTTTTACAATAAATCAAAAGTCCTTTCTCTACGTAACAATAGTGACACCAAAATCATGAAAAAACATGAGTCGATTCAGTAGGTACTTTCAAGAATATTATACGTAAACTGTGTACTTGAAAGTAGAGAAATCCGGAGAGATATTCAGCGCAACAATTTTTTTTTGTTGACCTTTGTAATTCTTTGCTGTTTCTACGAGAAAAGAAACTGGCATTGACATTACTTTTTTTAAATAGAGATCGGTCCATAGAATTTGCTTTCTTGACGTACAATTGGAGTTACGTCCTTGTAGAATGAGTACGTTTTAATAAATTAATAATAAAATGAATGTTCATCCTAACGAGAATTAGACAATATCCTTCCTTAGCCTTCTCTTTACGCAGAATACACTGAGTGAACTAACCAAATTATAGAACTAGAAATATGAAATGTTGTCAATTATTGCAGATACATTAATAAAAAATAATCATGTATTTCTTTCGAACTATAGCCATAGCCACGCCATTGTTTTGATGTGTTACATCTTTCCTCTCGCTTTCCTGCAATCTGTGGGAGTGATTTCGTGAAAAGGGACGGAAGTCTATAACAGGAAGCCGGGGAAGCGCGCGCTATTTGATTTGACCAATGAGCGTGCGCGGTGGTAGAGTCGTAGCTGGGGAACCGCGCACTTATTTGATTTGACCAATGAGCGCGCGCGATAGTAGAGTTGAAGCCGGGGAAGCACGCGCTATTTGATTTGACCAATGAGCGCGCGCGGTGGTAGAGTTGGCCGTCAAATGGTACCTTAATGGTCCCAACCCATTTTCCGAAAGGTTGGTCCTGTCAGTAAACAGTGTCTGCGTGTGTGTGACGAGAAAATATATTAATAAACGTATTTATAGTTGATAATATGTTGGTGTTCCTAAAACTTAATTCTTACCTTCGTGTTTAATCAATACATATAAAACAGTACCGTGACTTACTTATAACCAACGCACAGCCTAAACGGGTGGTCCTAGAAGTTTGAAATTTGGAGGAGACATTCCTCGAGTACCCTAGAGGTGCACTAAGGAGGGATTTTTTGAAATTCTATCCCTAAAGGGATGAAAAGAGGTGATAAAGATTGTATGGGAAATACCGCGGGCGAAGCTGTGGCGGGTCCACTAGTGTAGGTATAATTTGACAGCTCTTGCTCCGTTTTCTCTGCGACAGCGTCCAACTCGCCTTCGACGGCAGTGCTGTGCTGTGCAGTTTTTCACATCGACTATTTATTTAGTTAATAGTATTTAAGATTTTAGATTACTTACTTACTTACTTGTACTCATCTGCCTTTGTACTAAACTTATAGCAGCAGTGTTATGGTTGAATGAACATCTTATAAAATTATATTCAAACCTTAATTGCAGTCCGACTGCATTCCTTAAAAGCGAGTCATGAAAGGTATTTCCGTCGGTTTACCTCAACACTCCCACGGTAACGGATAAAAATCAGCGGTGTTTAGGTACCTAAACGGTATTGGACAATACCGTAAGTAAATAATTTTAAAAAAATTGGACAAGGGATTTTTGTACCTAAACTATAAATAAATAGTACCTATTGCAAGTTAGCGTTAGGGTTCATAAGACATATATATGGCATATTGCCCATTCCTTGAGTAAGTAGGTATCTATCTTATATGAATACGACTAGCATAGTTAGCATAAGAAAGCATGTTTTACTAAATATTTGACGTAATTCAACTTCAGTTTAACGTTAATAGCGAAAACTGTTATAATAATAATCTATATACAGGGTGTACCTAAAACCAACGATAAAACGAAAGGAGCTGATAGGGCGGCTCAAAAGCTACTAGATTAAGTAATTTTGACTTTAAAAAATATCATAGTTTTCGAGATAATGGCACTTTCATAAAACTCGTGGTTTTGGATTGTCGCCAAGTCGCTCCATATGCCCATCACCTTCATCCTATGTAGCGACTTGGGCGCCTCGGACTGTATGGCAATATGCAGTGGTTGTAGGTGTAGGAGAACCTCCAACGCTGCCGTCGGCGTTGTCCTGAACGCCCCAGTTATGGCCATGCATGCCGTCCTCTGTACCTTCGATAGAGAGTCCTTGCATGTGCTCAATATTGCTCTCGGCCACCAGGCCACGCAGCCGTACAAGATTATGGGCCTTACCATCATAGTGTAGATCCATTTTAATACCTTAGGGTTTAAGCCCCATGTTTTTCCGTAGGCAGATCTACACATGCCAAATACTCTGAGGGCTTTCGTTGTGACACTGTCTACGTGTTTCTTCCAGGTCAGTTCTTTATCTAGTGTGACTCCTAAGTATTTCACATCACTGGACAGTGCTATAATCTTACCATACAGTTTGAGTTGCTGCATGTTTCTAAGGTATCTTTTTCTGGTATTACCACTGTTTTCTTTGGATTAATAGACAGCTGGTGTTTACAGCACCAGTTTTCCACCTTAACTAAGGCCCCATTCATGATCTCTGATACTGTGTACGGGAACTTGCCATTGACAAGTATCAAACTCGATCAAACTACAGGTCGAATTTTGAAAAATCTAAAATTTGTTTGATTTCTTTTTTCTTACCGCTACTACATCATGATATAAAAAAATGTTGAATACATACGATAGCATAGTTTTTCAGGAACATCATACAAAAAACAGATTTACAAAATATTAAAATTTGCACTCGTATCAAAAATCACGAGTTTTATAAAAGTGCCATTATCTCGAAAACTATGATATTTTTATTAAAGTCAAAATTACTTAATCTATTAGCATTTGAGCCACCCTACCACCTCCTTTCGTTTTATTAGTAAATTGATTTTAAGGTAGTTTTGAAATTCCATCCCATAAGGGGCAAAGTTTATATGGAAAATACCGCGGGCGAAGCTGTGGCGGGTCCTCTAGTAATAAATAAATCAAGGACCAATCGGTACACAAATCGATCTAGTCCCAAAGTAAGCTCTAAAGGCTTGTGTTATGGGTACTTACTTGATGACGATATACGACAAGCGGGGAACACAGCGTCGCAAGGTATAAGGGATCTAATCGGTGGTGCCAGTTTTGCTTTTACCAAATTTACCAAGTTATTTTTTTGGATAAGTGCGAAAGTGTGTTTGTTGGTTTGTCCTTCTTTCATACAGCAACGGAGTAATGGATCGATGTGATTCTTTGAAAACAGATAAGTAGTTTATTTATTTTACGAGAACCAACCGCATTAAAAGATCAGTAGATATGTGTCTTGAGTACCGACCGATACAGAGCAATTATAGGAACTCAATGTCGTGGCGAAATAGAATTACAAACTTTACGGGTGTGTATGCTTTTTTTGTCACTCTTTGGCCCAAATTATATTGTTAATCAAGCTTTGAATTTTGTATTTTCTTTTATTTATATTTTTGTGTCCGCAGTTGTTCTACTGACAGTTAAACTTTTGCTCATTATTTTCTCTGTTGTGGTTGTCTGGAAGATATCGCTATCTAAGGATAAGACCGCCTATTGTTCCCTAACTTTATTTTTTGTGGTGTTCAATAAAGAATATTGTATTGTATTGACAGCGCGCGCTAACTAGTTAGGTGGGTGGATTTCAAAAAAAATGTACGGATTAAGGCGTAGTTAAGAAAAAGTTAAAAAAGTTTCTCTACGCTAATTTTCGTAACACAGTGGAACTATTTTACTTTTTCTTAACTACACCTTAATTACGTATTTTTTTTTTAAATTCACCCAAGTGTGTCTCTCTCACTCACTGTGTTACGAAAATTAGCCATATATGTATGGTTAATTTTCGTAGCGTAGAGGAACTTTTTAAACTTTTTCTTACTACGTATTAATTCGTAGTTTTTTTTTGAAATCCACCCACCTAACTAGTTAGCGCGCGCTATCAATACAATACAATACTCTTTATTGAACACCACAAAAAGAACAAAAAAAGTATACACTAACAAAATAAAGTTAGGGAACAATAGGCGGTCTTATCGCTAGATAGCGATCTCTTCCAGACAACCACAACAGAGAAAATAATGAGCAAAAGTTTGACTGTCAGTAGAACAACTGCGGACACAAAAATATAAATAAAAGAAAATATAAAATTCAAAGCTTCAGTAACAGTACGATTTGGGCCGAAAAGTGACAGCCTACTTATATCCCCGAAAAATTAATTTCCTGAGGGAACAACGATAACCAAATTCCACGCGGACGAAGTCGCGGAAAAAACCTAGTTTAATTAAAAGGAGTCTTATTGCATTGTATTAGTGTCTAACCAATAAAAACTAAGAAGGGACGTAATCCAGGCTGCCCGTTCCGAAGTAGTTATGTACATACAAACGAATGGTACCGAAATCCTAATTTAGTTAGCTAATGTCGCACATCAACTGTAACGCCTTAACAATGACCCACCTCTCACACCGGTGCGTTTCTCTAACGTGCGCAGCGGCTGAACAGCGGATAAACGAAACTATTAATTAAGACTGTAAGATCAAGTCATTCGGTCTAAATTTGAATGGCATCGCTGATCAGTCGCTGCGCACTTCAAAGAATCACATCGCTGTAAGTCTTATTGTTATGCATGCACGTGTGTAAAAATATAAAACATTGCCAAGAATAATGTTTGTTGTGCCCATAAAAAGAGCTCAAGGAGATCTAACTCTTGAGTTATAATCATTCTTTTACGCACACGGAAGGGACTAACAAGGAAGTTAATCGGCTTAGCTACGTTTCTATGGTTTTCATTATTGTAATGATTATACCTAACCGGCAAAATAGCTACTTTAGTTGCATTGATAATATATAATAAAAAGTAAAGTTAAAAGAATTAAACCCGACGGGTGACGAAAGCATTTTCGCTCCTAGTATGACGCACCCTAAGAATTATTATATAGCTTGTGACATCCAGCGGCCCTAACATGAATGACACAAATATAAGATAGACCGTCTTATCTCTAAGTGCGTCTCTCTCACACTAGTGCCGACGAAAGAGATAGTCATAGAGATAAACGGGTTTAATTTATCTTTGTGTCGTTCATGTTAGGGCCCTAGGAGCTAAACTGGAGTATCCGATTTTTGGCTTCCAGCAGTTGGGTAAAAACTAAACGACAATGCATCGTTAATTACAGAGACGGTGTCAGTCCAGCGGAAGCGGGCAGCCTGCCGGCCAGCCCAGCGACGGCCACGCTCAGCAAAAAGAAGGGCGCAGCCGCGAGTGACGTGCGCGAGCGCGCCGCCGCCGTGCGCACGCGCCGGCTCATGAAGGAGCTCAAAGAGATCCAGAGGTCGCAGGAGAGCCGCCCGGATCCCTTATTCACGGTAAACATAGCTACTTTTTACAGCATAGCTATTTTTTATACTGCGAGCTTGTTCTTAGTCTTACCAGATGCGAAACCCCATTGATTGATAGTGTAGGTGCACTACGTTTATACAACATGATTTCCCATATATACTTAGGTACCTAAAGTCCAGAAGGTAGAATGTTGCCGATGCCAACAGAAATGTATTAACATTCGCTTCATAGAGTCAGATAATGAACGATTAACATGTTCGATTAACACTATTATGGGCGTAGCGAGGTACTTACGGGCAACTGATCCGCCGCCCCTAGATGATGCCGCGAAAAAAAATATATATATTTTTTTTTCATTTTTAACGTAACCTGGCTCCATTATTCCTCGTGCAGCATGTGCATTTAGGTATATTATTGGTTTTTCTTCGCCTGCCTGCTGCTTAACAAAGTCATGGCCACGCCCTTGAACACTATAGTGGTTTATTAACTTACTATGAGTGCGGCCCTTACTTACTACCCTTAGTTAGAAAAGGGTCTAGCATACATTTTTTATGGCACATGTTAACAAACCCATAAAAGTTACTGTGTTAGGCCCTCAAGTGTTGCGTGAGTGTGCGAAATTAAAATAACGATTCTCTGTTAACATTATCGAAAAATCTTTAGCCAGTTCTCATAAAACCGAAAACAGTTCGCCTATTTTTATACAGCCGAATTAGTATTTTGTGTCATTTTCACATTATTGTTATGCAGGTAGTTTTTGCCATTGGTTTATGAAGCACTCACTATTTGCCCTTTCAAGATTAGGCCTATCATTTATTTTGTATTGAGCGACATAGATGTTAGTTTAACAACAAGGACAATAGTAGATTGTTGCACCAAGCAGAAAGTGATTCATTATTGCGCCGAGTGTTGGTTTGGAGCCCGAACGCAAGTGAGGGCTCTAAAAACACGAGCGCAATAACAAATCACTTGATGCGAGGTGCATAATCTGCTTTTCTTTCTACTACTGCGAAAAGTTGGTAAAAAAACGTAAAGGTACAGTTAAACCCAACTAGCGAAGTAAAAAGGATTTTGGCACCTATTATGACGCACCCTCAGGTTTTTTATATAGCCTATGACACTTTCGCGTTCTCCCCGAATCTTAAGATACCCTATTTATTAAAATCGGTCTATTGGTTCTGAAGCTAAAGTCGAAAATCCGAAAATTTTCACAGAAATCTTGTATCTAGTCTATTAATTGTCATATTATGCCAATTTTTTTTTTTATCTTTTTGTACCCCATACTATCTTATCAGCCAGTGCTTTGAGCATAACATTTTAGACGAGACAATCACAGTTCGATATGGCCGCCGATATGTGGCCTGTTTTTTTTTTTTGCTAACGGTAAGTCCGCAGTAGAGTGGTCGGCTGTCCCATGCCTCGGGCTGTGAATGGGCGGATTGGGTAGCTGTTGGTGTAAACTTCTTGATCAACCAACCAAATTAAAAAAAAATACAAAACAGTGCAATAATGAAATTTGTATGCAACTTTATTTGCTCTAGAGCAAATAAGGGCTGCTTTGTGCTGAGTATTTAAGGCCATTATGACGAAATTAAAGCGTAGTAGGAAGAAAAATAAATTATTTATTGGAAGGTAGGCTTATGGCCCGCTCCGTATTACCTGCGCGCATACCCGTACAAACCAGTCTGCTCAGTAAGGCGCGTCCACATGAGGACGGGAACACAGTAGCTCGCGCAAGCTGTATAGCGTGGCTTGTGCAATCGTTGACCTACCGAAGGTTGAACTGCACGCACAGTTCTTGCTTTGAACGGTTTTACTTGAGCTTATTGACGGTCGGTCAAACCACACCATAGCTCTCAAAACACACAGATCTGGTGTGCGTACTTGTACCGTGTTGCCACTGTTTTGTGTTCCATCTCTTCATAGCTGGGCACCGTTAATCAAATAGTTAACTTCGTTAATCGTTAATCCGACACTAAAAAGTTAAATTCGTTAAACGTTAAAGCGTTACATTATGGAAGATTTAACGGAAGTTAATGTTAATCGTTAACTCGGAATAGAAATTACATTTTATATGTTGTTACGTTAGCGATTAAATTATAAAATTGGTATGGGCTGTAGAAGTTCAGGCACGACATGAAAAATAAATAAAAGGAATAGTGACTAGAGTTTGTAGTGTAGAAATCAAATTCAAATCAAAATCTATCTGAGATAAGCCGCGCGGTGTACTTTTGGAACTTTATTAACGTATAACGGACTTTAATTGTTTTAACGAAAGTTAATGAGTCCGTTAACAATTTTTAAAGTTAACTTAAAAGTTAATCCGTTACTCCAAATGTTAAGAATTAACGGTCTTGTGCCCAGCTATGCATCTCTTTGTTCAATTTTGACTGTGCAATTTGAAATGCGTAGCCAAGACGGAGCGTGTGGCCGGGTCATAAATAACAATTGTTTATTTATAGGTGCTTATCCTCTATATTTTAATTTATTCTGGCTACATTTATAGGTGGAACTAGTAAATGACAATTTGTTCGAGTGGCACGTGCGGCTGCACCAGATAGACCCCGAGAGCGAACTAGCCGCGGACCTGAGAGAGCTCCACATCTCCAACATTCTGCTGCACCTAGTGTTCCCAGAGAACTTCCCGTTCGCGCCCCCCTTCATGCGGGTCATCGAGCCTCGGATAGAGAAAGGATTCGTTATGGAAGGTGAGACGTAATGCAGTGCAGCATGTCTAGGACAGCTAGCCTGGGTGTTGGATATACCATACCATTCCATATTTGGATAGTTTGATAATTATGATCTAAGCAACAAACTACGCCATGTTAAGTCAAAAGCAATCAGAAAAATACTTAATGACAAATGTGCCAGCGGAAGTTGTAACTCTTGCATAGAGTATATATGTAGGTTCCTAGTGTATAATTCAATGACAACTAAACTCAGCAGCCCTAGCTAGGTTGAAATGAGGATAAGTTATCATTTTCACCATTTTATCTCTCAGTGCATCTCTTTCTTCGATACTTACTAGTATCAGAGTCACTGAGGGATAAGATGGGGGTTAACTTATCTTCGTATTAACCTTGCTAGGGTCGTAGATTGTAAAGTGCGGGAAATACTCGCGTTGTCGGGTGTTTAGTCTTCTTTGACTGATACAACAGGATCTTAAATAGTTAAGATCATCTTCTATTGGCTTATGTATGCCCCCTTATCATAATTATGTTTATTGTGGACATGAAGCGTTCGTCCTTGCCGCACCAGCCCCGTAGCGCACATTTGTTTATCATGCAAATAAATCATTCGTCCCTTTCGCACCAACGTATTAGTTGAAAAGTGACAGATGCTTTATGTGCGCGATAAAAGCTAGTGTGCTAGGTTTTCTGGCGTGTACTTCTCTAACTCGCCAACGAGCGCCCACCAACGAGTCTTATTATTATTACGAGCACCTTTAGAAAAACCATCTCACAAATGGTTTTCCTAAATGGGCTCGTAAACGAGCTAGTTTTTCGGCAATTTATTGCTGCAATTCTATCCCCAAAAGGGTACATATTACATCACTAATGGGGACAAAAAGTTTGCATTCAATGCGGTTTGCAGGACAAACCGATTTGCAGCAATAAATTTCCGAAAATCTAGCGCGTTAACGGCGGCGGTGGCGGCGGCAGGAGCTAGCTCGTCGACGAGTGAAGCGTTTCACACGTTTTGTAATAAATGGTTGATCGCAACGCGCGTCTTATAAGTAGCTCCCATTATGTAACTTTAGACGCATTTCTTGGGTAATAGTGTCCATAGCGTGGGCCTAGTGCTCATTACCCAACTGTAGGTATGTCCTAAAGCGCCCTGGGTCGCAGGTGGCGCGATATGCATGGAGCTGCTGACGCCGCGCGGCTGGGCGTCCGCGTACACGGTGGAGGCCGTGGTGATGCAGTTCGCCGCGAGCGTGGTGAAGGGGCAGGGGCGCGTGGCGCGCGCGCCGCCGCGGCCCTCGCGCGAGTTCTCGCGCCGCCGCGCCGAGGAGGCCTTCCGCTCGCTCGTCAAGACGCACGACAAGTACGGCTGGGTCACGCCGGCGCTCTCCGACGGTTGAACCCCATAAGGTAAACAATAGTACGTTGTGCATCTAGGGCCGAGTTTGTTATCCCCTTACTACCCTGAATACACACAATGTTTTCCATCACATTTGCGAGGAAATTACATAAAAATTAGACAAAAAATATATATATATTGGTTTTATTCCCATTGTACACCGTGAATTACCAGGTGGGGAGAATAAACTGTATGTCGCGATCACCGCCGGCGCCGCGCGCCCCCGCCGACCTGGCGCATACATAACTGCCCGTGGGAGTTATGGATTTTGTATGGTTTCTAACTCCCTCTGACGGCAGCGCATATAGAGGAGTTAAATCGGCTATAGTTGCTCTTTACGCCTGCGTATAATAATACTCTATCCGAGCAAGTGTGATGAAAAAAATATAGTAACTTGTTCATACTTTTGTAGCTATTACCGCCATTTAAGGTACCTACCGCCAGTATGTTAGGGCTGTATGAGGGAGACGCAGCACAAAGCACTTCACGTTGTACGTTAAACATATGGCAAACTATGAGAGTGTTCACGCCGAACTGTTATGAACGTTCCCATAGTTGATTTTTGTCATAGGTATGTTTAAACTATTTTTCCTTCAAGATCCCTAAGCATGACCGATAGGTTCCCGTGTTTCCACAGAGAGCAGAGGTGTAGCTTGGTAACCAAAGTCTACTTCTCCTGACTAAACTTCGTCTAAGGGAGACTCTTTCTAGTTGCTAATCTGTCCAGCTGAGAATCTGTACAGCTGGGAATCTGTCCAGCTGTGAATCTGTCCAGCTGAGAATCTGTCCAGATTAGAATCTGTCCAGCTGCCCTGGAGGCTGTGGATTTACTCAGCTGCCTGCTGTATGTGACGTGACCGTCATCTCCTTATTAAATGTTACCTAAAAATAAAAAGAATTTACGTAGGTTTCTATCGACTCTACCGTTTACCACTCAGGCGCTTAGTAAAATTTTCTTTTTTATATTTTCCAGGTTGATGCAGCTGCTAACATCTGACAGTCGATACCCGGATTAGATCTCTATTAGTTAATTCATCGGAAATTATTTTTTAAGTATTCTAATACTATAATGGTTTTTATAAAGCTATCGTTAGATGACGAGTACGACTGTATCCCCTTAGCAGAGTTCCTCGGCTGGGGAACTGAAATGATTGATCAGTGTTTTCATGCTTCAATTAGCATTAATCTTGTAATTAAATTACGATAAACGTATTGGGAGTGATGCAATTTATTTTTGTTAAACATAAAATTCTCAAAAATAGGTATAAATATAAAATACATAATTTAATTGTTTTGCAAAACGATTTTCAGTGAATATTATATAATTATATATAGTCGCTTATCATCCTGAATAGGGAATTATGAAATGTATGGACTTCTGAATCGAAGTGGAAGCCGTGCACGTATCGTGTTGCATCGCCCAGAAATATTTTATCTATAACTAAACATTCTCTGAAATGTTTACCTACTAACAAAGTTTTTGTAAAAAGTCAAATATTATTTGCCATGTGCCAAACGTAGCCATATCGGAGATAAACTATAAGGTGTGCCTGCATAAATTCAAATTGCACTGATTACACCTTCCTAAATTCAGTCGCGAGAGAGGGACGCCGCAATACGTTGGAATGTGATTGAGATATCTCCATAAGTATCTAACGTATTGCGGCATCCCTCTCGTGACTAAATTTAGGAAGGTGTAATAACCCCTTTTAGAAGATTTCTTTAAAGCTTAAATACCTATAAATGTGGAGGTCTTCGTGCAACATAAATTCAATATGCTAGAAATAAAGATCAATTTGGTTATCATTATGTGGGATATGTCTACTTTAAGCATAAAACTGGCAAACGAATGTAAAAAATCATCAAGTTACTATTCAAAATTATAATGCGATTATTTGATTGGTCAACCATATAAAACTGTATAACGTTCTAAAGGAAATGTTTCCGTCCCAACGTCATTTAACAATTCGATATTGTAGATATGTAGTGTATGTACTATATTAAATCTTTTCCAACAAAACAAATATTATGCCCTCTAGTAAACAATAACACACACAATAGACAAGTTGCTAGTATAAAGATTTTTGGTAGAAACTGGTTGGCATCATTGACACTATTCGGAGGTATATCCGAGGCTCGCACCACAGCTTAAACGCTTATTACATAAATCACTTACGAGAGGGACGCCGCAATACGTTGGAATGAGATGGAGATATCTCCATACGTATCTTACGTATTGCGGCGTTCCTCTCGTAAGTCACTAATTTAAGAAGCCTTTTAGCCCCTTAAGCTGAAGGCCCGGTCAAATTGTGGGCGCAGCGTGACGCCACGCGATCTATCCCTCCCACTCACACCAATGCAATACAACATAATGGCATCGCATTCGCGCAGTCACGCGCGTGAGTGCGGTGCGGCGCCATTGTCTTGTTTTGCATTTAGTGTGAGCGGGATAGATCGCGCGCGCTGCTGCCGCACCCGCTATGTGACCGGCAGCTCAATTACGTATCACAATTGGTATCGGTTTGGCTCTAAATGCAAACCAATTTAGTCATCACTCGATGTAAATAAGGGTACAATTGGTTTACTATTCGCGAAAGCGATAATTGAGTAGCGGGACTTAAGCGCGCACTACGAGCTTTTGTCGCGGCGACAATCGGCTATGTCACTATACATTTCTACGTCCGAGAGATTCGACTGTCGCCGCGACAAACAATCTTAGTGCGCGCTTAGTCTTAGCGTTTATTGCGAATGATTCTGTTCAATTTAATATTTACTCCGTTATTATAACTACTAAAGATATTGATCGGTCAATGCCAAGACTTTACCTACCAGTCAACTACTGAATTAATGTAAATGTCATTGGTTTCCAGTAATGAAAGAAGATAATTAAATAGGTACATGACTTTGAAGACGTAATGCAAAGCCAATGTTTCCGGCTCCGATGAAGAGGGAAAAAAATCGTTTTTAACTTTAGCTAATTTACTTAATACAGAAATTTATATTTGGAGCAAGGTGTCCCATTTTAGGGAAATATTAAGGATAAATTTAAAATCAATAAAAAGTGGATATCTTGATTCCAGCACTGCAGGAACGTGCAGTCTTTATTAACTTAGATAAAATGTATTTAAAACAACGATTTTGCATTACCTCTTCAAAGTCAGGCTGTATATACTTGTTATCAACTTTAATAGCTTGTGGCAGAGTGCTGGGCCAGAGATGCGACGTATTGAAGATACAGGTATCTGAAATACAGATAAAAGATACAAAATACGTAGGTATTTTCATCTTATATCCAAAATACTGTTTTGTAAACGTATTTGTATCTTGTATTTAGATACCACTCGTTTCGTATCTTAGTATTTCGTAAATATTATGTTTGCTAAAATACGTTTAGTCACAATTACTTATGCATTTATTAACCGACTTCAAAAAAGGAGGAGGTTTTCTATTCGACCCGTATACCTATTGGTCCTCTGCTGCACTGGGAGTTGCTTCTCTGCTGCACTAGGAGTGAAGAAATAGCATAGAATGCGTGCAGATGCTTATCATCCTGGCATGTCGTAAAAGTCGACTAAGGGACGGGTCCTCTCCAACATGGTGGACTATCTGTATGGGCGATGGGCTGATCACCTGTCACCATACGGTTCATCATACCATCTTAGGACTAATTAATCGAACGTGGCCACAAGTAGTCTTGTGGCCACGCCATTAGGGATTTCGGGCGTAGTGCTATGTATGTATGTATACCTATTTTGTTTTTACATTTACTATGCCACCTTATAGATACAACTAAACGCAACCTTGAAATTTAAATCAACCTATCAAAAATGAATGATAAAATGCTTGAAGAACTGGTTTTACTTAAGTCTTAATTAAAGCCTTAAAAATATATATAAATATAAATATATAATTCATGTAATACTCAAGCTCAATAAAATTGGGTTTCCTTTCAAAAAGTATTTTATCCTTCAAAAGTAAGTACCTAAGTATTTAGAAGATACGTATTTTAACTATATATAGTATTTCATACAAGATACTTACGTATTTATATATAGTATTTCAGATACAATTTCCAAAAGTACTTAAGTACTTATGTGGGTGAATTTCAAAAAAATGTTACGTACTTAATTAAGGCGTTGTTAAGAAAAAAGTTTGAAAAGTTCCTCTGCGTTACGAAAATTAGCAATACAATTATATGCCTTATGGCTACAATTAATAAGGTATATAATTGTATGGTTAACTTTCGTAATACAGAGGAACTTTTTTAACCTTTTCTTAACAACGCCTTAATTACGTACAAATTTTTTGAAATTCTCCCATGTATCTCGTGTCTGGGTATTGCAAATACTTATTTTAGGTAATACTATCTCGTATTTTGTATTCCTGATACTTTGTATAGGGTACCTTGTACATCTCTGGCTGTGATTAAGGCCTTTGCCCTATTGGGTAGGACTTCTATCGCTGATCTTCGAAATGTTCAGCATAACATAACGATAAACGCCCGTTCCCAATATTCAATCCGCGGATAGATTTTGTATGCGGCAAATATCAATTTGTAACCTCTAGAACCAAATCAGCCCGCGGATTGAATATTGGGAACGGCAATAACTGCGTCGTGTGTCCAGTGAGGCCCTTATTAGAGTTATTGTATGTCCTATTAAACTAAAGTATTTTATTAAAATCTAAGCCGAAGTTTTCGCACAACTTAAATACACAATTTATATCTTTTAGATATTTAATATTACATAAAATGTCATTCTATGTCCTATATTTAAAATAAAACCCAATCTTTGTAAAGTATGGCAGAGTCAAATTATGTATGTAGGTATTCTATTATTTTTTGAGTCACAAGTGCTCAAATTAGTTGATAATTTTGAAATGAAACGTGTAACGAAAGGCTTGTGGTAACTTAAATTTATTATATGAAAAAAAATGTCATATTGTATGTAATTTAGGAAATATTTCTTGATGTCGTTGATTTGTTTAGTAAACCAAAGATGTTTATTTTTATGTAATATTCCAATGCAGTGCAAGATGTGTATTTATACCTGGATTATATGTACAATGTTATGGGTGTAATAAATTACATGCTCAAGGAATGTCTATTTTTATATCCTAACAGATTTCTTTAATTTTTTATTACAAGGAATATTTATGGCTGCCACTATAGTACTGAAACCTTGGGATGCTACTGCCCTGAACAACTCGCTGCTTTAGTAGAACAGTGACACAATTCACACTTAAATGGTCTCCGATTAGAGACTTTAATTGAATAGTATTAAGACTTTTAATAGAATAGAGTTTCATTTCGAGTTGTGCCACTGTTCAACTAAAGCAGCCAACTGTTGTACGTCCCCTCAGAAAAGTAAAAAGTTGTTCCAATACCTAACCTAGTTGAACAAATCATATGAGTTTATACCCTAACAGATAATTAAATCTCCACTCAAGAGCCTGCTAGTTGGATTTTGATCAATTGTATGCACGGGGCGCTTAATAGCAGCATACTACTATGCATAGTATACTTTCATGCATAATCAGTGTCCACTTGTATTTTTTAACTGACTTCAAAAAAGGAGAAGGTTCTCAGTTCGTTGGTTTATTTATCGACCGAGCGAGCGAAGCGTCTCCATTTCAGCTTGGGCAAAAATGCTTTCGTATGTCCAGCTGATGTCCATTTGTTCTCATCTACAGCTCGCAGTTCTCAACCGATTCTTTTGAAATTTTGTGAGGAGGTTCGGTAATTGTATTAAATTTTTTTAAACGAAACTTCTCCTAAAAAGGGATGCCTTAGGGTATTGAACTTTGTATTGGAAAAACTGGTTCCATTTGTTTATCAACTTGAAACTTTATTTAAATGCACCACAAAACCAACAATTAGGTAACTGTTCAAAAAATAAACGTAACATCCCCCTAGAATAAGATGCCTTGATGTATCGAAAGTTTGTATAGGAAGAACTGATTCCATCTACTTAAAGTGTGTGTGTGTGTGTGTATGTGTGTACACGTGCGTGCGTGTGTATGCGCGTGTCTTTATGTTTGTTACCATTCAGCTCCATATGGCTGAATTGATTTTCATGAAACATCATTTATAGTTAGACCTTAGGTCCTGAAATAGTAAATAGGGTAATTTTTATGCCAGATAAATCAAAAGTTGCCGAGGGAATAGATATAACCAAATTCCATGCAGACAAAGTCACGGGTGGAAGCTAGTATTTTTATAAAGTACCTTGTGTCCTTCCCCAGTACTGAAACTATATTTTCATACCAAATTTGGTTCAGTAGTTTAGCCATGAAAATTTAACAGACAGACAGTGACTTTCACATTTATAATATAAATTATGGATATTTGTATAGGGGCTTTCAATGTGGCGATAATTTATTTAAGTATGCAAAGGGGGGGCAATAGAAACTTTTCTTTATGAAATCATATTTACTTTATACAAGAAATGGAACATAAAATTAAGAGTTATAAATATCAGAAGCAAATTATCACAAGTCATCACTCGCCTCCTCGTAATGCTAACACCAAGTGAAGGACTGAACCTCCTTGTACCTTGTAGTCCTGGGCAGTTTTTTCATCATTCCTGAAAGTAAGGAAATATATTTTATGAAAATACACTTGTTTTGAAACGACAATTTCTTTGTAATTTTTTAGAAATAGGTATAACTATACATATTAAATAAAAAGGTAAGTACTAACATTTGTTTCCCAGAAAATATAAGACGCTGCTGTTGAGGAGGTATGCCCTCCTTCTCTTCTACCCTCTCCTTGATTCTCTCGACTTTGTCTGTCGGTTCGATATCGATCTCGATCTCCTTGCCTGTAAGCGTCTATAGCAAAATAAGGTTAGGCGTTGAATAAAACTGCTTAGTAATTACACGGCCTAATAATACATTACTAAAACTGTCAATCTTACCTTTACTTTAATCAACATATTCAAAAGGGGTTTCTGATTGGAAACTTATAAAATATACAGTAAATGCAATTGTAAAGCTCACAGAACTTTTAGTTGTTACGGTTCTTTCTATTTTTCAATACAGTTCTTTCCTGTCAAAGAGCAGGGTCTAGTCTCGCCTTGCCTGTTTGACAGCTTCGCTTCCCTCATTCGTTACCTACTTGATCAGTATTTGACAGTTGCTTCTGCGTCCAGAAATTAAACAGTTTTAATAACTTTAATTTATTTATTAAATAAATTCTCCAAATTTAAAATCACCATGTAAGGCTAGCCACTGACCTACGATATAACTGTGCAATATCACTGGTTGCACAATTATATTGATCGTCAGTAGTCGATATTGACCCTCAATATAATCTTAATCATTATTATTGTTTTTAGTGTTTTGCGACAGCTCCGAGCCTAGCGTTTTTTTTTTGTATGGACAATAAAACGAATGTGATGACCATTTCAAAATTATTAAGTAGTTTTTTACCTTGTCCCATAAATAATATGGCATCTGTTTGTGTTACAATTTTTTTAGCCACTTTCAGCCACTTCATGAGGTCAAAAATTATAGATTTCTAGCCTTTTTTCGAAACTCTAGCCGTTTCTTGTTTCCAGTGTTGCCAGATATACAGATTTTTCGGTATTTATACAGATTTTTAAAATGAGAGGTAAGTTTTATACGGATTGTTAAGCTCTAAGGCCCCATTTCCACTGCGCGACCAAAGAGCACGCGACTATGACGCGACTCGAGCAGCCGCGCGCGACTCTAAATCAACGTAAAATCAATGCGCTATACCCACTGCGCGGCTAACCGCGCGCGACTAGCGGCCACCGGTGCCATTTTATTTGTCAGTACCACAGAACACAGAAAGAGGTTAGAAAGGCGATGTGGGCGGGGCACGCGTGCCGCGCAGTTGAGCAAATGAGCTATTTCAAACACGACTCGCTGTCAGCGCAGTCAGTCGCGAGCGCGATGCGTCACAGTGTCGAGCTGCGGTAAAATCCGGTTTAATTAATTGAAAATGTCGTCTTGTGCAATAATTACGTGCAGGGCCAGAAGCCAAGTATCAATTGTGTCAAAAGATGGAATTTCTTTTCACAGGTAAGTCTAAAAACTAAGTTATTTCATGGTTTCCCAAAAACTGCCTACGTGACGAAGTAATGAGACTAGTGATGTGGCCAAAGTTAGTGTTATCGACTATAGATAAACAATGTGTTCGATAAGTTATTTATTTTTCTGCATTGATGAATGGACCAAAAAAGCGATAATTAATGATAAGAGTGTTTTAAAAAAATACTTTTAATGCACTTACAGAGCTGTGACCATAATACACATTAAGCCTGGTTTACAAAGTAACTTGTTAATTCCTCTGAGTTCAGCTTAAGTACATTTGGTCCTGTTATACCCTATTATAATAAGTCTTTTGAATTTATTTATCATTTAAGTTAACTTCTGTATTTTTTATTTATTTATTTAATAGGATCACCAACAGCGGACACAGTAAATTCATGTTAGAAATAAAAACATTACATACATCCTGAGCTAACTGCTCCCCCAATTACAGGCAATCACAGCATGCGTTAATTAATGCTAAGCAACATAATACTGTAAACTATAACTAATCTTAATCTAAATAACCTAACATAACACAATTATATAATTAAGGTAAGATTTTTAATACATTATAAGATTTTTAACAATAAATCGAAGAATATAAATTAAGCACAAAAATTAATTAGTAAAATAGAACCAAATTAAACGACACAGGACGCATCAACAGATAAGAGCTTGCTTCTAAAAGACTCGTAACTGTCATGGTATATATCGAGATCGACATGTTTCATTAGTTGCCCATAAAGGCGAGTCAGACGGCACACCGGCGACTGGGCACCTAGTTTAGTTCTGCTATGACGCACATTAAAAGGCGAGCAAGGGTAGCGAGGCAAGCGAGACGGTACCTTAAGACTAAACATACTAACCAAATTAGAGCAATCAATATTATTGTTTAAAACTTTATGCATAAACAACATGTCTAATACTTTACGCCTACTACTAAGGGTTTTTAGATTGAAGCAGAAGGCTTAAGCCTGTCTTCATAAGACTTAACCCTCTTAGTGATTTTACATCTAAAAGCAAGATGTCTGGTTAGACGTTTCTGGAGCCGCTCAATGCGATCACTATGTGTCTTATAATTAGGATTCCATATTAGGCTACAGTACTCCAACTTACTTCTAACATAACTATTATAAAGTGTCACTGTGGTAGAACATTTTTTGAACTCTCTGCCACTTCTCAAAACAAATCCTAGTGATTTGGTGGCTGCATCTATGGTTTTATTAATGTGATTGACAAAGCACAACTTGCTGTCCAAAATTACCCCAAGATCCCTAATTTCATTAACTTCATTCAAGGTCTGGTCAAGAATAACGTATTGGGACCTTATGTAGTTGCGTTTCCTACAGAATTTAATGTGGTAGCATTTCAAGGGATTCAAGAACATTTTGTTACGTCGGCACGAATCCACTAGTTTATCTAAATCGTTTTGTAAAAGATCAGTATCAGATTGAGTTTCTACGACACGAATCAGTTTCAAGTCATCAGCAAACAAAGAAACGGATGAATGCTCAAACAATGGAGAAATATCGTTTATGTAGATATTAAAGAGTAAAGGGCCCAAATTAGATCCCTGGGGAACTCCAGAGAGAGCCACAAAGGCCTGAGACTTACAGCCGCCAATTACTACAGACGATGGTCGAGCCCTAATGTACGAACGGCACCAGTCCAGTAGAGATTTACCTATACCAAGATTATAAAGTTTCTGTAACAAGATTCTGTGACAAACTTTGTCAAAAGCCTTTGAGAAGTCTGTGTATATGGCATCCACTTGGCGACCACTGTCAACCACCTCCATAAGCTCAGCAACATAGCTACATAGGTTAGTGGCGGTTGACTTCTTAGGCATAAAACCATGTTGCTTGCATGAAATTGAATTTTTAACATGATTGAACATACAATCATACACCAACTTCTCAAACAGCTTGGCCACAGATGATAAAATGGATATCGGTCTATAGTTAGTGACTGAGTTTTTCTTACCACTCTTAAAAACTGGGACAATTCTGGCTTCCTTCCACTTATCGGGAAAGATACCTGTTTGTATAGATATTTATCAATGTTGTTCCTAATAATATAAAAACAATTTACCTAAAAGTGGCGGGCTTGATGTAAAGCCGGTGTATAATGTCTAAACTTAATATTATAATAGCTTGTGGGTTTTTATAACTATATTTAATTTACATAAAAAAGTAAATACAATATAATAATAAATAACAATATAATGATTAAGTTTCAAAATTACACACGAGAAACTTAAACTTTTTTTTGTATTTGCGCATATTTATAGTAGTTTATGGAACGGTTGCATAATGATAGGCATTAAAATACGAGTGCCGGTTTATGAGACGAGCCGATAGGCGATTTTCATAATAAGATCGCACGAGTGTTTTAAGGCCAAATTATGTACAGTTGCATACTTAACTTTATCTACACACATACTTATTATAAATCCTCCATGATGTGTTCAGATACAATATTTTCTGACAACAAGTGATTTGTTGCAATCCTGGCATATAAAGAAATAAAAATTAGACAAAAAAACCGCGTAACCCGCCGGACCGAGTGCGACCCGCCGGACACAGCGCGCAACCCGCCGGACACAGCGCGCAACCCGCCGGACACAGCGCGACCTGCCGGACACAGCACGCAACCCGCCCTACACAGCGCCTGATTAACTACGAAATAGTAGTATACACTTCAAAACGCGGCATAGAGGGCGCGATACATCATCGATAACTATTATCGATATGCTCGAGGCCTAGTGCAAATGTAAAATAAATTGCTTTTGTCAATGAAGCGGTATGGGCGGGGCAACGGCTGGCTATTCGAACGCACGAATCACGAGCGGATTTTGGTTATTGTGGGTGTGTGCGTATTCTCGTAGTTATTTCGTTTGCGCTAGTAGTTGTAACGTCGAGTGGGGATGCATCGGCGACAGCGGTTTCGGTACGAATTATGGCAGACGGCCTTTCTAACCTCTTTCTGTGTTCTGTGGTCAGTACGCAGCGTGGCGAGATTGAAAGTCTCAAAAGAATTCACCGACATTCGTGTGTAGGTAATTGAAAATGTTTGTGTCATATTCCCATAACTCATTATAAAACAAATAAAATGCTCATTTTTTATTAAATTTTCTTAACAATGAGTACCTATCCAAAATCTAGGTTATCATGTTCTTTTTGTTAACAAGTAAAGACATTTTAATTCTTTGGCGTTAATTTTTAAAATGAGCTGTGAGTATTCGGGATTGCTAAGTGATTTACTATATATCGCCACTAAAATGAGAAAATCGAGAATGTGCACATTAAACAAGTACAGAACAACGAGACATTCGAGGTTTTGGCATTTTAGTGACGATATAGTATCACCTGGCAGTCCCGAATAGAGGCAAGTTTGGTAGAATACCTACAGTCGCGCGCGACCAGTCGCGCATGCAGTCGCTACGTTTCTAGCCGCTAGCGACTGCGGTCGCGCGCGGCTCGCCGCGCAAGTGGAAATGAAGCCTAATGCTTTTTTATACAGATTAATTTATATCTTGGTATCCAATAATAATATCCGACAAAATCGGCCCTTGGAGCGTCTCCTTAAAGATCCTTAACTTAAACGGAGTGACAACGTAACCTTCAATCTCAACTAAATTATATTGTGCCGTCTATAGGGCACGTATTAGGTAATATGTGCATAAATAAAACTAATACTCAAGAAGTTTTGGATAAGTACAGTAGTACTAAAGTAAAAATAACAATATATAGCCCGAAAACCAGTGGGTTTTCGGGCTATATTTTGACCACGATATAGTGTCGCTGTATACGTGGCTAGGGTCAAATAGAAACTTGTCGAGCTTTACAGATTTTATACAGATTTTATACAGATTTTTTCTTTGAAATACAGAATTAAAGCTTTTAGTATCTGGCAACACTGCTTATTTCATTGACTCGGCAACACTGAACAAAATGTCATCAATGTCATGTCATTCCACAGATTGTCACTTGTATGTATGGCACAGACTACTAAGGGATACTACGTATCAGACGCACAACTGTCATACCCCCACATTGGCCAATAAGGGATTTGCAAGAATAACCTATGACAGCTTTTTTTTTTTTAAACTGGTTCGATGATGTAAGGCAAAGGTTTTACGCCAAAAGCCTATCGTGAGGGGGTTGTTTCCAAAATATAAATCATATTCTTTATTTTAGCAAAAAAAGACTAATAAATAAAACAACATGTTTAAGCTTACTTATTTTTATTTCTTAACTTTTTTTAATACTTATTTAAAGCTTTTTCTTGCATTAACGGTAATCTGTTGCCCAATCTCGAAAAATCTGTACCTTTTAAAATTTTGTTGATTGTGCCGCACCAATTAAATACTGTGAACTTAATAGTGATAAAAGAAAATATTCTAGTACAACTCTTTTATGACTGTCGCAGGTGAGAAAATCAAACGAATACGTGGATAAAATGAGCCGCTTGATTTCTTTAGTTATCGAATTCGTATGTGGCTTTCTCTCCAAGTATTCGTTTGATTCCTTTACAATCAAGCCATAAGTCCTCACTGCGTGTTCTGAGGGGTAGGTCAGTCTTTTCTTTACCATCGAAGTGTATTCTCTGTGACTTATCCACGAGTGGATAGACCCTTCTTTTGTTGTTAGGTTATTAGTACAGTTATCGCACTTTACTTTTTGCAAGATTTTCCTAACCAACCACCCCGCAGTATAAGCAAGCACGCTCACGTCTAGCCTGTACTTGAATATTTTCTTGTTCGCATTCAATCGCCACATTATTGTGAGGGGATATGGTGGTGTCAGGTTCTTTACCTTTGTCAAGGTCTTTGCTTACGGCGGCGTCGTTGATCGGGTCGCCACCTTCCCTAAAACATGGTTGAGGGAGACGATGGCTGAGATACGCGTCATACTCGTGAACGGGTGCTGTCTGTGGGGTCCGGACGGTTCATGCTCGCAAGGACCATTTAAATTGGTTAGTGTTTAATTTATTAGTTTTGTGCGATATCTGAACCTGACTAGAGAGACTTCATAGTATTCTCTATACTATATTTGATACTTTTTCATATTCGTATATTTGTATTGTTAGGACATGAAATGTTATATTTCAAATTGTTTCTTTTGATATTTGGAGACCTTACATCTCCATCTTTATACTTGACCGTGGAGATTGTCTACACCTCCATTTAACCTAGATTAATCTATTTAGATGTTTCTTTGCTTCAATTTTTATTTTATTATTATGACCCTTAGAGACTTTTTACATCTCTAAGTCACTTAACTTTTCCAGACGTGGAGACTATACATCTCCCTTATTAGTTATTTATTAGAATTAATTTGTACCCGTTAGGTTTTTATGTTGCACATTTTGTTTTTGTTTTTAGATAAAACTGTACTGCCAAAGTTGAAAAAAGACTTACTGCTGAGTTTCTTGCGGCGTTTCTTCTCAGCAGATGTCACCTTTCGAAGCGCTGGTAGATTCAAACATGTAAAAGAGCCCAGGTGGCCTACTTGCAAAATAAATATTTTCATTTTCATTTTCATTTAGAGGTTTTGGGCTCAAATAAATTTCTGAGTTTTATTAACTGTTCACCAGAATCCTCCTCACAATTAAAAGCTGTTGAATGAAATTTTAAAAAATCTAGTAATCAACAGTGATTTGAAGGTGCTTATGAAGTTGTGGCAAGTTGGATCAGTATTGCGATAATTATAAGCACGCACTTGCCCAAAGAAATTCTCTATTGGGTCCGAGTTAAAATATCGTGGGCGTATTATTTTAATATTTTTGTTTTTGAAGAATTGCCACAACCTCATAAAACTTTTAAGTGTCACAATCCAATTTTTTAGCGAAGGCACAGTTACTTCTCCACGTCTTTGATCTACAAATTTCATTTTTTCCAACTTCTGAACTGCTTCCTTCCAAAACTGGTGATGAGGAGAAGTTGCCGTTACTGCTTTAAGTAATGGTTTACCCCGTGCTCTTTTCCCGCTTATTGTAGCTCCGTTTGTTGAGTCGAAGAGGTCATCGAAGAACAAAACTGTATCCGCCGTGTTTTTTAAAGTATCGCTGACCTCTTTTCCGTCCGCGTAGTGAGCTAAAAAATACAATGTTAAATTAATTCTTTCTTAATTTTTTGTAACGTATTTACTTGTTCATATTATTATTTTACATATTTATTTCTTAGACTTATAAAATCTATCCTTGACCACTATTCTAATCAGATCATGTTCACTTGTATTTTGTAAAATTGACGACACGTTTGACCTAATTGATAGTGACCCTGCTTCCGAAGCAAGCGGTCCCGGGTTCGATTCCCGGTAAGGGCAAATATTTGTGTGATGAGCATGAATGTTTGTTCCCGAGTCTTGGATATTTCCTATGTATTTAATTATTTATTTAACTATATAAGTATGTATATCGTCGTCTAGTACCCATAACACAAGCCTTTAGAACTTACTTTGGGGCTAGATTGATTTGTGTAAAGATTGTCCCCTGATTTATTTATTTATTTATTTATTAATATCACTCAATACCAAATAGCCCGACCAATATTAAGCATAATTCAGTTTTCCTGTTATGTTTGTTCTATTTTTGCAGCCAAAGCACAACCAACTTTGCTAAAATTTTGCAGATAATTAGGTAGCTGAATATTCATTTGGCTAATTTCCCAGAGCCCTAGAGGCAACAATCTCCACGCCGACGAGGTTGTGTGCAGAACGAAAGCAGATTATAACGATTTAGTCTCAAGTAATCGATATTTTTATATTTGCTACAAGATTATGCTCTGTATATGAACATACTTACAAAATTGGGATGTGTACGACAAGGCGGCCGCCACAGTTTTGCTCAGGACTCGCGTACAGGTCTTGACCTGGAATCACATATGCAGTCTGTCTTATAATAGATAGTAATAAAAAAAACATTATTCAGTTTAAATACAACATGACAGAGATCAATCGAAAGATTCTACATACATTACATATGAATGACAAAGTTAAACCTTTGTCAATGGTGAACTTGTTGTAACCGTGACGATGATTTCACATGAGTGATTAATTTACAAACAGTAGTCTCTAATTATGTTGTAATGTGTAACCAAAACGTGAATAATAAAATCTGATTCTGTTCATATTTTCAATACTCTCCTGAATCCATTTATATAAATTAGCCCTTTATATAAATGGATTCAAGAGAATTCTTAATACAACAATGGTGTACCTTCATTTTGTTGATCTTTTCAGGAATGACGTGCGCGTCGTTCAATTTGTGCAGTAGTCGAGCCTGGGCATGTCCGCAGTCAGTTTGATAGACGTCGACAATGTCACTCCACTTGGAAACTTTCTCATCGTACTTAATATTCTTGTTTAAAAAATTATTTCGGATCCCCTTGATCAGATGAGGCGGATCGAAGATAACACTTAAGTTCCGCCCATTTATAGTAATAACTTCGTCTGAAATATACAAAATAATACGAATCTATTTGTTGCTTTGAATTTTCCACCAAGTAGTAGTTAACTACTATATAAAAAAGAATCTTCCTTTGTAAAATACATTTTCACTCGCTTACTTTGATTCAACATACAATCAGTCTCGAACTTACCAGTCTGTGTGCCAGCGTTTATCTGTTCTCTTCGCGTGTCTTCAAGAAGGCTCTTTAAAGCGGACTGGAATGACTGGCCCTGGTCGCAAATTAAAGCAATGGGTAAAAGACCCGTGTCAATGATGATATTAACGATTTCTTTTAAAATCACTTTCATATCGTCCTTTTTAGTGGCACCTTCGCAAAAATAAAAGACAATAGGCTGTTGCCATTTATGGATGGCGCCTCTGATCATGAACGCCAAAGCGTGGTCGGCAAATTGTTTTGTTCTTTTGTTCAAGTGGACAAAACCATTAAGGTTGTCCTTAACTTTGTCATACTCCAACGCGGGTTCTAGTGACACTTCGTCAAATATCAAAGAGCAGTACTTTTTGTTTTCGCTCCAAGTCCCGACCTGAAATAAAAACAAATTAATTTAACTAAATAACTAAGAAATACTTGGCATTGGTATGATGTCTATGCATCAACAGTTACAAAAATCCAATGTTATTTATAGTACTTAAACCCGATTTTGCCCTGCCCGACTACTTCCGCGTACAAACCGTTTATCGATAGAATTGCCACATGCTCTTCCATAGATGTCTGGTTGCCTTTCCCTTATTATAAACAGCAAAATTGATACGGAAATTTAGCCAAGGTAACCAAGAAGATGAATTGATTAACTTTTGCATTTCTAACATTGAAATGGATGACATAAACACCATCATAAACAAATGTAACAAATGTGACTGTAGGTACTTACCTCTTCCTTAATAGCATCAAAAACTTGTTTATTAACCCCAGGTTGCAGGTTCAACGACGATATCATTTTCGTCAATGTATTCCTGGATGGCAGAATAAAAATCTTTTGTAGAAATTTATAGGCCTCGGGGCTTTGTTTCATTATGGCCAATGAAATCATTTTTTCCTCATCCGTAAACCGTCTGCCTTTGAGTTTTTTTGAACTCTGGCTAATTTGCATCCAAATTAGTTTCCTGGCGATCGGATTTATTTTCGATGTCAATTTATCAAAAGTTTGAGTCTTGGAAAATTGTGTAGCTCTTTTAGCTCTTCTACTGAAGTCCAGCTGCTTTTTGGACCGAGAAAACTCTCTATAAATCTTCTGACAGATCGGTGATAAATCTACTCTTGGAATCTAACGTGTTCGGCGCTTTGTAGTTTTGTTGACGGTTTCGGCGGCAATTTCTGAAATGTAGCAAAGGGTTAGACTCAAATAATTTTCAAGCTGTTTTAACACGTAAATTAGGGTTTTTATAATTTAGATTTTTGTATGGTGTTTTTACGACGCTATGCTATAATATCGAATTCAACTTGAAATTTGCAGTAGGTACCGACCTATATTTTTAATAAATGAGTATTAATATCGTAACGCTTCGAGATGCCATTATTATGATTCCACGAGCAGAATGAAAAGTATATATCACGATCATCGCCTAGCCGAAACTACCTACTGAAGCTAGAAACATAAATTTAGAATTTGACGTTTCTTATTTTAAGTTTAGGAAGTTTTAAATTTATGGGACACTTTCGAATTGGACTCATTGTCGCACGTTTACTCTCAGTGGCTACTCGCGTGCACTCACTCTGCTAAACTGTCTGTGTAGTGCTCATTTCCACGCGTGGTGCCCTTCTATTAGTATTTATTCTAATGGTAAAGCCTAGTATATTAAATTAAAAATTACTTAATTGTTAGCTGTTGTGACGTTTTGAGCACTTGGGTTAGGGGTATTTCAGTTAAACAACCAATTTAAATTGATGTTGTGATACGTCCGTTCACCGCGGCGTCTGCCGAGTAATGGCGGGGAGCGGGCGGGTCACAGCACATATTTATTCTTTACATTGTTTATATCACATCTCTCCCTTTCAACAAATTTCGATTTATTTAACTGCATGTGTTACTGTTTTAAAATTAATGACCCTTAAAATTATTACATTTTTTTTTTATTCTTCTTCTGTGTCAATTTCAACGTTATCATCTTGACCTTCCTCTTCATTGTTAATTCGCCACTGTCCCTCTATTTTCTTTAGATGAATAATATTTCTTCTTAATTCTTTTCCTGTTTCGTCATTTCTTACATGTACATCGCCTCCTTTTGCGTCTATGACAGTGTGTGGAGTAGAATCAAAATTAGCTGTCAATTTGTTTTCCTTAATCATATTTTTTATATAAACCTTTTGGCCCACACAAATATCTCGTTCTTCAGCTTTTCCTTTTCTGTCTTCAATTAACTTCCCCTTTCGTTTTGATTCTTTGTATACTCGTGCGTTTCTGGATTCGTATATTTCTAAATCGATTCGCCCGTCCTCCACATCTATGACCGACGGTATTTCGTCTCCAAATTGTCCGTTGAAAAACAATTCCGAAGGTGATTTTCCCGTTGTAGTGTGTGGGGTGCTATTGTACATCATGAGATAACGCAAGAGGTCGTCCCTCCAATCGGACTTTTGGCATTGACCAACTCTCAAACGCTTCATTATGTCACGGCTTTGTCTTTCGATCTCACCATTTTGCTGTGGCCAATATGGTATAGAACCAAACAATCTGATGCCAAATTCCGAGCAGAAAGATTTAAATTCCTCGCTTATAAATCGCAAACCATTGTCCGATGCAACACTGACAGGTATTCCAAGCCTAGAAAATACCTCTTTTAGTACGTTTATGGTTTCCTGCGATGTTATGGATTTCATGACTTTAATTTCTTTATAGCGGCTGCAATAGTCAACCATCACGAATAAATAATGGCCGCTTGGTAGTGGACCCAGGAAATCCACCGCTACATCAGTCCAAGGTTGCGCCGGTAACTCGCGTCTCTTCATCGGCACAGGTGGGTTAGGACCAGAGACCAAGGTACAACTTTTACAGCTTTCAACCATCATTTCGGCGTCCTTATCAATCTCTTGGCCACCATACTTTGGTCCGCAATCCACCCCTCACAGCGACGACGCCAGGGCGACCCTCATTTGCCGAAGTGAGCCCCTGCTTACGCAACTCAGTAGGAACAACTATTTTGTTTCCCCGAAGTAGGATCTCGTCATACATCTAAAGCTCATGTTCAAAGAGTCTATAGTTACTTATTTTAGGATCCCATTTTTTTTAAAAGTCCTACTTTTACTAATCTAATATCGACATCATTTTGAGATTTTGTAATTATATCTTCCATGGACACCGCTATTGGTCTGGCAAACTCTACAATCTTGTTAATGTGGAACTCATCCTCATACGGGTGGGAATTTTGTATTTGGCATAACCGGGAAAGTGAATCGGTTATGTTATTTTTGCCAGGGCAGTATACCACCTTAACGTTATACGCCTGCAATCTTAGTACCCAACGTTCAATTCGTGCGCAAGGTTTTGATCGCGGCCGAAATATAACCTCAAGAGGCTTATGGTCAGTAATCAGTTCGAATTCTTTTAGCCCATATAAGTATATATTGAAATGTTCAATGGCCCAAACCAACACTAATGCCTCCTTTTCAGTCTGGCAGTACCGTTTCTCAACATCAGTTAAACTTTTATGTCCATAAGCGATAATTCGTGATCCATTTTTATCGTGTTGTATAAGGACTGCTCCTAACCCTACTGGACTAGCATCTGCTATATATACTTGTGTCGTTTGGGTCATAGAAACCTAATGTGCGAAGGTTACTTAAACTTCGTTTTAACTCTGCAAATGCTTTTACTTGTTTATCTTTCCAGTACTCAACAATGTCGGCGCGTTTGGAAAGCTTAAATCTTAGAATTTCTCGAATTGGGTCAGTCATGGTAGCCAAGTCCGGGATCCATTTCCCAATGTAATTTACAAGTCCCAGAAAGCTTTGAACCTCTTCAATTGATCTTGGCTCCCTGAATGACTCAATCGCTTTATATTTATTTGTCGAGCGGCCTAATGCCTTCTAATGATAGTTCATGGCCCAGAAATTCAATTTTTTGATGCGTTGAAAACGCACTTTTTTTCATTCAAGACTACGTTATTTTGTTTCAAAACTTTCAAAACATGGTTAAGTCTTGCATTATGTTCATTTATATCGCTTCCAAACACAACAACATCGTCGATGAAATTTACAACCCCTTTCCATTATTTTTAGAAAATGTTCTGGTGCACACGATATACCGAACATAAGACGCTTATAACGAAACAGACCTTTTCTCGTTATAAACGTTGTTATGTCTCGGCAATTTTCCTGGATTTCTACTTGATGGAACGCGTCCTTTATATCGAGTTTGGAGAAGATACATGATTTTCTTAGTTTAGGTAAAAGTTGGGTCATAGTGGGTAAAGGATGATTCTCCCTCATGATAGCTTTGTTTGCGTATCTCATATCAACACACATCCTAACACTGCCATCGCTTTTTAATATAGGTACCATTGGAGAAACCCAGGACGTGGCTTGATCGACAGGCTCGATTATGTCTTTTTTGATTAGCTCGTCAAGTTTATTATTAATTTTATTTTCAAGGGGAATGGGTACTCGTCTGTATGGTTGACAAACTGGGTTAACTGACGGATTTATAGCAATATTTAGTTGGACGTTTTTGAATTCTGGGAAAGTATTTACATCATCTAATAAATTTATACTTACGCCCAATTTAGCACGTTAAGACACATAGCAGTCTCCTTTCCAAGCAAATTGCGAGTACCGTTTTTTATCACATAGAATGTGACATGCTTTGTTTCTAGTCCAACCGTGATTGATGCTTCAAATGAGCCTAGTACCTCGAGAGGATCCTTTGAGCCATATGCCATGAAAACCTGATCTGACCCCCGTTCTTGATTTGAAATAACTACATCATTTGATTTGAGATATTCCCAGGTTTTGTCAGTTATAATGTTTCTTTTACTGCCGGAGGCAATCAGCATTTTTATATTAACGCCCCCAATTTGACAAGCTATTTCAGCATCATCATCTATGTGAAATATGTAGTTAATATTTTGACTTGGTTGATTGACTGGAGGTTTGGCCGTTGGCTTGTTTGGTTTAAACTTTTTTTCATTCTTTTTTTTTTTTTGTCAGCAGCGAGGGGGACTTTGCGCTTAAATGTCCTTGTACGGCATTGGATTTTGAAGTGGCCTTTGTATCCACATTTGTCGCATACTTTGTCTCTAGCAGGGCAGCGTGCGTCATTACTGTTGTGATGCTCACTGCCACACCTAGCACACCGATATTTTGTGCTATCGCCCAAAACATGGGTTTTATTAGGTTTGATTGCAATCCTGTTGACCTGTTCATTTTGTTTCCCTTGAAACTCTTTTAGTTGCCTGTCTACTGTTTCAATCGAATTGGCCTCACTAATCACCTTTTCTATCTGAACGATCTGCAAGTATGGAAAACTTCCGTCAGATGAGTAGTCCTATATGACAGATTACTTTATTACTGGCCTACAAGAGGGTTGCATACATACATTTTTCCGGTTTAACTGACTTGCTTATTTACAATTTCTTTCTATTTGATTTTATTATTGCAATAAATCTGGCATCTTATCTAAATTACTAATAACATCTCTTTTTTATATTTTATTTTTATTTAATAGGTAAAACTTTATTTTTAATAGTTAAACGCATTAATCTGCAAATTATGGAAAATTTCAATAATTTGTACGCCTATACCGTATAGGCTATACCTAGTCAGAAAGTGAAGATTTCACTCTTTTTATAATACGATTCAACAAATAACGTTATGATAATGAATATGAAAACAAAACGAACAGGTAGGCACATACGTAAGATTGAACCATGACACATTGACAATTGCATAAACTGGCATACTGCCAGTCTATGAGGAACTTAAGGAGTTTTCATTCCTTCGTGTTTGATTTCCATATCAATTGCATAAACTGACATTACCTATAGTTGCCAGTTCATGTGGAACTCAAGGAGTTTTCACTCCTTCGTGTTTGATTTTCATATCAATTGCATAAACTGACATTACCTATAGTTGCCAGTTTATGTGGAACTCACGGAGTTTTCACTCCTTCGTGTTTGATTTTCATATCAATTGCATAAACTGACATTACCTATAGTTGCCAGTTTATGTGGAACTCACGGAGTTTTCACTCCTTCGTGTTTATATTATATTTGGGTAATACTTACAGGCACTCTTTGTTGTTGTGTAGTCGGTATAGCAGTAAATATTAAGAAATTAAAAGTACAGTATACATAATATGCAAGTTGTAAAGTTATGTAATTTAACTAATAATATTTCATAATTATGCTAGGAACGTTATTATGAGTTAATAATCCCACCAACGCTCACTTTGCGAGTAGATAAATAAAAGTAGTTGTCGAAATTGCTGCATTTTCAATCATTCTCTGAGCTTGAAAAATGAAAATACAGCCGATATCAACTACACAACAACAGCAATATTTTTATTTTGGTAAGTATTACCAAGCACTGGTGTTTTGACTAGCTTGACCGTCGATATCAGTTTGTTTACATTACTCGTATTTCTCGGCGGATAGAAACACGACGCAAAATAATGTTAAAGTAGTCTCAAATATTCTTAAATCATTCATGATCTACGTTCCTCCTTGGAAATGATTGTACTAGAAATAGAGAAAATTGTAATAGTCGTTAACTTAAACCGACTAAATGTTGTTTTACGCAACTGATAACTTCGGTAGTTTTTAGTCGTAATCATTACTTATTTTACTCACGTGTTTTATTCTCGTCGCCAATGTGACGTTTTGAGCACTTGGGTTAGGGGTATTTCAGTTAAACAACCAATTTAAATTGATGTTGTGATACGTCCGTTCACCGCGGCGTCTGCCGAGTAATGGCGGGGAGCGGGCGGGTCACAGCACATATTTATTCTTTACATTGTTTATATCACAGCTGTAAATGTTGAAAGCCTTTCGAATGATGATAAAAATACCTGGTAGAGATCCATGTGGTGGAGGAGATACAGCTTGAATGTTTAAAACAGCCGACCCATCAGTCACTGGTCCTTGGCCTGAAATAAAATAAGTGAGCACATATTATACTACAAGCCTTTTTAATTTATCCAGTGAGTGAAGTACAAAATGTATTAAATTTTTACTTAAAAAAGACAACACAAAAAAGTCTTGCTTTAAATACTTTTTTTATAAAATCTGGCCAAGTGCGTGTCTGACCACGCATAGAACAGGGCTCCCTAGCATGTAGGATTTTATACTTAGTATTTCACCTTTTAACCTAACATGCAACAAACCCTTTGACTCGTAGAGTTTGTATAGAAACAAACCAACATGTACTAGCTTTTTTTATTTCAGAAGCGTGTTCACGGACGCGTTCAACCCAATTTTCGTTGATAGTATTAAATTTATTACCTGTTAGAAGTAACTTTTTTCTTCAGACTTTATTATCTTATCACAGTTGGAAAGTTAGAGTAAGGGATATCTTATTGACAACTTTAGGAGCTCATATCTCGACAAATATTCACCAAATCAAAAACATAATAAAAAACCTTCATGTAATTTTTGTGGATACCCCCTTTGATAATATCCGTAAGATTTATTTTGTGTCACTCTCTACAATTATATGTATGGAGTGCTACACCTAAAAACATTTTCTTTTTTCATATTTTCACTATATAATATGTTAATAAAGCGGTAAACATAGATATACGAGTTAAATTTCAACTTGGTAGCTCCAATAGTATCCGAGTAAAATGGCTGTCATGTACAGACAGACAGACAGACGGACATGATGAATCTATAAGGGTTAAATTTATGCCATTTGACTATGGAACCTAATAAAACGTATTCTTTTAATTTATGGCATTCAATATCGTCGCGCCAAACTTCTAGGTTAAATAAAATTCAAAACAAGTTGTGGAACAAATTTTAAAGTGTTCTAGAATGTTGGCGCATCCTGTGCAGTAGATCCATAAACAAGATTACCATTACTTAGATTCTAAGTAATGGTAAAGTTGTTCATGGATCGAATAGGCATGGGCAACCTTTTAAAACACTGTATATATTTATATTTGTTTAGGTCAGCCGGCTACTATGCCTCGGTTATACAGTCGGTGGCAGCGCAGAAAGTAACTGAACCGTTTTTTTCGCGGGCTGGTTTATAAACAGTGTCTGTCTGAATGCAGCCTGCCAGTTGCCCACGCGACTTAGAACCTTGTCATTGCAAAGTTTTGAGCGATACCAACATATATTAACATAATTCTTTTAGCATTATAATAAGTGTAATGATAGTATACATTTCAAAATTAAAACAAACCATTTTTAAAATACAATAAGACAAAAATGGTCTAAATCCGCTAATTTTCTGGTTATCCGTTCTATGTATGAGAGCATCCAAGATTTTTAATTTTGATAAAAAAAACATAGCATAACTGTGCACAATCTATAGAAGCTACCCTTACTGTTTTTGAGATAGACACCTTGGACGGATGGAAGGGCAGACTACTTAGACAATGTAAGAAGGGCCCATTGAAGAAGGGACCTTTGATTATGAAACCTTAAGAATAAATTCTTTTCATCACACCATCTTAGGACTAATTAATCGAATGTGACCACAAGTAGTCTTGTGGCTCTGCCCACCCCATTAGGGCGTGATGCTATGTATGTATGTAAGAATAAAATAATCTGTTCAATTACCTGTTACTCCCTGTTGTGGGAGGTTTTGCGTTTTGCCCAGATTTGACCGTAGTTCAAGTGATGAACCTGAATTAAAATATATTTATGATTAACTTGGGAAATATAACAGCATAATCCACGGCACATAGGTTGAACTGGGGCGGCGGTCGTCCGCGCAGGTACAACTATGGTTTTTTTTTCGCGACACGTAACTTGAATTATAACTATGAATTCGTAGAACACATTTTCGGGTGTCAATCGAAGTGTGGTATGAGGTGCGACGCGACGGGCCGCGCGTAACCATAATTGTACCTGCGCGGATGGCCGCCATTTTGTTTCAACTTATGAAGCGGGGATTATGACACCTTACTCAATACTTTCTATAATAATTAATCATATTGTAGACAAACACACAGAACACAATGCTACATATTTGTAAATAGTACCAAAGTTAAATTAATTTCAGATAAAAATTAAACACAAATAACTAACGTTTCAATTACCTGAGAAAGCAAGTTGTGGTATATTTTGGCTTTCCATGAGTAACCGTGGTCGCTCGTGTGATGGACCTGAAATAATTAAAAATATAATTTAAGTTTAGTTTAAAGTATGAAATTCATTCAAAAGAAAATTCCATTTATTTATGAATCTTCTAACAAGTTAATAAAATGTACCTGCAGCTCCCAATAACACATTGCTTGAGGGGTCTGGCTTGCAGTAGTTATGATCGTCATGCCGGAAGCGTTTACCATAGCAGTGATCAAGTATCACATTTTCTGAAAAGTATAATAATAATTATTAATTAAAGCAAATAGAGAAAAAAATGCAACATTGGAACGAGTTTGCTTGGTACAAGGATATGCTGTGCCCTGATTACAAGTTACAATTAAAGGTCAAACCGCACTTAGGCAAAAATTCCAACACTCCAGATCAAATGCATGGGATTTGTCTTCGGTGCTGCTAGTTTTTACCAGTAAAATTGTAACTTGTAACTTAATAAAACAAGCCCTAGGGGCTTTGGTCTCACTTGTATGTGTTGCCCTGGATAAGCTGTCATAAACATAATTTTGATAACATGTACAAGGTATCAAGTTTGCATGTAGGTGAAGAACTTTCTATACATATGTAAAGATCTGCTTGATTGTTATAAGTAATTTTTAATGGAAGTTAGATGTCCCCTTGCAAGCTCAGAAACAGCTAACCGGGCTTGTTAAAAAAAGTTCATACTCAATTTACCTATCCCTTTTCAAATTCATTTATTTAGCCTTCTTTATTACAAACAGTCTATACATCCTTGAAAATAACCATATGTAGGTGTTGAAACACCATATACAAACTAAATACCAGTTGGTATCAGAGGGCTTAGCACACTAATTTTTATCGCGCACATAAAGCATTCGTCCCGTTCGCACCCGCATATTAGTTAAAAAGTGACAACTGCTTTATGTGCGCGATAAAAACTAGTATGCTAGGCACTCAGGTGTACGTAAAAAATACCACATGCACTAAAAGAAAATAATTTTACTTGATAAACTGTTATTGTTAGCCAAAAATAAAAATACCAGTTTTAAAAACTAAAGGAATATCAATGTCTTAGTTTACATTGCAAGTTTTACCTTCAGTACTGTATGTAGGAAAACTCTACTGTACATCTAAAAACCCTAAAACTAAAACAATATAATAAAATTACTAAAAAGAAAGGCCTATCCGTTATAGGAAATTCTACAAGCTGAAAGTTACATTCGGCGTAGTATTTTTGGTGCGCCATTTATAAATTGGATTGTAATGAACTAGCAAATACAGAAATATATTTAATATAAAAATTAATGTACATACCAGTGAGCTTGTTTTCATCTGTTAAACTGGGTACACCACTTTTAAGCTCTTCTTCAGAGAATAAAGTGGGATACGCGCCGAGGCGAAGTCGAGATTTCTCCGTAACGAATCTTTGTTCAAAGTGGACGTGACAAACAAACACTTTACGAAGATTTTGGAGGCTTAAACTGCGAAGCCGATCGCTATTAATACACTTTAACCACTTGTGGAGTCCTATCTCCGATGCGGGAAACTGATGCATTTTAACGTCCTGTCGTTTATTCGCACACTTGTCCACACAACACTTATAGAACATTTTGGTTAAATAATATAACCACGGACGAAATATTACTGTTTTAACTCTGAGAGGATAAGCACGGAATGAAATCAACGATACTTCACTCGATCAAGGATGAAACAGTAATGATGGGTACCTAACCTAATGAAACGGAGGCGGCGCGAAACAAGAACTGTCAAAATCAAGTTAAAAAATATAAAAAATGGCGTCGATGAGTACACAGTGACAGCTGGCAGGGGTGAAGAGAGCAGGGTAAAAGTCACTATCCATTCTTGTATCGTCTACAATCATAGACACTAATGCCAGCATCTATATGTATGAAGATTATAGGCCGTGATGTATGGTATGACATACAAGTTATTAATTAATTTACTGAATTAACTTTACTCTCTGATAAATATAATAACCGAGAAGTTTATTTTAATAATTAAAACCGCGAAGCTGTAGCTAAAATGACAAACATTCTTACGATATTTGAAAATCTCGAGAAATTGCTTAAATCCGGTAAGGGCCAGGATATTTTAAACATTGAAGCTTTATTTATGGATTTAGTAATTTACAAGTGAATTAATCTAACAATTGTACTTACCTGCATTTATTTCAGAGGGTCAGTGTTGGTTAACCTCTTTTATTATGAACTCAGAAAAGGAAGCAGAAAGTGTTCATGCCAGCCAGAAAATATTCTTACTAAACATATTTAAAGAAATAGATGCAATTTCAACAGAGCTCAGAAATGATGAAACTATTCTTATAAGTGTGAAGAATCAAAAATTATTAAGAACATGCTTCCAGTTGATAACTTCATTAGGTATTTCAAGCAGTCTCATTCCAGGAATAGGCATAAGCTTGTCCAAAAGATGTTCAACTGCAACTGTTTTGCCTAAACTGAATCAAACTGATGAAGATAAATATGAATTGCTCACAGAATGTACTAACTTTTTTACAAGATCTTATTCAGTACCAGTGCTAAAGAATATTATTGTCACACTCCATTTATCAGATTACTTAGCTGCTCTCATTCAATTGTCATTTGCCCCTCTAAAGAAACCTGGTACGTACAGTAATTTCACAATGTCTCAGGAACTTTATGAAAAGCTTACTAGAGAGAGAGATAATTACCTAAAAGTATATGAAAATCTGGTGTGTAATTGTTTTCAACCTCTTCTTATGAAGGAACTGCTTGTGTTACAAAGTGTGACAGATCCCCATCCACCCAATTTTGTCAAAAGAGTTATTTCAAAAGAAATGAGTAATAGGCTTCTCGCATCTGGAGGCTTGCTAAGCCTCATCAGGTGCTTCATTGAAAGTTATGGCATAGACAGTGGATTTGAATGGAAGAAGATTGACTTAATATGCAAGATTGTATCAGCTAAACACGGTAATCGTTCTGAGAAAGAATATCTGCTTAATATATGTTCACAACTAAAAGATATATTGTTAACAAATAACACACATTACTTGTCAACGGCCGTAGCCTGTGTGTTGGCATTGAATGAAAAGTATCCCCAATCAGAGACTGTGCATATTTTAGTGAAAGAAATTTTCCACACCTTATCTTATGATGATCTTATGGCAAGACCAGTCTTGCCAGGTACAGTAGGTTTGTCAGCTCAAGAGGTAGAACGAGCAATCAATGTCCTACATGCATGTGTGTGCACAACCAAATCGGATTGGCCTGGTGATCTCTTGCAGCCAAACTTATATATTCTTTTTGTACTTGGAGTGAAATGCACCAAAAATCAAGAAGTAAAAGTAAAATTAAGAGACATACTTTTAAAGCTCTTAGAATCGTTGCAAAAGCAAGATGTAAGGCCAACTATCACAATGTTGCTTTTTGGAAAAGAAAAAGAAACTTCATCAAATATTTTAATTGAAGAATATGAAGCAGGGCTAACTTTGAAATTTGTCTCAAATGCCATTGAAGATCCAAATAAGGATTGTCTACTTTATTTTATAAATTTATACAATGCTTCATCTAATATTGAATTTGTCCAAGCAGTTTTTGAAGAATCTTTGCAAATTCTTATTGATTTAACTGAAAGGAGAAAATCTGGTAAGAATAAGGAACTTTTAGTTGCTCCAGAAGATGAGCCAATACTTTTAGATAACAGTGACGAAAAATATGTGGATATTCTGCAGCTGCTGTCTGAAATATGCACATTTCCAAAAACTATTTTAACTTTAAAACAGCATCCTACTGGAGTCCTTCATTTCATAGAGTATTTCCTAACCGGAAATGTTGTGAACATTAATGACGAGTGTGGTACCATTGCTTTGGTACTACTAAATACAATGTTGGAAAACTCTAGCAATAGCATAGATTTAGAGAAAATGTTCAGTAATGTGATGCCAATGCTAAAGAAAATGGCCAATGATAACTCAGGATTGAACAATATTTTATGTAAAGAAGCTCTTTCCTTGATAACATGTAATAAACCTCAGCAGCCAGAATCGCCATGCATTAAGGCAATATCAAAAACATTTGATGAATTATTACCAGTGAGGGCTCATGGAATTATAGAACTAACTAGACTTATTGAATCAAAAGATCCGGAAACTATATCCAAAAAGCATTATATATTTTGCCTTTTCCAGGTAAAAAAATTATTACATTGTTGCATACTTATCAGTGGTCCAAATAGGTAATGCCTGGATGGTCTTAGGTCTAACAACTTTTGTTATTATAGAAAACATGGGTTGCATAGTTTTCCATAAAAATAAAACTTGTATGGAGAAATATAAACTTTCCTCGAAAACTATGCGTCCCATTGGTTATTCTGTGATAACAAAAGTTGTAAGACTAGCTAAGAACTGTCATATAAAAAATCAGCCTTTAAATCCCACCTTTTTCGGAATGGATGGATTGTGCACATCTAAGGTCATCAAAATAATTGAATCTGCAGCATTATATTGTTAGGATTGCTTAAATATCCAATACTGTAAGTAAATTCATGTGCATAAAGCATTGCCCGGGACCCGGGCATTCAGTTAATATTAATTTGTTGTTGCGGTTTTAAACTACTCTATCAGACCTCCGCGCCCGAAGTTTAGACACAATAGGCACTACCTGTTCCGACTACTGATACTTATATTCATCATATGCATTAAATTTAAATTGTTAACTTGAAATAAATCTTTTTTCTAGGAACAACTTAAGGATTCTGATTCCTACATCTACCTAGCTGCTATAAATGGAATCGCTTCACTAGGGACACTCTGTACTGAGGATGTTCTTCATGTCTTATGTAGAGAATTTTCTGAAATTACTCATGCCTCTTCCCAACAACCGCAAACAAATGCTGATCAAAGCAAGGCTGCTGAACTTAAATTGAAAATTGGTGACATTATAGTGAAAATAACAAGAAAGTTAGGTAAGCAAAGCGTATTATAACAATTACTGCAATGATGTTATATATGTAACCAACTGTAAACAACATTTGCAATAACTATAACTACTATACCTAGTACTTAGTAAAAAGTGTAGCATGATGGCTACTTTATGTTTTTAGAAGTAACGGTTTACTACAACATGCACGCTTATTTTTCAAGTCCGTATACCTCGTCTACAGTAAAAAGAGCGCTGACAGCCATATAAAATATATGGCCGTCAGCGCTCTTTTTACTGTAGACGAGGTATAATAAATGTATGTTATCAATGGAGCCTATTGTAATATTTGAATACAGTTTTGTAGTATTACCCACATGCTGATGTTACTAAAAATATTTGTTGATTACAGGTGAAATGGCTGTCTTGCACAAAACAATTCTACTTAATACAATGCTCAGTGAGTGTCGGCACCAAGATCCTCTTATCAGGACATCTGCACTGTCCAACTTGGCTGAGATTGCACTAGTTTTACATTATAGGGTCGGATCCATTATTTACGAAGTATGTACCACATACTACCTCATGTTTTTATTTCTATTATTTACTACCAGTAAAAGATACTTACGTGTATGTAATTTTTAGATGCTTTTATGTATTTGGAGTATTATTGCGACGGATCCAGCAATTGAGTGTCGAAGGGCCGCTGTGATGGTGATATCTAGCTTACTGAAGGGACTGGGAAAGGAAACTTTGATAGAGTTAAAAGAAAATCTATTGCCAATATACAGAACTTTGAAGGAACTCTACAGGGATCCAGACGAAGATTCCGTGATCAGACTGCATGCTCAGATAGCTTTAGAGGAGCTGAATGAGATCGTGAAACAATTCTTGTTTCCTGAAGTGGCAATGGATAAACAAATATTCGTTCTTGAAAAACCGGAGGTTATTCTCAAATAAAATACTGACAGTATTTCACATTTGTTTTATTTATCACGCTCACGGTTTATCTATCAAATAATAATTATAACTTAGTTATCAACTAATTATCTAAGTACTAATTAAATTATTTAACTTTACCTATTTTAAAATATACCTACTGTTTTTTGTTGGCAAAACTTGTTCTATCAATATCATCAAAATTATGCAGCATTTGGTTTGAAATTTTTAAAAGAAAACATTGGTTATTCGTTTTAACTTGCATTCATTAACATACATAGGTAATAAATAATAATGGGTACTTATGATTGTGCCTACCTATATATGTACGCAGCGTGCATATCGTGATTTAACCTTTTGAATAGTCGGCTGTAGCCATCAGCAGATTTCCGTGTCCCTGACGCCACGACATTTGCGTCGGCTACAGCCGTCGTCGAGCGCTCGTGGCACGCTTTTTCGCCATTAGCCGTGGCGTTCAAAATGTTAAATCCAGTCAAAAGTAGATGGCAACGTTTTTTCTTGATAATCATATAATAACGTTGTGGGTCGCAAGTAATAATTTGTATTACATGCCAAACCTTTTTTCACCTAGTACCTACTGGCCTCGTAGTTAAACTTGTACAAACATACTCGTAACTAACACAAAATACTATCAGTCCACTAGGTACATACTCGAAGGTAAGCGCTTTCATTCGCTTTAGGCACCTAACTGACCTATAATAGCTCTCATGCTAGGGAAATGACCTTATTTACACAACCTCCATCATTCCTGCAGTTTTGTGTTTAAAACCTTTGGGATTAGCTTTTCCACTTAAACTAGCACTCGTATTTATAAGTACTTAGGCAGGTAGGTAAATATCCCTGATACGAAAACTGAAAATACTCATATACTAGGGGTAATACATAAAACATATTGTACCTAAATAAATCACAAATGGGAAGATTTAGGCCTCAGAAGTGTTATCACCGTCGCATGCTTTCTTTACAAAATCGTCGTCATCCTTTTCAGAGAGAGTTATCGAATACACAGAAGTTCCATCGGAGAATCTATCTCTATTCCGCCTGCCGAAAATACTGCTGCGGGAAAGGGTGGACACTGTCGAGATGGAATCATTGTCCCGGTCCAATCGCGGAGCCATCTTCCAAATCAGGAGGCCGATTCCGCCGAACGCAGCCATCACCAAGAACAATACCAGTGAGACTTCACCAAGCATACCTGCAAACGTAATTAACGTTAATTATTTAAGCTATATTATTTCATGACACGATGCAATAGAAACTAGGAGAAACTGCTCTGTCTTCCAAGATAGGCGCTTTAAATTTAATCGATGATCTATAAGTATTAGGTATCCTGAGGCACTCGTGTGTCAGTCTCGTATTTATTAGAGTACCTACTTATCCCACTAAACAAACTGCCCAGCTGCCCTACCAAGGCTGTCACGAGAATAAAGCTATTCCCATCTCATCTCTCTGTAGGTGTACGTCCCTCTCATACTAGTATCGCAGAAAGAGACGCAATGAGGGATAAGATGAGGATAACTTATCCTCATGGCAACTTTGCTGGCGCGCTACCCATTTAAATCTTTATTTCTTTGTGTATGAATTTTCAATTTTTTTACAGTAATATCTGTGCAACTAAAAATAAGAGTTACAAACTTGGTTCGCCCTCCTGCTTCCTTGCCTCGAGCCTGGCTGGCTGCAGTTCATTGTAGTCCAGATCCTGGTTATCATAGGGCTCCACCGAGCCAGAATGGGGCTTCGTATGTAGCAGAACATCGCCAGGATTGGCTTTAGGCAAGTTAATTCCAGCTCTGACGGTTAAAGTCTCTGGTTTATAAGTGCAGAGTACCAAAAAACTGGAAAGACATAGACAAATCAGGTAGGTATCGGAAGTTTTGTTCGCAAACTAAGATATTTCTGGGATGTTGGTTGTACCGTCTGGTGCTGTGTGTAAGTATCGGGAGGTTTTCCTGCACGATGACGTATGTGGCAACCGTGGTATCGTTGACGTCAGAGCCGCAGTCGTCGTGGTGTATGCGCAGGATGTAGGCATCCTGGGCGCTGTTAGGGTTTCCCTGCAGCGAGCAGCGCTCCGGGCCTCCGTCGGCGGCCTCCACCGCAATCCGCCCGCCGAAGTAAGGTCCTGTCGATACCTCCACTTCACTGGCATGTGGTAAGCATTGAGTTGCACGGGCTGAAACTATTCGATATTACGTTAGGTTTAGATAATATATATTCATCATAGCATAGGACCAAAAGAAGCTCACTCACTATGCATATACCTTCGCATGATAAGTAGATACAGTAATTGGGAATGGTTGACTGGTAGTTAAATATAAGTTTAATCCCTCGATTATACAGAAACGTTAAATTGAACTGACTGTCGATCAGTCTTACAAGCCGAAATGGGTAAAGAGCATGGGTGCACGTTATGTTCAATCATAACATAACCATGAGTACCATGACTTATGGTCCTTCGAGCCGGATGTAATTTTATATCAATTTACGTATACGTTATTACGCATGCAATTATTATTATTCACTCACATCCTTTAGTGGGTACGATGATGATTTTGGATCCGATGGAGTTGGGATCGGCGAGGTCGCGCGCGTCGCGCCTGACCGGGCGCACTTCGAACGAGTAGGTGGTCGCCATGCGCAGCCCGGTGATGCGCGCGCTGTACGAGCGCCCGCGCCGCGCCGCCGGCTGGCTCGTCGTCGATGGTTCTACAGCCCTGCCTTGCTTGTCATCCTCCAGGTTATCTACAACCTAAAAATGTGAAAATGGAAATTGAGATGCAAATGTTTGCAGCTCGGCCCTTTGCTTCATAGAATTTTGCTTATAAATAATTTTCTTCACCCAGTTTTTTATCGACCTTTTGCGGATTACACTACAGAATCAGCACCGGCTGTAACCTCAGTCCTTAAAATTCGCGGGTACCTAAGTACCTATCTGTGGCCCTAGCATGCCAGATACTGGGATAAGTTAAACCCGTTTTTAAAGAAAAAGATAAAGATAAAGATAAGATTTATTCGATGACTCTGAATACATTGTGCCCTTTAACAAAGGACACAATACGACCGAGTGTCACCGAAAGGACTCCCGCTCAGCATAATGTTGTGGCTCGTTAGCCACAACGCTGATTTTCAGCGGGAACCAATTTGGAGTGACGCACGACAGTCGGACAGTACAAAAATTAATTAAGTAAATAATTTAAACAACTAACAATTTTGACAGAAATAGATAATTATACAGATGTACAACATTAAAGGAGGTAAAAAAGCATAGGTTTTAAAAAATAAAATAAAAAAGTACAACACATCGGGTAAACAAGACAGTGTCGTCGGGATACAATTATAAAGCCTAAATTTTACCAAGCAGCATTTTTCTCTCTGTGTCTCTTTTGTCGTAACTAGTGTGAGAGAGACGCACTTCTAGACAAAACGGTTTAACTTATCCTTGTGTCAAACTTGCTAGGGCCGCTAACTTACTGAGTAAGGTATAATAAACATCTTACTTATCATCTTTCTTTCGTTACCTATAGAAATGGATAGCAAAAGTAGCCATAATAATAATGATGTGTGTGTATGAGTGCATGTGCGTGTGCATGTGTGTGTAAAAATCTGTTACTTTTTCCCATACGAAATACCAGTTTCTATAGTCTATGTCCTGTCTGAAGTTGCCCTTTATATAATATCGATAACTGTGTTAAAATCCTTTCTGTGGCCCTAACATGCATGACACAAAGATAAGATAGACCGTCTTATCTCTAAGTGCGTCTCTCTCACACTAGTGCCGACGAAAGAGATAGTCATAGAGATAAACGGGTTTAATTTATCTTTGCGGCATGCATGTTAGGGCCGCTGTCCCATTACTCTTACAGCATGTACCTACTTTATTCGTGTGCAGCTCAAGTCAATGTCTCGTAAGCAACAGTTTTAAATTAAATGCACATAATTATTTCTATTAACCTTAGTGCGACACCGGTACTGGCCCCAGGCTTGCAGCTCGCAGTAGTTGACCTGGAAGGCCAGCAGCCTGGGCTGGTGCTCCTCGTCTCGCCCGTACTCCCACTGCAGGCGCACGTCGCGGAAGTCGGGCTCGCCAATCAGGTGGAGCACTTCTGCATAGTAAAATGTACAGTACCTAAGTAATATCACAGAATAGATAATAGATAGCGGTAACGAAAAGACGCGCAGGGAGAAGGCCGGCGCTTCTCCTGCGGTCCTAACATGCATGCCACAAAGATAAATTAGAACCGTTTATCTCTAAGTGCTGCACTCCTCCTCTACTCCACTGCTGCACTGGGAGTGAAGAAATAGCATAGAATCCGTGCAGATGTTTATCATCCTAGCATGTCGTAAAAGTCAACTAAGGGACTCCTCTCCAACATGGTGGACTATCTGTATGGGCGATGGGCTGATCACCTGTCACCATACGGTTCATCATACCATCTTAGGACTAATTAATCGAACGTGGCCACAAGTAGTCTTGTGGCTCTGCCCACCCTATTAGGGATTTCGGGCGTGATGCTATGTACGTATTTATGTATCTCTAAGTGCGTCTCACTCACACTAGTGCTGACGAAAGAGATAGTCATAGAGATAAACGGTTCTAATTTATCTTTGTGGCATGCATGTTAGGGCCGCAGACTCGTGGGGTCGTGGTTCGAACTAAGTATTAAACTTTTAGAGTTTCGGAGCTTGAGTGCAAAATAGAATTTGCATTTACCGCGAACATTTTCGTTGAAGGAAAACGTCGCGCAGAAATCTGCTCAAATCTCCATAGTAAAACGAAGATTCTAGTAAATATGTGCTGTGCACTCTATCCTATAGCTACAACTGCGGCCCTAACAGTCTCTAAGTGCGTCTCTGTCACACTAGTGCCGACGAAAGAGATAGTCATAGAGATAAACGGGTTTAATTTATCTTTGTGGCATGCATGTTAGGGCCGCAGTGAGATGTTTAGATATTGCCATATTATGTTGAAAGCTGCTTACGTCCCTGATGTACTGTTAATTGCTGTGCATATATATGAAACGATTTTTACAATTTATTTCCAATGACTTCTGTCCGCGACTTCGCCTAATTCCCTTGGTTAAACTATAACCGAATTTCACGCGAAGTCGCGGGCAAAACCTTGTAATATTTTTAAGGTGTAACGGTTACTGAACAGATTGTGATAAAACTTGGCAAATATGCAGAAAAAGTGGTTACCTTTTTTGGAATAAAAAAGGCTATATAGTTAGGTACTTTAAAGTACAACCGGTACATTGTACGCGTAGCCGCTACCGGCAGCGCGTGGCGAGTATAATTCATATATGTACCTATCTGTGAATTATTTTAATTATTCATTATCTCTTAAAATATTCAACCGAATAACATGCTGTAAAGGGCTAATTTTATCTTCATGAAATATCCCAGATGATAAAATAACGTAAATCCAAGCGCTTTTTTCCGACTTGATTTAGATAGAACAACTATGGAGATTACGAACTGAAAACTTATATTTATCAAAATAAAATATAGCATAGTACCTACCCTATAGATTTTGTGATGAGAGCGCAGTGTAACGAGAAATCTCGCGGTCATTAATTCGTAATTTGCTCAGAGTTCAAAGTTGAGGACTTCAGCTGCGTCATTGTTAGTAATCATTACTATAGCTAGGGAGCTGGGTGTCAAAATTTCTATATGATTTGTTCGCTTGGCAGACCTGAATTGTTCGCTTAATGACAAAGTAAAGAACCACAGAAAAATAGTTTGCCACCATGGCTGCGTTTTCAATTGACAGCGTTTCAACATTGAAAAAAAAAACGGTATGCTAAATCATTTGTTCGTGGCTGCCTCTTGGACTGATGGTCAGAATCATCCTCAAAACGTCAAAACGATGAACATTTTAGAGGCAGACGTGCAGGGCTCTGTCTGTTTTATAACGGGACGAAGTTGCAAAAATGTAAATGATTAAAGATATACTAAATCATTTGTTCGTCGTTCTCGTTGCATCCATTCGATTCATTAGGACTCCCAGACTAGAAAAAAAAGTTGGCAGACGTGTAGGTCGCTGATTTTCTTATGTACGATTTTTTAAAGTTATAATTCAATAACGCAGGGACATACGACTTTCATTTACTGGACCAAATCGATTTGTATTGACATAAACTTGCATCCCTATCAATATAAAAAATGCACCCAGCTCCCTAACTACTACAGTTACGGCTTCAATTATTTTCATACCAAATTTTTACTCTATACTGGTGGCGGCATATTGTTATGTAGCTAAAGTTAATATTCCACGTTTAATTATATTATGTCTCTTGAGTGATACTTTCTCATGGCGCCACGACTCGACACGCTTGGATGGAGGTTCGTTGGATCAACAATTCCGTTTGTACCATTGACCTAATGCCTTGTGCACTGGTCCGTCCTTTGACTTTAGCTATACTGTTTATTAGTGCAGTCATATGTTTGAACTAGTGAAACGAGTTTTTTCGTTTTTAACCGACTTCAAATGTGGAGGAGGTTCTCAATTCGTCGGAACCTTTTTTTATTTTTTATGTATGTTCCCCGATTACTCGGAGATGGCTGAACCGATTTGTATGATTCTTTTTTTTAATTGATAGCGTTTACCTCACAGTTGGTCTCATTGTAATCAGAGATGAGGTCAGATGAGAGGATCTATGAGGAATCGATGGAACTCTTCAAATATTATAGGCACGCATATAACAATTCAATGATTTGATGAAGACCATAGATAACCACCGGAACTCCACAAATCATAAATCCTAAATCTTTCACAGCGGCTCTAACATGCATGGCACAAAGATAAATTAGAACCGTTTATCTCTAAGTGCGTCTCTCTCACACTAGTGCCGACGAAAGAGATAGTCATAGAGATAAACGGTTCTAATTTATCTTTGTGCCATGCATGTTAGGGCCGCAGTCAGTGGCGTAACTATACCATCTGGGGCCCGTGGCAAATGCTGTTGATGGGGCCCTATCAGTAAAAATCGTCACGTTGTACTATATTTTTGAGCTCGCGGCCTCTTGGGCCGGGGCCCTCTTGGGTAGGGGGCCCGTGGCCCTCTTGGGTCGGGGGCCCGTGGCATTTTGCCAGCCCTGCCACCCTATTGTTACGCCACTGGCCGCAGTAAACATTTATTGATTCTAACCAAGCTAAGTTGTACGTACATAAGTGTAAGTTGTTCTGATCATGTCGGATTATATTCTCTGTGTCTATAGAATGCCTTTAACATACCCCATTAGGTAAGTTTTTTGTTTAATAAGGTTATTTTGTAATTCTCCGGGAGCTTAGTTTGCTTAAGCACATACCTCATGAAACAACTACATAGATATCAGTGGCGAAGCGTCAAAGATTTCATAAGGGAAGCCGGAAGACTTAGAACCGTACGTGCGGGTCTGACATTTAGTTAGAGTAACATGGACTTCACTGACAGCTAGCCGTAGCTTTCTAACTTGGTAAAGCCGTCAGGAATCGGCTTGTAGGCAGGCTTCGCCACTGATAGATATTTATTACAATATTCATCAAAAATAGAGTCCTACCAATACTAGACGATATTTGGCCTTTGGTAGTTAGTTAGTCGTATATTTATATTTTTATTGATTTTATATATATTATTTATTTATTTATAGCGGGGGTTACAAGGTAGAATAAATAATTGTGAGTATTTGCAAGAAGTGGGTATCTGATATAAATAAGCGCCGACCGTGCGCCAATCGATGCCCGCGGGCGGGTGCTCGCCTACCCGGGCACCCACCTGACAGTAATGAGAAATTTATCTATGTAGCACAATGGAATGCTCCATTAGAGGCTGTATTACAACTAATTATATGACTTTCACACAATGGACACAATTTATGGAGGAGTTAAATATCATCCTGGCGCGGAGTCGTTCATGTTGGGCTTTTGGTGGCAACTGTCGTACTTATAATAAGATTAGGTACCTATTTGTAAGCCTGTTCATAGCGAGCTGTAGGCACTGGCCCGCCACTTTAAAATAATCTTAGTACAGTCCGTGTTGTTCGTAGCTTTCGGCATCGCAAAACGGGACCGGTGCCAATAAGGTTTTCTATAAAAATGTAACAAATAAGAAAACCGACTTCAAAAACCCTTTGAAAAGTAAGAAATAATAATTGGGTTAAACAAAACCAACTTTGAAGTATATCCTATCAAATAAAAAAAGAATCATCCAAATCGGTCCAGCCATCTCTGAGTAATCGGTGTACATACATATACATATATATACGCGTCGAATTGAGAACCTCGTCCTTCGTTTTTTTGAAGTCGGTTAAAAATTGCAACTTATAATCAAGTACCTCCTCCTCCTCTTATAGTAAGTAAGATATATTAATAGATCTTCTAGAACATTGCCCGAGGTATGTACGATATTTGATTGCAATAGTGATAGTTGAAAGACAATGCTGCCTGTCACTGCACACACCACGCTAAATAACATGATGACGATGACAATGCACTTTCGTATACGATAGGCCGATTTACTGCCAAACTTTGAAAGTAAGTAGTTTGTTTTTTGTGAAAACCTTGTTTGGGGCAATTGCACAGAATCGAACAAGAAAGACTTTTATAGCCTTTTTGGTGAACTGTCCGGCGACATTTGCAATACTTTTATCAAAGGATATGCTGTTAAAGTGAAAATAAATTGGTTTTGCAGTTGGAAGCGCTAGCCGTAGCTAATACTTATGAAGTACCTAAGTTCGTTATACTTATTATGCGCAAATTCCAACGTGCACCTTATCAAAGTATTAAGAAATCTCACCTTTAATAAAACCAACTCAGATATTTGCCAAACCATGTGACCCTACCCGACCCTATTCGGCACCTTGTATAGGTACCTAATAAATAAGAAAAAGTAAATTAACTAAATTGATGCTTGGTGATTTCCTTATTCAGTTAAGCGAACAGTACAGGCGTTAAAAAGCTCAGGTCAAAATGTCTTAGCACAAAGCACAAATGTAATCTTAAGGTTTGGATTTTCCAAATCTTATAAGGTCACTGAGAAAAATTTAGATGCTATACCTGCATTACCGTAATTTATTCGCAGCCAAGTCCAAATAATGTCGAAGCATCCGAAATAATGTTGATTGTTACGTGGAGTTTGTAGTCCGCAACATTATCTATGTAGCCCGCAACATTATTTATGTAGCCGAGTCTCTACTTACGTTAGGTACGTTTTTCTCCAGAATTACGTACGTGGCATCCAGAATTACGTATGTCGGTACAGTAATTTTTTCTCAGTGGTGCCACGGATATTAGGTATTACGGATACTATTCGAGTCTTCGGTTTACATCAAAAGTCCTATCAATTTAAAATATAAATTAAGAACCCTTTTCTATCTGATTTTTAATAGTATCCAAACCATTGGTCCAAACATAATCATCAAGACAAGACAAGAAGTTTAACCCACCTGTCAACGTCGTTGTGTTTGTGTCATATTTAATTATCATTTAAATGCAGTGAGCATCCTGTCCAGTGATAGTTAAGAGGTTTTAATCACTGAATAGCAAACGTTAACGTAGCAAAGTTGTTTTCTTAAATTTCTCCAAGAACTTATACTTAAGTATATATTATAATATAATTACTAGTGGACCTGCCACAGCTTCGCTCGCGGTATTTTTTATACAAACTTTATCACCATTCAAAAAATCCCTCCTTAGTGCACCTCTAGGGTACTCGAGGAATGTCTCCTCCAAATTTCAAACCTCTAGGACCGCCCGTTAGTCTGTGCGTTGTCTATAAGTGAGTCAGTTATATGTGTATTGATGATAGCAGGTTTCTTACTTTAAAGTCATTATAATGAGGAATGTAATCAGCCCTAAAAATAACTTGTTAGACCCTATAATATTCTCCTAATAATATTTTATAACTTCATAAAGTTTCTCACTTTGTTACTTCAGCCTTAGAAGCAATAATGTCTGAACTGAGGCCAAGTGCGAAATTCCAAGCCCGAAGTCAACACTCAACAGTGTCGTAATGTTCAGTCAAAGTGCTATATCGCCTATCAGCCTCACCATCAGCACGCTGAATGCCCACCACCACACAATTCCTTACATTCCTTTTTACATATAACTGCAGCCAATTTGACTCGTGACATCACTTTTCATAATAACTCAACATTCTCGAGATTAGGTAGGTATAATGATTACGTCACATAAACATGGTTTTACGGTCGGTGGCCGAGAACCAAATTGTTATACATACATTATTAATAGAAAGATGGATATCTATATTATTAATTCCGAGAACTTTAGGTATACATAAGTGAAAGTGGTAAAAGCGAACCAGCTTCACCTGCACAGGTGACCATCGTAAATCATATAAGTCAGATTTAATCTTATTGATGACTTTGCGATTCAGATATACGCAAATATATGCGTACCTAGTCAAACAGTGAGCGTATGAAAACAAGTTCACCGTGTTTTTTAGGGTTCCGCACACAAAGGGTAAGGGTAAAACGGGACCCTATTACTAAGACTCCGCTGTCCGTCCGTCTGTCTGTCCGTCTGTCACCAGGCTGTATCTCATGAACCGTGATAGTTAGACAGTTGAAATTTTCACAGATGATGTATTTCTGTGGCCGCTATAACAACAAATACTAAAAAACAGAATAAAATAAATATTTAAGGATGTGTACCCAATATTTCGATTTGTATATAATAGTATGGTAATATTAGTCGTTTCGCATAAGTGTAATTTAAAAAAAAAACACTTTACCGTTCTTTTAAAGGAGATAAATGACATTTAAGATTACATTCAAGCCTGTGTTATTTGTACCGGAAGTTGATTAAATTACAAGAAAAAGCAAAAAATGTTTCTGTCCCAGAGTACTTTTATAATCAGAAAAGGTTTTTTCTATAACTTTGTACTCTCCTCGATTTTTTGATGAAAAAAAAATGTCGTTACCGTTATTCCCACGGAAAAATTCTTGATTGAATTTCCATGTGTCCGGACCGGACCGTTTCAAATACTGCATTTTGATTGATTATAACTCGAGTAGTCAATCAGGTTCTGATTTTATTTCACATACTAAATAATTATTAATAATCACACAATTTGTATATTTTAAATCATTATTCGTACAAAATTACTCATTGCCGTTATTTGGTGCAAATGAAAAAAATACTTGAAAAATCAAATAGATGTACTGCGGATTTGACGTGATACACATCCTTAAGGGGCTCCCATACAACAAACGTGATTTTTTTTGTCGTTTTTTTTAGATAACGTTACAGAACCCTTCGTGCACGAGTCCGACTCGGACTTTGCCGGTTTTTTAAATGGTTATGTTGTGGTTGTGTGTTCATATTGACGCCTAAATAATGCAGTGGTATTGCAACAGTCGCGGGCTGGAGTCCCGCTAGGGGCAAACTTTGTATGATGAGCATTGAGCACGGATTTATCACTTTCTAGTACCTATCACAGGCAAATCCTAGTTTGGCACTAGCTCAATGTGCGTTAGTATTCAAGATATTATTATAAATTAAATAACTATTGTAAGTAGTTAATTGTAAAGCGCTAAATTATTATGTCGCTACTACTAGAAATACCGGAGAGCTTAAAGTACAAACTTATTGACTGGCTAAAACGAAAAAAACATTTCTAGGACACACGTTTCTAATTGTACACGTTTTTAAAATAAAATAGCTAAAAACATTATAGAACACAGACACAATGTTCAAATCTACTGTAAAGTGAAGTCTTATTTCTAGGGCATATTACACTGTTCATTCATTCATTCATTCATTCATTCTTGTCCGGCAGCTTGAGCTTATCATGCTCGCTCAAAGGTCTTTGCTTACGGCGGCGTCGTTGATCGGGTCGCCGCCTTCCCTAAAACATGGTTGAGGGAGACGATGGCTGAGATACGCGCCATACTCGTGAACGGGTGCTGTCTGCGGGGTCCGGACGGTTCATGCTCGCAAGGACCTTTTTAAAATTGTTACCTTTAAATTTATTCGTTTGTGCGTTATCGGATCCTGACTAGAGAGACTTCATAGTGTTCTCTATACTATATTCTATAGTGTTTCATATTCGGTATTTGAATTATTAGGACATGAAATATTTTTATTTCAAATTATTATTATTATTTTGATATTTGGAGACCTTACATCTCCTTTCTTATACTTGACAAAGTCTACATCTCCATTTAACCTAGATTAGATAGGTAGTCAATTTAGATGTTTCATTTATTTTTTATTTTAATTATTATTATTATTATGATCCTTAGAGACTTTATACATCTCTAAGTCACTTAACTTGTCCAGACGCGGAGACTATACATCTCCCTTATTATTTATTTATTATAATTAATTTTTACCCATTAAGATTGTTTGCTGCCCTTTTCATGTGTTAGTTTTAGTTAAAACTCTAATGTAAAAGTTGGGGGAAAAAAAGACTTACTGCTGAGTTTCTTGCGGCGTTTCTTCTCAGCAGATGTCACCTTTCGAAGCGCTGGTAGCTTCAGACATGTAAAAGAGCCCATGTAGCCTACTTGCAAAATAAATATTTTAATTTTTCATTTCATTTTCAAAGACTACATCATGGACAGCGGCCCTAGCAAGGTTGACACAAGGATACGTTAAACCGTCTTATCTCAAAGGGCGTCTCTATCACACTAGTGCCGACGAAAGAAGGTTAAATGGGTTTAACTCCCGCCGTGTGTAGCATGCTAGGGCCGCGATGTTTGGAGTTAATCCTGACCTGCACCAGCGATCCCTGGGTCTCGATGGGCGTACATACTGTGGTACATACTTAGATTTGTATAAAACTGTAGACATCATTGTTAACTTATATGCGTACCTACTGTTGAAAAGATGATACCTCACCGAGTTTCTTGCCGGCTCTTCTCAGTAGAGGGTTTTTTCCGAACCGGTGGTAGTATCATTCCTTGACCTTCATAAGAGCTTGTCAAAGCCTAAATTGAATAAAGATAGTTTGACTTTGACTAAAACTAATTAATAAATTGATGAAACTCTACGTCCTCGGGCACGACAAAAACAGCACCGCATACGATCTGGCGCCTCATTCGGGAACGCTAAGTGATTCTGTAGCGACTCGTAAGCCAGATTTCTCATTCCACTCTCCCGCACGACGAGAAATGCGTAAGAGCGAGATGAGAGATCTGGCTTACGAGTCGCTACAGAATCACTTAGAGTTCCCGAATGAGGCGCCTGATGAGATCCAATAATGTTATTGATGGCAGTGTGGGGTAATTAAATTATCAATTCCAACTATATTTTACTACCGCCAGAATCAAAAGCGGAAAAATCGAATTGCAATGTAGTCGGGGTAGCGAGTAAAGGACCTTTATAAGACTAAAATGGTTTTTATCTGTTTCTTATTTAAAGTCACTAGGTAGGTACTCCTACTTCTTTGTTCGTTAAGTATATTTTACAGTTACTTTCTGTCGTTTGTTATAAGATACTATTTTGGTTTCAGTTTTATTCATCTTTTGATAGAGGTTTTCATAATATTACCTACCCATTTATATATATTTTAGTGACTTGGTTACTTACATATTGTACTATAGTCTATCACTGCTGTGAAATAAATCGATCCGATTCCTGAAGTCAGCTGCTCGGTGGAGCTAAGCGTCCAATTGCCCTCATTCGCTTGTCGTTTTCAGATAAAAAAGGAAGTACCGGAACGGCACGAGGTCGTAAACTATAATTTGGCTGGTCCTCGAATGAAATCACATGCTCATTAACATTTTTACCGCAGCCGTACATTTGAGCGGAAGCGCCTCGCCCCGCCGCCCCTGCGCAAGAGCAAACGGTGTGCCGCGGTAACATACTGTTCGAGTACCGCTATAATATTCGCTAGGTACTTATATCGAATTTATATGGCTATCCCAAATGTGCCAACCAGGTCGTATCAGTATATATTTTATTATGTTTTTTAAGCATCTAATACTGTAGGTATACTACAGTCTACGTGTTAATTAATTAGTTTCTTAACTCTTGAAAGAACGACCTACAATCACACATTACGTGCATAACAGTTAAATGAAAGCTTGTTTTCGAAAAGCCGATGTATGGGGTATTCAACTCATAGCTCATATTTGTCAAATATAGACAGGACTTTCGGGTTCGAGCTCTCAGCTGATCCTGGCATTACGAGAGGTCGAACCCTGCGATCCACGTCGCTTTACTTACCGTATTTGGTTTCACATTTCGTGACCCCAGGGCATTTTAGATTAACCATATAGGGAGTTACTGGTTTTACAATACGATGCCGTCCATTTTTCTGATGAATTGTAATGGAAAAGACATCAACGGCGGGCAAAGAATTTCATATAATAGTAGATCTATCTAATATTAATCAAGTGATCCGTACAAATTTTTGGGTAGGCCAAAAGGGTTCTGGGGTCGACTAGGCCCACCTGGTCCTGCCCCCCCCCCCCCCCCCCCTGCTCCCGAGCTACGCCCTTGAATATCATTTCATATGTTATTGAACTTATATAATAGCTTATAGCATAATGTTACTGTGTGGATTTTGCGGCATGTTATGTTTCGATCGATTCATCTCGGCATCACAGTAGGGTGACCTAATGCGTGTTTTATTAAGTTTGAAACAGTAACAGTGTGATGGCGGTGTGACGGATGCGCAGGCATGACCCGACGACTGGACCATAACGCCCATTGTTGTGCTGTCGGTACCGCCATCACGACACGACCGCTGCCAATTTATAGACAAATCAGTACGCAATCATGTACTTCAAATGTTAGATAATTGTATATACCCAAGTGCCAACCATTCCGTGTTATTTTGCGTTCTGAAACTTAGGCTCAGATAGCAATGAAAGTAGTCTTTAAAATTATGAAAATCATAACTGGTTATTACTTTAACACAGTTGTAGATGTAAATACTCATACAATTTGTAGGTTTTGATAGATAGGTACGTAGATAGGTTAAGGTTTTTTGCAGTAAGTACCCAAATTAAAACATTGGCGAGGTTTTATTAAAATGAATCTTTGTTATATATCATTTTAAAATACGAGGCACATGATATAAATATGACCTTACGTTGTGCGTAGGGCTTCGGAATTAAATACAAATGGTTTTGCATGAAACCCCTTTGTTCCCTTAGTAAACATGGAGTAACATGCCAAGCAGCCATTATCATATGGCAATTCTCATGCCTTACGGAAATTAAGTCGTCGCAGGTCAACCAGTGGCGGATTAAGCCCGTTAGAGGCCCGGGGCGGCAAATCTGAATGAGGCCCCCCTCTTCAAGACTAATTATAATTTGTTCGAGTTGAGACCAGGGGCGTATTCACCCTAGGGCCACCCGGCCCATGGCCCGGGGCGGCAGGCTGCGAGGGGCGGCGAAGGCCTTTTATTGTCAAGCTTACCTACAATATTTTTTATTAAGTACTAAACTTAATGGGGCGGCAAAGCTAACTGGCCCGGGGCGCCAAATCTTTAAATACACCTCTGGGTGAGACCCCATGATCAGGAGAACGCGTAGGCATTTGGGAGCCCCCCAAGACCGGAGGCCCGGGGCGGGCCGCCCCTTCCGCCCCCCTGTTAGTCCGCCACTGAGGTCAACGCCGATTGTCATGTCATGCCACGAGCAAAAATACTAGATAAACTGATTTCTGTAAAACAGGTTCAATGAACCTAGCTTAGAAATCAGAGACTTTCGGTATTTATTGTCAATAAACATTATTATTATTAACTATGAAAACTAACTTTGTTGGAATATGTGCCCACTCAGTCAGTTATTTTAACCATTAACGTGTCCCTTTCTATACGAAATCTTCTCTAAGGATCATGTTGACTGTTTATTAAGTGACTCTGATTAGCGCCATTGTATGTTTTTATGTATATTAGCGTCCATCATGACTTTATTGTGGAAACTGAGTGACGCGAATCGACCCTAATAAAACAATAAAATGCTTCACGCTCACGCACTGCATTTCATGACAGTACCCTACGTACTTAATATGAACATGGGCTCCATCACAGACAAAAGCTACTCATTCAAATGTTACTACTGGAAACTTCCATCAAAACAAAACCATTTTACCACACTTTATTATCATCGCTAGTGCACCGTACGACACACAAATTGTGACATTATGTGGTCTACGTTTTTAACGGACCAGTTTTCCAGGAAAATTCGGTCTCTTACGTGTCACTTCAGTCCATAGTTGTGCTTTAACCTCGCACGTAAGATAACGGTCTCCGAGAGGATGTACCTTCGTATATGTATTGTTTCCAAAGGAATTCACAAAACAATGTAATCGATTGTTCGTGGTTTTGCGATAGATTTCAGAAAGTATTCTGACTTTATGATCATGGTATTACTATTGTAATACTGAGGTATTACCAAACTTGTTATTTGAATTTGTGGAGTCAAGTTTACGTATGACCGCAAAGAGCGCCGGCATGCAGGTAACGCCGGTCTAGTGTGCCTAGATTAGAAGATTGTTATCACTCGTGCGGCAGCTACGGCGGTTGAGGCGAGATCTAAACGGACGCAGCATGTTTAAAAGGTCTTAGGGGTCATCCATTAATACGCTTTTAACCGGTTTGGGTGTTATTTGGAAAGCAATATTATGATATATATATATACTAGAAAAAAAAAACTGTCTACCTAAAAAACCTCACCACCTAAGGTCAAAAAGTGGGTAGCCTAAATTAACCTCACGCAATTAATGGCGACCCTTTAGAAAGGAGTGACTCGTACTCACTATAAGATATAACTGGCGATAGATTATGTTTTTATAATTATACCTAACTATTTCGTATCAACGTAGGTATAGTTTAACTGAATGTAAGTTTATTAAATTTACTTATCTTTATTTCGGCAGTAGATAGGTACAAGGAACACTATATCGGATTCGTGTTTCGCACAAATTGTTCCATTGAGTTTTTTCCACAAGTCCGTATCAGTGTTATAAATTGGGGTTTTTTTTATTTAAATTAATACTTATGTAGAGAAAATATATCTCACATTCTGCGGTTACAATTATTGTAGTTTTCTATTTTTTTAACATAAAATGAAAACTCATATAAATATTATTATCGAGTTATACCTACCATCTCTTATATAGCCAAAGTAGAGATGGTGTAACTCGATAATAATATATCCGAGTATTCGTTGGGTTGCATTATTCAATTGTAGAGTTAGTTGTATTGTGGTCTATTATTTAGTTATTCCGCATTCTAACTGTTTTTGAGGTAATTGAATCACGGTTCTTACGTGAGAACGTTGTCTGGGCTAGCGACGCGACAACGGCGGCGGTCTCTAGCCACTTGCGCGACAAACGATGTAAATCCACGTCGCATTGTTGCACAGTCGAGTGCTGGCCGTGCGTGGATAATCACCGTTTTTTCCGTATTCAATTAAAAGTGACCTACTACGACGGCCTGCGAGAACAAAATAAGAGTTGTACCAGGTTGTACAGTTTATGTTAGGATGTCACGGTCGCGAGGAAAGGCCTCTTCGAGATAGCTATCTATATCTATTTGCAGTTATAAGTTACGTTTTAATAGCTTAAGGAAAGTTTTGTTTGAGACGAATCATATTATAAGTAATTGAATCAATATTGACATTATCAGGCGAAGCCAATTAGCTGAATTGCAATTATAAAAAAATAATTGTCGGCGTACTTTTATTACGGCACAATTTTGTTAATGAATATTTACAAAAATGTGCAAAAAATAACCGCCCCCACCCCCACCGTATCTTCGAAATGCCAACCTTTGCCAAATCTCAAATTATTAATGCTGAGAGGAACTTACGTATATTTTACTGGAAAAATAAAACGAAGTTCCAAATATTTATAATTTTCGAGAAAACAACTAATAAATTTATATGAATATGAATATGAAAACAACATATAAAACGAAATGCCTAGTCTTTGTACAATCGTACCACACTCGAAAGTGGCATAGAGATATGAGCTTGCGAAAGTTATTTCTTGTTTCATTTCATAGAGGTTTTAAATGGTTACTCGGAAACCACGTACATTTTTTGCACATTTTTGTCAATAAATAACAAAAATATGCAGATAAAAAAACATGTTTGAAATGGTTGAACGAAGAAGACCTTCCATATCATCCCTTTTGACCCTAATGCTTGACTTTCAAAATTCGATATAGGTACTCGTACCTATTTAAACATTGTATAACTGCCACATAGGGGGTTATGTCAGTTCTACAACAATTCCAAATTCCAAGTTAATAACGTTAGTAGTTGGTGAGATAAACGGGTATTACGACAGACAGGTGAAGTCTCATCATAAGGGTGGGAACCCCTTTAAAAACCCTGAAATCCTAAAAACGAGGTAGGTACTAAATGTTCTCTACTCAGCATAATGCATATTTAGGTTAGCACGTAATAGCTTCATTTTACGACGACGACAGTATAGAGGTCCCGATACAGACCGACAGTATCGATAGCCGATAGTTATCCGCGAGCGCCACCAATAAATAGCTGTAACGGCCAGTATCGAGTCGCCAATAAAATGTTTAACTGTTTAAGGTTGTGCAACTGGAAGATGTCGCGCCGCGGCCCGCGTGCCGCGCCCGCGCCGCGCCCGCTCCGCGTTCTCGCCATGTATGCAACTCCTTTTTCGACGCCGTAATAAAAATAGTTAACTGCGAAACATCTTCACGCTACTTATTTAAATAAATTAGCGTGGGTACAATCCATAAACGAATATGGCAAAGTCAAAAAACGGTCATAGAGCCGTTATCGATATGCTCTGCGACGGCGATCGTCGGCGGAGATGGCGATAAATAACTTGGAAAAAGTAGGTGAAATGGTTTATGGGTGCACCGTGCACGGAACGGGTTGATCATCGTTTTGGCGCAGCAAATCGCGGAAGCTGGGTCGGCGACCCCGCGCGGAGGACTCGCTCCTACTGCCCTACCTGACACGCGTGACTTACCATAGGTACCCTGTGCCTTTTACATCTACTGGTTTTGCGTGGGTAGCACCTATGAACCTAACCGTGTAAACCAACGGTATCTTGAAATCTTCCTTTTATTCAATTAGGCAGCAATGGGGTCAATATATAGAGCTTTAAACTTTTACTGACGACATATCTATCTATATTTTAGATCAGTTGTAAATATAATCATCAACTTGAGGTTGAATTCGATGTATTTCATTGAAAACTTAAAGAATCTTGCTATTGATTTGCATTATTACCGTTGGAGTTATTTAAAAGCACAATTACAATGCCTTAAGGCCAAAGACCAGTTCCATCAATACGATTCAAGGAAACAATAGAGTCAGCATAATCGCTGAAACCACTCTTTACCGTCTATGACAGAATATCTTGGAGCGGCATGCCCTCGGCCCGCGGCTCTCGTTCCTGTACTTTATTTCGCCATTATGTTGAGATAACCCATTATGGTTAACTACACAATATAGCTTGATATTCTACATAGTTAGATATATTTTATTTATTATTCGTGCAATAAGACCCGTTTCATCAGAATTAGAACCAATAAAAGTTGAGAAATTATGTTTCTGTAAATTACGCTGACACAAACTACTAAGACTAACTGACATTTCATTTAGGAAAATAAATTGCTTTACATTCATATATACTTCGCTTAGCGCGACAGCGTCTCCAGTGAAGCAGAATAACGCAGGTAACGCGGCTCTACAATGAACTAATGTATAAGTTGTCAATAGACACGCCTAAAAGCTAATTATCAGCTAATTAAAGCAAGCGTCGTCGCGTCATACGCGCCCAGTGAAAGCAAAGTTTCACACATGACCCATTTAGTCCGCACAAACAAGAGCAAAAAATAAAGCGTGTTTTGGTTCGTGCGACATCGACATTGACATTTCACTAGGTGATCTACAGTGTCATTTATAATGACAACTTTAATGGTGTGAAGTGTCATTAAGTGTGGTTGTGGTGGTATTAGGAACGTGGTTGCGCAGGGCTGCGCCTGCGTCACTTGCGACCGTTAGCGCATGCATAATGCCGACCGCAAACTGTTAGAGGTACCGGCTACTGCTAGCGCCTCGCATCGCGCCAGACATGTGGCGACCCGCGATATGAAATGACAGCGCACTATGAATCCGCGCGTGCGCAGCCCAATTGACATGGTTAAATTATTGGGTAAAAGTGATAAAAAGTTACCTACTGACTTGTTAATCATGCTAAACCTAGTTTTACCTCAGGTTGTTACTGAATATGCTATCAAAAGTCTAAGTTTTACAACACAAACCTTTAATCAAGAATTAAACACTACAGCGGCCCTAACATGAATGACACAAAGATAAATTAAACCCGTTTATCTCTATGATTATCTCTTTCGTCGGCACTAGTGTGAGAGAGACGCACTTAGAGATAAGACTGTCTATCTTATAGTTGTGTCATTCATGTTAGGCCGCGGACTTTTTGATTATAAATATTGTTACAAGAAACAAGGCGACAATATCTTTTCTAGGTGCAATGAGAGCCAATAAAAACCGCTTAGCACCTGAAGCAGCGATTGATGATAAAATAAAAGCAATACAAGACTGACAAGGATGGCGTCGTTTTTGCTTTAGTTTACCGCACTAGATACGGGTAATTTATCATGTGCAAATGGGCTAACTGGCTAACGGCTGCATTTGTGCCCTGAGCGCCGCTAGGCCCTGCGCCGGCGGCCCTCCGGCTCCCTGACACCCGACTCGATCACACACTCTCCACATCATTCAGGGAATCGCATGCAAAAACAATTTCAAAATCGAATTTCTACACATGCACCCATACCTAATACGGCCCCGATTTCGCTCACTTCGTCGTACGTATTTCGAGATTTCATGAGCACAGTTAATTACCTACATTCTCAACCGGCACAAGAATCATAAAAGAATATCCCAATTCGTTACGAATACATGTAGTCATTGTCGACGACCTAGATACAATTGCCTGACTCCAGATTCGGTAACGACCAAATCGAATCGGGCCATGTCATGTAAACAATGAAAAAGATAGTCGATAACGGTGACAGGCTGAATAGGTAGGTAGTAATATTGTGTAGGTATCACCATTGTGCAGTTAATTTGGCCGAAGCAGTTTAGAGATTTTAAGATAGGCTCTGCAGATGGGTTCGCGTTCCCGCTGTGACTGCGATCCGTGACACAGATAGGGTTAAATTAACGTTTCCTGTCAGCTAGGCTACGTTGTTCCTTGGCTCCGCGCTGGTATAATAATGTGCTCTTTAAGCATGTACACCGTTACTCAAGGCGAAGACGATCATAGAACCTTACTCTGATGCCGCTTAATTAGTAAAAAAACTTAGATTGACGTGTATCTGAGAGCCGTTAGGCTTCAGATAATTTGTGCGATGTGGGAAAAGTGTGAAATATCGATGGGGGAGCGAGCATTGTGACGCTCCGTCAAACCAACCAGCCCTAATCAACGGGACAGATTTGACGATAATCTAATCTTCTCGTGGAATATTTATTCGGTTCATCAGAAGAATATATATCACGATGCTGAACAGAACAGTAAAGAGAAGTTATACCGTGAAATAAAAACAGACCATCATGTTCACATGCCAAGCAGAAAGGAATCAGCGCGAGCAACCTCCGGAGCGAAAGGCTTTTAACTAAGCATCGTCGCCGCTACATTTATTACTAAATTTGATGTCTTTATTTGCCTGTTTCATTTAACTTAACACCATTTACATAAAACAGCGAATTAAAATTATCGGGTTTGTTAGCAAATTATCTCAAATTAGACAAGTACGTTTAGGATATTGTATCACGTGTCTCATCACTTTACGTTAATTAATGTGATGAATTAAATTTTTTACATAAATTTACTGGGGATAGTTATAGGTTTGGCTGCGGCACTAGCTTTAGAGAAAAAAAAACGGTCAAGTGCGAGATTGACTCGCATGCCGAGGACCACCAGCTATGAAAAACAGACAATACCTTGTAGGTACAGAACCCTATAATATACAGAATCCTAAAAAAAACCGGACAAGTGCGAGTTAAACCCGCGTGGAGAGGGTTCCGTTCCATAAATGATTATCTGAAATTTCCTATGTTATTTTAAATACCATAGACTTCTTATAGCTTTTCCTGTAATCTATAGGTAAAGAACTAGTTTTTGTATTTTTTTCAAAATTTTAGGTCCGGTAGTTTCAGAGAATGGGGGGGGGGAATGGTCAATTTTCGCATATTTTCCTAAATGACTTCCCAAACAGTTATCTAAAAATTAAAAAAAAAAAATGAAGAACCTCATAATAATATTTAATTTGATATGTCACACGATATAAGTTGCATAACTTTTTTTTTTTCATTTTCTAATTAGCCCCCAAAAGTGGCCCCCATGTTTAAAATTCATATATTTACGTCACGCGTCCGTGTTGCGGTTACTAATTTACATATGTACTCATACCAAATTTCAAATCAATCGGTCCAGTAGTTTCGGAGCAAATTGGCTGTGACAGACGGACAGACAGACAGACAGACACACGAGTGATCCTATAAGGATTCCTTTTTTCCTTTGAGGTACAGAATACTAAAAAACACGAATGTTCCATGCTAACTTAGTCAAATATAGACTAAGCTATGAGTCATGAAATTCAGCTGCCTTACAACTAGATTGCTTCGGAGAAATCACTTTAAAATAAAAAAGTGGGGTCACTAAAATCCGTAGGCAAGCGAGAGCGTGCGACAGCGGCTCCCGTTACGGAATATCTGCATAGCATCTGATTCTGAACCATTATTCTCTCGGATACGGTTCTTTTAACCCGTGCTCTCGTGAATTATATGCGCTTTACTACCCGGTTATAAATATTTTTTATATATTAGTTCCATAATAATTGCTAAGCCGAGACCAAGCTAATAGGTCCTAAGACAGCCTAGCGTTAGCTCTTTATTTCGATTCAAGTATGTAATCTGAAGTAGTACTAGTGCTAAATGATCTATTTAGACGTATTTCGAATTTAAAAGTGAATCTATCAGAACAAAGTCGGCTTCATTGGTTCATGAGGTATAGACGACTAACTTGTTAATACCTAAGTACTATTCTGTAAAACAGCGGCCCTACATCACAGCGTCTCTGTCACACTAGTGCCGACGAAAGAGATAGATAAACGGGTTTAACTTATCTTTGTGTCCTGCATGTTAGGGCCGCTGCAGTGGATGGTGGCATATACTTTTTTAAAAAAACATTGCGTCGAGTGATTGGGGGTCAAATGCAGAGATGAATACACATGCACCTGGCCGGTTTTATTTAATTAACAGGAGCAGAGCAGCTTAGTTAAGAGTTGGTACAAATACAAGAGCTTGATTTTAAACTTTTATTCTACCTTTCTTCACTTGCCTATTCATTCAGCCTATTCCGTTACAAACGTACTAACGTTTGTAACGGAATAGGCTGAAATTTACAAACCCGACGAAAATGCAATATTAAAATACCTGGGTAAAAAACTTATACATGTTTTCTTATAACAAATACATATTTTCTAAATACCCCGTGTCTTGACAGATAACAACCGTAGAAGCTTTAGTATTTGTACAATAGCACCTAAAGTTTAAGCTTCACAATTAGGAGCCAAACAGTAACGAAATGCAAAATACAACTTTGCGAAATTTACAAAAGTTAAAGGTTTTTAAAGGGTTTAATTATAAGTATAAATTAGTAGTTTATGCAACGGTTGCATAATGATAGGCCTTAAAACACTAGTGCAGTTTTATGAAACGAGCTTTTAGCGAGTTTCATAATAAGATCGCACGTGTGTTTTAAGGCCAAATTATGCAGAGTTGCATACATAACTTTATCTACACACATATTATAAATCCTCCATGATGGGTTCAGAAACAATATTTTCTGGCAACAAGTTATTTGTTGCAATCGTGGCTGCATATTTCCGATATCCGGCGCATTTTCACATCACACACACTCCGAGAAGACTACTTACTATTCATATTTTCAACTAAAATGTAAATTACAAACAACTTTTTCTATTCAATTCAACAACAATTCTACTTTCGTTCAGCAAAACACCAAAATGGCGAACCTCCATCAAGACCATTTTTTTTTTTAAAATCATAGACAAACGGATGAAGTCTCTATTCTCACGTCACTCGAGATCAAATATTGTGCAGTTTATATTAAAAAAACATACTGAATTGACGTTTCGTATCAATAACTGTTTTAATATCTATGGATACTAGAATAGAGACCCACTTGAGTTTTGACAGCTGTTCCAAATTTAATCTCATTTCTTTACTAAAAACGATAAAGAAGTCATGTTATTTCTTTATCGCAGCACTGGTTTTTCCTAATTGGTTGTCAAAATGGTGGTCATTTCCTACGGTTTTTGATTAACCAATGGAGGTTTTATGATATGGGTGTAGATAAAATAATTTAAAGTATACACGTCGATACCTTTTGCTTTTTGGCATTAATGGATTCCAGCGGCCCTAACATGCAAGACACACAGATAAGTTAAATCCGTTTATCTCTATGACTATCTCTTTCATCGGCACTAGTGTGAGAGAGACGCACTTAGAGATAAGACGGTTTAACTTATCCTTGTGTCTTGCTAGTTAGGGCCGCTAGGTGTTTATTACTTATACCTTCAAATCCCTTAAGTGCGATATGAAAGAATGGGTTCATCTATCTTCTTCTATACCTACATATAAAACAGTACCGTGACTTAATTATAGACAAGACAACGCACAGCCGAAACGGTTGGTCCTAGAGGTTTGATTTCGAGGAGATATTCCTCGAGTACCCTAGAGGTGCACTAAGGAGGGATTTATTGAAATTCCATCCCTAAAGGGGTGAGAAGAGGTGATAATTGTATGGACAATAGCGTAGGCGAAGCTGTGGCGGGTCCACTAATCTTATACAAAATAAAAGACATAAACGTGCGTAACTTCCAAACAAGTAGATGCGATCCGTAAAATATTATTTTGATGTTGTTTATTAAATCAGGATATTCCTTCTTTGGCCGAATGCGGGAATTTTTGGCTTGTTAGTTTTGATTAAGATATTGTTTAAATCTATTTATTTTTCGGTTGCTTCTGTTACTCTTTCTTTATTTACAAAGAGTAAAAAAAAACTTTGTTTTATTTTGTGTGTATATATTGTACCGTTACTTTTAATCACGATATTTAGAAGGATCCTTGCTAAATTACATTTATTTTATAAAATTATACGGGCTTAAACTGAGCTACGAAACGCTAGGAAGCATACGTAGGAGCAACTAGTTTTTTTTAGTTTACCTACTACTAATGATTAATCGTTTGTTTCATCCATATTTATCACGAACATAGCGACAATGGGCGCGTCTTACAAGTCTCCAAATAAAAACCACATTAACATAATCGTAAGTCAATTAATTTACATGATTTGAAAGTGATTTATAGTAATCATGTAATCATGCGAGCGAGCTTGTGTTTTCTGAATTAAAAGTTCGACGGTACGAGACGACGGCGCGGAACTTTCACACATGCACATTTAAATGCAAATTACATCAAACTTTCAAAAGAATAACTTGGCAATGTTTTGTAATTCAAATACTAAAATAATTTTATAGTTTTTACTTTCTTACTCATTTATTTTTGGTATTAAGATTTTATACCAAAAATAAATGAGTTTCTGCTACAACGTTAAGTGAAATAGTCGATTACAACGATTATTTCAGGCAAAGGAGCCGAGAGGTTCATTTGCCATACAAAAAATGCCAAAAAGAATAAGTATCAGTATTCCTAAATTATACTTAAAATCATCATCATAATCATCGGTCCACTGATGGGCACAGACAGGCCTCCTCTAGTGAGAGGGACTGCGCTGGGTAGTTAGTCCCCACACAGGACAAGTACGGATTGAATTATTTTATTATCAATTTAAAATCAATCAATAATAATCAAAATGCAATCATGTCTGTTTGACTAGGAGATAAAATATAGTAATGTTTTCTTTGATTTCATCATTTTCATTGATTTTTTTCTGGTGTCTTGTTTAGCCAGCTTTAGTTATTAAATCAAACATGAATTAAATAGGTATTTAATCAATTCGCCAAGGGAACTTTTACGGCATTCAAATGAATACTAATCGATTAAAAAAACATGTTTGCTCTAGTTCAACTGACTCTATTTTAAGCTCATAATTAATGAAGAAAAAACATTAAAAAATAATATTAACATTTAAACATAACATACATTTTACACTACATTTTTACATTTTTTATTTAGTTTTTATTCTCATAAAATTATTTGATTAGCTTAAGATAATTTCGGTTCATTTAAGGCATTTTCGGTCGTTCTCCTTAAAATAGTGTAAAAAGTATAATTTCGGATGAAAATAAAAATACATGCAAGCAGACCTCGTTTTACTGAAATGTATATCGGCCAATTAGTTTGAATAAATTAATCATTATTAATTATAAAAATATCTGCTCACCGTCATCTGCTTCAATATCAGCTATCGGAGAAACGGACGCTATCCGAAAAATCATGCCGATAATAAATAAATTACTGCGGCAAATCATGATGCCAGAAGTAAACCGTTTATTCAAAACACATTCGGTTTGACACTGTAGTGGGCGAGCTCACTGTGTGCAAGAAGTGCGCGCGGGCGCAGCCGAGGTTGCAGATCGACTGCCGTAGCCTGCGTTGTTCACGCCGATGGCAAGTTTTGTACAGTGGCTGTACTGAAATTAGACTGAAAGGTTAAGCTAAGGTTCACTAGTAGGTAAGTGTCGAATTGTATCGTATCGGTAGGAATCATTATTGATAACACTACCTTTACGATTTTCAGTGGCCTTTAGTAATTTCGGAACCCGTTCAGGGTGATTCTGTATGATCATTTCAGATAATGATAAAGTTATTTGATGCTAAAAGTGTAGTGATAGCCAAGTGGTGGGATGTGCGCCTGTCGAACACTGTGCCGCGATGATGCCATATGGTTTTTTTTTAAAGACTTGGATCATTGATCCTATGCTCCTCTATTTTCTGGTAGACTCCTCAAAATAAATATACGAGTAAGAGTTACACTTAGGTAGTTACATTCATTTTCTCCTCAGCACCTCAAACAATTAGGTTTTGCTGTTTAAAAACATTGAGCAAAATTCGATTTTGCTGCGAGCGTGAGAAAAACTAACTCTAATTATTATTTTTAAATGCTGAGAACAGTGCCATACTATTTACAAAATTTGAAAGATTTTAACTTCATTTTGGCTTTTCACTTTCCCTTCAATACGAAAAAAACGACAGATAGAAACAGTCGATTCGAAGTTAGATTTTCAAATTCCGTACCAAGTAGGTAGGTCCAAAAAAGATACACAATAAAACGTTCGGAAACACACATAACCGTAAAACTGAAAATCATCTGTTAAGGTTTTAAATTTGATTATTTATTATTCCTATCTAAATAATCGAATTGTTTTTTTTTATAACAAAATAAAGAGAATGTTGAAGAATACGAAATTTATCATGTCAATCTACATAATTATTTATAGTTTTAACAATCTTTAATATTGTGACAGACTACCGCGGGTGCATTTTCAGAACGTATTTTTAAAAAGTAGCGGGTTTCAAATTTTTATTGGTTTCTTCTTCTGTAAGCGCTACAAAATTGGATACATGTGGAATATCATAAAAATAAAAATAAATCTTGTAAATATGAGTGAGTCCAGTGACGAAGCCTGTTATTTAACACCGGAGGAAATGAGGCAGAATGTAAAAAAATCAGCTTTCTGCCTGAAAAACCTCGCGAAAATTATCTACAAGCTTATGATATTTTTAAGCAATGGAGACTTACAACGGGTACATATTCTGTTTCGGAGACTTTAGAATTATTACAAAAAAGACAACCGTCTAAAATGTGAAGTATTTACTTACTCAATGTTGAAAGCTACAATCAAGACAAAAGATGACGTGCACATTGGAACCTATCCCAAACATTTTACTTTTAACTTTAATTTTTTTGATATTGTTTGTTTCACAAATAAAGTTATGTGGTTTAATTTTTACCATGTTGTATTTTTTTACCTTCATCCAATATGTTCTCGCTGCTGAGGTGAAAAATTGTAAGTGCTACACGAGACCAAAGTTATTGCATCTCGTGTCTTTGAATCCTTCGCTTACTCGGGATTCAAAATCAACACACGAAGCAAAGCCAAACTTTGCTCTCTTGTTGCACAAATAACTATTGTCAAGATCGTCGTTTCCTTGAAAAAGCATTTTCCATGATTCAAGGACCAGGCAAACCCCGATTAAGTATACTCAGAAATTATAGAGATGGCAAACGATTCGATTTCAAACTATGGGAGAGCATAGATACTGAAATAACGGACTCACATAAAATTGAGTAAAACATTTTCCTCTTCCGGCCTTAGTAGTCGGGTTACGGGGACGCCGATGTTATCACGCAAGCGCAGAGCGGGGGTAGGACCCGCCGCCTCCGCGCTCCCCATTATCATTGTGCCAACACAACAAACACCCTGTCTCGAGACCTGCGATACAAACTGAGAAATTATTAAATGGAAAAACACAAATAGTTGACCATGGGCAACCAATTCAAGAACGTGGCGGTAATAGCGTGCCTCAAAACGTTCCTATTCATATTCAACATCGTATTTTGGGTAAGTAGGTACATTATTGTTTCAGAAAATGTTATCATTCTGACAGATGTTATCATTTGGGAATGCTAAAAGTTTATTCATGCTATGTTGACAATGACATGCATGTTTTAGTTGAGTAAAGCAGAATTATAAAAACCGGCAAAGTGCGAGTCGGACTCGTGCACGAAGGGTTCCGTACCATGATCTATAATCAAGCAAAACAAAAAAATACGTTAGTTGTATGAGAGCCCCCCTTAAATATTTATTTCATTCTGTTTTTTAGTATATGTTGTTATAGCGGCAACAGAAATACATCATCTGTGAAAATTTCAACTATCTATCACGGTTCATGAGATACAGCCTGGTGACAGACGGACAGACGGACAGCGGAGTCTTAGTAATAGGGTCCTGTTTTACCCTTTGGGTACAGAACCCTAAAAATGAGTTCCGAACTGGATTTTCAACGGCTTGTAGTTGTAGTTCTTCAATAATAACATATGGCATATGTTCCTTTCACAAAACAAATATACGCGTCGAAGTGAGAACCTCCTCATTCGGTTGATTTGAAATCCGTTAAAAGATGTCGTGATCGGGGTAAGGAATAGAGAGTGATTCTACCTACTTGGATTCCTCAGGTGACCGGGCTGTTGCTGCTGGCAGTGGGGCTATGGGCGGAGTTTGACCTGTACAAGTATATGGAGCTATCACCGGAGTTCTCTGGCACGGCGCCGCACTTGATGATCGGCCTCGCGGGGCTCATTGTGCTGGTCAGCTCCGTCGCCTTCTCCTGCATCATCAAGGGGCAGCCGGTGCTGCTCTACGTCGTAAGTGATGTGGCTAATATTGGGTCCATTTATATTTGCACTAGTATAAGAGATGTCGTTGCAGTTATCTCGCTCTCGCTCAGTTGCGGACTAAGCTCGTCAGAGGCCCGGGGCGGCAAACCTGAATGAGGCCCCCCTCTTCAAGACAAATTATAATTTGTTTGAGTTGAGACCCCATGATCAGGGGAACGCAGAGGCATTTGGGGGCCCCCCAAGACCGGAGGCCCGGGGCTGGCCGCCCCTTCTGCCCCCCTGTTAGTCTGCCACTGCTCTCGCTTAATGTTATGTCGAGCTCGTTCTTAAATAATTTTCTACAAACATTTTGGTCTATAGCTATTGTTACCTGCAAAAATCCCAGCAAGTGACGCATGCCCTTGGCTATGATGTCACAGACGGCGAAATTATCAAAAGAACACACTACCCTACGTTGACAACAAAATCACAGGAAAACTTAACATATTCCAGTACGGCGGTTTCCTGGCGTGCATCTTCATGATGGACGCGGGCGTGGGCGCGTCAGTGGCGTGCTACCGCGAGACCTTCGCCAAAGGACTGTACGACGGGCTTACGCAAAACCTCATCACGCACGACCCTCACAAAGGCAACTTCGACTTCGCGCAAGCTACTGTGAGTTTCCTTTTACATACCTACTACTGATAACCTGATAAGTATTTTCAGGGATAGCTTTTCAGTTTCTGTATGGTTTGGTTCCTGTGTTTGACATGCCAAACCATCAGCGGCCCTAGCAAGGTTGACACAAGGATAAGTTAAACCGTCTTAACTCTAAGTGCGTCTCTCTCACACTAGTGCCGACGAAAGAGATAGTCAGAGAGATAAACAGGATTAACTTAACCTCGTATCTGGCATGCCAGGGCCGCTGACTGACCTTTTCCCTCAAGTTACCGGCTGTAATCAAGCACTTTTTTCAGCCCCTATTTCACTCTTTTAGGGATTGATGGTCTTAAAAAAATTGCCTATATCCTTCCTCGGTGCTCAATCTCCATACCAAATATCATCAAAATCGGTTCGGCGATTTAGCCGTGAAAACGTAACGGCAGCCCTAATGTGAAAGACACATGGATAAGTTAAACCGTCTTATCTCTAAGTCCGTCTCTCTCACACTAGTGCCGATGAAAGAGATAGTCATAGAGATAAACGGGTTTAACTTATCTTTGTCTTGCATGTTATGAAAATGAAAATATTTATTTTGCAAGTAGGCCACATGGGCACATGTCTGAAGCTACCAGCGCTTCGAAAGGTGACATCTGCTGATAAGAAACGCCGCAAGAAACTCAGCAGGGCCGCTGGGGGAGCCTACAAGTATTAAAATCACAACAAAACCCGTGAATGTTATTTGAACTATTTCAGCTGCACTGCTGCGGCGTGTCGAATTATACGGACTGGACGCGGCTGTCTCCGCAGCGTGTGATCCCCACCTCGTGCTGCGTCGACCCCAACAGCTGTGTCACGGCCAACTACAGTGACGTCTATCAGGCGGTACGTACTTCAACCTCTTTCTTTACTATCCATCCCGTACGTAACTGAAGTCTTAAGAATCGGTCAACTACGGACGCGGAAGCAGTGTGACCGAGCCTGCGTGCCGCGTGAGCATGGTGCAATGCCATTAAGTTGTATTGCGTTGTGGCAGTGGCGGACTAAGCCCGTCTTAGGCCCGGGGCGGCAAAGCTGAATGAGGCCCCCCTCTTCAATACTAATTATAATTTGTTCGAGTTGTTGAGACCCCATGATCAGGGGAACGCGGAGGCATTTGGGGGCCCCCCAGGACCGGGCCGGGCCGCCCCTTCTGCCTCCCTGTTAGTCCGCCACTGCACAGCACGTCTAGCACGATCTGCCCGCGAGTCGTTTGTCGCTCAGTGCATCCCTTACATAATTGACTAGTTTGACAGAGACGCACTGAGCGACAAACGACTCGCGGGCAGGTCGTGCTAGCCCCCCTGGGGTGAGAGGACCAGATTGTGCCGCGCCACTGCGCGCCCGCAATATAGCCAGGCCTTTAAAAGGGCTCGTAAATGGGTTCGTTTTTAGGCAATTGCATGCAATTTGGGCTATCCCCTAATGATTGCACATTAAATCATTAATGGCGACAAAAATTTTGAATGTTAACGTTTCTGGATAGCCCGAATTGCAGCAATAAATTGCCGAAAAACAAGCCAGTTTAGGGTAGGACTCTTATGAATGACGGGAATTATTTTGTGTTGCCCTCTGTAAAATCCATACCTATTCATTTTCTGTTTTGTACAGGGAATCCTAGTTTTAGACTACTTAGATCAATGTCTGTCCAAAATATTATTATTATCATCATCATCAGCCTATATACGTCTTACTGCTGGGTACATAATGAGAGGGACTGGCCAGTAGTCGCCACGCGGGCCCATGGCGGATTGAGGACTCTACACACATTTTTGAATTATTTCGCCGATGTATGCAGGTTTCCTCACGATGATTTCCTTCACCGATACGCTCGTGATGAATATCAAATTACCGCACATAAGATCAGAAAATGTCAGTGGTACCTACGATCCGGGATTTAAAACCGACTACCGAACATACGGCATTATGGTTGACTTCCAAATATATTTTGCCAACGTAATCTTTTTACGTATAGGTATCGCCACGAGAGTTGAGGTCACGCACACCGCGGCATGTCATGTGTGGACAAGACAATTTCGTTCGTATTTTCAAATTTGTGTTCTGTTTTGTATGGCATTGTGTACTTGTGTGTGTAATCATTCACCTCAACTCTCGTGGCGATACCTATACAAACAGTAAACATATTTCGTTTACTAATGTTTTACCTTATATGCATATTTCAGGGCTGCTACAAGGTAATAGTGGAATACCTCGAGAGCAACATGGACTTGCTGATCGGCATCGCGATCGCAACCGCGCTGTTTCCACTAGTGGGCACATTTCTTTCCTGCTTCCTGGCCAGCTATATCAAGAAATCAAAGTACGACGCCATTAATTGAATCTAAGGATAATCTTAAACCTAAAGAAACAAAAATCAAGCGCGAACTGTATTTGACTTTTGGACTGAATGACTATATACTCAATTATTAGTCAATACAATAAGTTTAATTAATTATTTTGTATATAAGCACAACTTAAGTTGAGCCTTAAAATTTTCACTCTCAACTCAATACTTATTAACCTTTTGAACGCCACGGCTGAATCCGAGAAAGCGTGCCTCAGACGTCGTGACGGATCTAGCCGACAAAATGTATGGAAAACCGGCATGCCGTGGCGTTCAAAAGTTTAAATGTATTAATTTTTAATGTCCATGTTTTTGATGTATTAAAACTAAAATATACTTATTCAAATGTTCAATGTTATTAAATCTAGCAAAACAATCCATTTCTTATTTCAATATCTTCAATTACATACATACATACATACACATCACGCCCGAAATCCCTAATGGGGTGGGCAGAACCACAAGAGTACTTGTGGCCACGTTCGATTAATAAGTCCTAAGATAGTATGATGAACCATATGGTGACAGGTGATCAGCCCATCGCCCATACAGATAGTCCACCATGTTGGAGAGGACCCGTCCCTTAGTCGACTTTTACGACATGCCAGGATGATAAGCATCTGCACGCATTCTATGCTATTTCTTCACTCCCAGTGCAGCAGAGGAGTGTATCTTCAATTAAAACACTCTATTTACTTTAACAAAATACTTTATTACTTCTAGTTTTTTTTAATATAAAGCATCACATGATTTAGTCACTATCTGAACTGTTTTTCTCCTCCTTGGCCTCTGCAGGAGTGTCCTGCTTGTAGTGCCGGTACTCCGGCTTCAGTTCCCACATGTTCTTGTGTGGATTCTTTAGGTTATAATTGCACACTTCCTTCAGAATCTCCTTAAGGTACACGATGGGCTGCCTTGTTATCTAAAATAAACAAATTTGATAACAATCATTATCACGCTTTCACAATGAAACAAAAAATACGTATTTGCAATAGCAATCCTTTGATACCATCAAGTTTAATCTCATTAAAAATAATCTATATATATATAAAAGAAGAAGCTGACCGACTGACTGATCGGGTGACATATCAACTCACAGCCAAAACTACTGGAGCTAAGTCTGAAATTTGGTACAGGGATTCTTTAGGTAATATAGGCACCCGCTAAGAAAGGATTTTACGTAAATCAATCCATAAAGGGAAAAAGGAGTTAACAATTTGTATGGAAATCCGTTATTTTTTAGCTTAACTATTAAAATGAAAATAAAAATTTAGGCTTCTGAATAAAAACAAAGGCGCACTGCAAAAGTATTTTGAAAAATCAACCCCTGTAGGGGTGACAATTTAGTAAATTGATTTTGGGGTAGTTTTGAAATTCCATCCCATAAGGGGCAAAGTTTATATGGAAAAATACCACGGGCAAAGCTGTGGCGGGTTCTCTAGTTCAAAAAATAAGTACCTTCTGCAAATCCTTAATATTATAATATTGATGTTTTTCGAATGCAGCAAACAGCACATTGAGCACTGCATCTTTGTCATCTCTAGCCTTTTTGCCTTCTGCTTTCTTGCGTTCTTGATATTCAATCTACAAATTCAAAAACACTCATAGTTACACACAAGTATAGATACAAGATTATAGTGATAAACAAGAGTTAATATTCATGTTTTTCAAATAGCTATATGATAACTCAAAAATTTCATACAATGAATGCAACAAATCAGTAACAATTACAAGTAAGTATAGGCACTGTCTGCAGCATCACTTAGCAGTAGTGTTATTTCTATAGCGGACTTATATGTTACTTGAATGGGGACTTCAAGTAATTGCACAACAAATAACATATTCATAATGTCGCTATATATGTTGGGCCAATGTCGGCCAACTTGCAGGTCTCATATGATACACAAGCATATAAGGCTAGCCATGCTAGAACCCTGATAGGCATTTTCAGACACTTTCTATGATATCTTACGAACAAAACATAATAATGAAATATGGGGTTTATATATTTTTACAAATAGAGTTAATAGTTGTAGAGTAGTAAATAAAAACAGTAAGCAATGCCTTGTTATTACTCCACTAAAACAGGTGTGGTCATTTATTATGAGGTGTATGGTTTGATTTCCCTACTGCCGGCCTAAAACATTCTGTCAAATATCTGAGATGACTTAATCTTACTGCTAGTATGGACTTACAACGAAAATTGTCAACCATTATTGGCTGTCAACAACTGCTCAGTTACGTAACTCCAATTGGTATCGCTTTGGTGAAAAATAAACCAATTGGACCCTTATTTATATTGAGTGATGACTAAATTGGTTTACTTTTCGAGCCAAACTGATACCAATTGTGTAACATAATTGAGCTGCAGGTTCATGACCTTAGTCCTGTCACATAGTGCTTTTAATCCTTGATATCACATCACAATTATATTAAAAATGTGAAAGTTTATGTGTGTGTGTGATTTAGTATGTTTGTTGCTCCTTCACCCTTCAATGGCTGGATGGATCTGGATGAAATTTGGAATGAAGATAGCATCTACACTTGATTAACACAGGATACTTTTCATTCCAATCCCACACAAACAAAGTCACAGGTAACAGGTAAAGCCAGTATAGGAGCTTGTCCATAGTTAGGTATTTTGGTGCAGAACCAAGAACTAGAGTTCAGAAACCCTACAAAATCTAGAATAAAACAGTTAATACTTACATTATGCTTGTGATCTGATACAGGCTTAAAGTTCTGTACTATTCTATCTAACTGTTGCACTTGACGTTGTGGCATAGATGCCTTTCGTATGGATTCAGACTTCAGTTTATAGTATGTAGGGTCTGCATATGGTCTGCATTCCAATTTCTGTACTATTCTTCCCTCCATGAATAATTTTTCTGTCTCTGGCACCACGGAATCTGTATTGGATGCTGGAAACAAGAAATAACTCAGCACTTTCAGTCTGAATCTCTCAAAACATATTTCAATGCTAGTATAAAATGACCTAAATATTGTCTTCGAGAGAATTCCCTGCAGACCTAAATTCTCCTTGTTTACCACACTGAAGAATATGGAGAAGTAGTCTAGACTACAGCCAATGGCACACTATTATTGTATATAAGAGTGGCAATGCCTGTTTTGACAAAGCTATAAAAATAAATAACTTAAGTAACTTAGATTTTCAAACTCTGTCAATACTTACGCACTACGTGAGAAAAAACACCTAAGGATTGCCTGGTCACGTTCGATACATCTAGGCGATGTTCTTTCGGGATACTCTGTTCGCCGGGCTCCTTAAGACACATCACGGCCTCTGACAGAGACAGCTGCACCTGAGCTCGCTGTCCAGGCACCCGGGATATTTTCAACTTGCCTACTTCAATATTTCCTGGCGCCTTTTCCCACCTATTCGCGATATATTTAGGCACTTTCACAAGCCATACTCCTCTCCCAGTATTGGATAAGTCTAATTCACGGTCGATTTGAGGAATTGTAGGCAGAGTAGTCATTTTAAAGTGAATATATTTATTGTTTCGGTACTATAATCAAACAATTCTACGACTACCTAACCATCATATCGCGCTCACTACCAAAGAGAATATAAAATATTTCTCACTACCTACATGGCATATAAACCAAACCAAATTGACCTAGTCTGTGAAATTGAGATGTCTGTGGCGTTTTCACATTTAGCGACACGATATCGTTATCGGCGCCGATAGCCGATAGCCGATACCTTCGCATACGCCCGATATTATCGTTTCCGATTTGGCCACCGCCCGCGCCCGCCGCCCGCACAGTCACGCACACGCTAAACAAAATGTACACGTATGGATGGATATCGACGAGGGAACGACACGGCCGCCGACGTATTGGTATCGACGCCGATAAACCACGATAAACGATATCGTGTCGGCAAATGTGAAAGGCAGGCTCATATTTCATACCTTTTACTTGCCCCAATATCGTTATGGTCGACGATAACGATATAAATGTGAAAACGCTTTAAAGTGTACTCACAGCACCAGAGGGCTCAGCACACTAATTTTTATCGCGGTCATGAAGCATTCATCCCTTTCGCACCCCTTTATTAGTTAAAAGCTAGGCACTAGCACCGTTAGCGCGCTATAAGCGGGTCCGGTTAATGTACGTACCGATACAACGCTACCACCAATACAACTAGTAGGTACTTACTAGTAAGCAAGGGCCAAGGGCGTAGCAAGAATTCCGTTAAGGGGGGAGTCAGGCGAAGAAAAACCAAGAATATACCTACGAGCAATGGGACAGGCCCCCAATTCTCGCTGCATTCGAGAAAATGTCGATTGCGAGAATAAACGTCAGATTCATACAGTTGTGTCAAACGACTGTATGCACTGACGTTTACCAATTAATTGTATACCTCTTTGGTGAAATAATGAAGTATTGACTACACATTAAGACCTTGTTACACATTACTTCATGCAATAAAGATTTATGATTTTATGTTTTCTTTTGATCTCGATTTTGAGATTATTGATTTTGATTCGAGATAATGTCGATTGCAAGATGAAACGTCAGATTCATACAGTTGTGTCAAACCACTGTATGAACTGACGTTTAATCTCGATTGTGAGATTATCTCGAATGTACCGAGAATAGGGGGCCAGGTTACGTTAAAAATAAAAACGTGACTGCACCTTCTAAGCGGGTACACAGTAGCACAGCTTTTTACTCCTCCCAAAAAGTTAAAAATTGAAATACGCCTCTGTACTTCAGTTTTTGTTCGGTAGTAGTAAATATCTCTTCTAATCTGTGGTAAATGTCACAGTTGTCATGTCATTATTTTCTAATATATCTGAGTTAAGTCCAAATAAAAAAATTACCTATATGCATTTTCTTCGTACTAGTTTATTATTATGAGAGAAGCATAATAATTTAGCCTTACTTTTGTCGTGTCTTGCTTTATGGATATGTGATAGTACCTAAGTAAAGTCATGTTCGGATATAGTAAAGAAGCTGTTAGAGTGAAAGTCAAGGTTTGTATTTTATAAAACAATCCTACATAATGAGTTTTCTTTATATTGTTATTTACTTCTTCATTCAGAGCGTCATGCGTACGTAGATGTTGCGATATAAGGTCTAGGAGAGATTATCTTTATTTAAATCGAAAGCATGCAAGAGTTAAAGTAAATTTAATTATTTGAAATGATAAATCGCTCACTAGTGAATTTAGAAGTATAATTTTATGCTCTTTATAACATTAGTTCTTAATTTTAATATACCTCTTCTTAAGAAAGAACAGGTAGAACTCTTTCAATGGATTTTAATGGTGTTTTCTTTTATTTAATCATTTTTAATATGCAACGAAAAAATATTCAATATAAACTTATTTCAAATAATGTTATCTTGGAGTGGTTCATCACTATTTGCATAAAATAATTTGCCATGGTTATCAGAGCAGAACGGCAATTAACCACCTTGAATTTTTAATTAATACTTACTTGGTATTGCTCTATCATAACTATACAGAATATTAAACCCTATTTTCATCTAGTTATAGTATTTTTTTATTTAACCAAATAGTAATTTTCTCGTTTATTATTAAGGAATGAGGTTAATTTGTATTTTCAAATCTTTTTACTCAATATGCAATGAAAAATATAATGAAAATATATTTGCTTTTAGAAATGTGAAGGCAAGCTACAACCAGAATTAAGGAAATTCTCTGTGGATCCTCAAATAACCTCGTTGGAGGTTTTACAGAGTATTTTAGTGAAAGCATTTGATATAAAGTCTGATTTCACACTATTATACAGAACCACTGATGACTATGGACAGGAAATATACCTGCCTCTTCTCTCTGACTGGGACCTGGATGCTGCTTTTCTCAAGTATAAAATTTATTTTTAAGCAATTGATCGTAAGATTTGTGTGCACCAGTGAACTTAACATTATTCTTATGTATTAAATAAGAACTGGCTTATTATTGAAGCAATGTTCATTGAATAAACCAGGTATAATTGAAGATAGATTTATTCTTCCACATTACTAATTTGTCATACAGGTGATGATAATAAATCAATTGCCAGCTATTCAATCAATTTTACTGCCAACACTAATATTCCTCTTCTTTCCAATAAGGGCACATAATATAGCACTAACACAGCGTTCAGAGCCATGTGTTCAGTTACGAGTGGATATGAAGCCATTTGCGGAGGCTTCCGAGGATTGGGAGCCTCCAAGCATGAGCCCATCTGCACCTGCCCCCTGCCGCGATGTTGCGCGCGACCAGCCCACCGTTGCGCCGCCACAACAGCCCGAAAAGCAGGAGATACCATCTGGCTTCCAGGGGCTGTTTATGAACCAGGTATTCTAATATCTATGTTTGTAATGACAGCCATAGACATCACAACATACTTGCGAAAGTTTAGACTTGAACTTGTATACAGTCCCTCAAATTAAAAGTATTATAATTTAGTTTACTGAACATTCTCGCGACGTGTCTATTAAAGACTACAAAAGGGAGATGTGAAAGCTACATTAAAAAAAAAATATACAGTTCACAAATTTCTAATTTTTTTGCGCAATTTCTTCCAATACACATAACTATATTCTTGTACAAGTCTAGAACTAGCACAACAATATTATTACATGTATGTATGCAGGGGCGGCCTTTGGGGGTGGCGGGCAGGGCAACCGCCGAAGCCGCGCTCTTGCAGGGGCCTCGTGATCTCGCGCAACAACCCTAGTAGAAAAATATTATGTACTAATGCTAATGTTTATTTGAATTTCTCGCCTTACGCCGCGCATTCTGAAACTCACAACGTGCCACTCGCGCTCTCTTGCGTGATTGTTATCGCGCTGATATCTGTAGCATCATCATTAAAACTAATTCCACAAAGAGAAGATCCTCGGAAGGATCTACCCACGCCCGGAGCGTCGCAATGCTTAAGGCCGCCTCTTCATGTATGGCTGGCATAAAGTTAACACTACTGCAGTGATGGATAGCCTTGATAATTCAACAGTATCTTTTGAGGGTGTTACTTAATATGACTAACCAATGTTCTATAACCCATTGTGACCTTACTACTTCAGAAATACATTTTAATGGCAGGTTGAAAAGACATTCAACATGGTGTCCCGAGCACTGAACCTGTATGACGACCCCAACACTCCACCGCGCCCGCCCCTTAGTGATAGCGAGTTCAGATCATTCCTAGACACTGTTGGCCAGATAACTAACACAACCAAATTACGAGAAGTCATATACTGTGGAGGCATAGATCCCAGTTTAAGGTTGGGCTAACATAAGATATTTGCATTTGTAACATCACAAAGATATATAACTAATACATAATCTGGTTTTACTAGATATTCATAATATTGTAATGCATCATTAAACTTTAAAAAAATAAAGTGATCCATAAACATTTATTTCAATAATTTGTTACAAGACCTTTGTCAATAACACACCGGAAACAGCATGTTTATCAACAGATAAAGCCATTAGCTAAAAACACCCGCTATTTATAAACATGTTTATCATTTACAGAAAAGTTGTATGGAAACACATCCTGAATGTTTACCCTGATGGTATGACAGGTAAAGAAAGGATGGACTTCATCAAAAAGAAAGCTAATGAATATTACATGCTCAGAGCGCGATGGAAAGACTGCATCCAAAAAGGAAAGGTTGGTGTCTCTCTAAATATACATGAATATGGTAAAGCAAAAAAAACATACGCATTTTTATGAGGTAGTAGGTATAATGTTTTGCTATCCAGTTTTTTTATATTTTTTATTATTGCTTTAATGGTATGAAATTGTTGTTTTAGGTTAATGCAGACTTAGCATATGTAACAAGTATGGTACGGAAGGATGTATTACGCACAGACAGACACCACAACTTCTACGCTGGCAGTGATGACAACCAAAATATCGCTTCTCTCTTCAATATATTAACAACGTAAGCATAGACTGCAATTAACATGTGAATTCACCCTAATATTATCTTTGTATGTATGCTAGATAAGAATATGGTAAAAATACCCTGTCATCATCCCTATTTCTGGTATGAAAGGCCTTTCATTCCCACTTTTTCCCATACCTACATTCCTATAGTGCAGTATAAGGAAAGGCTACTCAATGTTATAACATATCCAATACTATATATAGGTGTAGTGTCACGGTTATTTTTACCCGAATATTAAGGACCTGATACGGCATTATAACCGGCACTTAATATACTCGTTTAATCTTATCTTTTACTTCAGTTTTACTTTGAAATCGCTACATTGTTATAGCAGTCAATATGCCTGCACCGGCGATCCCTGGGTCTCGATGGGCGTACCTACTGTGGTATATTCTTAGATTTGTATAAAACTGTAGACATCATTGTTGACTTATGTGTGAATTGATTTGAAAAAATGATACTTCTTTTTATAATGTTAAATAAATGTTTCTTGCCGGCTCTTCTCAGTAGTAGATTCATTCCTTGACCTTCATAAGAGCTTGTAAAAGCCTAAATTGAATGAAGATAGTTTGACTTTGACTATGTAAACTTGCGTCCCAGGTACGCTCTGAACCACCCGCGCGTGAGCTACTGTCAGGGCATGTCTGACCTGGCGTCTCCGCTGCTCGTGACGATGGGCGACGAGGCGCACGCCTACATCTGCCTGTGCGCTCTCATGGCGCGTCTGCACTCCAACTTCCTACTCGACGGGGAAACCATGACGCTCAAGTTCGCGCACCTCACTGAATCTCTGCAGGTAAGTACTTGCAATTTTCACGCATATTGACATTAGGGGAACTCACGGTGAAGTATGTTCAATGCTTTGACGATTAGGCTGGCTTTCTACTAGAGCTGTGCAAGAAAGCTGAGAGCCTATAAATAAATCAGGGGACAATCTTTACACAAATCGATCTAGTCCCAAAGTAAGCTCTCAAGACTTGTTATGTGTACTAGACGACGATATACATACTTATATAGAGAAATAAATACTTAAATACATAGGAATCATCCAAGACTCAGGAACAAACATTTGTGCTTATCACACAAATATTTGCCCTTACCGGGGATCGAATCCGGGATGCTAGCTTCGGAGGCAGGGTCACTACCAACTAGGCTAACCGCGTCGTCAGGGGCCTATTGGTGGGGCTTCCTTCCTCGTTCACCTCTTAGCTTCCTTCTGAGTGGAGTACAGTGATCGCTCTGTAATCCTCGGAGCAGCACAGCAGACAGGCAGCTTAGCCCCTATGGGAGTAAAAAATTGAGAAATGGTGCTATACATAGTGACCGTTAATGCGATGCATTCCCTGTAAGAGGATATAGTAAAGCTCATTTGCAGTAAATTAGTACCCTGTCCGAAAATAATTAGTTCCTGATATATTTATTTATTTATTTCATATATTAATAAAATGTAATTTTAGATAACTATCAAGTAACTTCAATTTTTTCTTAATCATAATTACAGACTAAATTAAATTAATTCAGTTATTTTCATTATTTAAGTTGATATCACATTAATGTCCCAGGAATCCCGCACAGAATAGAGTGCGAGTGAAATCAATTTTGCTTTTAATTTTCTAACGAAGGAAACTAAACTGGGACTGTCCTTTATATCACTTGGTATTTTGTTGTACATTTTTGGGCCAATTACGTCTAAGCATTTTTTTGCTTTGGCGAGCCGCGCAAAGGCTACTTTGAGGTCGAGGTATTAAGGGTTAATATTATTTTCTTTAAAATTGCGAATTTTCAAATAATTTCAAAATTTGGTAAGGCTTAAAAATAGATTGTAAAACACAAGCGTTTATAATCTCTATTTCGCTATGCGCCCTTTTTAGTATGCACCTTATAAATAAGTCGTGCCAACCGTTTCTGTGCAGGTATATGATCCGGATTTCTACTCGTACCTGAAGTCGCAGCAGGCCGACGACCTGCTGTTTTGCTACCGCTGGCTGCTGCTCGAGATGAAGCGCGAGTTTGCGTTCGACGACGCGCTACGCATGCTCGAAGTTCTCTGGGCCTCCCTCCCCCAAAAAACCTCCACCGCGGAGCTCTCGCTGCAGGAAAAGGAGTTCGACTCTTCTCTCGAGGTCGACGACCCGCCCCCCCTCAGCCCCCTGGTTAAAGCGCCCCGCGAAAACGCCTACACGAAAGTCTGCGCCATGAGGCGGCAGAGCTCCAGCTTCAGTTTGGGTGCCAAACCAAAATTAGCCACTTGTAAACAAATGAACCATAGCTTAGATGAAAACGCGACGCGTAACAGTGAAAACTCGTCCCTTAAACATGCCAAGGAGTTTCAGAGTCTAGACGACGCCGCCTTACACACGGTCAAATTGAGAGCAGATAAGGAAGATACCAATGTCGATAATACTAAAGGAAATACGCTCGGTAAAGACTTAAAGCTTCATGTCCGACGAAACATGAGATGTGTACCTGAAACTCAAAATAGCGGAAACTTGTTGAATGGGAAGTCGCATTCGGACAGTAAAGATACGACCCTGGGTGAACAGATTAGATTATTACGTGACAAAATATCAGTGCATAATAATAAGTTCGATGGGTCTAATGACGTAGATCCGGCGAACAGGCCAAAAGTGAAAATGATTAAAAATTTAAACGAGTTTCTTAACTTCGCAACAGGGAGCAAACCGAACCCGATCAGACGCGAAAAGTTACAAAGGGCGCACTCCGCCATCGAGCACACTAAGGCATACCCGAAAATCACTCTGAACAAAATGTCGATGGACGAGAGCGATCTAGGAAAACAGAGCGTTAAAGACTCCTTACTAAATAGAATAAACAAAAATATCTCCAACGATTCGAACGACGGCAGCAGTCCCGACGATTCGCAGGAGTACTACCCGATGACGACCTCCATGACCCGAGAGCTGAGACTGGAGGTGGAACACTTGGACCGACAAGTGTTCGGGCCTTCCTACGTGAACAGATGCAGTATGATATGCGATTCCCCGACGGATTCGACCAGTACCGAGGAGAAGCGTGCGAAAGATAAGCCGGAGAAAGAAAACATGCCCAAAGACACGTCGGATACGAGGAAAGAGGCCGCCGAAGTGCCGGAGGCGACGAAGCGATCGCCGCTCCTGGACACCGTTAAGTCGAACGCTCGCAGCGCGGAGGACATTTACGTGTGGGAGAACCCGCTGCACCGCACCGCGCCGGCGCGCGCCGCGGCCAGCTGCCCGCACACGCCGGACGAGCAGGCCGAGCTCGAGCTGGACGACTCCGGCGAGATCTTCGAGCAGCACTCCGGCAAGACCTCCGTCACGCCCATCCGCCTGCTGCGCGAGCCGCCCGCGCGCAGCCCCGCGCCCGACAGCGAGTCCGACTCCGAGCGCGCCGGCGGAGAGCCCCGCCCCGACGCCTCCAAGTCGCACAAGTTCTTCTCGAACATGTCGCAGGAGCTCGAGAACGCGCGCCGGAACTGCGAGTCGCTGCTGACCGCGAAGCCGGCCGCGCACAGCGTCGCCTCCACGATCAACAACTTCCAGAGGAAGTACGAGGTGTTCAAGCCGCCGCTGCAGAAGAGCGCGAGCGCGAGCTCGGCGGGGGGCGAGGGCGCGCGGGGCGTGGCGGCGCTGCCGCCGCCGGGCGCGTTCGGCGCCGGCAACCCCTTCCTCATGTTCCTGTGCCTCACGGTGCTGCTGCAGCACCGCGACTACGTGATGCGCAACCGCATGGACTACAACGAGCTGGCGATGCACTTCGACAAGATGGTGCGCAAGCACAACGTGCACCGCGTGCTCAACCAGGCGCGCCACATGTACGCGCTCTACCTCAAGCACCACGCCGCGCACGGCCTACCCGCCTGACTCTCGACAGCCCGGCCGCCCGAAGCGTCACTATCTCTTGTAACACTTGCTCATGCGATGTATTTTGGTATTATAATTTATTGAATTGTAACATCAATAATGGAGATTATGATAATATTATATTAAAATAATGAAGTCTAAGAGACGTGGAAGATCGACCTTCACCCATCAGATAACGTGATGAATGATGATGAATTAAAATTTTAATATATTCCATTAAAAATAGCTATGTAAACTTTTCGATAGGCAAGTTATCATAGGCATGTTTGTTAATAAATAATATTTGATAAAAAATATGTCTCATCACGTTATCTGATGGGTGAAGTTCGGTCTTCCACGTCTCCTCTACTAATGGAACGATCGAATGTTTTGGTTGCGGTTCACATTAAAGTACTTAATCGAGAGGTTCCCAATCTGTGCGCCGCGGCACCCTGATGAGCCGCAGAAAGCAAAGATGGGCGCCGTGAGTAGCGAATAATGTTTCTACTAGCTAGCTGGCCAGAAAAAGTTTGTGAATCCCTAACTTAATTTGTTATGGGAGCAGAGTCAGGCGCGGACATAGAGGGTGGGGCAACCGACACACCTTATCTTGACCAAATTTTTCGATAAGAACGAATTTTCTAGAAGATAAGTGCCTACCCCTTAAAAGAAATGCTGTATCCGCGCCTGAGCAGAGTCGAGGTATATATAGGACTGATTAAGACTTAATTAATTGTATTTAGTATTTTATTCCAAAGAATTTATTTGACATTGTGATATTTTTCATTTATCTACGTGACTATGTTATTTTATATAGGTTTTGTATGTATTTTTGTTATTCGCGATGTTTGGATTGGCTGACCGAGAAGGTACGAGTATGTACCATGATGTAAGAATACAACACAACATATTTATGTCGAATTTAAAGTTTCGTGGGACATGAACACTTGAAATGAGCACGGCCCCCGCGCCCTCTGCGCGCCGCGCGGCGGGCAGTGCGTGGGTCTCTTTGACCGCGATCGCACTCAACCTCTAAAGAAGGACTCCATACAAATCCGAAACATGTCAGACCATTTCTGACAATAGATCGTGCGCACAGCCGTGTTTATTTCAAGTGTTCACAACATTATGTATCTTGTTATCATGAAGCCATCTACAAAGCTTATCGAACCATTATCTAAACTTTTGCACGCCGGCTGTAGCCGACAGCAGATTTCCGCGCCCTTGACGCCACGGCATGCTGTTTTCCATACATTTTGCCGGCCACAGCTGTCACTCTCTGTCCGTGGCACGCTTTCTCGCATTCAACTGTGGCGTTCAAAAGGTTAACCCTTTGACCGCCCCAGTCGGCTGTGGCCGTCAGCAGTTTTCCGGTGCCCCTGACGCCACGATATGCCGTTTTCCATACATTTGCGTCGGCTACAGCCATCGTCGAGCGCTCGTGGCAAGCTGTTTCGCCGTTAGCCGTGGTGTTCAAAAGGTTAAAAAAATTATTCGAGCCAAGTCGAAATAATAGATATAAGACCAGTCGGATTACTATTTGCTCCGATCATTCTAGAAAGTATGCTTTGTGGCCTACAATGTGCATTTTAATATTAACCAGTATATTATGTATTATATTTTTTAATATTTCATAGAATTAATAAAAGCAGATTGAGGAATAAAAGTATTAGCTTGAAAACGTACCACGATCTTGTTTGAATCCAATTACGGTTAACCCAAAAAATTGTGTACTTAATGACCTCTCTCTCTCGTCCTAGCGCTTTTTCCAGTCTACGCTTACGCTACGGGGTACGCTTTGACCATGATCCCGGATTCGGCAGGTCGGGTTATTACAGTGGAGCGACTGCCGTCTGACTTCAGTAACCCTTATGACAGGGAGGGGAAGGGAGGAGTGTACTTAATGACCTATAATTTTATAATTCTTGTTACTTTAATTTTCGATTTACTATCATGCTTTGGTCATTCACGGAATCATGCGGCCCTAGCAAATTAGACACAAAGATAAGTTATCCCCATCTTATCTGTCAGTTCATCTCTTTCTTCTATACAAGTATGAGAGAGACACTAAAGGAGTGAGGAGGACACACATGCACGAGTGCGAGCAATCTAAATAACGTTACATTGATTAGACCGCATCAAAAATGAAACATGGTGACCCATAAAACGAGTAAATAAATAAAATAGAAGTTACGGTTTTTATAATTGTTGTCTGCCTTTCTGTCTGATGCGATCCGAAACTACTGGACATTTGTTTGTTCCGATCCGAATAGGCTCCGAAACTACTGGACGGATTTAAATGAAAACTTTCAGGGGTAGTTAAGGGTACTTTAATAGATTTATTTTATTTTGATATCTCAAAGGGTTTCCGAGATATAGCATAGAATGCGTGCAGATGCTTATCATCCTGGCATGTCGTAAAAGTCGACTAAGGGACGAGTCCTCTCCAACATCGTGGACTATCTGTATGGGCGATGGGCTGATCACCTGTCACCATACGGTGCATCACACCATCTTAGGACTAATTAATCGAACGTGGCCACAAGTAGTCTTGTGGCTCTGCCCACCCCATTAGGGATTTCGGGCGTGATGCTATGTATGTATGTACGTAAATAGATTAAACAAAAATAGATTAGACTGAATAATTTATTTATGAAATAATATCCGCCGCCTCAACAATTACAAACCTTTAACTTATTTCGTCTTCTCAAATATCACAACGCCTACATTCTTTACTCGATAACAAACACGAATAAATACTTTGTTACACTACAATTTTATTTGTCATCATTTTAATGACGGTTATGGAGAAATTTTAAACCAGGAAACTAAACAAACCATTACATACTAATTTTAATTGCCATGTTAATATAACTTTTTCCAAGTGGTGAATGTAATTTTAAGTTTTCTGGCTTCAAAATCTCTTCGTAAGCATAATTTCTAATCTATTAAGCCTGAATGTTTTATTTAACGTTTCCTATGTTTATTTACTTCCTCTTATTTCCACCTCCTCCCGCCAATATCATAGCCAAGCGTATAAAGATGTTGAGGACGTCCATATAAACTGAAACAGCCCTGAATGACAAAAAGAAACAAACATTAGAACCAAACTTTAAGAACCCAATTATTAATTTAAAAATGATTAAATTAAGAGGGCACCGACCGTCCAGTGGCGCCCTCATCACTATTATTGTGTTTTCTATTAAAGGAAAGTATTTTATTAAAATTGTAGCCGTATAAGTTGTTACGCTACTTAATACACAACGTATATGCTATGTAATATAGCTTTGCAAAGTATAACCATCATCTAATCAATTTAATAGAAAATAGTGGCCGCCTTTTTCTGTTAAATTGATTAGATGATGGTTATACTTTGCAAAGCTATATTACATAGCATATAAGTTGTGTATTAAGTTGCGTAACAACTTATACGGCTTCAATTTTAATAAAATACTTTCATTTAATAGAAAACACAATAACAGTGATGAGGGCGCCACTGGACGGTCGGCGCCCTCTTAATAGACTTACGAGTTGATGGGGTCGTAGGTGTGGGGGCCGTACGATGGATGCATCTCGGCTCGCTTGATTATTGCCTGGGTATCGTACAAGAGGAAACCACCAAATACTATCAGACCACCGTACAAGCTCAGTGAATATAAACCTGAAATGGAAAAGATAAAAAAGATTTAAGTTTTTATGACTGAAGCTATTATTACGATCATGGCCCCTTATATTTTCGCTTAACCTCTTCTAACCAACGCAATCAGTATCTTAAAAAAACCAGACAAGCGCGAGTTAAACTCGCGTGGAGAGGGTTCCGTTCCGTACATGATTATCTAAATTTCCTGTTATTAAATACCATAGACTTCTTATAGGTTTTCCTGTAATGTATAGGTAAAGAGACTAAAGAGTATACATATAATCGTAGGTATAGATCCTTTTTTTTAATTTTCTAATTTACCCCCCAAAAATAAAAATAAAAAAATTAATTAATTTACGTTACGCATCCTTGTTGCGGTGACCTACTTATTTATTTATTTATTAAGGACCACCAGTGGTTGATACAATAACACAAGGATTATGCATAAAACATCGTAGGGGTAATAAGCTAAGTGTCCAACCTATTAAGGTGACCACAGCATGCTCTGATATTATCATGAACACAATATTAGGTACCTACCTATAGCTAATTGTTAAATCTTGAAACTTATATATAGTGTTAGTATTACACGGTATACAATTCAAGTTGTTCAATTTCAGTTACTCAGATATTCAGTTTAACTACTTACATATGTATACCAAATTTCAAATCAATCAGTCCAAAAGTTTCGGAGCAAATTGGCTGTGACAGACTGAGAGACAGATACACGAGTAATCCTATAAGAGTTCCGTTTTTTCCTTTTGAGATACAATACCCTAAAAAGCCAATTCCACTTAATCAAAACTACCAGAGGATTTTTGTTTTATTCATCCCACTTCCACGAGAGCCACATAGTGAGCATCTACAGAGGAGTTTTTCTCCAGCTTCGAATACGCAAGGGAACTGACCGCAGTATGCTCGCCCTAAAGGGGCTCGTTTTCGTAAATTTATTGCTGCAATTCGGGCTATCCTCTATTATGTATTGGAATGTAGGTAGCAACAGATTGAGATATTGTGCTAATGTGGGTTCACCGACAGTCTGCGAATATACGTACTACACGACACCGTCTTTTATTAATCACTGGCTAACGAGGATAATATTGACCCAATTAAAGTAATTATAATGTCGATAGGGAAAATTGGCGAGTTCGACGTGCAAAGTGGTAATTGGAGATCAAACTTTTACGTGTAATAGTTAGTGATGTACAGGGCCGGATTTAGCATTTATGCCGCCCCTGGGCACCGGAAAAATGCCGCCCCATTACTGAAATTTTACTCAAACTTATAGGTTATACATCTTCCAAATTTTGCCGCCCTGGGCACTAGCCCCGACTGCCCCTACTATAAATCCACCGCTGGTGATGTAATATGTAATCTTTTTGAGGATAGCCCGAATTGCAGCAATAAATTCCCGAAAAACTAGCCCGATTACGAGCCCATTAAGAGTGATTTTTAACAAGGACAAGAGAAACTATATAACAAGCGACAATCGAATATAGCTTTCGTCTCTCCCGCACAGCGAGAGATCCGATTGCAACGGTGATAACATTTTAAAGGGTAAATGGTAGCAACTGACCGGCGCCGAGGACCGAGGTGGGCGGCAGGAACATGCCGGCGACCGAGGCCGCGAACACGGCGCCCAGCCCCATGGCCAGTGGCGCGCGCATGTTCAGGAACTCGCCGGACGGCGCGCAGATCGCGATCGTGCTCAGTCCACCCACCACTCCTGCCGTGTACCTGCAATCACAAATACCGTGTCAGGGATGTATGTCTGTTCGTCGAGATTTGATAAAAAAAAGTAAAGTCAGGGCTCCTTAACTCATTACAAATAGCGGCCCGCTAATTATTTTTACCGGTGATAATAAAAAATTACAGGGAAAAATTATATTATTTTCATAGAATATTATTATTGAATAGCCTAACTGTACACGCCCAAACAGAAAGCAACACGCGAACACCCGAACGAAACACTCGAAGGGAATGACATATTATAGAAAGACACAAAACAGGTCATATCCATACTCAACGAGTTTTAAACATGTGTCGTAGTTATTTTTTTCTTTTTCGTTTCTTTTCGGTCAGTGCAGATTTATGTGAAATTTGACGCGCACATATAAGACATTAATTTGCAATATGGCGACAAAACAAATTTTTTTTTTCGCCGCCATCCGCCCCGCGCTAAACCGCACTTGACAACATCTGCGTCCCTCGTACCACGAAACTCAATGCGCGCGAAGATAATCGACGCCCGTCATACAGTTTGCGATAGGTAAGCGACAGTCATTATTTCGAAACGATATCATAATATTTATCAACTCTCGCCGAACTTAGACTTTAGAGACGAAAACTAAATCTAATAAATCAATGTCAGATATTTACCATGCCGCTCGCAGGAGAACAGGTCCACCGAGGAAGCACATCGGCGCAATAACTGCTCCCATGATACCAGTGTGTACCATCCAGGCCAATTGTTTGGCGCCAAAGCCAGGTTGATACTCCATCCCACGCACCACCATACCAGAGCCAATCATTAAGCCCATTGTTACGATTATTGACTGCAAAATAACTTTTAAATCAACACAATTGGAAATAGTTAATAACATTTTAACACTTTCAGTGCCAGCCCCAAAATCAAGTCCCGTCCCAGGCGCCGCAGAATTGCCTCGATACAAAATTGCTATAGCAAGAACCCGACCAGCGAGTCGTTCGGCTTGGCGAAAAAGTAATAGAAAACATGATATCAGGTTTTTTGGCACTGAATGTTTTAATTTAAAAAATCAGTATTGATTTAAGAAAATAGATAAAAAAAAATATTTTTACTAATTTTATACTTTGTCTGTGTGATATGGGGCCATCTTCTATAGTTGTACAAAATTTCAGGTTGTAACTTCAAAAATCTTTGAGTAAAAGTGGCTTTTTTTTTTAGTCAATTGACTGACAAACGAGCAGACGGCCCACCTGATGGAAAGTGGTCACTGCCGCCCATGGGCACCTGCAACACCAGAGGTGCTGCCAATGCGTTGCCAGTCTAGGGAGGATGGGGAATGGGGGTGGGATGGGATGGGGATGAGGGAATAGGCCTCCGGATCTCGTCACTCACCGTACGAAACGCAATAGCAAGCTATTACTTTACGCCGATATTCTGTGAGTGTGGTACTACCCCGATTGAGCCTCTAATAGGTAGTTTTTAATATCTAATTTGTTAGTAAAGTACGATATTTTCAATGGGTTAAGCATTTTCAATCAAGCAGATCTGCCAACAGTGATAAATAAAGATCTAACTCACCATCCATCCACTTCGGGCAACAAGATTGAGCAGTGCAGGTGTCCTAAAGACAGCTACAGCACTTCCAGCCGTAATAACAAGAGAGCCAGCAATGTATCCGTAAGTTGTCTTGATGCGATCCTTTACATACTGCGGCCAAAGGCTAGAAACCACAAAATTGTAATTAAGTTTGTTTCCACAAACACTACAAATCATATTTTCTACGTTTTAAAATATTACCATGAGAACATGGACATCTCAAAGGATCACTTAGTCACTTAAAAACATATAAGGATATTCGGTGCGGGAACATGAATGAGTAGAAGTCTAACTGTACTTTGGTTAATATGCTCCAACGTCAAAGTGTACAATAAAGGAAATTGACAAGTTTATAAGTAAGTAAGGAGGTATTACTAGGTATAAGAACTCTTTCTTGATAACAAAATAATTTGCCATTTGTTCTTTATAACAAATCACTCATTAATGAAATTTATAACTATTGTACATTATGACGTTGGAGCATATTAGCCCAAGTACAATAAGACTTCTACTCATTTATGTTCCTGGGCCGGATGTTCAAATTCAAAAATACTCACTGTGCCTCTTGTAGGGTACCAGGTTTGGCACCTGAGCCATAGTAGCATAGTGCACCTAGGCCAACAGCCGATGCACCTGCTAATGCTCCCTTACCTATTCCAAAAGCTATAAACAAAGATTAGAGTTTAAACTCATGAGTATCAACTATTAGATTTCTGTCATATGCTTAGTAGTGAGATAATTCTTACCGTTAGGACCTGCAGGGGCCATTAACCTTTCCCACATTGTAGGTTGTGTTCTGGACGCAACACGGGAGCGGGCATCCCGAGCATAGTTTCTGACAACATAATTCCTCGGTACAAATTTCTGAGGAACCGGCGATTTCAGAGTATGGGTCACGCTGATCGCCGAGCGACCAACACACATACGAGACAACATTGTGATGCAACCTGGATGAAATATTAAGATCGATCAAATTTTCACAACACGTAAAGGTTGAAATCACGGAACTTTCTCGTTCTAACATTAATACAAATTCCTCACCTTAAATTAACTAAAATATTAAGTCCCAATTATTGTATTTATTACAGAAACGTATGAACAATTACTGCGCAAATTATTATTGTGACGGCCGGCCGGTTACCGCGCAGATGGTCGTGAAACAAAACAAAAAAGTGGCGAAATATTATACGTCGTGGGTATGCGATTTGCGATTAATTTATGCTTTGGATTGGATTTATTTTATCTGTAGACAGTGTAGCCAACACTTAAATTAAAAAGTTGCTAGGCAAATGCCCAGAAGATGCCAAAAAGTTGCCAAATATTTTAGAACGTTGCTAACAAAAGGTCCTTAAATCATTAAGAGGGTTATCGCATCTCGACCGTGATTTTGGCATTGAATGGCAAACTTTGGCGTTCTTATCATGAGAACTGAAAGACTTAGACAAATCTGACTTGCTGAATAGTGGAGTATAGTTATTAGTATAGATCATAGCAGGCTCGGTTTATGCAATTTATTCTTATCTATTTATTTAAAGCCGAAATTCCGCAGCAAGTTTTTTATAAAATTCGGGACGGCACTTTTTTGAGCTCGTGGATTGAATTACTGTACTAAGCAAACGAAATGAAAAATATATAACAATATCGCTTGAATAGTCGTGTCGTTCATAGTGGCCTCTGAATTTTGAAATACGTATGGAATATGTAGGATAAAATCCAAGTCAAAACCACAAGACTACTAAAAATGTTTATATGTAACATTTGACTTCTGTACTATCCAAAATATATTTTAACAAAAAGTTTACGATTATCGACATTTGCTAGAAAATGTGCTAAATGCTGCATGAAATTTTCAGTTGCTAAGTTAGATGAAAAGATGTTAAATTTAGCAACATACACAGTTGCTAAATTGGCAGCACTGCTCGGAAACTCTCTAGAAACTCCGTCAATATACGTCAATAAACCAATGGCTGTCGAGCATAAAACATTTTTCAATTTTACTTTAAAGGCAAGCGTGTTTCTACTGCGTTTAATTCAATACTCTAATCGTCGTCTTTAATAGTGACTGAAATAGCTCATTAATGGGACGATCTTTCAAGATGACATTAATTTACTGTCAAGTGATTGTCAACCAACCAAACTCATCTTGCTCGGCCACACGAGGTCCACGCTTTTATTACAGTGTTTACGGCTCAGTAATACTACTAAACTGATCATGAAGAAAGAAAAAGTGAAGAAGCCGGTGAAAACTCCGGTAGCTAATGAGTCAGGTATAGTTATTTAATTTAAAATTCAATCTTACCAAAAGATCTTATTCAGACGTTAAATATACCACGCTCCTGTTTCTAGATTCTGACGAGGAAATGGATCCAGAAACGCACAAAAAGTCTCTTGAAAAGCTGAAAAAGATAGATCCGGACTTTTACAATTTCTTAGAGGAGAATGATGAGAATTTGTTGAACTTTGAGGCGGAATCTGACGAGGAGGAGTCTGACAAGGACGAGAGCGTGCACACGCCTGGCCCGCTGCAGGCTGACAGTGATGAAAGTGATTTTGAGGTTTGTTACCTTTATTCAAAATATAACTCAATTTTTCATTCCTAGATCGAGAGCCTGTGAATGCTATCATATAGTGCGAGCTGCTTAAGAAAAAGCTAGACTCTACTTTACAGCCGATTGAAAGTATAATTTTTTCTGAATGATCTAAATTTACTCAGATCAACAGGTAGCTTTTACAAATTTTAAACTTGTTTGGATGGACTTAGAACAAGTTCAAGCAAAACGGAGCAGATGGGACCAATTAGTTATGCTCTAGAATAAGTCATTAAAATGTTTCATGCAATCTGATTGGACAAATCTCTTCACTCCTTTTCAGTGGGAATGCGCCCTAAATCTTCCTTATCTTCTTAATATAATTCTTAGCACTGACTGCTGGATGATGTGCAGCCTAAATCAGTGTTTCTAGAAGTGTGTAATTGTGCACAAGAGTCTTTATATAGATGTCCCAGGAAATTGTCTCAAGCGAAGGTCTAGAGTTACAACACCTGAAGCGGTATCAGATTCATTCATTTTCTTTATTACTTTCCAAAGTATATCCTGCATTTTATGTTCTTGCACTACATGGAGTTTGAATTTGATAAAAATGCCATAACTCCTACACTACAAAAAATTTTGGAACATACTTAGGGATGAATCTGATACCTCTTGAGGTGCTCTACCTCTGGCCCTCTGCTTGATACAATTTCCTTTATAGCATAGATGAGCCCAATGTAAGCATATTTGGCAAGTCTAGCGCACTGTTAGAATTTCTAATTCTCTTGTCTTAAAAGTTTGGTGGTGTATGCCTTATGATTTGATTTAAAATCAAATAATCAAAGAATTCAATCAAACACTTTGTGAGTCATAAAAAACGGGATACTCAGTAATCGTTATTTCTTATAAAATTATATTAATAAAAAATTAAAGGTGCTTAGAAAGTGTTTATTTTTGTGCATAAAAGATACTAATTTGTTTTGAGGTAAAACATTTTATTCAATTTGATGATTCTTTTAAAGTTTTAAAAATTTGTCGAATATTCTAAAGTTCCTGTGTATTAGAGAATTCTCAGGTCCCGAGAAAAAAAAATGTCAGGAAATCAGACACTTTAGCCCACACCACACATTAAAGATCATTATGCAAGTATACCTGAATAAATGTCTTTTTACAGGAGGAAACTGCAGTACGTGGAAAAATTACTCTGAAGATGGTGTCTGAGTGGCAAGAAGAGATGCAAAGTGAAAAGAAAATAAAAATATCAACACTGAGTTCTGTCATAAAAGCTTTTAATGCAGCTATGTTGAGAGCCACAAGTGATGATGGCACGTCCAAGGGTGAATATAAAGTAGAAGGTATGTATGATTACAAAACACTGTTATGCTACATAATAAATTTGACAGTATGTGTCAAGTTCACAAATACCACTTATATATGTGATCTGGGATTAAATACATTCAGCATCAAAAAATCGCACCTCTATGAAAATCAGTTTCAAACTAATATAAAACCTTTTAAACCTGGTTATCCATTTCACAGTTCAAACATTTTTGCACAAGGAAAATTAATTTCCCTTTCTAATGATAATAGCCATGCTAAACATAGAAACAATAGGTCTTAAAACTGTTTGAAACTAACTTCCGAGTGGTGCAATTTTTTGATGCCAAGTATAGTTAAGTCTTTGTCAAACACATGTCAACCTACACACACATGCCTCTGAAGCTAGCAGTCCCTGGTTCGATCCTCGGTAAAGACAAATGTTTGTGTGGTAAACAGTCTTGGATGTTTCCTATGTATTTAAGTATTTATTTATCTAGTTATATCAGTATGTATATTGTCGTCTAGTACCCATAACAAACCTTTAGAGCCTTACTTTGGGACTAGATTGACTTGTGTAAAGATTGTCCCCTGATTTGTTATTATCACTTTTATGTTCAATTTGGGTGGCCTTTGTGAATTTAGCCAAAAAGTTCCGCTCATGATTTAACAGCAAAGACAATAAGGAAAAAATTATAGCAAACTCTAAATTTAACACCTTAATAGTCCACATACAGAATGTGTTGATACATTAACAGGATTGATTCAGTTGCATAAAGATTGTGTTACATATATGTACCACTAGAGTCATGGCGACTTTTCGCTGTGGTACATATGTGTACCACTTGACTTGTGGGAACTATTCACCATGGTACTGTCGGAGTTGCTCAGTACGGTTCACATTATCCAATAAAATAATATAAGTTTCCTTGTAGTTTTTGTTTATTTGTCTCTTCAAATGATGCTCCAGTTAAAGATACATGTCATAGCATTAAATTTTTAGCTTCGTCCCACTACGTAACCATGTTTTATAACCACTACGAAGTTGGAAATATTTTTGTAGCCCATTACAAAACTTGGTTAGTTAAGTAGTGGGACGAAAGGCAATTTCTAACTAAACACATTGTGATTCTAATTACAAATAAAAACTAAAGAAACTTGAGAGGTGCAATAACCTCTACAGTCCATATGAGAACTATTTGTAACTGGGAAAGCGTTAAGAATCTTAGTATTATTTATTTATTTATTTATTTTACGCTTATATTAACACTAACATTATAGTAGATCAATTCATGAACACGCATCCCATCCCCCCACGCAATAGTGCGACGCGGCGCGGCTGTAATGGGGCGTGTCGTCTTGAATTGATGCTACTTTAAAATTTGGTTCGACTTCAAGCATTTTGTCCCAACTGAAAAAAACTTATCTCATTATTTACAAATGTGTTTACGCTGTTTCAGGCTCCTCAGTATTCAATGCTGTTATACAAATGTGTGTGCTGTATCTACCTGCCGCCATCAAAAAGTATTTGGGCATGGAGCAATCTGGCAAAGATCCACAGAAATGTAAACATTTTATCAAAATCAAGGCACCACTAGTTGCATACTTAAATGACTTATTGAAGCTCCTTAGTGGGGTCACTTCAGAGAACATAGTGTCCGTACTCCTGAAACATTTGCACCAAATGTCTATTTATGTGGCTTGTTTTGGCCGAATATCAAAACAGGCCTTGCGGAAGTTAATTACTTTATGGAGCTCGGGCGAGGAAACTGTGAGGGTACTGGCCTTCCTCTGCATCCTCAGGATAACTAGGAATCAGCAGGCAACCTTACTTGAACTTGTACTGAAAGCCATGTACATGACTTATGTGAAGAACTGCAAATTTGTGAGCCCTTCCACATGGCCCGGGATCAACTTCATGAGAAGATCGCTTGTAGAAATGTTTACATTGGATTTGAATGTGTCATACCAGCACGTATTCTTATACATTCGACAACTGGCTATTCATTTAAGGAATGCTATAGTCGTCCAGAAAGTGGAGAACAGGCAAGCTGTGTACAATTGGCAGTTTGTGAACTCATTGCACTTGTGGGCAGACTTGCTGGGTTCTACATCTAACAAGCAGCAGCTGCAACCACTGATCTATCCGCTGGTTATGGTGATCACAAACACCATCAAGCTTGTACCCACACATCAATATTATCCAGTAAGATTCCACTGTGTTGACATGTTGATACATTTATCAAAGGAGACCAACACCTTCATACCAATATTACCATTTCTTTTAGAGGTAACGTATTTTATATTATATTAATTTTAAATTGCTAATTTTGGAAACGAAAATATATTTGAACTAGTGGACCCGCCACAGCTTCGCCCGCGGTATTTTCCATACAAACTTTATCACCCCTTTTAACCCCTTAGGGATGGAATTTCAAAAAATCCCTCCTTAGTGCAACTCTAGGGTACTCGAGGAAAGTCCCCTCCAAATTTCAAACCTCTAGGACCACCCGTTTAGGCTGTGCGTTGTCTATAAGTGAGTCACGGTACTGTTTTATATGTATTGATTACTTTGTTTTAGGTATTAACATCATATGACTTCAACAAAAAACATAAGAAAGTTTCTATGAAGCCATTGGACTTCTCATGCATTCTCAGGCTGGCTAAGTCTCAGTTAATGGAGAATGGATTTAAGGATTCTGTCATTGAAAGGATTTATGGATTGTTGTTAGAATATATGGCGAATCAATCAAATTCCATTGCATTCCCTGATATATCACTACTTGCAGTCATTCAGGTGAGTTTTTGTTTCTATTTAATAAATTGTAGTAAGTTGTGTACTTAATTTTGGTTTGTACTGTTATTATGTGGAGTGTGTACCTAAGGCTTTTCATACAAAAGGCGATAACGATTTCCACCCCTTAAATTTTAACCAATGTTAACAAATTTTTGATAGGTTGTCAGTCAGAACAAAATCTAAGTCTATACGGTTTGGTTTTTTCACTATAATTAATACATTCCGTTTTATGGCTGTTTCAGTATTCTCATACAAAACTAATTTCGGCGATTATTTGACTTTGTTGATCTTTAATCAAAATTCAAAAACGTATAGAATAGACCTAGGTTTTGTTCCGTCTACCTATCAAAATGTGGTCAAAATCGGTTAACATTTAAAGGGTAGAAATCGTTATCGCCTTTTGTATGAAAAGGGTGAATTTTGCCGTTGGTTCACAGTCCTATTAAAATAAGCTATTAGTAATCTTTCTTTTAAATTTTCTAGTATTACTAGCGGCTCCGTCGCTCGCGTTATATCACTTAAAAATTTAACCCCTATTTCATCCATTAAGGGGTGAATTTTCTCAAAATCCTTTCGTCCCACATATTTACACCTTAAAAAGGTTTAGCTGCCAAACAAGTTTGTAGTCTTTTGTAATTAGACGGCGAGTAAGTGAGTACTTAAATATTTAATTATTTTTTTCCCTTACAGATAAAACAGTTCCTGAAAACCTGTTCTGTGTCTAATTACACCAAAAAACTGCGTCAGTTACTTGAGAAAATAGAAGAGAATAGCAAATTCATTGAACGCGAGCGATCCCAAATCAGTTTTGCACTGACTGACAGTAAGATGGTGACAGCATGGGAAGCAAACATCAGTACTAAAGGAACTCCATTACAAACATTCTTTGAAAACTGGAGCAAGATCAACAGGATACAGAAGAGAAAGAAGGTCACGAAGAATGATGAAATAGCTGGGGAGTTGCCAATGATAAAAAGGAAGAAAATATCAGATATTAGTACTGTCAAGCCAGAAGAAAATAAGGGAGCTATGGTTCTATTCCCGTCAGATAGTGAAGACGATAATGAACACTTCAAAACGGACGAGAACGATGAGCCGCCGCAAAAGAAGAAACTGAAGAAAAAGAAGGAAGGGAAAAAGAAAAAAATTACTAACAAACCCACCGTAAACAACACAGACGACGCCGTGGACAAAGAGGATGTTGTAAACGATTTAAGTGTCAATGATTGGTAATAAAACAGTAACTGATACATTTTTTTTTATTACCTACACACCCACAAAATAATCTGTGAAAGGGGCGTTGACATGTGAAGAAGAACATGTATTTGTAACTTTAAAGGTGCATACCTACAGATTATAGTACCAGAATATTCGACCGAACCGCCAGAGGACTTTCGTTTGCATAATATGAGGACCGCAGTTCGACTCAGCTGTTATGTAGGTATTCTTGAGATCACAAGGATGTATAGTTTAGATGTTGCCGGCAGGTTTTGTGATCCTAAAGTGTTTTATGACGTCATGATTCTTTTGTATATTTTTTTTAATAAATTAACTTTTTGGGTATCAAATGAATCATGAGTGGATTCTAAATTAAGGATAGGATTTTTTTTCCTTTCCTTCACATTAGTGTGACAGTGTAATGTGAAGGTGAGTCTGGCGTGAAATATACTACCTAGTCCAGCCATAAGTTCTCGCACTAGCAGTTTGAAATGAATTAGGGAAAAAAAAAACAGAATTGAATTTCGAATGTAGGTTTAACGTCGAAAATTTATTCTCATTGCCGCCATTTTAGCTATAATATTGCATGAATTCGTGGTTTGTTATAATGGTTTGCGGGGGTCAAGGAAAACAGCATCGCACTACACAAGGAGCACTATATTATTTATCTACACCCATATCATAAAACCTCCATTGGTTAATCAAAAACGGTATGAAATGACCACCATTTTGACAACCAATTAGGAAAAACCAGTGCTGCGATAAAGAAATAACATGACTTCTTTATCGTTTTTAGTAAAGAAATGAGATTAAATTTGGAACAGCTGTCAAAACTCAAGTGGGTCTCTATTCTAGTATCCATAGATATTAAAACAGTTATTGATACGAAACGTCAATTCAGTATGTTTTTTTAATATAAACTGCACAATATTTGATCTCGAGTGACGTGAGAATAGAGACTTCATCCGTTTGTCTATGATTTAAAAAAGAAAATGGTCTTGACGGATGATCGAATTGCCGCCATGTTGACGTTTTGCTGAACGAAAGTAGAATTGTTGTTGAATTGAATAGAAAAAGTTGTTTGTAATTTACATTTTAGTTGAAAATATGAATAGTAAGTTATCTTCTCGGAGTGTGTGTGATGTGAAAATGCGCCGGATATCGGAAATATGCAGCCACGATTGCAACAAATAACTTGTTGCCAGAAAATATTGTTTCTGAACCCATCATGGAGGATTTATAATATGTGTGTAGATAAAATTATGTATGCAACTCTGCATAATTTGGCCTTAAAACACACGTGCGATCTTATTATGAAACTCGCCTATCGGCTCGTTTCATGAAAACCGCACTAGTGTTTTAAGGCCTATCATTATGCAACCGTTGCATAAACTACTATTTTACTATTTTAATTTGCATGTCGAACTGTCGACTGAATGTATGGACCAATTTAGCTTTAAGACCTGTACTTATGACACATTCTGGCAAATAAACGATACAATACAATACAGTGGAGTCAGCTCGCATGTTTGAGACATTGTGAAAACTAGTCATAAGCAAAATATTTGTTTATTATACCATTCACAGGTACACCCAAACCTCCTCGTTTGAAAGTCGCGAAAGATCAGGTCAGCCTCGCTTTGTATATGACACAGAATACCATATATAATGCTGTCAAGGCTAGAATTCGCCGAAATCCCCTATGTAAGCAGAAAATTCTATATAGAGACATGAAAATTCCGGCCAGGACACTTTTGAGGACTATAACTAAATAAGACTTAGGGTAGGTACTTATAGAAGATATACAGATATAAATGATGTTTTCAAGGTTCTAAACTGGAAAGCGCCCGGCATCAACATGAACGGCTTCGGTTTGCTGATCGCAAACAGTCATGGCTGAGACCATAGCGGACCTCAGTACAATGCTCGATGAAGTCAGTAGAGCGTCCGAACGAGGTGGCCTTAAAATTAACATGAACAATACGAAGATCGTGCCGATTGTCCTGCTGCTTTGATAATCGGAGGCTCTAAGATCTAAGTTCTTGACAATTATGTATACCTGTACCATTACCATGAGTTGCGCAAACCGCTCTCGCTAGCGTAAACTATCACTCGGTCCCTTTTACTTCTATCGGCACCAAGCAGCATTTCTGATAGATTTCGATAACCAGAACGGTTTGCGCAAACTCATGGTAAGGGCTCTGGACCAATCTGTCCATTTAGGTAAGTCCAACTTCGAGAAAGAGGGCAATCGTCGAATCTGACTAGGCTGGGCAAACGTTCGGGAAGCTGTGCCGTATCTTATCATCCAACGTACCACAGTGTTTCAAGACGAAAGCCTTGACCAGTGTGTGTTGGCAGTGCAGTGGTTTACGACACTGAGATACCTATCACATAAGAAGGCTCAAGGAGTATATCCCAGGAATTCCATATTTTTGAGTTACACATGGAACAAAGTTTTGTGTGACAAGTTGACAACTGATAGCGGTCAATCAAAGTAAAATATGCATAAAAAATTTCAATTGCATCAAATGAAACAAAATAATTGTCCTAATAATTTATTCCATTATAAATTATAACCAATAAAATATGCAAAATATGATATTAAATATTCTAAAAATTACAAAAGGCCTTGGAGGAAGTATGTCCACTGGACCTTGGGCTCAGCCGGGTCGTAACACTCGATGGTGAGGCAGCCGGTCGGCGCCGAAGCCGATACCTGGCTCATCCGCTCGCTTAGGTACACTGCCACTTTGAAATCCTGACATATAAAATGATTTATTTTAATCTAAATGTAAATAAACATGTCACAAGTCTCAACACCCTAGTTGACCCAGAATTTTATGGATCTGGGTCACATGGCACTACGCACTTTAAATAAATCGTTTGTGCGTCTTGTTTGCTCTTCTCGGACCCCAGTTACTGGTTATCCTAGTTTGGGCTGTTGTGACGTTATTGAATTGATTAACCTTATTAACGCCATTGACGGATATAGGTATCCACACTAGATTCAACGCCATGTATTTGACGTACTGTGAAAAAGTTAAATGACCTGCGGGAAAAGGTTTGTTCTTTTTTTATCTTACATAATATGTTCATGTATCTTGTTTGTTGCACTCTAGCTCTAACAGTACTAAGTCGATTTTAGAAAGTTTATGGGAATTTATGTGATACCTTTTTCGATTTTATGGTTTCGTATTGGTTCTTTAGGTAGAATTCTTGACGATCTACGCTCATTTTGAACATCCTGGTATCATCAAAAACATTTTTGAACGTTATGGTTGTAAAACTGCCCGGTCTTATATTGTACGGGCCTTGTGGTTTTGGCGGAGTTGCTATTCCAGTTATTTTATAACTGAAAGCGATTTTTACAAAGAATTAAATGCACCATCAAGGCGGCATGCACCTACATACCTGCGGCGCTAGCAAAGTTGACCCGAGGATAAGTTACCACCGTCTTATCTCTAAGTGCGTCTCTCTCACATTAGTGCCAATGAAAGAGATAGTCGGAGATATAAGACCCGGTTAGGTTGTCACCGTGTCAACCTTGCGAGGGCCGCTGCGCTGCGGTATTAGTTTGGTCTTACGTAAATTCGCCGGCAATTGGAGAGATGAACGAAAGCCGGCAGCTCTGCACTCCAAGATCGGTTGGTTCAAACCAGATTAAAAATTTTCCCATTGCAAATGGCGCAAGGAAATAATTTTTTTCAGCTATTATCGACGAATGGGTCACCTATAAAATTATTAACTTTAAGCTTTATATGCGAAAATGCAGCTAGGATTTATAAAAGTATGGCATAATTATACAACTTTTATAAATCCCAGCTGCATTTGGAATGTGCATTTTACATGTGTCTTTGCGTCACGTTGGCTCCACTGTAAAAATCTGTACCACTGAGCTGAGCTGTAAGTAATGGTACAATACATATTATTCTAAGGTTTCATCCTTTTTTCTGTTTTACTACTTTATTCCTTAAATAACTTTATCTTTACGTTATTTTTCTATTAGCACGATATCAGGCTTATTGGTCACTATAGTCCTATCCGTGATGTTAGAGAGGTCTTAGTAGAGCGTGGCACAGCTATTATAGAGAACAGAGTGTATAGATTAAGCTCGTCACATTCTTAGCTATAATATATATATTATTATAAATATAGCATGGTATCGTAATATTTATTTTCTAAGTATACTAGTTCGCAAGAGACCGCACACATTAATATAAATTATAGCAAGGCATCATAGACGTCTCGTTACCTTCATTCAGCTCCGTAACGGCTGAACGGATTTTCATGAATTCCATGAGGATATATTCGCGGGCAGAAGGTAGTATTGATACCTATATATTATGGTTGTGCATTAAATACAGGTTTGACTGAGAAGACAATGCCTCAAGGCATTAAGTTCACCTTTTGTACTCTAAAGTTGATTCATCTTACTTGTCTTATTTGATAAACAATTTTCTATCCTCAAAATGCACCTTTTTTGGGCTAAAATAGCAATTTCTTCGTAAATAAAGCAGCAGAAGATAATATTTTAGACGCCACTTTGCCAATTTTTCACCTAGGATTGCTTTACACAGGATAAAATTGCTGTTTCACCCAAAAAAGGTATATTTTGAGGTTATAAACTTGTTTACCAAATAAGACAAGTAAAGCTGAATCGACTTTAAGGTGTTTAACGGTGCAATAAAGATTTAAAGAATTAATAGTACATTGTGCATCTAGGGCCGTAAGAAGGGGATAACTAACGAGAGTCTGTTAGAAGCCCGACGCCGATAGGCGAGGGCTTTTATGACTCGAGTTTGTTATCCCCTTACTGCCCGTGATACACACAATGTTTTTCATCACATTTGCGAGGAAATAAAATAAAAATTAGACAAAAAAAGTATATATATTAATTTTATTCCCATTTTACACCGTGTATTACCATCAGGTGGGTGTTCAATGTTCATAAACTGAGCGTACGTTGCGATCAGCGCGGGGCCGCTCCGCCGGCTTGCGGTCGCGCGCCCCGCCGGCTGCGGCTCCCGAGCAGCTCCGCCGACCTGGCGCACTTAACTGCCTGCGGGAGTTCGAAACCATACAAAATCCATAACTCCCCAGGGAGCCTTTTTGTATGGTTTATAACTCCCGCTGACGGCGGGGCCCGTAGAGGAGCTAAATTGGCTATAGCTGCTCTATAGGCCTGCGTATAATAACACCCTTTCCGAGCAAGTGTGATGAAAATAATATAACGCACCCAATGACATATTATAGAAAGACACGTCATATCCATACGCAACGCGTTTTAAAAACGTGACAGATAATTTTCTTCTTTTTTCGTTTCTTTTCGGCCAGTGCAGTTTTAGGTGACATTTGACGTGCGGATATTACACATTAATTTGGAATATATGAACAAAATTAATGAATTTTAGTACCTATTTCTATTTACGTTGAATTTATCTACAAATGAAATAAAGCATCAGTTCTTCCTTTTATTTTTTTGTAGTATTATGAATCGACATTTAATTTTGGCTCAAGAATAGCTTTTTTGAGAACATCTTCAATAGAGCACGACATGTGCTACTCGGCCAAAAGTCCGCGCATGACTAATTGAAATGATAACAATTGGGTTGCTTTCTGGATTTAAATTTTGAGCTTGAAACACGCATCTTTGGTTTTTTAATATCACTGACGGCGCCAGCATACTTACTGTGCTGGTAAACTCAGCCTTAACATCAGTCCTGTTCTGAGCCCTGAGCCGCCGTGAAGTGCATGTGCCGAGAGGTGTCGTTATCTGTAACTCCTTTGACTTGGCAGGCAAACACGAGAGTTCAATTTTGTAAACGAGAGTTCCAATTAAATGATTGCTGATCTCCACGTACTCCTCGCACTCACCCACCACCAGCGGGGAGTACGACAGTTGGAGTGTTGACTGAAACATGTAAGTAAAGGCGTTTTTTTTTTAGCAATACGAGAAGACTAGACAGATACTAGTGTGAGAGAGACACACTGTATTGTATACTTCCTTATTATGCTAGCTTAAGCTAAGAGGAAGTAATTATCTCTTTAGTATAAATATACCTATATATTATAATCAGCCCGTGTATTGTTTTGCTAACCTCTTTAGCGTTGGTCATTTAGTATATGACATTATGCCAACCTCTTCAAAATATTTTCAAAGATAGTTTAAAAAGAAAATATTAATGTGTGCAATAAATGTTCATACAACTTTCCTGGACACTAATTGATTCCAAATTCAAAGTCATTCGTTTTCCTGGAGGCTTTAAATAGCCTTCCAGGATGCAATAAGTATCTTAATTTCGGGGCTCTCTTTACGGATGTTAACGTAACATATCAATGAATTTTTGAGAAAATACCTACATTAACCCTAATATAGCTTTTTAAACAATTGAATAGAAGAACCTGTCGGAGCTTAAGTACTTCGATTTTCAAATTTACTAACATCCCAATTCATGCTAAAGCTGCATTGCAGTTAGAGTCAATCAGGACCTACTTTCAGAGGAAGAGTGATTATGATTCGTTTTTTACCTCCGACTGCCTTTTAACATGTAGCATGTCAGGACAGTCCAGTTTATCGCATTTGATGTAGAAATCCGCGTCCGCCTTGAGCGGATTAGTGACGACGATCTCTTTCTGGACCGTCTCCCGGGCTCGACACTCAAACTTCAGCGTGTCCACGATCCCGCTCGGCGTCACCGTCGCGATGATGTTGTAGTACTGATACTCGCGCGATACCTCATTTACGAATACTACCTGAACACAAACCTCAACTTATTATTTCATACTTGCCAATATACAAATTAATAATATGATACGTACCCTCATATCAACTTCGCACACGTCGTAACACACGAAATTCCATCGGCAAGTGGCGGATGTCTCGCCCCAAACTTTGACGGTATCAGGAAAACTTATATCGTAGTATCCATCGAATTTGTCCGGAACAATCTTCTCTATCTCAGTTGAGACCGTGTAAGATTCTGGCATCTAGACTTAAAAATGTAACCTGTACCAGCGGGACTAAATACCTTTAAATGCCGACTTGAAACACTTTCATACCTCTGTGATATGGTGAACCATTAGTTCTTGCGTAAAAACTTCCTTAGTCGTTACGGTGAAGGCAATTGTGCCGTTTGGATTTGGTGGAGTAGCAGCTCCGATTAATGTCACGAAGAGCGCGCTTTCGCCTAAAGGCGAATAAAACAGCTGACACTAAAAAACAAGATTAAAGTAATAATATGTATTTATTTGCCATCACGAGACTATGGGAGTTCCGAATCTTTGGAAAGCATACATATACGAAGCCATCCATCCATCCATTAAACGTTAATTAAAGAAAGTTAACATTTCGAGTAACGGATTAACTTTTAAGTTAACTTTAAACCTTACTAACTGACTTATTAACCTCCATTAAAACAATTAATGCCCGTTAATCGTTAATGAAGTACCTACTATTTGTCAATAAGATGCCGCGCCGCGAAAAACACGATCTGACAAAGTACGTTCGAGCCTGTTGGCGGTTATCGCGCGCAGAGCAGGCCCCCAATTCTCGGTACATTCAAGATAACGTCGATTAGGAGATTAAACGTCAGATTCATACAGTTGTGTCAAACGACTGTATGCCCTGACGTTTAATCTCGATTGTGAGATTATCTCGAATGTACCGAGAATTGGGGGCCAGACCATTATTTTATAAATTTTTCATGTCCTTCCTAAACTTCCATAGCCCATAGTTCAAAAATTTGAGAATTTTGCGTTACGTAATTTGTGGACGACCCCTAATGAAGTTAACTATTTGATTAACGGTGCCCAGCTATGGAAGCCAACAGGCAGTGTCTTTCAAGAGTTTATTTAAAATGCGATGTGACACCAATCGGCGTTTACGGTCATTTGTAAGTCACACTACCAAAACCAAAACCTTACAATGAATGTGTGTGTTGTCGCATAGGTAAATTGGAAATAGCGGCAATTGGCTACTTGACTATAGTAACAAATATTAATATATTTCTGTGGAACGGTAGCTAAACATAGATAAATGCATGTCAAAGAAACAAAAAGATCATTTTGACTATTACTTTTTTTTCTATTAAGGGTCAAAAATTGTCAAAATAAGTGAAAAAATAATTTTGATTTTTAGTTCTGAATTACGAGTTTTTGACATCCTCATCAAATTTCTGTCAATTTTTAATTCTACGATATTGGCCTAAAAACAGTATTTACGGAAATAATTGCGAATTTCATATATCGCACGTTTAAAAATAAAAGGAAATAAGTCCAAATGAAATTAACTTTTGTTTTAAACTTTACTCAACCGCGTTAGAATTGAATTTGGAATGGATTTGTATTTCACATTATTTCTTTTTAATTTTAAACGAGCGATATTTTGTATACAAAAACCAATGTAAAAAGAGCCCTGACGGCCATATAAAATGTATTACCGTCAGGGCTCTTTTTACATTGGTCATTATACACTAACTGAACTATGACGTCATATTTCAGGGCCATTTTGTATGGAGCGTGTTTGTGAGTGGTATGAACAAGGACTTTTCAAAGCGTCGTATCTCGAAAAAAAAACAACACACTAATGTTTTGCGAACACAGTTGGGGTTTATATGACTCAATATTTTCAAAAATAAGATGAAATAAAAATCATGCATGTTGCCAATTCTTGTAGGCTCAAATTGTACAGCTTACAAGCAGCAATAAAGCAGGTAATGGTGTGAATCGCTTGCATACCTCATGTTTTCCCATAGTCTTCGGCTTAAAATGAATCGGAATCTCAAACACTGAGTTAGGTTCAATATTGCATTCGGTCAAAGTAGCAAAAGATCCGGGTCCAGTGGGCATCTCGGATAAAACCAGCCACATGTCGTCTGTACTGTAAACAGATAGTTTTCCAAAAATGTTTTATTTTTATGTCAATTGACTGACACACCGGCAGACGGGCCATCTGATGGAAAGTGGTCACCGCCGCCCATGGACATCTGCAACACCAGAGGTGCTGCCAATGCGTTGTCTAGGGAGGATGGGGATTGGGGTGGGATGAGGATGAGGGAATAGGCCCCCGGATCTCGTCACTCACCGTACGAAACACAATAGCAAGCTATTACTTCACGCCGATATTCTGTGAGAGTGTCAAGCCGGCCGGGTAAGTAAACTTTTACTTGCCATAGGTATGTACCTATATTTTAAAATATTAAGTAAGTTTATGTATATATTAATCTTCTATATAAATAAAAATGAATCGCTGAAATGTATGTACGTACGCGCATAACTTCCGAACGACTACACCAAATTGGATAGTTCTTTTTTTGTGTGATCGTTATTGTAAGGACTAGCTTTTTATAACAGTAAATTAAAATTAAAAAACTTTTTGTTTTAAATCTCATAATATGAAAAGTGACTGAGTGAATGAGACAGTAGACTGTGAGAGACCTTTAATATATTGACAAATCACTGTCACTGTGTGGTTTTGTTTTGTTGGTCGTATATGAGCTTACGGGGGGGATTGATGGGCTCATTATTTTGCAGTTTATTTATGTACAAATAAATAGACAATGGGGCCAATTCGAACGTGTTTTCGCTAAATTTAGAAGTCGCTAAATTTGAAATAAGAAACGTTAGACTCGATTTTGAACCTTGGAGCAATACAAAATCGAGTTACGTTTCTTATTTTAAGTTTAGGCAATATTAAATTTAGCGGACACTGTTTCGAATTGGACCCAATTACTTACTATTCACGTAATCGTTATTCATACAGTGATGTTGACCCATAATTGCAATGCTTACGGGTTAGTGACAACAACATGCTCGGTGAGCACCTCCCGCACCGGGCACTCGAAGAACACGGTCTTGGCCTGCACATTGCCCACGTCAACGCACGTCCCGTACATGGCCAGCTCCAGGGGCATATAGTTCTCGATGTTGCAGCTTGCCTGGAAAGTAAACACTACAATTGTATCCGCGCTAAAGGCCGGCTTTAGCGCGCTGTTAAGTAATACGAATTTTCCAGACAGCTCAGTTTAAGGCGGAAACTGCCTGGAATTAAGTGCTCATAATACGACCACATTGGCACACCCGGATTTAGACAACTGCCCCTGACGCCAATTTGTTGCAGTTTGTTGTCGGTTTGTTCGTCAGTAATGATCTCTCATGTTTTAAACTTTTTGGTCGCAATCTTTCCCGGGCGTGACCGCAACAACTCACCAAAGTTTCGTCATAATCGGATGAATGTTAAAGGAATGCATACGAGACGGACAAACAAACAAAAAAACAATATTTTCTTGTACATACATACATATACATAGACAACAATTTTATTATTTTCATTTTGATGTTGCAGAGCTCTGTTTCAAATAAAAAACTAATAAAATTATGCGTGGACCAGCAAAATAAATGCCTTAACTTTGTGCTGTTGAGAATATAGGAACTTACCCATAGTTTGATAAACGGATTGTAATTTTTAGGCCTGAACGTTATCGTGAAAGTTACATTAGTACGCGCTGCGATATTGCCTTTCAGAGGTGAGATCATAAATTCGTCAGATATCAAAGGCTGCCACCAAAATCTGTAAAGTATCGAAATATTAAATATTACGCACTGTAACTACCTACTTCAAACTTACCTACCGTGTTAATTACCTGGCCCCAAAATCTCCTTTATTTATTAACATGACTTTCAATATTTTACATCCCCGTTTGCGCACGCGGCCGAATTGAAGCGATGTTTGACTGAGGCACAGACTCATGCCGGTCGCACTACCGCTCAGTCGCACCAGAGGTCTTTCGAAATTTAGCACTCGCATATTTAACTGAAATTTTATACCTCATTTACATGCCACTGCCACTGCTGCATGCTCGCGCTGCCAGAAATAATTCCCGCAAACTGCTTTCGAAGGCAGTAGGTGATTTCATGCAGCCAATACCACTGCTGCTCGCGCTGCCAGAAATAATTTTCGCATACTGGTTTCGAAGGCAATGGGTGTTTACATGCTGCTCCTGACTCACTGCGTGCCAGGCAGCGCGAGTAGCAGCGGCAAGAGCAGGAGAAGTGACCCATTTATATAACTGCGCTGTCCACCTCCATGCCGACTTCCCTCCTTACTTCGGCTGCATGTAAATGAGGCGTTAGAATTATATAGTGCGAGAATATATTTCGAATATTATTTTTGTAACTGAGAGATAAGGAATATAGATAATTGGCATGGTGATACCTGAACACTCAATGAGCTTATCAACCCAACGGGCTTCATCTGAATCTTCAATGGAATTTTTCTGAAAGGCTTGATCGTACATCTGTCCGGGATCACTTTTAAAGATGAAAGTGCATTTTCTATGTCCATTGCAATTTGTTTTCGTACTATATCATCTTTATAATTTTTTAACATATGTGCTCTATTAAACAGAAATATATCAATATATATATTTGATGAATTATGGAAACTGGGTGTTATTTGTTGTTTAAATAAAGTAATTTCCCAGGCTTATATTAATTTTTTTTAAATCAGGGGACAATCTTTACACGAATCGATCTCGTCCGAAAGTAAGCTCTAAAAGCTTGTGTTATGGGTACTAGACGACGATGTACATACTTATATAGATAAATAAATACTTAAATACATAGGAAACAACGAAGACTCAGGAACAAACATTCGTGCTCATCACACAAATATTTGCCCTTACCGGGGATCGAACTCGGGACACCAGCTTCGTAGGCAGGGTTACTCCCAACTAGGCTAACCGCGTCGTCAAAATTTTAACCACTAGATTAACAGCCTTCAGTTACGTACCAGGAATAAGTTGTAATCGTTTGACTACGTAATTGATTAAACTATGTCGTTGGTCTACCTTGAAGGTTCGGCGGCGTCCGCCCCCAGGACGACCGCACTCGGGCTGAGACAAACGCTGGTCGCTTCAGACTGCAGGGTGTCTTCTATTACGGGGTACATATCTTTAAATATGAACGTGGCATCAATTGGCACCTTACTGTGATTCATAACTTCTATTTCACGAACAATCTTTCTACCCACTTTCACTGGTCCCATGTCAAAACTTTTTTGACATCCTTCGTACAAATCGAAAAGGAGTGGCACTCCTAAAAATATGGAAAGTAAGTATAAGAAAGGTAATGGTTTCAACATTATCAAGCCTCAACTCATCTTTCTTTACACATAATTACTCATATTTACAACCCGGTCTATTCACGCGAACAATTTGGTACTTGACCATGTTTCAAAAAATTGTTTTGGTTGCCTGTTAGTTCAGTTTAGATTACCTACGAGTATTTAAAAATATTTTCGTAATGAACTTTTACATTTTCAAGGAAAAAGCATAAATAATATTTTTCATTTTTCAATTTGCCGCTAAATGCTTTCTTAATTTCAGCTGTCACGCGTGACGTCAACTTGTTTACTAAACATATTAAAACTGGTCGTAAACAGAAAAAAAAGCATAGTCCTCATACAGTAACAACGGTTAAGGTGGACAGTGTGATTCGGAATGCAAACGACCTATGCAACGTCATTACGTCGGGGCTGTGATACAACCTACTACTACTAGATACATCTCTTGAGATATAAGTAAATTTGAAAATCGAACTATAGCGTCGTTAGTTTTTTTTATTAATTACTTATTATAAAAATTACATATTCAACATCAAATTTAGTAAATTGGTATAGCCATTTAATTATTGAAATAATTTTACAAAGACAAATTATTTAAAATCATAAGAATAAAAGTCATGTCTAACTAATTTTTTTTAACCATCCGTCCCATGACGCCAAAAGAGTAAACGGCATAAAAAAATAAAGGCCGGAAACTTTGAGTCATTATGTACATACCTATACTTCAATGGCCGCAAAGGAAATTTTAATAATTGCACTTGTGTAAGATATTCTGAATTACCTATTTCATATAATTTACCTTCTCCTTTGATAGTTATTATTTCTTCACACAATGAATTTATCCAAAAATGTATCTTGAATTCATAAACCTTAACTTGTTTTGGCCGAAAGAAAATGGATATCTTCATCCGTTGATTCGGTCCAATGTTAGGTAATGGATGATAGTCGATCAAAAGCTCTGGTATTGTAGCGAAATTCCAATCAAGGCTGGAATGACAAGGCACATTAATGATATCACATATAAGCAGATGGATCCATGTTCATACATTAACTGAAATGTAGAATAGTTTAACAACGACGCCATCTACCAACAGGAAGTAGCGTCTGATAAGAAGAAGCGACTTTATTTATAACGAAATACATATCAAAAACGCCATCTGGGCCTTTTTGTAAAAAGACTACTCGTTCAAATATTTATTACTAGACAGTTTAAATCAAGTACGAAATATTTTTGAACAAATAATTTACATAATGTTTAAATGTGTATACTACCGCCATCCGTTGTCACTAAACTGAGATATTTTGATTCATCTATGCGATGAGAACTCTAGGTCTTTTTACTCTATGATACCAAGGAACCGTTATGTTTATGCATTCTTCTTTAACCCTTTGAACGCTTTCATATTTGAATGAAGTGATCACTCACACGCCAAGCACTGTTGCGTTATCAAAATAAAGAAAAAAAACAAAGAAAAACAATTAATACTAGATTTTATTCATGATCAAAGTACACCTTCAATCCGACCCTTTTAGTGGTTGTTGGCGTGATGGGCACGACGGCACACGACCACTTTAGGGGTTCTTGGCGTTCAAAGGGTTAATCGTTGAACCTTACATAATGGGAACTTTGTCATCGTTATGGAAAGCGATGCCTTTCTTGTAGGTTGTATCCGGCGCGTTCACGATGCACTTGCCAAAATCATAATTAGTGCACGAGAAGTGGTATAACGGTTTTTCTATATCGGAATGAAGCAGTATGCTATACTCTGGCCCGTCCGAAATCTGTAAAATTGAGAAATATTAACTATATAAACAACAGCAATACAACAAATATGCTGTGTGAGCAAAGATTTATAAATATAAGACCTAACATTGTAGCCCGTTTGTATCTACCGAGTCTGGGTGTCGCAAGTTCATTGAAGCACACAACTCGCTTGTAAATGAAAACAAAAAGCACTCACACATGTAAATCACGCGCAATATCGATGCTACTATTATTTTAAACATGCTTCCATGTCTGTGTACATACGCACGTGTACATCCGATATCAACTGACGGCGAGCTATCGCAGTGAATGCTCACTGAAATTATAGTAGTAATTCTTTTTCTTGTCCCGATCGCATCGGCCCTGTGTTTTAATGTAAACCTTCTTAACTTAGATATAAAGACACCGTTTGTGTGAAATAGTGTTTGCAGTTACGACCTTCTATTTCAAAGTAGCGATTTGCGGTTACACTACACAATGAAAGACAATGGCTTTGTTTGCCAGATAAGTAGCTAATGCGATCGGGACAAGAAAAAGAACTACTACTATACAACGGCGACATCGCCGCTGGCAGCTTGTCCTCTCTCTAGTATTATTTTGCTCTGTGCCTGTGATGCTTACATTTAGGGTAACAGGGAATGCTTGCACTGGCACTTGTTTGAGGGTAAAGTAGAGGATGCATTCCAAGTCTGCGGCCGGAGCGACGTGGCCAGAGCATGGCTCCACGCGCACCTGCAGGTACTTCTTCACTGGGGTACTGTTGTAGTTCCAATCGAAGAAAAACGTCGCCGATCCGTCATTTTTAATAACAAAGACTAGTTTTCTTTCGTAAGTTGACGCGGTCTGTAAAACTCACGGTTGTTAAGCTTAAGACATTGTTATTTATTTTAATAAAAGTATTCTTCCTTAGTACCTGATCTAAGTGAATGTTTGTTACGGCTTCACTATGAAGCACATGCACATTTTCGTGTAAGATGTACGTCACTTTGGGCTTTATGGAGTGACTAAGAGCATTGACACACAAAGCTAAGTACTCTGTCTTGTATGAGATGCTGCAAAATATCTTGAACGATAGCGGTCCGTCATCTATTGGGGTGTAAATTAATCTGAAATGTCAAGAAATTTGCGTGCCATATACCTGATACTCCTATTACGTACGTACGTTTGAGAAATAAACTAAAAATAAAAAAGAACTTACTTGATCGGTGTTTCGGAGCGGGGTCTGAGCGAGCCCGAGTTCGGCTCCATTGTCACGGGCGTTTTCCCTGACTCATTACACAACGAGTTGCCCTTGAATTCAAATTTCAAGCACTCAGTCTCGTTGTTTCTTAAAATTACAGTGTCGACGATGGTGAAACCAACCAACGAGTTCCTAATGATTAAAATAGTCGGCACGAACGCAATGTCAGGCTCCCTTACCAAACCGACAACCAGTAAGTTTATGACCAAGTTGTAAACTTGTATTATAAACTTCCACTGTGACTCGTATATCTGAAAATATTTTAAAACTAGAATATTAACAATGAATCAGTTTCGCATAGTTTACAATACAATACAAATGTTTATCTACACCCATATCATAAAACCTCCATAGTGTAATCAAAAACCGTTGGGAATGACCACCATTATGACAACCAATTAGGTAAAACCAGTGCTGCAATGTTATTACAGTATCGATTTTAGTATCGAAATGAGATTAAATTTGGAACAGCTGTCAAAACTCAAGTGGGTCTCTATTCTAGTATCCATAGATATTAAACAGTTATTGATACGAAACATCAATTCAGTATGTTTTTTTTAATATAAACCGAACGACATTTGATCTCGAGTGACGTGAGAATAGAGACTTCATTCGTTTGTCTAAAATTTAAAAAAAAAAATGGTCTTGATGGAGGATCGAATTACCGCCATTATGTTGGATTATTGCTGAATGAAAGTAGAATTGTTGTTGAATTGAATAGAAAAAGTTGTTTGTAATTTACATTTTAATTGAAAATATGAATCGTAGTCTTCTCGGAGTGACTGTGTGATGTGAAAATGCGCCAGATATCGGAAATATGCAGCCACGATTGCAACAAATAACTTGTTGCCAGAAAATATTGTTTCTGAAAACATCATGGAGGATTTATAATATGTGTGTAGATAAAGTTATGTATGCAACTCTGCATAATTTGGCCTTAAAACACACGTGCGATCTTATTATGAAACTCGCTAAAGCTCGTTTCATGAAAACCGCACAAGTATTTTAAGGCCTATCATTATGCAACCGTTGCATAAACTACTATTATCATTACATAAAAAAGGGATCGGAATAGGTAAAGTTTTGAAGTACTACTACTTAGGAGGATCAGTTAAAATATCTTTAGAGTTTGCTGATCATAAAAACCACTTTTAAAGGTCTCATTCAAGGTTTGAACGGGTGCAATTCATTACATATAGATTGCATAATATGTTCTCTGATATGTCTTAATCTCAAGACAACAATTGTACTCAAATGCTTAAATTCCGGATTTTTTGTATAAGAGTTCAGTCATATTCTGGCGTTTTGTTACAATTTGTTTTGTGATTGAGACAGTTTAGGGAATATTCAGGAAATATTTAGATCTATAAACTGCATCCATTTCAATACTCTTTCAGTTTAAACTAACTAATAGAAAGACTTTAAAAATTATTTGAACGAGCCTTACAGTAGTCGCATAATGATGTGCAACATCTGACATCTCACATTATTGGTCAAATCAAATAGCGCGCGTCATTTGTCAAATCAAATAACGCGCGCTTCTCCGGCTTCCTGTTACACACTTCCGTCCCTTTTCTCAAAATCACTCCCACAGATTACAGGAAAGCGAAAGGAAAGATGTTACACATGAAAAAAAGGTTTATTCGATGAAAAAAAAATGGCTAACTCTCTGGTACATTAACCAGAAATATATAAGAACTCGAATTTCCTTAATTGAAACGCATGTGAATCCGTATCCATAAGCTTTCGTACTTAAAAACTATCTTTTCCTATCTCTAATAACTTAACAAATATAACTGAAAATTACCCCTGGAGCTGTAGGAGCGAAGGTAAATGTGACTTCAGTAGAGGTACCGCCTTCGATATATCCTTTTAACATGTTGCAGTGAATCGGTATCAGCTCCGGCTTATCAGAGGGCATCATCTCGAAAATAAACTCGTATGCATTGTTCGTTGGGTTAACAACACTAAACGATCTGAAAGAGCTCCGATCTTTTAAAAAAACTCATCATAACACGTTATTGCGTAATCTACATTGTGATCTGGTTTAATAAGAAAAAAACGCTTCTTACACTAATTAAAAATGAATTCTAATGCCCGTAGCATACCTACGAGATTTTTTCAGGGATATAGTACAACCCTACGTTTATCTCAATCTCGTCCATTATTAATTCATATAAAATAGTGTTGTTTCGAAATAAAATAAATTAAATTGAAGAATAAAAAATAATAGATAGTCGCTATAAAGCCCACTTGCATCAAAGGTAGTCGCTCAATCTGATACATGAATACAATACAACATAATGGCGTCGCACCGTGCTCACGCGGCAGCACGCGGCGCGAGTGCGATGTGCGACGCCATTATGTTCGTTTGTATTGGTGTACGCGGGATAGACCGCACCGCGCTGCTGCGCGCCCGCAATGTGGTAGGCCCTTTAGCCGATGCCCTAAGGCGGTGATGAGCCAACGTGGTGCCTCAAGGCGCGGTTACATTGCGGGCGCGACAGCAACGCGCGCCATTTATCCGGCTATAACCCGGCTTCGATAATTCTTGACTGCTTCAAGGATTTTAAATACAAATATAAACCACTCTTAAGAATTGCAAATTAAACCGTGACGACTACACCCAAATCCGTTCAGTAGCTCTCCGGATTAGCACTGTCAAATAGACAGAGAAACGTGCTCCGGGAACTTCTAGTAAGGATTAGAATAGACGGTAATCAACAAGTCCCTTCCTTACTCTGAAATAAACCTGCACAGACCTAGAGGAGTCAGGCACGGACACAGGATTTCGATTGGGGATATTGCCAAATATTGTGGGATAATACCTATCTTCCAGAAAATTCAATCAATAATAAAAATATAATCAAAATCGGTCGGTGCTTCGGTCGTGAGTCAGGGGGAGCAATTCCCGCCCTGTATCTGCGCCTGAGAGGAACAAGCCGGCAAGCAGGCGATCAAGAAAGTTGGCTTCATCGTTGTAATCATAACATATGATCGAAAACAAGAACAAATACTTTTTATAGCATCCGGATCCTAAAACATTAAATTCAAGGACAGTCATAAACGGAGGTAAAGCGACTCCTGTTGGTTTTCTTCTGCCCGAGGTAATATAGTCACTCTCTTCTATGTCGAGGTGGCAGTATGGAATCAGTGATCTAGCTAGGATGTTACAGGATAGGTTTTGATCGTACGGATCCAAATTATCTGAAATGAAACATTTTCATTCTTACTTACAATGTTTGCTTGTGGAAATATAAACAGCTAATTAGTTAAAAGGGCAGTTATAAAAAAACCTTGAAAATAATAAAGCACCCAAGTATACCTACCAATTGAACTCTTCAGTTTAACTTTGTAATCAAAAGCATCCAGTGGAGAAAATGTGACGGTATAGACTCTAGTTTTACCGGATTTGAGACAATCCGTTGCCGGTTCTATTTTAAAGGGTAAGTCAACCTCAAACCAGGTGTCTACGCTTTCCCTGCCTTCACTCCCACTGAACAAAGTCACCTTGCTTTCGTCTATAATAACACACAAAACAATAATATTGTAAAAAGACATAAGCAGGGATTGAGTAAATTTAATTACACTTCTTAACCTTTTGACCGCCACCGTCGGCTGCAGCCTTCATTACCTTGACTTATAGTTGAAATTTGTGCTACTTCTCAGATATGCTTGGCGGTCAAAAGGTTAGTAGCGATCTAGACACACACTAGTGTTCGCCAAGGTCGGAAGAAAAGGCCGGCGCACTGACCAATTGACCATTTGTATACGAAACATTACCAGTTATTTTACGAGAAATTTAGCATGCGTAAATAAATGTATGTACACCTTTTGTTTCAAAGTCTGAAATCTGACGTTGTTCCGAAAGGCTGTCGAGTTCTGCAAGGTCTTTGCTTTCCACGGATAGCTAGAACAGAAGCACAGTACAATAGGAATTTATAAAATAAAAAAACCGACTTCAAATACCCTTTGAAAAGTAAGTTTTATTTCACATTTTATTTATTATCTTGTGATTTAACGACACACATTTACTACATCAAGTAACAATAGCATAATGCCAATTCCTCATTACCAGTTACAAACTGTTGCTATCCAGGGTGCAAGGATGTCAATCGTTGAGGAGATCTCCTGGTTCTTCAATTTGACTACATGAATTTTCATGGACGTAAGTTGCTTCAGAACTTTATACAGCAATTTAATCGCTAACATTGAAATACTCAAAATTTAGGAGTTCCGGTGATCATCTATGGTCTTCATCAACAGTTCCACTTCACCAAATAATGCTTTTGGAACGTAACTGCTTGAGTTATTACAGAAAATACTGAAATTGCTATATGCTTGCCTATAATATTTGAAGAGTTCCATCGATTCCTCATAGATTCTCTCATCATAACTCGACTTTGACTACAACGGGACCAAACTGGAGGTATACCCTACCGATTAGAAACAAGAATTTTCAACATCGGTTTATAAATAACGGAGTTCTGAAGTACCAAACATAAAAAAAAATAAAAAAAATACCACCGAATTGAGAACCTCCCCCTTTTTTTTGAAGTCGGTTAAAAATAAGAAACGTCAAACTCGATTTTGTATAGCACCAAAAACCAAGTATACTCGAAGGCCGGGGTAAGCATCGCAAAGATTTAAATTGACCTACTTAATTACCTTCCGACGTGGTTTTTTGTCAATTCTTGCAGGGAACTCTTCATCGATTTGAAAACTCCACTCGATTTTCATCGGCACCCGACCGATATTTGTTACTTGAAAGTCGAACTTTCTCGACTACGAAAGTTTGTTTAGTTAAAATTGGTAATTCAGTACAGGTACTTAAAAAGCAATTATACAATATCAAGCGTAAATTGTATGAACGTCATAATAAATCCAGGTACTTAACGAAAAAAAAAAATATTTCCAGAGTAAGTTGAAATAATTTTCTATTCCAAATCTGTAACAGAGCAGATATCAAATAACTTGAATCTTACTTCGTAGATGAAAGTATCCCTTAAGGTCATTGTTTCCTTTAATGTTCCAGTATATTTGGTGTATTCTGTCGTAGCCGAGTACAATATTATCATTTTAATAAGATTCGTCGATGACTCAGAAGAAGCAATGGCTTGTTCGTCTAACACTTCTTCAATTCTTTCATTTACGAAAATATCCCTGGGGAAAGCATTCAATTTTGAGTAAAGATTAAAATAAGCAAAAAAATGTTTCTAGATTTTTTTGTCTCCCATACATACTACAAGCATAGTTTTTTTCTTTGTCCACACTAGACTAGAATTGGTAGTCGTTGACTAGCTCTTTGAAAATATTTTGAGTAGTACGATATTCCGACTCGCACTTGACCCGATTGAAAGAAGTAGTTTTTCATCACACTTGCTCGGAAAGGGTGTTATTATACGCAGGCGTATAGAGCAGCTATAGCCGATTTAACTCCTCTATGGGCCCCGCCGTCAGCGGGAGTTATAAACTCCCACGGGCAGTGGGCGCCCCAGGTCGGCGGAGCCGCGCGCGAGCCGCAGACGGCGGGGACGCGCGGGTGCCGCAGCCGGCGGGGCCGCCCCGCGCTGATCGCGATGTATAGATTATTCTACCCACCTGATACTAATTCACGGTGTACAATGGGAATAAAATATAGTACATTGTGCACCTAGGGCCGTAAGAAGGGGATAACTAACGAGAGTCTGTTAGAAGCCCGACGCCGATAGGCGAGGGCTTTTATGACTCGAGTTTGTTATCCCCTTACTGCCCGTGATAGACACAATGTTTTTCATCACATTTGCGAGGAAATGAAATAAAAATTTGACAAAAAGTATATATATTAATTTTATTCCCATTTTACATCGTGAATTACCATCAGGTGGGTGTTCATAAACTGAGCGTACGTTGCGATCAGCGCGGGGCAGCTCCGCCGGCTTGCGGGTCGCGCGCGCCCTGCCGGCTGCGGCTCGCCCCGCCGTCAGCGGGAGTTATAACCCATACAAAATCCATAACTGCCCTTAGGAGGTAAGTAGGCTACAGCTGATCTGTACGCCTGCGTATAATAACAGCCTTCCCGAGCAAGTGTGATGAAAAATATATTATTTTTTGTCTAATTTTTGTTTAATTTCCTCGCAAATGTGATGATAAACATTGTGTGTATCACGGGCAGTAAGGGGATAACAAACTCGAGTCTTTAAAAGCCCTCGCCTGTCGGCGTCGGGCTTCTAACAGACAGATGCACAATGTACTATAAATTTTACATGCGTAATCATTTTTTACCTGTTCTGATCAAAATGGGTGATCGTTTGTCGATTATCCCATGTTGTTCCTTTTATGTCAAGCGTCAGAGAGTCATCATTAACAGCAGTTAGAGTGCAATACAAAAGTGCCTGTAAGTAAGTAATACATTTGGGTCCAATTCGAAATGGTATCGTCTAAATTTAAATTTTCCTAAATTTGAAATACGAAACGTTAAACTCAATTTTGTATGGCACCAGGCTGTTAAACTCGAGTTTGACGTTTCTTATTTTAAGTTTAGCGACTTTTAAATTTAGCGTACCGTGAAAACCTCGAACATTGGCCATAAAGGTCAACTTTGGCCGTAACCAGAAAATAACAAAATTAATTGATAACACCGATACGGCGCGAGATTGGCCCAATTTTTAAACCATAGTTGAAATTTTAAAAAAACTGGTATCACTAGCTGTGACATTGTTTGCTAACTTCACTCAGTTGTATGACAGCTGCAGAACAAAATATTGTGTTGGAGTGTTGGTGAAAAATAATGGTGATTAGTAGGTAACATTAGCCACTGTGCTGTTCAGAGAAACGGCCACATTTTGTGTTTTTTTTTTAAATCCATCTTTAGCCAAATTTTTTGCATAGCTCTTAACAAAGTGTGAATAAGTAGATGCTATACTTCAGTTTTTACAAGTAAGTGGATAATGTTAACAGAAAGTGCAGGTAACTTTGGCCGGCTTTTCAAATGACTCTAAAGGTATATAATAACTTATTGTTTGAAGGTCTTTAATGCTTAACCGTAAGGGATCTGTGTAGGTACACTTTACTTGGAAACCATAAAATCTACACTTTCTCATACATCTTTCTAATGTGAAAATAGTAGTTTATGCAACGGTTGCATAATGATAGGCCTTAAAACACTAGTGCGGTTTTCATGAAACGAGCCGCAGGCGAGTTTCATAATAAGATCGCACGTGTGTTTTAAGGCCAAATTATGCAGAGTTGCATACATAACTTTATCTACACACATATTATAAATCCTCCATGATGGGTTCAGAAACAATATTTTCTGGCAACAAGTTATTTGTTGCAATCGTGGCTGCATATTTTCGATATCCGGCGCATTTTCACATCACACACACTCCGAGAAGACTACTTACTATTCATATTTTCAACTAAAATGTAAATTACAAACAACTTTCTCTATTCAATTCAACAACAATTCTACTTTCGTTCAGCAAAACGTCAACATGGCGGCAAATACGATCTTCCGTCAAGACCATTTTTTTTTTAAATCATAGACAAACGGATGAAGTCTCTATTCTCACGTCACTCGAGATCAAATATTGTGCAGTTTATATTAAAAAAACATACTGAATTGACGTTTCGTATCAATAACTTTTTAATATCTATGGATACTAAAAGTTCCAAATTTAATCTCATTTCTTTACTAAAAACGATAAAGAAGTCATGTTATTTCTTTATCGCAGCACTGGTTTTTCCTAATTGGTTGTCAAAATGGTGGTCATTTCATACGGTTGTTGATTAACCAATGGAGGTTTTATGATATGGGTGTAGATTTTGTATCCGCGCGATGTAAGGTACCTTTGTATGGAGATTCCTTAGTCTCTTATACTCTGACATTATCGTCAAAACGCAACACAAATTCATGAAAGTAGGTGACAAGCATGTCATTTCTTGCTTACTTTCTAATTAGTTTGATTTTAACTAATTAGAAGTGATTATTCATTTAATATACCTACCATTTTAATAGCGCAAGGCTGCTGTGAAAAGAACATAATTTCCAAGTCTTTTTCTTCGCCGGGTGAAATGTATCCTACTGATGGTTTGACGACCACGAACTCGACTTCCTGCCATGAAAATTTATATACTTTCTCCGAATTATTGACCATCATAACTGATCTTCTCTGCATGATACGTAATTCGCATCCGCCAAAGTCTAAAACATATTTCAGCATAGAAGGCCCGTTGCTCCCGCCGTCACTGTGCTTCATCGAGCTTGTTGATGGTCTTTTGCCTTTCTTGCCCTCTGATCTCGTTTTCTTTCGGCTATCAACGGTGGATACAGTAGACGACGTGCTGTATAAACATTTAATTGTAATAATGAGTCCAATTCGAAACGGTATCGCCTAAATTTAAAACACCCTAAACTTAAAATAGGAAACGTCAGATTCAATTTAGTATGGCACCAAGCTGTCAAAATCGAGTTTGACGTTTCTTATTTGAAGTTTAACGACTTTTTAGCGAACACATTTTCGAATTGGCCCCAAACAAATAAATGAATTAGGGGGCAATCCCTACACGAATCGACCTTAGTCCCAAAGTTAACTCTAAAGATATCGGTCCAAGACGACAATAAATATAGGTTCTTTTAATAGGGTAAATAAATACTTAAACACATAAGAAACATCCAAGACTCACAAACAAACATTTGTGCTCATCCCATAAAAATTTGCCGTTACGGGGATCGAACCCGGGACCACTAGCTTCAGAAGCAACGTCACCTTAAGCATTTGATTAGAGATTAAAAAGTCAAATGTCCCTCAACTAGTTATCAACCTATACATAAACGTCACTTAAATGTCACTTTAATTAAAGATCAATTTGAGTGGCCTTTGTGAATTTGGCCATAAGTCTATTACATAAATTCGTCAATTAATGTAATTAAGTCATTATTATTACTCAATTTGCTGTTCCGTGTTAGGAAAGGAACACATGCAAGCTAGATGCGTTTGTGTTGTTTATATATTTTATCATACAATTGATTCCCGCCCTCCCTTCTGTGTAAAATTTAATTATACATAACACAAACGCATTCACTATCACCAGTAAAAAATATTTTGACCCCTGTTTCGCCGCCAAAGAAATTAGCTGCATGGTCTCACAGCTGACTAATATTATAAATGCGAAAATTTGTGAGTGCGTGTGCGAGTGTTTGTGTGTGAGTGCGCGTGTGCGCGTGTGCGCGTGTGCATGTGCGTGTGCATGTGCGTGTGCGTGTGCGTGTGCGTGTGCGTGTACGTGTGCGTGTGCGTGTGCGTGAGCGTGTGCGTGAGCGTGTTCGTGTGCGTGTGCGTGTGCGTGTGCGTGTGCGTGTGCGTGTGCGTGTGCGTGTGCGTGTGCGTGTGCGTGTGCGTGTGCGTGTGCGTGTGTGTGTGTGTGTGTGTGTGTGTTTTGTACGGAGATAGCTTGTACCTTAGATTAACAGATAGGATACTTTTCATCCCAATCCCACGCGAACAAAGTCGCTGGTATAGGTAGTAAAATATAAGTATATACATCATCTGTCTCAGCTGCTTGCATGTTTAACGTTACAACAAAGGAAGTCATATAGTTAACTCTTTTCCTGTCTCGAATCGCTACGCACTTCAAATGTGGCTCTATTTTTTTTTCTTGTAACGAAAACGCGCTACAGACAAAGGATCCGGCTACTGGGTTCTTGGCAGTGAAAGTTCTTGGCAACTTGATATAATAATTATGGACTTCCGCAAAGTAACGCCTGAACTCACTATGATTAATTATAAGAATACTTTCGTATTCTGGAATTTCATTTAAAATAATTTCATTTGCCATAATGGTAACGGCCTTTACCATGGTAAAAATACTTATATTTATACTTATATGTGGTTCTGGCAACAGATTATATTAATATGAATTTCTGGTAAATATCAGACAAACTTAATTATCATCTTCGAACGTACACTTTCATAGTGTCAGTCTCAGTACACAGTGTCCAAAGCAGTAGACACTTACCCTTCAGTGGTATTCTGTACGGCGTCCAGGTCAGAATCCATCGACAGCATTTCAAGCCCTATTAGTATTACATCTTCCATAAACGCTTCAGCTTCACAAAAGACCTGTATAAAAATAAAGAAATAGCTTATGGACATTGAAACAAGTCACCACGTCTTTAAGCCTCTGTCCAAGGTCTATTCATAGTATAAAGAGGGGGAAGTAAGTAATCTTCATACAAACGCACCGTACGCGGCTTGTATGTGTGCGCCAAAGTATCTATGCGTCGCCGCACGCACACTTAAACAAATCTCGACCCGCTTAGTAAGGGGAAACGGGTCGAGATTTTGTTTAAGTGTGCGTGCGGCGATGCACAGATACTTTGGCGCACACCTACAAGCTGCGCGCGGTGCGTTTGTATGAAGATAACCTACGAGTACTTCCCTTCTCTTTATACTATGGTCTATTAGTCTAGAAAGCGACGACTTGTATTTCGATAATCAGTGGACCACACTGATTACAACGACTCCACTATTTGTGTTGTATGTATTATAGAGGATAAGACTTCATTTATGGTATTACTGATAAGGGTGATGAGTCCCTTGGATGTGTATTTTCACTTGCCCTTTCCTACGTAGAAGGATCGATTTGTGAGATGGGTTCCGCGAACGTATTATTTCCATGTAGCTTTTATTTTAGTAGCTTTCTTGATCGGAATTTTACTCGTAGCTTTCTTCCAAGTCGCATTTTTTCGCGACCAAAATATTTATTCATTGGCACTCTACCTACTCTTTTTCAAAATGTTGTAAACGCTCATATGGAAGTTATTTTCGAATCATACCTACACTTAATTCTTGTCAATATGTCCAGCATTTTGTCTGCGACTTTTGATAAAGTAACCACCATATTGTTTTGTTTCTTGCAGAGTGCTGTTGAATAAACTAATCGATTGTGGAACAATGCGACATGGGACAAAGTAGAATAAAATTTCGATGAAGATATTAATCGATCGCGGAAAAATGCGACCGGGAAAAAAGCTACATGAAAATAATGCGTTCGCTGAACCCATCTAACAAATCGCAGGATCGGAATAAAAATATATAAGTTCAGTAGAAACCTTAAATAAGATAAAATGACTCAAATGTCAAATGACTGTATGCACTGCCGTTTCATCTCGATTGTGACATTATCTCGAATGCAACGAGAATTGGGGGCCTGCTGAAGCTAATTGAGAGAGCATGATAAATACGAACTTTTCCGATGAAACACGACGGAAACTCATTATGCACTACATCTGTATAGTTGGTTAGGGAAAATAAAAATGTAGTACCGTAAAATACTCGTAAGGATTGTCGACGATCGTAAGCCTTATTTCGCAATTCGATTTGCCTTTTCTAATAGGATTATAATGAACAGTAACTTTTGCTTTGTCATCTGGCTTCAATAGCAACTTCATCGATGTGTTTAATTTATCTAAAACAAAAAACCGGCCAAGTGCGAGTCGGACTCGCGCACGAAGGGTTCCGTACCAGAAAAATCACATTTGTTGTATGGGAGCCCCCCCTCCCCATACAACAAATGTGATTTTTCTTAATTCTACTAAGATGCATTTGTATGTAGAAGTTTGGATAAAGTTCTTTCTAAGTTCCACGTATTTTCTCTGTATTGTTTGTATCGTAAAAGGGGTACTATTTCGGGTATTTTTTTTTTGGAATATAGCCGATTGAAAAATTCGAAGGCCTTCTGGGTGAAATCCCGCTTTAAAAGATGTGTACGCCACCTTGACGGTGCGCTAATTTTTACACAGTTGAATAGTCAAATATCTTAGCTTCTACGATAGCTACGCAGCAGTGGCGAAGTGTCAAATATTTCCTAAGGGAAGCCGGAACTTAGAACCGTACGTGCGGGTCTGACATTTAGTTAGAGTAACATTGGAGTTCACTGACATTAAGCCGTAGCTTTCTAGCTTGGTAAAGCCGTCAGGAATCGGGTTGTAGGCAGGCTGCGCCACTGCTACGCAGATGAGATTTGAAGGGCCATTATTTGGGTACAATTTTTTGGCTCATACAGAATTTCCGGGAACACTGCCAACCCAGAGATCCACTCGAGGTAGCGTACACCGGTAGCTACAAAAGTATTTTTTTAAATAGGTACTAATTCGGTACTATTTGGGTACTATTTTTTGGCATCACCAAATCCTCGATATCTTGTTGGTGAACGCTACCTTGACGATCACTATTTCGGCCTGGGCCTTTATTCGGCGTTGGCTAAGCGATTTGGTATATTATCGCTTTGCCTTGCCTTTCTTTGCGAAGTTCACATTTAAAAGAAAGTGACAAAACAAAGAGGCACTAAGTTAGCGTTAAAACAAAGCGAATTTCCAACAATACTGGTTAAAGAAGGATGCACCGAGTGACAAAGAATAAACAATCATGTTATTCATAGCTCCGCGGGTCTACCTGAGTTTTCAAATACGTTTAAACATATCAGTGTTGTAAAAATGAATTACCTTTACGACCACTGATTACCATTTTTTCACAATCATCCGGTGTTGTTAGCCAAAAAATATGTCTTTCGTCATATGCTGCCTGAAAGATGTCCAACAATACGAAGGTTTTTACGGAGCTTATGTTCTTAAATCGAATCTCCTGATTGCTTACGGATCCCAAACATGTCATGGGAATTGTAAGTAATGATATTTTGTGCTGTTTTATCGGAGGCCAAATCATTTGTACACGAGGTATGTCTCCTTCGCCAATCAAACAAATCTTAAACGATTGTTGCTTGTTGTCCAGAAGCTTCAGTTGAATCTCTAAAACAGCACGGTACTCCTGTGAAACGCAAGAATAAACTACTTATCAAGGTTTGGTTAAAGTTGATTCTTCGAGTTAATTAAATAGATAATAGGTTTTTACCTGTAAAGCTTTTGGGCTAAATATCACTATTAATTTTTTGTGTTGCAGAGGTTCTATATGCGTTTCGTATTTGTCTAACGAAAATATGTCTTGGTTAGAATTAGACTGGTAATGCAGCTTCATCGTCAGAACACACGCCACGAGCCCATTGTTATACAAGTCGATAGCGCCCGAGTATCTCGAGTTGACGCTGACACAGAAGAAGTGAAGGGTGGTAGAATCTTCCACGAAAACACAATGTGGAGATGACTGAAAATAATGCAAATTAGGAAAACCCAGCAAACATTTTGAACTTTCAAATTTAAAGTCTATTACCTCCGGCACTTTATATTCCGCCAAGTTTTTTACAATTAAATGTTCTCGGAAGGAATTTTCAATGTTCCAAAAATCTAAGCTTGGCATAGCTCCAATGCCGACTAGTCTGAGCGGCACGCCGTTAGCTTCAGCGGGACACGTGTCGCTTATCACAAACTTTATTGTTTCCTCATACTGTGCAGCTGCTGTTGCATAGAACTGGATTTGAATAGTCCGACTAGTCCCAGGGGCGAGTAAGTTATCTTCATTTAGTATAAGAAAGTTGCCACATCTGAGCGGAGGAACTTTAATCCTAGGGAAAAAAAAGTAAATTAGTTCTTTTTGCGTAACCCATTGAGAGGGGTGTTACTTAACAGTTCTCTTGAGATATGCTAGCTTTTAAAGCTTGAATGAATCGTTCTTCCGTCCTTCACTCGTCTAAGTCGCCTTGTCCTTGAGGTAGACAAAATTAATACAATATCTAAACGAAGTGCATATTTCTAGACGAGACAGAACATTATTCTTAACCATTACATTCTACGAGTAAGCTACTTTTAGTCTTCTCTAGCTGTTCAGCTAAAGAATCTACCCTCGGCTCCCTAACTGGACTCTACCAAACACTTTTGAATTTCATCTAGCAACATACAAGCCTCTGCTGCAATTTTATGGACATAATTAATGCAATATTTCCTCTGGGAAACCTGAAAATTATAAATGAAATATGCACGATGATAAGATGATTACTGAAACTTAGAATTTCACCACCTATGAAATCATTTTATACTTTCAGACGAACATTTTTCCCAATACATTTAACAATAATTATAACTTCACACGAAGATAAGATAGACCGTCTTATCTCTAAGTGCGCCTCTCTCACACTAGTGCCGTCGAAAGCCATGGTCATAGTGATAAACGGGTTTAAGTTATCTTTGTGTCATTCACGTTAGGGCCGCAGAGTGTGAAAACTAGGGGGATAACTTTGTTAGGAAGTCCACGATTTTCAACGCTGCGATCATAAACTTTGGTATTAAGGCATATATCTAAGGCTACCCGAAAATGGCGCTTTGAGTTAAATGCGATGCGGTTGCGTTGAACCTGAATATATATTGTGAGATTTACGAGCATAGTTACAAAAAAAAACGCACCTTTTATACCTATTTTAGACATAGGTACTTGATACACCTGACTTCGGAGGTGAATTACTTAGCTAACTTTCGGGTCGGGCTATATCGGAATATGAAAGTGCAAATGTACTTACTTCGCATTTTCTTTAATCTTCGGTGGTGGATCATCAGGGTTGGGCTGATACTGGAGTGGTAGTATTATTTGAAATGTAACTGGACATTTACTAGTGTTATTTAATATCACTTCTCTGATAACACTGCTACCCACTGCGATAATGTTGAAATTGAGCTCTCCCAATGGAAACAATGTAAAACTGAAAGTTCATTCTCAGTAGAAATGAATTTAGAACTTAATTGCATTGCATTAGCGCTGGAGGGCTATCACGATCAAGATTATTCATTCCGCGACTGCATTTATTATTCATTATTCATTGAAAACGCATTTTTTATTTTGTCAATTAAACAAAAAATGACGAAAATATAGTGCGTTCAAGTTCCGCGTGACGTCACGACTTTGCACACTTTTTACCATTAAGTAACGTCATGACTTCATGAGCCCACACTCCCGAACTTTGATGCGCGTTATCTTTGTCAATTTTGATTGCTATATTTCATATTTGATAAAGCGAATACGTAAAAATACGTGTTCAATACGTTTTGATAACCTAAATGACGGACTAATTAGAATTATTATTTTTTTACCCAGGAAACATCCCAATTGCGAGTCAAAATATTATACTCGTAAACATTGCCCCTGGAACTCGATTCACCTATGTGAATGCTTTAAAATAGCTAAAGCAGGAGTCCACTCCAAATTAATTGTTGGAAACTGTTGGGAAAACGAAACAACGATTCAGTTCAGTTTAAGACTAACTCTTAACCTAATGAGATCGTGGTAGCCCCCCTGATAACTTTATTGTATGACTTACGTATTATAGAATGATGCAATTGTGATACAAACTGGAAATTTAGCCACAACGACTTGATCTTTGCTGCCGTCCAGCAGAGAGCAAATGTACGCGGGAACGTTCACTAGGTTCATCGACGTGGTAGGGGTACATTCAAACTCAATGGCTACCAATTTCAAAGCGCTTGGGACCAATCCGCATTCCGGCGTCGCTTGAAGGTTCTTTAGTAGGGACGGTTCAGGGAAATTCTTCACCTTTTTCAATCTACATTACAGCATTTTAGACATATTATACTTAATTATCAGTGATCGTACTTTTTCCAGCATTTTTGTGCAGTGCTAGGGTTGTCAGTAGTGCCCAATATTAAATTGTTTGAACCAAGTATCAAATAAAATCAAAAATAAAAATAAAATAGCGTATTCAACAAATCGGAAATACAGAAAATATTCTCAGAACATGTAAAGCCTAACCAAATATGCATAATGAAATGAAGGGTTAATTTACTACGAGTATGCTGTCGTGTGTCATTTGACGTCATCGCACCAAGAATGCTGGAAAAAGTCCTATCGCTGTTAATTATACATAAGTCGAATTTTTCAAAAAATTAATACAGACTTGTAGTAAATGTTGTATTTTCCACGATTGAGTAGATACATGTCGCGAAGGACAGTGGAGTTAACTTTAACGTTGCCATAATTAAGAAATTGTTCTGCGGGGTTTTCGTACGCACACTCCACCATGACATCATAACATTCGGCAGACAGGTATAACTGATCGACCACCATCGGGTTACCCCGGCCTTCTGCATCGTATATCTGAATATCGAACAGTAAATAAGTTTCTGAACACGTATCAAGTCTCCAATCCGCTCCGAGCTCGCGTGGGGACTAGTGCCCAGTCTGCAGTCTCGGAACATATGATCTGAGTTCTCACTATATGCGAAGGACAGCACCCAGCAGGGAAGGACTGCATAAGTATGTACTAGTATGTAGATGATGTCATGTCGCGTTCCTGTATTCAAAAACCGGTCCAGTGCAAGTCTGACTCGCAAGCCGAGTATCAGCTTGAAAAAAACGGTACCTTTTAGGTACGGAACCCTAAAAATTAAAAACAAGTGACACTCGCTTCCGAGCATGTCCATGACGTAACTGGTGAGGCCCGTTGATGTCTTTTATTTAAGGTATCAGCTCAACTCAAAATCCGTGCGTACTACCTAACGAAATTCAATACTGACTGACTAGCTGACTACCCTTTACCCGTAATAATTTTATTTAATCTTAATTGAAATCCAAAAAAAAGTGTATTGCTATTTGCAAAAACTTATGGCCCACACTGTATATAAATAAATAGTACTACGCACACTTAGGCTTGTTTTATAATTTCCACTTACATCTATTACTAATATTTTATTTGTAATGACACCGACATTGCACGCTATGTACGTGACCGGCACAACTTGATTGTCGTTCCTGGACACTTTGCCCGTTATTTGAGCTATAATAAAGTCTTCCACAAATTCTTCGGCATTCCTTATTTTCCACATGATTGGCAAAATAGAGTCATTCTTAACAATAAATCTATCATCTGCTCGGCGATACAACAGAAGTTTACCGTACTCTGAAAAATGACAAGTTGTAGGGCAAATGTGGTAGTTATCCCAATAAAGTTATTATTTAGTGGGCACTAACCGATAAATTTGATGACAGGTAATATTTCGACGAGGGGCACGACCCCGCTGCAGGCGATGGTGACGGTGACGATCTCGGGGTTGTCCTTCACGCAGAACAGCAGCACGATGCTATGGACACCCACCTCAGCTGGCGCCGCTGATACCGTTAATTTTCCGCGGCAACCCGGCTACTTGGAATAGTTTTTAAAGTCAGTACCACTAACTAATAACAATCAATACCATGTCGGGTTCCGCAAACTCATTGTTTTCGTGTTGCTTTTTTCCGTGTTCGATTAGTTTATTCATCAGCATTCTAATCGTGGAAAAACATAATGGTGGTTACTTTATCAAAAAGCAAAGGAAATGTTGACAAAAATTAAGTGTAAGTATGATACATTCGTAAATAACTTCCTACTTTAACGTTATTTGCAACGTTGTTCTTACAACATTTTGAAAGTGAAAGTAAATTAGTCATTAAAAAATGCTACATGTAGTTATTCTGCCCATGAATAAATTTTTCGGTTGCGATAAAATGTGACTTGGAAGAAAGCTACGAGTAAAATTCCGATGAAGAAATTAATCGATCGCAGAAAAATGCGACTCGGAAAATAGCTACACGGAATGAATGCGTTTGTGGAACCCATCTAACAAATCCTAATAACGGATAGTTCACTTAAAAAGGAGAAATTTCTCAATTCATGCGTTTATTTATCAATATATATGAACTAAATTGGTACTTACTTAATTTTTCGTTTCGGAAATATTATAAGTATACCAGCTTTTGCTAGTGAAATTTTCCGCGTCGAATTGTGTTGTTTACTGTGAGCTTTTTTTAAACTATCTACACTCTAATTTCCATTCAAATCTGTTTCAGCCATGGTTACCGAGATGTTATTATTAGTAGAAGAAGGAAATAGAAAAGGATAAGATTCAATCATTTCTACCCTCCTTTCATTAAAAAAAAGGGGAAGCTGTTAACAGGTAGACCTATTTTTGAAATCGTAAATATAAATCTTTTCATATTGTCGAACAAAGTTTGGGAAAATCTGATTCTCTAATGGCCGAATTCAGAAAGGCCACTCACATTGATCTTTATTGATGTTTCACTGACGTTTCTATATAAGTTGACAACTAGTTTAGGGACATTTAACTATTTAATATCTAATCAAATGCTTAAGTGGCGTTTCTGAATTCGGCCATAAGTCCCTCTAAGTCTCTTCACCTAAAGTAATTTTATACTAAAGTCGTTCATTTTTCAGGATCAATTGAATTCAATTATGAAGGGTTAATGGTAACAATGGAACATGGTTTAAAGGAAATGAAAATTGTATAAATTTAAGAAATTCGATTGGTATAAATGAAGGGAAATAAAGGGATGCTACTGAGCTTCCCCCGTCACTCCCCGAAGGAGATAACGTAGCTTGTAGGTACCCGTCTTATACGCAAGACGGTTTCCCACGAGCAATTCGAATTGGAACATATCTTCACGCTACATACCTCAAGTATCATAAACGTTGTATCTATATTAAAAACAGTGGTTTCTTCACGGAACTCAATTTCAATTTCTGCCGTTATCAGCGATGAATTTTTTAAATCGATAGTATACTCTTCCTCGTATATTCTAAAACAATAAAGTTTGTTTCTATTGTTTTCATTTTCAACAGTACGGTTGTGCGTGATTATCCTAGGGAAATATTTACTGCACAGCAAAACTCCTGAAGGTGACCGCCATCAAAACTAAAGAATAATAAGTATTCTATACTCTATTTGTTTGGGTTAATAACTAAATGTTAAACTAACCCACGTGACTCAGCTAGTCAATCAGCCAGTTCTTTCAATCATGGTACATATTTTTTTGGATTTTAATTATATTGGTATATGAAGGAAATGTACATTTCAATATTTAGGCATTTAGGAAATGTGAGATTTTAGGTCAAAGTCATTATGACTTTCGTTAATTTTTTAATGAGACAATTTGATATTTAGTTATTGTGGGACCATGGCAATTTGAAATTTAATCAAATTAATCGAAAGCAAATCGTTTGACACCTCATTTATTAAAATCGGTTCAGTAGTTTGGCTCTCGGTGGTAACTAATGGAGTGATTGGATACATACATAATCACAAACATACATACACAAAAACATTACCCTCTTTTTTGATTCGCTGTAGTCGGGTAAAAACACTGTGCAAGGGAACATACCTGTTAGGTCCAACGAAGATTGGTCCAAATTCAAATAACTTAAGGTCATCTAAATAGGTGATTTTATATACATTTTCTTCAATCGTTCTTCTAACAAAATTTTCAAACATTTTCTTAGGCCTACTATCTAATCTGCAAAAATTAAAAACCATTTCATTAAAAATCAATTTTGCATGGGCAAAGGAAACACACAGCGATATATTCTGCGAACCTTGGCAAGTCGCAAATTCCATTTACATTAATATCGACCCGTGACTCCGGCCACCCATTGACCTCCACGAAGCGTTTGACGCTGAAGTGGCCCTCCAACTGCGGGTCAAATGAATATTTGCACCTCAATAGATCACCCGGCTGCAAGACCAGACGACCACCAGGACCTAAACGGAAACCAAGCCATCTAATGGAAGGCCAAAACCGAACCGGGGAGACGAGAAACAATGAAGATTGTGCTTTACCCTGAACTGATTTCACGCTACGCAATGGCAGTGGATCTGGATAAAATAATTCAACCTCGCTTTCTTCGACAACCCCCTTTTCTAAAGACGTAGACGGAATCTCACTGGTCGAAGTCTGAGATGACGCAACCTGAATAAATTTTATATAATAATAATTATTTATTTGTCTCAAGTAATTGAGAGTAATATAATTATTTTCTTAGTAACGATGGTAAATTTAGATAAATAATTAATTAAATATTATAATACTTATAGTGCAGATGTTTATTTATTTCAGTAAAAATAACGATCCGCATAGTTAATAGTTTAGTTTGCCAATTTTAATTCTACGTTGTACCTTTTTGCCGCATGTGCAGTGCCATTTAGACAATATATTTAAAATGTTATCCTGAGTCGTATCATCCAAAAGGTTGAGATCAGTCAGTTGATTACATTCGCATTTCTTGATCTAAAATTAAATTAAAAAAAAAGTTTCAACGTCGGGATACATTTTTGAATTATTTATAAATATTACACGCTTATTAATCGGGGATAATAATTTTATTTACAAAAAACAACTTAGCCCCCCAAAATTTGAATCAAATTACCTAATTAGATTAAATAATAATATAATGACTTACCGGCAACTCATCCAAAAAGCACCACTGGAGAGGCTTTTCGTGATGTATATATGGCATAGTTTTTGAAAGTAAAACAGTATATTCTCTCCTTTTTAGAGGACATTTCAGAACGTCAAAATCCTCCTCCACTGTCAATACTTCTTGAACTATAGGCGCGTTGAGAAACATGTCAACTAGCGCATCTTTGTAAATCAGACACGGAGATATAATCAGTGTTAAGGGAAAGCCTCTTTCTTTGAAACTCGTGTCGGACATCTAAAACCAACTATTGAAATAAATGCCATGCTATCTGGGAGACGCGTCGTCGACGCTGCTTCGGGAGACGAATGATTTAGAAAAAATATAAATTCATAATAGACTGATTTTTAGATGCTTCTTATTGAATTTGGATTATCATCCTTGCCTTGGTATCACGTTCGTCTAAAGACACTTACGTAAGTATATGTAGAAGTATGCTAGACTGTAAATAGTTACGATCGGAAAATGCTATAGGCATTAATATATTTCGTACACAATAAAATATTTCGGTTCGCGCCATTTAATGCCCCGTTTATCATCAAAAAATTGTTTATTAACGTATGTTAACGGAGTGGTTACTACAGCTCGATAACCAAGAGCGACATGTAAATTCACTATTAATTAGAAATTATTAAATTGTATACTTGTAGGTATATGATATTCACCCGCCATTGAAATTTCAATTTAACTTAGGATTGCATACTTGTTCTCTAATCTAAGTATACCTATTTGAATAATAATTTTTTGATACTCATAATTTTATTTTCATTCTCACTTCATATTTTGTAGGTAAATGTAATTTTTTGTTGTTCGATTTTTTTACTATCTTCATGACGTACCTGTATTTGGATCTCGGATTTTTTCTTAGTCTTCTTCTGAACCGTCCCTATTACTTGGCCGGTGAAGCCATAAAGAGGAATTCCAATATCACCTTCTTCGCTTATCCAATTATTTGCGATATTAACTAGGTTTTCATACGTATTTTTAGTGTATTCGTTATATTTTGTGTTCATCAGTATATATTCATTTGTAGGTTTACCTAAAAGTATACAAGTAAATATATAATCGCGACATAACATAGTCAACACATAATTTTCAAAACTCTAAGCATTGACAGAAACGGAAATTGGATGTTTTTTTTTTTTTTTCAAATAAAGGGTAAACGAAAGTTCATCCTTCAATTGCAAATTTGAAATAATTTTAATTCGTCATATAATTAGATGGTGGGTGACACTGTATTTAGGCATGACAAAACCAAATCCGATGTCACTTTTTGGACACTTGGTGACGGATGGCACTGTCCTGCGCCTAATTAACGCCTCATCTGTTTTATCTACGCTATGCAGAAATATGAAATGGTGTTACCTTTTACATCGTCCTTCTTACCAACTTTTTTCTTAGAATCGGAATGTACAGCTAGCAATGATTTGCTGCGATCTGTTAATGATTAATGAAGAAAATTAAAATTTTATACTCCCGAGCCAATACAATCGATTCGCTCCTCATCACTCGTGTGTCTTCTATACAACTGCCTTCAAATGTGAGCACAAAGTACTACATTAACTTTGATGCAGCTAAATAGTAGATTGTTCAGCAAGGGATATAAACACGCCATCTTATAAAGATAATATAAAGAGGAGTGAAAACCTACTACGGCTTTTCATACAAAAGGCGATGACGATTCCCACCCCTTAAATGCTAACCAATTTTTGACAGGTTGTCAATCAGAGCAAAATCAAGGTCTATACGTTTTGGTTTTTTCGCTATAATAAATAAATTCAGTTTTATTGTTGTTTTAGTATTCTCATACAAAACTAATTTCAGCCAATATTTGACTTTGTTGACCTTTAAAATCAATTTTCGAAAAAGTATAGACCTAGATTTTGTTTTGACTGACAACCTATCAAAAATTGGTCGAAATCGGTTAACATTTAAGGGGTGGAAATTGTTATCACCTTTTCTAAGAAAAATCGTGGCTGCATATTTCCGATATCCGGCGCATTTTCACATCATACACACTCCGAGAAGACTACTATTCATATTTTCAACTAAAATGTAAATTACAAACAACTTTTTCTATTCAATTCAACAACAATTCTACTTTCGTTCAGCAAAACACCAACATAATGGCGGCAATTTGATCCTCCGTCAAGACCATTTTTTATTTAATCATAGACAAACGAATCAAGTCTCTATTCTCATGTCACTCGAGATCAAATGTTGTGCAGTTTATATTAAAAAAACATACTGAATTGACGTTTCGTATCAATAACTGTGTTAACATCTATGGATACTACAATAGAGACCCACTTGAGTTTTGACAGCTGTTCCAAATTTAATCTCATTTCTATACTAAAAACGATACGGGAATAACATTGCAGCACTCGTTTTTCCTAATTGGTTGTCAAAATGGTAGTCATTTCCTACGGTTTTTGATTACAATATGGAGTTTTTATAATATGGGTGTAGATAAACATTATTTTAATCTAATATTACTTGTAGCCATACATTTCATCATTCTCATGTGTTGTATACTACTAATGTTATTCACTTGTATATAAGCAAAAGTATTGTGATGTTAACTGTTAATGTTCATCATCGTTATTTATATAAATTACAGTAAGTAGGTATACAAAACATACCTACATTGGGAAGCTCAAAGTTTTGTAACAAATCTAATGGATTTTCTATACCTGTACCTGTACTTCTCGCACTCTTGTCAGCCTTAATTGTTTCACCTGCGATCCTAGAAGAAGAAAGCACAGCTAGATAGTCAAGCTTATTAGATATATAGATTTAAACCAGCTACTAATAAAAATAATATTTTTTGATCCGAAAAGCAGTTGGTCTTTCACATAGCGCGCACCGTGCGTTGGTTTCTTTCCCTGAAGCCCGAACTGCTGTTGTTTAAAGCATTTTATATTGTATTTACGAAAAGGGTTATAAAAATGCAATTAGTTTGGGATGGGTTTCAACCTGCACGTCTTTATTGCGGCTTTCAACATTGTAGATGGTTGCTTCGTTTGTTAAAATTTTATTAATTATGGTACAATACAGTCTCCGAAAAAGTGTTCACGCCCTTTGAAAGTCTCCATTTATTGAAAATATTCATATATTAGATATTTCTCACGTGACTTCTCAAGAAGGAAACCTAATTCAGCTTAATTACGTGTTGTTTCAATTCCTCTGGTGTTAAATTGCTGTCTTCGTCACTGGACTTACTCATATTTTATAATATCCAATACTGTAGCTGCATCGTAACAAAAGTAGTAAAGAATAATAATTTGAATCCCGCAATTTATTTAAAGGTGCGTTCCGAAACTGCACCCGTGGTCTTGTATCACAATATTAAAGTTTTTTTAATATTGTGCTTTAATAGGTACATGATAAACTTCGTATTTTTTTCTACAAAATGTTTTTTATTTCACTATATTTTTTTTATAATTCGATGATTTACAAAATAAACATTTAAAATGATAAGAGATGTTTTTAAATTTTAAAGTTATATGCGTTTTCGAAAGTTCCATTGTTTGTCTCTATTTTGGGGGTTCTCCTATGAAAATAGAAAATCGAACTTCAATCGAATCGACCGGTTTCTATAAACTTCGTAATAAAGTGAAAGTGATAGAATGAAGTCAAGATAAAATCTTTCGAATTTTGTAAATTAGACCCAGCACTGAGAAATGACAATTCGCAGCATTCTAAATTCAAATTACTTCGTCTCACACTGTAAAAGCTGCCTGTTTGAGCTACTTAGGTGAAAATGATATTATCTGAAACATACTGAGGACTGTGACTGTAACGTAAATACCATCGAAACAGTGTACTTGTTTTATGGAAAAAACATTATGTTCAGCTTACTTCACTTCACAGTATACTTACCCCATTTTTTCCAAATACTTTCTCCTTCTTACTTCTAAACCATATGTTATGTAAATAGATCGCAATTCAGGTGGTGAGTTCGCGTATTCTTCGTCGTCCATATCCTCAAAGTTCTTTACTATAAATTCCACTTCTGATTCAGAATACAATTTAGTTACTGGTCTGAAAACAGTAACGAACTACGTTCAAGAGGATTGACCGTGAAATAAATCAACGTGACAACTAGTGTTCAACTTTCAGCCTTCATTAAATAAACCGATTATGATTATCTTTAATAATGCTTTAGTAAGAACAACATGTTTTATTCTAAAGGGATGATGTCCTCAGAAAGTAAGAACTCGGCAGTTTAACTGTTCAGAAACTACCCAGTAACATCAGATATTCAGATGTGCTTAAACTGATGCGCACGCGAGTAGCAGTAAGCAACCTTCCGTACTAGTTTAAAACTGTATGACGAATTTCTCCTCCTCAAGCACAATTTTTAGAAAATGTATCGTAATTTAGAAAGACGTTAAATAATCCATACCTTTGAGATTTAGTATTTAAACAAAAACCCTACATCAGTGAAAGTAAAAGGCATGTGTACTTATAGTGAGGATACAAATTTCGTGTGTGATGGTTATGTATTGGTGTGCTACGGAATTGGGTGAGAATATATATTTATATCCGTGAAAATCTTTAAATATAGCCTTGAGAGATCAAACAAAACAAAATTTAAGGGAAACCTTCAAGTTGGAGAAGAAAATACATACTCGTCTAATAAGTCGTTTTCGCGTTGAGCTTCTTCATATGCTTGAGCCCACTTCTGAAAGTCTGATTGGCACAGTACCAAATGTATGTTCCATATAGAGTGCTTACACTTGAGAACTGTTGTAAGCACTAGTGGTGGAGCTTTAATCATAATACTCGTCAGTGAGTCCACCACAAAACCACTATTAAATTTAGGCTGAGCAAAGAAGTCTGTAAGCAGTTCTTGCATTAACTCCTAAAAAAGACAACAGTGTAAAGACAAACTCTTTTCATATATTACTACCAACAAGTTGTAGACATAGGTACTATTATAAATATACCCACCAAGTTGAAGATAGTGACGGATCCAACCGCTCCTAATACTGGTTATTACCAACAAGTTGTAGACATAGTTACTATTATAAATATACCCACCAAGTTGAACATAGTGACGGATCCAACCGCTCCTAATACTGGTTATTACCAACAAGTTGTAGACATAGGTACTATTATAAATATACTCACCAAGTTGAACATAGTGACGGATCCAACCGCTCCTAATACTGGTTATTACCAACAAGTTGTAGACATAGTTACTATTATAAATATACCCACCAAGTTGAATATAGTGACGGATTCAACAGCTCCTAATACTGGTTATTACCAACAAGTTGTAGACATAGTTACTATTATAAATATACCCACCAAGTTGAATATAGTGACGGATCCAACCGCTCCTAATACTGGTTATTACCAACAAGTTGTAGACATAGGTACTATTATAAATATACTCACCAAGTTGAACATAGTGACGGATCCAACCGCTCCTAATACTGGTTGTGAACACATTGAAGAGGTAGGCGACTTCTTTTTCTTTTTATCACTGGCCTTTGAACGAGGTGTTGCGTCTGTTTTACTGTTGGCTAAGTAAATTATCTTTTTCCACATAATTTCAAATTCGTCCTCTGTTTCACCGAACCAGTCTAAAACAACAGTTCTTAGTAAACGATATGTAGACACAACAACAATAGGTAAAAATCGGTTAAGAGCATTATGTCGGACCATGCAGGGTTTCGTAGCCATTATGACTTCGAAAACAATAACTTTCTTTTCAACGTTATCTGGTGCTTTCAATGATTTTCAGTAGGTATAAACAAGATAATCGTCTAGAACTCATTAACCTTATTAGTAATAGCTTTCCTTTTATAACTTCGTTTTATGAGCTTTAATTTAAGCTATTTACCGATTTTAAGAATTTACAGTTTTGTCTGTGGGAGGTTGGGACACGTAACTCCAACAGAAATGATACTTTTAATGCTCAATATTCTAAAGGGTCCCACGAAACTATTATAAACAACAAAAACACAACTGCATAATGTCTAAAAAGAAATAAGAAATTATTCTGTCTTGCTCCTGGGATCGATATAGAAATAGGAGTGGGTTACTCTACATGAAAGCCTATAATAGCTATCTGAAGTCACAGCCACTGATTAGAGGTCGAAGTTCGCCCAGGTTTGGAGGAAAGTTCGGAGTTCGTGTTGGACGATTGTCTTGTGGACCGGTTTGAAGATCGATAGACTTTGCCCTCGTTTGGACAAAAATTACATTTTGAGTGTTAGATGATCGTGTAGTACCAGCATAAAGTGCCGATATCGTGCCTAAAGAGGTTAATAAGTGGTAATGGTTTTGTACAGGTTGTTTAACCATTTGTCCAGTTGATGTGAAATAACAACTTTATTTTCAAATGACTTCATTTGATTAGTAAACAATTCTTAATAATTTACAAACCCACACTATTTATCGAACCACATTTAAAAAAATGAGACGAGTAAGCTCGTCTGACTGAACGAAACTAAATATTATTAATCTGCTCACTGTAAATTTTTCTTTTATGATGACTATACCAAGCGAAACTGACTATAATACCGACCTGCGGAACATTCAGAACCGGCTCCGTCCTCTATGTCAGCGCCTCTGCGGGAGATGTGAAACATCTCATTGATAGCACTTGCAATAATTGTTTTCGCCGGACATGTGCTAGTGCATAGCGCTTCCACAAAGCATAGATCAATGTTAACTGTTGGTAAGCCCAAACTCTTGCCAACTGTATAAGCCAATTCTTGGGCTTGCATTTCTGTAGAAAAGTAAAATTTCAGAAGTGAAATACCATGCAGTGGTAAAGCCAAACAGAGTTTTTGTAGTGGTAGAGCCAAACAGTAATCCTCACTGATTACTGTTCGAATGGGCCGGCTCGACCGGGGTAGTACCACACTCTCACAGAATATCGGCGTATAGTAATAGCTTGCTATTGCGTTTCGTACGGTGAGTGATGAGATCCGGAGGCCTATTCCCTCATCCCCATTCCCCACCCTCCCTAGACTAGCAACGCATTGGCAGCACCTCTGGTGTTGCAGATGTCCATAGGCGGTGGTGACCACTTTCCATCGGGTGGACCGTCTGCCTGTTAGTCAGCCTACTCCTTTCTCTAAGGGCGGGCAACGCATCCGTGATTACACTGGTGTTGCGGTTGTCCAGGGTCGGCGGTGATTGCTTACCACCAGATAACCCGCCTGCTCGGTTGCGCACCCACTCTTACTATAAAAAAATGCTAATATTACATTCAGATAAACTTTCACCTGTACCTTCACAAGGAGAACCATGGAACAATATAATTAGTCCTTTGGAATGTAAGTCCGGCGTACTATTACTCGATACATTTTCGACTCGGTCGAAGCAGTCCCTCAGAGGATCTACATTATCATCTTTCATTAACTTTATCTCATCTGAAACAATATAAGTTGTAACGGCATTCTACATTGAACAGTTTATATGTAAAGTAGTCAGAAGGCTGCGTTTTATCTTTGTACATGAAATACCTGAAATAATCTCGGCTTCTGTTCTGAATTTTCTGACTGGAATTTCTCCCTTTTCTCCCTGTACCTTTGGTGATGATTTGACATTTTTGGGCGTTGCTTTGGCTTTTCTGTTAAACAGAGAATTATATGAGACAAAACAGTCATATTAAACGGTTTCCTGTATATTAAATTGATACAGATGTTACTTTGAAAAGCGCGTAGGTAATTAGGTAAACAATGACTTATGTACATTGCGATTTCGCGCTAAGTTCAATGTTATTTACAAACTAACTGGCCCCCAATTCTCGCTGCATTCGAGATAATGTCGATTCCGAGATTAAACGTCAGATTCATACAGTTGTGTCAGACGACTGTATGCACTGACGTTTAATCTCGATTGTGAGATTATCTCGAATGCAGCGAGAATTGGGGGCCTGCAGTTGTGTTGTTTACATAATATGATGCAACTTTGTACTTAGTGCAGAATTGCAAATAAAAACTGGTCAAGTGCGTATCGGACTCGCGCACCGAGGGTTCCGTACTGCGCCAATTTGGCATGGTCTCTAGCAATCAATGTTACTGATATAAGAACTTTGACAGTTGCAACTAAGTTGGCAGATTGTTAAGCTGCAGCGGTAATTTTCTGGTTTGATTTCAATATATTTTTCACATTTCTATAACAGAACAACATTAAATCGATATTTGTTGAATTATCAACTAAAATCAGGCCAAATGAAAGCTGAAACTTAAGCCATTTTGGAAATACAGCTGGAACAAAATTGGTCTAAAATCAGTCCATTTTTAGGGTATCAATGAATGGAGCTCCCCATACAGAGGCAGCTCTGGCTTAAAACGTTTTGAGATTTTTATTATTTGTGAATATTTATGCTATAGCAACCCATATTCTGTGAAAGTTCCAACCCTTTAGCTCTTGCCGTTGCTGAGCTAGAGGCCTCTGACAGACGGACGGATGGACGGACGGACGGACGTTGTAGGCTCAGTAATAGGCTCCTGTTGACCCCTTCGGGTACGGAACCCTAAAAAGTAAGGTTTTCTGTATATAAATAAGCATCGGTTGCTTTTGCATACTTTACAGCCGCCGACGCCCGTTGAATTGCGGCTTTGGCTGCGGCCGCTTCCTCATCAGCAACCCTAAAACAATATTTGAATAAAGAGGGAGGGAGTCGGACAGTCCAAAGACAACCTAATGAAATGGGGGATACTACCAGTAGGGCCGGATTTAGCCCCTGCCCCGCCCCTGGACATCGGAAAAATGCCGCCCCATTACTGAAATTTTACTCAAACTTATAGGTTATTATACATCTTCCAAATTTTGCCGTCCTAGAAAATTTGCCACCCTGGGCACTAGCCCCGACTGTCCCTAGTGTAAATCCAGGGCTGACTACCAGAAAACTCATGAGGGAAATGTGTTTGCTGGTCATTACAAACAACGCAGCATGTGTCAATGTGTCCACTCTGCCCAGTCACCTGCACTACCGTTGATATCCTTAAGGCTACCCCTCGAGGCATACAAGTGGCAAAGCATTGGGAAAATATAATTTAGAATCCGGTTATTTGAAATAAATGATTTAATAATAATTTAATAATAATTAAGCTAGATGGACCTAGATTTTGTTCTGATTGACAACCTATCAAAAATTTAACATTTAAGTGGTGGAAATCGTTATTGGCTTTTGACTCACACTAATTTTAACTCATTATTATAATCTATAGGTACTTACTTTTGCACACGCGCTTTGAACTTCTTGTAGAAAGCCAGTATTTCAGCTGGCAGTCCGGCACCAGGTTGCAGTGCGGGCACAAGCATCTCGTCTGGCTTGTCGTAATATTTATATAGTAACTGTAAGACATCGTCCTCTTCCTGCCACTTTCTGTTCAATTAAAACATATGCTTATAAGCAATTGAAAAGTCTAATTATCCAACAAATTACAGTTATACTCACTGATCATTATGAGCAAATACGAGTTCCAGTGGGAACGGACATGGATTTGTCAAACCGAAGTAAATATCAGTCGTTTCTGCCCACGGTAATGTCGGCGGAAAAGAGACGTTCGGCCCAATGATATGAACTTGCGGTAAAATGCCTTGCCCTGTTACTGGTATCATCAGTCTGTTGGGATTCATGTGGAAACGAAAAATGAGCAGACCTTCATATGCCATCTGCAAAGAAAACGTTATCTGAATATTTCCTAATAGCAAAGTTTTACTTACTCAAAAGGACTGAGCGTTGAGCACAAAGCGATAGGTAACTGCGCAGCCGTCGCATGATTTACCTACCCCAGTTACGTGTACTTAACCTTTTGACCGCCAAGCATGTCTGAGAAGTAACACGAATTTCAACTTTAAGTCAAGGTAGTGAAGGACTTTTTTACCTGTATCCGCTGACGGCTGCAGCCGACTCTGGCGGTCAAAAGGTTAAATCAGATTCCTTCCTATTTAATTTAACAGAGATACGACTATCTTAATTATATTAATTCATTTTAAACTAACTTCCATAGTTGGCTTAAAGGAGATACTGAGCCAGCCACCCTCGCCTGGTTCGTACTTTCCGGAACTATCCAACACCATCATTGGATTAGGTCCACTTGATTTCAGTCGAAACATTACAAACCAAATGCATGTTGGCTTGCCCCTATAAACAACAAAATACTTGTGAATTATAGTATATTCTCGCATACATATTTAAACGGAACTTAAACGCGTTAAACAATTGGCCAAGTAGACAAAGGGGACACATTATTTTGTACATATACATTGAGTAAATCCAATTAGCCTGCCACGCAGAAGTGAGGTCTATGAGGGGGTGATTTAATTGCGGAATCCTATATTGTGCATCGTCGGTGGGGGTGTCATGACGTGTAAAATGTACATACATACATACATAGTATCACGCCCGAAATCCCTAATGGGGTGGGTAGAGCCACAAGACTACTTGTGGCCACGTTCGATTAATTAGTCCTAAGATGGTATGATGAACCGTATGATGCCAGGTGATCAGCCCATCGCCCATACAGATAGTCCACCATGTTGGAGAGGACCCGTCCCTTAGTCGACTTTTACGTCATGCCAGGATGATTAAGCATCTGCACGCATTATATGCTATTTCTTCACTCCCAGTGCAGCAGAGGATGAAAAAAGTAGGAGGAGGAGGAGTAAAATGTACCAATGTTCTATTGATAAAATATTGTATTATATTGAAATCATGGTCCGTTTTCCATCCAAATGAGGTTATTAGTTGTAATATGAACTACTCGTAGCTATACTTACACGTTCTTCAGAGGTATTGAACATAGAATCTTATCCCCGCATCTTACGGATCCGAAGTCTATGGTAGAAACATTTGACGTTAAGTAGGGCACAGCACAAAGTGCCTTGATTACAACCGGCATTGTTATTCCATATGGCACCTTTTAAAATACAGTTTAATAAAACAAACTGATCAGGTGTGACTCTGACTTGCCCGACGAAGAGGGTCCAATAATTACCCATGAAAAACAGAAAATAACTGTAAGGTAGGTACGGCAGCTCAATTACGCAGCACAATTGGTATCGGTTTGGCTCGAAATGCAAACCAATTTAGTCTTAACTCTGTGTGAATAAGGGTGCAATTGGTTTACTTTTCGCGAAAGCGATACCACTTGGTGTTGCGTAATTGAGCGGCAGGACCCTAAACATGAAAATCGAGTGAGAACTTTCTTATATCTCTTACGAGCAACTCCATGTCGTACCTGGTGAGAGCCCGTCGATGCCCGTTACCCTTTGTCTGTCTGTCTGTGTGTCAAGACCTTTTACTCCAGAACGCGTGGAGGTAGGTATCAAGTTGAAATTAATATCAAATACTCAGGTCTGCAATCTCTTTGAGCTGTGAAAAAATCAACCTTCTAAGTCAACACATCAAAATATACGCCCGTTTAAGCCACATATTTTGATACTCACAAGGGAATCGAAACCTATAGGGTACTTCCCGTTGACCTAGAATCATGAAATTTGAAAACAAGCAGTGTCTTACTAGTAGTAAGACACGGCTTGTTTTCAAATTTCATGATTCTAGGTAGTAAGTTACTACACAATTAAAGGATAAAGTCCGAAAACCGTTAATTTATTATTCCATCACAAAAAATATTTAGTTAAACGGAAATAACCTTTATCTACACCCATATCATAAAACCTCCATTGGTTAATCAAAAACCATAGGAAATGACCACCATTTTGACAACCAATTAGGAAAAACCAATGCTGCGATGAAGAAATAACATGACTTCTTTATCGTTTTTAGTAAAGAAATGAGATTAAATTTGGAACAGCTGTCAAACTCAAGTGGGTCTCTATTCTAGTATCCATAGATATTAAAACAGTTATTGATACGAAACGTCAATTCAGTATGTTTTTTTTAATATAAACTGCACAATATTTGATCTCGAGTGACGTGAGAATAGAGACTTCATCCGTTTGTCTATGATTTAAAAAAAAAAATGGTCTTGACGGACGGCCGCCATTATTGACGCGCCGCGCCGCGTTGACGTTTTGCTGAACGAAAGTAGAATTTTGTTGAATTGAATAGAAAAAGTTCATGTGTAATTTACATTTTAGTTGAAAATATGAATAGTAAGTAGTCTTCTCGGAGTGTGTGTGATGTGAAAATGCGCCGGATATCGGAAATATGCAGCCACGATTGCAACAAATAACTTGTTGCCAGAAAATATTGTTTCTGAACCCATCATGGAGGATTTATAATATGTGTGTAGATAAAGTTATGTATGCAACTCTGCATAATTTGGCCTTAAAACACACGTGCGATCTTATTATGAAACTCGCCTATCGGCTCGTTTCATAAAACCGCACTAGTGTTTTAAGGCCTATCATTATGCAACCGTTGCATAAACTACTATTGCAAGGTCGTATCACATTCGACGATTGCACAGAGATAGGAGCTTGGGAAAGTTATTTTTTGTCCTTTTTCGTAGGTAGACTAATTAATTTTAGTTTTTCCTAATTGTAGTTTCCTAAAGTGTTTTTTTTTTTTTCATCTTGTGCGGGCTTCTATCCTCGTAAGTCCTAGCATGTTTAATGCTCTGTAGTGATTCCGTCCCAGTGTACTTAAATGAGAACAAATTACGGAAGTCGTTTTTAATCTTAAATCAATTACGACAAAGTTGAAATTAGAACCAAATCAAGCAAAATACCAGGTCTTAATGAGGTACAATAATTTGTACTAAATAAAGTACAAGGGGACTTAAAGGCTATATACTATAACCATGTAAAATTTGCACCTGACCATCTCGACTTGTTCCTTCTTACCTCCAAGTTAAACGATGCTTCAACATCCTGCTCTAATTCCGTAAAATCACTGGAAGTTGGCGAAAAAGTCACTTCCAACTTGCCGGTTTCACCCGGGTTCAATTTACCACATAACTTTATTCCCAACCACGTTGGGACTTTCGTTCCTTTTGCAAAGTGTAGTTTTGTGACGATTGGTCCATAATTGATTATTTCTGCTATACATTGGACCTAAATAATTATTTACGATTACGATACTTATCCTTGGTGTTACATTGCTACGTTGAGGACAGAATATTTCATAAGAACAATACATATATGAATACTAACGGTGCTGCCTGTGATAACCACTCCAAAATCAATAACGTAAGGCGTTGTTTGAAATCCAGGGATGGGTCCAATCTTTGATGACGTAGAATATGCTGTCAAAATGTCTGGCCGCAACTTGACGTAATCAATAACTAACATTCTCTCTATAGCCAGTTCTACGTCCATAGTAGAAGGACATCCATCCTGAAGTAACGTTATAAATAAAATAATAGAAGTTTTTGTTTGATGTTTGGGTTTTTACGTAATTCATAAATTATGTTTTATTGCCGAGATTTTTTGAGTATTGGTTTATTTCAGAAACCGAAGAACTAGACTTGGTTAATTGAGATACTGACCCATGCGGAGCAAATATACCAATCGTGCATCAAATCGGGATCTTCGAAACATTTTTCAGTTAGTGGCGAATTCAAATGCTCCGATGTACCTTTCGCAAATATCTCACTGACAGCTTCTAAGTATTCCTGCGTGAGAGTGGGAATGGCCAAATAACCCAATTCCGGATGTAACTGGAATAATTAGTAAATGGTTAAAAACATTTCTGATATGCAATCGATATTTTTTACTCATTTTTAGGGTTCCGTATCTCAAAAGGAAAAAAAGGGAACCGTTATAGGATCACTCGTGTTGCTGTCTGTCCGTCCGTCTGTCTGTCAGTCTGTCAGATAGACAAGAACAAAATTACGGGATTCGGCATGTTTAAAACATATTAATCAAATCTACGGGTATTTTTTTATATCCGCAAAATCTACAATGCTAGCCTGTTGTCATAAGTGAAGAGAATAATACTAGTCATAAGTACACAAAAAATTGCTTGATAAACAATACTTACGTATACCATGTCCGGCCTGGGCAATACAAGATACACCTGTGGAATGACACCCCAGCCGAATACTTCAATAGGAATGTGAGGGAGGTGCCCTATCTCCAACAAAAACACTCTGTGAAAGTAGCCCACTACACCAGGTCTCATTACAATCTCCATTTCCGCTTGTTCTTCAGGCTCTAAGACTTTTTCTGGCGGTACTAAATCCAATATTGTGCCCTGAAGCTCATTTTCGAATTTTGGCTCATCTAAGTAAGTTTTATATTCAAACACCAATTGCGCAATATTAGACAAAACCAATTTCTCTGACGCACTTTCATGAAATGATCTTATTTTAAAATTCAGCTTATGATTATTTATTTTGTAAATTAACTCAGAACTTTGGCCAGTGACAACAACATATTCCGGCGGCCCGCCTAGAACTTCGCACTCGAGTATTGCTCGAATATTCATATTTGGCTTTGGGGTAAATATGATGTGAATGTATTGACATTCACCAGGCTTCAAGACTCCCCTATGAGGTGTAAGTTGGAGAATCTCGTTCATGCAAAATCGATTGGCGTGCTTTGCCAATTTTTGGAACTTCGCAATCCAAGGGAATTGAGTATCATAATCTGTGTTTATCATGGGGACTACTTTTCTAAATACTTTTGTCCTAGCAAGTTCCAAATCTATCTCGAATCCTGCAAAAATCAGAGATTCCATAGCTGTAGCTACATCACGAGTCGATAAAACAATTTCCTGTACTGGTGAACCAAGTTCGTCTGTTTGTTCCATTGGGGACTGAATCGGACCACTACTGCCCACTTCCTGAACGGGATTTCCTGAAATAAAATGATAGTTACGCTATAATACATGGAATAAATGGTACTTTCTAATACATCCCTTATGCTGTGTTCATTAACTTGAGAAGTCATTACCAACCACCAACCACCAACTTACCACTGACTTCGATATATTTAATTTATGACTTCACTTAACCAATATATATCTGCCGTTTCTAGGTAAATGACTTACGAGAGCCAATTATTATTTCTTACTTTTCAAAGGGGTTTTGGAGTCGGTTTTTTTATTTGTTAAATTATTATTTTATTTGTTATGGGTATAGATAAAATACTATTGTATACCGCTTGGCCCAGTCGACGTCTCATAAGTTGTGGTTTTGACCTCACTTTCATTCGCAGGATATTCTAGCTCCGGTAGTTCTGGCTGCTCTTGAAAAAGTTAGACCGGTGTTACAATAGTAGTTTATGCAACGGTTGCATAATGATAGGCCTTAAAACACTAGTGCCGTTTTCATGAAACGAGCTTTGGCGAGTTTCATAATAAGATCGCACGTGTGTTTTAAGGCCAAATTATGCAGAGTTACATACATAACTTTATCTACACACATATTATAAATCCTCCATGATGGGTTCAGAAACAATATTTTCTGGCAACAAGTTATTTGTTGCAATCGTGGCTGCATATTTCCGATATCCGGCGCATTTTCACATCACATAACTCCGAGAAGACTACCTACTACTACCTACTATTCATATTTTCAACTAAAATGTAAATTACAAACAACTTTTCCTATTCAATTCAACAACAATTCTACTTTCGTTCTGCAAAACACCAACATAATGGCGGCAATTCGATTCTCCGTCAAGACAATTTTTTTTTTAAATCATAGACAAACGAATTAAGTCTCTATTCTCATGTCACTCGAGATCAAATGTTGTGCAGTTTATATTAAAAAAACATACTGAATTGACGTGTCGTATCAATAACTGTTTTAATATCTATGGATACTAGAATAGAGACCCACTTGAGTTTTGACAGCTGTTCCAAATTTAATCTCATTTCTATACTAAAAACGATACGGGAATAACATCGCAGCACTCGTTTTACCTAATTGGTTGTCAAAATGGTAATTTCCTACGGTTTTTGATTACACTATGGAGGTTTTATGATATGGGTGTAGATAAAATAATAATACAGCTTACAAAATCGAGCCACTGGTAGTAAAATATTAATATATGTGTACATAACTTAAATATAATATAATTAAAGTACTGTATAACTAAGTGGAGAGCTCTCCGTTACCAACAGACTGAAAATGCAGTTCGGCAGATTGTCGATTACTTAAATGTTACTAGGCTAGTGACCAAGGTCCGATGATTGAGCCGGAAGGTGGCCATAGGCATAGCTGGGCACCGTTAAATAGATAGTTAAATTCGTTAATCGTTAATCCGTTACTAAAAAAGTTAACTTCTTTAACCTCTTCAGTGCCACGTCAAAGACAAAAGCTGTCACTTACACGCCAAGCATTTCTTAGAAATAACACGAATTTCAAGGACTCTTTTGCCCTGTATGCCCTGACGGATATATCCGTCATTGGCGTTGAAAAGTTAAACGTTAAAGCGTTACATTTCGAAAGATTTAACGGAAGTTAAGGTTAATCGTTAACTCGTGATAGAAATTGCATGTTATATGTCGTGACGTTCCGCGCGGTGTCCTTTTGGCAAAAAGTAGATACTTAATTAACGATTAACGGACTTTAATTATTTTAACGTAAGTTAATGAGCCCGTTAACGATTTATCGAGTTAACTTAAAAATTAATTCGGTACCCGAAATATTAACTTCGTTAATTAACATTCAACGGATTAACGGTATTATGCCCAGCTGTGGCCCTAGTAACTCCTAAATAAAACAAGATGACCCCGTCGCTGGATTTCTCATAACAAGGACTATAGCCCGATTAAAATCCAATATTAGGTTTACTGTCATCGGGTACAAATGGAAAATCGGCCACTTGAACGTCCATGTCCATTATTCGTTAATTCATTAATTAATTTACAAATAAAATAAATTTGGTTATAAATACTTTTCAGCATAATTACATTTTCACTAAATTCACTTTGGATACTATTACTTTTGACCCAAGTTCAGAATGTTTCTTTTACGTGGACGATTTTCCATTTGTACCTAATGACAGTAAACCTGTGAGATACGATTTTTATTTTTCAAAGTAGTGCCGTTATGATATTCTTGTTTTCTTACCATAGTAATAGAACTAATAAAACACTTTTTCCACTGAAATTTGAAGCAAACCAAAAGTGGAGTTACATTTTGTAATTTTATTGTTTTGCTTTCGATACTTCCATTCAGAATACATTGAAAGTCGACCCTTGGATTTATAACTACAATGTTGGGAAAATTTATTGCTCCTATCAATTTGATGGTATCCTGAAAGAATAGAATTAAATGATATCAGCAGAGTGACTTTGATCTCGAATAAATCATACTAGCTAATATTTATTATTTAATCTATTTTTGTAAATTTTACAATAACTCGCATGGGATAAATGTATGATAGATAAATAAATACAATAAATAGCTAATTGAAAATACAAGCCTTATTCTTATGCCCTTTGAATTTGTTTCTCATTAATTCACAGTACACTCGTGACTTCAAAGTTAAATGCTTTGTTGTATCAAATAAAATTTGCAATTTCATTATTTCTTGGTCTTCCAAACGCTCTTCAACTGTATGAGTTAAGTTAAACGCCATTTTTATTTTATTAATGTCTTGAAAGAAATTTAGCGGTCCCTTTCTTAGGGGTTCTACTGGTGTTAATGTTAAGTAATCAATGAATATTTTCGATTGATAAGCGCTACTCTCATCTAAAATGTTTTGTAAATTCAAGTCGGTCTCGGTGTAATTGATGCAGTAGCATAGATTGTCTTCTTGATTTGAAATTTTGTAGGTGCTCTGTTTTTGGACAATGGCGAAAGGGGGCTTGACGCTGATCTCCATATCCAATGGTAATTTAGAAACATTTTTGATTGTCACGATATCTGCAACGTAAACCAGAATAGCAATTGATATAAATAATAGATAATCATAAATGATATATCAATAATATAATCATAAATCATAAGTGCCGGCCTTAATAAGTTGAAGCTAGGTTTGAATATATGACGAAATGGATAAATTACCCCTCTTGGGACGAAGTTCACTTCCACGGGATTATTTGATATTGGAATGGGTTCAGTGCTCGAACTATTTTTAGGGTTCCGTACCCAAAGGGTAAAACGGGACCCTATTACTAAGACTCCGCTGTCCGTCCGTCTGTCTGTATGTCTGTCACCAGTTTGTATCTCATGAACCGTGATGGTTAGACAGTTGAAATTTTATTTCTGTTGCCGCTATAACAACAAATACTTACTAAAAAGTAGAATAAAATAAATATTTAAAGGGGCTCCCATACAACAAACGTGATTTATATTGCCGTTTTTATAGATAATCGTACGGAACCCTTCGTGCGCGAGTCAGACTCGCACCTGGCCGACTTTTTTATTTTATTCTTTAATAAAAATACCGAGGTTAGCACTGTCAACTAGCTAGTAACTATACTAAATTATGTATCTGTTCATACCTGTCAGTTTATAGTATTCGTTATAAGGGCCATAATTATACTGAAAGTTTATAATTGGCGACGACACTTCTATTTTTGGTTCCACGAATTCTGCTTTTACTTCGCACTCTAGCAACAGTTCTTTTTTATTTATACCCTCCACACTGCCTACTAAATACCACATTTCCTTAACAGTTGTAACTTTATGCGCAACGGCAGTTATTGTCAGCGCCATTTTTTCTCCGGCTGCCATTTTGAACACCCTGGGTTCCAAATTAAAAAAACCTCTGTAAAATTCAAAAAGGAATAATTAAGAAAGTGGGGAGATAACATGCTAGCCATTCTGATGAAAAAATTATGTGTGTAGGCCGCGCCAAAGTTCTAGTACGCTCTGGGCTCCACAAATTTTTAAGGAGTTGTTTACCGTGAAATAGAACTCTGCAAATCGAATCGGCACGCGTTCAGAGCAAGCTAAAAGTTTCACACGACCGATAAAAAATACATACGCAGCTTGCGGTTTAGTCTTAGGTGCTTTATAATGTTCACTCCATTCTAAAGCGTGCAAACGCGTTCCGCAGTTCTCCATTATCACTTGCGCATTCAGAGGTATTTTAGTAAAATGACGACCAAGGACAATCCGATCACGTAACTCCCCGACTAAAATGCTCGTTCCCACTCCAGTAGCTGACAATGGGACTAGCTAAAACGAATTCAGTTAATAGTTTATATCTATTATGTGTATCAATCATGTATTGTTTTTAAACTTACAATATCCTTCACTTTTTCCAACTGAATCACAGCCTTGTTAGTGCAAGTGTCAGCATCGATCAGATAAAGTGTAAGGACTAAATCAGTCTCCCCTTCTGGATCAATGTGTCCTTCATTTGGTTGAATTTGCCATTTACCATCGCGATTTAACTAAAATATTATAATTATATTACAGACATAGTTCTTATTGCAAACGTACCAAGTGCACCAAGTAAATGGGATACTTAAATATAATATTGCTATCCGCATATCATTATCGGGCGGAAAATTTGCGGGCGTGCTAAAAACACAATCGATTTATTGAAATTATTTTTGAACAGAGTTTTTACTAGAAAGCTATTGTATTGTTTTTACCATGACCAGTAATTAAATATTATGTTGTTTAAAGAGCCGAATTCAAATCAAGTTATTTGTGTTAGTAGTTTTGTAATCAGACTGAATAGCATGCTCCATGCATGCTCCCAATTCACCCGACCGATAATAATGGAAAAGATAAAAAATACAATTTTACCCTGACCACGAAAAAAAGAAGCAATACAATTCAAAAAATCATTGTTTATTTTTGCAATCCATACTTATAGAGGGTGGGAGCCCACGATGTTATTAAATGGGTATTTACTTGAGCGTCGTGGGGACTTATGGATTTTGAAGATTAGATGGTAGTAAGAAGAAAAGGTTATACAATGTGTACCCCTCTACTCGGCATCTACAAAAAAAAAGTCACAGAATACTCGAGCGCGTCAGATATTGATAGTGTATGTGTCCCACGTATCTCTTATAATGGAGGCACGATAATCTGCCGGGTTGCATGGTGGGGGTGGCTGTAGGTTAGAAATAGGGAATAAAAAAGAGGGGATGTTAACGCTTTCATATTTGAATGAAGTGATCACTCACACGCCAAGCACTGTTGCATTATCAAAAATAAAGAAAAAATAAAAACAATTCATAATAGATTTTATTCATAATCAAAGTATACTTTCACTCCGACCCTTTTAGTGGTTGTTGGCGTGGTGGGCACGACGGCACACGACCACTTTAGGGGTTCTTGGCGTTCAAAGGGAGTGAACCCGAAAAAAGCTCTCTTTCAATAGACTGACCAATCGGACGTGACGCAAGCTCATGAAATCTTTTTGAAAATGCAGAAAAATCGTCATATTGAAATACTCGATGTCGCCAGATTTTTATACAGAAAGTTAATTTTGCTGTTCTAGTCCTGTTGGCCCACGATTATAAGGAGAGAATTTCTTAATCTGATGAGATGAAAAAAAACCTATTCTGTTCGGTTGCTGATCCTATATAACGGGCTTATAAATGGTGAAGTTACTCAACGGGGTGCAAGGTTTAAATCCCCTATTGGGTTGCCCTACTACTCGTATTAATAAAATGCCCACGAAACGCCCGCCCGGTAGCAATGAATGATTGATATCCATAGAAGCAAGTCTAACATGGAGAGGCAGAGAGGTATTGTACCAAGGAATATAGCCGCATATATAATACTTAACGTGCCTCATAGTATACCATCACCATCATCATTTCAGCCGAAAGACGTCCACATTGCCCTATGGCGGGTGATCGTTGCTCTTATATTAGGAGGATGAATCAAAAAGTAATTAGAACTACATGCTGGTAAAACCTCATTGTTCGAAGTTTTATTTTTATATGACGCTACAAGCATAGCCTGCGGGGCGTTCAATCAAACAAAATTATATTTTAATCAAATTGGCGTTGATCAAGCTTTACTGATTGGAGTGAACAATGAGGATGCAATTAATGCTGGCAATATGCTATATGAGTTCAATATTTTACAATCTGTCTTTCCATGCCATCAGCATGAGCGGCTAAGAGAGCATTATTGGTGCATTTTTTTACTGCTAAACAGTCGGCATATATACTTATACGCCGTAATAAAGCGAACTGTAGATAACGAGAGCCACAGTTCATTCGCCTCTCAAAGCAAACTTCGGCACAAGCTGTCCTACGTTAATTGGTTCAGTCTTTTTAATGCTGAAATAAATGTTTTACGTACCAAAGATGCTTTGAAGTAAACGAATACTGGCGAATCATTGCAAATTGTTAAAGTTTTTCGTGATCTCGTAAGTAATTTGACTTGACCCCAGTGCAATGCCAACGGGCTACATGTTACAATGGGTCGAACTCCGCAACCTGTTATTTGGCATATTTGAATGCTCTTAGATAATCCGAACAAATGCATCCTAGAGATAATGTTTTTATATTAGAGATCATGGGAGGGTTCGAATTAAAATAATTAACATTAGGGCAGAAGTAAGTGCACTGGATTAATGCTATTAAAATGTAAACAATAATTATTTGGTGCTTTTGCCCACGACTTAATTCACGTGGAATTCGTTTGTCGCTCTTCTCTCGGAAGCTGTACATTTTTCCGGGGTTAAAAGTTGCCTATGTCACTCTGTGACCATCCATCCAACAATCTCTGGACAAAAAATCACTTTGGTGGTTGGTGGCTTCTTTCATATTAAAACGGAACACCGTTGTAACATGAAAGAAGGACAGATAAACAAACAAACAAAGCATTTATAATATGAAGTAACTAGGTAGGGATGTTACACAGACGTTTACCTGATTACATGTTCTTGAACACCGAGAACGTTTGTCTTAATGGTGACTGGGAAAGTTAAGGTGCTATTGGGTTCTACTTTTCCCTCTTTAATTCCAACTGTGACATGAAAAGTTTCCTCTTCCTGAAAATAAAGTAAGCACATAGACACTTAAGTAGAGTACGCAAGATCTTACGATACCTAAACTTCTTGAACATTCGGGTTTCTATGAAATGACGTCATATATCTGAATTCAGTTTTAGTAAACCCAAGGTATTCTAAGATCTCACACTGTGAAATGAGTAAATCAATTCAAATAGAGAGATAACCATACATCTGAGTCTTCAATGGTGAAGTATCCTTGAAATTCGTTACTTGATACTTGTATTTCGTGTTGATATGGACAATCTAAGAAACATGCTCTCAATTTAATGTCCGGCGCAGGAGTAATCTCAGGGACTCTGGCATCAAAGGTCACCGGCAAAATTATAGGAGGACTGTCTGATTTTTCTAATTCCAACTCGAGGGATGTCTGATTTGCTCTTACCAAATTTGCAGTTAAGGTGACCTGAAGTTTCAATAATGATGTAAGTTCGTAGTGAATCAGTAATCAATAAATAATTTTAAAAAAAATTTATACAAACCCTTAAAGAAACTCGTGATTCAGGTGTCATGTCAATTTTGCAAGGTTGTATATCGAATTCCCTGGGCCACTGAGGGACTGTTGGCTTTGGTCTGTCAGCAACGGCGTAGTCAGTCAACGTAATGCTACTTACTTCGGGACCATCAGACGATATTTTTATTGATGCATTAACATCAACTATAGATTCATTTATGACTTCCAATTCCAATGTTTTAGGAACACCTGTAATAAAATGACTAAAATGAGTGTTCAGGGTATTTATGAGCGATTCGGAAACTAAAAAAGAAAATATTCTTACCAACGCTAACCATCCCAAAATCCAAACAAGGGATACTAAACATCAGCGAGGGATAAATAACTTCACCTCTAAACCATAAGAAAGCATTAATCATTTTTAAATTAAAAGTTAACACGTCAGGAGGAGTTAATGATAATAAAACACCACTACAACACTTTTGTGGCCGCACTCATAGTCACTTAATGAACCAATAAAGTATTCCTTTTTCAAAAATTCAATACAAAATATTCACTAAGGAACGTGTTAATCATTCATTAACGGACTCTGAGTAGCGCCATTGAACTTCAACTCACTTCAAGTAAACTTTTGATACGATATCAGAGTCACGTATGACAAAATTTATTTCCTCAAAGTAGGGTCCTTGATTAGAGTTACAGAACGATATGACGAATATATCACGCTCTCCGGGACGCAGGCAGTGTAGTTGCGGCGTGCAGGTGATATAGCTGCCGAACAGAGTTGGTACTTCCTTGTACAATATTACTCCGTTTATGTGGCCTAACAACAAAGACTAACGTAATTCTCTCAAATATTAACAATATCGTACGGATATTTTGATGTAAGTAGTTTAACACCTTTATTAATTGCAACAATTTCATAATTGTACGTCTTATTGATATAGACACAATCCATGTCAAGCGTTTCCAAGTTGAGTTGTATTGACGGAGGCATGGACGTGCCGACCATTGTCAGTGGAACGCGCTCCGATACGCCGTCCATATCCAAATACGCCACAGCTTTAAATTCACCAACAGCTTTTGGATTAAAAGTAATTGTCAACTCTGTTGACTTATTCGGCCAAAGTTTTCCTTTCTGTAAACGTAAATTATCTTGATGTTGAAGTTATTTAATTACGTATATAACAGGAATAAGTATAATAATTACTAGCACTTACAATAGGTGCTATTGAAAAATGTGTATCCTGGAAAAGTAAAGATTCATCGGCTACGAGAGCATGTATTTCGTCAAAAAATATCCGAGTATAAACCCGGTCATGTTCATCGCTGCTAAGGATGTCATATTGCACGAGTTTTCTACACTTTTCTGATTCACTTTCCTTTAAGTTGTAAAATATAGTTGCTAATTTGACTTTCTCCTCAAAATCTGTCGGCAAAGGTAGAGCTGTAGTAAGTAATTGAGTAAATAAAAAAAAACTGAGTTAGAGCTATAGCGCGTACCATAATAAATGTGTTCGTTCTTCATGCACATATAAGTCAGTTGGTGGCCGGACTTGTTGGTGATCTTGAACGTCTGCTGGCGCGCCATTGTATTGTATGTTTCCAGGAATCGCACAACCTGCTTCTCAAGTTCAAGGCTTACCGGATGCGTTGTCCCGAAAAGGTTTATTTTAAAATGTTCACCTGTTCGCAATAAAAGTAAGTGTCTAAAAATATTGTTATTCTGCTCCCTAACTTTAAGATACTAATGTTTTGCTGACTAACTTAAGTCTACTTTAACTTTTTCAAAGATAACAGTAAATTTTAAATAATTATTCTTGAAAAATCGTCTCGAATTATATTTTATGTCAGGTTTACTTCAGAGCACACAGGGGGCAAGTCAAAATTCACTTCAGTAATTATTATAGTCTTGCGATGCATATGCACACGTAGACGCACACGGACACGCACACGCTTTCGCATTTACATATAAGGATCTTTTTAACGCCGTATTTTATAATTATGATGAAACCTTGTTTTGCTCAGAACGAGCTGTTTCATTTTGATATGGCATGTGATGCACTTGACAAATTTACAATCGTTTTGAAAGTTTCTAATTCGCTTCCTAAAATTTGCCCTGAATACTAGAATTCGTTTATTAACGGTATATGTTCGTGTTTGGGACATCTATTTCTATATTATTCACCAAATTGCAACTCTTTTGTTCGAGATTGATTCGGAGAACGTAGGCTGTGACAGACAGACAGACACCAGAGGGATTCTATAAGGGTCCGTTTTTTCATCGGATGTTTAGAACTCAAAAAATAATAATTTGTGATCTTCACTCGTAATCACCAAATCATTTCAAAATTCAACCATAATTGCAGCACTTTTGGAAACGTAACAACTTAAAGTTAACGGGACGTTTACAGAGTAATAAAATTGAGGTATGAGGCTTGGCCACACTATTTCATTTACCGGTTTCAAACAACGCGTTCAAACAGCCTTCTGTATTTCCTAGATGCATTGTTTTGAATTTCACTTTCACTTCAATTTTCTCTTGAGGGTTTAAAAAAGCAGATTTTGGTTGCACTGAAAACGGTCTGAAATACAGCAATACATTGTTCCAATTAGAATAGGCGGGGTATACTATTTAACTTTGTAAATGCGCGTGTGCTTACGATTTAGTGCTAAACCTGAAGCCAGCTGCTACCATTCCAATGTTGTGAATCACCACAGAGACTTCATTTTGAACCTTTAGCGGTGCGTCTGGTATAACAATCTCGTCAGGAAAATCAAACACTGGCCTTGGTCCCATAGCTAAGTGAAATAAGGGTTTCATGTCCGTATAACAATATAATACAGCTGCAGCGCGAAAACAAAGTCCTACTCGTAAATCTAAGTGCACCAAACATACGATGATGAAAGATTCGAATTAATTTCGAAAATATTTTTGATATAGGAATTGGAATTGTTCGCAACAAATTTTTTTTGATAATATTTCTACATTATAAACCACCAGTCTTAATTTTAGCCTCATGTGGCTTTTTTATTTTAGAAAAAAAAAATTAGAATAAAAATATATTTTTGCTCGTAGAGCCGATGCTTGTATTCGACATTTTCATAGGACTGTTAAAATTGCAAAAACTACATTTCATCATTTCAGAGAAAATTACTATTAAAAACCCGCGGCCCTCACATGCATGACACAAAGATAAGATAGACCGTCTTATCTCTAAGTGCGTCTCTCTCACACTATTGACGACGAAAAGATAGTCATAGGCATAAACGGGTTTAATTTATCTTTGTGGCATGCATGTTAGGGCCGCCGACTGAAATTTATATATTTTTAGGGACACTTATAATAACACCTATTCGAGTAGGTAATTATCATAACTGAGACAGTGGTCGAATATGAAGACATTATGAAATTACTCGTAAACTTTGAGGTCATTATCAGTGATATATTTTTTTTAATTGTAATTTTTATTGTAGGTATTAAATGGATATGATATGAATACATACTCGTACGTCTGTAGATGCAACAATGGCGCCAATAATGCGCGAACAAAACGCAAGTATTTTGTAATAACGTACTCAAACTTACCAATCAAAGGCAAAACATACTGGTCCTTATCTGTATAAAACGTGACCCTGTGAGTGCAATCCTCGAACTGCACTGGCATGAAGGTGACGGCGAACGAGACGCTGATGCCGGGCGCCAGTCGCGAAAGCAGCTGCCCACTGCAGGGCTTGATGAAAAACTGGGACGACTCCTTGTATACCATGTTGAGGAATGTTGGAGCCTGCGAATGCACAATACATCAGCTATTCTCAACAAATTCTTATGAGGACTTTACCGCACGCACTGCTTCGAAGCCACACTTAAGAAGATATTTGATTATACAAATATCTTGACTTCAACGTTTTATCTATTTATCTTGAGTGCAATACTTATTTTCGAGGATCGGCTACCAAATACTTCGCATTTAAGATGAGAAAATGATTTCCCCAGAAGACTTTACTTTTGCTTTTATTTTTTTGATCTAGTTAATTAATCTAAAAATATTGGTGTTTAATGTTTTCATACAAATCATTCTTGTCAGTGGACCAGATACGAAAACGTTTTAGCTTAATTTAGAATTCCCTTATGAATAAATAATAATAAAGTGCAATCTATCTCAAAATCCGCCATATACCTTACGAGATTAAATAGTGTTGGTATGAAATTATTTTTATCTACACCCATATCATAAAACCTCCATTGGTTAATCAAAAACCGTAGGGAATGACCACCATTTTGACAACCAATTAGGAAAAACCAGTGCTGCGATAAAGAAATAACATAACTTCTTTATCGTTTTTAGTAAAGAAATGAGATTAAATTTGGAACAGCTGTCAAAACTCAAGTGGGTCTCTATTCTAGTATCCATAGATATTAAAACAGTTATTGATACGAAACGTCAATTCAGTATGTTTTTTTAATATAAACTGACGTGACGTGAGAATAGAGACTTCATCCGTTTGTCTATGATTTAAAAAAAAAATCGAATCGCGCCATTATGTTGACGTTTTGCTGAACGAAAGTAGAATTTTGTTGAATTGAATAGAAAAAGTGGTTTGTAATTTACATTTTAGTTGAAAATATGAATAGTAAGTAGTCTTCTCGGAGTGTGTGTGATGTGAAAATGCGCCGGATATCGGAAATATGCAGCCACGATTGCAACAAATAACTTGTTGCCAGAAAATATTGTTTCTGAACCCATCATGGAGTATTTATAATATGTGTGTAGATAAAGTTATGTATGCAACTCTGCATAATTTGGCCTTAAAACACACGTGCGATCTTATTATGAAACTCGCCTATCGGCTCGTTTCATGAAAACCGCACTAGTGTTTTAAGGCCTATCATTATGCAACCGTTGCATAAACTACTATATGATATGATTTTTACACGAGACGACTGCTGACGATATCTTCATAGAGCTTTTCTTATTTTTTAACACACCTTTTTCCGCACGGAAATAAAAACTTAATTTTCAACGATTTTTTTCTCTACAACTATAGCTGGAGAGTCCTCCGCATTTTTCAGGACGGACATGGGTACCCGGCACCGTTACCCGGAACCTGGACACGCTACGACCAGGAGCTGTATTATTGACCGAGTTGACATTACAACGTGGTGGATTACGTTCGCAAGAACTCTGGCTTCTCCCTGAGGGTATTCCAGCTCCGATCGTGCTCTTCAGCTTGTTTGTGGTGCGCGTGCCGCGGCCGCTGCTGGAGACCATCGCGTGTCTGGACTTCTGGCTTCCTCTTTCTGTCGTGTTCCAGCGCTTCCGAGGCAGCTTGTCTGTCCAGAATACGACGCCAGAAGTGATGACGCAAAGGAACCACGCCTTTGCATCGCGAACATAATTTTTATTTTAACTAGATTCTTATGCTATATTTTATTATGTATGTTAGTATGTATATATAGTATGTATATGTATGGTAGTAAAGCAGGCATGAAAAACATGCGGCCCGCGCATGCGGCCCACTAGGCATGTGCATATGGCCCACTAGGCATGTACATGCGGCCCACTAGGCATGTGTATGCGGCCCATTAGGCATGTGCATGCGGCCCACTAGGCATGTGCATGCGGCCCACTAGGCATGTGCATGCGGCCCACTAGGCATGTGCATGAGGCCCACTACGCATGTGCATGCGGCCCGATTCAATATTAAGAACAGCCTCCTGATGCGGCCTGCGAGCGTGTCGCAAACGCGGTTGATTTGCGAGCATGCCATTAATAAGTATGCTTAATACGAGCACGTCGTAGACACACATGCTAGTAGGCAACAATTGCTCAATAGGAGCATGCTTTCGTGCTAGTAATGAGCATGTGTAACAGTAGCTTTACAAAAGTGCCCGCTGGAACGAGGGCCGCTCGGCGTGAGCGCGGCGAACAGTCTCATCGGTAAAACTCGGCTGTGTTCACTATATCCGGGCCGTGAGTTCTTTTCATTTTTGTTGGCTGTACGGTTTTAATTCATTTGACCCACCAATGACTTTCAAGTGTGACACGACTGCTGAAAGGCATTGATATACTTATGGGCCATGGGCCTGAAATTAACGATTATTATTTATTATTGTTATATCCAAACTTAGTGAAAAAAACGGTTAACGCTCAAGGGGCTAAAGACGTTTCCGGAATTGGTATGGAAAATATGATTTTGCCATTGGTAGTCCGTTCACGCAGCGGACACAACACATGAATGACACAAAGATAAGATAGACCATCTTATCTCAAAGTGCGTCTCTCTCACACTAGTGCCGACGAAAGAGATAGTCAGAGAGATAAACGGGTTTAACTTATCTTTGTGTCATTCACGTAATATTATGTAGTCAACATACATTTTGAGTCTGGGTCTGTGCTTGATGCGGTCCGTGATTAACTTACCGCAAAGGTGTGACGAGCATTTGTTAACCAGTTTTACTAACCTTACTGACATTCTTAACTGAAAACTTAGCTACGATTTTTTCATTCGGTTTATAGTTTTGGAATATAATTATTCTTGGTGTAAAGGAGAGCACGATCTTGTCAGGTTTCACACCCTTGCAGACGATGTTGTCGACTTCCAATTTATCCAACGCCTGTAGCCGCTCGTGGGTACTGAGACTCATTTCTTTCTCATATTCGGACGGGATTATCTTAGATCGAAATAAAAATAATTTATAAAATCGCTTAGAGCGAACAGCATTTTTTCTTAGCAAAAGCAGAACATTGTATAAAATTCAAAACTTGAAAAACACACGGCTTCTCACGATTTATCGTCAGAAATATTCCGACATGTTTCGAACTCGATTCGAGTCCTTCTTCAGGGTTTGAGTGCGGTCCCGGTCAGATCAACCCGCGCACTGATTTCTGACAAAAAATCGTGAGTAAAGCCGTGTGTTTTTCAAGTATTCATAATGTCTCACGAAAGTTTTAATTTAAACTCAAAACTTTACGTCATACCACTTCATCAGAGTCCAAAATCCTTTTCTTAGACAGCAAGTGATACAGATCCACTGTAAAATATCCATTTTGTTTAAATTTGTGCAATAGTTCCATACCGCTCAAATCACAAACACATTTGACAGAGCATTTATTTACAAATATGTATTATGACACACCGTTACTAAGGAAACATTTTAATTAAAGAACAGTCATTCGGTATAAGTTTGTTAACATTGCTTTTCTATACTGCCTTTTTATACAAACTGTAACATTCATAGTTATAATTCAGCGGCCCTAACATTGAAGACACAAAGATAAGTTTATTCGACGACGCGGATAGCCTAGTTGGTAGTGACCCTGCCTCCGACGCAAGCGTCCCGGGTTCGATCCCCGGTAAGGGCAAATATTTGTGTGATGAGCACGAATGTTTGTTCCTGAGTCTTGGATGTTTCCTATGTATTTAAGTATTTATTTCTCTATATAAGTATTAATATCGTCGTCTAGTACTCATAACACAAGCCTTTAGAGCTTACTTTGGGACTAGATCGATTTGTGTAAAAATTGTCCCCTGATTATTATTATTATTCCGCTTTTTTTTTCAAGTTTCTCATTTTTTACATACTTTCATATTATAAAAATTGTTTTTAATTGGTTACAACTCAAAGTCTGAGGTTGTTTTAACTGTAGTAGTTTAATTGCTTTTAATAACGTTTATCACTATAAATGGTTTGCACTTTTGTAAAGGCGCGAGTATGTTTAGAATCTCTATTCTAAAATAAAAAGAAAATTGTCTCTTGCTTTTGTCATGGCGTACTAGCGAGTGCACGCTCCGTAATCTTTATTGTGTTAATTATTTTATACATTAAACGATGACCGTGTACATCCAAGACTTTCAATTAATGAACGCGCGAGTTATATTTAACATTATTATTATTATTATTCCATCTTTATTAGGTACATTTCTTATTATTTATATTTTAGAAAATATTTATAAAAAAATTACATTTTAAAATATAAAAGATAGATAACTAATTACATTTTAAAATATAACAAAGGTATGCAAAAAATAAATTCTAAAATATAAAAAACAGCCGTCATCCGGTAGTGAGGCGCGGGCCCAGGCTACCGGTGGTTAGAGCTCCAGGGCGAGGAACCTCCTGACTATACGTGCTGTGTCAAGGAGCACCGCTTTCTGTATCTTTCCCTTGATCCACCAGCCAAGCGAGAGTCTCTCAAGGTGTTTGTCGAGACTTTTCGCAATTAGACCATTGGTTGACACGACTATCAGAACAATGGTCGTCACGTCAACATCCCACATAGCGGTAACCTCATGGGCTAAGTCTAGGTATTTAGTTAGCTTATCCTTTTCAGCTTTCACAAGGTTCACGTCATGTGGGATGGCGACGTCGACGAGCATTGCTCGGCGTGCTGATCGGTCTATCAACACAATGTCAGGTTTGTTGTGAACAATAGTCCTGTCAGTGATGATAGACCGATCCCAGTAGATGGTGGTATGACCATTTTCAAGAACTGGCTGAGGTATGTATTTATAGTAGGGTACCTCTGAGGCGGCAAGGTTGTATCGAAGTGCAAGTTGTTGATGGATAATCTTGGCGACTTGGTTATGTCTATGTAGGTATTCAGTATTAGCGAGGCGAGAACAACCGGAAATAACATGACGTATCGACTCACCCGGGCAATGACATGCTCGGCAGATGTCCTGTGTGCCGTCTTTTATAATGTATTTCCGGTAGTTATTTGTTTTAATAACTTCGTCCATGATTGCAAAGATAAACCCTTCTGTTTCTCCAAAGAGATCACTAAAACGGAGCCAAGATACGGATGCTAGTTGGTCTATATATGATCCTGTAAGGGCGTCATAGAATCGTCCGTGTAACTCCTTGTTCTTCCATACATCCTTGCGGTCCTCAGTAGTTAATACAGGTGGTTTTCGCCAGTTCTTTTTAGCTAAGGAAAGTGGGGTGAAGTCACTTATTATTATTATTATTATTATTATTATCTCTATGACTATCTCTTTCGTCAGCACTAGTGTGAGAGAGACGCACTTGGAGATAGGAAGGTTTAACTTCTCCTTGTTTCTTGCATGTTAGGGCCGCTGAGAGGTCACAGACCGCTAGAAGCCATAAGACGCTCTTTCGTTTACTTTTTACATAATACCTATTAATATGGTTCTTTTCATCCCAATATTCAAGATGAAATAAGCTTTTTTAAAACTGCATTTTTATTGCAAGCTTTTTTGCCCATTGCACTTTAATATTGCAATAAAATGTGTACACAAAATTTCGTGTCTGTGCCGTTGACCGTTGAAGAGTTCCTTCATCTGGAGCAACCCCTGGATGTCCATTCAGGTCATGCTTACCATAAAAATGCATTGTCATCCGAACTAAACCAATATGTAAAAATTCAGTTCCGTAAGATAAGAGGAAGTGGTTCTAATTCAGCTTGCAAGATTTGACCCGTACATACAAACATTGCAAGTTAAATAAAAGCTTTATAGCTAAGCTAAATATATTATTTAGGAATGTTTGCTGAGAAATTAGTGAAAAGTATTTTAGGTATACCTAGAATTAATTTTAATCAATGTTATCTTAATTTCAAACAAAAAACCCTATGTTTAAGATAAGTACTTATTAACATACTCTAACCAAATATTTAAGCAGTATCTCGCCTATAATCCGGTTCTATGAAAACAATTTTGCAAAGAAGAGACGCGAGCGAGAGTGCCCACTGAGTGCGGAAATAGCAACACGTTGTAATTTTAGTGAAATCGGGGCAACGCGGTCGCGGACCGAAATAGAGGCGGCGCAGCGCACGCGTCTTCCCGCAGTCAATTTCGTCCGGATAGGGTGCACGATTAGCAGTTACCGGCGCTCGTCTGCCCAGGGCCTGCCGCTGCTCGCGCGCCCGAACCTAACCCACAGCCGCAAGTGCACAGTTGCATAAGTGTTACGTATCCATAACTATGAGGGTGATGAGTGCGCAACGCATCCGGAAAGTGACTGTGTTTTCTCAAGATTTTTAATCGTTTTGGCAGTTCCATCTGAACATTCAACAACGAAGGCATTGTAAGTTTACATTCCTGAGCGGAGACAAGTATGTTTAACATTATTTATTGTGACTGTTTTACATAGACCCAATTAACATTCGATATTTTGGGATATGAGAAGCGGAATCGGAACGGGTCGACGAGATGCGGCGCTCGCACTATCTCGGTCACAGCTGCTGTCTACTTTTACTAAAATACTATTTACTTATCCAAAATATTTAAGCAAGCATTTCAGACCTATAATAGAGAATATTGATGACATTGATAATGAACTCAATTAAAATGAATTTAAGGCAGCCTTCAGAAATTATTTAATCGTTGAATCGATGGAAATAAACCCTAATTCAGGTTTATTTCCATCGATTGTTGAATCTAATTCAGGTTTATTTTATATAAAAAAATAGTGGTTTAATAAATTAATAAACATTTTCATGGAAATTGCATGACGTTCATCGATGCTCAAAACAATTTAATTAATTATAATTTTTCTATTGATATCGATAAATTTAAAATGAGTACACAGGTTTTAAAAAAAAAACTTACGCTGGATTTATGTATTCCTATCATGATAATATTAAGACTGACATCCGTTGCTCCAAAGAGTTTCTCTCATGCATTGTCCTCAGTGAGGACTCCTCACTCCATTAACTCCAAGGTTAGCTGGAAGAGATCCCATAAGGGATAAGCTCACCTTTCTAAATTCCCTATGTCAAAATGCATAATTTTTGTGTGTAATTTATGTGCAACTAGCTTCTGCCCACAACTTCGTTCACATGGAATTCGGTTATAGTTATTCCCTCGAGAACTTTTGACTATTCCGGGCTAAAAAGTAGCATAAGTATGTGTTAATCCATGGTATAATCTATCTCTATTCTAAATTTCATCCAAACCCGTCCCGCCTTTGAAGCGTGAAGGAGTAACGAACATCCATCCATCCTCACAAACTTCCGTGTTTATAATATAACTAAGCTTTTGCCCGCGACTTCGTACGCGATTTAGAATCAAGTACCTATATTTATATTATTACAGAGACAGTTGAGAATGAAGTACCAATAAAATGGTCTTGGAACGGGTAGATAAACAGTGTTTGCTTTTTGTGCAAAATGGAACAACAAAATGGAGCCTATATATTAAGTTAGACCTCTACAGTCGTATTTTTAATTAGACGAAGCCAACTGACAGTAGCTAACAAGACAGTAAACGTCAACTGGGATCACAGTAAACGTCAGTTGACATCGTCTAATTAAAAATACGACTATAGCAATACATCGGTGAAAACCACATTCAATTCCATGCAGTCTTATTTGCGTGATGCGCGTACGAACATACCGACAGACAGAGAGACAGACGGACAGACAGAGAAAAGTTCAGCCGTTCTGGCGTGATTGAGTAAACAAACGTCCATCCATCCAAACTTTCGCATTTATAACATTACCCGCGACCCACCACCATCCACCATCTGCCCGCCAATTCGTTCGCGTGGAATTCGATTATAGTTATTCCCCCTCGGAAACTTTTAAATTTTGCGGGATAAAAGTAGCTTATGTGCTATTCCAGCCTATAATTTATCTTTGGACCAAATTTCATGCAGATCCGTTCAGCCGTTCTGGCGTGATTGAGTAACAAACATACACCCATCCAAACCTTCGCACTTTTTAATATTCGTAGGATAAAGTAGGATAGTGTAGCAGGATAATGATATTATTCTCGAACATTAAACATGACAATTTTTGATATCGATAGAATAAATAAAATAAAGTCAATTCATCGATACTTGTCTTATTTGGTAAACAAGTTTCTAGCCTCAAAATGTACCTTTTTTGGGTGAAACTGCTATTTTATCCTAAGTAAAGCAATCCTAGGTGAAAATTTGGCAAAGTTATGTCTAAAATATTATCTCCGGTTGCTTTATTTTTCAAGAACCTGAACCTGTTTTAGCCAAAAAAGGTGCATTTTGAGGTTAGAAACTTGTTTACCTAATAAGACAAGTATGGATGAATTGACCTTACAGTCATCCCAAGCACATGAACGTCATATTCTTGCCATTAAAAGTCCGACCTATGGCACTGGCAGCCAAAAGCACAAGACATTGGCAGCGAAAGGCATATTACGCAAATAATTCTCTGCTGTACAACAGGATATTAGGGAACCGTACAACACCAATTACATCAGTATTTAATAGGCTTGATAATGTAAAAAAATATATACTTACACCTACACCCAAACTAAGACTTACTCTATATATATGTGTATACATCGTAAGATGTGTTCAAAAATTATTATTTATAACCTTTTGAACGCCACGGCTGAGTGCGAGAAAGGTGACTCGGACGCCGAGTGACGGCTGCAGCCAACAAAATGTATGGAAAACGGCATGTAGTGGCGTCAGGGGCACGGAAATCTGCTGTCGGCTACAGCCAACTGTGGCGTTCAAAAGGTTAAATAAGAAAGCAACGTTGCGTTTTATGTCGATCGCCTGACTGCTAACTTGAGCGAAATTGAGATTAATCAAAGAATCTCTGTAAATACTTAAGTAATAAATTAAGTAGATAATTATAAGTTTAATTGTACCACTATGCGGTCGGTGCCTCTGGGCATGCAAATATTGGGTTACATGCAGCATGCATTAACAATTATTTATTATACTCCAATCTGCGCCTCTATTCGGGAACGCTAAGTGATTCTGTAGCGATTCGTAAGCGAGATTTCTCATCCCATTCTACCGCACGACACGTAATGTGTAAGAGCGAGATGAGAAATCTCGCTCGCGGATCGCTATAGAATCACTTAGCGTTCCCGAATAGAGGCGCTGTTCTTTTACTTCATTTTGGATATTTGGATAAGTATAACACAATCCGCGTGATATATGTTGATTTTATTGGATGAAGTAACAGAATTCACATAATACCATTTAAAAAATCGTTTATTTCGTGTATAAGGCTGGATTCACACGGCAATACACTTCACGTTTTTTGCAGGACTTTCATACATCATTTGTACCTACGTTACAAAAACGTACGACTGTGAACAGCGGCCCTGGCAAAGTCGTCACAAGGATAACTTAAACCGTCTTATCTCTAAGTGCGTCTCTCTTACACTGTTGCCGACGAAAGAGATAGTAGACAGTCAGATAAACGGGTTTAACTTATCCCGGGTGGCATGCTAGGGTCACAGTTCTATACTCAATGTACCTATTAGCCACTAGAAGATTTATCCGGAAAAAAAACGTACAGATGTAGTGCATAATTAGTTTCCATCGTGTTTTCTCGGAAAAGTTCGTATTTACCGTGCTCTATCAATTAGCTTCAGTAGGCCCCCAATTCTCGGTGCATTCGAGATAATCTCACAATTGACATTAAACGTCAGTGCATACAATCGTTTGACACAACTGTATGAATCTGACGGTTAATCTCGCAATCGACATTATCTCGAATGCATCGAGAATTGGGGGCCAGTACCCATCATACCATGCTGTCATTTTTCATTTTGACATTTGACAGTAAATAATAGAGTTTCATATTAATGAATATAAACATGTCACTCATTGAATACAATAATTAATTGCCACTTCGGGTCCCGTCATCTTCCGATTGAGATCCGAGTTTTACCAATGGAAAAATATTATTCACTATATCTGTACGGTGTATTGCTGTGTGAAGGGGGAGTATTATTAACTTATCAAAAAATGATTTCGCACCACATATTTCTTAATAACTTGGCTAATCTTTGCAGATGTTTATCAATAACAACCATTAATGGTGCTGAATTCTATTCTTCTATTTATGCAAAAGTATTTACTGGCACATTATCTTATTTTCAGTCTTTACTGATAAATCTGTTATAATTAAAAAAATATAAATTGTTTACAAATTTCATTTCATTAAATATTCTTAAATCAATTTTGATGCAGATGTTGAAGGGGCCGAGTCGTGATCTGCGGCGGTCGGCACCCGGCACGCCGCATTCCGTGCGGCAAGGGGCGCCGGCGCCGCGCGCGCCTCTAGCCCGCCCGGAGCCCGACTACGAAGTCGTGGAGTTCCCCACCGACCAGTATGTCAACGCCAAACTGCAACCACCACCGACGCCGCCGCGCCCGCCGACAGGTAACCACAACAATAGTAAAATACTCTGCCGCAAAAACGCACGCCGACCACAATTTCCAATTAGCCCATCTCTAAGTGTGTCTCTCTCATACTAGTGCCGACGAAAGAGATAGTCATAGAGATAAACAGTTCTAATTTATCTTTGTGGCATGCATGTTAGGGCCGCTGAAATGGAAATAATCTATAATAGCCGTTTTCTTTACAGGACGTTAGTTAATTTTATTATTTGAATTAATCCACCAACATTTTCTATACCTAAGTATAGAAAATGTTGAAAATGTACCTAAGTACTCAAAATTATTGTGGTTTATGGCGACGATGTTAAATTTACAAAATCACTAAATTTTCACTAAATCATGTTTCTGATAACGATATTTCGGAATATAGATAAAAATGCTTCAATTTTATTGTGTCTATTAACTATTAATACCCACTCAAGATAAAAAAGAAAATCTTTCAAACACTGATTTTGAAATATGGGGTACTTATATACTATTGCCGACGAAAGAGATAGTCAGAGTGAACAAATATCAGTAAATCTATAAAAAAAATGATATTACTGGCTGGGGAGTTACCACGATTTTCATACCATTTCATACCACGACATTGTATTTACATAATGTAAATGATATTCCCGATCTGACATTGGTCTGAGGGACCTTTATTACACTGTGTGTTTAGGCTTAAATTGTGCGTTTATAAAAGTGCAACACGAGCACCTTTTCACAGCAATTTATTATTATTATTATTTATTATTTGACGACGCGGTTAGCCTAGTTGTTGGTGGGTCGGTATCAAAACGACCCTGCCTCCGAAGCTAGCGTCCCGGGTTCGATCACCGGTAAGGGCAAATATTTGTATGATGAGCACGAATGTTTGTTCCTGAGTCTTGGGTGTTTCCTATGTATTTAAGTATTTATTTATTTATATAAGTATGTATATCGTCGTCCAGTACCCATAACACAAGCCTTTAGAGCTTACTTTGGGACTAGATCGATTTGTGTAAAGATTGTCCCCTGATTTATTATTATTTATTATTATTATTATAGCTAAAATTAGCTATACTTCGTACGTTAGAGTAAGACGCCTATAGTTGCCGGCCACATATTGCCGTGAAAATATTGCTCGTGTAACTGTACTTTTAAAGAAGTACTGTGGTGCAGGTCACCCGATGGAGGCCGCGTCGTGCGGGCTGTGCGGCGGCGGCGGCGCGCGCGTGCGCTGCGCCGAGTGCGGCCGCCGCGCGCTGTGCGCCTCCTGCGACGACATGTACCACCGCCATCCCAAGCGCAGGAACCATCAGCGACAGGTACATTTGTTTATACTGTTCACAGAGTCCATTGGGTCCCACACTTGGTTATCAAAGCAACGTACATTCTCGTAACTAGGGCGGCGCGAAGTTAGCCATATTAATAAATTTATTTGCGTTTCGTCTCACAAAGGATACGCTTGAAATTAACAGAGTGCATAACAGTGGCACAATTCTTTGTGAGAGACTGGATTCTGTGGTACTAGGAAGAGCCCTGTATTACAGATATCCAAGCCAATGTAACTACGCTGTAAGTTAAACGTTTAGTGTATTTCCATACCATTTGTATTTTAAAACTTTCCATCGCCAAAACGATTCTAGAGCAAAGTGCCCCCAGCGCCAAGCCCTTCAAATCTTAGAAAGAAAAAAACAAAATACTGTTTATTCACCACACAAGACACACAAAAATAAAAACAACAACAAAATTGAGTACACTACACTAGTTTATTTATTATTAGTCGCCCAAAGTGTTATTATTTTTGTATTGAAATTTTCCATCTAATTATTTTTATTTATTTTTTATTTATTTATTTCCACATTACATCTATCCTTACAGTTTACCCAATTCGATAGTGTAGCACATTATTAATTTAAGTTGGTAAGTACCTAATTACACAACACAAACAAAGTAACTTTTGTGAATTCGTTAGAAGAACAACAGAAGACATCGATCTCATTCGCTACCTGGTTGAGCGTGCGCAGGGCCCGCGTCCAGGGCGCATCACGCAGCAGTTTAGTGCGCGCGCGCGGCTCGGCCAGCAGCCGCATAGTATATGAATAGTTATGTCAGATGACTGTGATGCTCGTAGCAAGGTTGACACGGGGATAAGCTATCCTCATCTTTACCTTTAGTACATCTCTGTTTTCGATACTAGTATGAGAGAGACGCACTGAGGGATAAGATGGCGATAGTTTATCCTCGTGTCAACATTGGTAGGACCGGAGGTAGAAGCACTGAACCACTTCACAAATAAATTGGTGACTTTAGTACTCTTCTGATAGCTGCTTACACTAAACACTAATCAAAGCATTTTTCGAACTGAAACCTGACTATGGCCGTATTCAGAAACGCCACTTAAGCATTTGCTTAGATATTAAATCGGTAGTTAAATGTCCCTCAACTAGTCAACTATACAAAAACGTCACTGAAACGTCACTTTAATTAAAGCTCCATTTGAGTGGCCTTTCTGAATTCGGACATGTGTTTGACAGATGAAGCCAACGATGATACCTCATATTTATCAAAAGCGGTCTAATAGTGTTGGTTCCAGGAGGAACAAATAGTCGCTTCAGATCTAGTAGCAGGTCGTTTTTACAAACGGGAAGAAATATATTTATACCGGACTGAACATAGGATTGTATCTAAATGATAGGACAAGTTGTTTGTTTAATTTTATTTGTGACTAGCTTCTGCCGGTGACTTTGTTCGCGTTGAATTTTCCTAAATTTTTTTTATTCATTAACCGCCTGTATTAATGCGAACAAAACTTAAAAATAAGTATTCAAATTGGTGAAACTATTTTTGAGTTTTAGCGAGACTAACGCATGGGAATAGATTTTTATACATATATAAGAAGATGTTTATTGAGTTATATTTATATGGTTGACTAATATTAAATTGGCAACGGCGACAAACGCCATAGTGTTCAGCTCCTAGGCAAGTGTTAGTACACTTCAAATTTGGCCATATGCCAGTAATAAAAACACGAAATTCTATAAGTTTAGGCGTCATTATTTGAGTTGTTGGTACGATTGAGTAAGTTTTCAATTAATAATAAAACTTGAAAAATAAATTCCAAGATATTCATAAAACTGTTGGACCACTGGTGTTTTTAAACGACTTAAAATAAATATCGAATAATTTTTTAGAAAATGTAACCGCCATTGTTTTTTTTTGCGTAAAGAAAACCAAAATTGAATAGTCCTCGCAGGAATAATGATCAAAGAAAAAAAGTTAGTATTAATAAATACGATCGCAATTTTTGTTTCATGTATTTCCAATCAAGCTAAAAAGACCTCTGAAAACTCTCGTACCATACCTAATTTACATACATACATACATATTATCACGCCCGAAATCCCTAATGGGGTGGGCAGAGCCACAAGACTACTTGTTCGATGAATTAGTCCTAAGATGGTATGATGAACCGTATGGGGACAGGTGATCAGCCCATCGCCCATACAGATAGTCCACCATGTTGGAGAGGACCCGTCCCTTAGTCGACTTTTACGACATGCCAGGATGATAAGCATCTACCTAATTTGAACTATCCATAACTAGGCCAAACTAAGAAACGTATTGTTGAATAAATCGGAGTTTGGTATTGTTTTACCGTGGTTATTTCCGCTAAAAAAGTCTATAATAAAAATAAAAAGCTACAAAATTAAAATATTGTATAGGTACATATGATTATATGTATAATTGTATAATTTATCTATTGACTGTCAATAGGTACATAATAAGAATGTTATACATATTTGAAACATAATAGTCAGTGTATCAATTGTTTAGTAATGATCTCTAGTGTCTAGTGTGTAGTAGTCTCTCCCGTGTTATTTAGTCTGCTAAAACTGCTATCATGCTCAATTAGGCATTTTCTCATACTAAAAACCTTACTTGAGTAGATACAATATCAATCTTGAACGCAGTTCATTAATATTCATAAGGACGTCAACTGTGCGAAGAACTGCAGACATTGACGGATTTGAGGGATCAAAATAATATTTTCTGATTAGGTGGAGTGATAAAATTAGATCCGCCTACAATTTTATTGTATAGAGAGTTACCGACAGGCATGATTGACTTGATAAATCTCATGATCTGTAACAGGCTCTCTCTCCGTCGCAACTGCGCGAGGAACAGCGCCCGCCTCTGCCACCCAAGGCTAATGCGCCCGTGCCCCCGCCGCGTAGACACAAGGTAGGCTATATCAAATGACGTTATAAATGAAATACCCACACAGGTGCCTATATTTTTATCTTGATAACATTAAATTGGCTTAGATTGGCGGAGATAGATCAAGCGCTAGCCCAATACCCCCGGCCCAAGAGCAACGTCGAGCCACGCTCGGCGCTATCAACCCTAAGATGGGCCACAGTCCATCGCCGCGGCCCCTAAGTAGCCAAGGCGCACAGCATCAGCAGTTGCCGCCGCACCTGCAGGGCAAGCTGTTGCCGCCGACGCCGCCCGCTGCTCACCTCGGTGGCATGCCGTATCTCCCGAACAATCAGCAGGCGCCCACCGCTCCGCTGCAAGCACATCCGTACCATAACAATACATTGGGCCACATGCCGCATGCGTGGGCACGCCCAAGTCCGTCGATGCCTGGTTACAATGTACCTCCTAATATGGTAAGTTTTACTGTCATAATTCGGGTTGTCAAATGTCGGGTACCTTATTGCAGTGTTTTTCAACCGGTGGGTCGCGACACCACGGGGGGTCGCAAGCCCTTGCTCAGGGGGTCGCAAAACTTTGCTCAGGGGTCGCGGGCGCAAGCCAAGTTTTTAAATACCTCATCGTTGAAACCACTGACATACTTAGTATTAATATGGTCATGGGGGGTCCGATTTTTTTGGGTCGCGTTCTCAAAAAGGTTGAAAAACACTGCCATATTGGAACGAGCAGCTACAAAGTAGTTGAATCTATAAATCAGCAGGTACAACAGCCGGTAGCGCATGAAACGTGGGAAAGACGCGAGATGGCGCCACAAGCGCAGACCTGGGCACGCCCGATGCGACGCGGCGCTTCCGTGTTAGAACTGGGGGGTGGGGTCCCCGCGTGCACGGGCTGCGCGCACTGCGCCGGCGGCGCGCCGTGGCGCTACGGCAGCTGCGCCAGTCTGGACCACGGCCCGTGGGGCTGGCAGCCGCCGCCGCCCTGCTGCCCGCCGCAGTACCCGCACCACGCCGTGCCCCATCCACACTCGCATATGCATTCGCCGATGACACCACAACCATACCGCAGAGGTAGGTACTAGGTTGGAAAAAAAAGACTTACTGCTGGGTTTCTTGTGGCGTTTCTTTTCAGCAGACGTCACCTTTCGAAGCGCTAGTAGCTTCAGACATGTAAAAGAGCCCATGTGGCCTACTTACAAAATAAATACTTTCATTTTCATTTTCATTTCATCTAATAAAATAAGCCTAATCTGTATATTGGTTCTAATGTGGATTCAGCATCGGACTAACGCTAAGGTGGAATAATAAGTAGTTTTTTTAAATCGAGCGAGGTAACTCCCATGATCTACTTCAGTTAATTTATTTGCGTGTTAATGCGTGTGTTCTCCAATAAACAATAGTAGTTTATGCAACGGTTGCATAATGATAGGCCTTAAAACACTAGTGCGGTTTTATAAAACGAGCTTTTAGCGAGTTTCATAATAAGATCGCACGTGTGTTTTAAGGCCAAATTATGCAGAGTTGCATACATAACTTTATCTACACACATATTATAAATCCTCCATCCATGATGGGTTCAGAAACAATATTTTCTGGCAACAAGTTATTTGTTGCAATCGTGGCTGCATATTTCCGATATCCGGCGCATTTTCACATCACACACACTCCGAGAAGACTACTTACTATTCATATTTTCAACTAAAATGTAAATTACAAACAACTTTTTCTATTCAATTCAACAACAATTCTACTTTCGTTCAGCAAAACACCAACATGGCGGCTCGACCATTTTTCTTTTTAAATCATAGACAAACGGATGAAGTCTCTATTCTCACGTCACTCGAGATCAAATATTGTGCAGTTTATATTAAAAAAACATACTGAATTGACGTTTCCTATCAATAACTTTTAATATCTATGGATACTAGAATAGAGACCCACTTGAGTTTTGACAGCTGTTCCAAATTTAATCTCATTTCTTTACTAAAAACGATAAAGAAGTCATGTTATTTCTTTATCGCAGCACTGGTTTTTCCTAATTGGTTGTCAAAATGGTGGTCATTTCGTACGGTTTTTGATTAACCAATGGAGGTTTTATGATATGGGTGTAGATAAAGTAATCTTTAAATATAAGATCAGACCTGAAGATATTGTTCATTCACCCACTATTGAATGACAGTAATATGAAAAGCTTGATGATTTATGAATTCCCTTTTCATATTGATCCCAGCTGATAGCCGCACGGTGTCGCGAGCAGCGTCCCGCGCGGGCTCGCGGGCCGCATCCCCCGCGATGAGTGTGCGCTCGAGAGCGTCGCGCCGCGCCAAGGTCCGCTCGCCATCGCCGCCCGCGCTGCCGTCTAGCGACGCCGACTCCGAAGACGAGAGCGACCAGGACCAGCCACAACCCACCCCACCCGTAGTTCCCGAGGAGGATGATCTAGGCCCGGCGCCGCCGCCGCCAGAAAGTACGTGGCAGTGCGAGCACTGCACCTTCTTCAACGAGGCGGGCGTGCGCGTGTGCGTCGTCTGCTGCCGCACGCCCACATCCGCGCCCAGGATCATCCCCCCGACCAACGGGACCACAGACGCGATGGCGCGGCTCAACATAACGGAAAACTCATCAGCTCGAGCCAATGACTCTCATAAGAATCAAAGTGAGTTGTTACTGCTAAGGTGTCATTATAGATTTACCTACACCTTAGATTATAGAAGTAAAACATACGCTGTAAATTAATTGAAGCTACGACTGTAATGCTACGCTGCTCCCGCAAACATCAGCGCCCTAATGAGAAAACAAGATGGCTGTATTTTATTAGTACGTCAATTTCAAACACGTTTCTTCACGAGTGACAGTATGACGAAATTAAGAAGATTGGAACTCTTCTTAATTTGGTGGTAATAATGCTGTCACAAATAAACACTACATTGCCAAAAATATTTAGTATCATAACCTTATAGGCCAAACAAATGCGCATGTGTTTTGTATCAATCCGTGTGGCCTGTAGTAGACGTTTTAGGCGGCATGGTTTGAGGTCCCCAACGTTTGATCTTTTACTTCTATAATCTAAGATTTACACCTTATCGTCATTAGCTTTTTGCCACACTATTAGAGCATTCGTTTGTGTTTAAAACGTACAATTTTTGCTGTTTCAGATGGCGAGGGGCCAAAAGCTCAGCAAAAGAAAGAAAAGCATTCTACCGGATGTGGTCCGTCTCCGCCGAGAGAAGAAAAACATAGGCAACATACAAACAGACTAGTTACACCGGTGCGAAACGTGAACCACGACAACCAGTCTCGACACGACATGGCCGTCGGTCCGTCGCCTCCTAGAGAAGTCCTAAGTGAAAATACAACAATTAATGGAAGAGTTGAAGCGACGAATATTGCCACAGGGCCGCCGGTCCGGCACGGCGTGTCGGTGGGCCTGTCGCCGCAGCGCGAAGAAAGCGCTCGCACATCGCATACTGTAACGAGAACTGCTACGGAGCCCCGCGCCCGACACAGCATCTCTGTAGGGCCCTCACCACCGCGTGATGAAGAATTGCGTCCGTCTACACATAGAATGATTCAAAAAAAGTCTGCTGGAACTTCGCCACCGCGGAGAGGCGTTAATAATCGCGTCGGATCAATGTCAAGCCGAACGAACGTCTCGAACACTGGGACGTCACCACCGCCTCAAAGTATTTCCACTCAGGTACCTAATTATTAAGTACCTAGTATTGTTTGTTGTTAAAAATAATTTAATTTTACCTTTTTTATGAATATGATGTAAAAATATAGCTTCACTATATTCACTACCATCAGATGACGATAACAATATGTTAACTCATCTACCGGTGCGTTCTAACAACAATAACTTAATTATCAACATTGACAAGATCATTATCCGTTATTCGTCAATCATTCAAGAGTTTCCTTCTTTTTGAAGTCGGGTAAACTAACCGCCATACTGACAAAAGGCGAGATGACGTATTAAGTATTAACACTTCCTAATCAAATTAATTTTCGCTTATTGTTGATTTAATGGCATAATAATAAGATTATAATGCAAAATTAATTTCAGACTTACGAGGCTCCAACATCTTGGCAGCGGGAGCGGGAGCGGGAGCAGGAGCGGGTGCGGGAGCAGGAGCAGGTGCGGGAGCGGGAGCGGGAGCGAGAGCGAGAGCGGGAGCGGGCGCCCTCCGCCCCGCGGTCACGCCGCCGTTTCCGAGACAACGCGCGCCGCGAGCGTTCGCATAGCAGGCACTCTCTCTCCAGCGATACACGGGTCAGTCTGGATTTTTTAAGTACCTCTTACATAAATTAAGGTTGCTAGGTATATACGTTTAAAGCGTAAATTTCAATAGTATGCGAAGGCCTAAAACTTTTAAATGGAACCTGTAGCGTTTGACAACCTTCTATGAGACTTGTTACACGAAATTGTACTGATAGGCATATCCTTCTTTTGAGATCTTTGACCTTAAATTATTTTAGAGGATCGTTATATCCCATCTAATTTGTCTCTTATAAATCGCTTACACTTTTCTTTAAATATGAACAGCATACCTACCGTGAAAGATTTATTCAGAGGCAATTCGTTATAAATTTAGATTATTGTCAGTCAGATCAAGTATTTAATAACGTGTGATGCAGGAAAGCGAGCGTAGCGTCCGCACGAGCGGCGGGGGCCGCTGGGAGTGGAAGGCGGACCGCGAGCGGGAGCCGCGCGACAGCAGCCCGAGCGCCGACTGGAGCGACGGCGAGCGCGGCCGCGCGGCGCGCCTCATGCGCCGCGCCTCGCACCTCGACCTGAGGCGCGCGCGCCCCGCGCGGCGCTCCAGCTTCTATGGCTCGCAGGTCACTGCATCTATAGATTTAATGTACTAAGTAAGATGGGACGACTCAAGATAAATTTAATGAGCTAGCTATGCATAGGTATCTAACGACCACGACATGAATAATCGTTGCCGGTTGGCGAAGGATAATGCTATTTTAGGGCAAGTGCCTCGTGTTAAGTCAGTTCTGTCAGGCTGATCTTATTTGGCAGGTAATCAGATGTACTGGAAGAGTCGGTAAAGTATCGAGGGAAATACCGCCAACGCTATTTAATTTGCAGTTTTCTGCCGATCCATTGTTACAAATGTTTTTAATTAACGAATGACCATTTTTTGGCTCGAAAAAACTCGACGTATTAGGTATATCAAGAGAGATAATAGGTAATTAAGGTTTCGTATAACAGGCGGCCTCCCCGGAGCCGACGCCGAACAACCGCTGCGTGTCGCTGGAGGCGCTGGCGGGCGCGGGCGCGGCGCGCGAGGCGGAGCGCGGGCTGGAGCTGGCGCGGCTCATGGACGCGGCGGAGCGGCTCGGCTTCAGCGCCGCCGAGGTGCAGGCGGCGCTGGCGCAGAGCCCCGCCGCGCCGCTGGGCTGGCTGCGCGAGCGCTGGCCCAGCCTCGTGGCCGGCGTGCAGGCGGCCGCGGCGCGCCTGGCGCCCGGCGCCGCCGTCACCGAGCTGGAGGCGCGCGCGGCGCTCGCGCGGCACCGCGCCGCCATGTGGCCCGCCGTCACCGAGTGCGTCGAGAGACATCGCCGCCAGGTACGCCGCCGGGCCGCGCCGGCCTAGCCACGGGGTGTTACTGCGCTCGCTGGCCGACTCCATGCTCGCATTGAAGTCCGTTCTGATATTTTATATTTATTCAAATGATGCTGATACTGGTATGAGATGCTTCCGTGCGATTTACCGACTATGATTTATTTTAGTAAATTTGGACATAGAACATTGTTCCAGGCGGAGGGCAGCGTCGGTGAGGCGCGGCGGCTGCGCGGGCGCGTGTGGGGCTCGCCGGCCGGCGCCGACGACGACGCCGCGCCGCCCGCCGCGGAGCCGGCCGCGCGCGCGCCGCTCTCCGAACACCGCCCGCGCGGTAAAACATCGCACCCATATTTACTGCTCAGAGCTAAGGCTGGCCGCGATGCATATTTGACTAATTCACGCTCTCTTACGCTTTCGCTAATAAGCATCAAATCAAAAGCGAAAGGATTGTTCAATGCTTTTATGAATTTTGGATTTTGTATCCACCATGACGTATTTAGGACAATGCTATTTCTTATTTACTCATACCTCTTCCCGGGTTTTTACACATTCTTCTCTACAGATTTCACCTTATTCAGCTTAATCAGAATTTACAGATATGTTTTAATCACAATTTACTCCAGAAAACGAACGATTCCGAAAATCATTAATACATTTTTAAAAGGCTGAAATTTGGGACATATCTAAAACATGTAGTGTTAAATATAGTATTTACATGAATCCAACAGAATTCCTCCGCAGAGGTTATTTTCTTTTTTTAAATACCTATAGGTAAATCACGAATAAAATGAAAAGCGAATGGAGTAATAGATTTATCTTGAGTATGTTAATAGACCATTATTTTAAGTACCTATTACAAATGTTGGTGGATTCTTGGTCCAAATATTATTTAAGTGATAATAATTAAACTAATGCCGTATGAAGCTCAAAAGCAGAGAAGTGACAGCCCAGCTGGGAGGCACATCGCAGATGATATTTATTTATTTATTTCTTTCTTTAAATTCATGTCCGACTTACAGTTAAGACCAACACGTCGAACAGAGAAAAATAACAAATTAAATATGAAATAATAGGTACATTGCAAATAAAATAAGAGACATATATCATTAAACAAATGTAGATTAGAATAATAAATTGGAATTACATGTATGTCAATTAAGAATAAAATAAAAATAATAATAATTGCAAATCACATTAAAAATAAAAACCATTAATTAAAATATAAATCAGAATTTGAAATTGGGATACATACATATAAATTAGCATCTTAATGCAATCGGTTGTTTAAAAATTAAATAATTTTATTAATGAGAGCGGGCCAACGGTCAGCAAATATGTCGGCGTCCTGAGCCCCAGCAATGAACTGATTTATAAGCGTTATCGCTCTACACGTAGGCGTGTTTGCGGCGTAGCGCGTGCTTACGGCGAGCGCCGCCGAGAGCAGCGGGCGCACGCGCCGCCCGGCGCCGCGCCCGCAGCTCTGCGGCACGAACAGGTGCACCCGGGCCAGCGCCAACGGGTTGTCCACCAAGTTGCGTAACAGCTGGCAATAATGGACCAAGAGGTGCATGTCACGTCTAAGCCGCAAAGTTTTAAGCCCGACCATGCCAGCCACGAACAGGGAGGGATAAAGAAATGGGTAGTACCCATACATGCGCTTATACAGATACCTAGCGAACTTCTTTTGGATTTTCTCGATCTTATCAGTGTACTTTTGCTCATGAGGACTCCAGACGATGCTATTGTACTCTATATGGCCGAGTCCCGGATTTATACAAAGAGGCTGCATATCCCCTCTCCTCGACTCATCAGAGAAACTAAATATGCAAGCGTACTCAGACGACGGCTAATATTTAGAGGCAAAACCCTCAACGTTATAAGAGAGGTTATGAACATAAGCATACTTAAATCCAATACGGCACTAGTAGCCGAAAAGAGAATTGGACCTAAACTCAACCAAGACCAAAATAGCACTTTTTACAAACAAAACGAAGATACCAACCGTGACAATGGAAGAGAGGATTGCAATAGGTATCCTAGCTCTAGCATGCCAGACACGGGGATAAGTTAAACCCGTTTATCTCTCTATCTCTTTCGTCGGCACTAGTGTGAGAGAGAAAGACTTAGGACATAAAACGGGTTAACCTATCCTTGTGATAACCTTGCTAGGGCCGCTGGGGAAGCTGGGGAACTAGAGTATTTCAAACGGAAGTTTGTGCAATTATAAAATGCGAACACACAATCCAAAAAGACAAACATAGATCAAAGGAAAACATGATTATCTACACAGACAAGCGGCACTCAAGGCGCTACACAAACGAATAACTACATCTACGCTGATACTACAGTGCAAAGCTAAACAGTCTGGATTCAAATACAACACTAGCATGGGTACCAGGGCTCAGTGGAGTAGAAGGCCACGAAAAAGCAGATGAACTGGCGCGAGCCAGGGCCGACTGACGGGGTTCCTAGAGTTGGACCCAGCGCTACCATATTACGCTACGTTATATGCTTAGCTTTCAACTTACCCTTTCCTGGCTCCCATTTTCAGTAAAATACTAAAAAAAAATTTTTACTATTTTTTATTTATTTTCTAAAAACTTTATATTTATATTTACATTTCAATAGTAGTTTATGCAACGGTTGCATAATGATAGGCCTTAAAACACTAGAGCGGTTTTATGAAACGAGCTTTGACAGTTTCAAAATAAGATCGCACGTGTGTTTTAAGGCGAAATTATGCAGAGTTGCATACATAACTTTATCTACACACATATTATAAACGGCGATACGGCGACGATGGGGCCCCTCCGGCTGCGGCGACGATGGGGCCCTCCGGCTGCGGTGACGGCGGCGGCGCGCCGGCCTGTAGCTCATATCTATATCGTTATGACCATTACGATACTAAAATCGATACTGTAATAACATTACAGTACAGGTTGTCATAATGCTGGTCATTTCCTACGGTTTTTGATTACATTATGGAGGTTTTATGATATGGGTGTAGATAAAGTATATTAACATGACATTACAGTTGTTAGACTAATGCATCATGAAACCAAATTACTTAATAACACAGTGATAAAAGAATCAAATTACATTAAAACACTCGACTTCCCTAGCATCCATCATCTCGCAGAATCTCAGGCATTCAAGTCTTACCATAAAGGTTCCTTTTTAGAGTTCCATACTCTAACTAAAAACCCTTATAGTTTCGCCATATCCGTATGTCTGTTTGTATATCACATCTACTTTTTCTTGATTATTATTTAAGTTACAAAGCTGAAATTGGTACGATTAAAAATGTTTGAATGGGGTGTCGTTGCATAGCACTTTAAAATAATTTTTTTGATTTGCAGGACCGTTTAGAAAATAATGAGCTCTAAAGGTGGAGTTACGTATCTCGATTTCCTACAGCAAAAACTACATTTATAAACAAAGAAATATCATAAAGTTAATTTTATATAACGTAGTTAAAAGGAAAACGAACACGACTAACTAGCCTTTATTGTTTTATAACCTATAGGCAACTAACTTGTTAATATAGATATAGAAAATCACCGAATAAGCACCAAATAACTTCGAATTAATTTTATCATTTATGGGCTACGGAACCCTATAATGAGCATGGCACGACATAGCCTTGACCACATAATTTATCTTATAGATACGGAACCCTTATAATAGATCACAGCCTTAAGAATTACCTTTATGTTACAGCAGACGACAGTTCAGAAGAATTCGACGATCCGATTCCGAAAACATTTCAAGATGACGACTGGATGTATTTGCCACTAAAGCCTCACACTCCAAGCCCGTACGACTTAAATCTGAACCCAGATATTTGGAGTTTACCTAATAACACTAATATAGAACAATTTGAGAACATACATGCTTCGAAACATACCGATATTAATACAATGGCTGTTGAAGAGAATAATAACGCAAGTAACGATCAAAATAAAATAGGTGTTGTAATAAATACTGAAGATATAGCTAAGAAATTAAAATCACTTTTAATACAAGCAGGAGTTCCGTCCATAGATGAAAATTTGCTTTTGAAGGGATTATTGGCAGACAATAGTGGTTTAGAACAAAGAAAAGATACTACCAGCAATACAATTAAAACCAAATCGGATGAAAAGTTATCAGTTGACCTTGGTCAATCTGAAAATGACTTCATAAATGCTTATAATGCCTTAACAAGGCATAGTCCACTGCCTAATGTACCCAAAGAAAATAAGCGAGCGAACGAACTGGTCATAAATAATTCAGACCAAAGATTAATAGGCGTAAAAAATGAAAGCATTGTGTCTATTGCACAAGTAGACGTGACTAATGAGCCATTAAGTGCGAAAAAAACTGATAGTATTGCTGATGTTATTACGCCTACAGAATCGCTTGATACTCGACATATAAAAAATGCAAGCCCGACCAATACGTTTATTCTTACAGAAGCAGATGATGACATAGAGCAAGCACGCACTATATCAAATTCCAGTAATGCTAATGAAATAACCTTGCATACAGAAACTCCTAAAACAAGTCCCAACAATATGAATAGTAATAATTCTTCAAGGAAAGAAGTTGTTAATTCAGTAACAGAGTCGCTAGTAAACATAGTTGATCTTACCGTTAAAGATAACGATAAACCAAGTAATCTTAACGACATTGTAGATAACACTCAAAAACTAATTCAGCAAATGAAGGCCGAAATAAATTCAGATATAAATTCACTTGATGAATCACACACGTCACAGAGTGAAGCGGACAATAGTTCAAATGACTCTGATTTATCTACGGATCATGAATCCTCATACAGCGAGTCCGATGAAGAAACCGAAAATTTAACAACAGAAAATAAAGATTATACAAGTAGCGAAAATGAGGATTCAAAGCGCACTGATGAAAATGCTGTGATAGGTAGGACCAGTTCCGAAGAAAATGAACAATTTGAAGAAGCGATGGATCACCTCGAGGAACAAACAGATTCCATTCAGCAAACAAACCTTACAATGCTTGATTCTATCGCGAAAAGTTTACAGGAAGAGCACACTATTTCTGTGGAATTAGAGACAAGATTGATAAAATCAAAACCAAACCGATCCAATAGTCAAGATATAAACAATAATTTTGCAACAGTTAACACATTCGAACAGATCTATGAAGAAATTAACAAAGTCCAATCTAGCCAACCTGAAATCCTGCTCAGTAAAAATAGTACTAAATCGCATTCAGCCAAAATTGAAACCACAGCTTTCGTTAAACAGGATATAAATATACTCCATTTTAAGCCAGAAGTTGCGTCATTGATAATCATAAGTCTAAATATACCACCTACATTAAATGCAGTAGTGGAAAATCTAGACGAAACATTAGATACCGAAAACGATTCTTTAGATACAATGACTATGGTAGAGTTGAACATAAAGGAATCCTCTGAGGACGATAATGAGAATGCTGAACCTTTAAGTCACGGTTTAGAAGAGAGAGAAGATCAACCTACAAGAAACATCTTAATCGATGATAAAAGAGACGTGTCATCGTTACCGCCAAATGATAAGACTGAAGCTATACAAGAAGATTCTCACAATACCATCAGACTTACAAGTACTGAAATATTTCAGGAGTCTCATAATTTAGCTGAAACTGACAATCAAGTTATAAGCGCAAATCATGATTCTAAATTAACAGAAAATGATAGTTCAGATATAAAGAATGTTGTTCAAATAGAACCTGAAACAAGAACAAGTAGAACACCTGAGAAAAAAATCCCAAGTCCTTCAAAGGAATCCAATGATGAAAAGAATATTGCTGTTAGTAAATCGAATATACCAAAGCTTGTTAAAGTGTTTCCAAGTATTAAACAAAAAATTGAAAAGATTGCTCCCAAAGTGCTTGTTTCCAAAGTGCCAGTCCGTCGTTCATCCATAAAACAACATCCTGCACCTGAGCCGCCCAAATCTCATTTTGGGAACGTTCGCAGCGGACATGTCAAACAACTGCAGACACGTTTATTCAATCCGAAGGCTGTTAAAACGCCAGCTCCGTCTACTAACACAGAGCTCAGCTCCATAGCTTCAACATCGTCTACTTTACATAAAAAGAAACCTGCTCCTCCACCTCCTACAAAATCTGAGGGGAATAAGACATCCCCACCGAAAACGCCGCCGTCTAAAGAAAAAAAAGAACAATTCTTCCGCGAAACGTGTCGAACAGAAGATGAATGGACGGAAAGTGATTCGGAAGATTCTCAGGTCCAAATCATAATCAAACCGGAGGCAGAGCCAGAAAGAAGCCCACCCTCGCCACCGCCGCCGGTCACCTTACGCAGAATATCAGGTCAGCTGATTGACTTGGCTCATGTGCGGCTTCCAGAGGGATCACCTGAGGTAAACCAAAGGAGCATATTGATTACCTGACTGTTTTATTTATTTCTTGTTTATTTCTAACTTACTTGTTCACGTACAGAGACAAGCGCGCATGCTGCTAGCGGAGGGCGCGGCGGAGAGCTGGGAGCAGGCGCAGTTGGCGGTGGAGCTGGTAGCACGCGGCGCTGACGCACCCGCCGCGCTACTGGCCGCACTCGAGTGCGCCGACCTGCAAGCCGCGCTGGCCTATCTTCACCAGGAATGCGAGCTGTGTGCAGAGCGCCTGCCAGAACACCAGGTACAAAAGCACAGAGACGAAGCAGAGCGCAAAGACAGGACCTACAGATTTTACAGGACTGCAAACGTCTACTTGCTCACTTTCTAGCGCAGAGCTTTAGATAAGTAGATTAGGGAAACTACAATTTTATCAAATCCGAATCACAGCAGATCCATGATTTCAAATTTGCTTGCACGTACCAGATGGTGTCGATGCTGCGTTGCACGCACCGCTGCTGCCGCGAGTGCGCGCGGCTGTACTTCACGGTGCAGATCACGGAGCGTAGCATCGTGGACTGCGTGTGTCCATACTGCAAGGAGCCCGAGTTGGAGGCGCTGGAGGAGGACGCTTGGCTCGAGTACTTCGCGCACCTCGACATTCTACTGAAGATGCTGCTCGCAACTGACGTGCACGAACTGTTTCAGAGAAAAGTAAGCAATAATTTTACTAGTTATCACACTAATATTCCAGCCGATCGGTGTATGTTTGTTACTCCTTCACGCTTCAACGGTTGGACAGATTTGGATAAAATTTGGAATGGAGATAGCTTATACCAGGGGTCGCCAAATGGCGGCCCGCGGTCCGCATCCGGACCTCCGCATTTTGTGCGGACCGCGAGAACACAGCAACTTGCACTACAGAGTGAAAGGATTTAATGTCAATAGCTTGCACCACGCTTGCACCAATTTTACCATATACGAGTACATTATCTATTTCATACCAACCAAACCCACGCGAACCAAGTCGGTCATATTATTGACACTGATATGAAAAAAAGCGTAGATTTGTAACTCAACAACTGTCAGTTTACTCCAGCTTTTGAAAATTCCGACTCTAGATCTTAAGGATCTTTCTCGTACTGTACACTATTTACTTTTTATTGTAATTCATTTTTAGTTACGAGACCGGACCTTAGCGAGAGACCCCAACTTCAGATGGTGTGTGGAGTGCTCGTCAGGATTTTTCGTGCACCCCAAACAAAAGAAAGTTCGCTGCCCCGAATGTCGATCGATCAGCTGCGCTACTTGCAGGAAACCGGTGAGTATTTTCTTAAAAGTACCTTCCTACGGAAGCGAAACTGGAAGCAAAAGCTGAAACCGAAAACCTTGTTCTTATACGTTGGAAAATTATATTTTGATCACTAGACCTGTTTCGCCTTGACGACGCCCTGAGTAGTCAGCAGGTAATTTTATAGGAAATTGAATCATAATTAAATGTTGTTTAGGTACGCTGCACATGTATGGATACTATCCTCAAAAACATACGATCCGATTGTGAACGGGACCTTTTTATGTATTTATTGCCACTTGCCACCAACTTTTCATAGAGTTCATTGAAAAATGCTCAGCCTTTCTGAGTGTCGACGCGTTTCACATTATGATCGTGGAAAGAGTTCGCCCTCGTCTCGCAAACAAGTGGCAAGGGAAATGGTGCTCACGACTCGAACTAGCAACTTCGCTGCATATGTGTTTTGGTGGTGTATTCACCACCTTGACGTGTATGTGACAGTGGTCAAGCAGCCACGAGGGGCTGACGTGCGAGCAGTATGCGGCGTGGCTGGAGGATAACGACTCCGAGCGCTCCGTAGCCGCCGTGCAGCAGCACCTGCGTGAGAACGGGCTCGAGTGCCCGCGTTGCCACTTTAAATACTCTCTCTCCAGGTATTATCTCACGCTACCTCTACTTTATATGAAATTTCAAGGGTAAATAAAATAAATAACCTAATCTTAAGAGGAGTGTGAACCTACAGCTTTTCATACAAAAGGCGATAACGATTTCCACCCCTTAAATGTTAACCGATGTTCACCAATTTTTGATAGGTTGTCAGTCAGAACAAAATGTAGGTCTATACGTTTGATTTTTTCACTATAATCAATAAATTCAGTTTTATTGTGGATTCAGTATTCTCTTACAAAACTAATTTCGGCATTATTTGAATTTCGTGATCTTTAATCGAAATTCAAAAAACGTATAGACATAGATTTTGTTCTGACTGACAACTTATAAAAGATTGGTCAAAATCGGTTAACATTTTAAGGGTGAAAATCGTTATCGCGTTTTATATGAAAAGGGTGATTTTTGCCTTTGGTTCACAGTCCTCTTAACAGATTAAGACTGACCATCTGAACTGACCGGGGGTTGGCCTTTAATTGAACTGTTTCGCTATGTTATACCACGCCATATATTTTACAATGTGTAAACACAATGTCGTGGTATGAAATAGCGACGCAGTGTAGTTTAGGACCCAAAGACAATCGCATTAAGGGTGAATTTCAAAGAAGCGTAACATGGCTAATTTTCGTAACACAGAGGAACTTTTTTAACTTTTTCTTAACTACGCCTTAATTACGTACAATTTTTTTGAAATCCACTCAAAAGAGATCGTGGTAACCCTGAGCAAACATATTACCATTTTTAAGATTTTTAGACCTAATTATAGGCAACCTACCATTACACGTTTTGCCGTTCCTAGCAACTATAAGTATTTCCAATGGTTTGATTGTGTTACTGTGTCAGGGGTGGCTGCATGCACTTTACGTGTACGCAATGCAAGTACGAGTTCTGCTACGGATGCGGCAAGCCGTTCATGATGGGCGCGCGCTGCGGCCTCAGCGAGTACTGCGCGCGGCTCGGGCTGCACGCGCACCACCCGCGCAACTGTCTCTTCTACCTGCGCGATAAGGAGCCGCACGAGCTCCAAACACTGCTGCAGGTACGTTTACAAGCTCACCAGTAGGTACATTTTGACTGTCAACCCTCGGACTGACACGGGAGACTGATTGACGAGCTTACGCAAATTATTTGAAGCTTTAAACATCTCAGTGACAGCGGGACGACAGCACAAAACGCTTACCACGTAGCTTGCCGCATCGTGCAAATTCATAGTTGGCGAAGTGCGAATTTACCGCCCAGAGGTATTGCGTGTGTAATATTTTGTTACACAGCGAACGTCACAGTGTAATAAAAGTGACGATATTATTGCAACAGGACAGTCGGTCATGCCAGAAGAACCGGTCTGCATCTCCACCGCTATTACATGTCGATATTTCGGCCAGATTTCTGCACTTCGGTTTATAAATCCTTGATTGTTTGTGGAAGTTTTTGAAGTATCCAGTACCGGTTGACAATTTCAGATGAACAACGTGCCGTACGAGGTGGAGGCGGCCGAGGGCGCGCCGATGCGCTGCCCCGTGCAGCTACAGCGGGAGACGCCCACGGGGCTCGTGGACGGCGCCTGCAACGCCGACGCACCCCCCAAGCACGCCGGCCTTTGCAAGTAATACCCTGGCCTGCCCACACCCACAAACCTATTTCATCTGTACCATTTAAGCAGGCTTGGTTAATGGCCGAATTCAGAATGACCACTCAAATTTATCTTTAATTAAAGTGACGTATCATTGACGTTTCTGTATAGGTTGACAACTAGCTGAGGGACATTTAACAGTTTAATATCTAATCAAATGCTTAAGTGGCGTTTCTGAAGTCGGCTATAAGTGTTATATCATGATGCTTTGTGAAATAAGGCCTTTGTTTTCTGTGTTCTGCTTTTAACAGCGTACTTTCGAACTGAAGTGGCACTGACAGTTATTCTGAAAGAAATGGGTAGGTACCTACCGAAAAATTCCTGCTGATCTATCGTCTTTTCTGTTCAAAATTCTTTCAAGAATATCTGTTCTATAACAACGCTCCTTCATTCAATCTTCATTTAATCAAAGGTGCAATGTCTTGTTTTCTGTGTCTAACGTAATATTAAAATTATAGGTAAATAATCCACAATAACCAGACAATCGCGGTTCTTTAGTTAATTGGCTAGTAAAACCCTCGCGTAAATCAGCGAGCCGAGTGCCGCGGTGACAGGTCCTCGCAACAAATACTTTTATGTATACTATTGACAAGCAGGACAAAGAAATCGCGTTTCGAGTAAAAGCGAAATGTCCTCAAATTCAAAAATCTATGATAATTGAAAAGAGTAGAGAGTTCCTGACACCAGGTCATAAATTACATTTTGTTTAAATGGTAATTCGTTTTAGGTTTCGGGGTTGCAAATGACGGATGAAGGCTTGTCTAGTAGTACACATAGAAGCGTTTGTGTTGCGCAGGAACCATTACGTGGAGTACCTGTCGCGGCTGGCGCGGCGGCGCGGCGTGGACCCGCTGCCGCTGCTGGGCGTGGACGACCTGGAGACGCTGGTGCGGCGCGCGGCGCTGCGCCCGCCGCCGCGGCCCTACGGCTCGCTCGAGGGGCTGTACCGGCGCGCGCTCACCGAGGTGCGTGTTGCAGGGCGCACTACGTGGAGTACCTGGCGGCGCGCGCGCGCGCGCTCGACCCGCTGCCCATCATGGACGTGGCCGAGCTGGTGGCCGAGCTGCGCCGCCGCGCGCTGCCGCTGCCCGAGCGCGGGCCCTGGGACACCGACCCCGTGTACGCCGGCATGTGCGCCGAGGTACTCGCAGTACCCCGAGTAGGGTTGCCAACTATTTATGGGGCAAATATAGTATTTTCCATCCAATGGTATAAATAAAAGAAAATATAGTACTTTAAAGAAAAAGCTTTTGAGAATGTAAGGTATGATTGATTCAATATAATACACGAAATTTGCCTTACTAACATTCCCATTGAGCATCTTGTGGCCATCCGAGCTGCGAAAATGCCTCTTGAACTGGCCAACTCAAAGCCCATTTGTAAGGACTGACCGGAATATAGTATTTTTGCGTACTATATATTTCTTCAACAGTATATAGTACACAGAGCCAAAATATAGTACAACACTATATATTATAGTACGATTGGCAACCCTAACCCCGAGGCACATATCGAGACGACGGGACGCAGTCGACACGTTTTGCGACTGCGCTACACAATATCTTTCGAGGCTGACAGCGCAGCGCCTTCACTAGTGTTGCAAAGGTCCAGAGCGGTGGGGGTCACTTCCCACCAGGGTTATTATTACCAAACTGTGCGAAGCCAAAAGGAGGATTATATAAGTCTATGTTTGTATGTATGTATGTGATCAAAAGTTCCCCTTTAGCACCTGAACTACTGGACCTATTTCATAAATGGGGTAAAATATGATTTGTGGTCACTGTGCCAATGTCATAGGCTATATAAGAATTCCGAGGATGCGTCGGCGCCAGTTGGGATTTAATTTTTTATTATTATAATTACTAGCGCTGCAAAGCATGCTCTACTCGCCACTCTAACAGCCAGTTGATGCTCCACACATAATTTATTTATTGTCGACTTACGACGGTTTATATCTAGGTACTACCAGTTAAGGTATGTAAGTACAAAAAATATTTGAGAGTCATGAAGGTATTCTATTCACAGCAGTGTTCTAATTATCTATTATTTAAACACATCATCAGTCCAAAAACTTTAATTTCATAATATTGAAGTTAAATAATAAACTCGAATGTTTAAATTTAATTTTACCCAGTTTCTGTATTTTGTATTTATATTAAACCTGCACAGAAACGCAACTTTACATATTAATATTTATATACTAAGATATCTTTTTGTATTTTCAGATTGTGAAAGAAAAAATACCCTTAGACTGATGGACGTTCCTTCAACCTGCCAGTGTGTAATATCAACCCTCATCTCATTAACAAATAAATAAACTCATCGGTAAAAAAGTGGTTCCGCTCCGATACACAAAATCAGGCCATGTTTTTTGCAGCTGAGCTTTTATTGATGTATTTATTGTATTCCAGTCTCTTGAAATGTAATAGATTTTAACTTATTAATATTATTTAATGTAAAAATTAAATTATTCTTATCAACTCGTTTATTGATTCAAATGTTCCACTCAAAATAGATTGTAATACTTACAATAGTAGTTTATGCAACGGTTGCATAATGATAGGCCTGAAAATACGAGTGTGGGTTTATGAAACGAGCCGACGGGCGAGTTTTATAAAAAGATCGCACGAGTGTTTTAAGGCCTAATTATGTACAGTTGCATACATAACTTTATCTACACACATATTTTAAATCCTCCATGATGTGTTCAGAAACAATATTTTCTGGCAACAAGTTATTTGTTGCAATCATGGCTGCATTTACGATATCCGGCGGAGTTTTCACATCGTTCTCGGGGTCACTACTATTCATATTTTCAAGTAAAATGTAAATTACAAACAACTTTTTACAATTCTACTTTCGTTCGACAAAAAACCAACATGAATGATGAAATGACAACAGTACTTAATGGCGGCAATTCGATTCTCCGTGGGATATATTTGGTCACATAAAACATTTCTTCTTTTGCCATCTAAATCGAATGATCTAAAATGATCGGTAAATATCTAATTGTATTATTCGCGGTCGAGGCAGTAGCTAATTTTTTTTTATATTTGACTAGGGTTCTCTCCGTGGCGAATCAGTTTCGACTGATTGGATTCATCAGATCACCCGATCGGCGCGCCGATGGTGCCGCGCCGGCGTGACGCTCATATGTATATCGTTATGACCATAACGATACTAAAATTGATGCTGTAATAACATTACAGTACTGATTTTACGGTACAGGTTGTAATAATGCTGGTAATTTCCTTTGGTTTTTGAATACATTATGGAGTCTTTATGATATGGATGTAGATATAAAGACAATTAATTGACAGGCGGAAGGTAAACGTGCACGTTACAGCTTTCATTTGACGGATCGTATCGTCACCTGCGCGCAAAGTGTTCATTCATATGTCCCTGATTCCTCTGGATGTTGTGTCGGTTGGAGTGGATGCGGCTCTCGAGCGAGTCGGGCAGCGCGTGCTGCGGGCGCAGGCGACCGCTCGGCGCGGCGTCGGCGTCGGCGCCGCGCTGGGTGGCCACGCGCCGGCCGCGCTCGCGCTCGCGCTCCGCGCCCGCCGACGCCATCGCCGCCAGCTTGGCCGCACGCTGCTCCTCGCTCAACTCGCTCTTCTTTTTATATCTTCCCTGATCATCCGCGAAACTTTTTCTTGAATCCTGCGGTTTGTATCTCTTTTCTTCTGGCTTCGATCTACTTAGATCTGATCTGCGGTATTCTTCGCTGCTGTCGCGGCGATGGCGCTTCTGTGAATCTTTATCGAGCCTTCGTTCAGATTTGCTACTGCTCTTATGTCTCTTAGTATGATTCACACTGTCGGAACTAATAGTATTATCTCTCGTTGAAGATTTATGACTTAAACTCCTCTTCTTTGGAGAACTATCTTGTGTGCTAGCTTTAGATTTATGACCACTGTGTTCATCGTTAGAGGAATCTACATTTGATTTGACATGCTTTGACTTCTTTTTTTCTTTTTTATGCTTTTTTGACTTTTTTTTCTTTTTCTTGGATTTCTCCTCTTCAGAGGATGAATCTGAACTTGAATCATTGGAAGCCAGTAAGGTTGCTAAGTCAATTTGTTTTTCACCCAAGGCTGTGAGTTTAGCGGCAAGGATGTTATCTAATTCCTGATCTTTTTTAGGTTTCTTCTTTTCTTTCTTCTCATTCCTTTGGTCCTGTAAACCAAAAATAAGTATTTTTTTTTTACAAATGTTGTGTAAATGTTGCCACACATTGTATAGCCAGTTTCATATGGCAGCTATTGATTACAAAAAACTTAAATAAAAGATATAAGACAGAATATGAAATATATAACATTGGTTTAATGAAAATTTGTTTTGTTTCAAGATAATGCCTACCTGTTCTTTTCTTAACAACTCCGTCAGGCGACGTCTTTGCAGAGGATTATTCAACAACGCTGCGCGAGCTGCCCGCTCTCTCTCCTTAACAAGCATTAATGGATCTTCTCGCATTTTCCGCACCAAGTCAACCTGTGTATCACCAGCAGTGGCCAACATGCTAGAACCAACCACTCGGCGTGCCACAGCAGGAATGAAGTCCTCAGCTTTGTCATCTTTTTCAAAGTTGCTATCAATTGCTTTTCCAAGTAGAAAATCTTCTTGCTGCACTTTCTTGTCAGGTTTCTGTAATCACAATCAAGAAAAATTACAATCAGGAAAAGAAAAATGAGTTGAGGTTTTTTTATTACTTTACTGGGCCCTTAGGACTGCCTTCCAATAGACTATTAAAGACCCACAAACACCTGTCACCCAAGGGTTAATGCTATGCTAACTACAACAATGTCATTAAACAGCAATAAAAAAATTGAATGAACTCACATTAAAATACTGCAAATTTTACACAAATGAATATTGCATATAAACACTGCAAATTATTTTTTATAAGCAGAAAAGGTATTAGGAAGACTTAGATACTATACACGAAAATACTATAATTATAAACTTAATCCAAAACATTTAGTTTCATAATCATAATCATTTATTTTCATAATAAAGGGCCCATTTACAAATGTCATCATAATAATAAGTCCCCCTTATTTTTTTGTACTTAAGCTTATGGTTAAGTTAGTCTTTTCAGGAAGAAAAAAAGATGAGATAATTTAGTGCATCTATGCAAAGCTATAATGACACCATACACAATTTGTCAATAATTGAAGTCATTCCTCACAAGCACATTACCAACCTATGATAACCTGTATCATTCGTTCACGAACAACACGCAAAGATCCACATACAGACAACCAGACCCCAAGTAAAAAGTTCTACATACATCATACATCCAGTGTAAGCGATTCTCATTGGAGGTGACAGCCATCTTCTTAGCCAGGTCGTTGAGATCGGCGCGGTCGCGCTCCTCGGCGCGCTCGCGCTGCAGTTCCACGATCCGCTTCTTCTCCTGAGCACTCGCTTGCTCCGCCTTCCACACTCGCTCCTGATTTTTCATAGTGTTCGGATGCCATGATTTTTTTGAATTCTGAGAATTAAATGATAATTAAACGATTTTCGATCAATCCCTCATGTTGTTGAGGTGCTACCAAAGTGCTGTTACAGAACTAGACAAAATATCTTACCAGATCTCCTCCGCCCATGTTGATACTTTTATACCTTTATCTAATTCAAAAATCAAGAATCAGCATTTCTTTTACATCTTACAACTAACAAGATAAATTCAAATAATTGTGACCTAAAAGGTCCTTTATTCGTATTTAATTGTAATTAAAATGATTATAAATGAACAAAATAAATGGATGACAAGCCTTTGACTGACGTCTGACAGTGACATCCAATCAGTGCTGCCAACTCTTAATTTAAAAAGTTGGTAGATGTACGCCTAGAAGACGCCAAAAAGTTGCTAAATATGTTTGAACGTCTCTAACAAAACGATTTAATGAAAAATAAGGAAAAAAAGTGAGCCGTTTTAATAATCAATTATTATAAAAAAATACTCAACTGTTTTTGTATCTTCAAATTATGAAGTTAAGTTGGATCTCCAGAGGGCCTAGCACACTAGCTTTTATCGCGCACATAAAGCATCTGTCACTTTTTAACTAATAAGCGGGAGCGAAATGGACGAATGCTTTATGTGCGCGATAAAAATTAGTGTGCTACGGGGGCAGCTCGTTTAACACATATTATTTATACATATGAAGGTGATGCAATTGCCGAGAAACCATTGATAACACAAGCAACGGTTATTTTAGTGTCTCAAACAAAATATAGAAATGTAATATGCGACTTCTATATCATTTAAAATTCACTTCACGAAAAGGCCCGAATAACAAAAGTTGCTAGAAAATATGCTGAGTGCTAAATCAGATTAAAGGCCCGGGCAAACCAAACGACGGTCCCGCGCTGCTCTGGTGTGGCATGGTAAATCCGCCCGCGCCGTTCTACAACGGCGCGGGCCCGCGTTCGCACCGCAACCGCGTTTTGTTTGCCCGGGCCTTAGAAGATACTAAATATAGCTACAAAGTTGCTAAATGGCAACACTGCATCCAAAGCAACTTTTTATATTTTTGTCCTTTAGGTAGATAGTCTAAGTTCATGGATTATACTGCCTCACAATGCAATCAACGACTTATTTATATGTATATATAGGTATACTGCCTCCTTCACTACTTATTCCCCCGATGTCGCCCGATACAGTTGCGCGTTTGCATCAATACAGTAGCGATGCTGGCCCCCAATTCTCGCTACATTCGAGATAATGTCGATTTCGAGATTAAACGTCAGATTCATACAGTTGGGTCAAACGATTGTATGCACTGACGTTTAATCTCACAACCGTCATTATCTCGAATGCAGCGAGAATTGGGGGCCTGAATTGATACAGTGAGACTGTAACGCTACTGCATCGCATCCGTCGCGCGTTGCAAATGTGACAAGTGACCAGTCGCGATGCATTAGTGCGACTGTATCGCTACAATAAGTAATCGCAGGCGAGCCGGTCGTCGATTCGATCGTCCTATGTTCGCAATTCTAGAACTCGGGCACAGAATAAATAATAGTACTTCTCGGGCTAAAGGGCCGATCACATTGCTGGCGCGCAGCAGCGCGGCGCGATCTATCCCGCTCGAAAGTTGTAATACAACATAATGGCGACGCACCGCGCTGACCCGACAGCCGACAGCACGCGCCGGGCATGATTGCATTTGCAGTGCGACGCACCCTCCTGGTACCTCGGTGCATGTCTGCATCTCGGTCGACGACTCGCATTCGCATCAATATAATGGTTACATAAATAATAAACATTATTATGAAAAATTGAATGTAGTTTATTAGAGTACATTCAATTCTTCACGCAATCAATAGGTACTTTAACCCGGCTGTACTCGCTAAGTATTTACAAACACAAATACTCGCTACTGGGTCAAAAATACGGCAGTATTTAATTGGCATTGGCATCGCACAGTGCTTCTCGTTCACTCCGGTGCAAACGGACAGTGACCGATCACTCAATGTCATTGGTAGTTGTCCGCGTCTTAACACTGTATGAGCATAGGTACGCAGAGTTTTTATTGTTTGCGAAATTTTTTACAAATAAGGCAAGTGCAAATTATCATTCATATAAAATGTACAATCAAAACGAATACTTCATTAAACACGTTAATAATTACTCGACATTTTGATTTTGATAAATAAATATAAATATTCATTAAATATGTTTGGCTGAACCTTTATATTGCTCATGCATGTTCGCTATACGGAGTGACAGCAATTCGCACATGCGCAGTAGTAGACATGCTGAGCGCGCATGTATTGAAAATAAGCCCGATTTTACAAACTTGCGTAGTTCGGATTACATCCGTGTTAAGGCTCGGGCAAACCAGAAGCGGTTGCGGCGCGTTTGCGGCGCGAACGCGTTTGGTTTGGCCCGGCCTTAAATATACTAAAAATGTCAAGTTCAAATGGCGAATCAATTAATTTTACCCCGGAAAATTCTTTTATCTGCACCCATATCATAAAACCTCCACAGTGTTATCAAAAACCGTAGGAAATGACCACCATTTTGACAACCAATTAGGAAAAACCAGTGCTGCAATGTTATTCCCGTATCGTTTTTAGTATAGAAATGAGATTAAATTTGGAACAGCTGTCAAAACTCAAGTGGGTCTCTATTCTAGTATCCATAGATATTAAAACAGTTATTGATACGAAACGTCAATTCAGTATGTTTTTTTAATATAAACTGCACAACATTTGATCGTTATATTCTCATGTCACTCGGACATGAGAATAGAGACTTCATTCGTTTGTCTATGATTTAAAAAAAATGCTGAAGCCAAGAAACATACGCCAAGCACATTGTGGTCTCTATATTCTAGGATAAGGAGTACAATGAAATGCATAGTAAAACGTTGTACCTACCTATTATGATGCACGTGCGTAAGATGATTTCCGACTATCGTGTCGACTTATATTCACTCGCTTGCTTCGCTCGCACGTGAATAAAAATGCCACACGCCGGATATCACCTACTGTCTGCACTTGACTTTGATTTTGACTTTGGCACACGTTATGTTTCGCGTTTACGAATAACATTGCACACGATAGGCACAAAAGTATAATTTTTTTGTACTTTCATGTATTTTTTTATTTGTTACTTGTAGTTTTTAGTTTTCCTAGATTTTGCTTAAGCCATTTGAGCACGATACGCTAAACCGTTACCGAGAAAAAGAAATTTTGACAGATAGATAGACGGACAACAAAGTGTTATACAATCACTTCCGTCTTTTCAAACTTTGGTACGGACATTAAAACTATAGAGGTACCGTGAACTATGATAAGAATCTTTGCAGTACACAACTATCATTTTAACCACCTATTTCCTTCCTCAGGGCACTCAGGGCTAACTATCTCCATACCAAATTTCTTCAAAATCGGTTTAGCCGTAAAACGCGCAGATACATAAAAATACATCAACGGGCCAGTGGCGCAGCCTGCCTACAAGCCGATTCCTGACGGCTTTACCAAGCTAGAAAGTACTAACTAAATGTCAGACTCAGACGTAGGTACGGTTCTAATTCTTCCGGCTTCCCTTAGGAAATATTTGTTGCTTCGCCACTGCAACGGGTTCTCATCGGGCCGCGTGAACTCCCGCATTTCACTCTTTTAGGGGTTGATTTTCTTAAAAAAAGTTGTTCATTTTCTTCAAAAATTTACTGATACTCGTAGATATGATTTTTAATAATAATTTATAATAGTGAATATTTGTGATTATCCTGTTAGTAATAGGATGAATTTCAAAAACAAATTACGTAAGCCATACAATTATATAGCAAATTTTCGTAACACATAGGAACTTTTTAACTTTTTCTTAACTACGCCTTATTTACGTACAATTCACCCGTTTGAAATTCACCCAATAAGTGATAATATTGTCCGAAACAAGTTTATTAAATCATGTGAACGGTATGCCCGCAACGGGTAGGTGTTTGATGATACTTAGTACTTTTATGACAACTCTGTACACACTACACAGTTATGAAATAAATATTTCTATTTCTTCCCCAATACTCAAATTATCTGCATACCAAATTTCATCAAAATTGGTTCCGTTAGTTAGCCATGTAAACGCAACAGGCAGACAAACAGACGGAGTTACTATCGCATTTAGAATATTAGTATGGATGATAGTGTTATAAATTTATTTGTGTATGAAAAAACCGCGCGCGCTGACCCCGAAATTTGTGGCGAGATACCTACGACAAAATATCATTTTAAATTAATGCTGATATAAAAGTTGATGACGCAAAGCCACCTAAAATAAACACTTAACTTAATATTGAACCTTCGTTTTGCAATTGCAAATAAACCATATTGTCAGTCCAGGTAAACAGTCATGGAAACACTTGCTGTTTTTCGAATTAAGGAGGTACCTACATACATATTATCACGCCCGAAATCCCTAATGGGGTGGGCAGGGCCACAAGACTACTTGGGGCCACGTTCGATTAATTAGTCCTAAGATGGTATGATGAACCGTATGGTGACAGGTGATCAGCCCATCGCCCATACAGATAGTCCATCATGTTGGAGAGGAGTCCCTTAGTCGACTTTTACGACATTCTATGTTATTTCTTCACTCCCAGTGCAGCAGAGGAGGGAGGGATTAAGGAGGTAATAGGTATAATAACAAGTTACTGCCCCGGATTTTCAATTATAGTAAGTACTTTTTCTGTCTCCGGACGCTGCGGTGCGGTAGACTAGGTAACTATCCTGTACGGTACAGCGGCTCTAATTTATCTTTGCGGCATGCATGTTAGGGCCGCAGATACCTATGTTGATTTTCAGCAAAGTTTAGTAAAACAAAAAAACCGGACTAGTGCGAGTTAAAACTCGCGTGGAGAGGGTTCCGTTCTGTACATAATTATCTGAAATTTCCTATGTTGCCTTAAATACCATAGAATAGTTCCCTGTACTTAATCAATAAGTAAAGAACTATTTTCTGTATTTTTTTCAAAATGGTCAATTTTGGCCTATTTTCCTTAATAACTTCTAAACTATTTACCTTAAAATTATAATTAAGATTCTTATATATATATATATATACTTATATATATATATATATATATATATATATATATATATATATATATATATATAACCCTTTCATTTGATGTGTAACACGATATATTTTGCAAAACTTTTTTTTTTTTCATTTTCTCTTTTGCTCCCCAAAAATGGCCCCCATGTTTAAAATTTATTTATTTACGTTACGCGTCCGTTTTGCAGTCACCGACTTACATATGTGTACCAAATCTGAACTCAATCGGTTCAGTAGTTTCGTAGCAAATTGACTGTGACAGAAGGACAGACAGACAGACAGACAGACAGACACACGAGTGACCCTATAAGCACAGTATAATCAAGTATAATGTATTCCATCTTCATACAAACGGCCGAAACGACGCGCTTCGAAATATCGGTAAACTTCGGTACACAACAGTCGCGAGTGCGCCGCGGTTGGGTTCGGACGTGGGTGGATAGTGAGAGATGTTTCCATGAATATACGTAAATTATGGCACGAAGTTTTGATTTTTGATATTTTAAAAGCAAAATACATTAAATGCATTTTTTTACTCGATACTGACTTACAGTCACTTTTGAAACTAAAAATAATATGAACCAAGTAGACATAATTAAGAAGAAAACTTACAAGATTAGACGTACCTAATATTTCATGAAAAGATACTACGGCAATTTAATATAGCAGTATCAAATACGTAACCCAAGGAAGACAGTCGGCGGGCAGCCCTACTGTGTGTTTACATACCGAGCGGCCGTAGGTAATTATTTCGTGGACACTGCCGAGACAAAACACTGTTAGTTTATTATACTGTGCTATAAGGGTTCCGCTTTTTCCTTTTGAGGTACGGAACCCTAACAATGATTCGTTTTTTTTTCCCATAAGAAATCCTAGAAATCCGCACATTCCATTTGGTAGCCCTATATATCTATACTTATGTGTACCTATTCGTCTCGTTGTCCAGTACCCATAGTACCTACAAGCAATTCTAGTTTGCAGTGGCGAAGCGTCATATATTTCCTAAGGGAAGCCGGACGAATTAGAACCGTACGTGCGAGTTTGAAATTTAGTTAGAGTAACATGGACTTCACTGACAACTAGCCGTAGCTTTCTGGCTTGGTAAAGCCGTCAGGAATCGGCTTGTAGGCAGGCTGCGCCACTGCTAGTTTGGGACTAGATCAATGTCTGTGAGTGTGTAAAATAGCCTCTTTTATGTACATAACAATGGGCACCCTGCCCGGTAGCAGAGTTTAGGCAATTTTTGAAATTTTTGTACATACTTATTGAAAGTTTTAAATTTTAACTTTATTTAATTCAATTCTAATTAATTTTGTTTGAGTTTAATTAAAAAAAATAGGCACCTACCTATATCTTGCCTTAATAAATACTTAAACGCTTATCATGTCTTACAAATTACATTGACTTTTTTTCTGTAGATAGGCACCAACATAAGTAGGCACTAAATTCATAATAATCTCAGTAGGTTTACTACTTTAGTCTAATAAAAATACATAAGTTCATCTTTTTGTATCCAAGCAGGCAATCCTGCGGCCCTAACATGCATGCCACAAAGATAAATTAGAACCGTTTATCTCTATGACTGTCTCTTTCGCCGGTACTAGTGTGAGAGAGACGCACTTAGAGATAAACGGTTCTAATTTATTTTTGTGGCATGCATGTTAGGGCCGCGGGGGAAACAAGTAGCCGGTGTCGTGATCGTGTAGCGCGCCACCTACCTATATGCGGCGCGGGCGGATCAGTTGCGGTCGCGTTGAGGAAGGTTGAAGCGGACGCACGCGCGGCGGGGCCTCAGCACCGCGGTTCCGAACGTTCAGTGACCGCGTAGCGCGTGTCGACGCTCCGTCCCGCGCGCCGCGCCCCGAGCCCCGCCGATCCTCCCCCCCTCGCCCCGGCCGCCTCGGGCCGACGTCCTGCCGCCGTGGCTCGCGCTGCTCGCCATAATACATACATCCAATATATGAATTATTACCAAATAATACCTATAAGCACTTTACCACCACACTTCACTGCTTTTCGAATAAAAAAATCGACACACAATATAATTATGATATGATCTCATTTTATCTATTAAATATTACGGCGATGTTATATAATTGCGGCGCGCATTATTCAATAACCTACCGCAATTTTGTTTTACTTTACATTATGTTATCTGAAATAAAGATAATATTATTATTATTTATTTATTTAAGTTATTCAAACCCATTTCGCCCACTTCAAATTGATCAGAATTCGTTAGGTACTTTTTAGCTTGGCGCTGCAATTGAAGATGCTTTTGAGTATTGGATTGGTAACACAAGTTGGGTCCTTTTGATCCGGATTCAAAATAATTCAAATATTTTTGTAAAACGTCCTTCTTTAATATTTAAATTTAAAAAGCATAATTTCATCCGTTTATTTTCATCAATCTATTGGGTGATTTTCTTTCGTCTGTACGAAAAGTGACCGACCCAAATCTGATTTTAATGTCAATTTTAATTTAGGTATAGGTACAAAGAATACTTACTCAAATATGATAATTAGCTGGTTTACGAGAAGCTTTATTTACAGAGCTATGCATACAAACTACATGAGCTAAATTTCAATTAATTTAACTAACAAAACTATATCAAAACTAACACAATTTAAAACATAACTATACAAAGTGCCCCCCGTTTCTTTTTTGTTTGTTTGTATTAATATTTACTTATTTAATGTGACATTATTATCAGAGAGAGTGGTGAGAGTACCTTACGCCGCAAGATCTATCGGCCTTCATGATGCAAGAATTTTGGCCGAAGGGTATCAAATTTCGGCGATTCCGGGGCCGACTCGATGAATATGACACCTTGAAATTGCGTCACACATCGCAGAATTATTGTGTTAGTTTTAAGTTGTTTTGTTTACACATATGTAGGTGCTTGAATTAAATGGTATTATTACTATTATTCGATATTTTATTCATTAAAGCCATGAAGTATCATAGTACCTACCTTGGCATTTTATTAATTTATTCATTAAGTCCCCAATGAGCCCGCGTGGGACTACTGCCCAAGTGCCCAGTCTATCCCACTATGAGAGGAGACCTGCGCTGTGCCCAGCTGTGGGACGATTATTGCCCGATGGTGATGGTGATGAGTTTAATTTATAAATACTCAATTATGAAAATGCTTTCGTACCTATGTCCGGCGCATGTCCAGATGCCCGGATGTTTATTTGTTCTCCTCTTTAGCGGCCCTAACAAGCATGCCACGAAGATAAATTAAACCCGTTTATCTCTATGACTATCTCTTTCGTCGGCACTAGTGTGAGAGAGACGCACTTAGAGATAAGACGGTCTATCTTATCTTTGTGTCATGCATGTTAGGGCCGCAGGTCGCATTTCTCCCTTCAGATCCACCATAGCCATACCCCTGTGGGCCTAACATGCAAGGCCACGAAGATAAATTAGAACCGTTTATCTCTATGACTATCTCTGTCGTCGGCACTAGTGTGAGAGAGACGCACTTAGAGATAAACGGTTCTAATTTATCTTTGTGCCATGCATGTTAGGGCCGCAGGGGTAGGGTGGGATAGAACCATACCACCGTAGTGATTTTTTCTATTTTTTCATCAAATCCCAGCACTACAAAAGGGGTATGGTATGGTGGGTCTGACATGGCATTTCTCAACCGATTCTCGTGAAATTTTGTGAGCAGGTTCGATAATTAGTTTTATTTTCGATTCAGCTGTTCATAATTTTCATGATGGCGGAGATATAGGTTTTTTTTGCAATTACAAAGTTATTTGCGGTGTTGGTAAACTGACCGCGACCTATGTCGAGGTTAAGTTTGTCGCGAGGTCTACAGCTCACGAAGCCACTAGTAATATTGAATTATTTACCTACATACCTATATGAACAAAAATCGTTAAATAAATGGTAATGGGAGGGGAACTATGTTGTATAGGTAATAAGTGTTTGGTAGCAGTAGCACCCTCCGGCACACTGTCATGCATTTTAACTAAGGTAGGTAAAGAGTTTGTGAAGTTAGCGCGTGTAGAGTTAGAAGCTTGGCTCTTCATGAGATCTGATAACTTTTTGACAGTGCAAGCCATATCTCGCTAGACAGGTCTCCTCTTGGCAACATATTACATGAAAATGTTTTATATGGGATACATATATATTAACCAATAGGAATTTAAAAAAAAAAACCTTAATCATTTTCTGGTTTGACCTAATCATTCTTCATTCTTCGCATCAGTTGAGTTCGACCGATTATATTATTACATATACACATATATACTTATATATATTATATAATATTTGTACCTATAGTGAATGCTAGAGATAAACTTCCTTAAATACGCACCGCGCCTATCACAGGTTATGTTGCCCTAGACAGATAAAATAGAATGTGGTGGAAGAAGAGTGCGGGAGGAGGCAGGTCGGGAAACCACGCACGCGCACTGTCAACGAGAGTTCACACGCGCTGCGAAACCGCGGTGCGCCTCCACGCGTACACTTTACCCCGCTCTCCCCACACCTCACCGCCGCATGCTCGCGCCGCCCAACCTTCAACGACTGCGCGCTGCTTTATCGCACTGACTTACATCTGATACGTTCGTTCATGTGCCACAGACTAATAATATAGATTTAGTTTTTTCCTGAATCACGATAAATTACAAATGATTAGACCTTTGACTAATGATATCCGCCCATTCTATCTAAAATCTAACAATCGAAACAGTAAAAATTGTCTTATCAAAAATACTAGTCATCTATGTTATAGGTAATTAATTTGTCTTTAGTACGATTTTCTCCAAAACTTAGCTTAACTCTAAAAAGACCGACTCCAGTATCATTTGCATTAGGTCCATCTTAAAAAAAATACAATAAGAATATATATCAGAATATGATTCTTACAGCAAAAATATTAAAAGCGTTTCAATCATTAAATTCCCAAATATAAAGTACTTATCGTTACACTGTGGCATCCGATACACGCACACATTGCCATATAGTACGCGCACAACGACAACCACGACCTATCTGCATAGGGAGAGCAAGAGAACAGTTGATGCGCTGGACTGCTCGCGGCGCTTGCCTTGCGCTTGGTTCGCATTCGGCCGCAGACCGTCGGTCGAGCTGGTGTTGTGTAACTCTGGTTGGCTTTCGTGCGCAACCTACATCAACATTGACGCCATTGAACCACAGAAAGAAAACATCATCATTGGAAATGATAGGTAAGCAACATACAACTGACACACTCTACCATTTGTTAATATTTCTTGTTGTATTTTATCGATCCTTTTAATTTCAATTATTTTAGCATTCTAATTTGAAATAATAAAGGCATAAGTTTAAAAATAAATGACTTTTATGAGACTTTTCCAGTGTTCTGGGATAACAACACTAACTCAATATTCCAAGGACATAATTTTTTGTCATTTTAATATAAACTCTACTGCTAGCTAATTCTTAAATATCAAAAGCAAAAGTAGAATTTTACATTTTAATTTTTTTTTATGATTAGAATATATTAATAAAATGCTTCTGAATAAATGATAAAATGCGACTATTAAAACTTGCAAATAATAGTGGCTCTATTGAAACAGCTTTAAAATATACCATACTGAAAAAAACTAATGAACTTGAGTGATTTATTCATACTGCGGTGGGGTAGGGCGCGCGGCAGAGCGGGGCAAGCGGCGGGGTCGGCGGCCGAAACACGTGGAGGCCGCACCGCGGTTTCGACGCGATAAAACCGCGGTGCAGGCCTCCACGTGCTCTCAGAGGACATTCACTCCGTTAGTGCCCTGCGCCCCTCTGCCCGTTCGTTCCCCTTGCTGGCTATAGTTTGTGCATCGTGCATCCTGATCGGTGCATTTCACACGTAACACAGTACTGTTTGAGGACGCTTGTGGTCTCTTGATGCGTTATATTGAAGCTATAATTGTGATCATTGTTTCGTAATGGATTATAGTTCTACATCTGAGCCTTATCTTTCAATAGGTGAAGAAGAACGCTTGCACCAATGTGGGGAATGCGGGCTGACGCTGTCCACGCGCAGCGCGCTGACGGCTCACGCGCGGTCACACCGGGTGACCGCTGATGCACATCGCTGCGACGTTTGTCAGAAAACTTTCGCCGTTCCGGCGCGCCTCGTGCGCCACTATCGGACTCACACCGGCGAACGGCCTTTCGAGTGCGAGTACTGCCACAAGATGTTCAGTGTTAAGGAGAACCTGCAGGTACACCGTAGAATACACACAAAGGAGCGACCTTATCGCTGCACAGTATGCGGTGCGGCTTTCGAACACTCGGGAAAACTTCATCGACACGCTCGCATCCATACCGGCGAGAGGCCGCACGCGTGCCCGCACTGCCACAAGACGTTCATCCAGTCCGGTCAGCTGGTGATCCACCTCCGCACGCACACCGGCGAGAAGCCATACCGCTGCCCGGCGCCCGGGTGCGGCAAGGGGTTCACCTGCTCCAAACAACTGAAAGTGCACTCGCGCACCCACACTGGAGAGCGCCCGTACACTTGCGACATCTGTCTTCGGGATTTCGGTTACAACCACGTCTTAAAACTCCATCGCTTCCAGCACTACGGGGAAAGATGCTACCGCTGCACGGTTTGTGACGGCACGTTCAACACGAAAAAGCAAATGGAAGCTCACATCTATAAAGAGCACGGAGCGGAAACACCTCGAGCTCCTACGTTGCAACCTTCGCCGCCACCACTCGCGATTGACGGCAATGTGATGTGTGACATGGTAGAAGCTGCACTCCAGCAATTACCGCCCACTCCTCCGAGCTCCCCTCCGTCCCCCGAGTGTCCGGCAACGTCAGTTCCCACTCAAGTGTTGCCGGTTTTCCCTATCCAACCGATTTCGACTCCCTCACCGCCCACACCACCTCTCACTAGTGTACAATTCACGCTCCCTTATTCTTCACTTCCTCCCCGAAAACGAAAGCTTATTCTACCAGACGACGATACCATTCCAATGGTACGTCATACGTCTGTTATACAATTCGCTCCGGCAGCAACTGATGTTTCTTAGCATCTTTAATTACCAAATAGTCTCATTTTGAACACTTGATGTGGAAGTGTAATCTTGAGGTTTTTTAGTATAAGGCAATGGAAGTTTAAATCTGCAATGATATACTTAGTGCAAACAAGTTTGTAAATTGTGCTAAAAGTGATTGTCGGTTACTAATTCATGATAATCATGATCTCTTAAGACAAAAGGCTATTTAAAGCTTTTCTTAAATTCCTAATGTTAATGTAAGCAAGCAAGAGTATCAAAAGTACCATAAAAAAGCTGTAGTGAAAATATTTGGGAAGTGATTAAGTCAACTAGTTCTATTATTCGGGCCCTTGCAATCAAAATTATAAATCACTTCACTATCACTTCTCTTGCTCTATATAAGTGACTCATTACAGCTTTTACGTAGACGGACTAAAGTGAATCGTTTTGTCCTGACGGACTCTATTATTCTTCGTGAAAAGACTAAGAAAATCACCACCAGCCTCTAAAATAAACGTGATCCTTAATTAATTTGCAGACAACTCCACTTTCGATGTTCCATTTTTGAAATAAATTCACATTAAGTTTAAAAAGATTTTTTGTTTCGAATTTGGACCTGAATAGAGTCGTCTGGAACTTTTAAAATAGGTCTCGTTGAACTTCGATAAAACTTGTATGATAAATAAAATACCAAATCACTTTTGATTTGACGAACTTCTATATTATGATTAAATACCTAATGTCCCCTGCATTTGGCAGCAAATATACCTAAATAAAAAAACTATTAACAAGATTGAAAGCTGAAAACTAGTACAATATACATTGTACCTATTGTAAAATAGTTTCTTTGTGTTTTCTCCCAATCACACTCAATTCATAACCGCTGTCGCTCAAAAGGTTATATATCTCGTAAGAAATGGCTCTTTTTAATCCCTTGTTGAACAATCTACTAAGTACATTATTATTATGCCTCTAGTACTCATTTAGTGCTCCTCATTTTGAGTAATAGCCAGTTTATCAATGAATTTGTATTGTAGTGTGCGTGTGTCTTGCTTTTAATACTAAGATTAAAAACAAAGTAGTAATATTTATTATTATGATCATGACGGGTACTCCGTATTAAAAATCTTACATGTAACATTGATTTGTTGAATTTTATTAGAAGTGCCTTGTATTATATGTTACATGTATTCGTTTATAATTAATTAAATTGATTGAAGATGAAACTTTTGTTGAATGGCTACTGATGTTCTTATACAACTAGCAATATGTGATTATAAATATTGTGTGATTGTGTTAGAAAAACATTTTTTTAATGATTTTTTGCATGTATGCCCGTCGTTAGCATAGTACATACTCTATTTATAAGGATTTGTATTTATCTACTACGTGTTATTACAATATTCAAAAGGTATATATTTTTTATTCTAACCTAACCTTTGTTCTAAATGTCAATTTATTCTTAACTACAAGATAGTCGCTAGCGAGTTGAAGATATGTATGTCTAAAACTTATTACTAGTGGCTCCGAGAGCTGTAGATAGACCTCGCGACAAACCTAATTTTGCAGTTGGAAAACTGTTATCCCAGTACATCGATATAGGTCGCGGTCAGTTTACCAACACCGCAAATAAGTTTGTGTTCACAAAAAAGCCCGCCATTTTGAAAAATTTCGAAAAGCTGAATCGACAATAAAACAATTATTGAACCTGCTCACACAATTTCATTAGAATCAGTTGAGAAATGCAACCTTTAGAATAGAACAGCGGGACATGCGGACATACGAAAGCATTTTTGCCGATGAGCTGAAACGGAGACGCTTCGCTCGCTTTGATCGCTCGGTCAATGAGACGTATAAAGCTAGCGACCGACCTACAATATAACTGTGCAATATCACTGGTTGCACAATTATATTGATCGTCAGTAGTCGATATTGACCGTCAATCGTCAACTGACGATCAATATAGGTAATGGTGCAACCAGTGATATTGCACAGTTATATTGTAGGTCAGTGGATAGCCTTACAAAGCTGAGCTGGGAACGTCGCATCTTTCGGGTTTTTCTCGATTATTTAAGTGAAATTTAGTAAAATTCAAAAAAAATGTGTCTACGTGTATTTATATTTATAATACTGGTTTACGTAAAATAATAATGAATACATTTTTGCACAAATACACAATTTCATGCCTTATCATGACAAAATATTGCTTACACACATATAAATGCACCTGCCGCCCTAGCAAGGTTGACACGAGGATAAGTTCCAGCACCTCTGGTGTTGCAGATGTCCATGGGCGGCGGTGACCACTTTCCATCAGCGGCCCTAACATGCATGCTATAAGATTAAATTAGAACCGTTTATCTCTATGATTATCTCTTTCGTCGGCACTAGTGTGAGAGAGACGCACTTAGAGATAAACGGTTCTAATTTATCTTAGTGCCATGCATGTTAGGGCCGCTGGTGGACCGTCAGCTCGTTTGTCAGTCAATGACATTTAACCGTTCTCGCTATCGAAATCTATCGGAAATACCGCTTGTTGCCGATACAAGTAAAAGGGACCGAGCGATAGTTTTCTATTAAGAGAACGGTTGTCATGAACTCATGGTACTGGTAAGCTTTGTAATAAGCCTCTTAAGGTTGCCATTTTGCCCATTCTGCTAAAATTATCGAATTTTAGGAAAACAGTTTTATTTAAAAAGTCAGTAACAAGATAATTCGTTGTACCTATTTTAAAGATATATTTCCACGCAGACGAAGTCGCAGGTTAAAGCTAGTAACCTGCATCGATATAAAAAGTATATCGATAGCAATCTTAGAATATATAACACATAGTTAGAATGATAGTGTCAAACAGTCGACTTGTCTGTCTTATGTGAGGCACAAATGGTTTCATGTTCATATTGGCGTAACGTTACAACTCATTCTTACACATGACCACATACCAGCGAACAGACGTCAAGTAGGTAAAAAGCAGGCTTTTCAGGGTTCCGTACCTCAAAAGGAAAAAACGAAACCCTTATAGGATCACTCGTGTGTCTGTCTGTCTGTCCGTCGGTCACAGCCAATTTGCTCCGAAACTACTGGACCGATTGACTTGAAATTTGGTATACACATGTAAGTCGGTGACCGCAACACAGTTGCGTAACGAAAATAAATTAATTTTAAACATGGGGGCCACTTTTGGGGGGTAAACTAGAAAATTTAAAATAAAAGTTAAGCAAACTATATCACGTGACCTATCAAATGAAAGAGCTTATTGTGAGGATCTTAAATATGTTTTTTATGGAATTTTAAAATACATGGTTTAGCAGTTATTTAGAAAAATAGGCGAAAATTGAACATTCCCCCCCCCCCCTAATCTCCGAAACTACTAGACCTAAAATTTTGAAAAAAATACAAGAAATAGTTCTTAACCTATAGATTACAGGAAAACCTATAAGAAGTCTATGGTATTTAAAGTAACATCGGAAATTTCAGATAATCATGTATGGAACGGAACCCTCTCCACGCGGGCTTAACTCGCACTTGTCCGGTTTTTCTACATGGAGCCAATCTCTATAAACTTTTTTGCTGTTAATCTTAAGTGCAAAAGAGATAGACACACATAATTTAATCCGTCTTTAAACTTGAAATGTCTCCACTTTGCTATAAATGCATAATTAAAGTCTGTTCGTAAAGAGTTGATAAAAATAATTAATAATCAGGGCTTCTTAACTCATTACAAATAGCGGCCCGCTTATTATTTTTACCGATGATAATAAGAAATTAAAACAATTTTTTTTTCATAGAATATTATTATTGAATAGCTTGTATATGTCCCATTGCTGGCATATCATCGGACGACGACCATGACGAAGCCTCAGAGTCGGAGAAAGATTTAGAGTCCGTGACGTTTATTATGAAACGTTCAATTGTTTCGTCTACCCTGCCATCAATTTGTAAAAATCTATCATCTTCTTTTACCGTATGGTACCACGCACCCGGCGCGGAGCCGCGCTTGATACCAACTGCATGCCTCGTACCACGAAACTCAGTGCGCGCGGCGATAAGCGATTGATTTGATTTGAAAGCATCTGTCACTTTTTAACTAATATGCGGGTGCTTTACGTGGACGATAAAAATTAGTGTGCTCCGGGGCGTGCTCATTTCAACGCATATTTATATGAAGGCGATTGCCAGGAAATCATTGATGGCACACGATACAGTTATTTTGGTTGGTGTCGTAAACAACAATAGGTACTTATATGGAATATATTATATGAGACTTCTATATTATCCAAATATACTTTGACAAATAGCCTGCATAACAAAAGTTGCTAGAAAATGTGCTAGATGCTTAATGGAAATTTTAGTTCCTAATTCAGCTGAAAAAATGCATTTAGCTACAAATTTGCTCAATTGGCAACACTGGCTGACTAAGACGAATGACATTTAATGACGTTTTGGCACCAGAGTTTGTTTTGAGAAGCACACTGCTAGCCGTTTCATTTTAACTTAGGGTGTGTGGCCGTAAAGTAAGAATGAGACAACTGTATGAATAAACAGTTCGCTTATTACTTGATATCTGTTAAATCTGTGAAGTGGACGAACGTGAATGTTGCTAGCGGAATCACATTTCCCCCTAAGATAGGGGAAATACTTTTAACTATGGTAGTTGTTATAATCTAGCATATTATTATGGTTTAAAAAAAAACAATGCATCGTTAATTACGAGTGCTATGTACTCGTAATTAACGATATAACTTATTTATTCATTAGTAATATACAGTTAAACAAATGTATGTGTAAAGACATGTTTTGAGGAGTCCTTAGTCAAACAACCCTATAGCTTCGCCAGTCTGCAAGTCACAGTCACATTTCCTCAAAAACTATCAAAGTTACAAATTATTATTTTTGTATAATAAAATTATATACCAACAAGGCACAAGGACCAATATTAATATTAGTAGAAATATTTATTAAATATTATTTTTATTCTGTAACATCAAATGAAGTATCGTTAAATAACTCCTTTACAAACATTATTTGTGTGTTATTAAAAAAAATATAGGGATGTTTCCTGGGTAAAAAAATAATAATTCTAAGTAATTCGTCCGTCAGTTAGATTATCAAAAAATATTGAACAAGTATTTTTTGTTTTAACAAATCAATCAAAATTGACGCGCATCAAACTTCGGGAATTGGGGCGCATGACGTCGCTTTATGGTAAAAATGTTCCAAGGCGTGACGTCAAGCTTATCTTCAACACACTATATTTTCGTAATTTTTTGTTTAATTAACAAAAGAAAAATTACGGTTTCAATATATTTTGATAATTTTAAAAACACCTTTTATAAAATATTGAGCTCTAAATTATTTTCTCTTGATTGTTATGTGTCTCCACCCGTTACAGCCAGAATTACAATTAATCTGAGAAGACGTCATTGGTTCTTCATGCTAGCAACCCCACTAAAATTCACTAAGGCCTAATTTCCACTGAGCGTCTAGCCGCGCGCGACTAGCCGCACGCGACTGCCATTTTCTATGGAGTCGCGGCCGCGTCAATGTGTATGGAGGCCGCGACTCCGATGGAAATGACAGTCGCACGCGGCTAGTCGCGCGCGGCTAGACGCTCAGTGGAAATTGGGCCTAATCGTCCGCACTAATCAAATAGGTACCATACCCATGGTAGTTAAGCAAGGAGTATATAATCACTACGTTTTTAGTTAAGTAAATAACGATAATGAGGAGACATTTTGAAGGATATAATTCCGTTGTCGCTCTGGACTGGTACTGGTCGCACTTTTATGTTATGGCGATTGTAAATAATCGAAATTTTGATGAATGTTTAATGTAAAACGATAAGTCAAAAAATAGTACTTACATGTGGAATCTTACTTTGGGATGTTTGTCCGCAGCATTGTGATGTGACACCCGTTTATCACACAATCCGTCATTTTGAATTTGGAGTGGAGTGGAGACAGTGGCGGATTTGCAGTCTTGGCCGCCCTAGGCCCGTGTAGTACCAGCCGCCCCTTTGTATGGGTCGTTTCTTATAGGCCGCCTCTAATATCTGGCCGCCCTAGGCCCGGGCCTACCTGGCCTTAGGGCAAATCCTCCACTGAGTGGAGATCAACTGTCATTGTGACAGCTGATTGGAACTGACACGGACTGAACAGGACTAGACCCTAAGGACCCTAATGACAGAGTAAAAAAACTGTATACACTAACGTTCAATCTCACTAGTACACTAATCTCGCATGTACCGAGATTTAGGGTCCAGCCCCCGTAACCCTTACAGGCCCTAGCACACTAGCTTTTATCGCGTGCATAAAGCATCTGTCACTTTTCAACTAATAAGTAGGTGCGAGGACCCCAATTCCCGGTGCGTGCGAGATTAATTTACAAATGAAATTAAACGTTAGTGCATACAGTTCTCTGGTACAAACTTATGAATCTGACATTAATCACATGAACCAAGAGTTGGGGACCAGGCCCCCTATTCTCGGTGCATTCGAGATAATCTCACAATCGAGATTAAACGTCAGTGCATACAGTCGTTTGACACAACTGTATGTATCTGACGTATGAAATATAATTTTGCAACCAGTGATATTGCACAGTTACTTTTATAGGTCAGAACTTTCTGACACAATATAACTGTGTAACATCACTGATTGCACAAATTATATTTCTCGTCAGTAGACGATATTGGCCGTTAATATCATCTACTGATGATCAAAAAATCTAGTATAATCAAAATACCTTTAGTTCGAGTAAGTAGGAGTAGACACATCTCGACAGTGAAATAACGAGAATACAAAAAAAATTATTTCGAGGTATCTCGACTTCGAACCTATCTCGAAACAGCAAAAATTGGGTCCGTGTATGTAAGACCGTGCACTTGGACAGGCCCGTAGCTAGAGTAGAATTTAAGGTAGGGCAGCGGTGGTTACTTTTACTCTTTGTTAATAGTCAAAGTCAAAGTCAAAGTCCAAGTCAAATGGCACGGCGCCGTGGAACGACGCGGTGCCGCGCTGTGGACCGACGCAGCGTCGCGTCGTGCAAATGCACGGTAATGCAATGCAAAAAATCCGTTGTACATCACCTTTATAGGTATAGAGATAAGGGCGACGCGCAACGGAATTTTTCACGGCACGGCGCCGTACCGTGGTTAGATATGTAGCGGCACCGTGGAACGACGCGGCGCCGCGTCGTGGAAAGGCACAGCGCGGCGCCGCGCCCTATCATGGCGCCGCGCCGTTTCACGTTCATGACGTGTGCCATGGTGTTGTGACCAGGCCCCCATTTCTCGGTGCATTCGAGACAATCTCACAATCGAGATTAAACGTCAGTGCATATAGTCGTTTGACACAACTGTATGAATCTGACGTTTAATCTCGCAATCGACATTATCTCGAAAGCACCGAGAATTGGGGGCCAGGCCCTAATTCTCGGTGCATGCGAGATAAAACGTCAATGCGTACAGTTCTTTGGTCCTAAGTCCCTAGCACAATAGTTTTTGTGCTTCATCATCAACATCTGTAACTTTTAACCAATATGCGGGTGCGAAAGGGAGGAATGCTTCATGTGCGCGATAAAAATTAGTGTGCTGAGCCCTCTGATCTTTGTCGGGCTGTCATCCTGACCGAGTAGCAAGGCCTTAAATACGGGAATGAGGTGTGCTAAATGGCTCAAATACATTGTACTGGCAATAAAGTAAGGTAAAATCTTGGTATAACCAGCGTACTACACAACGATCGCTGGAACGTGTCAAGAATGTTTAACAGACTTTTTTTTTAATACTAGCAACCCAAACTCGGCGTCTGTCTATGCCGAGCCGGCTGTCATTTGACATTAATCAGCCATTTTTGTTTGTTACTTGTTATAGAAGCGATAATATTTCCCGCGTCTACCTAGCTGATTGTAAAGAAATTTGATTCAATCCAAATACTGTGACCTAATCTCTTATCCAAAATGGTGCGTATTATGAAGATTTCTTTATTCAGATGGATTTGTTTATGGGGAGAAATATCTTTTTCGTTTATTGTTATTATTTTATACCGAAATTATACCGTAAGTAAAATTTGTTTTCACTGATTAATTATGTGTTGCATTTCCTCTTACAGACTATCGGAAAAAATAATAAGATGCAACAGCATATTAATTATAGAGTTCGGGTGATACTTCAAGATTCACGAACATTTATTGGGACATTCAAAGCATTCGATAAGCATATGAATCTGATACTAGGTGATTGCGAAGAATTCAGAAAAATTAAGTCCAAAAACAGCAAGACTGCTGATAGAGAAGAGAAGAGGACTCTAGGATTCGTCTTGTTGCGCGGTGAAAATATTGTCTCTCTCACTATTGAGGGCCCTCCGCCACCGGAAGAAGGTCTGCCTCGAGTGCCTCTTCCCGGAGGTATGGGCGGACCGGGAGGCGGACGCGCCGCCGGTCGTGGTGCTGGACCAGGCGGCGCACCCCCAGGGCTTCAAGGCCCTGCGCGCGGTGTTGGCGGCCCTTCACATCAACACATGGCTCCAGGAGGACGTGGACAGCTATCTGCACCCCCTCAAATGCGTGGTGGGCCTATGATGGGAGGACCTCCACCAGGCATGATGGGTGCACCTCCTGGCATGGGCCGTGGAGGTCCAGGTGGCCGGGGGCCCCCTGGGATGAGAGGGCGTTACTAGCGTATACAGTGATTTGTGATAGATACCACCTAGCAAACTAGGCAAGTAATCATCTGCCACAAAGATATGTTTTACATTTATTTTTGTGATTGGATTTCCATTATCTGTGTAGTGTCATTTGTATTAAGATACCAAGATAATGCTGAAGTGCTTGGCCAGTGGCCACATAAATTGATGTAGCAAGTCACTAAAATTACTTTATAAGTAATAAACTAATTTTTAAGTACATTCTAGTTTGTTTACTAGCTATAGTAAGAGTCGCATAGGTGACACGTAATCTTGCTTATTTATTATTATAATAATAATTTTCAATTTCAGGTTTCCAAATCAAATGCAAATCAAAATTCTGAAATGACTTGTACTCAATGAAGAGAAAAATACTTAATTAGGTCTGAAAAAATTAAGGTTCATACTATTCAAGTAAAAACTCCTGAAAAGATTTTTCTGTCTTTCTCTTTATTCATTCAATAAACATAATAATATATATTTTTTTAATTTTTAGCTTCATCATAATTGTAAGGTTATTTATATAAAAACCAAATGTGAGGTCTACATTTGAGGCAAACTACTCTCTAGCACACAATAGTAATAGTAGTTTATGCAACGGTTGCATAATGATAGGCCTTAAAACACTAGTGCGGTTTTATGAAACTAGCTTTTAAGTGAGTTTCATAATAAGATCGCACGTGTGTTTTAAGGCGAAATTATGCAGATTTGCATACATAACTTTATCTACACACATATTATAAACGGCGACACGGCGACGATGGGGCCCCTCTGGCTGCGGCGACGGAAGCGCGCCGGCTTGTAGCTCATATTTGTATAGTTATGAACATTACGATACTAAAATCGATACTGTAATAACATTACAGTACAGGTTGTCATAATGGTGGTCATTTCCTACGGTTTTTGATTACATTATGGAGGTTTTATGATATGGGTGTAGATAAAATGATTATTATTTATCCAAAGTTATTACAGTTAAGTTGTTCAATAGGAAGACCTTGCACGAAAAATTGTGTTGAACTTACATATTCTGGAGTATTATGAAATTAATTTGTATCCTCCATAGAATACAATTCTCTTTACTGAACTGAACACCACAAAAAGAACAGAAAAGCACAAACTAACAAAATAAGGTAAAAGAACAAAAGGCAGTCTTATCCTATTTAGAGAAAATGATTGACAAAAATAGTTTAACTTTGTCAGGTGGTGTAAAACTCGATTACAAAGAAGTTTTTGGAGTTACATTTGCTAAATTTATAAGCAATCACAAATAACAGATTTACCTTTGTTCATAAATAAATTAATACATATGTAAATAAGTTTATTAATTTCTATCAAATAGGATGGCTAGAATACATAATAATGACAATCGGTTACAAACAACGGAGTAGACAATGCTAGGGCAGGATAAGTAATAGTACATTGTGCATCTAGGGCCGTAAGAAGGGGATAACTAACGAGAGTCTGTGAGAAGCCCGACGCCGATAGGCGAGGGCTTTTATGACTCGAGTTTGTTATCCCCTTACTGCCCGTGATACACACGTTTTTCATCACATTTGCGAGGAAATGAAATAAAAATTAGACAAAAAAAAGTATATATATTAATTTTATTCCCATTTTACATCGTGAATTACCATCAGGTGGGTGTTCATAAACTGAGCGTACGTTGCGATCAGCGCGGGGCAGCTCCGCCGGCTTGCGGTCGCGCGCCCCGCCGGCTGCGGCTCCCAAGCAGCTCCGCCGACCTGGCGCACTTAACTGCCCGCGGGAGTTCGAAACCATACAAAATCCATAACTCCCTAGGGAGTTATGGATTTTGTATGGTTTATAACTCCCGCTGACGGCGGGGCCCGTAGAGGAGCTAAATCGGCTATAGTTGCTCTATACGCCTGCGTATAATAACACCCTTTCCGAGCAAGTGTGATGAAAATCCCTTTAATGATGTTATGATGGCCGATTACATTGCAAAACTTGTTACCACTGCATGCACAATAGAATCAAGTTTGCTCATATAATACTGGGGATGTGATGTACAGACCCTATAATATTTTGTAAATACAGGACACGTAATTAACTAATGACAGTAACCGCATGAAGGATGGCACCTTTTTCCATCAACACCACAGCGACAGCCAGCACTAATGTCCCCGCGGCCGCCAGGGCCCCACCGCCGACCGCGCGTCACCCAACAGATCTCTGTCTTGCAGGCTGAGCACTTGATCCAATCACAACCCCACTTCTTAGTTATAATTGCACTGCATTCGGGGCACTCGAGAGCTTCTCCACGGGATATGAGCGTGTCGAGGAAGGCTCTAGTTCCCTCGTCGGTCTGGGCCAGATTTTGGTTGGTGGCTTCAGAATCTTGTTTAGCCCGGTACTGTTCACAGGTGTCGCCCTCGTGAATAGCCTTAAAAGAAATGGGAGAGAAACATTCGTCTTTTGGTCAATAAGAAAGATAAAGTTGAAAGACTACTAATTAATAATTTAAATGTATTAACATAGGTAATGCATATATTCGGAATATGCTCTTCAAGACCTTTCATTGGATACCAAATATAAAATGTTAATCTTCATTTTATTATTTTCGTGATGTGGAATTAATTAACTTATAGTCTAAGATCCGAATTAGAGACGATTTGCATCCATCTGTTTAATGGATGAAAATGATTTTATATCAAATTTAGTACCTATGTTAAAGCATATATCGCGAGTGGGTGAGCTAAAAAATTCCTGGGCAAGCTACGATTGATTAAAAATTGAAAAATTACTCTTATTAAACATTGCACTCATGAGTTTAACGATTAAATTAAATACTAACCTAAAGTAAGAAACCCTATATCAATAAAATAAAATATATAATTTACTATTGTACTTATTTGTGTTTATTTTTGTACTTGAGAAAACACGCATTAATATATAATAAATTATATATATATATATATATATATATATAAATATATTTAATAAATTAAAGTTTGGCCTGGATTTCTTTAGCTAACCCACTCTCAATATATTTTTCATTTCATTCATATATTCATCCATTAAACAGATGGGTGCTATCGTCTCTAATTCGGATCCTTAACTCTTTTAAAATTGGATTGAATGGTCATAATATAACCCTTGACATGCGGAACATCAAGACTCATTAAATGACGCCTTATTTGCCAAAGTAGTTTAGGAGCTACGAGGGAATAGATGAACATACCCAATAACCACATACTTTCATACACTGCACTAAACAAACTCATAACTCTCCTTGGGGATTCGCCGTAGTGGGGTAAGAATAAAATGCATGCAAATAGTGTTTTCATAGTAATGGTAGGTAAAAAGAAAGTAATTGTGGTATTGAGTTTGTGAGTACAACTGGGTGAGGCAAGAGTCGAATTATGTGAACCCTTTCTACGTCATGATAGAATGACAACGTAATAACCTGTCACAGCGCCAGTCATCAAACAACATTGCAAAATTGAAGTGAAAATAATTCAAAACTAATTTAAGCGTTAATTAATGTTAACCTGTTGAACGCCCCAGTCGGCCGTAGCCGACAGCAGATTTACGTTCCCTGACGCCACGATATGCCGTCTTCCATACAGATTTGCTTCGAGCGCTTGTGGCACGCTTTTTCGCCGTTAGCCGTGGCGTTCAAAAGGTTAACGAACACTAGTCTATCAAGAGCATTCTCAATAGATATAGGGTTTCGTAGCCTAGGTACTTACTACAAACGATAAAATCAATTTCTTGCAGTTTTGAGTTTGATTCATAATGTTCGTGTAAGTTGTATGATTCAGTAGTGAAAGTCAGTTTATTCCGTAGTCGCAACTTGCCCACACGCTGTTCATCATACTTCAACTATAACTATTAGGATAGGGTGATATTGAGGAATCACGAACGGAATGTTGACGTAGTAAAAGCCGTGAAGGGGAAATCAGACGGTTCACCTTTTGTTAATTTATCTCTTTCATTCAAAATGAAACGTCTGAATACAAAATGAATTAAGTGTGACGAGGAATGAATACTACGATAAACATTCACTCGAATGAGCATTCACCCGAGTGAACCCTCTGATTCTTCCTTAAGAGTATACGTTAAAAGTGTAAAACAGTGAAACTTATAATAGGTATTAGGTATACCTGACAGGCAACACAGTTAGTCCGCTTGCAGACGGGGCAGGGAAACCGAGTGACACCCGGTTCACATAGCGCCCAGCCAGTGCAGTCGCGGGTCCGACAGTGAAATGCGTTGCGAGTACTGCTCTCCGCCTCCGCTAGCCCTCTTGCTAACCATCGTTCATACTCTTCTGGAGGCAATAGCGCGCGAATTTCTCTTTCCTGCAAGGTTCCGGGACAGCCCATGGCAGGGCAGCACACCGCAGCTTCCTCGCAATGCTTTATAACGTCTGACAAGCAGTCCCTACAGAATGTGTGGGCACACTCTCGCAGCACCGCTCCTTGGCCCGCGGTATAATTTTCCATGCACACTCCACACTCGAACTCCTCAGCATTAGGAACAAGTGCCCGACGCTCTAAAAGTACTAATTCTGAATACACATCGGTTAAATTATTGCCATTAGTTCGGTCCACGTTTTCTTCCTTAACGGGTGCGGGGGAAGAAACTGTTAGATGTGATGCAGGTTGTTTATTTGTTTCTGAAAGAAATGGGACTATTAAAAATCATCATTTCATCTCAATATTGCAAATCAAACCTAAACATCGTGGGCTGGCATAACTACCAAAGACAGTTAGATACCTACCCAAAACATTAAAGATTGGGTACAAAAATAAAGTGTATATATTAAATGGTATGTGTGTGTGTGTATCTTCAATAAACTTTATAATTTCTGACCAGGTTCCACCAAACAGAGGTAAAACGGAGCATCGCAGTTCGGGCCCGCAAGCATGTTGAGAGGCGTATCATCGTCGGTACATAAAGTCCGTCCCACTATCCACCGTTGCAAATGGGCAGCAAGACCCAGAGATGCATCTGCGTGTCGACGCAGGTCACCCATAACCGATACTCGAGGCATCTTCATTCGCATAGGTCCTCGAGCTGCTTCTTTATCTTCAATCCATACTTCAATCCTAGTCAATCAAAAAGGCAATATATTACATACCGTCGAAATTTCGTATTAGGTACCAAAAAGAAGAGAAGAGTTACTTACGAAACCATGTCATTTTCATTTCTATGTTCATCATTTAGTTTAGATGTTGATGGTACTCTATTTTTTTTGTGATCGTTATTATCCTGGAGATTTTGCGGAATTTTCTTACAATCTATAGATTGAGATTGGGCCGGAACCAATTGTTTTTCATCAGCGCTTTTACTTGAAGAAGCGATTTCAAATGACGCGTTTTGTAAATTTTCTGTTACTATTGTCCGTGGTCGTGGTTTCGGTTTAGTTGCAGCTGCGATATTTGCACAACTGTTATTAGATGAAGCTGTCGAAGCTGTGCCAACAATTTGTGAAGAAAATGATAATACTGAGCATGATAGTCGCAACTGAGCCAGTTTCGCTGCAGCTTCTGCTGCTGCTCGTTCGTCCCCTTTTGCTATAGATTGTTCAAGTTGGTTGATCAAATCTCTACGTCTCGAATGTTGGTCAAAATATTCAAGATTGGTAGCAGCCTTACATTTATTATGGTTTAATACTTGCTGAATCCCTGATTCTATTAATGCGTTTGATAAATTTACAGTAGGCTTTTGCATTTGTTCTGTTTTATTAGGAGTTTCTTCACTGGTAATTGATTTTATGTTTTCTGTATTTCCTTTAGTTTCCTTACCATTTATAGGTTTATTTAGTGATTCCAAAACGGCGCTCTGCGACGCTCCATATAAAGGGAACGGCGATGAGCTAAGTGAAGTTTTAATCGAAGTTACTGGCGCCATTGATTTGATTGGTATATCTGTTTCTGTTCTAACTGTTTTACTGTTAATGACTTCATTACTTGATATATCTTTGGTGTTGGTAAGATTTTGTTTCGGCTTTTTATCTGATACCATGGGTGCCTTAGAAGTTTGAGTAGTCGAAGTTGCTTTCGATGCTTTCCGCAGTGGTTGCTCTTTAGATTTTAAAATATCGTTATCTTTCACTTTAGCTACAGGTGCTATAAGGTTAGGATTTAAAACTGTCTCCTGCTGTACCAGAGAAGATATAACAGGCTTTGTAACGTAGTTAGATGATTTTGTTGGTGTAATGCATTCTGTTGGAAGCTGATGTTGATGCCCTGACTGCAAAAAATATAAACTTCTCGTTGTATCCTTTGCTGGCGCGGGATTAGAGTTCAACAATGACGATATTTTCAAAGGTGTGTTTAAATGGTTATTACTAGTGATTGACGGCTCAAAGCTGTTATTGTTTGTATTTTTCGGAATATTCGATTTACTTGGACTACTTTGCGCGATTCCTTTCAATTCTCTGCCAGTTGCTAAGGATATATCTTTTCTTGTTTTAATGTTGAGATCTGACACTTGAAAGTCTTCTTGTTTCACAATATCTCTTGAAGGCAAATGCTGCAATACAATTGGTTGGGTCACCACGGCTGTTTCTGTGACAGACGTTGTTTTAAAATTTTCCAATGCTTTTACACCATTTAGATTGGTTTCTGCCGACACGCCCTCTGCCTTCTTTTTTATTTTAGGGTCAGCGCTTTGGATTGATGGTTTCACGTCTTCACAAATTCTGGTACCTATTCGAAGAGTAGGAGCATCAATCGACGGGGCCATTGAAGATGTTGTAGTAGTGAAATTAGTATTCAAATTATTAATATGCTTGGCATCATGCTTAGCTTTTTTTGGCAACGAATCTTTCATTTCTTTCAACATTTCTTTTAGCTTTTGTTTTTCGTCAGCTCTGGTCACACTACTTGTTGAAGCATTGCACACCGACATTTTCGTTTGAGTAAAATGGTTCGAAGCACAATGGGCTGGTTTATTATCACTCACAATATACTTTTTATTTAATTTCATTTTTTCCTCAGTTACACAATATACACAAGTGACAACCGAATCATTATATTTTCGAAGACACCTCGTACAAAACAACATATCTGCTTTTGAGCGTGGTTGTAGCTCTTGGGGATTTCTTTTGGTACTTTCATTACCTAGGTCTAAGGCTTTTAATTTGCACGATTCAATTATATCGGCAGCCTGTTTGTCTAACTCACTAATACTCGGCAATATTCTTTCGGGAATCGTTTCGACGGCGGAGTTCCTTTTCCTGTTCTCAAAAATTTGTTTCAAGAAACTCTTCTCCGTACGGATTTTAGGAACTTTAACCTCTTTTTTAATGTATTTCTCTGGCTTGCAATCCGGGGCGTCGATTCTCGGCAAAGGCGGGTCGTCCCGATCTAATTTGGCACTCATCTGTGTTGTTATTTCTTCTTCTGGTATAGTGGGGTTACGATTGGTGTCGGCGAAGGGGCGGCGCGGCGGCTGCGGCGCGGGGCGCTTGCACGAGCGGCGCGGCGGCGGCGGCGCGCGGCGCTTGCCGGGCACGTGCGGCGCGCGCCGCTGCAGGCCCTCGCTCGTGGCGCGCCGCTCCCTCTCCAGCCAGTCCCTGCTCTCGCTCGTAACTCTACGCGTGGAAGGTAGACTGAAAGCGTCGTAGCCGCTGTTTTCTCCTCTATAAAGTCCGTACTTGCGGTGAAGGGTGAGGTCGCGATCGTGATGGAGTCTCAAGTTTCGGTCGCGCACTCTCTTCTTGTAAGAGTCCGTAGGAGGACCAGCGGGCGGCAGAAAAAACGGCGTCGGGTGATGCCGGTAGCGTTCCGGAGAGAAGAAGGAGAAGCTGGCGACGGTGCGGTCGGACCCGACGCTGGAGAGGCTCTCGCTGGAGCCCGCGTCGTCGCGGCGCAGCCACGCCAGCAGCGTCCACAGCCCGCCCGACAGCGGCCGCGCGCGCGCCGGCTCCGCCTCCGCCGGCGTCGTCACGCTCATCACACCACTGAAACACGATGTTTTTTTGTTAAGGCACTTATATTTTTTTATTATAATTATATCATATGTATACTTGACGCGCCCATAACCTTTATTCAAAAACTACACACAACGCTTCAGCTATCGTTATTGAGAAGTTATTTTATTAGTTTCGGTCGGCTCTATTGTATAATGGTTGATGGTTGGTTGGTTGGTTTTACGACAGTTCTTTTTAGAAATATGACGATAATAATATCAAACAAAACAATCAACAAATGTTATTCAAAATAAAAACCTAAGAATATTCTTCTGCCATCATCATAATGCTAGCATTAGCGAGTGAGAGAATAACAGTATTATATTGCTTTATTTTTGTATCAGATAGGTACTTACCAACGACCCGAAGAAAGATGCACGGATGTAGGTTAATTAAATACACAAACTCCTAAAATAGGGCATATCGGCCTCATTTTCGCACATCATCGAATATATATACTTGAATCAAAAAATGCTTCCCACTTGAGAACTTTATTTTTATAATTTTGAATGTAGGTTTCGGTAAATGAGAATGATGCACAGTACTCGTAGTCATAAAGCGATTATAAAGCTTGTCGTAATGTGTCCGGAGAACAAAGCGAGGCGGCACGGTGCGCAAGCGCGGTGTGCACTGCGCGCGCGCCTCCCGCCCAGCTATATTTAGCAGAACTTCGCGACTGTTTTTGCTATTTTCATTTCATTCTTGCGCGCCCCGACCTCACTTAAATTTGGCTTCCTGCCGAATTCTAAACGATGCAGGGGATTGTTGAAAACTATTATATGTATACACTCAAAAACTTCGTAACATGAAATTTTATTAACTTAATTTAATATCTACAACTTTCATTATTATATCAATGTGTAGCGCACGCCTAACATGTAACACAATAAATAACAATTTGTCCACAACAACAATGTTGTCTATGTTAGGTACTCGGTCTAGTTGGCGGGCGCGGCTTTTGCTCGCTTGGAGTGGGTCTCGGTGGCGCCGTGTACGATGAGGAGTGCAGCCGACACCCGCGCCGTCAGCTCCACCTGGCTCAGCTCGTGCGCCCACGACACGCGGCCCCAACGCTCAGCCTGTCACAACAGATACTCAGCTTTAACCTCGTCACCACAAGCGACTAGTGCACTGAGCACCGGACCAGTGACTAGGGTGCTCAAACATGCTTCAAGCTTAAAATTTATTAATATTGTCCTATCTCGACGGCGATTAAAGGGTAAAAACTACATCGGAACAGATGATCCGGCGATAAGCGTCGAGTTAGCGTACCCAAAAACACTAGGTACCGTAATCAATAGTACCCTCATTGTATTTAAAATGTAAATCTCACTGTATCTTTAAAAATAGACTTATGGAGCATTATCTGTCCCTTCCGCTGTAACATTGTATTTTCCTGTAATTTATGTCTCATTCTCTACTATGGCTGAATTATTTGCATATCCTTAAATAATATATATATTTGTGAGGTCTTGCAAATTTAGAAAATGTTTTAACTTAAATTTTTACACCACCTGCATTAAACTTTTTGCTCATTATTTTCTCTGTTGTGGTTGTCTGGAAGAGATCGCTATCTAGCAATAAGACCGCCTATTGTTCCCTAACTTTATTTTGTTAGTGTATGCTTTTTTGTTCTTTTTGTGGTGTTCAATAAAGAGTATTGTATTGTATTGTACCCGATTAGTTCTAACTACTACAAAAAATAGTACATTTGAAACTTCCGACAAAGAATAGAATTTTCTACAAAATCCAGATAATATATTCCAAAATATTGTATATCCCAAAAAATAGTACCCAAATAGTACCGCTGGCTAACGAAGTCTCAATTTCGTAGCTCTAACAGAAGCTGAGCTATTTCATACCAAACACGGGTAAAATATTGTGCACCGTCAAGCTAGCGTACCCGACCTAGATCACACAGAATGCCATTGAATTCCTAAACCAAACCAAAAAATTGTACCCCTTTTACGACAAAAACAAAAGAAAAGCTAAGTTGAACATTGAAAAAAAAATGGATAATAGTACTAACATCCTTATAGCCGGAGAGCATCGAAATCCCTCTAGTTAGTGTGACATACTATCATTATTAATTGATCCAGGCACCTGGCAGCTGTTCAGCGGTGGGGATGAGAGTGGTTGGGCAACAAAGGGGTTGTAAAAGCAATTGAAGGTGTGCAATTTATAGAGCTCTTGATTTGGTGTGGTATTATAACTAATTATGTATTTAATTCGGATCAGAAAATCGGAGTCAGAACAACATCTAGGTCTATACGTTTTTTGAATACTGATTAAAGATCAAGAAAGTCAAATAATCGCCAAATATAAGTTTTGTATGAGAATACTGAAACAACATTAAAACTGAATTTATTGATTATTATAGTGAACAAACCCTTCCTTTAATTAAAAGAATATTTTGTTAAATACTGGTAACACTAACCTGGTACTCTTATTTTGTTAAATACTGGTAACACTAACCTGGTGCTCTTTTTTTGTTACATACTGGTAGCACTAACCTGGTACTCTTATTTTGTTACATACTGGTAACACTAACCTGGTACTCTTATTTTGTTACATACTGGTAACACTTACCTGGTACTCTTATTTTGTTACATACTGGTAACGCTTACCTGGTACTCTTATTTTGTTACATACTGGTAACACTAACCTGGTACTCTTCTTTTGTTACATACTGGTAACACTAACCTGGTACTCTTATTTTGTTACATACTGGTAACGCCGACCTGGTACTCTTATTTTGTTACATACTGGTGGTAACACTAACCTGGTACTCTTCTTTTGTTACATACTGGTAACACTAACCTGGTACTCTTCTTTTGTTACATACTGGTAACACTAACCTGGTACTCTTCCTCAAGTCGCGCAAGGAATACTGCCTCTTTGGGTTCCAGATACCGCTCCATACAGGTTAACATGAGTAAGGGTGACTTCAGGGCTTCCACTCCAAAACAAATTGCTGTGAATGAAAATGTATAGGATAGAGAATCCTGCATGATGCCTTAAGTCTTATTTTAGCTTATTAATTTATAATACTGAGAAATATATACCATTAAGTGCTGGAAAGTCAAATGACAAATAGTATCTTGCGAGGACTGCCCGTGTTTCTGTTGAGACAGGGGGAAGCTCTAGCCCTCGGGAGATTTCTTGGGTAACATTGAAACGTTTCTGAAACCATTCTATAACTGGTGTCCATTTTCTTGCTTGTACTGCTTTCAACTCGTCTTCACCCTAAGAAAAATATTAGAATTAAATGGACAATACAGAAACTTAATTCATTTGGTCACTGCTAATACATTAGAATTGATATTTACATTATAATTACCTCGGAATGGAAGAGAAGTGTGTCCGTAGGTATATAATCCAACAAGTAGCTGGCTATGTCATGGGAAGTCAGCTTTCCTGGATTGTCTAGTGCTGTATTACACAATGCAGTCTAAAACAAAGAAATAAGAAAACACAATAAAATTAAAATTATTATAGTTACTAAAGTAAACTTTTTATTTTTTCATTATTTTGTTGTTTCTTAAAAGCATATTTGATTATGCAGATCTCTTTTGCCATATTCAGTCAAGTCTTGTAGGTCCTTCTGGGAGACCATCCCTCCTAAATTAAACTGTGGCTGGTATCTGATGATTCCAAAATGATGACTTAGTGTCCTTTACAAGATTTTGTAGTAGTTGCAGCTTATTTTTACGCATGAGGACCTAACACACTAGCTTTTATCGCGCATCCGTCACTTCTTCACTAATAGGCAGGTGCGGAAGGGACGAATGCTTTACGTGCACGATAAAAAATTGTGTGCTAAAGGGGCTGCACTATGTAAGATACAATAGGCAAATTTATGCCATTATTTACTAATTACCAGGTGCATGGTAGGTGGTGTAGTATGGTCGGTCTGCGCGTCCCACTCGGCAGCCAAGGCGCGCGCCAGAGGCTCGCTGTCCACGGACAACACGCGCCCGCCGGGCGTCTTCAGCCGCCGGTGGTCCAAGGTCACTTCCCATTTATTATCGCTCTGTACTATGCCAGTACTACGGAAAAATCGCTTACGGGTCGCTGCAATATATAAATCGTATTTTTGATAAGTGTCCTAATTAAGTTTTTGTAAGAAATATGATCAAAATTGTAAATATTCCAACCATAGTTTTGATGTCGGAAGAAGTGAGGTAATCGTGCTTTAATTAAGCCGGAAAAGGTTTTGGTTGAGAATGCATGCATATTAAAAACTGATTTATAAACAATTTTAGTAATGCACTAGACCATTCCAGTTTGCAAATATCCAATAGAAATTATGTACTGTAATAAATAATATCCATCGGCTCACTATGAACAGTCGGTTAATTAATGGCAAAGAATATAGTAACTATAAAGGATTAATAATGGTCAATGGTCTGTCATGTCCATCATGTCATCAGTTGACAGGTGTACTTGTGTGACATTTCTAAGCCGTATTTTTATTAGAAGCGGTTTACATTTCCCTTAAAAAAGGAGCGGTTAAACCATAAACCAAAACTTTAATTTTGTAACATAGACAAAGAGAATGTATAGGTAGGTAGGTACTTATAATTTGTTTACCTTGTCTATATTCATTAATGGCTGCGGATACCTAAATCAACATTTCTAGTTTATTCTTTGTTTGTCAATCTGTTTATTACTGATAAGTTGATACAATCTCGTGTTTATTACTCAAATTGAAATTGATAGTGATATTTTGCGACGATGTCTCCTATGGATTTTGATCTCTAACACAAACTAGTGATTGTGCCGTTTTTTCTGGACAGAAGTGAAGTGAAGTGGACGCGCTCTTGGGCAAACCAATAACAAGCTAAAAATACTTTTTCTTCGTAACATAGCAATTTGTAAACTCAACTTTCTTTTCTTATTTGTGATGTACCCACATTCCAACAGCGCTGAAGAAGAACAGAAGACGAATCTGATTCCGAGTGTGAAATTGCTTCACTCCAAAAGAAAAGGAATATTCATACACCCGTCGGCTATGTACAAAAGTAGTGCCCTTTGCTGCACGAAAAATATAACACTTACAATAACAAATAGTTTCCTTGGGTAAAGTCTTGGTAAGGACAGGAAGGATAACGAAAATGAAATTACTAGAGAGTGGTCGCCTGGAGGCGCTGAGCAGCGCCTTGTCGATTCTCAACGGCGACAGCGCTGTGCAGGCGCGCATCGAAAGCTACAGCTGCAAGATGGCTGGCACTGAGAAAGCCTTCTACAAGCGGTTTACAGCTGATGGAGAGACCTCTAGAGACTTGCAGGCCTTGTCCCCTCCTGAGGGGGCCATGTATAGGTACACCCAAATTTCGGCCATCGCTTTTTTACATCATTAGCCTATCGCTTAGTAGTTATGAAGTATACAAGCTTGTCTGCTTTTAAAACGACATACTTCATTTTTGATAAAATTGCTATTTCTATAGACTTAATTTTGTTCATGCAAATGTATATTAAGTGAATTAAGTTCAATAATTTGAATAGATAAATCACCTCTGCTTAAGGGGAAGTGCCAGCAAAGTGCTTTGTATATTGTAGTTATTTAAAAGTATTTATGGCAAAGTTGATAAAAAATAAAAGCATTAAATTGGGAGGATTGATGGGTATTTCAATGAAAAGAAAATTAAATGATGTCATCTTTTTTAGGGTTCTGTACCAAATTTTGAAAAAACAAACTTGTAGCTTATTCAATCACTTGGTGTCTGTCTGACAACCCTTTTTTTCTCAGGAACGACTTAATGTATTGAGCTGAAATTTGGCATAATTTTAGGATTTAGAAGCACGCACAAGATGATAAATCTTAATTAAGAAAAACTAAATTTAATTAGACTCAAACTGAAAGAAAAGTTACATCCAAGGTTTAATGTGCTTTGGTTGCTGCAGACTTTAATGAGTATAATATGTTTTATTCTAGCCGAAGCCTTTCTGGAGATGAAGATGGTGTGCTGTGCGACACCATATCACGGAAGACACTTTTCTATTTAATTGCTACACTGAATTCAGCTTTTCCAGATTATGATTTTTCAATGGCAAAGGTAATTATTACTTATAATTCTCCACTGATGCATATTAAAAAAAAAAAAGGTCAAGTGCGAGTCTGACTCGCGCGCCGAGGGTTTCGTACTTATGTACGAAAAAGATACATTACCTTGTAGGTACGGAACCCTAAAAATGAAAAAATAGCTTTTAACAATGTGGTAACCACTTACAACCCACCTATGAAATAAGACAAAAAATAACTTTGGCAAGCTCTTATCTCCGTGCAATCATCGAGCGTGATACGACCTTGCAAAGGTTATTTCCATTTAACTTTTTTTTTATGTGATGTAATTACAAACTTACGGTTTTCGGACTTTTTCCTTTACTTGTGCTGACTAGAGATGCAATGGATATCCGGCCGGATACCGGATAGTAAAAACTTGGATCTGAAATACGATAAAACAAATAAAAGCCATCAGAAATAAACAAAATCAACGTCAGTTATTAAATTAAAACTTAGTTTCCTTTTATTTAAGTATAAAACTAACACGTCACATCACGTCGTGTACGCCGTATATTCCCTACTGACGTAATAAGGCGCGTATTTAACCTCAAAGGGTCTGCCCGGCACTTACAATTTGTAACAAGTTAAAACTTGCTCGCCGCGCGAGGGCCACGCAAGCTAACACAGCTTTAGAGATAGCTCGTGTGCGGCTGGATATCCGGTTGCCAGATATCCGGCTATCTGGCCGATGGCCATGCCGGATATCCGGTATCCGGCCAAACCACTATCCTTTGCATCTCTAGTGCTGACACTACTTCTTGCCAAATTTCATGATGCTAGGTCAACGGGAAGTACCCCTTGAAAGTATCAAAATATGTGACATAAACGGCCGTATCATTTGATTGCGTTGACTTAGAAGGTTGATTTTTTCACAGCTTCAAGAGATTGCAGACTTGAGTATTTGATATTAATTTTATTTTGATACCTCCACGCGTTCCTGAGGAAAAGGTCTTGACAGACAGAAAGACAGACAGATGGGCAAACAAGTGATCCTATAAGGGTTCCTTTTTTGCTTTTGAGGTACAGAACCCTAAAAGCAGCAATTAATTGTTCAACATATAATAAAATATATGTTTAAATGCTGAAGGTGTGTGAAATCTTTTGTTACAGAGTAGTGAGTTTAGTGCTGAGCCGTCTCTGAGCTGGGTGCAGGGCGCGGTGGACGGTGCGATGTCGGCAGTGGGCGGCGCGCGCTGGCGCCAGCTACGCGCAGCGCTTTGGTCTGCTGTTGAGGAGGAGGTGGTGCTTCCCGAGTGCCGCATCTACAGCTACAGCCCTGACCTGGCCAGCGACCCCTTCGGCGAGCCTGGCTGCCTATGGGTTTTCAACTACTTCTTTTACAACAGGAAGCTCAAACGGATTGTATTTTTTACCTGCCGTGCTATGAGGTTAGTGTCAATGACATATTAAAGAAAGACACGTTATAATCCATACTCAACGCATTTTAAAAATGTGACTTAGATAATTTTCTTCTTTTTTCTCTTTGGCCAGTGCAACTTTAGGTGACATTTGACGTGCGGATATTACACATTAATTTGGAATATGGCGATCCATGTATGAACAAAATAAATGCATTTTAGTACGTTGAATGTATCTACAAATGAAAATAAAGCATCAGTTCATCCTTTTAAATTTTTTTGTAGTATTATGAACCGACATTTGGCTCAAGAATGTCTTTATTGAGAACATTTTCAATAGAGCACGACATGTGTCACTCGGCCAAAAGTCCGCGCATGACTAATTGAAAGGATCACAATTGGGTTGCTTTCTGGGTTTAAATTTTGAGCTTGAAAGACGCATCTTTGGTTTTTTAATATCATTGGTTAGTGTACGTTGTTTTCATTTAGGTCAATCCTAGAAAATTTATTTCATTCATTGTTATTTGTTTGCTAGTACAATCAGCCCCTATTTGTCATGATTACCCGGAATTCATAGATATCTTATTTTACAGCCCTGTGTGTGCTGTTGACTCTGGTGTGGATTTTGCTATGGATGAAGATGAAGAATATAATTAAGTCATGATTTCAATATAATATTAATAAGTAATGCACATGTCCCACAAAAAAAAACTGTTGATTAATACTTTTTTTTTTTCAAACTTATTATACCCACTAATTTACATAAGTTAATCAAACCACTATCACACTTACACATAAGTTCTCTGTTTTTTACAATATATTATACGATAGTCAATATGATACAGTGCAGAGCATTTGAAAGGTGTTAAAACGGTAGCATAAGTTGCCAAATAAGTTTGTTTTCATGGTAATTAGATTATCAACTTCTATTTTAATGTACTGTAAGATTTAACATAGGCTTTTAGGTATCTTTTTTGTTATAACTTTTTCCTATGATATTGCTTATCATCATATCTAGATGTGATCGAACTCACGTTGAAATGAGATTCAAAAGGCGTTCAGAAAGTTACGACCGTGATGGTAGTTAAGACCTGGTTATGCACGGAAGTAGTTTTTACTTTTCGGATCTTCTAAATTTGTCATCAAATATTGGTTAACTTCCAAAAAGACTCACGAATACTGAGTAAATCGCGCACGGACTGACATAGGGTTGCCAATCGTACTATAATATTTAGTATTGTACTATATTTTGGCTCTGTGTACTATATACTGTTGAAAAAATATATAGTACGTTAAAATACTATATTTCGGTCAGACTTTACATGGGCTTTGAGTTGGCCAGTTCCAATAGGCATTTTCACAGCTGGGATAGCCACAAGATGCGCAATCGGAATGTCAGTAAGCCGAATTTTGTGTATTTTATTCAACCAATCATTCCTTACACTCTTTTTAAAAGGTTTTTCTTTAAAGTACTATATTTTCTTTCAGTGTACTATTTTATATATACCTTTTACTGGAAAATACTATATTTGCCCCTGCAAATAGTTGGCAACCCTAGACTGACATGATCCATTTACCGATATCACTCTTCCTAGCGCTTTTTCTGGTCTCTTCTCTAATGCTGAGTACGCTTATCCATTTACCTTTAGAAATATTATAAATGCGAAAGTTTGTTCTGTTTTCATGGCCAAACGGGTTTACGGATTTCCTTAAAAATTTGAACATGATTTCCTTAAAAATGTACACATGATTTCCTTAAAAATTTTAACATGTAGCCTGTTACATGGTTTTCAGGAATACAGGAATTAAATACAAGAAGTATGAGAAATGCATCTCGTCGGTGCAGATGGCGCTGTTTACCCTGATAAGTCAACGTAAATCGTTATAATTACCTATTTATTTATATTATTATAAATGTAGAAGTGTTTGTTCGTTTTTACCTCTTTCATGTCAAACTGGAGTTTGACGTGATTTTTTGTACAGCGATAGTTGAAGAGCCCGGAAAGGGTCGTAGCATACTTTCTATCCCGAAAAAATGCATAGTTCTCGAGGGAATACTGATAAACGCATCCCACGCGAACCAAGTCGCGGGAAAAAACTATTCTTGTCTATAAAGTGTTTGCGTTTATCCCTGCCGCATTTATTTATGGCATTTATGACAAGAAACAACGAAAATTGCTTGAAATCAATCGCGATGAGTTAGCCAAATGAAGAAGTCAATAATAATTTTGAACTCAAACTATAAAATATGTTGAGTTGGCTGGCTATCCACCAGAACTGTGCTAGGGTGATATAAGCGGTATGCGAGAAAAAAATTCCACCAATAGGATCAAATCAATTTGAAATGACAATCCTATTCGTTTTCTCTCATTTCCCTTAGTTGGGGTGTTGGACGATCGTGTGATACCAGCATAAAGAAATAACAAGAAACCAATATTCATAGTTATGGTAAATTCTTGACGCTTTCTAATGTTTACAATTTTTTGTGCTTTTATTCTATGTTTTTATTCGCACACATTGTAACCAAAGCAACTAACACAAGCCTTAATAGAAAAAAATTGTTTTACTTTCTTCATTTCAATGTATTAATATTACTTAATAAATTAATGATAGGTAGCGTTTTGACTAGATTGGTGGTTGTAGTATGTCAAAGGATACAGTTTATTCTGACCTTATCTCTGTAAATAAATATATGAATATCTTATATTAAATATATGAGTCTTGTATACATTTAAGGTACAATATAAGAATAAAGTATGTGGTAGCGGAACCCATATCTTAAGTCACGTAGAAATCCGCCTATATTTTAGGGTGGCACTGAATATTGTTAGAAACTTAACATTGAATTATACATTTTTCCCCAATTAATTTCTTTTATTTTATCCTCGTGTTTGACAGCAATGTATTAGGGTTCCATCTGAATTTTTGTACAGATAGAAGATGGACCCGCGCATACGGATAAATTATAACAGTAGTAAAAATTCTTTTTGAACGCCACGGCTAACGGCGAAATCGTGTGCCACGAGCTCTCGACGACGGCTGTAGCCGACGCAAAAGTATGGAAAACGGCATATCGTCGCTGCGCGTGCAATACCGTGGAACAGCACTTTGTAAAAACCGCGTATCTGCGGTTTTTGCGATTTTACAGGAACAAGAAAACACTGACTTAAATGACTGATAAAATCCGGTTTTTCTTGTTCCTGTAAAATCGCAAAAAACGCAGATACGCGGTTTTTACAAAGTGCTCTTCCGCGGTATTGCACGCGCACCGACGATATCGTGGCGTCAGGGGCACGGAAAACTGCCGACGGGCACAGCCGACTGTGGCGGTCGAAGGGTTAAGGCGACACCTATAAAATATGTTCATCACAGTTGTAATTCACACAGTCAGCCAGTTGTTATTATGCTGAGTTGGGACGTGGTTGGGACATTTTTGTAACAGTTGGCACTGTTCTAGGTACTTTTTCGTGTTAACGTGTTTTTTTTGTGCTCTGTTATGAATAAATGTCTTTTCTTTCTTCTCTTTTCTTTTCTATCTTTAATTCGGTTCTTGACTTGACTGCTTTTCAAACAATATTTCAGGATGCTCAAGGGCGTAACCCAGCTTGTCATACACACTACATGAAACATAAGGTATTTGCTGGGTACGCCCAAAAGGATGTGGCCGATTTAAAAGTCAAAAAAAAAGATTTCGTAGTTAAATTTCCTCATTTTCAAGGAAAAACCGCTAAATGTATTTGGTATTTTTAAATTTACCGCTAAAACGCTATCCACTGTCAGCTCTCGCATGTGACGTCATTTTAGGTACTGGAATTACTGGATGAAATTAACAAAAATATACCCCAATTCGTTATGAATGTAAAGAAGCGGGAGCCAGTAATGTATAACAGGGAATACACGACCCGATAAATCTGTACGAGCGCGAAAAGATTCACAAGCCACTTTTGCTTAAAAATATATCTCTAATAACCAGTGATCGACAACACCCGTGCCACACCGCGGGATTCAAAGAGGAAATAATAATATGGACATGACATGATTCGCAAAAATTAAGAGTTATGTTATATGTATTTGTCAGAAGTCAGAATATTTAATAAACTCATAAAATGTATTATTTTTCATTAAAGAAAATATTGATAAACTTTGGTTTTATTTTATACTGCGTAAAATATTACGTGCACTCATATAAAATTATGTAAGTGTTAAAACATAATCATTTGAAGTGCATAAAAACCCCTGTTCCCTACTTACTGAAATGAGAATATATTAGTTTCCTTTACCGATTCGAATGATGGAATCCCGGGGAATATCCATATTAACATAATGATTGAGGTCATTGACACCATATGGCACGGGTCTTGCCGATCACTGCTAATAACACATATCATAGCACACAGGCAATTTCTTCTTCGAAAGTGTTGCCAGTGGAGTACAACTATGACTGGCCAGTCACTGTTAATGTGTCAATAAATAGTAAGGAACTGCTCATAGCAATTCTCGCGATGCTTACTTTTGCGGTGTCAGAACGCGAATCTGACACCATCGCAGGTTCAGTCGCATGGCAACCACGGCCCTTGACACCCGTTTAAGTGACACTTATAATTATCTAGTACAACTCCACAACCTACGAGACCGCACCACTGAACCAACCGTCCACAATGGTATGATAGCGTGTGAATCAAGCAATATTACTTTTGTATGTACGAGGGGCGGCTGAAAAGTTATCTACCTAACTATGAAACAAAAGACGATCATGGCTAGTTTTTTTTTATTTTTCAATATAGTCTCCTGACAGGGAAATGCACTTATTACATTTATCAATTAAAGACATTAACCCGTTAAAAAAAAACTTTAGGTTTATCATCGAAAAAGTCATTAACAGCAGCCTTCATGTCTTTATCGGTTACGAATCTTCGTCCCCTCAGTTCTTTCTTCAAAAGTCTGAACAGGAAGTAGTCGGGTGGGGCCAAATCTGGACTATATGGAGGGTGGTTGATTACTTCGTACCCATTTCCATTAATTGCTAGCTTCGTTAAGGGAGCAGTATGCACAGGTGCGTTATCATGCAAAAGCAGAATCCCTTTACTGAGTTTGCCCCTTCTTTTTTCTTTTATGGCTTCTCTGAGCTGGTCAAGTAAATCTGCGTAATATTCAGCATTCATTGTAGTTTTTTTTGGCAAGTAATCTACAAGCAGAATTCCTTCCGCATCCCAAAAAAATGTTGCCATTACTTTGCCTGCTGACGGGCGCACCTTAAATTTCCGAGGAGGCTTTTCATCCTTGAATTTCCATTGTAATGACTCCTGTTTACTTTCGGGATCCCACTGACGAATCCAAGTCTCATCACAGGTTACTATTCTAGAAATAATTTCCTCCTCTTTTCCACGGCTCATGTCTAAAAATTCCTCGCAACATTGAACACGTCTGTCCTTGTCAAACGGAGTCAACATTCTAGGGATCCAGCGTGCACTAACCTTAGACATGTGCAAATGTTCATGAATTATTTCATTGACCCATTCTTTACTAATGCCCACATCCCTGGCTAACTCCCACTGCTTAATTCGCCGGTCTTCTAAAATAAAATTTCTCACTTTGGCCACAAAACAGTTCGGTGACAGCGGAAACTGGTCGCCCACTACGAGGATCATCTTCAAGGCTCTCACGGCCAAGCTTAAACTGTTTCGACCAGAACTATAATGTAAATTCAGAAGGGCACGAACCACCAAAAACAGGTAACATACGCGGTCTAATCTGCGAGGGTGTATTTCCTTCTTTAGTGAGAAATTTTATCACTGCACGCTGCTCAATTTTAATCAGATTATTTTTTTCTTGCGACACTTTGAAAACAATCCAGTCCCAAAAAAAGCGGGAAGCAAGAAACAAATGAATGTTGGTGATTATGAAAAAAGAATAATCAGTGAACACGACCTCATAGTGGCCAGTATTATTTTCGCATAACATATAAGCTAGGTAGATAACTTTTCAGCCGCCCCTCGTATGTCGTAAGAACTAAGACATCAGCAATAGGGTGCAGGTAAGCCATGGCGCTGGCGTTTGATAACCTTCTATGAGACTTCTTTTACACAAAATTGTACTGATAGGCATATCCTTCTTTTGAGATCTTTGGCAAGTACATATAACATTTCTCCAAGTTCAAAGAAAATGGAAAAGTGTTTGGAAATAAAACGTGTTTTGTTTTTCTTCAAAAATATAATGAACAATCAAAACAATATCTTTATCGAACTATACAACACAGATGTGGATCTTAAAATAACTAAAAAAATCTAGTCGAATTTATCCTTACAACTAAATAATATATATTTACATGATAAAAATTGTATTTATGTACAAAATACATAGATTTATACCTGTAGATAATTTTCTACTAAGTGCTGTATCCGAATTCAGTTTAATAATTATTTTGAAACTATGTATCGTTTACATGGGCAATAAGTAAGATATCGGCACGTCTAGCACAACATGACCGTTTGTCAGTCATGCGTCTCTCACGAACTGGACTAACTAGAGAGAAACGCACTATACAAAAAAAATACAATCGGGCATGATGTGCTATCTCCCCTACGTTGTCTGTATTGGCTAGGACAACTTGCAACGACTTAAGCTGGCTACTCACATACCTGCGGCAATGGCGATATAGGGTGAAGAGGGATGACCAAAAAACGCTTGCTTGATTCTGGTGTGTTGGCCAGCAGGGGAGATTTGTTAACCTTTTGACCGCCACAGTCGGCTGCAGCCGGCAGCGGATACAGGGTAAAAACGTCCTTCGCAACCTTAACTTAAAGTTGAAATTCGTGTTACTTCTCAGACATGCTTGGCGTTCCAAAGGTTAAATCGCCTCCTTCACAGGGGATTCAAACCTGCTTGCTACCCTAGAACGTTTCCTGCCATCCTGCCGCAACTTGCGTATGTAGGGTGATCGGTGCAATTTTGCAGTCAGTGGGTTGATGACCGCCGAACGAACTGGAGGCGTATTTGTTTGTGCTTTTTAGCGAAAGATAAATAATAGTATGTGGCCAAATTCAGAAACGCCACTTAAACATTTGACTAGAGATTAAATAGTTAAATGTCCATCAACTAGTTGTCATCCTATACAAACACGTCACTGAAACGTCCCTTTAATTAAAGATCAATTTGAGTGGCCTTTCTGAATTTGGCCATGGAAAAACAAATGGAAGTGTGGCACGGATTATAAAAGTGTCCAGAGATCGGCCCCCATGTGGGACAAAGAGAATTCTGAGTATTTCATAATATTTCAACAGTCTACTTATCTCCATTCGAAAATTTCAATTCGTGCATGAATATCATGTAGCATAGTTGTTTACGTTTCTGTAACATTTCTTTTACCCAGTACCTCTTTTTTCTCTGTGAAAGTTTCACTGAAAAAGCTAATGTCAACCTAATTTTCTGGTTTCGATAATGTTGGCGCCATCTTTAAATGTGTTTCGTGACACGTTCAATCTCACATTGAACGGCAAGCACGTGTGTAATGAACCTCTTAAATCACCCCGCTCGTCTTGTAACCTAAATCACCCCTGCCGCAGGTGTGTGTATAGCCGGCTTTATAAAGGAATAGCCCGACTACCGTCGCACAAGTCGCGCGGATCTTGCAGAAGGATAATGTTATCTGTCACCCACATATACGTGAGCGTCGAGTTGACGTACCCTTCGAAGATATCCAGGATCTGATGATTCCAAAAAATAGTGCCTAAATAGTACCCAATTAGTACCGAGTTAGAAAAAATAGTACCTTTGTAATTTCGGAGATATGAGCCTTGTTTAACGGGTACGCTAACTTGACGTCAAGCTGGCGTACCAGTTTTGGATCTCAAGAACGGTGCTGTTCCCAAATATGCTCTATATCCCAAAAGATAATGCACAAATAGTGCCTCAAATAGTACCTCTTTTACGACAAAAACATAAAAGAAAACCTAAGTGGAACATAAAAAAAAAATGAATGCCAACTTCTACATACAAACTAATTTTGGTACAGACGCAAACAGAGAGGAACTTTATAACGGTTAGTAAACGATTATACTGAAAACTTAAGTAAACAGATGCCGTTACTGTTATGTTTTAACCACCATGTTTCATGTTTAACGTGCTGAGTAAATGTACGAAGATGTAGCTATACGACCGAAAAACTCCTAATACTAAGATACCGCAAAAGGATAAAACCTAGTTTGCTATAATCTGCGTTATGCCAACCCATCTGGCTATTGCAATGAATATTAAGTAAATTAAAACTTTCACTTACATTCTGCTTAAAAGATTGAAAGCACAAATAATAAATATAAATAAAATAATACTTTTGTACGTGACAGTACTATGACAATGAAGAATATTCATCCATGTGATCTCGGTCGCGTACGCCAGCTTGACGGTGCAAAATATTTTACCCGTGTTTGGTATGAAATATCTCAGTTTCTATAAGAGCTACGAAGTTGAGACTTCGGGAGCCAGGGGTACTATTTGTGCACTATTTTTTGGGATATAGAGCATATTCGGGAACAGCACCGTTCTCGAGATCCAAAACGGGTACGCCAGCTTGACGTCAAGTTAGCGTACCCGTTAAACAAGGCTCATATCTTCGAAATTACAAAGGTGCTATTTTTTATAACACGGTACTAATTGGGTATTATTTAGGCACTATTTTTTGGAATCTTCAGATCCTGGATATCTTCGAAGGGTACGCCAATTTGATGCTCACACATATTATAAACCATCTTTTCTTATTCTAGGAGAACACATTCTTACAACCCTACGCGAATGTACTAATTAATCGCAAGAGGTCGATAAAACCGAACGTGTAAGATACGCTATACACATCGTTAACGATTATTTTGATAGGCGATTAGCTCTTTATAATGTTCCCAATAAATCTGGCACTCGGTCCAGCGATACGATCCGTGGCGGACAGACTCGAAACGTGATATCGTAAAAGCGACCGAAAATATAGGAATTGTCATGATTTGAGGGCCTCACCCCACGTGACGAGAGCGCGGGTAGCCGGCGGAGCGCTAGCGCTTGTCGGGCGCGGGCGACGCGGGCGCGGGCGCGGGCGGCGGCTCGGGCGCCGCGGCGGCGTGCGCGGGCGCGGGCGCGGGCGAGCGCAGCTTGGCGCGCGGGCGCCACGCGTCCAGCAGCGCCTCCACGCGCTCCTCGGTGGGCCCCCAGCGCGCGAAGCCGGCCGCGTTCTGCAGCCACACCACCACCGTGCCGCCGCCCCACCGGAAGTACACCTCGTTCCTGCCGACATGTTTCTATGTTACGCATTTAGATATTACGCGCGTCGACAATGGTCTATAGTCGAAACGAGTTCGTATGTTCAAATTTCATTTGAATCTAACGACACGAACTAAATACAATTGTACATACTTCGTTTTTTAGCTAGGAAATAATGTACACAATCTAGACAAGTCTTTTTGTGCAAATGTGCTATTATTTTAAAAATAAATAATAGCTGCTTACAAATAATAATAATTCCACTTTACATGCTCTTAAAGTCTGTAATTATGTCTTTGCGTAGACGGACTAAAATGTGTAACTTTTTCTCTAGCGACCGAAATTTTTCATATTATTTTCGTCGTCAAAGGACTAGAAAATTAATGTAATCCCAGCGAATCAGTACATATAAAAGAGTACCGTGACTCACTTATAGACAACGCACAGCCTATACGGGTGGTCCTAGAGGTTTAAAATTTGGAGGAGACATTCCTCGAGTACCCTAGAGGTGCATTAAGGTGATTTTTTTTTGAAATTACATCCCTAAAGGGGTGATAAAGTTTGTATCGAAAATACCGCGGGCGAAGCTGTGGCGGTCCACTTGTCTGTAATAAAGGTGCAGACGGCTCAAATTTTTTATGTTCCATTTTCGAAATAAACTTAAAAAAAAAAACTTTATCTACACCCATATCATAAAACCTCCATTGGTTAATCAAAAACCATAGGAAATGACCACCATTTTGACAACCAATTAGGAAAAACCAATGCTGCGATGAAGAAATAACATGACTTCTTTATCGTTTTTAGTAAAGAAATGAGATTAAATTAGGAACAGCTGTCAAACTCAAGTGGGTCTCTATTCTAGTATCCATAGATATTAAAACAGTTATTGATACGAAACGTCAATTCAGTATGTTTTTTTAATATAAACTGCACAATATTTGATCTCGAGTGACGTGAGAATAGAGACTTCATCCGTTTGTCTATGATTTAAAAAAAAATGGTCTTGACGGACGGCCGCCATTATTGACGCGCCGCGCCGCGTTGACGTTTTGCTGAACGAAAGTAGAATTTTGTTGAATTGAATAGAAAAAGTTCATGTGTAATTTACATTTTAGTTGAAAATATGAATTGTAAGTAGTCTTCTCGGAGTGTGTGTGATGTGAAAATGCGCCGGATATCGGAAATATGCAGCCACGATTGGTACAAATAACTTGTTGCCAGAAAATATTGTTTCTGAACCCATCATGGAGGATTTATAATATGTGTGTAGATAAAGTTATGTATGCAACTCTGCATAATTTGGCCTTAAAACACACGTGCGATCTTATTATAAAACTCGCTAAAAGCTCGTTTCATAAAACCGCACTAGTGTTTTAAGGCCTATCATTATGCAACCGTTGCATAAACTACTATTATTTCATTATTAAGTACAAAAATGATACTGAAATCCGAGTCGCTTGCTACTTTAAAAGTGTTGCTCGTTGAACTTTGATAAAAACCAATTCCTTTTTCATTTGACCAATATCTATCTAAAAATATTTTGCATTTAAAAAAAATCCGCCAAAACACTATCAACTGTGAGCATGTGACGCATGTAACGTCATTACTGGATGAAACTATGTAAAATCAGGGAATGCACGACTTGATAAATCGGTACGAGCGCGAGCGCAATCTGGCGCTGTGAGCGCGATTCGGAACGCACCCGATAGCGGTGATGTTATACGTCGTGATTAGTGTTTTAAGTCACGTGACTTAGAAGTAAACAATAAAGTTATTAAAATATAAACAATCTTGATTAATTGTTACACGACTCCTGTTCTATATATATTGTTGAGGGTTAAGCTATAATTCCGCAGACATTTTTAATATTCGTTACTATAGTCAACTACTCAATTAAGCATGGGTAAGTTTTTCTTAGCGGTTCTGCAAAATTTTATTCAAAACACGCATTTATAAGTGTTAATCACTCATTCAAACACGTTGTGCAAAGATATTACAATATACATGTAATTTTAGTGTAAAGTTTTGCCATATATATAAAACCAATCAATAAAAAATGCTTATTAAGATTATTATAGTGTTTTAGAATTATTTTTAATGTTAAAAGAACTAAATGTAGGTCTTAAAAAAGTATATGCGACTATGACAATCTAAAATGGTAATGGAATTCTTACTTTGGAAGCACATGCTGAAACCCGTGCCGGTACTCATGTTCGAAAGCGGGAATCACCACCTGTAATATGTATAGGTACATGGATTCTCATATTATAATTTATTAAAACTAGCTGACCCGTGCGAATTTTCGCACAGTATCGTGATCAAACACCGGATAATAAGAATGTAATAAAGTGAGAATAAGTAAATGCAAATATTATTAGTACTCTATTTGTCTATTTTTCGTCAATAGCAGATGATTTTGACAAAAATAATAATTAACGGAGTACTTGCGGGTGTGCCATCTATTGACTTTTGGTCTGCAAATAGCCAAGACACATTTTAGTTAAACAGACTGTCAATAGATGTCACTTGCAATGCGGGTGATTTTTATTTACGTACGCGGCTGTGGGCAACGCGCTGTTCTATAATTGAAAGTCTTAATACGTATTATTATAATATCTATAAAGTGACGGATAATTTTGATAAAGATAATAATTAACGCAGTACCCTCCATCGGCCCTAACATGAATGACACAAAGATAGTAGCGCCATCTGTTCACATTAGTCTGCACGTTAGTACTATTATCTATTCTGTGGTTACATACCTGCTTCCGTTTAAAGTGGCTGGCCTGCAGCTTGTGCAGCGCGCCGGCGTGCCGCTCGGGCCACTCGGGCAGCACCACGACGAAGCTGAGCGGCTCGGCCGAGTCCTGCAGCAGGCGCTCCATGTGCCGCAGCGCCGCTTCCAGCAGCTCCTCGCAGTACGGCGGGTGCGCCACCAGCGACCCCGACACCGGCCGCAGCTCCAGGAACGGCCTGGAAACACGTGCCCACTCCATTTACACACAGTTGCAAAATAGTAGTTTATGCAACGGTTGCATAATGATAGGCCTTAACTATGTGTGCGGTTTTCATGAAACGAGCTCTAGCGAGTTTCATAATAAGATCGCACGTGTGTTTTAAGGCCAAATTATGCAGAGTTGCATACATAACTTTATCTACACACATATTATAAATCCTCCATGATGTGTTCAGAAACAATATTTTCTGGCAACAAGTTATTTGTTGCAATCGTGGCTGCATATTTCCGATATCCGGCGCATTTTCACATCATACAGTCACTCCGAGAAGACTAATATTCATATTTTCAACTAAAATGTAAATTTCAAACAACTTTTTCTATTCAATTCAACAACAATTCTACTTTCGGTCAGCAAAAAACCAACATAATGGCGGCAATTCGATCCTCCGTCAAGACCATTTTTTCTTTTAAATCATAGACAAACGAATGAAGTCTCTATTCTCACGTCACTCGAGATCAAATGTCGTTCGGTTTATATTAAAAAAACATACTGAAGTGATGTTTCGTATCAATAACTGTTTAATATCTATGGATACTAGAATAGACCACTTGAGTTTTGACAGCTGTTCCAAATTTAATCTCATTTCGATACTAAAATCGATACTGTGATAACATTGCAGCACTGGTTTTACCTAATTGGTTGACATAATGGTGGTCATTTCCTACGGTTTTTGATTACACTATGGAGGTTTTATGATATGGGTGTAGATAATTAGTACATTACTGAAGAGACCAGAGTAAGCCATACTGGACGAGTACGATTTTAAATCTGAGCCGTAGGCGAGGATTTCTATGTACGAGTCCAGTATGGCACTTATTGGTCGAAGCTTGTGTAGTGCTTTTCTCAAAAAATATTTAACAAGACGAACTTTTTCTAAGTTTTTTTTTTTACTTTTCAATTATGCAAGAAGTACAATCATAACACCAACCTAATAAAAATACTGAGCTAATCAAGACTCAACATATTAAATTAAATTGATATTATTAAAAAAAAAAATGTCCACAATGAATTAATTATAATAGTCAAATTAAAATGTATAATAAATTACAGGAGAACGAAATATTTCCGAAATGATAAAATTTTCCCGCTCTTTTAATAAAGTATGCGACCGCATGTAGGACATTAGGCATTGTTTCGGCCTGTATAAAGAAAATGTAAAATTATCAGTCGTTTCCGTTATCTTTTGTTCACAGGAAGGAAAAGTTTTGTTCCTAGAAGTGTGTAGTGTAATTCACCCGCGAGATCCGAAATACGAGTCGGTATCAGCGAACGCGGAACAGTACTGCCTAAAGTAGCAGTCGAGCGGGCTGGCGAAGCACTCGAAGGTGACGCCGAAGCAGCGGTGCAGGCACTCGAGCACGGGCACCGGCAGCGCCATCTGCGCCAGCTGCGCCTCGCCGCCCGCGCCCACCCACGCCGCGTAGCGCCGCAGCACGCACCACACGCGCGACAGGAACTGCTCGAACTTCTTGTCGTCGAAGCAGCTGTACCGGTACAGGCATTCCTGCACACAACCACAACACTAAATAACTGTCCTATTGGTCTGGGTAGCTAAACTAACCCTTGTGACTCAGCTAATCCAGTCAATCTTTTTAATCTGTGGTATTTCGTCATTGGCTCTTTTTTTATCTATGGTGTCTTGATTGGCTGGTTATGAGTCACGTGGGTTAGTTTGTTTACATTTATTTAAATACCTAGACGAATAGAGTATAGCAATTAGAAAACTTAGATGATTTTTAAATGCTGGCAAAAATATAAAACAAAGTCACTTCTGGTTTCTTGGTGTATAACTTCTAAACAAAACTTCTTTTAAAGTTGACGCGGATATAGTATATAATATATAGCCGCGCGTCAGCGTCGCGTAATCAGTGGTGTAGCTTTCAGTAGCTTCAGGGCTATACGGTGTCGTGCACCGGGGCCCACAAGCTCAGGAGGCCCTCGGACCCTGACCAGCAAACCTTGTATAGAACTAGCTAAAAATTCTCCCAGCATCGGAATGTAAATCCTATTTTATTTACATTCCGAAGGTGCAAAACGACTTTAATTATAGCAACTCATTTTAAAGAATATACGTTTTTTTTTTGCACCAGGGCCTTTAGTTGTCTACGCCTCTGTTGTTAATACCAGCGGCTTTTAAAGGAAATCAGAGGTGAACTTTCAAAGCAAGCCTCAGTGGCGCCACGTCAGTGACGCCACACTTATGTCCAAATTGTTTGTATGGCAATTCGCAAACTCCTCTTATTTTTTATTTGTCCATGTTTTAACTCGGGTTAGATGTAGAAATCTTTAGAATAAATTAGCATCGTTTATGTTAATGCGACACTGGCGATACAGTATCGTCACTGGTCAGACATCTAGCAGGGCGAGTGTACCAGTTTTTGAAGATAGGTGGCGTTGATAATCTGCGTCTCGCCGAGGTAGCGCAGCAGCGCCTGGTCCCGGTCGAGGAAGTGCTCGACGAGCGGCGCGCGCGGCGCCGGCAGCGCGCACTGCACCGGGTAGCACCACACCTTGCGCAGCGCCGCCTGCTGCAGTGGCGCCGGCAGCTCCTGCGCACACACGTCTACAGTTAAAAGGCTTATTACACCTTCCTAATTTAGTCACTTACGAGAGGGACGCCGCAATACGTTGGAATGAGATGGAGATATTTCCATACGTATCAAACGTATTGCGGCGTCCCTCTCGTAAGTGACTAATTTTGGTTGGTGGGTGGAAGGTGTAATAAGCTTTTAAGGGATGATGGGAAATCCCCAACAAAACAAAACCAGACATATTGGACAGGCAAGTGTAGGAGCCTTTGTTCAATCCTCAAATTAATACACCAACCATCTTAAGCAGGGTCTTCAACAAAGTTTTTTTTTTTTATATTTGAATTTGCAATCAGTTTAGTAATACTATGAGCAAATAGGCTGGTAGGATTGCGGCGGTCAGGAGTTCCCTTTATTGAAGTGAATAAGGCTGATCAGTGTTGCCTACTTCCATTATATGATATCTCTTGAGTCGCTTTGTATAATCCGGCGCTGTTAACTGCATGACCAGTGAGTTTGGGTGGTGTTCGAGTTTTTGCTTATAGTTACTAGCCAGGCTTTTTATCTTCCTTTATTGTCTTTTTGCCTAATAGGTTGTGGATTTCAGTATTTGTTATAAACAATAATTTGTGAGATGTTTTAATATGGAGTTTTGGCCTCTTTACAATATATTTATACTTGAGTCACAGGGAGACCCCCAGAGTTAAATCCTATATACCCATATTGGCTTCAGTATGGTCTTGTAGATCAGTAGTTTATTGTCAATTGACAGCTTTTAATTTCTACTAATGCAATGTTACTGCCAGAGCTATACAAGATGATATGGCTAGAAGGAAAAGGAGCCAATAACATACATTATTGACCGAGCGAGCGATGCGTCTCTGTGTCAGCTTAGGCAAAAATGCTTTCGTATGTCCAGCGGATGTCCATTTGTTCTCGTCTACAGCTCGCAGTTCTCAACCGATTCTCGTGAAATTCTGTGAGGAGGTTCGGTAATTGTATATTTTTTTTTGTTGATTCAGTTTTTCGAAATATTTCAAATTTGTCGCGAGGCCTACAGCTCACGGAGCCACTAGTTTTTAATGGTAAGTGTGAGAGCCTTAACTTTAGTGGGCAGCACTGATCTTCTTTTTCTGATTATAGACAAGGACCCATGGTGTGTTCCTTTATTAATAAATACTGAAATATAGATATATAAACAAACATGCAGGTGTATTAATCGAATCATGGGGTGGCCATCTTAACCTCAAGTTATATCAGTAAGTTACAAATCTATTTAACACTGGTCTAAGTGACACAGAAACCGTTCATGGAAATGAAATGTTGCTTCCTTTTTTCACTTTCTTTATAAAAACAGATCAAAGCAATATGATATACCATATCACTTAGGCAGTGTGGAATAGAGCCCTAGTTTTTTGTTCACCTGTATTCCATTTTCTTTTAATAGAGCACTATGTTTCTCTCGAATTTTCCGTGCATACTCTGCGGACAAATGGTATATTTTCAAGCATATACCCTCCACTGATGCCTTAACTGTTTCAGCCAAATGAGGCTGGCATTGTCTCTGAAACAATTTATCACAAAAAAAATATTTTATTATGTGGAACCTTTGTAGCATGTGAATTACCTACTTAAAATGTTATAAGCACTATAAGTCAAACAAATTGCAGACCAAAAATTATTAAATAGTATGACCTACCCTTAAATGAGCTAGTCTATCTTGAAAGTCATCATATGTTGCTCCAACTGTGCGTCGGAGCCACTGAAATGTATCTTCCGCATTCCACTTAACCACTTTTCGACTTTCAGGAGATGCATTTCTGGATTCAATCATTTTCTTTGCAGCTTCAGCATAACGCGACAACTGCTTTCTTGCGTCACCAGTGAATTTAGGATGTGTTAACTTGATAGGAATATCATTCATGATTTCTTCATACATCGAGCGTGATATCTCGGGAAAACAGTGGCTGGGCAAAAGTGGGTCGGAGCCTCCCTGGTCATTGACTTTTCGTTCCATGAGCCAGCGGTTAAAAGAATCCTTGGGAGCATCAATACTTTCTCTAGTATGACACAGTTCTTGGTAGCACTGTCGCAGCTTATTTGCAAGAGTAAAGCGAAACCCCTCTATTTCTGGATGAGGATGTGGACAAATAGTTGGAGGCCGTTCATATATAACAACATTAGTTGGTACTTCAATATCCCATGGTCCAGCCAGGACGAATTTTTTGGGAGGGGGGCCATTATCTTCTGAAGGTCGACGTTTGTTTGCACTCGGAGTCATGTTACCGGCACTTGGAGGAACAGTATGACAAATACCAAGAGGATCTGTTATAGGATCAAAATCCCTTTTAACTGCTGGTAACTCCCACATGGACTCGCCAGAAAGTTTGTTCCAAAAGTATGGCCTATTTTCTCGTTTAGACCAATACTTGCGCCAACCCTGCTGAATGAGATCTGGATGCAAGTCAGCTGCGAGATGTGGCGCTAGAGGTGCGGGCATGCCGGGCGTCTGGGGAGTCTCACCGCTGCCACCAGGCGACGACTGTATTTCAGGCGACGAATCGCTACGGGGTGTGGTGCTCTCCCAGCCCGAAGACCCGGCAACAACTTTGTCACGAACATCATTCATGTTGCTTACTTTAATTTAACATATAAAAATCGGATTTTCAAAAGACGAAACCGTGCCTGTGTCTACCTTTTATAATTCTCTTACACTAATAAGGTTCCAATAAGCACATTTTTCATCAAGAATCACTAATTGTTTTCTTAGCGCCAAGAATTGTTATCGTACAAACTTCAGTGACCTCAAAGGAAAACATCATAATTTATGCATGAAAATTAACACAACAAAATAAAACTTTAAAAAACTGCAATAACAACTTTGAAGTCCAAATGAAAGTATTGTATCGTAAATTAACGATTAAGCAAGGCAGCAAAGCCCCCAAGCTAGCACCGCCATCACAAATATGACATGCCACAGATAAATTTAATTAGACAACTATTGTACAACAAAAGAACAGACGATATAATGGGCCAACTACACGATGGGCTGACGTAGCATGGAGCGCATACATGCAAGGTAATGAGAATACCTCGTCCGTTGTAAAAAGAGCGCTGACGGCCATACATTTTATGGAGATATCTTTATCTATGATCCATCGTGTAAAAGGGCTATTAAGAAGCCACGAAAAAGTTAAGATGACTATCTACCATCTGAATAAGGTCCAGGCCGCACCTGAGGTTAGCCGTACCCGGTTTATTTGTTACTCAAGTAAATTATACAAGCGCCCGCACTTGTTTGATTTTGCAGTTACTAACTGACATCAGCCAAAAAAACTGTAGGTACAGCCATGGCCCAATAATCTCTAAACCAATTTTAATACTTTTTGACTAGGTAACTGATTGATTGTACCCAGTTATTTAAATTTACACATAATTTAATGATTTTGTATTGACTAATGTAAAAAAAAGTAAAAAACATGTGTGTGCGCAAGACCACACGATGAAGTGAAAACCACAGGTCAAAACCACGCACTCGCTCACACTCATAATGATACTCATACTCATAGCCATAGCCTTCAGAAAGAGCGCAATGACGAATAGAGCTGAGTATAGAAAGAATTATTTTTCTTGTCCCGAGCGCATTAGCTCCTTATCTGGCAAACAAAGCCATTGATTTTATTGTTAAGTGTAACTGCCAATCGCTACTTTGAAATAGTATTATATTCGATTAAGCGTAACCGATTTTAGCGTGACGATTCAGTTTCATTTACACTTCAGAAAGAGACCAAACGCGCCTTAAGAAGTTATCACTTATACTTATTATAAATAAATAAATAAATCACTTCAAAAGTTAAAGATTATTGTAGGACTCAGATTAAAACAACTGAATGGGAGACCTTGCAACGCACTTCCACCAATCATGTTGACTGTCAAATCATTTCCTCTAAGATATCACCTACTGACGATCAATATAGCTGTGCAACGCATATTGCAGTTATATTGTAGGTCAGTACCTGGCCTTAGACCGGTGGTTTTTACGGCATCTTGAGATGTTTCCGTATTTTCAAGTAAATTTGGCCTCTGAACTGTCAACTGTCAACGTTGCTCGATTCGATCGATAAAGAAAAAAAGCAAGTGATTCCTAATATTACTATACTCTTTGAGTGATTCAATCAAGATGATTTCTCTCTTGATGATTTTAATTTACGATTACCAATTATTTTAAAAGTTATTTTGAACATATACCTTACAAATCGAAATTGACACAAGATCCCGCCAGGGAGAAGAAAACGAATATATGTGTAGGACAGAACAAATGCCATAATTTAATTTAATTTCTTTCCATATTTATTTATTTCTTAGTATTTGCAGAGATGATCCTATTCTGCAGCGATTACAGTTAGCCAAATATAAATATTCTCTTTTTTGTCGGTCGAAAATGGCTAATAACGTTAGGCCAATAGAAATAAATAAATGTCTCGATATATCTTATGTTTATGATTATGCTGATTGGGGCGTTAAAACTGTTCAAGGAGACATAGAGTACAGCAACTTTTATGAAGATTTTGTCTATAAGAACTTGCCATGTGTTATAAGAAATGTTAGTTCCCATTGGGAGTGCACTAGTAGATGGATTAGATGTGACACAATAAACCATGACTTCTTCATCGAAAAATATGGTGACTTGGATGCCCCTGTAGCAGATTGTGGCTCGATCACCTACAATGCACAGTCAAAAAATGATTATAAAGTTAATGATTATATGAAATATTTGAAGTCAAATGAAAGGAATAAACTTCTTTATTTAAAAGACTGGCATTTAAGAAGACTTTGTCCAAATGACAACTTCTATGAGGTTCCTACAATTTTTGGATCAGATTGGCTTAATGAATATTCACAGGACCATGAGGAAGATGACTTTATGTTTGTTTACATTGGCCCTAAAAATTCATGGTACATATTAATACCAAACAAAAGCAAATAAAAAATATATCAAGAGAGATCATTTATAAAAGTAATTATTTCTTTTTTGGTTTCAGGACGCCTTTACATGTTGATGTATACAGTTCATTTAGCTGGTCAGTAAATATTGTTGGGCAAAAGAAATGGACCTTATTTCCCCCTGGGGAAGAAGAGAAACTGAGGGATTCATTAGGAAATTTACCTCTATTATTCAATGAAGAGAATTTCAAAAATATAAAATATCTTGAAATCATACAAGAAAAGGGTGACGCTATATTTGTGCCTTCTGGTTGGCATCATCAAGTGACTAATCAGCTTGACACTATATCCATTAACCAAAATTGGATCAATGCCTGCAACATAGAGGAGGTTTGGAAAGCTTTAGAAAAATGTTTACTTAGTGTTGAACATGAGATAGAGGAATTTAGAGATACTTCTGAATTTGTGGACCAATGTCAGTTGATTTTAAAATCAATGTTTGGTATGGATTTTGAATATTTCATCAATTTCATTTGTTACATAGCCAAGAGGAGGCTCAGTCAATTACAAGGCGATAATCTTATTGTATTTAATAATTTTTCATTTGGCAAACAACACATAATGTTTGATTTAAAAAAGTTGGTTAAGATAATAAATTTATTTAATAACCATCCCTTGATTGTAAACAATTGTCTAAAAATAAATTATAAATATGATTCACACAGTATTAAACAGTCAATAATCAACATAGTGCAATAAAAGTTCATAGTCTTGATTTCTCAACGGCATACACAAATCCTTTATTAAGAAAATCTTTTATGGTACCATTGTCATACCCCAATTCCTTCAAAATCTGTATTGTGTGTTGTCCAGGCAGTGGCAAGTTCTGGCGCCCAGTGGATTCTGCAGGAGTGGATGATAGCTTAGGAGCTGGCTCTGGGACTAAGCAGTCTTCGGAGTCTCTATAGAAAGACTTTCTAGATGTATGCAATGCATGCTTGTCAGCAGACTCAAGTGGCATAACAGGGGTTACACAAGCATCAACATTTTCAAATACTTTACACCATTCATCTTGGGTTTTGGACAGAAATATTTTCTCAAACATGATCCTGCAATCCTGATCAGTTTGTGGAAAGTTATCAATGGACAATTCCAATGCATTAATAAAATTTGAATAAAATTGAGGCTCTAATGCACCCACTGCCATAAACTTGCCATCTTTGGTTTTATAAGTTCCATAACATGGCAAGCCCCCATCTAAAGCATTTGTTCCTGGCTCTCCTGACCACAATGGCAGTTTTCTTGCCTTAAATAACCATGTTGCTAAGTAGGCAGTTCCTTCTGTCATACTATTATCAACTATTTGACCCTTACCCGACTTACTTCTCTCAAAAAGTGCCAGCAGAATGCCGAGAGCACACATAAGACTTCCACCAGCAAAATCAGCAAGCAAGTTGATGGGTGGAACAGGTGGCTGTCCCTTTTTACTAAATGCTGAGAGAAGTCCAGACATTGCAACATAATTAATATCATGTCCAGCTTTACTCTTGAAGGCTCCAGTTTGTCCATACCCTGTTAGTCTTGCATAAATTAGGGCTGGATTCTCTTTAATCAGTGTTTCAGGACCAAGTCCTAATTTTTCCATAACTCCAGGTCTAAATGTGTCCAATAATACATCTGAAGATGCACATAGTTTCCTTAGTATATCAACTCCTTCCTTTGACTTTAAATCTATAGATAACATTTTCTTGCCATTGGACATTACATCAAATGGTGATGGTCCTATCTGTAACCAGAAGAAATAATCTATAATTTATAAAATAAAAAAAACTGACTTCAAATAGCCTTTGAAAAGTACCTAAGTTTTTTTGTTCACATTTTATTTATTATCCTGTGATTTAACGATACACATTTACTACATAAGTACTTAACAATAGCATAATGCCAATTGCTCATCACCATTTACAAACTGTTGCTATCCACGGTGCAAAGATGTCAATCGTTGAGGAGTTCTCCTGGTTCTTCAATTTTACTACATGAATTTTCATGGACATAAGTTGCTTCAGAACTTTATACAGCAATTTAATCGCCAACCATGAAATAGTCAATATTTAGGAGTTCCGGTGATCATCTATAGTCTTCATCAACAGTTCCACTTCACCAAATAATGCTTTTGGAACGTAACTGCTTGAGTTATTACAGAAAATACTAAAATTGCTCTATGCTTGCCTATAATATTTGAAGAGTTCCATCGATTCCTCATAGATCCTCTGATCATAACTCGACTTTGACGACAACGGGACCGAACTGGAGGTATACCCTACCGATTAAAAAAAGAATTTTCAAAATCGGTTTATAAATGACGGAGTTCTGAAGTAACAAACATAAAAAAAAATACAACCGAATTGAGAACCACCTCCTTTTTTTTTTTGAATTCGGTTAAAAAGAAGATACTTACATAAAACAAAGAATTTAGAATTTGTTATTTTGAGGTCCACTTGTGAGCCTGCTCATGCCATATTACCTTTTGAACTACTGTAACTGTTGCTCCAAAATCTGCTAATATTGTGCCGCAAAAAGGGCCTGGGGCAAGACCCAACATTTCCACGACTTTAATTCCTCGAAGTGCCATCTTTACACCTGTATCAAAAATACATGGTCATAGGGAATTGTAAAACTCAAGAAAAGCTACTTTGTCTAATTCTGACTGCATAGATATAGTCACAGCAAAGGTACCCCATGGATATAGTTCATAGTACCTATTTGAAAGGCTTATTACACTGCACGTTTTCTCGGGTCCCTTAGTCCATTTCCCAGTAGTATAAAGGCCCGGGCAAACCAAACGCGGTTGCGGCGCGAAGGCGGTCCCGCGCCGTCGAGGTGTCGCGTGGCGTTCGCGCCGCAATCGTGTTTGGTTTGCCCGGGCCTTAATGGAAGTAAGGCACCCATACTAAAGCCCGTCACACCCGATACACCATGTCTGGCTTATCGTGCATTGTAATAATACACGTCTATAATATCGTTGTTTTTTTAAACCAAGATTAAACTTATCACATCTAAAAAGAACATGCACATACCGTACTAGAGTACTTATGTTACGATGAAGGAATTACTTCGTTTTAATAAATAATAATAGTAGAATAACTTATATGAGAACTTTACATGTACTTTTGTAGTATTATGGTAGGTAGGTACCTTATTTAATTTAATGTTTATTGAACTTGTGCAAACTGTGCAAAGTTCAACAAAATACATTCACGAAATATGTGTTGCCAAGTCATAAAACACAAAATTGGTGAACAGTTTTACAAAAAGGTGCTAAAAATCCACAATTTCTGTACCCCATGAAGTAGCTAAAAGTACGTAAAAAACTGTAATGCAAATACATTTTGTTCTACGACTTCTAGGTAAAAAGAGTTGAAATAATGATAATGAAACTCTTCGTAAAACGAAGCTATAAGTTACAAGAAAAGCAGCAGATATACAGCATATTTGGGAACAGCACCGTTCTCGAGATCCAAAACTGGTACGCTAGCTTGACGTCAAGTTAGCGTACCCGTTAAACAAGGCTCATATCTTCGAAATTACAAAGGTACTATTTTTTCTAACTCGGTACTAATTGGGTACTATTTGGGCACTATTTTTTGGAATCATCAGATCCTGGATATCTTCGACGGGTACGCCAACTTGACGCTCACCTTATAGGATCCTATATATAGTGTGATAGTGTAACATTGGCCTAAGAGGCCTTTCGAAGCATGCAATAGCATCTTTTTAAGTCTAGCCACTGACCTACAATATAACTGTGCAATATCACTGTTTGCACAATTATATTGATTGTCAGTAGTCGATATTGATCATCAATATCATCTACTGACGATCAATATTATTGTGCAACCAGTGATATTGAACAGTTATATTGTAGGCAAATTGTAGGTCAGTGGCTAGCCTAACACGCTCGCTTTTATTACCTTCATTTTTTATAGTCTGTATGTATGAACGAAGTGAACGAACGAAGCTTTGTGAACGAAGCGAAGCGATCATTAGCTACCTATTAATTCTATACTATTCTACTTGTCGTCGTTCCTTGTTGTTCGTATTGCATTTCAACATATTTGTTGAATATAATCTGTAAAAGTGCGAATAACAAGAATTAAAATCGTAACGTAAGAGACCGACAATATGTCAGTAGCCTTTGCGCCGCGAGGCAATCGTCCTCCGCTAAATCCTGCACAAATACAGAAGATGTTAGACGAAAATGCTCATCTTATACAAACTATACAGGAGTATCAAGCGAAAGGCCAACTAATGGAGTGCCATCAATATCAGCAAGTCTTACATCGAAATCTTGTCTATCTGGCGTCAGTGGCTGACGCAAATCAAAATATTCAGACACTTTTACCGGTAAGTACCATCAATGGCCACACACTGAATTTATATTATACACTGAATTTGTTGAACAAATAATGATTATTTCCAAAAAGTTAGAGACCCTTTTTGTTAACAAATAAGATGGAGCAAATATTTAATTCTGCTGAAAATTTTTACAGATCACAATTCCTATTCTATTCCGTGATGATGTTGTATTCAACTGCATCCGTATGGATATGATGATCCAAAGCCCCCATAAAATAAAAGAATAAAACTTGTGTCTTTTTATATATTTGTTTATCAAATCTACTTTTGAAAGAGTTCACACAGTTCCACAATTTTATGGGTAGCTGTGCCTGCTTGGCTTCAATAGGAATGCACCCTTAAAACAAAACTTTCTCATTCAATAATGGGATATATATTACCTGAAGTTTGGCTCCTGATAAACTTTAACCCAGATATGGTCTCAAGAAGGGCATGCACCTGCGAAGTTACCCAGGTCCCAAAAATTGGACTCCCATTAAGTCCCGGGACTGATTTAAAATGCCTGTTACTTTTGAGATTTTCAGTACTGCCTGGTACGGCAAATGCATTATAAAAATTAAATAAAAGTAGGCTTTATTCCCTGACCATAGTTTTACATGCGTACAATATGAATTTGTTGTACAATTTAAATTGGTGACCTTTATTATTCATTATATATTCTTCTTTGTCATGTAAATGGCTTGGTAATTGCCATGATTTTATATTGTAATGAAATAATTACGTTTTATATACATAATTTTAAAAATTACATATATTTCTTAAGATTTAGTGATTGTTTTATATTGAAATAAAATAATTCCAATTTTATAATTCCTATATAATATCCAAGCGCGAAGCGTGATGCAAATAGATGGTTGCCTTAATTCACTGGAGTAAATTCCACAAAACTTACAAAACACTGCATAGAGATAAATGTTTTTTTTTTTAAAGAGCACTCAGTCCCACGAGGTCTTCGATGGTAATTAACCATTCTGGCTTCATATTACACAAGTCCTCACCTCACAAGCTCAGACTTCTAAATTACTCATGCATGATGGCCCACTTAATGGTCTCTTCAGTAATATACTATTATTATATGATTTTTATGCTGCAATTTAGAATATCTTTTTTTTGTGCTAAACAAGAATATATTGTTTCATTTTTATACCATTTACGTTAGGTATATACATTTTGTTATATTGATTGCATTAAGTGGGTGTGGGCTATTAAAAGTATAATTAGAGACAGACCATTTTTAATATGTCTATGTTCAAATGATATTTGAATTAAAAAGATTTCAAGTAATTTGGAGAAACAGATGCATTCACCATTCCCTCCCATATAATATTTATATTTCTGTTCCTGTGTATTTATTTGCTCATATTATGTAAATTTTGAACTTTTTGTTCATGTAGCTAGAGAAATCCCAGTACTGCCTTAGTCCCGGTCCCCTGAACTGCACGCCCTAGTCACAAGCATAATACAAACTTCATAGCTGCCTATAAATACAATCCAAACTTGTATTTCTATATTTTCAGCCTCCTCATCAATTAGCTGCTGGGAATGTACCTCAAGGCCCTCACAACCCTCCCTCAAGCGGAGCAGACTCCCCTGGACCTTCTCAGCAGCCCTACCGACCACCATCTGGGGTGTCATCTGCGGCAACACGGCCTACACAATCATATGGTCAAAGACCTTACCCTCAGAACCAGTACCAGGGTCAATATCAAGGTGCTCCTGGTGTTTATCCTCCTCAGGCTGGTTATGGGCCTCCAAATCAAGGATATGGCCCTCCTAACCCTCCTCAACAACCACAAGGCTATCCACCTAACTCCAATTATGGCCCTCCTATCACAACAGCACCTAGTAACTATCCCCCATCCACTCATCCTGGAAGTGGATACCCTCCATCCACAGCCCAGCAACCTTATGCTCCTCCTCCAGGCAGCCCGGCTGCTGCTGGTTCTCCATATCCTGTTCGTGGACAAACTCAACCAGGATATACTGGTAACTCTGCATACCCACCACCACAATCGGGTCCTAACTATCCTAATGTTGGTGTGAGTACCTACAACTCAACTGCATCTCAACCACAGCCGTACCAGTCCCAGCCGTTCCCTAATACGACACCAACATCTGCTTACAGCACAACTCCTACATCTCAACCAAACCGATCTCCTCAGCCACCACCAAGTGGTTATTCTTCTCAGAATCCACCAAGTTCAGGATATGGTTCACCTTCAGCTCAGTCGCCTACTTACAACTCTAGTTCTCATGGCAACAATGTTCCGCCAGCTACAGTTGCATCAGGAGCACCACCGACAGGTGGTCCTCCTGGTCAGCAGTATCCTCCCGGCCAGCCCTCTCCTTACCCTCCTGGATCGCAGCCTCCATATTCAAACCCTTCCTCGCAGCCTGGTAGTCCTGCGCCTTCAGTAACGACGGCGCCACCTGCTCAAGGTTCATACCCACAAAACCCTCAGAATTATCCGCCTGCGGGAGGTGCGTATCCGCCGCATGGTTACCAGCAAGGATATCCTCCGGCACAATATCCACCGTCCCCATACCCATACGCCCGAGCGCCGGCTCCAGGCGTTCCTCCTCCAGGAGGTCCACAACCCTACCCTGGCTATGGTTTCCAACCACCCACTCAACAGTAGGTAGTGCTTTTTGCTTTATGCAAGATTTTATCAACAACTTTAGACGTAATTTTAATTGAATGATAATTTGAAAATTATATGAAATAAGAATGATCAAATTAATTTCATGTTGAATAAATGAGTACTTGGAAAATATTCCTTTTAATTTAACATTCTATTATGTTATTTTACTATTATAACAAGGATTAATAATTGAGTACCGAGGAGTTAATGAGTGGAAATGACCTAATAAGTATTCTGTAAAAAACAAAAGCATCCAAAAATACGCAGCATAGATAAATTCACAAGAAGAAGAGAAGAAAATGATGTAACCTTGTGTGGAAGAAGTTAATGAATAATTATTCAAATGACAATGTATCAGTCTTCTTTTCTTAAATAGGAAGGTACTGATAATTATAGTTTTATTAAGTATTCGACCCAATAGCGCGCGGGACAGATATGCTGTATGCTGCGCGTATAATCCTGGGCTATTCTCACCTGTTACCACCCATTTCTTTTTCCACATGATACCATTAGTAACTACTGAGAATAAAAATTCCCACTAGTTACCACTAAAACAAATTGGTAATTCTCACTGGTTACCACTGGTAACAGATGGGAAACATAAATTATAGTAGTTACCACCACATTCTTTGAATTTTCAATACCAAGAAAAATATATTTAAAATATGAAAATCAAATATGTATTTAGTAACATCAACACACCTTTTTTCATTGACTGCTTGTTGTATGAGAGTCCTATCCAACGAAGGTTCAAGCGATCTCCTGATCGTATGGCCGCCTTTCAGCTCCACATCATCAGACCAGTCCAGCTCAATGACACTTTAATATTGCAACGTCATCTAAGTTATACACGTATGCAAATTTTCAGCCAAATTAAGCACTGGGAAGTTAGATCGACATCCGATTTTTTCACATCATATTAGATTAGTAGCTAACTAGCACTACTAAAAACATGCGAGTGAAGTTAATAAAATGCTTATTATTGGAAGCTTCAAAAAAAAATAGTGGTGTGGAACTGGTAGCTACTGGGGTTTATTTTTCCCTGAATTTCCGTGAATAAAATTTCCCAGTAGGTAGTTAACACCAATTTATTTTAGTTGTAACTAGTGGGAATTTGTGTTCTCAGTAGGTACAGGTGGGAAAAAGAAATACATAAATATTATATTAAATACTAAACATTTATTATATCTTAACCCTCTGACCACCACAGTCGGCTGTGGCCTTCGGTAGTTTTGCGCCACAAAATGCCGTGTTTTCCATACATTTGCTTCGACAGCCGTCGTCGAGCGCTCGTGGCAAGCTTTTTCGCCGTTAGCCGTGGCGTTCAAAAGGTTAAACATCTATGACTAGGTCGGGTACAAATGTTCGTGTTCTCTAGCGGGACTCGAACCCGTGAATTCCGGTACAGTAGGCAGTTGCACTGCCACCGCGCCATCAAGTCAGGTCAACTCGATAAACTTTACTAAATTCAGTTGGTCCGCTGGTACGTCATTATTTCGGCGAAAAATTCCAGGACCTTCCCCTACGAAATCGGATTCGCTGCATTACTGAGTGAACGCGAGAATGTGGTCGCTGTTTCACTTTGCCTCGCATCGCATCTCGCTCGCGGCAAAAACCGAATCTAGCACGAGAGCAAAAGGCGAACTGACGCGAGAACCCTATACATTCTCGTGGTCGTGCTGCCTCGCCTTGCCTCGACGTGAGTGAAGCAAAGCGTCATGGTTAACTATGTACTATTTAAGAAGGAGAAATGTCTATTAACCCTTTGACCGCCACAGTCGACTGTGGCCGTCGGCAGTTTTCCGTGCCCCTGACGCCACGATATGCCGTTTTCCATACATTTGCGTCGGCTACAGCCGTCGACGAGCGCTCGTGGCACGCTCTTTCGCCGTTAGCCGTTGCGTTCAAAAGTTTAGGTAGTTATTTATATGTGACCATATAAATAAAACAATATTGCAAGGCAAAAATCTATACTTTATTTTCCATAAATGCTAAACTATTCCTCTTCAAATGAAATTGTGGGTTCTTCAAAGGGATGTATGGAGTCATCATAATATTCCAAAGGAAGATCATCAGCTGGCGAGTGTGTTGGGAATGGTGGAGCAGTTTTGTGCTTTCGAAGCGGGAGAACTGTGTCAAATAAATAGCACATAGCACCCGTTTCACCCGGTATACCCACTCCTAACATCCATAGAACATTTTGCTTGGTATTTATGCGAAGAACTTTTACGCCACGTAACGTCCTCCAACTGAAAAGAAAATACAAATGTTTAAATAATACACTAATTATCCACTTAGTTCCACTGTATTACTAACCAATATGGACGATGTCTGAAGTAAATAAATATTATTATTATTCTCGTCCCAAATTTTCAATGCAACGAAACATTCCGAGATTTCGTGATGTAATAACCCTGTGAATAATGGACTGATAGGAACTTACTGATTAAATTCGGAAAGATTACTCTTAGATTTTAGCTAGTTAGGTTATTTCATCAAGCTATCTCCATAATATTAAACATCAAAATAGGTCCAGCGATTTAGCCGTAAAAAGTAACAGCGCATTTATAATATTATATAGTACTAGCTGGTGCCCGCGACTTCGTCTGCGAAGAATAATAATTTAAGTAACCTATGTACTTTTAAACCTTCCCTAGACCTCCACGAACATTTCAAGACTAAGATAAGATAAATCCGTTCAGCCGTTCTCGAGTTTTAGTGAGACTAACGAACAGCAATTCATTTTTATATATATAAGATAGCTATAGATACCCGCTTCGCTGGGTCATTTGTAAGCGTATAATTAGAATCTAGGCATATATTTTAGAACTTTCCAGATAATTCTAAAAATTCTTTAGAACAATCACGATCATTTCAGATCAATGATAGTCTCACATTTTTGAAGCTGACTTTTTTCGAACCCCCGTATTTTTCCCACACTTATAGATATTGACTTGCAACCACCATAGTGCACGATGGGAGCCTTGTACCTATTGCCACATACAAACACTATGCGTCTGCGATATGTAGTTTTGGCTGCAAAGTGAAATATAGGGACACACACCTCAAATTTTATATATATATATAGATGGATAAAAAAAACATAGGGTGGGTACTATCTTAGCACTACCGTCAGTTTATGGCTTGATAACGTCTCCTGAACGTTCCTTATTGTCCCTTAATTATCGGATTGTCTTATTATGTTTGAACTCTTTTTAGGGTTCCGTACATCAAATGGAAAAAAAAACAGCCAAGTGCGAGTCAGAGTCGCGCACGAAGGGTTCCGTACCATTATCCATAAAACGGCAAAAAAATCATGTTTGTTGTATGGGAGCCCCCTTAAATATTTATTTTATTCTGTTTTTTAGTATTTGATATTATAGCGGCATTAGAAATACATCATCTGTGAAAATGTCAACTGCAACTATCACGGTTTATGAGATACAGCCTGGAGACAGACGGACAGCGGATCCTTAGTAACAGGGTCCCGTTTTTACCATTTGGGTACGGAACCCTAAATAGGAACCCTTATAAGAAAGAACACTTCTTTGTCCGTCTGTCTGTCTGTCCGTCTGTCGGTGTATTAAGACCTTTTTCTCAATTACACGTGGAGGTATCAAGTTGAAATTAATATCAAACATAGGGAGCGTTCAAGTATTACGTAACCAATTTGGGGGGGGGGGGTGACTTGTAAAACGTTATGATGCATTCCAGAGGCGGGAGGGGGGTTTGAACTGCGCGTTACTTAACATTTTTTTAACCCTTCAGAACGATCGCGTTCTCTCACTCATTTTTGGAATGACCTCTTGAAATTTTACTAGCGGGAAGGGGGGTACAGAAAAACTCCAAATATTGCGTTACGTAATACTTGAACGCTCCCATATCTCCTGGAGCTGTGAAAAAAACAACCTTCTAAGTCACCGCAATCAAAAGATACGGCCGTTTATATCACATATTTTGATACTCTCAAGGGAATCAAAACCTATGGGCCTGGCCACCACGGCACGACGTCGTGAACGTGAAACGGCGCCTTTATTTTTTATATCTATAAAAGTGATTTGCAACGGTTTTTTTCACGATACGACGCCGTACCGTGGTTCTACGACACCGCGCCGTGCTCGGCCCATGTTCCATTTAGCTTATCGTAAAAGGGGTACTATTTCCGGTACAATTTTTTGGTACATAGCTGGCTTAGGAATTCAATGGCTTTCTGTGTGATCTCGGTCGGGTACGCCAGGTGACTTGACGGTGCACAATATTTTACCCGTGTTTGGTATGAAATATCTCAGTTTCTATTAGAGCTACGAAGTTGAGACTTCGTGAGCTAGCGGTACTATGAGGGTACTATTCTTTGGGATATACAGCATTTTTGTGAACAGCACCGTTCTCCGTACGCCAGCTTGACGTCAAGTTAGCGTAAACAGAGCTCATATCTTCGAAATTGCAAAGGTACTATTTTTTTGAAATCGGTACTAATTGGGTAGTATTTTTTGGAATCATCAGATCCTTGATATCTTCGACGGGTACCCCTTGACGCTCACCCATCAGCGGCCCTAGCATGCCAGACACGGGAATAAGTTAAACTCGTTTATCTCTCTATCTCTTTCGTCGGCACTAGGGTGAGAGGGATGCACTTAGAGATAAGACGGTTTAACCTTGGTTTAACTTATCCTTGTGTCAACCTTGCTAGGGCCGCTGCGCTCTATTTAAATGTCGCATCCTGTACCTCTGTCACAAGGACTTTTTGGCGCAATTGTACACATGCGTAAACGCATCCCCTCTACTGTCCCCCAGCGCTCTTTTTAAGTGATGCGAGGTATACAGTTTGATTTACTTTTGTAAGTAGTAAGTAGTGTTGCAAAAGAATTAAAATAAATACCTGTTGCCCATATGCCCTGGCATTTTAGTTCCAGGCCAAACTCTAGCCTTTTCTCCGCCGGCACCTATGTTTCCTGGTCTTCTGTGGGTCTTTGTGACACCATGCGATGCAGGCATACCTTTGAATCCCCAACGCTTCATTACACCTTGAAATCCTCTATCAATACTGTAAAACAAAAATTGAGTCAATATATAAAACAAATGGGTTAAAAGATTATTTTTATTATTATTTCAAAAATAATAGTCCACGAGCTAGGTACAAATTCCGTCAATCACTTTTTCTCAGACGATAACTCGTAAAATGCTTCAGAGAGTTGTATTATGAAGCCTCGTGAACGTCAGCTTCGGTTCCGTGGGTGGGTTGAGTAGCGGTAACCTCCCACGCACGTAGTTTTTTTTTAAATCATTCCCTTCTTTTTACCTAGGGTCCGCAGCTGACGTCCACGAGGCTTCATGATACAACGCTCTGAAGCATTTTAAGAGAGATCGTCGGTGATGAAAATCTGTTGCTGGCTGACGGACCATAATAATTATGCATTATTGTAATATACACGTTATACGTACGTTTTGGCGCGTATATCAACATAATCTCCAGCTCGAAAGTGAATCGCATTCAATGGTGTGCCTGTTGGTAGGACAGCGTGTGGTGAAACCATAAATCTGCACAGATGCCGTTTTGGCAACATTCCCACACTGTCAAATATTCCACAGTAGTCTTTAGTCACAGTAGTGGGGTCTACTGTTTCTGATCCAACTAGTAGACAGCCTAGTCTACGTTTTTCTTTCCAAACAGGTTTTCTGGTTATCATAGGATTGAATTCTTCAGGAGGTATGTATTTAATGACATGATTATCCACTACCTGTAATAATCAAGAAAGTGCTATCAATTTTCTGCACACTCATGTGGAAATCATGTAAGCGACAAGTTGGATATGCAGGGTCTGATGATTTCAAGTAATTAGTACCTACTACGAAAAAAAAATACCTTCGCAAATTTTGGAGATATCAGCTGTAGGAAGGGGAGATTTAGGAATTTAATGGTTTTTCTTCAGGATCTAGGCCAGGTGAGCGTCAAGTTGGCGTACCCGTGGAAGATATCCAGTATCTGATGGCCAAAAAAATAGTGCCTAAATAGTACCGAATTAACCTTTTACCAAAGGTACTATTTTTTGAACTCTATACTAATTCGGTACTATTTAGGCACAATTTTTTGGAATCATCAGAACCTGGATATCTTCCACGGGTACGCTAACTTGACGCTCACTAGGCCAGGTATGCCAAGAGCACAATATTTTAGCTATTTGTTATGAAATTACTTTTTCTATTAGAGCTGCGAAGTTGAGACTTCATGTCGTGAGCCAGGGGTACTAATAAGGTACCATTTTTTACTTTTGTAAGTAGCACCATTCTGGAAATCCTAATAAGTACGCCAGCTTGACGTCAAGTTAGCTTACCCTCATAGCTCTCTCTCAGGGCTCATATCTCCAAGATTACAAAGGTACTATATTTTTGTAGTAGTTACTAATTGGGTACTATTTTTTTTGTTTATCAAATCCTGGCAATCTTCTTTATCTTCGGCAGGTACGCTAACTTGACGCTCACTAAATTACTCATCAATCATATCGGAAAATTATATTTTTATTTGTATTTTAGGGTGAAAAGTATGACAGACAAAGAAACTTATTTGTTAATTTTAGTAATGAATAACGAAATTGATGATGTCTTTATACAAACACAACTTCAACAACAATAATAAGACTAAATGTTTAACAATTTGAGTATTTTGATGAAAAAAAAATGTATGAAAACCTGTAATAGAGTTGTCTGCATCTTCTTTCCATCTTTAGACCACAGAGGGTAGTTTCCTATCTTGCGGGCTATCAGTCCCACACGCCGAGTATATGGGTCCCAGGAAGTTGCAGGCATATTTTCACTGTTTGACAAGGGTGATTCTAGAGCAACTTGAGCAGTCAATTTATCCTGCCGCACTTCTTCAAGAAACTGGCGGTTTTCTTGAGTAAGCATATCTTCACTCATCTGTATGGAAGAAATAATTTTGAAAGGTTTAGGAAAGACTTTAGAATACGATACCTACCTACTTTTCCCCAAATTTCCTAACCTTCTGTGACACGCGTATTTTTGCGTGCGTCCTAACAAGTTGGGTGGTCATTTTATTTGCTTCTATAAATTATAATGCTTGCCTTTTATCATTTCGGTCACTTTTTCTTTTCATGCCGAAATTGCAAGAGTCAGATTAAAATGGGCTCCCAACAGAACTCTAGCACTTCAGCCCTGCATTTCGCTTCACCATCTCGACCTTTGCTTCACTGTGGAGGTCAGCGGTTCGCTTCACTTACTTCCCCTTCACTCCGCTGCCTCATTGGCTTGCTCCATGCAGGACTTTTTCCGGCTATGCTTTTTTTATATGTACTGTAGGAGTGTGGCAGAAAATACCACTTTCACAGTACACAGTGGAGCTTAATAAAAGTTGCTAGTGATTCATTAAATATCAACTAAAGTTATATCAATATAAACAATGATTTCATAAATACATATATATTTTGTATTTCCCTTGGATAAACAAATTTAAATAAGAAGTTGAATTGTTATAAAAACTTCTTTCATTTATTATTACAACTATAAACCACCGATACTGACATAGACTCGTCTATCTGTAGTAATGTGCTTCGTACGTAAAAAGACATTTGGTAGTTAGTACCTAACGAGGAGTAGTACTAATATGTAAAAATAACTGTAATCATATATGTAGATTGGTATTCTAAAGGTGCATCAGGATTTATCTCTTATTAATTAAGGTTTATTTAAATAAGAACGTAAATAATAAACCTTACCACTCTTTCCTTAGGCATGTACCAGTGTGGTGGACGATATCTAGGCGGTTGGTAGCGACTGTTTTGTCGCTGTACAACAGTGTTCATCCTAAAAGAGCATACATTTGTAAAATGGGGTTTTCATCGGAGATTCAGCATAGGCACTATATAGTTATTTAAGTTTTAAATTTTAAATTGTATTTTAATATGTATGTTAGTCTGTAAGGTATTTATGTATGGGCCATAATAATAATAATAAATGATTTCTTATTATTATTATAACAACGTTTTTTACTTACTTTAGCTTGCTTAGACTACTACAAAGCAGTTTAAGATTGCAATTAGCCATTCTTGTGGGGTAAATTCAATGTTTAGCTATATTAATACAATCAAATACAATCGCAAGTATAGAAGACAAACTTCTCTTATACGTTACACTACATAAGCAAAATTACGGTAATACTTTATCACAAAGAAAGGTATTTCGTTAATAAAAATAAAAACGTAAGAGGTTATTTTTTCCTTTAACCCAATTCAACCAAAACACTGTCTGTGACATAAGAATAAAGGCTTCCACACACCGAAACACGGAATGGAATCGGACCGGTTCGGAAGCGGGCCCGCATAAGCAATGTCATGGGAAGTAAAATAGATGCTATTATATTATTCGACAATGGGGCAAATAACATTCAATTATAGTTGATTTATATAATCGCCAAGTTCACATTTACCAACCAAAACTTAATAAAGGGACATAAGGGATAATTTTGTACACAGGCAAACCAAATACTTTTAAAAAATAATGCTGGGAACTGTCAATGTGACATACTGATATAAAATAACCTTCATATGATACAAATATGATATGATACTGCTTTTAATTTCGTAACTTCTAACTTATTTATTGTATGTATATCTACAATGCCCTTTAATAGATAAAAAGGCATTATAGCTTAATATGGCATTAAAGATTTTTATTTTTCTCCTATGGGTTTTCACCCAGATCACTACTCAAGATGTTATAAATATCTACGGGCCGGGGTTGAATCCACAAGATATAGTAATGCCGGCAAGATACTTCTTTATAAACTTCACTTTTGTTACAGAAAAATCGTAAGTTAACTGGTACTCTCATCTTGTCTAATTATAGTTCTATTAACAAGTTTCTGGACATAAATGTTAAGAGAAATAATAAATACCTAATCAACATTTAAATATTTATTTACTTTTTACTACATCTATTTACAACAGTGATAGCCTAGTGGATAGTGCAGAGGCATTGTAGTGGTATAACGTGCGGCCTCATTTGGAGGGTCACAGGTTCGCATCCCGGCTCACACCTGTCAGAATTTTGGGATCATATGTGCAGAATGAAAAGTTATATATAGTGAGGCACGAAATGCGCGCCCTGGGCGCTGCGTTCGAGGTGCTCAGTTACATCATAGGAAATTATTCGCAAAAAGCGTAAACACCAATGAAATAAATGAATTGGAAACGTTTGCAAGTTTTGCAGCTTGGATACAAAAGATGGACATGAATGGGGTCCAGGCCCACTAACCCCCCCTTGAATACGTCCACGCGCATTTGTTATGTTTTGTTGCAAACAATTCCATAAAAAAGGAACTGAGTGCCTCAAACAAAGAGCCTAAGGTGCACGTGTAAGACCTACCTACTTTGCAATTACTATTTAGTGTATGATGTTAGTACATTAACCTCGACATAAAACAATACCTGCCTCTCAGCAATGCCTCTGAAAAATAATTGTGAAATTGTGAAAAATAAAAATATTGTGTTGCTAATTTCAGATACACCCCCAATTTGGCTAACAATCTAGCTATTGAAATAAATGGGAAATCTAGAAAAAGCAGAGACTGTCGTGTTTGGGTAAATAAGTTAGATAGGAAAGATGGAACTTTTATAGTGAGATACAAGGTGTATGAAACTTGCCATGATATGTCCATAAGCATATATTATAAAAGCAAACTTGTGGAAGGAACTCCTTATAAATATACAGGTAATTTGGTGTTACATCTAGGATCTGGTGTAAAAGTTAAGAAATAATTATAGATTTATTTTGTTAATGTTAAGGTATTTATCTTCAATGTTAAATTTTACAGGTCCTATTCAACCAGACCAGTGCTACTGCCCTGAGAAGGATATCAGTCTGTGGCTGGAACAGTATGGGTGCCCTGCATCATATGATAAAATCAATCGTGACCTTCAACCATTCCACAAAATTAACATGAAATCCCAAGTTCAGAAGATAATTGATAAATACCATAGACCAGACACAACAAGCTTTTGTCACTATGTAATAAAAAATAATAAGATATACAGAGACTGCTATGGGAAGCATGTGGGTTTTAATATGTTTTCTGATAATATTCTACTATCCTTAACAAGGAAAGCCATTTTGCCAGACATGGATTTAGTAATTAATTTAGGGGATTGGCCCCTCATTCGTAAAAACTCAGAATTACATCCAATTTTCTCATGGTGTGGTAGCGATGATACAATGGATATTGTTATGCCCACCTATGATTTGACTGAATCTACGTTGGAGAACATGGGGAGGTATAATAAAATAATGTTACTTACAATTTCAGGAAATGCTGTTAATTATTGTTTTTTATAATTTAGTTTCCATTTCCTTTTATTGACCTGTGGGACATATCGCACCTTCGGTGGGACCAGGGCACAATTGTTAAAAAACCGAAAAATGTGTTAAGTATACAGAAATGTTCTAAATTGAGTTCCAAAAAAAAGAATTGTCCCACCAAAGGTGCGATATTTAGGCTGGTGGTGATGATGATGTTCTTTTATTTATTTTAGGGTGACACTGGATATATTATCGGTGCAGGGAAGTGTTGAAAAATCGTGGTCTGAACGCGAGGAACGCGCGTTCTGGCGCGGCCGCGACTCTCGCGCCGAGCGACTGAAGCTTGTGGACGTAGCGCGAGCCAACACGGATCTCTTCAATGTCTCCCTTACGAATTTCTTCTTTTTCCTTGATAAACAAGCACAATACGGGCCTAAATCACCGCATATCTCATTTTTTAAGTTTTTTGATGTAAGTATAATGTATAAATTTATTTGATGTTAATTGTATGAAGGGTTTCAGTGTTTTATTTTTTGGGTTCCATACCTCAATAGGATAAAAACGAAACCTCGTATAAGATCACTTATGGGTCTGTTTGTTTGTCTGTCTGTCCGTATATTTGTCACAGTTGATTTTCATAGAAACTAAAAGTTGTAGAAACTTCAAACTTGTAGTTATATTTAATAATGACTTTGTTGATCCATACAATATTCTGTATTTGAAATCTCATTTTGTTTATTGATTATGGTATCATTTAAAAGAACGCGTTATAAATAGCACAAAGTACTTTTGTATATTACGATTTAAGATTTTATAGTTGTAATTATTTTAATTATGATATTGTACAAATTCGTTTAATTGTGTTGTTGCAAATATAAAATAAAAAATAATATAAAAATATGTCAAACGTGATATTAGAAATTAATTTCAGTATAAATACCAAATAAACGTGGATGGGACGGTGGCGTCGTACAGACTGCCGTACCTGCTCGCGGGTGGCAGTATGGTCGTGAAGCAGGAGTCTCCGTATTACGAGCACTTCTACGGGCAGTTACGAGCATGGGAGCACTACGTTCCGACCGCCCGGGACCTGTCCGACCTGCCGGCGCGCGTGCGCTGGGCGCGCGCACACGAGCGCGAGGCGCGCACAATAGCAGACAATGGAAGAAAATTTGTCAACGATCATCTGCTCCCGCAGCATATTATTTGTTACCACGCCGTTCTATTTTTGGTGAGATTTGTAATTTTTGTTTTAAATGTTAATTGACTGACAAACGAGCAGACGGCCCACCTGACGGAAAGTGGTCACCGCCGCCCATGGACATCTGCAACACCAGAGGTGCTGCCAATGCGTTGCCAGTCTAGGGAGGATGGGGAATGGGGATGGGATGGGGATGAGGGAATACGCCTACGGATCTCGTCACTCACCTTACGAAACGCAATAGCAAGCTATTACTTTACGCCGATATTCTGTGAGTGCGGTACTACCCGGTCGAGCCGGCCCATTCAAATAGTAATAATCTAGTGAGGATTACTATTTGGCTCTACCACTACCAAATGTATACTGCCTTGAATGCTACTTGGAATAAATAAAATAAAATTGTATGTTTTGTTTCAGGAATGGAGCAAAAGGATTCAGAGTGAGGTGAATGTGCGTGAAGGTATGACGGAAGTACCTCAACCGCAATTTGACTGTGATTGCAAACCGACGGAACAGAAGAAACGCGAGGATTTATGAATATGCTAATATGCTCCAAATCATTCCATATATTTTTATATGTAAAAGAAATCTCATAATCTTTATAATAGTAAGTAGTAGTAATTGTACAAATAACATGAAGCTTGGAGCAAAATAATAACAAAAAATATACCAAATCACTATACATTTGGAATTTGGATACAATAACACTAATCTAGATACTTCAATTCATCTTTGCGCGACGCGCTATGCGTGCGTCGCTCGTACGAACGTCTGCCACGTCGCTACACACAAATCAAAGCTGTATATTTACAAGCTCATGCATACATAGGGTTGCCAACCGTACTATAAAATATAGTATTTTACTATATTTTGACTCTTACTATATACTGTTGAAGAAATATGTAGTACGCAAAAATACTATATTTTGGTCAGTCCTTACGAATGGGTTTTGAGTTGTCTGAATCGGAATGCTAGTAAGACGTATTTGTGTATTATATTTATCCAATCATACCACAACTCTTTTTGAAAGGGTTTTCTTTAAAACACTCTATTTTCTTTCAGTGTATTTTTATATTTACCCCATCAATAGTTGGCAACCCTACGCATACATAGCGTCGCGCTAAACTATCTATAATATTATTCTAAAAACTATCCGCTACTATTCATAGCAGCTTTAATTGCCATAGGATTATGTACAGATAATTCAACGTCATAATTTCATAAAACACTGCTAAACAGAACCTATCCATGAAATATTTTGTTTACTTAATTTGAAGTTTGACAATAATATATGAATATCGAGGGCTTGTCTGTATAAAGAAGGTAAAATAATAATGTATCTATTTAAATTTACTTTACTTTAGGTTAAAGTTAGGGCTATTCCCATTTATGACCACCACTTGGTTACCAGTGGCAACTATTGGGATTTTCCCCACCTGTTACCACGACATGTGAATTTTCATTCCTATTAGATACCACTGGTAACAAGGGGGGTAAAAAACCCAGTAGTCGCTACCACTTTGTTTAAATTTTGAACACCAGGAAAATATATTTTTTATCAATATATTTTTGTAAGTTACTTGCTAGGTAACAGGTTCGTAGAGTACTTCACACAGCCCCATAGGCAACGAAAGCAGGCGCCTCATTCGGGAACGCTAAGTGATTCTGTAGCGACTCGTAAGTCAGATCTCTCATCTCGCTCTTACGCATTTGGCGTCGTGCGGAAGAGTGGAATGAGAAATCTGGCTTAAGAGTCGCTACAGAATCACTTAGCGTTCCCGAATGAGGCGCCAGGTCGAGTTTAGCAACTATATTGCGACCCACTAGAAAATAGTCCGTAGCTAGGTATATTGAGTTTAAAGAGAGCAAGATGTGCCCTTTTGCTTGACGAAGTTTGACGCGGCTCGCGACAACATAAACTCGGTCTGCACGTTCAAGCCCGTTTCTAATAGAGTAACAGCTGTTATCTACACCCATATCATAAAACCTCCACAATGTATTCAAAAACCGTAGGAAATTAACAGCATTATTACAACCAATTTTACTATGAGCTGTGGTAGTAGGTAAAATCTGTACTGTAATGTTATTACAGTATCAATTTTTGTAACGTTATGAGTTTAAATTTGGAACAGCTGTTAAAACTCAAGTGGGTCTCTATTCTAGTATCCATAGATATTAAAACAGTTATCGGTACGAAACATCAATTCAGTATGTATAAACCGCACGACATTTGATCTCGAGTGACATGAGAATAGGGCCTTCATTCGTTTGTCTATGACTTAAAAAAAACATTCTTCTTTACGGAGGATCGAATTGCCGTCATTACTGTTGTCATTTGTTTGTTTATTGGTTTTTTGCTGTCACGAAAGTAGAATTGTAAAAAGTTGTTTGTAATTTACATTTTAGTTGAAAATATGAATAGTAGTGACTCCGAGAACGATGTCAAAACTCCGCCGGATATCGTAAATGCAGCCACGATTGCAACAAATAACTTGTTGCCAGAAAATATTGTTTCTGAACACATCATGGAGGATTTATAATATGTGTGTAGATAAAATTATGTATGCAGCTGTACATAATTTGCCTTAAAAAACACTCGTGCGATCTTATTATGAAACTCGCCTGTTGGCTCGTTTCATAAACCAACACTCGTATTTGAAGGCCTATCATTATGCAACTGTTGCATAAACTACTATAAAGGCCATTGGCTAGCGAGACGTGAGAAGTGCGCTAGCGGTACATGGCGACGTCGGGGCTCCGGTAGAAGCACATGTAGGCGTCGGCGAGCAGGCGCTTGGCGGGCGCGGGCAGCTGCCGGTCCAGCGGCGCCGCCGCGTGCAGCGCGCGCCCGCCCTCCTCGCTCAGCCACGCGCCCAGCTCCGGGATGCACACGATCTCCGGGATGTTGTAGCCGTTGCGCTCGCCTGCAATCACATTAACACTACAATACAACTGGCAGCGTCATACCAAACTTGGCAGCAGGGGCGAACCTAAAGGATCTTTTATCCGACTGCAAGCAAAAAGGAGTGTCCCGTGTGGTGCTGGCTAAGAATAGCATCATTCCATTTCCTCCCGTGGGTGTCGTAAAAGGCGCCAGAGGGACCAACCGAAGGATGGGCAGCAGCGTCCTTCGAGCACTATCCCGACCAACTGCGGTCGCCAACCCGCCTGCCAAGCGTGGCGACTATGGCAAATCCCCCCATTTTTGGGGGAAGCCTGTCCTACAGTGGATGTTTTATGGCTGATGATGATGATGATGAAGCAAAAAGGAGGGTTATGTTTCTCGCGAGTATGTATGTATGTGATCATTCGATAAGTTATCGTTATCACCTGGAGCCAAAACTACTGAACCGATTTTGACAAATGGGCTGTATTCGTGCATGATATCCGGGTAAACCTGACTTTAGCCGAAATCCAATACGACGGATGCGAGAAAATATTTGTATCATGATATCTTTCCATCCATGCCAATATTCGTATCAAAGACATACATTGGTATTTATAAGTACTTTCTGTATACAAATATGTGATATTTCAACATGTGGAATCATTTCTCGCTCCCCGAAGGGTCCATTTAAAGCATAACACAACAAAATATGAACATAAAATTATTAATTTCAAAAAACATGTACATGCACTAGGCCAGTGTTTTTCAATCTGTGGGTCGCGACCCCTAGGTGGGTCGCGAAGCCTTACTCGGGGGGTCGCCGGCAAAAAGAAAAAGGCAACGTTCTATACTACAATAAAAACTCTTTAACGTAAATTAAAAGTTTAAATTATTTCCTTGCCTGTCTATGGCACAAGGGGGTCGCCAAAAATTTTCCAACCCTTAAAGGGGTCGCGATATCAAAAAGATTGAAAAACACTGCTCTAAGCTTCAACGCGCCGCGCGTGCTATCTCCCTTTCCGAATGGACCGTAAGCACGTTTATAGTGCCTTCAGTGCTTTTAGCATGTTTTAAGTGCGTCTTGGAACGCGGGGACGTAGCAGTCGCTGACTTCGTACAGCTATTACAGGATTTAATGAAGATTCACCTACTGCTATTTTCATATCGACCCTATGGGTCTCTGGGGTTTTTTTGGTCCTCTTATTTTAGAGGTTATGCAGTCGGGTTTTTTGGTTAAGTTTATTCCATCTCAGACTCTCTCCACTTTTCGTCCGAAGAAACGTAAACAAGAAATTGCGAGTTGCGTTCTCTAAAGACTTGGAAAGTTTTAGTAGCGCTAAAGAGTTTCGCTACTTGACAGTCGATTTGTACCTTTCCGGTCGGCCATGGAGTCGAAGAAGCACCAGGGCGCATCGAGCGCGGGCCCCGCCTTCACGAACGCCACGTAGTGGCTGGTCTCGATGCACAGCACCGCGAACAGCTCCATGTAGACGCGCGGCGCGCTCGCCTCCAGCTCGCTCGGGAACTCCTCCGGCACCGCCAGCGGTGTCGCCTGCAACCAGCGTGATTGTAATGACGAACACGACTGGCCCGCTTCATAAGTGCTAATATTATAAAAACGAAAGAAACTTTGTCCTACTGTCTCTTACGTTTTCACGGCTTAACTGCTGAACCGATTTAAATGTCATTGGGTATGGAATCAGTTTGAGCCTTAAGGGTCTAGGGGCTGGAACATTCTTGTGTTGTGCATGAGACAAAAATCCGTCGTTTAGAGATCCTCACTCTAGCGTCTTGTCAGCGCCCGCGCAGCGCTGACGTAACGCTTGCGCGGCGGCGTCATGACGCCAGCGGTGTCTTTTGACCGTTAGCGTCTTGCCAGCGCTCGCGTAGCATCGACGCAACGCTGCCGTAGCGGGGACGGAACGCTAGCGTAGCGTTTAATACAATAAAATTGACATTGCTGTTAATGTTACTGCTGAAAGTCATCTTCGGGCGGTGATCGCATTTCGGACATTACGTGTCTTCCCTATAGTGCCAACATTGTAACTGAAGGTGGTGGGCAGAGGGGCGACGGGAATGCGTAGTGCACTGTCCGCCGTGCGAGCGTCGCGTCGACGTTGCGTCCGCGCTGCGCGGGCGCTGTCAAGACGTCGACGCTCAAAAGACGCTAGGGGAAATCCAGCAATAAATATAGAATTTGAGGGGGAAAAATCCGAATTTAATGAGTCAGTAACGGGTAATTTGTTATATTTTAAAGATACAAGAAGTCGCGGGTAAAAGCTACTTTCCAACATACAAAAGATATTAAAAGTATGAGTAGGAAATAAGAGTTTGTAGAAGCTTAGCACGGCTCACCCGAGTCCGAGGCCGTAGCTAGTGTACCTTGTGGTGCGGGCGCGAGGCGTGCGCGAGGCGCAGGCACGCGGCGCACAGCGCGCCCGCCTCGAGCGCGGCGCCGCGCGCGCACGCGCCGCACTCCCAGCGCGCCAGCGCGCCGCACACCGTGCACTGCCGCGGCACTGCCGACACGTATACGCTACAGGTGCTTGTAAACGACCAATAATTGTTTTAGTAATTTATTACTGCAATTTGGGCTATCCCCAAAAGGCTACACTTGAACTTTTTGTTCCCAGTAGTGATGAAATACGTTACCTATCTATTTTGTGAATAGTCCATAAATGCAACAATAAATTGCCAAAAGACTTACAAGCATCTTAAGAGGACTGTGAACCAACGGCAAGTCACCCTTTTCATACAAAAGGCGATAACGATTTCCACCCCTTAAATGTTAACCGATTTTGAACAATTTTTGATAGGTTGTCAGCCAGAACAAAATCTAGGTCTATACGTTTTTAAAAGCTTTTATTTAACTTGTAATGTTTGTATGTATCTATGTATTGTATGTATGTACGGGACAAATCTTGCAAGTTGAATTAGAACCACTTACTCTTATCCACTAACTCCTCTGCTGCACTGGGAGTGAAGAAATGGCATAGAATGCGTGCAGATGCTTATCATCCTGGCATGTCGTAAAAGTCGACTAAGGGACGGGTCCTCTCCAACATGGTGGACTATCTGTATGGGCGATGGGCTGATCACCTGTCACCATACGGTTCATCATACCATCTTAGGACTTATTAATCGAACGTGGCCACAAGTAGTCTTGTGGCTCTGCCCACCCCATTAGGGATTTTGGGCGTGATGCTATGTATGTATGTATGTATGTACTCTTATCCTACGGAGATGAATTTTTATATGTTGGTTTAGTACCAATGACAATGCATTTTTTTATGGTAAGCATGACCTGAATCGACATCCAGGATGAGCTCCAGACAAAGGAACTCTTCAACGGTCAACAGCACACACGAAATTTTGTGTACGCATTTTATTATGATAGCCGATTTTAAGTTTTACCATGACATGGTTGCTGCACCCATGGTTGGCTCCTAACTAGGGAACTCTTTAACGGTCAACAGCACAGTCACGAAATTTTGCGTACGCATTTTATTATGATAGCCGGTTTTAACTTTTACCATGACATGGTTGCTGTACTGAGGGCTGGCTCTTAACTAGGGAACTCTTCAACGGTCAACAGCACAGTCACGAAATTTTGTGTCACCATTTTATTATGATAGCCGGTTTTAGGTTTTACCATGACATGGTTGCTGCATTCAGGGTTGGTTCCTAACGAGGGAACTCTTCAACGGTTAACAGCACAGACACGAAATGAAGTATACGCATTTAATTAACCATGTCGTTGTCTATTTAAGCTCAAAGCTCTTCGCTGTTGAACAAGCATACGTGGCCTTAAGTAGAGGCAAATCGCTAGAAGGTATCCTTATTGAAGAACTAGACTGTTCTAAATTACAAGCAAACGACTATGCAACAATGACGCATGACATGAACATTCTTAGAAACATGTCCAGCGAAAACTAAAAACTAAATAATAAAATAATAGTAAAAAAAAAAACATTTTTAAAAATAAGCTTTTTTTAAATGCTTAAATTACGAAAATAAATTTTTAATTAGATCAAACCCGTCAATTTATTGAATTATATAATTTATATGATATAAAAACTTGTCGCGAGATTTATCTGTGTAAATAAACAAAAATACAAATGTAACTTGATCTTGAAGCAAGTATTTCTAAGAAAAATGTTATGTTTTCATAATAGTAGTTTATGCAACGGTTGCATAATGATAGGCCCTAAATACGAGTGTGGGTTTATGAAACGAGCCGACAGACGAGTTTCATAATAAGATCGCTCGAGTGTTTTAAGGCCAAATTATGTATAGTTGCATACATAACTTTATCTTCATACATATTATAAATCCCCCATGATGTGTTCGTGGCTGCATTTACGATATCCGGCGGAGTTAGAGACCCACTTGAGTTTTGACAGCTGTTCCAAATTTAAACTGATAACGTTACAAAAATTGATACTGTAATAATATTACTTACAGTACAGATTTCACCTACTACCACAGGTCGGAGTAAAATTGTTTGTAATAATGCCGGTAATTTCCTACGGTTTTTGAATACATTATGGAGGTTATATGATATGGGTGTAGATAAAATAAAATTACATAGGTAAATCTCGCGGCAAGCTTTTATATCATATAAATTGTATAATTCATTAAATTGACGGTTTTGATCTTGATTTTATTCTTGAAAGCTGGTTTTTAAAAATGTTCTTTTTACATTTTTTTTATATTGATTAAGGATCAACAAAGTCAAATAATCGCCGAAATCAGTTTTGTATGAGAATACTGAAACAGCAATAAACTGAATTTATTGATTATAGTGAAAAAAACAAAACGTATAGACATAGATTTTGTTCTGAATGACAACCTGCAATTCGATTCCACCCGGTTCTGCGAGCCTAGTGTACGCCAACTTTGGTACTGCAAATCGCCCACGAAATCGATCAAGATATCATGGGAAAAAGCCATATCCCTAGGAGTTTAGTCGTCACAGTCAAAATGTCAGATTTGGACCTAACTATTTGCGTTGTGTACCTTCTAGAATTACTAGAATATGGATTCCGTTAACACATTCAGTGCCGGAGACCCTACTGTCGGGTATTTTATGATTTCGTACCCATGCCGGATGACCCGATGGTCGGGATCGTAATACTATAGCTATAGATGACTAACGCGCACGCCGAAAACCCGATATCGAGCTCTGTTTTTGACGAGCAGGGTTGTCGCTAAAAGATATTGGTTTTTTAGGCAATTTTGTAAAGATTTTATTTAACTTGCAGTGTTTGTATGTATGTATATATGTATGTATGCTCGGGTCAAATCTTGCAAGCTGAATTAGAACCACTTCCTCTTATCCTACGTACGGAGCTGAATTTTTACATGTTGGTTCAGTTTTGATGACAATGCATTTTTATGGTAAGCATGACCTGAATCGACATCCAGGGTTAGGCTGCATTAGCACCAGACAAAGAAACTCTTCAACGGTCAACAGCACAGACATGAAATTACGCATTTTTATTATGATAGCTATAGGTATCACAACATATTTTTTCTATTAACTATTAATTAAAAAATTAAAAAAAAACCGACTGTTTAGGCAACCGGCTTGAAAGGGTGCTGAAAATAAGAAATAGAAGTGTATTGTCTTCTCTCTTTAACAAATTACCACGCGATGGCATAGTGAAAAACATAAATTAATTAACCAACGTTTTTAGCGCAACCCTGCCACGAGACATCGTGAACTCGATATCGGGATCTCGGCGTGTAGCGTCGATTCGTTCGACAAAGGTGTAAATCCTGCCCGACAGTCGGGTCTTATACATATTGCGATACGTTTCACCGGCGTGGCGGTGTATACTTGTTTTATGGGTTGGCAATGAATGTGTTAAAGCACTTACGTCCTTCAATGAGATCGGTGACGTCCAGTAAGGGCGACGGCAGTACCCTCTGGTATAATTTATACTGCTTGCCAAAGCGTGGCATTTGAATGATAAATGCAGCTGGCACCTGAAAACATTTTTCAGCATTTTAGTTATCCAAAATGTATAGGTAAATACATAATCTTAAAAAATTGCAAAATTACCTCACTAAGTTTAACCCCTGAGGTAGCGAATGACTGCTCGAGTAGCTGCTGTACGGTCGGTAACGTGACATGTTCGTCCTTCTCGACAAACAGCTGGTAGCAGAACGCTTCTTGCCCTGATGAGAGCTTCAAGAATGGCTCCGCTCTCAGTAGCTGAGCGACAAGGCCGTTTAGGAACTCTTCAGGGTCCTGTAATAAAAATAGGCTGCATTAGTAGATTATGAATGATTTTAACGTTATTAGGTATTTAATTTGCTCAATTTTATGCCTTTTTTTCTCGCGGCTCGGCCGGCAGGTGTCCACTTCGCAGGTAGTCCGGTTCGAAGGACCATATGTTGGGGTTGAATAGAGTTCAGATTTGTACGTTCACTTTTAGTTTCAATAAATACAAAAAACGTGTGTTGCAATGGAGTTTTATTTAGCTACTAAACTTGGGACTAAAACAAATAGTAGTTGAACGGAGGGAGTGTGCTGTAGCATGCATACATATAGTTCTATATACAACAGTATTAAATGTATAATTTGACATTTCTAAAAGGAAGTTGCATTTAAAAATTGTATTAAATCTGCGTGTACACCTGCAAGGGTAAAATTTGGTGTAACTAAACTGTTATGCATTAAAATTTCCAAATGTAACCCAACGTTCAAACGCAATAAATCTATCAATCTATTAATCTATTAGTGCCATTGATTAAGAGGACTGTGAACCAACAGCAAAACTCAACCTTTTCATACAAAAGGCGATAACGACTTCCACCCCTTAAATGTTAACTGATTTTCACCAATTTTTGATAGGTTGTCAGTCAGAACAAAATCTAGGTCTATACGTTTTTCGAATATTGATTAAAGATCAACAATGTCATTAGTTTTGTATGGGAATACTGAAACCTCAATAAAACTGAATTTATTGATTACAGTGAAAAAACCAAAACGTATAGACCTTGATTTTGTTCTGACTGACAACATATCAAAAATTCAACGACATCGGTTAAAGTTTAAGGGGTGGAAATAGTTATCGCCTTTTGTATGAAAAGCCGTAGGTTCACTCTTAATGATCTAATGAAACACGTATATCGAAAGTGCAATTTCAGCAGTGATTAGCATTCGTAGTGTAGCGGGTTCATTCCCGCTGGTATAGCACTCACCTTCTCCTCGGAGGTGAGGCCAGGCACGTCAGAGAGGCGCTCTAGCAGCGTGCGCAGACGCATGACGCGGTCCGCGCGCACGTACCCGTGCCGCCGCAGCGGGTTCACCACTTCCTCGCGTAACACGCGCTGCACTTCCGTGTAGTGCGGCGAGTCCTGATTAAAACAAATATTTTTCTCAAAAACGATACGTAAACTCGCCATTACATCTTTAAAAAGTCACCAGAAAGTTAACAATACCAGACAATGATCAAAAGTCTTCGGTAAGTAGAGAGATTTTGAATTTGCAATTAAAAAGTATATATAATAATAATAATAATAATAATAAAGTGTCCAGTAAGTACGATACAAATCTCATAAAATGCACTGCACGGGGCGTGCGCCAGGTCCGGCGGGTTGTGCGCGGCTTATACAAGTAGCGCGCAATCGACGCGACATACAGTTTTATTCTACTCACCTGATGGTAATAGGACTAAAATAATTAATTAAATATTTTTTGTCTAATTTTTATTGCATTTCGTCACAAATGTGATGAAAAACATTGTGTGTATCACGGGCATAACGGGAATAACAAACTTGAGTCATTAAAAGCCCTCTGCCTTCGGCGTCAGGGTTCTAATAGACTCTCGTTGGTTTTCCGCTTCTTACGGCCCTAGATGCACAATGTACTATTAATAGTGCATAAAAGAGTCATCTTTGGGTCATTAAAAATATTGAACAATAAACGTATAATTTATTACAAATATGATTGTATAAGGATTTCTAATAATTTTTACAAGCTTCGACCTTAAGTGCTTGTACATAGAAATCCTCGCCTATGACTCGGATTTGAAATCGTACTCGTCCAGTATGGCTTAATTACTGGTCTCTTCAGTAATGTACTATGGTCGTAAACTTCAGCAAACAAACAAAAATGGTCAACACAATGGACAAACCGGATGAAAAAAAATGATGCATGGACATGGTGGACAAAATGGTCGCAAACAATCAACCATGCAAGAGTGAGATTCTAGTAGTTCGAGTTAAATTACCTCTGGCTCCGGCGGGCGATACAGCAGCGCGTCGAAAACGCTGGTGAACGTGAACATGGCGAACAGGGTTGCGTCCAGGTAGCAGGAATTGTGGTGTCCCTGGATGCCGCGGTTCTTGCCCGCCAGCTCGCCCAACGAGCTCAGCGGCGGCACCACGCCCGTCACAAGCGGACACTCCGGCTATGTCAATAACAACTTAAAATATTACAATACCCATTACGTAGCACAATTGGTATCGGTTTGGCTCGAAATGCGTCCCCCGGGTCCAAGTTTCCAATTTAGCTTATCGCCGCACATGTTACGTTTGTGAGCGGAAGGCTACCTGGTCAAAGTGCGGGTCGTCGTCCTCGCGGTGCGCGTCGGGCGGCGGCGTGTCGCGGAAGCGCGCGTCGCGGCGGCACAGCGCGAGCGGCACGAACAGCGCGCGGCCCGGCGCGCACGCGAACAGCCGCGCGCCGCCGCGCGAGCCCTCGCCCAGCCCGCTCACGCTCTGCTCCAGCTCCACGCCTGCCGTGGCCGTCTCTGCAATCACCACAACGCTGGAACCGCTGCCCGAGCACAGGTATAGCGAGTACGAAACGACACCCGTAAAGGGCGCTACTTGGGCCCTGAGGGCTTAGCACACTAATTTTTATCGCGCACATAAAGCAATCGTCCCTTTCGCACCCACATATTAGTTAAAAAGTGACAGATGCTTTATGCGATAAAAACTAGTGTGCTAGGCACTCTGATGTATATATGTATATATACATACAAATTTACCGGTAAAATGGCGGCCCTTCTGGGGGCAAATGTATCATTGTTGGTGTTGCCAGTGTTTACATAAAGCTTTGCAAAACTGGGCTCTATTATGGGCTTATTACACCTTCCTAAATTTAGTCACTTACGAGAGGGACGCCGCAATACGTTGGAATGTGATTGAGATATCTCCACTCCATACGTATCTAACGTATTGCGGTGTCCCTCTCGTAAGTAAATAAATTTAGGAAAGTGTAATAAGCGCTTTAGTGAGTAAGTGAAGTACCTTCACAAACTGTCAGACATTGTTTGTGAATTAGGAATCTATGAAGTGATTCAACTGAGAAAGTGAAAGTACCCATATCTCAAAAACTATGATATTTTAATTGAGGTTAAGAATTGTTTCATCTAGTTGCTTGTAAGCCTGCCGGTTTTGACGTTTGTTTTAGGGATACCCATTATAATATAGCATAACTATAGGTCGCGTCATGTAAAAATATCCGTATAAATCATGTCTTTTAGTGCTCTTTATATATGTATGTTTAACAATTCATACCATCAATGATCCCAATCCACCGAACCACTCCATAGTATTGCTGGTCCACATCCGTAGCGACCTCCACCAACGACCCGACTCCTATGTCTTCCTGCAAGTGGAGCGGCGAGGGCCGCTGCGCCGGCGCCGCCCGGGGCGAGCCCAGCACTGGCGAGTCGTACAGCTCCTCGGGACCGTCGCACACATCTGCGCGGAAACACAAATAGAACACATGTAAACACAATGTCAATGAACTTTTGAAAACAATTTAAAAGTAGTAGGAGACACACCCTCATCATATGCAAGGACACATAGAGGTATTTCATCATAAGAAAGTTCCTGTACGTATGGGTACGACATATTTCGTGGCGCACTGCGCCCGCGCCAGCCGGCTGGCCCCACTGCGCGCCATACAGTGGCTATAATTAGAAACTAGGAGAGCTATAATTGGATTTACTATGAGCGCGGATTGCTGCATTCAGTGTGTAGAGTTCTTATGGAGTAGGTATCAACACTATTAGTATTTGTGGATTTGTTTATAGTGTCAGTGGAGAAGTTATATAGCATCTTTGTATAAATCAAAATGGTAAGTATTTTTACGTATATTGGAAATTAAAACATAGTTTATAGTATAGATCGCTCATATGCAGATAGAAGAAAAAACCGGCATTCACGTGTCATAGGATTCATGGAGTACCAAAAATAACTGAAAAGAAATAATTGCTAAAAGTGCAGTGAAGATCGGAGCATATGAGAGGTTAAGTATTTGCATGCAATGTCATATCAATGTCTTAGAGAGTTTAGGCAACTTGACTAAACTGAGTTTGTTTGTTGTGCTTTCTTCTTGTATTTACTTTGTTTTTTCACTCTACACAACTGTATTCAGGGTATTAATGTACATACCTATATTGAATTATTAAACAGATAGGATATGTAAGCATTTTACTTTGTTATTGACATTAGGCATTGTCTCTCCATGGTATCTGTGTTATAATTATGTGAGTTACTACTAATGAGATATAAGTACCTACCAGATTAGTACTTACATCATATTAAATAAGAAGTAGAGGTATAAGTATGAGTTTGATTTAATTACCAACAAGAATTCCAGTCTCAATTTTCTTAGGCTCATGCACCATTCTGCTTTTTGGCCTGTCTTCCAAACTAATAGAGGCCGAATGAGCTGATGTTGTAGGCTTATTTCTGCGTCTTTCCGGAGCTAAGTGATTGATCAGGTTCACAGATTTGACTCTTTCGTGTTGGGATGAATGCTGCATAGTGCGTCTCCTGACAAGATCCAACCCATAATCCTCACACTCTGGCTCACGGGGTGCAGGGGGCCAGCTACCCCCAATCAAATCATACAAGTCAAGCTAGAAATAAGTTAATCATTTTTAAAAAGTGATTTTATTCATCAACTGAATAAGCCAAAACATGAGCATTTGTTAAAATTAATGCACCACTTAAATAAACAAATTGAAAAGTTTTAAGATTACTTTTATGAATGGATTTTAGTGGTTTAATATATATTGATGCTAAAATATTGTTAGTTTTGAAGTTAGTTCCCTAATTATTATTTGTATATATATCTTATATGAGCCTATAGTGTTATACTTTTATCTGTTGTAACCAGGGCCAGCCTTAACCTTCCAGGCGCCCCGGGCGAGTCATGCATTTGGCGCCCATTTATATTGATAGAGATAGATAATCAAATTAAGTGGTGAAGTCACGCTGGCCACGCAGCGCCCTGTAGATAACGGCGGCCCGGGCACCCCCCCTCCCCCCTAAAGCTGGCACTGCTTGTAACTACATGCTCATTGTGCTCAATGTTTCATGCAACCCATTAAAGTTGTGTTAAGAAAATAATATTTTGTTTTATTGAAAAAAACCTGTGTATCTCTGGTTGCACTTGTGTTTTGGATTTCCTGATGATTTTTGTCACTCATGCCGGTTGGATCAAGTAATTTATTTTTATTTACTCCATTGTGTTGTATAAATGAGGTTAACGTATAATATATTGAACGCCTCTCCTAAGGATCTAAAGTTCAACAAACAGAGAAACTCATCGTACCTAGTAATGTTTGAATTTGGTTTTTATATCTTATATCAGTAGGTACTTTATTCATATTTTTTCAAATAAAATTATGTATAATAAAAATAATCGCATTTTGGGCAGGTTTTTATGAGTCAGTGAAATAAGTTACCTTTAGTACTCGATTTTGGATTAGTGTGTATTATTATCTTCAAAAAATGTTCACATTATTTTAGAATCTTGTCCTGTTTTAATGAACGAAAACTGATTTATTTTGTATATTGTAATTCGGGGACAAGTCAGCGAATTCAATGATTTATATTATTATCCCATAAACTAAAATAAACACTTCTGTTATTTGACACAGTCAATTTATTTATATTGTAGTTGTAGCCTTTTTTTTTCTCGTTGAATTTTCATTCTGTCGTCAGTGTTTTATGTTTATAAAGTTTGCCTTTATCACTATTTACGTACACATATTTATCAAACAATTGAAGATTAGCTTAACTATTAGGAAAAAACATTTTTAATAAGTAGTAATTGAAATTACAAATCTTTCTTTACTTGAGATTCTCCTTGCAAAATAATCGGGACCCACCTAACGGCCCACAGAGTACTTGTTTTGTAACGGCCTTTATAAATGTACATTGAATGTCAATCTGACGTTTAATTAACACAGCTGTTTTGTTTAAGCGTTTTTCGTTTACCGTATAAAACTTCTTATCTAATTCGTAAATAATGTTATTTAAATAATATATATCGTAAATTAAATACACTATAAAAATACTATACTGAATTGAATATAGTACTTTCAGGTAATCATTCATTTTATTTAGGATGGAGAAGTTTTGACATGACATTATACTTTACGAGGCGAAACTACCACCATATATAGCAACGAAAAACTTATTACACTGTAAAACATAGTTAATTTTCAGTTTTTACTTTTAAGCGATTTGCGATTTGGATTTATTAAGTGTGTGGAATTACATGCCCCTAATAAGAAGTTAGTTATTACAGATAACTCTGTATGGTATAATTTCTCAATGTTTTGATTACCAATGACCTTTCAATGTCGCCACTAATTTACTAAGAAAAAAAGGTAAACAAATAATATTCCTACGTTATAGCTTCTGTGCCGTCATAATGTTGTCCATTATAATGATGGGATGAGTAGGTTTTCTTTTCAAACTTGAGTAACTCATGTTGATATGGCCATTTACTTGAGTCACAACTTGAGTTTCGAGTTGACTTGACTTGAACTGAACTAACAGTGGAGGCAGGGCACAGAGGACGAAGCCGGGCCGACCCGCTGAATCAACTCTCAACTTGAGCCGAGCAAGCGCGAGGCTGAGGCTGCCAAACCAACTCTCTCGCAAGTTGGCGAGTTGAGTAGCGTGTTTATTAATGTTTAGGTGGTTACTGAGTGTCCGCTGTTCACATCACACAGATGCAGCTAACTTGAGTTGCAGAAAGCTGAACTCGTTTACTCGTTTAGAATGTAACTCAAGCAAGATAAACAATTCTACTCACCCATCGCTAATCAATCATTGCTATTAGCTTGTTCCTATCTGCCAAGCTAACAAAAATAACAAAGTTTTGTAAAGTACTTTTGGGTATAGGCTGGTTAATCTGGTTTGTTTATGATCTAAAAGTGTATTTATTATTTAAATCTCAGAGCTAATTAGTAAAATTGAAGTATTTTGAAACTATATGTATCTATCACTTTAGAGTACCCATTAGCAAAGACCTGCAGCTCGTTCCATTGATTCCTATCCTGTGCTGCCCTCTGCCAATATTGACCAGCAGTAATGTTTTACCTTAATGGTGTCTTTTTCTGTCTTATGCAGAGCACTGATGTGTGAGAGAGTCAAAAGTGCATTTAGACTTTTGATATAAAGAAATTGCATTGCTGATGTAGTATTTACGCATTCATTGTGTTTCAGGTGTATCCAGACGCAATGATTCGCCAAGGGAGTATAGATGATATAAATGCTCAGCAATTCTTGAAGATAAACAATTATGAAGATACAGTCCGACAGCTGGACATTTATTATGCAATTGGTAAAAAAATATTTTTATTTATGTGTCAACACAAAGATTGCAGATAACATTTCATATATGTTGGGTGTTTATAAACTTCTGCAATTCACAGTATAACATAAAACAAATTATGAATTAAATAGTTTATTGCTTGCTTTACCACTTTTACCATGGCGCACATGCTGTGCTGCCCAGCTTGCCCACACACCTGCACCGAGCAAGACCTCCGAGACGCGACTGACATGGTGTTGAGCATCGCCAACTTCTGGTCCCGCACCATTTAGTGAACCATCGACACGAGAAGAAGAAGACTACTTTTACCTAATCTTTGAATTGTTTTTGAACTTGAACTTGTTTCGGTTTTGTAGTTTTAGTATACTTATATTGTTACAGTTAAGAGACAGTTGCTCCGGTTCCAAAGTCCGATAACTGGGCTATTTCCAGTTTTGTCATCTGACCTTCACATTGGCAGCGTCAGGGACAGTATATACTGTGCAGCAGCAGTATGGGGCCTGTATCAAGCTTATAGGTACACATTTAAGTATCTATCTAGTAATAGTTAAGAATGGCTCATAAGTTATCCATCCCTGTATTATCTCTCAGTGCATTTATTTCTTCTATACTAGTATGAGAGAGACGCACTGAGGGATAAGAAGGGGGTTGGGGGGTGGTATCACACTTACCAGTTAAAGTTTAACTGTTAAACTGATTCCATACTTATAAGAAGGTTGTAATATTTGGACCTAACCTAAGGTCCAAATATTACAACCTTCTTATAGCACAGCAATGTAGTTAACCTTTTGGCCGCCAAGCATGTCTGAGAAGTAACACAAATTTCAACTTTAAGTCAAGTTAATGAAGGACTTTTTATCTTGTATATGCTGTCACGCATAGTCGACGAGGCGTCCAAAAGGTTAAAATGAAATTGATATTTTTTTCTTTGTTTTCATTTTCTTATGTTACACTCTTAACACATTCACGGCCCAGCGCCCGCGAGCGAACGCTACCCGCCAGGCCAAGTGATTTTAGCTAAAATCTATGACAAAGCTATTAGTCATGTGCCCGGCGTGTACGCTAAACAGACTAGCCACTTATTACACCTACAAGCGGGATAAGTTCGTGCAACATTTTTACGTATAACGTTTTCTTTATATTCAAATAGGGATTTATTCATGACGCGTATACGTGTCACGGGCCTGGCGAAAGCGTTCGAGCATGACGCATACGTGTGGTCATGGGCCTTGAATGGGTTAACTACATGACCAATTAACCAGGATAGCCAGGATCTTGAGTCTCAGAATAACATAAAATCAATCACTTGTCCAAATCTGCACTTCTCATGGTCCCACCAACAAGTCATATGGGCCAAAACGCAGAACTAATACAATCAACTAGACCAACTAATTAATCTTTCTAAGATTAAAATTTACTGACAACAGACGAATCGACGATGACAGGGGCAAGTCCCACGAGCTCGGCCAGAGCACCGTCAAATGCATGCGCGGCATCCTCGAGTGTTGGGTGAAGCAGTCGGCTCGAGTGGAGGCGTTCAAGACTCGCCAGAGCGCCGCGCACGCGCTGCATGTCAAGTTCCACCTGACAACGGGCGAGCCCGTGCTGCCGGACCACCAGTACCATCATCTGCAGATCGATGTCATCTCACTCTATCTTCTGTTCCTCGTGCAAATGATCACGTCGGGGCTGCAGATCATTTATACGCAGGTTTGTGAAAGTCAATTAAACCTGTTTCATTATAGTTTCAACGCGCCATGTAAAAACGGGGTAAGAATATTTTTGTTAAATAAAACTTGTTCAAAATAAAGTGCTTTCGTCGTGTGGGGTGACGGGGGACGGGGACGGGGGGGGGGGGGGGGGGGGGGGCGCCCAATGCTGCCACGCCCCAATGTATCCGCACCTGATTTCTCTGTACAGAAGAAGTTGCCAGATACTGCACTTGTAAATAGGTAAAAAGTGTTCGGTCATGGTACTTTTGTACTTCGTTTAACTTATTAAATTAATATGTATCACCCGCCTGGGTGTCAGAGCCGCCACTAAATAGCACGTTTTCTGCAGTTTCTTTCGTCTTTCGCTGCCTTTCTGACGCTTTTGATAAATTTTTATTTCATGTTTCAGGACGAAGTAGCTTTTATACAGAACCTGGTGTACTATGTAGAGCGTGCGTACAGAACGCCTGATTACGGAATGTGGGAAAGAGGCTCCAAATATAATGATGGAAAGCCAGAAATCCACGCCTCCTCCATAGGTAAACAAACTTTTGAGACAAGCGTTTTGATTATTTCAGTTTGTTTGAGTTGTGATCTTATTTCCCAGGAATGGCAAAAGCTGCTTTAGAAGCTATTAACGGTTGCAATTTGTTTGGAGACAAGGGCGCGTCGTGGAGTGTCGTCTATGTCGACATTGACGCGCACAATCGGAACAGAAGCATTTTCGAAACCATGCTGCCCAGGGAATCAAGCTCCAAAGTATGTAATGAAATAACTCGTGTTAAATTATTATTAATTATTAATTAATTTAAATTAATTAAATAGGGATTTTTCCTGGGTAAAAAATAGTAATTCTAATTAGTCCGTCAGTTACATTATCTAAAAATATTGAACACGTATTTTTTGCTTCAAATCAATCAAAATTGACAAAGGTAACGCGCATCAGAGTTCGGGAGTGGGGGTTAATGACGTCACTTATTGGTAAAAAGTGTACAAAGTCGTGACGTCACGCGGAACTTCAACTTACTATATCTTCATAATTTTTTGTTTAATTGACAAAGGAAAAAAATAAGTGTTCAATATTTTTATGTAATGTAAATAGCGGACTAATTAGATTTTTTCAGGAAACTAGCCTATTTTATGCATGTTGTGTGTATGTTGTTTATGTTTTCAGGGTGTCGATATCGCTCTCTTGCCGACAATATCGTTCCCAGCATTCGCCACGCACGAGGACCACTTATTTCAGTTGACTAAATCAAATATTAAGCGGCGGTTGCAAGGCAAATACGGTTTCAAACGATTCAGCCGTGACGGCTATAAGTGCGTGCTGGAGGATCCGAACCGTCGGTACTACAATGAGGGGGAGTTGAAGGAGTTCGACGGCATCGAGTCAGAGTGGCCGCTGTTCTATGTGATGATGATTATTGATGGAGTGTTCCGCACGCTACCCGAGCAAGTTGAGGAGTACCAGAAACTTTTGAAGGCTAGGATATACATGGACGAGTTTGGAGGTATTTTGAGAATTCCTTTCTTAAACAGACGTAAACTCAATCTATTATATATCTATACCAATAAATAAAAAGTGTATGTCTGTGATATCAAAATTATTACAAATATCTTAGTGGAAAATGCTATTTACATTATGCCTAAGCCTCAATTACGGCTTTAAGAATGTTTGTCTGTCTGTCTGAATGTTTGTTCCGATTAGGCTCGGAAACAGTTGAATGGATTTAAATGAAACTTTCAGGGATAGGTTAGGTTAGGTTTAAATTATGTAATGGCATTTATTTTATTTTGATATGTCAAAGGGTTTCGGAGATATGACATATTCGTGTTTGTATGAAAAATCATCCTGATCCCACGTGAACAAAGTCGCGGGTACAGCTACTAATAAATAATGTTGTTGTTTTGTTTCAGACCCGGTTATACCTTGGTATTATTACGTGCCTAAGGAAGGAATAGACAATGAGCGCAACGAACCGGGTTCAGTACGCCGAATGCCTGCCAGTGAGTATTTTGGTTTTAAATCAATATATATAAAACAGTACCGTGACTCACTTATAGACATAGCTGGACACCGTTAATCAAATAGTTAACTTTGTTTATCGCTAATCCGTTACTAAAAAAGTTAACTTTGTTAAACGTTAAAGCGTTACATTTCGGAAGATTTTACGGAAGTAAACGTTAATCGTTAACTTGTGATAGAAATTGCAATGTCTATGTCATTGCGTTAGTAATTTACTTATAAAAAATGTTGGTATGTGCTATGGAAGTTTAGGCAAGATATTAAACATTGGTAAAAATAGGGTAAGTATTGCATTAGAGAGAATAATACCTATTATTTAGAGATCAAATTCAAATCAAAAGCTATCTGACATAAGCCGCGCGGTGTCCTAATGGCAAATAGTGGTACTTAATCAAAGTTTAACGGACTTTAACTGTTTAAAACGAAAATTAATGAGTCCGTTAATAATTTTTGAAGTAAACTTAAAAGTTAATCCGTTACTCGAAATGGTAACTTCGTTAATTACCGATTAACGGATTAACGGTCTTGTGCCCAGCTATGCTTATAGACAACGCACAGCCTAAACGGGTGGTCTTACGTAGTGGTTTGAAATTTGATGGAGACATTCCTCGAGTACCCTAGAGGAGCACTAAGGGGGGATTTTTTGAAATTCCATCCTTAAAGTGGTGAAAAGAAGTTATAAAGATTGTATGGAAAATACCGCAGGCGAAGCTGTGTTTAATATATGGCGTCTCTTTCACGCAAAACCTAATCACTGAACACGATTCTATACAAAACGGTTAATAAGCAAATACATACAATGATGTATATGGATGACATGTTACATTATTTGCCGTGCATAAAAACATGTATACAATTTGACCAAATTCCCTAATATGTAATTACAGACCAGCCGGCCGACGAAAACAAAGGTAAAATTGTATGAGCTTTGAGAATGATTTGTCTGTTTCTTCTTTGATAATCTTTCCCCCGCAGTTGCCAGTGTCTAACAATCTTTAGATAGTTCCTAACGCCACGCTTATCTTAAAGTATTTTAACAACTTCATTACGTTCTTCGTTACCTTCATTTTATAGTGTAGAAAAAAAAAAACAATTTCGTTGTATTTAACAGGGTATATTCCAGAGTGACAGCACATTTGGCGTAAAAATTTAATTGATAATGTCAACTGCGATAGCGTTAAAGATATAATGTTCATTTACTAAACAGCAATGAACAAAAATCTAAAAATTATTGAATAACATTTCAAATTATCGTTCAGAATCAATAATAAATAATAATAATAATAATAAAAACATTTATTTCAGCAATTTCATGCGTCGCCTTAGCCTAGTACATAGATAACTTATTTTTACATTATGCTAGGTTTAATCTACGTATAAACAGTTTGGTCAGTAAGTACATTTTATTGGAAATAAGGAAAAGGAAGGGCCCTTTAATTGGATTCCTGTTCCTTAAACTAGGTAAACCTGTGTTATAGGGACACCTTCCAACCCCCTTGATAATCTGTTTATAATATGATAACAGTATTAGAGGATTTAAGCTTAAATAGACAAGGGGTCATCCATAAAGTACGTCACACTAATTTCGTGTTTTTTTGACCCCTACCCCGTCCTTGTCACAGTTGGTCACATTTGTGAGACCGCCCCCTCCCTAGTGTGACGTCACATATTTTGCAATTTTATATCTAGAAATTATTAAATTAAGACAGCTGTTTCGAAATTCAAATCAAATATTTAAAAAAACGCGACCGGCGCGTGACAATAGTGGACCAAGTGTGAACTCTCCAAAAAAACTGTTTAAACCTTATGCCCATGTATTGATGTATTAGATTTTGAAATGTGACGTCACGAAACTTAGGACCCCTCCCACCCCTTGTCACACAATGTCACACTTCGTCTACCCCCTCCCTCCCCCCCCCCCCCCGTAACGTGTGACGTACTTTATGGATGACCCCCAAGTGAAGAGAGGACTCTCGTGATAGATATGTCCGTCGTTGCCAGCACGTGCTGTCACTTTAGAATATACCCTCTTTTAGTGCGCTAGTCCTTCATGATTTTTTGGAGTTTCTTTGTAATCTTGAAATTGCTTCAACACGGAGTTGGGTCTAAAATATAATTTTAAACTTTAAGTTTTTGCTTAATACTTACACCACAACTTTTGTTCTGCAGCACAATTTTTTACGACTATTGACATTGTGTAGAACAGGCTTGAGAATCTGATAGTTTCTTCACTGCAATTACGCTTCTTTTATCTTCTTAATCTTCTTTGCAGTGGCGAAGCGTCAAATATTTCCTAAGGGAAGCCGGAAGAATTAGACCGTACGTGCGAGCTTGACATTTAGTTAGAGTAATATGGACTTCACTGACAGCTAGCCGTAGCTTTCTAGCTTGGTAAAGCCGCGAGGAATCGGCTTGTAGGCAGGCTGCGCCACTGCTTCTTTGACACATTTGTCGGCCAGTGGCTCTAGCAAGGTTGACACGGGGATAACTTAAATCCATCTTATCTCTGTGACTATCTCTCTCGTCGGCACTAGTGTGAGAGGGACGCACTTAGAGATAAGAAGGTGTTAACTTACCCTCGTGTTTTCTTTGCTAGGACTGCAGGGGCCCGTTTTACAAAGCATAATATTCTAATAAAACGAGTGTTTTGTCTCATAAATTACAAGAAAAAATGAAACAAAACACTTATATTATTATACTAGTAAGCCTTGAGAAACAAGCCTCAGCAGTGAATTAATAGTAATTTATTCACCAAGATGACTAATCTGTACTTCCCCTCGAGTGATTACTGTCTTATACTCGACTTTCGAAGACATTAAAGCAGAAGTAACAAATAAGTATTGGATTACAATTTAAATATTTACATTGGTGCAACTATTGAATGACAGCGTGACACACTCTTGACTTACTAGCCAGCACTCTTGGAGAGCTCTTAATATTTGACATTGGCTCGGCTATTGCCGACTTATGAACTAGAACGGTTCGGTAAGCTAACTTTTGCTGACCAGGAACGACTGGGCCAGGTCCCTCGCAACCTGCTCCGGGAGTTGTACATGACAATCGATCTCGTGCCTCGTTCAGGGGAAAGCAGACCACTTTCTCCATACAGGCATGGAGGTTCACCCAGGAAGCGCGTCAGTGGGAAGCTTCTCCTGCTCCGACCAGCCCAGGGTCAGAGCATCCCCAACTGAAATGATCCAGGCTTCTAGCTCCAGGCCATACACGACACATGTGTCGGCAGCTGGCCCGAGCTCACGGCTTGAGTCGTGTATTTTCACGTATCGCGCCAGTGAGTGAGCACGCAGGCCCGGCCGCTAGATGAAGCCGCTTCAACGAAAAGTTAATAGTAGATTGTTGTCAAGGCCGGGAAGCACTTTACATGCCGAGACATAGTGCTTTTCACAACTAATGCGAGGAACTATTATCATTTGTCTACTAAAACTAGCTCGGGTGACCGCAAATATGTATATGTATATAGCTGGCAGCCAGTGCTGTCCGTTAGAGCTGCCGCCGCACTCTACAAGATGTGATTGGTCAATTACTTTGCTTGCCTCGAAATTGACCAGCCAGCAAAGTAAACTTTGCTTTCCTACCATAGATTTGGAGATCTGTACAAATGTTTAGGAAACATTGTATGAGAGTGTCCAGTCCACCCACAGACAAGTACGAACCTTCTGCACCAAACATTAGCCGTCGCAAAAATTTACGGCAGCTCAATTACGAAACACAATTGGTATCGGTTTGGCTCGAAAAGCAAATCAATTTAGTTATCAATCCATGTAAATAAGGGTACAATTGGTTTACTTTTCGCGAAAGCGATATCAATTGGTGTTCCGTAATTGAGCAGCGGGCCGGGTGAAGCATATTTTTGATTATTTATAACAAAGTAATATTTCAAGTACCAATAGAAACTTCTTCTCTACTGAGTTTCCCATTCATGTTCAGGCTTGCCGTACAATTATGAGCTATCGCTAATACAAAATAGAGTGTACAGAAATTGACTCTTGATCTCACGATGTGTGATTTTTGGAGGTTCTCTAACCTCATCATAAATCATTAGTAGTTTATGCAACGGTTGCATAATGATAGGTTTTAAAACACTAGTGCGGTTTTCATGAAATGAGCCGATAGGCGATTTTCATAATAAGATCGCACGTGTGTTTTAAGGCCAAATTATGCAGAGTTGCATACATAACTTTATCTACACACATATTATAAATCCTCCATGATGGGTTCAGAAACAATATTTTCTGGCAACAAGTTATTTGTTGCAATCGTGGCTGCATATTTCCGATATCCGGCGCATTTTCACATCACACACACTCCGAGAAGACTACTTACTATTCATATTTTCAACTAAAATGTAAATTACAAACAACTTTTTCTATTCAATTCAACAACAATTCTACTTTCGTTCAGCAAAACACCAACATAGCGGCAATTCGATCCTCCGTCAAGACCATTTTTTTTAAATCATAGACAAGCGAATGAAGTCTCTATTCTCATGTCACTCGAGATCAAATGTCGTTCGGTTTATATTAAAAAAACATACTGAATTGAGGTTTCGTATCAATAACTGTTTAATATCTATGGATACTAGAATAGAGACCCACTTGAGTTTTGACAGCTGTTCCAAATTTAATCTCATTTCTTTACTAAAAACGATAAAGAAATAACATTGCAGCACTGGTTTATCCTAATTGGTTGTCAAAATGGTGGTCATTTCCTATGGTTTTTGATTAAACAATGGAGGGTTTATGATATGGGTGTAGATAAAATCATATGCCTCTGCATATTTGTTATTAAAATATAAATTAAAGACACAGGTGGGCTGTTCCTGTGGGCGCAGTCGATGTTCGTGCTGGCGCAGCTGCTGACGGGCGGGCTGCTGCACGTCAACGAGCTGGACCCCATCCGCCGGTATCTGCCTTCTTATAATCGGCCTCGGCGCGCCGGCCGGTACTCTGCCTTTCAGGTAAATACTCATGAGTTTCATATGATCTCCTTCTTGAAAAAATTAAAGAAAAAACGTTCTTGCCTTTTTATATAAAATGCTTTATTTATTTATTTCTTAAAGTTATGAGAGTGAAAGGTTTAGAGGAAGCTGATCGCAAACACCTTAAACATTTGATCGCCACAGGAGATTGTCGTGCCACTTACGCCACAATATGCCGTTTTCTATACATTTTCTCGGCTTATGCCGTCGTCGGCATCCGTGGCACACTTTTTCGCATTAGGCCGTGGCTTTCATAAGGTATTTACTTGTCTATTAGTAGCTTTGCCCGCGACTTTTTTGGTGTAGGATCAGGATGAAAAGTATCCTTATTATTTCAAGATTACTGATATAGGGATATAGATTCCAAACTAATTTATATAGCCAATGTACTAAGGTAATTCCAGATTATCTTAGTGTATTTGGGAGTGTAAATTAATTTTGACTATTATACCTTGGCAAAAATTCAATTTGCCAGTCATCTAGTAGCGAATAGCGTTTGCACGCACAATTGTTATGATCAAAGTAGTATAGCCACCCACTAAATGGCGGTTATTACTAGTCAAATAGAATTAGTATTTATTACTTCAGGAAATAAGGTTTGCTTTCCATTTATCGAACACATTTAAATTTTTCGGCATAAAAAGTATCCTATATTTTGCCCCGCGATATAATCTATCACTATGCTGAGTTTCATCAAAATCCGTCCAGTAGTTTCCGCGTGATGCGTGCACATGTGCGAAACTGGGCATTTCGGCACTATACTACATAAAGCCGCGTAGTGCCGCGTCGCTCCGGTATAACGCAGTGCCGCTTATTGCGAGATTATGTACGTTTTTACTATACTTATTAATTTAATTTTTATTACAATTACCCAATTATTCCAATAATCTTTAGTACCTGGGCGACCGAGCTCTCGGCTTCTTTCTTTCTTTTCTCAAGGATGACACCTATTTAGATGACCTTGGAAACTCTAAATACAAAATTTCATCCAAATCGTCAGAGCCGTTTTCGAGAAACATACGAGAATTGCTTAAAGTACCTAATAATAACATTAGCGACTAATACCCATTGTATCCTTATCTTTTATTCCAAGATCTGTCTGGTCTGTCTGCCAAATGTCATCCAAATACGTCCAGCCATTTGTGCGTGTTTAAGGAACAAACATCCAAACATCTTCACATACTATAAAATATTAATACATATAAAAAATATTAATATAAGTAGAGATGTATTGGAGGAGTGCTCTCAAGCGCGTACATGTTGCAGTAAGCCAAGACATTACTGCTAATACGTTAAAATAGCCATAATTATGCAACAGCAGAGGGCCTAGCACACTACATTTTATCGCGCACATAAAGCATCTGTCACTTTTTAACTAATTTGTGCGTGCGAAAGGGACGAATGCTTTACCTGAGGATAAAAACTTTTGTGCTATGGGGGCAGGATTCGATTCAGTTTGTTCTTTTTTTTTTACAAATTGTTGATAGTAAAATGTGCCCCGGGTCTTATGACGTCAACGTTAATTCTATCATTGTTTACTTTCATGCGCAAATCGCAGGCCAAGCCGGCGTTTGTAAGTATTAGGAATCATTTGCGAATCTTTAGCATGTGATGCCTGGTCTAAAATAATTAATCGTCTGTCTGATTTTAATGTTGATTTAATGTTGAGTTTCATGTACTCCGCATGAGTGTCGCTCAAAACTGATTTTCTTCTTATGTCTCCTCTACACGATGGGCCACAGAACACAGAAAGAGGATGCGGGCGGGGCACGCGCGCTCGCATATGAGCAAATGACCATATTTTAGACACAACTCGCTGACACCTCTTTCTGTGTTCTGTGCGATGGGCCATCAGTCTGCCATCTCACGGGACACATTCATAAATGAATTTATACATGAATGCGTCCCGTGAGATGGCCCATCGTGTAGAGGGCCCATTAGTGATTGATTTCTTGTTATTCTTTGTCAGTTGTTCTTCTGCAGCAAAACATAACCTGATGAACACGTCGCTTTTGCTTGTTTGTTACATTTTGTTTCGCCACGAATGACCTGCCTGGTATGGCTATCTAAACATGAATTCACGGCAAATGAGGTTTGCCCACGGAATATGAAAGTATAAAGAGACGATAGCAGTGTTATTCAAATTCCTGTTTATATAAATATCCTGCGGCTGTTGCAAGGTTGATACGAGGATCGGCTATCCCCATCGTGCGTCTCTCTCATACTAGTATCGAAGAAAGAGATGCACTGAGAGATAAGAAGTCCTCGTGTCAACGTCGCTAGGGCCGCTGGTAGTTTTTGTCGTAAGCATAATTCTAAAATGATTTCATATTTTTAAGAAATGAAAGTAACAATTTATTAAATGGGCTGGTTTCCTAAAAAATAAGTTAGTAATTTACATTATAAAAAAAAATATTGAACACATATTTTTTCTTTTGTGAATTAAACAAAGAATGATGAAGATATAATGCGTTGAAGTTCCGCGTGACGTCACGACTTTGTACACATTTTACCATTAAGTGACGTCATTAGCCCCACTCCCGAACTTTGATGCGCGTTATCTTTGTCAATTTTGATTGATTTGAGAAAGCAAAAAATACGTGTTCAATATTTTTTGATAATCTAACTGATGACGGACTAATTAGAATAACAATTTTTTTACCCAGGAAACATCCCTATTGGGGATATTCCCAGTACTTTCCACTCTTTTGTCGACACTGGGAACTACGGGGTTTATGTTCCAGTAGTACCCAGTGGGGACTAATTGGAAAAACAATTCGCCGTATCCACTGTAGTGGGTATTACTCGGGCTTTTTATTCAATTACACACTTACAATTTAACAACAATTTTGCATGTAATATAAAATCCGTGTATATAGTATTCACTACAATAAATGGGTGAGAACTACTGGGTACAACCCTTAAACTGTTAACGTAATGGACGCATCCACACGAACTTATTTATTGACACTAGTTTTTTTTTTTTTCTGCAACGCAGGGCATAGCGACAGATTTGGTCGTGCAAGTAGTTCTGATCGCCGAGTCGATGCGCCTGCAGGCGATGATGGGCACCTACGGCATTCAGACCCAGACGCCGCATGAAGTGGAACCCGTGCAGGTGAACTCATCTATCATAATAAACTAGTGGCTCCGTGAGCTGTAATTATCGAAACTGCTCACAAAATTTCACGAGAATCCACAACTTACATTGCTCGCATAGTTACCTATTTGTTACGCGACGGATAAGGGCGCTTTTGAAAGGGGTCATCCGTAAAGTACGTCACATGTTAAGGGCAGGAGGGGGTCTACGAAATGTGACATTATGTGATAAGGGATGGGAGGGGTCCTAAGTTTTGTGACGTCACATTTCAAAATCGAATACGTCTAAGTGTTAAAATGCCAAATTTGAACTATTAACGAATAACTTTAAAATATTTTCAACTCTATCTGTATATGCATAAGGAATAAATTGTTTTGTTGGCGAATTACTAAATAAAAAAATAATTTGATTATATAAAAAAAAAATCGGAGCTGCTGTTTTAATGCATTAATTTGTAGTTGTAAAATTGCAAAATATGTGACGTCACACTAGGGAGGAGGGGGGGGGGGGGCTCACAACTGTGACGGACAACAAGGACGGGGGAGGGGTTAAAAAATCACGAAATTAGTGTGACGTACTTTATGGATGACCCCAAAGATAGGAGGGTCTAAAATACAAGAGGCAAAAAATAAATTACTCGTAGTATCTGAATTCCGTAAGAGTCCTATTGCACGTCATAGCCTTAACAAAACATCACAAATATGAATTTCTTACGAAGTTTTTGGGAAGCATGTGCAAAATCTTTTTCATTGATTCCTGTGATTTTCATAGGTTTGCAGTTCCACCCAACTGGTACACGTGTACAGGCAGTTAGGAGTTTGTCCCAAATTGAGGTTGACTGGACGTCCAATAAGACCGGTCGGATCTTTGGGAACTAGTAAGGTAATTGTTGATTATGGTAATGGTTATGAAATTAAATATTTGCCAATCTTTTCTATAATAGCTGTATAATAAAATTGGTTGCTCGAGCAATGTCTATGCACAGGTCATTTTTTTTTATTTTGGGCCCCGGGTTCAAGGATTTGGCTAAAAATATTTGAATGTTGCTCTGATAGTATTATAATCCATACGTATTTATTTTTCGCCTGGTAAAACTAAAGAAAATAATTCACCAATCACTTCCTCACTAGATGATTACTGTTCGAATGGGCCGGCTCGACCGGGGTAGTACCACACTCTCACAGAATATCGGCGTAAAGTAATAGCTTGCTATTGCGTTTCGTACGGTGAGTTACGTGATCCGGAGGCCTATTCCCTCGTCCCCATCCCATCCCCATTCTTCTGGTGTTGTAGATGTCCATGGGCGGCGGTGACCACTTTCCATCAGGTGGGCCGTCAGCTCGTTTGTCAGTCAATTGACATAAAAAGCTAAGTAAGCTTACGAACACACCTTTTTTTTTTTTTACGAGGGGAAATGCATTACGCATCCTCCCGCGCCAGGGGAGGCGCGGAAGGTATGTGGGACTCACCCCACGGGAGGCATACCCACTAAAACCCCTCGGCGTTCCTTCTACGGCCTTATGTAGACGCTGTGGGATCCCGAGGATGTCGACCAAAACAGCGCCTACGGCCGCCCGACCCCCGAAGCCGGGAACCCTCACCCCGAAGGAGGAGAAAGCCAGGAACGCCTGGCATTCCCCCCAGCTATGCGAGGCCGTGCGAGGCGGACGAAGGATAAAATCCCAAATCCCCCGCCGCTTGGCCCCAACGAGGCTAAGAGAGGCATTGGCCGTCTGCCGCTCTCTCCCACCCATCCGTCCATGCCCGGTGGCAACATTACGCCCACACCCCCGACCCGGTCGGGCCGAGGGGGAAACCCAGACACTGAGCATGCTCAGCAGGAGGCTCCAATACCGGTGTACCAGTATTCAGGCCTCCATGCTCTGCTCCTCGGTGCCGGCACGTACTCTTGGGGCCTCCCGAGTCCGACCGGGGGTCTCCGTTCCTCTGATTTACGTTACGAACACACCTGCGATCGCATGGCGCTACAGGCCAAAAATAGTTACGATCTCATTTGTTATGATTGTAAGTCGCGCGACCGCTTAAAGTATCATTTTGATGATTCCAACTTACAGATTTATAGGGTGAGCGGAATGACGGTGCTCTGCTATCCGCTGATATTCGAAGTGTCGGAGTTCTACTTGTACCGCGACATGGCTCTGCTCATCGACGACATAAAGACTGAACTGCAATTTGTTGGGAAGTGAGTTTTTTATTCTTTTATCTCAATAATTCTGAATACTGTGAGAGTTTTTAGTTAGGCTGTCAGATCATGTGCGGGTGGATGACTTCCTTGCTGTCTGCGCTTTTAAGATCTTGCAGGCGCAGGCAAATAAGGTACTTCGGTCGTGTATCCGCGCCTGGGACCTTGAGTATTGCTCGCGTCAAACTGTTGCGGCAGTTATGATCGAATGGGGAAGTTGAATGAAAATCAAAATGAGGTTTAAATGATAATATAATGAAAGTAAATATAAACAAAACATATTATAGTAAAAAGCAGATCATTTTGACTATTCATTTTTATTTGATTAAGGGTCAAAATTAGTGAATATTATAAATTGTTTTTTAGTTCTGATTTTAGTTTTTTGGACATCCTCATCAAATGTATGTCATGTTTTATTTCTACGATGTTGGTCAAAAAACAGTATTTTCGGAAATAAGTGCAGATTTCGTTTGAACGCCATACATTTTGTACAGTCTAATCACAGCTGTGACGTCGTAGGCATAGCTGTTCTCCATTTTGTATGGAGTGTTTTTGCGAGTGGTATGACCAATGACTTTTCAAAGCATCATAACTCTTAAAATAAACAACATTATAATGTTTTGCGTACACAGATCGATTTCTATTACTCAGCACTTTCCAATACAAGATGAAAAAAAAAGTGTGTGTGTGTGTGTGCTCCGACGCACGACAGGAGTTTACTCCTTACGAACGATTATAAAATAAACCAGTACCCATCATACCATGCTGTCATTTTTCATTTTGTCATTTGACACTAAATAATAAAGTTTCATATTAATGAATATAAACATGCCACTCATTCGGGTCCCGTCGTCTTCCGATTGAGATCCGAGTTTTACCGATGGAAACATATTATTCACTATATCTGTATGCAATGCGAAGCGACCGATGCATCTTCGGCTAACATCGTGTGACTTCGTGTGACTCCGTCGTGTGACAGTGTGACATCGTAGTTTGATTTTAGTCCCCATAATTTTTCATATCCCGGGCATATATATGAAAATCAATTCTCAAGGAGTAAACTCCAACAAACTCAAAAAAAAATGATGCATGTTCCCTTGGTGGTCAGGTACTGGCGGCTGTCGGGGCGGCCCACGGTGTGCCTGCTGGTGCGCGAGGAGCACATGCGCGACCCGCACTTCAAGCAGATGCTGGACCTGTTCGCCATGCTCAAGAAGGGCCACTGCGACGGCGTCAAGGTGCGCCTCGGCCGCCTGCAGAACCTCATCTCCAGCTCCTGCATGGGTGAGTCTACCATGACCCCTAGCAAATACAACCCCTGAGTAGATAGTTCGCTTGTGCGAATGCGAATGAAGCTTTGTAACTCATACGACATAAGGCAATACTTATATATTTTTTCTTCTAAATCTCTTCCACATAAAACAAGATTACATACAGCTTTTAATCGAATGGGCTATATAAATAATTATTAATCATTTTTTTAGGGGTTCCATACCTCAAAAGGAAAAAACGAAACCCTTATAGGATCACTCGTATGTCTGTCTGTCTGTCTGTCCGTTGGTCACAACCAATTTGCTCCGAAACTACTGGACCGCTTGAGTTGAAATTTGGTATTTTGAAAAAAATACAGGAAATAGTTCTTTACCTATAGATTACAGGAAAACCTATAAGAAGTCTATGGTATTAAAAGTAACCTAGTAAATTTCAGATAATCATGTACGGAACGGAACCCGCTCCACGCGAGTTTAACTCGCACTTGTCCGGTTGTTCCGTTAATGGTTGAAAGAATATTCGTAATTTACTCACCGTTAGTGCAGTACTAGTCAAGTACCTGTTCTACTTTCAGAGCATTTGGACTTTATGAGCCAAGGCGAGTTCCCCTCGGAGATGTTCACCCAGTTCAAGCAGCTGGAACACGAGTACATCGGCTACCAGTCGCTCACGGACGTGCCCCGCACGCTCACGTACCGCGAGGAGACTCTGTCCTACGACTCTTATAAGAACCGCTCGACGCCCGACGTCGTGGCCGCGCTGCGGGGCTCCGATAATATATTCGCGCAGTGCCAGCTGTGGGGCATTCTCAAGGAGCGAGAGGGACCTATGTATGAGGTGAGTGGAATGGATAGTTTTCTTGTTCCATAGACAGCTCTTACGACATACAAGGTGCCATACATTTTTCCAAATAGTAACACTGATATTTTTCTACACTATTAATTGTGCGGTACAAATGATGAAGGGAAGTTAAACGCCATTTTGTAAATTTTTTACTACGATGGACCGTTTCACAGGAAAGCAACTTGGTTATTGTGTTAAACACTTTCAAAAAACCAGTCTTACGTTACTATGCGTTGCCTTTCTAGGATTGAATATGGATTAAGTCGTATAAGTTAGTGTCCCAGCATAAATTTAATCAAAGTTGTGGTCAATAAGTTTAATGAAACTGGTTCAACAACGAATATTAAGCAAACATGGCGGTTACGTAACACAAGTGATGATTGTCAGTGTGTTCTTATACAATTGCGTAGTCAGTGCAAAAACTTATGGCCCACCCTGTACATCCCAATAGGGGATTACATGAGCATAGACGATGGTGATCGTCATCTCAGCCGAAACATGAGTCTTGTGCTGCCTTCGGTAGGTCGTTGGTTCTTAGCGGCCGCGTCTTCCGGTTCAAGGTCACTACTATCACGAAACTACGACTACAATTTTACAGGCAATAACAGGCAACACTGCAAGACTGATGTATGGGATCTGTCATGGGTGTTGCCAGTTTTTGCTTGTAAAATTGCGAAATTGGCCACTGATCGGCATCATCAGCGATGATCATAAATAAACCAACTAATATTTGGGTCAATCAACTTCTTTCTGTCTAGATAATTGTACTAGTTGTAATGAACAAAATTATAAAAAAGACGTGACCATTTCTTCTGTTGATTGTGGTAGTATATTGAACTGTTTATTTTTATCTAATGCATGTTTCATGGCAGCTTCTAATTAAGTAAAAACACGAGGACAAAAAAAAGTTGATCCACTTATTTTCTAATTTGGATGCATGGAGAAATTGAGCGAGTAGATGGGACCTTGGTGGCGATCTAGGAATTGTCATAATATCTGCTTCTTATTAGTAAACTCGTGGGCCCGACACAGCTTCGCCCGCAGTATTTTCCACACAAATTTTATTACCCCTTTAGGGGTGTAATTTCAAAAAATCCCTCCTTAGTGCATCTCTAGGGTTCTCGAGGAATGTCTCCTCCAAACTTCAAACCTCTAGCACCCGTTTAGGCTGTGCGTTGTCTATAAGTGAGTCACTGTACTGTTTTATACGTATTTTATAAATGTGTAACAGGTGAACGGAACAACGGCCCTGGACGCGTTGAAGAGCCTGTACCACAGCGCGGGCGTGCTGCGCCACTGGCGCGCCGTGCGCTACTGCTCCTCGCTGCTCAACCACACCGTGGATTCCATCAGCCCCTTCATCACCACCGTGCTCGTCAACGGGAAGCAGGTCTGAGGAGTTCACCCCATGACCTGCTGGGCAACAGTTTGTCCCAGGAAATTGTGTCAAGCGGGGGTCCAGAGGTAAGCACCTCAAGGGGTATCAGATTAATCTTCATGATTCCGTAGTGTAGGAATTATGGAATTTTATCAAATTCTATAAAAAAAAGTGTGTGTGTGTCAGTTCCGACGCACGATAGGAGTTTACTCCTTACGAACGATTATAAAATAAACCAGTACCCATCAGTAAATATTTCATATTAATGAATATAAACGTCACACATTGAATACAATAATTAATTGACACTTCGGGTCCCGTCGTCTTCCGATTGAGATCCGAGTTTTACCGATGGACACATATTATTCACTATATCTGTATGCAATGCGAAGCGACCGACGCATCTTCGGCTAACATCGTGTGACTCCGTGTGACTCCGTGTGACTCCGTCGTGTGATAGTATGACATCGTAGTTTGATATTACTCCCCATATTTTTTCATACCCCGGGCTTATATATAAAAATCGATTCTTAAGGAGTAAACTCCAAAACCCTTTTTAGATGAATCTGATACCCCTTGAGGTACTCTACCTCTGGACTTTCGCTTGACAAAATTTCCTGGGACAACCTGTGGTTAGTTTGATTAGGAATAAAGGGCTAAGGAAAGTCAGCGCACTCACGAGTCTCCTTGGCTTTGTCGGCGTCTGGTAACACGGATGTAGTCAAAGTTCGTATGCAGCGATTTATGGAGATTTTCTTCTTGTGCACGTTTATAGGGTCCACCCTCACACACTTTGTAATGTTTCACTTGGTTATTAAGGTCCTACCCGGCGAATTTCGCTGTTTTCAAATCCTATAAAGTATACTTAGCCTTGTGCAAGAAACTTGAAAAAAATATGTATGTATGTATGATATGGAATCTATTCTTTATTTTCGTCCACTGGAATCTTGAAAACTAAAATCCGTAAGGGCTCCCTTATTATGCGACGCTTATACATGAGACTTTTACTAATCAGAAGACAATAATGTAGGTACACTATAATTTCATCCGCCGGTTTTTCAATTTATTTTTTAGTTTTGAGTAAATTATACCATTTACTGCGGCGCGTGAACTAAGGCAAGTGGGGAAGGACCGAGTTGGAACGCTCAAGGTCATCGGCGTGGGGTACGCCCTTAACTCACTTTATAATTATTTTAAAGAACATTATGCGCCATTGCACGTTGATGGAAAGGAAGTGGTCGTGGGGACATGAAATAGGTTCGATTAAGGAACCAAATGTTGCTATGTCTATTACTAAATTACCAACCTGTATAATACTGTCGCTGGACGGTCTGTATTTGTGCACGACTGACAGATAAAGGTGGTACGAAATTGTTTCTACTCCAGGATCGCATCTTATGATATTTTTAACCGACTTCAAAAAAGGAGGAGGTTATCTATTCGACCCGTATATTTTTTTTGTATGTTCACGCATAACTTTTTAGCCCGTGAACCGATTTCGATAATTCTTTTTTTTTGATGTGGCCAGTTGACGGTGGGCGTGATCGGCCGCAAGGAGACGGTGTTCGACAAGCCGATGACGCCGGGCGAGATCCAGTCCGTGATGTACTCCACCATTCAGCCGTACGACGTCATTGGCGCCGTGTTACAACAGGTCTCAAATTCTGCCTTTCGATTTTCTTCTCGACATATTAATCGCGTTTGACATATAGGTTTGCTTGTTTGGATCATGTTAAAGAATAGCACAAAAGCGATCGGGCGGTCGTCTCCAAAATAGTAGAATGTCAAAAAATCTGAGCTGATTTACAAGATATTTGAAATACCAGATTTCAAATACACCTGGTTCCTGATAATATCACACTCTTAAAATACCAGATCTTGTATGGGACATACTATCAGCAAAGGCGAAGCCTATCCAAATCCAAAACAATTTTGCTTGCAAGCAATGATCATACTTAGACCCGCCCTTTTTTTCATCCACCAATTACGGACTTTACATCTGTGTTTACTGTTTTTTTTTTACCAATTTGAGACGTCACATCTGTGTTTACATTTTTTATTTCGACTTTCACGGGTCTGGTCAGTATACATGGTCAGTTGAAGTTTGCACATCTTAGCACAAACATCAAATATTTTTGCCGAAAAATGAGTAACTTTAGCAACTTGTCTGTTACGGAGAGAAGCCGATGTGTTTTACTGCGGGAGCAAGGGCTGAATATCAGCGAAATAGCCAGAGAATTAAACATGTCGGTAAGTAATTTTAAAGAATTTTATTAATAATTATTATTTGTGTATATTGTGTGTTAGATAACGCGTATAATATATTTTTGTTGCAACCTAGTGAACCGAACGTAGTGACATGACAGTCCGGATATGTTAAGAGCTCATTAAGATCTAGTTATATTTTAACAAAATAATGCGAAAGTTTGGATGGATGGAATTCCGCGCGGTAGAAGCTAGTATTATATAAGCAAGATATATCAAAGGACTATTATGGAATTTTTCGTCGTATATTCTTTATTTGAGAACAAATATCTGTTTTTATCGTCCATAAAATTTAGAAAACTGCATTGTAAAATACTACAAGATTATTTTAAAAAGTTAGCAGCTGTGGGAGTTTGACATATTCAGACAGCTCGTATCAGGTAAAAAATTAAATTCAAAAGACTGGTCGTTGGCAGAAACAATAACAATAAAGCAGTAAAGCTGCGCAAAAGCTTTATTGTCAGACTTTCGAACATGTGTTTGCAATAGTTCGTTCATTATTCCTTTTTTGTTATTCATGGGAATTCTTTGATACATCTCGTTGTTGCTAACTTACTACAAAACGTGCCAATAAGCAACCAAATTTCGTATTTTATTTTTAGATTATATTATATATAACATATGTAATAATCTATAAATCCTTTTTACAGAGATCTACTGTGCGGCTGTGGTTGCGTCGTTACGAAGAGGAAGGCAATGTCGAAACGAGACAGCGTCGCCTTCAACCAGCGGCGAGAATTATAACGCCAGAGAGGTTGGACCGAATGGTGGGAACATACGAACAGCGGCCGTTCACCGCCACGCGAAGGTTTGCGAGGGCCTATAACTGCACAACGGCAACCGTAAGGACAGCGTTGCGTAGCGCCGGCATTCGCCATAGAAAGGCGGCGCAAAAAATTGCCCTCACCGCGGAGCACAAAGCGGCTAGAGTCCGTTTCGCTCAGGACTACCGAGACTTTGATTTTAAACACGCTATATTTTGCGACGAAAAGACTTTTAAGTCTAGCCAGCACGGCCGTCGACATTTATGGCGTGTGAATAATACTAGATACGAGCCCCAGAACGTGATCCCAAATACTGAATCGGGCCGGGTCACGGTCAACATGTGGGCCTGGATGAGCGCGGCTGGTCCTGGAGAGCTAGTTTACATAGATGGGAGGTGCAACGGTCCTACTTAAATGGAGGTGTTGCGGGATTCAATGTTGCCAACTGCTAGGATTGTGTATCCGGAGGAAGATGTCCCTGAATTATTTTTTATTCAGGACAACTGTCCGATACACACGAGCCACGTTGTGCAACAATGGATCCGGCAGCAGCCTGATATAAGGACAGTGCCGTGGCCTTCGCGCTCTCCGGACCTCAATCCCATTGAAAATTTATGGGGCATAATGGTCCAGCGGTGGAATCCTAGATCCGAAAGGACCAAGCCGGCTCTCATTGAGCATGTTGACCAGGTGTGGGATTCAGTCCGGGGCTCGAATCTTTGCGAGACTCTGGTAGCCTCGATGCGGAGAAGGTGCGACGCCGTCATTAGTGCTGAGGGTGCGATGACTAAGTATTAATTTTTTAGTTATTAATGTTATGTGTTTAGTTATTAAGTATATGTAAAATAGATTAAGTTGTTTTTAATTATATTGTATTTTTGTCTATTATTGTCTTTTATTTCGTTAAAGAGTAAAAGTGGCGGCGATATTAAACGCGCGAATGCATCGCTGCAAAAAGTTGCCGTGGGCGACCGCCCTTAAACGCAAAGCGCTGCGTTAGCAATAACAGCCACATAGAATTTGAATCTTATGGATTTTCACTTACAGACTAAATTCAAAGTTTCGCTTGGCACTGGGGCAACAGTGCACTTTAGAGAGTTACACCGTTGATGTGGTGAACTGAAATCACCGAAACAAGGGCTACTTTTGCTGCCCGACACTAAGAGAATGAAACTCTTCTGGTTAACAACGTGAACAAGGTCATTTCAATAGAATAAAATAAAGTAAATGTGGACATCGATTCGGGACTTAAAAATAATACCTATATCCACTACAAAGTTAAACAGTGCCATGACTTAATATTTGTTTAACTATGATTTAAGCCGCCAAAGAGTTTTACAAAGTATTGTTTATACCGTAAGCTTCATAAATCTTAACACGAGAACAATAACTGGCAGTGTCCGATGTCCTAGCAATGGAAGAAAGCTTAGAATATTCGTAATGTGTAAATATATTCATGGATACAGATTCGGGACTCATAAATTAAATTTATTGAAGATTTCTGATTTTTTATTGCTTTGTTTTGTAGAATCTTTATATTCACTATTATCTAGTTATTTTGTATGAAACACATAATAAGCATAGCATTAATTATGATATTTAAAAATTTATAAACAACGAGAATGTTCAACAAATATGATGTTTGACTGCCGGCTCTTTTTGTATGGACAATGCTGCCCTGCTAAGCCGAAAAGCGGTATCTCAATCAGAGAATGTTTGAGGAAATCGACCTTTTGTAAATTGTCATAAAGTCGATTACTCAAAACTTACTCTGATTGAGATACCGCTTTTCGGCTTAACAAGGCAGAATGGGCCCTGACCTGACCCATCCCGTTAACACTTAACGTTTACTGTTTTTTTGTTGTTCAATGAAACAAAAACTCAACAAAAAACGAACTGCTCTTGACCATCTGGGTTGCAATACCTGCAACTTTAAAATAGAAAGAATGGCTTTTTTTAAATATCTAAATGTTAATAACATTTACATTTTAATCATTTAATTCCCATGAATTAGTTAAATAGCCTTATTAAAATTAGTCGTGAGTGATAAAACATGTATTATTGGATAGAATCATTTTATCTTATTTTACATTACCGACCTACTCTTATCTTAGTCCTCAGAGATGGCATCGCCATGTCCACTTACCATAATATCAAGTGGAATTGTATAATTATTTAGTACAAAAAATATTTCTTTTATTCTGTCCAGAATCCTGTTGGAGCATTTCTAAAACAATAAAAGGCAGTAATCCCAAAATGTTATTGGTCAACGTATACCAGGGGCGGGGTTTGGTCAGTCTGTGGTGCATACAAAATGCACCCTTAAGGTGGACAGGCTTCCCCTTCGCTGATAGTACATAGAGGTTTAATTGCTGACAATACTGTCAGTCAAATTCATATTTTGTTTCTTTTTGGTTCTAAATAAAAGATGTATTTTTCCTCTCCTGTGACACCATTCATTTCAGCTATGTAACAGTAATTTAGTAAATATCCAATTACAGTCCACATTATTCAGCATGTTGGGGGTTTATGGGGGTAAAGAATCTTGGGGTTTTATTTTACTTTTGTTATTCAATCAGGTGTTTTGCGAAACCGGTATTATCATGAAACCGGTGTACACTATTTACATACATACATAGATAGCATCACGCCCGAAATCCCTAATGGGGTGGGCAGAGCCACAAGACTACTTGTGGCCACGTTCGATTAATTAGTCCTAAGATGGTATGATGAACCGTATGGTGACAGGTGATCAGCCCATCGCCCATACAGATAGTCCACCATGTTGGAGAGTTCCTTAGTCGACTTTTACGACATGCCAGGATGATAAGCATCTGCACGCATTCTATGCCATTTATACACTATTTAATAATCCATTTATCTGTGTTCACAGGAGATAGTATTGTATTGCGGTCGCCTAATCGGCACAAGCCCGGAGATGTTCCGGGGCATCCTCAAGATCCGCGTGGGCTGGGTGCTGGAGGCGATCCGCACGTACATAGGGCTGTTCCCGCACGAGGCGCGCGCCGGCGCGCCGCTCGAGAGCCTGTCGCCCTACCGCCTGCGCACGCTGCTGCAGCGCGTGCTCACCGTCTCCGACTGGGCCGAGGAGCAGGGGTGAGTGCTGCTGGTGCTGGAGGCGATCCGCACGTACATAGGGCTGTTCCCGCACGAGGCGCGCGCCGGCGCGCCGCTCGAGAGCCTGTCGCCCTACCGCCTGCGCACGCTGCTGCAGCGCGTGCTTACCGTCTCCGACTGGGCCGAGGAGCAGGGGTGAGTGCTGCTGGTGCTGCAAGGGTTATTTTACCACGAGTTTGCCTAAACATACACATTGAAAAGATTACCTCCAGAGGTGTCATCCATCCTCTTTTGTGAGATAATCCTGGTCTGAGAAAGGGATCAATAGACCCGAATCAATAGTTACAAAATTAAGCGGCAACTAGTGTTTTTATTACAGATTGACACCTTTACAACGGCGTCAGCTCGAGGGATGTCTGTGTCGCGTCCCCAAACACTTTTATATACAAGTATGGGACATACTGTTGCGCACTCCAAAAGGGATTATCATACACGTAAGTTTCACCTTTTTGTGTAACCAAAGATTGTTTCATTCACAACACTACTCGAAAATGTTGTCATAGATGCTCCCAACTGCACCCACAGGTTTCATAATTTTGTTTCTATAATTTTTAGTCGTCTGTGAGTATTTAGTCTACATTTTTATTTGGTGAAACAAAGTTTGATGCGACGGCGATTGAAGCGATCTTGTGAACAACACACAGAACCGGACCGTATTACTAGGTGTTAGGCTCTTTTAAAAAATCTACTCATTTGGTAATTACAGTCTATTCAATGTGCTATGGTCTGGGATATATGATAATTGGCTACTATAGTAACAAATATTAATATATATCTGTGAAACGGTAGCTTTACCCTCAAAAGTACATTATAGAGCAGGATTTATGTAAAAATAAATCAAGATTATTTACAATTAAACAAATTAAAAACTTCAATGTTTACTTCTAAATCACGTGACTACGTGACACGTGGTTGCGTTCCGAATCACGCTGCCCCCCTTAAGCGTTGCGATCACCGTAAGTGTTATTCGGAAAGCACCCTCACACAGCCTATGCTTTAATTGACGTTTACGACCGGTTTCAGTATAGTTGTAATCCTTTTCCTAGTCCCGATCCCATTAGCTACTTGTCTGGCAAACAAAGCCATTGTCTTTCATTGTAAAGTGTAACCGCAAATCTTTACTTTGAAATGGCAGGTAGTAATTGCAAACACTATTTCACACAAAGGGCTTCTTTATGTTTAAGGTAAGAAGGTTCACATTTAAACACAGAGCATGTCAGGTGTTGAACATTTTTCATTTGAAACGCTTCCATGTGTATTTTACTTCTGTTTTGAATACAAAATGTTCAACACTTGACATGCTCTGTGTTTTAATGTGAACCTTCTTACTTTAAACATAAAGACGCCCTTTGTGTGAAATAGTGTTTGCAGTTAGTACCTGCCATTTCAAAGTAAAGATCAAGGATTACTGTAAAAGCCTGCAAATAGTTAAGTATTAGTGTAAGATATTATTGCGTGCCCTCGCAGGGCGTCATGGTCTGACTTATCAACAACACTGCAACACCTAATTAAAATGTACATGACTTTACAATTGAATAAATAAATAAATAAAGATTTGCGGTTACACTTTACAATGAAAGACAATTGCTTTGTTTGCCGGATAAGTAGCTAATGGGATCGGGACTAGGAAAAGGATTACAACTATATGTTGACGTTACACACGACGACTGACAGTAAGATAGCGTTTTAAATAGAAAATATTATTAGTGCTTTGCCTTGAAAATGTGAAAAAGTCAACGTCTAAAATGGACTAACAAGCAGCTAAAAATATGTATTTTTTTTAATAATGATCAAGAACCGAATTGTTTGTGATGTGGATGTGGTATGCGGTCGCAGGGCGAGTCGATCCCCGCGCAGCCGACGCTGGTGAACATGTCGCGCTCGGAGCTGTCGTTCGCGCTGCTGGTGGAGGGCGCGCTGGTGCGCGCGCAGTCGGCGGCGCGGCGCCAGCTGTGCGTGGAGCTGGTGTGCGTGGTGGCCACCATCCTGCGCCGCAACCCCGAGCTGCGCCTGCAGCAGCCGCTCGACCTCGACAAGCTGCTGCACGACGCGCACCACACCTACGCTAAGGTTACCATTCCATTATACTCGTACCCTACTAGCCGTGTGCCCGATGCAATTTATACATACGTACAAACTTTCATCCCTTTTCAATCCACTTCAAAGAAGGAGGAGGTTCTCAATTTTCAATGTTTTATTTTTTTTATTTTTTTTATGTATATTCCCCGAATACTCGAAAATAGCTGGACCGATTTGGATGATTCTTTTTTTAATCGACAAGGTATACCTCCCAGTTGGTCTCGTTGTTTGAAAAATCCATTCTTAGTGCTCATCTTAGTTTTATAGGACACTTCTATTTTTATACCCAGTCTGTGCGTCGTTGTTCTTAGACTGTGCGTTGTTCGTCAGTTTTCGGAATTTTATTAAATAACAGATATCCTCCAACTCAAACTCTGATTGAGAGCGCAACCAACTGTAATGCACCATCGAATCCAGTGGCAGACTAGCAGTCATGGCCGCCCTAGGCCGTTAGTACCAACCAACAGCCGCCCTTAATTTATGTTTTTGTTAATTTTGTGTAGAATGTGAAGTGGTGCCCCAAATATTTAGCCACCCTAGACCTGGGCCTAGTTGGCCTTAAGGCTAGTCCGCCACGAATAAAACCCTACTTAAGAGCGTTTTTACATTATTCGATACGATATCGGTGTCGGGTGCTGAAAGCCGATATCCCAGATACCATGCAGTGTCTTCATATTTATTTTGTTAATGAAAATGTGAAATCGCTGTTATGGCTCATCGCTCATGCCCCCCGCAAGCTCGTCGTAACATGTTGTTGGTGTGTCGGTGCACAGGACAGCGGCACGGAGGAGGCGACGGAGCCGCTGGCGGCGTGCGCGCCGGCCGTGAGCGTGGGCTACCTGGCGCGCGCCGTCGTCAACAGCGTGCTGCAGGCCGCCGCCGCGCCGGAGCTGGCGCCCGCCGCGCACGACTCCTGCCTCGTGTCCTAGTGGCGCGCCGGCCGTGAGCGTGGGCTACCTGGCGCGCGCCGTCGTCAACAGCGTGCTGCAGGCCGCCGCCGCGCCGGAGCTGGCGCCCGCCGCGCACGACTCCTGCCTCGTGTCCTAGTGGCGCGCCGGCCGTGAGCGTGGGCTACCTGGCGCGCGCCGTCGTCAACAGCGTGCTGCAGGCCGCCGCCGCGCCGGAGCTGGCGCCCGCCGCGCACGACTCCTGCCTCGTGTCCTAGTGGCGCGCCGGCCGTGAGCGTGGGCTACCTGGCGCGCGCCGTCGTCAACAGCGTGCTGCAGGCCGCCGCCGCGCCGGAGCTGGCGCCCGCCGCGCACGACTCCTGCCTCGTGTCCTAGTGGCGCGCCGGCCGTGAGCGTGGGCTACCTGGCGCGCGCCGTCGTCAACAGCGTGCTGCAGGCCGCCGCCGCGCCGGAGCTGGCGCCCGCCGCGCACGACTCCTGCCTCGTGTCCTAGTGGCGCGCCGGCCGTGAGCGTGGGCTACCTGGCGCGCGCCGTCGTCAACAGCGTGCTGCAGGCCGCCGCCGCGCCGGAGCTGGCGCCCGCCGCGCACGACTCCTGCCTCGTGTCCTAGTGGCGCGCCGGCCGTGAGCGTGGGCTACCTGGCGCGCGCCGTCGTCAACAGCGTGCTGCAGGCCGCCGCCGCGCCGGAGCTGGCGCCCGCCGCGCACGACTCCTGCCTCGTGTCCTAGTGGCGCGCTACAGGACCTATGTATCGTGTTCAACTTCTGTGGACTGCCAAAGCGTTTATGGCACGCAGGTGGAGCTCGCTGAAGCTTTGGTGTTGATTGTGAAGGACACTGATTGGGACTTGAATTAAAATAATTACTTTTAGGTCTCTAATGTATATTTTACGGTATATGCAGTGCATATACCTTGCGTGCATATTATGCACACATATTACTAGGTCTGAGGCCCAGTTAATACCTTTCAATTTTTTTCTCATTATTTTCTCTTTTAAATTTATGATAGAAAAGAAAAAAATAACATAGATACAATAAGTTCCTATTGAATTTCTTGTATTACATATTATTATGTATGTTATGATGAGTGGTTCAGGGTTGAGCCGATTGCCTGCCCTTCAGACGCCCCTTGCCTTCGCTGTAAACTATTATGAAATAGCTATTCAAAGCTCATCTTAGATCGCAATAATTAATTGACTGTACGTAAGTAAGTACCTGACTTCTAAATGGTTTTTGCCTCGCAAGTGCAGTTTTGATGTTCACTTTATAAGGTAGAAAAGTGTACACATATGTGCAGACAGAAGTTTTTGTGGCATGAACAAAATGCCCTACGAACTTCCGGACCATATTACTTTATCGATAAATTGTACTTTCTTATCACAGTTATAACTATGACTTAGCGTATAATATGATATGGAAATCGATTGAATAGCATTCAAAAAGTTTTTGTGTAAGAAACACGTCAATAATAAAATTGTATTCATTAAAATTGATGTTTATTTGAATGTTAAAATCCCTAAAAAGTATGCCTATTTATTACTTAAATTAAATTAGTGATCAGCATTTTAGTTAATTTCTATTTTATCCGGTGAACTTACTACCTGTCTATTATGAAATGTCACTTTGTAATAGGTATTTAAAAAGGTTATCGATACATTTAATATCAGGAGAAAGTCCCTAGTTAATTGAAGTTTTTGCCACAAAAACTTCTAAGTATGTCTGCATATGTGGCAGGTATTTTCTGCTATGGTAGTAATTCAAAAACAACTTTTGTAGGAATATTTGTCATTTGCTGTAGCAAAATGTTTGGCTATTCACATTGTGATATATTTTCTATGATGGTCTATGATGAGAACTGCGCAAACAATATTCTTATTATCGGCATGTGACGATGCATAGCATCTGGTGAGAGTGCGTTGTACTTCCGGTCTGAGTTTTACCAATCACAGCCCGTTTCCGTTCGTTCGTCGACCAATCATAGGCTGTTTCCGGTGGCGCGATCTGCTGTCACGTGGTCACCTCAGGAGTTCTGCAAGCTGAGAATCTTACCTCATAGCGTCGTTACTTCTCGGTGAGGCAACTTGCCTTTATTATTATTATAATTGATGAGATAAATATTAAAATAACAATTAATTAACAAATAGCTTTCAGCTTTTGTTACCGCTCATATTAAATGAATTAAATAAGTTATCTCTTGAATCCCGGTTTTTTAAAAGTACTTAGCTTACTGCTTACTTGTATTTGTCACTCGTAAAAACCGTTAAAATATGAGTGATTGTGAGCAAAATGATACTGTGCGGGATTCTAATCACGTTTCAGAAAAAGAAATGGAAGGCGGCACGTCCTCCGCGTCCGGAACGTCGAGGAAAAGGCGAGCCCAGGCAGCGAGTGATTCGAGTTCCAGTTCTTCGGAAGCTGCATCTTCGGAGGATGACAGCAACAAGAAAGCAAAAAGGACAAAGCGCGGTGAGATGCACAATTCTAAGTTGGACATTTTAGTACATCAAATGGGTGTTCTTACTAATTTAATGTTGCATAACTCTTACAACTTACAACTGAACTCGAATATACCGTCTGTGCTGCCTGAGGCGTTACCTGTAACTAGTGCCCAATTACCGTCGAATTCGAATTCATCTGAACCGGCGCCCTCCGATAGGGGTTGTTTTCTAAACCGGCCCGCGGTAATTGATGTACAAACTCGCAAACTAGAACTAGACCTCGTGAACACGTCGGTCAAGGATCCTAAAGTACCGCGCGCTAACCCGGAGCGCTTACGACGGCTAGGACAATTGCAAAAGTTTTGCGATCGCGATTGGAAAGACGTAAGATATACGGAAGCGTTAAAAGTACATAGTGCGTCGCCCGGCTTTATAGAACTCGACGTTAATGACGAACTCAGGCAATTCGTTAAGGGAAAAGACTACATCGCTAGCACTGAGCGATCTTTAGCAGCGATATGTAATGCACTCTTGGCACAACGAGAATACTTTAACGAACATTTGCAACAGTTTGTTGATTGGGCGGCTTCTCCGGAAACTAGCCTCAATGCTTCGAGCGTGTTTGATAAGATTACAGAGCTATTCAATGCTTCTTCTAAATATCACAAAACGGATGAGGAAGTTATGCAGCTCGTTTGCGGAAAACGCGCGGAGTGCATAGAGAACCGCCGGGAGCGTATCTTGGCTGAGCTTCCTAACAAGAATCTTCGGGAGGGTTTGCGTAAGATACCCCCGAGTTCTGAAGCTATGTTTGATAAACCTCAATTACAAGAGTTTATCAAGAGTACTGGTGGTATTGATAAATGGGTGCGCCCCTGGTTTAACGTGGATAAGGATAAGAAAAAGTCTGCAACAAAGCCTATGACTAATCCAGGCCCATCTCAAGAGCCTACAGGTAACTCTCGATTTTTTCGTACGAAAAACTACGATACAAAGTATAAAGGAACCAGGCCTAGTACCAGTTTCTCTAGATACGGAGCTGCGCAAAGAGATAGAAAACCCTTTAAAAAGGAGGGGGGGCGCGGTAAAAATAAGCCACGTGACAGTTGACTCAAAATCACACCAGTTTTACGGGGGCTGTCTGCGAGCGTATCGCAGACAGTGGCAGATGCTGCGAGCTCCGCAGGCTCTTCTCAAAATGATATTGGGAATGCATCTACCATTTACCTCCAAACCTATTTTGGTACACCCAACACCTCGGATCCTTCAGCGTTTCGAGACAAAGACTACACCAGAAATGACTCGCCAGATCGACATTTTACTAAATCAGGGTGTCTTAGAAGTGCTCGATCAAAATCATTTGGGCCCCAGCTTCTTCTCAACAATGTTTTTAACAAAGAAAAGCGACGGTTCGGACAGGCCAATTTTCAACTTAAAACGATTGAACGATCATATAATTCCGAGGAAGTTCAAACTAATTTCACATCACCAGATCCCTCACTTCCTTCAGAGAGGAGATTGGATGGTAAAGCTGGACCTATCGTCGGCCTACTTTCACGTGAGCATTGCAGAGAGTCATCGCCGATTTTTGCGGCTTATTTACAAAAAGCGCGTGCTCCAGATGACGTGTTTGCCATTCGGCCTGTCATGTGCCCCCAAAAACTTCGCGGCTTTGACCAATTGGATAGCCGAGATACTGCGGAACCAGGGTATGAGAATCATTGTTTATTTAGACGACTATCTGCTGGTGAGTCAGTCGGAATGCCTTCTCAGAACTCAGGTAAAGACAGCGACACGACTTTTGGAACGACTGGGATGGACAATCAACTACACGAAATCGGTTCTCACACCATCTCAGGAACTAGAATACCTAGGGCTAGTATGGAACACGAAAAAGAACTTCATGAGTATACCTCAAAGGAAAGCAAACGCTATTGTAAGCATATCGGAAAAAGCTCTTTTGAGAGGAAAGCTGTCGCTGAAAGAAACACAAATACTACTGGGAACATTCAACTTCGTAAATTTCGTCACACCACGAGGGAGACTTCACTGTCGACAGCTTCAGCGATTTTCAAGGACGTTGAACAATCTTCCATCAAACCATCGTGTATCGATGCCTGCTCAGGTGAGGCAGGACCTAATGTGGTGGATTGCGTCGATGCGCAGCCGCCTGACGAAGAGTACGCTACATCAGACTCGAGCTCACCACTTTCTGACGACCGATGCAGCCGATTACGGTTGGGGGGCTCAGATGGACGATCAGGTGACTTCGGGAAAATGGAGTCAGAGTCAGGCGAAATGGCACTGCAACTGCAAAGAAATGTACGCCATAATTGCAGCAATACGACGCTTCAAGCGTCAATTGCAGGACCGTCACGTAATTCTGCAGACGGACAATCGAACGGTAGTGGCATATATACGAAACGAGGGAGGAACGCGATCAGTGCCGTTACTCAACCTGACATACCAACTCCTGACCATTTTGGACCGGTCAAAGATATCGCTGATAGCGGAATACTTACCAGGCAGGTACAACGACATCGCCGACCATTTATCAAGGGGAAAACAAGCGACGGAATGGCATTTACAGAAACCAGCGCTCAGAGAGATATTTCAAAAATTCGGCATCCCGCAGATAGATCTGTTTGCGTCCAAGATAACCAGAGTGGTCCAGCAGTACGTAACCAGGGACCCACAGGATTCCACAGCTCAGTTCATCAATGCATTCAGTCGGGAATGGCGGTATCGCCTCGCTTGGATATTTCCACCGCCAAGTCTGATTCCACGGGTATTACATCACCTAAACTCTGCTCAGGGTACCTATCTAGTAGTAGCACCACTTTGGAAGAAAGCTTATTGGCTACCCGACCTTCGCCGCCGGGCGCTTTGCAAACCAATGAAAATCCGGAACTTGGAATCGGTTCTCATAGATCAGAATACAGGAATGTCGCCCCCACGAGTCCAGGACATGGTACTGTTAGTCTGGAAGATTGGGGCTGGGGTCAATTGACGAGAAATTGGTCCGAAGCAGAGAAACTGCTTTTGAGAAAGAGTTGGCGTGATTCAACTTTAAAAACGTATAAACCGGCTTGGTTACGTTGGATAAAATGGTGCTCAAGCAATAATCTAGACGTCAGATCAATAAGCGGCAATATTCTAGCCAAATATCTTGCTCATTTATGTCTTGAAGAGAAATTAGCTTACTCTACTATATTGGTACACAAATCTGTAATTGTTTCGTTTTGTCAAATGTACTGTAAGGAAGAATTAAATTCACACTTTTTAGTCAAACATATATTAAAAGCCATTTCTCTTCACCGACCTAGGGTAGTTAACTCTTCAATCTGGGATCCAAGCGACCTGATTGGCTGGCTACAATGTAACAAGCCTAATATTGTAACCTTATTTGAAGCATCCCGGAGATTAGCGTGTATTTTACTTTTAGCTTCGGGGAGACGTGTGCACGATCTTACACTTTTAAAAATAACTGCTGATTATTTTGTAGATTATAATGATCACATTATTTTAGTACCAATGTTTGGTTCCAAAACCGATACAGCATTGTATAGGCAATCAGGTTGGAAACTGTTACAGCACAGCGATCCTAGTCTTTGTCCATTGTACTGGATAAGAAAGGTAATAGAGTTAAGTATGCAGAGACGTGGGCCAGAATGTCAAGATGCTCTTTTCATTACTATCAACGGTCACGCCAAAGCCGCGTCACGCACCATGATAGGCAACTGGGTTAAATCAGTGTTAAAGGATGCTGGCATCCAAGCATCGTCTGGTAGCGTACGTTCGGCGGTGGCGTCACTGAACTGGTATGAAAATATTCCTATTGAGGAAATAATTGCCCGGGGTAATTGGCGCGGGTCTAATACCTTCGCGAAATTTTATTGCAAACAAATTATAGGCAGAGCCACTGTTGCTCAGTCAGATAATTCCTTATTGTCCCGATTTAAGCCTCTTATTTAGAGCATCTGTTAATAAATTAGCTTTGATTCAATGTATCAATGAATTAATAAATGTGCTGAGGATTTATAATCTTTATCTCTTTTCCACAGTACCTAACATGTATAACCGAAGATATTTTGGTCTCACATAGCATCGTTTCGTGATCACCAGGAGCCAACAAACACATCTCTCACCAGATGCTATGCATCGTCACATGCCGATAATAGTGCAAGTTTTACATTACAATAAAACTTGTATTATTGAGCAGAGACGATGCATAGCATCCAATTAAGTCCTCCTGGTGAGAGACACTATGAGGTAAGATTCTCAGCTTGCAGAACTCCTGAGGTGACCACGTGACAGCAGATCGCGCCACCGGAAACAGCCTATGATTGGTCGACGAACGAACGGAAACGGGCTGTGATTGGTAAAACTCAGACCGGAAGTACAACGCACTCTCACCAGATGCTATGCATCGTCTCTGCTCAATAATACAAGTTTTATTGTAATGTAAAACTTGCACTATTTTTAAAATGTAGTCCTAGGTAAATTATGATAAAGACATATTGGTTAGTGATTGTGATGATTTTTGTAGACTTTGGAGATTTAAGTATAGTTATATCTTTTATTGTGCCATTTTGTCTCAATTTAGTATAAGGTATTATTTTAGTAATTGTGGATAACAAAATCGAGATCGTGTTTCTATATAGCCAATTATAGACAGTTTTTATTGCCCGTATTAATAGTCCGTGCTCAAGACTAATATTGTACTTAATAATAATATGTGCCATGTCTTTTTTTTCTTAAATGTCATCTACAAGGTAAAACATTAAAATATACCTAGCCTTAGGGCTTAAGTATTTTAAATTTAATTTAAACTTCTATATATACTTATGATATAAGTCTTGTGCACTGATTAATACAGGCGTAGGTGTTTCGTTGAGTTTAGTCTACCTAGATTATTGGTTTAAGCTTAAATTAACTAAACTTTATTATACACAGTAAAATGTTACATGTTGACTACTTGATTCAACAAATTATTATACTTCTTTCAAAGATGATTGGCTGTTTCATTTTGATTAACCCATTCACTGCCCTATTAAATAAAACGTCAATAACTTCGTCTTTTAAGTTTTATTTTACAAAAAACAATCACAATGTTTCTTACATTCACATACGACGCAAACCCTGGACTTAACTCAAACAAGACTTTGTTCATACTACTGCATTCAATCCTACTATTACAATAAGTTAAATCGGCAATATGACGACTAAAGTCCATTGTACACTTTATTATTTGGTGATTGCTGAAGTATCTTCCGCAGAACTGAAAAAGAAAAAAGAAACATTCGATAAACTTGACTCTTATACTACGGCTACACACATCGCGATAAAACTTCCTCTTCGGTCTACGGCAAATGTGCATGGCCACACTGCTATAGAGAACAATGCCGCAGAGTTTATCGCGGAAAAATGGACGAAGCTGTCGCGCTGTATTTTACGGCGCTCAACAAGTGTGGCCGCGCAAGCGAAGTTCATCGCGATAAACGCCTTTGATGTGCGCAAATTTACCGACAGCGGGGCGAAGGGTCTGCGGCTTCGGGCGAAGTGCCGAAGTATTCGCGAATATTCGGCTACATAAATCGCGATAATGCGAATATTCGCGTTATCGCGATGTGGGTAGCCGTAGCATTAGGGCGGTCGCCCATGACTACTTTTTCCAGCGATGCAGTCGCGCGTTTCGTATCGCTGTTACTTTTACACTTTAACCTTTTGAACGCGGCTGAATGCGAGAAAGCGCGTCCTGGACGCCGAGTGACGGCTGTAGCCGACAAAATGTATGGGAAACTGCAGGTCGCGGCGTAAGGGATACGCAAATCTGCTGCCGGCTACAGCCGACTGGGGCGTAAAAGGTTAAAGAGTAAAAATGACAGCGATACGAAACGCGCGATTGTATCGCTGCAAAGTCTTCGGGGAGCCATTAAGGTCAGGATTCAAATTGAGAACATCAAGCTTCACGTTATTTTATGCAGCGGCCCTAACATGCATGCCACAAAGATAAATTAAACCCGTTTATCTCTATGACTATCTTTTTCGTCGGCACTAGTGTGAGTGACGCACTTAGAGATAAGATATATTATACATAATTATAATGTATGATTTGTTACATGGGTTCCGCGAACGCGTTATTTTCATGAAGCTTTTTCTGCGAACGATTAATTTCTTCATCGGAATTTTACTCGTTGCCGTTTCCCATGTCGCATTTTTCCACGATGGATTCGTTTATTCATCAGCATTCTACTCGTGAATCCAAAGAAACAATGGTGTTTACGTTATCAAAAGTCGCAGACAAAATGCTTGACATGTTGCACAAAAATTAAGTGTAGGTATGATACATTCGTAAATAACTTCCATCTTATCATTATTTGTGCATACATTTTGAAAGAGAAACTAAATGCGTCAATAACAAAAGCCACGAGTAGGTAGAATGCCCAAGAATAAACCATGAAAAATTCGACACGGGAAATAGCTAACGGTAAAATTCCGATGAAGAAATTTATCAATCGCAGAAAAACGCAACTAGGAAAAAGCTACACGAAAAACATGCGTTCGCGGAACCCATCTTTATTAAGAGGACTGTGAACCAACGGCAGAAATCAACCTTTTCATACAAAAGGCGATAACGATTTCCAACGCTTAAATGTTAAACGATTTTGACCAGTTTCTCATAGGTTGTCAGTCAGAAAAAAATATAGGTCTATACGTTTTTTGAATAATAATTAAACATGAAGAAAGTCAAATAATGCCAAAATTAGTTTTGTATGAGAATACTGAAACCACAATAAAACCAAATTTATTGGTTATAGTGAAATAATCAAAACGTATAGACCTAGATTTTGTTCTGACTGAACACCTGTCAAAAATTGGTGAACATCGGTTAACATTTAAGGGGTGGAAATCATTATCGCCTTTTGTATGAAAAACCGTAGGTTCACACTCCTATTAATCCTGAAAGGGCTATCAAAAGCTCATTTGTTGCTTCCGTCTCCCTTCCTCGACAGCCACATCCAAAAGGGACGCAAGGAGCAACAAGTGACGAACGGACCGTGCTTGTCACGTGCAAATGAAACTAATAAAAGCGTACCTTCTTTGTCTTGGTCGCTGAAGTCTTGCTTGGGGAACTCGATGTCGAAGGTGATGTACAGGTTGCCGTGCAGGTTGTTGTTCTCGAAGTTGGGCATGCCCTCGCCCTTCTTGCGCACGCGCGCGCCCGCCCACGTGACCTTGTCGCGCGTCACCGCCACCTTGTGCCCGTCCAGGTGGTCCAGCTCCAGGGTGAAGCCGGTTAGCGCGTCCTGATTATGGGGCATAATTATCATGACCGCTTGAAAATGTCGTCAAATATGCTCCTAACAGGGGAGATGCATACATTTTTTTTCACCTGTGTTGGAAAGTGCTGAGTAATAAAAACCGATCTGTGTACGCAACACATTATTATGTTGTTTATTTTATGAGTTATGAAGCTTTGAAAAGTCATTGTTAATACCACTCGCAAAAAAACTCCATACAGAATGGACGACAACTATGACGTCACAGCGTTCGTTAGACTACAAAATATATGGCGTTTAAACGAAATCTGCAATTATTTCCGAAAATACTGTTTTTAGACCAACATCGTAGAAATAAAACATGACAAATTTGATGAGGATGTCCAAAAAACTAAAATCAGAACTATAAACCAATATATATTTTTGACTAATGTTGACCCTTAATAAAATAAAAATGAAGAGTCAAAATGATCTGATATTTCTGTAATGTGCTTTTGTTTACATTTACCTTCATAATATATCATTTAAATCTCATTTAGATTTTCATGCATCTTCCCCATTGCGAAAACTATACTTTGCTGGTCTATTTCCTGGTACCCTTTTGCGCTATTCCCTTGGCAACTGTGCGATTTTTCGGGGTAAAGTATCATGTCCTTCCCCTGTCACCTAAACAGGTCCTTGCCAAATTTGGCGGTCTGGCCGTGAAAAGGTAACAGACAGACAGAGTTACTATCGCATTTCGCATAGTATATACTACGGATTATTATTTATTTATAAAAACATGGGACTTTTGGGAAGTATCTCCAGTATGGAATTTTGATTTCCTGTGTGTCATCATTTTCTGGCTGGATTTGCTAGTCATAATACTGACAACCATTGATCGAGCCCATTAAAATATAAAATTTTCTAAACATCCCAATAATTTTATTTGAGACACCATACTTGATTTGATATCTAATAAATTAATAAGTTTAAACTACAAAGGCATGTTACACTTGATAAAGTCAGCACAAATTCGCTTTCATTACTTGACAACAGGAAATCGGTTACGCATTCCACGTGACGACAGCGAATTCTGAGTTATACATGCCAAGATACGTCATGTGACAAATACCTGAACGAATAATAATGGATAACATCACATAATATTGGTAAACATTTATTTTTTACTTTATCAACAATATAATGTATTATAAAATTCAATACAAGAATGTACAAACCAATTAAGTATGAATAATTGGTACTCAATCGACTGAAGCGAGCGCGGTACAACAAACTAGATTACAGTACGAGGTTGAGATAAGGAATTGTAACGTAATAGTGAAACCGGTCAAATGCGAGTCAGATTCAAGCACCCAGGGTTCCGTACCACACCAATTTTGTTACGGAAAGATTATCTAAGCATAGAAAAGTTGCAACTTGACTTAATATTTTTTATGATTAATAATTGTGATAAACATTCAGATTTTTTAACCATTCTTGTAATGGTGCACAAATTATCAGGAGTATGAATGATGCTATAATCTACTTTATATGAATTGGCTTTGGCAAATAAGTTGGCGCCGTAGGCTGCAGGAGGTATTTCCAGACTCGATTTGATGCTTTTTGCATATCTTCAAGAATCCACCATTAAATTTATATGATATTTGCTGAAAGTTGAAATTTTATCGGCTTCTTTGAAGAAAAAAAAAAGACACGGGCCAGTTCCAGTTGGAACCCGTGGAGAGAGTGGGCTAGTTTCCTAAAAAAATCTAATTAGTCCGTCTTTTAGATTATAAAAAAATATTGAACACATATTTTTTCTTGTGTCAATTAAACAAAAAATGACGAAGATATAGTGCGTTGAAGTTCCGTGTGACGTCACGACTCTGTACACTTTTCACAATTAAGTGACGTCATTAGCCCCCATTCCCGAACTTTGATGCGCATTATCATTGTCAATTTTGATTTATTTGATAAAGCAAAAAATACGTGTTCGCTATTTTTGATAATCTAACAGACGGACTAATAAGAATTAAATTTTTTTTACCCTGTCAACATCCCTATTCCGAACTATAGATAATGATACCTGACCCAAATATGTTTGTGGTAACTAGAAAAGGGATGTATGGTACCCGTTTCATTTGATACGTCATTGGATGCACCTGACATAAGCTTCTTTTTTAATTTTCTAATTTGCCCCCAAAATCAGAATTCGTTTATTTACGCTACACGTCTATAATTGGGTTATCTAACTCTGTATACATCTATAAACTGTCAACTTTTCTTGTCCAGTAGGTTCAGAGAAAATAGGCGGTGAGAGATGTACTGACACGAATGTTATACTATGAGGGTTCCGTTTTTTCATCGGATGTACGGAACCCTAAGAGTAAAACAGATGTTAATTTACACTATCACTTTCGGCTAGTTACGACGTATTTCGTTTTAAAATAAAAGTATATTAAAGGAAAACTTTTTAAAAATTGCATAAATGACAGCGTTACTGCAGAATGAAGTCGGTTAAAAACATTATAAAATGGTTTTGCGCTTCATGCAGAGAATGGACACTCGCGCGCACAACTTTTCCTCATTCCTCACTTGACATTCTCCCGTACGTCTAGTGGATTTCCACCAATGGGGAACATGCATGAAAATCAAAATGAGGTTTAAATTATATACTATTATGAAAGTAAATGTAAGCAAAACCATATTACAGAAAAAAGCAGATCAATTTGACTATTCATTTTTATTTGATTAAGGGTCAAAATTAGTGAAAAATATATATTGTTTTTTAGTTCAGATTTTAGATTTTAGAACATGCTCATCCAATTTATGTCATGTTTTATTTCTACGATGTTGGTCTAAAAAAAGGATTTTCGGAAATAATTGCAGACTGTAACGTCATAGTTGTCGTCCATTTTGTATGGAGTGTTTTTGCGAGTGGTATGAACAATGACTTTTCAAAGCTTCATAACTCATAAAATAAACAACATAATAATGTTTTGCGTACACGTTTCTATTATTCAGCACTTTCCAATACAAGAAAACACATATAATGCATTTACCCTATTTGAGAGGTTGACGCTGAATAACCATTCTTAACTTAATAGTCGTGTATTTGATTTTTTCAGAACAATAATAATAGCAACGTTAGTTTATTAACAACAATAATAGCTTATGTCATTCTTACCTGTAATGAAATAGTGATATTAGTGTAGAGGTCATCGCCGCGGCGAGTGAAGTGGGAATGCTTTTCAGTGTGCAGCTCGATGATCAGGTCGCCCGGCTCGCCGTCCACGTGGGGCTCGCCCTCGCCGCGCAGCCGCGACTTGTGCCCGTCTGGAGCACCAACTTCAACCTATAATAATTTTAAGGATGTTTATGGCTTAGTGCCTATTCTAATAAGTATCATCTATTTTCCATCCAAGCTCACATTTTATATACCTTAAGACCTTCCACAAACCATGCGCGGCGCGGCGGTGTAACGAGGAACTAAATTGGAAGGCTTAACGTCAAAGAGCGTGGACTCGTGTTTCTACCGAGAAGTCATAAATATGGCTTCCGCCGCCGAGTATTCAAAAATTCGCGCCGACCAAGACCAATTCACAATTTTCAAAATAGAATGCTAGAGATAATGGACCACAAACAGGTTTCTTCGCGAAGAAAAGTAGTAGATGCGTCTTTTCTGGCTTCCAAGTTTGCAGGATTGAAATAAATTGTTACATATTTAAAGTTTGAAAAGAACAATAACCCTGCGCCTTTTCTGGGAGACTGCACCACAGAACGTTAGTCCCTCTGATTTGCGACGTTCGCAATAGATCAACTTCAGTAACGAGGCACGTAACCGGACTAGTTTTTCGGCAATTTATTGCTGCAATTCAGGCTATACTCAACAAGATTACATAAACACTAATATTACATTCATACTTTATAATGGAGAAAAATGAATGATGTTAACTTCTTGAACACCACGGCTAACGGCAAAAAAAGCGTGACACGAGCGCTCTATGACGGCTGTAGCCAACGCAAATGTATGGAAAACGGCATATCGTGGCGTCAGGGGCACGTAAAACTGCTGACGGCCACAGCCAACTGTGGCGGTCAAAGGGGCGGCATGCCTAACATGGGGGGGGCCCACCTCTACTTCCAATTTAGTTCTTCGCTACGCAACTAGCGTGGGGCTGCGCGCCTCGCATGATCCGTCATAGAAAAGGATTTACATGCTTTATTAATGTCATTTTTAGAAGCATGCTGTCTAAACCTATAATTAAGATTGCACTTAGCTTGATACTTGAATAGCATGATATAAATTATTTTGTTATGCATATAGTGAATATCTTGTTGGTGTTCAATAAATAAATAAATTAATTAATTAAGCAGATTTTTTATTATGCCTTTCAACATAAAATACTTTTGTTTTCTTTAAATTGTAATTAATATTTTTTTCTAGTTTAGAATAACATTTTTTATTTGTTTAAAATGATGAAAATCATGCAATGAAAGTTCTTAATTTTTACATAAAAAGCAGGTTATTGTATAAATGTTTTCATACCTCAATCTCCAATAGTCTTTCCTCATTGACAAACTTGACATTGGGGCACTCATCACACACTGTCTGCTGCATCATTTGGAAACGGCCAGGGCCCAAGTTGCGTGTTACCATCTCCTGTCTGCAGTTACACTTACGAGTGCCTGATGCTGGCTTGATCACTGGTTTATTTCTTGTAATCTGTAGAAGAAGAAATTAAAAGTTGAAATATCAACAGTTTCTAAAAACTATGTCAAATCAGATTAAGCTCTGGAACTCAATTCACATTGAGTCCAGACAGAAGTGGACACAGGATTTTGATTAGGGAAGAGGGCAAGTTTGTGTTATTTTCCTATTTTCTTTAACCTTTTGACCGCCAAGCATGTCTGGGAAGTAACACGAATTTCAACTTTAAGTCAAGGTTGTGGCTGCAGCCGACTGTGGCGGTCAAAAGGTTAATAGTATAAAAGTACAAAAAAAGGAAATAATAATTTATAAATATGTTTTCAAATATTACTTTACCTCAATGAAATTTCCATTATAAAGTTCTTCTAATGAGACAGAGAGCTGCATGGTGATGTCTGCACCACGCGGCGTCTCATGCTGCTGCTGCTCGCCACCGAAGTGGAACCCAAAGTCACCGAAGAAACTGGCAAAGGGGTCGTTGTTATTCATCATGCCCTCCTTTTTAAGGCAGTCCTCTCCGCAGCGGTCGTACAGTTCGCGCTTCTCAGAGTCTGACAGCGCCTCGTACGCCGCCCCCAGGTCTTGGAACTTGTTTGACGCGTTCGGGTCATCTTGATTCTTGTCAGGGTGCAGTGCCTTTGCTAATTTTCTGTAAGCTTTTTTTATTTCGTTCGTGGTGGCCGAACGAGACACGCCGAGTATTTGATAAAAGTCGCGGCCAGCTAAAGCTAACACTACAGCCGATAGTAAATAAACTAAAATCACATATGCGGAATTCGTTAACATTTTGCTACTTAGGAACTAATTTTATTTAAATTCTACGAAAAATTGCTGTACAAAATCTGCTAAACATTTCGTGTAGCCCTCCTTTTTGACGTAAAAATGACAGATAATAATACAGGCGTGTGAAGACAATTCGTCCAACCTCTATTGGTTTACATATTATACCATAATTCCAAGAAAACCTATGTGCGAAACCTGGCATAGCATTATAGCCCTACAATACATTACGTATAAGGGTTAAACTGTGTGCATACATTAAACTGGGACATTAGCCAATGACGTGTAGCCTCGTTGCAAAAAAACATGTTAAAAAATATAATAATGTTACAACCATAGAGGTATAATACCTCTATGGTTACAACTCCTCAAATATTCTAATGCTATTTGGCATATGTTTTTAAACGCCTTCACGCTTCGGTATGATTTTTTCTTATCTGTAGATGGACATTAACAACAGGATAGGGTTTTGACAAGCGGTGCAAGTCATCACATTTCCTAAAAATTTCGCATTATAATACGAATAATTAACATCGGAGAATAATTTTGAAATAGCGGCCAATATAAATTATCATCATGGCTTCTGTTTTGGTACCGGAAATTCCAGCTCCAGGATTTTCATTTGAAAATTTTCAGCGGTAAGTAGTCCCCTGAAAATGGTTCTTATACTAATATATGCATCGAAATAAGAACGCCGCAAGATTTAAATTTAATCATACATTTTCAGTAATGTATTCCTCGCTCAGAAAGGCTTCCCTGCTCCGAGCGCTACAAAGACTGGTACCACCATTGTGGGTATTATTTACGCTGACGGTGTGATTCTGGGTGCCGACACTCGCGCCACTGAGGACACGATAGTGTCAGACAAGAACTGCGAGAAGATCCACTACTTGGCGGGGAACATGTACTGCTGTGGCGCCGGCACGGCGGCGGACACGGAGATGACGACCGCCACTGTGGCGTCTCAGCTGGAGCTACAACGGCTGCACACGGGGCGCGTGGTGCCCGTGGCCACGGCCGCCACGCTGCTCAAGCGCATGCTTTTCCGCTACCAGGGCCACATCGGCGCCGCGCTGGTACTGGGTGGCGTCGACCGCACTGGCCCGCACATCTATTGCATTTACCCCCATGGATCTGTTGACAAATTGCCTTATGCAACAATGGGTGAGTAAAAGTTAAACAAACTGAATGATGCATGAATGATTTTTTGATATTCCTTCATGACTACTCAAATTCTTAGGTAGTTTCTTACTAAATAATTGCTTCTTCATACAGGTTCTGGCTCATTGGCAGCTATGGCTGTGTTTGAATCTGGCTGGAAACCCAACATGGGTGAGGAGGAGGGCAAGAAGCTGGTCAGGGATGCCATCGCTGCTGGTATCTTCAATGACTTGGGATCAGGATCTAATGTTGACCTGTGTGTCATCCGCAACACTGGTCCAGCACAGTATCTCAGAACATTTGAAGAAGCTAATGTGAAGGTAAATGGAAGGATAATAATGTTCCTCTAGGTGAAGTCAATAATAAATAAGTAAACACTTTTACTTGAAAGTGCTCATACATTTTCGAAGTAAAAACATTAAACTCACTATGTGCAAGTAACTAATTTAATTTCATGTGTGTTTGTTAGTTTTTTTGTATGTGCGTGATAAACTTTTAAGCCACTAGATGGCTAGGGCAACATCAGGCAGGATATAGTTTAAAGAAATTTTTGGAAAAAACTGGAAGAGGATAATATGGGGGGTTGAAGTTAGTATGTGATTAAAGTAACACTTTTTCCTTAACTCTTAAAATTATGCTTTTAAACCCTTAGACGACGCGGTTAGCCTAGTTGGGAGTGACCCTGCCTCCGAAGCTAGCGTCCCGGGTTCGATCCCCAGTAAGGGCAAATATTTGTGTGACGAGCACGAATGTTAGTTCCTGAGTCTTGGATGTTTCCTTTATATTTAAGTATTTATTTCTCTATATAAGTATGTGTATCATCGTCTAGTTGCTTACTTTGGGACTAGATTAATCTGTGTAAAGATTGTCCAAAAAAAAAAAAATTTTAGCCTTTGTTTGATTATCTCTTATGCATTTTTATACCATTCATCTGATAATGATGAAACCTTGGTGAGTCACTGTGCGCTCACCTGAGAAGATTTATGATTATGATCAAAAACGAATAGAAACAGAGAATTGCAACCCATGCTGGTCACGGCTAGTCGTAGTATAAATCTTACTTTAGCTTGATAACATTAATTCTATTACCAATAGAGCACCTGATTTTTACAGATACAAATGCATTTACCAACCATACAATCATTAATTTCAGGGCAAAAAACAGGGGTCATACAGATATCCCCTCGGAACCACAGCTGTGCTGAAGCAGAAAGTTATTCCCCTGGTCATCGAGTCTGTAGCCATTCATCATGTACAGCCTATGGAGGTGGAGCCGGGCACAAGCCGCCGTTAACTCTATATCTTAGCTTGTTTTCCTACAATAAATTTTACAACATATCTTTGCATATTTATTTTATAATTATAACTACAACAGTCACAAAAGGCCAGCTCCCCCCCCCCCAAAGGATTGCTTAATTTTCAAGTGCTGCCGCTTACCTTCCTCATACAACTGTGTAAAGCCAGCCAAAGCGCAACACAGAACGCGTGCGCCGATGTATTCTGTTGAATTTATATAGACAACAACACAGAACGCGTGCGCGGGTCGGATTAATTCAAGGGAAACACCCGCGCATGCGTTCTGTATAGCGCTTAAGGCATGCATGCATGTTCGTGCATGTAGTGTAATTTTAATGTCTAGGTTAAATTAAAACAAAAGCTATAAAAAAACCTTTATTATAAAAGAGTAAGGATAAATACTTTCTGGACGGAAATTGTTATACATATTAACTTTTTTAAACTTCCTACAACGGAAGATTAAAGAAATAGCATTTAAATTAGCCTCTTTCCTGCTACTGTCTAAGAAGTAAGTAACACGAAAATCAACATTACGTCAACTAATTTAGGGCTCTTACCCTGTGAACCGGTTAGGTTAATTTGAATATATTAATTATATTTTCTTAAATCTAAGAAATTAAATTATTTAATTATAAATCTTAACTTGCGATCGTCACATTTTGTAATAGTGAGTATACGTTAAGAATTATTTTGTTCCTCATATAAAATAATAAAACATTGACGAGACTTTGGGAATGGCATATACACCTAACAGTACCTCGACTGTAGGTACTGTTAATGGATAAACAGAATCAAACATTTTACTTCTTGTGTAAAATAAAATCCCACGTGTCCTTCCACCGGAGATTCATCAGCTCGCTCTCGGTGAGATCACTGTTCCCATAATTGAGAACGCTGAATTTTATGAACGTCTGTACAACGTATCCGAACCATGTGATGACACACATGACGAATACATTGGTGAAGGGGCGGGTGGTTTCTCGCAGCTGCAACGAATAGTAAATGTGTTCAATGAGGTAGGCGAGAAGGAGTATTTTGAAGAGGTATGCGGGGAGGTAGTGGTGGAGGAACAGGGTGCGGTCGAGGAAGAAGTAGGGGAGGTAGTGGAGCCAGTAGCCCAGGAAGAGGACGTAAGCGGCGTCGTGGAAGCGCGCGGCGGCGCGCGGGGGCAGGTCGACGCGCGCGCGGCGCTCACGCAGCGCGTGCAGCGCCAGCAGCGAGCCGAACAGCAGCACGCCGCACGAGCCCGCGTACCACGTCACCAGGTTGCCGATCAGGTGGATCTGAGCCTGCAGTCAAACGGTCACCAGCTCTATATACGAAATTAACTTAGCATAGGTAGCATACAAACAACGTTAATGAGAAAAATACACGGTACCAAAGGAGTAGGCTGCGTTGGTAGAGGTGACATCAAGTTAAGTAAACTGCAGTGCCCACAACTTTTCTCGCGTGCGATTGGGATAAAGAATATCGCCTTGGCGGGGGCACTGCCGTGCCCCCAGATCCTTTGTTTTAGTCAAAAATTACTAATATAGGCCTATGGATCCAGAACTTATTTACGTAGTCGATACATTAATGGCTTATCAAAATTTGCACGTCATCATATGACAAAACACGTGAAACCGATTGTACTACTTAATACCTTATTTGTACCGGGTCTTATGCGAATAAAAAATCTGATTCTGATGCCCGCTCTACGTGGCGACGACGCCCCGTGAACGCATACCTGTCTGCTTCACTTAGGTACCCTGAGTAATAGGGAAAAATAAACGCTTCATGGGGCGTCGTGACGTCAATGTAGACGATTCTCTTAGTATACTCGACATGGAAAATAGCGTTTATAAGCAGAATGTTAATGATCAAATTAGTATAGCATTACCGCCCGTTATCAGGCTAAAATAAATTAGATTTATACTAACGAAATAAATTATTTACTAGTATTAATGGGCTTGGCATTGACTTCAGTCTCCCCGGATGGAAAGTGATGACGCGGCCGAAGGTGGAACGCGATTGTCCAGGAAATACCTAAATATTGACTCTCTTCTTGTTAAAGTGCCCTGGAGCCCATTGTATAACTACTTGTAACTTGTAATACAAGCGGAAGTCTTGTTCTAGTAAAAGAAGCAGAAAAGAGGCTTCCGCTTATATTACAAGCAATTATGCTTATGCAATGGGCCCATATCTATGTATCGTTATTCCTTAGGGCGGGAAGATTTAAACTTTATTTTGAGCCAAGATATAAGTAAGTACCACCTATCACTATAAGTTTCATCAAATTCTGTCCAGTAGTTTCCGCGTGATGTGTGGACAAACACAAAAAAATATTCTTTCCATCAGAGAGTAGGGTCAAACGCATGCCCAGTCGTTCATACATATTTCAATATATATTATTTTCCAAAGTAAATTGTTGTACAACCACGAACATTCTACAGTTTTTTTTAATAGTATAGATGTATCGTACAGTGAATGTGACAACAGCACCATTACTCACATTGGAGTCGGGCGAGAGCCAGTAGGCTATGGATCGCGCAAGCAGCGGCCACTCGGCCGGCTCGCTGGCGAACATGTGTCCGAGCGGCGCGTCGGGCGCGTGCGCGAGCATCTTGTACTGCAGCTCCGCGAACTTCTCCCAGAACGAGAGCTGAGTGGACGCCGTTGGGATCATCTCCGCTGAAACCAGCTCGCGCTCGCGCTCCTTCCTATCCTCGGCTGCAGGAGAAAACGAAAGGTGGGTAAATATGGTTTAATACAGATATCGGGCCGTATCTCCCTCGTCTTAGATAATAGGTACGGAGAATACATATTGCAGGATTATCTTGGGCTTGTACATAAACAGAGAATAATACCTAATAGAATATCAAGTTAGCGTGATTGTTAGGGATGAGAGTGTATGTCAATACAAATCCATTTGGTCCAGTAAATGGAAGTTGTATGTCCCTGCGTTATTGAAGTACAACTTTAAAAAATCATACATACAAAAATCAGCGACCTAGACGTCTGCCAACTTTTTTTTATATTCTGGGAGTTCTAATGAATCGAATAGACGCAACGAGAACGACAAACAAATTATTTAGTATAGCTTTTTTCATTTACATTTTTGCAACTACGTTGGGGGAGGGGGGGGAGGGGGTCACGCCTCGCACGTCTGTTGTCACCAAAGGCGTGGTACAGCGCTTGTGGCAACTATAGTATCTAAATTGTGATAGCACTTATTTAGTATCCATAGAAATAAATAGTAACCTAGCAAAACGGGTACACTGCCTTGTCAAGCGCATGAACGACTAAGCTCACCTTTGGTGTACCGGTGCTCCTCGACGTTCCACACAGTGTCCTGGTGCGCCACCTGCTTGTCGGCCACCACCTCGTGCTGGTGGAAGCCCCAGGCGGGCAGCTGGCGGCCGCTGTAGCGCAGCGCGGCGCCCGAGCCCACGTGCACGAGCCGCACCAGCGACCGGATCCCGTCCCACGTCGCGTCGTCGCTGTCGCGGTTCACGATCTCGACGCGCCACAGGTTTTGCGCCGGCATTGACACGTTGTAGTCGATGTAGCATGATACCTCCTACAAATGGAACATTGTGTACGAGGGCGGTAAGAGAGCAATTACCGACGGAAGGAGAATCGAAGCCTGAGCCGCAGGCGAGTGCTTCGCGGGTACGATATTAACAATTGCCGTACCGCACGTATGACACAAGGCTTTTTATCACAAAAGCGAGGTTATTAAAAATTAGATAAAGTCAACTCTATCACACTTTCACTACCTAAAACCCGGCTCACGGGTAATCTGAGAATTTGCTGAAATGCCGAAGAACTCGTGAAGCATGTAGGGTGAGAGAGTGAGATACAGTAGGCGTTATATTGCATATTAAACGTGTACCTGCGCCTGCGGCGAGACGGGCGCGGCCACGTCGTGCGAGTTGAGCGCGCGGCTGGTGATGCCGTGCAGCAGCTGCACCGCGTCGCCGTGCCGCACGGCGGCCGGCGGCCGCGACACCGCCAGCGACGCCTGCTCCGGCCGCTTCACGATCCACCAGTTGTTCACGTCCTACAGGTCACACTACATTAATCAAAACCGAAACAATCGAAGAGCCATTTCCAATCGCAAATTTCATTGTATGTAATCCTCGTATTTTTGGAGTTTACCTCCTTAAGAATAGATTTCATTAAGCCCGGGGTATGAATTATGGGGAGTAAAATCAAACTCCGAAGTTACACGAAGTTAGCATGTCAGACGGCGGAGTCACACGAATATGTCACACGGCGGAGTCACACGAAGTTACACGATGTTAGCCGAAGATGCGTTGGTGGCTTCGCATTGCATAAAGATATAGTGAATAATATGTTTCCATCGGTAAAAGGATCTCAATCGGAAGACTACGGGACCCGAAGTGTCAATTAATTATTGTATTCAATGAGTGACATGTTTATATTCATTAATATGAAACTTTTTGGATCCAAGATGGCGGATGAGATGACACTGTCATGTCAAAAATCGTCATTGGTATCGTTTTCAAGGTATTTAGGCATGACAAAACCAAATCCGATGTCACTTTTGGAGTTTACTCCTTAAGAATCGATTTTCATATATAAGCCCGGGGTATGAAAAATTATAGGGAGTAAAATCAAACTACGATGTCACACTGTCACATGGTACGGAGTCACACGATGTTAGCCGAAGATGCGCCGGTCGCTTCGCATTGGATACCGAGTGCGTGTAAACTCTTCTCGTGCATCGGAGCTCATACACACACACTTTTTTTTTTTGTTTTTACCCGATTTCGGTTTTAGACCATTCTAAAAAATATAATTTTGACTGCTTGCTAGCTCATTTTACATTATGTAAACATATTTTCGTAAGGGTTTTTTATGTTGTCATGGTAAATGCACTAATAAAAAAATACATTTTAAACTTGCCGCTAAAACGCTATCTTTCCATCTTTCGATCCCTGGTCAGGGCAAATATTTGTGTGATGAGCACGAATATTTGTTCCTGAGTCTTGGATGTTTCCTATGTATTTAAGTATTTATTTCTCTATACAAGTATGTATATCATCGTCTAGTACCCATAACAAGCCTTTAGAGCTTACTTTGGGAATAGATCGATTTGTGTAAAGATTGTCCCCTGATTTATGATAGCACGGAAGTCGTATTATGACGTCTTATTTCCAGGCAGTTTCCGCCGTAAACTGAGCTGCCTGGAAAAATCGTATTATGAAAGCCGGCCTCTAATCCCGCTCATAATACGAATTTTCCAGGCAGCTCAGTTTACGGCGGAAACTGCCTGGAATTAAGACGTCATAATACGACTTCCGTGCTACGACCCCAGTTTGGCTCAGTGACGTAGACACCACACCTGCTTGGAGCATGCGGAACGCACCTTAAAGCTGTAGCAGGTGACCTGCTGCTGGTGGCTGGAGCCGCGCGCGTCGTCGTAGCGCACCGGGTACACGTGCGCGTGCGAGTGCAGCCAGCACGCGCGCCCGTGCGCGTGTCTGCAACGCACATCCTCAGCAATCATCATCCACAGCATCAGCCCATGGTTACGTTACATTACTCTTTTATAGCAAAGTTGAGTGAGAACAATCTCCTCTCCTCCTTCTAGATGGGAGCTTTTATTCAAAGGAGTGACAAAAACATACTACATTGTGAGTGTAGTTGGTCCCTAGGTAGGTTGGTGGTAGTATATTAAAGCGCTGACACAAAATCAAGAGTTGTGACTTTATTCATTCTCTGACAACAAGGATTGTGGCAGGAATTATTTAGGCTAGACAAATAATAGGGATGTTTCCTGGGTAAAATAATAATAATTCTAATTAGTCCGTCGGTTAGATCATCAAAAAATATTGAACCCGTATTTTTTGCTTTATCAAATCAATCAAAATTGACAAAGATAACGCGCATCAAAGTTCGGGAGTGGGGGCTCATGACGTCACTTAATGGTAAAAAGTGTGCGAAGTCGTGACGTCACGAGAACTTCAACGCAATATATCTTAGTCATTTTTGTTTAATTCATAAAAGTAAAAATATGTGTTCAGTATTTTTTTTATAATCTAAAAGACGGACTAATTAGAATTTTTCAGGAAACACGCCTATTGCCTCAAGTTAAAATCAACAATCAGAGGTTGGCGTGTTCTAATACATACATACATACACATACATAGCATCACGCCCGAAATCCCTAATGGGGTGGGCAGAGCCACAAGACTACTTGTGGCCACGTTCGATTTATTAGTCCTAAGATGGTATGATGATGATGGATGATGGTATGGTGTCTAATACTCACACAACACAAACTCATTTTTATCATACAGACAGTGGCTAAGAAAAGACAAATTTAATACAAGTGCACATATACATGTGCGACGCACTAACTTTAGACAATCGAAACATTACCTATATGCCTAGAAAATGTTACCTGAGCGTAATCTGCGAGCCATGCGCAACGTGCAGCGGCTGGCCGCGCGTGATGCTGGCGAGCCCGCCCTGCAGCGAGGCCTGGAAGGCGCTCGTCATCACACTGTCGTGCGGCCCCGCCTTCGGCAGCATCGCCACGTGCGCGTAGAACACGCCCACGTACACGCACAGCGGGACCACGACCAGCACCAACAGCCGCCAACATGCGGACACGATCAAACGCGTTGTCGATACCGGATCCCCAATCTGATGCCACAGCTGTCTGCCTATTATGAATATGGCCAAGTAGTAGGTGTACAGGCCTGAATATTTTACCCTGTAATGAAATAGAAATTCTTAATTATTTAGGTTGTGTATTAATAATCTAGGCATTTCCGAATAGCAGTTAGGATCAAACGCCCTGGAGGAAAAAAAAAACAACCTATTTTATTAATTCTGAAGGTGGGAGAATTTTTAGCTAGTTCAATACGAAGTTTGCTGGTCTGGGTTCAAGGCCCCCGAGCTTGGGGACCACGGTGTATGGCACCGTCTAGCCCTTTGGTAGCTATGCCACTGGTTAGAATCATTTGTTTGACATTTCAAATATCAGGAGCTTACAGAAGACAATTATATCAATACTTACGAGAAACAACAGCCAAGGGATACTGCACCAATGCATAGCCAAATAGCTGCAGTGACACCAGTGTTTCTCGTGCTTTTCATAACAAATAGAACTCCACATAAACCAAACAGCATTTGAATGCATTCTAATAACATAAACCTTGACTGTGCTAGAAGACAATTTTCTGCAATGAAATAACATAATATTAGAATGAATTCACTTAATAAAGACTGCCAAATGAAAACTGAAGGTTTTATTATAAAAAAAAATTGATTGAATATAACTTACCAAATATAACAAGGAGGGCAGCTAAGACTGCTGTCCATTGATATGTGCAGATTTCAAGCATAAATTGATAAGTAGCCGCAACAAGTAAACTGCCTGCTACAGCAGGCACCATGCGCAGACCTCTCACCGGTACATTGTCAGAATATGGGGAGCCAATGCGATCAAATGTGAAGTTGCCATTATATCCTGCTGCTTTACCAGCTAGATACAGAAGTTGCTTGCCCAGTGGGGGGTGGGCATCAAAGAAAAATATACCTTTTGTGTACAAAGACACATATCTTCCATAATGCAATTCATCAAAGCTGAAAATAAAGTAAATATTTAAGGTACACATCCATATTGCAGTCACCAACTTACATACATGTACCAAATTTCAAATTTCAATTTCAAAGTAGTTTCAGAGCAAATTGGCTGTGACAGATGGACAGACAGACAGACAGACACGAGTGGTCCTGTAAGGGTTCCATTTTTTCCTTTTGAGGTATGGAACCATGAAAATATACAATGTCTATCATTTTTCCTGGTTCGTATTCAGCTTTGCTGCTTTAGCTGCAGCCTTAACCTGAATTAATCTTATGCATTGAGAATGTTTATTTATCCAGGATAAAAGTATCATAGTATAAGGTAATTTGACTCAAAAACGTTCTTGGTGGTAGGCGCTGACACAGCATTTCATTTAGGTGGGACGGGGCAATTTTTGTGTCATTTTCTGGAATCTTCCAAAAAATTCATTCTAATCAAAAAAGTCAGGGGGGTGCCCTTGCTTCCATTGCCCCTCCGCATTGAATCCATGCGTGTGTATCGGAATGAAAGTTTTTCATGTAAGTACATTTTATACTTAATGTGCAGTAACACTTACACAATATATCTTGGCTCTTCTAGATTGTACAGGCGAGTACAGAAAGCTACTGCCAGTAGTGCTGCACACACTAAATCTATCCTCAAGTGCAGGTAATAACTGGCAGGTGTGTAATCAACATCCTGAGTAGGTGTAGTGAGAGATTGAAACTGTTCCAATTCAACTTCTGCTGGAGCACCATCTCCCTATGTGAAATAAATAAATAATTTACAATAGAATTTCTGTTACAAATTAAAATAAAAAAGTAAAGTTAAAAACTTAAACCGGACTGGTGACATAAAACCATTTTTGCTCCTAGTATGATGCATCGTTACAATTATTCTCCCCATTTATTAAAATCAGTCAAGTAGTTCAGCACCTAAAGTGGAATATCTGATATTTCGTGACATATATACATGCTTTGTATGTATTTATCACTGTGAATACCCTCTTTTTGGCTTCACGCAGTCAGGTAAAAAAGGGGTGTGTGTGTGTGCACAAAAAGACCAGATATTAAAAAAAAGCTAGTCAAGAGCTTGTCGGGCCATGCCTATTGTAGGGTTCCGTAGATGTTCCTTTAAACCAAAAAATCAATTTTATCAAAGATAGTAGGCTAATGTTACGAATAGCTATTTAATTAATCTATGATGCTGGATTATTTTACTACAGGTAGGTACAAATGCAAAAATATTTATATTTTTGGCACAAATGGATGAAATCGAATACTTACAACTTCTCGTTCTTTTAAGTTTTTTCTTTTTGAACTTTCTGAAAGTTCGCTGACCTCATTCACGTTTTTTTCGCATTTACGGTTTCTTATACTGTTCATGATTTCGCTGAATATACTGTATGGTAAAAGATTACTGAAAGAACAGTGAGGTCCTATTATAACAGCAGCATGTTATTTCATATGTAATTCGTCGTATCTTCAAAACTTGTTGGCAAAACAACGGTACATTTGATTTGGGTATATCATACAAACTTTCGAAATCAATTGACGTACATGACGTTGACATAAAACAGTTGTATTTTTCTAGAAAAATACACATGACTGTTATTCGTTCGTTCGTTGTCGCGAGCTAAACTGCTATGTGCTTGTCAACATGGTCTAATACACTAGCTTTTATCGCACACTTAAAGTATCTGCCTGTAACTTTTTAACTAATATGTGGGTGCGAAAGGAACGAATGCTTTATGTGCACGATAAATTTGTGTGCTACGGTAATGATTCGTTCAGGCTCAAAAAACAACCATACGGAGCCGTAAAAAAATTTTAGTCTGTGGTCAAAATTAAAATGTTTCAACCCGCGAAGTGAATATAGTTAACTTTATATTTTGTCGAGATTTGGACTTTTATTAATCAAAACGAGCAATGGATGGCGCTGTTGCGTGCCCTGTGTGTAACAGAGAATTTAAGAAGGAACAAATTGAAGATCATGTTAATAAATGTTTATTTCTTAACACACAAATCTCAACAAAAAGATTGGGATCCTTTTCAAAAAGTGATTCTCCTAAACGATTAAAATTGCAGAGTGAACCTACTCCCATCTCATCAAAGATTTCCGAGGTAAATTGGAATTGGGTTAGGACCACCAGCTCTAGCAAAGAGCAGTGCTTGATATTCGCCATGTTTCCAATGCCCGTATTAATAGACTGTCCTCAAGACTGTTATCGTAGTCAGGTGGGCATTTTTTAATACAGCTTACTTGAGTACAATAGACCTGTTATGAGCTCAAACTATTAATACAGGCACATGCATTATGAGAAAACCTGCATAGGTACAGATATGTGTACCATTAACCTTTTGAATGCCACAGTTGGCTGTAGCTGACAACAGATTTCCGTGCCCCTGATGCCACGACATGCCGTTTCCCATACATTTTGTTGACTACAGTCATGACTGCATCCGTGGCACGCTTTCTCGCATTCCGCTGTGGTGTTCAAAATGTTAAGAACCTTTTTTTCATGGTTTTGTTTCTTATGAGAGATTCTTAGCAACTTATAGAAATTATTGTTTTACCTTGATCTTATTTATTTATTTATATTCACAGACCCAACCTGAGCCTTCAAGTTCCACTGTAAACAATAATACTAAGGTAGAAAGCCATGGTAAAAGTATTCCCCTGGCTGAACAAATGAGGCCACTGAATTTGAATGATATTGTGGGGCATAAGGAGTCATTTGGTGCAGGTACGATGTTGCGAAGTATGCTGGAGCATAATAAAATCCCAAATATGATCTTGTGGGGGCCTCCTGGTTGTGGTAAGGTAAATACTCCCATGTTTTAGAATTAAACTATGGAATTAACTTTTATAAGATTAAGTTATTTTTAAGTTTAGTTTTAATGTATGTATATATATTTTGATAATAATTTTAAATACATATAGTTTAATTTTATTTATTTTGAGTTTGTTGTTATTTAGTCTTATTTCATATATATTATTTTTGTTAGCTTTAATTAAGTAAATTTGAATTCTTCAGACATCAATGGCAAATGTTATTGCTCATATCTGTAAAAACCAGACTAACATGAGGTTTGTGAAAATGTCTGCTACAATGGCTGGTATCAATGATGTCAAAGAGGTGGTAAAAGTGGCCAAAAATGAGGCTCATTTCAAGAGACAGACTGTTCTATTTATGGATGAAATTCATAGGTAAATAAAAGTTCTTAACCTGATCATAATATTTTTACATTGTGGTGTAATATTAGAGAAGTTTTCATCATCTCTTATTTTATTTTAACCATTTTACAGATTCAACAAGCTGCAGCAAGACAGCTTTTTACCTCATGTCGAGAATGGCACTATTGTCCTCATAGGTGCAACTACTGAAAACCCTTCATTTAGCCTGAACAATGCTCTGCTCAGTCGTTGCAAAGTGATTGTTATGGAAAAATTGACAATTGAAGATGTAATGTTGATTTTAGAGAGAGCAGTTGAGAAAAATAAAGAGGCAATTATTGTAGATAGCATAAACAACTTTGAATGCCCCCCAGATTGTGATACACTTAAGTAAACATTTTTTTTTACTTTACTTGTACATTAATATAACATCTAATGTTATTGCATATGCAGAATGTAATAAAGAGAGACTGCAGCTCAGCAGGGGGGCTAGCACGACACGCCCGCGAGTCGTTTGTCGCTCAGTGCGTCCCTGTCAAACTAGCCAAATACGTAAGGGACGCACTGAGCGACAAACAACTCGCGGGCAGGTCGTGCTAGGCGTGCAGCAAACATTTAAAGTCTGTCCAGCCCATCTCATGTTTCCTTTTTTTTATAGGGATAATCTTTACACGAATCAATCTATTCCCAAAGTAAGAACATCCTTGTATAGAAAGATAAATACTTAAATACATAAGAAACAAGCATTTGTGCTCATCAAACAAATATTTCTCCTGGGGATCGAATCCGGGACCACTAGCTTCGGAGGCAGGGTCACTACCAACTAGACTAACCGCGTCGTCATAAGATATATATCTGGTCGCAGATGCGTAGTGGAGCGGGCGTCGTTGCGCTGGCTGGCGGAGGTGTGCGCGGGCGACGCGCGCGTGGCGCTCGGCGCGCTGGAGCTGGCGCTGGCGGCGCGCGCCGGCTCGCGCGGCGCGCCCGCGCGGCTCGCGCTCCGCGACATACAGGATGGGGTCATGGTAGAACGAAACTAGCTATGTATAAATAAATAAATCAGGGGCAATCTTTACACAAATCAATCTATCGCAAAGTAAGCTCTAAAGGCTTGTGTTATGGGTACTAGACAACGATATACATACTTAAATAGAGAAATAAATACTTATATACATAGGAAACTTCCAAGACTCAGGAACACACATTCATGCTCATCACACAAATATTTTCCCTTACCGGGGATCGAACCCGGGACACTAGCTTCAGAGGCAGGGTCACTACCAACTAGGCTAACCCCGCCTTCCGTTATAATCAGCGGCCCTAGCAAGGTTGACACAAGGATAAGTTACACCATCTTATCTCTAAGTGCTCTCATACTAGTGCCGACGAAAGAGATAGAGAGATAAGTATGCTAGGGCCGCAGAGGGACTGGGCTAATAATGATCACTTCCAACCTAAAATGATGAAATGGCCTCAAGCAACGATCGGACATCACGTAGTCCAGATATTTTGTAATAAATTATTAAATGTTAATGCATTGTCATTGGGTCATTCGGAATGGCAAGATTACTGCTGTGCGCGGGGTATAATTATTATTAATGCTGTCCTGCTTGCTAATCAGAATCAATATATCTACACACTTGTAAACAACCATCTTAGGACTAATTAATCGAACGTGGCCACAAGTAGTCTTGTGGCTCTGCCCACCCCATTAGGGATTTCGGGCGTGATAATATGAATGTATGTATGTATGTAAACAACCGCTGAACACTGAAACATATTGATGACTTTGTTTCTATGATCAGGGCGTTTATTCGGGAACGTCTAAGTAATACTGGAGCGACCTGCGAGCGAGACTCGCATCTCGCTCTTACGAATTACGCGTCGTGCGGAAGAGTGGGATGAGAAATCTCGCTCGTGAGTCGCTCCAACATCACTTAGCGTTCAATGTTTTATTAGTGGGTATAATAACATTTCAGCGGTGCCACATGCTGTACGACCGCAAAGGCGACGAGCACTACAACACTGTGTCGGCGCTGCACAAGTCCGTCCGCGCCGGGGACGACAACGCGGCGCTCTACTGGCTCACGAGGGCCCTGCATGGCGGAGAAGACCCGCTGTACATCGCGCGCCGGCTTGTGAGGATGGCTTGCGAAGACATCGGTGAGTGTTCACATTGTAATATGGTTGTAATAGGTATAGCAAGATGATCAACATTTACAAAAATATGGATCGCGCTGTAGTTCTAGTACGCTTTGAAGTCAAAGCGCTTCGCGTTGCAGTCGTTGTAACTCAAGTAATAACGATAAAAATAATTTGCACGACTTCAGAGCATACTAAAAGTGTAACATCACCTAAGAGTGAATTTAGACAAATTGAATAAACGTTGCTCAATTTCTTTTTAGGGTTCCGTACCTGAAAAGAACCTCCTATAAGGGTTTCGCTTTTAATCCTTATAGGATCTCATGTCTGTCTGTCCGTCTGTCACAGGCAATTTTGTCCGAAACTACTGGACCTATTGAGTTGAAATTTGGTATACATAAGTAAGTCGGTGACCGCAACACAAACGTGTAATATAAATAAATGAATTTTAAACATGGGGGCCACATTTGGAAATCAGAAAATAAAAATAAATAAGTTTTAAAACTATATCGTGTAACATACCAAATGAAAGGGCTCGTTGTAAGAATCTTATATATATAATTTTGAAATAAATCGTTTTGGAAGTTATTTACGAAAATAGGCGATAATTTACCATTCCATTTATCTCCAAAATTACTGGGCCTACAATTTTGAAAAAAATACAGAAACTAGTTCTTTACCTACAGGTTACAGAAAATCCTATAAGTAATCTGTGGTATTTAAAGTAACATAGGAAATTTAAGATAATCATGTACCTACCTACGGAACGGAACCCTCTCCACGAGAGTTACTCGCACTTGTCCGGTATTTGGATAGTGGTTCACCTGTATTTGTCTACTTGTCATCAAAAATATTAACATATGGTGCAGGATTAGCAGACCAGAACGCTATAGTGGAAGCAGTGGCGTGTCTGCAAGGTTGCCAACACATCGGCATGCCAGAGTGTGATGTCCTGCTGGCGCAGTGTGCGGTGCGGCTGGCGCGGGCGCCGAAGAGTCGGGAAGTGTATGAAGCCATGAAACGATGTCGCAGCTCTTTAGCACAAATGAAGGGGCCGCTGCCGTCCATCCCTCTACACTTGCGAAATGCGCCAACTAAGCTCATGAAAGAAATAGGTATTACCCATAGCTGGGCACCAGACCGTGCATACGTTAATTAACGAACTTAACATTTCAAGTAACTGATTAACGTTTAAAATTGTTAACGGACTCATTTACTTCAGTTAAAACAATTAAAGTCCGTTAAACGCTAATTAACTATCTACTATTCGACAAAAGGACACTGCGCGGCTTATGTCAGATGGCTTTTGATTAGAATTTGATCTCTAAATAATTAGGTACTAATACAAACTCTAAAGTTACACCTTTATTTTATTAATTTTTCATGTCCTAGCCTATATTTCCATAGCCCATACTAATATTTTTTTATAAGTAAATCACTAATGCTACGTTAATAGAATGCAATTTCTATCACGAGTTAACGATTAGCGATTAACGTTAACTTCCGTTAAATCTACCGAAATGTAACGCTTTAACGTTTAACGAAGTTAACTTTTTAAGTAAGGGAATAGCGATTAACGAAGTTAACTATATGATTAACTGGTTTTGGAGAAAAATACAAGTGAACTAATCAACCATGTTCTCTTTCAGGGTATGGCAAAGGTTACAATTTACGTCACAAAGATGATTCAGGACTGGCTTATATGCCCGAAGGCATGGAGGACGTGGACTATTTTCACGACATTGGTGAAGATGGCAGTTAGCATCGCCTGATGAGTGTTTGAACGAAGCATTTGCATCTATTCGCCGTCGAGAAGAAAAACATTATCAGTAAAAGTTACAAGTCAATTCGGGCAGGCGAGTTCTGACGGGAGGGAACGGCATGCGAAATCTATCTGCGTTAAATTGTACATATTGTTTTGCTTTAATATAAAGTACTGACAAATAAACAAGCATTTTTTGGAAATTCCGTTTATGTACCGAGTGATTTGATTTAAAGCTGGCAGCTTTCATGTTAATTATTACTATAATTTGTGTCTATATTCTAATAGGTGAATTATTATTCTCATTTGGTCCTGCGGGGCAAAAACAAGAAATTGCGAGTCAGACTCGCGCACAGAGTTCCGTACATCACTTGTAAGGTTGATACCATTCACGAATAATACAACAGATCTGGCCGACTTGATCGTAGCCCGGAAATAAGCCAAAGCTGCGAAAACTCAATTCATTCATATCCTGTTCTGCGGATTATTAAATCCAATACAATGCAACTAAATAATTAATTGAGGCATCGCTTCTGAAAACTATCTGGATTTCGAAAGAAAATTTGAACGAATTCATGCCACAATTTATGAAATTTATCAATAGATGTTGTTATAGTGCACGCTTGAGAGTAAATTCGTTTTACGGCCGCGAGCAGTCTCGTGCCACCGCTGCTTGAATGGCCGCTATGGCCGCGCTACCCTTTCGAGTCTCAAGCAAATGCAAGTATTATCGAAATGTAGATAAAGTTTAAAATACAACGTTGTTTTAAATTGAAACTGTTTGCTGCCGCACTTATCTTATCATATCTTAGAGGGTGGGGTCCTTGCGGATACGCTTCGACCCTATGGGTTCTTTTTTGTGTAATTACCCCTTTTTCCTAAGCACTATCCATAGCATTCTCCACCACTTCAATGAAGTGACTTGTGGAGCGCAGTGGTATTGCCTTGAATTCCCCTGGTTCTGGATATCCATTACCAAAGATATTTATTCTCAGTCTAGCGAGGGCGTCCGCACTTACCATCTCTGCGTGATTTGAGCTGGCGTTTGTCTACCAGGCTAGCCAAATTGGATCTATAAATTACCAATAAAATAGCCTGTTTACAATACCCTTTAGGCCGCCTTTTACAAAGCTTCCTAAGATCAGATTTTAGTCAATCATTACAATTTTCGTCCTTCGTAATCGAAATTTTATCGAACGGATCTATATAAAACCCAGCCTTAATTAAAGTTATTCGTACGTTAGTAAATTGTATTAAGTCCAGGCTTGAAATAAAAAGGATACATCCCCTAATGTCAATGTTTTATTTTATTTTGTGATAATCTCATTTTACATTCGCATGACATGGTAAAAATTTTCTATGTACAAGACACACTCATAAAAGTAATATTACAAATTTATCTATAACATTGTACCTTTCCTAACATTGCCGGCTTCGTTCTGCCACTGTATTCGATCTTATTTGTTTAAAAAATAAAATACAGACCGTATTTCCTGATAATAATAACATGTATTATTATTATTCTTATTAATGCACATTGTGCACGTACACATTACGATTATACCATCTTCAGCAGTGAATAGTTAGCATGATCACAGGCAAGAAGGTAAGACTTGACCCACAGTCATGTAAAGTAAAAGTAAAAAAAAACCGTTTTTTAATTTGACTGTACATGTGAAGATTACTCTTAACGCAGACTGATGCTATCTATCTATTTATTCTAAAAGCATACAATCTAAATTTACCTATTGCCTATTCTTAAATAGTTCCATATTAAGTAGATAGATAGTTCGCTTGTTCACTATTAAGAGGTCTTAGGGGTCATTTTCTGTGCATCAAAACATAACCTTATAACCGCTGTTGTCTGAATTTTAAGACTCAACATATTCTGCTGATTTCACCACAGCGCAGTTTTGTAATTAATACAATTACCTACTCATTATAGGTGGCAACATGGACACGTCCGGAATTTAACGGTGTTTAAAAGGTGGAAGGTTGGTTTAATTTTGATAAACAAATAATCAACATAGGAACTTGTAATAATGAGCTAGCGAGTTGACAAAACGTCAACCAAGAGCTTCACTAACTATACACAAACCATCAAAGCTCTTATCACTCTCATACCATTTTGATATTTGTATGTGTAACCTAGTCTTCTGTATGATTTCGCGATTCAAATGATAAATATAAATCCAGATGACACGAAAGAACTTAAGGCTATTTCAACACAGTTCACAGCATTTGTAATAACGATAAAAAAAATACAAAGTTTCTTACTTTACTGCCTCCTATAATATTTTACATTCTGAATAAACCACTAAAATCAAACTTGTCTCAATACCTACAAATACCAAAATAAATGTGTATTTCAAATGTACAGACAGCAAAGGAAAACTAATTCTTGACAGATTGCAAGTCGGTATAATATTAAATAACTAAGCCTAAAACTAGAAGCAAGGTTGAAACTAATGTTTCTAAATAAAATAAATTAGAATCAGACTTCCAATTTGGATCCTTTTCTTAAGGAATAATATTTCGATTATTTTCGGGTCCAAAACATAAGAAATACAACAAATTCACCACACAATTTTTAAACCTGGTCAAGTTCATAAAAGAATATGTAAAAACTGGAACGTTTACTTAACGCAATTATTAAATAATGCAAAATGTGATCTTAGAAAACATACTCGGGGCCGGCCATGTCGATCGCCCAACGGAATTTATCACGCTGCGTTTTGTTGTAGATCTTCTCGAGCGGTACCCCGTGTTTCTTGCACCTGCAAAGTGCAACACGGTTAGTAATTAATATATTAAAATTCATCAAACATCAAACAGTTCGTAGTAATAGCAGTCAGTGTAACTAGACACCCTTAAGCTAGAACTACGTTAGGCACACGTTGGCCACGTACGCCGATCTGGGCGCGTTGGAGCCAATATATTGGGTCCAATTCGAAACATTGTCGCCTAAATTAAACTAGTGGCTCCGTGAGCTGTAGACCTCGCGACAAAAGACTTCAAAAAACTGAATCTAAAACAAAAACCCTTTGAAAAAGTAAGAAATAATGATTGGCCTTGCGACAAACTTAACTTTGCCGTTGAAAAACTGACATCTCCATACATCGAGACAGTTTACCAACACCGCCAGTAAGGTTGTTATTGCAAAAACCATATCTCCACCATTTTCAAATATTTCGAAAAACTGAATCGACAAAAAAAAAATTATACATTTACTGAACCTCCTCACAAAATTTCACGAGAATCGGTTGAGAACTGGGAGCTGTAGACGAGAACAAATGGACATCCGCTGGACATTGGACATACGAAAGCATTTTTGCCCAAGCTGAAACGGAGACGCTTCGCTCGCTCGCTCGATTAGGGAATAAACTTTCGAATTGGCCACATAATATTATTATAAATGGCTGCCAGTTGTTTAGAGCTACATTAGCTCCACACCAAACTACACTCACACCGATCCAGCGATCCCAGATTTTCGTCGGATGGTGGAGGCGGTAACCCACGCGTATGACGGCGTGTGCGTAGGGTAGCTCTACGTTACAGATTTTTAGATTTGTGGGTCCGTTTAGGAAATATTGAACTCTAAAGGTGTCATTTCTGTTGGATTTACGTGTGCCCACAAAACTATATCGAATTGAAGGAAGAAGTGTAAGTTCAAGCGTGCCAAAAGATGTCCTGAGCAATGACATATTATAGAAAGACACGTTATATCCATACTCAACGCGTTTTAAAAACGTGTCTTCCATTATTTTCGGCCAGTGCAGCTTTAGGTGACATTTGACGTGCGGATATTACACATTAATTTGGAATATGGCGATCATGTATGAACAAAATAAATGCAATTTTAGTACTTCTATTTACGTTAAATGTAGCTACAAATGAAATAAAGCATCAGTTCTGCCTTTTATTTTTTTTGTAGCATTAGAAACCGACATTTGGCTCAAGAATGGCTTTTTGAGAACATTTTCAATAGAGCACGACATGTGTTACTCGGCCAAAAGTCCGCGCATGACTAATTGAAAGCAACTGCTTATTACTATGCTTTCTGGGTTTAAATTTTGAGCTTGAAAGACGCATCTTTGGTTTTTTAATATCATTGGTCCTGAGATCATCTTTTTGTCTAACAACGGCGGCGGCAAGGCCTAGGCTCGGTTTGCCGCGTGCTAATCGATGTTTTTGAATCGTTTTCGCGCGACTTATGCTTCCCGTCACTAAATTACACACGTGATATCAAAGTAACTAAGCATAAATGTTACACGCTCAGTTTCCATACAAATCAACGAACTCTTTCCTTCTCGATATAGTTCTGTGCGTCACGCCCACCCCGAGAGCCAAAACTGTAAATTCTAAAATAAATAAATATAATATCCTAAATGAAAACTTATCACGAAGAAAAGGAAAACGCATCAGATCTATGTCGTAGCCTTCATTTATTCACGAGTTATAGGCGACTAACTTGTTTATACCTACTGAAAATCATCGAAAATAGAACGAAATGACCCTGAATAGAAAATTAGCTAAAGTTATTATTTTTGGAGTTTTAATGGCTACGGAGCCCTACAGAGCATGGCCTGACATGCTGTTGACCGGCTTTTATATATATTGTGAACTCACCAAGCTACTGAAATACGTGGATCGAGATAATTGAGCTTAGAAGTTCCAAGTGAAATAGTTTTGTTTTCATCACGATCAGTTTCCATAAGCTCTAGTTTTTTTAGCTGCTCCCTCAGACGCTCCAAAGCTTTCTTCTTCTTGTCAAAATTCATTTTCTCTTTGACTGAACCACGTTTTGCGGCTTTAGAAGCCTCACGCATATCTTCCTCAGCTTCATCAACTTGATCACGTTTAGCTTGAATTTTTTCTTTAAGCGCTTCCATAGACTTTGAATGGCCTGAAAATGTTTCATTTTAATTTAATTTTAAAACAAAGCAGGAATAAAAAAATGCAAGGATGTAAGATAATTTCAAATTAAACATACCCTTTGGGACTGCACGCTGATGGTTACAAAGTACCGCGACAGCTCGGTTGGCACGATTATATGCTAATATTTTCTCTGGTATTGATGCATCACCATCAGTTAATTCATCTAATTGTCTTTGTAATGTTATGGAGGCATTGTAGGTACGGAAAACTTTAGCTGTTAATCCAGGCATTAAATCTTTCAGATGTTCATTTAATGTCTGAGTGTTAAGTCTGTCAAAGAGGTCATCACTATCTTTTTTATTTTCCATGAACAGCTCAAGGTTCTTAAACACTCGCTTTTCTACTGGCACCTCATTGTAGTACCTTATGGAATCTTTGCCGAGGAAATCAAATACAACCACATATTCTTTGCCATCCTTTTCCTTCAGCAATTGGATGTGCTCCATGCGCAGTGAACAGCAACCTACAGTGTCTGCCTGATCATCATCCTTTTCATTACCAGCTCTTAATGCGAGTCGATCAATGAAGTAAAGTGCTACAGCCCGTTGCCGTACCCGCATTTCCTTTGCTTTCCAGTCATTACGATAGGTATCTCTGATTTTGTCAATACACTTGTGTAGCTTACGTGCAGTCTCATATTTTTGCCAATCTTTTTCTCCTTTTAACTTTGAACTAGGGTTAAGCATAACATATTTAGCTTGCCCTTGAACATTCTCAGTCCATGAGGCTAACCATGTTACTGTGTTATCATGTCTGACCTCTTTCCACTTGCGTCCATGAGGTGGTTTGGGTGTTTTGCTATCCTTAGAACAATTTATCAGGACATCTTCAGGCATTACTCGCCTCTTCAACATGCCCATTTTGGGATGCTCACCTCGCCCTCTAAACAAACCAGGAGGCTCTATTCTGAAATTGCCGATTTTCTCTTTGTGGCCATCTATTGTGCAGAACCCATATTCCTTTTGAATTTCTTCATTTTTTGCCTTTAACGCTGCTTTCTCTTCTTTAGTGCGATTTTTGTTCTTCTCTGATACACTCTGGAAGTACGCTTGCATTTCTTTAAAGTCACATTTAGAGAGATCTTTAATGAGTTTAGTTTCTTCATGTGTCATAACTTTACGCCAATCGGCAAAGAAATTGTTATTGAAAGTGGACTTGGTGGTGTAGTCATGGTCTAGCATCCGCGCATAGAAACCAGCCACCTCCTCCGCATTCTCAGAGAGCCTGATCACCTTACCGTCGTAGCGGAACTTGACGTTCTCAGGTAAAGGATCATAATCCGGTGCAAACAGTGGTCCTTTGTGTTCCAAGAACTTCCACTTAGTTCCATCATCCTTCTTTTCTTCCTCCCACCTTAAGAAAAATAGAGTTCACATTAATAATAACACACTGTTTTAAAATCAATAATTTAAACAATAACTACACACTTTATTCTTCGTATCCTAAGTTGTCTCGAAATAATATGACGCGATTTCGGTAAAACACATCTACCAAATGCAAATAAGTTTAAACCTACATTAATAAGCGTCATTTCATTTCTAACACATACACATAACCTAAAAGTTACACAAAATCACACTGACACGCGGCACCGTGGCGCCATCGGGTTTGCTAAACTGTAACTTTGTGTACTTCTTAGTTTGCAACTGGCTGCCTAGATGGCATGACTGATGTTACCTGATCAATCTTTACATTTTACGATATTGATCAAAAATGTATCATTTTCTTTTTTTTGATAAAAAACCATAATAATGCAGTTATATAATTGTATGCAGTAGTGCTGTGTATAGTAGTAAGCCTGTATTAACATAGTAATAAGCATATTTGACGACATTTCATACCATATTTTAGCTGTGATGGAAAATAGCCATAGTTATGAAATATCAACATGGTTCTAACATCCGACACTAGTTGATTATTTTATTTTCTTACAAGTGCATTAAAATTACCCACCATTTCCAAACTTCTGGTTCATCCTCATTTTTTTTCTTCCGCTTCGTAGGACTGGTACTTTCATCAGGCTGTGCCTTCACTTTGGCTGGTTTAGATTTCGGCTTCTTCTTGGGTTTGGATTCCTCTTCATCTGACATTTCTTCATCATAACCAGATTCTATAGCAGGAAAAAGCAAATGATTACAGGAATTGTAAGAAAAGGTTCAGAATGATAAGACAAAATCAGGTCAAATAACACAACTATTTTAAGTAAGCGCAATTTAAAACATTTATTGCCAACCCATCTTGCTTGACGTTTGTGACATCCGTTTTACCCATAATTACCCAGCGGTAATTTGTTCAATTCAGTTTGTTCTGTTTAAAAAAACTACCTATATGTTTTAGCGACAACCCTTTCTCGTCAAAAACAGAGCTCGATATCTGGTTATCCGGCGTGGGAATGACGAAATCATAAAATACCCGACAGTCGGGTCGGGGTTAGTGGAACTTGCTATTTCATACGCTTGCAGGGAGACCAGATTGTATTAATCTACTACTAGTTAAAGAGTGTATTGGATTGTTCACCTTTTTTGATTTTCTTCTTGGGTTTCTTCCGTTTAGTTAATGGTGTATCATCTTCGCTATCACTTGGGACGGGACGCTTTGGCGCCATACGCTCCAGCTGTAATAGGTAAGATCTGTCAAATCCTGAACATTTTCTTTATAGTATGTATTATATAAAATATATAGTTATGAAGGACTGTTGCTATAAGAGGGGGCATGTGCCCAGCAGGGGGATGCACAATCACAGTATTTATTTACAAGAGGGATGTCTTCCTCGCTCTCTTCCTCAGGAGGCAGCTCAGACAATGGCTCATCTTTGAACTGTGATAGAGAGTAGTCACATGATGAGGCGGTGTTGTTGACAGCTCCAGTGTATCCGTCATCACTGTCTTCATCCTTAACCTCCAGTTTAAACTCTGCATCGTCCACCTATGAACAAAAGAGTTAATGACACAAGTAATAATATCAATTTCATGTGTATCAATTTAATTTCAGCATAATTTTTGTTTGCTTTAAAATGTTCATACACGTATTAATGATTCATTTGCGGCGAATTATTGGATACTAAAACCCCAATTGACAGGGTTGATGGCGGAGTAGCAGTGCAAATTGCCTTCTGTACCCATAGCTGGGTACCGTTAATCAAATAGTTAACTGCGTTAATCGCTAATCCGTTAGGCCCTGGCCACAGCACCACGGCACGACGTCACAAAAGAGATAGGACGACGTGAACGTGTAACGGCGCGGCGCGGCGTCGTTCCTGAGCGGCCCGTGCCGTGAAAAATTCCGCTGCACATCACTTTAAAGGCCCGGGCAAACCAAACGCGTTTGGGGCGCGTCGCGAGTTGAACGCGGGCCCGCGCAATTTGTAAAACAACATATCAAATTGACCATGGCACACCAAAAAGCGCGGGCCCGCGTAAGGAACACTTCGCGCCGGCGCCGCGCCGCTTTCGCTCAGATAACTCGGGCAGCGCGGCGCGGGGCGTGCGCGAAGCGGCGGCTACGCGTGCGCGGGCACGCGAAGTTGTATTTAATATGGCCGCCATGTCCAGCGACTTCGTTAATCAACGATTAACGGTCTTGTGCCCAGCTGCTCAATTACGTAACACCCATTGGTATCGCTTTCGCGAAAAGTAAACCAATTGTACCCTTATTTACACAGAGTGAAGAGTAAATTCGTTTGCATTTCGAGCCTAACCGATACCAATTGTGCTTCGTAATTGAGCTGCAGGTATGCAAACTCCTGTGATGAGCATAAATGTTTGTATCCAAGTCATGGTTGTTGGGTATTTATATAGTTTAGTTTATTTATTACTCAGTAATTTATACAGATTAATTGCATGTCATGACAAATTAACTATTAACAGTTCATTGATATTGAACTCCACTAGGGATCGTCATTACAAAGTAAATATTAATTTATAACATCAAATTTGACTATAATAGGTAGCACTATAGTACATAACAATTTCAAAACATAATGATACCAAAAATATTATGTCAAATGACTTAACTTACAATTTAAGGTTCATATACTCGTTTACCGAATATAATGGATTGTCCAATTAAAGGTTTCGCACACGACGTGACGCGTCGACAACGCATTTGCAGTCGTGCTGGTCGCACGCTACGCGATTTAGATACCCGACGCATGAAAATGGCGGCCCGAACAAGAAGTGAATAAAAATGTATATTTGATCTTGAAAAATTTGGATAGCATTGCAAGGAAACAGACTTGGTAGAAGAGTATAACCAACCAACGTGTAGGCAACCTACTTGAGTAGCTTGTAAATAGCCTCGTGTGAGAAAGGTCTCAGTGTCCAAGATATTATAATCATATATTATTATTATTATTTCAATGCATAATGGACTCACCTGCATTGGTTCTAACATCAGGGGATCTTCTACTGGCTCAGGTTTAATTTTCTCTTGTTTCTCTCTGCTGCTCTTCTTGTCTTTGCTAGAACTATGATATTAAATAAATTTATTATTGAGTTTGAGGTACTAGGAAAGAAAATAACTATATTTACATGTATGTTGATTATAGTGTTAATCATGAGAGTTTTAAAATTGTTATAGGTCAATTACAAAACTACATAACCAGATAACATAATTAATAATTCTTACTATACAGTAATTTCAATAAAACATGCAATTTTGAAAGAAATGATTATTGAAAATTGATCTGTCACATTTTGCCATGTTTATTGCAAAAGTTGTCATTTACACGCCAAGCATTTCTAAGTAACACAAGTTTCAACCTTAGATCAAACTCATGTAAGACTCTTTTACCCTGTACGCCCTGATGGATATATCCCTCATTGGTGGTGAACCAGTGATGTGGATATATCCATCAATAGCATTGAAAAGGTTGATTTATTAATTGTGTTAAAAATGGACAAAATGTATAGAACATTTTGACAGACATTACATGCATTCATTAATTTTAATATGTATAAGATTTTGATCAGTGAGAAGTTAGATCATTTGTTCCTTTAATTTTTCTGTATTTTCGAACAGACACAATGTACAAGATTTTATTGATAATATTTTGGACAGGGCACAACACGTGTCACTCAGTCAAGATTCGCACATAACTAATTGAACACACCACAATTGGGTTGCTTTCTAGGTTTAGATTTTAATGCACCCTAAATCAGTGGTTCATTATTAAAATAACAAACTGTTCTAAACATTTGCATTTGGTTCACATATGTGGTCAAAATAATTAGATGCCTTTGTACAAACCTATGCTTGTCTTTAGAGCTTGAATGTTTGTCTTTATCACTGCGATGTTTATCTTTATCACTTCTGTGCCTTTCCTTTTCTTTTTCACGGTCTCTGTCCTTTGACTTGTGCTCTTTATCCTTCGATGATGAAGAGCTTTTGTGTTCCTTGTCCTTATCTTTAGAGGATGATGATGATGACTTTTTCTCTCCATTACTGCTACTGCTTTTGTGCCTATCTTTATCACGATCACTTCGCTCCTTATCCTTTTCTTTCTCCCTGTGTTTGTCCTTGCTGCGGTGTTTGTCTTTGTCACTGCGATCTTTATCCTTGCTACTGCTTTCCTTGTCACCACGCTCTTTATCTCGCTCTCCACGCTCTTTATGTTCTTTTTCACTACGTTCTTTGTCTTTGCTAGAGGACTTGTGGGAGCTGCTGTGAGTTTTACTACTGGAGTGCTTTTCTTTATCTTTGTCTCTACTAACAAAGAACGAGGTGATTATTATTTATTTAGTACGAACGACACATGTTGCGAATTTTCTAGAAAACTAACCTGCTTGAGCTACTGTGTTTAGAACTCTTGTGATCACGGTCTTTGTCGCGATGCTTGTCCTTACTCGACGACTTGTGGCTACTCTTTTGCTTCTCGGAACTGCTGTACCCGTTGTGAATGCCGTTCACGTGTTCACTTTTATTACCATTTACTTTTCCCTGTGAACAAAATAACCGCAACTCGTGACTTATATTCCGAAAAGGGTAAAGACTTTTATAGTGATTTTATTTTTCTTATTAACAAGCAAATGTTACTGATGATGTTAAATAAAACATATTTTTTCTCAATAAATTTATGAACCGACGCTTTGCTCTTTGGGGACTTAGTCGCTGACGCCATATTGGGACTTAGAAAATTTCGCTTCACAGGTCGTGTTCACTAGTAAATAGAATCATCCGCCGCTTGATAGGAAATAATAACTAAATCAAAAGGTATAGTTACAAAATTAAAGACGATTTTAATACTTACCGAGTCACAATCATTATCACTAGCTGGGTTTTCAACACTCATTTTGCCTACGTATACTCAACGTTGGCCCGAATAATGAGCGAGCGAGATTACATGAGAAGTGCGGTCGAGCCAACAGAACAGACAGCGCAAATTCTAAGTGTAGATGAAAGAACGAATACGCATGCGCCTTCACACTCAACGAAATGAGCGGATACAACTTCAGGTGAATGAAGCTGTTTATTATATTGGTGACTTGTTTTTCTGACAGACAAGTATTATTGCCATCATTATACTTGCCTTTTATGCCGGCTATACATGGGCCAACTCGCAGGACGCATTAATGCGCAAAACGAGACATGTTATAGCCGACATAAGTAAAATCGAGGAATCGTCGTAAATAAAGAGAAAGAAAATAATTCTATCATCTGAGGGCCGAGCACACTACCTTTGATTGGGCACATAAGCATCTGTTACATTTTAACTAACACGCGGGGGCGAAAGGAACAACGAATGCTTTACGTGCCCGATAAAAATTTGTATGCTACGGTGGCTATCTGTACATCACACCCGTTGATTTCAGCATCTATTAATGAACTAAAGCTATAAACCTCATCTATGGAGGCTATCAAATATTTTTATTTTACTGAAAATCATGTTAAATGTGCTGTGGAAATTTAGAAAGGCGTTTATTTAAAACTTCTACTCACTTAGGTACATATTTGGGAATGGGGTCAAGAGCATATCAAAAGACTTTGTTTATTTATACATTTTAAAATGTTACTTATTATGTAAAATGAGTAAACAAATTCCACTAGTCCAGTTCGCTACCTTACATATAATAAATCTGTAAAAATGATACAGGGGACAAAATAAACTGAATACAACCAAAAAATTTAGATTTTTAGAATTTTTGTCTGTTTGTTTGAACAAGCTCCATAGTTCACAAATTTTTCTCGAGCACATAAAGCATTTATTTATTTATTTAATTTATTAGGACCATCGACAGTATTACACCACTGAGACATAAAATCCAACATACAAGTTAGGGCGAGATGCAACACTATGAGTATTCGTCACTTTCACACCTGCATATTAGTTAAAAAGTGACACATGCTTTATGTGCCCGATAAAAGCTAGTGTACTAGGGGGCTAGCACGCTATGCCCGCAACTCGTTTGTCGCTCATGCGCCTCTGTCAAACTTGTCAAATATGTAAGGGATGCACTGAGCGGCCCCCAATTCTCGGTGCATTCGAGATAATGTAGATTGCGAGATTAAACGTCAGATTCATACAGTTGTGTCAAACGACTGTATGAACTGATGTTTAATCTCGATTGGGAGATTATCTCGAATGCACCGAGAATAGGGGGCCAGGTCGTGCCGTTGTCGTGGAAATTTGTAAAATTAACCTGTGTGGCTTACTACCACTCAAATTATCAGAATACAAAATATTGTAGAACACACATGTAATAGACAATAACAGAACCTTTCTTTTTTGTTGTAACAAAGATCTGATAATTCAGATGGATTCATATAGAAAATTCATTTTGTATAATAAAATGAATATGCCTTAAACATGATGACTATTGCAGTTTAGGGTTTTATTGAAGTAGAAGTAAAGTACATAGTTTGTGTTTATATTCCATTTGCCTGCTATTCAACAACTTGTAGCTTAAAAGTAACAAGGTAAGAATTAGCCTATTTGCATAGTTTGAATAACAATTCGAAAAATTAACTAGGTACTAATCCATAAAAAATCATTTTTTTAATCATTCCTGCAATCTATTCAGAGCCTGTGAAGCATGTCTTGACCACCAAAACAGTTTTTAAACCACCACAAATAGTATTGATGGTTTTTCAAGTATTTTTCTCTTTGTCATTTACTTTTTGATTGTTCTGCTGAACTTCTGTATATAGGTTTGCCATTAGAGTCCCAGGTACTTTTCTGTTTTTTAAATGCAAATGCCATATAGATTGCTGTAACAAGAACAATTATAATTAATGATAAACAGAAAATTACAATTATCTATTCAGCTAGGACATTATAATTTGTTATCTTTAGAAAAAGTATACTTACTAGTTGCTTCCCATTCCCTAATGCTCATTGTCCCAAGCCTGTCTTTTTCAGACTTTTTCTCCATTTGATCCCAATAGACCTTTGCATGCTCATAATCGGTTTCTTCTCCAATAAGCTCCTTTCCTGGTGGTGCCGGGTAGCTTTCAAAGCATATGATCCTGTTCAACAGTTGCTTATATTTTTCAGAATAATCCTTATAAAAATCTGAGAAACCAGCACGATAAACAAGTTCCAGTCCATACTCTGCAGCTAGTTTAACAAACAACTGGAAATTAACTAGAAACTCCGGACAGTCCACTACTCCTTCTAAATGAAAGTCGTACTTAGCTCCAAATAGTGGGAAGCCATCTTTTGGGTCAAAAAGCAATTTAATATTATAGATCTTGTTTCCAAAGGTCCCATCAGGAGATTTCTGAGCCCGAGATACTATCTCGTATGCATTCGGAATTGTCCCAAAAAAGTAACCACCAGGTTTTAAGCACTCAGAAATGTTCGTGAGCATCCTCCGAGCTTGTGCTAAGCTTTCAAAACTGTAATGCAAGCCAAATTGACAGCTGACAAGGTCAAAATTTATGGACGGATCATGATACTTATCCCTCAAAGTATCTTTAGTACAGTCTGCAGCAATGAATTCTGCAGAAAACAGACGTCCACAGCGACGGCGTAGGTCGTCATAGCGCGCCTGACATTGTTGTACTGAAACCTCAGCAATATCTGCAAACACTGCACGTTCTACTCTGGCCTTCTGCCACTTACTCAAATCACCCCCCTTTCCACAGCAAATGTCGAGGACCCGTAAAGGTTTGCCGTAATCCTTTTCACGTATTTTATCAGTATATTCTTGTATAAGTACACTTTTTACCCAATTGTTAAAATTTCTAAGATAGAATATAGGAGAGTTAAACCGTTCCTTGAGCCCTTTCTCTTCAAGGTGGTTGTAATGTGCCGCGACGACCGCGGCGTGCTTCTCCCCCTGTGCCGACGTATGGCCATTGCCATTACTTTTTTGGTCTCCTTCTCCGTCAACTTTCAAGTTATTTATATTTTCAGTATGCTCCGTGACCTCTTTTTCTAAGCTAGTCATTACAATTTTCTTTATACAGTATTATTTCACTTTATTTATTTATATATTATGAAGATCTTAGTCTTTATTACCAGATAATGTAAGAAGTTTAACCTTCATTTAAACGTGCAATGAAATGGAATCAGAACAGAGATTATTTAATAGTATTTCAGATTTCAGAATCAAAATTAATCACAGCACAAGTCCCGAAACGAAGCTAGGATGCCAACATTACACGTTAAAATCTATCGTTCATATCGTTCACGCGGTTCAGTTTACGTCAAATAGAAAATAACGAATGGATATAGAGTATATAATGAATGACTGGTCGTTCTCCACAGATAACAAGATCAAGCCGAGCCGTTCCATACAACGATATTGATCGTCAATTCGACTAGTTACAATCAATAAAATTGCGCAACCAGTGTTATTGCACAGTTATATTGTAGGTCAGTAGCTAGCCTAATACGAGGTGAAGCGCGGTTTGTGTCGCTATACTCTCGCCCTTGCTCAGTTTTTGCCCGGCCTGTATCACCGGCTAAATGGACGACGGCGACGTCCTCAAAGCGACAGGTGCTGCAAATGTATTGCATTGTAATATTGGTTTCGCTTGATAGAGTGCGACAAAATGTACTAAAATGTTATTGGTCCACTCGTACTTCATTATTTCGGCGTGAAATTCCAAAACCTTCCCTTGTATAATGATGATGGCATATTGAGTGAGCGCGAGAATATTCACTGTCTCGTTTCGCCTCCCGACCGACACGCGACCAAAAAACTGACGCTAACGCGAGAGCAACAGAGACGAGTATAGGCAAGGATGCAGCGAGGGCCCCGCTACCGAATACCGAATCCTGACTACGGGCCTGCGCCTCTATTCGGGAACGCTAATGATGTTGTAGCGACTCGCGAGCCAGATTTCTCATCTCACTCTTCCGCCCGACGCGTAATGCGTAAGAGCGAGATGCGAGTCTCGCTCGCGGGTCGCTGCAGTATCACTTATACGTTCCCGTATAGACGCCCTGGGACCTGAACTGTAGAAACAAGGTAAATGAAGTATTTACCACTATTATTAAATACTTCATCTACCCCCTGTTTCTACCGTTTGTTTATATTATTATAATTCACCACGTTACGGAACGTTAGCAGCGGCTCTAACATGAGTGACACAAAGATAAGATAAACCTCTTATCTCTAAGTGCGTCTCTCTCATACTAGTGCCGACGAAAGAGATAGTCATAGAGATAGACGGGTTTAATTTATCTTTGTGTCATTCATGTTAGGGACGCAGGGAAGCAATAACGAACGGAGGGGCATTCGAAGCTTGAGCCGCAGGCTAGGGCTTCAATTGTAACACCTTTGTATTTGCCGTACCGATCGTGTTTAATACAATGTTTTTAATGAAGTTTGCAATCTAATTAAAATATTATAATCGATTTATTTTTTAGTGTTTAAAGCAGAGGACGTCGACGCCATCGTAAGTGCGTTGATGTCTTTTGTATCACAATCACAATTCGCATTTGCTTGTGATACAGGACAACCCATTTCTAATCCATAACGATCCAGAACGTACGAACGTAGTCAAACTAGAAAGAACTCTTATAATATCGCCTGTCTGTATGTCACAGCCACTTTTCGTCGAAGACTATTAAAAAGATGAAACTTTTTACGATTAGGTATTAATGTTTGTACACAAAAATATAGAATAAAACTAATTGTAATTATAATAAACATAATTATAAAATAAAATTAACTGTAATTTTTACTCACATATCTACATCTTATGCGAGCCATATGTCCGCGCGCACAATTTGAAGCAACAAAATCGGAGCCATTTATGACTCCAAATTCAAACAAACGCCGGGACGCTCCCATAGTGTCAAATGTCGAAGCGCATCGGTTTATTGCTTCACTTTTGTCAGGGAGGTTGTATGTAAACTATTCGTCTATGGTTTGTACCTAATTCTATGCTAACAGGATGACAGTTGTTCCTCTTCTGTTATAACAGAAGCCACGATGTATAAAAAACCGGCCAAGTGCGAGTCGGACTCGCGCATGAAGGGTTCCGTACCATTATCTATAAAAACGGCAAAAAAATCACGTTTGTTGTATGGGAGCCCTTTAAATATTTATTTTATTCTTTTTTTAGGGTTCCGTACCCAAAGGGTAAAACGAGACCCTATTACTAAGACTCCGCTGTCCGTCCGTCCGTCTGTCTGTCCGTCTGTAACCAGGCTGTATCTTATGAACCGTGATAGTTAGACAGTAAAAATTTTCACAGATGATTTTTTTCTGTTGCCGCTTATACACCAAATATTAAAAAACAATAAAATTAATATTTAAGGGGGCTCTCATACAACAAACGTGATTTTTTGCCGTTTTTATAGATAATGGTACGGAACCCATCGTGCGCGAGTCCGAATCGCACTTGGTCGGTTTATTTAGTATAATTGTTGTTATAGCGGCAACAGACATACATCATCTGTGAAAATTTCAACTGTATAACTATCACGGTTCATGAGATACAGCCTGGTGACAGACGGACAGACGGACAGCGGAGTCTTAATAATAGGGTCCCGTTTTACCCTTTGTGTACGGAACCCTAAAAATTTGCCATATTGGAGGTTTATTTCAATAATCAAGGCAGCGCCTCCTGCAACCGTTTAGGCAATATTCAACTGTAAATGTATCATTTTCGTTCGAGTTACGTGTCCCCAGTCTCCACAGCCAAAACTGTAAAGTATGTTCGCGGAGAGTTGAAAAAAAAAAAAAACAGGGCTTCTTAACTCATTACAAATAGCGGCCCGCTTATTATTTTTACCGATGATAATAAAAAATTAAAGAGAAGAACTATATTTTCTTCATATTATTATTGTATAGCCTGTATGCAGGGTGTCCCGTAAGTAGTCGATAATCTTTCAAATCTGGATACCCTATTTGATAACTGTACAAATGTGAGATTTAAGGTTTAGTAAAAGTATGTAAACGTTTTCGAGATATTTAACTTTTTTTTAAAGTGAAAAAGTGTATAATGACTTAGTATTTTTGACGCCATAACTTTGATTGAAGGAATTTCTCAAATCTGTTTATTGCAAAATGATCCTTATTAGTTTTCCTTTGAATTGTAATTTAACAAAAAAATATTGAGCAGAGGGTTTCTTTTCTTTCTAGACGAGAACCACAAGTTTTGAAAATTGAGAATTTATTTTGGTAACTTTCAACTCACGTGGTGTAAAAAAATGTATTATCATGTGGAATGCTAATCTCTTTAAAGTTGGCCCATTTAATGTAGATTTTAAAATTGTAAAATACTTAAAATTGTTTTAAAAAATAACGAAGATATTTGGCAAATTAACCATAAACATTAACTTTTTCAAATTATCAAAATCGATTGGAACAAACTTTTTTGAAGAAACTGCCGGGGAACTGTATGTTCCATTCTGGCATATCATCGAACGAAGACCATGACGAAGTCTCAGCCTAAGAATCAGAGTCGGTGACGATTATTATGAAACGTTCAATTGCTTCATCTAAAACAACACACGAATACCCAAACGATACACTCGAAGCGTATTCCAGAACTGAACGCATCCGCTTGCGCGCGCTCGCCAGCCCAGCGCGGCGCCGCGCTAGACAACAACTACCTCCCTCGTAGCACGAAACTCAGTGTGCGTGGCGATAAGCGACGTCCGTCATAAAGTTTGCGATAGGTAAGCGACAGTCGCTATTTCCAGACGATATCATTATATTTATCAACTCTCGGTGAACAGACTTTAACATATATACATATAATAAAATCGTGAAGAGGAAAAACGCTATAAAGGCTTCAGGCTGGCTTAAATGAGCAACACAATCCCAATCGTTTTTGAATTTCATGTCTGTTTGTCTGATTGTATGTGCGTGATAAGCTTTAATACTACTCCGGCCCTAGTACCCCCAACACGGGGATAAGTGAAACCCGTTTATCTCTCTGACTATCTATAGTGCCGACGAACTAGTGTGAGAGAGACGCACTTAGAGATAAGACGGCGATAAAATCTTTGTGTCAACCTTGCTAGGGCTGCAGTGGATTTCAATGCGGTTTTCGATATAAAGGTAATTTCAAGCAGGACATAGGCTATATAAACTTTTGGATATAATATTCGAAAGGGGTAAAACAGGGGGTTGAAGTTGGTAGGGGTAAAAAAGTAACAAATTACCCTAAACCTTTGAAATTAAGCATTTATAAACCCTTTATCTACTATATAAATTTTTGTTGTTTGTCTCCTACGCGTTGTCATACCATCCATTCGACAGCGGAATTTTGAGAATATAATTGAAATGTTGTGGAATAATTAATTAGTCCTAACTGCTCATATCACGAAGTATCGTATCTCGCTAACTATTATATATGTTATTGTATATGCGTGTAGCGTACTTAGTGTTGTTAATTTTGTTAGGAAAGAACTTTGCTCTTAACCAAAAGTTTAGGTTTTACGTAATGAAAAGTCAAAAAATGTCGAAATTTTCGTTCTTTTATGGACATGGCAGAGCCCGTGGCAGCACCCTAATTACTTTCAGATAGCATTTTTTCATTGTTATCTTCAATGTACAGCTTTTTCCAATTTGCAATTTTGTTATATGTATGGATATATACATATAACATCCATCATCATTGGTGGGATTATGTGATCAGAATGCAAGACACCTTCGATACTAGAATGCTATCGATAATCTGCTTTTTAACGTACGATGCACCAATTATAATCCACTTTTTTTCATAGGTTTACAAACATAAGTAGAAAAAAAGAAGAAAAAAAAAAGACATTTATTTCAGTAGTTAAGCAGACAAAAAAATATTGATAAAAGTGTACACTACTCTTATGGCCGAATTCAGAAAGGCCACTCAAATTGAGCTTTAATTAAAGTGACGTTTCAGTGACGTTTCTGTATAGGTTGACAACTAGTTGAGGGACATTTCACTATTTAATATGTAATCAAATGCTTAAGTGGCGTTTCTGAACACGGCCATTACTCAATCTACGTAAGTGTGATTTTGTTTTATTGCTTTAGCTGATATACCTAGTTTAGAAGGAAAATGGGTTTGAAAAGTTGTGTTCAGGGTTTAAAATTTTTAAATCCCAGTTCAAGAGGGCTGAAAGTTGGATTACTACCTAAGCTACCTAATCATGAGATCGCAAATAAACTGCAGAAAAAACTCACAGGGGCCACATCTCCTTCTTTGTCCTGCTAAACCCTTTTTCATCACTGCTTTAAAGGAGTATGGGAGTGGGAGCTACAAACAAAAAAATATTTTTTATTTATTTTGTACTTTGTCTGTGTGTCCTTGTACAAAACAGCGTAGTCTTCGAGAAAAAGTTTGTCTGTGACAAACGAACGGATAGATAGACGGAAAAACGGACATGGTGGAACTATAAGCGGTCTAGTTAGACTACGGAACCCTAAAAAACCGGGCGAGTAGGTCCTATTGATAGATACATATTTTAGTCATTTCATAGGTAGACCTATGAAACATAAAGACGTCCTTAACATCCGCAATCTCGTATCCTATATGCAAAGGTTATCCCGTTTTATTTTATTTTCACAAAAACTATAAGGGAGAATACGATATTTTTTGCATATTTTTGGCTATACTGGAATAAAAAAATCTACTAGAATTTGCTGAATAAAACAATTTAAAAATCGTTACTTTTGGAATGACGAAGGACAGCTCTTTTGTATAACACCCCACTCATTTCAAAATGGGACCTCGTCCTTAAACTCTATGTTCAGCGAAATTAAATTAATTTCAAGATAGGCAGGCAGGCAGACATTATTAACAACAGTATGCAATGCAGTTGAATTATCCTGTGCATATAGAAGGACCTAACCTACGAGATTGTACTAAAATTGAGCTGGAGTTTATGATTGAGGTAGGCAGAAGGTAGCATCGCAGGCGCAGGCCGCGGTCAGGCACTAGAGCGCGGCGTGAGAGGGCAGCCCGTGCCCGGGGCGCGGGCGGCGGCGGGGGCTCGGTGCCGTTACGTGGAGCGCGCGCGGCGGCAGCGGTGCCACGACGCGGACGGGCTTCACTCAGTTGGTTCGTGCGCGAAAGTCGTTACATACGTCACTATATTGCATTTCCTCCACACGCGAACGTCTATAGCGCGATTAATCGTAACGAATTAATTGATCGAGCGAAAAGGATCATTATGTGATGTTTAGTGAGCTAGTTAGGTAGTGCAAGGGAGACTGGGACGGGGGTGAACTTAATGCAATACAACCTTGTGTAGCAGCGAGAAAGCGTGTGACGTCAGACGGACCGGCCGCAGCGGCGATCATATGTTGGACGCGGATGCAGTGATGGAATGCGGTGTGTTGTTATGGTGACGTACGATGGTGCAGTGTCGCGGGTCGCCTGGACAGTAGCCGTGGCGTCTGGCCGCGCCTCCTCCACGGGAACCATGCGTAGAAAAAGATGAACCAGGATGACGAGAGCTTGGTAATATCACTTTCAAAATTGCACATTTGAATTTACTCGAACGCGTCTGCTTTCTCTTCCTATCAACACAACAACACTGTTTATTATGTAAAATAACAGTATAAACACAGGTTACGCGAGCACTAAACAGCGGCCGACTAGCGCCATCACTGCAATAAACAGTATTGGCTATTTTTAATGATGACTATATCGTTGATTTTGCTGTGAGATTTTTCACATACGCTTCCTATATAGACGCCGAAGGCCATTTTAGAATCAAATTCACTTTGTTCATAGACCTATAACTAGAGATAGGTATCGTTTTTCACGTATTTTGTAAACTTGTCTCAAAGTTTTAAGGTAAGACGGTAAGCACCATATGGGAAGTTTAAGGTGTCTTGCTTAAACAAACATAATCTAGGTAGGTACTTGTGTTTAAGTAAATTCAACTTAGAATGCTTAAACATTTAAACTACCACCTATTAGGTACCTACGTGACCATAATCATTACCTATAGAGAACAGTCATCTGCGGGGTAGGTAGGTCTTAATGCTCAGCGTCGTGTGGGCAGAACGTTCAAAAAGTTCTTTAGCATTTCTGTGACTCATGCATAGCAGGTTGGGCTAATAAAAAGCAAATCATAATTCAGTGAAGTAGGTACCTAAGTTACTTTTAGTGTTGGCAATAATTTTATTATTATTGTATCAGCAGAACTATTTGCGTTAATTAATAACTGTAATAGATAGCTAGATAGAATCATAAGTAGCAATGGTTGGTTACGTCAGAGTGTTGAAAGTGTCCGTGGGAGCGAGTGTTGCGTCTTGTTCAGTAGCAGCGCACCCTGAGCGTCGCTCCAGTTTCTGCCCATTGTTGTTGCCTCCAGATTAGTTTCTTTCAACATTTCCCTTATGGTACTGATCACAAACTCCTCACAGCAACACATACTTTCACACACTCCTACCCTATAGAACGCAAATGATTCGACTCTACCGCAAAACCTAGGTATGTCGTTGTGAGACATGATCTGTTCGTAACCTAGAAAAAATATACGTTTAGTCGAAATTAAAAAGAAACATTTTTGAAAGACATCACTGTTTCAGTATCACTGATGTCAAATGGATAGCACAGAATTTGGGTGTACTTCCGAAAAGCGCATACCGCTGATCGATCTGATATTTGGTATAATTACGTATTTTGACTTCCTAATTACGAATATCATAACACACACACACACACACACGCACGCACGCACGCACGCACGCATGCACGCAAGCACGCACGCACGCACGCACACACACACACACACACACACACACACACACACACACACACACACACACACACACACACACTTTCTGGGGAAAGCTAAATTAGTCTAAATCGGTTAGAAATGCGCGGTATTTTTTTTCGATTTTCATTTTTTGGCAATGGCGTTTGTGCCAATTTTCGTTATGATATCCGTGATTAGGACGTCAAAATACGTTATTATACCAAATTTCAGATCGATCGGCGGTATGCGCTTTTCGGAGGTACATTATAGATAGTCGACAAAACAAGAAGATAGGATTGTATCATGTAGGTATGTAGTTATTTTAAATAGCGTATTGTATTGTGACAAATAGACAATAACGCACCAAGCCAAGAATGCGTTGTAAATTGCAGATGTTTAAAAATACGTATTCATCGCATGCAATCATGCCATTCAAAGCAGTTCTAGTTAACAACGAGTAGGTATCTGTTTACCAAATGCAAGCATATTTTTCTTTAGGGTTCCGTATCAAAGCTTGAAAAACAGTACCCCTATAATACAATCACTTTGTTATCTGTCGGTCAAGACCCTTTTTACCCGACTGCGCAACGCAAAAGCCTATGTATGTTTGTATGTATGTATGTATGTATATTTATTCCTTTGTGGAACTCTAGAGATCAAACGCGTGGGCCGATTTTGATGTTTCTGACGTCAATCAATTTGCCTTAATCTTGCGAGTGTCACTACAGACGTGAAAATAGTCAACATCCAATATGGCGACAACCATACTGTGGAAAAGAAAGAAATGAAAATCGACGCACTATGTTAAGTGGGGTATCATTGAATATATAATATCTTTAAATTTTCTCTAAAAAAAAAAACATTTCGAATGGCCATTTAGGATCTATAACAAGTTAAAGTTGGTTACCATTCTCACATTTTTCAATACTTATAAACCTGTGATAAAGTTCTTTTATGATCGCAGAATAGGTCTTAATAACGTGAAAAATAAAGCATAACACAACTAAAAACCTGGAAGTGAAAATTATTAATTAAAAAACAAAAAACCCACTGCATAACCTGAAAAAGAAAGAAACAAGAAATTTATTATACTTATATTAATATACTTCAAATGGGTATTACCTATAGGATTTTATGGAGAGTCACCGACTGCTATTTCCATATCGGCCCCACAAGCCTGGCATTAGTAGTTTATGCAACGGTTGCATAATGATAGGCCTTAAAACACTAGTGCGGTTTTATGAAACGAGCTTTTAGCAAGTTTCATAATAAGATCGCACGTGTGTTTTAAGGCCAAATTATGCAGAGTTGCATACATAACTTTATCTACACACATATTATAAATCCTCCATGATGGGTTCAGAAACAATATTTTCTGGCAACAAGTTATTTGTTGCAATCGTGGCTGCATATTTCCGATATCCGGCGCATTTTCACATCACACACACTCCGAGAAGACTACTTACTATTCATATATTCAACTAAAATGTAAATTACAAACAACTTTTTCTATTCAATTCAACAAAATTCTACTTTCGTTCAGCAAAACGTCAACAACATAATGGCGGCCGTCCGTCAAGACCATTTTTTTTTAAATCATAGACAAACGGATGAAGTCTCTATTCTCACGTCACTCGAGATCAAATATTGTGCAGTTTATATTAAAAAAACATACTGAATTGACGTTTCATATCAATAACTGTTTCAACATCTATGGATACTAGAATAGAGACCCACTTGAGTTTGACAGCTGTTCCAAATTTAATCTCATTTCTTTACTAAAAACGATAAAGAAGTCATGTTATTTCTTCATCGCAGCACTGGTTTTTCCTAATTGATTGTCAAAATGGTGGTCATTTCCTACGGTTTTTGATTAACCAATGGAGGTTTTATGAAATAAATTTCTTGTTTCTTTCTTTTTGAGGTAATGCAGTCGGGTTTTTTTTTTCTTAAAGTGAAATTACTTACACGAGCAACACTTTTACGGCAATGTGTGGTCAGCAACTAAAGGCATCTTCCTCTAACGTATGAAGTTAGAGTAACACAGCTATAGTTGCCGGCTATAAATTGCCGTGACAAGTTGCTCGTGTAACTGCACTTTAGCAAACGACTTAACGCATTGAGCTCAAATTTGGCACAGCAGGTAGTAGTATTAAAATGAACGCACATAATGAAATAAAATTAATAAAAGAAACAATTCAAAAATCACAAAATAGAAAAAATCAATGTGCGGCAAAAAAAAAAAACAACATGTGAGGTATGTCATGGTGAAAGATCTAAAATTATGTAACTTAAAATATTTTTCTTATTTTGATATTGCATTCTTTGAGAGATATTCTTCATCGTTTGAGAAACGCTAAGAAAATTCACCATTGAGTTCGACATTGCTGGTGACGAAGTTAACCGCAGTAGTGACGGCAAGGTTGGTTTACTTCGTGTATTTCAAAAGTATTATTTCGTTTACTTATATTTTTCAAGGAAATAGAAATACTAACTCTGCCTTCGCTATAGGTACACACCAACCAGTACTGAGATTTAGCTCACACCCAGGTGAACTTGTCAGGTGGACCCCGGGGAAGGAAGGTTCAAACTTTCATAAAAATTACCGATCAGAAATAATACTTCATGGTCTTAATGAATGTTTCTTTTTGTAAAGGCAACACTCATTTGACATGAAGGTAATAACAGATTGTCAAAAAATCATACATGTAATAAAAAATAAAAAAAAATAACCACTTCAAATAGCTATTGAAAAGTAAGTTTATTTTGTCACAATTTACTTATTATCTTTAGATTTGTCTTAATTTTGGGAAAGTCTTAGACAGAAAAAAATATCATTAATATCGGTCGTGTAGTTTCTGAGCAAACTGCGTACATACAAACAACATTCATACATCTATCTATACATATAATAAAATTGTAATAGGCCGATGTCTGTACATTATAGACACCCTACTCGGTTTGTAGGTACGTATTGTTACCAAAATAACTCGAAAAGGAAGTTAAATAATTTTATTAAGAAATCAGTTAGTTAATGTACCAAATCTATGAGGCACAAATACCTACCTACTCTGGCGTCAAATTTTTCCGTAGAAAGTGTAAGTGAAACGACCGGACCTTTGAAAATCGCTTTCGCAACTTAGTGGAAAGTGGAAGTCTTGAGTAGCCACTCGAGTTTCGGGCTGTTCCATTTCTTTTGATGAGTCCAATACAGTCTATACACTTGTTGACGAGGGTATGATGATGGAGCTGGGAGCCGGCGCGAGCCCTTTAAAAAGCTTGTGGTCACAGTCACCCTAAAATCGGTCAAGTACGTGTCGGAGTAGGAACTCGCTCATGATCGATATAGTGCATTCCTACAAAGGACGTCACAAGTATATTAGGGTTGTGGGCATGCCCATCGTGCCCACAAAGGTGGATCCGCGCTTGGCTGGGAGGTGGACAGTTAAATTCTTCAATTGCTACTAGTAAACCCCTAGAATTTGGGCTGCTTCGTTTGTTTTGACGCGTCCTGCATTTGATGACTTACATTTTGTACTTTTCAGGGCATTACTAACAAAAGAGTGTTTTTTAGTCCATTTCAGGGTTCCTTAGTTCAACTAGGAATCCTTGTAGTGTTGCTATGTCCGTCTGGCTGTATGTCACAGCCAGTTAAGACGAAGACTACCTATGTAAGTTACCAAACTGAAAGGCGCTGTACCCATATTAATGTTTGTCCCGCGCACAAAATAAATAATTAAATTAGGGATTGCTTTCATACATACAAAGTAAGGGAAAAAATGCAACAAAGTAAGTCTCAGATTTTTCCTTTACGAATATACACAAATCCGAAGTAAAAGTAAAATTTACAGTTGAAATTCACATTTTAGTTTTCATCAGTATCCCCATAAACCACAGTCACACAGAGAGATCAGGTGACCTTGCAGGCGAGTGGAGGTCACCAAACTGGGATATTAATTTCGAAGGAAATGTTTTCCTTAATGTGTTCATTGTGGGTGCCATCTATTTGGCATAATTTTTAATGTCCGAAACTTACCTATTAGGCATAACAAGTTTCGCATATTTTATTTTCGACGAATCTTAAACTTGCCGAAATTGTATTCGGCATAATTCTTTATTAGCCGAATGGTTGTTTTCCCGAATATTATATTAGCATAATATTGACATGGCCGAATTTTATTTTGCATAATGTTGTTTAGCATATATATCTAATGTTGCAGAATTTTGATAGTCCGAAATGCTGTCCGAATCTATATCCGAATGTAGTTGCATAACATACAAAAAAGGGGGGAAGGGGGGGGGGTGAAACCCCACACAAGGGGGCAGGGGGGGGGGTCGAAGCCTCCCGCAGTAAAAAACAAACAATCGTAACAATTGTATTATTGGTAGGTTAGGTTAGGGAGTTAATAGTTTCTATAAAAATAGATTGGATTAGGTTAGGGTGGGTGACGTTCGCATGGTCTAAAATTGTATGTTTTTTTTTAAATATTTAACTTAAATCCATAATGGCAGTGAGCGAGCGAGCAAATTGGGTCGGATCAGAAGCGACTCGGAATGGTTAGGTTCAGAAGCCTTCGATGTGTTAGGTATTTTTTTTGTAACAGACCAGAAAATCTTGCTACGCTAAATAGGTCAAAATAACGTTATTCCATACAAATGTTAAATGAAACATTTTGTAGATCAAACAATATTAGGACATTTTAATCAATCGTCGAAAAATTAAAAAAAATAAAAAAAAAACCGCCAAAAAAATACTAACCACCCGATATAGACCCACCCGGTTAGGTTAGTTTAAATAAAAAAACTATAATTTTATAATCATGTTTTATTTGTTTTATCCATGTTTATTGAATCGGCGAAACTAAATTATGCGAAAGTAAGTTTCGGCGTAATTAATGTATGCGTAAGTCATTTTCTGCCTTAGCACTATTCGGAATTCGCAAATTATGCGTAAAAAACATTCGGGTTAAATTGGATATGCGTGACAGAAATATGCGGAGTATAATTATGCAAGATTCGTTTCTGCGTATGTACAATTATGCTTATATAGATTATGCAATATAGAATTATGACATAAAAAATTATGCGTAAACAAGGGGAACCGTTCATTGTATGTAACCCTGGCGGTTTGAGGAGGTGCTCCATCTAGTTGAAGCTAGCTTCTGGCAGGCTGTGTAATTCCGGTATATAAAAGTTCTCTATCATTTGGCAATAATTTACGGAAGAAAGAGTAATAGCTCGTCCCATTACATCTTAAATAAAATACGGTCCGATAATTCCTGCACCAGTTAATGCACACCATACGGTAACTTTTTCGCTGTGGGGGGCTTCGAATGTGGATTACATAAGCTAGTAGCAATAATTTTGCTTGTTACCATTAGCCATCCAAATAGAAATGAGCCTCGTCACTGCAGAATATGTTGCAAAGACGAAGATAGCTTGGGAACGTTTGTAACAGTTGGCGAATGTCATCGTGAAAGTCGCTTGGATTCAATGTCTGCACGATTTGAATTTTAAAAGACATTATCACTTTTTTTTTTTTATTATAGTGTGCACAGACAACTTTTTAATCCCCAAAAATGCTGCGTGTTTTCTAACAGAGCGGGGAGGATTTCTATAGGTTAAAGGCACTTCGGGACCGTTGTCAATTTTGTCGGCAGATATTGAGGGTACACGGCCAGGCAAACGTTTATTTAACGGGTAGGTATAGAGTAGCTTCAAACCTCTTAAAACATGACCGTATGAGCTCAACAGCGGCAAGGTTCTAGCAAGCTTGACACGAAGATAAGTTAACACCGTCTTATCCCTAAGTGCGTCTCTCATGAGAGATTGATGGTGAATAAAATGCAGGACACTCTGCGGCCCGAGCAAGGTTGCCACGAGGATAACTTAATCCCGTCTTATTTCTCCGACCATCCCTTTCGTCGGCACTAGTTCACTCCCTTTCGTCGGCACTAGTTCACTAGTATGAACCACCATCCCTTTCGTCGGCACTAGTTCACTCCCTTTCGTCAGCACTAGTTCACTCCCTTTCGTCGGCACTAGTTCATACTAGTGAACTAGTGCCGACGAAAGGGATGGTCGGAAAAATAAGACGGGATTAAGTTATCCCCGTCTCAACATTGCTAGGGTCGCAGAGAGTCCTGTATTTTATTTACCGTAGATTGTAACGCAAACAAAATGTTCTTCTTGATTCAGTAAGCGATTTTCTGGACTCTAAGTAAGCCTTAATGGCAAACGCACGATGTTTACAAGACCAACGATCCATGATCGCTAAAAAATCCGCTTGAAAGATAAACAAAATGGTGGTTTTACAAATTAGGCAACGACATTAAAAAAAGAATTTTCAAATTCCCTACTACCTAAGTAGACACCCAGTATACTTATTGCGAATATTCCGATGCGCGCGCATTTGTAAAAATGCACGCCATTTCTGTTATTTCTTGTTAAGTTTAGGGTTGTCGCGCGAAAAATGTTGAATTCAAGTGACGAACAATAGTAGATTGTTGCACCAAGCAGAAAGTGATTCATTATTGCGCCGAGTGTTGGTTTGGAGCCCGAACGCAAGTGAGGGCTCTAAAAACACGAGCGCAATAACAAATCACTTGATGCGAGGTGCATAATCTGCTTTTCTTTCTACTACTACTAAAAGTTGGTAAAAAAACGTAAAGGTACAGTTAAACCCAACTAGCGAAGTAAAAAGGATTTTGGCACCTGTTATGACGCACCCTTAGAATTTTTATATAGCCTATGAGACTCGCACGTTCTCCCCGAATCTTAAGATACCCTATTTATTAAAATCGGTCTATTGGTTCTGAAGCTAAAGTCGAAAATCCGAAAATTTTCACAGAAATCTTGTATCTAGCCTATTAATTGTCATATTATGCCATTTTTTTTAAAATCTTTTTGTAACCCATACTATCTTATCAGCCAGTACTTTGAGCATAACATTTTAGACGAGACAATCACAGTTCGATATGGCCGCCGATATGTGGCCTGTTTTTTTTTTTTTTTGCTAACAGTAAGTCCACAAAAGAGTGGTCGACTGTCCCGTCGGACTGTGAATGGGCGGATTGGGTAGCTGTTGGTGTAAACTTCTTGATCAAACAACCAAATTAAAAAAAAAAAAAAACAAAACAGTGCAATAATGAAATTTGTATGCAACTTTATTTGCTCTAGAGCAAATAAGGGCTGCTTTGTGCTGAGTATTTAAGGCCATTATGATGAAATTAAAGCGTAGTAAAAATGATATGTAAAGTCGCAATCTTTAAAAAGTCACCAGAAAGTTAAGAATACTAGACAATGATCAAAAGGCTCCGGTAAGTAGAGGTTTTGAATTCGGAATGAAAAACTGTGCAGTAAGTAGGTACGATACAAATCTCATAACATGCATTGTAATTTGAACTTCGAACTCCTTGTAAAAAATGACATTGTTTTCATAGTGCATATAATCATATAATTTATAAAATAAAAAAACCGACTTCAAATAGCCTATGAAAAGTAAGTTTTTTTTTCACATTTTATTTATTATCCTGTGATTTAACGATCCACATTTACTACATCAAGTAACAATAGCATAATGCCAATTTAATTGCCAATGCTCATCACTATTTACAAACTGTTGCTATCCACGGTGCAAGGATGTCAATCGTTGAGGAGTTCTCCTGAATTTTACTACTTGAATTTTCATGGACATAAGTTGCTTCAGAACTTTATACAGCAATTTAATCGCCAACCGTGAAATACTCAACATTTAGGAGTTCCGGTGATCATCTATGGTCTTCATCAACAGTTCCACTTCACCAAATTATGGTTTTGGAACGTAACTGCTTGAGTTATTACAGAAAATACTAAAATTGCTATATGAGAAATTTTCGCGCCGGAGAACTCGCTTTGTATTGGCATTTGATCGAACCGCGACACTGGGGGACCAGTCAGCGATAATTAAGTCTTAATGGTAATAGACACATAACCCAGGACGGATTTGAACCTAAAGGTATTGGTAGGTAGAATTGTTTCCATCTCGAAAGAGCACTCCTTCCTTAGTAGATTTACCCGCTTTCCTAGAGGTCAAATCGGTTAATTAAAGTATTTACAACTTTTAGACATGGGAAAATGGAGTTCGGTCCTAAACATATAGGAACTGCGAAACCAACACGGATTGACGGAAGTGTCACTGAATATTTTCCGCCGGTCTAGGCTTCTACATGTAGAGATTGCGAGTCCCACATATGTATATCCATATTTAGAAGTATGTTGGTTTCACAATTTCAGTTATCGGTCTGGGCTATAAGACAGCAGGAAAATCATGCACTAAGGTATGGGTTTTCGAGTTAGAAACAATTCAGTGTTTCTATCATACCTGAGCTTTGTGTCTATAAGGGTCCATCTACAATTAGTACTGTAACAGTTGAAGTGCCTCTACACTTGGTTTAAATCACAACCGAAACAAGGTTTGCTCGAAGCAAGTAATATTACAGTGACGAGTCGGAAAAACCATGAAAATCCCGCACATGCGTGGATTTGAGCGAGTACTCCTTGTGTCGGTCGGGTGCGAGCACGGCTCGGCCGGCTCAGACGACGCGCGACGAGCGCCATGTTCGGAAGGGCTTGTCAACTCCGTGCGTAATTTTTTTATAGACATTTAAGCGCGTTTCGCGCTCAATTTCTTACTTGTTTTTGAGAATTTTACTTGCAACTAAAAGTGATTGTTTCTAGTATAAAACTTGCGCGAATTATTTAGTGTTTATGAACAGTGATCGGTCCCACGGTAACATTAGTGTTTGGAGTAAAGTGAACCGGTGTTTTGCACTGAGAATAATTTGCATGATAATTAATACCTAGTAGGCATTATTGGTGATTACAAGGCAAGTAGTCATTGTCAAGTTTAAGTAGCTGCGTAAAATATAAAAGTAAGTCTCTTAAGGATCTCAAAGTAATTTTTTCAAAGCCAGTGATCACATCTTTGATCGTAGGTACATCGTATATACGTACAAATACGGTTACCTTATCTATAATTAAATATATTAAAATATACAACCTTGTTAAATTCACTAGAAGAAACCAGGGCAACTACCTATACCGAAACATTCAAATTGCAGTTGTGATAACATAATGACTAACAAACATGTTTAATCATTCGACGCTATAAACGACAGCTGATACTGATTCACAAACCTGGTACTCGGAACAGAACAAAGTTACTTACTTCTTAACACGATATTAAAAGACTGAACACTTCCAGCTGATTTTGTTTAGCGGAAGGAAATATAAATGAATATATGTAGGTATTATAAACTTCCTCTAAATTTTACATACTTACACCAAACAATGCAATTTAGTTTAGTGGGAAGTAGCGCATTTTTGAGGCTCGCAGGTAACAAGACCCGAGTACAAGTTTTGGCACTGTCACACCTGACGGACGGTCCTCCGCTTGCCATCTGTCCATATCTCGATTTGGTAAAATGCACTCTCCACTACTGCTATAAGAGCGAGAATTATACATAATTTAAAATGTTGATATGAATAGCTTGTTGTTGATAGATATTTTGTAAGTATTACATTAACCACCTGTCTTACATTTTGGTTAGCATCATTGTGAATACAGACGTTTTTAAACTGAAGATATTCTAAGATAAGGTACCATCATCATCATCATCATCATCAGCCATAAAACATCCACTGCAGGACATAGGCCTCCCCCAAAAATGGGGGGATTTGCCATAGTCGCCACGCTCGGCAGGGGGTTGGCGACCGCAGTTGGTCGTGATAGTGCTCGAAGGACGCTGCTGCCCATCCTTCGGTTGGTCCCTCTGTCGCCTTTTACGACACCCACGGGAGGAGATGGGGTGATGCTATTCTTATTATATATATATCCCAGCAAGGTACCAGGGACCCTTTTATTCAATTTCTGTTCCGTAGTACCGTAATTCACCTGTGAAGAAATCTGTCAGTTACCTTCATAGGTATGTGTGTATTACCTTCTTGGTAAAGTGTCGAGGGTATTTCTTTTATATTCAACGGTAGGTATATTAGTCATTTGCCTCTGACTTCATATATATGTATATATATAATGAATTCCTTTTTCCCTTGGTCACGCAATACCTTGAGAACAACTTTCACCGTTTTCATTCATCTTTTTTAAGTTTTCTAATACTTTGTGGAAGTTGTTTATGGAAAGAAAAATTAAGAAAATTGCGCAGAAGGTTGGATAATTTCAGAAAACTTAACGATTATTTTAAATTCTTGACAGTTCGCGCGTTTGATGAATGTGAATTTAGCAGACAGCTGTTTTTTTAAATCTATGCGGGTGAAATTGCGGTGGACAGCAGTCAGCTAGTATTTAATAATTATGTCGATAGGTACGTAAAGGAATAATATTTCTGATCCGTCCATTGAAGGGTGCTTTCGAGTGGGAAGACGATTTAATACTGTAAAGGTTTGCCATGATTATTTAAGTTTTTAAATTTTCAACGTAACTGAATTCCAGTGGCATGTTGAAGAGCAGAGGCCGAGCTATGTAGCTCGCTTCACGAGTAACCGAGGCGCTCCCTTCCTCAATTATCCAATTTTCTTGTCAGTTCAGATATCGACCTAGTCCGCAGAGAGCTCATTCATTTGACAAACAACTGCATACCTATCCTACTCGTATTAGTACTTGTGGAATGGCCATTAAACTAGTTTATATTTTACTGCACCAAGGCACTTTATCGCCTTGGCTACAAGGATCCTTAAATGCACATTACTATTCCACTACAAGTTTTCAACGTTACTACGTGTTTATGATTTTTAATACACATTGCACACGAGTAAGTAATTAGATACCCGTGATGAACGAACGTGGTCCGCTTTAACTCTGGGAACAAAGACATCCCTTTGTGGACTGCATACATTATCATTATTTAAGGTGTAGAATGAAATACCTACCTACCTACCTAAGCGGCATACATAATGAAGTAGATGGCAAGCCTGCATGTATTTTTTTTCTGCTAGGTTCTAAATTAGGTAGAGTCTATACAAATCAGCGTTTTATAATGATCATCATGGTTGTAACGAAATAATAATTTTATAATACTACGTATTTAGCGCTTGTCGACCTACTGCTAAGCTACCTATTTCATTGTTTTGATACATGATAGCGGAATTCCCCTTTGTGGGTTATTCATTGCCTTCGGGAGCACAAATATTAGTCACACGAGCTATAAATGGAATGTAACCAGACCTTATCATTCGACCTAGACCTTGAGTCATTTAGTTGAATGAATTCGCTCGCTTTAGATTAGATAATTCCGTTGATAGGAGCATCAATCTTTTGAGTCGATTTGAAAACATGAGTCGAAGTGTATTTATTACCTATTGTATCTAGTTAGATTTGACATTGACTACGATAATCGAAATTAATATACATATATTAATATAAAAGTCGATAACAGATATAGTCATAGGCTTACATACCTCCATACCAAATCAGTGAGGAGTGACGGCTCACAGTGTTAAAGCCAATTGCAACGAGCGGAATCATGGAGGAAGAGGATAGCGAGTTGGTGGTGGAAGTACGGGGTGGTTGAGCTATGCTGGTGCGGGGGTGTGGCGGGGGCGAGCTGCGCCACTCGCTGGCGGAACGAACCAAGGCGCTGGCGGCGCGCTGCCATGCGCTGCGCTCCGCCGCGGCGCGCCCCGACCCGCGAAGCCCGGACCGCCGCCGCCCTAGGCACAGGAAATCACAGACGCGGTGGTACGTCAAGGTAAGACATAAGGCACACGAAAAACTACGCAATATTCTAGATTCAAAAAGTTCAATCTGCAAATTGGCAACTTCAGGGCCGTTTTACTCGTCAGATGCAAAATGAATCCACCGGCAGTTCGGACAAACAAGACCATTACTTACTTATTACCAGTAAATTTTCAATCTGCAAGGCAACTGTCGTGACGTTATAAGCGAAATATCTAAATGACTTTTTATGTAAACTGACAACAATAATTTCTTGGTTTATCTTCATCTTGTTATTCCAAAGACTGTCATCCGGTAGTTGGATCAGATATATCGTGTCTATCCGGAAATCGATGATTGTATGACACAATCAATAAATTCACAAAATACTTGCCCATGTACTTGTAGACAGATGAGTACATTCTGATTAACTTGAAAAATTATTAGCGTCATGAAGTGATTCATTCATAACTTTATTGGACCCGATTCTGTCAACAAGTTACTCATTCTACAGTTGGAGGTAAGTACACTTGCCGTATGAGTGTCCCACAACATAAATCAAGAATAATACTTATATATGTATCTGTAGAATATTTTAGGTAACTAATTATATTTATTTACCGCATATAGTTAGCAGTTGTTTGCTTACTTAAGAAATAAATCATACCTACTTTATTCAATTGGGTTGGTCCCCATACAGAACTCCTTTTGTGGCAAAATAATAAAAACAAAACGTTTATTCAAATTGGCCACCTTCTTTTAAAAACCACATGAAAAAAAAATTGGTTATGTACCAGCGCTTCGGACATAACCATCAAACGCGCCGCATGAAACTCGACAGAAAGTCATATTTTCAAATTATACATTGATTTTACATTATATAAAACTTAAATAATATTAATACCAAATTAGAATATGTCATAAACTAAGAACTGTTATAACCTTAAAATTTATATAATGTAAGAAAAATGGATTGATATTTTGTATTTGTAATTAATGTAGTGTATTTAAAGTATTATTAATAAGGTTTTTTTTTTATGCAACTTAATTAAAGAGTTAAAATAACCGATCTAAAAATGGTTGTCACCTTATTTTATGTGTTTAGCTACAGCCTTTGGGTGAAATTGTAAATTGGACTATTTCTAAAAATATGTAAACGTTTCAATATCATCTATAAGTACTTGCAATTTATGGCTAGTAAATAAAGTAATGATTGTCAGTAATAAAAATAAAATGAAGTAAAGTTTGTTACACAAAACCACAAACCTATAACTTGCAACTTAACCAGTGTCATATATTAAAGTAATATATTTTCAGGAAAGTGCCAAATTGTGTTTCGTCTGAAAATGAATATATTGAGTTATTTCTGTTTTGGTCGTTTGTTTTGTGCACTGGCTATTATCAAGTGCCTTCGTCAGTAATGCATGTCAAGGCTTGAGGTATGTTATGTGAGCGTCGGTGTCGTCCCGCACACTGAAATGCAAGCAGACAACGCAGAGCTACTGCCTCCTCCACTGTGTCGAAGATTGAGCATTATATTAAAATTCTAATTAGGAATTTAACCATCTCGAATTCTCCAGCTATAATACTACAGTTTATGGACATTCACCCACTGATCATTCATCCGCAAATATCAAAATGAATATAATTTTGTCGTTGGGCGAATGCCCGATTTAGTGAACGTTAGGAAAACTAAATTTAAAGGCCATTGCCGTCTTCCCGTGTTCCTCCGCAACGTATAATATTTTACTAGCTTGTTGGCGAATTTCCAGATTTTCCCAAAACAATGTCCTTTTATTATTCTGCAAACGGCTGGTTTCTATTACGTTTATGACATTCATATTTTATTTCACTTGCGCATTACCAATATAAGCTGTATAAGATAATAAGGCATCGCTAATGTCGAAATGCATGCGATAGGAGCCAATTTTGAACGTATTCACAAGGTTGATGCCGCATTTCCTTTTGCAATCCATAGAGTAGGGCTGAGGCTCTCAAGGGCACGAAGGGAGCTCAAGGACCGTGAATATAGGGCGTCCTCTGAGCCTCTGCTCCCTTTTGTGCTTAGATATATTCTCCGTCCCTGACCAGCGCACCTAATTGATTTTCTCTCGAGGATAAGATGTACTGCAGGAGTATTCGCCTACATTAATAGGTAACTAAGTATTTCAGTACAAATCAATAAATAATTTACCTCAATGCAATTCTAGTGAGTAAGTATAGCTAGCGAAGACATTGATCACGATACCGACCCGACTTCGACCTTTTGTCTTTTAGTTAGGTGTAGTCGGTCACGCAGGGCACAGAAAAAAATCACAATATAATACCTTGCCTATAATAAATGTTTATGTCATATAATTATCTCCGCATTCGACAACAGCGGTTTTTTGTTAACACCTTTTATAAACTAGTGGCTCCGTGAGCTGTAGACCTCACGACAAACATAACTTTGCCGTTGGTAAACTGTTATCCCCATACATCGACATAGGTCGCTGTCAGTTTACCAACACCGCAAATAAGATTGTAATCGCAAAAACCCCCATATCTCCGCCATTTTGAAAAAATTCAAGAAACTGAATCGATAAAAAAAATGCCTTATAAACAAGTATTGAACCTGCTCACAAAATTTCATGAGAATCGGTTGAGAAATGCGACCTGTAGAGGAGAACAGCGGAAAATTCGGACAGACATACGAAAGCATTTTAGCCCAAGCTGAAACGGAGACGCTTCGCTCGCTCGGTCAATAAGCTGTCAAAAATGTCATCGCTAATTGCTTGATCAGCTTGCAGCAAAGTTGACACAAGGATAATTTAAACCGTCTTATCTCTAAGTGCGTCTTTCTCACACTAGTGACGACGAAAGAGATAGTCAGAGAGATAATCGGGTTTCACTTATCCCCGTGTCTGGCATGCTAGGGCCATAGTATGAACATACGAATTGATGACCTTATTTTATTTTATTGTCCTTTTTTATTATCAATTTTATGAATCCACATCGAATATACTTCGATAAGAGGTGAGGACTGATATTCTTAATGTCTAGTTTAGACGAAAAAAACGTCTATTAGGTCATTGGGAGGGCATCGTCTCCGCGGCTGTGCGGTCCAATGCCGATGGCAATGAGTATCGATTGCGGAGGTGTCGCGATCAACGACCTCACCGCTCACGCAAGAATCATGGTAAGATTATTCGGTCGGCCATAAAAAAATTATTATTATAGAGCTGTTTATTTCTGTAAGAGCCATCATAATCATCATCATTACAACCCAGGCATCAGAGGCGAAGCGTGAGGGTAAGCCGGTGCATTATTTTCATAACTCAAACATTATAATACATTACTTCATGTATTAACATAAAAATTGCATATTACATCATTATTTTATAAATACAATATTTAATGAGTAATAATATAATGTTTAAAAAAGAAATGATACACCGGCTTACCCTCACGCTTCGCCTCTGCCAGGCATGTCTACTGCTGGACATAGGTCTCCCCCAACGATTTCCATAAGAGCATTAACACATATTTTCTTACTCTTAAGGCCCGAGCAAATCAAACGCGTTTGCGGCGCCGCGGAACCGCCGCGGTTCCGCGCTACTTTGGTGTACCATGGTAAATTCGCCGTACCGTTTTACAGATCGCGCGGGCCCGCGTTCGAAACGTGACGCGCCGCAAACGCGTTTGGTTTGCCAGGCCTTTAATATTGTGCTCTCTCCCACCTGGTAGGACTGGTACTTACTGGTATATTGTTGCAACACCCATGATTTATGACCGAGTTTGCAGCGAGCGAATAATCTTACTATACTCGTAGGGATATTTTGATTCTGCTTATCATCAGCCTATTATACAATCTAATATCCATATTTATACTTACATATTGATACTTCCAAATCCATACTTATATTATAAATACTAAAGTAACTCTGTCCGCCTGTGTGTCTGTCTGTCCGTCTGTTTATCTGTTTTTATGTCTGTAACGTGTCACGTCTAAACCGCTAAACCGATTTTGATCAAATTTGGTATGGAGATAGTTTAAGCCCTCTGTAAGGACGTAGGCTACTTGTTTTAAAGAAAATCTAGCCCTAAAATGGTGAAATAGGGACTAGACAATGTATCTACGGCAAGTCTTGGCTTGCCCTATGAATGCCCGTCGAAGTTTTTTTATGTATCTGCGTGTTTTCACAAAAAAGTGTAGATACCTTTTACTTTTTTCAGAATTTGTACATTTATGTTATTCCTATTCAGAATAATGAATACCATTGATTGTAATTGAAAATAAAAAAAAGAGCACAAAACGGAAAAATACTATTTAAAACTAGGGGTACTCTCTTTCTGTTAAAATCAATAGTATTAATGATTCTGAGTAGAAATTACATAAAATTTCTAAATTCCCAACAACAAAACGTACACTTTCTTGTGAAAACGCGCGTCTGCACGATTCACAGCTATACAGCCGAACTGATTTTGATGAAATTTGGTATGGAAATAGTTTAAACCCTGGGAAAGGGCATAGGCTACTTTTGTTTAAAACAATCAACCCCTAAAAGGTTCAAGTAAGGCTAGAAAATTAATTAATGGTAAGTTTGTTCTTGCTCGGTTTTAAGATACATTCTACGCAGACGAAGTCGGGGGTTAAAGTAAGTAATGTATAATTATTATTTTCACATAAATATAGACATCAAATAGGTATATGGCAATCAATTGTGATTAAAATTTCATCACATATTAAATAAATAGTCATTAATCGTGTTTTTCTGTATCATTTTGCCACTCAAAGGCCTAAACATTCGTTGATGTCATCAGGTATTTGATAAGATTACTTCGATTTGATTGTTCGTCAAACAATTGCGACGGTAACCAGTACGCACCTGATCAGTGTCACGCCATGTCACGCTAAGAAAACTCATGTTGTTATGTGCTATATTTTACACGATGTAGTTGTATTGACCAAGTTAACGGGTGGGATATGAGTAATTTTAACGATGACGCACGGTGGTAGTACACTGTGCTAATTATCTTTATTCACTTATCCCACCGCAAGTACGCATCTTGTTCATTTACTCTTTTGTTTCTTCTCCCTCTTTCTTTCTCTCTTATATTTTGGAGTTAATTAGGCTCAAGTTAAGAGGAGTGTGAACCTACGGCTTTTCATACAAAAGGCGCTAACGATTTCCATCCCTTAAAGGTTAACCGATGTTGACCAATTTTTGATAGGTTGTCACTCAGAATCTATGGCGTCTATTTGGGAACGTCTAAGTGATACTACAGCGAACCGCGAGCACAGAATAAATAATAGGTACTAACGTACAGAAGAATCACTCTCTTCAAAACCGGTGTTCGGGCACGAAAATATGCCTAATCATGCCTTCTCTCTCAGTCGCATAAAACGTCGTCTTTCGACGAAAAACGACGCGCGAATGGCCCAGCGAGTGAGCGAGCGGCAACCTGCTACGATTTACACCTCCGAGAACGCGACGGCCGAGCTTACCTAAAGTGCGGAGTGAAACCCGCCTGCCGCAAGCGAGACTCGAATCTCGCTCTTACGCATTACGCGTCGTGCGGAAGAGTGGGATGCGAAATCTCCCTCGGGAGTCGCTACCACACCACTTAGCGTTCCCGAATAGAGGCCTATAGGCCTATACCTTTACCGAGGAGGAGGTACCTTTTGGTTTTTTCACTATAATCAATAGATTCAGTTTTATTGTTGTTTTAGTATTCCCATACAAAACATATTTCGGAGATTATTTGACTTTGTTGATCTTTAATCAAAATTAAAAAAACTTATACACCTAGATTCTGTTCTGACTGACCCTATCAAAAACAGGTCAAAATCGGTTAACATTTAAGGGGTGGAAATTGTTATCGCCTTTTGTATGAAAAGGATGATTTTTGCCGTTGCTTCACAGTCTTCTTAATCTCGCAGTGGTGGTTTACCAACCATGTATTTATCTACATCTATATTCAGGTAAAAGTTTATGCTATCGGGTTTCAAAAAAAATCCTCCGATCCAAATTTGTAGGACATGTTGCAATGCGCTGAGAACGTTGACTGCCAGCCATGTCGTTTTACAAATAAGGAAATGGGCGCGCGTGTTTACTCCACGTTTCTTTACGAAACGTCACATACTTGCATTGCGGAGGAGTGACCGGCTTGATTTACAATGGTGTTTCCTCGCTTAGAAATGCAGCTGGAAGTCGGCCAAGTATCCCGTTGGAAGGAGTGCCTGGATGAAAGAAGTTGCTCTAGTTTAAAAATCCGGACATGCGCGAGTCTGACTGTTGAGAATAATACGAGCTTACATTAGGTACCCCTCGGTTAATTTCTTAGGTAAATAAGGGGCCCTCGGCGCGCGATTCAGACCCGCTCTTGACCGGTGTTTAACTAATGGATTGCATTTTAGCAGTGGCAAATACAGTTATTTTTCAACGGGTTTTCTCGTAAACCATAAAAGCTATAGAAACTGTTGTATTTTTCCGCTCGTGTATAAGTAGATTCCCGGTATTCCTATTTTTTTGAGATTTTTCCAACGTATAGTTTCTGGGATAAAGAGGGGGCAGAGTAAGCTTTCTTGCTGTTTCTTAAACGATGACGAATATCTCTCAAACGATGCAGTATTAAAACCAGAAAAAATACTCTTATACTACATAATTTTGGATTTTTCACATGACATACCGCGATTATTCCCATGTCTACAAATTCCCAATACTACAGATTTTCAATATTACAGATTCCCATGTCTACTGATTCTTATGCCTACAGATTCCAAACTCAACCGATTCCCATGTCTACAGATTACCAAATTTTACAGATTTCCAATATTACAGATTCTCATGTTACATTTGTAAGTTTTTTCCTCTAGTGACATGTCCGATTTTCCCATGTCTACAGATTCGTCTGCCTCAGGTTACACAGTTCTTTTTTGAGTGTAAATAAGTTTATGCGCTTCCGAACAAATACAGTTGCTTCAAAGATATAATATACATATAGTAAGGGTAGTCAGGAGGTTATGTTGTATGAAATACGGTCTAGAACTCTCCATGTTGCTGATATTCACTAAAATCCGCACACATTTTTTGCATCACAAAGAGTTCAGGTGCATCGACGCTACTGCTTCAACGAAGTCCATTTCATTTAATGTCATATCGTAGGGTAGACCGGGGACAATTGAAACATGTCATGATTGAAACAATTCAAATTTCTCGAAAGCCACTGTACCTATTGGTACGATGCAACGTTCGTTACTACGTTTTCAGCGTGTTTGATCTTATCGTCAGTGCAGTGCGAGGCAGCGAGTGATGCAATTGTGTGCAGGACGCTTCAAAGAATTTGACGCCCGAAAGTAAGAATTTCTGATTTTGATATCCGCTTTTTCATATTTAAGTCTTGTGATTTTACATGTTTTCTTGTTTTTGGTTTATTATTTGACTATTAAGGAGTGTTTTTTATTGCCATTTGCGAACGCTGAAAGTACATTAAAAGCAATGTATTGACCTTGAAATGAAATATGTTACATGTGTACATTTGGAACAACTTGCATGTGGACGATTGAAACGTTTCAACCGTCCATGTGTTTCAATCGTCCCGGCTTCTTGTTTTTTTTTTTTAGCTTCGGAATGGTGATGGAAATTTAATTCATTAAAATCGCTTGTATCTTACTGTCACAATTAAAATTAATTACTAAATGGTTTACGCACCATTTTTTTTTTCTTACATATTTGTGTTTATAAGGAAAACTCACAGCACAAAATAAAATACCAATTAAGATCTTATTTATAGATTATTTAGGTAAGTATTTTTATTAGAAATGCAACGGATATTGGTTTGGCCAAATACCAAATACCAGATATCCGGCATGGCCATTGGCCGGCCGTACACGAGCTATTTCAACGCGTGCGGCGAGCAAGTTTCAACTTGTTACTAATTGTAAGTGAGCTAGGCCCTTTAAGGTTTAGTATTTATTACGTCAGTTGGGAATATTCGAACGTGTACGACATGATGTTATGTGAAGTTTTATATTTAAATAAAAATAAACAGTTTGCATTGTATATCTGACGTTGATTTCGTTTGTTTCTGATGGCTTTTTATTTGTTTTATCCTATTTTTGATCCAAGCTTTTATCTACTATCCGGTATCCGGCTAGATAGTAAAATCATGGCCGGATACCGTATTGTAACCGGAAATCGGTTGCATCTCGAATTATCATTTTACTTGGTCAGAAAATCGGTCCTTCAATCGCGAAAAAAGTAAAAAGTAGATTTTCGTTTTGTATTAAAAAAAACTTAAAATCAGAAATAAGCTGCATCGTGTAGTTTTATTCCATTTTGCAACTGTGGAAACTAAATGAAATAACAATATTACAACGATTTTAAATAAATAAGATTGAAATAGGTATTGTATTTAGTATGGAAACGGAACCATCAGATCTCGCCTTAACTACCTATAATATTTTTCTTTTCCAGATGCCAGAAAACGTAAACACGTTACAGAACGAAGTTCAAGGAACTTATTTTCATATCAATTAGCTAAAGGAAGGGCTAAATTGATTGGCGTTATCTCCTTTCTGGAGGTGAATGTCATATTAAAAAAAAGAAAGTAATATAATATTAAACGGGTAAACACATTATTATTACTCGTATGAGTAAAAAAAAAACTCGAAGTCATAATTGAAACATTGTTATGATTGAAACATGCTTGTTTGTATGAGATATGATTATCTCTTTTTCTCGCCAAAATATGCTAGTCTAGGTTTGTTTCACATTACATATATTTTGATTAACTATAATACTAATGCTTAGTACAACTTGGATCTAAGAACAATGCAGAAAATAACTTTTTTTTAAAATTATTATGTTAAGATATTGTTTCCATCATAATTTTTGAAATATTTATCGTTTTGTTACTAACTTTTCACGATCTCATTTAAATAAATGTGTAGTGTAGATACCTGTTAAATGGAATGAAAATATAAATTTGTTTTGAAAGATATTAGAGTGTTTCAACTAACCCTATCTACTGTTTCAACCGTCCCTAGCATGAGGTTGATTGAACCACATTGCCTGGTCCTTTTCATTAGCTTATAGTAAATTAAAGAACTGAGATAAAACTGCGCAACACATTGTATTTAGGAGCCAGACAACGATAGTTGATATTATGAAAATATTGGAACCGTAAGTACAATAGACGCTTCACTACACACTGTTAAAGTAAAATTGGTTCAATTGTCCCCGGTCTACCCTACACTTTTACTACTAAAAATCTGGTGATTTGAGTTGGGAATCTGTAGAAATGGGAATTTGTTGAGGTGGGAATCTGTGGACATAAGAATCTGTTGAGCTGGGAATCTGTAGAAATGGGAACCTGTAGCAATGGGAATCTGTAAACATGGGAATTTGTAGAAATGGAAATCTGTAATGAAAATCTGTAGAATTGGGAACAAACCGACATACCGCATGTCGGCTTCAAAGTTATTTGGAGATTTCTTTCAACGTATAGTTTCCGAGATAAAGAAGGGGGCAGGGTTGTTGATTGTTTTTGTTTTATTATTATTTGATCTCTTTTAAAAGAAATAAGTATCTCATGCTGTACGGTCATTAGAATACAACACCATGCCTGCGCCAAATTTGAGCCATACGTGAAAAAATAGTCTTGACAGATCGACGGACAGATAGATGGTCAACAAAGCGATTGTGCGAGTATAAGAGTTCCGTTTTTTCATATTTTTTTAGCGAATACTAAAAATGTAGTGATGCAACGAATACGAATACGAATATTCGTATTCGCCGAATAGTAGACATTTACCGAATATTCGTATTCGGCGAATACTAATACGAATATTTAAAAACTGATATTTTTGTACGCAACTCTATTTACTGCAGATTTGAAAAACGCGCGTACAAATTGCGGATTCGCAAACTAAAAAGGAGATAGATGCTTATCTAAAGCTCCTTAATTTATCGCTGACTGCTGATCCACTGGCCTTTTGGCGAGAAGATGTCCATTTTCTAAGTCTGAAAAAACTCGCCCAAAAATATTTTTCACAGAAGCCATGTACAGTCGCCTCGGAAAGACTTTTTTCAACGGCTGGGAACATCCAGACTGAAAAAAGAAATCGCCTAAAACCAGAAAATCTACAAATTTTGTTTTTTAAACAAAAATTTGCCTGTTGTAAATTTGAATTATTAGAAGAGTAAACATTCATCAAATAAATAAGTCTTTTATTACAATGACGAGATATTCGTATTCGTATTCGCCGAATAGTAGGTTTGATATTCGTATTCGTATTCGTAAAAGTAGTATTCGTTGCATCACTGTAAAAATGTTGTTGACAATGGTGTATGTTGTCGGTGGTTGCCGAGACAGGGCGCGGCGCCGCCGGCCGAGCGCGTCCGTTACGCGTTACGCGCGGCGCCCGCGCCGTGCCCTCTACCACCGTCGACTTCACTCAATGGAACTTTCTTCATATTTGTACTGCCTTGAGTTAGTACTTACTAATTAAGCAGGGTCATTGTAATAATACGCTTATTGATATTGAAATTCGTTCGTTTTATGTAGCTTTGATTGGCGTGTGTTTTATTTCACAAGTTGGTTGTACAAACTACTTACACTAGGTACAGAATGTAGTAATTTCAAAATGCACACATACAACCCAACTTTTCATGAGTAGTTCTCTCTGCCTAAGAGCATTTGTCGCGGAGTCCCATCACTTGTTATTTAAAAATGAGTGTCGTGCGTGCCATTCCTTGTTCATAAAACGAAGTGTATTCCAGTAACGATAGTGTAAAAAGCGATGTTAGTATATAAGTATGCCTATTTTTATACATCATCATTATCATTGGTCACAGGCCTCCTCTTATAGTGATAGGAACTGGGCAGTAGTCCCCGCGCAGGCCCAGTGCGTATTGGGGACTTATAAATAGGTATGTCCATTTAGTTATATTCATTTATATCCCGAATATCTTAGCGTTTTGTGTCAATCAAGGGTGCCGAATGGTCCCGGTTGAAATGTTCACGATGATGGTCGTAGGCTGCCCGACATGACACCATTATTTGAGTGACGTTGATGACATCGTATATAGTAGAATAGGACGTCATACACATAATGAAACTACCATACGATAACTTAAGGAAAATTTAATTATGCGTCACAATTATTAAGCATAGTTTATCCTGATTCGTCGCTGTGGGACAATCCAAACCCTAGAGTTCAGTATTCGCCTGTAAGTGTTATTGTCCAGTAGCTTTGCGGAAAAAATAAGTTTTCAATTAATATGTTAATAACCAGTGTCGCTTTTAAAGGCGAATCTTTATAGCACAGTTATTTTTTTTAAACGACTGAGAGCTAAATGACTGTGGATACTAATAATACTGTAAGTAAATATTTCGTTAAGGCTGGGATTCGTAGCCACGACTCTTTTCTTCAACGGAGGAATCAGTCTACTCTGCCAACTGCGGCCCTAACATGCAAGACATAAGGATAAGTTAAACCGTCTTATCTCTAAGTGCGTCTCTCTCACACTAGTGCCGACGAAAGAGATAGTCATAGAGATAAACGGGTTTAACATATCTTTGTGTGTGCATGTTAGGGCCGCTAGTGCTTAGTTTTAGTCAAGTAGAAGGTAGAAGTATCCAGCGCTGGCCCCCGTTTCACTGGCACGGCAGTAGCAGTAAAGTAGTTACCCTTGTAAACACTGCTTTACCAATCCAGCGCTGTCCGCCAGTGGTCCTGTTTTGAGAAATATGGGACATTGGTTATATCGAGGCTCGTTCCAAACAGAATTTGAGAAAAGAAACAGTTGTTGCTCAATAAACTTTTAATGAAATATTTTTTGTACTTGCATTTATGCGAAAAATTTAACATAACAATTGTTATTTATTTGAAATGCCCTCGAATGCAAATAAAATAACTCGATATATGTTCGAAATTCGTTTATTCAACTTTGCATATAAGCAACCTAGCAACCAACCTAAGCAACCTACCTATAAAGCCCATATTAATTATTAATTTGTTATTTTTTCTCTGTTCAACGTGTTGGTATTAACTGCAAGTCGGACATGAATTTGATTATATAAATAAATTCATTAATTAATAGTCGGTACTCAAGTATGTTTTTTAGTATAAGACAACAACGCTTTTATGATGAATGAGTATATAATTTATACATTAGTTGTCCCTTATATTTTAGCTCAGCTCATTACTTAACCTACTCAATGTCAAATAGAAGCCCCGGGGCCCCAGGCGACTATCGTGTTTGATTCGTACTAGTAGCAGACTGCGTACCCTGTTAGATGTATTTTTAGAGGAGGGTTTATGGATGCGGGTGCATTTTGCGTGGTGGGGGTCGACAGGGCCAGGGTGGTGACGACGACAGCCTTCTCTTCGCATCCGCTATTTTTAGCCGTGCCGCGCTGCACGCCTAATCGATACTTTGTCATCTTTAACAATTTCAACTTCTGCACTGGTTTACGACTGGAAATTTAACCTGCTAGGCACTTTATACCCATTGCCTTGCGGTTTTTTGATAATTAATGTGGTAATAGTATGTTTCATTGGATGTGTCATGTTATCGAAAACTCACGAAACAAATATAAATTAAGGTTTTATAGTTTCAATAAAGTCTACCTCTGTGGCTAAAATGAAACCTTTAAATAGGTATATACCTATTTAAAGGTACCTATATGTGAACAACAACATAGCCCGTCGCTATTCTATAATTAACTGCAATCAAACAATTTATGCTTTATAAATGCGAAGGACATTCAATTCTATTCTCGAAGAATCGCGTTTATCTATCGATATTACTGCAGCAGCTTTGATATTTTTTGTTTACTAGTCCAGTATTTGGAATAAATATGAAGTCGGTTAAAAAAGGCGATGCGGGTCAATTATTGGACACAAAGGAAAAGAAGAGTGAAATCGAAGGCTTGTGTATGTGATCAATTGCTTGTACGATTGTACTACAAAAATAAATTATATTTTTTTCTTGAGGCAACGTTGAGTTTTAATACCTACGTTTTAAATTCAAATAACTTTCCAAGCCGAATTTTGTTTTGGGTGTCAATTCAGTGGCGTACTCAAACGTATTTACGTTTCTTTTTTATACACAGCACTTCTATTTGTAGTATTCGTGATACGTTTACATTATAGTAAGTACTTAAGGAGTACTTATAGTGTACATGTATAAAATTGAAATGTACGAAAATTATGTTTGATTACGCGCTCCATCGAGCACACGCGGGCCCCCGCCCATGCGTGCCTTTTGTTTACTCTTCACTAATCCGCTTAATGAATACTCACCGATTCTACTGAAGAAGTCTGTCTCAGGTCACATATTGGTTATAATATAAGTTTTGCTCAAATACCTACTTAATTATCATTGGTAAAAACAAACTATCGAAGCTTGGAGGCTCCTAAACCCAACCAAACCCGTTACAACATGAACATTGTATTGACACCTATCCAAACATTCCTTAGGGTGTTCAGCGAGTGTAATGCTCGTATTCATAGTACGTGCTGAAGACTGAAATCATTAAGTTTGATATCAGTCGTCAGCACGTACTGCAGCAAGCCACATATCTTGACTAAGGTATAGAGTTTGTGAAGGTAGGGCTTGTAGAGTTAGGGCGTGTAGAGTTAGAAGCCTGGCTCTTCATGAGATCTGATAACTGTTTAACAGTGCGAGCCATATGGTCTCGTCTTGGCAACATTTTACATGAAAATGTTTTTGGCGGGTCTATTTGGCGGGCCGTTTGTTACCTTTTACTGATTTTCCGAGGACATGTGTAGAGACACGTTTCGATGTAAGCTTGTTAGAGACGGTAAATCCGCAGCGACACGTGTCTCGCAGATTATGTGCCCGTGTAAATAGTTACTGCACTTAACACCGGGTAGTCGACAGTACGTCAAGCATTATTGATATGGTCTATTGAAGTTTTTCACGCGATCTCTCCGCGTGAGAGCAGTTGCTCTGCGCCCGCGCCGCTGTATCAGCGTCTCCGCGTTTCTGCGGGCCTAACTCGAAACTTTCGAACCGCTTTTATAATTATTATTGCGAAAATGTAATAACTTACGTTACGTAATTTAACATTCCATTAGGGCTCGCTTCTCAACATCCGCGTTAACTCCACCAGTGTGAAAGTTCGCATAGTTCACCGCCGTCTCAAATTCGTTATGTCGTATAATATGCAAATAAAAAATTTCATAACGTGTGAAGTGAAAATGGATGATTATTACCGAAGTAATAATTAATAGAGCGTGCTGGGGCATTAAATACGTGATCGTTCGTGGAATTAGTAGAAAATACATCGTTAGCGAGGGAGAGTTGAAGCTTCAAGTCGTATATGTAATCGTAAGAAAGGGCGGCTATTATAGTGATCACTAGAGACAATTGTCTATAAATCGGCTAATTGAGGTGAAAAGTGGTGCGGATCCGGATGCGGCCGGCAAGTGTGCCGCTGCCCGAGCCCCAGCGGCGATTTCACCCGCGTCACGCACGTCCGCGCGGCTCGCATGCTCTCCTCCCTCGCCTTGCAATCGGCTCGCCGTTGATCGATCCAATTGCAGAATCATTAGATTTACATATGATCAATAGCGCGGCACGGTGCGGTGCGCGCGATAGAAAGTGAGCGTGATGCGCCGAGTGCGCAGCTGCGCCGCCGTGACGTCGCGCGTGACGTGAGCATGGGCCATGTGGAAGATATGCGGTGTCAGTAAGGCTGAGCCCGTGCTGTTCGCTGATTACATTGACGATGATTATGTAAGCGCATATCTAACACCGTTATCTCTGAACGTGCTTTCGTTATCTGTATTCAAATCTAGGTTATTGTTCTATACTATACTATTAGCAAAGACAGACGATTAGTATTTGTTTAATGAATCAATCAATGTAATATTTCTTTAATGTTATACTTCGGTAATGTGATAAAGCTTTCATTTTAGTTCCTATGAGACTGCCTACGTGGGCCCGCTTCCGACCCACGTTTGGATGTCCCTCTTCTTTGTCAATAGAATGTTTATTTATTGAATGCCAAACTATTCGTCGGTGAAGCGTGTTCGATCACTTGTGTTGACCTGATGGGGTGTGTTCCAGCAGCCGACATGGCGGCTGTGGGGCGAGGAGCGCGTGGACGGCGCCATTTACACCGTCTACCTCAAGAAGGTCCGCTACCACCGACCCACGCGCAGCGCATCCAGTGTAAGTATTCATGATCCGCATGACTTATCTTAATCCCAACCTACCCATCGTGAAGATGATAACAATGGCAATGTCTTCTATGGGCAGTCGTGGAAAAAAGTCGGATAAATGGATGGATTTCTTCCCCACAGAGGCCATTGTAGATACAACATTTTCTGTAAAGTAAGAACTATCTCTGAATTAACACTGAACGACCCGCTTCAAGATTGCAAGATACTTTGATGAATGCAACGCAGCTGCACTTGTGGCCAGGCTCCGAGACAAAATAATCTTTGATACGACTTGTATTTGTTAAGGAGACATATCTAGTATATGGCGCTTCCTGTAGTAATACATCCATTAGGTTTTATATCTATGGACGGTTTCTATGGAGCTGTTGACAAGTTAGAAAAGTCTTTAAAATATATAATATGCAATTTCCACTGCACATTTAATTTACTTTAATATGGTAGCAGAGCGTGGTTTTCTAAATAAGCTACGGATTTAAGTCATGGTCGGTTAATGAATGAATGTGTCACTTTAACACTTATACTCATACCTCTTTGTTAGAGGGAAATATTAGCGAACTCGTCGTGCATTTGCGTATTTTATTATATTTTGCTTATTTTTTTACCTTGGTTATTTGGTTATCCCGAGTAGTCTCCTGTCAATTTTATTTCGAAACCAAGCTTTCGACTTTGAAAACTGTCATTAATATTAGGTACATTAGCAATAGCATTTACTTCCCGGATGACAAGCATTGATGCCCAGTAATGAGCTCAAATGCTCTGAATAAGTCGAGTAGTTACATTATCAACATAGGAAGTGATGACGGCATAAAGGTAAAGCCACTAGGTTAACATAGTATACTAGTATAATACTAATAACATAGTTAATTCGTGTCAAACTAGTAAACAATGCAACGACTCTAAACAAGATCAAATTGTTTTGATAATAAGGCTGTTGCTTTGACAGTCATATAACTGTTGTTTATGAACTGAAGGACACATTGCCATTGAGCTGGGCAATAATTTTGCGATGGTTATAATCCAAGCACATGAATTATTATTGTTATTATTGTATGTCTTTTCCATCACGAGACTAGGGGAGTCCACTAAGGCGTACACGGGGCCGAAGCTAACACGCAGAGCCCCTTAAGATAACTTTAATTTAAACGTGATGTAACACCAGCGGCCCTAACATGCAAGACACAATAAGTTAAACCGTCTTATCTCTAAGTGCGTCTCTCTCACACTAGTGCCGACGAAAGAGTAAGTCATAGAGATAAACGGGTTTAACTTGTCTTTGTGTCTTGCATGTTAGGGCCACAGGGGAGCTAGCACAACATGCCTAAGATTCGTTTATCGCTCAGTGCGTCACTGTCAAACTAAACAAATGTGTAAGGGATGAAAGGGGTGTAGATGAAATTCTGTGAATTGGAATGAATGGAAGACTATGGCGTCTGCCTGGGCATCGTCTAAATAAACGAATAAAATGCCAGACGGTGACTCGCCAAGTAAACGGCATGGGCCCCCCAAATATGCATCGAATTGTCGTTGTTTGTGGCAGCTCTCACAAGTGACAAGTCTTGACCACTTTCAACCTTAACTGTGCTACGTAATTTTGGCTTAAATAATTAATAAATTCTTTTTTTTTAAATCAAAAATGGGTGTGCGTTTGATCTCAGTCTCACCTGATGTTAAGTGACGACGAGGTCGAAGGTGGTACACGCTTACCCAGAAAATGTCTATTCACTCTTGCCTTGAAAACACCAAGGAATTCACATGCATATCTGTATTTCTATTAGATGACACAGATAGTCAGACCTTTAAATTTCGCATATCTTTACATACCTATTCAACATTATCTTCCCCTGTGGGGGGAATACGGCGCAAACCACTTTCAAGCTCATGAATTTATTATTATACACAGGCACCACTTTGCTGCTTGCAATTGCTATTCTAAAGGATGTTATTTTATGGGAATGTGTGATTTCCAGGAGTCGGACGATGAGATCTCCCACCTTGAGTGGGAGACGGTGCGCGTGCGCTTCGTAAAGGCGGGCACCGTGGAGCGGCTGGTGGAGGCGCTCGCGACCGACGATGGCGAACTCGAATCTACCTACGTCAACGTGTTCCTGGCTACTTACCGGTCAGTATCTAAACTGTAACGTTCTTAGAATTGAAAACGTTTTTGGGTCTCTCTTTGCAAGAGTTAAAACATTTTGGGTAGTTCATTACATGTACCTACATTATGAATAATAATTTTATTTCAGAAACAACACAATAAACTAATACGGTATTACAAATTAAAGCTTATAATTATACTAAACTAAACATAAAAATTAAACTAAATGAAATACAACTAAACTAAATCTAATACCATTATGTATAAAAACGGCAAAAAATCACGTTTGTTGTATGGGAGCCCCCCTTAAATATTTATTTTATTTTTATTTAAATATTTATTTTTTATTTAAATAGATATTTTAATATTCTGTGAATATTTCAAGCGTCTACCCGTTGCCGTTATCAATATTGAGCAAAAATGAGCAAAAAAATCACGTTGTATGGGAGCCCCCTTAAATATTTATTTAATACTGTTTTTTTAGTATTTGTTATTATAGCGGCAACAGAAATACATCATCTGTGAAAATTTCAACTTTCTAACTATCACGGTTTATGAGATACAGCCTGGAGACAGATGGACAGACGGACAGACGGACAGCGGAGTCTTAGTAAAAACGGCCCCTGCGGCATTGTGCCGAAGATACTGGCAGCGTTTCCTCGCTGGATTGCTAAACTAATTCCAATTTTGATTGCTAATTAAATTCGTTGAGCGAGGAAGGAGCTGGCTCTTCGGTGTCCTGTGACGTCTATAAGCCTCTTGGTAATTAATATATTTGAAGAGTTAAAATGAATTAATTTTTCTATTGATAGAAACCTCTCCATTTTAAAATATAATCCAGCAGGATTATGATTTCTATAGACATACTTACATAAAATTTATAACCCTGCTGGATTATATTTTAAAATGGAGGAGAGGTTTTTCTGGCATGATTTAAGGGTCAAGAAATCGTAATAATTAATTCAATAAATTAGGTATTTCAAATTAATAATTTTCATTTGTTACGGTTTTTATTCCATACTCTTATCGCTTTGTGTTTTTATTCATGGTTGTTGTAATTGGATATTTTCAGTTCGTTTGCGGAATGCAATGGAGTATTGGATCTTCTGCTACGACGGTATGAAGCATTGGCGGCTGAAGAGGTGCTGCCCTCAGCAGTCGATACGTCGCAGCAACACCGAAAGTATGACTAAAGCTCATTTTTTATAATTCATTCATACATATTTTACTTATAATGAACATTTATTTATTCAATATTATTACATGAAGCGTTGTACGTTTCAGAACTCTGGTGGCTTGTCTCCACGTGTGGCTGGACTCCTACCCTGAGGATTTTCGGCAACCTCCCCACCACCCCGCTCTGCAACAGCTGCTCGCCTTCATCCAGCTCCACCTGCAGGGATCCGAGCTACACTCGAAGGTAACTGACAATGTTTCAAACTACCTACAGATCTGTTCGCTCGCGAAGCCCTGCGGTTTGCTGTGGAGGCATAAATAGTACGAGTAAAGCTTAAAGTGTGGAGATCAGTAGTGCATATTACTTCCATTCGATTATAATAGAAGTTTATGCAACGGTTGCATAATGATAGGCCTTAAGGATGTGTACCCAATATATCTATTTGTATATTTTTCGCTGAAATTGAATAGTATGGTAGTATTAGTCGTTTCGCATAAGTGTAATAAAAAATAAAACCACTTTAACGTTCTTTTAAAGGAGATAGGTAAATGACATTTAAGATTACATGTGTTATGTGCTGTGCCCTTGTTATTTGTACCGGAAGTTGATTAAATTACAAGAAAAAGCGAAAAATGTTTCTGTGCCATAGTACTTTTATAATCAGAAAATGTATTTTCTATAACTTTGTACTCTCCTCGATGACAAAAAAATGTCGTTACAGTTGTTCCCACGGAAATATTCTTGATTGAATTTCCATGTGTCCGGACCGTTTCAAATACTGCATATTGATTGGTTATGACTCGAGTAGTCAAATCAGGTTTTGATTTTATTTCACATACTAAATAATTATGAATAATCACACAATTTGTGAATTGTAAATCATTATTCGTACAAAATTACTCATTGCTGTTATTTGGTGCAAATGAAACAAAACATGAAAAATAAAATTGATGTACTGCGGATTTGACGTGGTACACATCCTTAAAATAAGAGTGTGGGTTTTCGCCTGTCGGCTCGTTTCATAATAAGATCGCACGAGTGTTTTAAGGCCAACTAAAATGTAAATTACAAACAACTTTTTACAATTCTACTTTCGTAACAGCAAAATACCAACAAACAAACAAATGACAACAGTAATGGCGGCAAGTCGATGCTCCGTCAAGACGAATTTTTTTTAATCATAGACAAACCAATGAAGTCCCTATTCTCATGTCATTCGAGATCAAATGTCGTGCGTTTTATATTAAAAAAACATACTGAATTAATGTTTCGTATCGATAACTGTTTTAATATCTATGGATACTAGAATAGAGACCCACTTGAGTTTTGACAGCTGTTCCAAATTTAAATTCATAACGTTACAAAAATTGGTACTGTAATAACGTTGCAGTACAGATTTTACCTACTACCACAGCTCATAGTAAAATTGGTTGTAATAATGCTGGTAATTTCCTACGGTTTTTGAATACATTATGGAGGTTTTATGATATGGGTTTAGATAAAGTTGTTTAATATAATGTGAATTATGTTGCAGGTGTTACAGAAGTTAGCAATATTCAGAGCAGAGCGCAACGGCCTGAGCGGCGGCGGCGGCGGCGGCGGGGGCGGGGGCGGCGTGTGCCTGGCGCCGGGCATGCGGCTGGCGGCGCACCTCACGAGCGCGTACCGGCTGCCGCACGCGCCGCCGCGGCTCTTCGCCGAGCAGCTCACGCGCATGGACATGGAGCTGTTCAAGAAGCTCGTGCCGCACCAGTGCCTCGGCGCCGTGTGGTCGCGCCGCGACAAGGACCGCTCGCACGACGCCGTCACCGTGCTCGCCACCGTCAACCAGTTCAACGCGGTCTCCTTCCGGGTCATATCCACGGTGCTCGTCGAACCGAACCTCAGGCCGCAGGAGCGTGCCGAAATTCTTGCCTCGTGGTTGGATATAGCTCGCGAGTTGAGAGTATTGAAAAATTTCTCATCGTTAAAAGCGATTATCTCCGGTTTGCAAAGTAACAACGTGTACAGATTGAGAAAAACCTGGGCGCTTCTACCGAAGGAAAAGGCGGAGCTGTTCGACGAGCTCGCTCGCATATTTAGTGAAGATAATAATCGCTGGGCTCAAAGGGAGCTTTTAATGCGAGAGGGCACGGCCAAGTTCGCCGATACCGTCGGAGAAAACGATCGGCAATTACAGAAATTACTACACGAGCGGGGATCGCCCGGCGTCAGCCACGGGACTATACCGTACCTCGGCACGTTTTTAACCGATCTCACCATGATAGATACCGCTATCCCGGATACGGTGGCCGACGGCTTGATAAATTTCGACAAAAGACGAAAAGAGTTCGAGGTTCTCGCCCAAATAAAACTACTACAGGGAGCGGCGAACGCGTATCATCTAGTCACGGATCCGATGTTCGATCGATGGTTCGACTCGGTGATCATATTGGACGATCGTGAAGCGTACGTTCTCTCCTGTCAGATAGAACCGCGGACGAATCCGCCGAAAGACAGGCATCCGAAGAAAATGAACGAAAACAACGGGCACGGGCACAGGAAGAACGACTCGATAGCGAGTACGAGTTCGAGTAATAGTTCCCAATTCTACTGCGAGACGGACGGGCCGGCGAGCGCGTGGAAGAGGGACAGCCTGGAGCGGCGCGCGTCGCCGACGCGGCTGTCGCACGGCTCGTCGTCGTCGTCGCTGCCGTCGCTGGACGCGTCGCTGTGCAGCGCGCACAGCGGGCTCAAGCCCAACGGCAAGGCGGGCGCGGGCGGCGCGCGCGCCGGCCCCGACTTCTACATCATCCGCGTCACGTACGAGTCGGAGTGCGTGGAGACGGAGGGCGTGGTGCTGTACAAGTCCATCATGCTGTCCAACAACGAGCGCACGCCGCAGGTCATCCGCAACGCCATGCTCAAGCTCAACCTCGACGGCGACCCCGACGGGTACACGCTGGCTCAAGTCCTACCTGATAGAGGTACTGTTCTGTCGTATTTTAGGCTCTGCAAAAGCAATGCTTAGTTAAACAATGTCCGATGGTATTTCTGCCCTTTGAACTATCTTATCTTGTTGTGCAACACAGTTTATAGTACATTGCTGAAGAGACCAGTAAGTAAGCTATACTGGACGAGAACGATTTGAAATCCGAGCCCCAGGCGAGGATTTCTATGTACGAGTCCAGTATGGCACTTAATGGTTGAAGCTTGTATGCAATTTTAAGCTCAAAAATGTATTTTTTATTTTTTTAATTATTTATTTTATTCCTATTGTACACCGTGAAATACCATCGAGTGGGTAGAATAAACTGTATGTCGCGATCAGCGCGGCAGCCGGCGCTGCGCAACCCGCCATCTGGGGCACTCGCGCAGTGCATGTTATGAGATTGGTATCGTACTCACTGGACACTTTTCATTCCGAATTCAAAACCTCTCTACTTACTGGACACTTTTGATCATTGTCCGGTATTATTAACTTTCTGGTGACTTTTTAAAGATGTTATGGCGACTTTACGTATCATTTTTGAGAAAAAAAATTCACTTATGTACCTACTGTTATGATTTTCAGAAATGCTGCTTCCTGCGAACGCGAATGTCTACTATGCAGTGAACACTGCGTACAACTTGAACTTCATTCTGCGCCCGCGCAGGGCGCAGCAGGGGCCCGAGCCGCTCGTCAACGGGAAAGCGCGCGGGAAGCGAACCTGACTACTAACCTTTTAAACCTCCCGATTTAAACTGTGTGCTTCAGTTTATCGGAGGCCACGGAGAAAACAAAGTTCTTCTCCAAACGTTGACATTTTCTTACACCAGTGAACTCTCTTGTATAATAAGACAGTTTGGCTGAAGCTACTGAGTACGAGAACTGGAAATATGTGTTCATAGTGTATTCTATTCGTGCATTTCTTGGTGTGTAAACAGTTTGTGAGTGTAAGTGTAGTTGTACATACATATATATATATAATGATAAACCCTCTGCCACCTCTAGCTGTAGTAATATTAGTTGTGAATAACATATATATGTAAATGTGTATGATTATGTGTATATAGTGGAATAACGTGTAAATAATTAACTTACGTAGGGTGTAATATTGAGGTGAAATGATACAGAGCCAAAGGCAATCTATTATGTCTAATTACAAGGTGCTGACTACCCATTTTAGAGCATTTTGAAAAGCTTTAACATTTAAAAACGTTTGTAAACCGAATTTCATATGAAATCTATTTCATCTTCGTTTAGGAAGAACGTTACGAAACGCTAGTTTATTGAATGTAGACAAATAACTAGCTGTCAATAAAATTAATTAATTCAGTAGAACGTATGTGCTAGTTGTTTAGTAAGTTTTAAAACCTGTTTTTATGACATTAATCAATTATAAAGAAATAATATACATTTATTTATGTATCTAGAATATCATGTGGTGAAGACACAACCTTGCATTATACCAAAACAAAACTAGAATCGACAGTTTAAAACTTCATTAATTCCACTTTCTTTTACACTATAAAGAAGAAAGATTCTGTTTTGTTGATGTTTCAATTTTGTGTTGATCTAGAACCTAAGCATGCTCTTGAGCGTTTAAAAATGGTGTTCGTAAATAAAATTGACTGACATGTCCTACGCACTCGTTATAAAACTTGTACTTTTAACTCATTCGTTGATAAGTAGGATATATTAATTATCACAATGTGCCTAGAATGTCCCAATTTACTTATTTATTTGAAGAGCCCCCCACTGCAGACTATCGAACGATAGTCTTGTCTGAAGTCTGCGGAGGCTTTAATGGTTCATAAGTAAATATGTGATATTCCAATGATCACGTTAAGAGTATTTGTAACCTCTCATATCTGCAAATCACTCCATTAACCTTTTGACCGCCAAGCATGTCTGAGAAGTAACACGAATTTCAATTTTAAGTCAAGGTAATGAAGGACTTTTTTACCCTGTATCCGCTGACGGCTGCAGCCGACTGGGGCGGTCAAAAGGTTAAATTTATGATTAATGAATTAAACCCCGAGTGGGTATTTCATCGCAATAATGTATTATGTCAAAGAAACTAGAAAAAACGTACGCGACAGACCAAACGGACCCAGGAGTGATCTTTAATGGTTTTGTTTTATCTTTTCAAGCTTCAGAACCCAAAAACATACCTTTTAATTTCTTCCGCATGATTCCTCTTCAGCCTAATTTTAGTTTAATTATGTAAATTTAAAAAAAATACTGCATGTTACCTGAACAATAATAATCATGGAGTTGCCCTTCGGATTCGCCACTTGCTCCCGTTGCATTCGAGCGCCATGTTGGGCTCGGACGACCGAACCACAGATAAACGGAGATTACAAGATGTGTAGCTATTTATAAACGGTTTTTTGTAAATATTGTAACATGTCTATGTATAATTTTGTAGTTTTCCACCAGTGTCTGCAATTGTTTACATTTGTGTAATAAAATTCAAATATTATATCGCTTCTTTAATTCCAATTATCAAAGTGTACTACAAAAAGAAGGCACATCCCTGTCCCTTGTTACACCTGAAGGAAAAACAAGATAAGGTATAAGGTGGATCAAGCTAAATAAACCTAATTGACTCTCATGGACGCCTACTTTTGCGCCGCGACGCCCCGTGAACGAATAGATACCTGTCTGCTTCACTGCCATAGTATAAAGAGAACGGAAGTAGGTTATCTTCATACAAACGCACCGCATCGCCGCACGCACACTTAAACAAAATCTCGACCTGTTTCCCCTTACTAAGCGGGTCGAGATTTGTTTAAGTGTGCCTGCGGCGACGCATAGATACTTTGGCGCACCCATACAAGCCGCGCGCGGGGCGTTTGTATGAAGATAACTTACTTCCTCCTCTTTATACTATGTCACTGCGCTATGTGTAAATGAGAAAAGTATTCACGGGGCGGCGCTCATCATTTAACTCTGAATTTTAATGATTCTGGATATACAGATTAAGGGAGAGAGTTCCAAAACTAAGGAGGGTGAAAGCGGAATGTTATCTTTATATATATAATTCTTCTGTGAGTGTGTATGTCACTGAACTTCTCTCAAACGACTGGACCGATTTTGATGAAATTTTTTGTGTGTGTTCAAGGGGATCTGGGAATGGTTTAGATTCACAATTTTGTCCGCTGGACAATGTTTTTTTAATTAATTTTTAATTTATTAGTAGTTGTTGATTTTGGAATGTTTTACACGGCGCTACCATCGCAGTGTCAAATTTTAAATAATATTCGAATTTTAATTTTAGTCTGTCCCGACAGTTAGCGCTGCGATCAAATAAAAAAAAAGTTTTGTTATCATTGTGTTATTGTAGACCATGTGCTGGATCAAATATTAAATTAAAAGGTACTGAGTGTTTTGAGAAGAGTTTTGAAGTGTGCCTAAAAAACTATACATTTTGCGAATTTAGTGCAGAATCGAAGTGAGTATATTTCTTGCTTGCCTTGCCTGACACTTCCGATAATTTCATACTTACTACTTAAATGCTGGAACCTCTATTCGACATTGGCTAAGTGATAAAGTATATGAAAGAAAGAAAGAAAAAAATCATTTATTTAGCAACTACTATATACATTGTGAATCGATAAATACTTGACTATCTTTATATATATAAATATAATACTACTGTACGTGTGTATATGTCACTGAACTCCTCCTAAACGGCTGGACCGATTTGTTTTTTTTTTGTATGTGTTTGGGTGGCGTCCTGGATGGTTTAGATTCACAAATCAGCCCGGCAGATGGCGGTGCAGTCAGTACAAATACCGCGGGCGAAGCTGTGGCGGGTCCACTAGTCTATATATATAAAAATGAACGGCTGAACGGATTTATCTTATCTTAGTCTTGAAATGTTCGTGGAGGTCTAGGGAAGGTTTAAAAGTACATAGGCTACTTAAATTATTATTCTTCGCAGACGAAGTCGCGGGCACCAGCTAGTGTATTATAACTCTCTGGTGAAGGATGTACTTAAATTGATAATTAGGTTTTCAGTTCGCCTGCAAAAGGTATTTTATTAGTATAGTATTATTTGCTTTATTCATTTATTACATATTTCAATAGCCACTTGCCATTTTTCGGAAGTTTGAACATTATTATTATTACATTACTTTTATTGTCCCAAATAATAATGCTGCGTATATAGGTACCTCGTTTAGTTTAATAACACCATCTGTGGAAGAGGCTGAACATCATCAAGAAAAGTTTCTAGATTTCTACCGGTTCCCGTCGCCACCTTGATTCATATTACATTTTCGCAATCATTATCATCAACAACACCGTCGTTTGGTCAGATGTCGTTAGTGGTCTGCTTCTGTTTAAAATGGGCTAATTAGCTTTTACAAGATACGCTTTTTGATGCCGCGTATATCTGGAAAGAGTAAGGTGTAATCACTTTAGAAAAAATATCCAGCATGACCAATGACATATTATAGAAAGACACGTTATATCCATACTCAACGCGTTTTAAAAACGTGACTTAGATAATTTTCTTCTTTTATCGTTTCTTTTTGGCCAGTGCAGCTTTAGGTGACATTTGACGTGCGGATATTACACATTAATTTGGAATATGGCGATCATGTATGAACAAAATAAATGCATTTTACTAATTCTATTTACGTTGAATGTATCTACAAATGAAATAAAGCATCAGTTCTTCCTTTTAATTTTTTTTGTAGAATTATTAACCGACATTTAGCTCAAGAATGGCTTTTTTGAGAACATTTTAAGAAGAAGAAGAAGAAGAAGAAGAAAAACATTTATTCACTAACATAGAAGACACACAGAGTAACATAAATATAAATTAAAAACAATACAAAACAAAATGGTGGTGTGTGTGTCCTCGCGGCAGTGAATGGGACACTGGCTCAGCATAATGCTGAGGTGTAAGACACCTGCAGCGCTGATTTTCAGCCAGCACCGTCTGTGACTGTGTTTTCAATAGAGCACGACATGTGTTACTCGGCCAAAAGTCCGCGCATGACTAATTGAAATGGTCACAATTGGGTTGCTTTCTGGGTTTAAATTTTGATCTTGAAAGACGCATCTTTGGTTTTTTAATATCATTGAGCACGACTTATGACATTTCTTCAGAGCCGTTTCCGTTTTGTGCAAAGGACTTCGCGCAAGTACTTGGCGGCTGTAGCGCACTAATGGATTTGGATATGGTCTCTTTTTTTTCTGTACCTCCATTGAAGTTATTCAACAATGAAAAAATGCTATAGGGCTGTGCAGAGTGAGCAACACAACATATCCCAATGGTTTTTGGATTTCATGTCTGTTTGTCTGTTTGTCGGGTTATTAGTTTGTCTCTTTGTCTCTTCGTCTGTGCGCGATAAACTTTTGAACAACTGGGTGGATTTCAATGCAGTTTCGATATTATATGCAAAAGAGGTAAAAGAGGGTTGAAGAGGGTTGGGAGGAAGAGGGTTGAGGGTTGAGTCGGGTTGAAGTTAGTATCGGGCCTCTATTCGGCACTGCTAAGTGATTTACTATACCGTAACTAAAACATCAAAATCGCGAATGTGAACGTCTAGCACCATAAATTAAGTATAACCAGATAGGTCAACTCCATACATTGAAATGTGACCACCTCAAACCCCCGTATTCGTATATGGCGCTAGGGAGCAACCCTTTATTTACAAAGCCTCTAGGATTTCAGCGCCATCTGTCAGTTTTCTTTGAAAATACATGAAAGAATAACTGTTTCTGGTTATGGATCTTTGGAAAAAGAATCGCAGATGGCGCTATTTTAGGAATAGCATAAGCAATTTCGCAAAACGATACCCAGCAGCGCCGTATAAAAATAATTAGGTAAAATTTCATGACGCGACCATAGCTTCATGGCGTGAGGTCGGTAGGTAAGTACCGTGCGCTCCCCGCTTCTGACGTCACGCCACTGAGAGGTTTAATATATTTAATATGCGTATTTCAGATGATCAAGCAATTTTTTAATGATTTGAATTTTTCATATTTATATTTATATTAAAATATGATACATTCTTTTTAAATATAAGTACATAGTGTAATTTAATAAGTTCTCATTCTTCATCGATATTTTGCACGAACTCATGCGGCACCTTAAAATCTATATCTGAGGATTCATGTAGCCTCCGAAAACGAATCCGTTTCCGTTCTCAGAATTACAAAAAGCGGCCAAGTGCGAGTCGGACTCGTCCATGAAGGGTTCCGTGATTTATGAGGTGTTAAAAAAAAAACTACTTACTAGATCTCGTTCAAACCAATTTTCGGTGGAAGTTTACATGGTAATGTACATCATATTTTTTTTTAGTTTTATCATTCTCTTATTTTAGAAGTTACAGGGGGGGGGACACACATTTAACCACTTTGGAAGTGTCTCTCGCGCCAACTATTCAGTTTAAAAAAAAAAGATCTTAGAAACCTCAATATCATTTTTGAAGACCTACCATAGATAGGGACGTATGGGTTTTATGAAAAAGAATTTTTTGAGTTACAGTTCTAAGTAGAGGGACCCCCAAAATTTATTGTTTTTTTTTCTTCTATTTTTGTGTGACAATCTTAATGCGGTTCACAGAATACATCTACTTACCAAGTTTCAATAGCATAGTTCTTATAGTTTCGGAAAAAAGTGTCTGTGACATACGGACGGACGGACGGACGGACGGACGGACGGACGGACGGACGGACGGACGGACGGACGGACGGACGGACGGACGGACGGACGGACGGACAGACAGACAGACAGACAGACTGACAGACAGACAGACAGACAGACAGACAGACAGACAGACATACAGACATGATGAATCTATAAGGGTTCCGTTTTTTGCCATTTGGCTACGGAACCCTAAAAATGGCGGCCATTTTCAAAACTGGGCACCGTTAATCAAATAGTTAACTTCGTTAATCGCTACTGCGTTCCTAACAAAGTTAACTTCGTTAAACGTTACAGCGTTACATTACGGAAGATTTAACGGAAGTTAACGTTAATCGTTCATTGGTAACTCGTTATAGAAGTATGCCGTTGCGTTAGGTATTTACTTATACAAAATATTGGTATTGTGCTATGAAAGTTTAGGCAGGACATGGAACATTAGTAAAAATTGGGTACCTACTTATTGCATTAGAGTTTGTAATAATACCTATTACCTATTTAGAGATCAAATTCAAATCAAAAGCTATCTGACATAACCCGCGCAGTGTTCTTTTGGCAAATAGGTACTAAATAACGTTTAACGGACTTTAATTGTTTTAACGGAGTTTAATGAGTCCGTTAACAATTTCAGAAGTTAACTTAAAAGTTAATCCGTTACTCGAAATGTTAACTTCGTTAATTAACGATCAACGGATTAACGGTCATGTGTCCAGCCAGCTATGGCATGGCTGGGCACCGTTAATGAAATAATTAACTTCGTTAATCGCTAATCCGTTAATAAAAAGCTTTAATTCGTTAAACGTTAAAGAGTTACATTTCGCAAGATTTAACGGAAGTTAAAGTTAATCGTTAACACGTGATAGAAATTCCATTTTATATATCGTTAATGTTAGTGATTTACTTACTAATAACAAAAATTATGGTATGGACTGTGGAGGTTTAGGCAGGACATAGGACATGAAAAATGTATAAAAGAAGGGTCTACGCGCGATGACCGCGGCCGGCTAGCCCGACCCGAGCGTAGGCATACCTACTTACTAGTCAGGCGTGTTTTGCGCTCGCGGTGCCGTAGATACGCTCGGTGTCCTTTTGGCAACCAGTAGGTACTTTACTTAATTAACGATTAACGGGCATTAGTTGTTTTAACGGAAGTTAATGAGTCCGTTAACAATTTAAAAAGTTAACAATTTAACTTCGTTAATTAAGATGTACGGATTAACGGTCTTGTGCCCAGCTATGACTAGTTCATGCGTGTCTTCGACCTTGGTCATTTACCAGCGCAAGCGGCCATGGACATAGATACCTAACTCCGCGTAATGCCTAGGTACGAGCGCGCGGGTCAATTTATGATTGTCAGACGAAATGTGGGATGAAATGAGAGACGAGATTACTTCGAGAATGACGTCACATAGCTGCTGAGAGCCCGTTGATATGTTTGTATGTATCTGCGCAATTATCTTAAAATCCGTCCGTACTAACTTACAAGATTAAATGCCATTGTTATTACATTACCTACCTACTTTATTTTATTAATTATACATTTCTCTTTAAGGGTTCCGTACCTTAAGGGTACTAATGTTTTCCATAGGAAACTTCAATATACAGACGTAGCTCTGTTACAAGTTTATAAAATAGGATATTTTGACGACGCGGTTAGCTTAGTTGATAGTGACCCTGCCTCCGAAGCTGGCGTTCCGGGTTCGATCCCCGGTGAGGGAAAATAATTTACGTGTTGAGCAACAATGTTTTTTTTAAATCTTAAATGTTTCCTACGTATTTAAGTATTTATTTATATTTATAAGTATGTATATCCGGTATCTATGACCTTTTATATGAAAACCATTGTTATCGGTCAAATTAGTCACATCACAATGCACAAACGAAAAAGTACGATACAATTGTGTAAGATGGCGCTAAAACAGATTTTTCGTATATTACTTAAAATTATTAGGTGAATGCTTTTAGGTCATTGAACGTATAATTTTGATTATTCATACATAAAAACCTTAAAAGTAAATGAATCATTAAATTTTCAGACATGAAATCGATAGATTTGAAAAATATTAAATGACCATGTGCATACTAGCGACATCTGTTTACACTTTTCTTAAATAAGTAATCCACCGAGGGCATGGTTTCTCTAGGTCTTATTCCTCTATGTCTAGCACACACAAAACAACGACACATTCGCGGTTTTGTGGTTTTAGTGATGATACCTACAGTAAATAACTTTTCTTCCTACTACGCTTTAATTTCATCATAATAGCCTTAAATACTCAGCACAAAGCAGCCCTTATTTGCTCTAGAGCAAATAAAGTTGCATACAAATTTCATTATTTATATTTGTTTTTTTTTTTAATTTGGTTGTTTGATCAAGAAGTTTACACCAACAGCTACCCAATCCGCCCATTCACAGTCCGACGGGATAGTCGACCACTCTTTTGTGGACTTACTGTTAGCAAAAAAAAAACAGGCCACATATCGGCGGCCATATCGAACTGTGATTGTCTCGTGTAAAATGTTATGCTCAAAGTACTGGCTGATAAGATAGTATGGGTTACAAAAAGATTAAAAAAAAAAATGGCATAATATGACAATTAATAGGCTAGATACAAGATTTCTTTGAAAATTTTCGGATTTTCGACTTTAGCTTCAGAACCAATAGACCGATTTTAATAAATAGAGTATCTTAAGATTCGGGGAGAACGTGCGAGTGTCATAGGCTATATAAAAATTCTAAGGGTGCGTCATAACAGGTGCCAAAATCCTTTTTACTTCGCTAGTTGGGTTTAACTGTACCTTTACGTTTTTTTACCAACTTTTAGCAGTAGTAGAAAGAAAAGCAGATTATGCACCTCGCATCAAGTGATTTGTTATTGCGCTCGTGTTTTAGAGCCCTCACTTGCGTTCGGCGCCAAACCAACACTCGGCGCAATAATGAATCACTTTCTGCTTGGTGCAACAATCTACTATTATCTACGCCCATATCATAAAACGTCCATAATGTAATCTAAAACCGTAGGAAATGACCACCATTATGACAACCTGTACTGTAATGTTATTATAGTATCGATTTTAGTATCGTAATGGTCATAACGATACAGACATGAGCTACAGGATGGCGCGCCGCCGTCGCCGCAGCCGGAGGGGCCCCATCGTCGCCGCAGCCGGAGGGGCCCCATCGTCGCCGTGTCGCCGTTTATAATATGTGTGTAGATAAAGTTATATATGCAACTCTACATAATTTCGCCTTAAAACATACGTGCGATCTTATTATGAAATTCGCAAAGCTCGTTTCATAAAACCGCACTAGTGTTTTAAGGCCTATCATTATGCAACCGTTGCATAAACTACTATTATCTACACCCATATCATAAAACCTCCATAGTGTAATCAAAAACCGTAGGAAATGACCACCATTTTGACAACCAATTAGGAAAAACCAGTGCTGCAATGTTATTCCCGTATCGTTTTTAGTATAGAAATGAGATTAAATTTGGAACAGCTGTCAAAACTCAAGTGGGTCTCTATTCTAGTTATCCATAGATATTAAAACAGTTATTGATACGAAACGTCAATTCAGTATGTTTTTTAAATATAAACTGCACAACATTTGATCTCGAGTGACATGAGAATAGAGACTTCATTCGTTTGTCCATTATTTAAAAAAAAAATGGTCTTGACGGAGGATCGAATTGCCGCCATTATGTTGGTGTTTTGCTGAACAGAAGTAGAATTGTTGTTGAATTGAATAGAAAAAGTTGTTTGTAATTTATATTTTAGTTGAAAATATGAATAGTAGTCTTCTCGGAGTGTGTGTGATGTGAAAATGCGCCGGATATCGGAAATATGCAGCCACGATTGCAACAAATAACTTGTTGCCAGAAAATATTGTTTTTGAACCCATCATGGAGGATTTATAATATGTGTGTAGATAAAGTTATGTATGCAACTCTGCATAATTTGGCCTTAAAACACACGTGCGATCTTATTATGAAACTCGCTAAAAGCTCGTTTCATAAAACCGCACTAGTGTTTTAAGGCCTATCATTATGCAACCGTTGCTTAAACTACTATTAGAATCCGAGCGATATAAAATGAACAGATTTGCGAGCGGTCAAAACTGGATAATCGGCCCCTGTTTAAGCATTACTATAATACACACATACTTTTATAACCAGACACGTCGTTTCTACAGATTTATTTTTAGGGATAACTTTCCGTAAAACATAAATGTAGATCCCACCTACCACAGCCTACATGACATGTGCTCGGCACATCAGAATAAGGCTAAATTACATAATAGCATGAGATGCAAGTGTTGAGCGTTGGTGACGGCGCCCGCAGCGACGCTGCTCGTGGAGGCGGCCGCGGCGCACCTGCGTGCCGCCACCGGTTGACAGTGGCTCGGCTGAAATTTTCATGGCCAGTGTATCGAGCGGGGAGGCGACTGAGGCATCCGCGCGCAGTCGCGCTGCGCCGTCCGCACGAGCGCCCGCCTGCGAACCGCTCCGCCAGCGAGCCTCGCGGCTCCGACCCCGACAACAACAACACGCGCCACCGACAGCTTCGCACCATTCACACCAGTGCCCTTAAGTGTTCGAGACACGTGAGCCGGACACTGCCAGACATGTAAACAACAAACCTCAGTGATATCGCCGCTTCAGACATGCGGAGCGACGGAGACGCTCGCAAGATGAAATAACAAGGTAAGCATACGTAATAACTGTATTTTCATAGATTAATGACCATTAATTACCATTTCAATAAGGGTTTTATAGATTAAATCATTTCCAGCGAAGGTTTTAATTCACACTAGAACATATATCGCTTGAATTTGCGTCTCAAAGGAACGGTCCAGTAGACACAATGAATTTCTCTAAAGGTACTGATTGATCTTTTATGCTTTTTAATTGAATTTCAGCGCCCTAATGTATTCGTTTCGTTCCAATTTTAGTAGTGGGAGCGGCAAAAGTGCCTACACCGAAGCTCTACGACTGCCGCAATCAGATTATGGCACACCCACAGTCATAAGACACCGGCTACCATCCTATTTAGTAATCACTCAAAGCGAGTTTCGTGTCCATAAATAATTTAGAGTAGGCCAATTTATTTTGAACGAATTTTCCAAATTGGCACGACATTGTTCGATATGACAGTCTTCGTAGCGGCGTAGCGCTGTTGTGTGGCGGTTTTCGTAGCGCGGTGTTCATCTACGTCAGGTATTCCTCAGCTAAAGAACGTAGAATTTAACCCTGCATTTCTATTCTTAGTAATAGGGTCGGTCGTGGATTACATTTTTAAATATATGAGTACTCACTGGTTATATAACATGACGTATGTATGAAATGAATTTGCTGAGTCTTCAAGGATACCGCAATAACTAAGCCAATAAACTATATTCAAGCGGCCAAGGCAAACAGCGAGCCCAGACAAGTTGCCGGTGGCTCTACGTAAAAAAACAATCATCTCGAAGCGTGTTTACAGAGGCAGGCCAAAAAGGATACTTCAACACGGAACAGGAAGTTGTTTTGGACAATTAATTATATCCGACGAGATCTTGTAATACTTATCATGTTTTACGTACTTCTTTATTTCACGCAGCTGAACTGAACTTCAACAAAATTAATTCAAACGTTCTTTTACAAAAAGCATACACTGTTAGGGCTTTTTACACAAAATTGCAGGTTTTGTTAGGGCTGAAAAGGTTAAAGTATGCATGTGACGTCTTCCATTCCGGAGTCCCTACCGACTGTGGTGGAAGAAATAAAAAAAAACGTTACTTACTTGTTAATAAAACTGAGGCTCATTTTTATCTATCAATTGAAATATTTAGAATTGTTATCGAAGTACCTTGTTATTTAGGTCGTAGTACATATTTCCGTTTGGTATTTGCATCGTATCAGACCAACTCAATCCGTAACAGTGACTTACCTGTTTTCTTTATTTATATGAGCAATTCGCTGAACCTTGAGCCCACCGAGCGCCCTTGAGCGGACTGCGGATTATAGTGTTTAGGTAAAGATATCAAGCGATTTTCAAATAGTTCAATCTAATTTTCCACGTTCCTTTGTATTAAGAGGAGTGTGAACCTACGGCTTTTCATACAAAAGGCGATAACGATTTCCACCCCTTAAATGTTAACCGATGTTCATCAATTTTTGATAGGTTGTCAGTCAGAACAAAATCTAGGTTTATACGTTTTGATTTTTTCACTATAATCAATAAATTCAGTTTTATTGTAGTTTCAGTATTCTCATACAAAATTAATTTCGGTAGTATTTGACTTTCTTGATCTTTAATCAAAATTCAAAAAACGTATATACCTAGATTTTGTTCTGACTGACAACCTATCAAAAATTGGTCCAAATCGGTTAACATTTAAGGGGTGGAAATCGTTATCGCCGTTTGTATCAAAAGGGTGATTTCTGCCTTTGGTTCACAGTCCTCTTAAATGTCACCATAAACTAAAAGCGAACCAACATAACATAACTTGATCATAGGTGAATGTAGGCATTATAAATGAGTTTAAAAGTATTCCGGTGTTCATTGTTGGGAGCTCATTAGGCGCTCGTGACAGCGGCGTCGCGTGCCGCGAGCCGGCGCGCACGCAGGAACAATGCACGGCATCCGTCCCATCGATCCCGCTAATCACGACTCACATATATCCCTCCACAATTAGCTTTACAAACACAAATATACCATTTTGTGGGGTATTAGAAGTTTAATGGGGAAGTTACATGAAAATCAAAATGAGGTTTAAATGATATATTATGAAAGTAAATGTAAACAAAAGCATATTACAGAAAAAAGCAGATCATTTTGACTATTAATTTTTATTTGATTAAGTTTTAAAAATTAGTGAAAAACATATATCGTTTTTTGGTTCTCATTTTAGTTTTTTGGACATCCTCATCAAATTGATGTCTTGTTTTATTTCTACGATGTTGGTCTTAAAACAGTATTTTCGGACGTGTGACGTCACAGCTATTGTCCATTTTGTATGGAGTGTTTTAGCGAGTGGGATGAACAATGACTTTTCAAAGCTTCATAACTTATAAAATAATCAACATAAAAAATGATTTGCGTACACAGATCGGTTTCTATTACTCAGCACTTTCCAATACAAGATGAAAAAAAAGTGATGCATCTTCCCCATTATATAGTATAGGCATCCCCCTTTTGTCATTGCTTTCTACATGTTTTATTTTGGTCGTATTTGTGCACGTCAACAATTCTAATGGAGCCAAATCAATGATGAAGGGTCAATTGGGATTATTTGAATAGTCCGCTTGGGTAGCGAGGCACGAAGTATACGCTCTCACACGATGGGTTTTACGACTTACGGTAGTAATTGGATAAGATTTCCCGTAACGTCTATACTGGACGAAGTCGTAAATCAAGTTAATAAAATACAGATTTACTGCGGTAGCTGGGTTTGGTACCAAAATATGTACCGTGAGTATAAGTGAATAATTGATCTTGGCCCCAAAGGGATACTAGGGAAGCCTTACTTGCGCCAGCACTGCGACACCTACTTTGCATCACCCGCGTTAATCATTCGTTTACTTAACTGTGTACTTAACTCAATCGCCTGCTGTCATAGCGAACAAGTACTTAAGAGGAGTGTGAACCTACGGCTTTTCATACAAAAGGAGAAAACGATTTCCACCCCTTAAATGTTAATCGATTTTGACCAAATTTTGAAATCTTACTGGAGGTTAAGGGAGAACAGAATAAAATTCAGGTCTATACGTTTTGGTTTTTTCACTATAATCAATAAATTTAGTTTTATTGTTTTTTCAGTATTCTCATACAAAACTAATTTAATTCATTATTTGACTTTGTTGATCTTTAATCAATATTTAAAAAGCGTCTAATTATTTACTTTTTTTTTGACTAACAACCTATTTATTCTGACTAACAACCTATCAACATAATAAAAGGTGATTCCAACGCTTAAATGGGTGGAAATCGTTATCGCCTGTTGTATGTAAAACCGTAGGTTTTACACTCCTTTAATGTAGTTTAAAGATTGTAAGACGTTAATTACGAAAATTGCAAAATAGTACGATAGCTCAGTTTAACGAACTGGAGCTGCCATGGAGTCGTAATTGCTAGACTAACTATCCGGACCTTCTCATTTGTCGCTGTAACTCTGATGTTCAGAAGTTATTACTAAATTGAACTACTTTTTACTGACATTCGATTCGTAAATATATTTACGAGGCGGAATGCACTTGTATTTACTAGGTTTAATACAACGTGTATTTGACGAGGCTTCGCTTCACGCCGACGGTAAGAGGATTTCCATGTTCTTTACGTACCTGTACATGCGACAAACTTTTTGTTAAAATATTCTAAGGCTTTTAGCTTAAATGTAATACCAGCATATTAAGAAATAAAACGCTGTTGAGTTAACAATTTGGAACTCTATATTGTTATTATCTGGTTATATAGAAAATAGACAATGATCGGGCAGATGACGCAGTGCTACGCGTATGCATTTTAACAGACTTCAAAAAAAAGGAGGAGGTTCTCAATTCGGTTGTAATTTTTTTTTATGTTTGTTACTTCAGAACTCCGTCATTTATAAACCGATTTTGAAAATTCTTTTTTTAATCGGTAGGGTATACCTCCAGTTTGGTCCCGTTGTCGTCAAAGTTGATTTATGATGAGAGGATCTATGAGGAATCGATGGAACTCTTCAAATATTATAGGCAAGCATAGAGCAATTTTAGTATTTTCTGTAATAACTCAAGCAGTTACGTTCCAAAAGCATTATTTGGTGAAGTGGAACTGTTGATGAAGACCATAGATGATCACCAAAACTCCTAAATGTTGAGTATTAAATTGCTGTACAAAGTTCTGAAGCAACTTATGTCCATGAAAATTCATGTAGTAAAATTGAGGAACCAGGAGAACTCCTCAACGATTGACATCCTTTGACCGTGGATAGCAACAGTTTGTAAATGGTGATGAGCAATTGGCATTATACTATTGTTACTTGATGTAGTAAAAGTGTGTCGTTAAATCACAGGATAATAAATAAAATGTGAAAAAAAAACTTAGGTTCTTTTCAAAGGCTATTTGAAGTCGGTTTTTTTATTTTAAAAATTATAGATTATAGCTAAAGGAATGATAGGGTCTAGTACGTATAGTCAACATTGCTTAAACGATATCGAAAATTATTTTATCTACACCCATATCATAAAACCTCCATAGTGTAATCAAAAACCGTAGGAAATGACCACCATTTTGACAAACAATTAGGTAAAACGAGTGCTGCAATGTTATTCCCGTATCGTTTTTAGTATAGAAATGAGATTAAATTTGGAACAGCTGTCAAAACTCAAGTGGGTCTCTATTCTAGTATCCATAGATATTAAAACAGTTATTGATACGAAACGACAATTCAGTATGTTTTTTTAATATAAACTGCACAACATTTGATCTCGAGTGACATGAGAATAGAGACTTCATTCGTTTGTCTATGATTTAAAAAAAAATGTTCTTGACGGAGGATCTAATTGCCGCCATTATGTTGGTGTTTGTTGAAAAAGTTGTTTGTAATTTACATTTAAGTTGAAAATATGAATAGTAGTCTTCTCGGAGTGTGTGTGATGTGAAAATGCGCCGGATATCGGAAATATGCAGCCACGATTGCAACAAATAACTTGTTGCCAGGCAAGTAGCGGCCGGTACGCATAATGCATCGTGCGGAAGAGTGGGATGAGAATCTCGGTAGCGCGTCACTACAATATCGCTTGGACGTTCCCGAATAGAGGCGCAGGGCGTTTATTCGACCATGTCGAGTTTAAAGACGAAATAACATTTAATTTGCGTAAATACTTGAAAAGGTTGTAACCATTTTGAGCAAGTATACCTCAGTAATAGGCAATTGGTTCACGTGTTTATTACTAATCCGATATGCCATGACCGTGGTGCTTCGTGGTGGTTTCATTCCATTGTTTAGTGCTCGCCACAGCCATAAATCTATAAATTTAAACGGAAGCGGTTAAAACTCTTTGAGCACGCAATAGGGCTGGTATTCAGGTTTGTGACTTAAATGACCTTCTATCCTAAGGAAATATGGAAGACGGGAAACCGAAACTTTGATTAAATTTCAACACGGAATGTAATTCAACGCTTTATTTGTTGAAAGCTCGGGCTTGAACTTTAACTTGATTGCTTCGTTTCGTTAACATAAGAATTTGATGTGCGTATGAGGCCCATTGTTGCGCAATTCATTTTCTACAATATCTATTGTGGAATGCAGGGAACAAGATAGGCATGTAAGACACGCGTAATTAAACGGCAGCTACTACGGCGCGTGAATAACTAAAAGCAGGAAATACCTTATCTTATGAATAAAGTATACTTATGAAATATCTAAATTACTTATAAGTAAGTATACTTACTTAAATGGAGGCAGCTTATACATAGGCTTTTTTATCCCGGAAAATATAAAAGTTTCCAAGGGTATAACTATAACCGAATTCCGCGCGTACAAATTCGCGGACAGACCTTACTTAGTATTTAATATTTGCCAGGGCAAGGGATACTGCAGCGACCCACGAGCGAGACTCACATCTCGCTCTTACGCATTAAGCGTCGTGCGGAAGAGTGGGACGAGAAATCTCGCTCGCGAGTCGCTACAACATGACTTAGCGTTCCCGAATAGAGGCGCTGGTTCTGACTTCAGTGTCTTAGGTCGGGTTTTATATAACAGTCCGTCAGACCAATTGTCAGATCAAATGTCAGTAAATCAGTAAAATTTTTGACCTTCGTGACCAAAGTTTGATCGAACGGATCTATAAAACACCAAGGCTTGGTTTAAAACATTTGATTTAAAAAAAACCCAATGTATAAGCTGTCTGCCATTCCTTTAATTCAAATCCGTCCCGCCATTGAAGCGTGAAGGAGTAACAGCATACTAGCTTACACACACACACACACTCACAACCATTCGCGTATATATTATTAGTGTGATGAAGTTTTTGTCAACATACTGACAACATAAGTGATTTTGATATTGATTTGGCCTAACTTTGTCGCTGTCGTGCAGCGCTGCGTGCTACGCTTTCTAGCGAAAACTTGCTACGAACAGAGAACCCGGCTACTGGGTCTTGGCAGTGAAAGTGCTATATGCTTTAACATATTACTTTAAAATAACTTAAATCGGTAAAACGGCTCAAGCGTCTGGTATACATTAATATTTGGCACAATGACCGTCTGTACTAGTTATTCCATTACATGTTTAATAATTTATTATTATTCATGCAACGTGGCTAAATTTGTCTTAAAATATAGCATTTTGCTGTAAGTAGTCATTACATTTGTTTTTAGGGTTCCGTACCTCAAAAGGAAAATAGGAACCCTTATAGGATCACTCGTGTGTCTGTCTGTCTGTCTTTCGGTCTGTCTGTCTGTCTGTCTGTCCGTCTGTCACAGCCATTTGCTCCGAAACTACTGAACCGCTTGATTTGGTATACATATGTAAATTGGTGACCGCAACAGGGATGCGTAACGTAAATTAATTAATTTTGAACATGGGGCCCACTTTTGGGGGATAAATTAGAAAATTAAAAAAAAAAGTTGTGCAACTGAAATCGTGTGACATATCAAATGACAGGGCTTATTGTGAAGATCTTAAATGTATTTTTTTTTGAATTTTAAGTAAAATAGTTAAGAAGTTATTTAGGAAAATAGGTGAAAATTGACCATTCCCGCCCCCCCCCTTATCTCCGAAACTACCGGGCCTAAAATTTTGAAAAACATACAGAAAATAGTTCTTTACCTATAGATTACAGGAAAACCTATAAGAAGTCTATGGTATTTAAAGTAACATAGGAAATTTCAGTTTATCATGTATGGAACGGAACCCTCTCCACGCGGGTTTCACTCGCACTTGACCGGTTTTATATTTTATCGTTGAAGTGAAAATTTAAAAATACTTCCGAAATCTTTAATGCTCATTTTAGTATGTCACATTAAATTAAGGCCCGGTCAAATCCGCAATTAGTACGGGTGATCTATCCTACTCACACCAATCCAATAACGGCATGGCATTCAGGAGGCGCGCGTTTCGCGCGTGAACGTGGTGCGATGCCATTATCTTGTATTGCATTAGTGTGAGCGGGATAGCTCGCGCGCTCTGCTGCAGCGCCCGCAACGTATCGGGCCTTTAACCTTTTATTCTGCGCGTTATATTCTGACTAAGGTCCCTTTCCACCTAACCGCTTAGGCAGTGTTTAATAGAGGCCCTGCACGTCTAGCACGACCTGCCCGAGAGTCGTTTGTCACTCAGTGCATCCCTCACATACTTGACTAGTTTGACAGAGACGCACTGAGCGACAAACGACTCGCGGGCATGTCGTGCTAGCCCCCCTGGTAACTATGGGTACTGACTGACTGAGTAAAGATTAGATATTTGTACGCCTGCATGCAGGCTGAATACAATGTACATTATTATTGAAAAACTTGACATCCTTTATAAAACTGTATTCATGCAAATAAATTGATTTGATTTGATTTGATAAAATGCTAAACTAATCTTGGCTTATTCCTTACAACATTTTATTTCGAAAAGTTTCTATAGCCTATGTCCTCCCGCATTGAAATTCGTTCAGCGCCTGTATTCGGGAACGCTAAGTGATTCTGTAGCGATTCATGAGTGAGATTTCGCATCTCGCTCTTACGCATTACGCGTCGTGCGGAAGAGTGAGATGAGAAATCTCGCTTTCGAGTCTTTACAGAATCACTTAATGTTCCCGAATAGAGGCGCTGGACATAAAAGTTTATCGGACCATTACAATCAGACAATCAGACCAGCCGACCAACAGACACGAAATTCAAAATTCATCGGGTTGTGTTTTGTTGTTTATTCTGATTTGTATTGTTAACTTCAATATACAGCTGTTTTTAGATTTTGTTATAAGTATAGATAATACTATACTTACCCATGTTTACTTACACTCACAGGAAAAATACAGGCCACTATTTTTTTTTGTCAAAATCAAACTGGAGCCGATTGTTGTATGTAAATTGTTGGTTAGTGTAAACTCTGCCATTTACTTATTTTTTTGTATTTTCGGGTTCTTGAGATAATTAGTTGTAGATCAATAAAAACCAGATTTAAATTTTAGAAACTCATTAAGTGCTCCTAAGAGTCCTTAGAAACCTGATTATTAGCAGGTTTCGAAGTCACAGTCGTGAATTAGGTATTCTTCCGTCGTGTTTTTCGTCTGTAAGTGAATTCAGCAAGCAGATAGAGACCGAGACACGAATACCAATGAGGGCAGTGACAGTGAGAAATGCAACTGAATGATGCTATATTTATACAAAAAGCTGGTCAAGTGCGAGTCTGACTCACGCATAAAGGGTTCGTACCTTGGTACTTTCACTATAATTAAAAGTTAAAATGACCTACCTCCGTAAACATTCAAAACTACATGCATCGGATTTTGATTTTTAACTACTGTGAAAAAAATACTTTGAATGTACTTCAATTTGTATTGAAACTATGAATCTCTGACATACGTATTTTGTGATAATATTTGTTAGATAAGAATAGGCCGTGTACCAGGGTAAAAAATGGTCTAGTTTTTTCGCACCAAATTTATTGCACTATGACATTGCCTTATGGCCCCTCTACACGTAGGGATATCTTTATCTCATTCTTACGTATGAATGCGTCCCTTGCGATGGACGACGATGACCATGTCCCATCGTGTTCAGAGGCCATAAGCGATATCAAAAATTATTATGCTGTGCTGCTGATTCCGAATTTTTCTGTCATTAATCAAAAAGTCAATTTTTTTTATTTTGTATAGAATTTTGTACGCAGGATCTTTGAGGTTACATCTTTGAAAGCGAATGATCAAACAATACACAACTAAAACTGAAGGATAGAATATAATTCATCATGCTGAAGCAGGCTTTTAGGTTATGCGGCGTTTAAACTATTCAAAATTAACAAAAGTTGATTCAAATTGTTGTTTTTGCCATTCAGCGTGTGTTGATTTAGTAATAGCTGTTTCTCTGAAAGCAAATGAATCGATTTAGAGCTCGTTTATGTACAGTCAGCGTCTGAAAATAATATATCCACATAATAGTACCATGTAGCTGGAAGTTGGCGTCGGATTGTCGTATTACGTTTGTGTGTCAACTTGGAGTGACAATATGTGTAAATATTTTTGACGCTAATCTTTATAAAGGTCGCTGTTCATTTATTTTAATTTTTTAAATGTTTTAAAACCCTTTGCATGGTTATTGTTGGGCTGGCCTGCATACAATTATCTTTCCTCACTTTATTTGCTTTCATATTTACATTTTGCCGACACGAACATGCAGCACGAAGCCGCGGTAAACGACTGAAATACATTAAAAACAATTGTTTTCAGAGTCATCATTCTATTTACCTACTGAGCAGAGTATTATTTATGCAAATCATTATAGTGTTGTTTATTTTTAAAATAAAATCAGGATTGTGGTATGGGAGCCCCTTTAAATATTTATTTTATTCTGTTTTTTAGTATTTGTTGTTATAGCGGCAACAGAAATACATCATCTGTGAAAATTTCAACTGTCTAACTATCACGGTTCATGAGATACAGCCTGGTGACAGACGGACAGCAGAGCCTTAGTAATAGGGTCCCGTTTTTACCCTTTGGGTACGGAACCCTGAAAAGAAAAATCATAAAGATTTACATGCTTTTACATGCATTTATTTACATTTTCTTTCATAATATATAATTTAAACCTCATTTTCATTTTCATGCATAGGTATTCCCTATTGTAAAATTGTCTTTCCTTGAAATTCGTTTCAATATGACGCACACTACTAAAATCATACCTCTAGATTTCTTGCACCATATTTTATACTAGTAGGTTATTATGTGTACATGGTTATGTCGCGGTTAATTACTTGATTTTATCTTGTCATGAAATTGTTGCACGTTTTTCCACCGGATACGAACCATAATCGACTATAAAAGTATTTTTATTGTTCAAAATCGCTTTTCCGTGTTTGTTTAGTTGTATATTTCCATGCCTATATAAAGTGCATCAGTTTCGGAATGTTTTAACGGTATTTGTAAGGAAAAGCAATGATCTATCAAGCATGAAAAGGCTCCTGAGATTGGTCTACTCAAACTTGTTTGAAGTTTCGCGACCGGCCGATCGGAAGCGCTGCGCACTGAACCATGAGGCCTTCCTAAGGTATAATAATTCTGCTTAAAATCTCAGAGACGTTGTTCATTCAGTTCGTTGGCATAATTATTTCAAGAAGGTATCGAAACAACCTTGTTAAATATTTAGGTGGACTTCCTTTATGATCATGCTGCCTAAAAATCAAAACATCTACGTGAAATTTAGCCTAAAGCTAATATTGACTAAGAAGCAAAATACCTACCAGGCAATATGACTATGCAGCACTTGAACTTCATTGTATATTGACTAAGAAGCAAAATGCCTACTAGCCAATATGACTATGCAGCACTTGAACTTCATTATATATTGACTTGAACTTCATTGTATATTGACTAAGAAGCAAAAATTATGTTTGATTTCTGGTTCAACGGTATGTTCCCACTGCCGAAACACGTGTCTTTCACGCATTGTGCTGGTGGTATTTTTTGGCGAAGAGTCCATGACATGTGACGGAGCTTCAGCCAGTAATACGAGTTAGCAATGTATTTTTCCGGGATGCGGGATGTTGATTGTGTCACTAAGAATATAGTCGTGTAAAAGAGGAAACCCGGACGCCAATAAGTTATTAGTGAGGAGGGGAGCCGGAGTGAGTCCCGTGGTCCCGGTTCGGTCTGCCCCATTGACCTACATTCACGCCCTTGAACCCCGGCCCCCGGCACCCGTGCCCGTGACGTCACGAACAACCTCCAAGCCTATTGTTTCTTAAAATTGCATTGTTTTGGGTCTAAAAGGCGGTAAGTGCCTAAAGTAAGGATTTTCTTACAAGGTCAAAATATTCCTCTATATTTTGTATTTACGATATTGTTCTAGGATTATTCTGAATTGAGATAACTGCTTTGACTTGATTATGCTTTGACTGTTTCAAGTTAAATGGCGTGCCTCGGGCTCTCCCAAGGTACGCCATTTAACTTTGTCCGCCTTTGTCCAGCAGTGGACATGAACGAGCTAATGATGATCACGATGATAATGATGAAGACCCTTTAGCCTGGACCCGGTATACAGAGATGTACCTATATGAAGGGGTCATAATTTTTTAATAAAACTATGTATTTTTCGAATCGATTAATTTACTTTTCTGCAATTTGCTTATGGCCGAAGATATGTAGACCATGGCATAGTCACTGCATATTTTATTTATTAACCGACTTTTAAAAAAGAAGGAGGAGGTTCACAATTCGGTCGTTTTTTTTTATGGTTGTTACTTCAGAACTCCATCGTTTATAAACCGATTTTGAAATAGTAGTTTATGCAACGGTTGCATAATGATAGGCCTTAAAACACTAGTGCGGTTTTCATGAAACGAGCCGATAGGCGAGTTTCATAATAAGATCGCACGTGTTTTAAGGCCAAATTATGCAGAGTTGCATACATAACTTTATCTACACACATATTATAAATCCTCCATGATGGGTTCAGAAACAATATTTTCTGGCAACAAGTTATTTGTTGCAATCGTGGCTGCATATTTCCGATATCCGGCGCATTTTCACATCACACACACTCCGAGAAGACTACTTACTATTCATATATTCAACTAAAATGTAAATTACAAACAACGTTTTCTATTCAATTCAACAAAATTCTACTTTCGTTCAGCAAAACGTCAACATAATGGCGGCGAGACCATTTTTTTTTAAATCATAGACAAACGGATGAAGTCTCTATTCTCACGTCACTCGAGATCAAATATTGTGCAGTTTATATAAAAAAAACATACTGAATTGACGTTTCGTATCAATAACTGTTTTATTATTTATGGATACTAGAATAGAGACCCACTTGAGTTTTGACAGCTGTTCCAAATTTAATCTCATTTCTTTACTAAAAACGATAAAGAAGTCATGTTATTTCTTTATCGCAGCGCTGGTTTTTCCTAATTGGTTGTCAAAATGGTGGTCATTTCCTACGGTTTTTGATTAACCAATGGAGGTTTTATGATATGGGTGTAGATAAATTCTTTTTTTAATCGGTAAGGTATACCTCCAGTTTGGTCCCGTTGTCGTCAAAGTCGAGTTATGATGAGAGGATCTATGAGGAATCGATGGAACTTTTCAAATATTATAGGCAAGCATAGAGCAATTTTAGTATTTTCTGTAATAACTCAAGCAGTTACGTTTCAAAAGCATTATTTGGTGAAGTGGAATTGTTGATGAAGACCATAGATGATCACCGGAACTCCTAAATGTTAAAATGGTAAAATTGAAGAACCAGGACGATTGACATCCTTCCACCGGGGATAGCAACAGTTTGTAAATGGTGATGAGCAATTGGCATTATGCTATTGTTACTTGATGTAGTAAATGTGTGTCGTTAAATTACAGGATAATAAATAAAATGTGAAAAAAAAAACTTAGGTACTTTTCAAAGGCTATTTGAAGTCGTTTTTTTATGCTACTGAACAGGCTGGATTAGGAGCACTTTATTTGTTTAATAAAAGAGCAACAAGCATTAGCGCTCGTGTGCAGGCCATCGGCCAGATCAATATCCCGGGTTGGAATACCGGACAAATTTTCCGTTTGGTTATCTACCGCTTTCCTAGTTTTCCGGACCACTGGTCCGATGCATTCCGTTGCTGAATGTACACCAGATATAACTCGCCAATTGAGACGTGTGTCTTTTTATCTCAGACTAACGATATAACGAACTATGTAGCTTACAATATATCATTTAGTATCCCACTTGTGGTATCGCGTTATTTTCTTGTGTAGTGTACAATCATTTGAGTAGTTAGTTATAGTCCCCTTTTAGTGATGTCTCATTTTATGATGAGTGTGAACTTACGGCTTTTCATACAACAATAACCATTTCCACCCCTTAAATGTTAACCGATTTTGATCAATTTTTGATAGGTTGTCAGTCGGAACAAAATGTAGTTCTATACGTTTTTTAGTTTCAGTTCAATTCAGTTTTATTGTTATTTTAGTATACTCATGCAAAACTAATTTCGGCGATTATATGACTTTGTTGATCTTTAATCAATATTAAAAATACGTATAGATCTAGATTTCGTTCTGCCTGACAACCAATCAAAAACTGGTCAAAATCGGTTAACATTTAAGCCGCATTATCGCCTTATGTTTGAAAAGCCGTAGCTTAACGGTCCTCTTAAGAGTAGCTTAAATAGATTATATTTATTTATAAGATTAAGTACCTAAACTATAAACTGCACACATGTCAAGATATATGACTTTAAATTGAGATCGTGATCGTGGCAATGACACTGGGAAGATATAATATCCATAAATATTTTTTGTATCTTTATACACTCATAAGGAAACTCCAAGAGAGCATTTCCTCGACTGAATCGTAATGGCGACCAATTTGCCGCTACTTCTCTCTCTCTACTAAAACTTGCTTTAAAAAGCTAACACGCCTCTTAATTTATTACTTAATGAATATACATGTAAATTTAAAACATTTATAGCAAAAAAAAAAATTTAAACAACAAGCTTTTACAATTTATATGGTATAAAAGTTTGTCGCGAGATTTACCTGTGTAAATTTATTTTATGAAATACATAACTTTTTTCTTAGAAATACGTGTGTCAAAATCAAGTTGCATATTGTATTTTTGTTTATTTACACAGGTAAATCTCGCGACAAGCTTTTATACCGTATAATTTGTATAATTAAATGAATTGACAGGATTGATTTAATTTCAAATTTATTTTCTTAATTTAAGAGCATTTAAATAAAAGCTTGCTTTTATAAGTATTTTTCTTGGTATTAACTTTTTTTTTTTAGTGTTTAGTCTTCGTTGGACATCTGTCTAAGAATGTTCATGTCATGCGTGATTGTTGTATGGTCGTTTGCCTGTTAATTTAGTACAGTCTAGTTCTTCAATAAGGAGATCTTCTAGCGATTTCACACTACTTAAGGCCACGTATGCTTGTTCATCAGCGAACACACAGTAACATTGCATGTTAAATAGAATCTTTAAAAAAGGTAGAGGGAAATAGGCAGGCTTTCAAGCGTCGACATAAGGTTTACAAAATACAACGCTATCAAAATGTTAAATGGACTCTTTCGGGAACGTGATGCTTCGGACGGCACATAGTAAAATGCTTAGTATCCTGTAAAGCGGAACCCATTTTAATTTTTTAAAGCGGTCGTACCGGATGTTTTGGAATAAAATGACGTTGATATATTCCGTCATTACCTACCTATTTGTCGTATATACATATATGTTTTTCAGAAATGGACTAGCTTGATACAAAATATAGAAAAGGGTTTATTAAACTATCTCAAGCCTCAAGGGAATAGGAATCGGTGTGTATTCGTGACAAAATAGAGGTTTTATTACGGAACAGTCTCAGCTACAATACTTTTAGGGTTCTGTACCTCAATAGGAAAAAAGGAACCCTTATAGGATCACTTCGTTGTCCGTCTGTCTGTCTGTCTGCTCTCTGTCTGTCTGTCCGTGTGTCAACCCCTTTTTCTCAGGTACGCGTGAAGATTTCAAGTAGAAATTATTATCAAGTACTCAGGTCTGCAATCTCTTGGAGCCATGAAAAAATCAACCTTCTAAGTCAACGCAATCAAAAGATACGGCCGTATATGCCACATATTTTGACACTCGAAAGGGAATCAAAATCTATAGGGTACTTCTTGTTGACCTAGAATCATGAAATTTGGCAAGAAGCCGTGTCTTACAGCACAAGTAAAGGAAAAAGTCCGAAAACTGTAAATTAGTAGTAACATCAGAAAAAAATCATAAACATGTTATCTAGATATTTAAATAGAAAGAAAACAAAACAGGGTAAATAAGGAAAAACTACGGTTCAACATATATAATATTAATCTACTTTTGAGGAGGCCGGTAAGAGATGTGTCTTTCAAAATTGTAACGAAGACTTGCTTGGGTATTGGTTGGCCTATATCAAAATTCTATGCTATACCTAAACTTTGCTTTAGAATATATGCTTTATCGGTCACAGACTAATTTTATCGACGTTCAATCTGTGCTCTGAATAGCCTTTTGAACAATTTATTGTTCAAAAGGCTATTAGTGCCATTGTTTAGCACGCAGCGTAAATAGAGCAATAAAAATAGCAGCGCGGAGCCCGCTCGTCCCGGCTTGTTTCAAATTCATGATTATGGTCCTTTTTAAAAGGAATATGCGGCGTAACAATAACAACTATACAAAATACTATGACAATTATATCATTATTCGTTGGTAGTTTCATCGAAATACGTATCCTTATCTAAACCTGCGTCAAAAATTACGATCAACCCTTAAAATGTTTATGGTTAGTGACACCGAGTTCCTATTCACTGGATAAGTTTCAGAGTCAATATGATATTTTGATTTCAATCCACTGAGAAGAATTTGCCTCTTGTATACTTACCAGTGACACCCCGAGTGTTGGTCTTTGGTGTATGTTTGTGTTTTATTATAAGCAAACCAATTTACAAGCATCACTTCAGAAGCGCAGTATCTAATAAGTATTCTTAGATAAAAATTACATTGGAAAGTAAAGCTTCATGTCCCAATATCGGGTAAATAAAGTTTACGATAGCTCTCGTAGGGACTGAAAGGTTTTTGTATTAAATTACTATGTACTTTTCCATCATAATTTGTTATGCTGCACGCCATCACATACTGTGTTCTATTAGGCTTTTTCTTATTCTGTTTTAGAAGGGGGAATTGATCGCCACAAATAGCTAAGAAGAATAAGAAATAGGGAAGGTGCATATTTTTTTTCATCTTGTATTGGAAAGTGCTGAGTAATAGCTTTGAAAAGTCATTGTTCATACCACTCGCAAAAACACTCCATACAAAATGGACAACAGCTATGACGTCACAGCTGTCGTTAGACTGTACAAAATGTATGGCGTTTAAAAGAAACCTGCAGTTATTTCCGAAAATACTGTTTTTAGACCAACATCGTTGAAATAAAACAAGACATTAATTTGATGAGGATGTCAATAAAACTAAAATCAGAACAAAAAACAATATATATTTTTCACTGTTTTTGGTCGCTTTTGTTTACATTTACTTTCATAATATGTCATTTAAACCTCATTTTAATTTTCATGCAACTTACCCATTAAATAATCGGCATATAAACCTCTATTTAGTGTATTTTCTTTATGAAAGTATAATAGCACTTCCAAATATATAGCTGGCAACAGAAAAGCTATATTTCAACTGATTGAATAGAAGCGGGTAGCTTTCTTTTTCAATATGCGAGGCTAAAATAAACGCGTCAGTCGGTCGACGAAGTCCTGTGTCGGTTGGCGCCTGGCCAGCGACGGTCCAGCCTTCGAGTTTGACATGATGAATTATCATCGACAAATTGGTTCAGTTATGCCAACATGTTTTATTAAGGGACGGGATTTTTTTTATCATAATGAAAATTCCTCCTAATAGGATAAATTGGTTCAACATATTCAATAAAAAAAACCGGCCAAGTGCGAGTCGGACTCGCGCACGAAGGTTTCCGTACCATAATCTATAATCAAGCAAAAAAAAAACATTTCATTATTTATTCTTAAAGTGAATATATACCTATCTAAATATTCTGTGAATATTTCAAGCGTCTACCTGTTACCGTTTTCAATATCGAGCATACCGAGCAAAAATATCACATTTGTTGTATGGGAGCCCCCTTAAATATTTATGTTATTCTGTTTTTTAATATTTGTTGTTATAGTGGCAATAGACATACATTATCTGTGAAAATTTCAACTGTCTAACTATCACGGTGCATGAGATACAGCCTGGTGACAGACGGACGGACGGACAGACGGACAGACGTACAGACGTACAGACGGACAGACGAACAGACGGACAGCGGAGCCTTAGTAATAGGGTCCCGTTTTTACCCTTTGGGTACGGAACCCTAAAAAGCCGGTCAAGTTTGACTCGCCTTGTAAGTACGGAACCGAAAAAAGGAAAAAATAATAATCGTTTAGCATAATTAGGGTAACCATTTACAACCTACCTATGAAATAAGACAAAAAATAACTTTAGCAAACACCTATCTCAGTGCAATCGTCGAGTGTGCCTTAACCTTGCAAAGGTAATTCCGTTTTTTTTATTTGATGTGTGACCGTTGACCTATAATCATGAAATTTGGCAAGAACCAATGTATCCTACCTATAGGATTTGATTCCCTTGCGAGTATCAAAATATGTATGTAGCATAAACGGTCATATCTTTTGAAAGCGGTGACTTAGAATGTTAATTTTTTCACAGTTCCAAGAGATTGCAGATTTGAGTATTTGATATTAATTTCAACTTGATACCTCTACCCGTTCCTGAGAAAAAGGTCTTGACACAGACAGACAGACGGAAAAAGTAGTTATCCTATAAGGATTCCTTTTATCCTTTTGAGGTACAGAACCTTAAAAAGAATAACAAAACAAAAAAAATGTGTGTTCTTAAGACCATACGGTAGAAGTGAAAACTTACAAAAGTAAAGCACACGCGCAGGCGCACACGCGCACCCACAAACTCACACACCCACACGCTGAGTTTCTTGCGGGGTTTCTTCTCAGCAGATGTCACCTTTCAAAGCGCTGGTAGATTTAGGCATGTGAAAGAGACCGTATGGCCTACTTGCAAAAAAAATAATTATTAATTTTCACCCAAACACCCACTCACAGACTCACTTACTCACTCACACACACTCACACTTACTCTCACACTCAAACACTCACTCACTCATGCACTCACTCACTCACTTATTCATTGACTCACTCTCACGTATACCCCATTCACCGTCACCAATTTCATCTGAAGGTTTAGTTTCGTTTACTCTTCAGAAAGAGCGCAATGACGACTATAGAGCCGGCATACGCGATTCAGCGTCACCGATCCGAGCGCGATTCATAGCGAATGGAGCCGAGTATACCCGATTCAGCGTAACCGATTTGAGCGTGACGGTTCAGTTTCGTTTACCCTTCAGAAAGAGCCCAAACGCGCGTAAAGAAGTTTTCGCTTCAAAAACCGACTTCAAACCCCCTTTCAATAGGAATAAGTAACTATTGGCCTTCGTTAATCAATTATAGTAGTAATTCTTTCCCAAGTCCCGATCGCATTACCTCCTTATCTGACGAACAAAGCCATTGTCTTTCATTGTTAAGTGTAAGCGCCAAGCGCTACTTTGAAATAGCGCAATAATAAGCAATTTTATAACTATAAATATCCTTATATACACAAATGGAGTAACATAAATAAAATACAATAATATAACATAAATAAAGTGCACAATTAAAAATAAATTAAGTATATTAAATATCTAAAAAAATAAATGATGTTAAACAAATAATATTTAAATTAATTATACAATTGCTTATTATTTTTAATTTAAATTACAAGGTAATTATTTGGTTTACATTATTTTATTATTTAGTAATTACGTTGTATTATTATACCTTCCGTTTAATATATTTATGAATAAAATAATTATTGTGCACTTTATTTATGTTATATTAAGTATATAACTAGTTTAACTAAGTTAGTAAAGTACATTTGTAATTTGCACTGTTATTTTATTTTATTCAATCCTAAATTATTATGTATATTCATATTTGTAAACGAGTATCAAATTCTGTTAGTTATTCTATGCTTCCATGGTCACTTTACTGCTGTCGTAAATACAAAATGTTCAACACCTGACATACCCTGTGTTTTAACATTTTTTATCACTGACGAGTTCCGCTGGGCATTTGTGGTCTTCATTATCAGTTCCACTTCACCAAATAATTATTTTGGAACGGAACAAGCTTGAGAAACAGAAAATAACAAAATTGCTAAATGTGTGCCTATACAATACAATTTGAGGAGTTCCATCAATCCTTAATGATCATCATCAGATCTTGGTTTTGGATTTTAATAGGACACTTTAAATAAAAAAATATCATAGCAATCGGTTTATATTTAACGGAGTTATGCATGGATATAGATAAAAAAAGGCGACGAATTACGAACCTCTTCCTTTTTTGAAGTCGGTTAAAAACGACTTTAAATTGCAAAATCTCGCAAGTTATATATAATAGGAAAAAAAAAACTACTTTTTATAATTTCTTACACATTTTTAAGTTCAGGAACTAAGAACTTAGAGGATCTTAAACCCTGTTTTTTATCTAAGTTTAAACCAAAAACATATATAAACGCATGTAGGCGTTGATCATTGCTTTGGCCAGCATGAAATTACCCATCGTTTTTATTAACTTTACCCACAGGAAAGATGCAATTTATATCTTACCGTGTGTATTACTCTAATAACTTAGGTGACAGCAAGTTGCCACGTGAGCGCAGTGCAGGCATTGTGTAACGCCTAGAACGTGATCCGCCTGCAGCGAGAACAGCTGGCTTATTCGAACGACACCACGACCCGCGCCCATCCAATATTTATGGCACATTGTACCCTCCACCTCTTATTTTACGACTAGCATCTAGCTCTAGGAATTTAAATGAACAAGTCGTACTAGAATAATGTTACCTCCAGATATTTGCTTTCACGTCAAAGATTTATCTAAGAGTGTTTTGGTAAATATGAGCAAGAATATGTTGACATAGCATGGTGCATGGTAAAATTTATCATTCTCTTTCTTTCTTCTTCTTTGTCCTTCTCTGCTCCCATTACTTGGGGTCGGGTTTCCTGACTCTTTTGCGTTAAGTAAATGTATCTTGAGTTATCGGTTCTGGTAGCTGGGCTTGTTTCAGGTCTCTCTTAATGTTCGACCACCAAGTGGCCGGAGGGCGGCCTCTGCCTATATTTTTATCACGCAATCTCAGAGCACTTTGCACTACATGGTCTTCGTTGCGTCTTTTTATATGTCCGTACCATCTGAGGCAACTTTCAGCAAGTTTATCGGTTATTGGCGCGATCTTAAAGCTTCCTCGTATGTGCTCGTTACGAACCCTATCCAGTCGCGTTACGCCACCCGCCCACCTTAGCATCTTCATTTCACTGACATGTACTTTTTGTTCATGTGTTTTCTTGGCTGTTCATCACTCAGCTCCGTACATTAGCGCCGGACGAACTGCTGATTTATAAACTTTGCCTTTTGTCTTTATAGGCATACGAGGGTCACAGAACACTCCGGTCAGCGTTCTTCGTTTTGGCCATGCGACGTATATTCTATGTTTAACCTCGGTATCTATATTGGCGTCTTGGGTAAGCATATAATCTAGGTAATTGAATTTACTTACTGTTGGGATAGGTGTTGCTCCAATATAGATTGTTTCCGCTACATGGGCACTTCATGTATTCTGTCTTGCTTCTGCTAACGCGTAGGCCGTATTTTTCTGAGGTCCACGTATTAAGGACTTCCTGCAGGTGTTGTGCGGTGTCTGCAGCGAGAAAAATGTAGTCAGCATAGAATATGGTCCATGGCAATGGTGACTTGATATCTTTAGTGAAATTGTCCATCACTAGGTTAAGTAGTAGTGGGCTAAAAGCAGAGCCCTGATGGATGCCAACCTTGACCTGGAATTCTCTGCTTAACCCAGTCAGACTAAGGACCCTCGTGTTGACGTTACTGTACATGACCTAGATGATGTTTACGTAATACTTTGGTACGTTTTGGACTCACAGTGCCTGCCATACTAGTTTGCGTGGTACACGGTCAAACGCCTTTTCAAGGTCAATAAATGCTAGGTGGAGGTCTTTGCGGTTGATTCGACAATTTTCCATTAGAATCCTGATAGCCTGAATAGCATCTGTGGATGTGCTGAAACTAAACCGATTCGGAGATCTTACCTTAAGAGATGTGTGTGAGACGCTCCTTGATGATGCGTACCCAAATTTTCATCGTATGCGAGGTTAACTTTACACCTCTGTAATTTTCACACTGTGCCACATCCCCCTTTGGGTAATATGTATCATTCAAACGATTTTTTTTAAAATCTTTATTATTCTTAAAATTTCATTAGCCAGAACAGAATAGCTGAAAGAAAGTTGTCATGGACTAGAACGAACGCAAAGACAAGTAGGTAATACCTACTTGTCTTTGCCTTTGCGTTTGCGTTCAATTTGCTATCAACTGTTCATATTCAGCACCAACTTCTAGAAAAAAACTTAGATACTGATGGCCTAACTAACTTTTTGGGTACTTTCGTACTGCCTTCGTGGATGCATTTGCATAATAAGAAACATGATTAATTATAGATGAAAATTTTGTGAGATTGTAATAATAACTATAGTACTTCCGGTTAGCTTAACCGCTCATATTCGCCGTAACAGACGATATTTTGACGAGTTTTGCAATAGAAACGATTTAAAGACTGATACTAGGGGAAATCGAAAAGAAATTCCAACGATCATTTTGATTTTGTCTATGGAACAAATTCGACTTTATAACTTTTTAATACAATAGAATGTCACTTTTGAAAAGGCTGTCAACTGGCAGTTTACTAATTATTTATACAATATTAACAAAATCGAAAAACCAAAACGGGATAAAAAACGAAGGAAGAAACGAGATGGCGCCTTACAAAATTTTATGAACTTTGGGATCACGTTTCTCGAATAAGACGCACGTTACATATGGAAAAACTATTGAAAACTATTTTCTAGATATGGGAATCGAAAAGTAGCATAAAAATTACCACTTTCGCTGCGTATTTTATCAATAATCAGCTTAAGAAAATTCGTCATTTCACTAGGCTCGGCCATTGTCGGGAACAATCGGGACTCCTCGCTACATATCGTCAAGTTGAGCAATTTAACATCAACCAAACAGTGTTGCCAATTTAGTAACTTTGTAGCAAAATTTAGCATCTTTTCAGCTGATTTAGGAACTAAAATCTCTAGCACATTTTTTGCAACTTTTGTTATTCGGGCTTTTTTTAAAGGTAAGTTAGATAATATAGAAGTCACATATTACGTTTAAATAATATTTTAACAATTGAACAGATATTTTATTTTGAATTAGCCTTTTTATGGTACATTTGACAACCGTACATAATTGTTTAACGCTTAAAATTCTGTTCAGTTGTTGGTGAATTCGGCACTAAAATAACCGTATCGTGGTGTCATCAATGCTGGGCAAGCACCTGGGAGACCCAGTTTAACTTCATAATTGTAAAATAACAATTGAGATTTTTTATGATAATCGATTATTAAAGCAGCTTAATTATATGTCCCTTATTTTTGCTCATATTTTACACCTTTTGTTAACAACATTCCAAAATATTTAATAATTTTTGGCATCTTCTAGACTTCCATTTAGCAACTTTATAATTTAAGAGTTTGCAACACTGCGATAAAATGTCACAGCACGTAGTGATTCATATTGGTACTCTGTGTGACATGACAACTGACATAATTCAAAACCAGTTTCAATCAAAACAAATAAAATAATTTTATTTGCGTAAAATTATGTTAATAAACTAGATGCTAAACTATTAATTGTGCTAGGTGCCAATAATGTCATATACCTTTTAAAAGAAGGCAAGCGAAATCATACGCCTACTTTAATGTTTAAACTAAATTTATTAGGCAAGTACAAAAAATGTCAGGACTTTACATAAAATAAAATTAATGGTTCGTGGTCGTGGTTCTGTGATGCCCAGAACTGACTTTCAGGGCTTGTATTTGACGTTGCCTAAACGATATCGCAAATTATTTTAAAACCATCGCGACATCTATCTAGAAAAATCCGTCTAGGAGTAACTGCATGATGCGTGCACAGAGAGACAGACTAAAACTCTAGAGACAACTTCCAATTTTTTATTCTTCATTACATTCAATGTACGAACGCTTCCCTCCTATAGTTTTATTATAATTACTTACGTCCTTATCCCAGACTTAAGTAGTACGTATCTGCAAAGTTTCATCAAAATCTTTCAATTCATAGTGTTTTATATTTTACAGGAGATCTGAACAAACAGCAGGATGTACTTTCAATTAATCGGGAACGTAGGAAATTTAATGTTTACAAAATAATAAGAATGTTATTTTACGGAACATTTCCGGTAACATCCTTAAATGATAAATTATTGCAGAAGATTAGTTTATATAGAAGATATTAAATGTTGAGTTTCTTGATTGAAGGTACACAAAGACAAACCCTTTATATTATATTAAACTACTATTTCATTCACGCGAGCGGAGCTGCGGGTACATCTAGTTAGGTATAAGCACGATATATATAACTATTTATGGCCGTAATATGTTTACAAAAGCAATCAATGCAATATTAGTTCAATAATTGTAGAACTTTTATTACTAAGTATGTCTTTTTGCTGCGCATTTCAAAGCTAACTTTCACGTATTCACAATGTGTACTTATGTACAATAAAATTTGTCTTCGCGAATATAAGCGGTTGTAAGGAAAAATCGACAAAATGAGTGCTGATGACCAGTCTAACTTTAACGGGATCTACTGGTGTTCCTGATGGATGACTGTCTCTGATGACGGTAAGTATTGAATTGTACCGCTTGTCAGATGTAAGTAACTTCTTCGAGCAATATTGCAGTTAGGTCAATAGCTAATGAGTAAGTAATATAGGTATGATATTGTTAAAATTTATGTCTTGAATAGTAAATTACCCATGGTGCGGAAATATTGTCGCACAGGCGGCAAGGCCGGACGCGCGGGGCGCAGTTTGGCGACGCCCGGTATCGCCTTAATAGTCGGAAGCTTGTTACCTGTTTATATACTCATTTACTTATTAGTTAATGTTCTTAGAAACCAAAGTTACCATGTTTTTATTTAAAAAAAATCAAAAATAGAAATCTGTTCATAGTTATAACTAGGCATCGGAGTTTTCGTGGCAATTTAAAAATAGAGTGCAGTGCGTTTTTAGTTTAGGTATTTTTTGATAATTGAACGAATGAATGACTGATTTATTTGTCTAAGTTCACTCATACCCGTATGAAATTTTACGTAAAATACAAATAAGTTTGTTGATCAATACTTTCACGAATCTCCTCCGTGAAATGTTAATAATATTCCTATTATTTTCAACAAAGCAAACTTTTTTCTTGACAAAGCAGTCCCTTCCAAATAATTTATAATTTAATAACGTTATTATTGAGAAAGTAACACAACACTTACTTGATTTTGTTAATTAGAGTGGCCAAATAACTAATAACTACTTCTACTACCCTATCAAGCAAAGCAAAGTAGATATGTATCTATAGGCTTTTCTCCGTGCCATTCGTCTACTTAGCATGGTCGGGTCGTACATAATCCTACTTTTTTCCCTTCAGGAAAGATTTTGTTAATAAATAAATAAATCAGGGGACAATCTTTACACAAATCGATCTAGTCCCAAAGTAAGCTCTAAAGGCTTGTGTTATGGGTACTAGACGACGATATAAATACTTATATAGAGAAATAAATACTTAAATACATAGGTAACATCCAAGACTCAGGAACAAACATTCGTGCTCATCACACAAATATTTCTCTATATATATATATTATATCTTCACATCATCCTTTTTATTTTGTTTCTGATAGATAAAAGTGTACTATAAATACGTGTTTCTTTCTTTATTTTAATTATCTTTAACAATACTGGTTAAGTAAATACATTATGATATTAATAACATGAATCAATAAGCTAGACAATAATACCGTCGTGATAAATGTAATTTAACATAACCATTCATTCATTTCATTCATTTCGTTCATTTCATTCATTTCGTTCTTTTCATTCAATTCATTCATTTCATTCAATTCAATTTCATTCATTTAAATTTCATTCATTTAATTATAAAATCGAACAACGACTCCACTGCACTCTAATTTCGAATTTTCAGAAAACCTCCGTACCCTAGTGATAATATTTAAAGCATTTTAGCAATTTAATGCAAAAATTGATAATGCAGCCATTAACCGTAAAATAGCCACGAAACTCCTTCATAATATTAGTCGAAATTGTTATGCGCTCGCCGGAAAACTGAACAAGAAAGTTCAACAACTCGTTACGCCGCGAAACTAACATAATTGGAACGGTAAGTTTGCCGCCAAATGTGTCGCAGTACGGAAGGAGATGGAGATCTATTTTCAACTAGGAACGAGGCTACCGCCAACTTCTACATGAAGATCCCCGGCAAATCAGTAAGACTTCATAAAAATTCGAGATGAGATCGAATACAAAGTTTCCTTTGGGTTGTCTAAATTGAATGATCGTTATAATAAATATGCCAACTCAACGATTCCTCAATGTTTTTATGGTTCTTTTATCACGAGTTCATTTGAATTTACAATTCTTAAAGTTTGGTGCATTTATTCGGGCGAATTTTGTATGACTCTGTGTAAAATGAAACTAGTTTTTAGGGTTCCGTAGGTACTTAAAAGTAAAAAGGAACCGTAATGGTGAGACTTCACTGTCTGACCGTCTGTACGTCACAGAGTATCGAGTATCTCAGTAACTACTATTGATATTTATTTGAAAATTGGAATGGTTATAATCTTGCGTGCCCCCAAATATAGTAGGACTAAAATGTTTGAATACATTTTAAAATTTTCTTGTTGGCATATTTTTTATTTACTAGAATATACTAAAAATTATCCCGCCCCTTATCCCCAAAAAATAAACGGTATGACCTTTGGAAGGTCATACACAAAAGTTGCATCTATGCAACCTCTAGGAAGGAGCTGGCGAAAGTTATTTCTTATTTTATTTCATAAGTAGGTTACCTAGTTATTAACCTCTTCAACACCACGTCAAATACAAAAGTTGTCCCTCACACGCCAAGCAGGTCCAAGAAGTAACGCTATTTTCAACCTTTCGTAAAACACTCGAAGGGCTCTTTTACCCTGTATGTCCTGACGATTGATTCCGTTTTCGGCACATTCCTTTTTGGACATATTCCGTTTTCGACATATTCTTGTTTCGGCACATTCCGTTTTCAGCATAAATCATTATATACAACAAATTAAATAATCCTAGGTATAGTTTTATTTTATTTTCAGGAAATAAGTATATATGCACTTAAAATATGCAAATAATGTAAAATGAATATTTAAATAAATAAAGTAAAAAAATAAAATATAAATATCATGCAAGAAAGAAACACAAAAAATATTTTCCAATGGTGAATACTACATACTATTATACCTCATCGAATAAATATTGCTTGAAGTAATATTTTACATATGTAATAAATAAGTGTAATGTAAGTTCCTGTTATCTCGCTCTCTCGCTTTGCTTGTCATAGAGATAAATACGAAGTTTCCCGACAAAAATTAAATGAAACATTAACCGCCACACCCGTAGATGGGAACATCTCGAAGAGTCATAATTCCGAAAGAATCATTATTCTGAAATTTTAAAACATACTTACCCACAACAGATTCCTAATACAAGGTAGACGGCAGTGAAATAGTAAGGTAATTTTTGTAATAAGGATCTTATCAATTGAAGAGCATATTAGCACTGGCCACTTATAACGACGTTTAATATAATATTTTACTAATAAATATTACTTTATTTTATTACGCAAGCAAAGTCAAAAGGATTTCATAGTATAATTTATTTACTAAAATGTGCCGAAACAAGAATATGCCGAAAACGGAATATGTCCAAAAAGGAATGTGCCGAAAAAGGAATCAATCATATAGGTATACGTCGCGCGCCGTTGGCGTTGAAATGATTTTTGTTTTTATTTTGTAGGATTCTGTACTTAACAGGTACTGTCGGTTATTCACAGGTAAGTACGGGACCCACGGCACGTGAGTCAGGCTCGCTCTTAACCATTTTTTATTTTTTTGCTTCGTTATTTCGACGTCATTTTAATGATGAATTGACACTGTCAATAGGCAGGCCCTGCAGGCCCGTTTTATCGACGCGCGGCGGTCTCGTTCGACTTTCGTAGTTCAATGCTCCCATAAATAAACCAGACCGCGCCCAGGTGCCATGGACACACTTTCAAATTACTTATTTTCGACTTGAACCACAGAAATACTATAATTCTTAAGGTTTGTGAGTGTGTGTGTGTGTGTGTGTGTGTGTGTGAATTATTATGTTTGTTACTCCTTTATGCTTCAACGACTGGACGGACTTGGATACAATTTGGAATAAAAATAGGTTATCCGTGGATTAAAAATACTTTATAATCCGCAAAAGTTTAAAGTACGCTAGGGAATAATTATAATCAGATTCCACGCGAGCAAAGTTGTGGGCAGAAACTAGTGATTTTATAAACACCTATTTATGATATTGAACTTTGCAGGACTAAGTCATTTTTGTAACAGTTATACACTATTTTTTTGGCAACTAATCTTCATGCTGCGGTCGTTAGCTTTTAAGTTCTAAGAGTCGGGCTTTTGATCCAAGATTTTTGACTACATCTGACAAGAGCGTATGATATAGCAAGACGCCGCTGGAATTATCTGATAAATAAGGCTGCAAAGCGTATAAACGGCTAATTTAAAGTCTGGTATGGTTAGTTTAGGTGCTTCCATTTGAAATTCAGGGATTTTGATCCCCATTATGTATGACATTTATACATCGTGTATTGTTTGTTGCAGTGCACAGCGTGACCCCCGGCATGAGGTCGGGGGAGGGCGAGGGCTCCGAGCTGGCGGAGTTCGGTGCGCGCTGGCCGCCGCCCTACGGGCCGGGCTACGGCTGGACGCGCTCCGCCACGCCGCAGCACCCGCCGCAGCACCACCTCGCGCGCCACTCGCGCTCGCAGCAGGTACACACACACACACACACACACACACTCACACTACATGCAACATGTGTCGACGTGGTGGCAACGCCGCGCCAAGGCCCCCTACGGGCTGGGCTACGCCAGGACGCGCTCCGCCACGCTGCAGCACCACCTCGAGCTAAGCCTGCTGTTGCTACGCCGTAGCAGCTCTACACAGTTGTTGAGATTGGTTGTTCGTGCGATACCTTGTGGTATACCACGTCTACAGTAAAAAGAGCGCTGACGGTCATACATTTTATATGGCTGTCAGCGTTCTTTTTACTGTAGACGAAGTATACATTCAGAGATATGTTAAAAGTGTGAATTGAATAGAATCGATCACCTTATGAAAGGCCTTTGTACGCTCGTGCATGTAACTTTCAAAAGAGACCTGTTTTGGCTTTTCATTAGGCGGGCTGTGTTACTTATCATTAAATAATAATACTACCTACGTGCTTAGATAATCTTGAATGCTCGGGCTTAAAGTTTTAGTAGCAGGCTATGTAAATATCCAACCTAAAGATAGTCTGTACGTATATTACGTAGCAAGAACCAAACGCTAAGTAAGACAAAGGTAGTTGAAAGGTACAATGTTGCCGATTTTTAGGGTTCCATACCCAAAGGTTAAAACGGGACCTTATTACTAAGACTCCGCTGTCCGTCCGTCTGTCTATCCGTCTGTATCTCACCAGGCTGTATCTCATGAACCGTGATAGCTACGCTGTTGACATTTTCACAGATGATGTATTTCTATTGCCGCTATAACAACAAATACTAAAAAAACAGCATAAAAGAAATATTTATGGGGGCTCCTATACAACAAGCGTGATTTTTTGCTCGTTTTTGCTCGATATTGATAACGGCAACAGGTAGACGCTTGAAATATGCCCAGAATATTTAGTTATATATTCACTTGAAAAATAAATAATTAAATTTAAATAAAACGAATATTTAAGGGGGGCTCCCATACAACAAACGTGTTTTTTTTGCTTGATTATAGATAATGGTACGGAACCCTTCGTGCACGAGTCCGACTCGGACTTGGCCGGTTTTTTCATTGGCGCCATTTCTATGATATAAGTGAGCTTTCCCATCAGAATGTGCTTTAACAGGTGTGGTATGACGCATGAATGATTGCAGGACAACCGGCACACGAGCTACGAGGCGGAGGACGCGCGGGGGCGCGCGCGCGGCGGCGTCTACTACTCGCCGCCGGGCACCTCGTACACCATAGTGGAGCGCCCGGCCTCCTCGCACGGCCACCACGCCTCCTACTCGCAGCACTACGCGGGGAAACTCTCCCGCCAACCTTATCTTGGTTCTTCCACAATAGGAAATAGTACAGGTAGTTCAACCGCTTTTGGGCATGTATTTAATACGAATTCAGCGGCCTTAACATGCATGCCACAAAAATATATTTATTTATTTATTTATTTATTTATTTATTTATTTATTGCGTACATGTAGTTTACAGGGTGGTGAAAATACAGTAAATGGGTGTCATACATGCTACCTCTGCAGAGGTGTAACAATTTTTCATAAAATATAGCCTATTCTATTTAGTAGTCTTTTAATTCTAGTAAGTAAATCTAGTGATATCTGACTCATGCAATTAATAATGTAAGTAAGTTATATAAAGCAACTTCAAGTTATTCATATTTGAAAACAGGGTTTGGGTTTTAAGGTTATATTAAACCCGTTTATCTCTATGACTATTTCCTACGTTGGCACTAGTGTGAGAGAGACGCACTTAACACTCTCACCGCTACACATATATAGATTTTTCTGGTAAAGCATGCCATGCGGTCCGCGCCCGCATACCCACACCGCTATAGATGGCGTGCGTCTGCGTCACTCGAAAAAGTTACGCCCGCCGGCGGACCGCATGGCGGTGAGAGTGTTAGAGATAAGACGGTCTATCTTATCTTTGTGTCATGCATGTTAGGGCCGCAGTGTTATTCCGGGCCACTATTGGACATTGTCTAAAGCGATATTGCAACCGGTCAGTTTGTATATCGGTATATTTTGTTATTATCTTCCTTTGCCATGAAGAAACAGGTAGAATATTATATAAAAACCGAATAATTACAAAATCGATTTGAAAATGTCCAAATGGTATAGGCCCTGTACTTTACTCGCTCCTTATGGATTACCTCAACTAGCATCTTAATGTGGCAAGTCAAACACAGCATGTCTGTTTGTCTTTTATTACACAGTACAGTGTTTATCTTACAAGTAGGACTGTAGTGCTGGGTTGTTTTGCGTTTTCCGTAAAACGAAGCTGAACCGTTTTTTGGCTGAAAAACGTTTCCGAAACCAATTTTTTTACAAACCGTTTATTTCAAGTTTGCAGTTTTGCACTGCGTTGGTTTTAGACAACAGTACAACTGCGCCTCTATTCGGGAACGCTAGGTGATTCTGTAGCGATTCGTAAACGAGATTTCTCATCCCACTCTTCCGCACGACACGTAATGCGTAAAAGTGAGATGAGAAATCTCGCTCACGAATCGCTACAGAATCAGTTAGCGTTCCCGAATAGAAGCGCTGTTATCAATGCAAATCAGCGTCCATGGTTTCTCGTTTCTCGCGAGAACTAGTTATCTACTGTTATTGAGTGAAGTTTGTTTTTTGTCCGTTGTCGTCATTCGTTTCATGCGTTTGTGAAATGTCCATTGACGAAAGAAACAGTTTTTCTATAAAAGCTGTTTTTAAAAACTGTTATTGAAAAAAAAATAACGCCTTAGCACTACTGGACTGCTGGAGGCACTGAGAAATATAAAATAAACAGGCATGTTGGCCTACCCCAGGCCTATATTCATGTCCATGTTCGCTCCCTACCCACCGTTCTACAGTAAACAACCGATTTTCATAATGCGCAATAAATAAAACTGCAATGTATAGAAATGCAATGAATGACCTTAGCAATCCGAAACAATTGGAAAAACTTAATCGGGTGCACATGCGATTGAATGCCCCCCTGCGGGCGTAATTGAGCCGCGCCGGGCGGCAATTACGCGCCCGCTACGAATATGTTTTTAAGTGCGCTACGGGAATATTATCGTTGAAGAGTAAAGTAAACCTTGTGCGACCCGCTGCGCGTGATAAAGCACGCCGAGTAGGAATGTAGGTACAAAGTGGGGTTAAAACCACGCGACACGAATAAAATTTTCGGTTTACCCGACTTCATCGTCGGCTGTTACGACTGTGCGTTTAAGGATGTGTACCCAATATTTCGATTAGTATATTTTTCGCTGAAATTGAATAGTATGATAATATTAGTCGTTTCGCATAAGTGTAATAAAAAATAAAACCACTTTACCGTTCTTTTAAAGGAGATAAATGACATTTAAGATTACATGTGTTATATGCTGTGCCTGTGTAATTTATACCGGAAGATGATTAAATTACAAGAAAAAGCGAAAAATGTTTCTGTCTCTTAGTACTTTTATAATCAGAAAATGTATTTTCTATAACTTTGTACTCTCCTCGATTATTCGATGACAAAAAAAAATGTCGTTACCGTTGTTCCCACGGAAATATTCTTGATTGAATTTCCATGTGTCCGGGCCGTTTCAAAAACTGCATATTGATTGGTTATGACTCGAGTAGTCAAATCAGGTTCTGATTTTATTTCACATAATAATAATTATTAATAATCACACAATATGTACATTTTAAATCATTATTCGTACAAAATTACTCATTGCCGTTATTTGGTGCAAATGAAACAGAACTTGAAAAATAAAATACATGTACGGCGGATTTGACGTGGCATACATCCTTAAAATGCCTTCATTAGAGCAGGATCAGTTTTGTCAGCCAGATTCATTCTTCCCGCCAGCCATTCCAGCGCCTATAAAAAATACGGCCTATTCAGGTTATGGTTCGCAAGCCAGTAACAGATTTTCTTGACCTATTCCCTCTCGAGCGATAACTGTTAAAATGCTTCAAAGAGTTGTATCATGAAGCCTCGTGAATGTAAGGTGCGGTGCCATGGGTGGGAAGAGGTGAGGTGACTTAAACACACGTAGCTTTATTTTTTTATTTTTTTACCTGGTTGGATTCTGGTATTCCTCTGCTGTACTGGATGTGAAAAAATAGCATAGAATGCGTGCAGATGCTGGCATGTCGTAAATGTCAACTAAGGGACGGGTCCTCTCCCACATGGTGGACTATCTGTATGGGCGATGGGCTGTCACCGTACGGTTCAGCATACTACCTAAGGACTAATTAATTAATCGAACTTGGACACAAGTAGTCTTGTGGCTCTGCCCACCCCATTAGTGATTTCGATCGTGATTACATGTATGTATGTGTATGTAATTCTGGTGGTTAAAGGATGGAATCCTAAGTTTTTTGAGATGTTTTTTGTAGCAGGTGCAACAAGTCTCCGCAACAGTAGTTCGCACTTGAGCGCGAACGGTAAGAAGCGGCCTATCTCGCCGGAGCAGGTGCTGCGGCTGTTCGGGCAAGGCGGCGCCGCGGCGCTCGGCAAGGCGCTGCCGCCGTCGCACGCGCCCGCGCCGCTGCCCGCGCCCGCCCGCCGCCACTCGCCCGCCAGCAGCCCCAGCAGCACTACGCACCATGTGAGACCCCGAATTCAATACCAGCAGCTCGCTTTTGTAACACAATTGGTATCGCAAAGTAAACCTATCGGACTCTAGATACGTCGAGTGACGTCTACATTGATTTACTTTACGAGCCAAAGCTATACCAATTGTGTTTATTCATTTAATTGTTAAGAACCACCAGTGGTTGATACAATAACACATGGATTATACATAAGTCATCGTGGGAGAAAAATTTAAGTGTCCAACCTATTAAGGCGACCACAACATGCCCTGTATTATCATACTATTTTACACAGTTGAGCTTTAGGGCTGTGCGACAGGCTCGTATTATTATGCGCTCAAGCTTAAGACTACACTCAAGTAAACATTTTATTATTCTAAAAACCTCACTTGACTGCCTTAGTCTTGAGCGCGTTCTATTAATCTGGGCTTAGGTTACCGCTCTGGGCCTCTATTCGGGAACGTTCAAGCGATATTGTTGCGGCTCGTGAGCGAGATTCGCATCCCACTCTTACGCATTACGTATCGTGCGAAAGAGTGGGATACCTAAGAATCTCGCTAGTGCGTCACTACAATATCGCTTGGACGTTCCCGAATGGAGGCGCTGCATGACGTTCAGTTTCGCACAAATTGGTTTTCTGATTTTCTATGCGATGGTATTAGGCACATCGTCTAGCGTGTACGTGAGAATTGCTTCAATCTGAGACACGATACCTAGGTACATCAGAATCGGAAAAATCTAACGAAAATGTATGTGCGTGCATGCTAAGTTTTCCAATGCTAATGCTATATATACATTTTTGTTTGTTACTACTGTTCTATAAACTCTGGAAGCCTGGCCTTGGGAATCTATCCGCAGGTTACAGTTACAGATCTCTTGACTCACGAAGTCGTGCCCCTCCACAGCAAAAAGGATGATAAGGAAAGAGATGACCTTATAGGATGAAATGTGGGTGTGGTGGATGTGTGTGTGTGTGGAAGAGGCGCGACTTTGCGAGTGAACAGATTTATTCGGCAAGTATGTAGACCTGAGTTAGCTTGGGTTGGGATACTGATAATCAAAATACAAATATTGTTTTTTTTTTTTGAGTTCTATTTGAATCAGTCATTGGCCACAACTAGATATACGAACTCATTTAATTAACCCTGAGGTTAACATTTATGGTGAAAGCGATTACTGATTAATAATTGGAGACTTTGCTTCAAGGCCAAAGACAATGCACTAGATCAGGGGTGTTCAAAGTCCGGCCCGCAAAGGAAAAAGCTCGTAATGAAAAAAGTTTGCCCGCCTCTGCATTAGATAATAGACGCAGCATGCATTTATATAATGCATTGAGAACACGCTTATCACAGACGGGATTGACGTAGCAAATGAATTTAACACTTTCTTTTCTAGAATTCCCATTGAAACGACTAGATGTTTAGCTTCCTCTTCCAATACTGCCGGTCTACTACTAAATGAATACATTAGTCTTAGTAATATATCTCATTTTAAGTTCTCCCACGTTTCTGTCATAGACATTTTAAAGACGTTCAAATTGTTAAAGGTGAAGAAAACGGAAGACTTATGGGGCGTATCAGTTAAGGTTCTTGATTCTATTCTAGACGTCGTTGCGCCATCTTTAGCCCTTATATTCAATAGTTGCATAGATGAAGGCATCTTTCCCGACTTAATGAAATTCAGTAAAGTAGTACCCATTTTCAAATCGGGCAAAAAGGATAATCCTTCTGATTACCGCCCTGTGTCAATTTTGCCAGCGTTTAGCAAAATATTCGAAAAAATAATGCTAACGCAGATGTTACAACATTTCAACTCTAATAAAATTTTACATCCACAGCAGTTTGGATTTACTAAGGGTAGGTCTACCACCGACGCGGGTGCTAGCTTAGTTAAATTCATTTTAGAGGCTTGGGAAGACTCACACGATGCCATTGGTGTCTTCTGTGACCTTTCCAAAGCTTTTGATTGTGTAGATCATGACACTTTAATTCGAAAATTAAAATTCTATGGCATTTGCGGCGATGCCCTTCAACTCGTTAGATCTTATCTTACACAGAGATTGCAGAAGGTATCAGTTAACGGTGCAGTATCTGCAGAGACTGTGGTGGAAATGGGAGTGCCCCAAGGATCAATTCTTGGCCCTTTCCTGTTCCTTGTCTATGTAAATGACCTTCCTTACATGGTAAGCCAAACATCAGGCATAGTCATGTTTGCAGACGATACTTCTTTGCTGTTCAAGGTAAATAGGAAGGATACCGAGCTCACTGAACCAAACAACACTCTGTCCATGATTTCTAAATGGTTTGCTGCAAATAATTTGTTACTTAATCCTAAAAAGACCAAATGTATTAAATTTTCTTTAGTAAACACACCAGATGTTAATGCACACTTGAATATTAAATTAGACGGTCAAAACATTGAATTTGTAAAGTCAACTGTTTTTCTAGGATTAACACTTGACTCAAAACTGCAGTGGGGTTCCCATATTACAGCCATAGCGAGTAGGTTGAGCTCTGCTGCGTTTGCAGTCAGACAAATGAGGCAATTAACTGATGTAGCGACGGCAAGGTTGGTTTACTTCGCGTATTTCAAAAGTATTATTTCATACGGTTTAATTTTATGGGGATCAGCTGCTGACTTAGAGTCTATTTTTATTTTACAAAAAAGGGCCATCAGGGCCATATATAACATGGGCACCCGCGAGTCACTGAGGGAATTTTTTAAGGAAATTGAAATACTAACCCTGCCTTCGCTATACGTATTTGAAATAATAATGTATGTCAGAAAAAATATATACAATTTTCCTACAAATGTAGATAAGCCAAAGGCTACTAGAAATACCGGAAAGCTTAAAGTACCAACTTATAGACTGGCTAAAACTAAAAAATCATTTCTAGGAAATTGTACACGTTTTTACAATAAAATACCTAAAAACATAATAGAACAAACAGACACAATGTTCAAATCTACTGTAAAGCGAATTCTTATTTCTAGGGCATATTACTCAGTAAAAGACTACGTCATGGACAGGGACGTTTGGCTTAAATCGTGACCTGCACTGGCGATCCCTGGGTCTCGATGGGCGTACCTGCTGTGGTATATACTTAGATTTGTATAAAACTGTAGACATCATTGTTGACTTATATGTGTACTGATTTGAAAAAATGATACCTCACCGAGTTTCTTGCCGGCTCTTCTCAGTAGAGGTTTTTTTCCGAACCGGTGGTAGATTCATTCCTTGACCTTCATAAGAGCTTGTAAAAGCCTAAATTGAATAAAGATAGTTTGACTTTGACTTGACTTTGAATTGATCATGACTTCAAGGGTAGTGAGTGACTCAGTTACTGTATTAACAATGAGCCTTAAAATTGCCAGTCGGCTTACTGGAAGGGCGCGGGGTGTCGCAGGTGTAAATAATTCTAGAGTGAGGTCGCGCTAGTCGATACTGCTACTTTATTCATTACCACCGTGCCAGCCGTTTAGGGAAGGGAATGAAACGATGGACATGACCACACACAATAACTTTCGCTTCTTACGTATTTGTAAAAACTCCCGCTGCCAATGAGAGAGCATGGAATTAAATATAGATACCTCTTATTTCACAAACGCGTCAAATGCTGACAATATCAGATATACCTATCTATTTGTTGACTTTTGTACGAAAAGACGAGGTTAACGATTATGTTAGATTGTCAACATCCTCCTCCTGACTCCTCTGCTGCACTGGGAGTGAGGAAATAGCATAGAATGCGTGCAGATGCTTATCATCCTGGCATGTCGTATAAAAGTCGACTAAGGGACGGGTCCTCTCCAACATGGTGGACTATCTGTAAGGGCGATGGGCTGATCACCTGTCACCATACGGTTCAGCATACCATCTTAGGACTAATTGATCGAACGTGGCCACAAGTTAAGTAGTCTTGTGGCTCTGCCCACCCCATTAGGGATTTCGGGCGTTATTTTTATTATGTAGATTGTCAACATCAGTTGCGTTTATAAAGTAAGGGTCTAGATGAGTAATAAGAAGACCACTGCTCCGTTTTTTTCGAGTCAACTTCGCATAACTTCCTCGTATTTCCCGAGTTTTTGTGAATACAATTATTATTTCTCCATGAAATCAAATCGTTAAAACATTCAGTGCCGAGAACCCGATAGTTGGGTTGACCGTTCGTAGCGCATTTTCGCTACAAAGCGGAAAAACGCTGCTACGTGCTACGCGCGTAGCGGTTGTCGGCAATGAATGTGTTAATACCTCAAATGTGCGATGACTTCGCAAACCATAGGTATACTGTATTACCGAATGTACTTCAAGCTATCGTCATCCTATTTCTGTAAATGCATTCTGGATGCAAACTTAAATTGGTGCTGAGGTTTTTATTTATTTAGTTTGATAACGGTATATTATATACAAAAAAAAAAACATTAATAAATCTGTTGAATTTCAGAACAATAATACTCCTAAATGGAATCATGATGCCGTTTCGTGTTATTAAAATTCCCATACATTAAGGCATGTCCATCATAATTCCGTCGTCACGGTTGTTAATGGACAATCACGTCATCACGAACAGTAGTCAGTCCGCGAACGACGACGGCAGGACACGCCGCGTTTACTTACAAAAAATTAAATATCATATTTCTATTTTTTATTTAATAGTATTTATATTCTTTGGTTTGAATAATGCCCATAGTTTAACCTAAATAGTGTAGAGATTGTTAAAACAACGAGGCAAACAGTATTCTTCTGTCTTTTGTCAGCACTTATTTTTTTCAATCAGTGCTGATACCCGTGTGAAATTCGAAGAAAACGTATTGATTCGTTATAAGCCATGTGTATAATTTCTCGCGGTATAATCAATTAAGCCTTCAACGAAATCGATTTATTGTAATAAAAACCTTTACATTATTTGCGATACAAATAAGTTCTTCAATTAAAACTGGTCCGAAAAAATAACCGCAAAACTTATTAATTAAAATGAAGTGCTAAAATAATTTAAAATAGTGCGTAATGTCCCTTTTCGCGGTGTCGTTTCGTCACGAAGTCTACCCAAAACTAGTTTCAAATTGGATTCATTCGAGCACTATGAGGTAAAGATATGTTTTATTCATTACATTTAGAATATATTGTGGTCATCGATATGGCTTTAAATTCTGTTTCTTGTCAGTAACATGAAAAAATGATTAAGATCGATTGGAGTGAACAAAGCTCTTAACCGACATTTCTGTTAAATAAATAAGGAGAAATAGTTATCACTTCATGTAATCATGGAAAGCGGTGAGCCACAAAGTGGCAAATTGTCTTCTCAACCATCAGGGATTCGAATTTGATAACTCCGCCCTCAGCTCCCATGTCGCACCTGTTGATTCACACTCCAGATAACTTACTTTGTACCTGTCACAAAGGTAGGGAATGAATGAATGATGAAGGATGATGACATACTCGTACGTATACTTCTCATGTGTCGTGAAATGACAGTCGAGCCAAAACTGGAATCTACGAATACGGAGCGTCCCACGGCTATGCCACACGGAGCGAAATTGCTTTTAATATTGAAGACAGGATATTTTGCTACATGGACACTATTTTATTTTAACGTTAGCAAGTACTACTTATTACATATAAAGATTTTGCCTCATTTGGACATCGAACCGACCGAATGTGAGAAATAAGCATTCTGAATTTTCGATCTGTATTCCGATCAAAAAAGTACTTTCTCTCCAAGTCGCATTGCCCTAGGAAAGTGAAAAACCTGCACTCACTGACTACGCGTACACGAATTCGCAGGACATATAATACCAAATAAACGTAAAAACTTGAAATACCGCTTTAACTCACGATTTATTGTCAGGAATGGCCTGACATGTTTTGGACTCATATGGAGTGCAGGGGTTGCTTTGCCCACGACTAAAGTGTAAATTGCTTACTAATAAAGTATAAGTTGCTTATATCAAACAATAAAATCTAGTACATTTCCATATTGAGCTAGATAAATAGACGAATATCCACTCCTCGCGCCGCCGCTATCGCATCCAAGATTCTGAACATGGAAATCGGGTTGTTGGCAGCGAGCCACATGGAAGTGGATTTTACGATAGTTAAGTAACCATAGATCAGGTCGTATATAAACGGTGCTAATTTAATAAAATAAAGTGGATTTAATATGACAAACAAATGTTTCAGTGAACTATTTTGCTTGTATAATATGCACCAAAATTATGAAATTACGATGCAGGATACTTTTGCATTCAATATGTGCTCTTCAACAATTCCAATATAAAAGCGTAAATTATTAAAAATCTTGCTTGTCACTATCAACTGGCAACCCAAATAAGTAAATAGCCCGCAGCTTTGCTCAGGAATAAGGAACCATATAAAACATTAATTATATTAACCTAGCTAACACAAGGTAGGACGACGTTTCTGCCCTCGAGGCATTCATGCATATTCATCTAAACCTTACATCTGAACTCATCATGTTACAATATTCAGGACTTAACTTTCTGGGTACTGTTGACTCACTGTCGTAATTTTGCACGATATTTTTCTTAAAAAAGCCAGCAGCGGAGGCGTTGAAACAAAATCAAATCAAGTAGGTTAAACTTGCCATCACGTTTCAATACACTGACGTTAAAGAGTTGTAGATATATTGAACTTGTATCGATATTGATACTTCGTCTATTGAAGAGAATCTAGTGCCATTATATAAAAAGTTTCCTGGCATAATATGAACCGCTTCGTGTGCGGGCGTCATGGCATGGAAGGGGCGAGGCTGAGGCGCATTTGTACAGCGTCTTTGAGATGCTAAACGCGCTCCAGAAGCATTGTTTGCAATAGCTACTAGAGCTTTATTGCTTATGAACGCCGGGCGCGGGCAATATTCTGCGCTGTGCTCTACAATAATCGCTGCCACTTCTGGAAAAACATTCCATTCACAAATACGTTTTTCCTTTAGATTAGACTTCTTGAATTGATTATTTCAAATTAAATTATTTCGTTGTATGAATGAATAAATATAGTTTTCAATGATTTAAACTTGCTTAACGAAATTTTACGCATTTGCAATACTAACGGTGTATAGATTTGTAGGTTTTTTTTTTGACATAATTAGTGCTAGTTATCAACAAATAAAACGTTTGTGTTGCAACTTCAAAATGCATAGAACAGCGAAAGTTACTCATGCCGTCGCTTATGGCCCTGTATATTTGTACACATTAATAATATAATAAGCATTAAGTATGACATTTCAAGTGTAACTGGCGGCAGCATGACCATGCAAGACACATACCTTAAGAGGGCTGTGAACGAACGGCAAAAATCCCCTTTTTCATACAAAAGGCGATAACGATTTCCGCCCCTTAAATGTTAACCGATTTTGCAAAATTGATATGTTGTCAGTTAGAACAAAATATAGGTCTATACGTTTTTTGAATTTTGATTATAGATCAAGAAAGTCAAGTAATGCCGAAATTAGTTTTGTATGAGAATACTGAAACCACAGTAAAACTGAATTTATTGATTATAGTGAAAAAATCAAAACGTATAGACCTAGATTTTGTTCTGACTGACAAAGTATCAAAAATTGGTGAACATTGGTTAACATTTAAGGGGTGGAAATCATTATCGGCTTTGTATGAAAAGCTGTAGGTCAAACCAAAGACTGCTGATTGTGTATTGGACCGAATTGCGGGAGATGCGCACGTTTTTTCTTTATAAGCGCATTTCTTGACTCCCGTCAAATTCCCATCTTTGTTCTTTGGGGCTGATAGTCATCAGTGTCTAATGAAGTGATGATGGCAGGCGATATACCGCGGCGGCGAGCGCGAGCGGCCGTACTCGTCGGGCGGGGCGCCGGCGCCGGCCGCGGAGCCCGCCACGCGCACCGTCACCATGAGCCGGGATCCCGCCGACTCCCATGGCTTCGGCATCTGCGTCAAAGGTGGGAAGGAGGCAGGTGAGAAATGCCACAATGCCACTCTTATACTTATGATCATCACCATGGCTTTTAGATCCACGGTCATCGTGCGTCACACTCAATTGGATTCATTCATTCTGATTTGGTCTATTGTAAAACATGATGTCAAGTCGATAGAATAGAGGCAAAACCTAATCATTCAACCTTGACCTTCGCCTTTGTAAAGGTATACTTGAGTCATATGTACAAATTAAATCTAAACGGCTAGAGTGAAGTAGCGAGTGTTTACTTGGTAAAACAAGCGATAACGCTTAATCACCGCGGAGAGGATCGGGCAGACGAGGCTGGCTATCGATTACCCGTCCATGTGGGAGGCTCGAGTATAAATAGCCCTCGAAGGGTCAAAGCGTTCTTTTCAATGACGGCTCTATCGCGATACACTTGTGTTTATCCTTTTTGTGGACACCTCTCTTGTCTATCACAGCTGTACCTGTAATATCCTTATAAATGGTTTCTCGGCTCAGATTAACTTGTACAGCAGGTATTAAGAAACCAGAAATAATTGCTCAGAAATAGAATCCGCTGGAATTTGCGGAAAGTAGGTAACTACCTGCGGAGGTACCTATATAAGAAATGTTTTTGTTATATAACAAAAAGCCTTTACACCTACATCACTACAGTGGGTTGATTGATCCGTACTTGTCGTATTTGGTAAACAAGTTTCTAACCTCAAAATGTGCAATTTTTGGATGAAAAGGCTAAAAATTGCCAGTGACGTGTAAAATATTGTCTCCGGTTTCTCTATTTGCAAGGAAACAGCTGCTTTAGCCAAAAAAGGTGCATTTTGAGGTTAGACTTGACTTAACTTGTTTACCAAATAAGACAAGTATGGATGAATCCACTGTATTCATTATTCATAATAATACTTTGAAATGGATGAAAATGAATTTTGTTGGGTGAAGCATTTTATTAGGTAGGTAAGTATGTCAGAAGAATCACGAACGAAGGTAACTTTCATTCTGGAAACCGACGTACCTAATGAAATTCAGCAACAAGGAATGTTACTCAGATTAAGTCGCAAGTACAAGCTAATTTAATATAAAATTCAAGCCAAGTGTACCTTTGAATCTAGTTGACCGTAATTTTACGGTTCCAAACTTAAAAGCTAACAAAGGAACCCTTATGGTGAGAGAGAATTGACAACAACGGATTTTCTGTCCGTCCGTCTGTATGTCACATCCGTTTATCATGGCAACTATTAATGTTATAAACTTGAAATTTGGAATAGTCATAGAACTTGCGAGCCCTTATATATATCGATAATAAAATGTTTAAATATATTTTCACTGGAAGAATTTTGAAAGTTAAGCAATAGTGTCAAAAGGGTCATATGAGAGGTCTTTGCTTAAAAGTATTTAAAAAAAAAAACTTATTTTGTCGGCATATTTGTATTATTTATTTTCATAAATGTGCACAAAAAGACCGTCACCCCCCTTACCCCCTAACTAGCTAACCCAAAAATTTTAAATTTTTCACGTAGGCGGGAGGCAGGTAGTTAGGTATATTTATGGTTTCCGAAAATCAAAATAAAACGGAATACCCTTTACAAAGTCGTATCACAATCGACGGTTGTATAGAGCCAGGAACTTGCGAGAGTTATTTCTTGTTTTATTAGATAGGTAGGTTTTAACTGCTTACCCGTTAAGCATTTTTTTCCATTATTAGAGTTCTTAAAAGTACTGTCTGTTTTTTTCTAGCTAGGTACGGGAACCTCGGCGTGCAAGTCAAACTCGCACTCGACCGGTTTTTTTAATGTTCGGAGCACCACCAGCGTTCATTGGTTCTTTGTTTAGCGCCGGTTATACTCGTATACTGGACCATTCTTATTTAAAGTAGCGCAGAAATTGACTACTTGACTATAATAACAAATATTAATATATTTCTGTTGAATGGTAGCTTAACCCTCAATAGTACGTTATAGAACAGGATTTATGTGAAAATAAATCAAGGTTATTTAGAGTTTAATAAATTAAAAACTTAAATTTTTACTTCCAAGTCACGTGACTAAACCCAGTGATTGCGTACGTACGACGTTTGCATAGGCCGGTTGCGTTCCGAATCATGCTGTCCACCTTAATCGTTGCGATCACCGTAAGTGTTATTCGGACTATTTGACGACCGGTTTCAGTATGTTGACGTTAGACGCTGACAGTAAGATAGCGTTATAGCGGCTTTAAAAATGAAAAATCCTATTAGTGCTTTTTCTTTGAAAATGTGAAGAATTCATTACGAAAATATTTTTACATTATCTAAAATGAGCTAACACGCAGCGAAAAATATACTTTAAAAAATGGTCAAGTACCAAATTATCGTTCGTTAAATATTGAACATTTTCATTACACAGCAATAATAGGGTATAACACCTATAAAGAGTTTTACTTAATATCTACGGTTGAGATAGCGCTTGTTTCGGCTGTACGGCAGTTAATATCCGGTTTCCTATCAGGGTTTGTTCAGGAGCCGGTGTTTATTTAATTTAGAAATTTAAGCATCAGTAAAACGTTGTTATTAAAAATTGTAGACCCGACATTAATACCACAACAGGATTAACTTAACGTCAAATAAATGGTTTAAATCAGACCTCAGAAAACTGCTTGTTCATAAAACGCATGTCGCAAACCATCCGTGTAGATCAAATTAGTAAATTCGATTTCTAAATCTAATTTTGATATTATTTTGTGCATGTTTTGATTACTTTTGACATTGGAAACGTAGGCGTCAGTCGGATGTGTTAGCGAGTGTGATAGCGAGTGTGTTGCAGGCGTGGGCGTGTATATATCGCGCGTTGAGGAGGGCTCGGTGGCGGAGCGCGCTGGGCTGCGCCCCGGGGACTCCATCCTGCAAGTCAATGGTACGCCGTTCTCCGGGATCTCGCACGAAGATGCGCTGAAGGTAATTTAATGCTACGTTTTATTCGTTCGTTTGAAATGCGTCCTTGGAATGAATTCCCATAGGTGAAATAAATTCGTAGGTATATGGATTTATCCTCTTGTGCTATTTCTATCTCTGCCTCCTACTCCTTCTCCGGGTTAACGATAGAAACTGACATTTAAGTTGTTAAACCTAATACTGAATAATAATATGACGTTTTCTGAAAACAAATTACTGGTTTGATTAAAACTTCATTATTCAATATGGCAAAATTATATTTTGACGGTTCATCATACCATCTTAGGACTAATCAATCGAACGTGGCCACAAGTAGTCTTGTGGCTCTGCCCACCCTATTAGGGATTTCGGGCGCGATACATACATACATACATAGATGTATGTAAAATTATATTTTATTATTGATACAACTATTTAATTGCTACCTAAAAACAGCATTGACGAAGCTGTTAAAGAATATAACCTGACAGAGCACAGCAGCAATGGGACCTGTTGCAGCTGGCAGGTCGTCCTGAGCCGCGGCCAAATGACTTTGACACTGTCGATGCGCGCCAACCGGTTTCGCCGCTCTACACCTCATCTGTCAAATATTTAGATACATTTAAAATACTCTTTATTGAACATAACACACAAAAACAATACATGAAAAAGGTACGATAAGAGAAAAACTAACAAGGTCGACAACAAGCCTATCGATATAATTGTTAGCTACCCAATGTATATGAAACTCAATCATAAGTTAGGATAAGACACTTTCAAAATTAATCGAACTTTGGATGAAGTCACCCCAAATATACCTAGTACGTTACTTTCTTTGCCAACTACTGATTAAAACAAATAGCTCTATAGAGAATATCACGTAGAACTTACCACAGAACAACGAAACAGACAGGCAGCGGCCTGCAATGAATGAATGAATGAATGAATGAATCATTTATTTCAGGCACTTGACCCATAAATTGTTAGTAACAGTGTGGATATCTTAAGCTATGTTAGTAGGTACACGTTTTATAACAAATTAATTACACACACATATAATCAATAACACACATTAATTAAATTAGAAATTAAATTAAATTTTAACATTATTATCATTATTATTACTATTATTATTATTATTGTTATTATTACGTCAGGTTCGGGGCACACACTCATGCAACTTGTTCCAGCGTCTCATTAGTGGGCAGTCAATCCTGGAGGCAAATGCGTTCAGAAGACTGTTAGTGCTACCTTGAAGTCTGCTCAACGTCGCAATGCAGTCATTTCCCATGTCAAGCGTAAAGGGCAACCTGTGTGTATAACACGCCTCTTTTTACGTCGGGGGTTTAAATTGAACTTCGGATTCGAATTTCGTATTTCGAATTTCGTTCGAATTGAACACGCGGTTGTCCAGGCCGTTGCCGTGATTAACACTTTCAGTACCAGGAGCTCGCTAGGCGGGCGCTCTGTTCGTAGCGCATTTTCGCTACGAAGCGGAAGAACGCTGCTACGCGCTACACGCGTAGGGCATAGCGATTGGTGGCGCTTAACACATTCAGCGCCAACAATCGCGTAACAGCGTTTTTCCGCTTTGTAGCGAAAATGTGCTACGAATGGTGAACCCGGCTAGCGGGCTCTTGGCACTCAAAGTGTTAACAGGGCGTCTACTTGGGAACGTCTAAGTGATACTGCAGCGACTCGCGAGCGAGACTCGCATCTCGCTTTTACGCATTACGCGTCGTGCAGAAGAGTGGGATGAGTAATCTCGCTCGCGAGTCGCTACAATATCACTTAGCGTTCCCGAATAGAGTCGCAGTTTAACACTCTGAGTGCCTGGAACTGACTAGGCGGGCGCTGCGCTACGAACAGTCGTAGCGCATTTTCGCTACAAAGCGGAAAAAAGCTGCTAGGCGCTATACGCGTAGCGCTAGTCGCCTAGCCGGATCCTGGCACTAGGCCTCTATTCGGGAACGTCCAAGCAATACTGTAGCGACGCGCGCGCGTGACTCGCATCCCACTATTCCGCACGATGCGTAATGCGTAAGAGCGGGATGCGAGTTTCGCTCGCGAGTCGCAACAATATCGCTTGGACGTTCCCGAATAGAGGCTCTAAAAGTGTTAAGGATGAAGATTGTATTTATCTGTGTCTGTAGACTGCTACGCGGAAAGGATTGATTTTGGATGTTTCGTATGTTCCAGTATTTGGCAGATATTTTATAAAAGTCCTTAGGTATTGCTATTCCTTGTAAATAGAATGAATGAGCCGAAATAAATTGAGTGAAGACATGCCCTTTTTAAGGAAACGACATATACCTTCGCTGGAAAGATATTAGCTGTCAATACGACGTCGAGTTGACACGATATGTGCTCGCATCGCGTTCCGTGCTCAATTCGGAAATTACGCGCGACTTTCGTTTTATTACAGTTAACAATATAACCATGATGGAAATACTTTGGGACCATAATCGCAAGGTATAGGTATCGCCACGAGAGTTGAGGTGAATGACTACACACACAAGTACACAATGTCATACAAAACAAAACACAAATTTGAAAATTCTAACGAAATTGTCTTGTGCACGCATGACATGGCGCGGTGTGCGTGACCTCAACTCTCGTGGCGATACCTATACATACAATACAAAGTATACAATTATAACCCTGTTATATTTAAAGCAATCGTTTAATGCGTTCCTAGATATTGACATGCAAAGGGTGCGTGTGTTGTGGTTCAAAATTACGGTGGGGCACGAGAGCGCGACGTTTTCTATTTCCGTGCCCGTCGTCGCGGCAGCATGGACGATTACAAATCAAAACAACTTTCAACCAAATTTCAAACATTTTCTTCAACTTGGATATGGCATCATAATCTGGGCTAATTCTACTGATACAGAAATAGCATTTAAAGCGCAGGAAAGATGCATTTAGATCCTTGTGTGGTATTCACTCTCTTGACTTTTGTAAACCACATTTTCAAAAATACTATTCTTTCTTATGTGAAGTTATAATTTTTGCAAGATAATCTGCCCTTATTTCAAGGTTTTAGGAGTACAAAAACGGATATACGCGTCGAATTGAGAACCTCCTCCTTTGTTTTTTTGAAGTCGATTAAAAATAAGCACGATGTCCTTTAAGACCGCTCGATTTCGGAAAAGTATACTTACCGAAAGAAATATCAAAAGAATGTAACAGTATCATAACAAATATTATGCAATTTTATATTAGTAAAAGCTTACTATACAGTCATCGAATTTTTATTTGACAGCAGCAAAGGTTACTTCCTTAATAGACTATTACTTTATAAGTATTTTTTTGTACCCACCTGTGTTGAACAAATAAACGATTTAAAATTCTATTTCTATTTCAAAGTCATTATATTTACATGAAGCTCAAACAGCTGTGGTTGTTTGACATATTCACTTTCATCGTTCTTTAAATATCAACCGGGGTAGCTCAACCCCATTTTGCGCCACTTTGTTGATAGGCGAACGCCATAGTTAAGCAATATCTAAAAATTCTGTATTAACAGTGCCTACTAAACGTTTTTTCACTCAATAACAAAAAAAGGCAAAATATGATTTACTCTTTGATAAATTGGAGTAAGTGAATATTGCGCCGTCATTTTTTAGCTTATTTACATGAAAATGAGAATTTAGGCTTCTGCATAAAAACAAAGACGCACTGCAAAATAATTTTGAAAATAAAAAACCCCTGTAGGGGTGAAAATTTAGTACCTAAATTGATTTTGGGGTAATTTTGAAATTCCATCCCATAAGGGGCAAAGTTTATATGGAAAATACCGCGGGCGAAGCTGTGGCGGGTTCTCTAGTCATTAATTATAACGTGACCTTTAACATCCTAGGTCACCCATTAGGTATTCTGCTGTTGAGGTCTGAGGTGAATGTCTACTGTGAGACCTAGAGCATTGTATAGATAAAACTAGATATACATATAAGACGGAGCCGTGGGAGCTTCAGGAAGGCGGCACTATTTTCGCAATGCTGGCGGACTGTTCCTTCCGTACGTTATCGCTTGATTTATGACATCACTCCTTGAAAAAGTTAGTAGGTAGTTTTTGTGGGACGTGGCTATTATAGGGTAAAGAGCCCTATTCCCTTGTTAATGCGTCAGCTGGCGCCTCATTCGGGAACGCTAAGTGATTCTGTAGCGACTCATAAACCAGATTTCTCATCCCACTCTTCCGCACTACGCGTAATGCATAAGAGCGAGATGAGAAATCTGGCTTACGAGTCGCTACAGAATCACTTAGCGTTCCCGAATGAGGCGCCTGATTAGCTTACGGCCTCTACAACCGTGAATTCAATACTTTAAGGAAAATCATCTGCTCATAGACTCGATATTAGGTCGACTGTTAGCGGTCTGCAGTAGGTATGTGACGGGGTTGAAATATTCTACTATTTAATCCTATCTAATCCTACTTCTTACTAATATTATAAATGCGAAAGTTTGTGGGTTTGTTTGTTATTACTTGGCATAACGGAAGAACGGATTTTCATGAAACCTTAGGTCTTGGAATAGAATACATTTTCTACCGGAAAATTCAAAAGTTCCCGAAGGATAAACCGGACGAAGTCGCGGCCAGAAGTACATGCGAAAATATGTTTAGTTAACGTTGAAGTTCGCATGTCAAATGAAGGTCGGCTACCAAAAGGCTGTTTATCCACGATTCTGGAACGGGGTCAGGCGTCCGTAGGGACGTGAGAAAAGACAGTCGTATTTTTAGTCGAGGATAGTTCAATCACCTTTTCGAACAAAATGAAAATGAAAATATTATATCATGTTTAACTGGGTACAAAGGTATAAGTAATTAGTTCCAACAGTTTGACCAACATAGACGTAAAAAAATATTAAAGTAAGTTTTAAATTTAATTAACTTCCGCATGGATTTACAAACAAGTAAGTCTATTGGCTTATAGCTTTATCATAAAAAATTTCGTTTTGGCGATAATAAACCTTATACCTACCCAGTTTTTTAACCTAATTTTAAACCTGTTCCCTTATAGTATTTTAAACTGCACGGCTACCTAGCTGGTTAAGTACTCGTACAGCGGTGTTGAAGGAACCTTTATAACATACATTGTTCTTTACTTAACAATAATGTCAAGCAACTTTCTACTCAATAGTTTAAGAAGTATTTATTGGTATATAATTATCGTTGCATATGTATGAGACTGTCTGTCTGTCAAACTCTATTTTCTCAGCAACTACTGAACTGATCATGTAACGATTTTAACTAATGGGTAGAGTGATTCCTCACGAAAGTTGAATGTTGATGCTGACGAAAAACAGACGAACCTCTGTAGATGTATTTCGCTTGCGATTTTTATATTTTCGTAAATTCATTAAAAGCAAACGGTTAGAGTTGATTTCATTAAACATTAAACTAGTCAAATTGTGAAATACGTCTGCAGTGATAAACACTGGCAATTATAGTTAGCAGCCGGGATGAGACTGGTGAGAGCGACACCGCCGAGCGCCGCGCCGGCTGCGCTCGATGCTCGTCGCCGGACGGTCTGATGACGTCGGCGCGTGTCGCCCACCCTTCCTCGTGACGTCATACAATTCACCCGCTTGCTTCAATGACAATAAATGACTTATAAACATGCATTTTGCAAAACTACTAGTATTATTTACAATATAGTAATATAAGAGCGCATCACAATTTCGCTCGCAATATTTCCGACAATCTTTGCACCGCTATTTCACACCTTGAAGGTTGAATTTTCATAAAATCCTTTCTTTTATTTTTGTCTACCAAATCAATAAATAAATACGATACCCGTAATACAAATAACCACTTAGGTTAGCTATAGCTAAACAAAATTAGCAGTAGGTAATTAATATAAGTGTTTTAAAAATTGCATTTTTATACAAGCGTTTTTGCCCATTGCACTTTAATATTGCAATAAAATGTGTACACAAAATTTCGTGTCCGTGCTGTTGACCGTTGAAAAGTTCCTTTATCTGGAGTTAACCCTGGTTGTCGAAAATGCATTGTCTTCGGAACTGAACTAATATGCAAAAATTCACCTCCGTAGAGGAAGTGGTTCTTATTCAGCTTGCAAGATTTGACCCCAATATACATAGTTACTTACAAATAAGGAAAATACAATTTTTGGGCGATAACACTAACTGCCCTTGGAATTGGAAATACTTTGCTTAGTTTTGAAGAGCGATAACTAGTTAGCAAAAACGAATATACCTATATAGAACGAGTATAAAGTAACGCTTCTTTATACAAAAGGCAGATAATGTTTACTTCGTAAATGTTAAATACGGTCAGTGTAAACAACTGCGACTGTCTGAGTCAGTGGCCGTGGAATGAATGCAATCAACATTATTCAGTTCTATATTTCCTAAGCCAACCGAAAATGTTATTTTGCTATGAAAATAGTAATAGTTTGAATTGAGAAAACGAACTATTTCTATATACCTTCAACAAAGCTAGCGCAGGACGTTATTTTCGTCGACGCATTTATCGCGTATAAATAACTAATGCGTCCTTTCCCTCAATCGGTTCCTTGTTACCGAGCAGTAAGGTTTTAAGTGTGTTGATATATGATATGCAGCATTGTAGTAGTATGATAAAAGTAAGTAGTGTGGAGTAGTAGTTTGACTGGCGTTTCTCAAGCAATTTCTCGTGGGTTGATTTGAATATCTATCACGAGCTTTTCAGTGTAAGAGAACATGACCTTCATACATCTGCAAATTGATTCTATTTGCTACTACGCGTTTGAAGTGGGTTAAATCAATCCTTCTCGTTATGATAGAAACCCTGTGAGCATAGTATAAAGAGGGGAAATAAGTTATCTTCATACAAACGCACCGCGCGCAGCTTGTATGAGTGCGCCAAAGTATCTATGCGTCGCCGCACGCACACTTAAACAAAATTTCGACTCGTTTCTCAGTGCGCCAGTCGGGGCTAACACCGCACGAGGTTCGGGCGTCACGGCTTTTCGGCCCCGCCAAAATAATGAAAAATGTATGATAATCGCAGGAGAACATATTGCTGTGTGTTTGGGTGTCTTAATGATTCATCGATTCCAGAATTGTCTCTGTTCAGATTACCTATTGAACAGGAAAGGCTCTTTCTTTCATCGTGAAAGGTTTCAGCGTCATTTAGGTAAAACCGACCTCATAAACCCTGTACCCAGACAATATAAGGAAAAAATACAACTTTCCGACCCTTGCCAATTTATAGGCACCGAATTAAAATTTAGCTAAAAGTGAGAACCCTGAGACAGTAGGCAATTATATCGCGGATTGGGCCGGAGATAGCCTACTTCCTTCTGTATACTATGCTGTGAGTAGTGGAACATTTATAGGCTGATTGGTAATATTGGTTATGAACAGTGTTTTGTTGTTGTCAGATGCTGAAGTCGTGTCGGCAGCTGACGATGACGGTGCGCACGGCGGGCGCGCTGGTGGGACGCGCCTCGTGCTCGTGGATGGACCGCTACGGACGGCCCGCCTCGCCGCCGCCACCGCGCCCTCCGCGTTCCTCCAGCAAGGACCGCTCTATACGCAGGGTAACTCAGACGAAGATCACGCTGATAATATCGGGGAAAGCAAGACATAAAACTTAGTACATTGTTTTTAATGAAAACGGCCCATGTTTGTATTTTACCACTCTTGCTTGCTTGTGTGCTTAGTAGTATATATGACGGTCAGCAAAATAAAATGAATGGGAATCTTGCCCCTGGGACGTAGTGGATAGTCCATAGGGCGTTATGAATTATGATCCACTTTTCCTGCGTGATATATCAATAAGTACAATAGAAAATACATCAAAGCTTTGCGATCCTGTAATGACGTTGTGAAAACTTACAATTTCTTGTTATTTTATTGATCTTTGCTTTTCATTTTGTTATTCACCACGACTGATAAAAAAATCACACGCAGCGTTTTCTTACCATTCGGTGCCGCCGGTTAACGTATGTATAAAAGCGAAGCTCGCTGGTAAGAAGCTCTTGCCGGCCACAATAACAAACTTGTCTCCGCTTTGGCACAGGATGGACATCGAACTTGTTCAACACCGATGTCTAAATTGGCTCAAACCTACTGATGATAATGTAATAGTAGTTTATGCAACGGTTGCATAATGATAGGCCTTAAAACAATAGTGCGGTTTTATGAAACACACGTGCGATCTTCTTATGAAACTCGCAATGCTCGTTTCATAAAACCGCACTATTGTTTTAAGGCCAAATTATGCAGAGTTGCATACATAACTTTATCTACACACATTAAAAACGGCGACACGGCGACGATGGGGCCCCTCCGGCTGCGGCGACGGCGGCGCGCCGGCCTGTAGCTCATATCTGTATCGTTATGACCATTACGATACTAAAATCGATACTGTAATAACATTACAGTACGGGTTCTCATAATGGTGGTCATTTCCTACGTTTTTGATTACATTATGGACGTTTTATGATATGGATGTAGATAAAAAAATATTATGTATTTCACGAGTAATCATTCACCTAAGTTTTCAGACACCAAATATCATTTTCGTGAGAAAATATTAATGCAAATGCAAACGGACACAACACGTTTCTAATAACCCTAATTATTTTAACGATTCATAACATTTTATGAGCAATATCTGGGTAGTAAATACACGATTGTACGTGTAAAGGGGCATGGACGCCTGGCGGTATGCTAATCGTGGTCCACTGCCCACTAAGCTGCCGTTAGTGGTTGTAATGAGACTGCCGACTCGCTTCCTGCCCTGCCGCCCCCCGTCTCCGGTCGCGGCCAAGTGTCATGTTCTAATTATGCAACAATCGAATCAGTAATACGTTTAGGTAATTTATGATAGATTTATTAATTTAATGAAGTGCATGTCGTTTCTTAAGGGTGCGTTAGTTATTTAGAAAAAATATCGTGTATTTCAGATAATTGGCACTTTCACTACTTTTGGTTTTGTAGCTGACTACGGTACATTCTTTCCACAGGTGGACCTGTGTATAGAGCCGGGCCAGTCTCTGGGACTGATGATCAGAGGTGGCTTGGAGTACAGCCTCGGAATCTACATCACCGGAGTCGACAAGGACTCCGTAGCAGATAGAGCTGGCCTCATGGTGAGAGCATATTGTATTAATTTCCCTTAACACAATTTTCATGGCTAAGGTAAAATTGCAGAGATATGATACCATTATTTAAAAAGATGCTATAATATACTTTTTATGATTTCCTGAATTCTGCTCAGGTTAGGTATTTTATTATATTGTTTAATTTTGTCCATTTTGTCAATTGCTATCAAGTTCTCTAGTAACCCTAACATACAATAAATGAGACTATAACTGTCCGTTCGACCTCTGGAATAGCCAGCGCGAACGTCAACTACAGCCATTATTTCTGTTCACGGGCTGCTTAAGATTGCTGATACGTACGCTTTTTAAATATAAATTATTGCTAACATCAAAGGCTTTATCGGATTTTCTTTTATCCTTCGTGTAAAAAGTAGGTCAGTAAAGGCCACCGACAAGACATGCCGTCGGTAACCGATGTTTTGTGGATATATGCCGCTTGTAAAACTTTTATTATGTTCTTATTTTGGGAAAGCGGTAGTTCTGACTGACGCGAGCGAAAATAAAATATAGTTTATTAATACCGAGTTAGTAGTCGGAGAGACAAAGAACGGGGATCCAACATAAACTCCAAGAAAATTCATCAATTTTGTATTATGCGTATTATTAGTTATTATTATTAGTTAGGCGCCATTCAATTAACGAATTTCCCAAAGTAAATAACACTTCGTGCGAAATTGCGGAGTAATAGCTACCCAGCGGCCCTAACATGCATGGCACTAAGATAAATTAGAACCGTTTATCTCTAAGTGCATCTCTATGACACTAGTGCCGACGAAAGAGATAGTCATAGAGATAAACGGTTCTAATTTATCTTTGTGGCATGCATGTTAGGGCCGCTGAATGTTTCTCGAGCTTCTTGCAACGACGACCGGTAAATTACTTTTTTGTGTTCTCCTAAAGTTGCAGTTGCACTATCGAAATGTCCATCTAACATGCTGAATCTTACTAATATTATAAATGTTAAAGTATGTGAAGACGTTTGGCTGTTTTTTCCTCAATAACGCAAACGGTTGGACGGGTTTGGATGAAATTTGCAGACGGATAGATCATATCTTGGAATAAATATGTGATACTTTATATCCCAATCCCACGTGGATAAAGGCAGGTATTTCTAAGCATATCAAATAATAAAAACAATGAAACCTGGGCATTAGTCCAGCCACAAAAGGTTTGAGGAAATTAGCGAAACCTGGCAACAGTTTCTTATTCCGAGTGGCAATGCTCAGCGCGAGGTGTGGCTGGAAATTTATAGTTGTTTGAGTTCCCGCCCGCCCCGTCGGCTACACGCCACATCCGATCCTCGTAACTTTTACAAACTCCAAAGAACCTGTTAAGAATTCTTATTAAATAATACAATGGGATTGTTATGTAAAGTTCAACAGCGGCCGTAGCATGCCTGTCAGACACAGGGATAAGTTAAACCCGTTTATCTCTATCTGTTTCGTCGGCACTAGTGTGAGAGAAACGCACTTAGAAATAAGACTGTTTAAGTTTCTCCTTGTGTCAACCTTGCTATTAGGGCAGCAGGAGATTTTCGGAAGTTTACACTTTGTAGAGCCTTATTTGTTAAATCTTTTTTTTAATTTCTTGGTGTACTGGATCTATAAAGTAGCTTTAGTAGTTAGCCTGCAAAAGAAGAGTAGTTGAAATCGGTGTCGGAGGTAGCGGGTGCATTTAATTTTCCGCTGCAATATAGCAAACGTGTTTTTTCACGGATACATTTTTTATGTACCAAAACTGTAGAAATACATGTTTCGTTATTCCTTCTACTTATTCATTATATAACCTATTCGTCTAGGAAGTTAACTAAATATAAACAAACTAACCCACGTGACTTAGCTAACCAACCAATCAAGAAATACCATGGCTTAAAAGATTCATTGGATTGCCTCAATTAATTGAGTCACGTGGGTTATTTGTTTACATTTAGTTTACTACTTAGACGAATCTATACATATCCGTACCGTGACTCACTTATAGACAACGCACAGTTTTTGAAATGCCATCCCTAAAGGCGTGAAACGAGGTGATAAAGATTGTAAGGAAAATATCGCGGGCGAATCTATGGCGGGTCCACTAGTTAGTAGGGTAAAAATAGAAGTATTTTTTGATGATAATGTAAAGTTTTATTATTACTTTAATCAATAAAACAGAAGAAAATTGGAATGGTAGTAACAAACAATACAACATAATAATAATACTAAATATAATTAATTAAAACTAAATAAAATCTAAAAAAGGTCCCCGTGGCATTGTGCCGAAGATACTGGCAGCGTTTCCTCGCTGTATCGCAATGCTAATGCGTTGTGCGAGGAAGCTGCCAGCTCTTCGGTCTCCAGTTGTTTCGAGCCGCCTCTTCGAGATTTCCCTGAAGAGGCGTAGTGCGCTAGGACCCCACGGACCAAGGGTCTCGACTCCGAAAGGTACAAAGTTATATTCGGAACCGAGACCCCTATATTTGTTCTTCTTTTTGTGTTCGGCCGCTTCAGCCGCCGCACCAGGTTTGTTGGACGTTCTATGGAGATATGTCGGGGCCAGCGTAAAGTAAAATATCTGTTACCCAGGTGGGCGATCAAATCCTGGAAGTGAACGGGCAGTCGTTCGTGGACGTGACGCACGACGAGGCAGTGGCGCAGCTCAAGTACCACAAGCGCATGTCGCTCCTTGTGCGCGACGTCGGGAAGGTGCCGCACGCCTGCACCGCGTACGGGGAGCGCGATGCGGCCCCCAGGTACATAGCAAAACAGATCGTTTATTTCGCAAGTTGGCCACCTGTGCGCTCTTTTATTCACCACTGTCGCCACATTAATAAAATGAAATGAAACTACCAATGCGTTTTTACTCATTACTGAGAACAAGTGCCAAAACAAACTTAGCAAAAAGTGTCTTAACTAAAATTAAGAACAAATGGCGTATTTCCGTTGCAATCATTTGTATTTTTGGCATAAATATCATGACGACCAATTAGTTAAAAAAATACAGCCCTTACTTTTTCAGGTTGATTGGTCTTCTACTTAGAATGGTTGCTTATATGAAGATTAGTTAATATTAAGAAGAAAATAATATTCATTTTATTCCTTTTGTTACGTAGTTTAAAAAAGAAACTAAATATCTTATTATAATAATTCTGCTCCTAACGAATATTAAAGAAAGATCGAATAATCAGATACTTATATATTTCTTGGAAATTATATCTTAAGAACCAACAGACCACATGAAATCTATGAAAATTCGTCACTTTTGGCAGGTAGCCTCTTAAATAACTGACGCAACAGACAGTAATCTGCGACTTTGTTCCCGATAGGCAGGATTGAAATAACTGTTTTCCAATAGGTGGAGTGAAAACGTTCCTTGCCGTGTTGGGCTTTTTAACCACTCACTTGGTTTTGGTAACTAAAGCTACCAACTTTTTATCCCTACAAATTGCTTTGGGTAGCCTTCGGTTTATGAATTTTAACCTGTAAAGGGCTCCAGAGATATGGTATAAATTGTCTTCTAACACGGACAACCAATATGACAACATTTAAAAAAAGTTACGGTCAACTTGACACCTATGTTATTTTTTATTTACGTTGCTTTGCATGGTTTCATAATTGTGCCCGAGTTATAAATCTAAAATTAAATCACTTTTACTTTGCATTTCTATAAGAAACCTGTATGGTATTAAATGAAAGGTTATTCATGTAATGTATGGTTTTAAATGAAAGGTTATTTAATCTACTTTAAATACGTTTTTTTTTTAAATAGATTTTTACTAAATGTCTTGAATTTTATAAACCTGTCAAGTTCGTGCATTTTTCCTAATTATTTATACTACTACAACTGATACCTACAAAAATAGTATTTTCCATTTCTTTTGCTTTAAAACGTAGAAAATGTCTCAGCAAATACTTTAGTAGATTCAAAGTTATCAATTCGAATTGTCTACGAAATGTCAAAGCAATTTAGGCTACCAGTTTTTGGAGTCGCGAGCAAGTGAGTGGGTAGTTTTGATTGCGTGATTCTACTTATATTCAAGATTTATGGTCGTAGTCATAGTCAGTTAATGAACCATAAACGTCCTTTTCAAAATATCCATACAAAACCTTTACTAAGGTATATGTCAATCGTAAACTAAGTCCTCATGAAGGTCACGAGGATGACGTTCATTGCAATTCTTTTAGATCTTAGATTATGTGGTCACGGATAGTGGTCAAGACACGAGTAAATTGTACATCGCGGGTACTTCTGGCTAAAATTATAGAATATACATATAATCTTAAGGTGCATGGAAAAGACACATTTTTTGGCAATTTAATGCTGCTATCGGCAAAAGTTAACACTCAAACTTTTTGATCCCTGTAGTGAGTATAGTGTAATAATTTTGGGAATAACCCAAATTGCAGCAATAAATACTTTTTGATCAAGCTGCCTAAAAATCAAAACGTCTACGTGAAATTTAGCCTAAAGCTTATATTGACTAAGAAGCAAAATGCCTACCAGGCAATATGACTATGCAACACTTGAACTTCATTGTATATTGACTAACAAGCAAAAGGCCTACCAGGCAATATGACCTACGACAACCTTTACAATCTTTATCCTTGTCCTTATCTTTATCCTTAGACAATCTTTAGACAATTTGCTGCTTAGGTATTATTGCAATTTAGGCATTTTGCTTGCGAATTGCAAATTAGACATTCTGATCAAGAAGGCAATAAATTGCCAAATAACTAGCCCGTTTACAAGCCCCTTTATGTCAATTACCAGAATAAGCGGTTGGGGCAAGCGGCGGGGCGCGGCGTCGACGGCGGTGGAGCAGAAGGCGCGCTCGCTGCTGCCGCAGAGCGACCTGCCCGCGCTGGCGTACTACATGGAGGAGTACGCGGCGCGCCGCCTCACCACCGACGCCTTCCTCACCGTGCTGCGCGATCTGCTCGACACACCAGAGAAGGTAACCTAATACTAACGCTTGCTACTCCAGGCCTTCTCGCATCCTTCTAGTCCACTAAAGAGTTACTGGAATAATGTTAAAGATTTTCACTGCCGAACACCCAGAAGCCGGGTTCTCTGTTCGGAGAGTTTTCCCTGAAAAACGAGACAATTTTGCTCGTTTTGCAGCACCCGGGGAATTTTAAAGTATAGCATTTTTTTTACATTTTTGCAATTACGTCTCGTGATAAAACAGAGTCCTGCACGTCTGCCGCTTCGATGTTTATCGTTTTGAGGATAATTTTGACCATCAGTCCAAGAGGCCGACGCGAACAAATGATTTTGGACCAATTTTTATTTTACATTTTTAAAGCGCTGTAACCCAAAAACTCAGGAACATACGGCTTTCATTTACTGCACCAAATCGATTTGTATTAACATAAAATTTCATTCCTTTCATTATGAAAGACGAACAAATCATATACCAAAATGGCACCCAGCTCCCTAACTATTCTGCAATAATGATTTATTTACAATTTACAGCACAAAGCTATTATACGAGTACATAGAAGAAGCAGTCCGTTCTAGACGGCGAGATCGCAAGTAGTCAAAAAACATTCTCTGAAATCTATTTATCTTGAGCCGGTTCTCTGTAACTGGTGGATCCTGTTTAATGGCTCGCGTTAATTGGCTCTTACTGGGCTCATTACTCATAAATAGATGGAGCTCGGGGGCGCTCGGACTCCGAGTGTGACGTCACGCTGTCTCTGCGACAGTATACGAAGTTAATTCTGCATTCAAAGCTTAAGAGCTTAACACCCCTGGGAATTATGCAAATCACGGGCCATTTATCAATGGCTGACTGAATGATGGACTGAATCTTTAAAATAATTCAACGAATTCTATTTGAGACTAGAAATGACTTTGGTATCTACATATAATTATTTTATGAAATAAAATTCATAAATTACGAACACTGAAGGTCTAAAGCACTGACTTTCATGTATGTTTAAATTATGTGGAAATAACTACCTATTAGTGATAACAACTTATTACAAAGAAACACCTGGTTACTTTGCTGTAGGTAATTAAACCTACAACATGTGTTCCATATCTCTCTTTTTCAGTACACCCTTCTGACGGAAATTCGAGAGTTCATGCTGCCCGAGGATCGGCCCAGATTCGACGAACTGGTGTATAGGCGGAGTGACGACTCATCCGATCATCATTTGAAGGTAACTTCGCATCTTTAGAAATATTTTGCAAAAATACTTACAAGTTTTACGTTCTTAATTTATATACTTACAAGGTTTTGTGGCAAAAAATTGAGGTTAAGGTATATTTTCGTTCTGTTCATTACGTCCGACTGCTCTGAATAATCCTGTAATCTGCACTCTACCTAGGGCCGCTAATTAGAATCTTGCGCTTCGTTAAGAACACTAAGGCAGCAAAGTACAGGATCGTTTAATTTAGCGAACGTTTTTTTACTAAATGACGATATATAATTAAGAGGGCGCCGACCGTCCAGTGGCGCCCTCATCACTGTTATTGAGTTTTCTATTAAAGGAAAGTATTTTATTAAAATTGAAGCCGTATAAGTTGTTACGCAACTTAATACACAACGTATATGCTATGTAATATAGCTTTGCAAAGTATAACCATCATCTAATCAATTTAATAGAAAATAGTGGCCGCTTTTTTCTGTTAAATTGATTAGATGATGGTTATACTTTGCAAAGCTATATTACATAGCATATACGTTGCGTATATTAAGTTGCGTAACAACTTATACGGCTTCAATTTTAATAAAATACTTTCATTTAATAGAAAACACAATAACAGTGATGAGGGCGCCACTGGACGGTCGGCGCCCTCTTAAACAAATTTTTTGGTAGGAAACATAAACTTATTAAAAATTTAAGCAATGCACTTCTCACAGTTATAAGTTCTTAATGATTACCTATATTGTCACGTTGATTGTAGTCTTTAAGCTATTTCATAGCTTATTTATAAAGCCGTTTGCATAAAACGTTGCAAATAAGAAAAAGTATTTTTTGATATTAATAATGCATGAGTGGAAGTGATCGCGAGGTTGCTGAAGGTACCATTTGTCCGTAGCGCGGGGCGGACCGGCACCTGCTGCCCTCATCGACGATGCACGACTTGCACGACGCGGTAAGTGCACGCTGCACTCGCTCTGCTGCATGCCTCCAGTGTTAGCTCATAGTACTTATTCCACGAGTAGATTAGATGCTTCAATTTTTAAATTTGTAATATTCAATGTATCAGTGTTATTTCTTTGTTTTATCATTGTTACCTAACTTACCCATCATCGTAGGTCGTAGGACTCACACGATTATGAATTTATTCAACGTTCAGACATTAATGAGAACATGACATTATCACAATATAGTAAATATATCTTATTTCTAGATGGAATATCGTACTATTATAGCCGTGGTACGGCATACATTCTGTAAATGAGCATTGTGTTAACGAATAATCAATTTGGGAAAAAGTGGTGACAGTGGCACGTAGATTTGCTAAATACCTATACACATGGATTTCGATAAAATTAAGTAGGTAATGGTGGGTGGTTCGACATATAATCGTGAGCACTACTTTGTTAGTGGTTGTCGGGGCAGTGGGTGTAGTGAGGGTTTGTTATAGGAGCCGGCGGACGCGCCGCTCGCGGCCGACCACCGCTCGCCCTCTGAAGACTCCGGCTTGGGCCTGCCGCCGCACGACCACGCCTACAGGTACACCTGCCACCATACAATGTATGTACAGTACACAAGCCGTACGCAAACTGTAGGTACTGGTTAATCCCATTCGGCTACCAAAATTAAGTTACGCTCAAATTCTTGAACACAAAAGCGATTTGTGGTAAAAGAACATCATACTACGCAAAATTAAAGTACCTGATTAATGGGCAGTCGGATAAAGTTGTCCGTCATCAGAACGCTTCCACTTGCACTCTAATGAGCGAGGCGTAAATCCCTCGGAGCTCGACGCCTCTTATAAAGGCGCTTAAACGTGAAAGTCCCCTTTAGGTGCGAAACCAAAGGCTGAGTCCTCGTCGAGTATTCGCTTTCGTCCGCTCTTTTACATCTCGGAGCAAAAATAACCTAACCGTTTTTCACAGACCCTTGTCTCTGGGCACACTCGGGCGCGTTAGCGTCTCATTGGCCAGGCGCCAACACTTCTACTTTTATTTTCTATCGAAATCGATTGCTTTATGGTGGCATAAACGTTCGTATTTACTGTCACCGCCGGTTTTATATCGATGGTCTGCATCCGTGAGGGTTTGTTTTAAATTTATTGCCCGTAAAAGCGCTCCACGATCGACTCCTAATCCCTTATAAAGCAATCATTCGGTTTTCAGTATCAATAACAACGGGTCCGTCAGTTTAAGCGTTTGTCATTCACGTAATCATTATTAGCTAAACGATCTCAAAATTATTCTTAGGAGCAATTTCAGGGAAATTTGGATTGTCACCAAATAATAAAAAAGAAATTCATGTAAGGCGGATAGCAGTTATTACAAAGCCATGTTTTTAATCTTTTATTCCAGTTAAATCTTAATTGAGATCAGAAGTATCTCACAGACGAATAATTCAATAACGAATGCTTTATTAGTCTTGCTCGAAAAATGTCTTTTAATAAAGGTAAACTCATACTTAAAATGATACCTTCATATCTACGCTTCTATCTCTGTACCTATGTAGATATTTTGTGGCGTGAATTATGTATGATCCGTGTGTGTCCTATAGATATAATGAATGTGTAGTTGTATAGGAAGTGACAATGATGTTGTGTGGGGCAGGAGCGGGCGCGCGTGGCGGCCGGCCGATGCGCCGCCGGCTGACGACGACTTGGACCCACCGCATGAGGTGATTTTGCCAGAATTGCCTTATACACTTCCAATTAATGTTCTATATCGACCACATTCACTTCTCTCAGCATAGTCCAACGCCGTCCTAGGTGTCACTCGCTATTCTCATCTTGAACCATTCACACTCTCTTCGTAGCGTTTGCTGAATTGCGAATATAACGAAAAATTTGTAGCTCCGAATAGTAAGCAAAGCTAATACTACTGTAACAGAAGCTTTATAAGTAGTAGGTCTATCTTTTTATTAATAACTTCGCTCTCTAACTGTCATTGCAAAGGCGCACTCAAAGAGCTTTGGAGATGGTAATTTGGTTCAAGCGCCAATTGTGATATTGCCATCGAGAATCGCCAAGCGGTGCGTCTCTGCATGATCTCTTTCACATGGAGTTTGCCATCAATCGATCACTAGCTGCAGCTGGAGTGGCACCTCGCACTACTATTGAGTAATTTATTCTCACTCGTGTGCACGAATCGATGACGGCTAGCAAGTAGAATCAACTCTTCAACTGTGGCCGTTATTTCCTGAGTCGAGGGGTAAATCTGGCAAAATTCTTTTTCATCTCGTATTGTGGTCTGGGGAAAATATTGGCATTATCAATTTACGTTAAAGAAAAGATTACCGGCAATAGCGGCCAGTCATAAAAATAACTTTCGAAAATACTACCTTATATGTAATACGTTTTTTATACTAATATTTACTAACTTAATACTTTAGTTATTGCGTTACCTAAGTCTTCATTTTGCATGTCTATTCCTTTGTCTCATCTAAGTATTTATGTTGCTTCACTGATGTGCTGATGTTTTGTAGTTATAGTTATCAGTAGATTAGTCCTTGCCATTTTAATTTATTTATGTGCTACAAAAGTTTACATTTGGATCGTTATAGAAATCATAAAGGTATTCTAGTTACCTAAGATCGAATACCGCTTAATTGAGCAGAAGTATGAGGTCGTCCAAGGAAACCGTAGGACGACGGACGGTAATACTTTTCTAATTTATGTTTGTCGATTCTCACGATGAAATGTTATGCAAAAATGATAAAATGTTAGCCTGGCGCTTAAAATATTTACTTAAGTTTTGATTAGGACTATTATTCTGTAACGTAAAAAACATCATACAAGTTGTCTAGAAGGAAATTAAAAATAACGTTATTTCATTATCTAATTTACCACTTATGACCACTTCAATGTATGTGTCTTGGAAGAAATAATCTGAACCGTAAATTGGGCATAACATAATCGTCATTCATAATGTAAAAAAAAAAAAAAAACTATAGCAGCTTAATTGCGGATACTCTCGAAGTTATATGTTGTATAACAAAATAATTTAGGTTTTTTTCTTTTCTTTATCTATTCCATTAATTGCGGTACCTAAAAAGTTATTCAGCAGAATGTCAGCTAGCTCGAGATATTTATACTCATCAAGTAGGTACATATTTTAAATTATGCCCTAATTCTATGATCATTATACGATCATTACTCATACCAAATTACTAAGATATGCATAAAACCATGACAAATCAAATCAAAGCATATTTCTGTTATATTATCGTGAAGGGTCACGTATATCGTGCGTCTAGATCGACGTTTTTATAATTCATTCCCATCGGCTCGTTGGTCTAGGGGTATGATTCTCGCTTCGGGTGCGAGAGGTCCCGGGTTCAAATCCCGGACGAGCCCGTGTGTTCGTTTTTTTAAATAAAATTACGATTTGTATTGCAGGATGGGTTTTATATTAAAAGGCTCTAGGATGCCATAAACAAAAGTTCTACTTTGGAGGTGTGTTGTTTTTAATTCTTGATGTAAATACGGCAAAAAAAACTGGTGAAAACTATTTTGCGGACACAATTTGATTTCTGGTTAATTCTCGAAACACATAACACTTAAAATCATAAATATGACATAATTATGTTACAAGCTAATGATAAATACAGTGCATCTATTTTCTTGATGTCTCTCGGCAATTATCGTATTTCCGAATATAAACGAATGCAACTGATCGAAATCCGACGACTGACGAAGCACGAAGTTTGCCGAGAGACAGTAAGAAAGTACTATGCACTGTACATGTTTAGCGTGTATACATTATTCCTGAAACATGTCCCTCTTCTTGATACCTTTTTACTTGCTAAAGTTTTTGTTTTTCGATGTCATATTTAGGAAATCCCTTTTTTCGGTGATGTTTCGGTACAATGGAATTTACTGAACGTAACAGGGGAAGTAATAAACTAATGGGCGTTTATACCAGTTAATACGGTAATGGAAGGTGCGTGCGCCGCGTGGCATTAGTCGCATTACCATTACGAGTAGGTACTTAGGCTGTTCGCAACATCCGCGGCTCGCTCCGCGCTGCATTAATTGACATCGTACCTTTGTTATTAATAAATTCATTATTCATTTACTATTGTGATTATGACATTACCGATGTTTTGTATCATTATTTATGAAAATTATTTAAAAAAACTTATTTAACTTTTGGCTTACGAGTCGCTACAGAATCACTTAGCGTTCCCGAATGAGGCGCCAGGTCGCACTTCTCAACCGATTCTCGTGAAATATTGTGAGCATCGATTCAGTTTGTCGAAATTTTTCAAAATGGCGGAGATATTTTTTCAATTACAAACTTATTTGCGGTGTTGGTAAACTGACCCGACCTATATCGATGTATGGGGATATCAGTTTTCCAACGGCAAATATAAGTTTGGCGCGAGGTCTACAGCTCACGGAACCACCAGTTTACTATAGAAATGGTAACTTGGTATTGCATTGTTTAATCTCAGGAGAAGGTGCTGCCTAAACTAAAATACGCTTGGCGTACCGTGTACGTCATGGAACGAAGGGAAAGTAGCAAGAAAGCGTATTAAGTATATACTTGGATTAGTCAGTCCGCGATTCTATTGCAATGTCGAGGTGGAACATTCCGTGACGTCATAAAGATAACACTGCTCTTTACCCTTTGCCCGGGGTTAAATGAACTTGACAGATTTGATTACTGGCGGAGTATTTATTTTAGATGAAACAAAAGTTATAATTGCTATCTGGTCGCGCTCACAAAAATTAAGCCTCTTCTACCCTTGTCAAATTAGATTGTAAAGCATTTTTCGGTTAAATTTTGGTCAGATAACTGAAAAATATCTGTGATTTAATTCTTTATCTCTTTTTTTTTATATAGTTTCAATGAAAGTATAAATTGAAAGTAATACATTTAATTTTGCAAAGTTGCGAGAACCAAACAGATTTAACTGCGATTTTCATTTACCTACCTACTCCGAGGAATCTTAAAGTACGTGAAAGTAACGATTTAGTACAGTAAATGAATAATTCGGCGACTGCATCGATAAATATGAGCATGTCTTCAGGACAACACTCGTAGAGTCAGAGTATGAAAGGACGGCACGCTAAACGCCTGTTCCCCAGCCCCCGATTCCTCGCGCACGGACTGTATGTAGAAGTAAAAAATCTTTCTTAAAAAAATAAGGTAATAGTTTGTTTGTTTTCAAGTGGTCCTTATATTAAAAGTGGTTTCGCCATACGCACCTTACTTATCCTGTTCAATTTTGTAAAATATCGAAAGGTTAACGTCTCTTCCACGTATTTATATATTTATGTTCAGTATTTGCATTCAAAGAGGATTACAACTGTCATAACCAAACATTGACACGGTCAAAGTTATCGCTATAATTATTACAACACACAGAGGCAAGCCCAACGAGAAACCAGCCCTATGATGCTACGTGTACAATAACAAGCATATATAAACAAAAATATATAGGTATCCACAACACTATGAAAGTCAAACTAGGTCAGAAAGTTTGTAATGTAACGCAATGAGTGAACACGACTATATATATGTATATTTATGGCCTCGACTGTACATATAGAGACACAAGGTCTGATTTAAAAGGCAGAGAAATTTTACTTTTATTGCAACGTTTATTTTCGTATTACCCTCTTACGTAAGTAGAGGTTTAGTTCCAACAGTGGTTCCAGCTAGTAGTAATCAGACCTCTTTCATATCCCAGCGGAATGCTCCTCGTTGCATTGCCGTAATAAATGACAACTTTCCGCCTGATTCCGCAGCTCATTTCCTACTTTTTGAAGTATATTTTCTTTATAACGAGTTTTGCGTCCAAAAGTTTTGGTAAATTCACTTTACCTTTTTAACAACTTAAGCGCATAAGTAAGTGGGACTGTTGCCGTATAATCAGACGCGGACTATAAGTGGGCAGAAATGAGAATCCATTTCCTCTTTGCGCTTGATTGGTTCCTTGTTTTGAAGCCGGGAATTAAAAGGGGTGTTCGTGAAAATTATTGCCACGAGAGCCGGGACTCGGTGCTCGACAGAAAATGTAATATTTTTCTGCAACAAAACTAAATGTAGCATAAAAAGCTTTCTTTTTATTTAAACCCGAAAGTCAAACAACAAGTTGTAAGGCGTGAACACACATGAATTCACATGTTTTATAAATTCAATCAGATGATGAATGTTTTATTTTATTTCTCGAGTGTTATTGACTGGTGAGTTTGTAATCTACTTTGTGTGACCATTTCTAAATACGTTTAGAATATAATTATGGATTTTTAAATTGAAATGAATATATTTTTTGTATTAACTTGCGTTTACATGTGATCATGAAACTTAGAAATGCTTTCGAACATTAGGTTTGTGTTCAAATTATTACATACGATTCAGATATTTTCATTTCAATGTATAGGTTCAAAATACTATTAATTGATTTAATTCTAGTATTTAATAAACTAACGTCTAACATTTAAGCATTCTAGCCAAAAAAACAACTGTAAATTTAAACTTGCGATTCCACCCTTAAGGGTAGTTGTTTGTTAGGGCGGGGCACGTAGTCCGGTGTGGTGATGCTACAGTTACCGTTCGCCGGTTAGTCCGAGACGCGGTGGAGCGGCGTCATGACGTCGCGGCGGCGCGCCCGGCGCCGCGTCGCCTTTCGCGACTACATGCCCATGGACGTTCGTGCCATGGCCAAGGTACAGCATACATATAGGGTGTCCCAGGAAATAGTGTCAAGAGAAGATTAATTAAAAAACTTGCCATTTTTTTTACCGCTAGCCAAAGGTAATCTGCACTCCATCTTCGCGCACTGTATGGAATTTAAAAAAATATCCCTAACTCCTAATTGTTGAATTTGATATGCCATGAAGTGCTCTATCTCTGGAGGTCCACTTAACACTATATTTCCTGTATACCTTATATTTGGATACGATAGCGATAGGGTTTATTATGTTTTAAAATTGTCTCATCATATCTTTGGGAAGACATAGTAAAGCATTTTATTTTGTCATGGGGGAATAGTTTTTCATCTTTTTTTTCGTTGTGAAAACACTAAGTAAATCATCAACAGCCTACAAAATTAATGGGATCCGTAATAAAGGTGCAAACGACTTGACCTTTTGTCGTTTCAATTTAAAACAATTAAAATTTAAAAATAAAAGTATTTTTATTTATTATTATGAAAAAGATCTGAAAAATATGCAACTTTAAAAACGGTCTTGTTGAACTTTTATTAAAACGTATGACAAAAAGGCTAATTCCCTTGCGTATGGCAACAAAAACAAATTAAAAGAAAACTTATTAATAAGGTTGTGAGCTGGGACTCTATTCGGTACCGCTAAAGTGATCTCGATAAGTTGACACTGAAACGCTAATACCTTGAATGAATCGCTGTTTTGTTAGTGTTTGACGTTCAGATTCCGCATATGTGTACCAAATTTCAGGAACTAACGGGGACTGGTTCAAAAGTGACTTCTAAACTTTGACCCCTAACCAAACTAACTAGTTCAGTTAAATAAAAGCTTATAAAATTTACCATTTATAGTCGTAGTCATGTGGCAAACTAATACGGTATTATCAGTAATCAGAGAGGGTGTGTTGTTTTTATATCATAAACGCCAAATAAAGATATTAATGTGAATATGCCTCAAAAAATACACATCAAAGCGAAACAAAACATAGCTTTTTATTAATTATAAACAAGAAATGCTATTTATTACCAGCATTTTACATATACGTATAACTCGATGTGTTTTTAGGAGGCCTCCCTCTGCCATCAATTATGCTACAAATATAGTGAATAATATGTTTCCATCGGTAAAACTCGGATCTCAATCGGAAGACGAAGGAAGTGTCACTTAATTATTGTATTCAATGACTGTCATTTTTATATTCATTAATATGAAATGTCAAAGTGAAAAATGACAGCATGGTCTGATGATGGGTACTGTACTGGCCCCCAATTCTCGATGCATGCGAGATAATGTCGATTGCGAGATTAAACGTCAGATTCATACAGTTGTGTCAAATGACTGTATGCACTGACGTTTAGTCTCGATTGTGAGATTATCTCGAATGCACTGAGAATTGGGGACCTGCTGAAGCTAATTGAGAGAGCACGATAAATACGAACTCTTCCGATAAAACACGATGGAAACTAATTATGCATTACATCTGTACATCATTTTTAAACTACAAACATTTTAGTTTGTGGTCCAAGTCAATAAAATTTACGAAACGGCAATCTCTGGTTATAATACGTATTAGTTGTTTGATTAACTTATTAAAAACGAATCAGTCAGCTGACATTACAGTTAAATTATTTATTTTTAGTGAGTAGTAATCTTTTTAGCTGTCATGAAATATGTTTAATGCAATTAATTAATTAGCTACACTATTTTGGGCGCAACTGCGCGTCGATGGCGGTCGTTCGCTACGTAATTAGCGATAAAATGTGGGCGCATATCAACAGACACGTCCATCACAACAGAATAACGCTACACTTAACTAATTAGCTTTTATCATATACTAGCTGTGTATTGCAATGCTTTTTTTTGTTCACAAACCTTACCAGGCGTGCTCACATCTAACCAAAGTTTCATCATCATCGGATGAATGATATAGGAATGCATAGGAGACGAACCAACAAATAAATAAACATTCACTTTAACCCAACTGCACGAAGCCAAAAGGAGGGTATTGAGATTAATACCCTATGTATTTGTCTATGTTACCAAAAGTTTGATGTTCCAGTGTAGTTCCTGAATTACTGAACGAATTTTAATGAATCGGATATGATATGATTCTTGGAGAACGTGCGAGTCTCAAAGTCTATATAAGAATTGTAAGGGTGCGTCAAACTGCGAGTGAAAATTATTTTACATCGCTAGCCGGGATTTAGTTTGAAACTTTACTTTTTATATATTAGAATATGTATATAGGGTTCATCAAACACTAAGTGACTCGGCAAAGAAAAAAGAGAAAAGTGATATTAATTTATTTGTTTGTGACGCCCGCACCCCATAAAAATATTAAATACCTACTATTTTTTGCCGTTATAGTGATGGAGACAGGCGCCGTTGTTACTCAGTTTAAGTTCAGTGTCTGTCACCCGCACCCACGGAGAGTATCATTCATTACATTACAATATTAACAACAAAGAAAGAAACAATTAATGTGTAAACTAACATTCTTAATAAACATTAAGTATATATTCAAAATGTAAAAGCAGTAGAAACATTTTTAACTTCACGCAATGATATATGCTACCTGATCTTGACGCCTGCCGATTTTAAAGTTGCAATTAACCACGTGACGGCGTCGTTATCAGCCACCCAATGTTGCATTAAGTGTACAATCAGACAGTAAGCATGAAATACAGTGCCTTTTATTACAACTGACAGTTGTAACGAGGTCTCCCAAGAAGGATAAAACTTTAGTCTTCATTATGACGTATAGAGTTGAGATAGGTAACTTGTTAGGTTACTTTACATAAAAAAGTGTTTACTTTAATTTTATACGTAATATATTAAAGTAAATTAAATGCGCAGTGGAAATTGCATATTATATATTTTTACATATTTTTCTAACTTGTCAACAGCTCCATAGAAATCGTCCATAGATATAAAACCTAATGGATGTATTACTACAGGAAGCGCCACTAGATATGTCTCCTTAACATTCCCTCCTCTTTAAGCCAAAGTCTTCACAGAGCTTTACCAGTCTTGGCTTGTAAACGGGTTTCGTTAAAATATCAGCAAGCTGATCTGCGGTAGGTACCTGTTCTATGGTAATATCTCCATTACTTACACACTGTCTAACGTAGAAGTGTTTCAGCTTTATGTGCTTTGTCTTCTTATGTTGTTCATAAGGTGGATTGTTTGCGAGTTTGATCGCAGACTCATTATCAACGCGCAAAATAGGCGTATAAAGATCAGTTTTTAGGTTATGGAATAAACGTTTGAGCCAAATTATTTCGCGACACGCCTCACTGGCAGCCACTATCTCAGCTTCGGTTGATGAGAACGCAACCATGGTTTGTTTTGTGCTTCTCCAGGACACCGCTGACCCAGCATACAGGCACAGCACGCCGCTAGTAGAGCATCCGCTCTTGTTGTCGCCACCGTGATCTGCATCACTATAGCTGACGAGCCGTTTATCACTTTTCTTGTATTCAAGCCCAGTGGTGATCGTTCCTTTCAAATAACGAAGTATTCGTTTCACTTGAAGAACTTTAATTTTATACGTAATATTGTTTGGTTTAAACAAAAGATTTGGCATGTGAACTATTATAAAGTAAAATTTGCACAAAGCCACGCAAATTAGTGCAGTTCGTTGAACTCTTCTGTATGGGAATTTCTATTAAGCTATTGTACAAGTTCAAGTACCTGCCGCAATTTTATTTAAGTTTTTTATTAAGCTTAAATGATTTTTTTATATTCTTAATTTGCTTTCGTTTGACCATAGTCTCATCTGATGGAATGTGATGACGCAGCCAAAGATCGAACGCGATTACTCAGGAAATGTCTATTTATTCTCCTCTTGAAAGTGCCCGATCATAACTATCCGGAAAGTCCGACCCAGTGAGGTCTGAAGAGCTGTTTTATGTACTATTAATATTGAAAAAACGGCGCGAATGTGAAAATAATACATTATGCATCTAGGGCCGTAGGAAGGGGACAACTAACGAGAGTCTGTTAGAAGCCCGACGCCGACAGGCGAGGGCTTTTAATGACTCAAGTTTGTTATCCCCTTACTGCCCTAGATGCACAATGTACTTCATCACATTTGCGAGGAAATGAAACAAAAATTAGACAAAAAAAATATATTTATTTTATTCCCATTGTACACCGTGAATTACCATCAGGTGGGTAGTAAAAACTGTACATCGCGATCAGCGCGGGGCGGCTCCGCCGGCTGCGGCACGCACTGCCCGTGGGAGTTGGAAACCATACAAATTGTATGGTTTATAACTCCCGCTGACGGCGGGGCCCATAGAGGAGTTAAATCGGCTATAGCTGTTCTATACGCCTGCGTATAACAACACCCTTTCCGAGCAAGTGTGATGAAAAATTATTTATACTTACTTGCCATATACTTACTCAAGGTTTAACACTTATCGCTTGCGTGACTATTTCGTAAGTACCAAACCAAAGTAAAATGCCAGGTAAATACTCTGTTCAATAGGTGTATAAACGATAAAATATATTTTTGTATGGCATTCGATCACGCAGGTAGCACTGGGTCTATTTCACTAGGCGTCTCAATTAGAACTCTGGCAGCTCGGACATTTCAACACGCGCCTGCGGCGGCACGCTCTCCACACACCTAACCATAAACCCTTCATTGTATCGCTGAGTTGTAACAGACAAATAATATTATGACCCAGTAGCCAAGGCTATGCGTGCGAAGAGTTTGATCTTGAACCGAGAAAGAGAGAGGCTTTAGATGCTACAATGCAATGCGGTAACTTACCACTTAACTGGCAGTCTGTTGGCACGAGTTGGAAACTGTGCCAACATGCAAAAATAGCGTCGGAAATCAATTGCATCGCCGGGATGGTCATCCCTCGCCCTCCAGTCTCACCGCGAGCTCTCGCTAATCCACACCCGAGATTAAGAATATCGACTTTGTAATTTTATCAACAAAAAAAATAGAATTTTACGTTGAAGTAGGTTGTTCCTGCGCGATTTTATGTAACTATTGTGAGCTTATTTTTCTTGTGGCGCGTGGTACGTAGGTGATATGCATCGTGTATTTGTGCTTTGAGTGGTACCTACTTGTTTATTTTCTCATAACACTTATGTTAAAACCTACATGTCTATGTTTGGAATTATGTGAATAATTACTAGTGGGTATATAATTATAGTCATGTCATGCAGTAGAACTGCTTAAATGACGTTATTGTAAAAAATACTGATCAAATTACAGAAGGTAATGTGATACTAATATACCATGTCGATTTCCTCTGTTTACATCTATACATTATTATAATAATAATGAATTTTAAGTCCTAGTCTCGTGAATTGCATTTTGACGTTTCTTTTGTAGAGTATGTACTCAATCTGGAACTGAGTCGTACAAAGTTTCAGTACGTACAATATAGGTCACATTACTTAACTTACTAACATTGTGCCTGTCTGTATATATTTTTAGGGTTCCGTACCTTAAAAGGAAAAAACGGAACCCTTATAGGATCACTCGTGTGTCTGTCTGTCTGTCTGTCCGTCTGTCACAGCCCATTTGCTCCGAAACTACTGGACCCATTGAGTTGAAATTTGGTATACATAAATAAATCGGTGACCGCAACACGGACGCGTAACGTAAATATATGAATTTTAAACAGGGGAGCCAGTTTTGGGGGTAAATTAGACATAAAAAAAAAGTTATGTAAACTATATTGTGTGACACATATCTAATGAAAGGGCTTATTATAATGCCTAAAATTTTGAAAAAAAAAATACAGAAAATAGTTCTTTACCTATAGATTACAGGAAGACCTATAAGAAGTCTAAGGTATTTAAAGTAACACAGGTCAGATAATCATGTACGGAACGGAACCCTCTCCACGCGAGTTTCACATGCCCGGTTTTTTTCTTTACTGACATAACATTAAAATGTATGTGTTGAATAGGAGTACGAAGAAGAGGGACGTAGATCGCGACGCCACTCGTCGCCGTGTAACTCCCGGGAAGGCAGCACGACCGCGCTACATACGCAGCATTACGACGAACAGGTCAGTACCCTGTTTCGACTTAACATAGGTTATGCTAAACATCATCCAGGAAGGCTAAGTTTCCACGATGGACCACGAACAGATAAATGAATGACGTCTTGTATAGGTAACGCCACGAGAATTGAGGTGAATGATTACATGTGTGATACACACACAAGTACACAATGCCATACAAAACAAAACACTTTGAAAACTCGAACGATATTGTCTTATCCAGACATGACATGCCGCGGTGTGCGTGACCTCAACTCTCAATGCGATAACTATACACATACACTGATTGGTAGATTTTTCGTCGCTCACCGTTTATCTACCTCTATGTCTAGGGAAACGCTCTTACTTACTTCGCCGTTTCCAAAAGGTTTTCAAAATGATCTTTGGCTTACGTTAACATTTATACGATATCATGAAATTCCATTTCATTAAACCATCAAAACTGGATCTGATTTACATCCACGTTGCATTCCCTATGATGGCTGCCAACGACATTTACTATTAAAATACATCAAGAGACACAATTTTCCTATTCGAACGGTACGTTTAACACATGTCTCGTGTAACGGCATCATTAGTGGGTACCTCCTCTAGCATACTTATCTGTATCTGCATTTTACAAAAATAACAGGGTTAAATATAATTGTCAAAAGGACTTGAATAGATAATATAATAAAATATAATTTGACGAGTCTATAATGGGCGTTTATAAAGGAAGGCCATATTGATACTCGTACTTTAAATATCTAACGAAAAGAAACTGTTTGTTTGAGCAAAATGTAATGCGCCTACTAAATGGGAAGTCAAACGAATTCTTTCAATGTAAAGTCTAAAAGTAACGTGAGCGTCAAGTTGGCGTACCCGTGAAAGAACAGGGGTACTATTTCCGGTACTATTTTTTGGTATATAGCTGGCTTATGAATTCAATGGCTTTCTGTGTGTTCTCGTTCGAGTACGCCAGCTTGACGGTGCAAAATATTTTACCCGTGTTTGGTATGAACTATCTCAGTTTCTATTAGAACTACGAAGTTGAGACTTCGGGAGGGGTACTATTTGTGCACTATTTTTTGAGATATACAGCATTTTTGGGAGCAGCACCGTTCTCGAGATCCAGACTTGGTACGCCAGCTTGACATCAAGTTAGCGTACCCGTTAAACAGGGCTCATGTCTCCCAAATTGCAAAGGTACTATTTTTTTGAACTCGGTACTAATTAGGTAATATTTAGGCACTATTTTTAGGAATCATCAGATCCTGGATATCTTCCACGGGGCCAACTTGACGCTCACAAAGTAACTTGTGTTTCGTACCAATTTGCCTCACACGCTATCAATTGCCACTATTTACACACATTGCTACTTGCGCTCTTGACATATGAGTCGCTTATTATTCTTCGGTGTCTTTACGAAAGGGAAATATGAGGCTTGGTTGTACGAATTGTGTCTGGTTCAGTCGTTTCCCGCCAAAACTCGTTTGTGACTGAATAGTTTGGCGCCTCGCCAGCCTTCTGACACAGCCATCCTCGTCCTAGTGGTCTCTCTAAACGCGATATGAAATATTATTACTTAACTTCTATTGAAAGGCCTTTTCACAGTTTTTTGACAAATACGATATTAACCTGTAGGTTTTGATGCAACTTTGACTGTAGCTTTATGATGAGAAAGCTGTTGATATTGTATTTCCACCGTTCAGATAAACACCTGTGCAATTTAAGAACCACACAGAACTTGATTGGAGTTGATGTCAGTGTTTTTATGATTTAGCTTTTAAAAACCCACAAAAGTAAGTAAATTTTTAAAGGAGAGAGAATACTGCATTCATCAGAGTAATGACGAAAATCTTTATAATTCGGTGTACCTATGATAGAAAAGTATAATCCGCGCAGCGCAAATGCATGTAAACAAATGGTGGTAGTCCAACCACAATGTAGTAATTTATAATTTAATTTATAGTCTGTAGTAATTTATGGGACCCCTCTAAACCCAGTGTTGGTACGCAAGACGGAGTTTTATGCGGTTACTTTAATTTTATAGCAAGCAGCGGTATCTTCTTCTAAGCCAGGGTTTCTTTAGCTGGGCCTGTATTCAACATTGGATAAACGATATGGCAACAAAAATGCTACGATATGGTACCTCTTTTTAACTTTACAGCTGAATCGGCCGCATTGAAAAACCAATGCGATATCTATCGCTTAGGCTTAATTTATCGACCGAGCGAGCGAAGCGCCTGCGTTTCAGCTTGGGCTAAATGCTTTCGGATGTCCGGCCGGCGGCTGTCCGAACGGCGGCTGTACGAACGGCAGCTGTAAATCTTCTCCTCTACAGGTCGCATTTCTCAACCAATTATCTGGAAATGTTGTGAGCAGGTTCGAGAATTACATAGAGATTTTTGTCGTTTAATTTTTTTGAGATTACAAACTTATTTGCGGCGTTGACAAACTGACCGTGACCTATGTCGATGTATGGGATTACAGTTTTCCAACGGCAAACTAAAGTTTTTCGCGAGGTCAAATTACCTACTTCTATTCCATATGATATTTCAATTTACTTTTACGATGATCTGTGTATCCTAAATTCTAGTTAAAGGAGATGAAATGATATAACTTTTAATTACGTGTTACTTATATTAATTACTTAGATATTTTATAATTCATACATTCGGAGATTCGTTTACCTTAAGCTATTTTATCAGTCTAAGTTATATTAAGTATATTTTGCCTCAAACTTTACACGATAACCAATTCAATATGATGTACACATTTTATTCATATACGATTATGATTCGAAAAGTATATATTGCGATTTCGACAAAATATTAGCAAACATTTTAGGTGCGTTTCATACAAAAACAAAAGTTACATTTGATAATTCAAGGCGTTATTCATTGATGTGAATTTAACAAAACGATCAAAAAACGATAATTGGTCGAGTAAGTTATTTTAGGTTTCAATGACATCTTTATAATACAGTTCTGAAGCACCGTTTACCTAATTTTGCCTCATTGTATAGGATTCTTAATTGGATTATTGAGAACAGTGATCGGACAGGCGTGGTGTCAACTAACCTACATAATAAACGCACACCTCTAAGATGACAGTCATAGTTTCTCTTGCAACGTCCTACGAAGTTCCTCGGTGGCTTTTGTGAGGTCTTTCCTGTCGTGGTGCCGCTGCTTCCCCCCTAAGTCCGCCCCGCAATCCTCCAAATAGTCCTTCGGCGGCTCCACCGGGTACTTGCTCCCGAACTTCGGCCTCGGGATCCGGACACGCTTCACGTCGTCCAACCAGCTTTCCATTTTATATGATACAATCAGCTGATGTAATTGTTATGAAGTCGTTTCCCTATCAGGTTTCGCGAGTGAGCTGGCGTACCTGTAAACAAAACGATAAACTTGAGTATTTATATCAACTGATTGCTTTCAACTTTTTTACTTATAATAAAATAACGACGTGGTAATAAAGTATAGGTACCTACAATAAATAAACTATTAATATTTACTTTCTAAATATCAGTGATCTTTAAGTATCTGTAAACACATTGATCTAGTCCCAAACTAGAATTCCCTGTACTAGGTAAAGATACGAACACATTTATATAGATACTAAATTTCCATGATTCGCGTATAAACATTCGTGGTCATCCCACAACGTTTGCCCTTAGCGGGACTCGAACATACAACTCCCGGTACAGTAGGCAGCTGAACTGCCACTACGCCATCGAGTCAGTCAAATTCACAAATTCTTCCACCTGGTTTCGTGATACCGATTTGTTATACTCTATTTTTTGATGAACTTTACAACGCATTGCATATACTCGTATAGGGAAACAAGCAACTGATATAATGGATCGTATCTAATCTTGTTTTAAACGCTGCAAAAGGTTGCGCACGCGTTGCTTACGTCGGCCTCCGTTGGCAATTGTTAGTTTGGTTTGTTGGCCAATGGTTGTGCAAGCCATGATGGTCAGTGGGCCATGCTCAAACACCCTCAGTTTACGACTTACAGTCCGGTTTAACACTCAGTATAGTTTATTTCTCAGTGGAAATAAACTATACTGAGTGTTAAACCAGACTATATTCTTGGCATATATACCCACATTACCTACATTATATCAGTCATTATTCATAATGTAAGTAACAAAATATATTTGTCAAAAAAACACCATTACGTAGGTACATTTACGCGGAAATTACCAACAGTTAAAATCGATTACGCAAATAGACTATCGTTACTACAAAACACTACAAATGAACTGTTCAATGCGGACTAGACGCTATTAACTTATTTGGCTACTTTTGTTTTAATCTTAACATATCCGTTACGTAACTACAGCTGGTTATGGAACGACTTTACATGGTCACACAACGAAAGGTGTTATAAAATGCATTGAAATTACAAAAACATTGTGATTAACTATCATTGCATTATTTTCATTTATTTATTCAGTAACAATATATTTTGTGTTTGAAAGATAAATCACTCACAACTAGGCATATCTTTATGAAGGTACAAATTCAATAACGTTTAAAATACAACGCAAATCAATAATAATAATTATTATAATAATATGAATTACAAGCTCTCTTCTTCTTTAGATCTTCTAATCTTTTAAAGTACCTATGTATGAACAGTGAACTACGCTCCAAAACTCACATCACTAATGTTGGCCAAAAAGTCGCTTCTCCTAAATGGAACCGGGTTGGATATGTCTGTTGCATGTCCATCGAACTGTGGTCTAAACACACCACAGAGTGAAGCCCACCCAACACCAAACGACGACATGGAAGGCCCAGGAGAAGATAGTGAGATGAGCTAGATGCATATTTAGGGGCCTGGAGCACCCAAAGCCGCGAGGAGAGGAAGGAGTTTTGAAGGAAGGAGGTTTGTATGAAACTTATATCGTATTCTACAAAATTAAGCAAAATAACGTCATGGAATGAGGGACCGTACCCATTGTGTTATAAATGATTATAGCGTAAAGTGTGTTCCCGGGGGTCGACTGTCAAGCAAGTAACAAGCAAGCAACAAATTGACCCTAACCTTGCTGTTTTACTATTTACTACCTACTGAAGGCCTAATAATTTACGTCGGCTCATACTTCAGAATTCTAAGAATTTATTCCTAACACATCGCGCAAACAATTCCTTTTATGCTGTATTGTTTAACAATAATAATGATTAATGATAATATTTAACGGATCGTTAGCCCGCCTGCGCATCGTCTGCTAAGACAAAGATCTTTATGCACGATCGGCTTTCTCCAGAGAAAGTGTGGCTAAACACGGTGGCTTATTCTATTTGTCGCTTTCAAACTTCTCAATTGGCGGGTTTCACATCAAATTACTATGCATTTTATTTAAATTCTAGTAGTTATAGCCTCTTTTGAAAATGACAAATACAAATATCAGTTTATATTAAACTAGTGGACCCGCCACAGCTTCGCCCCCGGTATTTTCCATACAAACTTTATCACCCCTTTTCACCCCTTTAGGGATGGAATTTCTAAAAATCCCTCCTTTGTCACCTTTAGGGTACTCGAGGAATGCTTCCTCCAAATTTCAAACCTCTAGAATCACCCGTTTAGGCTGTGCGTTGTCTATAAGTGAGTCACGGTACTGTTTTATATGTATTGATGTTGCATTTGTTTTAATTTTGAATTAAAATAGCATTCAATTCAAACTTATATTGAGTATACACGCATGGTTTACTCTTATGATATATGTTCCAGTTTCGGCATGTATCATATAAGAACATTATCGGGAAACCAACGATCGATTACTTAGACCAATTGCACGTGCATTAGGCTAAATCACGCGGATAGCACGGAAGGTGGGTAATTTCAAAATGTCGTAGAAAGCGGGTCGGCACAAATAACAATACTTTATGGTGTTCTGGTTCACTTTAGATAGTCGTGACTGAGAGTCGTGGGTGCGATAATACGCTTAGCGACAACTTGGCGAACACCTGATTTATCCAGGAATAAACTTTACGAACAACGTTTAAGCCAATGACGATTGTTAATATAACCCACTTTTAAACTAGGCTTTAATACGTGCGATTATGAACCTCTTTTGGAACGCATGGCATGACACGGCTGCGCTTGAAATTTTTTATCAAGTTTCAACTCACAAACTGCACAGTCACAGAGTGGATAATAAATAGAACTATGAGCAGTGTAATTGTTCATTTGCTTTGTTAAACATTAAGTATTATCTTTTGTTTCCAAAAACAGTCTTCAACGATGCTTGTTTGTAATAATTTATGTACCTAATCAATAAAACCCCCTCCGTTTGGTTAACACTACATAAAATGTGTCAGATGCAGATATTCGCTATGAAAACTATTCCAAACCTCAGAATGCTTCTGGTATTTGGGAAAACAAGTATGTGAGCTCACGAATGAATTTTCTTTGGTAATGACTATGTAGTTATATCGATCAATATTACCAAAACGAGAAAGGTACATCATGAGAATGCAAATGATAACAATAGTATTCACGTTTCGGTTGACGGGATGCGAGACTTGCCGGACGTTTCCCGTCGCGTGCGCATCGCCCACGCCTCCTGCCGCTCTTACCGTCGCACGTTTACAATTATATATCTCGTGGTTAATTGGATCTTCTATACATATAAAACAGTACCGTGACTGACTTATAGACAACGCACAGCCTAAACGGGTGGTCCTAGAGGTTTCAAATTTGGAGGAGACATTGCTAGAGGTGCACTAAGGAGGGATTTTTTGATATTCCATCCCTAAAGTGAAAAGGGGTGATAAAGTTTGTATGGAAAATACCGCGGGTAAAGATGTGGCGGGTCCACTAGTTATCAGATATACCTTGCTTCTGAGGTAGGTTTTAAGTTCTAATCAAGTATTATTATTCAGAATTGGGGCCAATTCGAAAGTGTGTTAGCTAAATTTAAAAGTCGCTAAACTTGAAATAAAAAACGTCAAACTCGATTTTGACAGCTTGGTGCCATACTAAATCGAATTTGGCGTTTCTTATTTTAAGTTTAGGAAGTTTTAGGCGACAGAGTTTCGAATTGGGCCCATTTATCAGACATAAAAGAAAGTAATTGGCACAAAATGCTGTTTAAATATGGTCCAAATAAAGTAGCTATGGATAGTGATGCATTAAGTGCCCGCCACCACGCACTCCGAATTACTTTCGTACGTGACACCATAAACTACACTGACTACTCACATGTCGCACTTTCTCTCGCTCTGCGAATTGTCTGAACAGACTTTATTGCATAGAATTAAGAACTCGATCCTTGTTGAGTACCCGAGAACTTAATTGTTCGTCGTAATTTTGCGGTATCAGTAGGAGCGTAGTAGTTCCACTTTTCTTGTCTCCTTTGTACCTACCTGTTAGTAGATCTAAAGGTCTGTCATCTGAATTTGTGTGAAGAATTTACTTTATTGGTGATGGAAGTGAGTCACGCTTTTCACCGTTATTACATCGTTCGTCAGCTGCTCCGTACTGCACCCGTGCCCCAGTCACTCACATTAGATAACATTTCTCGGTTTTTGTACTAACGTTCTCACGTGAACCGATCAAGCTCTGCTGATCATGGGATGCTATTGTTTCAATTAATTGATAAATATTCCACTAAATTTCAAATAAACATCGAAATTCCGTTTTCTTGTTATGGGTCATAATAACATATTCACTAAGTGTTTCTATTTGACGAGGAGATACAGTCTTAAATTAGATTAAACAGAAATGTTTTAACGATCGGAATTTCCCTCATAGGATATTATAAGATTCAAAGTGTCCAAATATAGAAAAAATGTTTAGCAATAAGGGTAGATGATTTCCTTGCTCACCTACTTTAGCCTAAGCTAAATATAGAAAGCTCGTATAGCAAAATGGAAAACGGGTCCAATTTATTCATAGGAACTGAAATGCGAGCAGGAAGACGCCATTTACATACTTGTACCGCCTGGCTCAATGTTTCCTGTAATTTCCAGTTTCCCGCTGTCTAGTTACGTTACTTTCGCACGCTGACTTGTGCTTCAGTGCGAGGATAGTTTGATGCTATCGTGAAAACCAGCGAAATGTTTCGTGTATGTTCTTGATATTTGCTTTTATAATTATTTTTTAAAGGTTTTATATAGTTTTCAGTTCAGTTTAGCTTTATGTCGTCTTATTTACATGGCCACAAGGCTCTCGATTGGACATCGGTAAATCTACGCTCGCTTTAGTAATACTGGATGTGAAATATGGAAAGCGTAAAGGTGAAGACATTGCGCAGTTATGAATATGCAAAATATGGTCTAGGATGCAGGTGGGTTTATTCACGGCGGTGAACGGCCGCGTCGTGTTTAGCTAGCGGGACCGCGCGACGTCATGTGCCGTCTGCGGCTCCGCGCTCTCCCACGCCTAAGCGCTAATTGCCAGCTTTGTTTGCTGATAAAAAAACCTGTCCGATTTTAACCCACTTGATGATACCTCACAGATCGTTCATTTTCAATACTTAGATTCCCATTTCGTTATCATCTTTACTGCAAATTCAACGATTCTTTAACGACGATACTGTACCTACTGTACGTGTAATATGCCCGCTTAGCATATCTCACAGAAAGTCGCAGCTGACATTGCGCCATTTGATAAATTACATTCAAAATGAAGAAGTTTAATGCCACACAATGTAGTTCGTTTTTACTAGGCTTCGCTAAAACATGTGACCTTAACATAGATAGCAAGATCGTTGCTTTGATAATAAACTGTTCTGTCTTTTTTTTACTTTTTAGGCTTAGGTTCTGACTTTTTATGCAATACGTTTACTAACTCAATTTTCAAGTTTGAAATCGGTATCTAGTGTTCCGGGTAGAGAGACCATTAAAAGGTTTCGATGTAATCTATCGGTGTCGGTCGTGCGCCGGAGCGACCCGTGGGTCAGCACTAATCTCGGCAATACGCTTTTGCGGCTCTATTGAGGCAAAACGTTAGCCGCTCCAATCTTTCGACCTCTTCGTATCCTTTCAGATCTGGTCTTTAGTTTGATAAAAGTATTGAAACTCGAAAGATTGCATCTTTGGCATCGAGTCACTGATTAGGACAAGCCCTAAAACGGCCTCAACGCAAATTTGCATTACAACAAATACATTGTATTAGAGATAAATTTTGATTGAGAAAACGGTCCTTGAGAGGACGGAAAGGCTATCAGGCCATCGCGGCAGCGTCCCACACAGCCTGTATAAGGAAGGTGTACTGTAACGTTAACCCCGATGCGAACCACGTCTCCGGATCGTGATCTCGACGTGCGGCACAGCTCGCGATTAACGATACCAATCTTAGGTATCAGCGACTACGTAACGTCAACGATAGCACTTCCTGCTTGCTTTATCTTAAATATTACTCTTAAGATAAATAATTTCCAGATAAAACACGAGCAGTATAGTCTGCCGTGCATAAGGTTAACCTAGATTAATCACGGTACTTTGTCAATTAATTCTTATTGAAGCCGCAGAAAGCGTGTCATGGATCTTGGTTATCTGTGAAGTAGGCAGGGGAATAAAAAAGCGCATAATTTACTATAATACAATAGACATGCGTCGAAGGCCGAATCTGTGTCGCTTTGTCGACGGCGCCGGCGGCGTCGTTGTTGCACCCGAGCGCCGGTGTAGCGTGCCCAGCCGCGGGGAATAAACGACGATGTGATTCTCTAACGAGGGCAGCGGCTGACCAGCGATGACGGACACATTCAAATTAGGACCGAATGATTTGGTTTTTACAGTCTAAATTAATAGTTTCATTTATGCGCTGATCAGCCGCTGCATTATGTTAAAGCATGACACCACTATAGCGCCGCTAGTAATCGCAGTTATACATGTTGACTGAGTGGAACCGCCTGACAGACTATTACGTATTATACTTAACACGTCTTGTTTTAATTTAATCAGGTTCAGTCAGTTCTCATGTATCTGGCTTTCCTTTAAACAACTGCAATGCGCGATTGCATCGCAGCATCTTAGGTAGTCGTATTTTTCGGGTCCTTAATAATTTGTGTGTTAAATATGTGTTGTTATTTACGTCACCTCATAACAACAACAAGATTGCTTATATAAGAGTAAATCTCAAGAAAATAGTAATACCTACCGTAATTGACTTTATAAGTTTGTTCCATAATTACATGGAAAAACAGGGCCTTGAAAACTGATTGAGAAAATTGTGTGTTGGTGGATTGGTATATGTATTAAATGGATCAATGAAAAGCTTAAAGTGATGATTTCGAACTTTTACAATAAATTATTTATTTTTGAGGTCTGCGTTATTACGACTAGTTTTTGTTAATGCGCTGGCGGATTTTTCGTTCTGTTTAATTATATTTTAGAATAGCTTATGCCTGCGACTTTGTTCGCGTGGAATTCGGTTATAGTTATTCCCTATTTTTTTATTTAAACCGCCTCTGTGTTAAAGGGAACTAAACAAAAAAAACACATCAGTCAAGCCATTTTTGAGTTTTAGCGAGACTAACGCACGGCAATTGCATATAGAACATCTTCGGTTATTTCAGCATTAACCATAATTTGGTAAGGCATTATTAAAGTTAATTTGATTTAACAAAATGGGTTATATATATAGAACAAGACTGAATGTAAGGTATTGCCTTAGTTACGTAGTCACTTTTTTAAAGTTACATATAGACAAAAGTTCGGTATCATTTAACAAACTTTTATTTCAGTGCACCGCAGTTGCCCGGTTCTTTCTCTATAGTGGGCGTGCGTAACTACATACGTTTAATCTTTGGCATAACTCTCAAATTAAATAAAAAGTAACTTGGTATCAATATTAAATATAAAGTAATAATAATAATACTTTGATTGTATTAGATACGAGTAGATCTTTGCGGCCTGGCCTGTGGTCTGAAAACATAAATGCAAAGTTTGGTTGCGCACACGTACCAGTAGGTGTGGCATACCTTTGCTGCATGTTGCAGTGTGAAAGAAGGATACTACTGTCCATGGCCCGAAAAGAACCGGCTGCTGCAACGAACTCGATCTGATAAATGTGATACGAACGAACAGCGCAGTCCCTTAATACTTTGCGCCTATCTATTTATCCTACTATTATTATAAATGCGAAAGGTTATGTGTGTGTGTGTGTGTGTGTGTGTGTGTGTGTGTGTGTGTGTGTGTGTGTGTGTGTGTGTGTGTGTAGGTATGTTTGTTACCTCTTCCCGTTAAAACGGCTCGACGGATTTTGATGAAATTTTGAATGGGGATAGCTCATAACCTGGATTCACACATAGGCTACTTTTTATCCCGGAAAATTGAAAAGTTCCCGAGGGAATAACGATAATCAAACAATACGCGGACGAAGTCGCGGACACAGCTAGTAAGTTCATATTTACTGTAATTCGATTCGACATTTGCCTTTCAGTTAAGGATAGCCATTATTTTACACCGATGACTCTTGTTGGTTTCTGTTCAATGACAAACAAAACTGCCGTTCTACAAATATCTGCAATGAGTTATTACATCTACAGTAGCTTATTAATCTTCTTAAAACTGTAAAATTGTAAATTGAATAGGCTAAGTACGAATTTAAAAACAACCTGTATATTTTAAATGTTAAATATCTACCTAAATAAAACAAATCATTTATTCAAAATAAGTGACGGGTACAAACAGCGACAAACCAAAATCCAGGAAATGGTGTAAACGTAATTAATAATTCTCCACATGTTTAACACACATCACGATCGAAAACAAAAGGTACCCATAACCACAAAGGTATTGTTTACCAGCGACCATGCTGGCTCAATACTCGCCAGGTGATTCGAAAACCGCAACAAAAACATTGACCTCAATTTAAGATTTAACTCACCTGTCACGCTTATCCTGTTTGCGAGAATCACACTGCCTTCTATTTGTAAACAAGTTTGAAGTGGCGGTGACGCGGCGGCACAGGCTAGCTAGTCGACGATCGGAACAAGACTGGCTGGTTACATACACAGCCGTCACCGTGCCAGGGCAAACGCGGCGCAGGCGCAAGCGGCAAGCTGCATGCGAATGGGGCTCGTTCTAGCCGGAGGACCGACCGACCGACATCAGCTGCGCACGCGAAGCACCGTGCACCCGCTCGCTGCCCGATTGCAACTGGTTTAGACCACACACGGTTTAAACGGCACATGTAGATACATTGCATACGTCAAGGACCACTTTTGATAAAATTAAACTATCTATAAATTACAACGTAATTTCGGTTTCTAAATTAGGAACCTTAACTTATACGTTTCTAATATTGCATTGACTCTTTATTCATTGATTACCTTAATTATTCGCAAGCACTCACTCTTAAGTTATTTTATGATGATTATCATCATTTCTGAATAATTTAAAGTGTGTATAAAAGCCCGGCCGCATACCGTTAGTTCCCACGAGGCAGCCATCACTCGAAACTGGATAAGCCGGAAACAGTAAGATAAAAAACATCATTGGGCACCTGTAGCATTGACTTCGAAACTTAAACAGTCGTTGTGTTCATGGCAGATGGCTTAATATCAATACCACTGTTCAGTAATTGTCTTTTGTTATCATTTCGGACCAAACCCACGCGTGTTCATGATTAACTGTCCACGTATAGCAGTAATTAACAACATTTGGAAACCTTGGTAGGTACTACTTTTACATACTAGTTGTTGTTCCTAATGACAGGTACATAGACTGCTTTCGCTTTTTGAACCTATACAGTAGTTATGTAATGTATTATTTAAAAGAATTGCATTATTATGAGTAAGTTAAATTATTGCGTTGCATGCAACGCCACATTGTCTTTGTACTCGTGTTTGGATGCACAATATAATAAAGTCATAGTAATGTTCTTGGGAATCTTCAGGTTGCACTGTAAAACATCAAAACATATTAAGGATTCATATTCGGCTTTGAAAACCAGGCCAATGTTGGGCGGGTTATTCATATTAATAGGATCCAATCACGCTATATGCATAGCAAACATGATGGTTTATCTACCAAGATTAGAATAATTAGTATATTATTAATTTATAAAAATACAGCTTTCAGTACAAAACAACAATTTACGAAATGGCTGAAGAATAGACATACGAAGTGACACGATAAAGATTCATTTGACTACAGTACTCTAAAATGCGTTTAGACAGCATTTGCAGTACCGTATTGCGTGTAGAACTGAAGTGATAGCCGCGAAATTAACTTCGCTATCTTTTTTCTGTTATTCATGAATGACAATTTTACTTTTACTTTTATTACAAATAAAACATGTTCAATATGTGTATTATAAAATTTAATGTTGACTTCCCATATGCCCAATGGGTGAACTCTGTAATAACGAGGTTAGCCCTTCTTTATCAGACCTCCTAAACGGAGTCAAATTATAAACGTTATTTGACCCCTCAAAGAAAAAGATTCTAGTTTGAATAGGACTTTATAAATGATTTCATGTTCAATACCGAGTTCATGAGGTAGGTACCTAATTATTAACTTTGAAGCGAAAGTTAGTAATTGAATCAAGAGCTCTTTAGAATGATTACTGAAGCGGACTCGGCTTGTGGTCAATAAAAGTGAAATCAATGTTGGCTTTGTCCTCGGCTATTAGATCGAAATACAATATACCTATGCAATGGAATTCTCTATCGAGATTTGGATTTGTTGTTTTCTGCTTTACAAAATCTTACTTGTATTGTTTGTTATTCGCATGGAACTATTGCAACTTTAACTGAACTATCGAATCGCATAGAAGATTGTTTCATTGTTACAGTGTAAAAGATAGTTAGTGTTGAACGGGCGCCACTGATTAAAGTCATAAACGATGTTTACAAGTACTAATAAAGACCTGTATGTCAGGTCAACATTCAACTCGTCATGTGTACAAATATATCTATCTTCTCTGCGTAGTATAATAGCATCGAAAGTGCCGTAAGCGTCACGTCCCAAAAACTTTTGACTTCGTCATCTTCGCAATGACTCCGCATATAACGGAACCAGTATATGGGACGTAAATTACGTAGGATTACAAAGAAGAAAAACTCGGTCGAATCGTGCGTGTGCAACAAAGAGCTAATCATGCCGTAAATCATCTTTTATACATCGCAATCGGATAACTATGAAAAATTTAAGAAGGGATATTATCGGCTTGGTGCAAGGATAGTGGGTTTTGGCGACGTTGTCGCGCTGTCGGGAGCGCGCGTGTCGGACGACATCCGATTTTATCACGTTATTTACAGAGCACGCTAACGAGACTCGACGAGTACCTACTTCACAAACTAGATACACTATCCAGATAGGAGGCATGGTCTGAGAAATAATGTTATTGATATCAAGTTTATTGACATTCACGTTATATTTTTATATGTAGCTCACTTACCTACTCGCCCTGTATTATGGATTACGGGGGGTGTATCAATTTAGTTTCAAATAAGAAACATGGTGCTACTCTTACCGATACACAACATTGCTAAAATATGAAGCTATGTATTTTTTTATCACCATTTGTTAACTATGCAAGTCCATACGAGTTCCAAACATGTCGAACTATTTCTGACAATAAATCGTGAGTAAAGCCGTGTGTATTTCAAGTATTCATAATGTCTCACGATAAAACTTTCGTGAGACATTATGAATACTTGAAATACACACTACTTTTGACTACGTAAGTAACTATAAAATTCTGCTAATTTAAACATGACATTAAGAAAAAGTATACATACGAGTATAAATCATATTCAGGGGTATTTTTAAGGCATTCACTAGATTAAATAAAAATAAAAATAAATTAAAACAAAATTGTAAATAAATAAATAAAATACCTAAAATGAAATATATAAAAATACGAATAATAAATTTTACTTTTCAAATTGGTGTTTTTAAAAACTAATTTTCATTTTCTTTTTCACGTGTTAATTGCAGTAGGAATTACAGCAGCGGCCCTACCAAGTCTGACACGAGAATAAGTTGTCCCCATATTATCTCTCAGTGCATTTCTTTCTTCGACACTAGTATGAGAGAGACACACACAGAGGGATAAGAGGGAAGAGATAACTTATCCTAGTGTCATCTTTGCTAGGGCCGATGATCTAGAAAGAGACGCTGAAAATGGTTTTTCTTTTCAACGTTTAAATAACGCGTTGGACTCGTATTGAATGAGATACTATACACTTTAAGCCGTATTCAATTACTAGTAAACGTAAAGATGACATGGTCCATGGCTTATCTTATTTATTTAACTACAGAACCCAGAAAAATGCAGTAATTTTCAACAAAGGTTGTTGTTTTGACAGACTGTTGGCAAAATTGGTGGAAAGTTAAAGCCACATGACGAACAATGGAAACACAATGGGGCAAAATTGTTGCATGACTTGAAAGTTAGCAACTACGGCAACCCACCTGACTTGTACCAGGGATTATGCGCTTTTAACATCGTCTTTTCTATCGAAACGTTTAGTACTATGATGTGAGAAATACCTTAATAAATATAAATGTGTGCGTTTGTTTGTCTGTCCTGTCACGTTAGAACGGACACCAGAGGCACTGAAAGTGTGGTTCACAATAGGCGTGTTTCCTGAATAAATCTAATTAGTCCGTCATTTACATTATAAAAAAATTATGAACACATATTTTTTCTTCTGTCAATTAAACTAAAAATGACGACGATATAGTGCGTTGAAGTTCCGCGTGACGTCACGACTTTGCACACTTTTTACCATTAAGTGACGTCATGAGCCCCCACTCCCGAACTTTGATGCGCGTTATCTTTGTTAATTTTGATTGATTTGATAAAGCAATAAATTCGTGTTCAAAATTTATTGATAATCTAACTGACGGACTAATTAGAATTATTATTGTTTTACCCAGGAAACATCCCTATTGTTGACTCACCCACCATAGGTTACTTTCTATTCTGGAAAAAGAGGTACACAGTTCCCGAGGGAAGAGCGATAAACAAATTCACACGAACGAAGTTGCGGGCAAAAGCTAGCTGGGAATAAAAATAAAATTTAAACTTACTGTAACTTTTTTGTTTCATGCATTTCTTCATCTGAATTATAGGATCAGGTATGTACACTTGCAAAAATCTAAACCGCATTTTGTTTTGTTCATATTTACTTAATAGAAATTTAAACTTTCAAACGGCGTGTAGGAGTTTTATAAGGGGGTTAGTAAACGTTCATAGTTAAGCTTTGCAATTAATTATACTATGCCGTTATCTACTTTCGTAAAAAACACGTAGCTGGCTAGATGATAACGTAGTTGTTGCTATACCTAACTTCCTTTCTTTAAATATTATGTACGCATACTACAATACATAGGAACCAATTTCATGGTTCATTGGAAATGTATATCAGTCTTTTACCATTGTAGTTAGCACTTTCTTTATGATTCGTGTAACATTTTAAACGAGTCTGTTGACGTAGTAGGTCTCAATGCATAGCATACAGCTAGATTATTATATCTATTTTAGAGCTTGTATGTAACCCTAATCCTACGACGAAACAAATAACACAAGCGGCCGAATGGGGTGCGCGGGCGCCGGTAGCGTAGGGCCGAGCGCGCGGCGCCGTGCAGAGGAAGGTCCTGAGTGAGTGTGATGTTTCAGTGCGGCTATCTCGAGGGGCTGCGCTCATCACTCGGTGGCTGGACGCAGAAAGTTAAATCATGGTACTGGGGACGACCTCTAGTAAGTGCCCCGGCCTCCGCCAGCCGGAACGATCAGCGACATGTCCTAGCACATTTTGACAATTTTTAACATTTGCACGATATTTTACGAAAAAGTTTTTATTCTTTGTTTATTTCGAAATAATTGCTTTATAAAACGACATAATTGCTTGGTGTTAGAGAATAATTTTATTTGTATGTTTTCACATTCTCTTATCGCTGCACTTCATTTCGATGTTAATATTTTATTTGTTTCATCAAAGTTAATTTCGAGGTAGCATTGCACTTGTAACAATTTGGTTATTTCGTTACGATCATTTCGTTAGCCTGTAGAATGAGAATCTTCCTTGTGTCGAATGGCGCGCTGGTACTCTTACTGCATGCCGACTAGCACCCGACGGCCGCTCGCGGATCGCGGATCACTCATACTAACGATACATAATAATATGTTTATGTAGTAACACATGTAGAGCCAAATATGTTTTTTTTTAATTCAATTGAAAATAATATTTACATATGCAGATGGTGCAAGAAATCTTCAGATATATTTTCATTTTATGCTACCTACCTAATTCAATTCGAAAGCAATTTTAAAGATCTTATGTTTGTTGCTTTTCCATAAATTGATTCGTTTTGTAGTTAGGTATTTATTTTCACAAACACCTAATTAGATAGGTAGTCGGGATAAATATTTGCAGTAACTCTCCATAAATACATTGTACACTTGTGAAATAAAACCTGTTGGACCACGCCACCGAGTGATCGAAACGCATGATTCCGAGCCTCCAGCACACATCTCACTTCCAGCTTCTCAATACATCCGACGAGGACTGATCACTTTGTATTGTAACTGAGAGGCACAAGGTTGTAAGTAACACGCGGCGAACGCCGGTCTTTGAGTATAGACGAAGCCTGTAGAGTAGCTAGCATTAGTACAGCCCTCTGCCCCCCAGCTACGTCCTCAATTTCTTAAAGCACTTTGTACTTAGAGGCTGTAATAAATTAGCTATTTAGTAAAGTAGCGATACATTTATAGTGTGTATGTGGCGAAAATAGTATCTACTTATGACACTCCTATAGGAATTAAGCATTTCATTTCCGTACATATTCTGATCTTGTATATAATTTCATACTTTCCTTGGATTTCTTTTTAAGTGGAATGAAGCGTGACAACAGTGCGTTATAACCGATTTGGTTTCCAGGAATTGGCGCACAAGATGTCCCGTAGTTTCGACATGAAGGAGGAGGGTGGCGCTCTGCTGGACGAGCGGGGGGGCATCCGGCGGCACCAATCGATGCAGCGGCTGCAGCACGGCGAGGGCGCGGAGGAGCGCGCGCGCGTCGTCTCCGACCACCACGGCAACCTGCTCATCACCGTCAAGAAGTCCAAGCCGATACTTGGCATCGCTATTGAGGGCGGCGCCAACACCAAACATCCTCTACCCAGGATCATAAACATACATGTAAGCAACGACTTCAGCATAAATAATAAGTTAACAGGCATCTATTCAACATTGGCTAAGCGATATGGTTAACGTATCGCTTTGCTTTGTTTATGAAACTTTACGTAGTTTACATGGAAAAGAAAGTAGCAGAGCGATATATCGTTACCATAGTAATGATCGGTTGCTGTAAACCAAAAATGAGCAGTAGATCCACATGACATGGCAAAATCGGCTGTATTGCAAAGTGATACAGGGTGACTTCGTAAATGTAATCATAATGGAAGTAATAAAGTTAGTATTTATTTATTTATTTATTTATTGATACACCAGCAGTATTTACACAGAAACTTACATAAAAACCTGCAAAGGTGCTTATTCTAAATGCAACACTAACAATAGGTATATACAGCGCTCACAAAGAATTTTCATCTAACTACTCTAGTATTAAAATCTAACATAACTTAGCTACTAAATTTACGATTTGAAATATTAAAGTTTCGTAAAGTCTAAATATATTAATTTGAAGTTGTTTATTTTTTAAAGTAAGTGATTAATTTGATATGAAAGTAATTAGGTCGAATATTCTATTTTATTTTTCAAATTGTAAGATGAAAAAATAAATATGTTTACAGTTTGGTCACCCTACTACTGTTACTGAAGTGTCATAAAAATTTCAATATGACATCGGAGAAGTTTTAATTGTTTTTATCTTAACACGAAAGCGTAACCATTTAATATTTAATAAACGATATATAATATATATTTAGAGGCATTTTGTGTATTATTTAATGCCTATTAATTACCAAATCGATTTCTGATACGTTTTCGATGTAATAACTCTGTAGTGTCCAAGGCGCGAGCCATTCCCCAACTGGACTTTGCAAGTTTTGCAGATAACTTAGTCGGTAAATCTGCAAATCCCTTACTATAATGCATTTGATACTGCTCTTCAAGTCTGTAATTCAATATTAAACAAAAATGCATGTAAAGCGCAGGCCTCAATTATTTATCTATCTTGTATTTTTTTTATTTATTACGTAGGTACATAAACAACAAATAATTATAATAAATAAACCTTGTATTAGGATCGAATATTGCTTTTTGCGTAAAACACATGCATTGCATGTATGCAAACTAATTTGTACCATATAAAGCTGATGAGGTCAAATAAGTTTGTGGTTGGAAGAATATTACAGAATGTTTTTATTCCTGGCAGAAGGAAACTTTCCCAATAGACTTGACTAATTTCTCAAAAAGAAGTAAAGATCTTGCTCACTTGGTAATTTGCTGCTTTTACTTACTTTCTCATGTCGTAAACGTCTTCTAGCTTTTCTTTTTCTGTCAAGCAAGCAAAACAATGCTGTATTTATTTCAAAATTCCAATGCCATAAGGACTCTGTATGTCCACTTGATGGTGTACAAATTGTACGTGTGTTTTCGTCAGGAGCACGGGGCAGCGTACGAGGCTGGCGGGCTGGAGGTGGGGCAGCTGATCCTGGCGGTGGACGGGCAGCGCGTGGAGGGGCTGCAGCACCAGGACGTGGCGCGCCTCATCGCCGAGTCCTTCGCGCAGCGGGAAAAGCCGGTGCGAGTCACAATACATTACCATTAACCTAATATTTGTGATAAAAACAATATCGTAACATGAGACAAAACACAGTATATTTTAACCTCGTTTGATGCTTCAACAAGGCAACACCTAACTCTTATATATTTCACTTACTCAATCTAAATTAAATGAGCTACTTACTCACTTTATGAAATATTGGTTTCCAGGAGATCGAGTTTCTTGTGGTTGAAGCAAAGAAATCAAACCTAGAACCGAAACCAACCGCGCTTATTTTTTTGGAGGCCTAACATCTACTGTCCCTCCCCGCCAGCGACCCCCCGGCCGCCCTGGGCACCGCGACCACGGGGGTCGACCTCACCGCGCACACCACGGAATAGCCAACTCCAACCTGCGCTGCCACATGCTCTTCTAAACGCGTTTCTGAAGCCACGCTATCCCGCTAGTGCGAAGCAACAATAAATTGTGATGTGCATTATCCAAGTTCGGGAATAAAAGGGCGTGGGACAGAAGGCGAAAAAGCGTTTCGCTCTACGTGACATCGGATACCATTTGGATGAATGATAAGCATCTACACTACGACTGACCCGGCGTTGCGACGAAAAATGACAAAGCGAAAATAGGCAAACAGAAACTGGAGATGACGCAGGTAAACTAGTAGGCTATACAAAATTAATGGCACAAGGGAGGCAATCTAAATTTTTACACCACGACGAATTGTCCGGAACTATGATGAATTAGTTACGAAGCACAATGCCTGAAAGATTTAAATACTTCATACAGAATAAATATCCCATATTTCAAATGGGAATTTCGAGTAGTCTGAAAAGGTTTGTAAATTATTTTGTTGAAGTAGAATTAAAACAATTTTAACAGTAGTCAGCGACTGAATTTTATAAAGATTTAAATTCTACTTTTGCTAAATACGATAAGTTCATCTAAAAATTTCACATATTTAAGAGTTCACAGAAGATTTCACGGTAAATTCTTATCGATTTTTCGCAATTAATTAAAATAGAGTAGAATGGAATTAAAACTATACTCATCTTAGGACGTTCCTTTTTGCAGCATATTGTGCTGACATTATAATGATTGGCATTGGTGCTATGGAAAGTGGTAATTTTGAAAAGTTTCGAATTTCCGGATCATTTACATTGTAGTGTCACTAGGGAATCGATTAGTGCTTATTCGTCAGCCTCATAACATTTCATGAGAATGATTCACTCGAGAGCGTCATCCATGTGCCATCAGAGTTGAGTTAGCAATTGGGAAGTGCACCCAGCAGGTGGTCGGCAGCTGGTCCCGCCCCGCGGGTCACGCTGGCAGTAGGTGCGTAGCCTCATCATCATTGTCTCCGTACTCGTAGAGCAGAGCTTGCAGCACGACGCACTCCCCTAAGCAAGCTGTACCTACGCACGATCAAACAATCCCAGCCTTTATTTATTTAAAAACCTTTTAATCAACTATCAACTCAATACATTTTCTATAAAGTAGAGCATTTGCAAGTTCATTGTATCCAAATTGAATAATGATTTTTCATCCATTGAGCGTAGAGTTATGTTAAGTTGAGCTTAGTTCAGTTTGCTTAGCGCGGCTCCACCAAGTGCGTCATGTCATTCCATCAGGTAGAAGCGGTGAGTTAAGAAATTTATGGCGGAGAGGGATTTTAGCCCACTCTTCTATTTATACAAACATATTTATAAGTAGAAATATTATTGAATGTGTGCAATATAATCAAATATTATATTAGTTGTTAGTCAATACCATTTTCCAAGATGAAGACCATGACGAAGCCAGTACTCAAAATACAACCATATAAATCCGCACTTATGATAATATGTAGATACTGTTCTTGACAAAATGTAATAAATGCTTGCGTGATAAATAGTTTTCAATACATACGAGTACATGCGATGCGCTGATTATTGTGAAATTAAGAATAACACACTAGTGCGGGAAACGTCTTATTCCACTCAGTTAAACTATAAATGGTAATATGTAAATGGGTATAGTTTCGTGATGTCAGCAGCAGCGTCCTAGCATACTTCTGATCTGTCGATGTGCGTGTTGCTAGTGCTTCTAAATATGACAAACAGCTGTAGATATTGTACACGTTCTGCTAACATGTTCATGTTAATTAAACTGTGGGTACTAATGTATTTCATAAGTAATACTTTAATAAAATAAACCTCAGTTCTCCGTTTTAACTAGACATGCATTTTTATGGTACCTATCTTTGTAAATATACGCTGAAATATATGTATTTATTTATAAGTTGTAAATATCAGGTTTGAATGTTTTGTAAAATATATAACTATAAAATAAATATTTATTGAAGTTAGTGCCAAAAAGCATTTTACAGTATGTAATGTCGAGGAGCGAGCCGCGTCACTTCCCCAGCGGCAGTTTTCTATATCTATTAGGTATTCTATCAATCGCTAAATTCACCAAAACGCTTTTAACTGTTAGAATTTGAGCATCTCATTAACAACCGCGTTTTAATAATTATGTAACTGTAAATTAATTCTATCACACGAAAAATTAATTCTATGAGATGATACTATTTGGTAATCGCGACTAAGGCCGGGTTTTATAAAAGTCTATCAGACAAAATGTCAGATCAAATTTTAGTAAGTATATCATTACCATGTTTGACATTTGTGAATGAAATTAATGGATCTTTATAAAACCAAGCCGAAATATTTTTTCACTTTATACACGACACGTGTATATAATTCATCAAAGGTAAAATGTATATTCTGATTTTCCCTTCAAACATTACAATTTTACCTTCACCTTGAATTAAATACCTGCATTAACGTAATGATGAACAGAATATGCACTGAAACAACTATATTTTGTACGAGTAATTATAATTAATTTTAATCTATTAATATTTAAAGTTACCCAATAAGTTTGTATGATTGCAAATAAGCGATCATGTTACAAAGCGGCGCGGCGGGCTGCGCCCTCGCTTGTGAGTCAATTTGTCGTTTACATAGAACACTATCATTTTCGACGTAAAATAAAAGCAATTTTAAACGTAAGCTAATGAGCATTATTTATAGTATAGCTACAACAAATTACATGTACTTGTGTTATTACGGATTGTATTGAGTTTTGCTCCTGACGTGTTTACCAACCGCACAGCACCGCTCACCCTCCACTGGTTGCGCGTCGGCCGCCGCAGGCGCAGGCGGGTAATAATCACGTTAAGAAAAAAATTTGTCCCTCCTGTGGTCAAAAGTTATCGAAAACGAAGGATTACATTATCGTTTTGTTCATTCAGGCCAAAACGATGCCCGAGGCCCTATATGCAGATATAGTCAAAACAAAAAAATCAGGCCTCAGGGTCCTTAACTGTCGGGAACAGGAGAGGACAGTTTTGAACCTAAATGTGATTATTACCCAGGCGACGCCGCGCGTGGCGCCCACCCAACCAACAATACCCTATAATAATCTAATTCTAATTATTGCGAGCCGTCCATTTATGTTCGCGGTTAGTTATTCAACAAATTATTATATTTGTAACTGTGGTTGTAAGCCGCGCATTACTCAAACTTATTCTGTCCTCGATGTGTTGGTAAACATTTCACTAAAAACGATGTGAGATTCGGAAGTTTTGTCTTCGTGCAGGTTTGGTTAAATTGATCTATGTTGTAGTCTGTTGTTAAGTTTGTCGTTGATGACAAAAATATATTGTTATCTAGATATTTTTGTTGTTTTATTTCCTTTGGCAGCTACAGATTTTAACGCCTGGAAAAATATTGTGGTCATGGCACTTTTCGGAGAAATTTAATGAATGGGCTTCAACTGGGATTCGTAAAAGTAGGGATAACTTGTACCAACTGTACGACAAGAGATCTTGTACCACTGATGAACGCTTCCTCCAGTAGGTTAGGGATTATTCTAAATTGTTTAAAGTCGTATGTAATAAAGCTAAGTCAGCCCACCTCAACAGTAGAATTCAATCATCCAGCAATAGAGTTAAAACTGTTTGGAAAATTATAAATTCAGAAACCGGCCAGAAGAAGAACGTGGATTTCCTTAAAAATAAAAGACACGCTTATCACAGACGGGATTGACGTAACGAATGAATTTAACACTTTCTTTTCTAGAATTCCTATTGAAACGACTAGATGTGTAGCTTCCTCTTCCAATACTGCCGGTCTACTACTAAATGAATACATTAGTATTAGTAATATATCTCATTTTAAGTTCTCCCACGTTTCTGTCATAGACATTTTAAAAACGTTCAAATTGTTAAAGGTGAAGAAAATGGAAGACTATCTGGCGTTTAAGGTTCTTGATTCTATTCTAGACATCGTTGCGCCATCTTTGGCCCTTATTTTCAATAGTTGCATAGATGAAGGCATCTTTCCCGACTTAATGAAATTCAGTAAAGTAGTACCCATTTTCAAATCGGGCAAAAAGGATAATCCTTCTGATTACCGCCCTGTGTCAATTTTGCCAGCGTTTAGCAAAATATTCGAAAAAATAATGCTAACGCAGATGTTACAACATTTCAACTCTAATAAAATTTTACATCCACAGCAGTTTGGATTTACTAAGGGTAGGTCTACCACCGACGCGGGTGTTAGCTTAGTTAAATTCATTTTAGAGGCTTGGGAAGACTCACACGATGCCATTGGTGTCTTCTGTGACCTTTCCAAAGCTTTTGATTGTGTAGATCATGACACTTTAATTCGAAAATTAAAATTCTATGGCATTTGCGGCGATGCCCTTGAACTCGTTAGATCTTATCTTACACAGAGATTGCAGAAGGTATCAGTAAACGGTGCAGTATATGCAGAGACTGTGGTGGAAATGGGAGTGCCCCAAGGATCAATTCTTGGCCCTTTCCTGTTCCTTGTTTATGTAAATGACTTTCCTTACATGGCAAGCCAAACATCAGGCATAGTCATGTTTGCAGACGATACTTCTTTGCTGTTCAAGGTAAATAGGAAAGATACCGAGCTCACTGAACTAAACAACACTCTGTCCATGATTTCTAAATGGTTTGCTGCAAATAATTTGTTACTTAATCCTAAAAATACCAAATGTATAAAATTTTCTTTAGTAAACACACCAGATATTAATGCACACTTGAATATTAAATTAGACGGTCAAATCATTAAATTTCTAAAGTCAACTGTTTTTCTAGAATTAACACTTGACTCAAAACTGCAGTGGGGATCCCATATTACAGCCATAGCGAGTAGGTTGAGCTCTGCTGCGTTTGCAGTCAGACACATGAGGCAGTTAACTGATGTAGCGACGGCAAGGTTGGTTTACTTCGCGTATTTCAAAAGCATTATTTCATACGGTTTAATTTTATGGGGATCAGTTGCTGACTTAGAGTCTATTTTTATTTTGCAAAAAAGGGCCATCAGGGCCATATATAACATGGGCACCCGCGAGTCACTGAGGGAATTTTTCAAGGAAATTGAAATACTAACCCTGCCTTCGGTATACATATTTGAAATAAAATGTATGTATGTCAGAAAAAAATATACAATTTTCCTACAAATGTAGATAAGCCAAAGGCTACTAGAAATACCGGAAAGCTTAAAGTACCAACTTATACAATGGCTAAAACTAAAAAATCATTTCTAGGAAATTGTACACGTTTTTACAATAAAATACCTAAAAACATCATAAAACAAACAGACACAATGTTCAAAGCTACTGTAAAGCGAATTCTTATTTCTAGGGCATATTACTCAGTTAAAGACTACATCATGGACAGGGACGTATGGCTTAAAGCGTGACCTGCACCGGCGATCCCTGGGTCTCGATTGGCGTACCTGCTGTGGTATATACTTAGATGTGTATAAAACTGTAGACATCATTGTTGACTTATATGTGTACTAATTTGAAAAAATGATATCTCACCGAGTTTCTTGACGGCTCTTCTCAGTAGACGATTTTTTTTACGAACCGGTGGTAGAGTCATTCCTTGACCTTCATAAGAGCTTGTAAAAGCCTAAATTGAATAAAGATAGTTTGACTTTGACTTTCACTTTGAAATTCCGTTACCTGGGTTAATTTCAGTGACGAGTGTTTTCGTGACCTTTGAATCGTTATACAATCAGTATATCATTCGACACGAGCATTTCAGTGAAGGAAAACATCGTGAGGGAACCTGCATTCATCCACAAAGTCATTTAAAGATGTAGATAAAATCCGAAATTCGTTTTGTATGAGAATGAAATTGAATTTATTGATTATAGTGAAAAAACCAAAACGTATAGACCTAGATCTTGTTCTGAATGTGAATGAACCTATCAAAAATTGGTCAACATTGGTTAACCTTTAAGGGCTGGAAATCGTTATCGCCTTTTGTATGAAAAGGTTGCTTTTTGCCGTTGGTTCACAGAAGCTCGGATGTAAATGATCATTGCTTGTGTGTGTGCCTAAACATGCATGCAATGGATCTCTTACACCCCTTGGTTAACAATCTACTATTAAATAAGTAGAGGTAGTAAGAATCTATCATTTCTGAAATATAAGACTCCTACAAAGAAAGCCAAACAGATTGCGTGGCCATAAGTAGTATAATTTAATACAATTTATAACAACCATATTTTCAAAACATCGTTTGACGTCAGACATGTACTTATCGCCACTTCGCCAGTGGCCGTCAAGAGTTAACTAAAGTTTGTAATAAAGCACATCATAAACAGAATAATGTCCTATGTAAGTAAAAGACGACATGATTTTAAGTTGAAATTTTATTGCTTTGTAGTTTTGCTTTATTTAAATTATTTTTGCTTTTTCATACATACATACATACATATAGCATCACGCCCGAAATCCCTAATGGGTTGGGCAGAGCCACAAGACTACTTGTGGCCACGTTCGATTAATTATGAACCGTATGGTGACAGGTGATCAGCCCATCGCCCATACAGATAGTCCACCATGTTGGAGAGGACCCGTCCCTTAGTCGACTCGCTGCTTTTAATTGTATCATTTATTTAAAAAGTTTAGTTTGTATTATATTTTAATCAAAATATTAGTTTGTGTTAAGACTTAATTTGTTTTGTAGTTAAATAATCAAATACAATTTACATTGTTCATGAATAAAAAATAAAAATAAAATACACAGAAACTTAAACATTAACCGTAATCTAGACAAGTTTATGTATACACTGGACCCGCCACTGCTTCGCCCGTGGTATTTTCCTTACAAACTTTATCACCCCTTTTCACCCCTTTAGGGATGGAATTTCAAAAAATCCCTCCTTAGTGCACCTCTAGGGTACTCGCGGAATATCTACTCCAAATTTCAAACCTCTAGGACCACCCGTTTAGGCTGTGCGTTGTCTATAATTGAGTCACGGTATTGTTTTATGATTAGGAATGATCTAGTTAATTTATTAATACTATTACTAGGTTACTGACACTGTGTCCCAGTTAGATCAATGTTTGATGATCGTACATAAGGTATCTACGTATCTTAAGAGGAGTGTGAACCTACGGCTTTTCATACAAAAGGCAATAACGATCTCCACCCCTTAAATGTTAACCAATGTTGAACAATTTTTGATATGTTGTCAGTCACAACAAAATCTAGGTCTATATGTTTTTGACTATTGATTAAAGATCAACAAAGTCAAATAATAGCCGAAATTTGTTTTGTATGAGAATTTTGACACATCAATAAAATTGAATTTATTGATTATAGAGAATCATCAAAAATTGGTCAACATTTGTTAACATTTAAGGGGTGGAAATCGTTATCGCCTTTTGTATAAAAAGGTTTATTTTTGCTGTTGGTTCACAGTCCTCTTAACTCTCTCACTACCATGTAGTGCTACGCTTGTACCGCGCTTCGTTTTTCCGTTTTGTAGTAAAAACTCGCTACGAACATGGAACCCGGCTACCGGGCTTTGGCAGTGAAAGTGTTGATTTGCATTCTCAACGGTGCTGCGACCTTAAAAACTTAGAATGAATGATGGATGAATGCCTGAAATGTTTTTCTAACAACAACAGCAAATGTTTGTTTGAAATGTTTTTCTACAATACCAGTAAACTAGTGGATCGTCCCCAACTAAGGCTTCATGAAATTGTGCCGTCTCCGCGAAAATGGTATTGTTTTTTTCAGATTGAAAATTAAGTGTGTTAATCTGGTTTTCAGCTAAAGTCTTAAAATCTGTCTGGGGTAGAGGATGGTTTTATATTTGGTTCAATTTCAACATTAGTCAAATTTGCCTAATTATGGTGGAAATTTTCACTTTGCTATTTTTCGTTAAAATTTTGTGATAAAAGCACAATCAACATACCTACTAATAAAGTGACCATCTAATATAACCATAAATTGCTAAAATCGTATGTGCACAAAATTTTAACGAAAAATAGCAAAGTGAAAATTTCCACCATAATTAGGCAAATTTGACTAATGTTTATTGTTTAATTATTAAAGTTTACTTATCTGTCTAACGAATTCACTAATCAACATTTATATTTTTTTAATAAATGGTAACAATATGAAAAATAATCAAAACCCTTAGTGTTCGGCTTTACCCGACATTAGTCGGGTAAACACGAACACCAAGTTCAGCTGATTAATATGTGAGTATTCCACTATGTAAAAGTTAAAAAATTATGTAAAAGTTTGTCATTTAGCTGATTAATATGTGAGTATTCCACAATGTAAAAGTTAAATTACTATTGTAGATAGAAATAAATCAACACCAACTTGAATTTACCAAAAACCTTACATCAAAAACATGCAAAATATTGAAAAATGCATACTTTGACAAGTACGTGCGTCCGCGTCTCCCGTGTTATTGACTGGCACTAGTGGTGGAGTGATCTCCGAAATGGCGGCAAGTAAAATATGGCTATCTCTTTCTACCACATTAGAACCATTGGATTCGGGATTACCCCGCGTTCGCGTTTCCCCCACTTTCCCCTACCTATATAAGAAAAAAATATTGTTTTGTGGCTTTAGAAATAAAGGACTAAAATGCATTACGCAAAAAACTTACATAAACATACTATATTATAATATACTTATTTTGTATACAGCATACAGTGAGGTGCATAATAATTAAATAGAGGACATCATCAGAAAGAAAAAAAAGTCCGGGCAAGAGTAAGTTACACTCGCGTGGAGAGGGTTCCGTCATTATTATGAAATTTCCTATGTTACTTTAAATACTATAGATTTTTATAGGTTTTCCTGTAAACTATAAGTAAAGAACTACTTTCTGTATTTTTTTTTTTCAAAATTGTAGGCCCATTAGTTTCGGAGATAAGGGGGGAATGGTAAATTTTCGCCTATTTTCCTAAATAATTTCAAAACCATTTATCTTAAAACTAGTGGACCCGCCACAGCCTCGCCCGCGGTATTTTCCATACAAACTTTATCGCCCCTTTTCACCCCTTTAGCCTTTAGGGACGGAATTTCATAAAATTCCTCCTCAGTGCACCTCTAGTCTACCAAATTTAAAACCTTTAGGACCAACTGTTTAGGCTGTGAGTTGTTTATAAGTGTCACGGTACTGTCTTATATATACTGATTATTACAAAAAAATAGTATTAAGGTCCTCACAAAGAGCCCTTTCATTTTATATGTCACACACGATAGTTTCCAGAACAATTTTTTTTAAATTTGCTAATTTATAAGTGGCCCTCATGTTTGAAATTCATTTCTTTAGGTTACACGTCCATGTTGCGTTGGCCAACTTATATTATTATAATGTGTACCTACTTTGGTATTTGTATCAACTCAATCGGTCCGGTAGTTTCGGAGCAAATTCTGTTTTTTTTTCCTTTTGAGGTACGGAACCCTAAAACACAAGTAAATTATTGATTTATTTGTAAAGTAGTGCTGCACGTCTAGCACGACCTGCCCGCGAGTCGTTTGTCGCTCAGTGCATCCCTTACATACTTGACAAGTTGGACAGAGACGCACTGCGCGACAAACGACTCGCGGGCATGTCGTGCTAGCGCCCCTGGGCGTCTATGCGGGAACGTCTAAGTGATACTGCAGCGACCTGCGAGCGAGACTCGCATCTCGTTCTTACGCATTACGTGTCGTGCGGAAGTGTGATGAGAAATATCGCTCGCGAGTCGCTACAACATCACTTAGCGTTTCCGAATAGAGGCGCTGATTTCGGGATTAGGATTTTTGGAGCGTCAACAAATAGCCTGCGGTTGCTTGCGGTTAAAGGCGTACTTATCCGCTACTATAATATTAATTGGATAACGCATGAAGCGCATCGGCCCATATACACTTTTTTTTACAACTCCAACAAAAATCATCAAATATTTCAAACTTTTTATTTAAGGCGGGTAAAGTGCGTTCAAAAAGTGACATCATGCATGAAATTTTGAAAACAAAAATAGCTTTTTAAATGATCTGCATGTTGAATATTTTTGTAGTAAACCAATTAAATAATATTTTGTGTATAATAAACATGCAGGTTTAATAGTTTATCTACACCCATACCATAAAACCTCCATACATACATAACATCACGCCTGAAATCCCTAATGGGGTGGGCAGAGCCACAAGACTACTTGTGGCCACATTCGATGAATTAGTCCTAAGATGGTATGATGAACCGTATGGTGACAGGTGATCAGCCCATCGCCCATACAGATAGTCCACCATGTTGGAGAGGACCCGTCCCTTAGTCGACTTCTACGACATGCCAGGATGATAAGCATCTGCACGCATTCTATGCTATTTCTTCACTCCCAGTGCAGCAGAGGAGACCTCCATAATGTATTCAAAAACCGTAGGAAATGACCGGCATTATTACAACCAATTTTACTATGAGAACTTTCTTGTCTGTGGTAGTAGGTAAAATCTCTCCTATCTATTTATCTATCTCGCCTATCGGCTCGTTTCATAAACCCGCACTCGTATTTTAAGGCCTATCATTATGCAATCGTTGCATAAACTACTATTTAAAAGTATAAATACTTAACGTTTATCAAAATATTACTAATGATTAGGACATTAATAATTGAATGTCTAAATTTGTGTTTTTTTTCTATTTCAAGATTATCATCAATCATAGAGTAGTTGAATGACAGTTCATCCGTGTTTGAAATTCGAATATCTTTTTTGCGCTAGCGTTTAAAGCGCAGTTTTGCACGAAGATTTTAAGCAACAAAGAAAACCTTTCCGATCTGATGAGGTGAAAACTACTATTCTGAGTTCTGTGAGCAAACCCTTTCATTTCCATTTGCCCTGATGACTTTTCTTCGTTTTTCCTCCAATATAAATATTTTAAATCCCACGATCGACATACGAAGCACATACGAACTTGACTATTTTTGCTTCCTACCCTACTAAATTGCATCATGATCGGATCAACTCGGTTCGAAAGTTATCCTCAGGCAATAAAGTGGATGAAAATGAAAATGAAAATATTTATTTTGCAAGTAGGCCTCACGGGCTCTTTTACATGTCTGAATCTACCAGCGCTTCGAAAGGTGACATTTGCTGAGAAGAAACGCCGCAAGAAACTCAGCAGGATAAAAACATTACCCTCCTTCTGGCGCACTTGGCGAAAATGTCAATCACGTTAACACCGCATATTTGGATTATTGTAATAAACCTGCGACCTACGTCTCCTCTCCGGTACATACCGGTACTCTGTTGACTGTTTGATTGACGAATCTACAGTGAAAAACAAGATAAAGAGGATCTAGGGGTAGGTTATCGGTAGGCCTTTCGGATTGCTATACCAAGGTTATTATTTCGTTAACTTCGAGTTACTGCTTTGATAACGCCACCTCAGGCCACTTTAATAACAATGACTAATCAACATCCTTATCATGTTTATTCCGAGTGCTTTTTCATTTACATTTAGGTAGGTACTAAAAACTACTACCAATCTATCCTTTCCTTTCAATTATAAATTAACTAAGTTTTGCCCTTGACTAGGACGTCCTTCCTTCGTGTGGAATTCGGTTATGACTATAGTCTGTTCGGCGAGAGTTGATAAAAAAAGTTAAAAGTCAGGGCTTCTTAACTCATTACAAATAGCTATTTTAGTTATTTTTACTGATGATAATAAAAAATTAAAGGAAAAAAATACATTGTAACAGTAAAGGCTCGAGCAAACCAAACGCGTGCGCGGCGCTTCGCGCGGTCTGTAGAACGGCAAAGCGAATTGAACACGGCACAGCAGAAAGTAGCGCTGGGCCGCGTTAAAAACGCGATGCGCCGCACACGCGCTTGGTTTGCCCGAGCCTTAACAAACAACTATAACAACAACAATTTTAAACAATTATTTAACTGTATAAACAGAAAGCAGCGCTTGAAAACCCAAACAACACACTCGAAGCCAATGACATATTATAGAAAGACACAAGCACGTCATAACGCATTTTAAACACGTGTCATAGATACTGTTTTTCTATTTCGTTTCTTTTCGGCCAGTGCAGATTTATGTGACATTTGACGCGCATATATAAGACATTAATTTGCAATATGGCGATTGTGTATATGAACAATACAAATATATTTTTTTCGCCGCCGTCCGCCCGGTGATATACCGCGTTTTATAACAACTGCATCCCTCATACCCCGAAACTCAGTGCGCGCGGCGATAAGCGACGCCCGTCATACAGTTTGCGATAGTTAAGCGACAGTCGCTATTTCATAACGATATCATAATATTTATCAACTCACGCCGAACAGACTGTATGTCCTCAGGAACGATGCATTTTTCAGGATAAAAACCTTCACTTGTTCAAATGCCAGCCAGCGGCCCCAACATGCAAGACACAAGGATAAGTTAAACCGTCTTATCTCTAAGTGCGTCTCTCACACGAGTGCTGACGAAAGAGATAGACATAGAGATAAACGGGTTTAACTTATCTTTGTGTCTTGCATGTTAGGGCCGCTGGGTATTGCGACTTACGCTTTCCGCAGTAATAAATAGGAACCCAAACCGTCTTGCCATTCAAAAGCACAAGTTGACAAAATCCGTCAACTTAATAGGGCCGCCGATGTACAATAGACAACCGGATTAAATCAGCGGCCCTAACATGCATGTCACAAAGATAAATTAGAACCGTTTATCTCTATGACTTTCTTTTTCGTCGGCACTAGGTGAGAGAGATGCACTTAGAGATAAACGGTTCTAATTTATCTTTGTGCCATGCATGTTAGGGCCGCAGGGATGCAACTTCAAACCCTATTATGAAAAACAGACCACAAGTGGCTTGAATATCATACTTTCTGTAGTATGGATGAGTTTAACAAGCTGCCGATGATATAGACAATATAAATAATACAATACAGGATTTATCTGCAGACGAATGAATGCTTTAAGGGTTTAATCTGAAACCAGGCCATAAAATCCAAAAAAAATATTAAGGTTTTAAAATTATAGCTTTTTCGGATATCATTAAGATGAAGAAAAAAGAACACCATATTTTTCGAATATTTCTATATATTTTTTTCAAATTTCATTGTGAGCACTACTATAATAGTAGTTTATGCAACGGTTGCATAATGATAGGCCTTAAAACACTAGTGCGGTTTTCATGAAACGAGCCGATAGGCGAGTTTCATAATAAGATCGCACGTGTGTTTTAAGGCCAAATTATGCAGAGTTGCATACATAACTTTATCTACACACATATTATAAATCCTCCATGATGGGTTCAGAAACAATATTTTCTGGAAACAAGTTATTTGTTGCAATCGTGGCTGAATATTTCCGATATCCGGCGCATTTTCACATCACACACACTCCGAGAAGACTACTTACTATTCATATTTTCAACTAAAATGTAAATTACAAACAACTTTTTCTATTCAATTCAAAAACAATTCTACTTTCGTTCAGCAAAACGCCAACATGGCGATCCTCCGTCAAGACCATTTTTTTTTTAAACCATAGACAAACGGATGAAGTCTCTATTCTCACGTCACTCGAGATCAAATATTGTGCAGTTTATATTAAAAAAACATACTGAATTGACGTTTCGTATCAATAACTGTTTTAATATCTATGGATACTAGAATAGAGATCACTTGAGTTTTGACAGCTGTTCCAAATTTAATCTCATTTCTTTACTAAAAACGATAAAGAAGTCATGTTATTTCTTTATCGCAGCACTGGTTTTTCCTAATTGGTTGTCAAAATGGTGGTCATTTCCTAAGGTTTTTGATTAACCAATGGAGGTTTTATGATATGGGTGTAGATAAAAGCAATTCCTTGACCCCATTGTCTACATTTTACCCGCGGATTCCTTAGAAGCTGAATTGTTATCAATCTGCTCTATTAACCGACTTCAAAAAAAAGGAGGAGGTTCTCAATTCGGTTGTATTTTTTTAATGTTTGTTACTTAAGAACACCGTCAATTATAAACCGATTTTGAAAATTCTTTTTTTAATCGGTAGGGTATACCTTCAATTTGATCAAAGTCGAGTTATCATGAGAGGATCTATGAGGAATCGATGGAACTCTTCTAATGTTATAGGCAAGCATAGAGGAATTTTAGTATTTTCTGTAATAACTCAAGCAGTTACGTTCCAAAAACATTATTTGGTGAAGTGGAACTGTTGATGAAGACCATAGATGATCACCGGAACTCCTAAATGTTGAGTATTTCACGGTTGGCGATTAAATTGCTGTATAAAGTTTTGAAGCAACTTATGTCCATGAAAATTCATGTAGTAAAATTGAAGAACCAGGAGAACTGCTCAACGATTGACATCCTTGCACCGTGGATTTGCACTCGCACAGTTTGTGAATGGTGATGAGCAATTGGCAGTATGCTATTGTTACTTGATGTAGTCAATGTGTGTCGTTAAATCACAGGATAAGGCTCTAAGGCTATTTGAAGTCGGTGTTTTGATTTTATAAATTATTGATAGAACGTTGCAGTTTGACAGGTCGCTGAATACATTCGTATTATTTCTGTTTAGAAATTATGGTCGTCATTATGTTACCGAATTTAATAAATACTATTTGATTCAATGACGTTTGTTGTCAGACCGCAAATTCGTTACGAAGGTCACTGAACCACGTCGATGACCACAAGTTTAGTGAATTTTGGATAGTGCGTACAGGTCGTTTGTGAAGCGTCAGGCTCTTGCTTCATTCGTAGGTTAAGTGCTATTAAATACTAATTGAAATAATCACATTAATTGCACGCTGTTGGTATAACCGCATTCCAATGATAATGTTAAACCCTTTTAATATGATCGTTTAGGAAAATAAATATTTTACCTATTTTTTAATTAGTGAAAAGGCGAACTTATAGGGATTAACCTTTAAGGGATTTTCTAGCGAATCAGCTAACAGTGTTACGGATCAAATCAGCGCAGCAGACATAACGAACACTTACACCCTTTTTGAATACAACTTGAGAGCTCTAATTTGCGCTGATTCAATTGACTTTCTTACTATTTATCTTTATAATCGTAATCGTTAAAAATACCATATGATCCAGTCAATGAAGACATAAAAGGGTGCTTTCACTGCAAAAGGTCAGGCCCCCAATTCTCGCTACACTCGAGATAATGTCGATTGCGAGATTAAACGTCAGATTCATACAGTTGTGTTAAACGACTGTATGCACTGACGTTTAATCTCGATTGTGAGATTATCTCGAATACACGGAGATTTGTAATTTGGCAGAGTTACAGTTTAGTGTCCTAATTAATATTCCGAATTTGCGACCTCGAGCGAGCGCCGCTCACGCCGCCATATTGGAAAAATGTTACCTACCTACGAAAAATTCGTTTTTCGAGAATATCTTCTCTTCAGCGTCATCTAGGCTGGAAAAAGTCTTTACAAAAATTATAGAATATAAAACTTCCTGTAACTTTTGTATGATGAACTTACTTTTGACGACCGACGCGGTTAGCCTAGTTGTTAGTGACCCTGCCTCCGAAGCTAGCGTCCCGGGTGGTAAGGGTAAATATTTGTGTGATGAGCACGAATGTTTTTCCTGAGTCTTGGATGTTTCCTATGTATTTAAGTATTTATTTCTCTATATAAGTATGTATATCGTTGGCTAGTACCCATAACACAAGCTTTTAGAGCTTACTTTGGGACTAGATCGATTTGTGTAAAGATTGTTCCCTTGATTTATTTATTTATTTATCTGATGAACAATCATCAGATAAATAGTCTACGAGTTAAGAGCGAAGTTAAGCTCAGCAAAGGGTTTAACCGTACTTCCATGGCGAAACTGCCCCCGATAGGTATCTATATCGTAAAGTAAGAATATCGTAACCTATGTTATATTGTAGAGGGCGCTAATAGTAGTTGATCGAGTAGAGCTCTATATCTTAGTTACTTAAAGAGCTAAGTATTTGAAGAAAAAGTGTCCTGAATATTAATTAGGACACCAAACTGTTGCACTCTGCCAAATTACAACTCTCCCTGACCGTTTGTAAGTCAAAACCTACACAATGACAGGCCTAATTGTGATTCGATGATAATGCGATTCATCTTAACATTAAATATATGAAAAACTGGAAATTTCAAAGCAAATTCTTATAGTTCTGGCTGTATATAAAATCTTCATCTTATTAAATATCAAATACATTACTACATTTGCATGAGTGCTATTCAATTTTACCGAATTAAGAAATCATTGAACTATGTGATCGATTACACAAACGCGATTCTTCCTATTCGTGATTCTACACAATATGGATTCCACATAACTGCAGTTTACTACATTCATGATTCTATATACAGCCGTTTATTTATATTAATCTTATCAAGTATTACAACCAAGGAGTTTGCATAGTAGGTATCTAGATTTTCATAATGGTAAGTTCCCGATTAAACCCAATTGTTGAATGAAACGCTATTATTGCGTTAAAATAACGGCTGTGTAGAATCACGAATGTAGTAGGTAAACTGCAGTTGTGTGGAATCGATATTGTGTACAATCACTACTAGCAAGAATCCCGATTGCGTTAAAATAACGGCTGTGTAGAATCACGAATGTAATAAACTGCACTTGTGTGGAATCCATATTGTATCGGAATCACGAATATGAAGAATCGCATTTGTGTAATCGATCCGATCGCACAATTCAAATTATTAAGTCAATCAATCAAAACTGATATCATACCAACCATGTCACTGTTTTCCTCATTCCTTATATTATTTAAAATAAAATCTTAACTAATGTGATCACGTTAATTGCTTTGCTCTTGGTAATTGCCTGTTATGATGCTTTGTAAAGATGACACTTAACTAAGCGGTTTTAACCAGAACTAAATTAAAACATTAGAAAGGTTTTGATAACCTGTTTTCACATTAATTATGATGGGTACTATTAATAGGTACTATAGTTATTTAGTTTACATATGTAAATGTATGTGTTGTTACTTGAATTAATAGTACATTGTGCATCTAGGGCCGTAAGAAGGGGATAACTAACGAGAGTTTGTTATTCCCTTACTGCCCATGATACACACAACGTTTTTCATCACATTTGCGAGGAAATTAAATAAAAATTAGACAAAAAAAAGTATATATATTAATTTTATTTCCATTTTACATCGTGAATTACCATCAGGTGGGTGTTCATAAACTGAGCGTACGTTGCGATCAGCGCGGGGCATCTCCGCCGGCTTGCGGGTCGCGCGCCCCGCCGGCTGCGGCTCCCGAGCAGTTCCGCCGACCTGGCGCACTTAACTGCCCGCGGGAGTTCGAAACCATACTCTAACTCATAACACCCTAGGGAGTTATGGATTTTGTATGGTTTATAACTCCCGCTGACGGCGGGGCCCGTAGAGGAGTTAAGTCGGCTATAGCTGCTCTATACGCCTGCGTATAATAACACCCTTTCCGAGCAAGTGTGCTGAAAAAGGTATTATTATTAATTATTGTGCTCTATTCCGTTTAGGTAGTTAACTACACAAAATGCTGGGTGTGCAGATGCGTCGCTGTTCTACAATCATGACGAAATGTTATTTTTTTATTTTTTTTTATGTCAATTGACTGACAAACGAGCAGACGGCCCACCTGGTGGAAAGTGGTCACCGCCGCCCATGGACATCTGCAACACCTGGAGGTGCTGCCAATGCGCTGCCAGTCTAGGGAGGATGGGGAATGGTTATTATTTATGGAATTACTTTACGCCGATATTCTGTGAGAGTGTGGTACTACCCCGGTCGAGCCGGCCCATTCGAACAGTAATCATATAGTGAGGATTACTGTTTGGCTCTACCACTTCAGAATACTAACTCGCGTGACTTAGCTAATCCAGCCAATCAAGACAATCGTTTTTATCTATAGTATGTCTTGATTGGCTGGTTAGTTGAGTCACGTGGGTTAGTTTGTTTACATTTAGTTAAATAGAGTATACGCTAGAATATTTAACAAAATGCACAGAGCCAGAGGAAATACTCCTGCAAATCCTCAATGAATGCCTCCATTACCACACACACCTACTTGTGCCTGCAAGTTAAAAGCTACCTACTTAAATAATTAATCGCGCGGAGCAAATCTCTGAGTTGACGCATAGGTACTGAGTGAATTAGCATAATGTATCTACCATGTACTTGCTTGGTAACTAAAGCTACCAACCAACATTGTACCCAAGCTACCAAGCGGAGTTGCTGCGGTTTATGATTTTTAACCTGTAGAGGGCTCCAAAGAGGGATATTTATAAACTGTCTTCAAAACACGGACTACCAACGTGACAACATTTTAATAAAGTATTTTTTATCTACTTTACTTTGCAAGCTGTCGTAATTATCTGGAGTTTTAAGAGGACAGTGAACTGCAATAAGAAAATCCGGACAAGTGCGAGTTAAAGTCGCATGGAGAGGGTTCCGTGATTATATGATATTTCCTATGTTACTTAAAATACCATAGATTTCTTAAAGGTTTACGTGTAATCTATAGGTAAAACACTATTCTCTGTTTTTTTTTTCCAAATTTTAGGCCCAGTACTTTCGGAGGTAAGGGGGTATTGTCAATTTTCGCCTATTTTCCTAAATAACTCGCAATTTGCTCTTTCATTTGATTTGTCACACGCTAAGGTAGGCAAAACTTTTCTTTTTTAATTTTCTAATTTGCCCCCGAAAAATTGTGTGTGAAAAATGTTTAAAATTTATTTATTTACGTTACACGTCCGTGTTGCGGACACCGACTTACATATGTATACCAAATTTCAACTCAATCGGTCCAGTAGTTCCGGAGCAAATCGGCTGTGACAGACGGACAGACAGACAACACACGAGTGATCGTATAAGGGTTCCGTTTTTTCCATTTGAGGTACGGAACCCTAAAAATCACCCTTTTCATACAATAGGCGATAACGATTTCCACCCCTAGGAAATACTTTAGTGAATGCAAAGTTATCGATTTTTAAACCGCGCCGATTTGCCTACGAAATGTCAAAGCAATTTAGCCTACCTGTTTTGGAGTCGCAAGCATGTGTAGTCACGCTACGAAAATTTTGAGATACGAAACAAATATTGGCTGAAGAACGAATTTTTGGAATATAAAAGACACGGATTAATCACGGCTGACAAAAATCTCTCAAAGAATAGTGCTCACCAAAGCGAGCGCAGCGTAAAGAAATGTCTCACCAGCAAGAATATTACTAGCCCGACAAAAACCATGTGTCTGATGAAACACCGCCCGGACCGGTGTCATCTAAATAATAGCGAAACAATGTAGCAGCAGCATATGCACTGCCAAAGTTCTCATTCAAGCAAAACTGTACTTTATTATAATGCAACGAGGGCGTTAAAAAGTTAGACTGAAGTCCACGGGAAAGTTGGTAGTCCTGTATGAATGGCAGCGTTTTCCCCGCAGAGCCCACATGCCACTTACTATAGCACACGCGGCGGTGGCGGCTCACGCTATATGCGTTTGCACTTGCATCAGCCAGACGCCTAACGTGCTAAATTAACGCAAGTAACCAGCACTATTTTTAAATAACGCGCGATTTATTTTAGAAACATTTCAACTAGTCATGGCCGCCACGTTGCTACTTTAATTTTACGAATTTGTTTGAAGAGGGCGAAGTGGTCATGTTTACAATATTTTATTGGTAAAATATTGAGACGTGTAGAAAACCAACACCGTAGAATTTTAATGGCGGGGCGTTTTAACGTCCGACACCATTAATTAACGCGTGAATCAGCCCAAAATTAACGCGTTAAATAAAGGGTTAATCGTAGGTGAAGCCCCACCCAATACCGTCTTCACCATAAGGGCACACGGGGCCCGTGCCCAGGGCCCCCATTCTCAGGGGGCCTTGAAGGACCGACAATTGCTCTCACACATTTATTTAATTCGGTTTTTTTTACTTTCCAAAAGCGCCCCAAATTCTTGTGTGCCCAAGGGTCCCAGCCTAGTTTAAGACGGCCCTGGCCCCACCATAAACCAATGAGCCTTAACAGAAAATCAGTACTAAAAAACACAATATATTCAAAGGTGCCGCTGTTATCTTGCGCATACGCCAAGTAGGTATAGATGATGGCGACCACGACGATTAAGATGTTATTAAAGTAACACTGATTACGATGATTATATTAGTAGTAGGTATTTTTGTAAAGAAAATATGAATAATATCAGACGGATGTACACTTTAATACGGACCAAATCATGTAATAAATAATAAATATGTACCTACATAGTTCCGGCGTTCATTTTTAGGTTACCGTTGTCAAACTAGTTTAGGGCTTCAGATGCTGCGTTATCTGCATTGGATTGCACGCACAAGTTTAAAGTTTAAACAAAAGGCCCGGTCACATAGCGAGCGCCGCAGCAGCGCGCGCAATCTGTCCGCACACACAAATGCAATAAGTACAAGAAGATAAAGAGGCGCGCGCGTCCGCATGATTGCGGTGCCGCCATTACGTTGCATTACATTGGTGTGAGCGGGATAAATCGCCTTAAGACGTAGGAAATTGACGCACGACCAGCACCCTCTATTCGGGAACGCTAAGTTATTCTGTAGCGACTCGTGAGCGAGATTTCTCATGCCACTCTTTCGCATTAAGCGTTTTGCGGAAGAGTGAGATGAGAAATCTCACTCACGATTCGCTACAGAATCACTTAGCGTTCCCGAATAGAGGCGCAGAGCTCCATTAAATATACTTACCTACAGTAATTAGTACTTACACGTGTCCTTCTGCCTATCTGTCTGTCTGTATATATTACAGCCACTTTATCCCAAAGAATATTTAACGTTTTTTTCCTGAATCTGATGTTGAAACAACATTATTTAGGATTTCGCATAGAAGTTTGTCGCACGTCTTTGGGTATCGGTCGTCACGGTAGGTACCTTTTAGGGTTCCGTACCTCAAAAGGAAAAAACGAAACCCTTATAGGATCACTCGTGCGTCTGTCTGTCTGTCTGTCTGTCTGTCCGTCTGTCACAGCCAATTTGCTCCGAAAATACTCGACCGATTGAGCTGAAATTTGGTATACATATGTAAGTCGGTGACCGCAACACGGACGCGTAAATATATGAATTTTAAACATGGGGGCCACTTTTGAGGAGTAAATCAGAAAATGAAAAAAAAGTTATGCAATCTATATTGTGTGACATATCAAATGAAAGGGCTTATTGTGAGGACTTTAAATATATTTTCTTCTGAATTTGAAGTAAAATAGTTTGGAAGTTATTTATGAAAATAGGCGAAAATTGACCATTCCCCCCCCCCTTATTTCCGAAACTACTGGGGCTAAAATTTTGAAAAAAATACAGGAAATAGTTATTTACCTATAGATTACAGGAAAACCTATAAGAAGTCTATGGTATTTAAATTAACCTAGTAAATTTCAAATAATCATGTATGGAACGGAACCCTCTCCACGCGAGTTTAACTCGCACTTGTCGGATTTTTAATATATTTTTGAAGAGTAAATCAATATTCAAGAATGTATCTGTTAGAGTATAATAAGTGAGTCGTGTGTCTAGTCCACAGAAGTGCGTTGATGAGGTTTCACGACCCAACCGGTTCGGGCCGGAATCGATGATTGAGGCGCACAATGACCCGAGAGATCACGCTCCAATTCCATCTGGATCATACTCGACTCTGATCATAGAAGAGATATCAAAATTAAAATGTAATTTACAATCTTGTCACAACTACTTATGACGAACAACAGTTATGAACGCTTTATCGTGAAACACAGTCCATTTAAGAAAGTAGGGACGTTTCAAGAAAATTTACCTCTAAAATTCGCCGCAAAAATATTTTTGCGTTAGGGGTCATCCATTTATGGATGGATGGACCCGAAATTAGTGTGACGTACTTTAGTACGTCACACTAATTTCGTGATTTTTTGACCCCTCCCCCGTCCTTGTCACAGTTAGTCACATTTGTGAGACCCCCCCCTCCCTAGTGTGACGTCACATATTTTGCAATTTTACAACTAGTAATTAATTAATAAAAACAGCAGTTCCGAAGTTAATTTTATTTCCATTGTTTTTTATATAATCAAATTATTTTTTTATTCAATAACTCGCCAACAAAACAATTTATTCCTTATGCATATACAGATAGAGTTGGAAATATTTTTAAGTTATTCGTTAATAGTTCAAATTTAGCATTTTAACAATTAGATGTATTCGATTTTGAAATGTGACGTCACAAAACTTAGGACCCTCCCACCCCTTGTCACACCGTGTCACACTTCGTAGACCCCCCCCCCCCCCCCCCTTAACGTGTGACGTACTTTATGGATGACCCCTTATTGCCTTTTATCATTTTTTTATCATGTTAACTGCTGATTTCATTTCTAAAATGGGATCCCGAATGCAAAGTATTGGTGAACTGAACATACATACAATAAAGACAACACATTAATTAATGCATGGAATCAAGAATCTACTTCGGCTTAGAGTTTTATTAAAAGAAGTATTGCCTTGAACTTTAAATAGATAGAGACCTCGGTCAAGTGTAGCACGTAGGATTTTTTTATAAAAAAATATTTGTCATATCCATATATAATATCACAAGTTCCTTAACAGGATCACGTTACCGTTGAGTAGGTAAAATGAGATCTAGGATAGGATATCTAACAAGATGTATTTTTTACCGCCCTTTCTAACATTTACGTTTCTCTCTGACTACGGCTTCCTATTCTTTCACATGTGATATTGGTTGATATCGAACTTAATTAAATATTGCGCAATTTCAATAATCTTAAAGGCGCGTGTTCATTATGATAAATTTAAAATCTATATAAACATAATTATGAATCGTGAATGGTGTAGAACGACCTAACCGTGACCCTGCCGTTAATCGCGCTGATAGCAGCGACGTGTTCTCGGTGACTCCTTGTAACCATACCTTAGATAAGGAAACTTACAATTGGTTTTCTTTTTTTTCCTCCATTAAGAATTATATTTTCATTATTTTGTAAAAGCGGGTAATCGGTCATTTGTGAAAGTATGGCCAGCAAAAATGGTATACAACTCTTTCATTGAACAAGATCAAGATTCAAAATTTAGGGATTTAGTAAATGGAATGTGTTTACTTCAAATGACGAGGTTCTAAGCACGCTCATAATTTTCATGGGCCGTCTGTATACGGATTAAGATTATAACTATGATCTACTTGGATGCACGCTGATATGCTCTTGCATTTTTACAACCTTACTTTAACTTTTGGTTACCAAAGGTACCAACTGATTTGCAGTTAACTCTGTTTGTGTGCTCGATGAAGGTGGATAATCTTCTCCTTTAACCTATTGAACGCCCCAGTCGGCTGTAGCCGACAGCAGATTTCCGTGCCACTGACGCCATGATATTTTATGTCGTTTTCCATACATTTGCGTCGGCTAGTGCCGTCGTCGAGCGCTCGTGGCACACTTTTGCGCCGTTAACCGTGGCGTTCAAAAGGTTATTAAAAGATATATACCTATATTATTATTTTTAAGCATAATCTCATATTGTTGAGGTTGTTAGAGGATTGATGAAACGGTTTGTTCCAGACGAATGACATGCATCATCGCTTATCAGAATACTTATGTACAAAAAACCGGCCTTTGTATCTCGAACTACGTTAGTTGACTAGAAAAGTAAGTAAAGATACGAAACAAATAGGTATTGGGTTTAGAACGAATATTTTTATTATTATTTATCAAAATATTCTCCAATAAAGCACTGGTGATAGGTATTCCTCTTTAGGGAGGTCCTCAACTGCTATGAAAGCATTTCAAGCGTCCTCAGCGGCCCTAACATGCCAGACACGGGGATAAGTTAAACCCGTTTATCTCTCTATCTCTTTAGTCGGCACTAGTGTGAGAGAGACGCACTTAGAGATAAGACGGTTTCACTTATCCCCCTGTCTGGTATAGAAGGGCCGCAGGGGTGTGATTCTCTAACGGTCACAGCGGCTGATCAGCGCATAAACGAAACTATTAATTTAGACTGTAAAGATGAAGTCATTCGGTTTAAATTTGAACTGTTCAGCCGCTGCGCACCTTCGAGAATCACACGACTGGGCTGTCGAATTGAAAACCACGGGGTCCACGTTTCACTTTTGGGAAGAGAAATAGGTACTTAGGTAAGTCGTACGGAGCTCGATCGGGGCCCTAAGGCTGGCTGGCTCTTTTGTTGAATTTCGCGTCGAATATGGTTGGTAAACACACTGAACATTAACAGTTTTTTGACTTTCTAGATAAATTGTTGCGAAATGACCACTCACACTCAAAAACGTTACTACCATTTTCTTCCCCACGCTGCGTCCTCGTTTGTCCGCGAAGGTTCTTCGTTAGGAAAAACCCGAATGCAAAAAAAAAAAACGCCTCCCGTAATTAATGGTCATCCCCTTATATGGCGCTTGATTTTTGGCCCATCTATAAAACGTGAACAATGCTTTAAATTCGTAATACCTATGACATTTTTTTTTTTAAATATAATATACTAAAATATACGGTGATACTAAATACTGTAGGACCTTTACCGTTCTTTATAAATTTGTAAATAAATCAACTTCTCGTTGCATGAATTTTAAAATATGAGATTAATCTTTTTTTAAGCCCAGTAACTTTTTGTTATCTATTAGACACAGAATTATTACAGGTTTTTTAAGTTTCAGAGTAACACACTTTTATTACCCCAATACATATACCTATACAAAATTTAATAATTCGTGCCCTATAGTTAACGACAATACACTATAATTTGAATTGTTTAATTAAAAAGTAATGTATGGCCGTCAGGGCTCTTTTTACATTTCAGTTTTGTAATCGTTCCATTAAAAAATCTACCTAAAACGAATTTTCCTGAAGATAAGCTCCTGACGTATTGATTTCTAGATCTAAAAACCCCCAGCCCTAGATTTTCGTCGAAACCGTGCGAGCCGTTTGCGAGATCGTCGTGGCTAGGGTTGCCAACCGTACTATAATAGTATTGTACTATATTTTGGCGCTGTGTACTATAATACTGTTGAAGAAATATATACTTAGTACGCAAAAATACTATACATATTTCGGTCAATTCTTACAATGGTATTTGAGTGGGCCAGCTCAATAGGCATTTTCGCCGCTCGGATAGCCACAAGATGCGCAATCGGAATGCTAGCAAGACGAATTTTGTGTATTATATTTAATCAATCATACCTACACTCTTTTAAAAAGGTGTTTCTTTAAAGTTCTATATTTTCTTTCAGTGTACTATTTTATTGATGCTTTTGGCTGGAAAATACTGTATTTTCCCCATAAATAGTTGGCAACCCTAGTCGTGGCATACAATTATTGCTCGTTTAATAGTATAAGATAAGATAAGATTAAATATATTAGCAAATATAAAGACTTTGAGGCCAATTTTTTTATTTGAACCCAAATAAAAAATTTGGCCTCAAAGTCTTTAGCTTGCGGGAATATGAAGGGTAACTCTTACTGAACCTAATTGTGCCTATGATCCATTTTTCGTAAGATTCATAATGGAAGCACGTCCTACCTTCTTGTCAGGGAATTTTTATCAATGAAATAATTCAGTGGAAACGTCTTTACTACTGAATTTTACGCAGTAAATAAATATCCAGGCAAAAATAAACAGAACCACGTCACCCAATAATATGGTCAGAGCAAACATCACCTACTGTCGAGCCCCTAAATAACGTAACAAATATTTTTCACTAGTTTGTTATCTTAAGAGCTATGGCGGGGAGACACAAATGAGCATGACGTCGTCTTTGTTATGATTGAGATGAATTGACATGTTTTTATGCAATCAATCAATAGTAGACGATCAAAACAATTGATAAGAATAATATGCACTAGAGTTCATTTTGTTAGTGCGTAAACTGTTCAAGCAGCGATGAAGGACTACTATAATCCTTTCAAATAAGGTGGTAGTAATTATGTTGGTGATTTTATATGTATTAGTTAGGGAGCTGGGTGCCATTTTGGTATATGATTTGTTAGTCCTTCATATTGATAGGGATGAAAGTTTATGTCAATACAAATGGATTTGGTCCAGTAAATGAAAGTCGTAAGTCGCTGCTTTTTTGAGTTAAAACTTTAAAAAATCATACATAAAAAAATCAGTGACCAAGACGTCTTCCAACTTTTTTTTTATATTCTGGGAGTGCTAATTTATCGAATGGACGCAACGAGAACGACGAATAAATGATTTAGTATAACTTTCTTCATTTACATTTTTGCAAAAACGTCTCGTTATAAAACAGAGCCCTGCACGTCTGCCTCTTCGATGTTCATCGTTTTGAAGATGATTCTGACCATCAGTCCAAGAGGCAGACACGAGCAAATGATTTAGCACACCTTTTTTTTTAAAATTTGAAACGCTGTCAATTGAAAACGCAGCGCTACCATGGTGGCGGACGATTTTTCTGTGGGTCTACATTGTCAGTAATCGAACAATTCAGGTCTGCCAAGCGAACAAATCATACAGAAATTTTGGCACTCAGCTCCGTAGCTATCTATAAAGATACCGAGATTTAGGCTGTGAAGAACTCTATATTTCAAATAAGTCTTCGAGTTTAGAAAACCAAATTACAAAGTACATGCTGCAGTATCTGGGCTGGACAGTGGACACAGTTTCACGTTGGTTTCAAAGCCAGCTGCGATCACCGCTAGCTAATGTAAAGTGAACTAATAATACGTCGACGAGGCAACTGCCGGCCGACGCCGACAAGCGTAGTAATTTTAAGTTGCATCATTTTAGTGTTTGACGCTAATTAATGTTGAATTAGCATTTCGGTATTAGGATGAAATCGTGAAAACATTTTACATCAGGAGATAAAAACAACAAATTTACAAACATGTCGAACTCGAATAAAATGCGATTCGTTTTTACCTTTACTCATAAGAAGTACTTATTGAGCTGCATAAATTGAGTTACAAGATATTTTATCACGTGAACAACCAGCGAGGGTTTATTAGTCACTTATACATTCAAAGCTCAAGGAAAATTTTATAAAATGTATAACCAGTGATTACATTTTGTTTTTCCAAATGTAAATTCCCAATAAAATTGATAACAGCCTATCGAATACTGACGTTGGTGTTGTTTTGGCGGTTAGCGCACGATCGCATGGGGAGGGTTCGTTCACCGCCTACGTCATCACAGCACACCAAAAACACTTCCATTAGAACGTACGACAACAAAAAATGATAACTTTAATTTGACCCACGTGCTTGCGGATTTAAATAGAACTTGGCATTGAATAAAATTTGAGTGATTAAGACGGATGTTAGTTTATATTAGATACCTCATTAGTATTTTTTTAATTATACAGTTACAAAAAAAGTAGTTACTAGACATTTTAAAATAATTTAAATTTATATAGCGTACAGGTAAAAAGGGGTGGAGCGACAGCTCGAGATTCGGCGGTGCGGCGACGTGCGCGCCGTAAGATAACAGGGCGATTACATCAGAACGCGACGCGTGCGCAGCGGAGTATAAAAGCAACGGTGCTGCCCGCTCCGACTCATTCACTGATCGCTGCTAATAAATGTCGAGTCAATATTAACTTGTGGCAATGATCTGCGCTCTCATGCATCATCCTGAAATATATGTAAATAATAAACTTAAATACGAACAGTGGTGGTTTAGTGACAACTGGTGTGATTGCCATTCCCCGCGCTTCGAGCATCAGCAGAGATAACACAACCGGATCGGATCAAGTGCATTGATTAAAAGGTAAATATTGTGTTTGTTTATATAAATTAGTTTCTCACGAAGAGAGGATTTATATTGATGTAGGTCAAATAACATAGGAGACAACTTTATACATCACAATTCGTATTTATACCAAATATTTAAGTTTAATCTTTTATTTTATCCCTTCAAAGTAATTTAATAAACTAAAGTCACAGTTGTTAACATTTAAAAACGTAATTAATTTATTAAGATCGGCGGTTGCAAATGTGAACCATGTGCAGAATTCTTTGTAAAATGTAGATAACTACAACAAAAAAGAATTCATAAAATAATAAAAATTATATGATAACCAAAAGGTCGATCACATGTCACCGAATTATCGTAAAGTTTAATTTACGTCAAGCGGGTGGAGATAATGGCGAACATGCCACTAGGCATTGTTTCCTGATAAAATGGAAAGAAATAGGCTTTCAAAAAACGTATTTTTTTGACAAACTAGGTATCAATTCAGAATGATCAGTAAGGTAATTGAACTTGCTAAAAGTGTTTTGCAATCCCATGCGTGCCCCGACAGAGCCGTGTAACTCTATCCCAGTAACTATATCAAGCAATACAACTATCCATTCACGCTCTGCTGAATTCAATCAGGGCTGCCATCGTTTAGCAACGTTAAAATCAAGATTACTGACCTAAGAATCCATTTGCTTTAAAGACTAATTCGAAACGGTGCCACCTAAATTTAAAATTTAAATTAGCGAACTCAGTTTCGAATTGGCCCCACTATTACTTTAACTAAATTAAGCCTCAGGCAAGTTACTTCAATATGTTATTTTGTTTAACCTATCTTCTTTGCCCTAAAAATGCAAATATTACTCAACCCTGACGGGAAGTGAAAATACTAAGTACTTATAAGGTTTCGTAATTCTTTTACAGTAAAGCGAGACTCCGCTACTCATTCGCATCAAGTCCGTCTGAGCTGTAAAAGCGTCTGACATCTCTGAAGATACAGCACGTAGCAGTTGAAAAACGTAAAAGATTTTTGAATCTTGAAAGTTTTTGGAAGAAACGATAAAAAATGGCGACAGTGCAAACTGCTCCCGAAATGAGCCTGTCATCGGCACCGATGCCTGTGCCCCAGAATAAAGATCTTGACCTGATGGCGTTAACTATGACCGCGCTGCGCTTCGTGAACCCTTGGACGGTGAAAGCCGAACCCAGCGAGTGGGCGATTGGGGACGATCTTAATTCGCCTCAGCTGCCGAAAGACCGCATCATTACCCTCGCTGAAGTGAGCCAGCACGACACCCCGCGGGACTGCTGGGTGGTCATATATGATCGCGTTTATGACATCTCTACATTCCTTGATGAGGTGAGAATACTATCATGCTCTAAGCTCAAATTAAATCAATTCACTTGAGGAGGCAGTTCAATAATGTTGTAATTAAACAAAGATCTCAAAAGAAGGATATGCCTATCAGTACAATTTCGAGTTACAAGTCTCATAGAAGGTTATCAAACGCGAGCGCCATGGCTTAACCACACACCCTATTGCTGATGTCTTATAGTAAAGTCTAATATTGCTTGATTCACACGATTTCATATCATTGTCGGCGGTGGCTTCGGTGCTGCGGTCTCAGGTTGTGGAATTGTAGTAGATACGGTGTCACTTAAACGGGTGTCCATGACCGTGGTTGCGATGCGACTGAACGTGCGATGGTGTCATATTCGCGATATGACACCTCAAAAGTAAGCATCGCGAGAATTGCTTTGAGTATTTCCTTACTATATATTTCAATTTATTAGGTTTATAATGTTAGTTGTTTTGTCGCAGCACCCCGGCGGCGCAGATATAATGTTGGAGTGCGCGGGGCAAGACGCGAGCACGGCGTTCCGCAGCTCGGGGCACTCGCGCATGGCCGCCAAAGCGCTGGAGCGGTTCCTTGTGGGGGAGCTGCCCATGATCGAGCGCATGTACCGCCGCCCCGGGGGCATCCGCCTCAGCGACATACCAAAGTGAACCTCCGGCCACCCGCTTGCCCACTCGCTGCGCCAAGACTACCCTCATTGGGTTTCAACTCTTCAAGTGCATTAGTAAAGTTGTATTTAGAACGTCAATATTATTATTAATTTTGAACTATTCGTTAAGGCTATTTCATTATCGTCTCAAAATGAATTTATAACTTTTCACTATATGAAGGAGTATCAAGTTATGAGAAAACGACTCGGTGGCACAGGGTGACCATCGACATAAATTCCGCCATTGTGTTTAACTATATGTGATTGAAAGTAAGCCTTTTTAAGTATTGAGTAAAGTAAACTAGAATTCATAATTCGGCTAACTAAATTGACGGATGTAAGTGTTGTCAGGTACGGATGAAATTAAATAGTCGTGTCGTCGATGTCGATATTTCAGTATCGAATCGATATTACATGGTCTGTAAAGTCTGAGTTGGCTTCCTACTTTTTAATTAAAAACGGGACTATGAATTACATCTTGCATGTTCTATATTAATTATTAATAAATCAGCATTAAATATAACTAAATATCTAAATCTAAAAACTTATTACTATACTATATTGACACGAACAGCATTACATTTCTGCATTTTGAGCTGTCAATTTAGTTCTAGTTCCGAATTATGGATTCTAGTTTAGAAAGCGTTGCATTTATTTAATTTAATAAGCTATCTAGGATCATACTTATTTAATTTTAACGCAGTATTACTTAAATAGTTCTAGAAGATATTTTCTTAAGTTTTGAGTGTTTCTTATTATATTGTTTTTTATTACAAAGCAGCAGCTCTTTTAGTTCCTATTGTTTTATACTTTTTAATAAACATTTTAAAAAATTGGTTTCGTTTTCACTACCTACACATATATACTGTACTTACACGAAATTATTTATTTATTTATTTATTTCATATATTAATAAAATGTAATTTTACATGTCAAGTTCAGATTCCAATTATATTTAACATTCCTTTTTAATTTAATTTAATTTCTTAATCATAGTTACACATAGTTAATCATAGTACATTATTTATGTTGGTTGACTTAATGTTCTAGAAATTCACGCACAGAATAAAGTGCGAGTGAAATCAATTTTGCCTTTAATTTTCTAACAAAGGAAGCAAAACTGGGACTGTCCTTTATGTCACTTGGTATTTTGTTGTAAATTTTCGGGCCAATTACGTGTAAGCATTTTTTTGCTTTGGCGAGCCGCGTAAAGGGTACTTTGAGGTCGTTACGCCGCCGTATTCTGGAGGCGTATTGATGATTTTGAATTGACCTTTTCACAGAGTGCGCAGAGTTAGATTTAACTGTTTATCACTATCTTTATAAAAATTAATATAAAACAAATAAATCAAATTGGTTTTATAACCACAGCTGTCGCAACGTACGGGTCGCGAAATCTCTACAGTGGCAACACTGTGGAGTAGTAGATGGCGCCAAATATCAATGAACTGTCAAGATGTTAAATATGGAAGAGGAGAAGAATAAGTGAGTGCTTTACGGAGTGTGATAATGTTTGGAGTCTTCATTAATTGAAAGCTAAGTATCTCACCTAAGTGTCTAGGCTAGACGTACATATGTATATATATATATATATATATATATATATATATATATATATATCTTGTCCAAAGTAGTCTTACTATTCAAAGTGTATTAATAAAGCCTCTTAACTATTTGTGTCCAAACTTCCACGTATAACTAAGTATTAAGCTGTCTAAGCATTCAAACTATCCTTGCGCTCTTAAAGCCACTATTATCTTTGATATAAAAACTTTAAGGTTATTCTTACAACCATAATATCTCTGGAGTATCCACAGTACCGTATAATATTAATATAAAGCCATACTTGTTGTTGACAGTTCTCAAAGAGTTGTGTCGTGGATTTAATTATCATATATTGGAAAAGCCTAGCTGGATCCTTCCCTAAGAGCAGAAGGGTCAGTGTGCGGCTTAGATCCCTCGCCGAGGGCGAGGGATCAGTTCCCGACGAGTTGTGTCGTGGATTTAACTATAATGCATCGTAGAAGCCCAATGCGGGGCTTAATAGATTCCTCACAAAAGAGTGAGGGATCAGTTCATGACATGATTAGTCATGGGCTCATTCATAGGGTATTGGACAAGCCTAGCTGTATCCTTCCCTAAGAGCAGAAGGGTCAGTGTTCGGCTTTGATCCCTCGCCAAGGGCGGGGGATCGGTCCCTGGCATCATCAGTCATGGCATGGATTTCTTAGTTGTCATAACCCATAGTTGGAAGTGCAAGTACAAGTCATTATACTGTGCATACTCGGATATGAATACTATCACTTATTCTATATCCTGAGATGTTGGAGGGTGGTGCTGTGGTGACAGCTCTACCTTCCGGAATGGATGGCACCGAGACAGTCGGTGTCATCTGTCTGTTGTTCTACAGGCGGTGATGTGGAAACCAGAACCTATATTGAGAGAGCGAGCAGATTCCTGGTCATATTGGCTCAACCCAGGTATGATTCAAATATTGTTTTCTTTCTTTGCTGGCTGCAAATCGTGACTCATCTTTTTAATTTCCCCCCCTTTTCATATTTATACCATTATAAGAATATACTTTAAAAACGAGGATGCGTCGCGACAACAGCGCCATTTATATTAGGTATAAAATGTGTTGTTTTAATAATTCTACGTTATTTTTCTATACTTTAAAATTTAAATTAACAAATTCGAGTAAAAATGTACACATGCCCGTTTAAGGATAGCGCGGCGACCGCCATATGTACCTATATCCAACCGACGTCGCCGGCGCGTTCTGAAGTCTAAATTACACCCAAACCCCGCAATACACATATACGTTAAGTTTAAGTTAAGTATCAAATCAAAGCATATGCTACAACATTATCCTCGAATATAACTGCGTATATAAAAAAAAATATAACAAATAAATCAAATTAGACTAGCCTAGCAAGACTAGCAACTAAAAGCATCCTTTGGCAGCTGAAAGCATGCGTGGGCACCCTGTGGCAGCTGAAATCATGTGTTACATTGAAATAAGCGTATAACAGCGAGCGTAAGGAACTGCTCAAACCAATTTTCACGATGCTTACTTTTGAGGTGTCAGGACGCGAATCTGACACCGTCGCACGTTCAGTCGCATGGCAACCATGGTCCTTGACACCCGTTTAAGTGGCACTGTTATAATTGAAAAAAAAAATGGTATAGTTCGGAACACAGTGAAATAAGCTTTACAATAAATTTGGGTTAAAATTTATTGCGACACAACCAGACACAAGAAAAGGAGTGACACAGAAAGACAAATGTCAAATATGAAATTACAAAGAAAAGTAATAGAAAATAGTTGTGTACCATGCCTAAACCTCTGTGATAACATGGAACCTATTTTTATTCTAACACTCCTCCTTAATTTCATACCTCTAGACCCATTCCTCTTGCACACCACTCCAACTTACCTTTTAACAAAGCTTTGGTTAATACGTCTGCCACCGTTCGTGTAGTCTCTACACATTCTAACACAATATGTCCATTCGCAACTGCTTCTCTCACGAAGTGATGGCGCACATCTATGTGTTTTGTACGTTGGTGATACACAGGGTTCTGTGCTATAGCAATAGCAGACTGGCTATCGCTGAAGATCTTTAGGGGCAATAAACCTTTTTAGGAATATAGCTTCTCTAGCCGCTTCTGACATAGCCACGTATTCTGCCTCTGCAGTAGAGATGGCTATGGTTCTGTTTTCTGCTTTCCCAGCATATGGCTCCTTCGCTCCACAAGAAAACCACTCCTGTATACGACTTTCTGTCGTGACAGGTGGCATGGCTTGCATCTGCAAAGCCCAATCTCTGATTTATTTTTCTATTCTTAGTATACTTTAGCCCAAGGCTTTTGGTACCCTTTAAGTATCTGAGAATCCGTTTTGCAGCTATCCAGTGCTCTTCGGTATAGCAACTGTTTAACTGGCTCAGATGGTTAACGGCATACGCTATATCTGGTCTCGTACAGACAGACAAGTACATAAGAGTACGAATCAAGTTTTGGTAAGGACCGTCCAGCTTATGATCTTGTACCTGCTTCTCCAGTTTATGTCCAGGAATTGATGGCGTAGATTGATGGATGACCTTGCAATCCGTCATCCCAAACATTTTCAAAATTTTATCCACATATTTCTCTTGGTCGGCTTTGATTTCCGTCGTTCTGAGTAATGCACATCCCCAGGATGAATTCTGCCTTACCTATATATAAGATCCGTCTTCACCTTTTGAAGCTCCTCTTTATTGTTCCAAAAGATTAGCATGTCATCAACATAAACTGCTAATATAATGACGCTCCTGCCATTCGACTTCGTATACACGCAAGGTTCATTTTTAGATTTTACGAAACCAAGCTGTAACAACTCAGTGTTCAATTTGTTGTTCCATGCTCTTGGAGCCTGCTTCAATCCATAGAGCAAACGTTTGAGATGACACACGTAGTCTTGTCCTTTCTCTTCAAATCCTTCCGGTTGTTTCATGTAAACCATTTCCGATAAGTCTCAATTTAGAAGCGCGGTTTTAACGTCCATTTGGTCCACATTCAGGCCACTTTCAGCTGCCATTGCTAATAATGCTCTGAGCGAGCTGTGCCTAACGACCGGAGAGTACGTCTCATCATAATCGATCCCAAACCGTTGACTGAAGCCTCTTGCTACAAGACGTGCCTTATATCTTCTCTTATTCCCCGCCTCGTCTTTTATTCTAAATATCCATTTAGAATCTACGACGTTACAATTGTTTGGTCGTTTGACCAAAACCCATGTCTTGTTTTTCTTTATGGGATTCAGCTCCTCTTGAATTGCTGCCTTCCATGCATTGCTGTCTCTCCTCGACATTTGAGTATTTTCTCTGGATGCTCTTCAGGGTCCGACTGTTTTTCAAAAATGTTGTTTTTCGAAAAATATTACATCTCGAGCTTTAAATATTTTTCCAAAGGTGGGGTTCACAGGTTTGTATGCTTTGGCATTACCACAGTAGCCTGTGTGGATCAAGTCTATACTTTTCGGATCCCACTTTGTTCTCTTCTGATCAGAAACATGCATAAAAGCTTTGCATCCAAAAGTTTTTATCTTGCTAAAATCACACTTCTTTCCAGACCAGCCCTCATTCGGTGTCCTTTCCTTCACCGCAAGCGTTCGTGACTTATTTTTCAAATATTTTGGTTGACAGCCTCTGCCCAAAACCGTTTAGCCAGGCCAGCGTCTTGAAGCATACATCTTGCTTTCTCGCAGATTGTTCGGTTTGCACGTTCTGCAACGCCGTTCGGCTCCGGCGTGTACTCCACTGTAAGTTGATGCTGAATTCCGAACTTCTTTAGGTAGTTATCCATCCGTTTGTTGACGTATTCGGTGCCGTTGTCAGTGCGTAAGATCTTCATTTTCTTACCACTTTGGTTTAAAGCAAACTCTTTAACTGTATAATTTTTTCCAGAAAACATCAATCTTATGTTTCAAAAAATATACGAAAGTTTTACGCGAAAATCGGCAATAAAGGTCAAATAGTATCGAAATCCGCACGCGGAAGGAACCTTCATAGGTCCGCAAACGTGAGAGTGCACCAATCCTAAGATTTCATTTGCTCTAGTAGCATTACTCTTTTGAAATGGTTGTTTGGATTGTTTCCCCATAATGCAGGGTACACATTCAAGTTTAGTTAAAGTATTGGGAAAAGTCACCCCTGTTGCTATCTTATCTCTGAGTAGTTTGAGGTTTTCATAACAAGATGCCCCATTCTGCGATGCCATAACATCAGCTGGTCACTTTCAGTCGCTGAAGCAAGTGCAGAACCCTGTGAACAGCATTTGATTTTATATATGCCTCGTTCTTCCACACCTTTCACAACAGCCTTACCTTTAACCTCACATTCATCACTCTTATAGATCTCACACCCTTTCTGTGTAAACACCAACACATGTCCCTTTTTCGCGATCGCATTCACGCTTAATAAGTAGGATGCTAACTTAGGTACATTGGTAACATTGCTGATAGTCAAACCTATTGACTGGCATACGACCGTTCCTTCACTTTCACCCTATACCTCATTTCCATCTGCACATGTCACCCTCAAAGGCTTCGGAGTGTCCTTTAAGTCCTTAAACCAAGATTTACGATTCGTCATGTGTGACGAAGCCCCAGAGGCGATAATCCAATCTTCTGCCTGTGGTTCAACCGACGTGCTGAGTGCATAAGCTTGCATGGCTTCCTTCCTCTTACTAGGATTATCAGGACAATCTTGACCCTTGTGCGGTCCTTTACAAATAAAGCACTTAACTTTTGTTTTGTTTTTTGTCTTAGGCGTGCTCTTGCCTTTTGGTTTATTTGTAAGCAGTGCTGATGTCAGTTGATGTTGAATCCCACTGGAGCTTGCTAAGAAAGTGTCTTCCATTCGATAAAGTTTGTTTTTCACATAGTCTGTAGTTAAATTAATGTTACCTACTATTCTCCATGGCCAATCGCATATATTGAAACTCTGGGGTAAGACCCTGAAGAAGTAGAGCAGCTAATAACTCGTCGTCAACTTCCTTACCAAGTCTAACAAGTCCTGTGATGTTGACATCATCGATGTTACATATTCTCGAACAGACTGCAATTGCTCTAATCTCATGCTTACTAGCTTAGTTAGAAGCCGGCAGCGATTGTTCAGATCTTTATCTTCAAACGCATTCATTAATGCTTCCCAATCATTTTTATCCCTTTTAGATTTACGTACATGCACCAAGCAATGAGGTCTGATCATTAAGCAAATTTTTGCTCGAACTCGTTGATCTCTCTTAGCACCTGAAACATCTGTGGCCGGGGGTGTTACACTCGTGTAGTCCCATAAATCATCGTGTACTTGGTATAATTCCATCGTGAACTTCCCACGTAGCTTAATTGCTACTGCCATCAAATTTCTCCATTGAAGGGAGGCCACTACTACACGAAGGCCCCGAAGTTCCAGTTTCTTGAGTCTGGGTTGGTGATGAGTTCTGAGAACTCCCACTGTGAGGCATTTCCGTAGACATCGTTTAACTACAAGATGCGGCTCATAACCTATTGGTAGAGTTCGGTATGCAGTGAAATAAGCTTTACAATAAATTTGGAAACGACGTCCTTCTCATTTTGTTATAATAACATAATGTTCACAAACAAAAAAAAAAACAACCCTTAAATCTCACTATTGGTCCTAACGCCACCTTTTTCGCATTTGGATCCACTGTGCGGCGGCCATTTTGATGACATCATAACTGTTGACATTGATACCTCAGAGTCTGTTTCCCGGCAGTTTTGGGATCAAGCAACATACTGGAAGTTAGGGCTGGAAGCGAACTTTTTTCCATAAGGCAATGCACTAGTAGGTAAGCAGTAGGGTAAGTAGTTAAGTGCTTTAGCGTTAGATAGCGCTAGTGTCACCAATGATATATCTATTCTGAGTATTAATGTATTACTCTATGATCCAGAACTCCGTTTCAACCAGGGAGAAACAATTACTTTGACGTCTAAATATTGTGGCTTGTATTATATTAAAACACATTAATTAAAACAATACATTTTAATCGACAAACAAAATAACAAAAACAAACACCCACACATCACATACATAAATAATAAATAAATTAACTAATTAGTTAAACAATTTAAAAATGTAGTAAAACATCTCTCTCAGTCTCTTTGGTTCTTCTATACTTTCTTCCCCGATCTGAAACAAAGTGACGTCCATTCCATATGCATAACATGTTATTGACTTGCTACTGTTTCCATGTGGATTACAAGTTCCCTTATCACGCATACAACTCATAACACAGACTTGTGAAAACATTGAGCATGTTGTTAGGCGAATGTCACATGAAGCGTAAACACAGATACTCATACTTTAGTTATTTATCCTGTGATTATGGCGATTGGCGACTGTTGACTTCAAATAGCTAGAAGGTATAATTTTTATTTTAAAAACGTCGTGTCCAATTCCCGTGATTTAACCTACAAGTCAATCTTAACATTAATGCAAATCAAAAATTCAAAATGTAAGCAAAAAAAACTAATATACACGTCGAATTGAGAACTTCCTCCTTCGGGTTTTTTATAGTCTGTTAAAAATTTATGACTTTCTTAAACTGTGGCAGCAAACGTCAAACAATAGGGAAGTTTCCTGAAAAATTCAAATTAGTCCGTCATTTACATTATAAAAAAATATTCAACACATATTTTTTTCTTTTGTCAATTAAACAAAAACTTACGAAGATATAGTGCGTTGAAATTCCGCGTGACGTCAAAACTTCTCACACTTCGTACCAATAAGTGACGTCATAAGTCCCCACTCCCGAACTTTGATGCGCGTTATCTTTGTCAATTTTGATCGATTTGATAAAGCAAAAAATAAGTGTTCAATATTTTTTGATCATCTAGTTAGTTTGTTTTTTAAACCCAGGAAACTTCCCTATTATGCTTATTTAAGTGCGGTTATAGCGTCAACTAATCTAATAAAGATCGCCATAAATAAGGCTTATTGTCAGTCCTTTTGTTTATTTCATCCATGGCTAGGAGTTAAACTTACAGGTGCTTGTATTTAGAGGAGTTCCGTTTCGTTTTCAAGTATTTGAGGCAAATGAGGAGCAGTGCCCCCAGCACGGCCGCCGAGGCCTCGGGCGCGCACCCCGGCGGCAGCTCGCACTGCGCCGCCCGCGCCTCCTCCGGGGTCACCGTCAGCTGCCAATCATATCGACTGATTACTCTCCCAAACTCATACACCACTAATACGCTTCTTAAAATTACAATTTTATGTGTAGCGTTTAGTTGTTTTTACAACTTTGAATTTGGGATACGAGGTTATCGAAGTAATGAGTTGATATTATAAAGCGTCAATTTCCAAAACATTCGCTTTAACATAATTGAGATAAACCGCCACGTAAAGGCGATAAACCACGTATTTCAACTCTAACATCCGAATGTATTATGGTTTCGAACAGATAAGATCATTCCAGAAGATAATTTAACTTACCTATCATTTAACCAAGCATGTTAATTGAGCAAACATGCTCTTACAAAAAAACAGAACTGTAGGTACTAATTCTTAGAAATTCGATACAAAGTATTATCCCGCTTTTCACCCCTTTAGGGATTGAATTTCGAAAAAAATTCTCTTAGCGCGTGCCTACTACGTAAAAGAGACCTACTTACTTGCAAAACACATTTCGAAGTTACATAGTTTTGCAGATTCGTTGATACGTGAGTCAGTCAGTGACATTTCGCTTTTATATATTAATAAAATGTAGATGACATAGAATATTAATTAGCTAGGCTTTCACTAACTAATATTCAGTTTCCTCAATGCACAGCTCGCGGCATATTGGGCTCACTTAAACAATGACTCACCAAATAATACTGTGGCCGCAATGTATGCCCCCATGAGAAAGAGGGGACAGTATATTCGAGGAACTCAATTTTGTGGTAGGAGGTCGGCACGAAGCTGTGTCGCACGAGGCAGCTGCGGTGGGTGTGCGCGCCGAACGCGCGCCGCGGGCGCAGGCTCTCCACCAAGTACTCCGTGGCCTCCTTCGACAAGCAGTCCCACCGCTCTATGAACAAGTTTTCCCTCCTCGGCTCCTTAACGGAGTCAAACTCCGAGCATATACTATCGGATACCCTATATAAAGGAAAATGCTGAAAATATAAAGTGTAACTAAAGAGAATGCTTATTACAAAATTACTTTTTGGGTAAATAAAACATACCTGTATTAATATAGGTCTACTATATTTCTCTAGTTTGGTTTGGTTTTTGCATAATTTTGATCCACTGCTGCACTTGAGGATATCTTTAAATCAAAGATAAAACGATGGAGTATGAGATTGATTTTGAGCACAACCCTAATTATAGCATTATAGGCGCTTTGGCGCTCCGCTGTAAGCCTATGATTGTGACTTTTGTAATAAATAATAACTAGGCTAAGTTGTAATTTTGTCCACTGTATAGCACTGAATTTTAAAAACAGCATCGGTTAATGTATGGTAGCAAAAACAATATTTATAAGAACCTTTTCACTTTGAAGCTGGTTTTAAAAAGAAAATTACGGCGCCTATTAAAGCGGGTTATTTTGTAGAAAAAAAAAACGAATCAACAACGCAGCAAACATCTTTGGGTAGTAAAGACTGCCAGAACCGAGCTCCATCTTTTCTAGAACTTATTTGAAGACAAGTCGTATTGTTTAAAGGCTGGCGTCCACTAGACTCGCCGAGGCGAATCGAATCGAATCGCAATAATTCGCCTCCTATATATTCTATGCAACTGCGTCCATTGAATCGGCGCGCCGCGGCTCTTCATCAATGGACGCAGTTGCATAGAAAATATAGGAGGCGAATTATTGCGATTCGATTCGATTCGCCTCGGCGAGTCTAGTGGACGCCAGCCTTTAAACAATACGACTTGTCGACTTGACATTAAGGCTGGCTTAAAGGTCTAGTTTACCAGCCATACGGTCGATCTCTGCGGCGGCGCGCGCGCACAGCGGGCAGCCATCGCCCTGCAGCGCCATGGAGTTGAGCAGCACGAAGTGGTTGCCTCGCACGCTCACCATGTGCGCGGGCGGCGCGCGCAACTGCCGCTCGAACCGCGCGGCCAGGTGCGGTGTCGTCCTGCCCGAGCGCAATAATGACGACACGAACTACATTAACCTTTTGGTCGCCAAGCATGTCTGAGAAGTAACACGAATTTCAACTGTAAGTCAAGGTAATAAAGGACTTTTTTACCCTGTATGTATACGCTGTCACGCATAGTCGACAATGGCGTCCAAAAGGTTAAACACTATAAAACACTCGACATTGCATAAATATATACAAACTTGCAGTAGTTATACCTGCGCCCTCTATTCGGAAACGTCCAATCGATATGTTAGCGATGCACTAGCGAGATTGTCGTCCTACCCTTCCGCACGATGCGTAATGCGTAAGAGTGCGATGCGAATCTCGTTCCTGAATAGAGGCCCTGGATTTATATGATCAATAGATACGTGACCTTCGGCCACAGCCCATAAATCCAATAGACTCCGCATAGCCGGGCGCCCCCCGCTGCCAAGCGTTGTGGCCAAATAGCACCAAGTGGCGGGGCTACAGGGGGTCGCGCGGAGCGCATAACCTCGAACGCATCAATCACAGCGCTCTAAAAACCCCGCGGGCCCCGCAACTTTGGCAGCTTTATTTGCTAGTAAAAGTGAGACTAAGGGGAGTCTTTAGGATATTTGGTCTGTATCTTCGGCACACGAGTCCGACTCGCACTTGTCAAGTCATTTTTTTTAAATAAAGCTATTATCATAAGACTACGTTTATTTACGGGATATTTTGTTTTACTGTCTACATTTATCTTTAAAGAATATTTAACATTACCCTCGTCGATTCACTAAAGTTGCCATCAAACCTGATACAGAAGTGGCCTATTGTGATGCATCACAGATTGCCATGGGACAGAATTCAAAAGGAAAAAAAAAAGAAAAAAAAAACTATAGTTGTCACCCGCATGGACACTTGGCTTAGCTTTTGTCATCTTGACTGGCCACATGACGGCTAAGGGCTGGTGGCATATATCTGTCTTCTGTAGCTTGTATGTTTGAAATTTCAATTAAAGTTGGAAGTTTAATGGATTGAGTGAAACAAATTCTCTGGAGTGACTGATAAGTGAAATCACTCTTGGACAGTCTTTGCTGATTAAGTGCAATGATTTATAAGTAAAGATACGTTATATGCTCACAAAACAACCGAAAAAAATGTTCCGAACGCAGCGGGAGCACACATACACATTTTTTACTTCACTGACATTTCACCACATTGCCAAACGGTGTAAAAAGGATAGCGTAATTAAATCAATAAGAATAAAGAAGACCGCTAGTGTTTGTCATTTGCGCGTAATGGTGGGCAAACGTGACTTTAGGCACCAATCATCGCACGTTAGCCATAGACTAACAAAAACAACGAGACACGAACAGAAGGTACAAAGGCTTTGGATTTAAGGTTATACGCTGCTTTTATACAAACGTAACTACGTTTTTATTTGGAAACTAGATTAATAAACAATTAGACAATAAACTAATGATACCTATATTATTTTAACAGTGACATGCTAAATATCTATTTTTGATAATAAATATGCTTCTTATGTGCTTGTTGTGTGTTGTTATGTTTTCATTGTACATGGATGTGTAATTATTAATGAAGATTAATTCGAGATAAACCATTTAAATTTTCAATAAGTAAATCTATGCATGCATTAGATATGATTATTCAGTTTTTGAACTGGCCCCCAATTCTCGCTACATTCGAGATAATGTCGATTTCGAGATTAAACGTCAGATTCATACAGTTGTGTCAAACGACTGTATGCACTGACGTTTAATCTCGATTGTGAGATTATCTCGACTCCACCGAGAATTGGGGGCCTGAACTAATCACTAGCCATAATCTAAATTATTATGAAACTAGATTTAAAATAAAAGCATCTTTCGGAATAAAATTTTATCTTTTATTATTAAGTGCATTCACAAATATAAACATATAGTTGTACAGGTAGCGGCACGTAAGTCTAGCGTTAAACGAAATGTGGTGCGGATACCACGCATGTTTATGACTGCTCTCACTCTCGTCATGTTTATAAAATTGTAAAAACCGAAGCGAGCTCAAAATAGGAGATAGAGTGAGGTTGTTCATTAATTTGTCAGTAATCTTACTTATCAACAACCATTGTTGTAGGTAAATTTAATTATTACTCATCAAAAACTATGTTTTCAATCAACTACATAACACCATCAGCGTCAATCAAATGTCGCTTCTGTTAAAATGTTGATCTATATCCTGTCCTTGTCGCTCGAGTTGTGAAAGGAATAAAGTTGTCTTTTTCTTTGAGGTTACGTAATTATTGCGTAATATTTGTCATAACAAAGTATTAAACCAAATAAAATATAATAATTTCGGCTTATTTACTTGTGATATGTGACTCCGTGAACTTTATTTGTTTTACTTGTGTAATTAGTGCATTTACGCATCACACACGAAGGCATTTTGTAGCTATAAAACGAAATCTAAGCACTGTAGTCGGAACTCTGAAGCACATACGCATCGTCCACTTGTTCGAGAGCGACTGAGACCAGAGGCTACAATTGGAGTCTTTTGTACGCTTCATTTTCGGTGCGCATGTAACCTATCTACCTCTTTTTATATAAGATCATTGATTAAGTGTTATAGAATAAAATGGAAATAACTTTTGTCAGTTAGCTGATTAATGACTGTACATGATACAAAAAACTACCACATGAAATACAGAGCATGTAAATAGTTAAGTTGCATATTAATTATAACTCTACATAGAGTGCAGATTTGAACTGCTTACTAATCAAATAGAAATTAAAGTTTATAGATATGTAAAAGGTATAGATAAATTGTTCATCAAACAGTTATTACCTACGAAGTTTATCACTTGCTATGGGTCCTAGAGCTCGAGCTTCTCTCTCAAACTGCAAACTTGATAAAAGGGAATAAAATAAAAATATATACAAACTTAAAAATATATCAATGTTTACCTTAAAAGTAGGAGGTAGGCAGGTACAACATTCTTATACAATTAATTTATAAAGTGAGCCTAGCTCCTTTAAGTTGTTTTGATTTGGGCAGAAACTTTTTGCCACTTCATCTGCTATAAATGAATGTCTGCAATGCCATTTCAAACAATAACTAAGACCCACTTAATAGGCCATCCTTATAGGCGAGTAATAGCACCATCGCTCAAATATCACATCCGATTTTCAAACACACAATAAGAAATTGAGCCAAATTCAAAAACATTCATTTATAAATTAACTTTTAACTACCATATCCATGGGTGGTTATATTTTTAATATAGTTTTTGTTGGATATTGATGCTGCCGTTTATATATTTATCAGGGGCTTTTTATTTAAATCTGTAATTATAATTTCAGGACTAAATAAGCCTCTATTGTGGAATAAAGCAACAGCAGATTATTTGGAATACTATTCAATAAAAGCAATTCTCATGTTAAGTTGCAGTTTTGGAAAATACAATATTAATAATGTCTCAATTTCTTGCTTAAGCCATACTTACTTGTAATGGAACCCAATATCATGGTTTCCAGCAACCACATACAAGGATGTCTCAACAGGAACTTTAAATATTTGGTGAAATTTTTGCACTTCCTCATTAAACTCTTTATCATTACATTTATTACCTTCTTCAAATAGATCACCTGAAATAAGGAAGTTTTTATTATTATTCATTATCTAGGGTTTTAACGAGACAATATAAGCGCTATTCCAATTTTAAAAACTAATTAAGAATAAAATCTATTTGTTGTATTTTTAGTGTTTACATCAAAGTAGATGATGTAATAATTTTAAAGGGATTACATGAGTAGAAATATCAGAAGAAAGTGGAAACAAACATGTTAGGTACCTAGAATGAACACAACATCAGGTCTATGTAAAAACATGGCAATTTGAAATGCACGGTGCATCTGCCATTCCCGTCGTCGTTGGTCAAGCCAGTGGCCATTCTGAGTGCCAAGCAAATGAGGATCAGCCAGGATCATCGCGTACACTGGCTTGACCCCAGAAACATCGCCTAATTCTGGCCATATGCACTGAAAATTGATTCCACCTATATCTACCTACTTTTTTATTAGTCTAGACCAGGTTAAAAGTATGAAGTTTTACAAGTAATCAACCTGAATTTGAGTAATGAAAAATATGAGATATCCACAGTAGAAATAAATAAACAAACCCCCTACTAAAAGCCGGGGGAAAATTTTAATTAACAATGAACGTCGCAGAAATCGGGTCGACAACGCCATAATAAAATATTGTTCCTACTCATAAAATATAATATACGAACAAAAATTGAATAACGATCAGCAAACATAACATAGACTGAATTCAATTAATCACGTCACGTGTTGACACCACGGCCTATAATCTTCATACATATAGATGCTGGCATTAGTGTCTATGATTGTAGACGATACAAGAATGGATAGTGACTTTTACCCTGCTCTCTTCACCCCTGCCAGCTGTCACTGTGTACTCATCGACGCCATTTTTTATATTTTTTAACTTGATTTTGACAGTTCTTGTTTCGCGCCGCCTCCGTTTCATTAGGTTAGGTACCCATCATTACTGTTTCATCCTTGATCGAGTGAAGTATCGTTGATTTCATTCCGTGCTTATCCTCTCAGAGTTAAAACAGTAATATTTCGTCCGTGGTTATATTATTTAACCAAAATGTTCTATAAGTGTTGTGTGGACAAGTGTGCGAATAAACGACAGGACGTTAAAATGCATCAGTTTCCCGCATCGGAGATAGGACTCCACAAGTGGTTAAAGTGTATTAATAGCGATCGGCTTCGCAGTTTAAGCCTCCAAAATCTTCGTAAAGTGTTTGTTTGTCACGTCCACTTTGAACAAAGATTCGTTACGGAGAAATCTCGACTTCGCCTCGGCGCGTATCCCACTTTATTCTCTGAAGAAGAGCTTAAAAGTGGTGTACCCAGTTTAACAGATGAAAACAAGCTCACTGGTATGTACATTAATTTTTATATTAAATATATTTCTGTATTTGCTAGTTCATTACAATCCAATTTATAAATGGCGCACCAAAAATACTACGCCGAATGTAACTTTCAGCTTGTAGAATTTCCTATAACGGATAGGCCTTTCTTTTTAGTAATTTTATTATATTGTTTTAGTTTTAGGGTTTTTAGATGTACAGTAGAGTTTTCCTACATACAGTACTGAAGGTAAAACTTGCAATGTAAACTAAGACATTGATATTCCTTTAGTTTTTAAAACTGGTATTTTTATTTTTGGCTAACAATAACAGTTTATCAAGTAAAATTATTTTCTTTTAGTGCATGTGGTATTTTTTACGTACACCTGAGTGCCTAGCATACTAGTTTTTATCGCGCACATAAAGCAGTTGTCACTTTTTAACTAATATGCGGGTGCGAACGGGACGAATGCTTTATGTGCGCGATAAAAATTAGTGTGCTAAGCCCTCTGATACCAACTGGTATTTAGTTTGTATATGGTGTTTCAACACCTACATATGGTTATTTTCAAGGATGTATAGACTGTTTGTAATAAAGAAGGCTAAATAAATGAATTTGAAAAGGGATAGGTAAATTGAGTATGAACTTTTTTTAACAAGCCCGGTTAGCTGTTTCTGAGCTTGCAAGGGGACATCTAACTTCCATTAAAAATTACTTATAACAATCAAGCAGATCTTTACATATGTATAGAAAGTTCTTCACCTACATGCAAACTTGATACCTTGTACATGTTATCAAAATTATGTTTATGACAGCTTATCCAGGGCAACACATACAAGTGAGACCAAAGCCCCTAGGGCTTGTTTTATTAAGTTACAAGTTACAATTTTACTGGTAAAAACTAGCAGCACCGAAGACAAATCCCATGCATTTGATCTGGAGTGTTGGAATTTTTGCCTAAGTGCGGTTTGACCTTTAATTGTAACTTGTAATCAGGGCACAGCATATCCTTGTACCAAGCAAACTCGTTCCAATGTTGCATTTTTTTCTCTATTTGCTTTAATTAATAATTATTATTATACTTTTCAGAAAATGTGATACTTGATCACTGCTATGGTAAACGCTTCCGGCATGACGATCATAACTACTGCAAGCCAGACCCCTCAAGCAATGTGTTATTGGGAGCTGCAGGTACATTTTATTAACTTGTTAGAAGATTCATAAATAAATGGAATTTTCTTTTGAATGAATTTCATACTTTAAACTAAACTTAAATTATATTTTTAATTATTTCAGGTCCATCACACGAGCGACCACGGTTACTCATGGAAAGCCAAAATATACCACAACTTGCTTTCTCAGGTAATTGAAACGTTAGTTATTTGTGTTTAATTTTTATCTGAAATTAATTTAACTTTGGTACTATTTACAAATATGAAGCACACAGAACACAAGTTCTGTGTGTTTGTCTACAATATGATTAATTATTATAGAAAGTATTGAGTAAGGTGTCATAATCCCCGCTTCATAAGTTGAAACAAAATGGCGGCCATCCGCGCAGGTACAATTATGGTTACGCGCGGCCCGTCGCGTCGCACCTCATACCACACTTCGATTGACACCCGAAAATGTGTTCTACGAATTCATAGTTATAATTCAAGTTACGTGTCGCGAAAAAAAAACCATAGTTGTACCTGCGCGGACGACCGCCGCCCCAGTTCAACCTATGTGCCGTGGATTATGCTGTTATATTTCCCAAGTTAATCATAAATATATTTTAATTCAGGTTCATCACTTGAACTACGGTCAAATCTGGGCAAAACGCAAAACCTCCCACAACAGGGAGTAACAGGTAATTGAACAGATTATTTTATTCTTACATACATACATAGCATCACGCCCTAATGGGGTGGGCAGAGCCACAAGACTACTTGTGGTCACATTCGATTAATTAGTCCTAAGATGGTGTGATGAAAAGAATTTATTCTTAAGGTTTCATAATCAAAGGTCCCTTCTTCAATGGGCCCTTCTTACATTGTCTAAGTAGTCTGCCCTTCCATCCGTCCAAGGTGTCTATCTCAAAAACAGTAAGGGTAGCTTCTATAGATTGTGCACAGTTATGCTATGTTTTTTTTATCAAAATTAAAAATCTTGGATGCTCTCATACATAGAACGGATAACCAGAAAATTAGCGGATTTAGACCATTTTTGTCTTATTGTATTTTAAAAATGGTTTGTTTTAATTTTGAAATGTATACTATCATTACACTTATTATAATGCTAAAAGAATTATGTTAATATATGTTGGTATCGCTCAAAACTTTGCAATGACAAGGTTCTAAGTCGCGTGGGCAACTGGCAGGCTGCATTCAGACAGACACTGTTTATAAACCAGCCCGCGAAAAAAACGGTTCAGTTACTTTCTGCGCTGCCACCGACTGTATAACCGAGGCATAGTAGCCGGCTGACCTAAACAAATATAAATATATACAGTGTTTTAAAAGGTTGCCCATGCCTATTCGATCCATGAACAACTTTACCATTACTTAGAATCTAAGTAATGGTAATCTTGTTTATGGATCTACTGCACAGGATGCGCCAACATTCTAGAACACTTTAAAATTTGTTCCACAACTTGTTTTGAATTTTATTTAACCTAGAAGTTTGGCGCGACGATATTGAATGCCATAAATTAAAAGAATACGTTTTATTAGGTTCCATAGTCAAATGGCATAAATTTAACCCTTATAGATTCATCATGTCCGTCTGTCTGTCTGTCTGTACATGACAGCCATTTTACTCGGATACTATTGGAGCTACCAAGTTGAAATTTAACTCGTATATCTATGTTTACCGCTTTATTAACATATTATATAGTGAAAATATGAAAAAAGAAAATGTTTTTAGGTGTAGCACTCCATACATATAATTGTAGAGAGTGACACAAAATAAATCTTACGGATATTATCAAAGGGGGTATCCACAAAAATTACATGAAGGTTTTTTATTATGTTTTTGATTTGGTGAATATTTGTCGAGATATGAGCTCCTAAAGTTGTCAATAAGATATCCCTTACTCTAACTTTCCAACTGTGATAAGATAATAAAGTCTGAAGAAAAAAGTTACTTCTAACAGGTAATAAATTTAATACTATCAACGAAAATTGGGTTGAACGCGTCCGTGAACACGCTTCTGAAATAAAAAAAGCTAGTACATGTTGGTTTGTTTCTATACAAACTCTACGAGTCAAAGGGTTTGTTGCATGTTAGGTTAAAAGGTGAAATACTAAGTATAAAATCCTACATGCTAGGGAGCCCTGTTCTATGCGTGGTCAGACACGCACTTGGCCAGATTTTATAAAAAAAGTATTTAAAGCAAGACTTTTTTGTGTTGTCTTTTTTAAGTAAAAATTTAATACATTTTGTACTTCACTCACTGGATAAATTAAAAAGGCTTGTAGTATAATATGTGCTCACTTATTTTATTTCAGGCCAAGGACCAGTGACTGATGGGTCGGCTGTTTTAAACATTCAAGCTGTATCTCCTCCACCACATGGATCTCTACCAGGTATTTTTATCATCATTCGAAAGGCTTTCAACATTTACAGCTGTGATATAAACAATGTAAAGAATAAATATGTGCTGTGACCCGCCCGCTCCCCGCCATTACTCGGCAGACGCCGCGGTGAACGGACGTATCACAACATCAATTTAAATTGGTTGTTTAACTGAAATACCCCTAACCCAAGTGCTCAAAACGTCACATTGGCGACGAGAATAAAACACGTGAGTAAAATAAGTAATGATTACGACTAAAAACTACCGAAGTTATCAGTTGCGTAAAACAACATTTAGTCGGTTTAAGTTAACGACTATTACAATTTTCTCTATTTCTAGTACAATCATTTCCAAGGAGGAACGTAGATCATGAATGATTTAAGAATATTTGAGACTACTTTAACATTATTTTGCGTCGTGTTTCTATCCGCCGAGAAATACGAGTAATGTAAACAAACTGATATCGACGGTCAAGCTAGTCAAAACACCAGTGCTTGGTAATACTTACCAAAATAAAAATATTGCTGTTGTTGTGTAGTTGATATCGGCTGTATTTTCATTTTTCAAGCTCAGAGAATGATTGAAAATGCAGCAATTTCGACAACTACTTTTATTTATCTACTCGCAAAGTGAGCGTTGGTGGGATTATTAACTCATAATAACGTTCCTAGCATAATTATGAAATATTATTAGTTAAATTACATAACTTTACAACTTGCATATTATGTATACTGTACTTTTAATTTCTTAATATTTACTGCTATACCGACTACACAACAACAAAGAGTGCCTGTAAGTATTACCCAAATATAATATAAACACGAAGGAGTGAAAACTCCGTGAGTTCCACATAAACTGGCAACTATAGGTAATGTCAGTTTATGCAATTGATATGAAAATCAAACACGAAGGAGTGAAAACTCCGTGAGTTCCACATAAACTGGCAACTATAGGTAATGTCAGTTTATGCAATTGATATGAAAATCAAACACGAAGGAGTGAAAACTCCTTGAGTTCCACATGAACTGGCAACTATAGGTAATGTCAGTTTATGCAATTGATATGGAAATCAAACACGAAGGAATGAAAACTCCTTAAGTTCCTCATAGACTGGCAGTATGCCAGTTTATGCAATTGTCAATGTGTCATGGTTCAATCTTACGTATGTGCCTACCTGTTCGTTTTGTTTTCATATTCATTATCATAACGTTATTTGTTGAATCGTATTATAAAAAGAGTGAAATCTTCACTTTCTGACTAGGTATAGCCTATACGGTATAGGCGTACAAATTATTGAAATTTTCCATAATTTGCAGATTAATGCGTTTAACTATTAAAAATAAAGTTTTACCTATTAAATAAAAATAAAATATAAAAAAGAGATGTTATTAGTAATTTAGATAAGATGCCAGATTTATTGCAATAATAAAATCAAATAGAAAGAAATTGTAAATAAGCAAGTCAGTTAAACCGGAAAAATGTATGTATGCAACCCTCTTGTAGGCCAGTAATAAAGTAATCTGTCATATAGGACTACTCATCTGACGGAAGTTTTCCATACTTGCAGATCGTTCAGATAGAAAAGGTGATTAGTGAGGCCAATTCGATTGAAACAGTAGACAGGCAACTAAAAGAGTTTCAAGGGAAACAAAATGAACAGGTCAACAGGATTGCAATCAAACCTAATAAAACCCATGTTTTGGGCGATAGCACAAAATATCGGTGTGCTAGGTGTGGCAGTGAGCATCACAACAGTAATGACGCACGCTGCCCTGCTAGAGACAAAGTATGCGACAAATGTGGATACAAAGGCCACTTCAAAATCCAATGCCGTACAAGGACATTTAAGCGCAAAGTCCCCCTCGCTGCTGACAAAAAAAAAAAAAGAATGAAAAAAAGTTTAAACCAAACAAGCCAACGGCCAAACCTCCAGTCAATCAACCAAGTCAAAATATTAACTACATATTTCACATAGATGATGATGCTGAAATAGCTTGTCAAATTGGGGGCGTTAATATAAAAATGCTGATTGCCTCCGGCAGTAAAAGAAACATTATAACTGACAAAACCTGGGAATATCTCAAATCAAATGATGTAGTTATTTCAAATCAAGAACGGGGGTCAGATCAGGTTTTCATGGCATATGGCTCAAAGGATCCTCTCGAGGTACTAGGCTCATTTGAAGCATCAATCACGGTTGGACTAGAAACAAAGCATGTCACATTCTATGTGATAAAAAACGGTACTCGCAATTTGCTTGGAAAGGAGACTGCTATGTGTCTTAACGTGCTAAATTGGGCGTAAGTATAAATTTATTAGATGATGTAAATACTTTCCCAGAATTCAAAAACGTCCAACTAAATATTGCTATAAATCCGTCAGTTAACCCAGTTTGTCAACCATACAGACGAGTACCCATTCCCCTTGAAAATAAAATTAATAATAAACTTGACGAGCTAATCAAAAAAGACATAATCGAGCCTGTCGATCAAGCCACGTCCTGGGTTTCTCCAATGGTACCTATATTAAAAAGCGATGGCAGTGTTAGGATGTGTGTTGATATGAGATACGCAAACAAAGCTATCATGAGGGAGAATCATCCTTTACCCACTATGACCCAACTTTTACCTAAACTAAGAAAATCATGTATCTTCTCCAAACTCGATATAAAGGACGCGTTCCATCAAGTAGAAATCCAGGAAAATTGCCGAGACATAACAACGTTTATAACGAGAAAAGGTCTGTTTCGTTATAAGCGTCTTATGTTCGGTATATCGTGTGCACCAGAACATTTTCTAAAAATAATGGAAAGGGGTTGTAAATTTCATCGACGATGTTGTTGTGTTTGGAAGCGATATAAATGAACATAATGCAAGACTTAACCATGTTTTGAAAGTTTTGAAACAAAATAACGTAGTCTTGAATGAAAAAAAGTGCGTTTTCAACGCATCAAAAAATTGAATTTCTGGGCCATGAACTATCATTAGAAGGCATTAGGCCGCTCGACAAATAAATATAAAGCGATTGAGTCATTCAGGGAGCCAAGATCAATTGAAGAGGTTCAAAGCTTTCTGGGACTTGTAAATTACATTGGGAAATGGATCCCGGACTTGGCTACCATGACTGACCCAATTCGAGAAATTCTAAGATTTAAGCTTTCCAAACGCGCCGACATTGTTGAGTACTGGAAAGATAAACAAGTAAAAGCATTTGCAGAGTTAAAACGAAGTTTAAGTAACCTTCGCACATTAGGTTTCTATGACCCAAACGACACAAGTATATATAGCAGATGCTAGTCCAGTAGGGTTAGGAGCAGTCCTTATACAACACGATAAAAATGGATCACGAATTATCGCTTATGGACATAAAAGTTTAACTGATGTTGAGAAACGGTACTGCCAGACTGAAAAGGAGGCATTAGTGTTGGTTTGGGCCATTGAACATTTCAATATATACTTATATGGGCTAAAAGAATTCGAACTGATTACTGACCATAAGCCTCTTGAGGTTATATTTCGGCCGCGATCAAAACCTTGCGCACGAATTGAACGTTGGGTACTAAGATTGCAGGCGTATAACGTTAAGGTGGTATACTGCCCTGGCAAAAATAACATAACCGATTCACTTTCCCGGTTATGCCAAATACAAAATTCCCACCCGTATGAGGATGAGTTCCACATTAACAAGATTGTAGAGTTTGCCAGACCAATAGCGGTGTCCATGGAAGATATAATTACAAAATCTCAAAATGATGTCGATATTAGATTAGTAAAAGTAGGACTTTTAAAAAAAATGGGATCCTAAAATAAGTAACTATAGACTCTTTGAACATGAGCTTTAGATGTATGACGAGATCCTACTTCGGGGAAACAAAATAGTTGTTCCTACTGAGTTGCGTAAGCAGGGGCTCACTTCGGCAAATGAGGGTCGCCCTGGCGTCGTCGCTGTGAGGGGTGGATTGCGGACCAAAGTATGGTGGCCAAGAGATTGATAAGGACGCCGAAATGATGGTTGAAAGCTGTAAAAGTTGTACCTTGGTCTCTGGTCCTAACCCTCCTGTGCCGATGAAGAGACGCGAGTTACCGGCGCAACCTTGGACTGATGTAGCGGTGGATTTCCTGGGTCCACTACCAAGCGGCCATTATTTATTCGTGATGGTTGACTATTGCAGCCGCTATAAAGAAATTAAAGTCATGAAATCCATAACATCGCAGGAAACCATAAACGTACTAAAAGAGGTATTTTCTAGGCTTGGAATACCTGTCAGTGTTGCATCGGACATGGTTTGCGATTTATAAGCGAGGAATTTAAATCTTTCTGCTCGGAATTTGGCATCAGATTGTTTGGTTCTATACCATATTGGCCACAGCAAAATGGTGAGATCGAAAGACAAAGCCGTGACATAATGAAGCGTTTGAGAGTTGGTCAATGCCAAAAGTCCGATTGGAGGGACGACCTCTTGCGTTATCTCATGATGTACAATAGCACCCCACACACTACAACGGGAAAATCACCTTCGGAATTGTTTTTCAACGGACAATTTGGAGACGAAATACCGTCGGTCATAGATGTGGAGGACGGGCGAATCGATTTAGAAATATACGAATCCAGAAACGCACGAGTATACAAAGAATCAAAACGAAAGGGGAAGTTAATTGAAGACAGAAAAGGAAAAGCTGAAGAACGAGATATTTGTGTGGGCCAAAAGGTTTATATAAAAAATATGATTAAGGAAAACAAATTGACAGCTAATTTTGATTCTACTCCACACACTGTCATAGACGCAAAAGGAGGCGATGTACATGTAAGAAATGACGAAACAGGAAAAGAATTAAGAAGAAATATTATTCATCTAAAGAAAATAGAGGGACAGTGGCGAATTAACAATGAAGAGGAAGGTCAAGATGATAACGTTGAAATTGACACAGAAGAAGAATAAAAAAAAAATGTAATAATTTTAAGGGTCATTAATTTTAAAACAGTAACACATGCAGTTAAATAAATCGAAATTTGTTGAAAGGGAGAGATGTGATATAAACAATGTAAAGAATAAATATGTGCTGTGACCCGCCCGCTCCCCGCCATTACTCGGCAGACGCCGCGGTGAACGGACGTATCACAACATCAATTTAAATTGGTTGTTTAACTGAAATACCCCTAACCCAAGTGCTCAAAACGTCACAACAGCTAACAATTAAGTAATTTTTAATTTAATATACTAGGCTTTACCATTAGAATAAATACTAATAGAAGGGCACCACGCGTGGAAATGAGCACTACACAGACAGTTTAGCAGAGTGAGTGCACGCGAGTAGCCACTGAGAGTAAACGTGCGACAATGAGTCCAATTCGAAAGTGTCCCATAAATTTAAAACTTCCTAAACTTAAAATAAGAAACGTCAAATTCTAAATTTATGTTTCTAGCTTCAGTAGGTAGTTTCGGCTAGGCGATGATCGTGATATATACTTTTCATTCTGCTCGTGGAATCATAATAATGGCATCTCGAAGCGTTACGATATTAATACTCATTTATTAAAAATATAGGTCGGTACCTACTGCAAATTTCAAGTTGAATTCGATATTATAGCATAGCGTCGTAAAAACACCATACAAAAATCTAAATTATAAAAACCCTAATTTACGTGTTAAAACAGCTTGAAAATTATTTGAGTCTAACCCTTTGCTACATTTCAGAAATTGCCGCCGAAACCGTCAACAAAACTACAAAGCGCCGAACACGTTTGATTCCAAGAGTAGATTTATCACCGATCTGTCAGAAGATTTATAGAGAGTTTTCTCGGTCCAAAAAGCAGCTGGACTTCAGTAGAAGAGCTAAAAGAGCTACACAATTTTCCAAGACTCAAACTTTTGATAAATTGACATCGAAAATAAATCCGATCGCCAGGAAACTAATTTGGATGCAAATTAGCCAGAGTTCAAAAAAACTCAAAGGCAGACGGTTTACGGATGAGGAAAAAATGATTTCATTGGCCATAATGAAACAAAGCCCCGAGGCCTATAAATTTCTACAAAAGATTTTTATTCTGCCATCCAGGAATACATTGACGAAAATGATATCGTCGTTGAACCTGCAACCTGGGGTTAATAAACAAGTTTTTGATGCTATTAAGGAAGAGGTAAGTACCTACAGTCACATTTGTTACATTTGTTTATGATGGTGTTTATGTCATCCATTTCAATGTTAGAAATGCAAAAGTTAATCAATTCATCTTCTTGGTTACCTTGGCTAAATTTCCGTATCAATTTTGCTGTTTATAATAAGGGAAAGGCAACCAGACATCTATGGAAGAGCATGTGGCAATTCTATCGATAAACGGTTTGTACGCGGAAGTAGTCGGGCAGGGCAAAATCGGGTTTAAGTACTATAAATAACATTGGATTTTTGTAACTGTTGATGCATAGACATCATACCAATGCCAAGTATTTCTTAGTTATTTAGTTAAATTAATTTGTTTTTATTTCAGGTCGGGACTTGGAGCGAAAACAAAAAGTACTGCTCTTTGATATTTGACGAAGTGTCACTAGAACCCGCGTTGGAGTATGACAAAGTTAAGGACAACCTTAATGGTTTTGTCCACTTGAACAAAAGAACAAAACAATTTGCCGACCACGCTTTGGCGTTCATGATCAGAGGCGCCATCCATAAATGGCAACAGCCTATTGTCTTTTATTTTTGCGAAGGTGCCACTAAAAAGGACGATATGAAAGTGATTTTAAAAGAAATCGTTAATATCATCATTGACACGGGTCTTTTACCCATTGCTTTAATTTGCGACCAGGGCCAGTCATTCCAGTCCGCTTTAAAGAGCCTTCTTGAAGACACGCGAAGAGAACAGATAAACGCTGGCACACAGACTGGTAAGTTCGAGACTGATTGTATGTTGAATCAAAGTAAGCGAGTGAAAATGTATTTTACAAAGGAAGATTCTTTTTTATATAGTAGTTAACTACTACTTGGTGGAAAATTCAAAGCAACAAATAGATTCGTATTATTTTGTATATTTCAGACGAAGTTATTACTATAAATGGGCGGAACTTAAGTGTTATCTTCGATCCGCCTCATCTGATCAAGGGGATCCGAAATAATTTTTTAAACAAGAATATTAAGTACGATGAGAAAGTTTCCAAGTGGAGTGACATTGTCGACGTCTATCAAACTGACTGCGGACATGCCCAGGCTCGACTACTGCACAAATTGAACGACGCGCACGTCATTCCTGAAAAGATCAACAAAATGAAGGTACACCATTGTTGTATTAAGAATTCTCTTGAATCCATTTATATAAAGGGCTAATTTATATAAATGGATTCAGGAGAGTATTGAAAATATGAACAGAATCAGATTTTATTATTCACGTTTTGGTTACACATTACAACATAATTAGAGACTACTGTTTGTAAATTAATCACTCATGTGAAATCATCGTCACGGTTACAACAAGTTCACCATTGACAAAGGTTTAACTTTGTCATTCATATGTAATGTATGTAGAATCTTTCGATTGATCTCTGTCATGTTGTATTTAAACTGAATAATGTTTTTTTTATTACTATCTATTATAAGACAGACTGCATATGTGATTCCAGGTCAAGACCTGTACGCGAGTCCTGAGCAAAACTGTGGCGGCCGCCTTGTCGTACACATCCCAATTTTGTAAGTATGTTCATATACAGAGCATAATCTTGTAGCAAATATAAAAATATCGATTACTTGAGACTAAATCGTTATAATCTGCTTTCGTTCTGCACACAACCTCGTCGGTGTGGAGATTGTTGCCTCTAGGGCTCTGGGAAATTAGCCAAATGAATATTCAGCTACCTAATTATCTGCAAAATTTTAGCAAAGTTGGTTGTGCTTTGGCTGCAAAAATAGAACAAACATAACAGGAAAACTGAATTATGCTTAATATTGGTCGGGCTATTTGGTATTGAGTGATATTAATAAATAAATAAATAAATAAATCAGGGGACAATCTTTACACAAATCAATCTAGCCCCAAAGTAAGTTCTAAAGGCTTGTGTTATGGGTACTAGACGACGATATACATACTTATATAGTTAAATAAATAATTAAATACATAGGAAATATCCAAGACTCGGGAACAAACATTCATGCTCATCACACAAATATTTGCCCTTACCGGGAATCGAACCCGGGACCGCTTGCTTCGGAAGCAGGGTCACTATCAATTAGGTCAAACGTGTCGTCAATTTTACAAAATACAAGTGAACATGATCTGATTAGAATAGTGGTCAAGGATAGATTTTATAAGTCTAAGAAATAAATATGTAAAATAATAATATGAACAAGTAAATACGTTACAAAAAATTAAGAAAGAATTAATTTAACATTGTATTTTTTAGCTCACTACGCGGACGGAAAAGAGGTCAGCGATACTTTAAAAAACACGGCGGATACAGTTTTGTTCTTCGATGACCTCTTCGACTCAACAAACGGAGCTACAATAAGCGGGAAAAGAGCACGGGGTAAACCATTACTTAAAGCAGTAACGGCAACTTCTCCTCATCACCAGTTTTGGAAGGAAGCAGTTCAGAAGTTGGAAAAAATGAAATTTGTAGATCAAAGACGTGGAGAAGTAACTGTGCCTTCGCTAAAAAATTGGATTGTGACACTTAAAAGTTTTATGAGGTTGTGGCAATTCTTCAAAAACAAAAATATTAAAATAATACGCCCACGATATTTTAACTCGGACCCAATAGAGAATTTCTTTGGGCAAGTGCGTGCTTATAATTATCGCAATACTGATCCAACTTGCCACAACTTCATAAGCACCTTCAAATCACTGTTGATTACTAGATTTTTTAAAATTTCATTCAACAGCTTTTAATTGTGAGGAGGATTCTGGTGAACAGTTAATAAAACTCAGAAATTTATTTGAGCCCAAAACCTCTAAATGAAAATGAAAATGAAAATGAAAATATTTATTTTGCAAGTAGGCCACCTGGGCTCTTTTACATGTTTGAATCTACCAGCGCTTCGAAAGGTGACATCTGCTGAGAAGAAACGCCGCAAGAAACTCAGCAGTAAGTCTTTTTTCAACTTTGGCAGTACAGTTTTATCTAAAAACAAAAACAAAATGTGCAACATAAAAACCTAACGGGTACAAATTAATTCTAATAAATAACTAATAAGGGAGATGTATAGTCTCCACGTCTGGAAAAGTTAAGTGACTTAGAGATGTAAAAAGTCTCTAAGGGTCATAATAATAAAATAAAAATTGAAGCAAAGAAACATCTAAATAGATTAATCTAGGTTAAATGGAGGTGTAGACAATCTCCACGGTCAAGTATAAAGATGGAGATGTAAGGTCTCCAAATATCAAAAGAAACAATTTGAAATATAACATTTCATGTCCTAACAATACAAATATACGAATATGAAAAAGTATCAAATATAGTATAGAGAATACTATGAAGTCTCTCTAGTCAGGTTCAGATATCGCACAAAACTAATAAATTAAACACTAACCAATTTAAATGGTCCTTGCGAGCATGAACCGTCCGGACCCCACAGACAGCACCCGTTCACGAGTATGACGCGTATCTCAGCCATCGTCTCCCTCAACCATGTTTTAGGGAAGGTGGCGACCCGATCAACGACGCCGCCGTAAGCAAAGACCTTGACAAAGGTAAAGAACCTGACACCACCATATCCCCTCACAATAATGTGGCGATTGAATGCGAACAAGAAAATATTCAAGTACAGGCTAGACGTGAGCGTGCTTGCTTATACTGCGGGGTGGTTGGTTAGGAAAATCTTGCAAAAAGTAAAGTGCGATAACTGTACTAATAACCTAACAACAAAAGAAGGGTCTATCCACTCGTGGATAAGTCACAGAGAATACACTTCGATGGTAAAGAAAAGACTGACCTACCCCTCAGAACACGCAGTGAGGACTTATGGCTTGATTGTAAAGGAATCAAACGAATACTTGGAGAGAAAGCCACATACGAATTCGATAACTAAAGAAATCAAGCGGCTCATTTTATCCACGTATTCGTTTGATTTTCTCACCTGCGACAGTCATAAAAGAGTTGTACTAGAATATTTTCTTTTATCACTATTAAGTTCACAGTATTTAATTGGTGCGGCACAATCAACAAAATTTTAAAAGGTACAGATTTTTCGAGATTGGGCAACAGATTACCGTTAATGCAAGAAAAAGCTTTAAATAAGTATTAAAAAAAGTTAAGAAATAAAAATAAGTAAGCTTAAACATGTTGTTTTATTTATTAGTCTTTTTTTGCTAAAATAAAGAATATGATTTATATTTTGGAAACAACCCCCTCACGATAGGCTTTTGGCGTAAAACCTTTGCCTTACATCATCGAACCAGTTTAAAAAAAAAAAAGCTGTCATAGGTTATTCTTGCAAATCCCTTATTGGCCAATGTGGGGGTATGACAGTTGTGCGTCTGATACGTAGTATCCCTTAGTAGTCTGTGGTTGACACTGACAGACTGACTGACTGACACAAGAGAAAAGACTTCGTTCCAAGACGCGCTTAAAGCACCGATAGCGAGATATAAACGTGCTTTACAGTTCATTCGAAACGGAAGATAACGCGCTCTCGACGCTGTGGACACGCTTTTAGGTTAAACTGTGCTTTTAGCCTATTTATCATCTAAGTTTTTAGCGCTTCTTGACACGTAATTTGAGCAAACTTTCAAACGTTGAATAAAGCGCTGATACAGTAAGCTATGTTAAAAACGCCTTTTAACAGCTGATTGCTTGCCAATACTTCCCTTATCATTTGTCAAAATGATAATAACATTTTCATAAAACTCATTTTGTGTTGAATGCAGATATTTGTTTTTGTTATCGTGAACCAAATATACTACAGTACACCTTTTAAAAATCATTATTTTAGTCCTTATTAAATAGATTTGTATGGATATTGTAATCAGAAATGTCGGTTCATTGGAGTTCAGAGGTGATGAAGTGGGAGTACCGGGAGATGCAGGCTACTGCTATGTCCGTAGACTTTTCAGGTAACAACGTGCTCTTGGCTGGGCGGAGGTGGTTAGCAATCAAGCAACTTAATGTGGAAGAAGACGCCGAAATTATAAAGAAATACCCGCGTCACAGCAAGTACGATGCTGCTGGAGCAGAATGGTGTCAAACACATCACGGGCAAAAGCTATGCGCAATCGCGGTAAATAATTCTATATTTTTGTGGACTAAATCATTATCTTCTGTCCAACAATACTATTACCCTTTTTAGGGTTCCCTACCAAAAAACGGAACTCTTATTCAAAAACTTTGTTGTCCATCTGCCTGTCTGTCTGTCAACACTCTTTTTTTCAGAAACAGCTTATCGTATCAAGCTGAAATTTGGCATAGTTGGAGTATTTAGAAGCCTGTAAAAGATTGCTTAAGCATAATTAGGAAAAACTAATAATTAATTAGTGGCAAACTTAAAAAAATCATGAACATCCAAAAATATATATTGCTGCCCATTGTGCAGTATGTCATTTGAAAGTTTTAATATTGTCTAACGTAAACATATATTTCAGATTTTAATATGAAATTGTGTAGGAGGTATTTCCGAAGTTCAGACTGGCACCAACCAGAAACTTTGAGTGATAAAAAATTAGGGATGCAACAGATAGTGGTTTGGCAGGATACCAGATATCTGGCAACCAGATATTAAATTCATAGCCAGATAGACCGGATAGTAGCCGGATATCTGTTGCATCTGTAATAAAAATCAAAAAGATACACGAATACTAGATATCTATATATAGACTATCAGAAAAATACAATGGGACTCTCTAGCTTTAATAGTTCTTCAGAAAAATTAAAGTATAATCATTAAGTTTGTATTTGTGTGCAGAAAAAAAAGGTGTTTTGAGCTTATTTTGTAGAACTACGTACGTCTTCTGCGCTACTCAAACGCTCACGGTTCTAACCCAATAAATTCATAATGCATAGGTAGTATTTTTAACCACCTTCAAAAAAGTAGGAGATAAAAGGTGTGTCTGTTGAGCAATTAGTTTAAGAACAGCATCATAGATGGCGTGAGTGCATTCGTCCCGTGTATAATTAATATTATACAATAATGCAATAACAACGCTCATTATTCTCGTAAAGTAGTACAAACAGACTTTGAGATAATTGCGCAGATACGGGACTCTCGACGCGCGAGTCAGACTCGTACTATACTGGTTTTTGTAATATTCCAGAGTAATCAACGTGTTGATGTGTATGAATGGAGAAATGGGAACGATTTAGCATGTATTTGCTCCCTACGCGGGCACACTCGAGTGGTCAGTGACACGCACTTCCACAGACAAGATCACAACCTGATAGCAACATGTTCTATAGACACATTTACACACATGTGGGACCTCCGAGATGCCAGGAAACCGGTCATCTCATTATGTGCAGTTGGTTAGTTCAAGCAGCTTATGTATAAAACAACTCCTCTAATGACTTATCTATGTCTTGTTTAATTTATTTTTATTTGCTATTTTATGACTTGGACTTTGTATAAAAATTTAAAGATCATATATTAATACTTTTAAACTGAAAGGTACTGAACTACTTGAACTGTAATTGTTTTATGAAATAAAAGTTCTTAATCGATGAGAAATTTATTTCAGCTGGAGCTTCCCAAGTTCAGTGGAACAAAGTGGCATCACACATAGTGGCAACAGCACATGATGGAGACATCAAAATTTGGGATTATCGAAAACACAGTGCACCCTTCCAGTACATATCAGCACACTTGTGCAAAATACATGGTGTTGACTGGAGTCCCCATCATGAGTATCAGTTAGTGACATCAAGCCATGATGGTAGCATTAAGTTTTTTGACATAAACAATGCTAGAAGACCAGAAAACATCATAATGACCAATTTCCCTGTCTGGAGAGCCATATACACTCCGTTTGGTAGTGGTTTGTTGACTATAGGAGTTGGGTGGGGTGGCCTGCCAAGGGTTGAACAAGCTGGAGTCATCGGGATTTGGGTAGCTGGAGCCTTGACTCATAGACTTGTTGGACACACAGACACAGTACAGACAATGGTGTGGAGACCCAACACATCACCTTCCAATTTCCAACTGGTAACATGGGGTCGTGATCAGTCCTTGAGAGTTTGGGCTATGCAGCCCTCGTTGCTTAAAATGTGTCACCACTATTTACCAGACGACTCAGATAACGATGAGGACAACAACAGTGATTGTAAGTTATTGCTACTCTACATAAGTAATTTTAGGAGTGGTTTGTTACATTCAAACGTTATATTTCTCTATTCCCTGAAATATGTACCAGTGAATAGAGTATTATGATATTTGTGTGTAACAAATAACCTTTATATTTTCTACTGTTTCTAAATCTTATTGGGCCTGCATAGAAACAAGGGCCATGTTCACAAAAGCAGTGAGACATAATATATTTATAATTTCTTATAAATAGAGTAATAATTAAACCTTTTTTTGCAGCAATGAGCTATGCATCTACAGTTGATTCGATGAATGATGTGACTGACAATAAAGGACAAGATATGCAAATGGTAATCAGGTTAACCTACCTATATATTATTTTCTCTAATACAGGGTGTCTCAGGAAATAGTGTCAAGTGGAGGTCCAGAGGTAGATCACGACAAGGGGTATCAGATTCACCCAAAAAAGGTGCATTTTTTTATCGTTGTCCATAGTCTCAACCGCATTCCATATTCTCGCACTTTATGGGATTTCATTCGCTTGACACAATTTCCCGGGACACTCTGTATAATTAATATTTCTAGAGGATAATTCTATACCTTCCTTAATTTCCAGACCAAAATGGCTAGCTCAACATTAACATCAATAGATGAAGAGTTTGAATCTATTCGAGAAATGGCAAATATAGAAGTAACAGATATGAACATAGAAACCAGAATCTGTCAGATACATTCAGAGCGCAATGGCTACACGGCCAACCTACAAGTGGCGTTTCCTAGACATGTATCTGAGCAAACCATTCCTAAATTTTCTTGGCTCTCAGGAACAAACGTTGACAGCTCTACAACTATCAAAATCTTACAAGCATTGAATAGAACCGCTAATCGAAAGAAAAAGGAAGGACAAAGGTGTCTCTTACATTGTTTGAAAACATTGGCAACATCAATTGATGAGGTGAAGAATCAACTTAAATAATCATTGATCTCATCATGCTACTTTTTTAATTTCCTCCTTTCTTCCAGATACCAGTTAAATCTAGCGACGATTCCGACTCCATGAAGTCCAGTCAGAGGAGTCAATCGGAAAGTGAAAACGCGGGTGACTCGTGCATTCCATTTCCGCGCACTTGCGGCGCTAGATGGTGCGGCGTCAGTACTCTGGTCGTGTTCAACCGTCCGTCCAACACCAGGAGACTGTCACTGAAGCACGAGACCGGGACTCCTCGGTCGATGTCGTCACTGTCCACGCTGCCGGGCTTGTTCAGCAGCGGGTACAGCTCGGTGTCTCCGCACGCGACCACCACTCCGTCCCCGACAAACGCGCCCGGATTCCCGCAGTTGCTCCACAGGCATCCTTCTAATTCTATAACGACATTCTACTTTCAAGATCGGTGGGTGAGTAATGTCTTTATTTCTCAAGCTTGCAATAAATACAGTTTAATTATTACAAAATAACTTCATTTGCTTGTTTATTTTCAAAATAATGTTTCAATAATTGCTAAACTAAAGTGGCAGTGGGTGTCGGCCATATATTCGTTACTGCTGTAGATCTGTGGCCGGTGGGGCCAAAGGGCTCTAGCAGGCGCGGATACAGTTGGCTGGGGGGATGCTCCTTTCTGAGTCACGGCCAAACACCTTTTTTGACCAATTTTACTGAATCAAAACGATTATTCTGGAGGTCCTGTGTCTACCCTAAACGAAGTCCTGTATACGCACTTGCTCTCTTGTGGTGACGGTGGCTGGATGCAAGCAGAGTAGGACCGGTCATTGTGGCGAACTTAGGGGTAGTGCCACGTCCAGGGGTGGAAGTATTTCGCCTGAAATGATGATGATGGTAATACGTCCGGCTGCAGAAGGCTCAAGGACGGCGCGCGGGCAGCATGCGCAGCCGCGGGAGCATATCCGGCTGCTCGCCGCGGGTCGTGCTCTACGACGCCGGTGACCTCTTTCCGCTCAACAGGACACTCGCGGAAAAATACGTTATCAACGCTGAAGATTCTGTCGGTAAGGAACAAAGCCTGTTGCATGTTTGAGAGTACTATCATGACAAGCAAAGTACTAAGTGTTTTAGTAAATTCCAAAATGATTCGATGATGATATTTGATATATTAGTCTGTAAGGTGTCTATAACGAACGGAAGATTATTTTTTATTGAAATGCATAAAGGAGCGACAAAGTTGCGGGCATAAACTACTGAAGTATATTGTTTCGCCAGAGATGTGTAGCGCGAACGCGCAGATCGCGTGCGCGCAGGGCGAGAGCGAGCTGGGGCACGCGTGGCGGCTGGCGGCGCTGGCGGCGCGGGCGCAGCGCGTGCGCGGCCGCGACCACGCCGCCTCCAGCGAAGAGAGCCTCGCCTGGGCCGCGCACCCGCTCTGCTGCACCCTGCTGCAGTCGCTGTACGTTTATTTACATGTAAACGGGACTTAATCGCGTAATTTATTTAATAGTATATTACTAAAGAGACCAGTAAGTAAGCCATACTGGACGAGTACGATTTGAAATCCGAGCCGTAGGCGAGGATTTCTATGTACGAGTCCAGTAGTATGGCACATATTGGTCGAAGCTTGTATAGTGCTTTTCTCAAAAATCTATTTTCTATTTTTTTTTATTATTTTTTTTATTCCCATTGTACACCGTGAAGTACCATCAGGTGGGTAGAATAAACTGTATGTCGCGATCAGCGCGGTAGCCGGCGCTGCGCAACCCGCCGGGCCTGGGGCAAGCCCCGTGCAGTGCATGTTATGAGATTTGTATCGTACTTACTGGACACTTTTCATTCCGAATTCAAAACCTCTCTACTTACCGGAGACTTGATCATTGTCTGGAATTCTTAACTTTCTGGTGACTTTTTAAAGATGTTATGGCGACTTTACGTATCATTTTTGAGAAAATGTTATTATTTACCTCGACGTTGCGACCGCATTGCAACGTCCATGGTCACGAGAAGACCGAAGTGGCAGGTATCAGCACCTTCGAGAAGCACGAGTATTTCGAACTACCCGCAATTAATCTTGTTTTTTTTTTTTGGATTCGGAATATAATGCCGTCGACACCGACACACTATACTGACAACATCCGTCGATTTGCTCAATGATACATCTTAACGCTTGCATTTGCTAATCACCGGATTCCACGAATTCGATAACTTATACTCATCTTCCCGGTTAAAATTCTTTAATTTCTTTATTTCAACCGCTTCACGTACTATTCTTGAGTAGTAATGCCGTTCGCTGTACGTATCCTTTACATGCAACCAATCAACCAACCAAACTCCTGAACCTCCTACATAAAACCAGTATATTTTTACTGAATTTCAGAATATCTCATTACGCTAAAGCGTCAGATGTGCAAATGGCGGCGATGCTTACTTGCGCATTCCCCGTCTTCAACGACACGAATAAATGGAGCTCGCAGTCCACTATCAGTTATTCCAGCAATGTAAGTAATTTGCCCCGGTACGGCAAGGTACTCGAACCCGGGTTCAAAATGCACAGCAGTGGCGAAGCGTGAAGGTGAGCCGGTGCATACTTTTTTAACTCAAACATTATAATATTATTATTTACTTCTTCTATTAACATAAAAATTGCATATTACATTATTTTTTATGTAAAAAATATTTAATGCTTAAAAATATAATGTTTAAAAATAAAAATGATACACCGGCTTACCCTCGCGTTCCGCCACTAAGCCGCCGCCACTGATGCATAGTGTTATATATTTTTTATGTTAAGAGTGTGGCAAACGAGCAGTCGGGTTACCTGATGGTAAGCAATCACCGCCGCCCATGTACACCCGCAACACCAGGGGAATCACGGATGCGTTGCCGGCCCTTTGAGAAAGGAGTAGGCCGACAAACAGGCAGACGGCCCTCCTTGCCAGTCTAGGAAGGATGGGGAATGGGGATGGGATGAGGACGAGTGAATAGGCCTCCGGATCTCGTCACTCACCGTACGAAACGCAAAAGCAAGCTATTACTTTACGCCGATATTCCGTAAGAGTGTGGTACTACCCCGGTCGAACCGGCCCATTCGAACAGTTATCATCTAGTGAGGATTACTATTTGGCTCTACAACTACCAAAAAAGTTAAATTACAGATATAGTGAATAAAATGTTTCCATCGGTAAAACTCGGATCTCAATCGGAAGACGACGGGACCCGAAGTGTCAATTAATTATTGTATTCAATGAGTGACATGTTTATATTCATTCATATGAAACTTTATTATTTACTGTCAAATGTCAAAATGAAAAATGACAGCATGGTATGATGGATACTGGCCCCCGATTCTCGATTCATTCGAGATAATGTCGATTGCTAGATTAAACGTCAGATTCATACAGTTGTGTCAAATGACTGTATGCACTGACGTTTAATCTCGACTGTGAGATTATCTCGAATGCACCGACAATTGGGGGTCTGCTGAAGCTAATTGAGAGAGCACGATAATACGAACTTTTCCAAAAAAAAACGATGGAAACTAATTACGCACTACATCTGTACTATTGTTTTTCAAGGGGAACGGAACGTCGCCATACAGTACAGTAAATCAGTACAGCGAGATCGCCGACGGCTGGATGACGGTGCGCAGCGACTCCTGCTCGGAGGCCGAGAACCTGCAGTCGGACACGACGCGCTCCGAGCTGTCGGGCGTGCTGGACGAGGCCGCCGTGCACCAGTACCACTGCTTCAAGCGCGCCTACGCCGACATCCTGCACCGCTGGCAGCTGATCTACAAGAGGACCGAGGTGACGGACACATTTTATTTATTTATTTATTCAAAGTATATTTACATGACATTACAGTTGTTAGACTAATGACAAATGACATTGTTTATTCGTGATGGTAATAGATTGTTGTAGAAGCCGAAACAGCTATGTGAACGACTTTACGTTGGAACTTGTAGAACAAGTCGCAAACGGGATTTAGGGGATGTAAACAATAATTAATAGTTATGTAACGTACCCTACCTAGCAAAACGTATTATAATTAAATTGGTTCATTCTTTTAACTACACATTCTTGTTATAAAAACTTGAACCGACATAATAACTAAGAAACGTCTAGCTTTATAAGAACCCTTTATTGCAAACCGTGAGTATGAGTAACTCAAGAACCTTTAGTGTTAGGAAAGATACCAACTAAAGATACCTGCCTATCATGAAACCCATAAATATATAATTAGCATAGACTGAGCTTAATTATGACCTATTAAATCCTGTCTAATATTTACTTTCCCTACTTGATGTAACCAGAGGTACAATTCACTAGGAGGAATTTCGATGCTATAATTATAGATAAAATACATCTATTCCCATACTATTAATTACACTATTTCCTTATACTGGCATGTATTAAGAATATCAAAGAAGTAAGTAAGTTAATATAGATTACTGAAGCTTGTAATAATAAGGTACAGAATACTAGGTCCAGAGTGAAAAATTTAACTTTATACTTAAATGTGGATTAGAGAGATTTTAAGTATAGACAGATAAGTGTACGTCTAAGGTCTGACCCCTCCGTCCGCCGTAGGATGGTTTTTACCAAGACTGTAAGACTCGACATCCACACTGGTCAGCTTTTCAATGCAATGAATTTAACATATGCAAAAGATTTTTTATATATATAATGTATTATAATAAATGTCTCACAAATACTCCCAAGCTATCAGCAAATACGTCAGCATCGGGGATTTGCACTAGCATATTGTTAAAAAGGAGCAGAACCCTGTATGTGGGGTCATTATTGCCCCGGCACGTGCGCGCCGCGCGCCGCGCGAACAGCAGCGGGCGCCGCCGCGGCACCAGCGCCCCGCCGCCGCACGCGCAGCGCCATCCGCTCCAGCACCGACTGATTGTTCACGGCATTATGGAGGAGCTGATAATAGTGCACCATAGTCAGCAGCTTCCTACGCAGTTCGAGAGTGTCTAACCCCACCATCCCAGAAACGAATAAAGATGGATAGAGGTAGGGATAGTACCCATACTGCCGCTTATATATAAACCTAGCGAACTTGCGCTGTATTTTTTCAAGCAAATCACATATTTCACCTCATGTGGGTCCCATACTACAGCACCAAACTCAAGTCTGCTCCGGACATACGCATTGTACAATATCATAGCAACCTTGACGCCCGAGAACTGGTATGTGACCCGTATGACAAAGCCAAGCATTTTACTTGCACTCTCACGCAAAGTCATCATGTGTTGCCTAAAGTAAAGTTGCTTGTCCAGTGTCAGACCCAGGTCGCTGATCTCTGTAACGCGCTCCAGCGGAACGTTGCGCAGGACGTAGGTCGCACAGATCGGCTTGCGGGCCCTGGTGAAGCTCATAATTTTACATTTGGAGGCATTGAAATATAGCTTATTGGCCTCACTCCACTCTGATACTGCGTCCACATCCCGCTACAGCGCTTCGCAGTCGCTTATGGCACCAACTCCCAAGAAAAGTTTAAGGTCATCTGCGGACATCAAGCACTTCGCAGTCCTCACAGTCTTCGGCAAATCATTAATCATTATCAGAAATAATGTAGGCCCCAGGGTACTCCCTTGACTCACTCCAGAGCGAGTGTAGAACGATTCAGAGTCATATCCCGATACTCTGACAACCTGGCTGCGATCCTTTAAATAACTACAAAAGAATCTTAGATGTTTTGGCGAAAACCGATGGCAGCACACTTTTGTAAAAGGATATCGTTGTCTACAAGGTCGAACGCCTTCTGGAAATCCAAAAATGCTGCGTCAACTTGACGAAATCCATCCATTTCCGCTGCAACATAATCCACGAAAACTATGTGGTTAGTGGAAGTCGAACGACCCCGGCGGAACCCGTGCTGATTGTCAGCAAGATGGCCAGAAATCTGACTACTATTTCGATAATCGATCATTGACTCAAATAATTTGCCGAAGACAGAAAGGACCGCTATCGGCTTATATGTGGCCACATCCGATCCCGGCCCAACCTTAGGTATAGGTGAAACTCTAGATTTTTTCCACCGAGAAGGATAGACAGCGCAATGGCAGAGCAAGATTATATATATATAATAGTGGAGTCACCAAAACGGATATACAGTCTTTTACTAAATACGAGGGAATGGCATCAAGACCAGCTGAGGCACGCGATTTGAGCCGTTTAGCCGCCCTACGGAGTTCCACCGCGTTTAATTGACTACAAACAAAGAATCTCGCAAGTTAGGATTACACTTATAAATGTATGGGAGTTCAATACTCCAATGATTGTCTTACTTTTATCTTAGCTGAGGTTAAGGAGCAGCAATACAAATCTAAGTCTGACTTTGAGCCAGTATATGATGCAATAATTCTATAGAGTGGTGAATGCCTGCCAATGTTAGTTCGACAAGATGGTAGAAAAGCCAATTAGAAGAAAAGTTATTAGTAAAGAACGACTGCCGGCCTCGTCCCAAGACCAGGCACTAACAAGAAATACTTGATTATAGAAGTGGCACAATGAGTTTCACAACGATAATCATTTAAGGCATAACTCCGTTCTAGCCGCGATCAACAATCGCGAACACAAAACAACGAATATTTAAATAAAAGGGAAAATGAATCGGAATTCATTAATCCTCCTAAACAAACATTCAGCGATTTCGTGACACAAAACCGGACAAGTGCGAGTTAAACCCGCGTGGAGAGGGTTCCGTTCGATACATGATTATCTAAATTTCCTATGTAATTTTAAATACCATAGGCTTCTTATAGGTTTTCCTGTAATGTATAGGTAAAGAACTACTTTTCGTATTATTTTCAAAATTTTAGGCCCGGTAGTTTCGGAGATAAGGGGGGGAATGGTCAACTTTCGCCTATTTTCCTAAATAACTTCCAAACAATTTATCAAAAAATTCTAAAAAAATATATTTCAGATCCACATAATAAGCCCTTTTATTTGATATGTCACACGACTAATAACTATAACTTTTAAAAAAAAAAAACTAATTTACCCCCCAAAAGTGGCCCCCATGTTTAAAATTCATATATTTACGTCACGCGTCCGTGTTGCAGTCACTGATTTACATATGTATACCAAATATCAAATCAATCGGTCCAGTAGTTTCGGAGCAAATTGGCTGTGACAGACGGACAGACAGACACACGAGTGATCCTATAAGGGTTCCTTTTTGCCTTTTGAGGTACGGAACCCTAAAAACGAACACTAACCGCGAGCGTAACGCGCAGCGTAACCGTGCTTGAACAAAGTCAGAATAATAATGCATCCCCCCGTCCCCCCCCCCGTCCCCCCCGATTTCCGTTGCCTTATATACCCTCTGCTCCGACATCTTTTACATTGCTTACATTACTTACTTCTCCTACAGTACCTTTTTTACTTACATTGCTTATATTTCTTACATTGCCGACAATGTATTATTTTATGGCAGATTACAAACATATTATTGTGTCCTATTACAAACCACGCAATTGAAATACTTATATCCCTATTTTCAATAGATTATTTAACCGACTACAGTGAATCCCCAAGACAGGTTATTTGTTTTAATTCTTATATAATAATTATTAATCTATCAAATGAACTACTGAAACCATTTTTATTAATCCTTATAGAAATTGAATATCTTTTATTATAATATCTTTGATTTAGCTACTATTAAATAAATTCCCTTTTTAATATTTTCAGCGAACACGACCCACAACAATAGGCCATATTAATTTGTTCACTCATTTAGCTAGGTACTGGTTCTTTCGTTGACCACTAGATGTCGCCTTCCCCCTCAAAGAGAAGTCTTTTGTAATTCAAGTCTGCTGAACAAATAAAAAGATCCCTATACACGAGCTAAATATGTCATTAGCTAAATTACTCCTCTATTTTAGTTGTTCCTTAATATGTGTCTCCGTGACGATTGGATAAGCTAGCCAAACCGTTACATTTAGATAACTTTTAGAAACTCTTTGAATTAAATAGATACGTAACTTACCATCGTAAAAATGTTAAATTATCATACTTAAGACGACCGAATAATAGTAGTTTATGCAACGGTTGCATAATGATAGGCCTTAAAACACTAGTGCGGTTTTCATGAAACGAGCCGATAGGCGAGTTTCATAATAAGATCGCACGTGTGTTTTAAGGCCAAATTATGCAGAGTTGCATACATAACTTTATCTACACACATATTATAAATCCTCCATGATGGGTTCAGAAACAATATTTTCTGGCAACAAGTTATTTGTTGCAATCGTGGCTGCATATTTCCGATATCCGGCGCATTTTCACATCACACACACTCCGAGAAAACTACTTACTATTCATATTTTCAACTAAAATGTAAATTACAAACAACTTTTTCTATTCAATTCAAAAACAATTCTACTTTCGTTCAGCAAAACACCAACATGGCGATCCTCCGTCAAGACCATTTTTTTTTTAAATCATAGACAAACGGATGAAGTCTCTATTCTCACGTCACTCGAGATCAAATATTGTGCAGTTTATATTAAAAAAACATACTGAATTGACGTTTCGTATCAATAACTGTTTTAATATCTATGGATACTAGAATAGAGACCCACTTGAGTTTTGACAGCTGTTCCAAATTTAATCTCATTTCTTTACTAAAAACGATAAAGAAGTCATGTTATTTCTTTATCGCAGCACTGGTTTTTCCTAATTGGTTGTCAAAATGGTGGTCATTTCCTACGGTTTTTGATTAACCAATGGAGGTTTTATGATATGGGTGTAGATAAACAATATTTTGCAGCCAAGGCTCATCGTCGTATCGTGCCATTGACGGTTTCGTGTCGCAGGTGATGAAGCTGGTAGTGAGCAAGGCCGGCAGCGAGGCGGGCGCGGGCCCCGAGCCGGGCGCGGCGTGCGCGCAGTGCGGGCGCGGCGCGCGCGGCGCGGCGTGCGCGCGCTGCCGGCGCCTGGCGCTGCGCTGCGCCGTGTGCGCGCTGGGCGTGCGCGGGCTGGCCGCCGCCTGCGCCTTCTGCGGCCACGCCGGCCACGCCGCGCACATGCTGCACTGGTCAGTGCACCCGCTTCACTCCGTCGTTACACCCCGTTCACACGGCATCCAGTTTTGTCGGATCTACTTGACCATCGGATCCTGCCAAACCGGATAGTGAGTTCACACGGCTGCCCGGTTTTGTAGAATCCTCCAGTCCTGAAAAACCGAACTCCGTGTGTCCGACCGCGCCCGCCCCCGTCCGATTCACTGGATCCATTTTTTTCAGGATTCTTGCCGAGCTTGTGTGAATACAAGTATTTAAATACTATTGCCACTTAATAGGATCCGGCACGACCGGATCGATTTGTAGTCGCAAAATAGGATGATACATTTTGCAGGATCCGTTTTATTGCCGGACCCTGCAACTGTATGCTTGTGTAAACGCGTGCATTGAAATACTGTTGCCACCAAATCGGATTCTACAAAAAAAGTATGTAATTTTTCATACCCCGGGTTTATATATCAAAATCGATTCTTAAAGAGTAAACTCCAAAAGTGACATCGGTTTTGTTTTGTCATGCCTAAATACCTTGAAAACGATACCAATGACGATTTTTGATATGACAGTGTCATCCGCCATCTTGGAACCAAAAAGTGACATCGGATTTGGTTTTGTCATGCCTAAATACATTGAAAACGATACCAATGACGATTTTTGACATGACAGTCTCATCCGCCATTTTGGATCCAAAAAGTGACATCGGATTTGGTTTTGTCATGCCTAAATACATTGAAAACGATACCAATGACAATTTTTGACATGACAGTGTCATCCGCCATCTTGGATCCAAAATGTGACATCGGATTTGGTTTTGTCATGTCTAAATACCTTGAAAACGATACCAATGACGATTTTTGACATGACAGTGTCATCCGCCATCTTAGAACCAAAAAGTGACATCGGATTTCGTTTTGTCATACCTAAATACCTTGAAAACGATATCAATGACGATTTTTGACATGACAGTGTCATCTGCCATCTTGAATCCAAAAAGTGACATCGGATTTGGTTTTGTCATGCCTAAATACCTTGAAAACGATACCAATGACGATTTTTGACATGACAGTGTCATCCGCCATCTTGGATCCAAAAAGTGACATCGGATTTCGTTTTGTGATGCCTGAATATTTTGAAAACGATACCAATGACGATTTTTGACATGACAGTGTCATCTCATCCGCCATCTTGGATCCAAAAAGTTTCATATTAATGAATATAAACAGGTCACTCATTGAATACAATAATTGATTGACACTTCGGGTCCCGTCGTCTTCCGATTGAGATCCGAGTTTTACCGATGGAAACATATTAGTATGCAATGCGAAGCGACCGACGCATCTTCGGCTAACGTCGTGTAACTTCGTGTGACTCCGCCGTGTGACATCTTCGTGTGACTCCGCCGTCTGACATGCTAACTTCGTGTAACTTCGGAGTTTGATTTAACTCCCCATAATTCATACCCCGGGCTTATATATGAAATCGATTCTTAAGGAGGTTAACTACAACAGTTCCCGCAAAATATCGGATGTCTCCGTGTGAACGGGCTCTTAGCCGCTTCACTACTTGTGCCGGCTTATGTGCCATCCCATGTCTGTCTGGGCGAAAGCTCTTGAACGACGTATCTCTTCATTTGAATAACCCGGTAAACTTGCGTACCCATTCGACACGCTACCGATTTATTTAACTTATCCTTGAAAGAAAAAACTAAACGTCTGAAGCGCTTACAAGAGTAAGTAAGCAGTCTCTCATTCAGCCGGCGAGCGACGCCCGCAAAATCGCTTAAGCTGATGGCTTACCCATTACCTATAGCGCTAATCGAACAGTTTTTAACAAGCGATGGGTTTGGCATGCTATGCCTTTTGAAAAACTCATTCAAAACACATTGAAAAGGTTATCCTTACAGATAGCGCATTAAAAGCCAAACAGATTTAATGAGCAACGGGTTTGGTAAGAAAAGCTTTTCGAAAAACCCATTCGGAAACCCATGCAGCCCTAGCAAGGTTGAGAGGATAAATCAAACTGTCTTTTATCTTTAACCTTTTGAACGCCACAATTGGCTCGTAGCCGACAGCAGATTTTCGTGCCTCTGACGCCACGCTACCGTTTTGCATACATTTTGTCGGCTACAGCCGGTCTCTCTGACACGCTTTTTCGCATTTAACCGTGCCGTTCTAAAGGTTAAGTACTAATGCCGACGAAAAAGATGGTCAGAGAGATAAGACGGGATTAATAAGTTATCACTTATACAAGTATCAACCTTGCTGGGGCCGCTGAAGGGGGTAGCGGACTTCTTACATATAACATCGTCGTTATAACCCCCGACTAAATTGTTGATGGGTGAAAACATCCATCATGCGTATGTACTCGTACCTTGAAGCTGAAATGGTTTCTATCATGAACTAACATTAACATATTTGTTGTTTCAGGTTCGAGAACCACGACTCGTGCCCCACCGGGTGCGGCTGCAAGTGCCTCATCGACGGCAGCGCGTTCTGGAAAGGCATCAAATACGCGTAACATAAAATTTATACTTATATTGAAATTCGGTAAAGCTAGTGTTATTGTCAGTACTGTTTTTGTAAATATTTCCCGTCTTAACATTTCAAGTGGACTGCCGATTGAATAGATAAAATATAAAAAGGTATTTTATAAAAAATACACTGAAATCGTCTTATGTTTTTATTTAACAAACTTTTTACAATTTTATAATTATCCAATGAGAATTAAAAGTGCACGTTAGTATCGTAAATTTTGTGAGAGTTATGTACGACTTCTAAAATGTATGCTTTACTTCAGTCTTGTTAAAGCATTTCGTAAAATTAAAGGATCGGTCACATTGCGGGCGCGGCAGCAGCGCGCGTCATGTGAACGGACCTTAATGAAAAAGCGAGCCATACCATAAGGGCACTACTTAGTTGTTACATTGGTCGGTTTTCTGATTTCGTTTTCCTTTGGTATTCATTGCTTAAAACAATTTAAATGCTTTGGGATAGTATAATGTCCATATTACGGTTATTAAAGTAATTTTAATAATAAGTCCCACGGTACCTACGATATTGATCGATGTCTTTAAGTCACTTTTATTGTTAAATATCCAAGATTAGGTTGAAAAGAGGGTGAATTAAGGAGTTGTAGTTGGATATTTCAACAGTCTGGAAAAATCGACATCGTGGTATAAATTCTGATACTGTTTTCAGTAGCCCTTTAACATTGAATGCGAATCTGTTTAGAATAAATGAATCGATTCGACTTTAATGTTACAAGAGCATCTTATGATTCACTGTTGTCAATTCTTTAAAACAACGGTTAAGCACGTAACGTACCTATGTTAAGTAAGAATAGTACTTAGGCCAGTGATATTGATAAACAACTGCGGCCCTAACATGCATGCCACAAGGATAAATTAGAACCGTTTATCTCTATGACTATCTCTTTCGTCGGCACTAGTGTGAGAGAGACGCACTTAGAGATAAACGGTTCTAATTTATCTTTGTGCCATTCATGTTAGGGCCGCTGGTAGGTATTTTGTCGAATTCTTGCTCTTTGATGGGCAGTGTGTATATCTACAGATAGGTGTAGACCTTACTCTTATGCTAATTAATGCGCACCTGCAAACTTTGGCGAGAATGCGGATCAGAGGCGAAGCGTGAGGGTAAGCCGGTGTATCATTTCTTTTTTTAAACTTATATTATTACTCATTAAAGATTGTATTTATAAAATAATGATGTACATTTTTATGTTAATACAAGAAGTAAGGAATAGTATTATAATGTTTGAGTTACGAAAATAATGCACCGGCTTACCCTCACGCTTCGCCTCTGATGCGGATTAAAAGCTCGGTGACATTGCGGGCTCGGCTGGACTGCGTAGCGACCACAGCGTTGCAGTATGTTGTGTTGTATCGCTTTAGCTTGGCGCGGCCGCAGCGCAGCATGACATGTGTGACGTCTATTACGTTAGGTTACGACATCCAATACAAGACACATGACGCGCCGCGCCCGCAATGTGACCGGCTGCTCAATTGCGTAACACCAATTGGTATCGCTTTCGCGAAAAGTAAACCAATTGTACCCTTATTTAAACCGATACCAATTGTGCTACGTAATTGAGCTGCGGGCCTTAAAAGTAGGTATTAGTACGTAGGTAGTAGGTAGGCACAACGAAATTTTCGCGCTTAATCGACGGGCGTGTTTTATCTTTGTCACTTTTTATTGTTAAAGATAAGTGATAGCTATTAGAAACGCACGTCCACTGCCCCTGGAAATGTCGCTGTGTAGGTACATACGTGGGCGCTAAGCCTTATTTAAACTTCTCAGTCTCAGGCCGGAGCAGTCAAGTACAATAACAAAAAAACCCTTATTACCTACAAGCTACAAGCAACAAGACCAAATCTGACATCGCTATTACTATGATAAAAAATCGACTCGATTTTTCTGCATCCATTTCTAATTCAGTAAATCAGTCGTCCAGATCGTATGGCATATTTTGAAATAATATATACTATATTAATTGAAAAATAATAGCTTATACAAGTACAATTTGCAGAAGGTTGTGCAGCGGCGGCTCGTAACATGCCAGACACGGAGATAAGTTAAACCCGTTTATCTCTCTGACTATCTCTATCGTCGGCACTAGTGTGAGAGAGACGCACTTAGAGATAAGACGGTTTGACTTATCCTTGTGTCAACCTTGCTAGGGCCGCTCTCCGCGAAATCAAAATAGAAAAGTAACACAGTACAAACAGGCTAAGCCCTTCTTGTTGTTTATCTACATATTTTGAATAAGGAATGCTCAGAAAACCATAACCAGGTTGACACAAGGAAAATTAACTTCGCCTTATCCCTCTGTCCGTCTCTCTCAAACTAGTGCCGACGAAAGAGAGTGACGAGACGGGGCTAACTTATCCCCGTGTCAGCCATGCTAGAGCAGCGGCCCTAACATGAATGACACAAAGATAAGATAGACCGTCTTATCTCTAGGTGCGTCTCTATCACACTAGTGTCGACGAAGGAGATAGTCATAGAGATAAACGGGTTTCATTTATATTTGTGTCATTCATGTTAGAGCTGCTGCTGGGATATACATCACCGTTTAGCCATAGTATAAAGAGAAGGGAAGTAGGTTATTTTCGTACAAACGCACCGCGCGCGGCTTGTATGTGTGCGCCAAAGTATCTGTGCATCGCCGCACGCACACTTAAACAACGAGATTTTATTTAAGTGTTCGTGCGGCGACGCATAGATACTTTGGCACACAAGCCGCGCGCGGTGCGTTTGTATGAAGATAACTTACTTCCCCCTCTTTATACTATGGTTTAGCTACATACAACTAGGCAGTAACATTACTTCCTAGTAGGTACTGACAATAAGGCGACGCACTCTATCATAGCCCGGTAACATATTAGCGTTTAATTATAAAATTGGAATTATTTAACAAGTTCCTTTTCAAACCATTTCTATAATAAAATACTTAATTAGGTGTTCCCACACAAGTTTTCAAGGTAAATACCTAGTAATTTATAGGTTGGGCGTGTTTAAAGTATCTACAGCTGACAACTGTATACATCTTTCATTTTGGAAATGGTTTAGTAAATTACCCAATTATTGGTACATACAATAAAGACCCAATCTTTCAGGCTCACTCAGTGGCGTAACAATAGGGTGGCAGGGCTGGCAAAATGCCACGGGCCCCCGACCCAAGAGGGCCCCGGCCCAAGAGGCCGCGAGCTGAGAAATATAGTACAACGTGACGATTTTTACTGATAGGGCCCCATCAAAAAAATTTGCCACGGGCCCCAGATGGTATAGTTACGCCACTGGGCTCAGTTCTATTATTTTTCCATTATCAATGCTTAAACAAGGACCAATATTTATCAAAGCTAATTAATTATTGAATGCCAATGACGATACTTTTCCCTATCCATTTCTCAATAGTAAAACTGTACTTACTTTTCTAGCAATAATAGGAGAGCGACTCATATTTTTTTAAAATGAAACACGAACAGTGCGATTCCAATTGCATTGAAATAAAAGAACTTGTTAACATCGAATAAAGCGTATTTTTAGAGATTCAATTGGTAAAAATCAAGTGAATAGTTTATTTAATGTTATATTAAGGTCAAAATAATGAGGTCCCAGAATGTAATAGAAACCTAAGTAAGCCCCAAACGAACAATGCAGCCATCATTCCAGACCACTAAGTATGACAAGGTCCTGCTTAATTTTAACATTAACAACTTAACATTGTCATTTGGAAGCCATGTGTGTGTTCTTTAATCACGTCTCCAGCATAATAAACTATCGTTTAAAAACGTCTCGTTAGCACAGAGTAGGTATTTTCAATAGTAGTTAACGCCAAGCCATATTCATAGACAAGACCTTCCTCTCACCCGCTGTGGCCCAGCCCCCCAATTCTCGGTGCATTCGAGACAATGTCGATTGCGAGATTGAACGTCAGGAATTTGGAACAAGCTTGCAGCGGCAACGTTCCCGGACCGATACAACCTAGGGATCTTCAAAAAAAGAGCCTACTCCTTTCTCAAAGGGCCGGCAACGCATCCGTGATTCCCCTGGTGTTGCGGGTGTCCATGGGTGGCGGTGATTGCTTACCATCAGGCAACCCGCCTGCTCGTTTGCCCCCCTCTTAATATTAAAAAAAAAAGATTCATACAGTTGTGTCAAACGGCTGTATGCACTGACGTTTAATCTCGATTGTGAGATTATCTCGAATGCACCGAGAATTGGGGGCCTGGCAAAGTTGAAGTTGACACGAGGATAAGTCTTAAGTTAAGAAGAGTGTTTATGTTTCCCTAACTTTTGTAACTGGCTAAAAGTTATCAAAGTCATTCTCAAAAAAAAGAGAAGTGTGAACCTACGGCTTTTCATACAAAAGACGATAACGATTTCCACCCCTTATCACTTTCACCGTCATGAATCGCTACGCGTGTAGCGTGTAGCGCGTAGAACCGTTTTTCCGGTTTGTAGGGAAAATGCGCTTCGAACAGGGAGCCCGCCTGGCGGGCTCCTGGCGCTCAAAGTGTTAAATGTTATCAAATTTTTACCGATTTTTGATAGGTTGTCAGGTTACGTTTTTTGAATATTGATTAAAGATCAACAAAGTCTAATAATGGCCAAAATTAGCTTTGTATGAGAATACTGAAACAACAATAAAACTGAATTTATTGATTATAGTGAAAAAAAAAACTTAGGTATACTTAGACCTAGATTTTGTACTGGCTGACAACCTATCAAGAATTGGTCAAAATTGGTTAACATTTAAGGTGAGGAAATCGTTATCGCCTTTTGTATGAAAAGCCGTAGGTTCACACTCCTCTTAACACCATCTTGTCTCTAAGTGCGTCCTGCTCATACTACTGACGACGTAAGAGACAGACATAAGACGGGGTAAAGTTATCCTCTTGTCAACCTCGCTATGGCCGCTGAACACGCACGCAAATGAAAACGTTTTATGTCAGAATATGTTTGATAAACCACGCCCTAACAAAGTAACATGTTATTTTAAACTGAACACTGCAGGAGACCTAACTTAACATTTTCAACCCTACGTCAAATACAAAAGGGTCGCTAATTCGCTACGTCAGGCATGTCTAGTTTAGGCCTGGTTACCTAACGGGGGTATCTGAATGCCACGGCATTCTCATCCCTCAGGACGGATCCGTCGTTGACGTAGTTTACATACCAATGGTGCGGATATATCCATCAATGGCGTTGAAAAGTCAAGAACTATCCACAGTCATCATCAAACACAAGAGTGAAACTTTCTCAAAATATTTATTGTATACGCTCGTGTGTACGTAAGGTATCTTTATGAAAATAGAGTCGAATATATTGTTTCACATATTTTGGCACGTTTTATTCACTAAAGTATTTGATGCTTACTGCAGGGTCTACCTTGTAGCACTCGTTCTTATATTAAATCCTTTCAAAATTATTTGTTGCAACTTTAGTAACTACTACTACGACTAAATCCAGGTCTCCAAGGGAACTTTTATTAAAGACAATGTTCTAAACGCTATGGGGCGTCCTAGGCGTGAAGAACACGACAGCATTTTTATTTTGTTGCATATCTTCCTTTATGTATATCAGCGGCCCTAACATGCAAGATACAAAGATAAGCTAAACCCGTTTATTTCTCTGACTATCTCTTTCGTCGGCACTAGTGTGAGAGAGACGCACTTAGATAAGACGGTTTAACTTATCCTTGTGTCAACTTTGCTAGGGCCGCGTGATACATATCAAGACAATTTATCTCGTTACAAATAAAAAAAATTGAAGTGTCTGTCTGTGATTTCAAAATTAAACGAATGTCTAAGTGTAAAATGCCATTTACATGTTGCCTAAGCCTAAATTACTGCTGAATTTTTGGCTGTCTGTCTGAATGTTTGTTCCGAATAGAGTCCGAAACGGCTGAATTAATTTAAATAGAACTTTCAATGGCCCTAACATGCAAGACACAAGAATATAAGTTAAACCGTCTCATCTCTAAGTGCGTCTCTCTCACACTAGTGCCAACGAAAGAGATGGTCATAGAGATAAACGGGTTGAACTTATCTTCGTGTCTTGCATGTTAGATAATGATATTCATTCTATTTTGATATCTCAAAGGCTTTCGGAGATACTTATGACATACTGCTGTTTGTATTAAAAGTCATCGTAATCTCATGTGATCAAAGTCGCGGGTACAGCTAGATACACAATAATACCTATTGTTGCACATATTCTTGGCGAGTGGCAAGCAGATTTCTAAGGAGAATTGTGTTGTATTGTTATTTCAAACATTCTGAAATTCTATCAGGAATGCCCATGAGTAGGTACTTCTAAAAATATCTACATAACTAATAAATAGTCTACTTGTTCAGACAAATACGGTGCATGCACGACGAAATAAGATGAACACGTCGGATCTCAGAGGCGAGTTGTTCTATTGTAGCAGCTAAAACAAATAACATTAATTAGTTAAAAACTAAATTTTAAAGCAACAGTGCGAAAACATTATTTAAATGTTTATAGTATGCAAATCTATGAGAAGGGTGCTAGCTAACACGGGGATGTAGACACGGACACACGGGGACACGTACAATAGTAGTTTATGCAACGGTTGCATAATTGATAGGCCTTAAGTGTCGAGTGCGGGTTTATGAAACGAGCCGAGAGGCGAGTTTCATAATAAGATCGCACGATTGTTTTAATGCCAAATTATATACAGTTGCATACATATCTTTATCTACCTACACACATATTGTAAATCTTCCATGATGTGTTCAGAAACAATATTTTCTGGCAACAAGTTATTACCAGATTTTACCTACCACCGCAGACAAGAAAGTTCTCATAGTAAAATTGGTTAAATAATGCTGGTCATTTCCTACGGTTTTTGAATACATTATGGAGGTTTTATGATATGGGTGTAAATAAAACTGTTTAAAGTTTCTGTGGGCTATTAAAGGATATCAGATCGGTACACACATTAAACATAAATCTAGAGCTAAAATCCAAAGAGGAAATAAGGATTCATCGGGTGCACGATTTTGTTAAATTAATTTTGTAAACGTACACCAAATCATTGACAGAGGGAAAGGAGACAGGAGCATGCGAATTACTAGGAATACACTACTACCCTAGAACACCGTAGCGCCTCGCTTGGCGCACCTCTACAGAGATGGTCAATCGACGCGCGTCTGTCTGATGTAAGGCGTGAGCAGGATGAACGTGACGTTGTTGGCGTACCTCTCCATGAGCCGGCGCTTGAGCTCGGGCGGGTAGGTAACGTAAATGTAATGGTCGTCGTGGTCGGCGTCGTCGAGCCCCTCGTCGCCCGCCAGCCGCTCGGCGCGCGCCGGCGACGAGTGCGTCGTCATCGACACCGACGCGCTGCCCGCCACGCTGCCCTCCTCTGAACTACGACAGATTTAGGAAATCATCATCATTTTGACAAACGGTATAGAAACTTATAAAGGGCGTACCCCTCGTCGATGACCTTGAGCGTTCCAACTCGGTCCTTCCCCATTTGCCTTAGTTCACGCGCCACAGTGAATAGCATAATTTACTCAAAAACTACAATAGTAGTTTATGCAACGGTTGCATAATGATAGGCCTTAAAACACTAGTGCGGTTTTCATGAAACGAGCCGATAGGCGAGTTTCATAATAAGATCGCACGTGTGTTTTAAGGCCAAATTATGCAGAGTTGCATACATAACTTTATCTACACACATATTATAAATCCTCCATGATGGGTTCAGAAACAATATTTTCTGGCAACAAGTTATTTGTTGCAATCGTGGCTGCATATTTCCGATATCCGGCGCATTTTCACATCACACACACTCCGAGAAGACTACTTACTATTCATATTTTCAACTAAAATGTAAATTACAAACAACTTTTTCTATTCAATTCAACAACAATTCTACTTTCGTTCAGCAAAACACCAACATGGCGGCAATTCGATCCTCCGTCAAGACCATTTTTTTTTAAATCATAGACAAGCGAATGAAGTCTCTATTCTCATGTCACTCGAGATCAAATGTCGTTCGGTTTATATTAAAAAAACATACTGAATTGATGTTTCGTATCAATAACTGTTTAATATCTATGGATACTAGAATAGAGACCCACTTGAGTTTTGACAGCTGTTCCAAATTTAATCTCATTTCTTTACTAAAAACGATAAAGAAATAACATTGCAGCACTGGTTTTTCCTAATTGGTTGTCTAAATGGTGGTCATTTCCTATGGTTTTTGATTAAACAATGGAGGTTTTATGATATGGGTGTAAAATAAATTGTAAAACCGGCGGATGAAATTGTAGTTTACATTATTGTGTTCTAATTAGTAAAAGGCTCATGTATAAGCGTCGCATAATAAGGGATCCTTTACGGATTTTAGTTTGAAAAAAGGATTAGGTAACGGTTTTTTTTTTGGTCTTGATTTATAACTTTTTTAAAGATTCCAGTGGACGAAAATAAAGAATAGATTCCATACTACAATACATTTTTTTTTCGTTTCTTGCACAACGCTAAGTATACTTTATAGGATTTAAAAACAGCGAAATTCGCCGGGTAGGATCTTAATGTCTGCACTTGCTCGTAGCATCGGCCAAACAGCCGCCCTCTCGACATTGACACCCTGGCACAAATTGATTTTGGAAACGGGAGCTGCTTTAAGAAGCTCGTCGTCGAGCAAAGGGCTTGGAATCACTGGCTAGATGTCGTGTCTTCCTTATTCCTTTTTTTGTTTTGTCTCATCAAAACTTCTCCGGTGGTCTCCGCGCATTACGGGTAGCTCTGAGACCGTTGGGTTGGCCAGTTTGGACAGTTACGCGTTTGTATCGATACAGTAGCGATGCTGAATCGGTACAGCGCGATTGTAGCGCTACAGTATCGCTACTGCAAATGCGACAAGCGGCCACGTGTTCACGAAACGCGCGACTGTGTCGCTACAAAAGTCGCTCTGGGCCCTAAATAATGCAGCGTCATGGGATCACGCCTTGACCTTCCCCACATTGGCTAGCCTGGTGGCAGTGGTGTTGAACTGTGGACAGTGGACTTACTCGAACACGATCCAGATGATGTAGTAGCACATGCAGAGCGCGAGCGCCAGGCCGGTGGCCAGCGCCAGCAGCAGCGGCCAGGGGAACGCGCGCGCGCTCGGCGCCGTGTCCTCCCAGTAGCGGTCGCAGCTCAGGTACCAACACACCGCGCGCTGCATCTCATCTTGAACACCAATTATCGCCTCGGTCAACAATAAGCCGAACGGGTCCCTTTTTATAAAGAGACAAAGAATGATGGGCAAATTGGCCCATATAACCAATACAAATCTCATGTATACCACGTGAAAGCTAGTTACATAAGCTTCATTTTCTAATACGGGGACAAACTTCAAAAACCCCGGAGAAGATAGTTATCAGCCTTCAAATATTCACACACACAGAACATATTACTGTACTAGTTGTGCCCCGCATGCGTTGCAATACTATTTCCTGTATATTTTACCCAGCCTTCACAGTCTAGTCGTCATAATAACAATTACAACAAATATTGGCATCAATAAGCCTACATACGTTATAATTCTATTGGTGATTGGGCTGGGTTCCATACATTTTGCCCATCATTCTTTTAGAGACCATTTACAAAATAATGCCATCGTGCGTTGCCAGGTTACACTTGTAAAATTGGAGCTTGTAGCTTAATTAGCCGGGCTTTGAGATCAAATTTTGAGTACGAGTAGTCTGGCACGGGTAAGTATTCCCTTACTATTCCTCGGACATCTTTCAAACCTTCAATAAAACACCGTTGGCTTTTTAGAGGACCAAATCTTTGTTTATAAAATTTAGCCTTTTGATATTTTCTTACATAAAGTTTATTTTATGCTACGTAGTATTCCACAAACTTCCAATTAAATTTCGATACGATAACGTATAATATGATACATTTTCCCGTAAAACAAGGTATAAGTGTTTGATTTTTTAATTATTTGGTAACCCCAAAAAAAAACCAACCTTCGAGCTCAGTAAACTGATGTTGAGTGAGATGCAGCAACAGCGTGGCGATGCAGGAATGCACGACCCGCTCGCAGCGCACCTAATATACAACAGAAACTGTATATAATGTTTTGAAATGTAGCTATACATATAAGAAAATCGTAAAGTGGAAGAAGTCTGAACATTGAAGATAACAATGAAAAAATGCCTTGGAAGCTCCGCATCAGCAACACAACGTACTTATCCCAATGGTTGGTGAATATTACGTCTGTTTGTGTGCGCGATAGTCGTTTGAACACAGAACTGATATAGTTCTGTGTTCAAACGACTATAGAAGACGACGAGATAGAAGGAAAGAGTGTATGTTCCCGCGTGCCAAAAAGATGTCGTGAGATCATCTTTGTGTGTAACAACGGCGGCGACGCGGCGCGGGCGGCGGGAGTGGCGGTGCCTGCACTGGGTTTGCCGCGTGCTAATCGATGCTTTTGAATCGTTTTCGAGCGATTTATGCTTGCCGTCACTAAATTACACTTATGATATCAAAGTAACTACGCATAAATGTTACACGCTCAGTTACCATACAAATCGATGAACTCTTTCTTTCTTCTCGATATAAGTAGTTCTGTGCGTTTGACCTACTGCGGCCGTAGCATGGCTGACGCTGGGATAAGTGAACCCCGTGTTATCTCTCCGACTATCTCTTTCGTTGGCACTAGGGATCGCATAACCTTGCTCAGGGGGTCACGGTCACAAACCAGGGCCTTAAATACCTCGTCATTGAAACCACTGACATACATAGTATTTTAATAAGGTTACTGTTAAAAGCGTTGCTCTAGAAACTAAGGCCAATAAAACTTGTATATATAAAAGTTGATGCCAGCGATATACTCCCACCCGGTCCAGTTGCATGCACAATACACATTCATGTTGAGTGGATCTGATTTTTGCAGCATTATGTACTTAGGTGGTAAGATTTCATGAAAAAGTTAAGTAAGTGAAAGTTATGCAAAGATATATAATTTAAGTACTACCTTGAGTAGCTGCAGACGGGCGGGGTCGCAGGCGGCCCGCTCGGCCTGCAGCTCGGCCAGGCGCCGGCGCCGCGCGTCGGGCGGCCGCGTCGACTCCACCGCGTCGTCCGCGTCGCACAGCTCCGACGTCTGGTTCGCCTCGCCCTCCGTGTCCTCGGCGCGTTTCTCTTCTTGCTCCAGTTGTTCTGAAATAAGCACTGTTAGCGAACGACTCCCGAGCATTCTTATACGAGTCTGTGCTTAAGCATCTTCTAGTTAACTTTACTCGTATTGTATTAACCCCTGAAATGTAATAAATAAGTACTAAAAACGCTTCGGACGGAGCTTCTTTATTTCGAAAACTTTCCTTGGCCATAAGGTTAAATTTGTAACTAAACACTTCAGATTATTATCAATAATAATAAAACCTGTGAAAAAGTTTGTTATATTATTTTCATCACACTTGCTCAGAAAGGGTGTTATTATTGCAGGCGTATACCTAGAGCAGCTCTAGCCGATTTACCTCCCGCGGGAGTTATGAGTTTAGTTTTGAATAGTCACCCACTCTTACGTCATTTCAGACTCCTTAGTCTGCTTTAGAATCAGCCAAGGTTTATTTCCTATCTTCAAAACTTGTAGAGTTGTAGTAATGTAGAGTCAATGTAAGATCAATGTAGAGTCAATGTGGAGTAAATATAGAGTAAATGTAGAGTCAGTGTAGAGTCAATGTAGAGTCAATGTAATCATATTTCGCCTGTAGTGGTAGAGCCAAACAGTAATCCTCACTAGATGAATACTGTTCGAATTGGCCGGCTCGACCGGGGTAGTACCACACTCTCACAGAATATCGGCGTAAAGTCATAGCTTGCTATTGCGTTTCGTACGGTGAGTGACGAGATCCGGAGGCCTATCCCCTCATCCCCATCCCATCCCCATTCCCCATCCTCCCTAGACTGGCAACGCATTGGCAGCACCTCTGGTGTTGCAGATGTCCATGGGCGGCGGTGAACACTTTCCATCAGGTGGGCCGTCAGCTCCTTTGTCAGTCAAATTACATAAAAAAAAACAATGTAGAGTCAATGTAGGGTCAATGTAGAGTCGATGTAGAGGCTATTTAGAGTCAATTTAGAGTCAATGTAGAGTCAATGTATGGCCAATGTAGAGTCAATGTAGGGTCAATGTAGAGTCAATGTAGAGTCAATGAACGGTCAATGTAAAGTCAATGTAATGTTTCAACTTTAATAAATAATTATAATTTTTTGTCTAATTTTATTTCCTCACGAATGTGATGAAAAACATTGTGTGTATCACGGGCAAGGGGATTACAAACTCGAGGCATTAAATAATATACTCTCGTTAGTTATCCCCTTCTTACGGCCCTAGATGCACAATGTAGGTACTATTGTTGAGTGTGGTAATAGTAGTTTATGCAACGGTTGCATAATGATAGGCCTTAAAACACTAGTGCGGTTTTATGAAACGTGGTTTTAGCGAGTTTCATAAAACCACGCACGTGTGTTTTAAGGCCAAATTATGCAGAGTTGCATACATAACTTTATCTACACACATATTATAAATCCTCCATGATGTGTTCACAAACAATATTTTCTGGCAACAAGTTATTTGTTGCAATCGTGGCTGCATTTACGATATCCGGCGCATTTTCCATCACACAGTCATTCTGAGAAGACTACTATTCATATTTTCAACTAAAATGTAAATTACAAACAACTTTTTACAATTCTACTTTCGTTCAGCAAAAAACCAACATGAATGATGAAAGCACTAATGGCGGCAATTCGATCCTCCGTCAAGACCATTTTTTTAAAATCATAGACAAGGGAATGAAGTCTCTATTCTCATGTCACTCGAGATCAAATGTCGTGCAGTTAATATTAAAAAAACATACTGAATTGTTGTATCAATAACTGGTTTAATATCTATGGATACTAGAATAGAGACCCACTTGAGTTTTGACAGCTGTTCCAAATTTAATCTCATTACGATACTAAAATCGATACTTTAATAACATTACAGAACTGGTTTTACCTAATTGGTTGTCATAATGCTGGTCATTTCCTATTGTTTTTGATTACATTATGGAGGTTTTATGATATGGGTGTAGATAAACATTATTTCCAAGATAATTACCTGGGTTATCAGTATCGACGGCAGTGGAGGGGCAGTCGAGGACGGGGTGCGCGGGCGCGGCGGGCGCGCGCGCGCGGCGGCGGCGGGGCGGCAGGCGCGCCACGCTGCGCGGCGCGGCCGGCGCCAGCGCGCGGCGCGCCGCCTCCGCCGCCTGCCACACCTCCACGTCCGTGCTGGGCCCGCCGCCGCCGCTCAGCAGCCCGTGCGCGATCAGCACCTGACACCGCATGATGTCGCAGTAGTCAGCCAGGCATACTGCGTCTTCCGCCTGTACGATTAACGAAAAATATCACGTACCTCTACTAATTATAGTAGATTGTTGCACCAAGCAAAAAGTCATTCATTATTGCGCCGAGTATTAGTTTGAAGCCAGAGCGTAAGCGAGGGCTTTAAAAACACGAGCGCAATAATATATCAGTTGTCGCGAGGTGTCTAATCCAGTGGCGTAACAATAACGTGGCAGGGCTGGCAAAATGCCACGGGCCCCCGACCCAAGAGGGCCCCGGCCCAAGAGGCCACGAGCTCAAAAATATAGTACAACGTGACGATTTTTACTGATAGGGCCCCATCAAAAGAATTTGCCCCAGATGGTATAGTTACGCCACTGGTCTAATCTGCTTTTATTTCAACTACTGCAAAACGTCCTAACGTACTAAAAAAGTAAAATTTAAGTTGAAACGAAAACACCACTAACGACGTAAAAAGCATTTCTGCTCTTGATATGACGCACCCTTAGAAAATTTTATATATCCTATGACACTCACACGTTCTCCCCGAATCAAATGTACACGATTTATTAAAATCGATCCAATGGTTCAAGAGTTCAAATGGAACATCCGAAAATTTGCACAGAAAACTTGTATCCGATCGATTTATTTTCATACCTGCGGCAATTTTTTTTTATCTTGTAGTAATTAATACTATCTTTTCAAACGAATTCAAAAAAAAGAAGGTTCTCAATTCGACGCGTATATTTGTTTTCTTTTTTTATTAGTCGAAGATGGCTGGACTGACCTGCATGTTTTTTTTTTATCGATAGGGCATTCCTCCAAGTTTGTCCCGTTGTGATCGAGTTCTGATGAGAGGATCTATGAGTAATCGAAGGAACTCCTCAAATATTATACATGCATACATACATATTATCACGCCCGAAATCCCTAATTGGGGTGGGCGATTAATTAGTCCTAAGATGGTATGATGAACTCAAATATTATAGGCACTGCAATATCACTGACAAAAACGCTCCATACAAAATGGACCTGAACTATAACGTCACAGCGCAGCTAGAGTGTATACCTTAACCAATGTAAAAAGAGCGCTGATGGTCATACATTTTATACGGCCATCAGCGCTCTTTTTACATTAGGCGAGGTATACAAAATAATATATTATGGCGTTTAAACGAAATTTGCAATTATTTCCGAAAATACTGTTATTAGTCCAATATCGCACGAATAAAAAGTACATAAATTTCATGAGCATGTCAAAAACTAGTAATTCAGAACTAAAAAACAATACATACAGACAAAAAAAAATGGTAACCCGCGAGAACACTATTTACTTGCATTGTTCTAGTTGTACTTTTAATTTCTTAAATATGCCTTTTTTAGAATTTTGTATTTTTTCTCTAAAAAAATCTCTCTCTGTAAAAAATTGAGTGTTTAATTCGGGAATAAAAGCCATTCACACTCGATTTATAGCCTCCGCTATCGCTCAGGAAACTAAATCTCTCGTGTGGGATAGCTCGGTTTAGTCCCTTGTTGAACAATCTACTTACTATTAAATAACCCGAAATAGTGAACCATCTTGCAGAAAACGGTATGAAACTTCGTGAAAGTTAAGTTAAATTAAAGCTAAATGAAAGTAAAAAAAGTGTCTTGAATAAAATATGGCAAAATCTTTCTAGTCTTTGCTAGTCTTAAATAAAAAGAATTAAGAATTGTGTTTTTTTTTAATAAATTCAACGCTTTTATACCCAAAATACAAATTATGAAAAATTGATTGAGAAATTGGAAAAGGGAGTCGAGAAAAATCTTACAACATCTCACCAAGAGGGGAGGGGGGGGTCAAAATTAAAAAAAAGTGCCTCACGTAATTAATGGACGCCCCCTTAATAGTTTCGGAACTAATAACACTTGAGTATTTAACACGTGCAAGTCCTCTGAACGTGATTAACGCTACCTTGTTAATCTGGTTCTTGTGTCGCAGGTCGAAATGTGTGTCAAGGTGACGCTCCTCGTAGAAGGACTTGCCGCAGAAGGCGCAACTCCACTGCGAGGGCCGGTGCTGCAGCCTGGCCTGCCACTGCGGCGCAAACAGGTCGCGCGCCGGGTGGAACGGACACTCCAGCGGCAACTTTACCTGTAATCATAAACCTTTTGAACTCCGCAGTTGGCAGGCTAGCATATACCTATTAGTTTTGCGAACGTACAGTTGTCGTAGCTTTAACATTTCATAAACTTCACGTAGGCGTGTAAAATGAATCTGTTTCGTTATGAATGTACGAGTACTTTTACCAGTGCTGTTAGCCGAGATGGTCGGACGCGCGCCTCGAGCAGCAAGGATAAATTAAACCTAAGTGCGTCTCTCTCACACTAGTGCCGACTAAAGAGATAGTCAGAGAGATAAACTGGTTTACCTTATCCCCGAGTCAAGCATGCTAAGGCAGGCGCGCACATCGAAGTTTTTAACCAGTTTCAAAAGGATAAGAAGTTCTCAATTCGTCTGTATATTTTCTTAATTTATCTGCGACATTTAATGTTATATTTTCCACGTGCATTTCGGTGAAGGAAAACATCGTCAGGAAACCTGCACATATCTGCGAAGTAATTCAAAGATGTGGTATGAAGTCCCTAATCAGCATAGGACTCGAGTGGGGACCACTGCCCAGTCCCTTTCATAGTGCGAGGACAGAGCAGGCCTGAGCCCCTATTTAGTGCTGCTAAGTGATTTACTTTATCGTCACTAAGCCGTAAACAGTTTATCGTCGTCGTTCGTCGTTTTTAATCGATTAAAATTAATGTACGTCTTAATATTATTTTACGTCCGAAAAGGGCAAACTGTTGATACTAATTACTTTATGACATCTTATAACAATGTACAAGGTTTTGACAGTAAATATCTTTTCTTATCTTATCTTAAAATGCCAAGTTTTGTACGTGTTTGACGTTCTCATTCACGGTTTTGGTATGCTAGTCACGAATATGTAAATCACTTAGCAGTACCGAACAGAGACCCAGATATAGGATAAAGATAAATTATTTCCTTTCGTTTCTTTTGTTAAAGAGTAGGTTTAGTTAAAATTGTTTATTTAAAGGGTGCACTTTGTGACCAATAATGTTGAAAAATTAATTATTATTTACCTGAAACCTTTCTAAAACCGGGAGCCATTTGTTTTGAATAACTTTTCTTACAATTTTGGAGTTGTCACGAGAGCAAGTGATCTTGAAGACTGATGGCCCCGGCCAAGGGATCAAGGTGAGGAACAGCAAGGCCAGGACCTGGAATAATAAAAACGAACCAATTAATAGCGTTCAATTCAGGATCCATCTTGTGAAAATTAGTTTCCTTACCAAAAGCAAGCCATAACAACCTTTGCGGTCAAAAAGAGAGATCTAATAGAAGTTCAATAAATGTTCTAAGTAATTATTCAATGTGTAACCAAATCAATCATAGTGCTAAACTGTTTAATAGTATTTGTTTTTAAACTTAACACTGCACTGACATGTATGCTGCTTCCGCGAGTGGCTCACGAATAGCTACACACCTACACAAATGATCCGGATCGCCGCCGCGAACAGTACTTAACCAAGCTTGACACGGTAAACAAACCGAAAAACCCGGATAAAGACATTTTTTATAGGTTATGCTTACTTGTGTCATTTCACTATCGATTTTCCAGCATCAGATTATATCCAAACCTGATGACGCTTATGCATTTACCGCTTACCTCGAGAGAGAACGACGTGGTCCTCATTCATATCTCTTATGCGGCAAATACTCAAGGAATCGGTTATGTTTTTTGTTTTGTAGTTAAATTAAGTTTTAAACGCGGCAGAAGATGTTCATTTTACTGTAGGATTGTTGGAGTTACTAGGTCGTCGTCGGCTCGCCCAGCGCGCATGCGTCCACTCACCCCTCCAATGGGGTTGAAAGTAACATTGCAATTAGTTTAATTCATATTAAAATAACATCTACGTATATCAACCGCAGATTATGAGTTCTTTCAGGACCCCGAATACGGTTAACTAAGGAAGCAGGATGTCTCACTATGTCTTAAATTTTCCTGAATGTAGCTCTAACTATTCAACAAAACATTACAGTACATGCATAATTGCATACTGAAAGAAACATTTAGATATCTACCTGATATTTCAGAAAGCTGGTAGTAATGACATGTACCCCACGCACGGCCAATTAAAGAGCCTTTCTTACACTTGAAAGCCGTAAAATGGACTAAACATTTTATCAGATAATGAAAACAGTAAGTAACAGGTTAAAATAGGGTAGGTACTTACGGTTGCACTTGAAGTGAAGTTTGTGCAAACTAAACAAAGCAATAAAATGGCAATTAACAGGTCAAAACAATCCGTGTTTAATAACACGCGCCAAATACAAAGCAATATGTTCGCACTTCGACGTCGCGGCGGTTCCCGCGAACGGCTCCAACAGGAAACTCAGGTCAGGCTAGCACATTCGCTTTTATCTTAACTTAATTTTAAGGAAAAAATTAAGTTAATTCCTCTAATACCTACACTTATGTTCTAATTTGAATTATTTTGCAGGTATAACATGATTTATTTTAATCAATGCTTTTTACACTAGTCCTAAAAAGTACTCAATGTGTGAAACATAAAATATTTGCTTTTTAAATCCTGTGCCTTTATTCAATTTTGTAATTATTCCATAATATGCGTGAAATCCTGACGATGTGCGATTCAACTCTGACAACAGTAGGTACTGTTGTCAGAATTGAATCGGTTTTGTGTAGGTACGTACCGATTCTTCAGAATATAAACTTAACATTGAAATTTGTTCGTTTTGTTAGTGAATGGGTCACGGATACTCAGAAGTCATTGGAAACCTTGTCTCAAGCCTAATTACGTGTATTGAATGAACGGTTTACCATTGCGTGTTCGGAACTTTTCGGCGGTTTAGACGGAACCAAATATAGCTATTATTTGTCGACAAACCCGTTTGCGAGACATAGGCGATGACCAAGATTTAATACACTGAGCTTTGCCCGAAAATTGAGTGCGGAAGACCTAGTGTTAGTAGCACCCGTTCGTGATTCCCATCTAGATTTGCTAGTTATGTTTGAGCCGATATCTAGTAGGTTACCAGACCTGCCCGTACATAAGTAAATTCGATGACCGCCCCGACTTCTGGATGAATTTCGTTGACCAGTTCAATATCATTGATTCCCAGTCACACCTGACCCCCATCATGACGCTGCAATACCTACTGGGCGCACTGACTGTCAACCCCTCGGCGTCTATTGCTGCATTTTCGTATAGATGGCGGGAACTACGAAGTCGCTCAGGAGCTGTTGAGGCGACGCACAACAAGCGCGTTCTTGCGGATAATTACATAGATAAGTACATAGGTCAAATCCTGACCTTGCCTTAAACTAATGCTAGACCCACTTCTTCATTGACGACATTTTAAACCTATTGTTTCCAGCTTATAGAGTTCTCGAACTTCCTGTAGAACATTGGTCTTACATGTTGGTACATATTTCTTCGAATTAACTACCTGAAGATTTACGACGATATTTCAACGCTGCTATGGAGAATATGGAGATCATAATGATCTTCCTCAATTTGACCAGCTCCTTTCGCAAGCGCACCTATACTGCCACTGTTACTGCCAATGCTCCTACGACTCGCATATAAATATAGTCGTGGTCACTCTACTTAGTGTGACTCTAAATGATGGGTCATCGCCGGCCATTGCACAGGACGCAATGATACCTAAGAATGAGATAAAGATATCTTTCTATCTCTATCAGGTGCTATACCGTAGTCACACCGGTCTGGCCTTAGCGTTATGCGGTGGCCACACCAGTTTGACAAAACAGTGTGACCACGAGTCTGAATAAGGGGAAATAAAGTTAATAGGGTGTCCCTTTCCACGGCTATGTGACATGGAGGGAAAGTACCTACTTTAAATATTATATAATAGGAAATTTTGCTTCATGGACGCCTTCATTTATTTTTAAAAGTAATTAATACTGCATTCAAAGATTTTTAAAGAGACGTTTCCCTCATCAGGGGTTTCAGAATAGATTCTATCGATTATGGCACTGAGAATACCTAAATCGGCTTTACTTAAACACTTAATTTAACAAAAACTATTTGATTTGGCAAAGCGAAAAAAATATTCGTTCATAGGTATTCATAATATTATTGAAAAAATAACTGTTTCCAAAACACGATTTGATGAAATCGATACGATAGAAAAAAATCGTGAAGTTACATCTGAAATTCTCTTTAAACAGTTCTATGTCTTAATTTTTTTTTACTTATGGGTCTATAATTAATAACACTATTATCACGCCCATACTAAAAAAATGACTGATTTATATTTTGATATAATTCATCCGGTTTTGATTTTCTCCATACAAAAAACCGCACAGTGCTTTTCGTTCACTCCGGTGCAAACAGACAGTGACCGATCACTCAAGATCATTGGCTCTTGTCAGCGTCTTAAACATAGAATTGTACCAACCGGTTCACAAATGACGGATTTATGATATGAAGTAAAAAGTAATATACAGGCTGGGCTATAAGTTTAAAAAATACGGACGAATTGAGAACCTCCTCCCTTTTGAAGGCGGTTAAATATTTTTTTAAAGGTACTTAATTTATTTACTGATTAATATTGACACACCTCTTATGGCAAACCCAAAAATCTATTTTGTTGCAAAAACGCTACATACAATGCAAAATTATCCTGACCACTGCACTGCACTAGCAAAAAAGCTGTACTATTATCATACAAGTTAAAGAAAATGCGGATACCAAACTTATGAACAAGTGTCTCGAGCAACATGAATCGAGATTTTCGATATAAAGGAAGGCTATCAATAAGAATAGACAAAATAGGTATGTGCTTGTGTATTATTGCATTAGACAGGTACCTAGGAGAATTGGTTAGCAGATGCATTTTAAGTATCATAAGAATGGCACCCAAGAGGGTAAGTTGTAAGCAGGTAGGGGTTCTGCCGGCCGGGCGCATGCGCGCAGCCTCCTAGCGCCATCATTGCGGCCACTCCACAGTAGCTCCGAGAGCACCCGCCGAAAACGCACCGCGGCGCCCGTGCGCGCTCAACAACACCAAACAATCACATTGACAAACTTAGAGTCGGACTCATAAGTGCAACTATTACATAATACTCGCGCGTGCTTAATTAATATGACATACAATAAAAATCAAACATGACCACCTAACAGAAGATAATACAAGCCAAAGCAAATAAATGGAAATTCCAATGTTTATGTTATTTTAAAGACTTATGTAAAGCTTTAAAACATCCCATCATTAGGTAAGCTTGCCAACTGAATGTCGTAACAGTAGATATAGAGAACGGTTCCAATGGTATATTCAACTTATAACAGACGGAAGATTTCATAATTTGATTTACCTATTCAAAATAGTAATTTTGTGTGTTACAGATAATTGTTTATTTGTTTATATCAAGTCACCTCCATCCAACAAACTGTCGAAAACCACACAGTCAATACGCTTATCGATAAATGGATAATACAAATACCAAATATTGAAAGAGGGGTGAATTTTGTTATATTTATTAATATGCGGCGACGAATAAATTGTTTGCTAACACGTTTTGTATGGCAATTGTTTTGTATTTACAGCATGGCTCAGACGCAGACGCGGTTGAGTTCGGTGCGCTACCGCTGCTGGTTCCTGGCGGCGGTACTGGTGGGTGGAAGCGTGCTACTGTTCACGGCCAGCTGCGGGCCCGAGCTAGTGCCGCACGCCGTGCACCCCGCCCCCCTTGGCCCCGATGACCCTGCCGCCCCCGGCGTCCGCTTCGCCATCGACACCGAAGGCTGCACCATACCCGCCCTCAACCCTTTCGATAACGCCGTTAAGAAATTCATAGGATATCCGCGGGAGCTGAAACCGTGCCCTCACATGGACTCCCCCTTGCTAGCCAACAATGACACCCATATATGGATTGACAACGACAACTTACATCATTATAACCTAACGATGGACTGCAATATATCTTGCTGCTACAAGGCGTTTTACCGGCCCACTGCGATAGCGGACATTTCCTCGCGACTAGTCGACGACCGAGTTCAGTACCAAGACTGTGTAGAGTTCGTTGAAATTATACAAGTTTTTGATGAATTTGTTAAAGTATCGTGTTACGATATGGGGAGCAGAAATATTTATAATCAATTTTTCTTATTTGCACCTAAGAAACCCTTGGACTGGGATACGAGAGATTTCCCCGAAATACCGTCGGGCCACAACGTGATCGTTCTAGGCATCGATGCAGTCTCGAGATTAAATTTTCATAGAACAATGCCGAAAACTTTAAATTTTCTTAAAAAGAAAGGCGCTTTGGAACTATTAGGGTACAATAAAGTTGGTGACAATACGTTTCCCAACCTCGCTCCTATGCTTCTCGGTGTTAAAGACACGGATTTAAAAAGGATCTGCTGGCCACATCCTAGGTATACCTTCGACCACTGTCCGTTCATCTGGGAGTGGTACAGGCAGGCGGGCTTCTACACGGCCCTGGGCGAGGACACCGCCAGTCTCGGCACGTTCAACTTCGAGAAGAGCGGCTTTGCGCGCGCGCCCACCCACTACTACTTACGGACGTTCATGCGCGAGGCAGAGGCGAATGCGGGGAACAATAGAGACTTTAATTCATTCATATGTATGGGGAATAAGTACTTTTATAAAGTTCTGTTGGATTATGTTCAAAGTCTAACTACGACGTTGAAGTCTTCCAAGTTGTTTGGATTCTTTTGGGAAGTGACAATGAGCCACGACTACCTAAACTACCCTATGGTCATGGATGATAGTTACAACTTATTTTTGAATGCTCTCGACGAATCCAAATATTTAGATAACACTATCCTCATATTGCTAAGTGATCACGGTTTAAGGTGGGGTAAGATTAGATTTACAAAACAAGGCCGGTTAGAGGAGCGCCTCCCTTTCGTGCATATCCTACTACCACCGTCATTCCAGCATAACTATAGTTTAGCATACGATAATTTAAGAATTAATAGTAAACGACTCACTACGCCTTTCGACATGTACGCGACCCTATCAGACTTAGTAGACTTAAAATCTATCAAAGATGAAACAATCGTAGTCCGATCCGATCAACATTACGCCAATAGTAGAAGCATTAGTTTGTTCCTTCCGATACCAAAAAATCGTACCTGCAAAATAGCGGGAATCGACGACCACTGGTGCACATGCTACAAAGGTAACAAGCTTTCTAGCAAAAGTAGCGAAGCGAAGAAAGCCGCGTTGTTCATGATGGAGCACATGAACAGGCTGCTGGAGCCGCACCGGCAGTGCGCGCGGCTGGTGCTGGCCGCCGTGCTGGAGGTGACGGAGATGGAGGCGGGAGTGCCGAGGGAGGACGAGGAGGGCTGGCGCGAGCTGATGGTGGTGGTGCGCGCGGCGCCCGGCGACGGTGTGTTCGAGGGCACGATGCGGCGCGCCGCCGGCGCCGGCCCCTGGGCGCTCGCCGGCTCCGTCAGCCGGCTCAACCTCTACGGCAACCAGAGCCACTGCGTCCACCATTACCAGCTCAAACTGTATTGTTTTTGCCGATAAGGATATTGTTTTATAACAATAAAATACTGTGATACCTATCATTAACTATACTTAGAGACTTATATGTAGTGCCTAATTTAAGTGCTTTCTAGAAGCTGAAGGGTCGTCATGCCTAAAGGGGCTCGTAAACGGGTTAGTTTTTCGCCAATCGCTGGTCAGTTTTTACAATAAATAAAAAGATAGCCCGAATTGCAACAATAAATTGCCGACAAACTATCCCGTTTACAAGCCCTTAAAAAGATATTGATTCTTTATATGCATGAAGAATAACTTTATCATGTTACAAATCAATAATTTAATAATATAGTTACGTTAGGTCTAACGAATCAATTCTAGTGTAACAAAATTGTTATCTAAGTACATATCGCATATCTATTATAGCTATTTATTGTCCAATAACATTAAAAAAGAAACGGTATAAAATGTTTCATTTTTTTTTGATATAACTTACCACTTGTGCCGTTGTGGTCCGGAGAACGAAACGGTACCGATTTTTTAGCTGAAAAACGGTTTCCGAAAACATTTTTAAAAAGGCTACTTTTTAACAATCCGGTTTTTTCAGTTTTGCAGTTTTACAGTGCGTTCGTTTAAGAAAACAGTTTTACTTAAAACGGTTTTTTGTTACAACTGTTATCAATGCAAAGTAGAGAAGGGAGGGAAGTTTCGTTTTTAGTACGTTGTTCTCGTTATTCGTTCCATGCTTTTGTGAAGTGTTCTGGTTCATTGACGTTATTATAAAAACTGTTTTTCGTTCCAGTAAGAAAAGGTTTTTCCGTTTTTTAAAAGCTTTTATTATTATTTAACTTGCAATGTTTGTATGTATGTACGTATGTATGTATGTATGTAAGGGTCAAATCTTGCAAGCTGAATACGAACCACTTCCTCTTGTCCTATGGAGCTGAATTTTTACATGTTCAGTTCCGATGACAATGCATTTTTATGGTAAGCATGACCTGAATTGACATCCAGGATGAGCTCCAGATAAAGGTCAACGGTCAACAGCATAGACACAAAATTTTGTGTGGACATTTTATTATGATAGCCGGTTTTAAGTTTTACCATGTCATGGTTGCTGCATTCAGGGTTGGTTCCTAATTAGGGAACTCTTCATCGGTCAAGAGCACAGTCATGAAATTTTGTGTAACCATTTTATTATGATAGTCGGTTTTAATTCTTACCATGACATGGTTGCTGCACTTGGGCTTGGCTCCTAACTAGGGAACTCTTCAACGGTAAACAGTACAGTAACGAAATTTTGTGTACGCATTTTATTATGATAGCCAGTTATAAGTTTTACCATGACATAGTGGCTGCACTCAGGGCTGGCTCCTAAGTAGGGAACTCTTCAACGGTCAACAGCACTGTCACGAAATTTTGTGTATTTTATTATAATAGCCGGTTTTAAAATTTACCATGGCATGGTTGCTGCACTCAGGAATAGCTCCTAACGAGGGCACTCCTCAACGGCTAACAGCACAGACGCGAACTGATGTATACGCATTTAATCAACCATTAACAGGCAAACAACCATGCAACAATGACGCATGACATGAACATTCTGAGAAACATTTCCAGCGAAATCTAAAAACTAAAAAATAAAATAATAGTAAAGAAACATTTTTAAAAACAATCTTTTATATAAATGCTCTAAAATTACGAAAATAAATTTTAATTTAAATCATACCCATCAATTTATTACATTATACAATTAGATAACACTATCCTCATATAAAATCATATATAAGAGGATATAAAAGCTTGTCGCGAGATTTAACTGTGAAAATAAACATAAATACAAATGTAATATGATCTTGACGCAAGTATTTCTAAGAAAAATGTTACGTACCTATTTCATAAAATAAATTTACACAGGGAAATCTCGCGACAAGCTTTTATATCCTATAAATTGTATAATGTAATAAATTGATTTTTCATATTCTCTTACTAACAAGAGACTTCCGCTTATATTACAAGTTACATGTAGTTATGCAATGGGCCCCAGTAGGTAGATACACTCCGTCGAACTCCAATTCGAGTATCGTGTGATTCTTTTGCGCGGCTGCTGATCCGCGGATAAAAATAACTTTTAATTTCAGTGGCGGCGTAGGGTAGATTTGGCACCCCGGCCGGTTTTGTATTGAGCACCGCTACTTAAAATTAAACATCAAATACTAAACATGCTTATGGTCTTAGTGGTAGTTATTTATTAATATGTCTTTAAGAGCCCACATATGACTAGATTAAGCACCTCATTTTGCATCAATCAGAACTGAACTCTATGACGTTGGGTTTCATTTTAAAATAGCTCGCTCTCGGCCGTGGTTGTTACAACCACCGCGCGCGCACGCGTTCACGAAAATCTGAGTTTTTTGCTGTTTATTAGAGAACCATAATATCTATTAAAAAATCCTTTTTAGCGAATTGAGAAGTTGTTGTTACTCAACTATTTAACCAAAAAACACCGTTAAAGACCATAGGGTTTCGAAGACTCAACCAAAAATATGTTAAAAAAGCGTAATGTTTGAAAAATAAAAGTATCGAGGTTTTTATTACTAATCGTGTTTTCACGTTTAAGCATTTCAAGAACAAATGTTCAAGTATAATATGTTCAAAGAACAAACACGTAGTCCCTGTCAATATTGAAATCTAGATCGCCAAACGTCGCATCGCAACCTTAGCATATGTGGCCTCTTAAAGTGGGAGATTTTGTGCGCCTTCTTTGGATGTACGAGTGAGTTGTTTTTGTCACCCCTTGGTGCTTGGCACCCGGGGCGGGCCTCTCAGTGATTTAAATCGCGATGTAAAATCAGGTGATTTAAAAAAATAAACTATGATTTAAATCAAAACTTTTTTACTGCGACCAAATCAGTCAAAAGTGACAAAAAGGACAGTGATTTTAAATTAATATTGGATTTTAGAAGAACTTTTAGATTTTTGATAATTTCATAATATTCTTTTGAAAACTGTTTAAAAAAATGGACGATTTATTCAAATAATATATTTTTTGTTAATTTGATAAATAATCGAAATACACAAAAAATATGTATAAATCCGATTTTTTAAATCATAATTTTTATCAACCCTGGATCAAATAAATGCCTAAATTCATTTTTTTTTATGAGTTAACATAATTAAATACTTAGTTATGTTCACTTTAACTAAACCTCATACAATAATAATATATTTTACTTCAAAAGTAAAATATATTCAATATTATTTGAAGAAATAAGTACAAAAAAACATTTTGGGAACGCGTCTTGAGTAGCAATTCTGAGAAACTAACACCGGAAATAATCATAAAATAAAATAAATTTAACGGTAAACATTGGCCTCAAATTTTATCTAATTTCAAGTTATTTTTTGAAGAAAGAAAAGAAATGAAAGAGAATTTAAGTAGTCAAAATATTTTGTCCGACAATGTGAGCATCATTTCAGTGAACGCCGTTTTGGTTGCCCAAAAAAATTGTGTTTTTAACGCAGCCTCTAAATGTATATGGCGAGTTGTAGAGGGAGATGTGGACGAAGTGGCAGTCATGACAGTTTTTCTCCAAAAACAAAAAAGTGTTAAGTATCTTTCGATTCATTATTTACAGAGCGTACATCAATAGGTCATCATATCGGGAATGCGCTCCTTAACTCGGAATAGTGAAAAAAAAATACGTTGTAAAGTGTTTATAACAAATATTAACAAATAATGTACATTAACCAAGCCAGACACGGCGTCAAAGATAGCTGCAGGCTAGAAACAGCGCGTTTATTTGAAAAAGTTATTTTGGGAACGGTCAAGTCGGGAAAGTTCCCGAAAAACAAGAAGTGATTTAAGTTACTTACTTATTCAAAGAGATAAATAAATCCATTCAGTATTTTTCACCTGAAGTGTGTTCAAAAAAACAAACAATAGTAGATTGTTAAACGAGAGCATAAAACGAGCCATTTCACCCGAGCCTTACATATAGGCACCCGAGCCGGTACGGAGGGTGGATAGTCACGTCGAGGGTAAAATGGGTTTTATGCTCGAGTTTTACACTCTGCTTTTCACTTCAATTGCAAGGAAATAAAAGAAGGATTAAGCATATACAAGAAAAAAATTCACACTTTTTTCCATTAAAGTCTCAGGCGAAATCATTATTTGATCGTCACTATCACTACTCGAAGACATTGTTTAATTACTTACAAATAACTTATTGAATTTTCAACCGCAACACAACAAGCTAGTTTCTAGTTTTGTTTGACGAATAATAAGCTTCCCGCCACACAATTTTTCTTAATTTTTTTTAATTTTCAACTATGGAACGTTCGACTATGGCCTGAGCCTTAATGCCAAGTTATTATAAATATTGGCGTTATATTTTTTTTTACGTAAATGCTCGTCCGTATTAATCGTTTTGTATTTAGCGAGTAATACATACGTCGTAATTAAATTAAGACATAACCTAAATCTCATAAAAATATATCAATTAATTGAAGGTGTATTAGTGTATGTGGTTGTAAGGCCTAATTGCCGTGAGGTCTAATTGCCTTAGTCTTAAAAGAAGAAATTACTTTATGCACAAGAGCATAAAAATCCATTTTATGCCGCCTTCTCTCGACATAAAGAACAATTTTACGAGCATGAGAAGTGAAAAATAATTTTAAAAATGGGATTAATATGTTCAGTTAGATACTCATAGTAAGTCGGCCTGTGGCCCGTTTCATGGAGCTACAAACATTTATTCAAGGAAAAACCCGCCGATATGGCCTCTGCCCTTACCATGATATTGTGCAAACCGTTCTCGCTATCGAAATCTATCGGCAATGCTGCTTGTTGCCGATACAAGTAAAAGGGACCGAGCGATAGTTTACGCGTTACGTTGGTACAGGCCCCCAATTCTCGCTGCATTCGAGATAATGTCGATTGCGAGATTAAACGTCAGATACATACAGTTGTGTCAAACGACTGTATGCACTGACGTTTAATCTCGATTGTGAGATTATCTCGAATGCACCGAGAATTGGGGGCCAGATCCCCTTAGCAGATCCCATTCACCTGACTTGCAGTATTTGCTTGTAAAATTGTAACTCGTAGTTTCGTGAAACAGACCACACTGGTATAAACCGACCAGTTCGTGGGTAGGTATATCTTTAAAGTACGAACGTTTTTTGCCTGAACGACTTTATTACATGTACCTATTGACTGATGTGTTGTATTGCTTGTTTTAATTCGCATTCATTGTTATCCTCAATGTACAGACATTTTCCACCTTACGATCTTATTATATTTATGGATGTATAGATTTATACCTAATCCTGATTATTCTAGATTATGCCCCGTCGATATGTATCGCGTTACAAAAATAATCTCCAGCGGCTCTAACATGCAAGCCACAAGGATAAGTAAAACCGTCTTATCTCTAAGTGCGTCTCTTTCACACTAGTGCCGACAAAAGAGATAGTCATAGAGATAAACGGGTTTAACTCTTACATAACAATCTTATCTTTGTGTCTTGCATGTTAGGGCCGCAGGCAATTAACTCAGACTTGATACTACACAGCTCCGGGCCTTACCCTATATCAGTAAAGATTTATGAAAACTTACCGGCAATAACAAAGAAAATGTAATATAGCAAAATTCTATAAACCTCTTTAATTCTTATTAGTAAAACTTATTATTATTACACCGTGGATGAAAATAACAAGCCTTATAACGATAATAAACTACCAACCCAATAAACTACGTAATCCTATAACGAAAAAATATAAGTTTATCAAGGCCAATAAAACTCTTAGGCCCGTCACACACATTCGTTTTCCTCATTCGATTTCCGAATCCGTTTTCCGTATGCGGACACCCCGAACGCAAGCATTTCATATAAATAGTTCTACATGACACACACGTTCGTAATTTTTCCGTACGGAATTCCGAACGGAATTTGTTCGAATGTGTGTGCCATGTTAAACTATTTATATGAAATGCTTGCGTTCGGGGTGCCCGCATACGAAAAACGAATTCGGAAATCGAATCAGGAAAACGAATGTATGTGACGGGCCTTATCGAAGCATTATTATAGACTCTTTTACTTATAATAGCGTTTCACGAGACAACATAGTTAGGAGCATTCGCTTTTGTATTTTAGTCTTATAGTCAGCTACAAGATTAAAGTATAGGACAGTTATAGGATTATTTTACTTATAATAGCATTCCACAAGCCTAAATATATTCAAGCGCCTTTTTTTAACTCAGTCTTATATTTAAATACAAGATTAACTTATATGACAATTATAGAACTTATAGTGTCTATAGATCCTATATTAGCATTTTGTAAGAGAACAAGATAATTATAACATACTAAGCTAAGATCACTACAAGTTTGTGGCGCTATAGTCTTGTTTAAGATTCTTTTAAAACTAATAGTACTGCATAAGATCGCTACTAGTGCACGACTAATCACTTTATAAAACAAAACTTTGCCATTTTCTCAACACATTGTTCCAAGCTGTAATTTATGTTGAAAAAATACGTTTAAGATTAATTTAAGCGAGATTTCATGAGGAACCCTAATTCGTTTAAAAATGGAGGAGATTTCAGTATCTTCGCTAAAAATGCAATACGCAAGTACTCATTGACTTATAATATAATGGTTCTATAAAGTACTCAATTCAGAGCATTTTTAAAAAGGCGAATATTTTAAGAATTTGTTTAATAAAATTTTCACAACAACTATACAATAACTACAATGTTAAAATTATCTAAGTGCGTTAAGAAAAAACCCTTAAATACGGAAAAACTTAACAGTGAAAATGACTTCCCCACAAGCTCAAACACTATACTTATGTAGTTAAATTCACAAGATATTTATTTCTATCACTGTTATCAATGGTAATAGAAACTGTACTTATTGTTTTTCTTATTTCTTTTTAATAAATGATTCAAAACGAACACAAAATTTAACACAAACAACCTGCGTTCTTTCGGTGTATTAAAATAATATAATTTGACTAATATATTTAATATTCCTAAACTTAAAATAACAAACGTCGAACTTAATTTTGTATAATGTCTAGCCAAGAGTTGATAAATATTATGATATCGTCTCGAAATAGCGACTGTCGCTTACCTATCGCAAACTGTATGACGAGCGTCGCTTATCGCCGGGCGCACTGAGTTTCGTGGTACGAGGGAGGCAGTTGTTGTCAAGCGCGGCGCCGCGCCTGGCTAGGGAGCGCGAATATCATATTGCCATTCCATTCTGGAATACGCCTCGAGTGTATCATTTGGGTGTTCGTGTGTTGTTTTAGACGAAGCAATTGAACGTTTCATAATAAACATCACCGACTCTGATTCTTCTTCCGACCCTGAGACTTCATCATGGTCTTCGTCCGATAATATGCCAGCAATGGGACATATAACGTACATGCTATTCAAAAATAGAATTCTATGAAAAAAATATCCTTTTTCCCTTTAATTTTTTACTATCGTCGGTAAAAATAATTAGCGAGCCGCTATTTGTAATGACTTAAGAAGCCCTGATTTTTTACTTATTTTATCAACTCTCGGCAAACAGACCTTAAAAGAAAAAAATTGACGTTTCTTATTTTAAGTCTATAGTGACTTAAATTAGCGCATTGGCACATTTTCGAATTGGCCCCAATGTACCTACTTGCTTTTACTTTACATCGTTTCATGACTAGGGTAATAAATAATAAATAACCTACACTTACTTAGGAAATAAATTATCAGCCTCTATTGTACAATAGCAGTACAGTTTCAGCTGGTAGTGGGGCATGCAAAGACTTTGGTTCCCGTAAAGGTTCAGTCGGCTGACGGAGCCCGCGAGCGTCCAGCGGCCGGCGCTGCGCGCGCGCCCCAGCGTTGCCTCGAACACGCCGCCGCCCGGCCGCGTCCGTACCACCACTGTTAACTCAGGCCACTCCATCAAGTCGCCTGGATTACCGGACAACATTTTTGTTGAATCCATTACTTCATCAACAGCAAGTCTAGCACAAGGTGGATAATTTATTAAAAGATCGTTCATATGCGAAACCACATGCTCAGCGGCTTCTCTTGCTTCCAAACTATCCGCGGACATCTTCCTGCTTCTATGACATGTACACCAATGGTCATCTATGTCCGCTGATTTGCATGTTCTATTTAATGGAATCGGTAAGAATAAACTGATGTTCCGATATCTCGAATATTGTTCTTTGCTTCGTGCAATTATTCTTACGTTTTCGATATTATCTAAATTCGTTAAATCCGACAAGGTCGCATGCATGTCGAACGGAGTGGTTAGACGACGGCTATTCAGTTTAAAGTTATCATAAGCCTCACTATACTTATTACGAAACGAAGGAGGCAAAAGAGCAAAAACAAACGGTAGGCGTTCCTCTAAACGTCCTTGTTTTGTATAACGAAAATCGCCCCATCTTAAACCATGATCACTTACTAAGAAAATAATACTTTCATTCAAGTAACCCGAATGATGCATTGTTCTTATAAGTTTGGAGTAATCGTCGTCCATAACCATAGGATAATTTAAAAAGTCGTGACTCATAGTTGTTTCCCAGAAGAATCCAAACAGTTTGGATTTTAGTATAGTGGTTAGGTCTTCGACGTAATCTAACAGTATACTATAGAAAAACTTATCATTCATGCACAGGAACGCGTTAGATTGTTTGTTAGTTCCTGCATGGCGTTCGGCTTGGTCCATGAACGTGTGCGGGTAGTAGTCAGCGGGGAGGCCGAGGAAGCCGCGCCGAGCGAAGTTGAAGGTGCCCAGCTCGGCCGTGTCCTCGGCCAGCGCCGTGACGAAGCCCGCCTGCCGGAACCGCTCCCACACGAACGGACAGTTGTCGAACGTGGACATTGTGCTCGGAACACAGGTGTCCCATAGCTCCGTGTCCTTTCTGCCCAATAACATAGGCATTAAATTCGGAAACGTATTATCCCCGACTTTATTGTACCCGAGCAATTCTATAGCACCTAAACTATACAAGTAATTTAGTGTTTTAGGCATCGTTCTGTGAAAATTCAATCTGGATACCGAGTCTATTCCCAAAATCAAAATGTTGTAGGGTAAAACTTTAGTAGACCCAGCTAAGCTATTGCTACTTGATAGGTTCTTGTCTAGAGCGAATAAAAAAAATGTATCGAATACTTTTTGTGTATCATTACAAATTACCCTGACAAATTCATCGGTTACTTCTATCATGTCCGAAAAGTATTTACAGTCATTGTATTTCACGCGGTCATCAATGTCGGGCGATGTTATATTGTCTATTTGGACTGGACGAAAGAACGATTTGTAGCAGCAACTGAAATTATTATAATTATTACTAACATTGTAAAAATGCATATTTTGCTTTTCAATCCAAATGTGAGTTTTATTGTTCTTTAACAAAGAATTAGGTTTACACGGTGTCATCTTATTTGGATATTTTACAAATGGGAGCACTGAATCTTCTAATGGTTGCATGAATGGTATTCGGCAGCCTGGCGTACGGATGGTGCTGGAGTCCTTTGGTAGTTTATACGGGTATTTTTTATACATGCTTTCATAATTATCTGTAATGAAAATCGGTGTGTTATTTGTTCCTAAGATGAAAAGCCCTAAGGAACTGCCGCCGATGACCACGGCCAGTAGGAACAGCCACTTCAGGCGGCCCTGACGATTCGGCGCCGGCACAGCCCTAAGGCTCACTAAAAACATGCTGAAACAAAGTCCAAGGTTAATTTCTTACATTTTACCTTGGACCCACTTATCCATACTTATTGAATTAATGAAGTAATTAATGAATTAATTGTTTATTGCGACACAATAAAATAAGAAAAATAAAAAATACAATAAAGAAAACAAAACTTAAATCGCCGTGTGGCAAAGATAACGAGCCTTATGATTCTCTGACGTACCTACGCAGCGGGTGATCAGCCATGAGATACACATTCAAATTTAGAACGAATGGCTTTGTTCTTATAGTCATAATTAATATTTTCGTTTATCCGTTGATCAGCTGCTGCAAACGTAAGAGAATCACACAACCGACCGACCGCGGACAATACATAATCGCGTCTGCGCAGCGCCGGTTTTCAGTACCATTACCATGAGTTGCGCAAACCGCTCTCGCTAGCGTAAACTATCGCTCGGTCCCTTTTACTTGTATCGGCAACAAGCAGCATTGCCGATAGATTTCGATAGCGAGAACGGTTTGCGCAAACTCATGGTAAGGGCTCAGTTCGTTCCTTTTACGCACTCGGTACCGTCAATATATTGAAATAAATTGCGGATAGACTAACCTAAGCATGCACACTGTTAATTATACAATTATAAAGCAACTGTCAGGAAAAACAGTTATATTAGGTAAAGCGAACTTTAAAATAATGGTGCTTTGACTATGTATAACTTTTGTTTTTTTTTTTGGAATAACATTGAACTGAAGCCGATTTTTAAATGTATGTTTATAAGTAAACTGCGCAATTTGATTTCAAACAATAATTAAGACATGACTCTTCCTTGGGTAGTCATACTTAAGTATTAACTAATCGTTACTAACATTATAAATACGAAAGTCTGTTTCTTCATTCCCTTTCACGTTAAAACGGAGGTACAGATTTGATTTAATTGATTGTTACCCGACTTCAGCGAAGCAAAACGGTGGGTTGTTTTACTGGTACAAAATATATATATTGATATGGAAAAAGCAGTCGGTGACTTCAAATTGCTATTATAGGATTGCATGGACCGACTGCTATTTCCACACCCGACGAGCACAGCAGAATCAATTTCTTGTTTCTTTCTTATTAGAGATTATGCAGTCGAGTTTTTGTTTTTTTATAATTATCTAATATATGTTTTGCATTAGGTACAATAGTTAGAAGGACTCTGCAGGACATTGAGGCTACTTTTTATCATGAAAAAATCTACAGATCCTGAGGGAATAGGGATAAACTAATTCCATGCTGACAAAATCGCGGGCAAATATCCTACTGCCTACTAATATTATAAATGTGAAACTCAGCTCCGTAACGACTGAATGGATTTTTGTGAACCTTGGTAAATTAAGGACATAGGGTACTTATTCCGGGAAATTCATAATTTCTCGAGGGAATAACTATAATCAAGCAAAACCTAATATTATAATTGCAAAAGTGGGTTTGTGTGAAGGTTTTGTTTATTCCCCTGAGCAAAGCAGCGGATTGACTTGACTTTTTAGGCTTGCATACCGAAAGGGTAAAAACGGGACCCTATTACTAAGGCTCCGCTGTCCGTCCGTCCGTCTGTCCGTCTGTCGCTGTATCTGATGAACCGTGATAGTTAGCCGGTTGAAATTTTCACAGATGATGTAGTAGGTATTTCTGTTGCCGCTATAACAACAAATACTAAAAAACAGGATAAAATAAATATTAAAGGGTGCTCCCTTACAACAAACGTGTTTTTTCCGTTTTTATAGATAATGCTACGGAACCCCTTCGTGCACGAGTCGGACTCGCACTTGGCCGGTTTTTTATATTGAGTCTAAGTTACGTCTTCTTAAGAAAATAAGGATATAATCCATCCGAAGAAGACCATAGAGTCAGAGTTAGAAGGTTAGAAGTCCCGATAAGGACATAGGGTATTTTCAGTCACAAAATAATGCAGAAATTTTGAGAAAAAAGCCATAAACGATAGATGAAATAAACTGATTTTTAGGGACACTTACTTTACAAGTACGCCTTGCATATGGCCAGTCGCTTTCATAATTAGTAACTTTAACTTAACACATCATTGTCTTCACTGAACTAATATTCACTGAATGGAAGGGCTAGAAATAAACAAATTATTGCTAATATCAACCAAGCGACTTGTTTCGGACAGAGACTGCAAAGTTGGTTGCTAAAATCAAACCAATCAGCTGTCTATAATAATTTACAAAGCTGTTACTTATTTTCAAATAAGTCTCGGTTGTATGTACCTAGCCGTAAAATTATAGAAAGCCAAATTGGTACTTTGCTGGCACTTCGTTTTTTTCATGTTGAAAAGAACTGAAATTAAGTATGTAATCGCAGTATATACGTGTCTGTTTTACACTGTACACTCAAATAAATTGTCGCTTGTAAACTGTTGTTTTAAATATGAATTTTGTTCAACATGTCGACATCCGAAAAATGTTGATGAATTATTGAATAGTAGTCTTAGCAAGCAGCGTGTAAATATGAAATTTTACGGGCTTAGAAGGTCAGACGATCCTTCACGCTCGGTTAAAAATGCCATATGGGCCCTCCACGCTTAGTATTGTAACTACTCCCCGAGTTCGCAGCGTGAAATCGCCGCGACACGTCGCGATAGCAAAACAGTATCTAATGGCTCACCACTCACAATGATTCGTTGTAGTTTTTTAGGGTTCAGTAACTCAAAAGGAAAAAACAGAACCCTTACAGGATCACTCGTGTGGCCGTCTGTCTGTCCGTCTGTCACAGCCTATTTGCTCCAAAACTACTGGATCGATTGAGTTGAAATTTGGTAGGTACACATACTTATATTAAAAAAAAAAACATTTATTTCAAGCATCAAATAGCTCATTTAAAATACATAGGTACATACAGTTACACTTAGATTAAAATAACAAATAAAATAAAATGAAATACAATTTAAATTGAACATACATTTCAAATACCCTATCGATTAGAAAATAATCATCCAAATCCGTCCAGCCATCTCTGAGTAATCGATAAACATAAATAAAACCGTGACAATATTAAAAAAAAAGAAAAAAAAAAAAACAAATATATGGACGCGTCGAATTGGGAAGGTAAAGTTTTTTGAAGACAGGCATATATTATTATACATTTTTTTGATAGCGGAGGTCTCAGGGACCGGAAGCCAGAAGAAAAAGAAAGTGACAGCTCAGTGAAGAAGAACTGTCACTTTCTTTTTCTTTATTTTATTTATTTTACTTAAGGCAAAGATTTAATCAAACAGCCGAGCAAACGGCTGTAACGGGGTGATCATTGCAATCATTAAAAAAAATCTGAAAAAACTATATGAAATAAAAATAAATTGCCTTTTGATTCTTGGTCGTCTCAGGCGTCCACTATCAAAATAAAATATAATATGCCCTTCTTCAAAAAACTTTACCTACCCAATTTACACAATACAATTCAGTAATGGGCATATCAGATTCCTATAATAATAGTTTTTTGACATAGGTACTTCACAACATAGGTACAGTCGTCCCACGATAACTCTGCAACGAAAACATGGCAACCCCATAAGTCATTCCATACAACGGATTGAAATTTTGTATGTTGTTTTTTTTTGGATTTTATGGCCTGGTTTCGAGACCTTAAAGCCACGACTTAATTCTTTGCTATTTCATTTTCTTTCACTGATTTGCACTATTGGCTTTTAGTTAAATACTCTTAACGGTACTTTTAATGAATTTATATAACGGTTTGAATGTTTCGATGTCCTTTAGTAATTGTTTTAGCGACGGCGGGCGGGAAGAAAATTCATCGTAATTTTCGCACACTTCACTGAGATCACTTGCGAGCACTAATCTGTCAATGAGGATTCTTTGGCGGGAACTTTAAGCCACGACTTGTTTACTATTTCACTTTCTTGCACTGATTTACACTATTGGCCTTTAGTTAAACACTTTTAACGGTATTTTTAATGAATCTATATAACGGTTTGAATGTTTCGATGTCCAGTGCCGTCGCCCTCGACCCGAGAGCGTTTGCCTGAGTTGGGCGGGTTATCCCCGCCCCCCTCGTTCCCATCCATTTTATTGGTAGTCCTTACCACAATTTGTTATTTTAGCTCTTCGATCACAATAACAAGAGAATTTAAAGCCTTTTTGAAAAAACTTGAAAATTTTCCACGCCCATTCTTTTCAAGTTCCCGCCAAAGAATCCGAAATTTTGTATGGAATGACGTAATGGGGTTGCCATTTTTTCGTTGCAGAGTTATCGTGGGACGACTCTACTTATATCTCCGCGAATCTGTCAACTGTCAATCAATGTCATTGTCAAACGATTTGCCTGTCTTCTTATCTTAGACCATGTACTACGATTTAACGAGTTCTTAAAGTTTACTACATTCTTTCAATTCATACATCCCGTTGACTCGACTCTATTTCATTTTAATACAAAACTAGTATGTACTCTTAATATACCTGGCATAGTTTAAAAGCATGGCACAAGTGCTAAAATTGTTTTATAGGAATTCACATTGCCTCCTAAATATAACCAAACCGGCAAAATGTAGTGCAACGAAGCAATGTCCATTAGGAGTTTTAGCTAGTGGTATTTTCTATCGGAGTAACAGTGTATGGAAACCCTTGAATCATGTAAAGCAGATAAGCGTATCAACCGGCCAAATACGAAATTGCTTTAAACAAGAAGGGAGGACTTCCTGTGACAAACCACCACAACCAGATCCACCTAAAAAAGTAGGACTTATTCAAAGGTTTAAACAAATGTACAGGGACTATTGGTATGTCTTAGTTCCTGTACACATGGGTACATCAGCTGTTTGGCTGGGAAGCTTGTATTATACTGTACGAAGGTAAGATGTGTATGATGCAATATCATTTTATTAACCGGTCATATACTCAAGCTTATTTTACTTTCAAGTATTTTTTCAGTACTCCAAGAGTCAAATGAGACAAATACTTTATTTTTTTTACTATCTGCCTATGAAATGTTAACAAGTAATTCTACAAGTATATAATTTGAGTGAAAAATTTCAGTGGTGTAGACATTCTTGGGATGTTGGAGTCACTGGGTGTCAGTGAAAAGCTAATCGAACCCATGAGGGACTCTGGTGCTGGCTACTTTGCACTTACATTTGCTCTCTACAAAATTGTATCACCTCTTCGATATGCTGTCACTATTGGTAATTATTAAAATTGTGTATATTATATAATTATGTAATTGTAATATGGTTGCAATTGAATTATTAATTTAAACATAATAAATAAATTTAATTGCTTTTTTACCAATTCAACTATGCCATCAATCTGTGCCAACTTGTCATGACTTGACTGTCAGGATGTACCTGCGTGCAGTGACGCAAAAAAGAGGGTTATTTTTTTTTTCACAAGTATGTAAAACTACTGATCAAATTAATAAATGGGGTGTCAAACAATTTGGGCAAAATGCCCATTGTATAATACCTGTCCATTAAAAGCATGGTGGTACCTAAGACTTGTTTAACCCTTTGAACGCCAAGAACCCCTAATGTTTTTTGGCAATTCCATTGTGGTTATTATCAAGTTCTGCTATTTGGCCTCAGTCTCTCAGGTATAACAACCCTATAGGTCACGAGTTTAAAAATTGTATACTGTGGAGACAGTATACAATTTTTCAACTCTTGACCTATACTGGAGTTTATATGGCACCTATCTCCATATAACTATACCTTAAACATACCATATAAATTGTATGGCTTTAAACATTCCTTTTTACGTGATATGACCAGTAACTTATTTCTTTTAAATAAATGAATATTTCCTTTAGCATCAATATTTAAGGTACTTTTTAACCGACTTAAAAAAAAAGGAGGAGGTTCTCAATTCGGCTGTATTTTTATTTTTATTCTTGACTTCTTTTCTGGCCTTTCTTCCACCCTCTCTAAGGTCATAGGATACTTTTTATCCTGGAAATTGCAGTCTCCAAGGGCATTGACATAAACAAATTTTACGCGGAAGTCCCGGGCAATGATAAGTATTGTAATAAAGTGTTTTTTTAAGGTGGAACTACCTTTGCCATTAGAAAATTAACAGCAATGGGGTGGATTAAGCCTGTACCCTCGAGAGAACGCCTCAAGGAGATGTTGCAAGAGCGCCGCGACACCCTGCAGGACCGCTTCAGCGAGAGCAAGCAACACTACAAGACGCAGATGAAAGAGCAGGGGACCAAGGTGATGGATGAGATGAGGCGATACAAAACAGAAATGCGAAGTATTAAAAATAAAGTAAAGAAAATGTAGTCAAAGGACAAAATTACTTCACATAATCAAACATGGATCCCATTCTTATACATTTTAAGAAGAGAAATGGTCTATACTTTTTAGTGAGCTGATATTAAGTTGTTGTATGCGGTAAGAGAAAGTGTTAACACTTCTGCAATGCACAACTTAAATTAGAAGTTATATGACTTTTACAAAGAGTGTCTTTTTTATAAAAGAGAAAATATATTAAAAGTTGTAACTTCGAAACAAATTGCAGTTTGGCAGGAGCTATTGAGAAGCATCATCCTTCTGCTATCTGATATACGAAAAAGATCTATATTTAATTTGTTTACACAATGATGCAATGTATCAACATTGAAGCTGTTATTTCATAAATTGATATATTTATTGACATTGAAATATTTAATAATAATGTCTAAGGTCTTCAGTGTATCGGTTTCTTATATATGGAATAGGTCTCTAAATTATTAAAAGATTATTGTACATTTTGAATGATTTATTGTTTAAATATTATTTAAATATTAAAAGGTATTCCTTAACAATCCATCTTTATTTTATGTAAAGGGGTTATAAAATAATCACATTTTCTCAGCAATATGTACAGATTATAAAACACGCTAAAATTAAGTACACAACAAGACAGCACAAATCTGGAATGTATTATAGCGCCATCATTTTAATGTCAGTTTTATATCAAATTCATCCCCAATTTGATCACCAGCGGCACAGCATGCCAGACACGGGCATAAGTTAAACCCGTTTATCTCTGACAATCTCTTTCGTTAGCACTAATGTGAGAGAGACGCGCTTAGAGATAATATAGTTTAACTTATTCTTGTGTCAACCTTGCTAGGGCCGGTGGTGTGCTGCCTTCTAAAGCATATGGCGTTTAAAGCATAATAAATGCACACCAACATTCACCGTATCTAGTGGCACTAATCATTGTGTTAACTATACTTAGCACCATTTATCTTAAAACATTGCAACTGTTGTAGAATGACATTTTCATCACACTTGCTCGGAAAGGGTGTTATTATACGCAAGCGTATAGAGCAACTATAGCCGATTTAACTCCTCTATGGGCCCCGCCGTCAGCAGGAGTTATAAACCATACAAAATCCATAACTCCCTAGGGAGTTATGGATTTTGTATGGTTTCGAACTCCCGTGGACAGTTAAGTGCGCCAGGTCGGCGGAGCTGCTCGAGAGCCGCAGCCGGCGGGGCGCGCGACCGCAAGCCGGCGGAGCTGCCCCGCGCTGATCGCAACGTACGCTCAGTTTATGAACACCCACCTGCACGTCTAGCACGACCTGCCCGCGAGTCGTTTGTCGCTCAGTGCATCCTTTACATACTTAACTAGTTTGACAGAGACGCACTGAGCGACAAACGACTCGCGGGCATGTCGTGCTAGCCCCCCTGATAGTAATTCACGATTAAAAATGGAAATAAAATTAATATATATACTTTTTTTTGTCTAATTTTTATTTCATTTCCTCGCAAATGTGATGAAAAACATTGTGTGTATCACGGGCAGTAAGGGGATAACAAACTCGAGTCATAAAAGCCCTCGCCTATCGACGCCGAGGGCTTCTAACAGACTCTCGTTAGTTATCCCCTTCTTACGGCCCTAGATGCACAATGTACTATAAAAGGGCTTTTCCAAACGTTTTATATTACTACTGGAACAAACCCAGTAGCTTTTAGGGTCCCGTACCCTAAGGGAAAAACGGGACCCTATTACTAAGGCTCTGCTGTCCGTCTGTCACCAGGCTGTATCTCATGAACCGTGATAGTTAAACAGTTGAAATTTTCACATATGCTGTATTTCTGTTGCCGCTATAATAACAAATACAGTAGAATCCGTTTAGTACGACTTCGCATTTAACAACCGACCGTTTTTAGCGACGTAAGTATAAGCATATGTTTGGTTTTAATATGAGCCACTATGAAAGTACATCCGTTTATTACGAACAATTTCAAACAATTGTCCGGTTACAACGACGACCGTTGACGTGTTTACAAATAAATCGTAGGTAAGAAGCCATCTCCTGCACATCGCTGATTGGAATGCGACTGTTTATTTCATGCGGCAGTACTTCATTTGCGGGTAACCAGTGAGTACGCGTAAAAAAATGGCTTCTACAAAACGAAAAAGTTTCTCTATTGAAGAAAAAAATTGTAATAATAAAACGTTTAGAAGGTGGCTAGTAAATCATTCGACAATATCCACAATTTAATATAAATACATTAATATGTGATTAATAAAAAATAAAAATGTCTGTTCGTTTAGTACGGCCTCCGGTTAGTACGACGCAATATCACCGGTCCCTTGGCCGTCGTTATTACCGGATTCTACTGTACTAAAAAACAGAATAAAATAAATATTTACGAGGACTCCCATACAACAAACGTGATTTTTATGCCATTTTTATAGATTATTGTACGGAACCCTTCGTGCGCGAGTCCGACTCGCACTTGGCCGGTTTTTATTTTAATTGCTATAGACAGGCAAGGCAAGCATACCTGATGGAAAGTGGTCACCTCTGGTCCATGAACATTTGCAACACCAGTGTCGCTGGCAATGCGTTGTCTGTCTGGAGACAAGGGGATTGGGAGATGAGCCTTTGGATCTCATCACTCGCCGTACGAAACATCATATCAAGCTATTACTTTAAGCAGTATTCCGTGAGAGCGTGGCACTGCCCCGGGCAAACAGGCCCCCAATTCTCGCTGCATTCGAGATAATCTCACAATCGAGATTAAACGTCAGTGCATACAGTCGTTTGACACAACTGTATGAATCTGACGTTTAATCTCGAAATCGACATTATCTCGAATGTAGCGAGAATTAGGGGCCAGGCCCATATATATACACAAACAAGTTCTCAGTGGAGACTAAGGGGTCGGAACCGGAACTACTAGAAATAATCATTAGCTATGCAACATTGTCAAAATTGATTGATTAACAATATACATTAAAGGATTTTTTTTTAAGAAAAATGGTACTGTAGTAGTTAATATTGGCGTAAAAAACATTTTCATGTGAGTTCCTAAATTTCTCTTATAAACAAGATAAAAAAGAGCCTTATTACAGAATTTTGACATATTTTACCTAGTTTTAGCTAAAGTTCCCGTCGCGACTTATTAATTTTTTCACATATCTACTTCAAATATAAATAACCTCAAGTTACCTTACACCGCCAGTTATGAGGTGAGCGTCAAGTTGGCGTACCCGTCGAAGATATCCAGTATCTTACGATTTCAAAAAATAGCACCCAATTAATACCTAGTTCAAAAAATAGTACCTTTGTAATTTCGGAGATATGAGTATTGTTTAACGGGTACGCTTTACGGGTACCACTTAGCTTTTATTTTATGTTTTTGTCGTAAAAGTGGTACTATTTCGGCTACTACTTTTTGGTATATCTGATATATTTCATATTTAACATGGGTAAAATATTGTGCACCGTCAAGCTGGCTTACCCGGCCGAGATCACATAGAAAACCATTGAATTCTTAATTCTCAGCACAGTTTCCAATAGAGCTACGAAGTTGAGACTATTTTTTAGGATATACAGCATTTTTAGGACCCGTGCCATTCTGGAAATCCAGATTTTGTACGCCAGCTTGACGTCAAGTAGCGTTTCCGTTAAAGAAGACTCATATGTCCGAAATTATAATGGTACAATTTTTTTGAACTACGTACTTAATTACTAATTGGGTACTATTTTTTGGAATCATCAAATGCTGGACATCTTCGACGGGTACGCCAACTTGACGCTCACGTTATGAGAGATGAGAACGTATAAATGCTTTCAGCGTTACAGTCATCTTAGCAAATACAATTTAAATCCAAATATATCTGTTCATTAGAATGAACTGCTATCGACTCCTTTTAACTCTATCGTAAAGAACGTTAGAGCTCTGATGTTGTATTTGAGCACTTGTTACTGCATTTCTGTTTTCATACAGCAAAGATAGTCACAACAGTAAATCTATTGATATCACATCTACAACAGGCATGCGCCACTATTGGCTTAAACAAATAACGTTTCTTAATAATTAGAACATCACGCAAGTTGCCCATTTGCTTATTCAACCTATTATACTTATAATAACAATAACATTACTGCAATATCGCTAACTAATTGTAAAATGATCATGTTATACTTACTCCAGTTTTAAACATTTAATTTTAATCTATACCTATACTTCTTATACGCAATTCCCTTTGAAGCCTTTAAGCTATATTTGAAACAGTCTACGGGTGAGGACTTATCAATTGTTACATTTGTGAGCCTTGTTCACTTAGTATTAACTAACTTTATCAATTCATCAGTTAGACTCCTTATTTATAAGAAAAAATAAAAGAGAGCATTCAATAAAACTTACTTCGTGTTCAGTTGCAATAAACTAGTTATTTGTTTTGATATAAAAAAGCTGCAGTCATTAAAAAATAACGTTAATCAAATTGTTTTATCACATTTAAAAATACATTGTAATTTAAGAAATTAACCATTACATAATCGGAACCTGATCTATTGTACTACCCGTCTAACAAAAAACACCAATATTAGTACGATAAACAGCACGTACAGTTGTGCACTATAATGATATCGAACGTGACACCTTTAACCTTGAATAAGCGCCTGCACTACCAATTCTACAAAACCCGTATTTAGGCAGATGAAGTTCTACTCCTCGCGTAGAGGCGCTATGTGTGCGTGATCTTGTAAATATGCAGATTTGGTCGGTCGCAGTCGGTTGCAGCCGTCAGCGGATACAGGGTAAAAAAGTCCTTCATTACCTTGACTTAAAGTTGAAATTCGTGTTACTTCTCAGACATGCTTTGCGGTCAAAAGGTTAAACGCGGCATATGGACAAGCTCACGCACACAGCGCCGCGCGTAAAGATGAGTTGAAGTATCTGTAACACGTAACGTCCAGCTTATAATATTACGCGCCCGTTACTATAGACATAGGTATTTTGTATGCAGCAAATGTCAAATTATAATGATTACCTACATAAAGCATTAGTCACTTTTTACGTGCAAAAGAGAGGAATGCTTTGTGCGCGATAAAAACTAGTATGCTAAGGGGGCTGATCTGATTTACCCATGCCTGCGCCTCTATTCAGAAACGGCCAAGCGATATTGTAGCGACGCGCCAGCGAGATTTTCATCCCACTCTTTCGCACGCTGCGTAATGCGTAAGAGTGGGATGCGAATCTCGCTTGCAAGTCGCAACAATATCGCTTGAACGTTTCAGAATAGAGGTCCTGGTGTGTCGCGCAGTGTTACCATGTGGACGTTACGTAATACGTTTACCGATTTCAATGCAACCACCAAAACATAAAATGTATCTTTTGAAACGGCATTCTTTGATGCCTATTTTGTAAGTCACCAATTATGAACAAAACAAAAAAAAACTTACAACTGGAAACAAACATTTCAAAACCGGCAACGAATATACATTTTCTTTATCGTTTTTAACGAAAGTATGAACTGTAGTAGGTGATCTACTTTTATTGTATTCAACGTCATATTAATCTTAAGTGAACCAACGTTAAAAATCACCCTTTTCATACAAAAGACTACAACGATTTTCATCCCTTAAATGTTCACGGATTTTGATAGATCGTCAGGCAGAAGAAAATCTAGCTTTATACGTTTTTGAATTTTGATTAAAGATCAACCAAGTCAAATAATCGCCGAAATTAGTTCTGCATTAGAATACTAAAACAACAATAAAACTGAATTTATTGATTATATTGAAGAAAAAAAACGTATTAACCTAGATTTTGTTCTGACTGACAACCTATCAAAATTTGGTCAATATCGGTTAACATTTAAGGGGTGGAAATCGTTATCGCGTTTTGTATGAAAAGCTGTAGGTTCACTCCTCTTAAAGCTGACCCTTAACGCGACTAAACTGTGGCTCACTATGTATGCTTACATGCATAACGATGATCACGCGCTATCGGTATTTACTGAGAGCGACACACGCGCGGGGGCGGCTGCGGCTAGCCCATGTACTGGTAGGAGGCGGGCGACAGGCGCGGCGCGGGCGCCTGGCCCGGCCCGCCCGCCGCGCCGATCGCCGACAGGTGGCACGCGCGGCACATCAGCTTGCCTGCAGGGAACACATTCATTCCTAAAGGTGCTCGTAAATGGGCTAGTTTTGCGGCGATTTATTGCTGCAATTTGGGCTATAAGATTACATATTAATTACATCACTAATGCCGCAAAAAGTTTGACAGTAATATTTTGAGGATAACCCGAATTGCAGCAATAAATTGCCAAAAAAATTGCCTGTTCACGAGCTCTTTAAAGGTCAAACAACCACAAATAATAAATAAATCAGGGGACAATCTTTACACAAATCGATCTAGTCCCAAAGTGCTTACTTACTCTCAAGGCTTGTGTTATAAGTACTAAACGACGATATACATACTTATATAGAGAAATAAATACTTAAATAGATAAGAAACATCCAAGACTCGGGAACCAACATTCGTGTTTATCACACAAATATTTTCCCTTACCAGGATCGAACCCGGGACGCTAGCTTCGGAGGTAGGGTCACTACCGACTAGACTACCCGCGTCGTCAAATTGGAACCAGTCGGTGTATAGTTATAGTGGGGCGTATGTATGTATGTATGTATGTGGACCTGCGAGCGGGTAGCAGCGCTTGTCGGGCTCGTCGGTGAGCTGCATGCCGCAGGCGCAGCACATGTAGCAGTCCACGTGGAAGTCGCGGTCCATCGACACCACGCGCACCGTCTCGTCCGTGCCCTCCACGGGCGTGATGCTATGTATGTATGTATGTATGTATGTATGTGGACCTGCGAGCGGGTAGCAGCGCTTGTCGGGCTCGTCGGTGAGCTGCATGCCGCAGGCGCAGCACATGTAGCAGTCCACGTGGAAGTCGCGGTCCATCGACACCACGCGCACCGTCTCGTCCGTGCCCTCCACGGGCGTGATGCTATGTATGTATGTATGTATGTATGTATGTATGTGGACCTGCGAGCGGGTAGCAGCGCTTGTCGGGCTCGTCGGTGAGCTGCATGCCGCAGGCGCAGCACATGTAGCAGTCCACGTGGAAGTCGCGGTCCATCGACACCACGCGCACCGTCTCGTCCGTGCCCTCCACGGGCGTGATGCTATGTATGTATGTATGTATGTATGTATGTGGACCTGCGAGCGGGTAGCAGCGCTTGTCGGGCTCGTCGGTGAGCTGCATGCCGCAGGCGCAGCACATGTAGCAGTCCACGTGGAAGTCGCGGTCCATCGACACCACGCGCACCGTCTCGTCCGTGCCCTCCACGGGCGTGATGCTATGTATGTATGTATGTATGTATGTATGTGGACCTGCGAGCGGGTAGCAGCGCTTGTCGGGCTCGTCGGTGAGCTGCATGCCGCAGGCGCAGCACATGTAGCAGTCCACGTGGAAGTCGCGGTCCATCGACACCACGCGCACCGTCTCGTCCGTGCCCTCCACGGGCGTGATGCTATGTATGTATGTATGTATGTATGTATGTGGACCTGCGAGCGGGTAGCAGCGCTTGTCGGGCTCGTCGGTGAGCTGCATGCCGCAGGCGCAGCACATGTAGCAGTCCACGTGGAAGTCGCGGTCCATCGACACCACGCGCACCGTCTCGTCCGTGCCCTCCACGGGCGTGATGCTATGTATGTATGTATGTATGTATGTATGTGGACCTGCGAGCGGGTAGCAGCGCTTGTCGGGCTCGTCGGTGAGCTGCATGCCGCAGGCGCAGCACATGTAGCAGTCCACGTGGAAGTCGCGGTCCATCGACACCACGCGCACCGTCTCGTCCGTGCCCTCCACGGGCGTGATGCTATGTATGTATGTATGTATGTATGTATGTGGACCTGCGAGCGGGTAGCAGCGCTTGTCGGGCTCGTCGGTGAGCTGCATGCCGCAGGCGCAGCACATGTAGCAGTCCACGTGGAAGTCGCGGTCCATCGACACCACGCGCACCGTCTCGTCCGTGCCCTCCACGGGCGTGATGCTATGTATGTATGTATGTATGTATGTATGTGGACCTGCGAGCGGGTAGCAGCGCTTGTCGGGCTCGTCGGTGAGCTGCATGCCGCAGGCGCAGCACATGTAGCAGTCCACGTGGAAGTCGCGGTCCATCGACACCACGCGCACCGTCTCGTCCGTGCCCTCCACGGGCGTGATGCTATGTATGTATGTATGTATGTATGTATGTGGACCTGCGAGCGGGTAGCAGCGCTTGTCGGGCTCGTCGGTGAGCTGCATGCCGCAGGCGCAGCACATGTAGCAGTCCACGTGGAAGTCGCGGTCCATCGACACCACGCGCACCGTCTCGTCCGTGCCCTCCACGGGCGTGATGCTATGTATGTATGTATGTATGTATGTATGTGGACCTGCGAGCGGGTAGCAGCGCTTGTCGGGCTCGTCGGTGAGCTGCATGCCGCAGGCGCAGCACATGTAGCAGTCCACGTGGAAGTCGCGGTCCATCGACACCACGCGCACCGTCTCGTCCGTGCCCTCCACGGGCGTGATGCTATGTATGTATGTATGTATGTATGTATGTGGACCTGCGAGCGGGTAGCAGCGCTTGTCGGGCTCGTCGGTGAGCTGCATGCCGCAGGCGCAGCACATGTAGCAGTCCACGTGGAAGTCGCGGTCCATCGACACCACGCGCACCGTCTCGTCCGTGCCCTCCACGGGCGTGATGCTATGTATGTATGTATGTATGTATGTATGTATGTATGTATGTATGTATGTATGTGGACCTGCGAGCGGGTAGCAGCGCTTGTCGGGCTCGTCGGTGAGCTGCATGCCGCAGGCGCAGCACATGTAGCAGTCCACGTGGAAGTCGCGGTCCATCGACACCACGCGCACCGTCTCGTCCGTGCCCTCCACGGGCGTGATGCTATGTATGTATGTATGTATGTATGTATGTATGTGGACCTGCGAGCGGGTAGCAGCGCTTGTCGGGCTCGTCGGTGAGCTGCATGCCGCAGGCGCAGCACATGTAGCAGTCCACGTGGAAGTCGCGGTCCATCGACACCACGCGCACCGTCTCGTCCGTGCCCTCCACGGGCGTGATGCTATGTATGTATGTATGTATGTATGTATGTGGACCTGCGAGCGGGTAGCAGCGCTTGTCGGGCTCGTCGGTGAGCTGCATGCCGCAGGCGCAGCACATGTAGCAGTCCACGTGGAAGTCGCGGTCCATCGACACCACGCGCACCGTCTCGTCCGTGCCCTCCACGGGCGTGATGCTATGTATGTATGTATGTATGTATGTATGTGGACCTGCGAGCGGGTAGCAGCGCTTGTCGGGCTCGTCGGTGAGCTGCATGCCGCAGGCGCAGCACATGTAGCAGTCCACGTGGAAGTCGCGGTCCATCGACACCACGCGCACCGTCTCGTCCGTGCCCTCCACGGGCGTGATGCTATGTATGTATGTATGTATGTATGTATGTATGTGGACCTGCGAGCGGGTAGCAGCGCTTGTCGGGCTCGTCGGTGAGCTGCATGCCGCAGGCGCAGCACATGTAGCAGTCCACGTGGAAGTCGCGGTCCATCGACACCACGCGCACCGTCTCGTCCGTGCCCTCCACGGGCGTGATGCTATGTATGTATGTATGTATGTATGTATGTGGACCTGCGAGCGGGTAGCAGCGCTTGTCGGGCTCGTCGGTGAGCTGCATGCCGCAGGCGCAGCACATGTAGCAGTCCACGTGGAAGTCGCGGTCCATCGACACCACGCGCACCGTCTCGTCCGTGCCCTCCACGGGCGTGATGCTATGTATGTATGTATGTATGTATGTATGTGGACCTGCGAGCGGGTAGCAGCGCTTGTCGGGCTCGTCGGTGAGCTGCATGCCGCAGGCGCAGCACATGTAGCAGTCCACGTGGAAGTCGCGGTCCATCGACACCACGCGCACCGTCTCGTCCGTGCCCTCCACGGGCGTGATGCTATGTATGTATGTATGTATGTATGTATGTGGACCTGCGAGCGGGTAGCAGCGCTTGTCGGGCTCGTCGGTGAGCTGCATGCCGCAGGCGCAGCACATGTAGCAGTCCACGTGGAAGTCGCGGTCCATCGACACCACGCGCACCGTCTCGTCCGTGCCCTCCACGGGCGTGATGCTATGTATGTATGTATGTATGTATGTATGTGGACCTGCGAGCGGGTAGCAGCGCTTGTCGGGCTCGTCGGTGAGCTGCATGCCGCAGGCGCAGCACATGTAGCAGTCCACGTGGAAGTCGCGGTCCATCGACACCACGCGCACCGTCTCGTCCGTGCCCTCCACGGGCGTGATGCTATGTATGTATGTATGTATGTATGTATGTGGACCTGCGAGCGGGTAGCAGCGCTTGTCGGGCTCGTCGGTGAGCTGCATGCCGCAGGCGCAGCACATGTAGCAGTCCACGTGGAAGTCGCGGTCCATCGACACCACGCGCACCGTCTCGTCCGTGCCCTCCACGGGCGTGATGCTATGTATGTATGTATGTATGTATGTATGTGGACCTGCGAGCGGGTAGCAGCGCTTGTCGGGCTCGTCGGTGAGCTGCATGCCGCAGGCGCAGCACATGTAGCAGTCCACGTGGAAGTCGCGGTCCATCGACACCACGCGCACCGTCTCGTCCGTGCCCTCCACGGGCGTGATGCTATGTATGTATGTATGTATGTATGTATGTATGTGGACCTGCGAGCGGGTAGCAGCGCTTGTCGGGCTCGTCGGTGAGCTGCATGCCGCAGGCGCAGCACATGTAGCAGTCCACGTGGAAGTCGCGGTCCATCGACACCACGCGCACCGTCTCGTCCGTGCCCTCCACGGGCGTGATGCTATGTATGTATGTATGTATGTATGTATGTGGACCTGCGAGCGGGTAGCAGCGCTTGTCGGGCTCGTCGGTGAGCTGCATGCCGCAGGCGCAGCACATGTAGCAGTCCACGTGGAAGTCGCGGTCCATCGACACCACGCGCACCGTCTCGTCCGTGCCCTCCACGGGCGTGATGCTATGTATGTATGTATGTATGTATGTATGTGGACCTGCGAGCGGGTAGCAGCGCTTGTCGGGCTCGTCGGTGAGCTGCATGCCGCAGGCGCAGCACATGTAGCAGTCCACGTGGAAGTCGCGGTCCATCGACACCACGCGCACCGTCTCGTCCGTGCCCTCCACGGGCGTGATGCTATGTATGTATGTATGTATGTATGTATGTGGACCTGCGAGCGGGTAGCAGCGCTTGTCGGGCTCGTCGGTGAGCTGCATGCCGCAGGCGCAGCACATGTAGCAGTCCACGTGGAAGTCGCGGTCCATCGACACCACGCGCACCGTCTCGTCCGTGCCCTCCACGGGCGTGATGCTATGTATGTATGTATGTATGTATGTATGTGGACCTGCGAGCGGGTAGCAGCGCTTGTCGGGCTCGTCGGTGAGCTGCATGCCGCAGGCGCAGCACATGTAGCAGTCCACGTGGAAGTCGCGGTCCATCGACACCACGCGCACCGTCTCGTCCGTGCCCTCCACGGGCGTGATGCTATGTATGTATGTATGTATGTATGTATGTGGACCTGCGAGCGGGTAGCAGCGCTTGTCGGGCTCGTCGGTGAGCTGCATGCCGCAGGCGCAGCACATGTAGCAGTCCACGTGGAAGTCGCGGTCCATCGACACCACGCGCACCGTCTCGTCCGTGCCCTCCACGGGCGTGATGCTATGTATGTATGTATGTATGTATGTATGTGGACCTGCGAGCGGGTAGCAGCGCTTGTCGGGCTCGTCGGTGAGCTGCATGCCGCAGGCGCAGCACATGTAGCAGTCCACGTGGAAGTCGCGGTCCATCGACACCACGCGCACCGTCTCGTCCGTGCCCTCCACGGGCGTGATGCTATGTATGTATGTATGTATGTATGTGGACCTGCGAGCGGGTAGCAGCGCTTGTCGGGCTCGTCGGTGAGCTGCATGCCGCAGGCGCAGCACATGTAGCAGTCCACGTGGAAGTCGCGGTCCATCGACACCACGCGCACCGTCTCGTCCGTGCCCTCCACGGGCGTGATGCTATGTATGTATGTATGTATGTATGTATGTGGACCTGCGAGCGGGTAGCAGCGCTTGTCGGGCTCGTCGGTGAGCTGCATGCCGCAGGCGCAGCACATGTAGCAGTCCACGTGGAAGTCGCGGTCCATCGACACCACGCGCACCGTCTCGTCCGTGCCCTCCACGGGCGTGATGCTATGTATGTATGTATGTATGTATGTATGTGGACCTGCGAGCGGGTAGCAGCGCTTGTCGGGCTCGTCGGTGAGCTGCATGCCGCAGGCGCAGCACATGTAGCAGTCCACGTGGAAGTCGCGGTCCATCGACACCACGCGCACCGTCTCGTCCGTGCCCTCCACGGGCGTGATGCTATGTATGTATGTATGTATGTATGTATGTGGACCTGCGAGCGGGTAGCAGCGCTTGTCGGGCTCGTCGGTGAGCTGCATGCCGCAGGCGCAGCACATGTAGCAGTCCACGTGGAAGTCGCGGTCCATCGACACCACGCGCACCGTCTCGTCCGTGCCCTCCACGGGCGTGATGCTATGTATGTATGTATGTATGTATGTATGTATGTGGACCTGCGAGCGGGTAGCAGCGCTTGTCGGGCTCGTCGGTGAGCTGCATGCCGCAGGCGCAGCACATGTAGCAGTCCACGTGGAAGTCGCGGTCCATCGACACCACGCGCACCGTCTCGTCCGTGCCCTCCACGGGCGTGATGCTATGTATGTATGTATGTATGTATGTATGTGGACCTGCGAGCGGGTAGCAGCGCTTGTCGGGCTCGTCGGTGAGCTGCATGCCGCAGGCGCAGCACATGTAGCAGTCCACGTGGAAGTCGCGGTCCATCGACACCACGCGCACCGTCTCGTCCGTGCCCTCCACTGGCGTGATGCCTGCACGGACCACACCAAAAAAATCTTAAACAGTGTTGCCATATTAATAAAACCGAAGTGCGAGTTAAACTCGCGTGGAGTTAAATTTCCTATGTTACTTAGGATACAATAGACCTCTTATAGGTTTTCCTGTAATCTATAATTTAAGATGTATTTTATATAAATAGATATAACTAAAGAAATGTTCTCTCTGAATAGATGGGTTCCAAGTGCATATTTAGGACCGTTTATTTAAGTTGTATTTTGTTATACTCATGTTCGATTTTGTTAATTTTTATTTAAAAATGTTTATATGATAATTGCTAAGTGTATAAGTCTAATATTATCACAGGAGTAATTGGTGTACCGTTCTTGGTTGAATAAATAAAAAAATTACAGTTTCTATAAAAAATTACGCAAACTACCGATTTATAAAGCATTAACATAGTCCGCGGTAAAATAGTTTGCATTTTATTATATCATATCATATAATGCTATTCGCGTGGCAGGCGTCATTAGGAAATAAGGCCCAGAATAATGAGCGTAGTATATTAGAAGTCTGTCGCGGGCCCTGGAAATAGTATTGTGAGTAACCTTTCCCGCAGCTGGCGCACTTGGGCGCGAACATGCGGTGGTAGTCGTTGACGCAGTAGATCTTGTTGTCCACGTCCACGGTGAAGGGCACGCCGTCCAGGCACTCGTTGCACACGCAGCACCGGAAGCAGCCCGGGTGGTACGACTTGCCCATCGCTTGCAAGATCTGACACAAAACAACTTTCAAAATTAATAACGCGTATCTCGAAATCAGTGAGCTGCGTACTCAACTTCGCTAAAAGCGTTACAAGTTCGTTTTTAGGGATCCAAAGCTCAAAGGGAAACAAAGAGGCTCTTATAGGATCACTTCGTTGTCCGTCTGTCTGTCTATGTGAACCCTTTTTCTCAGGAACGCGTGGAGGTATCAAGTTGAAATTAATATCTAATACTCAGGTCTGCAATCCCTTGGAGCTGTGAAAAAATCAAACTTCTAAGTCAACGCAATCAAAAGATAGGGCTGTTTATGCCACATACATTGATACTCGCAAGGGAATCAAAACCTATAGGGCACTTCCCGTTGACCTAGAATCATGAAATTTGGCAAGAAGCAATGTCTTATAACACAAGTAAAGGGAAAAATCCGAAAATCGTAAACTTGTAGTAACATTACAAAAAAAATATATATAAACAGAATTACCTTAGCAAAGTCGTATCACAATCTACGGTTGCACAGAGATAGGAGCTTGCTAAAGCGAAGGGCTGGAATCTAATCAAAGTCAATTAGCTTCCAGCCCTTTCCACTGTAATTATAGAGTTTTTTACAGTATATTTTGTAAAAAAATAATACAATGCTCTTACTCCATAACGACGAATAATTTTTCGTGATTTAAATAAAGTATAAATATATCATTTGCTATTGATAAATCATAGAAAGTTCTAGCCTGAATAATTTATAGAGCTAAAAATGAATTGTCATATTTCGTGCAAGAAAAATGGGATGGCGGTGCGCGGGAAAGCAATATAAACCTAACAAGTTACAGCAGAACCAAACCCTTTGAGCGCGAGTCCGAATCTTACTTGAGATCTTTTTTAAGTCCGCTAAATCAGACTAAAATATTGTGTATTTCAATGTCGTCAGTACAAGACGCACAGCATATCACATTACTCACCAGTTCCATGATGAGATGACCACATATTGCACATTTCTCTGCAGTTTGTTGAAATCCAGAGTACTGTTAAAATAAAATAAACATAACTATAATTGGACTGTGTTGGAAGCAAGGAAAGTTCTATTTTGTTTGATTAATTTGTTCTGCGCTTAACAACTGAACTGATGTCAATAATATTTGATAAGGGCTTTACTTTTAGTATGAGAAAATGCTCACTTGAATATGGTCTCGTGAGGTGAGCGTCAAGTCGGCGTGACCCTCGAAGTTATCCAGGATCTGATGATTAAAAAAAATAGTACCTAAATAGTACCCAATTAGTAGCTAGTACGAAAAATTTTACCATTTTCATTTCGGAGATATCAGCCCTATTTAACGGGTACGCTATCATGACATCAAGGCGGTGTACCTAGTCTGAAACACCAGAATACTCCCAAAAATGGCGTATATCCCAAAGAATAGTACCTAAATAGTACCCTTGGCTAAGTCTCAACTTCGTAGCTCTAATAGAAACTAACCTATTTCATACCAAACACGGTTAAAATATTGTGCACCGTCAAGCTGGCGTACCCGGCCTCCTAATCTAGCTTTATACCTTAAAATAGTACCTGAAATAGGCTTTTACGACAAGTTGAGACTTCGCGAACATTAGTTGGGTATATATTTTTATGGGATATACGGCATTTTTGGGCGTATTATTATTATTATTGGAGGTTAATTGGGCCATATATGTGCCGCTTCGACCATTGCTGATCTATTGTGGTAGCCCTTCGGTTTGGCTAGTGCTGGCCTCGGCAGGGGTGGTCCGCTAGCGGCCCTTTCCACCGAGTGCTCAGACCCTTACCGTAAGAGCATCGGGTACCGCAATTCACACGCAGATAATGTACATAAGTTAGAAAAAACTCATTGGTATATGGCAACCGCTTGGATTCGAACCCGGACCTCACGATCACGAGTCGACATCCTTAGCCATTAGGCCACCGACGCTTTTGGGCGTAGCACCATTTTGGAAATCTAGACTAGGTTCGCCAGCTTGACGTCAAGTTAGTATACTCATTAAACAGGGTTCATATCTCCGAAATTACAAAGGTACTATTTTTGGGATATTCCCACCTGTTACTATCACTGGGAATTTTTATTTTCAGTGGTTACCAGTAGTAACAGGTAGGGAGGAAATCCCAGTAGTTACCACTGGTAACAAAGTAGTGGTGGGAATAGTCCCTATTTATGTATTAGGCCCTAATTGGGTACTATTTAGCTATTTTTAGTAGCTATTTTTGGAATCACCAGATCCTGGATATGTTTGACGGCACAGAATATTAAGGGCATTAGATTTAGAGAATACATTACCAAATAGTCCTCCTCGCAGTAAACCTTCCCATGCACGTTGTAGAAGTCCTTCCCGCGGAGCGCACGCCCGCACGAGCAGCAGATAAAGCAGTTGGTGTGGTACAAGTTGCCCATGGCCTGGCACGCCTGCCCCGCGCCCGTCACGCCTGTGCCGCACGTGTGGCAGATGCCTGCAAACACGTTAGCATAATCATAATAAAAAAGCGGCATCGCTCGACTTTGACTACGCGAATACAAAAGAGACCTATTTTGAAGTGTATGTATGTATCTTGCTTGACTATATCATAAACAATCTGCTGGCACAGAAACACGATTTGATCAAAATCGCTGAAACCTTTTTTTTTTTCAAAGTCACCTCTATATTTTGCGTCGCTAAACGACAGCGTCTTTCATGGCGATTTTTAGTTTTGTACAATAAAAATTTCTTATCATTTAAATGTTCTGGAATTGGGCGACTTTTAGATTTCAATCTTTAGGTACTTCCTTTTTATTATTATTATTACAGTTTTATTTCTCACACAACTACATGTAAATTAATATTTAGATTAGGTCATTATTTAATTTATTTATTTATAGTTACTTCCTTACAGGTATAGGAACTATGGTAGATCGTTTAGATTTCTCTTAAGGCAGTCTCCAATTAGGGTGCCGCCAATTTAGTCAAGTTCAATGCTACATATTAATCTCCCAATGTAAAAAGAGTGCTGATGGCCAGCCATAAGACAATGAGAGGAGAAATTTCAACATTGGTTCAAGTATAACATAATATGCTACTAAAATTTAGGTGTCTTTATGTATGATGTAAAATCAATATATGAATTTAAAAGATGAATTACTGCTGAGTTTCTGGCAGTGCTTCTTCTGATTAATGATACTCCTGCTCGAAGCGCTGGTAGATTCAACCTAGTTTAATGCTCATTCACGCAGTATGAATTTCTAACTAAATACTTATTGTATTGTCACATTTTACTAAAGTGCTATTTACTAAAATTTTATGAGATATAAATAACACACTACTTTGATCAAAAATGATAACAATTTCAGTTTTCCATCATGGCTTTTAAAAAGTTTAGGTGATTAGTTGAACACTTACCAAAATATTCGCCTTCCTCGTCCTGCCTCTCCATTTCCTCTTCTAGCTGGCGTGTGAGCTCCTCAATCTTTCGCTGAGCCTCGCTGGGTCCGGCAGGACGTGGTGGCGTGATGCTATAAGGAAGGAGGCTCTTGCCTCGACCGCCCGAGCCGCGCGAGCCACGTGACCCGCCCGACACCCCTGATACGCCAGACACTGAGCTCGGCGTGGGGCTCGGCGCCGGGGATTGCGCCGGCGAGCACAGTGACACTAACCCCGATGCCAAGCTCCTAGACCCCATCGACTCTGAGCCAAGTGAGACATTGTCTCTAGCAGTAGTCACTGCTGCCGCTGGAGTGCCCCCACTCATACATACATAATCAGAACCATTGGTATCGTCCATTATTTGCATTCGGTTGACAGTGGCAGGTTTTGATACATATCCTCCATTTATAATAGGTGGTTTGTCTGTTCCTGGATTGTTGTTTGGTTTTGTGTGGTAGAATTTTGAGTTTTGTGCTACTTGAACTTCAGTGGCTATGTGAGCTTTAGGTCTTTGAGCACTCGGAGCTATAGATGCATAGATAGCTGTTGATGGAACTGGTACAATTTTATTTTCAAAACCAGAAGAGGTTCCATTTTTTAGTAATGCAGTTACATCAGTGTACTTAGGTGGAGCTGACTTCATAACTGTGTAATCACTACTGGGACTCTCCTGCAAAGCATTATAAGGTGGGGGTGGAGGAGCCTTATCAGCTTTGCCTTTTTCACTCAATAGCAATTGAGAGGTGCTTCTATTCGAAGCCAGATTAGGCACTTGTGGTCCCGGCACTGACCCCTGTTGTACAAACCTTTGTTCATTTTTCTGAAGTGGTCGATATTCATTATTTTTATCACTATCTGAACACAACATGTTTTCGTATACTGTGGGATTATGTTTGGGCTTGGAGTTAACAGGTACTTGAGGCTGCGCCTTACTGTAGCGTGTGTCGTAGTAGCCGTCACAAACAGGCGGAGGAGGCGGCGGCGGCGCACCCGCCTGGTACAGCTGGTGGAAGTAGGGCGGCTGCTGGGATCGCTGCTCGCCGTAGTATTCAATGTTTTCGTAAACGGGCGGCGGGAACTGGCCACTGGGGTTGGCCGGTATCTCGTACAAATCCTCAGTTTGATAACTAAGCGATCTCTGAGATTTGCTGTCTATAGATCGCGTAGGGCTCGTAGGAAGCGCTGGTGTATTAATATCACGTTTGTTGATCGACGCGATAGTCTCAACACGCTTAGGAGTCGCGAACTTGGATGCGGCTATCACATTTGATCGCTCGTAAAAGCTATAATCCTGCCTGTTATTCTGGGTGTTGTCGAGAACAAAGCTCTCGATAGCTCCCACGGGCCGGGTCTTGCCAAGAGAATTTGTTTTAGATGTTGCAGCGCCGTGCGCTTGCTCAGTACCGTCCTCATCTTTGTTGGATAATTTCAAATCTTGCAGTCCAAGTATACAACGTTGATCTTCATAGTTGTTTCTTCTTGAAGAATCCATTATTTGTATACGATTATAACTCTTCGAATTAGTAGTCAACAATTTTCATTTAGGTACATGAATCATAATCTTTAGCTTTCGCAAGGAAATCTCAAACAAAACATCAAATCGGATAGCTAGGTATAAAGTCTGTTTCTCACAATGCCAATGAAGCTTGCCTCCCCTTTCTTTTCCAAGCGATAACCAATTAATTGATACAAATAAATCCAAAACGTTCAATAAAATATAATGAACAGATTTTTGAAGTTATTGCCACTATCTCAAACAGTTCATTCATCTGTAAATTTGTAAAATGAATTAAAATTTATAAACTGGGCAAAATCATATTAATTTTAGTCTACAGTTTTTTGTGGCTGATTGGTTGAGGTCCAAAGCAAAAGATACGTTGAAAAAAAAAGCAAACGTCAAACTTAAATGTCTTTTTTTGTCTGTCACGACCAGTGTTGCCACCTTAGCCCTTTTGGGGCTAGATCTAGCACTTTTTACCGTAGTTGAACTCGCTGTTTAATGATTTAGCCCGGAAAGAGCTATCTAGCCTTCCTAACCTAACCTTTTCATTTTCTTAAAAATATTGCACCAAAATCTGAAATTTGCGCCATTCTAACATCGCGATACCATCGAACTTTCGCGATTTGTGTCATAGATATTGATTTATATTTTTGATTTTGGTTAATAGCTAAATTATTATTTTAAAATTTTGAACTGGTTAAATTTGTTTAATTTTAGTTTGTTAAATAACCAAATAGTATTTTTAATTTTTGAACATATTAAATCGGTTATTTTTTCTTCTAATTTGGTTTAATTTAGAAATGTTATTGTGATTCAAAGTAAAAAATAAATACATAATCGAAATCATTAGTAAAGGTGTTTTTTAGCCTTTTTTAAAAACATGCTCCATCTAGCCCGATCTAGCCCTTTTTAGCTTTTTCAACTGCCCCCATTACTAAAACAAAGGTGGCAACACTGGTCACGACAAAACAAAATAACGACAATATGCACAGCCTACAGTGGTTTCATCCATACTTGTCTTTGGTAATCAAGCTTCTAACCAATTCTAACCGCAGAATGTGCAATTTTTGGGTGAATGAAACTGCTGTTTTATCCTAGATAAAGCAAACCTAGGCTAAAAATTTGCAAAGTGACGTTTAAAACATTATATACTCAAAATGAATTTTTGGCTAAAACAGCAGTTTCTTTTAAAATAAAGTAAAAGAAACTGCTGTTTTAGCCAAACAATCATTTTGAGGTTAGAAACTTGTTTACCAAATTAGGCTAGCTACTGACCTACAATTTAACTGTGCAATATCATTGGTTACTTAATTATATTGATCATTAATAGTCGATATTGACCAGCAATATCATCTACAGACGATCAATATAATTGTGCAACCAGTGATATTGCACAGTTATATTGTAGGTTATTGGTTAGCCTAAGACAAGTATGAATAAATCAAAACTATTTAAAACGCAGTGGTTATGTAGGTACCTACTATTTGGATGAATCCACCTTAACGTTTCATATCTATCGGCTCTTTCTCTTGTCTATGGCCGTGTTCCTGTGTGTCCATGGCCTACCACACTAGCTTTTATCGCGTATATAAAGCATCTCTCACTTTTTAACCAACTTGCGGGTGCGAAAGGGCCGAATGCTTTATGTGCGCGATAAAAATGAGTAGCCTACGGAGTGATATTAATAAAAGACCAATCTATACTATACCTACTAGTTAACTTTCAAATAATGTAAATGTGTAAAGTAATTAAACGAACTTATTTGTTTTGAGAGCTTTATTTTTATTTAATCTCCAATCGCCATCTATCATATAAGTAGGTACCTACCCTTTTCATTGTAACTAATTTGAATAATAGACATAATGGGCATACATTTTTTGATAGTTGCCGTGGAGTGGAGTGGAGTTAGGCTAGCCACTGACCTACAATATAACTGTACAATATCAGTGGTTAAACAATTATATTGATCGTCAGTAGATGATATTGACGGTCAATATTGACTACTGACGATCAATATAATTGTGCAACCAGTGATATTGCACAGTTATATTGTAGGTCAGTGGCTAGCCTTAGAATTACTTGTAGGGACTTTTGATTGAGTCTAGGGACTCGAATTTATAGTTGTTGGTAACACTGGCTGTCAGTCAGCCATCTTCGCCAGCCTTGCATCTCATCTTGGCTTGGCTAGTTGGCTAGTGACAAAGAGTAAAGTCATAAAACATGCCAGTGATCTACGCCACAATACAATTTTGCTTTACGAAATAACTGCGTATCTGCGCAGTTTTCCTATATTTGTTTAGACCCTCTACAAGCAAATTAGGAACTTACAAGATGTATGATACAGAAGATGATCAATATGAGGAGGAAGATGTGGAAGAAATATCGTCCGAACTATGGCAGGAAGCCTGTTGGATTGTTATCAACGCATACTTCGATGAAAAAGGTTTAGTACGCCAACAGTTGGATAGTTTTGATGAATTTATTCAAATGTCCGTGCAGCGCATAGTAGAAGATTCGCCGCCCATTGAGTTGCAAGCGGAAGCACAACATGCCTCAGGTGAAATTGAAGTTCCACCAAAATATCTCCTCAAATTCGATCAAATATATCTTTCCAAACCTACTCATTGGGAAAAAGATGGCGCTCCATCACCTATGATGCCTAATGAGGCTCGTCTTCGTAATCTGACATATTCTGCGCCTTTGTATGTTGACATAACTAAAACCATTGTAAAAGAAAATGAAGATCCTATTGAAACTCAGCATCAGAAGACGTTTATCGGTAAAATTCCAATTATGCTCAGATCTACTTATTGCCTGTTGAGTAATCTCACAGACAGAGATTTGACAGAGTTGAATGAGTGCCCCCTTGATCCTGGTGGCTATTTCATAATCAACGGGTCTGAGAAAGTACTAATTGCCCAAGAAAAAATGGCCACTAATACTGTCTATGTGTTTAGCATGAAAGATGGAAAATATGCATACAAAACTGAAATAAGATCCTGTCTGGAGCACAGCTCACGACCAACATCTACACTATGGGTCAATATGATGGCCCGAGGTGGTCAGAGTATCAAAAAATCTGCTATTGGGCAAAGGATTATTGCTATTCTCCCTTACATTAAGCAGGAGATACCCATCATGATTGTATTCAGAGCTCTCGGATTTGTAGCTGATAGAGATATTCTTGAACACATTATCTATGATTTTGATGATCCAGAAATGATGGAGATGGTGAAACCATCACTTGATGAAGCATTTGTAATCCAAGAACAGGGTGTAGCTCTCAATTTTATTGGGGCCCGTGGAGCACGGCCAGGTGTAACTAAAGAAAAGCGTATAAAATATGCTAGAGAAATTTTACAGAAAGAAATGTTGCCTCACGTTGGAGTGTCTGACTTCTGCGAAACAAAAAAGGCATATTTCCTAGGTTACATGGTGCACAGACTTTTGCTTGCTTCACTAGGGAGACGGGAATTGGATGACAGAGATCACTATGGAAATAAAAGATTGGATTTAGCTGGACCACTACTGGCCTTTTTGTTCAGAGGATTATTCAAGAACTTGTTAAAGGAAGTCCGAATGTATGCCCAAAAGTTTATTGACAGAGGGAAAGACTTTAATTTGGAATTGGCAATCAAAACTAAAATTATTACAGACGGTCTAAGATATTCCCTTGCTACTGGCAACTGGGGTGACCAGAAAAAAGCTCATCAAGCTAGGGCTGGTGTATCTCAAGTATTAAATAGATTGACGTTCGCATCAACACTATCACATTTAAGACGTGTGAACTCTCCGATAGGACGAGATGGCAAATTGGCAAAGCCTCGTCAGTTGCATAACACACTATGGGGTATGATTTGCCCTGCAGAAACTCCAGAAGGAGCTGCTGTTGGGTTGGTGAAAAACCTTGCCCTAATGGCTTACATTTCTGTTGGAAGTCAGCCCTCTCCAATTTTGGAATTCTTGGAGGAATGGTCCATGGAGAACTTGGAAGAAATTGCACCTTCAGCTATAGCAGATGCAACCAAAATATTTGTGAATGGTTGCTGGGTAGGGATTCATCGTGACCCAGAACAACTGATGGCTACATTACGTAAGCTGAGACGGCAAATGGATATCATAGTTTCCGAGGTAAGTATGATTCGTGACATAAGAGACCGGGAAATTCGAATCTATACTGACGCAGGCAGAATTTGCCGTCCACTTTTAATTGTTGAAAATGGTGCTTTGTTGTTAAAGAAAAAGCATATTGACAGCCTAAAAGAAAGAGACTACAATAATTATGGCTGGCAAAATTTGGTGGCCAGTGGGGTCGTTGAATACATTGATACTTTGGAAGAGGAAACTGTTATGATTGCCATGAGCCCTGATGATTTAGCCCAAGTCAAGGAATATGCCTATTGTTCTACATACACACATTGCGAGATTCATCCAGCAATGATTTTGGGTGTGTGTGCCTCAATTATTCCATTTCCTGATCATAACCAAAGTCCTAGAAACACTTACCAAAGTGCAATGGGTAAGCAAGCCATGGGAGTTTACATCACCAACTTCCATGTACGGATGGATACTCTCGCCCATGTCTTATATTATCCTCATAAACCTTTGGTCACAACACGATCCATGGAGTACTTGAGATTCAGAGAACTACCAGCAGGTATTAACTCAATTGTTGCGATTTTATGTTACACTGGTTACAATCAGGAAGACAGCGTCATTTTGAATGCATCTGCTGTGGAAAGAGGTTTCTTTCGATCTGTGTTTTACCGCTCTTATAAAGATTCGGAGTCAAAACGAATTGGTGATCAAGAAGAACAGTTTGAAAAACCAACGAGACAGACGTGCCAAGGCATGAGAAATGCTTTATATGACAAATTAGATGAAGATGGGATCATTGCGCCAGGAATTCGTGTTTCAGGGGATGATGTGGTTATTGGAAAAACAATCACTTTACCTGAAAATGATGACGAACTGGAGGGAACTACTAAACGCTATTCAAAACGCGATGCCTCTACGTTTTTACGTAACAGTGAAACTGGAATCGTAGATCAAGTCATGCTAACATTGAATAGTGAAGGGTACAAATTCTGCAAGATTCGTGTAAGATCTGTAAGAATTCCTCAAATTGGAGATAAGTTTGCTTCTCGCCACGGCCAAAAGGGTACCTGCGGAATACAGTATAGGCAAGAAGACATGCCATTTACTTGTGAAGGTCTGACTCCCGACATCATCATTAACCCTCACGCTATCCCATCGCGTATGACAATTGGTCACTTGATTGAATGTATCCAAGGGAAAGTGTCTTCAAACAAAGGCGAAATTGGCGATGCAACTCCATTCAATGATGCTGTAAACGTACAAAAAATTTCTTCACTCCTTCAGGAGTATGGCTATCATTTACGAGGGAATGAAGTCATGTATAATGGACATACTGGAAGAAAAATTAATGCACAAGTTTTTCTAGGCCCTACTTATTACCAGCGCCTGAAACATATGGTTGACGACAAGATTCACTCCAGAGCCAGAGGACCTGTACAGATTTTAGTACGGCAACCCATGGAGGGCAGAGCAAGAGATGGGGGCTTGCGTTTCGGAGAGATGGAGCGCGATTGTCAAATTGCTCACGGTGCGGCCCAATTTTTACGTGAACGTCTTTTTGAGGTCTCCGATCCATACCGCATACATGTTTGCAACTTCTGTGGTTTTATAGCAATAGCAAACCTTCGCAATAACACATTTGAATGCAAAGGATGCAAAAATAAGACGCAAATATCGCAGATCCGTTTACCATATGCTGCTAAATTGCTGTTTCAGGAGCTCATGTCTATGAATATTGCTCCAAGATTAATGGTCGTTAATTAGATATTTTGTGTGTGTAATTTTATATGTAAGTAACCGTTAAGTTCATCAAAAATAAATAAGGACAATATATCAATGTTTTATTCTAGTTTATTATCACAAATCGACAACATTAAATGCATCTTACTTAACACAATTACAATATAAAAGTAGACAATACTCCTAAGTAAAGTACTTATCAAATGCAATAATTAACATAGGATTTCGAGGTATATCATTTAATAATTAAATATTTTTATGGAAGTGATTATATAACAGATAAAATATGAAAACGATTAACAAATAAATAAACAGGTCTGCGAAGAGAAAATTTTGAAATATTAGCGCTCTGTAAAAATTATACTCACAAATTTTTTAGAGTGCGCGAAAATTTCAACGTCGTTTAAAATAACCATTTAAAAAGTTGTTCCGCCTTTGCATGCGGTGAGTATATTTGTTGTACAGTCAGCATCCAATACGTCGAAGCAGTAAAAGTTAAAAATGTGTAACAAGACATAATTTTCAAAACAAAGTAGTGTTAGTCATAGCGCGTTTGAATACTATTGAATAATTTTTGGGCCCTTTTGTTCTCTTCGATATATTGGATGATTTTAGAAAGAGAGAGCACGTTCTTGGTTTCAAGCTAGGTAAGAATAAAAGTTAAAAACTAAATTGACGTAAAGTATTATTTTCTATTTTTGCTCCTAGTATGACGACCCTTATAATTCTTATAATGGTCGTCATACTAGGTCCAGTGCAGTAGATACAGTGGAACATCCGATTTTTGCTCACGTACATACATAGGTACATAGAACTCAATAACCCTTCTTTTGGCTTCGCGCTGTCGGGTAAAAACTTGGGACAATCACTTCAGTACCATCATTTGTGCGTGTTCATAGAAATATTGTGCAAAAAATGACGTTAACCATCAACTTCCGAGAGCTAAATGGCCGGCCTAAAATTGATTTTCAATATTAAGGAATCGTTTAGATTACATGGCTTACATCTTTTTCATTTATATTTTTTTTCTACTATGTATCACAGTATAGGTAAATAAGAACACAGATTCGTTGTTGGATTTAGTTGAACGTAGTAATTATTAAAATTAAAAGTGGTTTCTCTTTACTTTAATTCGAACGGAATTACTATGATAAAATACATTTATTAATATGTCGAGAAACATATATCTACACGTCGTGTGAAAGTGATCACAAAGATCATACCCATTTATATAACATACATATCGCATACTGACGAATCCCGGTTCTGATTGACCTAAACATATATTCTTAAATATTTTTACAACTTAAGGAACTAGTCGAAACCTCGGCACAATGATATATTAATTCATGATTAACTTAAATAATTACATAGAAGGATACTATCAAGCGAATACGAGTCTTCAAAGTATATAATGAACCTCCTTAACTCGAACCTCAAGAGAATACCAAAAGATCGTTTACTTACGTTCATAGTTCTGTGTTAAAGTTTACCTTTTCACTAACACCAACGCCAGCTATATGTCATACAACCTTTAATCGACTAGGCTGTTCAGACACACTTCTAATGGCTTATAATTTATTAATTTATCGTTATTTGAATTTGGTCATGTGTATGTGGTTAACTTTTCATAAAACTTGTTGAAAGAGTTAAGAAATTTAGAAATATATATAACATTTGTATATACATATATTTAACATATAAATATGGAAATGTTATAAATAAATCCACTGCTTTCCCCTAAACGACTTGAACATACGTTTAGCGTGTTCTAAGATACAGTCCGCGCGCGAATTCCGAGGATTCGGGGGCTGAGAAAACCCGACCTTCGATACCTGCACTCTACCAGTACGAGTGTTATTCTAAAGTTATTATGTTCATACTTATCGATGCCGTTTGCCGTATTAGTCATTTACCGCACTAAATCTTTACTTTAACGTGCGTTAAGAGTGCTCGTAGCTCGAGCGCGGACAGTACTAACAAAGACGACGTAACAAACCAAATAGTAAAACTTTGAAGTCCGTCAGCTTAAATAGTGGACCCTTTTGTAAAATTTAAAATGACGATGGACTACACCAACATGAAACGAGGGTAAACGCCTACTCCATAGTATCAGTCCGCCATTACATTAAATTGCTGTATAACATTTGGATTATATTGATATTCGACCCGCATTCGACACAATATGACGACATGTCACGCTTTGGGGACACTATTTGAGCAAACAGACATCCCTGACAATGAGTCATGAAATATTGTACGTATATGAATAACGTGAAAAAATCATTAACGGATTTAAATTTAAACAATACATCTTAAAAAAAAATATTGGTTCTAAATAGAAATGATGTGAATGATAATGATCATGATTATTCAAAAATGTACATTTCCTTGATTTTCAAAATATTAGATATTTTGGGTTATATCTGCTCAGAATCATGAACAATGATGATTGTAACAGGAAAAAAAAGGATCCAAAATTTTACATAGTCATTTTAATTGTCACTTCCTTAGGACATGAATGTATGTAAAGTAATAAAAAGAAACTAGGGACATTTTTTCCTCGTATTAGAATCAGTAATACTATTGATTCTGAGCAGAAGTAGCACAAATTTAGAAATTCTGAAGAAAGTCTATTGTATATTTTTTAATTTCCTCATTTGCTACTTAACACCACTTATGGTTTTTGTTGACATCTATAACCCTGAAATCATTCATATATAACCCTGAAATCTGTATCGTTGGTGCCCAAAATATATAAAATAAAGATAACGAGGTTGCTTACGACTTATTGAGGTTCTTTATAAATGTTGTAAATATAGAAAGTGTGGACGGTACCTAATAGTTAAATCCAGGTGTGACCAATATAATAATACATAAATTGCAAGTGACTTTGCGGCCGAAAAATATCTTATTTTACAATTGTAATTTTGGTAGGCGAGATACCACAGGCAAATGAGATATTGACTTTCCTCATTTAGACATATTTGTGATTTCACATGGACCCGTATAACCAGGGCTGGAGGTTCATCTGCATGTGGCTAGAATTGCGTAGTAACGCTGTGCGAATCCGACTTGCCTTCGAACAAATAAGTAAACACTGATCACTTAAGGGGCTAATAGGGCTAGTTTTTCGGCAATTTATTGCTGCACCTGCTGGCTATCCTCAATAGTTTGTGATGTACAGTGATCGGCAACACCCGTGCCACACCGCGGGATTCAAAGAGGAAATAATAATATGGACATGACATGATTCGCAAAAATTAAGAGTTATATTATATGTATTTGTAAATAGAAGTCAGAATATTTAATAAACTCATAAAATGTATTATTTTTCATTAAAGAAAATATTGATAAACTTTGGTTTTATTTTATACTGCGTAAAATATTACATGCACTCATATAAAATATGTAAATGTTAAAATATGATCATATGAAATGCATAAAAACCCCTGTTCCCTACTTACTGAAATGAGAATATATTATTTTCCTTTACCGATTCGAATGCTGGAATCCCGGGGAATATCAGGTCATTGACGCCATGAGGCACGGGTCTTGCCGATCACTGGTGATGTACTATATAATCTTTTTGGGGATAGCCCGAATTGCAGCAATAAATTGCTGAAAAACTATCCCGTTTAAGCGCCCTTTTAATGTTGCTGGGCAATACTCGTATAGCTTCATTGAAGACAGCTAGTGCAAGGATATTAAAGAGGTGATGTTAATGTGTTTGAAGCGCCCGGCCCGGCTCACTCGAGCGGCGGCAGCGCGCGCTGCTCGTCGGCGTCCTCGTCCTTGGGCCGGCTCCACTTGATCATGGTCTCGGGCGAGCGGTACAGGAACACCAGCTTCGCGAACAGATCCTCCTCGAGAGCCAGCTCCAGGGCTTCGCGCACCTGTCACAAACACAAAGTACCGAATTATCCGACTGATCTGTTGCACAGTTCGAGTATGACTCTATCTAAGTCGTTTATTAAAATCTACACACACACATACATACATAGCATCACGCCCGAAATCTCTAATGGGGTGGGCAGCGCCACAAGACTACTTGTAGCCACGTTCGATTAATTAGCCCTAACATGGTATGATGAACCGTATGGTGACAGGTGATCAGCCCATCGCCCATACAGATAGTCCACCATGTTGGAGAGGACCCGTCCCTTAGTCGACTTTTACGACATGCCAGGATGATAAGCATCTGCACGCATTCAATGCTATTTCTTCACTCCCAGTGCAGCAGAGGAGCACAAAAATCTATAAATGCTATCTAAGTTTAAATATTCTTCACTATCTCTATAAGTTTCATTTAGTTCCCTTCAGCCGTTTGGAGCTTATTCGGAACAAATATTCAGACAGAAAGTACGGCAAAAATCACCTTTTTCACACAAAAGGCGTTATCGCCTCGCCACGTATTGGCCTAGATTTTGTTCTGACGACAAACTATCAAAAATTGGTCAAAGTCGGTTAACATTTAAGGGGTGGAAATCGTTATCGCCTTTTGTTTAAAAAGCTGTAGGTTCTCACTCCTTTTAAGATATTTGATTCCACTGCGCGTGGGATTGGTAGCACTTACAACCGTTAAAAAAGATCAATAAAGTAGATCATCAGCCTGTATATATGCCACGGAGGGCACAGGTCTCCTTTCAATATGAGAGTATAATAAACTAACAGTATTTTGTCTCGGCGGTGTCCTCGAAATAATTACCTACGGCCGCTCGGTATGTAAACACGCAGTAGGGCTGCCCGCTCACTGTCTTTCTTGGGTTACGTATTTGATAATGCTATATTAAATTGACGTAGTATCTTTTCATGAAATATTACTTCAAATCTTGTAAGTTTCAATTTTAATTATTTCTACTTGGTTCATATTTCTAGTACCAAAAGTGACTAAGTCAGTATGGAGTTAAAAAAATGCATTTAGTGTATTTTGCTTTTAAAATATCAAAAACATCAAAAACTCTCCTGCCATAATTTACGTAAATAAATTCATAAGAACATCTCACACTGGACGTCCGTACCCAACCGCGGCGCACTCGCGACTGTTCTGTACCGAAGTTTACCGAGATTTCGAAGCGCGTCGTTTCGGCCGTTTGTATGAAAATGGAATACTGTATACTTGATTATACTGTGCTATTTCGCCTCACCTGGGCCTAGTGCGGTTTGGGCGTGGTGACAATAAATGTGTATATTTACCAAATAAATATCGAGGCAGAGCTGTAGAACTCTGTCGACGTTGGGCAGGTCGTCGAACATGATCTTGGTGTAGATTCCGGAGAAGAAGCCGCGCAGCACGCGCGACGCCAGAAACACGAACGTCGTGTACAGACCGATAATACTGAAAGTCGAAATAACACCACTTAATATTTATCAACTCTTAATAATAGTAGTTTATGCAACGGTTGCATAATGATAGGCCTTAAAATACAAGTGCGGTTTTATGAAACGAGCCGACAGGCACCCCGAGCAAGGTTGACCAGTGGATAAATTATCCCCATTTTATCTCTCAGTACATCTTTCTTTGATACTAAGATGAGATAGACACACTCAGGGATAAGATGGAGATAAGTTATTCTCGTGTGTTAAGAAAGCTTTGAAGTCCGCCAATAAGGGGGTGAAAATAGGAATTGAAATTCCACAGACGCAGCAGCTGCCAGGCGGGGTCCGAGGGGGGGGGGGGGGGTCACAGGACATGACATGATGATAGAAAAATCTTCTAAAAATTGACAAAATAAAAAAGTTTAGTCTATTTTATTAGTGACCCCCCAAAATTTCAGACTGCGATGGCGCCTGGCGGCTGCAAAGACCAACAAAGAAAACTGCTTTACCCTCCGCCGGAAATGAAGTTCAGCGTCTCCGGGAACAGTTTGTCATTGAATGTATACATGACCAACATGTCGCAGTCGTTTTTAGGAATCCTCAACAGCATTGAATCCTGAAACAGAAAACACCAATTTATCCCTGGATGCAGTCGAAAACTAATCCTCATATAAATGCGAAATATATTATCAGGTTGAATATACCCGGGTCGACACTTTCATAAATTCCATTCTGATATAACCTTGTCATGACGTCGCTGTCACATCAACATGTTTATACGCCTCGATTGCAAGTAGGTATTGTACGTAAAAACATAACATTAAAGTAATAATGTCAAAAATGTTCGATTCATTCCAAATCAGCTGAAATGGTCTGAGCCGAACGAACATCTATGGCGACGTCTTGCAAATTAATTCAATTAAAAATAGCTATGCAAACTTTTCGATAGGCAAGTTATCATAGGCATGTTTGTTAATAAATTATATTTGATAAAAAACATGTCTCATCAAGTTATCTGATGGGTGATGGGTTCCACGTCTCGTTTACTATTACACTTACAGACTCGTTGCAAGCTTCCCGCACGCGCCAGTACATGGCGCCGGTGGCCGCGTGCCGCTCCAGCCGCAGCTGCACGTCGCGGTACAGCCGCGCGGTCATGTCTGCAACAACAATAGGTAGACGAGAGCGTCGTGTTCACAACCATTAGTGTTACAGTACAATTTGAAAATAATAATAATAATAATAAACTAATTATTTTTTGTATTTCAATATAAAGGCTTTTATTGTTTGTTGATTGTTTTCATTTACTTTAGAGCTATTAAGAGGTTTGGTTGCTCATCTTTCTGTTGTATTGTGTTTAATCTGTAATTTGATATACTCTATGTGAAAAACGAGGGATACCGACAATGACCGAGGATGGCCGAATGGTTTACTTATTTCAATAGTACTGTAGGTACTCAAACACGCGGTTAGCCTAGTTGGTAGTGACCCTGCCGCGGGTCCCGGGTTCGATCCCTAGTGAGGGCAATCCTGCTTCGGAAAGTTATGTGCTTTGAACATCTACAAGCAGGGCATCAGACATAATTTTGGCCTGAAGAAAATTAGAGCTTAAAAACCAATTTTTTAGGGCATGAAGAAACAAATGTTGTGTGTTAATTTATGTTATTTACCCACTAGCTTTTACCCGCAACTTCGTCTGCTTGGAAATGTATCTTTAAATATATATAAATTTTCATGTTATTGGCTTCTGAAATTCAGATTTACTCCTTCAAATTACCGGCTCTCACCCAGCATGCAAGAACTAGGCGTACAATTATTAACCAGTTCCTACTTCAGAATTTTACAGGTTTATCTTTAAAAAGGAGCCTGCGTTCTTCCTCAGGGCTCAAACTATCTCCATACCAAATTTCATCTAAATTGGTTTAGCAGTTTAGCTGTAAATCGTAAAATATAAAAGGACACCAACGGGCACGCATGAATTTCCCGTAAATCAATTATTTTACCATTTTAGGGGATGGTTTTAAAAAAAACGTAGCCTATCCTCTGGGGCTTCAACTACCTCCATATCAAATTACATCAAAACCGGTTCACCGCTCTAGCCGTGAAAACGTAACAGGCATACAGACAGACAATTACTTTAGCATGTGTAATATTACACATACATACATACATAGCATCACGCCCGAAATCCCTTATGGGGTGGGCAGAGCCACAAGACTACCTGTGGCCACGTTCGATTAATTAGTCCTAAGATGGTTTGATGAACCGTATGGTGACAGGTGATCAGCCCATCGCCCATACAGATAGTCCACCATGTTGGAGAGGAATTAGTCGACTTTTACGACATGCCAGGATGATAAGCATCTGCACGCATTCTATGCTATTTCATCACTCCCAGTGCAGAAGAGTAAGTAATATTACTATGAATTACCTGTAGTCACCGTTTCGGGTATCAGTTGGTACGCCGGCTTCGCAGTCCCCTTGTTAAATACTTTCAAAAACTTAGGAAACAGTACTGGTACATTCAACCTGCAATTTTGAAAATGTAATTAATATTAAGATGCATAATTTTTTGTTCATCTTATATTGGAAAGTGCTGAGTAATAGAAACCGATCTGTGTACGCAACACATTATTATGTTGTTAGTTTATGAGTTATGAGGCTTTGAAGTCATTGTTCATTCCATTCGCAAAAACACTGCATACAAAATGGACGAGAACCATGACGCCGCAGCATTGGTTAGACTGTACAAAATGGCGCTTAAACGAAATCTGCAATTATTTCCGAAAATACTGTTTTTAGACCAACATTGTAGAAATAAAACATGACATAAATTTGATGAGGATGTCCGAAAAACTAAAATCAGGACTTTAAACCAATATATATTATTCAGTAATTTTTACCCTTAATAAAATAAAAATGAATAGTCAAAATGATCTGATATTTCTGTTACATGCTTTTGTTTATATTTACTTTCATAATATATCATTTAAACCTCATTTTAACTTTCATGCATCTTCCCCATTGTTAAAAAGAATACGAACCAAGTTTCGGATGTCGCATTTCCAGCCAATAGCCGAAGCAACTTGTCTCTTTCAGGGTTTCTTTTCTCGTCTATATACGCTGGCAAGGGCACCTCGCGAGAGTCGTCTATCGTCGGAGGATTCTGCGCGTTGTTGCTCGGTCGCGTTATAACGAAGGAGAATTTAACCGTAAGCGAGGCATCTGACAAAAAGTAAAGTACAATTTATAAAAAATAATATGCTGTACCCTTACCATGAGTTTACGCAAACCGTTCTCGTTATCAAAATCTATCAGAAATACTGCTTGTTGCCGATACAAGTAAAAGGGACCGAGTTTTCGATAGCGAAAACGGTTTGCGTAAACTCATTGTAATCGTACTGATAAAAAGACTGACAACTGCTACTACGTTCATGCAAATCTTTTACTTCGCTCAAAGTTAACTGTTTATATTTAAGTTTAGCGAAATTTATAAGACACGTACTTAGTATAATAATATCTTAAGATACAGGGTGTGAAATCCAAATGAGTCAGTATCGGGAATTCAGAAACTATAAGACATACAGAAATTTGTCCTAGGAAACCATGTCTTTGTTATTAGAAATAAGAAAAACTGCGGTTTCTCATTTACGGTTATTTTCTTGCATTTTATCGAGCAACACGGCATGATACCCTTTTTCTCACGAAAAGTTAATAAGCTGACCTAAGATGTTTTTAAAAGTTATAGATACGTCGTACACGCTGTAGAATGACCAGACGAAAGTCAGGTAATTGCCCGGAGCGCATTCAGTTGGGCACGCTATCTCTTTACGGCTACACGTCCCGACAGCGCCTAAAGAGCGAGATGTAATCTGTTTTATACGTGAGAGTAACAGAGACAATGTAAGCGCGGTCACGTGGCGGCCGGTTCCAAGGGAAGTCATGTGACGCGTTCGCGCCAATGAGCGCTCGACAGCAATCAATACGAAACAAATGATGTATATTTATGTCTTTCTAACAACCGGCATGCCCCATCATTTGTCTCTATTAGCGCAAAGTGTCATAAACACACAACTATACGTACGTATAGAGTACTCCTTGCGCCACTTCAAAATACTTAAATGTTGGTGTATAACATGTCTATCTTTTTAACGTCATTGAAGCTGACTATCATATTTCCCGTGCACTCGTTACCACTTCCAGATGAGCACTAATTTCAACGTAGCGAATTTCGCTACTTTCACGAGTGACGTATTCCGGTGCGTTCAGTGTAGCATGTCTCTACTAGCGATTTAAATCATTTTAAGATGTAGTACAAATTTCAATCTTACGTCGGACATAAGTCGGTCATGTTTACATCGTGTGCCCTGACAAATATAACCGTCGGTATAGGTATCGCCACGAGAGTTGAGGCCACGCACACATTCAACATTGCATGTAATGATAGCGAGGTTTTGAAATTAGTGATCTTTTTTAGTACCGATAGTAAGTTCAACAGCAAACAGAAAGATCTACTAAAAGTTTTTTCAATTTATTTAGCTTCAATTATTTTTTTAAGAAAAAATATGCTGATTTAAATAAAACAGATCATAATATAATTTTACATACCTACGTGATAACTGATAATATACGCAACATTATCCATTCAAAATAGTTTTATTTAAATGAATATTTATCTGAATAGGTAAAGGATAGATGAATATATTGATCGTAAATTATAAATTTATAATTCGATCGTGCACTTAAATTACATTCGCTCATTCGTTTATTCAGTACCTTCAGCTATTACTACTCTATGTAGCAGTGTGTGTAACCATTCCACTCAATTCTTGTGGCGATACCTATAAACCTGTGGTGCGAACAAGTTAAGGCAGATTTAGACAGGGTCAGTGACTGACTTCGAATTCGAGACAAGTCAGCGCTGACCCGAGAAAAACCAAATGTAAATTGATTTGAGGTCAGTACAGCGGTGGGAGGTCAGCGCTGACTTGTATATTCGCATACGAATATTTTGAGGTCAGTCGGTTCGGCGCCGATACTGACTTGTGCACTGACCCTGTCTAAATCTGCCTTTATTTACGCTCAAAAGGTTAACCGTTCCAAGGGGGCTAGCACGACATGCCCGCGAGTCGTTTGTCGCTCAGTGCATCTCTGTCCAACTAGTCAAATATGTAAGGGACGCACTGAGCCAGAAGTGACTCGCGGGCCGGTCATGCTAAGCCCTCTGGTGAAGGTACGGTGACTCACTGGAGACGGCCTCGCGCTCGAGCCGCTCGAGCTCCGGCGGCGAGATCTCCCACTTCATGGTGGAGTTGGGGTTGATGACGACGACGGCCACGTCGTTGAACATGTAGTTGGACAGGAACGTCTGCGCCGTGCGGTCGCGCGAGTACTGGTTGCTCAGGTGCGTGTAGTCCTGCTCTTGGAAACTGGCGAACAACACGCAACTTAACTTACAACTCGTCCAAGGCAAAATTAGCCGATTTTTTTTCATCATATTTTTTGCATGCCAATGTTTCGTCTGTTTTGCATAATATTGTTTGGTCGAAAAATTCTTAGGTATAACATTTGTATGGAATAACGTTATTTTGACCTATTTAGCATAACATCTTACAAACAATCAGGATTTTCTGGGCTGTTACAAAAAATACCTAACATCGAAGGCTAAGGCGGGATCTTCGCTTGGCTTGTCTCCCACCTTAGCCTTCTGAACCTAACCTTTCCGAGTCGCTTCTACCCCGACCCATTTTGCTCGATCGCTTCGCTCGCTCCCTCACTGCCTTTTACCATTATGGATTTAGCCTTTTAGTAATTAAAATTTAGACTAAACAGTTTTAGACCAAAATTGATTTAGGACAAGAAATATGTATGCAAAAAAATCTTTATGCTAAAAAAGAAGTATGCCATTAAATATTATACGAACCATTTTCGACCAAAAAAATTTAGCGTATAACATTTAAGACTATCTGGGCACCCCTTTTGCCTTTTGTTTAACTATTGAGCGCAGTTTATTAATACTAATACAAGAGCTACCGATTTACGGGGAGCTTAAAAAAAGTAAAACTTACACAGCAATATTATGCGATTGCGCCGACATTTGGTAAACTGGAAGGAAGGGTCCAATGCGTATCTTGACGGTCACATCTGTCGGAGGATTCGGTTCACCGACCTAAGTACACAACCATTAAAACATTAGCCGTGTTAGCTATCTATATAACTAATAGCTAATATCTTAAAAGAAAGAAGTTGAGAGCGATAGCATTAAGGTTATTGAATTAGACATTAAACGGAGGATCTCCTGTACTTGTTATAAATTCTTAGATTTTAAACGGGTATTTCAATATCTTTACAGATAAATAAAATTGAAGTAAAAAAATCTAAGAGGAAAGTGCAATTTACATGATGCCATCGACTAAATTACGGTTTTTATTATTTTTGTCTGACTGTCCGAATGAGGCTCCCAAACGGCTGAATAGATTTACAGTAAACTTTCAGTAGGAGTTAAGGTTACTTTAACTTAGAAAATGGCATTTATTTTATTTAGATATGTCCAAGGGTTTCGGGGAAAAATCATCTCGTCCCACGCGAACAAAATTCGCGGGCAGTCGCTAGTTTTAAAATAAATACTTCCTCACCGAGTTCCCAAAAGCAAAGAAAACAAGCGGGAACCAGATGATCGCAATGACGAAAGCAAGCACGCTCCCGCCCAAAAGGTACTTCGACATGTTGGTTTTCTTCAATCCGCGCGGCTGGGGGTACTCGTCCTCTATGTACCGGGAACACTGTCACAAAAATATATGGCTAATGATTATTTAACATTAGTCCAGGACGAATTGTAGATACGTACTGGATAAAATATTTCAAGAACAGCAAAAATGTAGCCTTAATGATATGTCGCGCTATGTTTTATGAGTACTAGACTCGTGAGCTATAGGAAAAATACATGGTACACTGGTACAAATACATGTGACTGATATGGTATAGGTTTTGCGGCCGAGCAAATGGTATAGTATTCTATTTTTTTTTAGTTTAGTTTACCTTCAGTAGGAAGACGCTTGCAAATATATCTTCCATTTTAAGCCAGTCCATCAGCGTCATGGACGTATCCGTCCAGATCCAGTCCATGAGGGTCCGCAGCTCAAACACAAATGGCACCGCCATGAAACTGCAAAATACAACCACAATGGGGCCAATTCGAAATTGCGTCCGCTAAACAAAGTCACTACTAAATTTAAAACAAAAAACGTCTACCTTGATTTACGAGCTTTGTGGTATATAAAATCGAGTTTGACGTTTCTTATTTTAAGTTAAAGGAAATTTAAATTAAGAAGACACCGTTTCGAATTGGAACCAATGTCTGCATAAAAAGATGACAGCGCGCAATGAAGCGACGTAGCTTAAAATAAAGCTCTCCTGCAGTTAAAGCAATCCGACACGCTATGGGCCAGAATGAAATGGATTGGTCTAGGGGTATGATTCCTGCTTTGGGTGCAGGAGGTCCCGGGTTCAAATCCCGAAGGGGCCCTATTTTGAAGAGTCGTTTTATTTTAACCGTAACGGGCCATTGCTTTAAAAAATGGAAACGAGAGCGTTCATTTGATATCAGTAAACGTAATTGGATAGTTTCATTCTCAATTTTATGTTGCGATACTTCAACCTTATCATTGCAAGAAACCTAGCCTAAGTCTAAACGCCCCCACTGAACTGATGAACGTTCATAATGAAGTGAAACGGAACACTTGTCTGCTTATGTTTCTGCCGTTAACTTGCTATTACCCTGAGTAATCAAACAATTATATTATAATGTAATAAATTCAGTCAATCGCCATCAGCTGATCTGGGGTCGTATTATGAGCTCTTAATAATCCAGGCAGTTCCCGCCGTAAACTGAGCTGCCAGGAAAATTCATATTATAAATGCGCTAAAGCCGGCCTCTACAACGCGCCCATAATACGAATTTTCCAGGCAGTTCAGTTTACGGCGGAAACTAGCTGGAATTAAGACCTCATAATACGAACCCTGATATGTCTATCGATTGTCGGTGTATCTTCTGAGTACGACTGGGTAAACCACCAGTTAGGGGTGGGAGATACCTGCCAAAGACCACTCCCTCAACTCCAACCCCGAATCGATAAATTTGTTTACATTCATAAGTGCTTCCGAACCTAAAATAGACTTTTAAATTATTTGAGGAATGTGACGTACGCTCTGAAGAAGATCATGTTGAGGAACCGGTAGGACTTGCAGAGGAAGTTGCCGATGATGCGGCGCGGGTAGCCGCAGCGGATCTGGTGTGCCGACAGCAGCAGGTACAGGCACTTCACCATGTACCAGATGGGCGGAGGCAGTCGCGCGTTGAACTTCCTGCCCACATACAAACCGACATTTTACAATAAGATAATCAGCCTCAAGTGCTGCACCATTATCATACCAGCCGAGAGAAAGGAAGCTTAAATATATTGGAGACAGTATTCTAGACATTTTTCGTGACATAATGCGCAAAATTTAGGTGAAAATCTTTTAACCTTTACAACGCCAATGACGGATATATCCGCACCACTAGTTCACCGCCAAAGACGGATATATTCGTCAGAGCATACAGGGCAAAAGCGTCTTTCACTAGTTTGTCGTAAGGTTGAAATTCGTGTTATTTCTAAGTCATGCTTGGCGTGTGAGTGACAACTTTTGTTTTTGACGTGGCGCTGAAAAGGTTAATACACATGCCCACTTTAAATTCTGCATTAGAAATGATAAACTCTCTAAATAAGACAATATATATATAGTTTGGACTCACCTTTCAGTTATAGAAGGTAACAGAAAGAACATCCAAATATGGACGCCGATGATAAGCGCGTACTGGAACAGAATCTTCCCGAGCATGAACTTGCGCAGGTAGAGGGCGCGGTCTATGACTATGAGCGCGAACTGCAGGATCAACATCACCAAAAAAGGGATCGGTACTTTATTTTCCTCCAAATAAGCTTGCACGCCACCATCGCCTTGCTGAGTCTGTGAAATAAATACGAGTATGATGAGGCGTTGACTTTCTTAGGCCATACTGTGATACTTTATGGTTTTGTAAATTTCAATTCCAAGCGCTGAAGATCCCAAATCTATGACTTTATGTTATTATTATAACTTTTTTGCAATCTCGTAGATCTAAATATTTCATAGTCTTCGAACCCTTTTCAGGTCTCACGGCCACGGCTGGAGTCATATCATCCATTAGTGGGCCCGCCACAGCTATGCTCGCGGTATTTTCCATAAAAATCTTATCACCTCTTTTCACCACTTTAGGGATGGCATTTCAAAAAATCCCTCCTTAGTGCACCTCTAGGGTACTCCAGGAATGTCTCCTAATTTCAAACCTCTAGGACCACCCGTTAAGGCAGTGCGTTGTCCATGAGACCTGATTTTTTCTGGAATATTTAAACGAAACGAATGGCGAACCGCGTACAGCCCACGTGATGGGTATGATCACGTGTGGTGGGACTCACCCCGAAGGCCGCGAAGCCGAAAATGACGACGAGGAAGTTGAAGAAGTCGCACAGGAACATGTACGCGTAGACGTCGCCCGTGACGCGCGCGCCGGGCGCCAGCATGCGCCGGAAGAAGCGCTCCGTCGGCCGCAGGTAGCGCCTCACGCTGCAACCATAGTCGAAAACATCACTGAATATGTGTCGGCCTTTATTTATTTCGGCCGTTAATATCGTATTTCACTCCTCTACTGCACTGGGAGTGAAGAAATAGCATAGAATGCGTGCAGATGCTTATCATCCTGGCATGTCGTAAAAGTTGACTAAGGGACGGGTCCTCTCCAACATGGTGGACTATCTGTATGGGCGATGGGCTGATCACCTGTCACCATACGGTTCATCATACCATCTTAGGACTAATTAATCGAACGTGGCCACAAGTAGTCTTGTGGCTCTGCCCACCCCAATTAGGGATTTCGGGCGTGATAATATGTATGTATATCGTATTTCAAGTAAGATAAGTTCGGTATCAACCTTGAGCGCAGACTATTAATGCTAGTTTCCAATGTCCCCGGGCAAAGGGTACAGATTAGTTCTCGATTGCGATCGGTCTTCAGTGTCGCGGTTCCCCTATTCCCATGATTTTTGCTTCATCTAGGGGACGAAGGACAGTATTCTTGCATATTGAATATGCGATACACTTTTATAATAACATTTAGCAAGTCACACTCTTGGCCAGGCAAGGAATAATCCCGGCTATTTTACCGCATCTGACAGGCCGTTGCCATCGACAGATACGTCTTGGAGGACATTATCTCTATCGGCATAATTCCATGTACAATTTCTTCATTTCGAATGGAGAATATTCTCGTCCGGAAACATTTCCCAAACAAAATGAGGAAAAGTTCCGAAAGTTTCCTAGGCCGACACATATTTATGACGATACACTTGCAGCTCTGTATACCTCGTCCGCTGTAAAAAGAGCGCTGGATGGCAATGGAGGGGATATGTCTGCGCATGGGTACAGTCGCGCGCGAAAGTGCTTGGCTATTGTTTAATAATAGAAGTATAATGTTTATTGTTTATGGTGTACTATTTGGATTTATTAAAGAAGTAACAAACATTAAAAAATATATATGTATAAATAAAAAATACACATGAATTAAAAACCATCTCCTTTTTTAAGTCTGTTAAAAAGAGCGCTGTTGGACATACGACTTATATAGGCGCCAGCGCTATTTTTACAGGACGCGTACTGTAGCCTCAGAAGTTTTCATTGCCTCTGCAGCTCGTTTTATACATGGTTTTAAATAATTTACTACACAACTATCAGCTTCTCACTTCATAAAACAATAAACATTATAAATATTTTCATCATGCAAAGAACGTCCGTGACTGTACTTTGGGAGCGAACGAAACGTAGACTCTGTGCGGGAAGCAATGGTCGACTGACAAACCAATAGCGCAACGGCACAGGCATACAGCGCGTAATCCCCTCCGTCGCGCCTCACCTCATACCACCAATTTGGCCGGTGAATCGAATACTGCGCAGCCCCCCCCCCCGCCAGTGCTCTTTTTACAGCGGATGAGTCAAATCAGCGTGCCACAGGCAATTTTTACAATCACAATACAAATGCTTTGTACAATATGTAATATTATTACTATACCCCAATAATACTCACGAGAGTAGTATGACTTTGCCGAAATTTCCATACTTTTGGTCCAATGTAGTTGTGACAGCAATAATTGGCTCTTCTTCGTTGGTAACACTGAAATCAATTATTTTACTGTACAAGCTATGCACATGAAAATGAAAATCTACCAGCGCTTCGAAAGGTGACATCTGCTGAGAAAGATACGCCGCAAGAAACTCAGCTTACTGCTGTCTTTCCAATTTTATTATTAGATTTTTAACTAAAACTAACACATAAAACCAGACAAGTGTGAGTTAAACTCGCGTGGAGAGGGTTTCGTTCCGTACATGATTATCTGAAATTTCCTGTTACTTTAAATGCCATAGACTTCTTATAGGTTTTCCTGTAATCCATAGGTATAGGTAATTTTTGGCCGAGTAGTTTCGGAGATCGGGGGAATGGTTAATTTTCGCCTATTTTCCTAAATAACTACATACAACATATAAAATTTTTGTCTAAATCGGTTAACATTTAAGGGGTGGAAATCGTTATTGTCTTTGTATGAAAAGCCGTAGGTTCACACTCCTCTTAAGTTATGTTTGACCTATGCTGTTTAAAAAATACAGACAAATTGAGAACCACCTCCTTTTTGAAGTCGGTTAAGAATAAATAGATTATTATTATTGTAAAATGCCCAAGTAAGAAGGTATAGCTCTACTCCAATTTTTTTAACTGTTGTTCATTTGGGTACTCTATTGGTTTTCCATATAAGAAATAAATAAATTACTTGTGATGCTCATCATGAGGGTCCTTGGAGGGCCCCGCCTCAGGGTCTGTGTGCTCTTTAGTGGTTTCGGGGTCGCCTGGCGAGTCGCTCCGGTCCACAGCCTCCACGTTTACACTCTCCTGATTGCTAAAATATCATACGAAAATTAACTTCACGTTTTGAATACCACTGATATTCAACTCTCAAAGACAGCAACGTTTTATGAAGACGAAAGTGTTTTCATTGAAAATTCAGAAACACAAAAACACTTTAAATCTTGAAGAAGATTTATTAGTAATTAATAGCAATAAATACGATACATAATTAAACAACTACTGTAAAGTAAAAATTTTATGGTAGTACTTGCTACTGCTACCAGCTACTTAGAAATACTTTTCTATACTTGATTTTCCATTTAGCCTATTTTGTAATCATACTTATATCTACTTATATTCTCGACTGAAAACTAGCCAATAGCGTTTATTTGATAAACATGGCATGGCTAGTTCTCACCATCAATACAATAGCGTGCTGTTAAGCAAGGGTTTCCTAGGATAGGGGTGCCATCATTTAGCGGCCAGGCCACTATATAGCGTAGAATGACGTCACTAAAACTTTTTTCAGTTCTCTAGGAAACCACGCCGTAGAAAACGATTTAGTGACATCATTTGACGCTATATGTATAGCGGCCGCTAAATGACGATCGTTAGGAAACCCAACCTTTCCACATTGTCATTATCATTAACATAGCAGGAGACCAAGCTTAACTATACAGTAACGATGTTTACAATTTTACATAACATTACATAATAGGTAAATCAGGATTAGAAAAAGCGTTGTTTAAGTTGTAGTGAGTCTATTTGAACTGGACGAACGTGCCGAAGCGTCCATCGTCAACCATTACGTTAGACTTGCGCAACACACAGGTACATCGTAAACATAACGTCACAAAGCCACTAGAACACAAGGAAGGTTGTTTATCCTGATTTAGCTATGCCTATTTATATTACATTGTATTGGAACACTAAGTTATTAATAGATTAGATAAGATTAGATTAGATTATTTATTTCTCAAGATAAAATACATTATAAATTGCACGTGTCAAAATACATGGATCTAAATACGTAAATGATAAGCATTTGATAGGGTAGGAGTGGGTGGTGGTGGTGGTGGGTGGGGGGTACCGGCGGAGCTGCGTGTTGCTGAGCAGGCAGGGGTCGCGCGCGCGCGAGCGCTGCGTCTGCAGCAGGCGCCAGGCGAGGCGCGCCACGCGCGGGTCTGAGCGCGGCGCGCCCAGCTCGCGCTGCGCCTGCTCCATCGCGCGCTGCGCGTGCCGCAGCCGGTCCACCAGCCAGTGACGACTGTCTGATCCGACCAAGCACTATGTACGTCCGCGACAACATACGTCACACCGACTCTACCTGCACCCGTTACACCCAACAGCCGAAGACTTATTAAACCTAATTAAGTTACCATGCTAACAACTGCCAGAAAAGACACCTCAATCTAGTATAGGTATCGCCACGAGAGTTGAGGCCACGCACACATTCAACATTGCATGTAATGACAGCGAGGTTTTGAAATTAGTGTTCTTTTTTCGTACTGATAGCAAGTTCAACATTCAACAACAGCAAACTGCAAGACTGACTAAAAGTTTTTTTAATTTATTTAGTACCAAAAATTTTTTTTAAATAAATATCTTATTTAAGGATGCATACCCAATATATCGATTTGTATATTTTTCGCTGAAATTGAATAGTATGGTAATATTAGTCGTTTAGAATAAGTGCAATAAAAAATAAAACCACTTTACCGTTATTTTAAAAGAGATAAATGATATTTAAGATTACATGTGTTATGTGCTGTGCCTGTGTTATTTGTAGCGGAAGTTGATAAAATTAAAAGAAAAAGCGAAAAATGTTCCTGTCCCATAGTACTTTTATAATCAGAAAATGTATTTTCTATAACTTTGTACTCTCTTCAATTTTTTTATGAAAAAAAAATGTCGTTACCGTTGTTCCCACGGAAATATTCTTGATTGAATTTCCATGTGTCCGGACCGTAACTTCAAACGGTAGGGAAAGGCCGCTAGCGCTGTTGGGTAATAATCACCTTAAGAAACAAAATTTGTCCCTCCTGTGGTCAAAAGTTAACGAACACGAATGATTACATTAACGTTTTGTTTATTCAGGCCAAAACTAGGCCTGACGCCCTATATGCGGATATAGTCAAAACAAAATAATAAGGCCGCAGGGGCCTAAACTGTCGGGAACAGGAGGGGACAGTTCTGAACCTAAATGTGATTATTACCTTGTTGTCACTCGAGTAGTCAAATTAGGTTCTAATTTTTATTTCACATACTAAATAATTATGAATAATCACACAATTTGTATATTTTAAATCATTATTCGTACAAAATTACTCATTGCCGTTATTTGGTGCAAATGAAACAAAACTAGAAAAATAAAATAGATGTACTGCGGATTTGACGTGGTATACATCCTTAAATAAATCAGATCATAATATTAAATAATTTTACATGCCTACGTGATAACTGATAATATACGCAACATTGGGTCCAATTCGAAACGGTGTCCACTAAATTTAAGATTGCCTAAACTTAAAATAAGAAAAGTCACACTCGATTTTGCATAGCTTCAAGGTTCAAAATAGAGTCTAACGTTTATTATTTCAAATTTAGCGACTTCTAAATTTAGCGAAAACACGTTCGAATTGGCCCCATTATCCATTTAAAATTGTTTTAGTTAGGAATAGGTAAAGGATTGATGAATATATCGTAAATTATAAATATATAATTCGATCGTGCACTTAAATTATATTCACTCATTCGTTCATTCAGTACCTTTTTTGCTATTAGTACTCTATATAGCAGTGTGTGTAACCATTCACCTCAAATCTCGTGGCGATACCTATTCTATAATCTGCAAACAAAATTAACAGCTAGAAAGGATCTTATATGCTTAGCTAGGCGTGAGGTAAATGGATTTGGACGCCCGCATAACGTAAAATAGGCGAGCGATAATAATTACCCTTAACCTACTTATACGATGTAAACTTAGACATTTAAAAAAAAACAACTACATCCACTCGTAAAACATTTATTGTTATCCTATATTTAAATTACCTAAACAAATTCATCAGTCTTTTCATCTCAACCTTTCAGAAAACATACAGCAGTCTCTTTTGCTCTGTCTTTCGTACTATGGTACGTACGTCTAGTTTTAAACGCAATACTCACGGGCCGGTCGTGTCGTGGAGCCTCACGTATTTCTTGCCGACGTCGCCCTCGAAGCCTTCTATGATCATCCGCGTGTCTTCGTTGGTTAGGGCGAAATTCATATCTTTGCGAAGGTCGACCTCCGGACAAGACTCCTTCCACAGTCCCAGTGACTTTAGCATAAATCTAAAAAATAAGGTCAGTATTTTTTACGCGTTGGTAATCTGGACTTATCTGAGTGTATTGGCATTGGCTTTGTAAATTAGTTCTGGATCCATAGGCCTATAAAAGTTCATTATTATTATGATTTGCTGAACGTGCACTAGAGCTAAGGTGTTCATGAATAAATCATATAATAATAAACATATATGCATAATCTAAAGTGCGAGTTATTAGACCCTTACTTTTTATCCGACAACGATTAAAAATCGGCCCGCCCTATCATATTTCATATTTCATCCACATCATTCTACTAGTAGGTGTTAAGATCTAAATTACAAAAAAACGTGACCTTTTCTTGCCGTGGATTCTGGTGGTATGTATTAGTTAATTAGTAAATTTATGAGACACTATGGAAGCTGTATTCAAAAATAAATAAAATACCTTGAATTTTTCCGGATGTCTAAAAGACGTAATGTACCCAGAATTTGTATGAAAATAGTGGTTTGTCCTCTGGGCAACCTTTATATTTTTCCCGGAAATTTGCATTTTTTAGGTGTATGCGCCACATATATGTTCAAATGAAAATGAGTTGGGTATGAAAATATGCGTTTTATCATAGGCAAGTTTTATGACAGCTTATATTGAAGGACAAATTAGTGGCCACAAATAGTTGATTCATCCAAATAAATAAATAAGATCTGGATTTTGGTCAAAACCATATCGTAATGACTCCATAACACTGGTTTGGGCGCCTGATCAGAATTGGGAAGATGCATATATTTTTTTCATCTGGTATTGGAAAGTGCTGAGTAATAGAAACCGATCTGTGTATAAGCAAAACATTTTTATGTTGAATATTTTATGATCTATGAAGCTTTGAAAAGTCATGTTCATACCACTCGCAAAAACACTCCACACAAAATAGACAACAGCTATGACGTCACAGCTGTCGTTAGACTGTACAAAATGTATGGCGTTTAAACGAAATCTGCAATTATTACGGAAAATACTGTTTTTAGACCAACATCGTAGGAAAAAAACATGACATACACTTGATGAGGATGTCCAAAAAACTAAAATTAAACAAAAAAATAATAATAGACAAAATCTCTGCTTTTTTTCTGTAATATGCTTTTGTTTACATTTACTTTTATAATATATCATTTAAACCTAATTTTGATTTTCATGCAAGTTCCCCATTGAGCAACAGTACGATCAAACCGGAATACTGTAATCATCATTCAGTGTACACCGTCGTCGTCAATCTATCGGGGCTATTTGTGACGACCACCTTATCCGGTGACCAATAACAGTTACCTGTGTAAGAATATAATAAGAAGCAGGAGCAGATCATAAAGAGCGTAATTGGACTTTCTCTCGATGCCGATGATACGCGGCGCCGTGAACGGCATGTTTTCCGGAACAACTGCCTGGTTCCACGGCAAGATCTCGAATTGGAACATGCTCTTTATCAGGACGATCACCTGTACAAATAAAACATTTTTTTTTAAGTTTATATAATATGCAAACAAAGCATACAAACAAAAAAAGGTTATCTGATAAAACTGTACCTCAGTGTATGCGATTAAAGTAACCCAAAACGTTTTGGTCGGTCGAGGTATCGTAAGGGTGCCCCACAGGAACACCATCATTGGTAAAGGTATCGATAGAATCGTCGCTGACTGGATCTGTAACCAGTGGCAGAAAGAATGAGTATCATTCATACGTTACCATGACAAAGTCAATGTGAAAGATAAAAACTAAACTCCAACTAGCGTAAATAGTATGTTGCACCCTCATAAGTCTTATATAGCATGACACTTGCACGCTCTCCACAAGTCATATATTAAAATCCCCATTTATTAAAATCGGTCCAGTAATACAGAAGGTAATGGAACATTCGATTTATGTCCATATACATACATACATAGACTGTTAAGGCCCTGCATCGCTACTTACATATCACGCCATAATTACGAATGGGAGTGCGTTGGATAGTGATGGATTATATTCCTTCCCCGCATGAAATAAAGGGAATAGCGTAGGCCTTATTTGCTTGGCGTAAGCACCAAATGAATTAATCGAAATAAATAAATAAACGTCTGTAGGGAACTAACAAAGGGAGGGATTCTAATAGTGGGCTACCAGAATATTTAAATGATAAATTATCATTTTGCTAAACTAAAATCACCTTGAAAGACGCTATCGTTTAGCGGCGCCAAAGTAGAACGTAAAGAGAGAAGTTGATCTAATCGTGTTTTCGTACTATACGTCAACCAATGTAAAAAGGGCGCTGACAGTCATACATTTTATATGGTCGTCAGCCCTCTTTTTACATTGGGCGAGGTGAGGTATATGATATTGTTGAGTCAAAATACATATACTTCAAAATCGGTCGCCTTAACTTCTATACCTAGCGTAGCGTCAATCGGGAGATGCCGCTTTTTTCGATTCAACCCCTTAAACTCAAAACCCTCCGTTCGCGAAATCGGGTCAAAATCACAAGCAAAGCTTTTCCTAACTCAACGTTATTTCCTTATTAACTAAAATTTATTATGATCTTGAATGTGTGCGTATGTCAGTTAATTATTTATAGCTAAGCAAAGAAGACCGTTCGTTTACGCAAAGCTAAAGGTGGCGACTGACTTGTAACATTTCGGTGTAATGTAACATGATGCAACTCGAGCATTACAGCAATCAGTGCAGCGAACACCGCAGCGAGTGCCACTCGGCTGTCGGTTTTTTCGCGAATCTCTTTGAGTGTTACATTACAAGTCAGTACAGGTTCACGAGTCGCCGCAAGAACACGTCTCGTGTGATTTTGTTTAGGGACTGGATTTTTCAATAAAAAGCTTCGAAAATGGAATGGGATAGAGAGAAAGTTCTATCATTTATTGACAAATACAGTGATAAAGCAATACTGTGGGATCCCACGCATCAAGATCACTTCAATAAGTTTAAAAAAAAACAATGCGTGGGTAGAATTATCTGGAGAAATGAACGTTACAGTTGAAGAGGTCAAGAAAAAATTACTAGTTTACTTGCCTCACTAAGAAGAGATCCATTATATTCGTATTGTTGTTTCTTCTTTGGTACAAATTACTTATCCAATATCGTTTAGTTTTTTCTTTTTTTTTATATAGCAATAACTTAGTAAAATAAGTGAAGCACGCGCAAGCTCCATGTCTGCCATTTTGAAACAATGGAGCACAAATGAACAGGGCGCTCAAGATGAGCGTTCGCCGCGTAGCTGTAATGTAACTGTAATGTAACACGATCGCCGTGAACGTTACATTACACCGAAATGTTACAAGTCAGCCGCCACCTCTAAGATGACAAAACTGATTTTACTGTAACCTGGTTAATGAAAACCATGATGTAGCAGACGATGTCGGTGTGAGCGACCACGGTGTACCAGAGCGCGTACAAGAGGTGCACGAACGGCGAGCGGTTCTCATTGAACATGGAGTCCTCTTGCTCTTCCAGGATCGTTAGGTCCTTGCTGCAACACCACCACTTAGTTAAGAAACGGCGACATAGGTCACATTAAAAGGTGGTTTTTAAAAGTGTTAAAAAGTAAAAGCAATATTTAAAAGATAAAAGGATATTTAAGTGTCAGTGTCAACGTTTTTTTGTTAAAGGTCTGTTCAAACAGAACGCGTACTTAGCGCGCGTCAAGAAGTATTACTGTGGCGATGTTAGTGCTACCTGCATAAACCGATGTCGCGACGACACGACACTGCTTTGTATTTTATTACAGAATTCGCATTGTACGCCCGACAATTTTGTGTGTATGACGTTATCACTTCTGTGAACGCTGGACATCAAACAGATTTGTTTGATATCCTAAGTACGCGAGGCCATGGTATTATCGCCTTGGCGCGCGCTAAGTACGCGGTCTGTTTAGCCAGACCTCAGATAGAAAATCGAAGATCAATTTTACCTTGTTAAAGACTTACCATCGTCACCTAGTAAAAATCAAAAGACAAAAGCGGCGACACCATGTGAATATATAATATATTAACAGTGATAAAGGAATAAAACGAAATATTGCATAGAAGATTCGATACATAGCCAAGCCCATCGCATACAACGAATAATCAGTCGAATGGACCTGCACTGTGACGCTCACTTGCATTTATTATTTTACTTCAATGATGCCCTGACATATCGCATTCCTATTCAATAAAAATATTCCACTCGACGGCAGACTGTGCTTTACTGAGACAGAGTATCATTTAAATATGTATAATTCAAAGTCGTTAAGTCGAGACTCTCGGGACGGCTCGGCTCTAATCGAGAACCATATCCGAAATACGCGGTCACAGTACAAGTCCAGGCGCTGAGCACTCCACCTCTCGGTAGTCTGCAAGCTAAACGCGCTCTCGTGTTCGGAGGTGTCGTCCTCGTCGTCCGAGGGCGGCGCGGGCGGGGGCGAGCGCGGGGCGGGCGACGCGCGGCGCGAGGGCGGGCTCGCGTCCAGGCCGCGCTCCATGCTCGGCGCCAGGATACGGATCTCCGGCACGCTTATATCGCTTAACTTACGGCTGTGGACACCCGTATCTGTTACTACCTTTACCTTCTGGAGGCAGTGCCTCTGCAACGACAGCTCCTTTCCTAGCTATGATACAACTACAGAACTACGTGATGCTCCTAACGAGCTTACTAAATTAGATTATAGTCATTACGAAATTAAAGAAGACAAAATTCTACAAATAAAATGGCTTGTCACCTCATATCAGGCTTGTATATGTTTATATTTTTCTCCTATCATGACGTTCCCATTCGATCTGATGCTCACTGTGCTTAATCGATTGATGACAACCATGATTGTTCATTAGATTAGAAATTTAAACTGCGGTTCCATGATGTCGGGTCGCCATAGTTGGGCGCCTTACACAACAAGGTTACAAAGTGCCATGAAATTTCCCTTTTTTACGCATAATAGTATGACTTTATTATACCTGCTAGGTCTCAATATTAATGATATACCCAGACGAAATAAAGCACTTCGGATATTTTCGTCGTTTCACTCGCTGCAACGAACGATCTCACCAAGTTACCGAAAAGATTCGGCCGGGCACGACACATTTTTTGTTATTTCTGCTATCATTATCGTTACTACAAGATAATCGTTCTAAAACTATGTAGGTAGTTAATACTACTATACAGTAACAAAAAAAAAACACAATTAGTTGGTAAAATACAGTAAATACAAACCCCATTTCCACGGGCACAAGTAGGTTGTTATCAGGGTATTCCATGTCCATGTGCACGCTAGGCAGCATGCAAAAACAAGACACTACTCACTAAATGAGACTACTAAAATTACGATACAATCGACTACTTAAAGTCTAATAAAAAATTGTCCAAATCATTAATTTCATTCGTGTTATTACTATAAGACTTCACATGCACAAAAGCACGGGCAATACTTAAGCTGTAAAATTAAGTTAATTGCATACTCTACCTGAAAATACAATAAACTAGGTCACATTATATTGAGAAAAGTTTCAAACGTTACAAAACGAGTACGATCTGTAATAAAAAAGTTACACGTGCAAATCAACAGTATTTAAGGTACACTCACGGATGAGCAAGCGTCTCGGGCAGCGGCTCCCAGATCATCTGCGATCCCTCCCTCAAACCGATGCCAAAGCCTTCCTGGTCCTGGAAACAGGAATACAGGGTATCGGGAAATTGATGCGAAAGCCAGCGGCTACACGTAGTATCTCTATACTTTTTTTATTTTAGGTAACATTTGACGAACTGGGTTAAAAAAAACGATGGCAACGAACCACGTTTCCTCCCGGTGTACCTCATACCTAATAGTTTGACCACGTTATCGATTTTTAATCACTTCTCACGACTGCATGAAAGACAATGAGTTATGTATAATTTATAAGGTTCATTTTAACATCTGTACAATAACTGTGAATCATTCATTCTTTCGCACCAGTTTATTACTTAAAATAAAAAACGGGGTGTTTAAGCGCCCTCAGATAGGTCAAAGTTGTACATATGTAGAACATGCAGTCTTATTTTGTTCCTTCTATTAGACTGGGGATCACTAGGAATGAATATTATTCATATATTTTATCCAGCAATTTAAAATATACCCAAAGAAGGAGAAATATACATAGAAATGTACGAAAGGTAATACTTTGTCAGATTCTATACCTTTAGTTTCTTTTTCTCCAGCGATAGTGCGCGTGAAACGTAACGGTAGTCGCGAGAGAACTTCATAAGAGCTTTTGTCGCCGTCACCAGCGCACTGCATATGAAGGCCCATGCGGTCCACCAGTAACTAATGCACAGCTGGAGCACTTTGTCCAACTTAGTTTCCTCTCCTGTGAAAGCATACAATTAATTATATAGTATTCATTTAGAAACATATTCGGATAATAAAAATTGTTATTAGGATTCCGAAATTCAGATGAAAAAACGGAACCGTTACAGGATTACTCTCGTGTCTGTCTGTGTGTCTGTCCGTCTGTCACAGCCCGGTTGCTCTATCTACTAGACGAAAAAAGTTGATGTTTGGTAAATATACCAAAATAATGTTTGGTATATATATTGTGACCTAAACACAAACGTATAGCTTTAATTTAAGATTAAAATGTATTAGAAAACCAGCAAATGCCCGCGACTTTGTTCGGGTGGAATTCTGTTATAGTTATTCCCTCGGGAACGGGATAAAAAGTAGCCTATGTATTAATCCAGGGTATCTCTATTTCAAATCCATCCAACCGTTGAAGCGTGAAACTCACACACACACATACACACGCATGCACACAAGCACGCAGGCACTTACGCACGCACGCCCAAAAGTAACCCCCAAACACAGGATACGTTTATTAACGCTATACGTCCGACCAAATTTCAAAATATTTCGTCCATTTGATTTGGAGAAAATAGGCTGTCGATAATTTATAGTACGGAACGCTCTCCACGCGAGTCCTATTCGCACTAAACCGGTTTTTTTCCCAATAAATCCTATAATTTGCAATATACGAGGGGCGGCTGAAAAGTTATCTACCTAGCCTATATGTTATGCGAAAATAATACTGGCCACTATGAGGTCGTGTTGACTGGTTATTCTTTTTTCATAATTACTAACATTCATTTGTTTCTTGCTTCCCGCTTTTTTTGGGACTGGATTGTTTTCAAAATGTCGCAAGAAAAAAATAATCTGATTAAAATTGAGCAGCGTGCAGTGATAAAATTTCTCACTAAAGAAGGAAATACACCCTCGCAGATTAGACTGCGTATGTTACCTGTTTTTGGTGGTTCGTGCCCTTCTGAATTTACAATAAAGTTCTGGTCGAAACAGTTTAAGCTTGGCCGTGAGAGCCTTGAAGATGATCCTCGTAGTGGGCGACCAGTTTCCGCTGTCACCGATGAAAATGTGGCCAAAGTGAGAAATTTTATTTTAGAAGACCGGTGAATTAAGCAGTGGGAATTAGCCAGGGATGTGGGCATTAGTAAAGAACGGGTCAATGAAATAATTCATGAACATTTGCACATGTCTAAGGTTAGTGCACGCTGGGTCCCTAGAATGTTGACTCCGTTTGACAAGGACAAACGTGTTCAATGTTGCGAGGAATTTTTAGACATGAGCCGTGGAAAAGAGGAGGAAATTATTTCTAGAATAGTAACCTGTGATGAGACTTGGATTCGGCAGTGGGATCCCGAAAGTAAACAGGAGTCATTACAATGGAAATTCGAGGATGAAAAGCCTCCTCGGAAATTTAAGGTTCGCCCGTCAGCAGGCAAAGTAATGGCAACATTTTTTTGGGATGCGGAAGGAATTCTGCTTGTAGATTACTTGCCAAAAAAAACTTTAATGAATGCTGAATATTACGCAGATTTACTTGACCAGCTCAGAGAAGCCATAAAGCCAAAAAGCCAGTAGTTTCGGCGATAAGGCCCCCTCCTTATCGCCGAAACTACTGGACCTACAATTTTTAAAAATATACAAAAAAATAGTTCTTTACCTAAAGATTACAGGAAAACCTTCAAGAAGTGTATGGTATTTAAAGTAACAAATTAAATGTCATATAATCACGGAACCCTCTCCACAGGAGTTTAACTCGCGCTTTTGGTGGAATGGTAAATTTTTGCGTATTTTCCTAAATAACTTCAAAACCGTTTATTTTAAAAGTATAAAAAAATATATTTAAGATCCTCATAAGGAGCCCTTTCATTTGATATGTCACACGCCATATTTTGCAAAACGTACGTACTCAAAATGATGATTGTCAGTATATTTCCATACAATTGCATAGTAGGTTGCAGGAGTGCCAGCAACAAGACGGAGCTCATTTAGGCGGCAGTGTTTATACAAATAAAAAATATATTTTGTGCTTATTACTTATAATAATACCTAATAAAATAGCATTTTTAGTTTTGCCTCTATCATGTTTCTAAAAGCGCAAAAACTTATGACCCATTATTCCAATTTAGTTCCTCCTGACACAAACCTGACCTTATTGTATAACTAGGATCATAACTACCTGGAGCGCGCGACAAGTCATCGAGCTCGGAGGTGCCGTCGCGGTCGTCTGCGCTCGGAACTCCGCGGCTAGGATCACTGATCTTCGGCTCTTTCTATATGGACGATACAATTCTCATTACAACCACATAATATAAATTCAGGCGGTCACTGACAAACATAATGATTCTAGTGATGCGAATTCTCGCGACAAAACATTAGACCGTCGCCTTTTACAGAGTACTGAATAGGTAGTACATAGTTTTATATTTATTTTTATCGATATTGATGATGATAAATATGATCATTATAAAATAAAATAAAAGACATTTTAAGCTTAAACAAAACCGGATTAACGGTTGGATCGTCAGCTATCCAGAAGACTTTATGAACGGAGTGTTCTGTGTACTGCTCCATATGTAACTTGCTATTAATATCGATAAAAAATCAACTTCCACTTTAACCTAGAATCCAACGGCCTTACGTTTTTTGCATCACTAGATATGTTTGTTTTAATTCATCAAAGTTGAATTAAATACTTATTGTATTGGAAAAATATTCCGTATTTTTGCAAAGGAAAATATAGATAACTTAAAATAAATACACATTTAAAATTAAACAACATGCCATATTAATAAAAATCCCGGTAAATGTAAACAACGATGCCTTAATACGTTACACTACATTCTTGGTTATTGATTTTGAGAGTCAAATTGATACAGATTGTATCCTAGATTCTACCACCACCTAATGTAACCGCCGGAGCCAGCCTCATGCGACAGCAAGCGAGTGAGGACGGGGTACTTGTCGCGCCTTGTCAAACTGGGCCGTTACGATGGCTTGCGATAAGCGTTTTCGTGACACCAGCGGCCCTAGCATGCCAGACACGGGGATAAGTTAAACCCGTTTATCTCTCTATCTCTTTCGTCTGCATTAGTGTGAGAGAGACGCACTTAGAGATAAGACGGTTTAACTTATCCATGTGTCAACCTTGCTAGGGCCGCTGAATCTCGAAACCGTACGTGCGTGTTTGCAGTGAATAAATACAGAGGCGTATTTTAACATTTGGCGCCTTGGGCCCATAAACTAAAAGATAAGGAACGATTATGAAAGGCACCCAGGACTCTACCAGGGCCCTAGGGTGAACACGCCTCTAATTAAATAGATAATGGGTCGAATTTGAAACTGTCTTCTTAATTTACAATTTCCTAAACTTAAAATAAGAAATGTCAAACTCAATTTTGCAAAGTACAAAGCTTAGATTATAGAAGTAAAAGATACGCTGTAATTTAATTGAACCTACGACTGTAATGCTACGCTGCTCCCGCAAACATCAGCGCCCTAATGAAAAAACAAGATAGCTGTATTTTATTAGTACGTCGATTTTAAACATGTTTCTTGACAAGTATGACCAAATTAAGAAGATTGGAACTCTTCTTAATTTGGTGGTAATAATGCTGTCACAAATAAACACTAAATTGCCAATATTATTTAGTATTCTTATTTTAAGTTTAGCAACTTTTAAATTTAGTGAAAACACTTTCGAATTGGCCCCAATGTCCGAGTAGTTGAATTAATTGATGATGAAGTATGTTTAATTTTTTTTTATAATCATTATGTTGCCGAACATGGTTTTTGCTACAGCAACATCTACATCAGTGTTGCCCGACATGCTTGACATGATGTGGATGACGGTATTCGATATCACTCGGCTTGCTTTGGTCAAACAACATGCACAATGATAATGTGCGACATAGTATTAAAAAAGCATTCACAACACTTACTTATGATAAAGCATTCTCCATCTGTACTGTGTTTCGTGGACATGAAAGTGTCGAGTCCAGGTGGTGTATTATCACTCGGTATCCTCGCGTGGAAGTGCGTTTTGCAGTAACAGTCAAAATGTGGTCAGTGGCGGACTAACACGGGGGCGGAAGAGGCGGCCCGCCCCGGGCCTCCGGTCTCCCAAATGCCTCCACGTTCCCCTGATCATGGGGGTCTCAACTCGAACAAATTATAATTAGTCTTGAAGAGGCGGGCCTCATTCAGCTTTGCCGCCCCGGGCCTCTGACGGGCTTAGTCCGCCACTGAATATAGTTACCTCCTCCTGGCGCTGGGCGTTGGGATATGTCCCGATTGAGAGCGAGCGGCGCGCGCGCCTCGAGCGCACAGAAGGCATGGAGGAGCGCCGCAGGGACACGGCACGCTTCAGATCCGTCTTGATGGCCGTCGACAACAGCTGCGCGATCGGGCGGTACGAGAGCGGACAACCAAAACGACAAACTTACTTTTTACACGTTACCAATTCCGATTTATCAGGATCTTCAATTGTGCAATGACATCTATTTAAAAAAGTATGTTCTGGAAAATGAAATTGCCACGCCGTAGTTCTTCTTAATTGGCAAAGAAGTTGATAGTAATGGACCCTTAACCACGCTTGAAGTTAATGATGAATAAGATGGTGCGAAGGTTATCACAGAACAATGGGCAGTTAATATTAGCTGCTAAGCCATACTTCCAAGACTACAATTACCCAACCAAACATCCCAGGCGATAGAAAACTAATTTATCTACACCCATATCATAAAACCTCCATTGGTTAATCAAAAACCGTAGGAAGTGACCACCATTTTGACAACCAATTAGGAAAAACCAGTGCTGCGATAAAGAAATAACATGACTTCTTTATCGTTTTTAGTAAAGAAATGAGATTAAATTTGTAACAGCTGTCAAAACTCAAGTGGGTCTCTATTCTAGTATCCATAGATATTAAAACAGTTATTGATACGAAACGTCAATTCAGTATGTTTTTTTAATATAAACTGCACAATATTTGATCTCGAGTGACGTGAGAATAGAGACTTCATCCGTTTGTCTATGATTTAAAAAAAATGGTCTTGACGGAAGATCGAATGGCCGCCATTGTGTTTGGTGTTTTGCTGAACGAAAGAAGAATTGTTGTTGAATTGAACAGAAAAAGTTGTTTGTAATTTACATTTTAGTTGAAAATATGAATAGTAAGTAGTCTTCTCGGAGTGTGTGTGATGTGAAAATGTGCCGGATATCGGAAATATGCAGCCACGATTGCAACAAATAACTTGTTGCCAGAAAATATTGTTTCTGAACCCATCATGGAGGATTTATAATATGTGTGTAGATAAAGTTATGTATGCAACTCTGCATAATTTGGCCTTAAAACACACGTGCGATCTTATTATGAAACTCGCTAAAAGCTCGTTTCATAAAACCGCACTAGTGTTTTAAGGCCTATCATTATGCAACCGTTGCATAAACTACTATTTAAGAGTCGCCAGCAAGCTCAAGTTATCAAACAAAACGCATTTCGTTTCTTCTAACTAGCTATCCCCCGAGTTTGTTCGCGTTGGATTGGGATGAAAAGTATCCTATGTCTCCATTCCAATTGAGGCGTGACGGAGTAAGACACTTAAAAACGTTTTGTTTAAGAAAAATAAAACCATAAAATGGAAGTATCGAGATACTTAGAAAACGTTATTACTTTCGGCTATTTCCCGCACACGCAAGACTGCTTCATTTGTAATGTAAAAAACATAGCTGTTCTCTATTACCGGTCATATAGCACAGATACAGATAAAAAAAGGTCTTTTAAAAATATGTAGTAATGATAGCGTCACGGCAAATGCATTATACAATGGTCTTGAGCTGCACGCATGCGCTCATACCGTAGTCCCATATTCCTGCTTCGGGCTCGCTAGTATATTTTGTAAATAGATAATTAGTAGTAATAACCCGGGTTATGTAACGAGGCGCTATCGCAACTCGTACAAAACTCCTTCGACTGACTTCTTCATCTTCTTCTTCTTCTTCTTCCTTTAATTTATTTTCCAATTCCAAATTCGAAACTCAAACGTTAGATCGATAGATCGATTTAGAAAATTGACTTCACTTCATAAGAGAGCTCGGAAAATAAATTGAAGGAAGAAGAAGAAGAAGATGAAGAAGTCAGTCGAAGGAGTTTTGCACGAGTCGCGATAGCGCCTCGTTACAACTTTAGTAGCCTTCAGTGTTAATCTAGGTGAAAAAGCCACCAAATGGGCGCGTATCGCGTGATTCCCACTGTGGAGATCGACACTGCTTTCTGGCGACTCTTAACTTAAACCTATTGTAAAGGAGTTGAAACATGCTTACAATGACCATTCAATCCAGAACCTCCCTACCTACTACATTACTCCACCCTATACAAGGATACGTTTCCATCAGACCTGTGCGAGGCAGCTAAGCATTGAGCGAGGAAAAAATCCACCAAAAGGGTTGCGGTCATTTCAGAACGAAGTAGTCCTATTGGTGCACCACTCGCGCACCACTTACCTGCCTCATATAGCTTTAGTGGAAACGTAGCCTTACGGCATGCTCATACCACAACAGCACAATTCATACATATCATTCATGACCTCACAAAAAACCAACACCAACGGCGCATCAATGGTTTCCAATAGTCCAAAATACAATAAAACAAGACGACCGAACCTGTAGCACCGCCTAGCCTTAATGTAAATTTAAACGTCCATATTGAACATATTTACTGATTTTAACTGTGGGCTCCGCAGATAAATGTGTAGGTACACATATATATTATTTGTACTAAAATACATATTTAGAAAAATAGTAGGGAGGCGGTGCTGCGGCAATAGAAGCGCGCCAAGTTTAAAGTGATGAGTGTGACCAATGCAGTACCTTGCCCAAGCCCATTTCCTTAGGCGCGTCTTCGTCGCTGCTGGAGTCGTCGTCACGCAAGGGAACCTCGGTGTCATCAAACTCGTCAAACATGTAGTAGTCACCCGAACGAACGGCTGCATGAAAATAATTTTACATTATACTATGATCAATAAGAATAACAAAATCTACCGAAGCCCAAATTAATTTGCTTAAATATCTTTTTACAAACTAAAGTTATTGTGTTTTTATGTATAAATTGCGGTGTTTATCAATAAACTTACTTATGATTCGCATTGTAAGGCTGGCGCACCACGAGAGCTATGTGAGGAAGCTCAGCGATGAGCGAGGAAACAATCCACCAATAGGATTGTTTCATTTGCAAAAAGTTCAACAATATCATTAATTAATTTGAAAATGAAGCAATACTTTTAGCGGACTATTCACGCTCACCGCTCAGCTCCCTCGCTGGTGGAAAGCCAATCTAGTTAAAAATGCAATTTTCGCAGATATAGAAAATGGAAAACGGTGAAAATTTCAAGCATGGAATAATACAGCGTAACTGGATCTTATATCCGCAAAAAAATGCAATAAAAATGTGAACCTACTTGATTGAACTTTATCTTAAATAATAACAGGCAAACAATTCCACGGGTGCTCATGCACGACAAAACAGCGTGCGCGCAGGCTCATATTATACACAAACTGCACATGCAAAGCGTTCAACAGTGAGGAGGAGCATTCTGTCTTTTACATTGTATTTACAATAATTATAACAAATACTTCGACCAATTAAAAAACAAAACAGACAGTCCCCGCCAGAGATTCCAACTTGCCTAAATACCATCAGTAGAAGCTATAAAGGTTAGTGAAGCGAACACGTTACTGGCGATAGACGAAGGCTTAACATTACCCTTCTGATGACTCGTTGGCTCCTTATACGGCCTGACGGGCGCTACAAGAAGAAAGAACAGCTCAACACCACAAGTCAAACACCACAGAGGTCGGAGCTTCGCAGCCCGCAGCGTTATGGAACAACTTGAAATACAACCAGACATCACGAGAGGCGTTATTGAAGCGCGTCTATTGAAGGTTAATTGATGGGTGATTCAGACATCGATGACCTTAAATGACTTGTAACAGCTCGTGTGCCGATTAATTAAAGAAGAACTTTTGCGTAACGGAGACAATCACCTCCCACACCGCGCATCAGGCTCATAGATTAACTAATACCTTCGTGTCTCTTCGTGTACCCTCCTCGCTTACAAAGAGGACGCGATCGACTTCCTATTCCTAATAAAAGAAAAAAACATGGTGATTTAAAGAATGCTTTGCGTTATGTACAAGGTGTGACACATAGACGGGTATAAAGGTGCTTCTAGATCGGGAGCGGTTACAGGTATGATGCGAGTTGGGGTCGGCGCGGCTCGAGAAGGAGATGACGGAGGTGCGCTGCAGCAGGCTGGGGCTGGCCACGGTGTGCCGGCGGCGGACGGGCGGCGGCGAGAACACCGGGTACGACTCGTCGGGGCTGCGCGCGCGCGGCTGCAGCTCCGACTCGAACGAGATGCGGCGCGGCTCCAGGTACGCGTCCAGCGACACCGTCATCAGCGCCGACGACGGCGACGGCGGCGCGGGCGGCGCGGGCGGCGCGCGCTCCGGCGACGGCGGCGCCGAGCGCTCGCTCACGGGCGTGTGGAAGCCGCGCGGCGACGCGGGGCTGTCGGGCGTGTGGTAGCCGCGCGACGCGTCCGAGTCGCCGCGCACCAGCGGCACGCGCTCCGACGCGCACGTTTCCTCCTCCTCTTCGCGGTTTAGAATCAGCGCAATAGAATAATATTCGCCATGTTTATTTTAATAATAATAATAATAATCCACAGCATTTCATCCACATAGTCTAGTTAGTTTCGTATCCATTTTATTACTATAGTCCTACACTAACCGGTGGTTGTCCGTGCGTGCTCACTTCTATAGTATGACCTCAGGGATAATCGCCGGTAAGTGTCACATCACATTCACATAAAAATTCTCTTAAGGGCCTCTACGTGTTGGCTTCGGCCCCATGTACGCCTTCCAAAGGTCCGGGACTCTCATAGTCCCGTGATGGGAAAGGACATACATAATAATAACAATAATAAAGACATTTATTTAACACATTACTTAATACCTTACTTTTTTGACTTAAATGTATCGGCCTTCCAATGCTCCTTCCGCTGGTCAGATCTAGATCATGCAAACCGGTTAATTTCTGTTTGGGATTTAGGTATATTACCGAGAATGCCATACAAAAAGATACCTGTTTGCATGACCTAGTCCGAGCCGATCAATAAATACCTGGGTGATTGTATTTTGGACCCAAATCGATAAATCAACATTAAATCGATAGACCATACCTTATTGGTTTGGTAATCATAGAACTCAGATTTATGTGTAACCTTTTTTTTAAACGGTCTCGGTTCTCAAGCTTTTTCCAACAAAACATTTAACGTGATTGAAAATTTAAATCCAGATTAATTTAAGAAAACGCGGCTGACTAAAATATAAGCAGCGTAGAAACTTTACTACGAATAAACAACATATTAAGAACTACGAGTATTAATATTTTGGGAAGTGACCACTTAAAACTGTTTTGTATGAAAACACTTGAGCACTTTTCATTGAAGCAGAAGTTACAAATATTTACCGCGGTCGTGGTGCGGCGCATCCTTGGTAATAGCACCCTGTATCTTCTTCTGATTAGCCTTAATCCTTTCCATCTTAACTTTGATCTTTTCTAATATCCTAACCTCTTGATCTTCTTGGAGATTCATTTGTTTTTGCCTCAATTCCTCTATAAGTTCTGCGCCTCTGTAAAATTTTATTTCAATAAACAAACGGCAAGCAATCGGTTTATTCCATGTTATTTGTACATACATATCTATTTATTTATTTATTTCATTGCTTACATGTACAGAAACTTATTTCTAGGTACAGGCACCCTGTTAGGGCACTGCAACACAGCATTATTATTACATGAAAAAATTATAACTTAGAGAGTATACAAAATAAGAGATTATTAGACTAATCTTATATGTTAAATTAAATAGTATACATTAATAACGTTATAACACTATTAAACAATTTTTATTTATTTTCCTACGGACAGATGGACTATGGCCTGGTCTATATCGTAAACATCACGATTCTTTTTTTGATGTAGGTATATATAAAAATACAAAACCATTTATTATTTACTTAAGCTAATTCAATAAGTCAAACTGTTTTCTTGTTTACTGTTAGTTATTTTTGGCTTAGATTAGGTACTTATAAGAGAAGTGACTTTTATTCTGCTCGAACAAGCAACTTTGTAGTTTAAATAAGACACGAATAAAAAAGAAATCTCAATACTTTTTACAAATTACGAAATGTATGGTTTATGGCGGGTTTATATCACTTTTTGACTGATATATATCAGATTACTAGATATTATAAACATCGGTTATTTTAGAACTTCGAATATTTGTGAAAAAGTGAGCTCACCTGGAAGCTAGAACAGTGGTTGCTTTACTTTCGTCTATTACTCTGTAAAAGTAATAACTATGGAAAAGTCTTCTCTGTAATATGAGGAACGCGAAACAAACGCCGTCCCATGCTAGACCGATGTCTTCTTGAGGTACTGAACACGCTTCCTAAAACGATAATTACTTATATTATACCAAAAATATGTATATACAAAACACGATTCAGTATAATGCCCGGCAAATACGAAGGTTGGTGTGAAAGATTTTAGCTGTATGAAAACTTTTTTTTACAATGTGTGTGGTCGAAAAAAGCGTTTTACAAGCAGCCAAATTGTGCGGAAAGTGCCACTTTTTCGCACTAGTGCTTTTTACATTTCCGTTTTTTTTTTTTTTTTAATTATTTGAGAAAAGTTTTCCAAATTGGTCAAGTACAGATTATTATTCATACAAAAGGTACAATAAAACGAATACTTCATTTAACGCGTCAATAATTACTCTAGATTTAGATAACATCAATAAATTATTTATATTTCCTCGCACAATTCATAGTAAAACGTTGTATGATACACGTGCGTAAGGTGATTTCCGTCTCGTGTCGACTTATACACTCGTCGGAAATCACCTACTTTCCGCACTGGTAACATAAATAACTATTTTTAATATACTCCTCAAGTTCTATACATCTTAAAAACTCCGTTTTCAAACAACAACAGGTCGAAGGAAGGAAAGCCATTCAAATGAATTCCAATATGAGCCGTTCAAATGCCTCGTGGAAGATAAATATAAATTTGATAGCGTACAAATGACTACAGTTTCATGCCATAAATAATATAGTCATTGGCACCAACTTAAATGCTTATCTGATAAACTTTTTCAAAGTTGAAACCGATCGCAAGGAATTAATCTTTATTTCCGATCAATAAAACCATCCCTAGGTTGTAAATGAAAAACGGTATTGGTTTATGAAATACAGTACGCATTGCTTTAGTATTTTGACCATATTTATATCGTAAAAGGGTATAATTTTTATAAATTTCCCATCAAGCAAAAGAAACTTACAGCTCGAAAGGTTTGAAGTTATTTTAATATGAAGAACTAAATTGTGTACTCATTTTAAAAGTATTTTCATATATAAATATCCATGTTTAATCATGTGTTCAATAAACTAATGAGGTGCCACTCATTGCAGGGGTGGCTAGAGTAGTACAGGTTTTTTTTTACAAAAAGTTCATTTTGTACAATGCTCATAATTTTTCATGCAATTTGAGAACGATCTGTTGATTGTTTTTATACAGATAAAAAGAATCGGATTAGTAAGCAAAATCTTTATTTAAGTCTCAAACGTGTTGCGGTATGGCCGTTGCAATGAATCGGCCATTTTCATCCTAATTCATTCGCCAGGCATTATATACTTCTAAATTCAAAGAACCATTCGCACGTTTAAAAATAAAAGGAAACAAGTCAAAATTAAATTCACTTTTGTTTTAAACTTTACTCAAACGCGTTAAAATTGAATTTGGAATGGATTTGTATTTCACATTATTTATTTTTATTTTTAAACGGGCGCATTGTTGTGCGGTAAATAATATCCATTGCATTTCCTGTGACTTTCATATATTGTTTTATTTTATGTCGATGTCATAAGTAACTGAGTAGATACAATCTATAAGTAGATGCAATATTAATGTTTTGATAGTGTTGTATTTTTTTTTCTTTTTGTGTTTTAATTTAAATTGTTGATTATTAATTTGTGATGACTTATATTCTATTTTATTATTTAATGTTTTGACGATCTCAACTTTGAATTCATATATTTTGACATGTACTGAATTTAATTTACGAAATAAAATAAATCGAAATCTGTCAATAATTAAAATAAATATTATATTACGAAAATGAAACATACCACGTTTTGAGGATTCATCTTTAAGAACCGAGCGATGTTCCCGCCAGCAAACTTGTCAACGCATCCTATGCCTAACAACTGGACAAGCCAGCAGGCGTGTGTTCGCATATCTTGGCCGTATAGACAGCCTGGGATCTGCAGTAACGCCTTGAAGACAATCACTGTGACGTTGTAGCAGAGAAGCCAAGACCACCTGAGAAGATGTTTTTCATTTGTTCGTCTTAATTAGCACGTTCTTCAAAAAAAGCGGCCAAGTGCGAGTCGGACTCGCCCATGAAGGGTTCCGTGATTTATGACGTATTAAAAAAAATACTTACTAGATCTCGTTCAAACCAATTTTCGGTGGAAGTTTACATGGTAATGTACATCATATATTTTTTTTAGTTTTATCATTCTCTTATTTTAGAAGTTACAGGGAGGGGTTACACACATTTTAGCACTTTGGAAGTGTCTCTCGCGCAAACTAATCAGTAAAAAAAAATTATATTAGGAACCTCAATATCATTTTTGAAGACCTATCCATAGAAACCCCACTCGTATGGGTTTGATGAAAAAAAATTGATTTTCAGTTCTAAGTATGGGGAACCCCCGAAAATGTATTGTTTTTTTTTTCTATTTTTGTGTGAAAATCTTAATGCGGTTCACAGAATACATCTACTTACCAAGTTTCAACAGCATAGTTCTTATAGTTTCGGAAAAAAGTGGCTGTGACATACGGACGGACGGACAGACAGATACACATACATGATGAATCGATAAGGGTTCCGTTTTTTGCCATGTGGCTACGGAACCCTAAAAATAGCAAAGTAAGTAAGGTTCATATTTCGAGTTATTACTCACCATTTTAATATTTCTTTCTTCGGTCTTAAATAGAAGTCAGTTCCTTGCCAAAGGAATATAAAGGACCCGATGAGGTAGCCCATAGAGAAGAGGTTGACGCGGTTGGTCCCCGTCAGGAACATAATGGCTAAGGTGATCCACAGCAGTCCCAGGAACACTATACGTTTGACTACGTCGAGCCATGAGCTGACCAGGACGAAAAAAAAATGAAAAAAATTAGCTGGAAAACAACGAAAAATACTGAAATTCATAAAATATTTTGATTTTTCCGTAATTTTAGTAACCCACCTAGGTATTATATTGTGGCAGTGCACGGGTTACAGAATTATTTACCCTATTCCGTATGTAAAGACGACGCGCAGGCACAGTTTAACTATAACATAGCTGGGTGACGAATCCACTCGCGCAGGCAACGACGGGGGCCTTGCGGGGAGGCGGGCGACGCGGGCCGCACCTGGCAAACTCGCGTAGTTTGTCAGTGCGACCGCGAAGGGCTCACGCGTGCGCGTTTTAAAATATTTTTTGTATCTTGTAGAGAACTCTACGAAAATCGCTAAATATAATGCATACAACGGCGTTCAACATCGAAATACAAGGATATAAAATTTCATAGATTTCCTTGTGACAGCAGGTCAGTTTTTCCAAAAATTTATGATAACGTACATAACTATGTAGGGTACTATAATCTATACCTACCTTGATAGTAAAATATATATTCATTTATTAATGAAACTAGTGATCCGTCCTGGCTTCGCCTGGTTGCGTTTTAGAATCACAATATTAGGTATTTTTTTAATTTGATGTACAAATGCTTTGGTTATTATTTTACATGGGCCTCAGCTTATTTTGTTGGAAGTGCTTTTTTTAACCTGTGATATCTGCTACGAAATAAATTTTATCTACACCCATATCATAAAACCTCCATTGGTTAATCAAAAACCGTATGAAATGACCACCATTTTGACAACCAATTAGAAAAAACCAGTGCTGCAATGTTATTCCCGAATCGTTTTTAGTATAGAAATGAACTTAAATTTGGAACAGCTGTCAAAACTCAAGTGGGTCTCTATTCTAGTATCCATAGATATAAAAACAGTTATTGATACGAAACGTCAATTCCGTATGTTTTTTTAATATAAACTGCACAACATTTGCTCTCGAGTGACATAAGAATAGACTTCATTCGTTTGTCTATGATTTAAAAAAAAATGGTCTTGACGGAGGATCGAATTGACGCTATTATGTTGGTGTTTTGCTGAACGAAAGTAGAATTGTTGTTGAATTGAATAGAAAAAGATGTTTGTAATTTACATTTAAGTTGAAAATATGAATGTCTTCTCAGAGTGTGTGTGATGTGAAAATGCGCCGGATATCGGAAATATGCAGCCACGATTGCAACAAATAACTTGTTGCCAGAAAATATTGTTTCTGGACCTATCATGGAGGATTTATAATATGTGTGTAGATAAAGTTATGTATGCAACTCTGCATAATTTGGCCTTAAAACACACGTGCGATCTTATTATGAAACTCGCTAAAAGCTCGTTTCATAAAACCGCACTAGTGTTTTAAGGCCTATCATTATGCAACCGTTGCATAAACTACTGTTAAGTACATGGAGTACAGTTTTTTTTAATCAAAATTTAAAGCCTAATGAAACTTATTAGTTACATTTGGCTATATTGTTTTGGATAAGGATTAATTCTATTATATAGCTAAACTGTGGCGCAGGTGTCGCATTGCCATATTGTGATAGAGGCCGTGATTTAATTACCACTATATTGACCACGCCATATAAAAATACATGTCTATGGAGCGTGCCTAAACTTAGAAATAGATAGAAACATTGTGACCTGGGTCAAAAAGCGTGCTACGCTGCTGCACTCACAAAATGTTTCTATTTGTAATATGAAGTAATTTGTCGACGTCTCACATTCTATTTTAATAGATTTATTTTTTAATTCATGCGACTGTAGGTGGTATGGTATTCCTCTCTCGAACCTTAGTCGCACAAGCCGCATCGCTACCCCGTCGTCACTTACTTGATAACGCCAAGGAAGTCCGGCACAGGGTTGACGAAGTTCGGCGTCTCCCAGTCCTGGCCGATGTCCTCGGTGTTGGTCCCGCCGGGATAAGTGTCCCCGTGCTTCCTCTCGATGCGGAATACGAGGAGCTGACGCGCCGCGAACAGCACCAATACAAAGTCAAACACTAGCTTGGTCGCGTGTGGAGGCTCCTGGGCGTACGGCAGGAAGAACCAGGTACGTAAGTGTTTGTGGAACTGAAAAAGTAATGCACGGAATAGTATATGGCTGGATCAAATCGCAGCCTTATTGCTTACGAATTATGTTATGAATGTTCGTTCTGAATTAGCTAAATTGCACACCCATTATACCATATTCATTATATCAGTACAATTATTGTCAAAAATGAGTATTTTAACGTGTCGTCGTTTTTTTTTCTGTTTTCTCTGAGGCTCAAAAAATAGGGTTAAGCTTGGTCACGCGGAGTTTCTACCTGAGAAGGAAATTGTTCTATTTGACCTATTTCAAAGTAATTTCTACTAGCTCTGCGATGCGATGCAATGCTGTTTTTTTTCGATCATACATAAACTTTCCCGGGCGCGCGCCCAACTCCTGACCAAGGTTTCATTCATTGTAATCGGATGAATTGTATAGCAACGCATAGGTGACGTACAAACCAACAACCAAACAAAATACCTATTCATGTAGTAGATCCTCTTTTACCCGCTTCCAGCTTTTTTCCTAAAGCTTCTATAGCCTCATATCCTGCCTGTAGTTTCCCTTAATATAATATCGATAGCCGCATTGAAATCTGTCCAGTAGTTTAAAATTGTACCGCGCACACATAAAGAACAAACAGAAATTAAATTTGAAACCATTGGGATGTATTGTGCTCTGCTCATTACGAAACTATTGGCATGTTTCCATTGTTATCTTCAATGTTCAGACTTTTTCCACTTTACGATTTTATTGTATGTTGTATATGGATTATGTCATAATTCAAATAAATCTGAATTCACCACACCTCGCCATCGCCGGTCCAGGGGTAGTTGATACAAAGCTGCGGCACGAACCCGACTGCTATCATGTACTGAAGCGGCACCAGGATGGTGACACACATCGTGAATGGCAGCCACATTTTGGCCTGCGTCTGTCTTTTTACTCCCACAAAAAGCAGTAGCCAAAATGCGTAGAATACTGCGTACACGTCCATACGCGATCCGATTACGCCGATCAAACATATTAAGGTAATCTGCAATAAAAATTAACAATTTGAAATTTCATTTAAAAAAAAAAAATGTTGTCACTAAAAGATTTGGCATGATGTCAATTTACTTTAAGTTGCTTACCTCAACTCCAAACTTATAGAAACCATAGTTGATAATATACTTTGTACAGTATATCAGATTCTTGTCTGCCTCTTTGCGCGTTACCTCAGGGAACAACACCTCTTCATCTGTGGTTGCTAAGTTTCGTCTCCTATAAAAAATAATAATAAATTACTTCGTTAATCATCTATCATATTCAGGACTGGATTTAGGGGAAGTCATCCGGGGCAACTGCCCGCGGCCGCTCAATTATGTAACACGAATTGGTATCGCTTTCGCGAAAAGTAAACCAATTGTACCCTTATTTACACGGAGTGAAGACTAAATTGGTTTGCATTTCGAGCCAAACCGATACCAATTGTGCTACGTAATTGAGCTGCGGGCCTCCACAAAAGAGGGGCCCCCACAATAGGGACCAAAACGAATAATCGTGCGCAATTATATTAATTGTCAGTAAATGATATTGACGGTCAATATCATCTACGTTAAATTGTAATTTTGGGAGGCCTCCACTCCTTTGTTGCCTTAGGGCCTCCAGACCTCGAAATCCGGCCCTGATCATATTATTAACTTACATGTCTATTTCTACTAAAACTTGTGACCTCAGGCGCGCACTACAACTCGTCAAAGTGTCATCGTAATCAGATGAATGGACTAGGAACGGATAGCAGACGAACGAACATAAAGATAGACATTAATTTTTACCCGAATGCACGAAGCCAAAAGGAGGGTATAGAGTTTAAAAGTCTATGTATCTATGTATGTACGTATGTACCTATGTATGTATGTCGTACCTATGTGACCAAAAATCAGATGTTCCACTTTCGCTACTGAACTGCTGGACCGATTTTAATAAATGGGGTATTATATGATTAGTGGAGAACGTGGAACTGTCATAAGCTATATAAGAATTATAAGGGTGCGTTCATACTAGGAGCAAAACTGCTTTTACGTTACCAGTCGGGTTTTACTTTTGAACTTAAATGTATTATATTATAGAGATAAGAAATAAGACTGTCGCCCAGGAGGTTTTAAATTAATAAAAAGCATACCGCTTCGCCTTGTAGTATGTTATATATACGCCTTTTAAAACTCAAAAACCAAAGTCTTTTCAAAATCTCAACCCACCGTAATCAAATGTAGTGATAAAATAATCTGGATAAGAGGAAATCTGAGTTGCCCATGAAATTAAACGAGAAATAGCTTCGCAAACTTGCATTTGTAAATTAGACAATTAAACTAATCCAATTAATATGACCTATTTTGACCGCATTCCTTGGCCCCCATTTTCAGTCTTTCAAAAGTACTTACCTATTTAAAATGTTTACTATCAATAGATGCAGGCACGCGAGCTTTATAACTGTTCTAAATTTCCAGTTCAAATTTCAAGTCGCCGAAGTACATGGCCGTATCATACAGGCAAACAGATAAGGGTTTCGGTTGACGTTACCGCATTTTTTCTATATCAGCATATTATGAGTCTTCTTTCAATAACCATACGGAAAAATGAAACGTTAGTAAGTAGCCGAGAACCATCCATGGTCGACGACTTTCCAAGGTACTATTACGTATCGTTAATAAACGAATGTGTAGAACATGAACAAACAGAAAGAATGCGGTAACTCTTTTTGCATAGATCGTGACATGTATTTATTTAAATCAAACAATACGAACCCGGCTGCGAGCTGCCGGTACGAAACAAGAGAATGAAAAGTGAATAGAGCTATGAGACTTATGTAGCCCTTGAGCAGTTGGGGCAGCGTCACGACGACTGCTTTCTCTAAGCCCATCCACTCCGCATTATTATAAGTGTTCACAGCACTATCGTTTCCATCGGAGCTCATCTGAAACAGTATCATTAATTGGCAACCATCCATCAGATTTGACACATTTTTTTTTTTAATATTTCAAAGAATCCTAATCGCTCCTTCAGAATTAAACAGACTCGATTCTAAATACGTCCATTTTAAAACTAAACCTGGTTTTAATTTAAACAAAGAATATTTTTGAATAGACATTATTTCGAATTGAGTCTGTTTAATTCTGAAGGTGCGTAATGTTTAATAGGCTTACGCACTCCAGAAAACACCTCACCTAATACATAATATAGTACTATCTGTGGAATTCGGTTATAATTATTCCCTCGGGATAAAAAGTATTCTATGTTACTCCTAATACCTCCAAGAATATGTGTACAAAGTTTCACGATGATCGGTTCAGTAGTTTTTACGTGAAAGCGTATCAAACTTACATTCACATTTATAATATTATAAGGATATCTATCCGATTCAATTTCATTTGTTAGGGTAGGTATGTCGTTCCCACAAAAGCGAAGAAGGGCGGAGCGCAAACGAGCGGAGCAGTCAACAAGGTTGCGCGTTCACAGAAACGGAGCGAAGAATGGAGAAGAGTTGAGAAAGAAAGGAGTAGAGTTGAAAAAAGCGAAGCGGAACTTTGTCCCATTGCTTTGCACGGAGCGCCTCATGAACACGCAATCAGTCAGAGAGTCTACACGCCATGCCTACTTTTTGTCGATTTATTTATTTTACGCAAAACACACTTACGGTACAGTTGACGTCAAAATATGAATGTCGAATGTACTCGATTTGATACACCATTTGCAGCATGAGGTAAACGCTAATAAGTATAGATATAAAATGAACAATACAGCGCTGTTTCGACGAATTCAATAATAGCCCCGGTGCCACCAGCCACATAATTGGTACATGCGCTGCACACACCTGTAAAATTTTCAATTCTATTACCAATTACTTTCACATTTCAATATAAACAGAGATTATTATATATTGTGTAACTTACATTCCCCACACTAAGCAGTGTCAGAGCGAAAAATATAATCTTTAAGAGGTGTAAGTGCAGATACATGAATATTGTGTCAATACAAATAGTCAAATAAGATTTAATATTGATCAGTTTGTCCAATATCCACGCCCGGAGCGCTGTAGACGGGGGTTCCGTCGCCGTGGGCTGGTATGAACGTGATCGAGAAGGTTTCCTGCAAAATAAATACACAAGGCAATCACGTTTCTTGCGCAATTTAAAAATGAGTTCGATTTAAATTAAATTAATATTTTATGGTGACTCTCTTGCTTCATTTATGTCTAAAGACTGTTCGCCGAGGGTGGATAAAAACAAAAAAAATAGGCAGTCTAACTCATTACTTTGCTTTCATAAAAAAATTAAAGGGAAAAGCTATATTTTTTTCATATAATATTATTATTGAATAGCCTGTAAATGTCCCATTGCTGGCATATCATCGGACGTCGAACGGTTAATTATAAAAAAACGGTCAATTGCTTCGTCTAAAACAACACACGAACACCCAAACGACACATTCGAAGCGTATTCCAGAACGGAATCGCAATATATTATTATGACGCTCAACCGCCCGGCGCGGCGCTGCGCTTGACAACAACTGCGTGTCTCTTACCACGAAACTCAGTGTGCGTGGCGATAAACGACGCCTGTCATACAGTTTGCGATAGGTAAGGGACAGTCGCTATTTCGAGACGATATAATATTTATCAACTCTCGGCGAACAAACTTTAGTTCGGGTTAGGCAATTATTACCTTTGCAAGTCTTGTCTTGTATTAAAGGTAGATAATTCCAGGGAATTATCTGCTTCAGTAATAGACTCGTTGCGTGAAACTGGCCTTTCTTCTTGAGATGGCAGTGGTGGCACCTGGATAGACAAACTGCAGTTTAACGAGGCAAGTAAATCGGCCAAGACCATGCACATAAATCTTTATGCGAAAATGATCAGTCAATTTAGATAACATTCTAAAAGTTGAACTCACGTCATCCTTGGTTGTGGAAGCACCAGCCTGACTAGGTTTGCTGGACCCATTCCCAGTAAGAGTGCTGTAAAAAAATATCAAAAGTGGGGGACATTAGTAACAATCTCGCGTAGTATATTAGGTATATATTTTCCAGATATCGCAACCATATATTGTCCAAATTTTACCTTTTTTTTTGGGGATCTGACAGCTCCATAAAGTCTTTGTGGAAGTAGTGAACTTGCATTATGGTGATAATAAGGAAACAGGTGGGCGTCAGAAGTTTGATGAACAAATCTGCTTTAGCGAATGGCTCCAATCCTAAATCATGTTGCCTGAAATAGTGATAAAATAGTCAAATAAAATATAGAGGATAAAATATATTGGGTTTTCCGACGGTAAGCCGAAATAAATCAGCGCTTATACACCGGGCGGCGTTGAAACTTTTGGCCCGATTCACGTAGCTACAAGTTACAATTTTACTGACAATAACTGGCAACATTGCAGAGGCGAAGCGTTAGGGTAAGCCGGTGTATCATTTCTCGTGCTAAACATTATATTATTACTCATAAAATTATGTATTTACATAAAAATAATGTAATATGCAATTTTTATGTTAATACAAGAAGCAATTAATTAATAATAATAATCTTTGAGTTAAGAAATTATGCACCGGCTTACCCTCACGCTTCGCCTCTGAAACATTGCACGGCAGATGTATGGGATCTGACATCGGTGATGCCAGTTTTTGCTTGTGAAAATTGTAAGTAGCTTCGTGCAACGGGCCACTGAATGTTGTACCTTCCGGAATATACATTGTAGCCCTAGCTGACTGACAGTGGATACCCATACGTGAATTTTTATACACCGAGCTAATGGATGGGCCATTAGCTCCGCCCCCTATGACAGGTACAAAATATCATCTCCTCACGCCAATCGTATCAGGATTAGGACCGGACAACCAGGTGCTCTGGTATCTAGTCACACGTCAAAAAATTTTTTTTTGTAGCCCTAATTGTCTGCGGATTTCTCTACTTTCAAGTACATATGATATATTCATGAAAATACTGAATTGTGTCATGTTTTTTTTCATGATTTTGGTGTTACTGTTTTTGTTACGTAGAGAAAGAACTTTTGATCTAAACAAAACCCGAGCCAATATTCCAAAATCATTCACAGTTTAATTAATTGGTGGCATCAAATTACTCGAAATTAGTTTAATATCCAGGGCAAGAAAACCACTGTTGACCAGTGAGTTGTCAGCTATGCCTACAGAAGGGAATTATCCATACCCGGGTGGGACAAAACTACGTGTCACCGCCGACCGGTCTATTAATAAACATAATAAAAATAACTTACAATTGTTTGTCGATACCCAAATATTGCGATATAATATCGGAAGCGTCGTCGAACTGGTAAGTGTAAACAAGAATAAGATTGATCATGGAGTAAATGATCAATGTTATCCAGAAGACATACATCAACCGACGCCACCAGTACCAGCTTAACTGTCAAAGAAAATTATGAAAAAATCGTTAGAATTATACCTTATAGAATAGTTTTACTGAGTCGAAAAGTAATACATACATACATACACATCACGCCCGAAATCCCTAATGGGGTGGGCGCGCCACAAGACTACCTGTGGCCACGTTCGATTAGTTCGAAAAGTAATCAAGTTCAAATTTACCTGAAACATGAGTATGAATCCAAGGAACAAGAACATGTAGACTATTCGGAAGATAGTCATTCGTTTGCCGGTAATGCCGATGACAAACAGCATTACGACGACCACGTAGATCCAGTAGCGCGCGCATGCTGCTTTAAGGAAGTCCCCTAGGATTCCAAGCAACCGCGAGCGTTTTATCTCCTCGTGACTCTCTCCGATTACTGAAAATTTAATGACATTGAAATATCTAAATGTCGTGTTTACGGAGTAGAAGACTAGCATCAATAAATATAGTTATAGTTCACAGAACCTAAAAAAACACGCTTTGGTCAGCAAGGCACTAAAAAGTACAAAAGACCCTCATCACCAGGTATGACTTGGACTTGTCAAAACTAACCAAATGAGCCCGAACTAGAGGGGTTTACTAGTACTGTACTGTAGAGGTGTACTGCCCTTTCGTCAAAATATTTTTCGGCAAATTTCACTTTCCAAAAAACTTATTGCAGTGGTTTCATTTCCCAAACGAATCTTTAGCATGTTTGCATTTCGCATTTGATTCATTTGGTCAAATTATCATTTGGCATAATTTTGCTTTGTCATGGGTAGGTTAGGTTAGGGGTAACTTGTGTCCCTTGCGTAAGTACTTATTTGTCCAAATAGTAGATTGTACAACAAGAGCATAAAACGAGCCAAATGGGTTTTATGCTCGAGTTTTTCACTCTGCTTTTCACTTCGATTGTAAGGAAATAATAGAAGAAAAACCAAATCTTCGATTTAGGCGGCAATATCAGCTCAATTAAATTTTTCGCACTTCTTTCCATTAAAGTCTCAGGCGAAATCATTACCTATTTGATCGTCACTACCACTACTGGAAGACATTGTTTAATTATTTAATTTTCAACCACAACACAAAAAATGTAGCTAGTTTCTAGTTTTGTTTGACGAATAATTAGCTTCCCGCCACACAATTTTTCTTAATATTTATTTTCAATTTTCAACTATGTGACGTTGGACTATGTTCTGAGCCTTAATGCCAAGTTATTATAAATATTAGTTTTTAATTTGTATTTAGATAATAATACATATGTCGTAATTAAATTAAGATATGACCAAAAATATATCAATTAAATGAAGGTATATTGTGTATGTGGCTGTAAGGGCTAATTGCCTTAGTCTTAAAAGAAGAAATTACTTTATACAGCCTTCTCTCGACATAAAGAACAAATTTACGAGCATGAGAAGTGAAAAATACTTTTGCTAACTGTTAAATTGCGATAAGCTGTTTTGACTAATGATTTTTTGCCAAATCATAATTTCAGTAAAACAGTTTGGGATGTGATACTTTGGGAAAAGTTTTTTGCCAATACATTCATTAGTAATCCCACTATCCATGTCCGAGCTCCATGGTCAGATCAGCTCAATGGTACCGAATTATTGTATTGTCATGCCGAATTGCATTCGAATCGTTACGACAATTAGAAGTAGATTAAAATTGTCTTTTAAGATTTGATTACGTTGTTTGTTAGTGAATTACAAGTGAAGCTAATAAAAACGTGTTAAAAAGGTATGTTAGCATTTAAAATTGAACTGTGCTATGTATGTATCCGCACTGGACTCGCGTGGGGTCTACTACCCAATCCCTCTCATGCTGAGAGGAGACTGTGGTGGACTGAATGATGTATATAGGCCAATAATGATGATGATGTGTGCCATGTTTCTACAGTGAAATAAAGGTGTTGATTGCAAAATTTTGGAACTAACTATAAATAGAAGACTTAAATAAAGAAATTCGAAGATCTCAACGAGTATACTTTTTTCGAAGAACAGGTGTATAGATTTTCTAGTAAAGCAAGATGAAGTATTTGAAATTTGTGAATTACTTATTATACTCGTAAGTAATTACCATCCGCTAGACCTGAAGCTGAAGAAAAGGTTTTGGTAAATATTATTTCATCACATGTCCTTTAAAAAGAAATTATATACATTTCCTTTTACGTAACCAATAATTAGTCAGCGCCGAATTGGCCGTGCTCGCGCAGCTCCTGCACGTGCAGCCGCAGCGTCACCCGGAACATGCAGCGAGCAGCGCGTCCAGCGCCCCGGCTACTCACCGCTGGCGGCGGTGGACACGGTGAGCTGCAGCGGGCCCGCCAGCTCGCGCAGCTCCTGCACGTGCAGCCGCAGCGTCACCCGGAACATGCAGCGAGCAGCGCGTCCAGCGCCCCGGCTACTCACCGCTGGCGGCGGTGGACACGGTGAGCTGCAGCGGGCCCGCCAGCTCGCGCAGCTCCTGCACGTGCAGCCGCAGCGTCACCCGGAACATGCAGCGAGCAGCGCGTCCAGCGCCCCGGCTACTCACCGCTGGCGGCGGTGGACACGGTGAGCTGCAGCGGGCCCGCCAGCTCGCGCAGCTCCTGCACGTGCAGCCGCAGCGTCACCCGGAACATGCAGCGAGCAGCGCGTCCAGCGCCCCGGCTACTCACCGCTGGCGGCGGTGGACACGGTGAGCTGCAGCGGGCCCGCCAGCTCGCGCAGCTCCTGCACGTGCAGCCGCAGCGTCACCCGGAACATGCAGCGAGCAGCGCGTCCAGCGCCCCGGCTACTCACCGCTGGCGGCGGTGGACACGGTGAGCTGCAGCGGGCCCGCCAGCTCGCGCAGCTCCTGCACGTGCAGCCGCAGCGTCACCCGGAACATGCAGCGAGCAGCGCGTCCAGCGCCCCGGCTACTCACCGCTGGCGGCGGTGGACACGGTGAGCTGCAGCGGGCCCGCCAGCTCGCGCAGCTCCTGCACGTGCAGCCGCAGCGTCACCCGGAACATGCAGCGAGCAGCGCGTCCAGCGCCCCGGCTACTCACCGCTGGCGGCGGTGGACACGGTGAGCTGCAGCGGGCCCGCCAGCTCGCGCAGCTCCTGCACGTGCAGCCGCAGCGTCACCCGGAACATGCAGCGAGCAGCGCGTCCAGCGCCCCGGCTACTCACCGCTGGCGGCGGTGGACACGGTGAGCTGCAGCGGGCCCGCCAGCTCGCGCAGCTCCTGCACGTGCAGCCGCAGCGTCACCCGGAACATGCAGCGAGCAGCGCGTCCAGCGCCCCGGCTACTCACCGCTGGCGGCGGTGGACAAGGTGAGCTGCAGCGGGCCCGCCAGCTCGCGCGCGGAGCCGGCGCGGCGCCGCTCGCGCAGCTCCTGCACGTGCAGCCGCAGCGTCACCCAGAACATGCACGCGAATAGCGACTTAATTAGGAGCGACACACACGGCTCGCCCTCCTCACGCCTCAAACCGATCTGTTGCAGGTTTACTTCCTAAAAAACAAGAAAACGTCTTTTGTTATCACATCTTAGTGACGCTTCCATTGTACTCTACTTAGCAACTAACACTTACTGTAATGTTAGAAGGCAGCTCCGATTCGGTCAGATCCATACCGTAGACGTACTGCGAAATGAGTAGGAACATGGCGTAGATGACGAGCACGGGACTGGTCTTGAGCATGAAGGAGCGTTGGTCCTGGCACAGCCACACTATGTTGGCCCACATCAGGAACACGAACGTCAGCCACGAATGGAACAGTATGCTCCACGCCATCATCGTGATAGTCGTCGCGATGTACGACGATCTGTACGCAAATATGTGACCCAGATTTAAGAGAGATTCGAATGAAATAATATTTCATATTAAATATATTATATTACCTCACGAGAACCCTGAAGAAATCTACAAAAGCGACGATTATATCATCTAGCAAGGTTGGCTCCTCAGGTGTTAGCGATGATTCTGTAATCGGTTTATTTATTTAAAACATTATTTATCTGGTTGCCTTTAGTAAAAATTACATTACATTATAACTAAAATATATATTTCTAGTTTAACATTATGCACAAATTGTTCTGTTCTAAAATTTAGTTACTTTAAAGGGAAGGCATAACAAAAAATTTACACATTTTTCTTTAGATAATCCATGCCAAACACCTGTCAAGGTTTTTGTACAGATTGTAGGTAGGAACTATGTACAATTTAGTCAAGATTCTTTGACAGTGGAATAAGGTATGCAAGTGACCTGGATCGCCTACGATGACAGAACCGGTGGAGTCCTGTTGCAGCCGACGTATCCCGGAGCGCGAGGGCCACCGCCTGCTCGAACTGCCTTGCATCAGCTACACACAACACACACGTCACTAATCAACAAAATACAATACTTTATTTACAGGCCCTGAATGCCCCACATAACGGAATCCGATGATGCGGTAGACCATGGCGAAGAGGCCGAGCTGAGCTTGAAGCCTTTCAAAAAGACTGGCAAGGGATCGCTCAGGATAGAGACGCGTGAATTGATAGGAACGAGACCTTTGCGCACCAGTGGGACATTTCGGGCTAAATTTGATAGCAGCCAAGAGAAATAAACCAAATTGATAATTATGAACAACTAGCAAACCTGGCGAACTCCGTTTCGCCACCAGATGGCTTCGTTTTATGTAACATTTCGTTTGGTGTAACTATGTATCAGAGATGGCGCTGTATGTGAAAAACGATTTTCCCGCTTTTCTGTTGAAATTTTTCCTGAATTTTCTTTGCTATAAACCTCACGGAGCCCGAGACCTTTCCAACGAATGCAAAACCGTGGAAATCGGTTCGTGCGTTCTGGAGTTATAGCGTCAGGAAGGAAAACCCGACTTATTTTTATATTATGAACAATGTACGTTTGTTATATTTAGTTTTGGGTCCAACTGAGAAGAAATTTAACTTGTTTACTTACCTTGTCTTAGCATCATATACAAAATACTATTAATTATCAAATATAGCTTAAATTAAACTACAGCGTCTACGATAATTTACGTGAAACATAAATAAAAGCAGTTGAATACCACCAGTACATAAACAACGCACAAAACATTGGTTCTAATTCTACGTACAAAACACACACACTTACACACAGATTTAAATTCGATGAACCACAAAACTGGCATGAAGGATTTTAAAGGCAAATTGCACTGGAGTCGTGGCTTTTAAACCAGCATTACTTTCGGCAATTGATTGCTGCAATTTATGCTATCCCTATAAATTTACACTTATTTGTAAACCATTCGACCGCCACAGTCGGCTGTGGCCGTCAGCAGGTTTCCGTGCCCCTGACGCCACGATATGTCGTTTTCCATACATTTGCGTCAGCTACAGCCGCGGTCGAGCGCTCGTGGCACGCCTTTTCACCGTTAGCCGTGGCGTTCAAAAGGTTAAACTTTTTGTTTCCAGCGGCCCTAACATGCATGGCACAAAGATAAATTAGAACCGTTTATCTCTAAGTGCGTCTGTCTCACACTAGTGGCGACGAAAGAGATAGTCATAGAGATAAACGGTTCTAATTTATCTTTGTGGCATGCATGTCAGGGCCGCAGTAGTCATGTAAATAATATGTAGTTTTTAGGAACAAATCATATTGCAGCAATAAATTGCCAAGAACGATCAAGCTGCATGCAATATGTTACCTAAAACAACAAAAGCCAATTCTCCAATCATAATTGATAACGCGCAATGAATCCGAAAACAAAGCTCAGTGCCGTCACAAAATTTCTGAGTTGATTTTGTGACTTTGTGTAACATTACTATCAAAGCTAATCGCTAAGCAAATAGTTTTTAAGCGCGTTACGCAGGGCATCTTTTTGAACACCTTCGTAATTAAATTTCTGCACGTTATTTTTACTACAGATAAATTAATAATATATATTTACTATACCATTTTTATGGGTTGGTATACTTTAAGTAATGTGTATTATTAAACATAATATTTGTTAATCGGACTGTGAACCAATGGCAAAATTCACCCTTTTCATACAAAAGGCGATAACGATTTTCACCCCTAACATGTTAATCGATTTTGACCAATTTTTGAGAGGTTGTCAGTCAGCACAAAATCTAGTTGTAGGTAGGTATACGTTTATTGAATATTGATTAAAGATCAACAAAGTTAAATAATCGTGATCGTCAAGTTAGCGTACACCAACAAGATATCGAGGATTTGATGATGCCAAAACCTGCCCAAACCTATTTCAAAAAAACCGGATAAGTGCGAGTTAAACTCGCGTGGAGAGGGTTCCGTTCCTTACATGATTATCTGAAACTAATCTAAACTATACATAACTACGTTACTTTAAATACCATAGACTTCTTATAGATTTTCCTGTAATCTATAGGTAAAGAACTATTTTCTGTATTTTTTTCAAAATTTTACCCCCAGTAGTTTCGGAAATAAGGGTGAGGGGGGGGGGGAATGGTCAATTTCGCCTATTTTCCTAAATAACTTCCAAACTATTTTACTTAAAATTCAGAAGAAAATATATTTAAAGTCCTCACAATAAGCCCTTTCATTTGATATGTCACACAATATAAATTGCATAACTTTTTTTTTCATTTTCTGATTTACCCCCAAAAGTGACCCCCATGTTTAAAATTCATATATTTACGTCACGCGTCCGTGTTGCGGTCACCGACTTACATATGTATACCAAATCTCAGCTCAATCGGTCCAGTAGTTTCGGAGCAAATTGGCTGTGACAGACGGACAGACAGACAGACAGACAGACAGACAGACACTCGAGTGATCCTATAAGGGTTTCGTTTTTTCCTTTTGAACTACGGAACCCTAAAAATAGTACCCTCGTTGTTTTCGAGATGTAAGGGGCAGTAGGTAGGTACGCTACCTTGACGACAAAGTGGCGTACACCGAGTGGATCTCTGGATTGGCAGTGTTCCCAGAAATTCTGTATGAGCCAAAAATTTGTACCCAAATAGTAGTACCCTGGCCCTTCAAATCTCATCTGCGTAGCTATTGTAGAAGCTGAGATATTTGACTATTCAACTGTGCAAAAATGAACGCACCGTCAAGGTGGCATACACATCTATTATAGCGAGATTTGACCCAGAAGGCCATCGAATTTTTCAATCGGCTATGTCCAAAAAATAGTGCCCGAAATAGTACCCCTTTCACGATCAAAACAATACTGATAATATATGAGGAACTTAGAAAAAAATTAAACCATACTTCTACGTAGTAAAAGTACAGTTGCGACGAAAAGAACTAAAGCAATTTTATTTTTAATATTGTTGGTTGAATATCATCATTAACCTTTTGAACGCCACGGCTGAATCTAATGAGTATAGTGGAAAATAAAAACCTCTAGACCTAGATTTTGTTGACAACCTATCAAAAATTGGGGATCATCCGTGAACATTTACGGGGTGGGAATCGTTATCGCCTTTTGTATGATAAACCGTAGGTTCACACTCCTCTTAAGATTTATTATAAATATATAGGGTGTCCCATAAATAGGAGATCAAATGAAAACTGCCCATAGACAAGACCATGCCCTATTTGAATAACTTAGAGACATGTGGAATTTTATGTATGTTTTGGTTTTCCTCTCCTTTTTCTCAAATAAGAGTAGTTTTACAAAGCTGAGCTGGCGAAGTCCCACCATTCTCGTTTTTCTCAATTATTGAAGTGAAAAAGAAAAAAATTCTCAAATGTAGTCATTATCCATCTGGTGTGTGTAATGCAATAATTTGTTATAATGAGGCATAAAATTGTGTATTTACGTTTATTTGCTATGGATATATTCACAATTAGTACATTGCCTCATTATGACAAAATATTGCATTAACCTTTTGACCGCCCCAGTCGGCTGCAGCCGTCAGCGGCTACAGGGTAAAAAAGTCCTTCATTACCTTGACTTAAAGTTGAAATTGGTGTTACTTCTCAGACATGCTTGGCGGTCAAAAGATTGACACATATAAATACACCAGCCCCCGTAGCACACCAATATTTATGTCGCAAATAAAGCATTCGTCCCTTTCGCACTCGCATATTAGTTAAAAAAGTGCGAGTTAAACTTGCGCGGAGAGGGTTCCGTTCCGTACATGATTATCTGAAATTTCCTATGTTACTTTAAATACCATAAACATCTTATAGGTTTTCCTGTAATCTATACTTTATATGCGCGATAAAAGCTAGTGTGCTAGGCCCTCTGATGAACAATGTTACATACTTTGCTTTCACGCAGTCGGGTAAAAAGTACTTTACTATAACTACCGTGTAGCGATTAGCTTTAGCAGAATAAACTAAAGTTGCCATAAGCGTTAATATAAATTAGTTTCGATTTTGATTATAAGCGTTTTATGTGTATGAAATATAGAGTTGCCACAAGAACTCTTTTCCCGTAGGCATTACATACCAAAACCCACCGCAAAAATAAAAAAAATACCTACAGGAATCGTCTCACTGCGGCTCCCACGAAGTGTTTGGCTATTTATGTACGAATATGCAACCTATAAAAGAATGAAAGCAGATTGCAAAAAAGTAAAACACACTGTAGTGGAGTTAAAAGGAGAATAGGACACGGTTCAGAATCCGTCCCAATTCGCTTAGTGTTAAGAAAGCGAGGCATAAACTGAAGCCCCTTTAATGCTGTAGTACTGAACCAATATGATTGAGTGATATAAATAAAACAATCAATTGAAGGTGAACCTCTACAACATGCGGGATGCAAAACTATGATAGTAAAATCTGTGCGAGTATGTCGACTACTTCATATTGTATCTACGTATAATAAATACCAACAGTTGGTGCGAGTATACCTCTCCGCTGTAAAAAGAGCGCTGGACAGCAGTGGAGGGGATGTGCCTGCGCATCGATACAGTCGCGCGCGAAAGTGCTTGGCTATTGTTAATTAATATGGATATATTGAAGATGGCAAAAATAGTATCATCAGACTCCAACTTTTACCTTAACGGGACCAATTTGGAGGTATAATATGTCCAAATATAGATCAATTGAAAGTCCTTTTTTAAGTCGGTTAAAAAGAGCGCTGTTGGCCATATGAGTTGTATGGCCGCCAGTGCACTTTTTACGAGACGCAACCTGTAGCCTCAGAAGTTTTCGTTGCCTCTTCAGTTCGTTTTATTCATTGTTTTAAATTATTTACTACACCACTATCAGCTTCTCTCTTCATAAAACAATAAACATTATAAATATTTTTTCTTTCATTTTTATGCAAAACCATGGTGCAAAGAAACGTGCGTGACTGTACCTACTATGGAAGCGAACGAAAGGTAGTCTCCGTGCGGGAAGCAAAGATCGACTGATGTTCCAGTAGCGCGACGGCACAGATGTACTGCGCGTAATCCCCGCCGCACCTCACCTCATACCACCAATTTGGTCGGTAAATCGTCTACTGCGCAGGCCCCACCGCCAGCGCGCTTTTTACAGCGGACGAGTAATATCTACGAGTAATGAATGTACAGTGGCAGCGCGTGTACGCTTACGCGGGCTCTCTTAGTGGCCGACATCCACCGTTCCTTCGTGGCGAGCGTGCCGCGGCTGTGGAAAGTAAGGCCGCGCACTATGGAGCCATTCAGCTTGCCCGCCTCTACTCCGATGTTACTCTTTCTTTTCGCCTATAATCCCATTCGATAGCACAAAAGATAAACAAAATATTCTAATTGCACCTATTCTTTATAAAAATCAATTTAGAAATTAGGTCCCCATCCGAACAGAGTCGAGTATAACTTAGCGTGAACAGGCAATGCTCGAGGCAAGGTTCTATGGCACTAAGTTTACTTGTAATGCATTCAGTTAATACCAGAGGGTTAGTCAATAAGAAAATCACATCATTCAAAATCAAATACAGCCAGCATGCACACGTACCTTTGGTTTAAAAAGTTCTCGCGTCTCTAACGCTAGCACGAAGTAAGTAACGAGTATACATAAGGGACTAATCAACGTGGCCCACTTGTAGTTGTCTGTCACATCGAATGTGAAGTCGTTGGGAACCGTTTCATTCAAATTAACCAATTTGGTTAGGCCAAAATACCTGAAATATAACAGGCATTAAAAAAAAAACCACCACCGGTTTACCGCCTACGACGGATATATCTGTCACAGCATACAGTGTAAAAGAGACGTACTTATAATTCTAACTTAAGCTGAAATAACATAGTTCCTTATTGGCAAGCCGTCGCATGGACCTCAAATTGTTAAGAGGCGTATTACAAAGCTGAGCTGGCAACGTCGCATTTTTCGCGTTGTTCTCGATTATTCAAGTGAAATTGAGTGAAATTCAAAAATGAAAAAACGCGAAAAAATCACACATCTTTGTAATACGCCTCTTAAGAGGAGTCTGAACTTACCGCGTCTCGTACAAAAGGCGATAACGATTTCCACCCCTTAAATGTGATCAATTTTTGACAGGGTGTCAGTCAGAACAAAATCTAGGCCAATACGTTTTGGTTTTTTCACCATGATCAATAAATTTAGTTTTATTGTTGTTTTAGTATTTTCATACAAAACTAATTTTTCAAAAAACGTATACTTAGACCTAGATTTTGTTCTGATTGACAACCTATCAAAAATTGGTCAAAATCGGTTAACATTTAAGGGGTGGAAATCGTTATCGCCTTTTGTATGAAAAGGCTGATTTTTTCAGTTGGTTCACAGTCCTCTTAAGAGACGTACTACAAAGCACCTCCTCTATACGGGAACGCTAACTGATATTGTAGCGACTCGCGAGCGAGATTCTCATCCTACTCTTCCGCATGATGCGTAAAGACGCCATGAGCTGGCAACGTTGAATTTTTCGCGTTTTCCGTTTCTGATTTCACTTAAATAATCGAGAACATCGCGCAAAATGCGACATTGCCAGCTCAGGGCGTGTATTCGGGAACGTTTAAGTGATATTGTAGCGACTCGCGAGCGAGAGTCGCGTCCCGCTCTTACGCATTACGCATCGTGCGGGAGAGTAGGATGAAAATCCCGTATAGAGGCGGTGCTTTGTAATACGCCTCTTAATAGGTATGGGAGGCTGCTTACCTAGCTAAATCATTATCGGGCGGGTAGAAGTCGACGGCCCAGGAGTTCTGGTAGGCGATGAGCACGAGCACGTGCGCCGCCATGACGGCCATCAGGCAGCGCCCGACCACCGCGAAGCCGCGCTCCAGCGGCTGCCCCAGCGACCACGCCGTCGCCGCGCCCATGAACACCAAGAAGTAGATGCCGGACGTCACGCTCGGCCGCATTATCCCCGCGAACATTATCAGCATCAAGCAGAAATATTTTCCTTTAATAAAAAAATACATATAAATATTATGAGGCGTATTATATAAAGCTCACTTGGCAACGTCACATTTTTCGCGTTTTTTCGGGTTCCGTACCTCAAAAGGAAAAAAAAGGATCACTCTTGTGTCTGTCCGTCTGTCACAGCCAATATGCTCCGAAACTACTGGACCGATCGAGTTTAAATTTGGTACATATATGTAAGTCGGTGAACGCAACACGGACGTGTAAAATAAATAAATGAATTAACATGGGGGCCACTTCTGGAGGTAAAATAAAAATAGAAAAAAGTTTTGCAATTTATATCATGTGAAATTATAAAATGAAAGGGCTCGTTCTTAGAATCTTAAATAATTCTTCTTTATAATTTTAAGATAAGTAGTTTAATTGAATACAGAACATATCTTTACCTATAGATTCGAAACCTATAAGAAGTCTATGGTATTTAAAGTAACATGGAAATTACAGTTGATCATGTATGGAATCCTCTATACCGGACTTTAACTCGCACTTGTCCGGTAATTTTCTAATTATTTAAGTGATATTTAGTAGAAATCGTAAATATTAGGTAATGTTACGTGTCAAAGTAATGCAATATTTTGACACGATGAGGCATGTAATTGTGTATTTATGCATAAAACCTATATATTTCGTAAATCCACAATTTGAAAATTAAAATAAATAGTTTTTTTAGGGTTCCGTATCCAAAGGGTAAAACGGGAACCTATTACTACGACTCCGCTGTCCGTCCTTCTGTCTGTCCGTCCTTCTGTCTGTCCGTCTGTCACCAGGCTGTATCTCATGAACCGTGATAGTTAGACAGTTGAAATTTAACCAGATGATGTATTTATGTTGCCGCTATAACAACAAACACTAAAAAGCAATAAAATAAATATTAAAGGGCGCTCCCATACAAAAAACGTGATTTTTTGCATTTTTTATAGATAAAAAAAAGAAGAAAGAAGATTATGAAATGTCTAACTCTTAACGTAACCCAAATATTCATACGTAATAAATATATTTCATTTATTTCATTTATTTCATTTATTTCATTTATTTCATTTATTTCATTTATTTCATTTATTTCATTTATTTAACGGTACGGAACCCTCCGTACGCGAGTCTGACTCGCACTTGGCCGGTTTTTTAACTAATTTAATTTTTATTGTGATATGATGACATTTTCGTGCAGTCAAAACTCTTTAACTGTGTATGTGTTGCACATTAAAAATCATAAATTAACAAACAATACGGTAAAAACGCGCACGGTCATACTTAATAACAGTACATACCGAGCATATGCATTTAAGTAATATTCTAACTAGGATTACTAGCATTATTAAACCATACCGGCACTGGTGAGGCGTGGAAACTGCTGATGTTTTGTGTCTGTTATCTGATCATCATCGAGATTGGAGAAGATTTTTTTCAAGCCTGTATATACCGCTATCGATGTTATGCTCATCACGGCCTGAAAAATAATTTCATATAATAAAGTTATGAGGAGTGTGAACCCACACCTTTTCAAAACACAGTTTTTTTTTATACAAAAGGCGATAATGATTTCCACCCCTTAAATGTTAACCGATTATGACAAATTTTTGACAGGTTGTCAGCCAGAACAAAATCTTGGTCTATACGTTTTGATACTTTCACTATAATCAATAAATTCAGTTTTATTGTGGTTTCAGTATTTTCATAAAAAAGAAATTTCGTAATTATTGGACTTACTTGATCTTTAATCAATATTCGAAAAACGTTTAGGCCTAGATTTTGTTCTAACTGACAACCTGTCAAAAATTGTTCAAAATCCGTTCACATTCAAGGGGTGCAAATTTGCGCGCCTTTTGTATGAAAAGGGTGGATTTTGCCGTTGCTTCACAGTCCTCTTAAAGAAAATGCCAATTTCTTAAGGGGCGATTTTTAAATTATTTATTAAGTTATTTCTTATGCCCGTTACCAATATTCGGAACACGGATAGCTTTGTTTGCTATCCTACTAATATTATAAATGCAAAAGTTTGAATGGATGTGTTTGTTACTCAATCACGCCAGAACGGCTGAACGGATCTAGATATATAGTTTGGCACACATATAGACTAAAGTCTGGAACAGCACATAGGCATCAGTGGCGAAGCGTCAAATATTTCCTAAGGGAAGCCGGAAGAATTAGAGCGTAAGTACGTGCGAGCTCGACATTTAGTTAGAGTAGCATGGACTTTACTGACAGCTAACCGTAGCTTTCTAACTGGGTAAAGTCGTGAGGAATCGGCTTGTAGGCAGGCTTCGCCACTGATAGGCATAGGAAAATTTAAAAGTTCCCGAGGGAATAACTATCACCGAAATTCCGGTTGTAATTTGACATATTTTATATGCGGCAAATGTCAAACTAATAATATTTAGTAACCAACTGTATCTACGTTTTGAATATTGGGAACGGGCATTACACGACAGTCGATTCTGTAATTAGATAATAACCCGCTATTGATAAAATCGGCGCTGATAAAACTTACTTCTGGCGCTAAATAATGCACAGCCATCAGAGGGTTTATTGTAGCGTAAGACACAAGGCCCAGGTTGTACCCGATCTTTTCTATTAGTGGGTAGTCATGCAGTATGGAGCCGTATGGCGGGAACCCAGCCAGGACGCTGTGCCATACCGCATGAATCAATAACAGCGCGTTTGATATGACGATGGTTATAATCAGGAACTTGCCAACAGCCCCTGGAAATAAAATTAATACCACATATAGTTCAGATAAAATACCTAAACACTGCGCCTAAGCCGTTAGACCTAGCCACGACTTTGAGTTGAACAGCACGTCGCACGCTCGTCGGCAAAGTCCTAATGCACGTGCCTACTTCACGGAAAATGAAAGCGATAATTGGTTTCTGTACTCCAATAGGCGTGTTTCCGGAAAAAATCGAATTGGGCCGTCATTTACATTATAAAAAATATTGAAAACATGTTTTTTCTTTTGACAATTAAACAAAAAATGAGGGAGATATAGTGCGTTGAAGTTCCGCGTGACGTCACGACTTTGTACACTTTTTACCATTAAGTGACGTTATTACCGTGAAAATACGGAGTAGTTGTAGAACTATTTATATGGTAGTGTAGTAGTCTCTCCGTCATCCGTGAATCTCCATTCCAGAGATTACTGACGGAACGAAGTAGCCATAGTATTATTTGTATAAACGCTTGCGCACTGCGTCCCAACCGTATCCGAACCGAATCCGAGCTGCGTACGAGAAGTGCGGCAGCAGGGCGGCGGGGGTGTATGTGGCCGGGGGGCACGGCAAGCATCTCGTTTAGTTCAAGGTGGCAGTTGGATCAGAGATCGGACGATGCGTAAGCAATATCCGAATTCGGTCCAAGATTTCTAGATCCGTATTGTTCGGACTAGTGCATAAGCAATATCCGAATTCGGTCCGAGATTTCTAGATCCGTATTTTCACGGGTTCGGATCGGATACGGATCGGACGTAGTGCGTAAGCGCTCTAAACGTCACTGCATACAGTTCTTTGACACAATTGTATGAATCTGACATTAATCTCAAATGAACCAAGACGAGGTCCCGAACTATCTCTATCTCCCTCCCTCATCTATCTATTTATCACAATGGTTGAGACATTTTTTAAGACCGACAGCTTGTGTTCCATGGTCGCCTGCTCAGATAACGAAGCTTGAGGTCGTGAGTTCGATTCCCGCCAGTCACATACTCCACTACAAATATTTCACTTAAGGTGTGGTCGTTATGTGTTTCTGCGGTCCTAGCATGCCAGACACGGGGATAAGTTAAACCCGTTTATCTCTCTGACTATCTCTTTCCCCTGCATTAGTACGAGAGAGACGCACTTAGAGATAAGACGGGGGGCCTTGCTAGGGCCGCTGTGTGTTGTTTACTGGACCGCTAGCACGACCTGCCCGCGAGTCGTTTGTCGCTCAGTGCGTCTCTGTCAAACTAGGCAAGTACACGCACTGAGCGACAAACGACTCGCGGGCAGGTCGTGCTATACGTGCTGAACCAAGACATAGTATAAAGAGAAGGAAGTAGGTTATCTTCATACAACCGCACCGCGCGCGGCTTGTATGTGTGCGCCAAAGTGTTTATGCGTCGCCGCACGCACACTTAAACAAATCTCGACCCACTTAAATGAGCTTAGTAAGGGGAAACGTAAGTAAGTGTGCGTGCGCCGCGCGCGGTGCGGTTGTATGAAGATAACCGACTTCCTTCTCTTTATACCTACTATGCCCAAGATACCTTTGTTATCTTAACAACGGTCGTTGAGCGTGACGTTATTTATTATTAAGTATTTTATTTTACTTAGGTTTACAATAAACTGTACAGACTGCGTACGTATAGTAGTAATTATTTTTCTTGTCCCGATCGCATTCGCTACTTATCTGACAAACAAAGCCGTTGTCTTTCATTGTAAAGTGTAACCGCTAATCTCTCCTTTGAAATAGCAGGTAAGTAGTTACTGCAAACACTTTTTCACACAAAGGGCGTCTTTATGTCTAAGGTAAAAACGGTTCGCAGTAAAACACAGAGCATGTCAGGTGTTGAATATTTTGCATTTAAAACGGTTCCAGATAATGACACCGTTTGTGTGTAATAGTGTTTGCAGTTACGACCTTCTATTTCAAAGTAGCGATTTGCGGTTACACTTCACAATGAAAGACAATGGCTTTGTTTGCCAGATAAGTAGCTAATGCGATCGGGACAAGAAAAAGAATTACTACTATAATTGTATTCTTGGGTAAACATATTAACTTGCTTACCTTTGAATGTTCGTGCGTTCGGAACTTGAAAGAGCGGTGCTATTAAGTAGAGAAGAAGATATACGACGGATAGGCCGAAGGGGCGTATTGCCATACCTGAAATGATAAAAATAGGTCAATATCAATCTGACATCATCAGGTACAAATTTAAATACCTATATAAACAATCGACATGGTAGTTTTAATTTAAAAATATCCTGCGTAACCGGAAACCGCGGTATAAACTCCACTTGCAAATAAAATGCAACGTTTATGTCGTAGTAGTAGCTTTCTATCACTACGCAAGAGAAGCATTGGTTATAAAAAATTGGCCAAGTGCGAGTCGGACTTGCGCACGAAGGGTTCCGTACCATTATCTATAAAAACGGCAAAGAAATCACGTTTGCTGTATGGGAGCCTCCTTCAATATTTACTTTAAACTGTTTTTATTTGTTGTTATAGCGGCAACAGAAATACATTATCTGTGAAAATTTCAACTGTCTAACTATCACGGTTCATTAGATACAGCCTGGTGATAGACGGACAGACGGACGGACAGACTGACAGAGGGACAGCGGAGCCTTAGTAATAGTGTCTCGATTTACCGTTTGGGTACGGAACCCAGACGATAAAAGGTCTTAGTTTAGGCTTAGACCCCTAACACCCGTTGTTCCTATAATATTCAATCCGTGGATAGATATGCTTACCTACCAGTTAAAAATTTACACAGTTTGTATGCAGCAAATGTCAAATTTTTAAGCCGTAGTAACCAATTTTATCCGCGGGGAGAATATGCAAAACGGCCGTAAGCAGATCTGAATCAATATCAAACCCTATATAATGTGCGAATTATTTCAAATTGCTTTGTTAGCAAACGTCAGGGATTTAATTTTCTATATGCCTGATTAACGCATAATAAGACATTTTTCACCCCGGGAATAGAGATAACTAAACGCGAACAGAGGTCAACAAAAGCTTCTAACACATAGGAAGGAGCCAATTCCATTATAAATAAAAATAAATAAAATCTTTATTGATAAACTTATTTGACATTAAAACAACTAAACACTAAACATACTGATGGACAAAAATAACACACGTGCCTGAATTAGGAAGTTCCTGTGTTTCAAGCGAAAAAGGACTTGCATAACTATCTTAAACAATCACATGAAAAATACAAATAATATTCTCAGTCGTTAGATAAATTACAAAAAAGAAAGGACAAATAAAACATAACACAATAACAAAATACCAATAGGCAGTGTTATGAACTTAAACATAAAACAATATTCATTTCAAAACAATGATCAATTTCTCTGTATCTTCGTAGGACATATTTTGAAGTGCTTCTTGGAGAATTTTCTTAGTATTGTTATAACTAAGAGGATATATGCCTAATATTATGTTCACAAGATAGAGAAAAAAAAACGGGGAAAATCTTTTTACTCAAATCGATGTAGTACCAAAGTAAGGTCTAAAGTATAGATAAATAAATACCTAAATACATAGGAAACATCCAAGACTCAGGAACAAACATTCGTGCTCATCACACAAATATTTGGCCTTACCGGGGATCGAACCCGGGTCGAACAAGGCTAACCGCGCTGCGTCAGAAAAATAAAAATGTGCACGAAAATATTTTTAATAACAAGCTATATAATTGGCGCTTCAGCCGAAAGACTTCCACTGCTGGCTTTCGGCTGAAACGATAATTGGCGTGGCCACAAAATGCCAGTGTAACATTTAGCTGAGGTTTGTTCCACTCTGTTTTATATTTCGCCCCATTTGCCCGCGCCCCTGACGTTCCGACCCATGGACGGCTCGTATTTGGTGCATTATCTATAGCTGCGCAGTAAAATGCATTATTGTAATTAAATATCAGACTGGTTTTATATAGGAATATGTCAGGCCTTTTTCCGACCCCGTTAGTGAGGAATTCCGACAAAACCAGTTTACAGAAGTAAATTTATACAAATTTTCCATCGACCTCATAAAAAAGAAGCAATTCTCAATTAGTCTGAATTTACCCAACTGAAGAAAAAAGGGAGGGTGATGTTTGTCACGAATAGTATGTAATTATGTATTAGATACGTCACTCAAAGGTTAACTGGAATAGATCCCTTAAAGGGCGTGCGCCTTTGTTCATCTCTTGTAGATATTATTACTCTTTCTGTTTTGTAAAACACTATTTTCCAAATAAAAACTCTTGGTTTTTTTCCTGGGTGCTTTCTTTTTTCAACACATCCCATAAAATACGTATATAAGCTCGTATACATAGATGACGTCATACATGTACAGAACTTATTATATCTATGGGCGTATAAACGAGACTAGGATTATTACATTTTTCATACAAAAAAAAAAATAACAATATTTGGAAAAAGAACTGGGGAACTTTTGTTTCGAAAACCTTTAATAAGAGTATACAATTTTAATCCACTTTCTTTGTCGTTTAAGATTATTAATGGCGCTTTATTAAAATTGTTCACTTATACTTTAAGTAGGTATTCTTTTAATATTGGAAAATTCCATATTGTATTTTAGTACGACAAAGTTTTATTACTTTATACCGAAACGCTTTTACCCGTAACTTCGAATGTGTGGAAATATATATTTAAAATATAACGACCAGCCATGAAAGCTTTATAGACAGACAATAGTACATTGTGCATCTAGGGCCGTAAGAAGGGGATAACTAACGAGAGTCTGTTAGAAGCCCGACGCCGATAGGCGAGGGCTTTTATGACTCGAGTTTGTTATCCCCTTACTGCCCGTGATACACACAATGTTTTTCATCACATTTGCGAGGAAATGAAATAAAAATTAGACAAAAAAGTATATATATTAATTTTATTTCCATTTTACATCGTGAATTACCATCAGGTGGGTGTTCATAAACTGAGCGTACGTTGCGATCAGCGCGGGGCAGCTCCGCCGACCTGGCGCACTTAACTGCCCGCGGGAGTTCGAAACCATACAAAATCCATAACTCCCTAGGGAGTTATGGATTTTGTATGGTTTATAACTCCCGCTGACGGCGGGGCGTGTAGAGGAGCTAAATCGGCCATAGCTGATCTATACGCCTGCGTATAATAACACCCTTTCCGAGCAAGTGTGATGAAAAGATAATTACTTTCGCATTTAAAATATTAGTACCTATGGAGTACGGATAGCAAATTTCAAAATAAATATTATTATATGTACCTATAACACCCGTGATGTTTTAAACCCTAATCTAATTCAACCAATTACATAAGTGTCAAAACAAAGGACAAACCTATAAGAATAATAGTATAAGGGTGCCTTTCCACTGAAGGGGAGCGGGGCGGAGATGAGCCGAGCTAACCAATCAGATTGCTTTATCATATTATGTCAAATATTTCAATGACATACGATAAAGCAATCTGATTGCTTAGCTCGGCTCATCTCCACCCCGTTTCGTTTCAGTGGAAAGGCACCTTAAATATAAATGTTTCTTCGTGACGTAAATAATGATTATTTTAGTCGATTACAGCGGACGGTATGCAATGCACCTATGCAAATATAGAAGACTAGCTTATGTCCGCGACTTCGTCCGCTTATTCGTTTACTGCGATTCCCTCGGGAACTGTGCAATTTTCTGGGATAAAAAGTACGCCCGTCTTTTCCCCAGCACTAAAGCAGATCGTTGCTGAATTTCGTCTTAATCGGTTGGGCGGTTAGGCGATGAAAACATACAGACAGACGGAGTTACTTGCACATTTATAATATTACTAGCTTTTGCCCGCGACTTCGTCCGCGTGGATTTTTTTTATCGCTGTTCCCTCAGGAACTGTGGATTATTCCGGGATAATAAGTAGCCTATGTCCTTTGCCGGCCTCTCAACTATTGTCGGCAATGCTGGCTGGCAAGATTTTTATATTTAGAATAAGGAATTTTTCTGAATAATTCTAATTAGTCCGTCATTTACATTATAAAAAAATATTGAACACATTTTTTCTTTTGTCGATTAAACAAAAAATGACGCCGAGATATTGCGTTGAAGTTTCGCGTGACGTCACGAGTTTGCACACTTTGTACCGTTTACGACTTATGACGTCATAAGTCCCTACACCCGAACTTTGACGCGCGTTATCTTTGTCAATTTTGATTGGTTTGATTAAGCAAAAAATACGTGTTCAATATTTTTTGATAAACTAACTGGCGAACCAATAAGAATTTTTCAGAAAACTTCCTTATTGGATAGATGGTTTGTTTTTGTCCTCGTGTAGAAGTGGTGGGTTTCCTTTGATAGGAGCTATCGTCGACAACTATTGCTATGCTAAAAATCAAGTCAATCAATCGTACCGTTTTAACGTGCAACACTAACAAACAAAGAAACAAACAAACACATTTTCCCATTTATAATATTATAGTAGTTAAGGACATGGATATATGGACAGGCAAACATTAGCCATCACGCAATAACGCAAATATTTAATACTATTAGCTGTTAGTAAGTTGTGCCAAGGGCCGCTAGTGACTTGTTTACACGCCTGTGATAATTGCACTGTATTATTACATGATAATGCAACATTAACTTAACACATTCCCTGACGTATGTATACATACCTATAACAGGGAAGGGTTTAGGGCTCCGGACCCCCCCCCCCATTTTTTGTTGGTTGTAATGGCAACGAGAATGAACGAGCTCTTAGAGCAGTATTTTTGTTATCCCCCCCCCATGTTAAAGCTATAGCTACATCCGTGAACATTAATACGTTAAGATGCTGACAAGAACCAATGACCTTGAATGATCGGTGACTGTCTGTTTGCACCGGAGTGAACGAGACGCACTGTGCGGTTATTTGTATGGGGAAAATCAAAACGGATGAATTATATAAGTAAACACACTACACGTAAAACGTAAGTTAATCAAGTTTTTAGTATGGGCGTGATGTAATAGTGTTATTAATTATAGACCCATAAATTGAAAAAATTAAGACATAGAACTGTTTAACGAGAATTTCAGACGTAACTTCACGATTTTTTTATATCGTATAAGTTTCATTAGATCGTGTTTTTTTAAATAGTTAGCTTTTAAATAATATGAGAGAGAGAAACATTTATTCGCACAGAAGACAAACAGAGTTATATAAATATAATTAAAAACAATACAAAACAAAATAGTTTTGTAATATAACGAATATATATTTTTTTCGCCTTGCCAAATCAAATAGTTTTTGTTAAGTCAAAGAACATTCTGTGATTTAAGTAAAGCCGATTTAGGTCTTGTCAGCGCCTTAAGGAAATTTTTATTAGATCCCATATCATCAAATTAGGACGCAGAAACAAAGTCGCTGTCTTAGGTATATTATTCTGGGTTCACAAAACTTTTGTATGAACAAAACCGTTTAGGGTTATTTCCATACGTGTTATGCAAGCTACCAAGAAAAGAGAAAGCCTATCTGAGGCGCTTTAAACAAACAGATTCATTCTTTCTGATATTAACATTTACTAGTTTCAGCAATTATAGGTGTCAAAAGGTAGCGTATGTAGGTAGGTAATGAGGCGAACAATGGAAATGATGTCATCTTACTGGGAAATCAAATCACCGTGAGCTGTCATAATTCGCGTGCGATACAATCCTGGATCTGGACTGAAATGTGCGCTAACGCTGACACAAATACGAGTTATAAATACACTGGAATCTTTCAAAAGCGGGAACCATTCCTTAACGCATTTAATACTCTCTCTTGTATTGTAAACAAGTGTTACGGTGAAGCTTAATTTAGAACCCTAAATAGAGTAACGTTTAAACATATTTGATTATAAATTGTATGGCTTCGCATTTTTAAATTAAACTATTACTGTAAAATTATCTTATTCAAAATTGTTTTTTGATTTAATAATGTATAAAGTTATCCTTTGCAAACATTGTAAATTTTAAAAATATAAGTTCAAATAAAAAGTAAGGCGATTGATTATAATATGGAATATGGCGGTTGAAAACAGTCTTCCGCAGGCGGTTGAGTTGTGAGGAACGAGTGATTGTACTTGGAGGAAATAAAGTGAAAAAGTATTGTGGTGGTTTGATTTGACTATCTCTTAAAATAGTAGGAGTCTACTTGGTTTTTCGGACATATAAAATGATTAAAATGTACACATGATTGTTAAACATACCAGAATATTCAAGAGATTATCTACCATTTTACCAGTTTTGCACGTGTCTCGTATGGAATTTTATACATATTGTATAAAAGGTACTTATCAAAGTTAAAAACAAGGCCTTCGGCATTCACGAATATGAACCAAACAATATTACAATTAAAGAGATCTTTAAAACTCGAGGTTTTAAGCATGCAATGATGAGATCATTGGTTAACGGTTATGTAGGTTGCCTACTGCCTGTACCCAGTTTAAGCAAGTGACCTCGTGAACCAGACGTCTGATAAGGTATTCGCGCTGAATCAAACGTGTTGTCAAGGCTAATGACGGACACCCTGACAATAAGATAAATAAATAAAACAGTAATAAAAATAAAATGTTATGTTCATTCGTTATTAGCTATTTACTTAATCATCATCATCCTAGGTACATGCGCCACAGAATGCTGGTCACTGGTAACCTCTTATAAGTTTAGAGGACTGTGTGTGAACCAACGGCAAAAATCACACTTTTCATACAAAAGGCGATAACGATTTCCACCCCTTAAATGTTAAGCGATTTTGACCAATTTTTGATAGGTTGTCAGTCAGCACAAAATCTAGTTCTAGGTATACGTTTTTTTGAATATTGATTAAAGATCAACAAAGTCAAATAATAGCCGAAATTCGTTTTGTATGAGAATACTGAAACCGCAATAAAACGGAATTTAATGATTATAGTGAAAAAAAAAAAGTATAGACATAGATTTTGTTCTTTTTTTTATGTCATTGACTGAACAACGAGCTGACGGCCCATCTGATGGAAAGTGGTCACCGCCGCCCATGGACATCTGCAACACCAGAGGTGCTGCCAATGCGTTGCCAGTCTAGGGAGGATGGGGAATGAGGATGGGATGGGGATGAGGGAATAGGCCTCCGGATCTCGTCACTCACCGTACGAAACGCAATAGCAAGCTATTACTTTACGCCGATATTCTGTGAGAGTGTGGTACTACCCCGGTCGAGCCGGCCCATTCGAACAGTAATCATCTAGTGAGGATTACCGTTTGGCTCTACCACTACAAAAACTGTGTTCTGACTGACAACTGACAAGGGGTGAAAATCGTTATCGCCTTTTGTATGAAAAGCCGTTAGGTTCACACTCTAAATCAACACAAATTAAAAACGCAAAAAAACTACATTACAAGTTCTTAACTCATGGTTTTACCTAGCTCGGATTTACTCAGGACCTACCTGTTTAAATACTTATTGACAGGGAAAAATGTGTTTAATATAATTAAAAGCAAAGCATTAACGACAGTAACACGTTGAATGTGTCGCTGGTAGTGATTTCATTGTATTTCCCAGAATAAATTCTGTGTTTTAATATAGTTGAGTGGCAAGTTCGTGTAGTGTAATTAAGCGACGGATTATATGGGGCTGGGCGGTGCGATGCGTGAGTGTAACGATTACGTCGCAAGGGAGTGCTCGCGAATATCCTAATGCATATAAACTAAACTACTTATTATACTATTTCTAGCTAGTTGACCGAGCTAAGCTCCGATCTTTTCATATAAAAAAAGAAAAAAGATCGGGTTAGAACACCCCGCATTATTATTTTTTACCAAAATAGAACGATCTGTATCAGTTTCAATTTTTTCATGCATTTTGCCGAATACTAGGTTGGGCCTCATTTTCATTTGAACTAAAGCTGTATTCTACTGAAACCGTTAACTTTCTATCATATCTAATATATGTACCATTTAGGTTAGGTTAGGTTTGATATATACCAATACTTTTATACTATATAACAGAAATGAATGCTGGCAGTAGGAAATAGGTTTCCGCCAAACACACTGTTGTGATACCGTCCGTCAAACGGAGGGGTACCCTTATATAATAAAAACAATACAGCGACACTTTGCTTTCAGCAGTTTCGTACTATTTTTTTTTAATATGATGAAACGCTTCCAGAGCGTTAATTACCCATAATATAGGTACATCGCCCGCTTTGAGACAATAAGGTTTAATTGAAGGCTTTTGGGGAAGCGGGTGCGGTCCATTAGTTCGGCAAACATCGCCTCTACACATAAAAAGTTGCATCGCCCAGTTTTTTGTACAGCTTGGGGCTTGACAATATACGTAATATAATAGTGATAATAAAAAAATCAGGGGACCATCTTTACACAAATCGATCTAGTCCCAAAGTAAGCTCTAAAGGCTTGTGTTATGGGTATTAGACGACAATATACATACTTATATAGAGAAATAAATACTTAAATAGGTAGGAGACATCCAAGACTCCGGAACAAACATTCGTGCTTATCACACAAATATTTTCCCTTATCGGGGATCGAACCCGGGACGCTAGCTTCGGAGGCAGGGTCACTACCAAATGTGTGATATGTGCTTGGGAGTTGTATTTTGTTCGTAATTGCATCTTATAGAGGTGCAAAGGTGATGCGAGGTCGGCGACTGACCGCGTTACGCTCGGAGAAGCGGTCGACGCCTCTACCACATGTAGATACAATTCTGCGGGATATGTTATTATGCCAGCTATCTAGACGTACGGTAACCTATGATATCATTAGAAATGAAAGCTATTAATAAACTTGATGCTTTGGAAAAGTACTTTTAACGCCGACAACGTTCATCATATTGTTAAAAGTCAAAGAAAATTATATCGTAATACCGAATTTCTAATTTGATCACATACAGAATGATTAAGTATTCACAATCTACCACCTAATAAGTGTTCTGTTGACCTTCAAATAATCTGAGAGCCATCGTGGTTATAAACAAATCAGCGTCATACATTTAAAATAGAATTCTATCCGTTCCATGAGGACCGGTAACAGAAATTAATATTTTTTTTTATATCTGAGCCGGCTCCAAATGTTGGGCCAACATCAGTGAAGACAAGAGACGCATTAATACGTCAGAAAGAGATAGAGATATTATGTGTCTCATTCTTGCGCATCAAAGCGTCGCGCGAGTTGGCCAATTGTTTATATCGAGACGAGCTTTCCCCTTCGCAAGGCGAGCATAAATCTGTCCACACAGCTAGGGAGTTTCCCATGACTTGCGCAGGAATAAACAGAGGGCCCGGCAGGTTGTAGTGTTCCAAATCGTCGGATTTATGGGCCACGTGGGGATTCAGGTCACGCAGGATTTACCTCCTTTACGAGTATGGCACTCATTTGACCTACTCATTTTCATGATCTAAAGCTTAACGAAATGAAGCTAAAAGGTCGCGTGAATGCCGTATGAGCATTGTTGTTGCTAATGCTATTCTCATTATCCAATGAAATGGCGACTAAGAAAATAGATTTGAACAGTCTCGACTTGTGTCCAGAAATATTCAGTTTAATGCATGCATCATCTCCATTACAGTGAGAACTCTCAGGTTATGTGGACTTATGTGATAATAACCCGAAAAAACTCACTACTCTTCAAATACAAATTGTTTTCAGCTGCTACTGATAAATTCACAAACAAAAGACGCGTGACCGGAATCGGGTGAGAGTTGCGTGTTGTGAATGGCTTGCAAATTTTGTGATTTGGAAGGGCTCGCGGGCAAGGCCACGTGAAGTCGGTCAAGGGGGGAGAGCACAGCGCTCAGCCCAGCCCTCCAGCCAGCGGCGCGCCCAGGGGAGGACTTACTCCGCAATGCGACGTGTGCTGAGCTGACATATGGGTCGTGCATCTACCACGAAAACAGCTGTGCTTACAAGAATTGAACTGACATTTGCTCAGGGTGAATAACCCTAGATTTACATTGACCAAGTGTTAGTACAGTTAGCTACATGCTTCAGAGTAACGGACGACCAATGTAAATCGAGCCATAAGGCTCCCTACATACTGGCGTTTGTTCAGCGTAGGCGTTCGTCGAACGTTTGCGCAGTGCAGACGCCGCGAAAACGTAAAGCATAAGTCGCGTATACGCTTGTACACTGCGCTAGCATTGCGCAAACATTGGCCGCACGATCGCGGTATCGTTTCGGTGAATCACTATCAAAATAGATACCGACGAGGCAGGCGCGTATTGTACATAACGCTGCGCTAGCGTTCCGTGTGGGCGACGGCGACGTTATCCCAGGCGTACAAGCATTTCCGCGACTCGTGCGTTGTTTTGTTGCGGCGTCTGTGCCGCGCTGTGCATTCGGTTATCAAACTCCTACGCTGAAAAAACAACAGTGAGCCCAAGGCACATCTAACACGATGCAGATTTCGCGGGTAAAACGAGCGAGGGCACAATAAATCAATCGGTCGACACAGGCGAATTTACACGCTCCATAGGTATTTATCGCGTGATATTTATCAAGTAAGGGAGCAGCTCTTCTGCACGATTCGTGATATCGCCATTCTACACGCTCGATTCCTGTACCATTACCATGAGTTGCGCGCAGTTCTCGCTAGCGTAAACTATCGCTCGGTCCTTTTTAGGGTTCCGTAGCCAAATGGCAAAAAACGGAACCCTTATAGATTCGTCATGTCTGTATGTCTGTCTGTCTGTCCGTCCGTATGTCACAGCCACTTTTTTCCGAAACCATAAGAACTACGCTGTTGAAACTTGGTAAAGTAAATGTATTCTATGAACTGCATTAAGATTTTCACACAAAAATAGAAAAAAAACTATAAATTTTTGGGGTTTCCCATACCTACTTAGAACTCAAACTTATTTTTTTTTTTCATCAAACCCATGCGTGTGGGTTATCTAAGGATTGATCTTTAAAAGTGATATTGAGGTTTCTAATATCATTTTTTTTCTAAACTGAATAGTTTGCGCGAGAGACACTTCCAAAGTGGTAAAATGTGTGTCCCCCCCCCTGTAACTTCCAAAATACGAGAATGATAAAACTAAAAAAAATATATGATGTACATTACCATGTAAACTTCCACCGAAAATTGGTTTGAACGAGATCTAGTAAGTAGTTTTTTTTTAATACGTCATAAATCACGGAACCCTTCATGGGCGAGTCCGACTCGCACTTGGCCGCTTTTTAGTTGTATCAGCAACAAGCAGCATTTCCCATAGATTTCGATAGCGAGAACGGTTTGCGCAAACTCATAGTAAGGGCTCTGGATTACGATTCAAACATCGCGATAACTATAGTGTGTAGCATTCGCCACTGGTTTTCTTATTCCCCACCTACTATTGGCATTACCTATAGGTATAAATCCTTGTCGCTGAAGCGCCCAACTTCTACGCTTCTACTAACCATAAAGTGTGTTTTGATTAAGGCGCTGACAAGACCTAAATCGGCTTTACTTAAACAGTTTTGTAACAAAAACTATTTCTAAATCAACTTATGGGCCTATAACTAATCACTCTATTACGTCACGCCCATACTAAAAACTTGAATAAGTTCATATTTATACGTATATTAATAATTCCGACTGCGCGGATTAGTTAGAGCAGTGTAGAATATTTTTCGCTATCAATCATACCTACCTACCACGTGTTTTTCATTGCCCGTACACTACCTATACACATGTATTCACAAAAGCCAAACCCGAAATCGTGACGAATAATTCGCCCAATGTAAAACATGAGTCTGGAAAAAAATGCTATTACGTAATAGTGGATTTTAAGTATAAATTAATGAAGCTGGTATTGTCGGTGAGTGGCGGCACCGGCTTGTGCTGGCGGTGCGTTGCGTCACTTAAATGCGCGCGAGTTGGGTAGAAGCGCCTTGTAGTCGAGCTATTAGTAGTATTTTGACTATTACAAAATTTACTATTAACATCAGCATTATCGCATTATCAAATATAGTAAAATTTTTGTTGATTAAGATTAGACTCTACAATTGAAATATATGCGTAATAACGATAATTTTAAGTGAAAGCTCAGGAAATACAATTAGTATTACTGGCAGCAAAGCACATTTGATGTAATTTTTCTGTCTATAAGTTAAAATGTTGGTAGGTACTTATAGCAGTTAGTTTCACATGCATATTTCATAATTATTATACCTAGGTACTTACTTTTCACCCTATTCATACTTTCAGCTTAACATTAAATAATTTGACACTTTGTTTGGTAATTTAATTTCACTTACGAAAGTCACCAATTTAATTTGACCTACTTTTAAAAGGGCATGTTGAGTTGAATAAAACTTTAGGGTCAATCATATACTTACAAATTCCCTGCCTTATTCAGTTTAAAATTTTAACAAAACCTACTGGGCTAGTGCTAGTGAAATTGAGGTGAAGTGCACTTTAAATTTTGACTAAAACTACAAATTATATTATTTTGGTTTTTAGTTTGTAGTGTAAGTATTTAACGCCAATTTACTATTGAGGTATAAAAATTCTATGTACAATCAATCTAAGAAAATGGTAATTATTTATTTATTTTTTGATGATAGGTATTTTAATTGTGACCTTTGAACTTAAAGCTAATGGACGTAGTTTAGCAAGAAGGATCCAAACCAAAATAATTGCCATTAATAATTAAGTTCTATGTCATCAATATAATGTCTAAAATCCTAATAGGTTTTATTGTGGATTGGATCCTTTTCCCTAAATTACGGCTAAAATAAGAAAAACTTACTGAGTAGCAGACCAGCAGGCAGCACCAGGCGCAGTAACAATGCTACTAGGTATAATCCTGCCATTTTTCAAACTGGAACAAACACAAGTAAATTTTAATCTCAGAAATGTCTAAAGTAGTTATAGGTTAAAACATCTTCTTTTATAATGATTATGCATTAGATTAAAATCTCTAGCATAAGGTGCATCTACCGTTTCATAATTATTTTTTTGAATAACACTTAAGCTGATATCAATAGTCTGCGCTTAAGACTGGAGGCTTCCACACACAGAAACATGGAATGGAAGCAGAGCAGGTCGGAAGTGGGCCTGCATATAAGCAATGAATGTCACAGAAACAATATGAAAGCTTTCCCATCAACCTGCATGGCCACCACGCAGTCACTGGTGTGAAGGCTTCCATTTTAGTTCTTGTGACACTGCCAATGCAGGCCTGCTTCTAACTTGCTCCGTTTTCATTCAAGGGTTTGGTGTGTGGAAGCCTTAGCCTTGTATTCCAGGGGGATAGCACGACATGCCCGCAAATCGTTTGTCCCTCAGTGCGTCCCTGTCAAACTATTAAAATACGTAAGGGACGCACTGAGTGACAAACGACTCACAGGCAGGCCGTGCTAGACTTGCAGGAAAGCTTTGAGAATGACAAAATGTAAACTTGTGTATGTTATCAGTTTTGAGCACAGTATTGGCTGACTTAAGGGCACAGTTATTGTATAACTGCTTACTATGTCAGAGGTCATTTTTTCAAATCCCACTAGGGGCACACTTTGAGTGATAAGTAGAAATGTTTGTACCCAAGTAATTGATGTTTAGTCTTTATATATGTATTTATTTATCTATATAAGTATTTATATTCTGGTCTAGTAACTATAGTAAATGGAATCCGGTAAGGGATTAGGACAAAGTGTGTAAGTGGCCAAAATAACATTTATTTGTAAATCTTTTTCCTTCTAGGAACTATGAAGTTTTGGACCTTTGGAAGGACTACATGTAGCCGAAACCAATACACAGATGCCCTTAAGACAACTTTAATTTCAATGTGATTTGACACCTATTATTATTTATTAATAACATAAAGAAAAAAAAATAGACTTTATAAACATTTTAAATTAAAAAACACAACTGGACACTGATTATGCACATATCAGCTATAAGCTGCCTGTGCATAAAATCTATAATAATAATAATAATAAACAATTGTAGTTTACTTTCTATATTAATATTATAAAAACTTAAACTAAGAATTAAGATAAATAAAGATAATAATAAAAGAGGCATCCAAAATAATGTTTTTAATAATGTAGATTATATAGTTTCTCTTTTTTCTTCTATATATTTAAAATATTAGTAGCAGTTTAAAAAAAAACTTCAACTTCAATTGTTGCTATTTCTTAATACTTTCTGATGTGACATGTGTAAGAATTATTTTAGGATAATTTCTTCGACGCGTAATTGATGAAACTGCAGAAAATATGATGTAGGTTTTAATTTGATTGCACAGATATATCTCCAAACAGGATATGTAAACAGTGTCAGGTAATACGTAAACACATTTTTAAAAGACACGTGTTGTATGTTAAATTAAAAATAGCACCCGAATTAACTGCCAAATTCATTTCTATCTTTGAAAAATAATATTGAACGATAAGAAAACTTTAAAACTCACTAAAACATACCTTAATAACGAACTGCAAAGTAGAGTAAACAAAAAGTCATGTAACTTCAGGGCTACACAATCACTTTAAACTTAAAGTTATTTTTTGCAAGTCTCTGATTAGACGAATTTGCATAATTATCACACATTTTACGACATTATCTACATTTTTGAATAACAAACAACACAACCGACACCATCCACGCCCAAGATGACACTCACAAGTAATGTTGCCACCCGCAGATTTGAAAAGCTACCAACACCATTGTTTTACCTAATAGCAACGAAGCAAAAGGAGGGTTATATTTTTCGCGAGCGAGATTGTGATTAATTATTTATATTTGTTAATATTATATAATCAAATCAAGTGATTAGTTACCAACTAACTGTCCGTCTGTCACAGCCAATATGCTCCGAAACTACTGGACCAATTGAGTTGAAATTTGGCACACATATGTAAGTCGGTGACCGCAACACGGGCGTGTAACGTAAATAATAGTAATTTTAAACATGGGGGCCACTTTTGGCGGGTAAATTAGAAAATTAAAAAGAAAATGCAAATTATGGCGTATTACATAATAAATGAAAGGGCATACCTATAAAAAGTCTATGGTATTTAAAGTAACAGGAATTTTTTCAATATTTTTACATATGAACGGAATTACCTTTGCAAGGTCGTATCACACTTGATGGTTGCACATAGATAAGAGATTGAGAAAGTTTTTTTTTTGTTTTATTTCATAGGTAGGTTGTAAATGGTTACCCGGTTATTAAAAGCGTTTTTATTTATTTTTAGGGTTTCGTACCTTCAAGGCACCGTCAGTTTTTCATAGGTACGTAGGTACGGGACCCTCGGCGCGTGAGTCAGACTCGCACTTGACCGGTTTTTTATTTTTAGGGTTCCGTACCTCAAATGGAAAAAAGGAACCCTTATAGGATCACTCGTGTGCTGTCTGTCTGTCTGTCTGTCTGTCTGTCTGTCTGTCTGTCTGTCTGTCTGTCTGTCTGTCTGTCCGTCTGTCACAGCCAATTTACTCCGAAACTACTGGACCGATTGATTTGAAATTTGGTATACATATGTAAATTGATGTCCGCAACAGGGATGCGTAACGTAAATTAATTAATTTTGAACATGGGGCCCACTTTTGGGGGATAAATTAGAAAATTAAAAAAAAAAGTTGTGCAACTGAAATCGTGTGACATATCAAATGAAAGGGCTTATTGTGGGGATCTTAAATGTATTTTTAATTTTTAATTTTAAGTAAAATAGTTCAGAAGTTATTTAGGATAATAGGTGAAAATTGACCATTCCCCCCCCCCCCCCCCCCTTATGTCCGAAACTACCGAGCCTAAAATTTTGAAAAAAATACAAAAAATAGATCTTTACCTATAGAATACAGGAAAACCTATAAGAAGTCTATGGTATTTAAAGTAACATAGGAAATTTCAGTTTATCATGTATGGAACGGAACCCTCTCCACGCGGGTTTCACTCGCACTTGACCGGTTTTAATATTTTGGATCATAAGGCTTCTCGAGCGCGTATAACCACATACCAAGGTTTTGTCATACTCAAATAAATGATTTATCAAAGCACAAGAGACGAACAAACAAAAACAAACAACCATACCCACGTTTACATATTAGATAAAGGTTTTAAATTCATAATTTCAAGGGTTTATGGAAATTCGTTACCTTTTTCTCATATTGAATTTCTATAGCCTATAATCTATCTGAAGTTGCCCTTAATATAATATTGAAAACCGCATACAAATCCATCTAGTAGTTAAAAAGTTTATCGCGCACATATTAAATCAGACAAACCGATACATGTATTACATTACTTTGCATCTATTTTTTTTTAAATGTCTCTCGGTAATCATCGCATTTCCGAATACAAACAAATGCAACTAATAGAAATCCGACGACTGACGAAATAGACAATTGAAGCAATATTTTTTGATCAGTGACAAACGATCAAATCCTACCAAAAGATAATTTTAACACATATTGGCAACATTTTTGGTGTAATGATGTCTCGGACATTAATCGGTTTTTAAATAAAATTAAATGTATAAAAGTTATGTTAAACTTTTATATATTCATGTAGGAGTAAATATATTGTATATTGTTTTAGGTATGTTAATAAAATCTTTTCATAACATATTATGGTGAAGTTCAACTTATACAGGTTTAGTCGATTTTATTACAACACTATCCATTTTATTTTTATTGCGAATTAATGGCGTAGCCAGGTGAGTTTTCTTGTTTATTTCTTTTTTCATAGCGTTCCATGGTATTCAATTGTTTTGTCTAAATGTTTTTCGACAAGCAAAATATTAAATCTCCATAAAGTCAAAATTTTTTCAGCTAATCTGTTTTTATTGTACGGAAAACCATTCTAACGAGTAATGAACACGTATTGGATTTGTTCCGAATTTATTCGCTAGGATCATTGTCATCACTTTCACTTTTCACGCGTTTTAGTGGTTCTAGTGTGCATACGCTGCATCGAGCCGCAGTTTCCATGGATGAGTGAGTTCTTCGAAATTTCGCAGCGTTTTTATTGGTTTCATTGTGTATATTTATGACAAGGTTACTTACTCATCAGAGTTCACTGATCGTTTTACATTAGCACTGATTTTAAAGAAACTTATTTTGGACGATTTGCTGTGTAAAAATACTGTTTTTTGTCTTTTCAGCACCATGTCGACTGTAACGAAAATGACCCGCACGGTTAAGAAACTGGAGGTGCCCAGACCATTGAAATCAACAACCAGTACTGCTCATAACCGCAACTCTGTATTGGATGTCAAAATAAATTCCGGTTAGTGAGGCTTTTTTAATTTCCAATAAGATTATTTCCAATAGGTCCAAACCCCCTTTCCGCAAATCTGTATGTTGTGTCATTAAGACTTAGTGTACTTTATTTTATTGTTCACTTTCATTTTCAGTGGATGATCTCATAGTGTTGACGGAAGCAGTGGCATATGAAATGATGCAGGGTAACTATGACCGTACGCTTCACAGCAATGTCTCAACCATGTATTCGAACTTAAAGCTTTATGGGGCTCAGCTTGAAGCACTCTACAAAGATTTTCTTGATAGGTTAGTTTCTGGTTGACGTTTCTTGTTTATGGATATGAAACCACTTTGTCATTCATTATTGGCTCATTTGGAATACTATAAGCTGCGTTTTATATTTCAGATACTTTGTTGTGTTCCGCAATGGTTCACAGGATGAACGTTTGGATAAAAAAACAAGACTGCATCTTCTTGAGTTGATCGAGCTGCGTGCTAAGCAATGGCAGAGTTCAGACTACATGAGTCAGTATTATAGGCATCGTGGCACACATGCAGAGGTAAAATGACAACATGAAGTAGTCAATCTTTCTTTATTAACACATGCCATTAAATTTCGTTGCCATTTGATTAGTGTAGGAAGACACTTGTTTATTTGTTTTGTTATCTTGTCTTAATTAATTCGACTTAATTACCAAGTGATAATCAACGTTTCATCATACATTTATTATGATGCCAAGTGCCCCATTTGAGAAGCACAGTACAGTCGCAGCAGTTATCAAAGTCAAAGTCAAACTATCTTTATTCAATTTAGGCTTTTATAAGCTCTTATAAAGGTCAAGGAATGAATCTACCACCGGTGCTTACAGTCCACAAACTCCTTGATGTTTGTGAAAAAGAAAAATTTAAGCTCTTAGGTATGTCAGTAACACTATCCATTTCATCTAAAATGGAAGCCATTTCGATATTTCAAATTAGACATGACATTTTACTCAACATATTTAGGGCATGCTATGCGGGGTTTATGTGGCTTTCAGATACTAACATTGATATTGCCATTCAAACAATACTGGGCTTTGTATCAGACATCGAAGTATATTTAAAATTAATTTAATTGGGACACGCTCGCCCTGAACTCTAGATATAGCTTTGCCAGTAGTGACCATGTCCCTCTCGTTCAGCCCCAACAATAGAGTAAATATTAAGTGTTAACAAAATTGGATATTCGCAGCCATTACTGGTGCCGACGATGGAAGGCGCGGGGTCGGGCGGCTCCGTGTCCCCCACGCTGGCTGCGCCTGTTGAGCCGCCCGCCCTGCTCGCCCCTGGTGAAGTCATCAAACCCTCTGGAAAGTTCCCGAAGCCCACCAAGATCCCTGGCAAAAACTACTCCAAGGATGAGGTTGTCATTAGAAATGCTGATTCAGGAAAAGGTAACATTTTCAATCATAATTAATATTCAAAATATCAGAAAAATATTTGAGTAGGTAAAATATGACAGATAGTTTGCATGATGATTGTTTAGGGTTAATAAATCTGGGAGAACAATGCATGATAAAGTTCAATGTGATGCTTATCTGTCTGTAGTTTTATCTTTTTTGTTGATGACTTATGTTAGTGTACGGTGCGGTGCCTGTTGATAAGGAGACATTTAAATTAGTAGAATGAAATGATGGTTGTCCATTTTTACGATCTATAGCACATTTCTTGTGTGACACACGTGAACGCCTTCCTGTCTCACACAATTATTATTATGATGATGAGGTCAGAGATATTCCTCGCATTCGTTCACGCGTTATTGTTTTTAAATTAACATTAATATAATAATAGATTATAGTGTAATCTTCAAACATTGCACGTTAAAAGTGTTATTGAGTGCTGATGGTCTTTTCATTGTAGGTACTATTAATAATTTCATTATTATACAGAAAATAATTGTAATGATTGAAAGTATTGAATCTATTTTTAATTTATTTTATTTCAATACTGAGCAGAATACAATCTCAATCTCAATCAATGATTGCCTTCCACAATGTTACAGTATAATTACTTAAATTATGGGCCCTGTTGGGTATAGCAACAACGGGCAAGAGGAGGGCTTGTTTCTGTATTTCTTTAATTATAATTCATTCGGGTATTCATAATATATATTATACTAGTGGACCCGCCACAGCTTCGCCCGCGGTATTTGTACCGACTGCAGCGCCATCTGCCGGGCTGATTTGTGAATAAAACCATCCAGCACGTCTAGCACGACCTGCCCGCGAGTCGTTTGTCGCTCAGTGCATCCCTTACATATTTAACTAGTTTGACAGAGACGCACTGAGCGACAAACGACTCGCGGGCATGTCGTGCTAGCCCCCCAGGGGGCCACCCAAACACATACAAAAAAAATCATTCAAATCGGTCCAGTCGTTTAGGAGGAGTTCAGTGACCATACACACGTAGAATTATATATATGGAGCAGAAAGTCTTTTAAAGCTTTGTATAATCATTACACACACTATTATAGAAACCTACATTACTTTTAAGATTGGTAATTAGATTTGGCATTGTCATACTTTATTCTTATTACTAAATTGAAGTTTTATTAGGTACACCCAGTTTCAGAAATGTTTTAACTTATATGTATATCGTAACGAGACATAATGACGTAACATTTTTAAAATCTTAAATAGGTACATACATTGATTTAATATTATAATTCAATGGGTCCATAGGATGTTTTATAAACTGCCATAATTGGGTAAAAAAATTGTAATCAAATGGTGACTTAAGTTGTGGGCACAGTCGCGATAGTTGAATGCAGCTGATGGTGACCCGAAATGCGGGCCGATGTGACGCGGTGGTTGCAGCGTGAGGCGGCGAGTCTGAAGTGTGTTGTGGTTTTGCAGTGATGGGTATCAAAGGCAGGCGGGTGCACATGATCGAGGAGCTAAGTGACACGATCATATCGTTTCAGCGAGGTATGGACGCACGGCCGGTGTGACGCGCTTGCATGGGTTGCCGGGCTCTTGTGAACATGTCACTTCTTAATGCTTCTGTTGTATCCAGGGTTCGAAATTATCAAGATAATTACGCTTCTTGATAATTATCTGATAATTATCACCAGTATAAGAAATTCATTTGTTATATTGTTTAGTAAGAAATTCCGATGTTATGTATAACAAATTCTAAGGCTAGCCACTGACCTACAATATAACTGTGAAATATCACTGGTTGCACAATTATTTGATCTTCAGTATTCGATATTGACCGTCAATATCATCTACGGATGATCAATATAATTGTGCAACTAGTGATATTGCACAGTTATATTGTAGGTCAGGGGCTAGCCTTACAAAAAAATTAATAAAATTCGTTCGGATAGACGCAAGTGCGGGGAAATAAACGTTCGAATACTTCGAATACAGTTTACTTTCACGAGCGAAATTTTTTGTTATTATCAATCGATAATTATCATTATAATTATTTTTTCGAACCCTGGTTGTATCATGTTAACTATTACCGTGAGCCTTCTACCTATTTGGAAAAATTAACCAATTGGGATGTCTGCATGCGGATTGAACTAACAATAGTTATAAAGAAATGTTTCATGGACGATTAACAAGAGAGTACTTCAAAAAATATTTTTCCTGGTCATGCTCATGTTTCACTGCAATTAATCATTGAAATCTTTGCCACCTTGCAACTACTTAACACCATCAAACACCTAACTAATGTCAGCACAACAAAAGTTAGTTCTACTATTTGAAATGTAAATTGATCTTTCCAGTGAGCCCCGGTGCAAAAGAACGCCTAGTTCAAATCACTGGACCCAATGAAGAAAATGTCAAGTGAGTGATATAATTCCGTAAATAAAATGTATCTGTAGGGTCTGTCGCACTCAGTGCCTAACTTATAGATGGAAACAATAATTCTGAAATTGTATCATGGATAATTGGACTCGATATGCTTTTATAAAAAACATTGTCACAAAGTTAAGTTTTTAACAAGATGGGTGCTAGCATTACAAACTGTTGAAGAGACATCTATTCCCGACCTCGAAGGCTATAAATATAAATGAAATGACTCCCGAAAGTTGTGCTTGTAAAAGTAGACGTTTGTTTGTAATCCGTTTGATCTGGCATCGCGCAGCGTGGTTAGTCGACGTCGAAGTCGGTGTTGTAGAGTTGCGATGCGGCGATCCCTGGGTCTCGATGGGCGTACCTACTGTGGTATACACTTAGATTTGTATAAAACTGTGGACATCATTGTTGACTTATATGCGTACTGATTTGAAAAAAATATACCTCACCGAGTTACTTGCCGGCTCTTCTCAGTAGAGGATTTTTTCCGAACCGTAAAAACCTACATTGAATAAAGATAGTTTGACTTTGATGGTGTTTGGTTGCAGCCACGCGAAGCACCTGATCGGCGACACGATCCGGCGCAACGCGTCGCCGGTGCGGCTGGAGGGCGCGCTGGAGGCGGGCGGCGCCGGCTCGCGCGGCTCGCTGGACTCGGCCGGCTCCGACGACGCGCCGCCCGCGCGCCGCGAGGTGCGCGCGCCGCCCTGCGCGGAGCGGGCGCGAGCGGAGCGCGACCGATCGGATTGCTCCCTAAAAAATATATGTTGCGTATTTAATTTTGACAGCTCGGGACCGCTCCGCTCGAGTCCGCTTCAGTGGAAACGCACCATTACGTTGCAATTCTATCTAGTCTGGCGTTGAAAGGGTATAGTTTAAGTGTATAGAATATAGTAACAAATAATCCAAGCAGAACATGCTCTATAGCTGCTACTGCAAAGTATTACACTCATTGTCGGGTCTCCGTTCCATACAGAGTGAAGCCAGGGGCGTATTTACCCTAGGGTCAAGAGGGCTATGGCCCGGCGCGGCAGGCTGCGAGGGGCGGCGAAGCCTCGCGACCTTACGTGGGCGCCTTTTATTATCAACCTTACCTAAAATATTTTTTTGGGTTCCGTACCCGAAGGGTACAAAACGAGAGACCCTATTACTAAGGCTCCGCTATCCGTCTGTCCGTCCGTCTGTCTGTCACCAAGCTGTATCTCGTGAACCGTGATAGTTAGACAGTTGAAATTTACAGATGAAGTAGTTCTGTTGCCGCTATAACAACAAATACTAAAAAAACAGAGTAAAATAAATATTTAAGAGGGCTCCCGTCCAACAAACGTGTTTTTTTTGCCGTTTTTGTAGGTAATGGTACGAAACCCTTCGTGCGCGAGTCCGACTCACACTTGGCCGGTTTTTATTACTTAATGGGGCGGCAAAACTTTAAATACGCATCTGAGTGAAGCATTCAAATAATACAATCGAAACTACATACATAACATCACGCCCGAAATCCCTAATGGGGTGGGCAGAGCCACAATATTACTGGTGGCCACATTCGATTAATTAGTCCTAAGATGGTATGATCGAAACTAATCGATTCGATACTGCATTCTGGCAGTACTGGCGGCTCAATTTGTCATGACAATCATAAGCGGATGAAAATACTACAACTATTTTGTAGATTTAACTAAAAGCATGTTTCTCAATTTGGTTTTCAGAAGTCTCCACACAACAATCGGGCCCTTCTGCATAGTTTCTCTACGAACGACGCCGCACTGGGGGAATATAAGTACACTGTGTGTTTTGGACCACATTCCATCAAGATCACGGGGCACAATTTGGATCTCGTCAAGGTACGGTTCCTTATAGTTAATTATTTATATTAAAATCTCGTCAATCGCAATCAGGAAAGACAAAATTCAAGTTTACATTTCCTTACGAGGCGTGTTTATCAACCAACGCATGTAGTACGAGAAACGAATGCATCATAAGCGATACGATCGAATCAGCAAGCTGAAGTGGCAGTGGGCCGGCCATATTAGCCGCAGAAACGATGGCCGCTGGGGTAAACTTGTTCTGGAGTGGAGACCGCAAATCGGCGAACGTAGTGAAGGACGCCCTCGGACTAGGTGGAGCCACGATCTCCGCAAGGTGGCTGGCAAGAGCTGGATGAGAGTAGCAGCGGATCGTGCTCAGTGGCGTGCAGTTGGAGAGGCCTATGACCAGCAGTCGACTAGAATAGGCTGTTGACATTGAAATATATAGTAAGGAACTGCTCAAGGCATTTTTCGCGATGCTTACTTATGAGGTGTCAGAACGCGAATCTGACACCATCGCAGGTTCAGTCGCATGTCGACCACCATCCTTGACGCATGCTTGACGCTCATTTAAGTGACACTGTTATAAGTGAAAAAATGCCCTCCCGCATCGCGCGGTGTGAGACCGCAGCACCACCGACCCAACCGCCCACAATGATATGATAGTGTGTGAATCAAGCAACATTAGACTTTTGTGTGTACGCCGTAAGAACCAAGACTAGTAACGCTGGCGTTTGACAACCTTCTATGAGACTTGTTACAAGAAATTGTACTGATAGGCATATCCTTCTTTTGAGATCTTTGGCTGTTGATGATGACGATGATCTGTATTAGTATACCGTGGTGTCGTTGTCCGGCAGACTGCGAAGCTGGTGCTGGACGAGTACTTCGAGAGCGCGGGCGCGCTGGAGGCGCTGGGCGCGGGCTCGGGCGACTTCTTCACGCTGTCGCAGCGGCCCGGCGCCGCGCTGCTGCTGCGCGACGACGCCGCGCTCAACGGCGACCACGACGACGACGTGTTCGCGCCGCCCGACCACTCTGGTACCGCACAACGCACGCACACACACACACAACACCCTCCAACCGATCGACGTACAAAAAAATCTCTTGTGAAATCAAAGACATTGCAATTGATACCTTTATTAAGAGGCCAGACTGACTATAATTCGCGGCACGTAAGTTGAACTTTGACCTATTATTTTTGGGATGGCACCCAGGACATTTAATAAATTACCGGTAGCAATTTTAAAATTAGAAAACGTTAAGGAATTTAAAACTGCGTTGCATAAGGTTTTAGCTTCTAAGGTTATTATTCAATACAGGATTACCTAAATGAAATTGTTTCTTAGTTTATAAGTACGAGTAAGTTGTGATGTGATACACATTACTTCAACATTTGCATGTCTTTGCGACAAAACATGTAGTTCTGTACCAAATTTAACTGTAAAACACCAACTTGTACCATGTTTGAAATAAATGACTGATTACTGACCTTGAATGCGCAGACCACATTTTTGGGTCTCAATCGAGGTGTGGTATAAGGTGCGACGCTTTATGTCCATACTTGTACCTGCGCGGACGGCCGCCATTTTAGTTCAACTTATGCGCCGGGGATTATACCAACGCGGCAAAAATCACACTTCATACAAACGAAGAAAACATGTTTACCTCTTAAGCTGTTAATCGATTATACCAACTTTAAAATATCATATTCAGTCTGGGGGGTTAGATCTAGGTTTATAGGTTCTGTATTTTTTTATATTGATTATGGCAAAAATATGAAACTTTTCAGCTAATCAAAAGAATAAAAACCTGTAAACTATACATTGTTCTCGACGATAACATGTTAAAAATGATTAAAATCGGTTAATGAACAGTGGGGTAAAAAAGTTTTCTCTTTATGGCAAGTATTCGGTAGTTGATCATCTTAATCTAAATTCAGTTAAAAATACTTTATTATTATCACAGGTTTTATTGCCTTTCTCGCATTTCTATTTAATTATACAGTATGTTCCCAAAAATTGTGGTAAGCAGAGGTCGACTGGTAGAGCACTGCAAGGTGTATTAGTTTCACCCTCATTTAGGTTCCTCGATTTTTCGTAGTTTACGCGTAATGGGATTTTCAAATAAATTCCTTAAAATGCGCGAAGATAAAATACAGTCGAGGCTTTGGATAGCGATTAAAAAAGAACTTACATAACTACTTTTTGAGTGAATCTGATACCCGTTGAAGTGCTCTACCTCTGGAACTCCGCTTGACACAATTTGGGACAGCCTGTATATAGTAACTCGTAAAAGTAATGCTATTTCTGTTTATCATTGCTCTGTTCGCAGAGCTGCGTAGTGATCGTCGGTGCTATCCTTAATAATGCATGAGAAGGCGATTCAATACATATCTAATTTAGCATGATTTGTTTTTGCTGAATAATGAGTGATATTTCAGTAGCAAAGAGCCTAAATTTCGATATCGACTGACTTAAGCATGTAGTTATCACGGTATGCAATATGAACATGGCTTCATCCTATGTGTCAGAATATTATTTAAATATCATGTTTTATAGTTACGGTAAAAGTTTCATTAAATGTATATGGTGTGGCAAGCATATTTATTATTTTATGTGCTATCCATATTATTATGTATTATTTTATTTTTCGACATCCGATCACATCGATCCACGGTCGCGGCAGCGGTTCTTCCAAATTTATCGCATTTTCATGAGAAACATTTATTAACAAATCACCCATAAATCACAGTTTCGTAGTGACGTTTATCCCGCGCTATACGACACCAAACACTATGGACCACGTCAGGTACGTACCTTTGTATACAATAGATCAAAACGGATGCTGCAAAGACTGTTATATGGACGACATTACCGTATCGGTTTCCTGTTTCTTTCTTACCGTATGACCTGTCGTGGTGCAGCGTAGTCGTTCGTCGTACGCGGTGTCGTGCCGTGGCATCGGTGTGTGCGTGCATGTGGCTGTGTGAGAGCCACTGACCTCTACGATATCCTTGGACTGGCGGTCTCCTCGCGAATGTCGATTTTTGTTCTGTGGCGCTTCGAGACGCTTTCCGTATATTCAAATGAGTATCTCGGAGGCACGCAACAGTAGCAGCCAGTGTCGCGGACGCTCAGCCAGTCCAGGCGTAGGGCAGCGCGCTAACGCTCCTGTGTCGCAGCGGCCGAGGCCGAGGGGACGCCGCGCCGCCCGCGCTTCTCGCGCGCCGCCTCCAGCGACAAGAACACAGGTGAGCGAGCGCACACGTTGCGATACCGCGCGCTATCCCCGAACACGTGGTAAAAGTGAGAAAAAATGCTTCCCATTAAACTGAAACTGAGCTCTTTTTGAATAAGTAAAAAAAAAATGCTTTATCGAGCACTACACTTTACGTCTTCATTTACTTCAAATTGAAACATTCAAATTCAAAATTCGTACTTTTCTCGCTTTTACATCAATTGGGATGAGCGTACGATCGGAGCGGCGGCGGGATTAAGCAAAACTGAAATAAGTTGCCCGTTATACCAGTTTACGCCCGCTAATTGTAATCTCTGTAAGTGGTTCGTAATAAATATCTTGCATTTCATTTAGAAACCTACATTTTTTCCTGTAAATTTTCTGGCTACAGAACAATAAATTTGAATACACTTATTCAATCTGACTAAAGGTGTGGTTAAATGGTCTTTGTCCAGTTCAGTGTGAAATCATTCATCATAACACGTGAATAATTATTTGTATTAATATTTTTTATCATCATCATGTTGCCTTAACTCTTATTTTCGTTCATGTCACGTAATCAAAGTAATAACATTAATAGTATGCAGAAGTCAGTCAATAACTAATGAATTTGCTTGCGATTTTAATTGATATAATGTGCAAGAATGCATTAATAGCATCCGCCGCTTTGCAAGAAAATCTCAACACTTTCAAACCATTTTCTTGTTTATATGTGTGCCAGGCACACGCTTTAACGTGTGCCTATTGTTTCGTAGAAAATCTACAGGACGAACAGTTAGTTACCCGAATGTCACATTTTGCATTTTCAAAACACCGAATACTAAACTCGTATTGAACCTACTTTAAAGAGTATTTTTCCTTCTCGGTTAGCCTCCCTTCCCTTGAAACAAAACCCACATGGAGAAATGATAATGAGAATTTCAGACTAAAGTTTTCTGTTAAACGTTGTAGAAAGAACTAAAATCTGTGAACTTGGTTTTCGGTGTTTTGAAGATTTGAAATCTAATAATAAGAGTTTCTTAATATCGTTGTTCGGGCAATTAAAAATTATGTCAAAAGTGATCAGAGAACTGCAAAACGCAGTATTGATTTTGTACGGAACAACAGCTGTATGTGCAGTTTTCGTTTATTTGCTAAGTTTTATATGAGAAGACATGAGTAACGGCTACGAAAGAGTATGAACTATAGCTAGGTACCGACATTCGTCCCACCGGATATTTGTCACTGATGGCCGAACTCACAAAGGCCACCCAAAATTATGTTCTATTAAAGTGACGTTTAAATATAGGTTAACAGCTAGTTGACGGAGACTTAACTATTTAATTTGGGATCAAATGCAAAAATTATAATTTGCTGTCGTCTTCTCGGTTGAATTTGATTGCATACCTAACGGCTCGGCATCGCTCCTTGATAGAATGTGGGCTCAATAGAAATATAAATATAATCAATCATTTATCTAGCGCACAGTACAATACAAAAGAAATAATAACAGAACACGTGGGCACGTGCGCTAAAAGCGATAATGGAATCATTATTTAAATTTTTCTTCAGTTTGCAGACAATCTCATAATATTTATTATCTATGTTGCGCTAGTTAAATTAAATAAAAAAAAAGTTAAGCAAAACACGAAAACCCCATAGAGAATACCTAGACTAGACGAACTATATTTGACTGACGAGTATTATGCATTTATACTTGATACGAAGTGAGAATGGACGTGAGTGAATGGCCAACACCAGACGGACACTCACTTGTTAAAATATATTTCATTTCTTATTTGTGAATGGCTTTTTAGGGGAGCCGATGCTGAGCCGGTAAATATGTGATAACCAAAAGGTCCTCAACAGGCAAAACGCTTAACAAAAGGCTCGAGTTATTGTGGTATACTACTGTTAGTAATCGTTTTGGCTTTTGTATGGAATGGATAGCAGTTCAATGTGTTAAAGCAAAATTATGTCGTGTTAAATACGTTCTTTGTTATGTGTGTGATAAATATGACATATATGCGTATTATATTATAAAATATTGAATATGTAATTACCTAGAAGATGATGCTTACAGATAACGAATCCAATCCAAAGCGATCCGATCGGTCAGCTCGGATCGCTCCGTTCCGTTTCAGTCGTAACGCACCCCTAAAGGTGAAGAGTTTGTGATTCTCGTATCAACGAGAACTCGTCTGTATCCCTCGCGGACGGTTCCGTCATCGACGGACCGCGAATGTTGGCATCATTTTCCGGGTGCGGTGCGGTTCCGTTCGGAGGCGGACGTCCCAGCTGACGTGTGTGTCTCGCAGGCGGCGGGGCGCGGCAGACGTACACGTACGAGACGCTGGTGCAGTACGCGGACTCGCCGCTCAGCAAGCTGCCGCCCGCCGGCCTGGCCGCCTTCCCGCCCGAGCTGGCGCGCAAGGTAACGCTCCCCGCGGCGCGCCGCGCGCCCGCGCCCCCCGCGCCCGCGCGCCGTCTGGTGGCGCCGCTGCCGCTGCGCGCCTGGGCGCCGCTACACCACCCCAACTACCTCGCCGCTCTCCTCTGCCGCAACTTCTACTGAGCGTGCCGTGCGGGGCCCCGATCGAAACTCGACGGGAGTACCGACGGTGCCCGCTTTCGGCTAAGATATCTCTTGAGCGATTATGAAATCGTGAGATATATCGGACCGGGGTTACCCGAAAGAATATTTTTTATCGCGACGATGATTTTATTTTCTTTAGTCGTTTCGACGAGAGCTAATTTTGTTTTATGCAGTCCGTGAAGGAGTAGAGAGATGGTCCGTTCCGAGCCGGCGTCTCCGGTTAGTACGTTTAGAGGCCGGGCTCGGGCCCCGCCGACCCTCGCGTCCGAGCTGAGTGGAGTGCGCGTTTGGTTCGCAGCTGGAGGGCGGCCCGGGCGCGTGCGCGGGCGCGGGCGGCGCGCGCGGCGCCGACGGCCGCTAGCGCGCGCCCCTCCTCCCCACCTCGATCCCACCCGTCTCCGTCGTCGGCGGCGCTGGCGGCCGCGTCATGTGCCGCAAACATCTTTATAAAAATGTGCTTTTATAAGTTTGTTTGTAATTTACCATTACTGCCGTATACCGTTGCCGCCCGACTCGGGGAGCGCTTGAATGTGTTCGACTAAGGCATCGACGTTTAGAGTTTAGTTACAAGTTTTCTCGTTCCTTGATGGGTAACAGAGATTAACTTTAACACCGGGTGAAGTTTGAAAGGCGTTGGACACATTCAAGCTATTTTCAAATCGTGGCATTTAAAACGATCTGCGCTATGCACTGAGCTTGTATGCTTCTTATCCCAACACATAACTAACCTTTGTTTGGCTTTGGTGCTTTAATTTTGGTGTACTAATATCATACATGTTCCTATATGTTGAATTCTGTATTTTCTTATGAATAGATAGGTAAGTGATTCGTTGCATTCGATTGGCTCTCAGCAGTAACACGCACGCTAAGTATAACTACCTCGAGCGTTCTGTGATTTCAGTAGAATAAGTGTTGTTTAGAGACATGAGACTGACGCTGGCTTTGCGTAACAAACTGGCTGATTGAACTCATGGTGGGCGCTCCATAAATGACGATGCCCGTCATTGCTCAGTGACTCTAGTATTATTAATATTAGATTATTAAATTCTAAACCTTTGCTTATTGATCTCGTTAGTAAATAATTATCAAGACTGAATACCAAATTATTAATGGTAGACATTTTTTATAGGTTTATTCAAATTGAATCCAATGTTTTTTATGAGTAGTATATGTTGTATTGACCGTGACTTGTTAAATTTTATATGGTTAAATTTACATGAAGTCGTGAATAATGTTATGAAGTGTTTACTTAACTCAATTTCACTAACTTTAAATTTATTTCGTTTTCATGCTACTCGCACAGAATGGGTATTCGAGAGAGGTTCGTTACAGGTAAAAGTTACGTATTTTTGAATTGGAGGTAATCTCTGGAGTTCAAAATTACAATGTTGACATTCTATTTAATGTTAATTTATTGATTATTGATATTATTTTTTATTTTGAATGATGGCAAAATTGTTCGTGTTATTTTCTTTATCCTTGTCATTTCGATTAATGTCTTAATAAAACATACAATTAATAAGTCTTTCCTTCTCATCGCTTACTAACCTTTAATTCTCCTTACCATTTCTGTTTGCTATAACTCTACATTCGACTGGGACGATGATGGAACCAATTTTAATTTTGAACAGCTCTGGTACATTCGACTTTTTGCTGCTTTACCCAATACTTTTTCCATCTTCGTCCGAGTTCTGAAAAATGCTTACTTGCATTGGTTTCTTACTCATAACAAGGCAAACAATGAGAGCCCACATTTCACGAAGCTACACACATGACACAAACACAAATAACAATTTTACAGGCAAAAACTGCCAATACAATGCAGATGTATGGGATCTGTCAGCACCGACGACAGATCCCATACATCTGCCTTGCAGTGTTGGCAGTTTTTTGCTTGTAGCATTGTAAATAAATTTTAACTTCGTGTAATGGGCCACAGCACGCTGGATACTATATACACGTAAAAAAAATCCAAATCTTCATAAGGACGTAGGACTCCTTAAATTAAATTTTAATTGTACAGTAAACCAGGGTAAATGAAATCTTTGGTAACATAAACCCCCCTTCAAAAATATTGATCTTGTTATGATTTGCAGTTGGCGGAAAGGTCAAAGAGAAGAATGAGATTAATTAACTCATTATATAATACAAATATTTATATATACCTAAGGCTATTTGACCTTTGACTACCCCGGTTGACTGGACGACTATAACGAATATGAAACTACATTGCACTGGTATCACACATTCAGGGTTGATCATTAGGTACTTGTGCATGTGAATATTAACAGATTGTCGAGCCAAATTGAATTGCATGTAATTCGGAGGAGGCCAGTCGAGACGAACTGCTCTTTAGAGTCTAATAGAAGAATCCAAACGTGAGCTTTAATATAATATAAACCCAAGTTACAAGCCGGGAACCTGCCAGTCTTATTGATTTATCTTCTATGCCGTTGTCTCGCCTTGCCTGGCCCGGTGTCATTGCAGGCGGCGCGACCGCCGCTTCGCGTGAGCGCGGCACAAACGGCGCACGGAACGCGTCCGGTTCAGCGACAAATGAAAAAGCATAGAAGTATTTCTTGTCACACAGACTCGAAAGAAGTCGAAACTAATTTACGCACCAATACCTAGATAAACTAAGGCTGGGTTTTATATAGAGATGCGTCCAGTCCAATTTTAGTCACGGATGTCGAAAAATGTACGGAATTAAATTGATCTGACGTTGGTTGGACCTTTATAAAACCTGGCCTTAATAATCTGGAAGTATTTTAGTATATAGGCTGTTTTAATTAGGTATTTCGAGATCCAATAGGATTTATATTAGTAATCTTGGAATAAAGCAAAGGATAGTTTCCATCTCAATCACGCGCCAAACGGGCACAGCTGGGTATAGATACATCCAAAAAAAGGCGCCGACCAAAGTCTTAACTGCGTTTCAACTTCTCTATATGGAATTGGAAATTACTAAACTCTACAAAAAATCGTAGAACATACATGGGGGTCAATCTGATACCCCTTGAGGTGCATTATCTTTCGACCTCCGCTTGACACTATTTCCTGGGACATCGTGTATAATAAAAACTAACCTTACGGGTTGTTTAGATTGATTTGTGGTCAGTGCGATACGAGTACTTACATTAGTAATAATAGGTACACATTGTACTTTCAATAATCAGTGTCAACAACTTTTAACCCTCCTACCCATCTTCACGATCGGTTTTTAAAATATTATGAAATGTTTAGTTTTTGAGAGAATTTCACTATGGCAAATAACATTTTAGAAAAGTAAGGGCTCTCTATTTATTCTTACAAAAACAATCGACAAATATTTAATAGGACAAGAGGAACTAAACAGCAAAATCTTGGTTTGTTTGCGTGGGACTCGGTCCATTCCATGTCTTTCTAAACGGTTTGGTCCAGCTTTCCTTTCGTACGGATCACGTGGAATCCCAGAATTATAATCAAAATCTTTGAATTTTTAAGTCAGTCAGTCAGTCGATAGACAATTTAATGTTTCAGAAAATCCGCGAATCTGAAGTGTACTTAGTGTTAATTTGAAACAAGAAACCTAGACACCACACCGTTCTTTTAAAATTTAATTTCTACCTACAGGTAAATTGAACAGATCTCTTGGTTGATCATTCTTTTATTGACACTTGTGAAAGAGTTTTTTTTTTGAACATACATAAACCCGTGTGGTCTCAACAGAGCTGCCTGGAGTTCGACAGCGCCAGCTACCTGAAGAAGGTGCGCGCCGCGGCCGGGACCACCGTGGTGGCCATGGACGCGCCCGACTCGCCCGAGCCTGAGTAACACCCGAATCAACGTGACTTCGTTCGTCGCCACGTGCCTCACACTCCACGCACACACCTTGGTTCACCTATGCCTACTGACTATGCAGGCATTGCCATAAAATGAGAGAAAGCACTGGTATAAGATTCACGGGTGGTTATCAGGGCGGCACTTGGCTGATGATGACGTCTATTATAACGCACCATTCTTCTACTTACAATATCCAAATTGCTATTGCAAATGAATACTTGAAAAACACACGGCTTTACTCACGATTTATTGTCAGAAATAGTCCGACATGTTTCGAACTCGATTGGAGTCCTTCTTCAGGGTTTTTCAAGTATTCATAATGTCTCACGAAAGTTTTAATTTGACTATTGCTATTGCAAATGTTATAGTGTAGATAAATATTCTGAAAAACGAGATCGACATGAAGCAATGCATTTGCATTCCACGGTTTTGCATGTTCTGAGCTCTGTTTACGATAAATAGTCTATGCTTTGCACCAGCACGTCTAGCACGACCTGCCCGCGGGATGCACTGAGCGACAAACGACTCGCGGGCAGGTCGTGCTAGATGTGCAGGAGTTGTTCAGCTTCGAGCACTTTCTCTATAGCAGGCAATCATTTTCTCTTATAGTAGGTAGGGTTTAGGTATGCATCTTTAACGAGACGCAAAACTAGCTAGTAGGCAGCCGGCATAAATTACCTAGGGGATATGTAGATGTAATGCTTTTTTGAACTTAATTGGAAAAAATCCAGTGTTAACGATTCTACCGGATCGCACTAAAACTCGCATTTTGTCTGGCTTTTTGTGGTCAGGTGGCGGGGCGTTGACGCACAGTAGACGTGCCTGCACTAAAACGAAGTCTGCTTCATACTCGTAACACCCAATATATAGAAAATAACTAAAAGTATTAGTAGACACCAAATTATAATTATTTGCCCAGTGGCATTAGGTATTTAATATTCTTATTTTTATGAAAATTTGCTATGAATTATGTCTTGGTGAAATTACTAGACCACTGTTTACAGCCATATTTGATCTCCTGAAAAATATTATCAAGGGAATGTAACATGTATCTACTCAAGACAAGGCGGCTGGTAGTGGTCCATTCCGAACGCATGTCGTACTATTACCTTTTCTAAGCTTCGTACCAGTGGCGGCTCCAAACCAATTTTTTTCTAGGACCTAATAAGCTAAGCTTTCTAGGAGTTTGCCAACAGTAAAAAAAAGATGCCGCTGCAGTATAGAGTTATAAGTTATAAGTACTAATGACAAGTAGCTCGTGTATACCCCATACCTATTCGTTCTTCAAAACTCACCATTTGCTTTGCTTACATGCCTTTACACTCAGAATATCTAATAGTCTACTTCGTAACATGATGCAAGTGAAGAATACTATATCTAGACGTTAGTAATCAAAATAACGTCAAAAGTAATAGCTGTGGCTGGCTTCCAGGTATTAAACTATAAATTAAGATATCAAACAGGATTATGAAGTTGACAAAACGATACGCGTCCGTCTTACGAGGACAGAGTACCAACGGCAAAAATCAATCAATAAAAAAAAATACTTATTGATTAAATAAGTATTAGGAGATTATGGCAAAAAATTATTTCTTAGAAAACACTTAAACATCAATATTTTTTGAATTTATTACCTGTCTAAGCCTGTAAGTAGGTTTTTTGCGAAGTGTGAATGGTTCTATACTCAGTGTATCCACTGGAATATTTATCCTGCAAAAAAACGTGCGGTGTATTGCCGTGTGAAGGGGCCTATATCAAAAAAGAAAAATAATCTTTTAATCCTAGATTGGTACTGTTAATTTTTATAACATGTTGAAAAAATTGCAAAATAGGTTAACATTTGAGTGCAGATTTCTCTTTTTGGTTGTGAAAAAAAACGGCCTTAAGAGCATCATCGTTAAGGCCGTAATTTTAGTACACAGATTAAAACTCCGGATAAAAATCAATGTAATACTGAGCCTTATCCGTTTTACTGGTTTGTACCTACATCAAAACTTGAGGTTGAACCTCAAAAAAAAGCGGTTTACAGGCCCTAACTTTTGACTGATCGACGCTACCACGACACAGAATAGCACTGCATGTAGGAGCCCAATCATTGGCTTTTTTGAATCAGTCCACTTAATTAACTTCTGTATATATTGACTAAAGGATCTTGTTCCGGATGTCAACGTGATTCCATTTTACTTTAAGGACGTATGCATGCATTTCTTTTGAGTGTCTTTGTGATCATTTTCAAACTAGTAACTAGTGTCTAGTCTTGACGAGTAGTTATATCGATTCTCACTATGTCATAAGCTATATCTATTTTAAAGAAAGCCTGTCAATAGTATTTTATAAATATATTTTAAATTAATAATTATTGTAGCATGTAGATAAATAAACTGAGATTACGGCAATGTTTTTAGGTATAGATTTAGCAGTAAGAGGTAGGCTGCATTGAATTCCGTCAAAAATTTTAAAATATATACCGTACGTTTGAGAATACCTTAAGGCTTGTGATACCGCAATTTCGCATCGCTTGCTGGTCACACGATGAAAGTAAAATAGAAAATATATATACAGGAATAGTAAAAAGTCGCGCGGTACCCTTAGGCACGAGCCTTTAGAATGGACAACATTTTATTTTTCTTGAGACGTGAAATTACTATAGACATATAAAGATTTTGCCTTCTGAACACGGAAATATATTTATTATAATTTATTTTTCATTATTCTAAAAAAGACATGAAAATAAAATTACCCATCCACTATTCCCATTTGTATGGGAGAAGTGTTAGAAATACGAAATGTTGCCAATTCTCAGACATATTCGGGTTTATATGAAATGACTTTCTTTGTCTGAAATGTAATTTTGCATGCCTTTTGGCAAAACAGTCCGTGTTTAGACAGTTGTGGTGACGCCTGCCTCTTGCAATGTATTGCTGTGCATCACACCAAATATTAATTGTTGTTTCATTTATAGATATTTAAACTAACAAATTTCTATTTTCTCTATTGGAGTTATTATTTTGTTTAACTAATTGCCAGGCTTTCTTCTTTTTACTAATTTTATGTTTTTGGTTATTTAACGATAAAAAGAGTATTTTAGTAAGACTGCTCATTTTTTTATTTTAATGCACATGTGGCGGTTATGATATTGAGCTATATTGAATTATAAAATAAAGTTATTGTTTTTCTTTGGTTAATTGAAATTATCTTTATACTTACACTTAAAATAATGTAACTTGGTGCTTTCAAATGGTAATATTATTGTCATAAAATGAAAAATTAAAATGTTGGTCATCACTATGTAAATATATTAACGTAAGGCAAAGCGTTATAATATGTAAATTACTACCAAATTTTCTAATAAATGAGCGTTTTATTTAATTTTCTACCAACTACACTTTAATTTCATCATTGTCCTTAAATACTCAAGCACAAAGTGGCACTTATTTGCTCTAGAGCAATAAAGTATACAAAATTCATTACTGCACTGCTTTGTTTGGTTAGTTGATCAAGAAGTTTACACCACCTGCCACCTATTCCGCCCATTCACAGTCCGACGGGATAGCTGACCAAATTTCTGTGGACTGTCAAAATATTAGCAAGACAGACCACATGTCGGTGGCCATATCGAACTGTGTTATGCTCAAAGTACTGGCTGAAAAGGTAGTAAAGGTTACTCAAAGATAAAAAAGAAATTGACGTAGTATGAAAATGAATTAAACAGACACAAGTTTTCTGTGAACATTTTCGGATGTTCTACTTTAGCTTCTAAACTGCTGGACCGATTTTAATAAATAGGGTATCTTAAGATTTGGGGAAACCTGCGAGTGTCATAGGCGATATTAAAATTCTAAGGGTGCGTCATACCAGGAACAAAAATGCTTTTTACGACGCTAGTCAGGTTTTAGTCTTTGTTACATTAACATTTTTTTACCAAATTTTATGCATAATTTAAAAAAAAAAAATATGCACTTCAAATCAAGTGATGTATTATTGCGCTCTAACTAACACTCGACGCAATAATTAATCACTTTCTGCTTGGTGCAACAATTTACTCAAATATTATTTATTATTGAGACAAATTCAGTCATCGTACTTGTAAAAAAAAAGTAAAGTAAAACTGCCATTAATAAAATTAGACTATATTTACACTAATATAATAAATACGTTCATAATCAACGGCTGTACAATAAATAACGTGGTAAATTGCCATTAAATTTTAGGCAGGAATTATCTAAAAATTTTAATGACATAATTTAAAAACTTTGGCAAAGTTCAACTTATTCGAAAAATAACTCTTAAAATACCAAGCCTAAGTTATAGCAAACAAATAACTTGACTGGTTGCTTAGATTTTGTTGAATCCCTAAGTATTGTTGATCTTTATTGTCAAAACAATTAAATAATTATATATCTGTTAACGTTAACGGAATTCATATTGGGTATTAATTGATATAAATTGGCAATTCGTGTGTATAAAAATAAAACAGAATAAAAATGCCAGCATATTACATTTAAGATAAGTCAAAGTGGAATGCGAGACGATTCTATTTAGCATGTGTGCAGGAATTGAAGAACAAATAAAATTATAAATTGTAACATTTAAAAAAATTGTTAGCACACTAGAATGTGTGAAGCTATTGTCTTAGAACATTGTAAATAACTATTATCTTGTTATTCGATACATGTGACGTAATTTGTGATTGACGGAACTGTGCACCGCACATACGGAGTCCAAGCCACCATAATACACAGATTGACTTACTTACACAAAATTAACACTTTCAACTTACAGCTAAGTACCAATGTACTATAAAGGTCATAGAATGATCGTTATAATACCCAAATCCACCTTATATTGTACTTATTTGGAAGCTTATTTCAGGCAGTGGTTAATTGTACAAATATTACAAAGGGAGTTCGAATACGACAAGGAATCATGATAAGTAGCTAAAAAACTTTTGATAGTTTAAAACCTTCTTAAATTTGATGCGTACGATATACTTGGCATCCGTACGTTTATACCTATAGCTTTAGGAATGTAATAATACTCTGCATAATACTCCCTAAATATTTAAATTATTGTTTTAGAAAAAGCCTACTCGCTACAGTGAATTGAACTCACCATATCGTCGGTGTTTTATGAAAGGGGCGAACCTCAGTACATTTATTGTAGGAAGATTTGTCCTTTATACAATTAACTGACGATATATAAATACTAGCTGCCTTACAAAAAAGCTAATTGCATGCATTTTTGTCTAAAGGTTTTTAACTTTTGGGTAACAGCCTACTCCGCGCACCAAACTGAGTTATCAGTAAATATTGATAGGTATTGATGAGGTATTGGCGGCATGAAGCGGACTTATCCCAGTTGTACCTACTACCCACTTTTTGAAATCTGTATTAAATAAAAACTGCCAAGGTCATCCCACTGGTTATGGGGATAGCTTTTCCCGATTATCCCCACTGGATATAAATGGGGAAAATGTTTCCCGAGGTGGAAACGACTGGGACTAGTTCAATGAAGCTGGCTTGTTTAGTAAAGCTACAAGTTACAATTTTACAAATAAAAATGGCAACACCGATGACAGATCCGCTGCGATTTTCACAGCAGTGCTGCCATTTTTAGCCATTACAGGGGCATATTCGCTATCCGGTGTGAGAGTACTGCATCATAGGATTCAAGACATCCTGCTGTTCACATGCAGGCTGCGACAACATTCACAACGCTGCAGTACGCGGCGGACGGCAACACCGACAGCCACGCGGGATAGTGAATGGGCCCTTTCAGAGGACTGTGAACCAAAGGCAAATCACCCATTCCATACAAAAGGCGATAACCATTTCCACCCCTTAAATGTTGACCGATTTTGACCAATTTTTGATAGGTTGTCAAATATAACGAAATCTAGGTGTATACGTTATTTGAATTTTGATTAAAGATCAAGAAAGAAATTAGTTTTGTATGAAAATACTGAAACCACAATAAAACTGAAGTTATTGATTATAGTGAAAAAATCAAAACGTATAGACCTAAATTTTGTTGTGACTGACAACTTATCAAAAATTGTTAAACATCGGTTAACATTTAAGGGGTGGAAATCGTTATCGCCTTTTGTATGGAAAGTCGTAGGTTCACACTCTTAAAATTGTAACATGTAGCTTTCCAATACGGGGCCCTCGTATCGAGGAGAGCGAGGCTAGGCGCGGTCGGCGAGCTTGTCGGTGATGCTGGCGGCGCGCGCGCGCGCGTGCGCCATGACGTCGGCCGCCAGCTCCGCGGGCGCCGTGTAGCGCGAGCGCTGGAAGCTGAACAGGTCCGTGATGAAGCCCACCGTCTCCGTCTGGAACAGTGCACACCACCCGATAAAGATGTTTCCATGGTAAAAAAATAGTAATTCTATTAGTAGTAATTCTGTGTTAGATTTAAAAAATATATTGAACACGTATTTTTTGCTTTATCAAATCAATCAAAATTGACAAAGATAACGCGCTCCAAAGTTCGGGAGTGGGGGCTCACGACGTCAGTCACTTAATGGTAAAAAGTGTACAAAGTCGTGACGTCACGCGGAACTTCAATGTACGTAATATGCGAAGCTGTGGCGGGTCCACTAGTAATACTAATAATCCAACATTGATTGAACACATTCGACACGAAGAATACATTTTTATCCCAAAAATCGTTATAACTATAACCGTATTTCACGCATACAAAGTCGAGGGCAGAAGCTAGTGTAAAATAAAATGTGGATGTCTTGTGGAAAATTGAGACACGCTAATATTGTTGAATGCTGCCTGAGGCCAGTTTCTCGAAGCATATTAGTCTAATAATATTGGTGTTTTGTTTAATTTTTTCTTTTATTTAACGAGACAAAAGAACCTAAAATTATTAGACTAATATGCTTCGAGAAACGGGCCCCTGGTGTCCCAGAGTGCGAGTGTACCTGGAAGGCGAGGCAGACGTCGCGCAGGCGCTCGCGCGGCCCGAGGAAACCCCACACGAGCACGGGCAGCAGGTGCTCCGAGATGGAGTAGAGTGCGAGTGTACCTGGAAGGCGAGGCAGACGTCGCGCAGGCGCTCGCGCGGCCCGAGGAAGCCCCACACGAGCACGGGCAGCAGGTGCTCCGAGATGGAGTAGAGTGCGAGTGTACCTGGAAGGCGAGGCAGACGTCGCGCAGGCGCTCGCGCGGCCCGAGGAAGCCCAACACGAGCACGGGCAGCAGGTGCTCCGAGATGGAGTAGAGTGCGAGTGTACCTGGAAGGCGAGGCAGACGTCGCGCAGGCGCTCGCGCGGCCCGAGGAAGCCCCACACGAGCACGGGCAGCAGGTGCTCCGAGATGGAGTAGAGTGCGAGTGTACCTGGAAGGCGAGGCAGACGTCGCGCAGGCGCTCGCGCGGCCCGAGGAAGCCCCACACGAGCACGGGCAGCAGGTGCTCCGAGATGGAGTAGAGTGCGAGTGTACCTGGAAGGCGAGGCAGACGTCGCGCAGGCGCTCGCGCGGCCCGAGGAAGCCCCACACGAGCACGGGCAGCAGGTGCTCCGAGATGGAGTAGAGTGCGAGTGTACCTGGAAGGCGAGGCAGACGTCGCGCAGGCGCTCGCGCGGCCCGAGGAAGCCCCACACGAGCACGGGCAGCAGGTGCTCCGAGATGGAGTAGAGTGCGAGTGTACCTGGAAGGCGAGGCAGACGTCGCGCAGGCGCTCGCGCGGCCCGAGGAAGCCCCACACGAGCACGGGCAGCAGGTGCTCCGAGATGGAGTAGAGTGCGAGTGTACCTGGAAGGCGAGGCAGACGTCGCGCAGGCGCTCGCGCGGCCCGAGGAAGCCCCACACGAGCACGGGCAGCAGGTGCTCCGAGATGGAGTAGAGTGCGAGTGTACCTGGAAGGCGAGGCAGACGTCGCGCAGGCGCTCGCGCGGCCCGAGGAAGCCCCACACGAGCACGGGCAGCAGGTGCTCCGAGATGGAGTAGAAGTGCGCCATGAACCCGTCCGGGTACTGCAGGTAGCGCCGCTTGGCCTTGATCACCGACCACACCGCCGTCGTCAGCGCCTGCCCATACCACAGAATAGATAATAGTACTAATATACAGAAGAATCACTCTCTAACAAAACGCATGAAAATATGCCTACTCATGCCTTCTCTCTCTGTCGCATAACACTTGCTCTTTGCAACAATCCATCCTGATCTGAAGCTCTAAATGCGACAGACCCTACTATACTTAAATGCCCTTGGCCTGAAGCTCTAACAGCAACAAACCGCCTAAAATTCTATATGTAATTACTGAACCTAGCCTAATCTAATTGAATACTAGCCAGAGAACCAAACTCTAAGCCTAAGTAAACTAGCTACCGAACCTGACTAAATTATTTGGATATATTTACTATAATGCCTTATCTACAGTTTATTTAACTAAATTAAACTACTGAAGTTTGGCTGAGTTTTGATTGAAAGGTTGGCCTGTGATCATTCTAGTGTGTATAAAGTAGGACCCCAAGTTATGAACCGTGGACAGTATCCCAAATTCTTTTTATGGAGAATATTATGGCTTCTAATTACTAACAAATTTCCTACCTGTTATCTACCTATCAATAGTTACAATAATATATTATAATACTATGAGAATTCTATCCTAGCTCTATCATTCTAAAGGCAGTTATATTAATCAGGGACAATATCACTATGATTTTCCTAGTTACTTAAACCTATTTCAGTACAAGTTAAAGTTTTAAGTTGATTTGACCGTTGGCAAGGTCGGTAAGTATGTATGAGCTCTTATGAAGATTTCTAAATTAATTATATGAAATAATCAGTATTTCAAATATAGAATAAGTTGTGATTGCTTTCAAATAATCAATTTAACAGTACAGATTGATTTTAAAGTTTAATTTATGTCGAAACATTGTAAGGAAACTTTCCATAAGATAGTTTAGCGGTTAATTGCCAGAGTGCCTCCTTACTCTAAGGAGTAAGGACTTCTTTTCCTAACTATTCCCCAACCATGCGGCCAGTTAAGAGTTGAAGGAATTTGGATATTACTGTATATGAAAGTAAGTATAACTAAGTCAATGATGTTCAACTCTTAGTTGAAATGGGTATTTTCTTTGTTGATTCTCTTATAAAACCAATCCAAATCCGTCCAATTCCTGGATAGGGTAAGGCCAAAGTATTTGTATTTTATATACAATTTATATCATAGTATTTAATAATCTTTAAATTCAACTTTTAATAACACTTGTTACCGAGTCAATTTTTCTATTCTTTAGGTACAAGTTCTGGTGTTCAGAACTAAAGGTAATTAACTACTAGACTATATTATATGTCTAGATATTTGTTCTTACTTTTCATATCTTTCGTATAGTTTCAAAATAAATTTATATTTATTTGTTTACAAGTAGGTCACCGACTCATTACTTGCTCAATTTTGCATCTACCAGCGCTTCCCAAACCTCTATCTGCTGAGAAGAAGCGCCGCAAGAAACTCAGCAGTTTGTCCTTAAGATATTCAACTGTAAGCAATCATAACGTCCAAAATCTGATACATAATAATTATATTTAGGTTCGAAGAGAGAGGCATAAATATATTATGCAAAACCTGGATTCTTAGGAGCTTTGTTAGGTTTAAATATATTCTCAGTCCATATTTTTAAGACTAGAATTTACTTCAATTTTCTAGAAGTTTGTTTTGTAATGAAAACAGAGCCTCAGACTTTATAGCTGACGAACAAAATGTATTATATTTACAGATTGATTTCAATTTCTTATTGAATATAGGTTTGTTTGTATGACAATAAAGCTGTGGTGTTCTAGCTTGATTGTTTCAATGATTATTCCAATGGATACTTTGAAGATGTGACATTGCCATTCTTTTCGTTGGGCAAGAGGCCACTGGCTTGCTATATGCTTCGCCCAGTATCATTGAGAACGATCATCTAATTGTTTTAAAATATTTGTTTATTAGTTAGACACTGAAACCAATCTTTGTAAATGGTATTTTCAATATTAACACATAGTAGTTCAGAGAGGCACTTATTTTTGATCACAAACAACTTCGATAATTTTCAATAAGTTATAAAGCACTGAGGATATATTAAACACAACACTTATGACGTATTTTCCAAGCTCTGGAAGGTAAAACTAGTTAAGGCTGAAACAAAGGGGTTAAGTAGGCCCTAACATGTATGCGAACCTAAACTTCTGTGATGACTCAAAACTGGAGATCAGATCTCACATTTAAAATCTAAATTCGTGATGTGTACTGAAAGGTCCTTACGGTGCAATAAGGAATCCTTCTAATGAACTAAACCAGTTGAGATGCGTCTGTCTCGTGAATACCTAACAGTAGCCCTGGACGCATAAAGGTTTTGGTCTATAATTCAGTGGGAAGGAAACGAATTACAGACCCCTACTATTTTCGTGTATATATAAATATATAGATAAGAGGAACTGTCTCTAGTCCACGCAGAACACCAGACTCTGGATCAGATCACTTGCTAGACCCTCACCGCTCCGAATGAACACGTGTCCTAGGCACAGTGAGTCTAAGATCAACAGCCCTCCGCCGGCCAGGATATAAGTTGATTGGTCGCTGACTCAAGCAAACCCCTATCTCTGAAATTCCCTGAGCTTCGTAATCTCCATTTAGGTATCCACTCAGAAAACCCGCCCACTTACAGGCGCACTCACCGGACTTCGAGATAATGCACTTTTTAATTACCCAAATGATAACTACTGAAAGCTAATTCTAATTAATTTACATATGTAATTATTTTACAGAAAACCCCCCCTTTTAAACACAAAGGAATTTAATAAACTATCCACAGCAAACAACTAAATAATAAATAAAATATCACTGGAAATTAATCCTTACATTTTACAAATAAACGTATCGTGCCTCGAAATACGGTGGTCCCAGTAATGGAGAGAACTTCAACAGTTGCCGAGCGCAAAAGTCAAAAGAATCCCAATTCCAAGCGTCCCTACTATTTATTCCATACCAGATGGGTGGCAAGGCTCACTAGTAAGTCTTCTATGCCTTTGGAGCCTTTTATGCACCCAAAACTACAATAAACCTTATTATGTGCTGTTAGAACTTAGATTCGTAAAACGCATAATTCATCTATTTCGTCCCATACCAATATTGCGTAATAAATATCAACAACTAATTATTCAATCTGAAACAAATCTAACCCCATACAAGTTAAGATTCATATTTGTTCAATGTTATATTGCACTATTAGGTAAACACGTCATCCTGTGTTGCCACTTTTTGAGTTTGTAGAATGACTTTGTGGAAAAAAGGTTTATGAAGCTATTATGCCTATGAGAATTAAACTAATTAAAAGAGTATTCTTATATTATTGTTGAATTAAATCTATATATTAATATTTCATAATTTAATTAATGCTTTAATAAATTTGTGTATGAGCCGGTAGTCAGTTTATTAACAAACTATCGGCACATAACCCCCCAAATGTATGCGAAGTCGGTCAACCATTTAGACGAAGCAAACATTTCTAATTCCTCTGCGTACACAAATTTATTTCTACTAATTTATTGACTCTTTCTCCAGACATGTAATCTGATGTAGTGTGTTTTTAAACCCAATGGTAAACAGATATAGCCGAAGTTAAAGGTCCCGGACTATGAGTATGAATATAAATATGAGTATTACACCAAACCATGAATGTGTGGACTACGTTTATTCTGACTAAACAAACACACGCAATACTATTTACAATGTATATTTACACCAAGAACTATGTACATAAAATAATAAGGGTAATAACTGCAAAGTTAGTCCCAGCATGAGGACAGTAACAGACAAGAAGACAACTACGCATGCGCGTCTTCTGTCGTATTCCATTTACAACGGAAACGGATACCATACCGATATAAAAAAGGCTAGTCGCCACATCAGCCCCCCCCGGAGACCTTTACGGTCGATAAAATTGCGGAAATCGCACGTGACGACCAGATCGTGTAACTGTAGGCGCACCTGGGTGAGAAGCACTAGTATGAGGCGGACCAGCTGACGTAGTGGTAGCAGGCTCATCAGTTAGGATGTAAGCTGGTTTCAGCCTATCGATCGAAACAGTTATAATTTTTCCTGCTACATCAACTTTAAAATATTTATTATGCCTTTCCTCAACTTTAAATGGACCGGTGTAAGGTGGTTGTAAAGATTTCCTTACTAAATCTTGTCTTATAAAGACATGGGAAGCCGTCAACAAATCTTTAAAAATAAAAACATTTTCCGAGCCATGGCGAACAACGTTAGAAGGCTGCAACCTTTTAATATGTGATCTCAACCTGGACAAGAAATCTGAATAATCAATAATGCGATTAGCAGATGGCTCGAAAAAGTCACCGGGAAGACGTATTGGCTCCCCGTAAACCAGCTCTGCAGTAGACGCGGATAAATCCTCCTTCCATGCACTACGTATACCTAACAGTACTAGTGGAAGGCTTTCTGTCCAGCTTTCGTTCGCGTGACACTTAATGGCCGCCTTAAGTTGTCTGTGAAAACGTTCCACTAGACCGTTGGCAGCCGGGTGATACGCGGTAGTCTGCAGATGATGGGAACCTGTCAAGACTGAAAGTTGATTGAATAGGTGGGAATCAAATTGTTTCCCTCTATCAGTCGTGACCTTCTCAGGACAACCAAAACGTGCTATCCACGAAGAAATGAAGGCTTTGGCAACACTTTCAGCTGTAATGTCGACCAAAGGAACTGCCTCCGGCCAACGAGTGTACCTATCGACCGCGGTAAGGCAATATCTATAACCGTCGGAAATAGGAAGAGGACCTATCAAATCTACGTGAACATGTGAAAATCGGGCTGCAGGAACCGCAAAATGCTGAATTGGCGCATGTACGTGTCGGGAAATTTTACTCCTCTGACACGGAATACAGGATCGCGCCCAAGTTCTGCAATCCTTCTTAACGCCGGGCCAAACGTAGCGCTCAGTGACCAACTTGATAGTATTCCTAGCACTAGGATGGCTTAGTCCATGCAAGTTGTCAAAAACTTGTTTACGGAACTCTGAAGTTATAAAGGGACGACTGACGGCCCCGGATACGTCACAAAATAACATAGATCTTCCAAATAGAACTGTTTGCAGTTTTAATGATGAACCAGTTTGAAGCAGTGTCTGAAGTTCCATATCCATAGCCTGAGAAACGGCTAAAGCGTCAAAGTCAAGTCCGTCAGTGATAGCGTCCGTTCTCGACAAGGCGTCCGCGACAATATTGTCTTCACCGGAAATAAATCGAATATCAGTAGTGAATTGGGATATAAAATCTAGATACCGGAACTGTCGCGGAGAACACGCGTCGAGAGATTTCCTAAAAGCCGATACGATTGGCTTATGGTCAGTGAGAATGAAAAAAGGTTTTGCCTCGATCATATAACGAAAATACTTTACTGACTCATAAATGGCTAACAACTCGCGATCATACGCGCTGTACTTAGTTTGAGCTGCTGTTAGTTTTTTTGAGAAAAATCCTAACGGCTGCCAGTTGCCTGCAACCTGCTGCTGGAGCACCGATCCAAGGCAAGTGTCACTTGCGTCAGTCACAATAGCTAAAGGGGCCGTTGAATCAGGATGTGCTAAAAGCGCAGCAGTTGATAGACTCTCCTTACAAGCTTTAAATACGTCATCCAGCGCGGGGGTCCAGTCGATACTGTCGTTGTTCTTAACCGACGACCCACTCAGTAGTGCATGGAGAGGAGCTTGTAACTTGGCGGCACTCGTAATAAAGCGCCTGTAGAAGTTTAATGCACCTAAAAATCTCCGAAGCTCTTTAATCGTTTTAGGTCGAGAAAACTGCCCAATAGCTTTGACTTTATCATCCATAGGCTTTGTGCCTTCGGACGAAACTTGGTAACCTAAAAACTCTATCTGTGGGACAGCGAACACACATTTGCTATTATTTAATAAAATGCCATGTTCATTAAACCGTTCAAAAACGATCCGTAGATGCCGCAGGTGCTCCTCATCGTCAGATGAAGCTATCAATACGTCATCTATGAAGGGAAAACAGAAATCTAGACCCCTAAGGACTTCATCCATAAACCGTTGAAAGGTTTGCGCTGCGTTGCGCAAACCGAAACTCATATACGGGAATTCAAAGAGTCCGAAGGGAGTGGTGATTGCTGTTTTCGGCACGTCCTCTGGCGCAACAGGAATCTGGTGATAAGCACGGACCAAATCCAGCTTACTAAATATCTTACAGCCAAACAGATTGTGCGAGAAATCAGCTATATGGCGCACTGGATATCTGTCTGGCACTGTGCGCGAGTTAAGTGCGCGATAATCGCCACAAGGACGCCATCCCTTGTCCTTTTTAGGTACTAAATGGAGAGGAGATGACCAGGGACTATCTGACCTTCTGGCGATACCAGCACGTACCATATCATCAAACTCCTGTATCGCGATTTTCAAACGATCAGGTGCTAATCTTCTGGGGCGCGCAAAAACAGGCGGCCCGGGAGTCGTCCTGATATAATGCAGCGTGTGGTGCTTACATTTTCGCTCTGATGGACTTCCGCTAGGGCGCATTACATCAGGATACTCTTGAAGTAGCTGGTGGTAGATGGAATCACCCGAAATAACTTTAATTTGCGGGCTAGAACATGCAGAGGCAACTAGAGCAGCTGACGTGAGCGACGTTATGCCATCAATTAAGCGCGAATTGCGAACGTCGACAAGTAAGTTATAAAAAGATAAAAAATCTACCCCTATAATAGGTTTGCTGACATCAGCAATTACAAATCGCCAAGAAAAGGAACGACGTAAACTTAAATCTAAAGACAAACTAATCCAACCGTATGTGGCGATCGTAGTATTATTTGCAGCATAAAGTTCATAATCCGTTTTTTGACGGCGCTGTGCGCGCAAATAACTAACTGGGTAAACACATAAATCTGACCCAGTGTCCACCAAAAATTGAACCTTAGATGTACAATCTGTTATGAAAAGCCGGTTTGTTACCGAAGCACACTCACTGGCCGCGTCAAGCGACCACTTTACAAGTTTTTTTGATAGGTACAAGGTGGAATGCATTTGACAGCATTTTCGCCAAACTTCCAATGATACCAACATTGCGCTCCGGCGCGACTTTGCGAACGGGAACGGCGACGGTTACTACGCGACCGAGCTCGGTCAAAGCGACGACCACGTTGCGTAGACAAAGCTTCAATTTTACGTGTCAGTTCGTCAATCTTTTGCTCAAACACATCCATCCTCGTAGCGGTGTGTGCGGTCGATGTAGACGCAACAGCAACGTGATACGCAGAGGCTCGGGGCGTTACCTCGAATACTTTGTCTGCCATGTGCGCCACGTCATCTAAATTTGCCGTTTCAGGCTGCATGGCCACAACCGTCTGTAGATAAGATGGTAAACGGGTAGACCAAAGCGACCGCATGAGCTCGTCAGAAGCATCGATGCTTGCCAAACTGCGGAGATGACGAAGGAACTCACTCGGCTTCCTATCGCCGAGTTCCTCTTTACAGAGTAGCTGTTGTAAACGCTGTTCTCGCGTAACCGACAGCCGCGCAGTTAATTCGCGCTTCAAGACATCGTATTTACCGGACGTCGGCGGCTTCGTAATTATTTCTTCCACAATCGCCGCATGCTTACAGTCCAAAACTGAGATGGCATAATGGAATTTTGTTGTATCACATGTAATATTCGCCAAAACAAATTGGCTATCCAACTGGGCAAACCAAAGAGCTGGTCTGTCGGGCCAAAAAGGAGGCGGCTTGACAGCCACACGATCGACACTACATGCGTTGTCATTGTCATCCTTGGTTGCCATTATTTTTTCGTAAAGAAAATTGTTCAAAAACTCACGAATCAGGGGTCACCACTTGTGGACTACGTTTATTCTGACGAAACAAACACACGCAATACTATTTACAATGTATATTTACACCAAGAACTATGTACATAAAATAATAAGGGTAATAACTGCAAAGTTAGTCCCAGCATGAGGACAGTAACAGACAAGAAGACAACTACGCATGCGCGTCTTCTGTCGTATTCCATTTACAACGGAAACGGATACCATACCGATATAAAAAAGGCTAGTCGCCACAAATGTACATAGACCCTCACAAGATCTTCTGAACTCAGCAAGAGAACGCAAGCTTGTGATTTCAAGCGTCAGACCGAATGTCAACATCCTAACGCCTTCACGTTATATTTTTTCATAACTCCAACCCGAAATTCCTCATTTCTACAGAACCCGGGAAGGGAAAACGATACGATGTCTCCTTCCGAGATCAGAAAACGTTATAACTAGTTACGGGCGATATACACGCATAGCAAAGGCGCTCATCCAGAACCATCACCCCAAACTATAGCTATCCCCATTGGGAAAATGTGAAGTTGCCGAAATCCTTTCGTTTTCCTACCAGTGTAGTCGAAAATCTCCTGTTACTTCCGGCCTTAAAGCCGCGATGCCTTTACATGCAAAGATTTAAATCCTTGCAAATAGGGCCTAACCTAACACCAATTTTCACAAGAGATTTTTGTTTGCCAGTGTTGTGTCGTCTAGATCAAGCATCAATAAACTACTTCCACCCCTCTGATTATTGTCTAACCATTGCAGCTCTAAACAGATTACAAAATTAAACCCAAACACTCACTCCAATGCACTCAATTCACTCTTCTCTTTTATACTTTAACAGTGATTCTAAGATTATATATTCAATCTCGATTATCATTCCTCATTCGCTCTTCCACCCGCCTGCAATGGTTTTTCAACTCAGTCAGTGTGGAAACCTATTTTAAACTGATTATTATTATTAATGAAAAGTTAGTTAAATCATGGCGAAAGTTAAGCTTCGAATAAACAACTGAAAGACTCCCACTAATTCTATGCAATTGCAATAATTCAATTGTATAATATCAAAATAAAATTCAAGCCAAAACCACCCAATACATTAGTATGTTATATAGTTAGTGGAATACCCCCAATATATATATATATACATATAATATCTTTCAACTTAATTATCAGTGCTGCCATTACTAAAAGATAAACTTTAACTTAAAAATCTAGGTTATCCAACTCTTATGATCCAACAGGGGATTCTTGGAAACTACAAGTATAAACACTAAAAAAAAATGTTTAAAAACTGACTATCAATTCTGAAGATAACTATTTAGGAACCTAATTAACACGGCTATATATATATTATAAGATAAGATAAGATAGGATAAGATAACATAAACATTCATTGTCATGTGTAGAAGTAACCAAGTGATAATAGTTTTATTTAAAAACATAACTTATCTTCCTACTCTCATATACCGTAAATGTCATAGGGCTAGATTTCGTTTTATAATTTTTTATCCAAATGAAATTCCTTTACTTTCTAATAAATTTAAATTCGGTAGGATCATCATCATCATCATCATCAACAACAATCATAATCATCATCATCATCATCACCATCTTCATCCCATACACTTCCCACCGCAGAGTACAGACAGTCTCACCGCGAGAGAGATCGGGCAGTAACTCTTAAGTAATTTATTAACTTCATATTGTATACTCTTATCTTACTCGTTTAAAGTTTAAGTAGTACTTAAGCTTAACTTCTCTTTTAAATCAGTAAATAACCTACTCCGTGTAATGCTTTGTTTTTTTTTTTTTTTCAATTACTTTGTACGTTAGCTACTTCAATGTAAACAAACACACATACAACCATAGAATAAACAGCAGACGGTATCGATCGTCAACCTAGCTTGGATCATACTTCCTTATCCGAAGTAAGGCATATACACATCACCCGTCTATACAGGTGGACTCATTGCTTAATATAATAATAATTCACTACGTGATTTAATTTATCATCTCGCATTATGAATTTGCATTCACAAAAATAACAATATACCTATGTATCGTAATCTATATTCAATCTTGTATCTTAAACCCCGTATCAAAATATACGTTTCTAGCGAACGAAACGCAATCGCTCCGATTGGCCAACATTTTTCGACTGAATTACGCTAATTGGTTGGCTGTCAATATGACGTCTGTTTTGGTTTGACCAGATATTTACTTTTTATTGTAGACAACTATTTACTAACATGCTTTTATTAGTTTAAACATATTATAAGAATTGATAATTTCAAAGAAAATTGGTTACTAGAAATCAAATCAAATCCCAGGTATCGGCCACCCTCACGGTTGAAAAGACAAATGTCATATTGGTGAGTATATATTGCGGTTTTACGCTGTAATGTTTGCTCGTTTGTTATGTAATATCAGTAACGCATAACATACGGCCTAACCCATAGTGTTCTTAGCTCAAAATAAGATAAAAATGAAAATAAATTAAATTCAATCAAAATCCATGATCATAGCTTAAGTTAATATCTGTAATATATTTACATTGTGGAATAGCAATAAAAATATTGAATATAGAGTATTGAAAATTCTTCAAAACTTATGCCACAGCCACACTTTCTCTAAGAATTCGTTCTCATTCGATTATGACCGTTAGTACAATGCAAGACGATTATTGACGCTAGTAATTCGGAATCGCACATCACTACGCATAATTGGAACGTAACTTCACTTCTATCTTATCTATCACTAGCTTCTGCCTACGACTTCGCTCGCGCTGAACCCAGTTACGGTTATTTCTTGTGATCCTTAAAATTCCCCGTCACAAAAAGTAGCTAACCTATCATTCTAGACTATAATCTATCTCTGTGCCAAATTTCAACCAGAGCCGGCCAGTCGTTCTGGCGTAGTTGAGTAACAAACATCCATACAAATTTTTGCATTTTTAATATTAGTAGGATTTTGTTAGCTAGAAAAACTTCATATTGCTTTATTTTGTTTTACGTAACTAAAAAGTCGTCTCTAAAATATTTTAAAACCATTTTTCTCTACGTAATGACTTGAGACATTATGTTTTAAAATAAGAATTACAAACTGTAAATTGCGTTATTATTCTAAGGTTTTAAAATGTAGTAGATTCATACAATCTACACAACCTATGATTTTCCTATACTATTACAACTAAATGTTCTGTGTCCTAGATTCTAGCTACTTAAACAAACAAACGAACAAACATCCCTAGTGTTGCCATAATATTATCCAATATCGATTTCCACGACAACAAATGCAAGCCGAATACCGGCTTTATTACAATCAAACTCAGCCAAAACTTATATAACACTATTAAACAAAATTGGTATAATTAAAGCAAGCAGGTAAAACTATTGCAATAACTTTAAAATGAAAATGTATAATTTGAGTCATACATAACATACTATTCTCATCAGGAAAATTCCTAATCTAGTATTCTTTGTTAATTAAACAAGTCTTATGTCCTAGCCTTATGCACGCGAATCTTAAATTTTTTTCCTAATAACCTCCCCATTATTTAAAGTTAAGACGGGGTGTATGTTTTATGTATCCAAATTAAACACAACTATAGTCAAATAGATATTCTAAAACGGTAAAATTAACCCAAAATAAACCCCCCAAACTACAATAAATCTGGAACGTACCTCTAAAAACGCCTTACGCTATCTTCTATACGAACGCGGCCATAGACAAACTAAGACTATTTTTGATGCTGCGGCCAGTGTGGACGCAACGTGAAATAATATTACATAGTACTACATAGGTTTACTAATCTGTGATTATGACTGCGAGTGAATTCGTGAATTGATCGAAATGAGCCGAAATTGATCAATTATTCAAAATGGGTTCCCATAGGAGTGGTATAAAACTAAGTGAGCTTATGGTGCTATCGCCGGTTTCCCAAAGTGCTAAAGTGTCAATTTAACCTCGCTATGTGCTAAAACCAAGTGTAACCAATAATCGCACGCCACGCAATTCCGCTTATACTAACAAAAAGCAAATGACTAATCTCCTAGATTCGTACTTTGAAGGTAAATGGATACATCGTGGAAAGAAACTACCATGACCTCGCTATTATTGTAAAAGTTGATCGCGCAGTTAATTTGACGATTTACGAAGTGACAAGAAGCTATCTGTTATGTTTATGTGAACAACCTATCTAATGTATAATCATGAAAACATGTAAAACTTAACTGTTTGTGTTATGTTTATTTCTCAATCCCGATACTCCTCGCCTTATTGGTAAATTAATCAGTTAGTAACTTAGAATGTCATTTAAAATATAAAATGAACTATCTTAAACATAACAGTATAAAATAACTAAATGCAATTCTTAGTAACCTACAATAGCAATGAAACTTCTAAAAATCCTGGTCTGAGGCACCAAATGCAACAATCCATCCTGATCTGAAGCTCTAAATGCGACAGACCCTACTATACTTAAATGCCCTTGGCCTGAAGCTCTAACAGCAACAAACCGCCTAAAATTCTATATGTAATTACTGAACCTAGCCTAATCTAATTGAATACTAGCCAGAGAACCAAACTCTAAGCCTAAGTAAACTAGCTACCGAACCTGACTAAATTATTTGGATATATTTACTATAATGCCTTATCTACAGTTTATTTAACTAAATTAAACTACTGAAGTTTGGCTGAGTTTTGATTGAAAGGTTGGCCTGTGATCATTCTAGTGTGTATAAAGTAGGACCCCAAGTTATGAACCGTGGACAGTATCCCAAATTCTTTTTATGGAGAATATTATGGCTTCTAATTACTAACAAATTTCCTACCTGTTATCTACCTATCAATAGTTACAATAATATATTATAATACTATGAGAATTCTATCCTAGCTCTATCATTCTAAAGGCAGTTATATTAATCAGGGACAATATCACTATGATTTTCCTAGTTACTTAAACCTATTTCAGTACAAGTTAAAGTTTTAAGTTGATTTGACCGTTGGCAAGGTCGGTAAGTATGTATGAGCTCTTATGAAGATTTCTAAATTAATTATATGAAATAATCAGTATTTCAAATATAGAATAAGTTGTGATTGCTTTCAAATAATCAATTTAACAGTACAGATTGATTTTAAAGTTTAATTTATGTCGAAACATTGTAAGGAAACTTTCCATAAGATAGTTTAGCGGTTAATTGCCAGAGTGCCTCCTTACTCTAAGGAGTAAGGACTTCTTTTCCTAACTATTCCCCAACCATGCGGCCAGTTAAGAGTTGAAGGAATTTGGATATTACTGTATATGAAAGTAAGTATAACTAAGTCAATGATGTTCAACTCTTAGTTGAAATGGGTATTTTCTTTGTTGATTCTCTTATAAAACCAATCCAAATCCGTCCAATTCCTGGATAGGGTAAGGCCAAAGTATTTGTATTTTATATACAATTTATATCATAGTATTTAATAATCTTTAAATTCAACTTTTAATAACACTTGTTACCGAGTCAATTTTTCTATTCTTTAGGTACAAGTTCTGGTGTTCAGAACTAAAGGTAATTAACTACTAGACTATATTATATGTCTAGATATTTGTTCTTACTTTTCATATCTTTCGTATAGTTTCAAAATAAATTTATATTTATTTGTTTACAAGTAGGTCACCGACTCATTACTTGCTCAATTTTGCATCTACCAGCGCTTCCCAAACCTCTATCTGCTGAGAAGAAGCGCCGCAAGAAACTCAGCAGTTTGTCCTTAAGATATTCAACTGTAAGCAATCATAACGTCCAAAATCTGATACATAATAATTATATTTAGGTTCGAAGAGAGAGGCATAAATATATTATGCAAAACCTGGATTCTTAGGAGCTTTGTTAGGTTTAAATATATTCTCAGTCCATATTTTTAAGACTAGAATTTACTTCAATTTTCTAGAAGTTTGTTTTGTAATGAAAACAGAGCCTCAGACTTTATAGCTGACGAACAAAATGTATTATATTTACAGATTGATTTCAATTTCTTATTGAATATAGGTTTGTTTGTATGACAATAAAGCTGTGGTGTTCTAGCTTGATTGTTTCAATGATTATTCCAATGGATACTTTGAAGATGTGACATTGCCATTCTTTTCGTTGGGCAAGAGGCCACTGGCTTGCTATATGCTTCGCCCAGTATCATTGAGAACGATCATCTAATTGTTTTAAAATATTTGTTTATTAGTTAGACACTGAAACCAATCTTTGTAAATGGTATTTTCAATATTAACACATAGTAGTTCAGAGAGGCACTTATTTTTGATCACAAACAACTTCGATAATTTTCAATAAGTTATAAAGCACTGAGGATATATTAAACACAACACTTATGACGTATTTTCCAAGCTCTGGAAGGTAAAACTAGTTAAGGCTGAAACAAAGGGGTTAAGTAGGCCCTAACATGTATGCGAACCTAAACTTCTGTGATGACTCAAAACTGGAGATCAGATCTCACATTTAAAATCTAAATTCGTGATGTGTACTGAAAGGTCCTTACGGTGCAATAAGGAATCCTTCTAATGAACTAAACCAGTTGAGATGCGTCTGTCTCGTGAATACCTAACAGTAGCCCTGGACGCATAAAGGTTTTGGTCTATAATTCAGTGGGAAGGAAACGAATTACAGACCCCTACTATTTTCGTGTATATATAAATATATAGATAAGAGGAACTGTCTCTAGTCCACGCAGAACACCAGACTCTGGATCAGATCACTTGCTAGACCCTCACCGCTCCGAATGAACACGTGTCCTAGGCACAGTGAGTCTAAGATCAACAGCCCTCCGCCGGCCAGGATATAAGTTGATTGGTCGCTGACTCAAGCAAACCCCTATCTCTGAAATTCCCTGAGCTTCGTAATCTCCATTTAGGTATCCACTCAGAAAACCCGCCCACTTACAGGCGCACTCACCGGACTTCGAGATAATGCACTTTTTAATTACCCAAATGATAACTACTGAAAGCTAATTCTAATTAATTTACATATGTAATTATTTTACAGAAAACCCCCCCTTTTAAACACAAAGGAATTTAATAAACTATCCACAGCAAACAACTAAATAATAAATAAAATATCACTGGAAATTAATCCTTACATTTTACAAATAAACGTATCGTGCCTCGAAATACGGTGGTCCCAGTAATGGAGAGAACTTCAACAGTTGCCGAGCGCAAAAGTCAAAAGAATCCCAATTCCAAGCGTCCCTACTATTTATTCCATACCAGATGGGTGGCAAGGCTCACTAGTAAGTCTTCTATGCCTTTGGAGCCTTTTATGCACCCAAAACTACAATAAACCTTATTATGTGCTGTTAGAACTTAGATTCGTAAAACGCATAATTCATCTATTTCGTCCCATACCAATATTGCGTAATAAATATCAACAACTAATTATTCAATCTGAAACAAATCTAACCCCATACAAGTTAAGATTCATATTTGTTCAATGTTATATTGCACTATTAGGTAAACACGTCATCCTGTGTTGCCACTTTTTGAGTTTGTAGAATGACTTTGTGGAAAAAAGGTTTATGAAGCTATTATGCCTATGAGAATTAAACTAATTAAAAGAGTATTCTTATATTATTGTTGAATTAAATCTATATATTAATATTTCATAATTTAATTAATGCTTTAATAAATTTGTGTATGAGCCGGTAGTCAGTTTATTAACAAACTATCGGCACATCTTTCACGTACGCTAGGGTCGCTTGTGGGAACTTTAAGTAGAGTAATCGCTATGACGACGCGACGCGGCGAGCGAGCGAGCGGCAACCTACTGAGATTTACAGCGCCGCGCTGCCCGACGGCCGAGCGCACCTAAGTTCCAAGTGAAACCCGCCTGGCCATACCAAAATATTTCTATACATATAAAACAGTACCGTGACTCACTTATAGACAACGCACAGCCTAAACGGGTGCTCCTACAGGTTTGAAATTTGGAGACATTCCTCGAGTACCCTAGAGGTGCACTAAGGAGGGATTTTTTTGAAATTCTATCCCTAAAGAGGTGATAAAGTTTGTATGGAAAATACCGCGGGCAAAGCTGTGGCGGGTCCTCTAGTATCATAATGTATGCTGGTTACCCGATTTCCATTACCTGAAACTAATATCGACGGGTCTTCGACTCAACCTCGTATATTAAATTTTACGAAATCCAAATATCCACTTTAGGTAGGTACACGTCCTAAAGTAGGTATTCCAATTTCATAAATTTTCATACACGAGGTTGAGTCAGAGACCCGTCGATATGTAGTTAATTATTACACGTATTAGCATGTTACACGTTTTTCTGAAATTCTCAAATGCCGTTCGTCTATTAACACTGTCCATCAGACGACCTAGCAAACTAGCTTTTATTGCGCAAATAAAGCATCTGTCACTTTTTAGTGGGTGTGAAAGGGACGAATGCTTTAAATGCGCGATAAAAAATCGACGTTGCCAGCTCAGCTTTGTAGTACGCCTCTTAACTGACAGCAAAGAAATCGAAAGAGACGTGCTTCATGTAAACGATAAAGAATGTGTAGGTAGGTGAGTAGTGGGTAGTGGGTACGCACGCTCTCCTTGAACCCGTCGGACAGCCAGCGGTTGCGCACGACGGCCAGCACCGACGACGGCGGCGCTGCCAGGTCCTCGAACGCGTCCAGCAGGATGTAGTCCAGCACCACGTCGTAGAACGACAGCACCTGCGGCCACGCTTACAACTCTACTGTCGGCTCAAAACAACTCTGCGAGCGAAACAATACTTCATCCCGATGCAATAAAGCTTTGACACTATAGGTACCTACAGAATAGACTCTCAAAACTTTTACCTATAATTACTTAACAGTCCTGGTGCTGTATTCGACATTGCCTAAGCGATATCGCGAATTATTTTGCTACGATATGGTAGCTTTTATTGACTTGACAACAAAGGCGGCCGCATTGTAAAACCGTTGCGATATCTATCGCTTAGGCAAGGTCGAACAGAGGCTCAGTGTAAGGCTAGGTACCTACAATATAACTGTGCAATATCACTGGTTGCACAATTATTGTGATCGTCAGTAGATGATATTAAGTCAATATCGACTCCTGGCGATCAATATAATTGTGCAACTGGCTCTATTGCATAGTGATATTGTAAGTCAGTACCTAGCCTAAGAGCGTTTTCACATTACCTGATACGATATCTAGACAAGTAAAATGTTAGAAATATGAACTTGCCTTTCACATTGTCCGATCCGATATCGGATATCGGACCCGATACCGATATGTCAGCGGCCGTGTCGGGCTTCCGGTCGATATCGGACGATAATGCTCGTATGTGTGCTATATGTATACAGTTTCTTTGGTGTGCCGGCGGCCGGCGGTAGCTAAATCGGACCAGTAATATTGGACATATGTGAAAACACAACCGATATCGGATATCGGCTATCGGCGCCCCATACCGATATCATATCGGGTAATGTGAAAACGCTCTAAGGTTGGAAAACCTACACGACCACGCTGTTATAGCGTTCCGTCCGCGAGTCTCGGCGGCCGCCAACTTCGATAAACTTAGTTGTATTATAAGTTACTCTTTGTTGTAAATTTGCGTTTGCACCAGAATTGTGCGAGGCAGCTAAGCAACGAGCGAGGAAAAAAGGAGGATTGCGGTCGCGTCAAATTGAGGTAGATAATCCTATTGGTGGATTTTCTCCTCGCGAATTACTTAGCTACCTCGCACTGCTCTGCTGTAAGCGCAGCCTAATGCTTTGTACTTACACTGTCATCTATATATATAAAAACGAATTGCTGTTCGTTAGTCTCACTAAAACTCGAGAACGGCTGAACGGATTTATCTTATCTTAGTCTTGAAATGTTCGTGGAGGTCTAGGGAAGGTTTAAAAGTACATAGGTTACTTAAATTATTATTCTTCGCAGACGAAGTCGCGGGCACCAGCTAGTATAAGATAAAATTAATAAATTTTGAACCATGGAAGATAGCCGTTACTTGGAATTCATCGTCGGCCTTTACACGTGCCATTGCGGGGCACCGGCAGCCTCTCATAAGCAAACACCGGATTGACGGGGGCAAATCTGTACTGACGTTAAATAGTGCGAGGACACATTAAACTAATTTTATTAGTTGATATCGATAAAAATTACGTACAACCGTTGTGTAACTCTAAGAATTTGGATTAAGAAGAAAACGACATACACAAAAATAAACTTTTTGAGGAATTAACTTCTTTAATATTTTATATAATTTTCATAATAAACGATCAAGATTTTTTTCCATATTCCACATAATTAAAAGTATTCAAACTTAGCCATAAGTTATGATAATGAAGGTTAAAAGTTGCTTTTTATAGATGTCGATAAACTTAGTAGATTTTTTATTAATCACTAGCACTGGTACAATTTTGCCCCCGTCAATCCGGTGTTTGGCATAAGCGACCCTGTGGACGAGCGGCGCGCGTCTGACCACTCGGCTAGCACTGCACCTGTTTTTTTTTTAATATGGCGATGATCATGAATTCCGAGGTGGCCAATGCCACGCCACTATTACCTTAACGCCTTTGCTTGATAGTTCACTTTCGATCGTGGCCCAGTTCGCCGGGTCCGTCGACCACGTCACCATTTCTTCATACGCGACTAGGAACTCTTTGGGCTCCTGTAACACGAAGATTTTCAAAACAAAATACTTCGGAAATCTCGAAAGCTGCAAAAAAATAACTTTCCCTAACATTTCAGTTTCTAAAGGTCGCAATCACAGGCAGTTTATAAACTATTAGCGCGTTCCTTTTCCAAAACTTCCATACAAAATCAACGCTTCATAACATGTTAATCGTTAATTAACTGACTGAGTAGCGCAATAGTAGTTAGGACTATAAGAGCGCTTACGCACTACGTCCGATCCTTATCCGATCCGAACCCATGAAAATACGGTCCGGAGCAGCCGTAGAACTATTCCTATGGTAGTTTTACGCACTAGGTCCGGCTTCCGTCATCCGATTTTCTCCATCATCCGTGAATCTCCATTCCGGAGTAAATTATAGACGGACCGAAATAGCCACAGTTGTATTTGTGTGAACGCTTGCGCACTGCATCCGAACCGAATCCGAGCTGCGTACGAGAAGTGCGGCAGCGGGGGTGGGATATGTGGCCGGGGGGCGCGGCAGGCATTCAGTATAGTTCAAGGTGGCATTTGGATCAGAGATCGGACTAGTGCGTAAGCAATATCCGAATTCGGTCCGAGATTTCTAGATCCGTATTTTCAGGGGTTCGGATCGGATACGGATCGGACGTAGTGCGTAAGCGCTCTAACGACAGTTCAGATCAGTTCGCCGGTAGATGATGCGATCGTTCGTTATGGAAGTCGTTGTGGGAGTTCGACAACGTAAAGCGAGACTTCAGCGAACCAGGCCCAGTTGGCGGCCGAACGCCGCGTGTCACAAGTGTCACCTTGTCCGCGTAGAGCAGCAGGTCGGTGAGCACCTGCCGGCCGGCGTCCACGAACCAGGCCCAGTTGGCGGCCGAGCGGAACACGTACTGCAGCGCCAGCCGCAGCGCGTGCAGCTTGCACAGGAACTCCGAGTCCGACGCGCACTGCACCACGTCCGTGCGGAGGGTCCTGTGACGTTCCCAATTATAAACATTCAGATCGATATACGATACGATATACTATACCTAAAGCGGCGTTTCGACTACGCGCGGCTCCCGCACCTAAAGCAGGCCGGAGCGAACGTCGTGGATAGTCTAGTCCCACGAAACTGACAAATTTTTACAGTCATGTTTGCGCGCTAAACATAACTATAATTAAATAATTTTAAAAATAAAAAAACCGACTTCAAAGAGCCTTTGAAAAGTAAGAAGAAAAGTGATTTAACGACACACATTTACTACATGAAGTAACAATAGCATAATGCCAATTGCTCATCATCAAGGTGCAAGGATGTCAATTGTTGAGGAGTTCTCCTGGTTCTTCACAACTGGTTCTATTTTACCACATGGATTTTCATGAACATAAGTTGCTTCTGAACCTTATACAGCAAGCTTTTAGGAGTTCCGGTGATCATCTATTGTCATCATCAACAATTCCACTTCACCAAATAACGCTTTTGGAACGTAACTGCTTGAGTTATTACAGAAAATACTAAAATTGCTATATGCGTGCCTATAGTATTTGAAGAGTTCCATCAGTTCCATCATTCCTCAGTTTTAAATGTGTCATCGTCATATATTCAAGTGTTTATAAATATTTTTTTTATAATACATACAAATCTTCCTTATTCTTTGAGCTTGTAAATTAATTATATCATACCAACACAATCAAAGCCATTTCAACGTTTAAATGATTTAACCTAAAAAATGGTACTCGTATTTGTGCTACTTCGTAAAGAAGCTAAAATAACTTATTGGTTTGTATTAAGTATGTTAAACTGAATCAATTATTTCGAATTAAACCCAACATATGAACTCTTTCACTGCCACGTAGCGATTTTCCGCGTCATAGAGAAAATAATAATAACAATAATTATTATTATATTTTCAGTAGTCAAACTGCTACTTTCACGAGACATTATTAATAACTTAAAAACAAAACTATTCTAACTGAATTCGTGAGTGAAACCGTTTTGTTTTTGATTTTATATTTTTCACGATCTTAACATCCAATTTGCGTAAAATCCCGGTGAGCTTATAATTCTGCAGCGCCCGCTAGCGGCGGCTACAGAACCCAGCTGCCGAGGCCCTAATGTCGTGAGAAACGGAGCCTGGATGACGGCTCCATACGGAGGGACAGCTTTGGGCACGCAAGGTAGTGCAGCCTATCGTTTTTTATTTATCTGTATTTAACTTGTACGTTGGTTTAGGATTCAACCATGTGAAAATGAAAATGAAAATATTTATTTTGCAAGTATGCCACATGGGCTCTTTTACATGTCTGAAGCTACCAGCGCTTCGAAAGGTGACATCTGCTGAGAAGAAACGCCGCAAGAAACTCAGCAGTAATTCTTTTTTTTCCCCAACTTTTACATTAGAGTTTTAACTAAAACGAACACATGAAAAGGGCAGCAAACAATCCTAATGGGTAACAATTAATTATAATAAATAACTAATAAGGGAGATGTATAGTCTCCGCGTCTGGACAAGTTAAGTGACTTAGAGATGTATAAAGCCTCTAAGGGTCATAATAATAATAATTAAAAAAAGAATTAATGATCTCTCGATCATCTAAATTGACTACCTAATCTAGGTTAAATGGAGATGTAGACAGTCTCCACGGTCAATTATACAAAAGGAGATGTAAGGTCTCCAAATATCAAAATAATAATAATAATTTGAAATAAAAATATTTCATGTCCTAATAATAATAATAATAATAACACCGCCATGTGGGATGTGGATTCAACGATTATCGTCCCGATAGTTGTGTCTGTGAACGGGCTGATAGCGAAGAGCCTCGACCACCATCTCAAGAGGCTCTCGCTAGATGGTTGGATCAAGGGCCGGATACAGAAGGCGGTACCCCTGGACTCCGCACGCATCGTCAGGAGGTTCCTCTCTCTGCAGCCCTAGCCACCGATCGCCTGGGCCCTGCTGCCCCGCGGTCGGTGGTACGCCTTTTTTTATGTATTTTTATTTTATACTGTTATTTTTATACTATAAAAAAATGTAAAAAATGAGATAATTGAAGCAAATAAAGTGAAATAATAATAATAATAATAATGTTTTAAACCCACCCAAATATGTCCGCAACTTTAAAACTTCCATATGGAATTTCGCATTTAAATATCTAGGTATGCTTTCTTTTCATCTGAATGTATCGTACTTACATGTGTTAGCTCTTATAAATATAAAAAAACATATAAAATTGGGAACCCAATTTAGCAGTTACATGGGATTCGCCTTTAGTCAAGTTGACAATTCATTGTATTCCATTGCAATTTTGAACGTTGTCCTAAGATGCCTTGGGCCTACCTTTGGTTACTATTTCACTATAATTCGTAACCCTAAAACGCAAAGAATATACCGAGATTACGGCTGTCATTCACGCCATGCGACAGGGCGCAGTTGGGTTACAGTTTTTTGAAGTCGGTTAAAAATACAACTCTGAACAGGGACGGGCCGCACTCAGGCGAGCACTTGACCTGTGAAACCCATCCATATTCGTAGTCGCGTGAATGTAAGGTGCCCATAGTGTATAGATGTAGATGTTGCCGCGTGAACATTGGCGCCTAAGGTGTTTTTAAAAGTTATAGATACGTCGTACACGCTGTAGAATGACCAGACGAAAGTCAGGTAATTGCCCGGAGCGCATTCAGATGGGCACGCTATCTCTTTACGGTTACACGTCCCGACAGCGCCTGAAGAGCGAGATGTAATCTGTTTTATACGTGAGAGTAAAAGAGACAATGTAAGCGCGGTCACGTGGCGGCCGGTTCCAGGGGAAGTCATGTGACGCGCTCGCGCCAACGAGCGCTCGGCAGCAATCAATACGAAACAAATGATGTATATTTATGTCTTTCTAACAACCGGCATGCCCCATCATTTGTCTCTATTAGCGCAAAGTGTCATAAACACAACTATACGTACGTATAGAGTACTCCTTGCGCCACTTTAAAATACTTAAATGTTGGTGTATAACATGTCTATCTTTTTAACGTCATTGATTGGCGCGCTTGTCCATGCCGCGCGGCGAAACAATGTTTTCAAACAACAGTTTCTTGATACGCGACAAAGACGTGGCTCACGCGCAGTTAGGACGTGTTGTGTTGCCTGGAGTTTGCTCACGCGGCGACCGTCGACAAAAATATAAAATGAAAAGAGTACATACGAACATTCTCGCATCATACAGAAGAGAGACATCCAGAATAGCAAGCTGCATGCTGGATCGCGGGCCGCGCGTAGTCGCCGCGGTATTTAAAATACTGGCAAGCATTTATATATTATTATTATTATTATATTTTATTTAAATTACAATACAGGTCAATATAACCGGTATCGTTACTATTTACTAAGTTTTTTAAGATCGACACGAACAGCACTACTTTGGCAATATTTGTGCATTTTGAGCTGTCAACTTAGTTCGCCGAAGTATGGATTCTGATTTTATTCAATAAAAAAGTAAAGTTTTAAAATAATTTGTATCGCCGTCATAATTAGGATCGTTGTGCAAAAATGTTGAAGTGATTGAAACTCACCTATAAGGAATTCCAACTTCTAACTGCTTGACACCTAATTGATATAATTCTAAGTTTTCTACTTCTGGCAAGTCGTCTTTGAAGTCGTCGAAATCTCTTAGATCCGCTACCTGGAATCAAATCAGTCAAGTGAATGAGTTGAGTTATGTAAGTCAACTGCTACTGGTGGTCGGACCAATTATAAGCTGTCATAAAGATCAGAGCCTACCTCCAGCAGCCGTACTAAGGTTGACACGAGGATAAGTTAACACCGTCTTACCTCTAAGTGCGCTCGTTCCCAAAATACCGGGTTCCTCATAATGCCAGATTAATACCAAAACACCAGATTGAGTAATAAAATTCAAAAAACATCCGATATTCTTTAACAGAATTGGTATTTTGGGATTGTGGTATTATGAGGAAACCGGTATTTTGGGAACGAGCGTCTAAGTGCGTCTCTCTCGCACTAGTGCCGATGAAAGATATAGTCAGCGAGATAAGACGGGGAAAGTTAACCACGTGTCATCCTTGCTAGGACTGCAGGGTGCTTCATAGACCGAATAGTATCGTTCTCCAAATCGTAGCCACAGAAAACGTGGTCAAGAACAAGAGCGTCAGTTCAGATTATGTAATCTGTGGTTCAGATCATATTGATCTCACCAAGAGGTTCCTTACTAAGGGCACGTCCCTACTACAGCGAAGCTGTGACAAGCTGACCATTATCAATTATTCAAATATACTGACTGGTCAGCTTAGGACTGTTCCGCTCAAGTGGGAACAGTATGCGTGGAGAGCAGGCGCGAGCGTGAGTTACCTGGTCCTCAGCGGAGGCGAAGGACTCTGCGCTGGAGTGGTGCTCGCGGCGCGTGTGGGAGGAGCCCGTGTGTGTGGAGAGCAGGCGCGAGCGGCGCCCTGCGCCCGCGCCCGAGCCCGCGTCGCCGCCACCGCTCTCCGAGCGGAACAGCACCGAGCGCTGGTCTAGAAACAGCAGCTCGCAACGCTCCTAGAGTAGTTTACAGTACATCAAATCAATAGAATTATGTAATATAAATAGAAAATGTAATGAAATAAATAAATAGGTAACAAAATAATTCATTCGAATCACGACTTTGGGGTCATTCAAGTATTACGTAAGCACTAAAGGGAGACAAATCAAAGCAAATAAAAGCAACAAGACCCCTGTCTTTGATTTTCTTATTTTTGATGACATGAAATGAAGGATGGCGAAATCTGGATGGTGACTATCTCAGCGATATTTATTTATTTACTTTTTCAAATTCTCTGCAAAATTTACTTAAAAGTAAAAGGTTTTTGTCTCTAATACCTGAGGTAGGTTTCAAGATGACACGATCATGCGAAAGATGCGAGGATGAAAACGAAAATGAAAAATTCGTTTTCCGATTGTATGTTCGATCCGGTAGGTCGGTAGGTAGGTCGATTAGGTACTTTAGTTTATAACCGTCTTTGAAGAGGTGACGTTCCTAAATTCGTTCGTAGGTAATGTTAAATGTTGGGAGCGTTGCGTAGTTAAGCAAAGTTTCAACAACTAAAACTTAAAATGGCATGCAGTGACATGTTGGTTTGTTTTATACCTCAATACCCATATGAAATCACTAGCTGTGCCCGCGACTTCGTCCGCGTAGAGTTTGATTATCGTTATTCCCTCGGGAACTTTTCAATTTTCCGGGATAAAAAGTAGCCTATGTTTTAATCCAGGGTATAAGCTATCTTCATTCCAAATTTCATCAAAATCCGTCCAGCCGTTTTAACGGGAAGAGGTAACAAACATACATACACACACACACACACAAACTTTCGCATTTATAATATTAGTTGGATTATGTCACGCTGCTTTAGGTACCATCACAATAAGAATAAGAACATCAAAAAATCGTAGAATTCATGCATGGGCACGCTACGTGTGAACGTAAGAAGTTTTGAGAGTATCATTAGTGCAGATTACCAGCCAGTCATGAAATGTTCAAGCGAGGTGTGGGTACCTGCAGCAAGTACGCGTTCTGCAGCAGGTCTTGTATCTCGCGGCAGAACTCGGCCTCTTCGGGCGAGGTGAGCGCGAGCGTGCCGCCCACGCCGCCGCGCGCGCCCAGCGAGAACGCCGCCAGCGCATCCTCCCAGTAGTTGATGCTCGTCTCCAGCGCCTCCATGCCTGCAACACAATTCATTATTCATTTTTAGAACAGCCAACTTCAATAGTGCTAATAATAAGGAGGTAAGTAGCCTGCTCCGGCCAATCCGACATATTATGACAGCTAATATATTAGTGTTCGCGCTTCTGCAGTCGACTTACCTGCTTAATAATAACAGTAGGCACCGGGCGACCGAGCGTCGGCTTTCTTTCTTTCTCAGGACTGACACCTATGTAGACAAACTTTAAAACTAAAACATTATCTAAATACAACATTTCATCCAAATCAGTAAAGCAATTTCCTTGAAACCAATGACACATGTGTGTATGTATACAATCATTGCTTGTTTTAAGTAATAAGATAAAAGAGGGTTATTTCTAGTTTTAAGATAAAACCATATGCTCGATAGAGATGTGTTAAGTTAAAAAGTTGTCTGTTATAAACAGTAAACTTTCGCTAATGTCTGCTTTAATGGCTATGAGTAGATACGTATGTTTGACGTTTCAGCAGACATTTTTATACGTATCATTAAAACAAAAGGAAAAAAGAGACGTTCAAGTAGTCTAGTTTAAATGACTCGGCTCAGTGATAGGTATTACTTATTTGATTATACAGCTGTCAGGGAACTGTGAATAAAAAATATATATTCAAAATATATCTATTCATGATCACCATCAATGTACATCAATAAAATTCACGTGACTAAATAGTTCTTTTCGTGTACCTATAGTTCACAATAAATTGGTACTTTATTTTTATTTAACTCAATAAAATATTAATTAATCCTGGATAAAATAGAATAAAAATCAATTCAAGGGCCAGCCTTTGACTGCTTATTAATAATAATTATTACAATAAGAAAATAATTTTTCCAGGCTTATTCTTATTATAAATCTAATTTAATCTAAAAAACTGCTCCTTTTAAAATATTAAAAGCAGTCAATCTATATGAAAACATGATCTTTTATATCGGGACCATTTGAAGTTGTTGGATTAAGTCTCTGTAAATGCATCACTGCCTCCTGAATTCCAGTGCTGAGATCTTGAACATTTCCTGCAACAGATGTTAATGCATCGGCCATCCTCTCTTCTAGCATAGTCCTGCGTTCTTCTTGGAGTCTCATAATAGATGCTATGGACTCTAAGGCACTGGCCATACGCTCCTCTGCTGCTATCCGTCTTTCTTCAAGTTCTAATGCCCACTGAGGAGGGGGTGTTTCATGTGTAGGGTCATCTAAACAGAAAATTGTTTAACATAAATAAATCTTTTAAGTTTTTTACAGCTATGAATCAATGTAGCTATGTAGTTAAGATTATAAACATACCTTTTGTTGTAGATATCTTATTTGTACACCGGGTTTTATGAACCTTGGTTGTAATTGATAAAGGTTCAACTTTAATTATTTCAGGTGAATGCCCACCTATCGGATCAATGTCTGAGTTAACAGCGAGCATGTTTTCTAATTCCTTAATGGGTTTCGATTTTGCATGTACTAAGTTGCTGCCGCTCAATGCTAAAACTCTAACTTCTAAGTCATTAAGGGGAGCAAATCGGCTTGGGGCACCACATGGGCTTTGTTCAAATCTTCTCGTGTCATTTGCTTTTTTTCTGCTCTTATGTCGCCATTCGAACCAGTACTGTAAATATAAAATGAAATAAAATAATTGTGTCTTTGCAATAAGAAGGACGTGGAAACGTTCCCAACTTATAAACACTAAAGTACCTTCTTCCATCCTTCAGGAGTCTTCATGGCTCCGCCAGGCACAGAATTCAGTTCCTTGGAGAGCGTGATCCAGGTCTGTCGCACAGCATTGTGCGCGCTGGACATAGTCGATTCTGCCATGCCGTTCGAGGGCAGCCCCATACACATCGCTTTATTCTGCTCCAGAAAATCTATCATGATTTCCAGTTGCTGCCTTGAAATTCTTCGCGGTGGTGCCATTTACGAGATTTCGGTAAAAACTTTTAGAACTCCGTATGTAGATAGATATAAGTAAGTTAGTACTCTTAGAGATTCACACCACGGCCAGTTCGTTTTGTAGAATCAATTAAGTACTTTAAATATGTTATATTTGAAAGTCACTCTTAACAGCACAATACCTATTCACTGTAAAGTATATATTTATATTCAACTCGACAAATCAAACTTAAATCGCGCGCTACTTTGTTTGACATAAGCGATTTCTTTCAGAAATTATAATTGAAAGAAATTCAATAATAGAATATACGATATGTAATGAGACTTTTCTGACGTTTGATTGAATTGAACACTGTTCATACTGGTGTGAAGTAAGCCACAATCGAGGCACAGAATATTAGAATTTTGAGATATCGTAAGATAAAATAAGCTAATTTGTTGAAGTAATAATCATTAAATGAAATAAGCCATAATTTTATAAGAATACTTTTTTTATATTTACTATTTAAAATCTATTTTGTCAAATAGAAAGTAAAATTAGACCTGCCATCCAGCGCCGAGTAGCCAAACTATGGATGCCATCGTAATGTTAGTATTGCCGTTTAGACTGGCTAGGTAGCGTTACTCTTGAACATAGTAAAAGGTTGCAAGCGTTTCCGAAACTATTTAGGTACACAAGATATGATATAACTTTATGATCACAATTTGTCTCTTGTCTACATAGTATAAAACAAAGTCGCTTTTCCGCGTCTATAGGTAGGTATATCCGCTAACTCCTAAACCACGCAACGGATTTTGATGCGGTTTTCAACAATGGACGACGTGATTCCTTAGGAAGGTTTTTTTATATGTACATAACATTTTAAAAGTATTAATATAGTAGAGAAAATTCAGTGTTTTTCAATGAAGTCGTCCTAAAATCAACTTTTGGGCGCTTAAATGGCTTACGCTGGCTATAGGTACCTTATGAAATACATCAAAACAATGTACTAAAGAATTGTAGTTCTTAAAATAACCTAGAGAAAAATCCGCATATGTCTACCTGCTAAGCTGTCACAGTAACCATTTTTATCTTTAAAAATATAATTTAAAATATTAGGTTATTTACTTAGCTATTTTCGCCCATTCAGTATTAACCTTTTGGCCGCCAAGCATGACTGAGAAGTAAGACGAATTTCAACTTTAAGTCAAGGAAGGTAATGAAGGACTCTTTTACCCTGTATAGGTACGCTGTCATGCATAGTCGACAAAGGCGGCCAAAAGGTTAATACTTATCCAAACAAATACGTTCTTTGACTTGGGCATTTAATGTAGATTAAAATAGTCCCGTACATTATATAATTTAAAGAAATACTTTAGAAAATATCAAAGGTTAAAGAAACGAAACAAATTCAGGGACCGGACGGAGTCATTCGGCCGCCACGGACTACCGTTCTCCCTGCCGCCCCCGCTGTTTATTGTTTATAAAGAAATAAAATTCTATAATCAAAGACAGTAACTCTACATTTTTCACCTCTTTTTGTTTCCTAAATTAGTTACACCAGTGCGAAGCTGGGGCGGGTCGCTAATATTTAACAAAAATGTTCTCTAAAAGGAATAAATCGTATGATGTAAGTTGAAGTAATGCAAACTTTCACTAAAACCATATTTTTTTTAGGAAACTTGTAAGTAGGTAGGTACATATATATTAATTTAAATAATTTATAATACAAAAGATAAACGAAATCATAGAATTTACCACTTTATTTGTGCGTCATAACTTTTTGCAACTCAGAGTGCGTTGTGCGTCCTGTGGTCATCAGTGTTATCCTATGCACTGTTATGGTATTTTTTTAAACTAGTGTTTTATTAAAATCGAAACCACATTAGTTGTCGCACGATTGATAACATAGTGAATAGTGAGTGAATTTAAATAAATAAATAAATAGGCAATAGCCAAACTAAAAGGTTAAATATAACTAAACTCCCCATTTAAAGTAAACTTGAAAAATATGAATATAAAGCTTTATTACCTAGCATATAAATTGTGTATATTAAGTTGCGTATCAATTTATATACCTAACTTCAATTTAAATTAAATACTTTAGTTTAATAGAAAACATAGGTACAGATGTAGTGCATAATTAGTTTCCATCGTGTTTTGTCGGAAAAGTTCGTATTTATCGTGCTCTCTCAATTAGCTTCGGCAGGCCCCCAATTCTCGGCGCATTCGAGATAATCTAACAATCGAGATTAAACGTCAGTGCATACAGTTATTTGACGCAACTGTATGAATCTGACGTTTAATCTTGCAATCGACATTATCTCGAAAACACCGAGAATTGGGGGCCAGTAGCCATCATACCATGCTGTCATTTTTCGTTTTGACATTTGGCAGTAAATAATAAAGTTTAATATTAATGAATATAAACATGTCACTCATTTAATACAATAATTAATTGACACTTCGGGTCTCGTCGTCTTCCGATTGAGATCCGAGTTTTACCGATGGAAACATATTATTCACTATATCTGTAATTAAAGTAATGTGGGCACTACTGGACGCACCCAACGGCTTCAACTTATCTTACTTTTTTAACCAAATGTTTCAAATTCTGTTAAATAAGTGCCGCATTTATCAAGATATTTACCTAACACAAGCTTAGACAAGGCGATTTATTTATTATATAAATTGTAGGTAGGTTATGTTTATGTTCAAATCATTATGTAAGTCATATGAAAAAAATGTAAGAATGTTTTTGGTAATAGAGTTATTACCTCCTTTAAATAAAAAAAAACTTGTAACAAAACAGTCTTCCAGGTAAATAACCATATGCAAATCGGCGGGCGGCGGCCGGCGGCTTAGTGAAGTGTCAGCTTACGGCCCCTTAATTAATTTACCCTGAATTTTATATCCCCACGCAATAATTAATTTAACGAGAAATGCTGGTAACTTACAAACAGCTACAACGTATCGCCAATTTAATGTTCCTACGCCAACGACAAGAACCCCCTTCTTGGCGTGTGTAATAGACACAGTATTTTGTCAAGGCAACTTAGGTACTTAAATCTATATCCTAACTTATTCTAAGTCTAGTTATAAGTCTGTAGATTAAAGATATTTACAAAAGAGTGGTACTAAGAGGGGAAAACAGACAAAATAGAATCCAAAAATTTCGATTTTAGGAATTTTTGTCTGTTTGTTTGAACAGGTATCACAGGGAAACTACTGAAGGGATGGTAATGGGATTTTAGCAAGTGGGAAGGTACCAGGCCCCCAATTCTCGTTGCATTCGAGATAATGTCGATTGCGAGATTAAACGTCAGATTCATAGAGTTGTGTCAAACGACTGTATGCACTGACGTTTAATCTCGATTGTGAGATTATATATGTGAGATATAGTATAGATAATCTCACAATCGAGATTAAACGTCAGTGCATACAGTCGTTTGACACAACTCTATGAATCTGACGTTTAATCTCGCAATCGACATTATCTCGAATGCAACGAGAATTGGGGGCCAGGTATGATCAAGTCTCGGATCCATTGTAATTGGCTGACTACAAATTATATGAAAAGTGAAAACTAAAACCCGACTGGCGTAAAAGTCGCACCTTCGGTGGGACAAGGGCACAATTGTCGAAAAACCCATTTTTTTTAAGTATGCAGAAATGTTCCATATAATATATAAATAATATTTTTGTATACTTAACAAATTTTTGGGTTTTTCAACAATTGTGCCCTTGTCCCACCGAAGGTGCGAAGTGGTTTTTCTTTTCTATTTTTCTTTTTCTTTCTTTCTAATTCTTATAATGTCTACGACACTTGCACGGACTCCACAGATCATTATGATATCATTTTTATTAGAATCGATCCAGTAGTTCAGGAGCTACAGTGGAACATCCGATTTTAGGCCGCATAAACACAATATCCTCATTTGGCTTCGCGCAGGAGGGTAAAAAAGACAGCAATTTTAAAATTTAAGCTGACAGTACCTATATGCACGTGGCGTGGTGCTCTGCGCGGGGGTGAACGCGAAGCACTCTGCGATTATTTATATGAGAAAATCAAAAACTGATGCATTATATAAGTAAACACACTACACGTAGGTACTCGTATCTATAATATAAATCAGCAATCTTATTAGTATTGGTATGGGCGTGATTTAATAGTGTTATTAATTATAGACCCATAAGTTAAAAAAAACAAGACTAAAACTGTTTAAAGAGGATTTCAGACGTAACTTACCATTTTTTTATCGATACGATTTTATCAAATCGTGTTTTTGAAACAGCAAGTTTTTCAATAGATAGAACAGAATAGAATAGTATTTATTTCTTCGAATATAGTACAATTGTTGGAAAAAATAGTTTTGTGAACTGCATATTCTGCCGATTTTGGCGTAGAAATATTAAATAAATATTTATTTTATTCTGTTTTTTAGTATTTGTTGTTATTAGCGGCAACAGAAATACATTATCTGTGAAAATTTCAACTGTCTAACTATCACGGTTAATGAGATACAGCCTGGAGACAGACGGACAGATGGACAGACGGACAGACGGACAGCGGAGCCATAGTAATAGGGTCCCGTTTTTAACCTTTGGGTGCGGAACCCTAAAAATTATAAAAAGTACAGTGAATAATCCTTTCCCATCGTGAAAACTCAGAACAAACGACCATTTACTTCTGAATGCTGCCGACGTGTCTATCAATTGTTGTATTAACTAATAAGTGACACGTTTGTATGAAATAAATAAGGTAAGTACTTTATTTATCAGTGACAAAATGTCAAACCACGAGTTTGAAGTATATCACACTGAGATGTTATATTATAACCACCACGATCAAATTATAATAGGTAGAAAATGTAGTGTTAACAAAAATTGAACTACTGAGAATTGTTCGTCAAGAAATTCTACTGGGCTCCGAAACTTGTTTTTGGACTTTACAGAAATAATCAGCATTGTTGCTATTTGTAAATTTATCATTTTCAGTTAAGAAATATAAATAAATTTTGAAAAGAATGTCACAGGCTTGTCGATCTAAACGCCCAGGTATTGATGCTTTCGGCATGGCTATTAAAAATAACTGATAACAAACTTAAAATAATAAAAATCTTAACTTAGGTACCTAATAAGAATAGAATAAGAAAGGATAATGTATTTTACGCAAATCACATGGTTACAGGTTACAGACAATGGCATTATCCCGTGGATACCAAACTAGGCTGACATATTGCACAGAGAGAATACAAATAGAGTACATTTTTTTTAGATATTTGAATGCTCTCGTAAAGCCCTTTCATGATACCAATATTATTATTTTATTATTGTAATTTGTGTAACTAACAGAATATGGATTATGTCCGAAATAAATGATTTGTTTTGATTTGATTTGAATATTGCATAGGTGGAAAAACATCAAGAAATAAATTGTCTTTCGCGTCCTCCGTATTAGCTTACAACTGCGGCCCTAACATTCATGGCGCAAGGATAAATTAGAACCGTTTATCTCTAAATGCGTCCCTCTCACACTAGTGCCGACGAAAGAGATAGTCATAGAGATGAACGGTTCTAATTTATATTTGTGGCATGCATGTTAGGGCCGCGATATCATTATATATCTCAGCCGGGAATTTTGCCTGAATAGTTTGACTGTCACCACATTTGTTAATATCGGTCAGTAGGTTTGACTCTAGGTGTAAACTAATGTAGTGATTAAATACATAAATAATCAAATAAATACATAATATGTACATACGTATATGCATACATACTCGCGAAAAATATGACGCTCTTTTTTGCTTTGCTGCAGTCGGGTAAAAAGCGGCTTCAGAATGCACACTAGGTTTTTTAATGCGGTACGAAATGCAAATCCAGTTTAAATTATAAAATAAAATAAATTAAGTAATATGTATGTTATCGGCAGTCTTACTCATGCATTAAAGTGATAGGTATACCAGTTGAACCGTTTTTTTTGCACAAGCGACGAATACGAAGCTGCGGCATTTCCACGGTCACGAGTAGTGATTTAAAGGCACAAAAACCGGTTGAAGATGACGTCACCCGACCCGAAGCTCTGCCAAACTCAAGCGTTGTTATGTTACGTTAACAAATCCATATCTTTCTTATTAGAGTAGGTAGGTATTTGCGGTGTTAAACTTACTCACATGTACATATGTAGTTAACTATAGGTACTTGTTTGGCTTTGCCATTCATCTTGACATATCAACACTAATGTCATCATCATATTGAACGTGTATTGAACTCCTAGATAGATTTGTACGACCTCGACAAGTAGGTATCTGTTTAAATTTGTTTTCGGATTTGGTACATTTTGTGATGTAGGTACTTAGGTTGAGGTATGTTGGAAAAACATAAGTTGTTAAAAACAACCAAATACTGAAGCCATTGTGTCAGTAGCAGACGTGGATGCATGCATGGAGTTTGAAAGTGGACGGCTCACTCATCCCTTGGGCGATTCCGCTGCACGGCCGTCCCCACCGGCCGGCGCGACGGAGACGCCGCACGGCCCGCGCGGCGGCGCCCTCGCCCGCCGCTGCCAGTCAAGTGGAGACTCCGCACTGCGGCGGTACACTACGAATCGCTAGTGCTTCTTCGCTTCTTTACAGTCATATTTATCCGAAAATATACTCCACCTGTCATACCCCAGGGTCAAGAAATTATTGGTTTAGTGTTTTAGCGACCAATTCGCTTGTGTAGTGAGTGATATTCGAATAACCCGCAATTCGTTGAGTTTTCTTAGAGGCTCTGAGATCGTCCCGCGCTTATTGAGGCTGATTGGTACACAATCAAATTACAGGTAAGGAACCAAAGAAATAACTTGAGTGCGATATATAAAATATTATATTCGTGGCCTTCTGCCTTTCACGGGTATTTTAAAAATTGCCAGCATTTTATTCGCTTTTTGTAATTTTATATACAACTTAAATACACGCCTCGTAGGTAGGTACTTACCTACTGCCTTCAGCAGCTTCTAATCGTTTTTTCTGTTGGTAAGAGCGGCCGACGACCTTGTTTACTATGAATTCAATTATAATCGGTTAATTATGAAATTGTATAGGTACTTAAACTTACACAAATGTAAGTCAATCGATTATGAGTTTAACTACAGAGTTGCTTACCGGTACATGCAACGTGCAATTACAAGACCAACCTAAAAAGTGCCTACAGCACTACATTTGAGTTTGAGCACTGAACAGGACCTCCTAACACGTTTCTCATAAACCGGTTCGATCGACACACGGTGTTTCGTCGGTGAGACTTATGCAATCGACAAATAAATCGAATCTAATAAGTACTTATACGTAGGTAGCTATTATGTTGTGCAGTCGATAAGTCGTTCAGTGTAAACATTGCAAGTAAACGCGGCATCGCATTAGCATTTAAAATGCGTTACACAATAACAAGTAACGTAAAAATGAAAGTTTATTACAGCGAGTACTATTGCTGTAAAGAGTTTAATTAATAACCAGACAGCCGCCTGCTAGATAAATTCTATTACTTGTTAGCATTTAAATGTCGACTTTGCAAACCAGTTTCGGTTACGAGGTGATAATGGTAAAGCTTTTGCAGGTGTATCAGATCGGATAAGAGTTTCCAGTGTTTCCATGAATTCAAATGACTTGAGGGCTACCTGTTCCGAATGACCTTGAATTTGGTCTAATGGACCCTCACCACAATGACATCAGTTAGTTATCAAAGTGCTACTTGGACATTTAAAATCAAATATCAAACTTTAAAAATATCATTACCTACCTTAAGAATAAAAATAGCGTTACAAAATCCAATAATTTGTATGGATAGTTCAATATTTTGGGCACATTGATGACATGACGACAAATCAGTTTAAACAATCTGGCTCTTACTCTTCTTTAAGAATAGGTTAATTGCTCTTCTACCTACTCACAATGTCATAATTACTTAAACCTATGGATAAATTATTAAATAAAGAGATAACTAAAAATGATGTGAAAATTCTGCCTCGAAAGTAATGGAAAAATCAAAAATCAGATCATTTTTTTTTTTGGAATTATGTTCTGGAGAACCCACAGACCAGATTACGACTTGAAATCTATGAAAATTCGTCAATTCTGGCAGGGATTCCCTTAATAAAATATAAAACTACCTATCAGCCACGTAGACATTTAGGGTGGCTTTCAAAAAAAAATTGTACGTGAGTAATTAAGGCGTACCTTAAAAAGTTCCTCGGTGTTACGAAAATTTGCCATACAACTGTATGGCTAATTTTCGTACACAGAGGAACTTTTTCTTAACTGCGCCTTAATTACATTTTTTTCTTTAATTCATCTTTTAATATATAAAATGGTTCAAGTTAACAACATTATATAATACAACCATACCTATATTAGTACCTAATCTGTGATTACAGAATTTCCCCCGTGTTTGTCTGTCCGGCACAAATAATAGTTGAAGTTTACCTGAAAATGTACCTATCTATAGGTCGACCGCTTAAATGAGTCTTCGCCCGCGCGGCACAGGGGCGCGGGGGCAGGACGACAAAGGGGCCTGAGAGATGTGCGGGCGGCGTGAAATGAATGAAAACAAAAATGCGCCTGCCGCTCGCACCTCTCTCGGTCCCCTTTGTCGCCTGCCCCCGCGCCCGTGCCGCGCGGGCGAAGACTCATTTAAGTGGTCAACCTATATACAGGTAAAACTTTATTTGGCCGTTATGTTTTTGCGTTCAATTGGTGATCTTAGCGACGCGATTTATCGATGGATTTATAAATCACATCGTAAAGATTTCATTTTGTAACTGCAGCTGCGTCTCCACGTGTTTGCATTCCACAATAGGTACAATACATGATAAATTCTAAAAAGTGTAAGAAAAAAATATTGGCTAGGTAGGATTCCGCGGAACCGTTTACACACTGGCGCGCGTGTGATGCGCGTGAGCAATTGTTAACAATCCACGTTGTGTTGAAATCTGCATTTTTATTTGCATCTATCTCATGTACGTAGGTACTTTAGGTATTAGGAAAAATAATTTTTAGTTACTTTTTGACTAGACCACGATCTGTGTTTCCTTTTTCGTCTTTGGATGTTTTAGTTTTATTACCTACAGTTATTTCTGTATGTACGTGGTATTTGTCAACATGTGTTGCGGGTAATCTTATTAATGTTAGACCATGCCATAAGAAGTTATTTATATATTCTTATTTCCCAAATGTTCTTACCCTTCATCTCGACATAGAAAAATGTAAGTTACTTACATCGTTATAGATAAGTTTACAAAGATGTAACAATAATTATCCCAGAGAACTAACAAATCAACTGCTTGTATTTACAATTTCTCCGCTGTAGCTTGAAGGTCGTGAGACTGGAATTAATTATGAAACGCAATAATAGGGAAACGAACTTATATTTATACTTGGAAGTTGAAGGTCAGAGCGACAATAGCAGTGGCGTAGCACAAACAAATAGCAACAGTCGCTTGCCGGCTCTTTGACTAGCGCCAGCGGCCGGCCACCGCCGGCGCTGTATCGATTTGCGAGCCCATTACCGCCCACGACATGTGGACATAAAATCCTCCTTCAAAGTAAACAATTACAATTTGATCGACAACTACCGCCCATTTTGAGCACACATTAGCCCAAAACTATCTGTAATCTTCCTTTCGTAATTAACTTGCACAGATAATTCTCATACCTTTTACTGCCATCAGTTGGTGACAGTTTTGCTTCGTATTTCTATTAGCAGTGTTGTGTTTTTGGAAGCACGCCCTTCGTCAGAGGCTGCGGATTACTTTACCTGCTTTTCCCATTTCCCCGACGTCACATTTATTTACAAGTTCTAAGCGAATATAAATAAAGCTACGGTTTCATAGGGTCGTATTTTATGTTAGAACTCAAGCGAAGCGGGAAACTACATACATTAATATATAGTTATGTATATTGAAATGTATAGAAAACTGGGTTAAAAAATTAAGAACTAAATCACGTCGGCAAGCAAAAAGTGCATAAATTGCGCACTATGATAAGAAAATCATAATGTTCCTACTTGCGGAACACCTCTTCTTATGTCAGATCCTACTCGTAACTGTATGTGTAAACGTTCTACACATCGCGGTCTGTATTATATCGCAAAATATTTTGCTACGATATTGTAGCTCTTATTAACTTGACAGCAAAGCTCATTATAAAATAATTGCGATATCTATTGCTTAGGCAAGGTCGAATAGAGGCCCAGGTCCATTCCCTGTCAATGTCAGATCTTTTCATCGAAGGACGAAATTATTTTCTACGTTAACTTTAGACTTGTTTGCTTATATTTAGGCATCTAATGGCAGAATTCATAAAGGCCACTCAAATTGATCTTTAACTTAAGTGACGTTTCTGTATACATTGGTTGACAACTATTTGAGGGACATGTAACTATTTAATGTCTAATCAAATGCTTAAGTATTGTTTCTGAATTCGGCCCTAAGATATACACGAAACGATCTGACTTTATTAATGTCATGTAAGTATATATCTGTAACTGTGGTGAATACGTGCTGGTGAATAATATGCCGCTGCGGTATCCTACTTAATAGTTTTTTGTTTGTTATTGTCAGACTCAATGTCATGAATTTACACGCGTACAAATCCATGGAACCCCTGTTCTTATTAGGCGGGAGCAGGCCCCGCGAAGACATTTCGCGACGCAATAAATAGACGCGTTCTCGGCCGGAAAATTGCGTCAATTTTCAGGGCGAGTCCCTCCCCAAAACATAATCACTTAAATAGCCTCAACAAGGAAAACTATTCAAGTAAATCTGATTCTTAGGACATTTTTACATTAGACGAAGGCTAAAAAAGCGTCATATTGGTTTGTTACATTTTACATTGTCTTTCGTTTTAATTATCAACAAACTCTAGTGTGGAATAAGTTTTTCATAAATTTCAAAAATACACGCTTTCCTGTATGAACCAGTGGGATCGGATTAGGGTGATGTCAGAATACGTCGTTTCTTCAGACAATATTCCCTTTAGCTTATGTCATAGTGTACCCGTGACCTCATCGCCGAGGCGGTCGAGTAGAGTGAGTTCTTTTGCAATCTAAACGAAGCCTCGTCTCGGGGGAAATGGGAAAAGCTTTGTGTAATTTACCCCAGCTACATTTACGCGTCATAACATTGTGACGGAACGCGCCGATATCATATTAACATTTAAATATTCCTGGCGAAATTGATTTTTACATCAAAGAAGACTTACCTACAAGTGGTAGTGTTGATAGCTGTAGTGGTGAACCTGCGTATAATTTTATGTGTTAGGTATCTGTGTGCGCTGGACGACTCTGAAGTTGGACGAGTTCGTAATATTTAGTGCTACCTATCGCAGCGTTCGGGACCAGGACCGTTCAGTGATCAAGCAGAAGTATCTTGGTCTTCGTGCACTTATAGGAGCCTTAAGAGGAGTCATTGCCAAATTGCCCACAGGGTTTGAAGCGCAAGACATGACATACAACCCCCGAATGGACAGAACTGGCAGCAGACAAAGAAAGTTACGTATCTGCAGCGCAAGAAATATATGACCTCGAAGAATCGGATAGCGAAACTGAAGAGGAGAGCGATCCAAACTCATCCAATCTAGAACGAAAAAGCCAAAAGACGAACTAGGGCAACACGCAAAGCAGAAAAACATCAACGCTCATCCCTCTACGATATAAATCCGTCTAAACCTAATTTCCCATATTACCTAAAGGCTGCATACCGGTTGCGGCTAGTCGGCCGTCCTCTCCTATCCCAGAGCGTGTCACTCCTAAAAAATCTGTGCCCCCTGGTTTATCCGGCTTGTCCGGGTCAGGCTCCGCTCCTGGCTGGGTGTGATACCTATGTTCATGTTCATGTTCATGCATAGTACCAAATAATACTAATCATGATAAGGGCGCAAAACATTTGAATTACATTATTAGATACGTGCCGCATTGTCCAAAGGCGTTGACATAACAATCAGCGAGGTCACGCTACTAACGAAGGGCTTAGGGTCTAGTGGAAGTGGTTGATAAGGGACTGAACGGAGGGCGATTCTTGTTCGTATGCAGGCCGCACGACGACGACACGATCGATACGCGCCCGCGCGGCGATGCCACCCTCGCGAGCGCGACTTACAAACTGAAAGTCTCGAAAACACACTTTCAGCTATATTCTGCATTATGCAAAGGCATATATGCGTTTTCCGTGCTCTCACTAAATTAGGTATCTTGACGTGTCTGTGCGTTCACTAAGTTACTTAATAGAAGTGCGCGCTTGTGCCTTCATGTGGCACCAAAATAATTTCGGGGCAGAGCTGGAAGTGAATGCTTTAAAATATCTTACTAAGTATAACAGTCCATACTTTCAAATGTTAACATTAATTTCGGGTATTGATTAGCCGCGCAAAAAAAAGGAAACTTGACGCAAGGAATTGGAAAACTGTAGATTGTCCATTTTAAAATTGCTTGAGAACTTTCAAATTTGCAGTTAGGACTTGTTCAATACTTTTTAAGGAACTATTTAATTAAGACGCTGACAAGTGCCAGTGACCTTGAGTGATCGGTCACTGTCTGTTAGCACCGGAGTGTACGAGAAGCACTGTGCGGTTATTTGTATGTGGAAAATCAAAAAACTAAACAAAAAAAAATATATAAGTAAAAACACACTACACGTGTAATATAAATTAGTCAACTTTTTAGTATGGACGTGATATAATAGTGTTATTAAGACATAGAACTTAAAGAGGATTTCAGACGTAACTTCACGACTTGTTTTTATCGTTATCTATATAGAAGTATTTTTAAAATAGCTAGGTTTTCAACAATATAAAGAATATGAACATATATTTGTTTCGGTTTGCTGAATCAAATAGTTTTTGTTAAAAGACTGTTTAGGTAAAGCAGATTTAGGTCCTGCCAGCGCCTTAACTCGCAACATCAGCGTCTTTGTCTTTGCAGTGTTTTACTACTTTCATTATCTCCAACCGTCTAAACTCTAGAACCGTATAATTTTACGGCCATTAACCCGTCCAACTGTAGGTACTTTACTGATCATTTTGAGACATGGTTCCACGTCGCGTGAGTGCAGTGGATGCACTGAACTGCCACTTACATACTACAGACTTAAAATTAAACACATGTAAAGTAAACGACAAACGAATATGTTTACAGCATTGTATTCAACATTAGCCGAGTTGAGATAAGTAACAAAAGTAACAATACTTGGATGATATCATCGGTGACGAAGCGGCGAATGGTCAAGGGATAAAAAAGATGGTGTTGACACAAGAACATCATCCGACAGGGACATGTGCTGATATCGCTCCTCGGCCGGTGACCGCGTGGCCCTGATCTTGACAAAATGAACCGCAAATGAGACTGTCGTACGAGCACGTGTTGCATAAACAAATTAAACGAGAAATACATTATGAAAGAAAATGTCTCCTTACATACCTTCATAGTTCATATAAAATCAGGGGCAAGCACCAGCGGCAGGAAAATGATTTGTCTTAAACAATTTAAATCAACAATATATTTCGCAACCACTCGCCCTCCAAGTTGATTTAATGCACTAATTGTTGACTAATAGTTGAACGTACTTCCAATTGTTGTCTGACGGACATGGAGATTGGGGAGAGAATACATAGGGAGGGAACTACCACTGCAGAACGCCATACCAGTAAGGATATGCATTGTTCCGAAAATTTTTAAGCAAAACAATAAATAATATACGTTACGCATTGTGAGAGTATCGAAATAGTAGTTTATCTACACCCATATCATAAAACCTACAAAGTGTAATCAAAAATCGTAGGAAATGACCACCATTTAGGTAAAACGAGTGCTGCAATGTTATTCCCGTATCGTTTTTAGTATAGAAATGAGATTAAATTTGGAACAGCTGTCAAAACTCAAGTGGGTCTCTATTCTAGTATCCATAGATATTAAAACAGTTATTGATACGAAACGTCAATTGTCAATGAAAACCGCACTAGTGTTTTAAGGCCTATCATTATGCAACCATTGCATAAACTACTATTATGCAATGGTTGCATAAATGCCTTAAAACACTAGTGCGGTTTTATGAAACGAGCTTTTAAGCTAGTTTCATAATAAGATCGCACCTGTGTTTTAAGGCCAAATTATGTGGAGTTGCATACATAACTTTATCTACACACATATTATAAATCCTCCATGTGTTCAGAAACAATATTTTCTGGCAACAAGTTAGTTGTTGCAATCGTGGCTGCATTTACGATATCCGGCGCATTTTCACATCACACAGTCACTCCGAGAAGACTACTATTAATATTTTCAACTAAAATGTAAAGTAAAAACAACTTTTTACAAATCTTCTTTCGTTCAGCAAAAAACCAACATGAATGATGAAAGCAGTAATGGTGGCAGTTCGATCCTCCGTCAAGACCATTTTTTTTAAATCATAGACAACCGAATCTCATGTCACTCGAGATCAAATGTCGTGTGGTTTATATTAAAAAAACATACTGAATTGATGTTTCGTATCAATAACTGTTTTAATATCTATGGATACTAGAATAGAGACCCACTTGAGTTTTGACAGCTGTTCCAAATTTAATCTCATTACGATACTAAAATCGATACTGTAATAACATTACAGTACTGGTTTTTCCTAATTGGTTGTCATAATTCTGGTCATTTCCTACGATTGTTGATTACATTATGGAGGTTTTATGATATGGGTAAAATATATTTCAGTTTCAACTCTTAAAATATAATATGAATAAATCTGATGCAAATGGCAACCACGTGGAGACATTTTTGTTAACCACCTACGTACTTATTATACTGGAAGGAAATTCTTCTATTGTGCTCTATTTATGAAGCATTGTACCGGTTAGGAGGAACACGTTGCTTAGATCTGGGTCGAGATAGGAGCCTGATGCATGAACGATTACTATCTCGGGGCACATAATTATACGTGTATGTTGCTTCGTCATAAGTCTTCTCTCATATCAAACGCGTTTGTCATGCCCTAGCCCTTAAAACGAACTATATATTATAGGCACCAATAATTTTAACTTCGTTATGTTGTATCAGAAATGTGAAACTTTCATTTATTTAGACGCGAATCAATGAGTTTCAATTATTAAATGAACCAGAGGGACCGCGGAAATGTCAAAAGCAAATTAAGCCGCATTGCAAAAACATTGGACGCATTGCGAATAGTTAACTGGTCATTGACTACCCGCATGCATACACCGTTGCTTGTACTTCGTAGGTGAGACCCTATGTATAGGTGCAGATATTTTGTATACATATTTGTGAAGAGTTTTTATCTGAAAGTCTTATTTACCAAATATTTCTATTTAAAGCAATGGCCAAGTAAAAATCGTCCAGACAGATTCTGTGATGAACATGACCTTGCTTTCAAAATGTAATAATCGATAAACTGGATGTATAAGGGTATTCCATGCGTGGGTACCTGGATGCGTTGCCTTAATATATTTTTTTTACTTCGGCCATTACTCCCCGGTTTGGAAGACCCTTTGGCCGAACAATGATTAGAGCGAGGGGAGCGAGATGCAGCTGCTCTTTTATTTTTCCTTGTTGTGCCGCTGAAGGAAGTAACTGGGTCGCGAAATAGTCGCAGATTTAATGAATAGATGACGTTAAATGCGATTTTTTTAATCAATGACATAACTCGTTAGTCGTTGTTTTGAAATAATCACAATTCTATCGCACTAAGTAATTTTTATGTTTGAAAGCTACCACATCGTTTCTCGAAAGCGCAAAAAGTGGTCGAGATGCGTCTGCGCACCTTTAACATTTATGATGCAACGTGAAACGCCGAGAAACGCAATAGTTTCCATTAGGTGTTCAACTTTTTCCGCAGGCGCCAAGCGGTGGCGGCATCTCCCGTCACGGCAGCAAGTGTAGTTTCTATCTCATGAATAGTGTTAATTTTCTTGTCTACGAGTATGTTGCCCGGTGACATACCACTTTACAAGTAATGTTGCTACTAAATTCTGTGCCGAGGAAAACTACATGCTCTTTTGAACATTCAATAATATATGATCGAATTCAACCTTATTGCTCAGTCTAGCTTGCCGGATAGCTACGACATTTAGCACATAATGAATAACTAAGTCCTTTCAATTATAAAGTACTTCCACTTTAGAGAAAAATAGAAACAAGACTATGTTTGACGTTTCTAGGAATATAATTATGCATCAGATTGTAACGCAGAGAAAGAAAATGAACTTGGTGCAATTAAAAGATAAAACGGCAAGAAATGTAATTAGGGACAAGAGAGTTTGAGTCTCGAGGAATGTAAAGAGGTATGAGGACTAACATTAATCTCTTGCACAAGATATAACTGCTTCTGAAAATTGAATATAGCTAGATATGACAGGTTGTGTCTGCTGTCGCAGATCCTAGTGGCCCTAGCTTGAATATAACACCAGGATTAATTATCCCTCACTGTCTCTCTCATAACTAAGTAGAGTAACCGAGATAGCCCAAAGAATTGCTAAACTTAATTGCTCTAAGAGCAGCTGGCCTATGGGGCCGAAGAGTTCTTGAGTGGCGACCGCGAACTGGAAGCCGCTGCGTGGACAGACCACCCACACGGTAGACTGACGACCTGGTCAAGAGCGCGGGACAGTATACAATGTAGGTTATTGTGACGATCATTGGGAGAAGCCTGTCTCCAGCAGTGGACGTCTTTCGGTTGAAATGATGATAATGCGTCTTAATCATACTAGTAACGAAGAAAAGGATACACTGGGAGATAAGATGAAGGGTAACTTATCCTTGTATCATACATGCTTAGGCTACTGAGCGACGCTCATAACACCATTTACACTGACGTGCCGTTATATTAATGTATGTTTTCATTAATGTTCGAAAATAGTTGCTTAATCATGATTTATGAAAGTATAGCGGATCAAATCATGCAGTGAAAAAGATTACATATAATCAAGGCGGATCCATCTAAGAATAGCCTTGTTATAATACCTAATATAGGATCTGCGCGAAGAAGGGTCCTTATTAAGCGGTCACAAATGAACACAACGAAGCTCGGTAAAATTAATTACTTACATTGCACCAACTAGCTGGTATAGCGGTCAACGAGAGGAAATTAAATTAACATACGCCTCTCGATAGAATTTTCTTATTAGAATACAGATACGGACGTTATCCGATGATTTCGAAACGAGTAACACATATTTGCTGGGAAATGGGAATATTAACATGTCCACTTGCATATCAATTGATAAATCAGACATTGCGCTGCTGAATAATAGACAGTTTCTATTTGTAGCGAAAAAAAATACAATTGACCAGAATTCAAACCTATATTTACGACAAATTGTGAATTTGTGAATGAATCCCAATCGAGCGAATGATCAGAGCAGTAAAACAATGTCGCGCAACTATCGGTAACGCGGACATACGGCGCGTGCGCAGTGCACCTTATATCGCCTAAATGACGCGTGCCGACAACACACGTGGCTGCGTATGCATAAACAATTATCTTTATGGCTCGTTTATTGTCATTACCGGTTAAATATGAGAGGAAACGTTAATGGATGTTAAAACTTAATGAAGTACTACTACAACCTGTATATGAACTAGCAAAGGCCGTATAAAATGGAAGCACGTCGCTGTTGGACCCTTTAATGTTACAAAACCCAGTTGGAATGTGCACCGTGATACTTTCACATTGGATCACTGCACGATGTCCCCAAATCTACAATGACCGTTCATAATTGGCTCGTAAAACGCAGTCCACAATGGAACCCGCACCTCACCGTCCGGCTCTCACCGACTATAATTTAATATCCGCCCGAAGCCCGAAAATAATCCTATTTCCTCGGTAATGCCCTTGACAATACCGGGTTTCATTTCGGTATTTCGTAGGTACTCGAAGTCGCGAGTTCATCTTTCAATCCTTTGTTGGATGGCAGACGTATAACCTATAATATACTGAATTTCCGAGTTACCATAGCCACAACTCTAACTGCTGCAAAGTAATCTACAAAAGTATTTCGTGATTACTTAAAGAAATGAGAAAGAAGACGATAAGACGCTGCAGCGTGTTTGTGTTCTCGATATGTACACACAGACAAACGCGTTAACATTTCCAAGACAATCAGTAAAACCAAAGTGTTTACCTTGACAAGTGGTATTAATCGATGAGAGTACAGCCCGTGGACAAGCAGCGTGTCGTGTATGATGGATATCGTGACGAAAATGATTTATATGGCCCGACATAAGTACGAGAACCGTTAGTTAGACGCCAAGAGTACTCTAGCACTATCATGGAAGCAGATGAGTTTGCTGGTATGTAGGTAGATACGGAGTAAGTCTTTATTTGCTAGGGGTATTAGAATTACACGATAAAGCGGTCTATATTACTAACAATAATAATGAATGCTATAAAACCTGATATTTTGCTTGTTTGAAATTAAGAAATCTGTGTACCATTTACTACTTATTATAGGTATTTCATAGATTTCTGTCATATGGAATATCCCCGAAACTACAGCCACAGTAAAAGTCTTAGCTTGAAATGAAGCCATTCTAGGATTAGTTGAACTTTCCCTAGCAAAGTTTCTTTCATCATTTTGCGTACAAGGACGTCTAGGTGCCATTTTCTGTACAAGGTCACTTCGAAGGCCTCGCCCGGGTGGAGCAATCGGCGGCGGGCGTCCTTGGCCTTTTCACGTCTGCGTAGCTCGCGTTCCCGTTTTAGCTTATATTATTTATTGGAATACAATGCTAAATTTAATATTGAGCAATGGAATGTAGGCAATGAAATCGCAGAGTACATCCTAAAACAACGGACTCATTTCAGCACGTCCGCGTCCAGTCGTTTCATCTAAGCGTGTGTTTGTCGACCATTGTAAGACTTGGCAGTATTCTAAAATATGCAATTGCTAATTATATTTAATTTAAGACTCCATATGAGAGATTATATGAAGTCTTAAATTATATATTCGCTGATTTCTGTTTCGGTTTCCGAAAAATATTTTACCATAGAAATTCCGGAAGCCCTCGTTGCAATTCAGTATGTGTTACACTTCCGGCAGTAGGTACACGTCCCTTTTTGAGGTCGCACCGTTTGCTAACGGTATTGTATTGTATTAAATTATGGCAACTGCCACTATTGAACACACAGATGAACGAGCCCTTGATAGCAAATTAATAGCAGCGGCAAATCATTTCACAGGAAAGCTCACATTGGCACATTTACTTTTTCCTTACATCTGCAAGATAAAGTTTTCACTTTGAGTGTAGTTTAAGCTAACCAAGTATGGTTGCTTAGATATAGAACATAGTAATTTGAACTGCTTTCGCCTTGCGCCCTTTTCATCGGTCGATAGCAGGGTCTGTCTGGGAGGGAACGCAAACAAAATGTTTCAGAAGCAGAGGGGAGTGTTATAAAGATAAGCAAATTGCGAGATTTAATTACATTGTATTGTATCATTTAAGCAGTTCAGAATAACATTATTAAGTCACCGTCAATAACAACAGAGGTAAGAAAAACAGTCACCAAAGCATAAAACCACGATCGATTTACACGTGAAATATGGGGTTCCGGTAACTCGTTCTTGTAAAACAATACCTGAAGTTTCCACAACGTGATTACCTAAACAATAGTTCCCCAGTGCAACACTGAACGCACAACAAACAACCTGAGAACCTTCCATTAAGAGTGCACAAAGGAATATAACTGGCGGAGTATTGAAGCGGACAATGCGGCTGGTAACGGGACCGGGCACTAATTGTGAGCCGAGGTCTTCCGTTACCCGCGAGCAGAGACTCCCGGAAACAAGCGACACATACCGTCGCTACCAGCGTACAGCATTAGCCACGAGACGGGGCTAAAGCTCGCCATATTAGAGTCAAACTGCCTTTCTAAGAAAGAATTGCCAAAATATGTCTTTGCCCAAAATGTAATGCAGTTCAGTTCAGGTTTAAAATTTATCTATTTACTAGCTGTGCCCGCGACTTCGTCCGCGTGAAATAGATAAAACATTCACATAAACCTTACTTATTTCCATACAAACTTTCATCCCCTATTCCCTATTGTTATTTTACACCCTTGAGGGTAAAACTTTTACAAACTTCAATGTCATATTTATTTATATCGAATCAACAGTCTAAAAAATAAGTTTCAAGCTTCTAGCTCTAAAAATGACGATAATTCCTTACAAGTTTTCATCCCCTCTTTCAACCCCTTACAACCCTTTTTTCGCATTAAAAAGTAGCCATGTCCTTTCTCAGGCTCTAGACTATCTGTGTACCAAATTTCATTTAAATCGGTTCAGTAGTTTTGGCGTGAAACCGCGACAGACAGACAAACAGACAGACAGACAGAGTTACTTTCGCATTTATAATATTAGTAAGGATCTAAAACCTATTTGATAACTTTTAAATTAACAAATTTTCTCAGAGTAAAAGCTGCAACATGCGAGATCTACGCTTCTTGGTTAGTTAGTTGGCGCGAGACGTGCCGCGAGTGCTAACAGAGTTTTTTTTTATTTTTGTTGCTGAGCACGAATTAGGAACAGGACACGTACAATGTTCTCTCGAAATTATTCATAATCGGTTTCATGGGAACAACCGAACAAATAATGAGAAACCTATCAGCTATTAATACATTTGATAATTAGATACGTGGTTTATTCAACATGATAAGCGAGTTTCTTTCTACAAATTCAATTTGAAGAGAAAGCTATTAGTGAACTGGGTTTTCTAGCACACCGTTAAACAATAATATCCTTAAGATGAATAGCTACGACAGAATGTAGAAGTAAGTTTACCTATAGTAAAGACAAAGCGCATGCTTGTGGTGACGCGGGCTAAACGCCATCCAAACCGCAACCGCAGAAGCTTACCGTCAACACTTCACGTTCAATATTAAACAAAAACACAATAAACACTAGGTAGGTATTTTCTTTCCTTTGATTTTAATGTCTTACTAACAAAACAATCGGGTAAGGGGTCGTCCACAAATTACGTAACGCAAAATTCTCAAATTGTTGACCCCCCTCCCCCCATGTAACAGGAGCGTAACGCTTAGCCGGGACCCCCCTCCCTCTCCATTCCGTTACGTAACAGGTGCTTTGTAAAAAGTTTTTGCCTAATATTCAGGTAATTCGGCGCTCTTTTTACATTGGGCGAGGTATAATCATCTATGGACGTATTTCGATTCCATTTAATTATTATAAAATCGTGACGTAACACCAACCTTGAACCCCCCTCCCCCAACTTAACAGGACCGTAACGCTTGGCCAGACCCCCCCCCCCCTCCCACCAAATTGCATTACGTAATTTGTGGACGACCCCTAAGGTTCCCACCGACAAGATACTTTAGAGCAGTACCGGGTGTGTTATATCAAACTGTATGCGTTAGCTGTTTTCTTTGGTAGCCGATGATTACTTTAGTCAACAAACGCCTTTCAAGAGGCTCTTTACGGCACTTGAAAAACTTATCTAAGCGTCACTTATGGTGCTAAGATTAGTTCCATAGTAAACTAATCAATCCCAGCATGAAGTGGTGTAAGTTCACCAGGTGTCAGTATTGTGGATGTACTTATGTATCTGTAAATAGTTCATGATGTGTACGACCTTACAATGATACAGATGATCTCTCTCTACCGTCATGCTGTTTCTGAACAAAAAGCATATGCGTAGGCAAAAATACTAAAGGAATAGTAGTTGCAAAGAAAGACTGAAGTAGTCTAGGCAGGTGCTCCTGCCTGTCCCGACATGTTCACTTGAGAGATGTTGAACAAGCACTCTACTTTAAGTTGAAGCTACCTACTGCTTGTACATTGTAGACGCTCCGACGAGGCAAACGCAAACATCGCATACTTACTCTCCACTCTAAATAAAAGCAGACAAATATACCATGTGGTTGTGTGGATAAATAACGGCCCCGAAATAAATAAAATACAATTTTCATGATAATTCAATTAATTTATTGAGAAACGCTCGTTGGGGTTACTATGGGGTGGGTGAAATGATTTATTTGTATGAGCTTTACTCATAAAACTGATCCACTTGAGATTCAATAGGTCGAACGCACGCAGAGCACCGCCTATCGCTATAAATCAATTTTTAGGGTTCCGTTCCGTACCCGAATAGATCAACGGAACCCTAGCCTATTTATTTGGAATTTTCATAATTCTTATGCCATAAATAATTGGTTGGTTGACAACACTAGATAAGTTAGTGTACAAAGTTGAATGTAAAATATTCATACAAGCGCAGATTTTTTTAATTAGAACCAAAATAAAGGGAAATCGGGAATGCAATGGCGCCCAGGCGGGTGTGATACATATAAAAACCTAACAATTAAAGCGAAGTACGAAAGTAAGGAACCCATTGTGCGCGACTCGGAGACTCTCTTGACCATTTTTAGGGTTCCGTACCTCAAAAGGAAAAAACGAAACCCGTATAGGATCACTCGTGCGTCTGTCTGTCTGTCTGTCTGTCTGTCTGTCCGTCTGTCACAGCCAATTTGCTCCGAAACTACTGGACCGATTGAGCTGAAATTTGGTATACATATGTAAGTTGGTGACCGCAACACGGACGCGTGACGTAAATATATGAATTTTAAACATGGGGGCCACTTTTGGGGGGTAAATCAGAAAATTAAAAGAAAAGTTATGCAATCTATAATGTGTGACATATCAAATGAAAGGGCTTATTGTGAGGACTTTAAAAATATTTTTTTCTGAATTTTAAGTAAAATAGTTTGGATGTTATTTGGGAAAATAGGCGAAAATTGACCATTCCCCCCCTTAGTTCCGAAACTACTGGGGCAAAAATTTTGAAAAAAGTATAGAAAATAGTTCTTTGCCTATAGATTACAGGAAAACCTATAAGAAGTCTATGGTATTTAAAGTAACCTAGTAAATTGCAGATAATCATGTACGGAACGGAACCCTCTCCACGCGAGTTTAACTCGCACTTGTCCGGTTTTTTTAAGATAGGTAATATTAAAGGTTTTCTTTAATGTGACAAACGTTTTGTAACATAACAATATACATGTACCTAATAGTTATAGCCGCTTATTTACCTAATATATGGGTACCAGATTACTTGCATTTCAGTAATCTGGCAGATAGAGATAAATGGAGTGTGTTTCGCGAAGATATTAGGTTACCCTTCTCTCAGATATCAAATGCACTTTAAGTGTGTCTCCCGTTAATGCATGGTCCACCAATCGTCGTCTCCAGTTACGGGTTAATAGTGCATCGAACCTAAGAACTTCGGTCATCGGTGTGTGACGCCTTATATAAATAATAATATTCATACCTCGAGAATCAGGGGCGGATCAATGAATCTATTCTTGCGGGGCGTGAAACCCCTGTTAAGAGACACTCACTACAATCTTTATTCTTAACATAGTTACCGTACACGATTGACATGGACACGATATGCTCTTATAGGTGTCGCATTAAGGGACATTTAACTTTTACAAGTATTCTATGTCGAGTTAAGTTTTTGAAAACGTTAAATTTTAATAAGGTGTCGTAAAAGCTGCAACTGATGGTTCCGGAGGGTTGACAATAATAATGTGTAATGTAAAAAAGAAACTGACAGTTGTTTAACACGAAAAATATTGTTGTTTATCAGACATACGAATAAAAAATATCATAAACCACCGGAAACATTGCACAATGCATTACTTAATTTTTTGAAAATATTTTTAATTAGGACCAAATTACAAAAATTGAATCTTCAACATGCTTTGTTAAACGGTTACAACTATAATATCCGCAACAAGCTTCGTGAGCACAAATATACACAAAGCAAATAATATATTTTCTTGTAAATTAAATCCTAATGTGTTCTATCTAGTATCTGCCCCGATTACACCGTGAAGTCAATACGCAACTTTTCCGTTAAGATCGTCCGCTTCATCATGGCTAATATTTTTTACAATAGCACGTTTAATAAAACTACTGTTGCAAGACTAAAAATAGCATATTAATTGTGGGCTGAGTACGCACCAGTCAAGACTCGCAAGCTATAAAAGGGCAACATACTATGCGTGTTACGCAATGGTCGTTGTAACTACGAGTAACAAAAATAAAACTTCTGTAAACAAGTGCTGCCGAGTCGCGTTTGCGTCTTGTTATAAATAATAATTATTTGGCGCTATGACCTCGCCAAAGACGCATGGCATTATAAAACTAAATAATCCTTACCAAATATGTAGTTAATAAAAGTAAACCAACTTAATCGACTACAAGTTTTCAAGGAAACATGGTTATGATATTGTTATTTATCAGTATCGGACCGGCGCGGCGGCATGCAGAAGGAATGTATTGCCAAATTTGCATACCGGTCATGTTTTAATATGCTGTCATCATAATCCTTTTCCGGGATTTTATAAGTGTTGTGCGCGATAAACATGTAAAATATTGGCTGAATACATCCTTCCAAGCAAATTTTGGCTTTTATCATCAAACTTACGCATTTGGGTTTTTAAAACTTCACATTACGGTCAAGGACGTAATAATAATTATGATTGGTCAATTCAAGCTGTCCGCTCCACGATTAATAACGTTGTTAAAATAATGGTCTTCCGCGAGAGGAGTGCAGATTGCAGACTCTGACGTCATTTCGCGCAATTGCTGCGTAATAATTGAATGCTAAATTCATGCTCACGCTGTCCACGATCTCGATCACAACAAAGGTTAACTAACTAAGTTCAAATGACTTCTGAGGTATGTGTTAAGTGAAGCAACGAAAAATAATAATGTGGCGTTTGCGTGTGACCAGCGCGTTCATCACGAATTTATCTTTGGTACGTGACTGAGGAGTGTTAGCATTAGCACGTTAAATTGCGTCTCTTCGGCGTCCAAGTTGTTACCTGCGCATTTGTGCAAGTGCAGGGTCGCGACGATGGATGGATACCGATGAGTCAGCGCTGCACTCGCGACCATCGACCTGCCCCCGCATGGTGTTGTTATCCTCAAAACGACACTTTCCATGCAAACGATACTGCGGGATCGACGAACCATTTGCGTAATTGGATAACAAGAAAATATTTAACATTCTCTTTCTTATTTATAGCTAATCTTAGCTCATGAGAAATATTTGAAAAAATAAATGTATTTTCACTTTGGTAATTCCGCGAGAAATTGAATGGGCAGTGAATGAATCATTGTAATAATATTGGCCACTGTCAACGGAACCAATAAAATCATTGAGGCAATTGCCCTATAATACTACTGAATCACCGAACTCTGCGAGTGATACAAAATGACGTCATTTAAACTGTGACTGGGTTTGCTACTAAGGTATATACATATTCATGAATCATGTGCCTTTGCCTTGCATTGGACCGATAATGCAACGAAACCTTAAACTGTGGCAGTTTGCATCAGTCAGTCGCTGCGCTGACTGTATTTAATTTTGAATAACTTGCGACTTTTTTTGGATTACTAATGTATCGGCAAAAAACTTTTGCCAAAGTATCACATCCCAAACTATTTTACTCAAATTATCATTTGGCAAAAAATCATTAGTCAAAACAGCTTATCGCAAATTTACAGTTAGCAAAAGTATTTTTTGACAAATAAGTACTTACGTAAGGGACACAAGTTAACCCTAACCTAACCTACCCATCAGAAAGCAAAATGATGCCAAATGAATAAAATGCGAAATGTAAATGTGCTGAAGATTCATTTGGGAAATGAAACTACTGCGATAAGTTTTTTGGGAAGTGAAATTTGGCGAAAAATATTTTGCCCAAAGGGCAGTACACCGTTTTTATTATTTATAGTAATATTTATTTTAGTGACACGTATCTAACCTTGCAAGTCTAACGAATACATCCCGTCATTAATTCAATTAAGTAATTGAGTCATTTCTTTTTTTAGATTAAATAAATTTACAGCCAAAATTAAAACAAAGCTGTTAATTTGTGAGATATTGGCAAATGTTTATTAAGCGCCAGTTTGTTCTGCGGACAAAGTTCGTCAGCTGAAATTAATGTGAAGTTCGGAAGCGGCGCGGCCCCGGCCGTATTGATGTTACTTTCAGCCATCCGCTCCGCGAACCGCGTTTTATACGCAAACTTGGCCCATAATTTAATGAACCCGTTTGCATGGCTTGTTTCACACTTCGGTGGGATTAATGATAATATATCTTGATTCACATATTATATATTTGCGTTCTAAGCAAAATATCGGGTAAAAGAAATTTATTAATGAGACACATTGAATAAATTTAAACTATGACAGGATTGTAATGAATTTTAGAGTAATTAAATTTATACAATAATTAATTAAAACAGACAACGCTATTAAAATATCGATGAATATACTTAGCTCTAACTATGAACATTAAGTGTTTTTAAGAGCTTTCTTATTTAGTTTAGAGCAAAATAATATTATTTGCAATATACTCGATAATAACGCGCACACTTGACATGAAAGCAGCAGCAGATCAAAGATATCAATGCACACTCCACAATAGGAAGGCTTTGGAGGCTTTGGAGTGTTGTCGGGAGCAAATGTCATTAGTGCTAAAAGCGCGCGGCTTGATCCAACGGAAGCGATAACCACAGGTTCATTACTTAGACGGAACCCACCAATAGGCCAACGACTTCTCTCTTATTATTGAACATAACCTTTTATTAGATATCCGCCAAATTTACAATTATCAGCTATTACTATAATAAACAACAGCGGTACAGCAGATATCGATACTGGCGTTACTGGTTAGCATGAGACGAAGCGATAAGAATGTAGATAATCTGCGAATTCAATTTTAAACAAATTGCATTTTAATCGTTGATCGGGGTCATTCAAATAAATGTATTCATACACTTATTCTTATCTAAGTAGTTCAAGAAACTTTTTATCGGTATGAAATAGTATAGATGTGTAAGCGAGGCGGTGCAGTGTTTTTACTCCAGTGCGCTGGAGCCCAAAAGATGGCTTTTATGTTTTCATTATTAACTAAAGAATATCACCTTGCTCTCTTGTTTTGTTTAAATGCAAATAAATGGTGCACGGTCTCACTGCAAGTTATTTATGACTAACAGAATAGAACCTTTTGTTTCTTTTGATGATGAAGCTCATCCATTCAGGATAGAAAAAACTTATCGCAGTAGTTTCATTTCCCAAATGAATCGTCAGCACATTTACATTTCGCATTTTATTCATTTGGCATCATTTTGCTTTCTGATGGGTAGGTTAGGTTAGGGTTAACTTGTGTCCCTTACGTAAGTACTTATTTGTCAAAAAATACTTTTGCTAACTGTAAAATTGCGATAAGTAAGCTGTTTTGACTAATGATTTTTGCCAAATGATAATTTGAGTAAAATAGTTTGGGATGTGATACTTTGGCAAAAGTTTTTTGCCGATACATAAGTAATCCAAAAAAAAACATGCTCAGTCCTCTGTTCGTAAAGCGGATTTTTCGCGATTTATTCAAAATTAAATACAGTCAGCGCAGCGACTGACTAATGCAAATCGTTTTTAAATTGAATATGTTTCACAGTAATGGGAATGAAACACTGATTTCAATTAACCACACATTGAGAATTGTGTAACGTGATAACCCTATACAATGTTATGAGTAGACCTTATTGTTATTGTACTCCTTATAAGGAATATTAAAAATAATATCTTCCTGCAAATGGTTGGTAATGAAATAAATAAGTTGGTTGAATTATGGCGAATATAAAGAATAAACAAACTGGTGAGGCCCCCCGGAACCCCTCGTCCCGCTTCCTTCGAGGGTATGCAATAAGGAACTGAATAAATAAAATGCAATTAGACTAGGCTCCGCATAGAACGCACAAATCACGCGTCGCGGAACGAGCAGCATTTTATAAACAGTTATGAAATCTCTTATCGCAATTGAAATACAACGAGGGTGGGATATTAAAAAGAAAACCAGTTTACAACAGGTCAATAAACATTTACACCTACACGAAATGCCAGATTAAATAACAACATACCGCTTCGAGTGGATATGGTGAACGCAATAGAATACGAGTGAATACACTTGATGGAATAACCGTGGTGTAATCGGCTGTCACAAGGGTAAACCCATGAATTGAAGACGCGTGTTTCAGTCTGCTAATTCAGAGGCAGGCTTCGCCGATAGCGGCGGGGCACGTGCGGGGCGTCGTCATGGCAACCGAGGAAACTACGTCGTTATACCCCTCCACCCCGGGAGCGTTCCATATTCCAGATGAGTTTTAAAGTAGGTAACAAAATATTGTACCTAATATGCGTAAATTTGGTCCTCACACAATTTTATAACATTGATACATATTATGCCAAAGCATAATAATATGTATAGAATATATTTGAAACTGACTCGGGGATATCCTCATCAAATCAGTGGACCGTAATAATAACTCTATTGGACAAAGGGCCCCAAAATTTTGCCAGGCAATTTGAGAGATTGTGGGGGTGGGATTTATAGCAGAGAGCTTATTGCTAGCCATATCAGCCATGTGACAAGACACAGGACTGACGTTATGGGATTTGGTGAATCGCTCACTGGCTCACCGCGAGGTCTTCAACTTTTCTGATAAAACTCATAAAAGCACATTAATTTCCAATATGATACCTACTCTACACAAAAACCTAAGAAAATAATGTAATATTTAAAAATGTCAGTGTCAATCATAAATAACTTTATATACAGACGTTTATACCATGCCTATAGCTTTCCTACCATTGTATAGGTATTTTATTAATCAAGTTAGTTAGCAAGGGAATTCTCCAACCCAGAAACATGAACGCGTAATGTAATGTATAGGATAGTCAGCAGCTTACAGACATGGTGGCAATAAATTATACGAGACACTTATGAAGTGTCTATATAAGTATCTGTCTATTAAAAGGTACAGTGTTAAAAGTCACCGTAGGAAAATTAAGATGGAGGCCGTACAGACGGCACCCTCTGCCTGCCTCCTCAGTTATTTGACCCCTGTCAATATGCACCACAGCCTTGTCCATTAACTTCCCCCACCTATTGGAAATCCCTGGCGATGCTACTTGGCACGCACTTGTGGTTAAACTGCGCAATTTTGTTCAAACTCTTTACCACAAATCTCAGCGAATAGCTTTTATATTATGAAAATGGAGCTGCCGCATGCTACAAATACATTTCCAATAAGAGCTTTGTTTAAGTGAAATCGATACGCCGTTTAAACACGGTATGTTAGTGTTGATATTATGAATTTAGCTGCTAGCAAACTATGCGCTTGTTAAAAAGGAAAGTTCAGCTTTAGTCATACAGCTGGCATAGGGCGGAAAATAGACCATTAACTAATGAACGGCCTGATGCCGCTACGTCCTGTCGGCAGATCTATTGCGTATATAAATTGAAGGAGTTGGCAAATCGATCGAGTAGATGATGTCGCATCGTAATAAAGAATTGAATATAAGCCACCGCTTCCTGCGCACATCGTATTCTAATTACCTATTAGTCGAGTTGAGACACTGCCTGTAGTATAATGCAGTAGACCTAGACACTAGTATCTAGTTTCCAAGTGTTCATTGTAACAAACGCGTACAATGGCTCTGTTGCCGAGACGAAGGACGACCCACCGCCGCATAATAGCTGCATTATTAACTCACATTTGCATCAACTACATACGCAGTTTATTATATTTGTAAGGAGTAATTTGTCACTGTTCCCTTCTTTTAATATCCCTGGCAAACAAACCAGGCAAACAGGTCGCCTGCGAGCAGTTCCTCGTCGCATGGCACTTGCTAAAAAGAACCCCCGAGTGATCGGCCCTAAATATTACGAGCGTCTACCCGCAGATTTCAGACATGAACTGGCTGATGAAACGTTTAGGCGCAAACTTAAGAACCTTTTATTGAATAATCCACTGTACTCAGTTAACGAGTACATGGAACTTAGACTGTAGATTTATTTATTTATTTGACATTGTTTTATTATTATTGTATTATTATTGTTATCATTATAGTTTCTAATTTATATTTTGAAATGACGATCCTTCACGGAGATCCCTATCTTTTTCATTTGTGATTGTGACATTTAATATTAGTTAATTTTGGATTATAACTTTTTATTTGTATTTAAAAAATGACGATCTCAATTTAATTTCATATATCTTGACATGTGTACAATTTATAATGTAATATTATATTGAGAAATAAATAAATCTAATCTAAATCTAATCTAATCTATCAAATATTGCCTTATACGAGAGAAAACAGTCCCAGCTTTTATTTCCGATTCCAGGGTTCTAGGATTATTCCAACGTCAATCTCAATTCCTTCCATTGTAGATAGGTAATGGTTATTGGTGGAAACCGTGAGGCAAGAGTACACGCGGTTTTCTTCTTACCTCGGATTCTGTTTTTATTCCTTTACAAAATTATTTTCGATAGATTTGACAAACTGGACACTAAAACGTAGCCCTTATTTATGAATGCCTATTGAACATTTTCACATCGCTAACAATTACAAAAAAAAATACTCGCAATTAATCACAAAAAAATTACTAAAAGTCGAGAAGGTGGGTGTCAATTATAAATGCTTTCAAAAAAGATAAATTCCTCTATTAAGCCAGCAGCTGCAAGCTGATTATAAATCTGATACTGTACATCTGTTGGGTAAACTGGTCGAAGTAGAAACAAATTAAAAGATACCCAACGCGCACAGCACGAAGCAGCTGCAGCGGAACTGCAACATATTAACCACCATTGACACTAACAACGTTACGAGTTTATAATAATTGCATTACTGCGTATGTTATGCACGCAGTAAGACTGGACAGCGCATCTTCTCCTTAGGTATTATTCCAAATTACAATGTCAGGGCCTTTATTCCAATGTTGACCTGAATTGGCTCACTCTTATGGAAAGAAAAATAACAAAACCTTATTTTATTTTCAGGTTCGAGCTCGGAATAGGAAACCTGGAAACTATACCATAAACAAAAGGTAAACTCCATTTGTTATTTTTTATTTTACACCCTTACGATTCTGTACTTAGTTTTCAAAAAACCTACTGGTCACCAGTACACGTTAACTCTAAATAAATTTAAAATAGCCTTGCTGCCAAAACGAAACGCGAGTGTATAACAAATCAGTGAACCGGACCGAAACGACGCGAACCACAAAAAAGCTAAAGAAGTTCAAGTTCAACGAAATCAAGTCATCATCAGCAGCGCAAAAATAAATAAAACAACCGTGAACAGCGAGCACGACTTTCCGTTGATTCACCTATTACGTTGCCGCAATGAAATTCACCTCAGTTATTTCAAACATAAAGCGTATCTATACCGGTGATAGAGCAAGAATTATAACTAGCATAGATTAATAGGAGTCCCAACATACAACGGTTAAGGAGAGTGCGTGTAAAAATAACTATGGATGGGCACACGTCCGCGACAAAATTGGGCCAGTGTGTCGTCAGAGTATCACTGGTGCCATTATCGACAATCAGATGCCGACCTTGCAGCTCGTTGTCGTTGTCGCGCAGTTCGTGGGGCGGCGGAGATTGCCATCCTCCATCCGCCTTGGCGCACTTCATTATATAATGCCTGGTCTATGTCATCGTACCGTTTTAGAATTTAACCAAAACGAACGACTATTTGTCACATGTATAATAGATAAGCCTTTAAACATTTTAAAATAAGCAAATAAAATAAATATACACATACATATATAGCATCACGCCCGAAATCCCTAATGGGGTGGGCAGAGCCACAAGACTACTTGTGGCCACTTTCGATTAATTAGTCCTCAGATGGTATGATGAACCGTATGGTGACAGGTGATCAGCCCATCGCCCATACAGATAGTCCACCATGTTGGAGAGTACCCGTCCCTTAGTCGACTTTTACGACATGCCAGGATGATAAGCATCTGCACGCATTCTATGCTATTTCTTCACTCCCAGTGCAGCAGAAGAGTAATATATCGAAATAAATATATCCCTTACATAAATTCATGCCCATCTCCCTAGAGGGCACGAAGAGAGTACAAGATCACCACGCCGCCGCCACTTCTATCAAGGTATTTTTCCATTATTCATCCATTTATTTTAATGCATGCTCGGCAGCTAAGGGCACTTAAAATCTGATCTGAAGAAATTATATATTATATATTTATTATATATTTTTAGATTTTGACATATTATTAATACTTATACATAATTTAATTATACATCAAGACCCGAATGTTGTGAAGTCCCTGTAATGAGAGCGTATGAAAGACGATTCAACGAGTGGACAGAATGAGTCAAATTGAATAAATATACTGCATAATGTCAACATTTTGGCGTTAAAAGAAACTGTCGTTTGTTTTTGTTTAGTCTCAATCGAAGAGTATAAGACCGCTTTGTAAAAAGTTATTATAAAATACGATGTAAATAATTATTATCGGTTATGGTTTGACAAACATTCAACGGTTAACACTAGTATCTGATTTAGGTACGTTTAATAGATCCTTGGACCAATGGGACGTATGAAGATCGATAACACATCACATCACACAAACAGGAATATCAGTCGTTTTTAGGATAAAATATTAGACGAAACGAACAGAAAACAACATAATTGAGTACACTCCATCCAGGCGAATGTCTGATTGATTTTTGATATTGCGCAAATAGTAAAAAAATAATGAATTGAATAATGAGCTCGTTCAAGCGTTTAATAGTATTTGATGTTTTTTCTGCACTCGGAACGAGCCGAGTGTTATTGATTCTGCAAGTGGTCCAGCGGAGCGCGACCCTGGCAACAGGTGCGGGAGAGAAATTCTGTTCGCGCTGGTGTTAATTAGCCCCTTGCTGCTTGATTAATAGTCTCACTTTGTCCTCGAATAGGTACATGCTAGGTAACTTAACTACTTATAAAACTGAAATCTGGTTTGGAACTAAATAACCAACTTGTTTCAATTGCTTGCTTTGATTTGTTACATTGGTACAAGTAATCAAAGATAATGTATATAACTAAGACATTACTATTAGTACATCCTTCTCAAAATTTTAACATGTACGAGTATATCGAAGTTAGAAAATTTTAGTCACGAAGAGGCAATATCAGATGATGGATAATCCGACTAAAGGGCCTTAAAATGCACTTAAGCATTTGTCACTGTCTGCTCGATAAATAAATTGACGGTCGATAAGGCTTTACCGGTGGGGACAATCTTTAGATTAACGGTTCTACTATATTTTTCCCATTTTAATTGAAATCGGAATGCATTGCGTGCAGCGCGCAGGAGCTGCTATCACGCTACATCTGACACCGTCACGCCTCGTCACTGCGACGGTCACACTGGCGATCTGGTGATTCTGCTGATTAACCTTGTTCGTCCGCTCGATCCTTTTATAAACAAAACAATTCAAATTTACCGGACGTTGGTGGTTACTTTAATCACTTTCACATAAGCCCGATTGCGATAACGACTACTCTCCAAAGGATTTTTCGAACTAGGGCAAGCAGAAACCGATTACTACTACGCCATTATTGCATTTTTATTCCCCATCGATAGCATATTTCGCTCGCAGAATAATCAATAATCTTTTAACTGCCTATCAAATGGCATGACTATTGTTTACTACCACTAAAATACTTTAATGCTTTTTTGCATCTATCCTACGCCAAAGTAGAAAATAAAGAGATTGCTTTCTGCCTCGAGAGATACAGAGACTAAAATAAATGGAAGAACACAAAACTCATCCAAGTAAATAAAAAACAGAAGGCCTATACGAAATAATCTTTAATGGAAGTAACTTTACAATGTAAATATTTCATTATGATGCAGCAAGAGTCATTGAGCAATAATTACTTAATTGTATTGTCAAGCAAGTTGATGGGCACTAGTTAAACGAAGAGATCTGACAAAGGCAAGCCCGCACCCCATTGTATTAAGAGCTTTGAAGCTCGCGAGTGCATGAAAAGTGTGTAGATATTCTCAGACGTGAGTCAGCTATTGCGGCACAGTCAATGTCTATATCAAATTTAACAAGGACAATTAAAAAATATATTACTTGTAAAAATGAACATGAGCACAGAATTAACATTTCGTTTTTAACAAGATTAACTTTTCGACTACGGGAAACTTCGACGCGATATTCGCACATAGGTACCTGTGATGCAATTAATCCATGTTTGTGGGTCCTCGCGTTTATTGAGGCCCAGTCCCACTATTTCCAGAAGCGGAGGCGAGTGCTGTGCCAATCGCGTCGTCTGATTCAATATCATATCACATAATAATGTTGTAAATCATATCACATGACATTCATATTTTTCAGCAAGCACCTAAACGTCGTGACGCGGAAAATTAAGAGACTACAAACATCTCCGCTTCAAACCAATATAAGAAGTGCTAATTCAATAATCGCGATTTTCGAAGGCTAGGCTGATGGATAAATAACGCATATTATTATGTTAATAAGCAGTATAAACATTTGAAAACATAGTTAGCAAGAAACTAGGTTACAGTGATAGGTGTCAAAGTCATAGCGCACAGCATTCCACCGGTGGTCGCGGGTTATGGTGTTCACGCATGAGGCAGTTCCCACGGTATCAGCTGCTTCACGCGCTGCTGCGCGCGAGCACCGGCGCGCGACTCGGCCGCGTCACCGGCGCCGACCGATAACGCCGGAACCATGACTCCTCGTGAATATGCATTAGCTCATTTAGGTCTTGCAATCTAAATTTAGTCACGTCAGGCTATTAAAGTGTCTGTAGTATCGTGCGTGGAACTAGATTTACATTGTAGTATTTTGTACCTGCGTGGGTTACATTTACGGAACACATTGTGAAATGGTTGAATGGGTTTTAATAATCTATTACTTATAACGTATTACGTTTACAGTTGCTAAAAATTATAAAAATATAGTTCTATATGGACACAATTAACAAGGCAAGTAGCAAATTTGCCAGCAACATGGGCACAAAAGACGGGCGGACAATGATAGATAGTATGATTTATTGACAGTTAGGTTTAGAATGTGGATGAGAGAGAGGCCAACGGCCGGCGCCTGTACCAAGGGAGCAATTTGCGCAAAATAAAAACTAACACCCGTAGACACTACCCACAAAGTGTATATGTAATGGGTGGGACCAATTTAAAGATACCTGATGTGATACTCAAATCGGTTGAAAGGAGGTGTAAATATTTAAAAAATACCCTCATTGCCGTAATTTCAGCTGCAACGGTAGCTCATCTACAGGTAACCTGTGTTCTATTGCCTAAACTTACTCGGTTATTTGCTTTAAGGAACTATTGTACAAAATTTTATTTCGTTTCAAGATTTGTACAGGATACCTACATGTTTCTGGACTTTTAATCTTTATCTACATAGTTACTTTAAAGAACAATTGAATAGGTTCTGTTGCTACAGAGGACTCGTTTTGACTGGACAATGGACCATCCAAAGTGTACGAGTGGCGAGAAAGCCAGAACGGCAGCGCGCATCATTCGCTTTTGAGATGAAGCGGCAACTGATAAAGAAGCCATTACGGCGATAATTGCCTCCCAACCTAGCCTGCCCAACTTACGCTACATATAGCCGGCCGCTACTACTGACATGAATTAAAGACGTGTTGACGTCAAATAGAAACAAAACTATCTAGACATCGCATCACCCTTTTTATATTTAAATGAAATCGAAGAACACGAGCAGCGCAGGCCGTTATAGTAACGGAGTTCTAAAATTGCAATATTATATAGGAGGCGTCACGATCATTCTTCTAAAGTGTGAAATCGGTAAGCACTTGGTATCGTTAAAGTTAGGTGGCCAACTGTGCCTTGGTTAAAAGGCACTTGCGGTTGATGGCTTGCGCCGCAGCTTGCAAATAACATTGCAGCAGAGTGTGGTCTGACTTTGAACCGATTTCAAAAATAACTGTTTGTACAATGTACATTTATCATGTTGTAACAGTTCGGGATCAAACGTATTTAGATTAAATGCAATGCTTCAAGGAATATAACAATTAGCCTGCTTTCAAGTAATGAAGTTTATATGTCAAATGTGTGTCGGTTAAAAGTTGTTTAATTAGCACAATGTACTGAGTCACAAGGGAGTGTCGTCGCGCTGAGGCTAAAGGAATATTTTGCATTGTGAGCACCAACAGGGTAACTGGGTTAAAAGCTTAACGCTGTTCAGCTAAGTCGGTTTCGTATCACAATAGAGGTACTATCGCAATATACTTATCACAAGTAATTAAATAAATTCATTTAGAAAGGTCTTATCAAAGCTTAAATGAGTTATTTATTGCACTTATTGCGATATTTTGTTCACTCTGATTACCATAATTAACTCCACTTATTTTAAATTTTATAAACGACTATTAAATACTTTACTCTAAATTAGTGCTTGAAGCGATTTAAATATATTTTAAAATAACACTGCGTTTTGCTCGTATATCAAATATTGAAGTATCTTATAAGTATCTCACGAGATAAAAGTAGTCAGATCTCCAAAATGCGATTAGGTATGCCAAATTAAATATAAATCAATTACTAACTAGCATTCAAACGGAATCATTTATAACATTGGTTAAAGTAAGAATTAAAGCGTATTATTCGTTGTAGGAATTTGTCTTTATTTCATCCCAAACGCTTAGTGTAACAATTCACATTAATTCGATCAAGTATTATTGATTGAATGTAGAGCAGCGCCAGCGGGCAATAGGATTACCGTACGAGCAATTGCTCCAAGGAGCTTTACGCCTTTACAATAACAGACTTACACCAAATCGATTGAATCTTACAGGCTTACACTACCTAGGTACTTATCTTCCTGCTTATGACTGACTGGCGTCGCATCGTTTATAAATAAGGCAAGAACACTAGAAATGCTTATTTTGGAATTTATTATTTATTCAACCAAACGCTTGATTGGGTCTTTTATGATGAATTTATATAAGTAGCGTAAGTTGCTTGTAGTAATCAACGCCGAAAGCATTAATGCCACAGGCAACGTCGGAACTAAAGATAAACAGAACATACTGTCATCTCATGTGTCAAGTCCCGTAATAATGATGCACATAAATCATATCAGTGAAGCATTCAAACAATGGCATTACGTCTAAGGTCTTTCTTAGTAACACTATCATGAATGAAATGGTTCCGGTTCCCACGAAGCGCATTTAGAATACTACCATGTTTTTTCCAGTGAGACAAACCTTATTTGATGAGTCTTTATTGCTTCAATTATAACCCCTGGTGACGTTTTAAAAGGGAGGAAATTACAAATGACAACATGGAACAGCCCCTCCCCTTAGACTTCCGAATTGTGATCAGTCTGTCTGCTGTCTGTTGTGATATAGGTTCCGTCCCGTCTGCTGACTGTTTTGCTGATATTCATACTATCTAGTTTTTACATCTGTCAGTGTCAATGTACAATTTCCCCTTGGGGACAATTAGCACTTCATTATTTATTAGACACGTAATTATTTTTAGTTGTGCATAAAATGTGACCCTGGACGTAATTACAACGTCGTCGTAAACGTTTATTATTCACCACTTCCCACAACAATATAGCTATATTGTTTCATTCCCATTAAATACCTCTGTTGCTTGTTTTGCAAAAGAAATTGTAACGTGGGTAGTGTGGGGTAACTTGTACCTACTTGCGGCCTACGGATATAGTCCTATTGACGGTAGAGTACACAAGTACTCAAGTGGGGAAACACAGACAACTCGTTTCCTTGTTCTATCTCAAGTATTGTCTCCCCTCGTGCATGGATCTAGACGAGGTGCCAGGAATTGTGTCGGGAATGTATGGGGCGGTTAAGCGGTCTACGTCGTCTACCGCGCTATTGTAAGAGTTAATAAGTTGTTTCGTAAGCGTTATTGCTGCTAATTTCTCAGGGGACATTTCACTTTAATTTCAAGAGAAGGGTTATCGTCGAACTGAATAGACAGACCATCCACCCGCATACCAAATACGTATGTATACATGCATGGTGTTAGGTAGCTATAAATCTTTCTTAAATAAACCAATGAATTCAGTTTCCCAAAAAGCGAGCACTGGAACGATATAATCGATTGTGTTAGGTGTCGTACTGGCATCACAAAATGCCGTAGTTGGACACGGAGCGTGCTCCGACACAATAGGATTTGTGCTCGACATGACGGAATGCGGCCAACAGCCAGTGTTTTATTTCGATGCATTGCCTAAAATTGCGTTACCAAAAAGTACTTACGAAGGAAGTGAAAAAGTGTCAAGAAAGAGACATTTAGGAGTTCATACTCTTACTTAAGTATAAAGATAACATACCTAACATATTTCATAGTGAAGATAACTTCTGACCTTAAGCGTGACCCATTAATGCTATCTTATGAATTTTTTAGCTACAAATTCACCATTCAGTTGAATATAATACGCGTTTGTCTGATAAAAGGAAAACAAAAAATGTTCTAAACAAGAAACACTTGTAGTGGTTGGTGTGACGCACTGGTTCATTTTTATATGTGAAGCAATATACCACTACTTGATCAAATGAAAGAATAGTCGTTCCGGAATGGTGTCGGACCAAATGGGCCGTGTCAAATCCCAATTGAACTTGTTATACTTATGATATTGAATTTACTCTATTTGTTGCAACAGCAACGATGAATAATCGTTTGTTCGCTGGGGTTACTTTGGATTACTTTTCCCCGCCATATATAGACATATATGGGTTTATCAAATCATTGTCATACAAGTAACTGATTATTGTTTACTGACTGACTTAAATGAAAGAACACCAGTATAAGACGATCAAAATGAACGATCTAAAGTAAATTTTCGCAAGGGAAGCATTCTCAGAAGTTTGTATGAACGCAAAATAACACCAGAAGCAATCTTCGAAATAATAGCGAAAGAAAAGGCAAACAGAAACCAACAATTTTCCACCTGCAGCAGCGTTTTGTATCGATTGTATTAGGCGCCTCTCAGTCCGCGCTTTACTGCCCACTTCATACCATACCACCCACTGTTATATTATTTTTGTTTTGCCAGTCCTTGACATTGGCAGTGGAAAACTTCAACCATTTCAAGATTAAATTTATCAAATTGAACTGATTTTATTATGCTATCAACTTTGACTCTTAAAAAAAGTTCATCCAAAGTCAATACGAACCATCCAATTTTAAGTTATAGATGCCTATAATCTTCTTGTTTACCCGACTGCAGCGAAGAAAAAAGGAGGGTTATGTTTATAAGTATGTATTTAATCATTCCATTAGTTTACTACCTACAGCAAAAACTACTAAACAGATTTTAATAAATGAGGTGTCAAATGACTTCATAAAATCCTATAATAGCTATCCGATCGAAGTCACTACTCCCATATTTTCCCCATAGGCATGGCAGAAACAATTTCTTGTTTGTCTTTTTTTAGAGGTTCTGCAGGCGGGGTTTTTCTTTTTTATAATTATAAATTTAAATCGTTCTGCCCTACAGCCCTTTTAGCCTTGATCGAAACCTTAACTTTTCTGTTGATTATACGCAACCAAAGGAATAAATAAGTATAAACAAAAGGCTCTTCTCGAGCATAAAGTGTTAAGCTTTTTCTGCATGTGTGCCTTGTAATTAGGATGGAAGTGATGGCAAAATAGCATACAAGATTGCATCTTGGTAAATTCGTAAACGAAATTGAGTTTGAGATCGACACTGCCGCAGACACCGACACCGCAGCGCGCGCAGGCACGTGCGTCGTTCATTATGCCTGTGATGTAATAAATAACGTACAACGCCTGGACCTTGTATTGTAAAGTTACAAGTTACAATTTCACAGACACAAAAAGGCAACAGAGTTGGGCAAATGTCACCGATCTGTCATAGGTGTTGCCTGTTTTAGCTGTAAAATTGTAACTTGGAGCTTTATAGAATGGGCCCTGGTTTATTCCTACTCTTGTTAACAAAATAAAAATACTGTCATTAAATTGTTTTCATTAGCATATGTACTATTTAATTTACAAAGAAAAAGGCGGATGTAGGTAATATAAGAGTCGATTATGAAAGAATCTTCACGACTAAGGTCGCTGATTTAAAGCTGAAACTTCATAACATTGCACGAGTAAACTTGTTTATCTTAACGTATTAAAATTATAAGGGAAGATTAAGAACACTCCATTAACAGCTTTGTATTTCTTTGTTTCAGGTTTTCACTATGAAAAATAAAAATAGAATTTGCGATAAATGGTGGGTGGTAGTGGCAATGACTGCTATTATGGCAGTACCAGTATGGGCCGACGTCGGAGTGGGAATATTTAAGACTCAATTGTTAAATTCAGTCATAACCTCGAGCACACTCAAGTGGGCTAATATGAAGAACGAAAACATGGCAAACTTTGTTATTGGAGCGGAATCTGACCTTGGTAAATAAATCTTTAATTAACATAATTTGTTACAGTCTTTTAGTAGAGAAACGGCAGTTCTGGGACAGAGGCATTGCAAGAAGCTGAATCAGGACTAAATGTTATAAAGCAGTGGTTGGACAGTAATTTACTCACTTTAAACTACAAAAAAAACAAAATACATCTGCTTTCACAAAACAAGGGCCTCTGAACCTAAGTATCCTACGAAATTGAACGTCTATCCTGCTGTGTGAAGTACCTAGGGGTTCAGTTGAACCTGTCTCATTGCTTTTTCAAAATATTAATAGATATTTACAAACTGTTCACGCATAGGTACTACACTGTATTTATTATCATTTAAGTAATCCTTATTAATGCCCTTACAGCCAGTCTATTACATTCGGTCTATATGCTTAATAAAACTGTTTATCTATAAGAAGTGTAACCTTTTTCCGGTAATATAATGAAATGATATGGTTCATCATACCATCTTAGGACTAATTAATCGAACGTGACCACACGTAGTCTTGTGGCTCTGCCATCCCCATTAGGGATTTCGGGCGTGATGCTATGTATAATGATATTTGATTTGATTTGATCTTATTGTAATATTTGTTACAGGTCCCATATATTTGTGCAGAGCGCATCATGAAGGCGACATGATGCTAGGGCAGCTAAGGCCTGAATACACTTCCTGTGCCGTGTCTGTAAATAATACATATTCATCTTTCGAAGTCCTAGAAAATATTGAAAATGCTTCATTGATCATGTGGAAGCCTTGGCAAAAGTTTGACTCAAAGCCAGATGGCGCTATTGTGGTGGAGTCGACTTTAGATTCGATTTTAATTGGCAGAACTAAAGCTGAAAGTGGTTTCTCCCATTTCATTGGCAGAATATCTTATGGTAGTACTATCGGAAAACTGATAAGTTTTGATGGCAACAGAAATGAAGAGATAACAGCATATGATGGTGAAGTTTTGATTGAAATTGAGCCAACTGGTTACATATTACAGAATGTGGTACTGGACGAAAAAACATTGCATATTAAACAACAAGATCCCGTTGTATTTCAAGAATTGGTACTCGACAATAGAGAACAGGAAGCTGCTACTGTCAAAATGGAGGTAGAATATAAATTCAACTACACAGTATCTTGGGGCCATGGGCACGGTATTGCTACAGGGTTAAACACGAATATTGAAATGGCTGATGGTTCCGTATTCCCACAAATTCGTTGGGCAAATCCATATAAAGAAGAAAACAAAAAGGAATTATACACATTGGAAAAATATTTGTTACCGGGAACTTTTTGCAATGTGACCTTCAGGGGAAACTATACAGACCGGGATGTGCAATATACTGCTACGTTAATCACTTCTTACCAGAACAACATGTCCCGATCAAGGCCAATGCAAGGGGAACGCATCGAAAAGACAGTAGAAGTTGAAGCCATTTATGGTGAAATATATTTCATTGGAAATAATAGTTTGGTGCCCACTACTACTACGACTACAACAACAACGACCACTACAACACCGCTTCCACCACCCAAAATTGTCCCCCCATCTCCTGAAGAAAACAGTATTGCCAGTGAAATTAAGGAATCAGATCATCCGGGAGAAACCGACGGTAAAGATATGTTAGGCGACAGCAGTGAGGCTATGGAAAAGGCACCCCCGGCTAAAGAAGACATCAAAGCTGCTTCCGCCGGTGGACTTGGCAGCAAACCTAACGATGCAAACAAAAGAGTATTTGTACTTAGCCTGCTCGTTATATCTCCATTATTCACGCTCCTGCTTTAAGCAACCAAAACGTATTAATGTAAATATATTATTTTGTTCATAAGTAGAAAACATTTCAAGCTTGATGCTATCATTTTTACAATGTAACATGAAAATTTCTGAAAACAATGTTGTGGAGGGTTCGTGACATTCCCGTTATGTGATTTATTCCATGTTTAAAATAAGGCGCCAAAATCAATCACATAGCTGTAAATATTATATTGTACATAGTTATTGAATAAAATCAAAGTCGCCGAGCGACCACATAACAAGATTGTCAAAAGCTGTAGTTGAATTGGAGATACTGGACAATGTAGATAGGCGTAATGAATAATGCAGTATCATATTGATGTTACCACTGACACGATACGAATATATTTGGACAGAATATGACCCGTCAGCATTTAAATACTGACAAGTCTTCACCATGTTCATTTAAGAAGTATTAAATATTCAATAACAAGAGGCCAAAAAAGAGTTTCCACATTGCATTAAGTTAAAATCTCTGTAAACTGCACTAATGCATAACTCAATAAGGATACTTCATAATTAGAACCTGTGTGATTTGAAAGATAAACTACAAGCAATGAAATGAACGATCGATTGGTCTCTAGAATTCAAGATTACGTGTAGGTTCATAAATAGTAGGGCCACATGTACATGTAGTTCAATGAAACCTATGCCAAGATAATAAATATAAATGTATTTTTCTATTTCAAAGTCCATTATTGCAAATATTAACTGTAAGAGTAAAAGTGTTATTTTTAAAGAACTAAAGCATTATTCCATTTGGGTGATAATTAAAAAACCTAATTTATACATTTTGGCCTTATCAATAATGTATTTCCTTTTCGATATATTCTTAATATTAATTTGTCTTTGTCCCATAGCTTTTTTCCAAGCCATTTTTTGCATTACTACTTGCTTACCATTCCATCAAACAGGCCAACTTTTAGGTTTCCTCTTGGTTGCGTATGTTCCATATTCTTAATTGTTTTATTAGTTATATAAGTTACAAGAGTTTAAAACCAGAATTAAGACATATTATTATTTTTAATCTATTAGTGGTAAATAATTATATTTAATTTATTTGGTTTCCCGTTGTTTTAAATATTTTAATTAATTTAACGCAAACTAACATCAAAGTAATGAATTGTCATATTATGTTTGATGACTTACATCGCCAAAGTTTTGTAAAACTGACCCTAGATTATACCATTAACTCTACTGGTAGTAAGAATGATCCCTCCGTGTTATCTAACAAATGCCGCTTAGCTACCTTTGTTAAGGCTTCCTCCACACACCGAAACGCGGAACGGAAGCGGAGCGGTTTCGGTGAGTAAACGGCTTTATTGTTCCGTTTTTGTAAACATACGTTTAGAAATGCTTAGCGGTGTTTTGGCGATTGAATAGAAAATGAACGATATTTTTGTATGGATATATATATGTGACATTGATTATAAGTGTCGCCTTCAGTAGACTTTGTCAAGCGTCAGTAGACTACAATTGGAATGCTAAAACAAGTTTTTCAGTATTTTGTTAAAGATTATTAAGTAAGTCTTTATCGATTAGTTATATTAAACATAGCGATGCTGTTTTTTCCGATACTGTACGTAGATAAATGTCCCACCTAGTGTACCATTATCATGTAAGTATTTTAGTACCTACACGTATTTATGTATGATTAATATGGAGATTGAAGATGGGAGCTCCAATACTTATGGCAAAAACGCAAGAAATTGTTATTATAATTTTAAGATTTATGTTCCCTCTTTTAGCTTTTGTCTGAGTATTTCTTATATTATCCGTCGATGTTGTTAATATTACTGTTTACCTTGAATTAATGCGCAAGAAACACTAAATAGATAGATGTTCACAACGGCCTTTGAATGTCTAACGTCTTATATTTCCAAGATAGCTTCTCTTTTTCTTTAAATACACAATTTCCCCGACAGTTAGTAATATTTTGATCTGTCTTATCGGTAGGTATCATCAATGAATCTCTTTAACACGCCAATACTGTTTTGCGAAGCATAATTGTGATGTTCCATGTAAGTTTTATTTGTTTAAACTTATTAAAGCGTAATTAATAAAATTTGCATTTTTATTTCTTTCGTAATTTTTGTATATACTTAATGCATGGTTCATAATTATCAACACCTATATTTATGCATAATTCTTTAACATTTTGGCCAATTTCAATGTAGAAAACCGGACAAGTGCCTGTTAAACTCGCGTGGGAGAGGGTTTCGTTCCGTTCCGTACATGATTATCTGAATTTTACTACGTTACTTTAAATACCATAGACTTTTTATAGGTTTTCCCGTAATCTATAGGTAAAGAACTATTTTCTTTATTTTTTTCAAAATTTAGCCCTAGTAGTTTCGGAAAAAAGGGGGGGAATGGTAAATTTTCGCCTATTTTCCTAAATAACTTCTAAACAATAATACTTGCAATTAAATAAATATATATTTAACATCCTCACAATAAGCCCTTACATATGATATGTCACACGATATAGGTTGCATAACTTTATTTTTAATTTTCTAATTTACTTCCCAAAAGTGGCCCGCATGTTTAAAATTCATATATTTACGTCACGCGTCCGTGTTGCGGTCACCGACTTACATATGTTTACCAAATTTCCACTCAATCGGTCCAGTAGTTTCGGAGCACAGTGTGACAGACGGACAGACAGACAGACAGACACACGAGTGATCCTATGAGGGTTTCGTTTTTTTCCTTTTGAGGTACGGCACCCTAAAAAGGTAGGCATTATTCAAACTTTAAATAATAGAAGTGATCATTAAAAGGTGATGTGGGGCGGGGGAATGTGTATGAACCGTTTTTCAAAATTCCATGGTTGCTCTGCCGCAAGGGGTTTTGCGCAGGTCATTACCATAGTGCGTATTACAGATTTATCCGTTTATTAAATCGCGCGACTACCGGGACAATTATTAAATGTCAGTGTCGGTGTTAACCTTTTGAACGCCCCAGTCGGCTGTAGCCGACGGCAGACTTCCGTGCCCCTGACGCCACGATATCCCGTTTTCCATACATTTGCGTCGGCTACAGCCGTCGTCGAGCGCTCGTGCCACGCTTTTTGCCGTTAGCCGTGGCGTTCAAAAGGTCAATTTTTCATACACGTGTTTTTATTTATAGTCAGTATTTTGGGTAACTGCGCCACATACTCGTAACATTTCAATTTCCTAGACCGAAATAGCCTGAACCCAAATAGAACTAGCTCGTAAGCAGGTATGTACAAATGATCACTGGGAAAGGTTAGATTATGCGGTTCACATAAAACATCCTATACTTAAACATACATATACGTACTGTCGCGTCGGTGACGGTGATCTCTTAAATGTAGTACTTATAGGATTTTTGGCACAATCATTGGAATTAATCATTTTCTTCGCAAACAAAAAGGTATGCAGGCAAATACGTAAGTATACAAATAATTATTATATAGGGAACAACGGGGTCCAATTTATGTAGGTACTTTTGTAATGGTTCCTTTTTACCAATACTAACAATTATTAAAACTTCCTCATTTTATCTCTATAGGTATTTAGTTCAAGTATCAGCCGGCATTTTGGCAGCCTTGGGGAAATTCACCCATAATGCCATTTCATGCTAAACGGTCTGTACAGCGGGACATGTGTGTGTACATGACGCATTTTCAATGAAATTGAATCCTTGCGTTATTTATGTGACACAGTTGGCTATAACGACCCTCGACTGTAGGCATATAAACCAAAAAAGAGAAAATTATTGAATGTAGAAGAAATTTAAAGGTAAGATGAAAGAAAAATAAAGTACTTCATCGTCGGAAAAACTTTGGCAAACGAAACAATAACAGACTAGGCACTCAAAGCGGAATTAACATTTCATAGAGGGATTTTTAGTATGGCCTGTTGAGCAAAGGCACTTATAATCATTTATAGAAGCCCTTTTTCATGGCCAAATTAACAAACGCCACTTAAGCAATTGATTAGAGATTAAATAGTTAAATGTTCCTCAACTAGTTGTCAACCTAAACCTACAAAAAAGTCACTTAAACGTGACTTTAATTAAAGATCAATTTAAGTGGCCTTTGTGAATTTGGCCATCAATCTCATACATAATATGTAGAGCTATGTGAAACTTCCAAAGTTTGTGTTCAAACATAACAATACTTTGCAATAAGAGCTCTGACAGTCCAATAAAGTCGACAGAAAAGTTGGCAGATCTAAATGAATAACAATGTAAACAAACGATTATGGCACTGACGGTAGAAGACCAAATCCAAGAATATTAATTGCTTGGTTGGCTTAGTATATATAAAATTTGAACATTATATCATCATACCTATATTATTACACAAGGTAAGTAGGTACTTAAGTACTTACTTCATGGCTGCTCAGTAGCCTATCCCTGCGTACAACAACTTATACACTTTGGTTTTATTGACAGTTTTATGACAGTTTTAAATGTATTAAGGGCTTTAGATGAAGCCAGTAATCATCTCGTCAACCGTTTTGATTCATTAGATTAATTGCATTGGAATTTCATTTGCTATTTAAAGAGCTATCCAACAAAGAACAAACCAATTCAAAAAAATTGCCATTAGCAAAGGCGATTTCTGGACGAACGGAAAATAATTATACGGAGCTTAAAACTTAAAAAACTCCTTCATTGATTGTGTCGTCGCGGTAAATAGCACACGTATCGTTGGTTTACTGTCATTAGGTACAAATGGAAAATCGTCCACTTGAACGTCCACGTCCATTATTCGTTAATTAATTAATTAATTTACTACAAAAATAAATTTGGTTATAAATACTTTTCAGCATAAATACATTTTGACTAAATTCACTTTGAATACTATTACTTTTTATCCAACTTCAGAATGGTTATTTCGCGTGGACGATTTTCCATTTGTACCTAATGACAGTAAACCGTATCGTTTCGAGCTCGCGGCGCATTCAGCCCCCTTGTATTTCAGCTGAAACACTCAAACGCAAGCTGCAGGCGCCTTCATTATTCATGGCCGAGGAAGGGCTGCGAGTAAACAGAACAGAATGCTCGACGGTTTGTTCAGGTAGTACCAATTTATGTAGTAAATTGTTCAACAAGTGCATAAAATTTACCACAAACAAAGCAAAAAAAAAATACTTATTTGTAGGCGGTACGTTGTACGGTACGGTCTCGCACCTGTCGACTTCATGAAAACCGATATAACAAAAAACAAAACCGACTCCAAAAACCCTTTGAAAACTGAGAAATAAAGACTGGCCGTTAGTAAATTACCTAGAAAAAACGAAGGGCCAGCAAAGTAGGTACCAATTTAACATGTCTAAAATTTGAAGGCTACATACAACCGAGACTAATATATTACTTATATATTAGGAAATAAATAACAGCTTTGTAAATTATAGACATGTGATTGCTTTGACGTGTTTTATATTAGCAAACAGCTTTGCAAGCTCTGTCCGAAATAAGTCGCTTGGTTGATATTAGCAATAATTTGTTTATTTGTAGCCGTCCCATTTTTTCAGTGAAGTGTTGACGTTTAGGTCGGCTTTAAAATTAATTCATATTAATAATTACATTATAATTATTATTTAATTGTATTATTATTAATTATAATTATTAATTATGGGCTTTCGTAGTTAGTACGGGGAAAACCGCAGGCGAATCTGTGGCGGGTCGACTCGTATGTGTATACTTTTACAGAGCAAGCTTACAAAAAAAGCTTTGAATGTGACACGTCAAACTGTGCACAGAAAAAAAATGTATCCAATCTCTTGATCCTAACCGATCGATGAAGTAGGTGATGGATAAGAAAACGTTTTGAATACCTAATAATTCGACAAACATTAAACGTACCAACCAATATGACAGTTGGACGAAGCCATCGTGGCCATTCAATATCAATTTTAGTAAACAATGAACATAATAATGGTCATTCGATTTTTAATGAAAAAAGATAAAGGTAGATTCAATTTACTGTTCATCCTCTTTAGTACGAACTGCGTATTGGACCAAATGCATATATGGCAACTAGGTCAATTCGCTGTTCGTCCGAATTTTAGGACAAACTGCGTATTGGACCAAATGCGTGTAGGACGAACGGCTAACAAATCGATTATTACACCACAGGACACCAAGGGGTGCAATGACCATTAACATGCAAGTTGAACACTCTGCTTTTCATTATAAATACGAGGAAATTAAAAAATAACAGCCCTGAAATAAAATAAAAAGTGGTCATAGTTATGAAGGCGTAAACTTAGAATGGATACACCACAGCGAAGAGGATCGTCGGAACGAGAGTCTGTTAGAAGCCCGACGCCGATAGGCGAGGGCTTTTATGACTCGAGTTTGTTATCCCCTTACTGCCCGTGATACACACAATGTTTTTCATCACATTTGCGAGGAAATTAAATAAAAATTAGGCAAAAAAAGTATATATATTAATTTTATTCCCATTTTACATCATGAATTACCATCAGGTGGGTGTTCATAAACTGAGCGTACGTTGCGATCAGCGCGGGGCAGCTCCGCCGGCTTGCTGTCGCGCGCCCCGTCGGCTGCGGCTCCCGAGCAGCTCCGCCGACCTGGCGCACTTAACTGCCCGCGGGAGTTCGAAACCATACAAAATCCATAACTCCCTAGGGAGTTATGGATTTTGTATGGTTTATAACTCCCGCTGACGGCGGGGCCCATAGAGGAGTTAAATCGGCTATAGTTGCTCTATACGCTTGCGTATAATAACACCCTTTCCGAGCAAGTGTGATGAAAAATATTTATTTATACAATAGTGTGATGTGATTTACACAAACGAAGGTCGATTATCTAAAACTAGTTAGTAATCAACACGTGTTTGTCGTGTGTTTGTCATTGCGAACTAAAATAACAAACCTCGCAGTGACGCAATTGCTATTAACAATAATTACCTTGAAGGAATAACGCATTACTTACTATTTCAAAAATAAAACAAAAACAAAATTAAAATACAAAAAGATTTTTACAATGCCAAAAGATAAGTGGGCTCGTCCGGGATTTGAACCCGGGACCTCTCGCACCCTAAGCGAAAATCATACCCCTAGACCAACGAGCCGGTTGCGATTTTGGTTGAAAATACTAATTTTATGTCAAATGTGTCACATGCTATAAATTAAGCTAAATATTCATGTACAGAATTTAGTATAATGTAGCCGGATCTGATAACTAATACAATTTTATCAAAGATACTTATATTATGTTTTTATCTTTAGGTGTTACTGGTATCATATTGAACAAACTTGTAATTTAATCGTACTTTCATATCCGTAATGTCATTCGTTACGTAATTAGTTAATTACATAATAATAATTATTTGATCAAGATTCATAGGGCAATTGGACGTTTACGTTTGCGACGCCATCTATTGCGGAATAGCAGAACTTCCGCTCGTATAATACTGCTTATGGCAGTCAGAAAATTATGGACAGTGGATATGTACAACACGCTAATTTTCTAAGATAACATCCGGTAAAATCAACTATGTAAGTTTTTGAAATAAATGGTAGTTATATGCGATCGCAATAACTTTCCCGTTTTATGCCTGATTTGTAACTGTTATGTGGCAGAGGCAGTTTGTTAGTAAGTAATTAACTAATTTACAAAGTTAATAGCTATTGGACGACGACTAAACCAAGGCGGAACTACTGTCACTGTAGTGAGGTTGTGTTAATTTAATTAAAAATAATGTTAAAAGCGGTCATATATGCCTGTCAGGCCAGGGTACTAGAGCATTAGAAAATAGCTAAAAAATGATGTAAAAGTCTATAATTGAGATAATCATAAACTAAAAAAAGCGCACAAGTGCGAGTCGGACTCGCCCATGAAAGGTTCCATGATTTATGACGTATTAAAAAAAAACTACTTACTAGATCTCGTTCAAACCAATTTTCGGTGGAAGTTTACATGGTAATGTACATCATATATATTTTTTAGTTTTATCATTCTCGTATTTTAGAAGTTACAGGGGGGGGGGACACACATTTTACCACTTTGGAAGTGTCTCTTGTGCAAAGTATTCAGTTTAGAAAAAAGTGATACTAGAAACCTCAATATCATTTTTGAAGACCTATCCATAGATACCCCACACGTATGGGATTGATGAAAAAAAACCTTTAGGAACCCCTAAAATTTATTGTTTTTTTTTTCTATTGTTGTGTGAAAATCTTAATGTGGTTCACAGAATACATTTACTTACCAAGTTTCAACAGCGTAGTTCTTATAGTTTCGGAAAAAAGTGGCTGTGACATACGGACGGACAGACAGACGGACAGACAGACACACAGACAGACAGACAGACATGATGATTGATTCGGATTATATACTATAGAGCAGGCGAGAACAGACAGTTACAGTGGTAGTTTGGTTAATTAATTTGAGTTTGCTAAACATATCGAATCCGTGAAGGATAATAGATACCTACTTAGTAAACATATACATATATTACCTAATCAGCAATCTACACAGACAGTAAAGCGGAGTCGATAGTTTTAAAAGTATGAAAATATTCAGTATATATACACCTACATCCTACCTTGATGCCAAGTTCAAATTTCTATGTCAACTGGAAGTGGTCAGGATAAAAATGTTAATAGGTATTAGGACGTCAATATCTTAAGAACTATAAGAGATACAATACACTTTTGATATTTGGGATTCTAGGTAATCGGGATAAGCTCGATAGATACACATTTGTGAGTTTTAAGATGTCCTTGGCCGTTGGACATTGTTTAACACAAAATGCTCGGTACTGCATATCTGACCAATGTGCAAATTATTAATACAAATACGATCACTCTAGTATGTACAGAAAGAAAAAAGCTGTTTATCTCTTTATCACCTTAGAGCAACCTGTTTTTATACTCACTGACACTGTCAGGTGCGTTGCATAGGTTCCATATAGGTCCGGTCAATTAATGTTATTTTTATTTTTTTATGTCAATTGACTGACACACGAGCTGACGGCTCACCTGATGGAAAGTGGTCACCGCCGCCCATGGACATCTGCAACACCAGACGTGCTGCCAATGGGGAATGGGGATGGGATAGGGATGAGGGAATAGGCCTCCGGATCTCGCCATTCTTGTAGCCATTACCAAAGATTGATACAGTGTGTTAATTTGTTTGAAAATGTCGATTGTTGTTTATCGGACTGAGTACGACATTACTCTAAAAAAAATGCACAAAATATATCTGTATGTAAAATTGTAATAAATTGAATCCTACCATCACCATAATAAAATTTTAGCTTAAAACAATTTGTAATGTATTATTAGAAATATTTAATCTGTCTATTCTCTATCTAAATACAATTTTTATATTTATATTTTGTAGTGGTAGAGCCAAACAAAGTCCCGCTGTTCAATTACGTAACACCAATTGGTATCGCTTTCGCTAAAAGTAAACCAATTGTACCCTTATTAACACAGGGTGAAGACTAAATTGGTTTGCATTTCGAGCCAAACCGATACCAATTGTGCAACGCAATTGAGCTGCGGGCAAATTAAACGCGTATCCGGCCCGCGCTACTTTGGTGTGCCATGTTAAATCCGCCTCGCTGCCCTACAGATAGCGCGGGCCGGCGTTAAAAACGTGACGCGCCGCAAACGCGATTGGTTTGCCCGGGCCTTAATCCTCACTATATGATTACTCTTCGAATGGGCCGGCTCGACCGGGGTAGTATCACACTCTCACAGAATATCGGCGTAAAGTAATAGCTTGCTATTGCGCTTCGTACGGTGAGTGACGCGATCCGGAGGCCTATTCCCGCATCCCCAGATTCCCCAGCCGTAATATTTAATTATGAAAATTGTAAATAAATATTAATTGTTACTATTAAGTTGTAAACTATCTCATAAGAGTAAATATTGCACTGCCCTTACAGGGCTTCATGTACCTAACTACCTACTAAACATTAAACTAACGCCATTATGTAATGATCATGACAATTAAATAAATATACAAATACTAGTTGTGCCCGCGACTTCGTCCGCGTAGAGTTTGATTATCGTTATTCCCTCGTTATTTTCCGGGATAAAAAGTAGCCTATGTGTTAATCCAGGATATAAGCTATCTCCATTCCAAATTTCATCAAAATCCGTGCAGCCGTTTTAACGGGAAGAGGTAACAAATATATATACACACACACACACACACACACACAAACTTTCGCATTTATAATATTAGTAGGATCTTTAGGACTATCATATAACACTTTTGAGAAGTACTATTTTAAGGGATTTTATTTAATGTCTAACAGTGGCGAAGCGTCAAATATTTCCTAAGGGAAGCCGGAAGAATTATAACCGTACGTGCGAGTCTGCAATTCTGTTAGAGTAACATGGACTTCACTGACAGCTAGCCGTAGCTTTCTAGCTTGGTAAAGCCGTCAGGAATCGGCTTGTAGGTAGGCTTCGCCACTGATGTCTAAGTAACTGCCAAGGACCAGTTGTATAATGTACCTTACGGTTCGTGTAAATACATATACATATACAGAATCAGTGCGCCGGCCTTTTCTTTCGGGCGCCTCGAAAAAAAGTTACATCTTTAGGCATTCCGCAATAACATAGATACATACATACATAGCATCACGCCTGAAATCCCTAATGGGGTGGGCAGAGCCACAAGAAGTGTGTGTGTGTGTGTGTGTGTGTTTGCGTGTGTGTGCGTGTGCGTGTGCGTGTGTGCGCGCGCGTGCGCGTGTGCGTGTGCGTGTGTGTGTGTGTGTGTGTGTGTGTGTGTGTGTGTGTGTGTGCGTCTGCGTGTGCGTAGATTAGTGGTACGAAGCGTATTTACCCGTGCGTGAGATTCTTATGACACGATGGCCAAAAGGTTTTCTGTTTCAGTGTATGTTAGTTTAGGAAACCACTTTCTCAAAACACACTTCAAACCTCCAACAGTGCACTTTTTTAAGTCGCAAACCTTGTTAATCGCGTTATATGTATATATATGCGAGAAGGCGGGTGAGCGCCTGGCGAAGGGCGAGCTAAAAGAAGGCATAGGAATTCTGTAGATACGTCTGCTTAACAATTTCACGTGGCTAGGGGAGTTACCTATAGAACGGTGTGTACGGATGACTGCTCTTAACATGAACAGCTGTCGTACTCTCAAAAACCCGGTCTCCCTGTAGAGACTATCCGTAGAGAAGCGAAAAGGTTTTTTAAGCATGACTTTTATTACCGCTCGCTGTGCGCGCTCGAGTTCTAGCAGAATGCTTTTACATGCCAGGATGATAAGAATCTGCACGCATTTTATGCTATTTCTTCACTCCCAGAGCAGCAGAGGAGCAATAACGCAGTGCACTATGTGGATAGACGTCGCATCTCGTGTGCCAATCACGCAATTGGTGCACGCGCGCTGTGTCACTGGGTCGGGAACGTGCCGGGAACTCTAAAATAGGTTCCCGGGGGAACTAACGGGTAACGCCATTGTTTAAATCCCTAAGAGATGGTACTATTGCGCCACCATTATTGAATTCGCTACGTATCGGACACTACAGAGCCTCTATTCGGGACTGCTAAGTGATTTACTATATTACCAATAAATTGACAAAACCGCGAATGTGAACGTCAAACACGTACAAAACCACGATATAATCGCAATTTTGGCATTTTAGCAGCGATACAGTAAATCATTTAGCAGTCCCGAATAGAGGCTCAGATCATTTAGTAGGTACTATGTAGTTAGCCATTGGAAAAAAGAATAATTGGGCAATTTTGTCAACCAAAATAATTAACAAGTCTATAAGTAAGTTATGAAGGTGCTCCGTCGTCCGTTATTCTTTGTATGAACACGAACCGTGAGTTCCCCCTTTAGAGAATCGTGTACCAAATACTTTCCATACAAAAAGGAAAACTTTTCTACACCTCCAAATGTAAACCGATTTTGATCATTTTTATGGTTCCGTACCCAAAGGGTAAAAACGGGACCCTATTCTATTACTAAGGCTCCGCTGTCTGTCTGTCTGTCTGTCCGTCCGTCTGTTACCAGGCTGTATCTCATGAACCGTGATAGTTAGACAGTTGAAATTTTCACAGATAATGTATTTCTGCTGCCGCTATAACAACAAATACTAAAAAATAGAATAAAATAAATATTTAAGGGGGCTCCCATACAACAAACGTGTTGTGTTTTGTAGTTTTTGCTCGATATTGATGACGGCAACAGGTAGACGCTTGAAATATTCACAGAATATTTAGATATATATTCACTTTAAAATTAAATAATTGAATAAAAATAAAATAAATATTTAAGGGGGGCTTCCATACAACAAACGTGATATATTTAATTTGCTTGGTTATAGATAATGGTATGCTTCGTGCGCGAGTTCGACTCGCGCTTGGCCGGTTTTTTAACATGTTATCAACCTGAACGTGAACAATATCCAGTTTAATAGATTTTCGTTTTTTGATTGAGTTAATAAATTCTAAAATAACGATGTATTATTTTAGTGTTTTGCCATAATTACCTTATTTATGCACAATATCAAAAAACCTAAAACTTATTAACATAGATTTTGACCTACCTGACATCATATATAATTATTACCTAAACTGTGAAAATCGATTTACATTTAGAGGTAAAAACGTTTTCACCGTTTGTATGGAAAGTGTTATGTTTGCCATTGGTTCACGGTCCTCTTAAGAATAACTGAATCTCAGAATGATAATAATCAAAAAGCGGGCTCGTCCGGGATTTGAACCCGGGACCTCTCGCACCCAAAGCGAGAATCATACCCCTAGACCAACGAGCCATGCTAATGCATTACGAATAATGCCATGCAGGCTGGCCTTCATGACGATACGCTAAATCATAATAAAGTTGATAACGAGCCTTCGGTAGAAGGCTCCTTATAAATCACATTTGCACGCTATTCGGTATGTAGATGACTCGGCGGCAAAGCAGGCCCGTAGCTAGGGGGGGGGGGCATTGTAGGGCAATGCCCTACCATAAAATACCAATGCCCTACCTTGAAAAATACTATTATCTACGATAATACACTAAGAAAATTGTTTGTTCATAGTATGATACTACCTTGTAATCATCGCTGCCCTACCTCAAATTCAACTCTAGCTACGGGCCTGCGGCAAAGTAGAATGCAAAGGGGAATACAATACACTGAATAATAATAAAAAAACGATCAACAAAAACATCCTCTATTTCTGTTAAATTAATTATTTTAAAAAAAACCTGAGGTCGATATGGAAATAGCAGTCCGTGACTCTCAGTGACATCCTATAATAGCCATATGAAGTCCCCAACTGCAATTTCCATTTTGACCTCGCGAGCACGGCAGAATCGATTGCTTAATTTGTGTCTTTCTTTTTGAGGTTACGCGGTCAGGTTTTTTTTTATAATTATTTACTTTTATTTTTATTATTTTAGTTTAAGTTGTGTTATGCTTTATATGGACATATTTATTGGAATGCTCTCGACAAGCCCTTTTACTTGATACCAATAATACATGGGTGGAAAAATATCAACAAACAAAATTATCTTCTAGCATACGCCATATTAAATTTCAGGTGACGTCATATGCCCTACGTCACCCGGGCATTTTGTGTGAATCGTTTGACACCACATTGGTTAAAATCTGGTCAGTCATTTTGGCACTACGGGTTACATACATACATACTCGCGAAAAACATAACCCACCTTTTCGCTTCGCTGCAGTCGGTTAAAAAAATCCTCTACAACTAACATGGAACCACATTCTGCTTGCTACGAGAATAAGCTTGACCTTTATTACAATTTTTGAAATAACTCTACTCGTTATGCAAATTAATTGCCAGATTACCAAGTATGATTGTGCCGTCGTAGGTGATACAGTATAAGAAAAGTAGACAAACTAGATCTAACATGAGTTAGATATGGGACTAAAATTCAGTCATTTTGCCGCTTGGAATATATTTGCACATTGTAGCAGGTCGAGTAAAGAACTGACATCAGCAAAACCACTGACATCAGAAATCGTGTTGTGATGGAAAGATACCTTGGAATTAATTCTATTTACATTATTACCTACGTGGGTAGCTACCGTAGTAATAGTTCCAGTACCATTAGGGAGCGTTCAAGTATTACGTAACGCAATATTTGGAGTGACTTCAGTCATTATTTCTTACTTTTCAAACGGCTTTTCAAAGCAAACGGTGAAGATACATATAAAAAATCGAATCGAAAATTGAATCGAATTGAGAACATCCTCCTTCGGTTTTGTAGAAGTCGTTTTTAAAAACTATCACTCGGTCCCTTTTACTTGTATCGGCAACACGCAGTATTTTCGATAGATTTCGATTACCAGCACGGTTTGCGTAAAATCACGGTAAGGGTACAGTTGTGCAGGTCTGGGTCTATAACGTATCATGTGTTTTATTGACAACGATGACTTTTATTGAATTACCGAGTGGGACTCGCATTGCGCCGACCACGCGTATGCATAGCGTATGTTACCGTGGCGTGTTTGTTTGTTTAACTTTGTTTACTTAATTAAAAACATACATTCGAATTGAGAACCTACTCCTTTTTTGGTTAAAAATGCCTCCTATCCTTCATTATATTTGACTAGCTTCTGCCCGTGACTTCGTTCGCGTGGAATTCGGTTATAGTTATTTCACGGGAACTTTTAAATTTTCAGGGGGTGATAAAGTTTGTATGGAAAATACCGCGGGCGAAGCTGTAGCGGGTCCACTAGTAATCATATAAGTTGTCATCCGATGCGATTGCCTAAACAAACACGATCCAGCGTTGTTTGACGGGATTGCTAGTATTTGAATTGCTTCAGGGCAGTTGAAGCTATCTTAGCTCAGTGTGATGGTTTAGTAGATATAACATTTCTTTATATAAATGTGTCAACGGTTACATCACCGCAGGATGAGCAGACATCACGTGGGCGCAAGGTGACTCCGAATCAAGATACATCACAACGCGACTACCGCCCGTTCCCAATATTCAATCCGTTACTTCCAGTTAAAAAATGACATATTTTGTATGCGGCAAATGTCAATTTTTAACCGTAGTAACCTATCTGCGGATTGAATATTGGGAACGGCCATAACGTACTTACATATCAGCTTTTTTTATACATTTATAAAGTAAATAGGCGGGTGTCACGTTTTAATGAGACAAAGGCAGCCTCGGGTCGAGGCATGCTTGGCTCGCCCTTTTGCTCAAATTTGTAAGTATAGGTATCGCCACGAGAGTTGAGGTGAATGATTACATGTGTGATACACACACAAGTACACAATGCCATACAAAACAAAAGACAAATTTGAAAATTCGAACGTAATTGGCTTGTCCACACGATGACATGCCGCGGTGCGTGACCTCAACTCTCGTGGCGATAACCTATACATCGCGCATAGTGCTGCAACCCACCCAGCGGCCCTAACATGCCGTTAATTAGAACCGTTTATCTCTAAGTGCGTCTCTCTCACACTAGTGCCGACGAAAGTGATAGTCATAGAGATAAACGGTTCTAATTTATCTTTGTGGCATGCATGTTAGGGCCGCTGATTCGGTTTTTTGAGCGCTCAAGAATCCCTCGATGTACGTGGCACGTGTAGCATGGACGTATAATCCGAGTGTGTTGCAGGGCCAGTTGGCACAAACTGTTTGTCTGTGCGTGAGGCACGTACAAATCGCGGCGCGCAATATTTATCGAGTAAAAATTAACAAAACAACTATATTTATTTCAGTAGGAACGATTATTGGAAATTAAGCTCTAGGTATTGATAGTAATCGTATAGGATTTAAAACATTTAGGAACAGCAAGCCTCCGATATGGGGATTAAGTAGGTTAAAATCGTTTTGTGTTTGTCGAATTGAACGCCTAATGAATGCACTAACTAATGAACTCAACCTGAAAAATGAAAATGAAAATATTTATTTTGTAAGTAGGCCAGAGGGGCTCTTTTACATGTCTGAAGCTACCAGCGCTTCGAAAGGTGACATCTGCTGAGAAGAAACGCCGCAAGAAACAAAAGCTTGGAACACTCGTTTCGTTTCGTACAATGCAAATGTGGTTAAGTATTTTCTAACAAAAAATATACTACTGACTATCCCTGACGATGTAACAGGTATACTTAAATAAAATTAATAACTACTCTCAGCTTTATGAAGTTAGACCAAAGTCATGTCAATTGGTATAGCCTATACCAATTTACTTTGTACGATTGGCCATAATGGTAAAATTAGAATGACTTTGAATAAGGTCGTATAAATTTCAATATTGGCTTCACTTTGAATTAGGCATTGTAACAAAATAGCACGTGGATCTAGAATAGCATAGCGGGAAACTGCAATAGCTCGACCAATTTCATGCGCTCCAACGGGCTACCTAATCGCTTCCTTAAAAACAATTGAGCCATTATTCAATGAAGTGTAGACTGCAATTTATTTTATCTCTTGAAAATTAGGAAAGTAAAGAAAGTTGTATATTTGTGCAAGTCAAGCAAACAGAATTCGTTCCTGGAAATCTTTTACGAATCTTTAATTATCGTCATCATCAGCGTATATAAGTCCCACAGCGGCCCTAACATGCATGCCACAGAGATAAATTAAACCCGTTTATCTCTATGACTATCTCTTTCGTCGGCACTAGTGTGAGAGAGACGCACTTAGAGATAAGACGGTCTATCTTATCTTTGTGTCATGCATGTTAGGGCCGCTGGGCATAAGGCCCTCATAGTGAGAGGGACTGGGCAGAAGTCCTCACGCAGATCCAGTGAGGACTAAGGACTCTTTGAATCACTTCACAGACGTATGCAGGTTTCTCGCGATGTCCCTTCAATGTTTTTTTTTTATCAAAAATGGGTTTGCCTTTGATCTCAGTCTCACCTGATGTTAAGTGACGACGAGGTCGAAGGTAGTATACGAAACGCTCGTGGTAAACGTCAAATGCTATTTCGCACATGAAATCCGAAATCTCACGGGTGGATTTGAACGCGCAAGCCTCTGCACCAAGAGGCCGCGCGTAGAACAAACAATAGGATACAGTGCACTGAAGCTTTAAGGCGCTAGCAAGACCTAAATCGGCTTTACTTTTTAACAAAAACTATTTGATATAGCGAATCGAAAAAAATATACGTTCATATTCATTATTTTATTGAAAAAATTACTATTTCCAAAACACGATTTGATGAAATTGATACGATAGAAAAAAATCGTAAAGTTACGTCTGAAATCCTCTTTAAATAGTTATGTCTTAATTTTTTTTTACTTATGGGTCTATAATTAATAACACTATTACATCACGCCCATATAAAAACAAATACTAATTAAACTAGCTGACCCGTGCGAATTTTCGCACGTTATCAAATACCGGATAATAATAATAACAATACAATAAAGTGAGAATAAGTAAATGCAAGTATTATTAGTAAAAGATATTTTATTTTTGAGAGATAATTGTACTAAGACATTGCATATTTATACAATAGTACCTGGATGACCGGCATTTTTTTTGGCAAAACGTGTTTTTTTGGAAAAAAATATGCGTGGATAAAGATAGTTTTTCTCACAAAAGAAAATACTTGAAAAACAAGGAAAATTATAATCCGCCACCACCTGGACTCGAACCGGGGTCTTCTGGCTTCGGAACCGATCGACTTCCCAAACCGAGCTAATTCCAACTTTGTTCATTACCGGAAAACACGGATAAAACAACGTTTTCTTAAAATGAAACCTAGCTATATCAATTTATCGCCCCCAAAACCCCCCGCATATTAAATTTCATGAAAATCGTTGGAGCCGTTTCAGTGATTCAGATTACATATATATTAATAAGAATACACGGGGGATGCACGCAGCTTCGCGCGAGTGGTTCGCGACCAGCGCGCGATCGGCGTATTCGTCAGATGTGGATGCTCCATAATATTTTATTAACTTTCCCATGCTACAAAACTTCTTTAAAAACAATGTTAACAGTTACAATGTGATCATCGTTGACTGTTTGACCGTAGGTCTCTTTAACACAAACATAAATATCACTGAATTTACGAACTCGTGAAAAAGCCACATATAATTGTCCATGCGAAAAAACAATTGTTAGTTAGTTAAACTATTTGTCAAATAGATAGCGCTTGCGCGATCGTGAGTAGACTATATCGACGGCCGATATCATCCGACCAATAAATACAACCGTGCAAAATCACTGATTGTACAATATATTGATCGTCATTAGATCATATCAAATAATGTAGGCCAGCACCTAGCCTACCCGACGCGCAGCGTCATCTGTTGACAATTGTCAGCATCATCACATACGTAGTATCTTCTAAGTAGTCTGTGGCCATGACACCGTAGTTAAACAGACTGTCAAATAGATGGCGCTTGCAAATCGCGTGGTTTTTTATTTATTTTTTAACGAAAACGTTAATTTTAATCTATTTTTAAGACGAATCGGAGAACATAAGCTTTAAAATGACGTTTAAATCATTAATTTTGGTAAAGAAATAACGGAGATCTTGAGCGTCTTCAAAAAAATACCTTTTAGAAATAATATATATGATTTTACGCGTAGTGTGGTCATTGGCTCTTGTCAGCGTCTTAATACCTAGTACATATTTTTAAGAACTAGAAAACGATAATTTTATTAGTTACTAGCTGACCCGGCCAACGTTGTTCTGCTGTTAAAATGGGAGGGTGAAAATTTGGGGTTATAAAATACGAAAAAAGTTATTTAAAAATATTTTTTTAGAAAACTGGATAGGGACACCCTAATCACCTAGCGGTATGAAATATGCTTTACGACAGATTCTCATGCAGGTATACCTTGTGATAAGTTTGTTCGTTGTAAAGGTACTTAATCGTGATACAATTATTTTTTATATGATGGTCAACTCACATACAATTTTAAGACTTTTTTCTTACTGGTCATGGGTACAAAATAAGTCAAATGTTCAATTACTAAACTGACAAGAACGCCATCTCTGATAACCTTAAGAAACGTCAAAATAAGGTTTTACGGAACGACTGAATCGAGTTCAGCTACTCACCAAGAGATGGCGCTGTAATTTTGACGATACATTACACCTTAAATTATATACTATTGCAACCGAAAATAAAACACTTAAAACTGAATTAAAATATTCCAATAGCATAATAAAAGAAACCATAGCATCTATTGTAGAGGTTTATGGAGCAGTCCTCCATAAAGCTCCAAAGCGACATGGTAACACCCCAACAATTGATGATTTGGTTTCTTTTTTATTATTATAAATCTCGTACGTGCGAGCGAAAGGTCCGATTGTAAGATTTATGTATGACCCCAAGACTCAGATGGCAATGGCCCTAAAATAGTAGGCTATGCCTTATGTATTATTAGATCTTTGTGTAATCTCTAATAAAATGGTACTATGACAAATTTCAACTCACCCATAACACCGAGCTGTTGTGGCGAGAGCGGTGCAGCGTCGCCTCCTCCCGAGCCGATGGACCCTGAAGCTAGTGACAGCCGCTCGCTGAAGCCCAGTGGGCTGCTGCGACCGCCGCTACTTGCTACTGATCCCATTCCTATGGATGTATACATTATGAAGTCTTTGTAAAGGAAAGAAAAATGTCGCCTTCTTAGAACTGGGAAGTGCCAGGGTTCTTTTATACTCTAAAATAATTTTCAAAATTCTTAAAATATTACTATTTATTTCTCTATTATTTTATTTTACTTTAATCTGCTAATTTATTTTTATCAATAGCTAGTTTTTGTTTTGTAAGATCTTCACAAAACATAAAGTACAGAAAAAGAAAACACAACAACAAAGAAGCTGCCAAGAAGCATTCTCAACAATCTGGATGGTCTTCTTGTAATCACATTGATTTCAATATAGCTAAAGTGAGGATGCATAAGAAAAACACTTTTATTATAATATAAGATTGAACAAAGCAAAACTTTACGTGTAACAATGAAATGAAAAATGAAATTCGTTTCATAAACATTATATTGCTGTTTTACTTACTAGATCGCTTATATTATTTATTACCTCCACTGGGACTCCTCATTCGAGATATCCTCTTATTAATAGCCCGTTGTATCCGAGGGTTCATGATGGGCTTTGCCCGCCTCCTTGCCAAATATTTAGATAGTATACCAACTACTACTGCACTTGTACCCACTACACCTAAGCTCCATAATACAACCTGAAATCAGTAAACTCTTGATAACTTCACATCTAACAAGCACAAGAGTGTTTTAAAATCAAAAAATCCAAAAATTATTTGAGTCTGTATAGCATTAAGAATCACCTAAAACAGTGGCTTATTGAGCACTCATTTTATAACTGTTATAAAATGAGTGCTCAATAAGCCACTGTTAGGAATTTATCACACCTAAGTTATAAGCTGTAAATTGATACTCATTCGAATGAAAATTTTATTGATAATGTGTTTGTATAAAAATAATTTTAAAATATATAGTTTTATACTTTAGTGTAGTTATGTAGAGAGATAAGAATATAGAAATGGTCTGGTATTTATTATTGGTCCTTTGACATAAGTGGCCATATTATTTTAATACAGAATGACTTGTAAATTGGCTTTATATATAAATTATGACTTATGATAATAATTTCCAAGCAGTAATAGCTCAGGTCCAGGAAAGTGATTATCAGTGAAAGTGATTACAGGGTGTCCCGTAAACCCTGTCGTTGGTTGCACAGAAAACTGGCAACTGTGCCTCCACTGAGCTTGGGCATATGCTGAGTGTAGGCCACTTCAAACTTTTTTTTATTGTCTTTTTACTGTTTTAGAGTGTGTATATGAATAAATATTTTTCATTCATGAATTTTTCATAAATCATTACAGTTTATATTTAGTGGTGAACTATGCCTTCGGTCAACTGCAGACTAGCTTTTCCGCCAGAGCTATGCCAAAGCCAGCTTTAAACAATACTTACTAAATTATCACCAAAGTGAAAAATATAGTAAATACACAAAATTAAGATAAAGTTTATAGCACTTAAATATGTCTTCTGGCGATCGTTTCGATTAAGATAGATAGTTTTCAAGGAACTGGAGAACACATTCGAAATGTATAAGTACTGACACAATAAGAACTAATTGTTTATCAACAATGATGGCAAACTTTTATATCCCACTACTAATTCAGTAAGTTCAACATACCTTTTGAGACGTTGTTAATTGCAATTCAGTAAATGAAATCGCTTTGTGACAGTGCTTCAGTTTATCCAGCAACGTGCTTGCCTGTAGCTGCATTGCTTATTTTTCAAGAAATCTAAATAAACGAGTTAAATATCGGCCAAATTGTGGTCGTATTAGGTTATCTGTCAAATTCTGTCACACCCAAAACAATGTATTTACTTTATTTATGTAAATTGTGAGGGGTCCCTTTACTAATTGCGACTTGTTACTACGACCAAATTTACTTTAGTTGGATTATCTTGCCCCAAACACATCATATTATTTTAAGTATGACACTACGAGAAACTTAAAATTCCCGGTCAAAACCAGAGTAAAGTAACTATTTTAAGTACCTAAGGAGTGGTAAATAATGGCAACTCTGAGAACATTTTTGTTTGTCTCCGCGGAAGATGTTCAAAATCTTTATACGTAGTATCCCTATATAGTTTGTGTACGTACCTAAATTAAAGTTACAGTTACCTATACATTTTAAAATGTTAATTAAGGAGGACCAGCCCCTGTGTGCTCGGCCCCCTGAGTGTGCTAGGCACTAGGGGGCCTAGCATACTAGCTTTTATCGCGCACATAAAGCATCCTATCACTTTTTAACTAATTAGCGGGTGCTAAACGTACGGATGACTTCCCGCTCGCGTTCACCAGCACTCGCTAGCTAGCTACTTATAGTAATCTGTGGCACTCGCCTTTACTCGCCGAGCGTGATACCAGACATTATACCTGAGCTTCACGCTCGGCGAGTGGAGGCGAGTGCATATTAGCTAGCTCAATTAGCTATAATTTGATCGCATCCCGAGCATTCTGACCATCTTTGACTAGCTGTATCTCTGTAACCGATCGACCTAGCAACAATACCTGCAAAATCCTTTGTAGAGGTAGATTTATCGAAAAACTTAAACAAGTGCCTATTTTTCAGTTTATAAAAATAGCCATCTTTGACTCTGTAACCAATAGACCTAGAGTACTCGGGTTGCCGTCATATTGTAGCAAATTTAGTTTGCGTTTACTGCATATAGCAACAATACCCGAAAAACGCTTCTTTATGGTAGTTTTGGTTTTGGTAGTTTGGCAGTTGGGGGGTCTGACACTGGGCAAAATCGTGCTCAGCAGGGTCTAATAAGTCTAAGAAAACCAGGTGTCAAATTTTTATATTCCATGCCGTTCGACATCGGAAGGAGAAGGCTTTTGAGATTTTTTGACTATAGTAAGCGAATGCGAGCGTGAAATGGGCGCACTCGGCTTGACTCGTGTAAGCTCGCCTCACCTCGTCTGCGCTCGCTATCGTTGTCGGGTTTTCGTGCAAGATCAAAGTGACGTGAAAGCGCGAGCGGACCTCCTCACGCTCGCGTACATTCGTGTGCCACAGGTTATAGTTCACTTACGATTTTCCTTTAATATAATAAAACAAAATTAAAATAAGATAACTCTCTTTGGAATAGGGCATAGGGTACTTTATATCCCGGAAATTTCTATAGTTACCGAGGGAATAACTATAACCGAATTCCGCTAGTACAAAGTCGCAGGCAATAGGTAGTTTTAGATACTTATAATATTAATTTAATGAAACTCTTTTCTTTTATTAGTTAGGCTCTGCTAACAACTAACAAAAGAATACACAGAAAAACATGTTCATGCACTTCCCTCCATTAGGTAGGTATTTAATAAAGTAAAGAATCTTGATACATATATAAATAAAAATATAAATTTCATACGGTAGATATGTTCTCACACTGTGCTATTTTTGTGTGTAAGCATCCGCCATCTCCTTTTCCTCCAAGGTGTTGGAATGTTTTTTGTACAGTATGTACGTAAAAAGCATAAAGTGCCGCCATAAAATGTATCACAGAATAATCGTTAGTTTATAAGTACCTAATTAAAATGTAATACTTATTTTGGAAAAATAATTGATTATACTACTTAAATAGTTTTAGGCTAATTGTTCTAGTTTTTAATTTGTATTTTAATAAAATATTGTATATTCACTCATAAAAATAAAAAAGAAATCTTAAAATAAACGTATAATTACGGCCGACAACTAATGCGAGTAGTCGGCCGGCTGAATTCATTTCCGCGCCAGCGGTTAACTAGAGCGGACTTGTGTCCGCGAAACGATAGTTTCCAATATAAAAAGAGCACTGACGGCTATACATCTTAAATGGCCATCAGCGCTCTTTGTACATTGGACGAGGGCAACACGTGGCCGTATAATAAAATACCTAATTTTTTACAACGCGATTTTTTGTTTTCTTTGAACTTATTTGTAAATTTTTGTCTACTCTTTAAAATTAGACGTTTTTAAACGTGCCTCAAATAATTCTGCAAAGTTGTCAAAAAACTAATGTCACCTTTGACGTATTGAATGTCAGACATGACAAGACTGTATGGTAGCAAATTCCAATTGACTATATCGTTACTTTATGTACCTACTTTCCTTTAAGCCATCTTTATGCTACCAAGAAAACAAGGACGTAAAATATAGGTTAAATAAAATAAAAAGACAAATAATGGACGTAATCCATCAATCTTTGCGACAACAAACATTGCGAAGTACCATTGAAGATCTCCCAGACGAGGTGTTGGAATTTATTTTGGGTTTTTTACCTCCCTATAAAGATCTACAAAATTGCAAAACCGTTTGTAAAAGATGGTATAATTGCGCAGAAAGTAAGTGACTTATTTAACGTAACCATTTGGCACCCGCGGTCAAGTAGTTCATGTATAGTACATGGAACACTTGTTACTCTTGACCTCTTTATCATATTTGTTATTTTATTTCAGATGTATTACGAAAAACTTCAATGAAACTTGTGAAGGCTGTAGGAGAATTTAATATTTTATGGAAGAAAATTGCACCCAATGATTTGTTGCCGACTATAACACGCCGATTTTCTCATTCTGCGTGTGTGTTTGATAATAATATGTATATATTTGGTGGCTGCACTACTAATGCCACTTCATTCAATGACTTGTGGCGATTTGACTTGTCCAAAAGGCAATGGGTGAGGCCTCTGGCCACAGGAACATACCCTGTCCCTAAAGCATACACAACAATGGTAAGCTATAGAGATTGCTTAATTGTTTTTGGTGGATGGACATATCCTTCACTCTCACAGTACTATCAGAATGTGACTATGTTTAATGATATTCATTTTTATTGTGTAAGCAATAATAAATGGATTTTGGTTAATGCCACTAACAGTCCACCACCCATGGCAGGACATTCAGCATGCATTCGGGATAATGAAATGGTTGTTTTTGGTGGCCTTGTAATGTCTCCAGCACAAAATTACCAAATTCAGTGCTCAAATGATGTTTGGGTCCTTGATCTCAATACACTGAACTGGACAAAACAAGCAACAACAAAGCCTAGACCTTCTCCTCGGTATGCTCAGTCTATGGTGCCTCTGGACCCTGAAAAAGTCATGCTACTAGGAGGAGTTCAGACCTTACACAATCGCTTTGTGTATAGTGATTGTTGGATATTAACCATGAAAGGCCCAACATGGACTTGGAAAGAGCTAGCTGTAAGAAATAAGGAGTGGGCTTCAGCCAACATATGGTGTAACCCAGCTTGCAGAGTGGGCGACAAGATTGTCAGTTTGAGCAGAACAAGGCATGGCTGGAACTGTGCTAAACCTTTAGTAACATCAGCTGTCAGATTATCAGCTCTTAGTAGACCTGAAGGAGCTCCAGTATCAGTTAGAGTAGAACAAAGTTTGCAAAGACCATTAGACAGAGACCAAAATATAAATGGAAGAAGAGGTATTCTACCAAGGCAGGCCTTAAACTCGGCAAGACAGCAACAAATGAATCCCAATAATGAACCGATAGCAGGTCCCAGTAATGAATGTATAATTCCAAGTTTTAGAACTAGTAATGAAAATGCCAGTTTAGAGAGCAATAGTCCTGCTGCAGGGCCTAGTTCAGACTCAAAGTATTTGGGCAGTGCCTTAGAGTTAGGTAGAAAAGAGTCAATTATGCGAAGAAATAAAAACAAGGTAAGCCATTCTTAACCATTCATGTGCTTAAGCATTGTTTTTTAAGAGGGCACCGACCGTCCAGTGGCGCCCTCATCACTGTTATTGTGTTTTCTATTAAAGGAAAGTATTTTATTAAAATTGAAGCCGTATAAGTTGTTACGCAACTTAATACACAACGTATATGCTATGTAATATAGCTTTGCAAAGTATAACCATCATGTAATCAATTTAATAGAAAATAGTGGCCGCTTTTTTCTGTTAAATTGATTACATGATGGTTATACTTTGCAAAGCTATATTACATAGCATATACGTTGTGTATTAAGTTGTTTAACAACTTATACGGCTTCAATTTTAATAAAATACTTTCCTTTAATAGAAAACACAATAACAGTGATGAGGGCGCCACTGGACGGTCGGCGCCCTCTTAAGTGTACTTTTGCATATTTGTTTCCAGTATATTTTTAATAGAATGAAATGAGACGTATATACCAAACTTTTTACTTTTTGCATATGAGGGGTTAATCACAAAAGTTTATTGGCATTATTAAAAGCTTTCTTTCAATATATATAAAATGTTGAATTTTCAGAATAAGGGGATGAAGATAGTTCGCCAGCTACAAGAAGCTAATAAATATAGAATGGCAGCTTTTGCTTGTGACAACAGCCTAAATACTGCTCCACCAGAAAATGATCTCATTAATCAAAGGCAAATAGCTCATCTTGAAAACAGACAGGAAGAAGAGCCTCAACTTGAAAATCCAATACAAAGGCAACCAGCGGTTAAGAAGATCAAAAGAAACACATTGACTATGCACGTGCTAGATATATCAACAGTGTTAAATGACAACATGTTGAATTATGTGTCATGGTTGTGCCCGCGACTTGGGGAAGCTACCGGAGCTCCAGAAGAGCTTGTTATGTATTCTCTAGTTAAGGGGAATGGAGAGCTTATCATGTTCGGTGGTGTGCACAATGATATCAGTATTTTAAATTACTCGCAACACCAAAGTATGTATTCCAATTCATTGCATTTCATAACACCTCCAAGAGATATAATTTGAAATCAATAGCTGATCATACATTGGATACTAAACCCTCTCAAAATATATAGTGTTATTTTTGGTCCTTTAGTTTTTGTTTGAATCTTTTTTAATATACAGGTATCCCAAAAAGCAACATCTAAAGGGCAAGGGCTTTTATTTATATTCATATTCTTTATTGAACATTGTACATCCATACTAACAATAAAAATGCCAAAGTAACTGTCTGTTGGTCTGTATGTATGTATGAAAACTCTTTATTGCACATAAGTAACACAATAATTCTGTATCTGCCTGTCTGTCTGTTACGTTTTCATGGTAAACCGCTTAACCGATTTTGATGAAATTTGGTATACAGATAGTTTGAGCCTTAGGGAAAGACATTCTTTTTGTTTTAAAGAAAATCAACCCCTGCGTGAAACTGGGCCTGTAAGATTGAATTACGGAAATTTTGTGCATGCCGATGAGAGCCCATTTTCCATCCAGACAAAGTTGCAAGTAATGTATGATGTTATAAAAATATTCACAGAATACAATTATATAATCTAAATTAAATAAGAATAAAACAGTCAAAATTCATTTAAAAATCATTAATTCATTCATAATAAAAAGTCATCAGATTGAAATTTTAACATTTTTTTTGTAATTATTTTACTCCTTTTCAGATGGACGTTTATTTTAGGGATCTGTTATTGTAAATGCACTCGCCAATATTCTATCCCACTAAAATCATAAATTTGAAAGAGGGGGCCAAGTTCGTAAAAACAACATCTTATCAATATCTTCAGCCAGGCGCGGTCGCTGCCTGGAATTTTGGGGGGGGTCACTAATAATAAAATATGTCGAGTAAATTAGACTTTACTTTTAGACTTGATTTTTCAATTTGACGTGTACGATTTTGGGGGGGGGGGGGGTCATGTCCCCTGTGACCCCCCCCCCTGGGACCGCGCATGTCTTCTGCTTTGACAGAAAAATATTGAAATCTAAAAGAGTACCAATTTCTGCAGAAGTTCACGTTCACATTCTCGTCCTTCCCCAGACGCAAAAATAGATCCTCGTTACTTTCGCATTTATAATGTTACTAATTACTGATATAGGCCTATGGATCCATAAGTAATGTACACAGCCAGTTTATCTATACATATAATAAAATCGTAAAGTGGAAAAAGTCTGTACATTGAAGATAACACTGAAAAAATGCTATGGGGGCTTCAGGATGAGCAACATGACACATCCCAATGGTTTTTGAATTACATGTCTGTTTGTCTGATTGTATGTGCGTGATAAACTTTAAAACTACTGGGTGGATTTAAAATAGTAGTTTATGCAACGGTTGCATAATGATAGGCCTTAAAACACTAGTGCGGTTTTCATGAAACGAGCCGATAGGCGAGAGATAGAATCATTGTATCTATTAAAAAAAATCGCTTTAAAATCCGTTGCGTGGTTTTAAAGATTTAAGCATACATAGGGACAGACAGACAGCGACCGCGACTTTGTTTTATACTATGTAGTGAGTAGTGATGATGATGATTCTACAGTTTTATTATCATAGAATATATAGTTATGGAAATAATATTTTATTTTGTTTGAAAGCAAAGTTAGATATAAAATACCATTTTATGTCGGATCATGGAAAATTTAGGGTTCCGTACTTCGCACTTTTGTTGCGCGAGGAAACCTAAGCCCCAAAACATTTTTTTGAATAAAGTGTAGGTAATAATATGCCACAATCTGCTGTTTCGTATAGATGTTTTACAGAATAGTAGGTATTCATAGGTTATTCGTCAATAACTCTTGAAACAATGAAGCTTACTTTGTCGTGATAGTTTCGTTGCTCTTCTCTCTCATTTAGGATATTTTTTTAATTAAGAGTTTAGGCTGTAGGGGATGGCGAAACTAACTCCAAAAGAATTGACACTTTTAGAGATCTAAATAACCGGACAAGTGCGAGTTAAACTCGCGTGGAGAGGGTTCCGTTCCGTACATAATTATCTGAAATTTACTAGGTTACCTTAAATACCATAGACTTCTTATAGGTTTTCCTGTAATCTATAGGCAAAGATCTATTTTCTGTATTTTGTCAAAATTTTAGCCCCAGTAGTTTCGGAAATAAGGGGGGGGGGAATGGTCATTTTTCGCCTATTTTCCTGAATAACTTCTAAACTATTTTATTATGTTATTTCTATATGTAATTGTTACGTTGTAATTAGTAATGCAGTTTTCAGTAAACAAATGGCATGATCTGCAATTACTCTTGTAAATGTTGATTAAATTGAAATCGTAAATGAAAGTTCTATATAAATGCGTTTATTTTAATACAAATTGTTCAATTCTTAATCAATGTCTTTGCTAGTGCTAGGTACAAGTCCACCAAATACAGCAGCTGGTACTTCTTTCTTTTGTACTGGAGCTACAACAGCATCATCTTCTTCATCATTACTATTTCCAGATTCATCATCATCAATGTCAATTTCATCAGGGTTGACCACTTTGTCTGAGCTGTCTTTGATGCCTTGAGTTTCGCCTCGCACAAACATAATGTTCCCTTTATTTTGACCTGCCATTTCAGCTGCTTTAGCTTCTAACATTCTCATGCCATCTTTAATTCCTGGGGCTAGGTCAGAAATAGTACCCGCCGCCTGACCCGCAGAGTTCAACATTTGGGCAGACATCATATTCACCTGTGTATTGTATGTGGCTTGGACACTTCTCTTTATTCTAAGCATTTCACGCATTGTATCTTCATTGCCATGGCGGACTTCAAACTCTTTCCATGTGTTCCAAAAGTCAGCAGTTATTCTGGGATCACACATTTGACTGCAGTGGGCATATATGGCGCGAGCCCTGTCTATTTCACCCAAACGAGTTTCCATCTCAGAAAAGCGAATACACATTTCTCTTGCTTTCGCTTCTGGCAATGTTTCTATGGCTTTTTCATAAATCTGACGTGTTTTTGGAACCCCGTAAATTTCAGCAGCTTTCTTAATGTAAATATTAAACATTTCAAACATTTGTTCAGGTAGAACTCCAGTAGTGGCACGTTCATAAACGGACATGGCGTGCCGCGCCAGGCCATGCTCTTCTTCTAGTTTAGCATAAAGCAGAAATATAGACTTAGCAAACTCTGCAGGACAGTGTTCTAGACATTGCTCAAATAAATCTCTTGCTCTTTCAAGCTTTGAGCCACCATATCTTTTCAAAAACTTGCTTAAATATGTATTCCATATGTCATAGACATTAGGCCATTTAAAAAGAGCAATACCTTTTTCATAAGCTCTAAATGCTTCCTCAAAATAGTTATGTTCTTCCAAGAAGAGACCATAATTAATGATTATTTGTGGTGTTGCAATTTTTAAATCAATTATGTGATCATAAACAGCTTTGCAAGATTTATAACTGCCAAAACTTTCTTCCAGGTCAGCATACATAGACCACACTTTTAGTGATTTATATAAACGCATCTGTACTGTTTCTGTGTCATCATGGTAAGCTACTTTTCGGCTAGGCAAAATAGTGGCTTTTTGCATAAGTTTAAGTGCATCTTCATAGTTTTCATGTCTTATTTCCATTTCAGCCCATTCACACCAAACAGATGCCAAGTCATCAACTTTTGCATAATTTACTTGAGTTGCTTTCTCAAAGATCAATCTTGCATCTTCTATCTGATCATTTTCTTCGTAAAACTTAGCAAAGCCTACCCAAAGTGTAAACAGTTTCCCCACAGCAAGTTTTGGGTCCACAGTTTGAACAGCCTCTGTATATGTGTCAATAATTTCATGTGCTTTCCCTTCATACAGCTTTACTCTTTTATGCCATTCTGCAACATTGTGAGGATTTTGTCTCAAAAGAACTGAATTAAGAAGCAATAGCCTTCTTTCCATTAGGTATTCAAATCTTGCAAGTCTCAGTTCTAAGTCTATATCATCATCTTCTGAAGGAGTTGGCTTCTTAGCAACATCTTCCATTTTTTTACTTAAACTAAGTTCTTCAAATTGAGCATATGCATCAAAAACTTGTGTAAAGTCTCTTACAGTGGTGACTGTTTGAATAGCTTCTTCATAAATATCCCTTGCTCTTTCAAATAAACCACTTCTTACATAATAATCTGCTAATGAATTCCAAAGGTGTCCAAGCTGGTCTGTGTACCTTCGCAGTCCACCTCTTATAATGGCATCAACATTAAGAGAATGTATCTTATCTGGATTTTTAGAAATTAATTCACACAGTTCATTCCACACCTGGTGATTTGACTTGCCATGCTTAGACTGGAAGTTTTCATTGTTTACTATTTGTGCTAATTTAACTGCGGCCTCATCTAGTTTATCAATTGAAATGAGATAATCAATATATTCCTCTGTGTCCTCAGGACTTAACTTTAGATACCGCCTAAACACCCTTACAGCAGTTTCAGGAATAATGTGTTTTTTCAAGAAGGTCAAGTAGAGAGGCCATATTCGATGATGCTGAGTTATTGGTAGAGCTCTTAAAGCACTGTCAAACGCTTTTCTTGTGACCGTTATTTTACACTGATCAGTCAAGAAGGTGCAGTAATCCATCCAAATCCTTGGCATTTTGTGCATGAAGACCAGGGATCGTTCAAAGCAGTTATTCACATGATCATAGCAGGAATCAATGATGCAGCGACCTCGGATTTGAGATCTTCTGAGTTTTAAATAATTATACCACAGCTTGAAAGACCCCGGCAACTCCTTCAAAGCTCTCTCATAAATCATGTTTATTTCATGTTTAGGGGCACCTTTTTTATGATCTATGTATCTAAGCCAATGCTTGACAGAAAATGGGTTTCTTAAAATTTCTTCCTCATATGGTAAGTCTTCTTCACTCTGAAAGTTAAATAATCAAGTATAAGCTTCTGAAGTAAAAGAAGACGTTTATTTAATATGGATTGTGTATACAAAGTAGTGATAGCCAAGTTTAGAAAAATAATAGACAGGGAGATTTTGTGTCATAGACAGATCCTTTTAAGCTTCACACTTTACATTTTTTTTTTTATATATTAAGGTGGGAGCAAACGAGCAGGCGGGTTGCCTGATGGTAAGCAATCACCGTCGCCCATGGACACCCGCAACACCAGGGGAATCACGGATGCATTGCCGGCCCTTTGAGAAAGGAGTAGGCTCGTTTTTTGAAGATCCCTAGGTTTTATCGGTCCGGGAATGTTGCAGCTGCAACGTAATCTTTCAACTTTACTTAGATTCTATTATTTTTATCCATTAAGGTTCACCCAATTAACACTATTGCTAGGCCATAGGCCTAGGCCATATAACAAGCAACCCTAATGCTACACATCAAAGCACCCATAAATCTATAGTGATGAAGGGCATCCACTAAGCGAGTTCTTTGGTTTCGATAGATTTCATTTATAGTTATTCTAGCTACAGTGCATCTAGCGAGTTTTTATATTATGTTGGTGCAAATCTTGCAATAGATTGGTTAGATAAGGGTAGACTTATAAGTCTACGGCGGACCCTGTTTGCTACACTACCGACCTTTCTTCACCTGGTTGCTCTACAACTTTGAACTAATCAAGTTTTCTCACACATTGTATTAGGAAAGCAAAAAATAGTATTTGCCTTTAAATTTGGGCTGCTATAATAGCTGGCAAAACATAAGCTTACGACTTCCGCCAGGTTGGCATGAGGCGACGCAAAATGTATGAAAAGACGAATTCAGGAACAACTTAAATAAGTGAGACATATTTCTGTAGACAATTAGACGGGGCATCGAGTGAACTTGGCACCCACTAACTCTTATTGGGAAATTAGAAAACCTTTTTGGTTTTAAGTATTTAAAGGTGGTATAAGCTTTAACATAATGACAGGTAGCTGGAAAGCTAATGTGATCTGAAAATAGTTAGGAAAACCTGTACTTACAAAAAATATCTCGATTTCTTTTCCATCTAGTAAGGGCATTTTGACAATTTCCGCCTTATATTTTTCCGGTTCACCGCTGAATTCCGTAAATCGTTTTGGAAAGCGTAACCTAACGACACAACAATCATATATCTATGAATGAATACCTACCTACCTACCTAAGTCCACAGATTAGATTACTATATGTCAATTCAATAGTCAGTCGTGAGTCGGTCACGTCTTCTAAGTAGAATAAATTTGTAAGTAGTCTGTGGTCAGTCAATCCCTACGTTTCAAAACACGCTCGGAACGTGATATGTTATTCTGCATATGATTTAAAACACTTCAAAGATTGAGTTTAGTCGGGTCCGATTAATGTACGTCCCGATAATGCCCGACCTGATAATGCCCGTCCAGATAATTCGCGACCACCCATACCTGCAAACTGGTATGACTAGGGTGGTCGTAATTATCTGGTCGGGCATTATCAGGTCGGGTTATCGGGACGTACATTACCGGCCCCTTTTAGTCTATGGGCGATAAAAATTAAAAAAACTAAAATCGATAATGGCGATTGGCAATTGTTGTACGCCGGGAATGCTTTTTTGTAAATTTTGTTTCTAAGTGAGACCAATGTTTTTCCATTATAATGTCAAAACAAGGCAAAAGAAAAATTACTGTCGAGATACCGAAAACGAAAGACCTAGCCAACAGACCTAGTGTTTTTGAGCGTCTCGGAACCAAGAAAACCTCTAGTGCAAAAAAAACAACTGAACATTGTAGGCAGTGGGCACAACACGGAAGTTGCGTTTACGGTAAAAGTTGCAAATTTGCTGCCACTCATACATTAATTAGCCCTTCGAAACAGCGGGCAGCTAACAAAGACAGTGAACCAAAACGATTAGTGAAAGATGATGGCAAAAATAGGCTGCATTCGACAGTTGTTGTGAGGTCAGGCCGTAGTCCCGATGGTGAAATTGACAACTGGGATCAAAATGACCTAGAATACGCCGACACGGATGTGCTGGAGAAAAGAAGGTTGCAGCTTCAGCGTGAGCTCGAGTTACAGCTGAAGATGGACTCTGGAAAAGACACGCGAAAAGAAAAAAAGAAACCCGTTTCGAGCTCCTCTTCTTCGAGGAGTTCAAGTTCCTCCAGCGTCTCGTCTTCTTCTTCCGATGGAAGCTCTTCATCCTCTTCCTCTGGCAGGTAAGAACATACATTTTGATTTAATTTTAAGTATAATAAATAGGTATGCTTTCAGTACCTACATACATGACATTGTTACTTTTCCTTGAAATTAAGGGCTTGTTTCTTAATTGAACACTGAGCACTTTGCATTTGCTGCAATCTTTACGTGTAAAATGGGTATCTTACTTAATTTCAGAGTAATAAGAAAGTGTGATCAATCAACTAAATAAAATGTGGTACATATAATTGACTAATATTTATTTATTTTATTTCCTTCCAGTGAAATCAAAGTTGCAAGTAGTCTGATGTATAGTGTAATGTTATAAAATTTATTGAGCAGCTATGATGTTTTAAAACAAAATATTCAACTTTAACACTTCCAATCTGAACCCTATGGTGATCAGTCCAATTAACCCGTCCTATACCGTTGACCTAAATGAACGTCAAAAATAATAAGCAAAAATTTACCGCATCACGTTGAATTTTGTAAATGTCTCCCACTGACCTACATATGAGTCAAATCATCAAACAACGGTTTTCGCGGTGTAGAGGCTCAGTTGCAGACAAGTTAATTATGCGCAGACCCTTTGAATGTGTGATACAAGTTATACTCTGTTAAAGATATTGTCAAAAATGCAATTTTGTGCATCCTGTTGGTTTAAAATTCAAAAGAACAAATGATAGCCCATTTCATGTTTGTATTTAGTTTATAAACATGATTATCTTCCAAATTTATCTTTTGTTTGAACACTTTATATGCCACCTAAAGCTTAGCTGTACTGCCTGAAAAGAAACCGAAAAAGAAAAATGAGCCTATGACATGTTTTTAAAATGCTGTGTGTGTTGTGTGTGATTTGGCATGCCTTTTGAACCAACTTTAAAAAGAAGGAGATTCTTATTCATCATAATCTTTTATTATTATGAAATAGGTTAGTCACTAGGGTTTTATTTTTTTGGAAGACCCTGACACGAATTCCTCCATCTGTGAAATTTTGCAGTATGACTAGGTAGGGTGGGTGTACACACTATGGCATATTTTGTATTATTTGAAAACTATTGTCTATACACTCTACTCTACTAAATCATACTGCAAAATTTCACAAATGGAGAAATTTGTCTCAGGCTCAAACTTCTCATTGATTAGCCTAAAAAGTTATTTGTTGAGCAGTGGAATTTTCAGTCATTTTGAATGCATGTCCTCGTTTAATTGGTAGATCCCTATGGGAATTGACAACATTTTCAAATGTTTTCAGTACAATCATTTTATCTAATATAAGAATTGTAAAATGTAAAATGTCTTACTATTTTAATGTGTTTTTTTCCTTCCTTTTCTCTTATTACAAAATGTATAAGATTTAATTGCCGCTCAGAGATATGGAATGTATTTTAAAAATACTGAGAGGCAGTATGCTCCACAGATAGAGGTTATTATATACAGTGGATTTCGGGTATAACAATGAAGGGACCACTCTAATTTCATTGTTTATTTTGGCAGTTGTTACAGGCAATGGTAAAAACAGTTGCTTCTCAGAATATCAGTTTGTAACTGAACCAGTTTAACTCAGAAACATACACGCTTACCTACCTTCTTAGCTAATATCTATGAAACAAAAGGTAAAGGTCTCCACAGTTGCTGACCATCTGTGTGGATGGAAACAAAAGATAAGAAAGCTCTTTGTGTCTTTGGCGGCCGACTACGGTCGCAATATCTGCATGGGATGTCTAGGAATTTGGTACAAATGATTCATTAAAAGCAGTCGCTACACCTGAATTTGGCGTTCCATCCAAAGTTGCTATAGCCACATGAATCTTGTATGCTTCTAAAATATGCTTTAAATTCAAGGGACTTAGATTTAATGTCGCTATAGCCAAATAGTCGCTACAACAAAGGTCGTAATAAATTAAATCCCCTTTAGTTTCATATATTCATTAATTAATATACATTAATGAATGTATTAAAACAACAAAGACCCTCTTAATACTACAATTGGGTATAGGTGAATGCAAAATTTTGGCTAGTCAGCAATTAGATTATATTAAAATTAAACTATATTGCAGCACCCTTACAGGGTTTATGATTGGAGCTTTAAGATAGTTTTAAGATCTTTTGTACCTCATAATGCAATAAAAAATATGACTATGACTATGACTATTGAGGTGTTTCACTCGCTACTCCCCAGACATATTTTACAATAATATATTGCCCCAGGACTTATCTGGGTCAACTATAAACAGAATGAAATGTACTTGAACTGACTTAAGATCCTAACAAGTTCATAGATATCAGGTCATGCTACATCAGGTGGGCCGTAAAAAGCTATATTATAATAAAAATTTAAGGTAAATTAAGGTAAATTGCCTAAGTAAGTATTAAAATTAATGACCCTTATGCTCTTTTGTAATGAGCATAAGAAAATTGCATTTAGAACCCTTAAAAGTACTGTCTGAAACCAATTGAAGTACTTTATGTATTCCTGTAGCTGTAGCTGTGACTTAACCTCTGTAATTGGCAATCTTTAGATCTCAATGATTTTATTACTGAAGCCCGTCTCACACGTCCGTTGTATCAAACGGATCCCTTTTTCACATTCATATTTTGGTGGTATGTTAATACCGGTATGTGTTATAACCGTCTAATTGTTGCGTAATTTGTTATGCTGCTGGGCATTTTCAGCACACCGTGCAACCAGCTCCAGGCCCTTTAAAAATTACATTATTTGTCTTGAATAATTTAGGCTTAAGGCCAAACTGCGATCTCAAGCTTGAGTACGCCCGAATTCAGATACATGGTCTCAGATAACAAACTACTACAAACGAAAACACTTAAAATTACCATTTTTGGGAATAAAACGTTCCACCGACTTTTGACTTAAGAAACCAAATTAAGAAGAGTTCCAAATCGTGCCATAAACGAATACTTACTAAATTGCAAAAATTATTTGGTATCATAAAATTGAAGGCCAAATGCGCATGTGTGTTGTGTAATTAAAAAAGCATTTTTGGCACAAAACAAATGCATAAGAGCTGTGTGCAAGACCCATTTCCTGGCTCCTTGCAGACCTCTATTCCAGAACACGGGGGTCCTGCCTCTACCGTGCATGTATATTAAGCAGATCACTTCATTTGTTCGAGCACACCCCCACTTTTTTGCCTCACATGCGGCAGTCTTTAAAAGATCAACTAGACATAAGAATAAATTGTACCTACCTCTTGCAAAATTAAGTGTTGTAAAAAATAATTCGTTTCATATGGCCATTAAAATTTATAACCATATACCAAAATATATACAGGAATGCCCGCCAAATCAATTTAATACATTAATAACAAGGTGGCTTCTCTATAAATGTTTTTACTCCGTGCAAGAGTTTCTTAATCAACGACATAATGAATACCCTGACATAATTTAATAACGAATATAAATCAATAATGTATTTCTATATTAAGTCTGACTTGTTTAAATTTTGTAATTGTAATCTGTTTTAATTCTAATAATTTAATACTATTTTAACTTAGTATTATATTTAATATTGCATGCCCCAGAGATGGGTAGAACATAAGCACATCCTGTACCACTACCAGCTGTCCGAATACTGTGTTCTTGCAATAAATGCCTTTGTCTAACAATTAATGTGGCCTGTATTTGAAGTTTTAGGCGGCATGGCGCCAATGTTGCATCTATTGTGACAATACACGTTGGAAAATCATGTTTTAACCTTTTGGCTGCCGTTTGCGACTATGCGTGACAAGCTATACAGGGTAAAAAAGACCTTCAACACCTTGACTTAAAGTTGAAATTCGTGTCACTGCTCAGACATGCTTGGCGGCCAATAGGTTAAACCACATAAAATTCAATTTAATTGCTTATTATTTTCGTAACATAGTTATAATATTACAATATTGCGTAACTATTTTTATAGAGAATCCTGATATTTTCGAGATCTTTGCGCTGAAGTCCTTTTTCTATTCAACAATAGATGGCCTTTTTAAAGCCATTGAGTAAGCAATTAATGTCTCTATCAGACACTATTGTTATTCTATAAGGCATAATTTCCACTAATTATTATTTATATACTTATCTCGTTTTTAGGGAAGCCAGACGAAAAAACAAGAAAGGCAAACTGAAAAGGAATTCCAGTTCTTCGTCAGAAGGTGATGCACAACCTAAAAAAAAATTTGTGAAAAATGATATTAAAAGAGATAAAAGTGAAACAAAGAAAACAAACGTCAAAAAAGAAGATAGGTTGCTAAAGAAAACAGATGTTCCAAAAAAGAAACCACTGACGAAAATGGCTCTCGGCAAAAAATCACTGTCACCTGGAAAAAAGTCTGGTGGTACGCCACCAATTTCATCAAAGAGTCTTTCCAAGGCTGTAGCTAAGCATACAAAATCTCCAATAAGGAAAGATAAAAAGAGTACTTCTCCACATTCTGTTAAAGACCGTGACAAAGAAAGGGATAGAAAGGAGAAAGATAGAGACAAAGAAAGAGAAAAAGAACGGGAAAAAGAAAGAGATCGAACCAGAGGTCGGAGCAGATCTCCTAGAAAAGGTAGGTCTAGATCACCTCGTCCGCATGTCTCTCAGTCTAAAGACCCTAGACGAAAAGAAAGTTCTGAAAGAAGTAGACCAGTTTCGCCTAAAAAGCAAGTAAGACGTGAGGGTAGTACTGAAAGACATAGAAAGCGATCTGCTAGTAGAGATCGTGAGAGAGGACGTGATCATAAAGATAGATCATTAGAAAGGCGAAAGGAAAAACACGACGATAAAGATAGACACGATAGGAAAGATCGAGGACGCGAAAGAAATAAAGAGGCAAATAAACGCGATGACAGCAAGCGTAGAGGTCGTGATAGGGGACTGGGCAGTAGAGGGCCAGATAAAGGTCTTGAAAAACCAAACAAACCAATGGAGAGACTGCTACCCCGACCTGAAGAGCGATTAGCAGCCCTTGCCGCTATCTCTAACAGGGCTCTTGAAACTGATAAAAATTCAACAACCTCAAAAGATCGACAAGATACTCATTCAGAAAGGGGTGGACGCAAACAGGATAGGTTAGAACGGGATCGATCTAGTAAAAGAGATAGAATTGCTAGTTTGGATAGAGAACCAGGTGATTATGATATCGGTATCGAACGTAATTACGATCGTGGCCATGGGATAGATCAATATGAAAGAATAGACGATCGCTATGACGAAGGTCCTAGGGAGGACGATAGGTCTCCAGGTTATGGTAGGGATAGACATTATGATGCTGGTTATGATATGCCTGGTCCATCTCGAGGGTACCCTGAGGATGAAGATAGAATGTACCCTGAACGGATGGGTGATCATCGTGGTGTTGACATGGGTAAGAATGAAGAAAGTACATTTTATGATAAACTAATAATATTGTTATCGGCATTAGACGATGAGACAAAAACCGTTTATTAAAACATAATTCAAGTCTGTAGATAAATGTGGGGCCAGTTAACATTATACAACTTCCCAAATAGAATTTTTCAAGATGATGATAATTATTGTCGTATGTTTATTCAAGGTTATGATGAGCGTCGCCCACACCGTGATCGTTCTTGGGAAGGTCGTTCGGGTTCTCTGGATAGAGAACGCAACTACCTGCAGCCTCACAAAGAGTGGGACAATGAAGATTACCGCGCTGCGGGAGACTGGGGTCGGGACCGCCACTGGCCATTACATGAACCACAGGTATAATGCCAAATAACATTGATTTTTATTTTCTGACATTAATTCATAATAATGGTGGTGATGAACGATTTCTGTTCCTAGGTGAGCATTTACTACCAAACCCTGTACCAGTACCAACCTATTGATTACTATAACAGAAACTACGAGAACCCCTGTTTTATCCTGTCCCATATTTTCCTTGGCTGTCCTTATCCGCATTTTGGTATGTTTTCATGTTGCATCATGCATACATTTGCTCTTGTTTTTTGTGTGGATCCCGTGGAACTATTAATTCTAATTATTTGTCAAATGATTGCAGATGAACGAATGGGGTGATAAAGAAACGGATATGGAAGGCTGGCATCACAGAGGTCACCCACCTGGGCCCCATCGCGGTAGAATGCATGGTAAGGTTTACTTAAATAAACATAAAACCTGCCTTTTAAAAATATAAAAACCACTTAGCTTGCGCCCAAAGGAAGCGACGTGCGCTTTACTTGTGGTAACCAACTACTGAGAGCTCCGACGATTACACACACGTTCACAGCGTGTTTCTGAATTGGTCAATACGACTAAAGTGTACTTTCACGTTGTAACTCGTAATTCGGATGTAAGTGAGCCCTACTCACTTCGCGAGCCCGTGAGCCTATCAACAACTCCAGTGCAATTGATCGTTTACGTCCTTTGCTAAACAATCTACTATTCTCGTAAAATCAATTTCAAATAATGTATGAAATAGCGCCATCCAAAATTGAACAACTGCAACGTCCTACACACCTACAGGAAAAGTTTAGGATTAATATAGCAAAAAAAGGGAACTATTTGTACAGATATAGTGAATAATATGTTTCCATCGGTAAAACTCCGGAAGACGACGGGACCCGAAGTGTCAATTAATTATTGTATTAAATGAGTGACATGTTTATATTCATTAATATGAAACTTTATTATTTAGTGTCAAATGTCGAAATGAAAAATGACAGCATGGTATGATGGGTACTGACCCCCAATTCTCGATGCATTCGAGATAATGTCGATTGCGAGATTAAACGTCAGATTCATACAGTTGTGTCAAATGAGTGTATGCACTGACATTTAATCTCGATTGTGAGATTATTTCGAATGCACCGAGAATTGGGGACCTGCTGAAGCTAATTGAGAGAGCACGATAAATACGAAGTTTTCCGATAAAACACGATGGAAACTAATTATGCACTACATCTATATTCAATTTGAACCACATTCGCTTGTGATGGCTAAAGAACTTAACTGTGATGTTACTGTCCATGCATTTGTCAGAGAAAGAGAGAGAGAGAGAGAGAGGGACAAAATGAAAGTTTAAGCTTTCCTTTGCCTATTGAAAAGCTTCGTGATGGTGTATAATGCTGGAGTATATGATGATTCAATTCTAGATGACTACAATCGTGGTGTGAGATTAGATATGAGAGATGGCAATAAACGGCGCCCGCAGCGGAACGAGCCGGAGGCGGCCGCGAAGGAGCCGGCGCCCGCGCCGCCGCCGGCCGCGCCGCCGCGCCCGGACGCGGACGCCGACGACAAGCCTGTACCGGACGACCTCAGTGAGATTAGTGACGATCCTGACGACATTCTCGACAGGGAAGACGTAAGCACTTGTTATTATTTAGAGTTGAACATGACTAATATTTCTGAAATATGATAATTGATTGAATGTATGTTATTGTTTTCAAGATGATGGATCCATCCATGGATGAAGATAGCCAGGTTGCTCAACCAACAGAAGAAATTGCTTTCAAACCTGAAGTATCTGAAAAGGAACCCACCCTGGTAAAACACTTAATCTTTTCTTAAGAGGGCGTCCGGTGGCGCCCTTATCATTGTAATTGTGTTTTCTTATGGCCAAATTCAGAAAGGCCACTCTAATTGATCTTTAATTAAAGTGACTTTTCAGTGACGTTTTTGTATAGGATGACAACATTTACCTATTTAATCCCTAGTCAAATGCTTAAGTGGCGTTTCTGAATTCGGCCGTATGAAAATTAAAGTATTTAATTAAATCGAAGCTTGACAAGTTGTTGCATAATTGAATACACAATTTATATACTATATAACTAAGCTTTATAAAATATATGCAATTTTCCCCGTTTTAAGTAAAGAGGGAAAAGTAATGAATTTTAAAGCATTATTAATTACATACCCAATACAAATTGCACATTAAGTTGTGCAACAACTTGTCCGACTTCGACTTTACAGGCGAGGACGGACGGCCGGCGCACTTTATTTTCGCGTTTCTTATCATTAAATTGATATTTCTGTAAAGGACACAAGTGGAACGGGAGAAGAAAAGGAATCCCAAGGTGCCAAAAATGATGAAGATGTTGCCGATTTAGATTTTGAAGAAATATCTGATGGCGAGCTTGAGGAGGAGCGAACTAGAGGTTTGTTCATTATTATCACAAGTATGTCTTCAAATTTAAATTTGATTAATTTCCTTTTTAACCGACTGCAGCTAAGCAAAAAGGAAGGTTGTTTGTCGCGAATATGTATCAATGTAATCACTATTAGTTACCATCCAGCGCCAAAACGACTGAATCGATCTGGGGCAAAACGCCCTGGTGACTCTGCGGCCCTAACATGCAAGACACAAAGATAAGTTCAACCCGTTTATCTCTATGACTATCTCTTTCGTCGGCACTAGTGTGAGAGAGACGCACTTAGAGATAAGACGGTTTAACTTATTTTTGCGTCTTGCATGTTAGGGCCGCTGGTTATATGACCACCTAAAATGCAATATCTAGATATTGATAACTAGAAGATGCATTATTGGTATCAAATTAAAGGGCTTGATGAGAGCATTCCAAAATATTTAATCGTTTGCATTCTAAGTACTTTCTATATACAAATGTGTGGTATACGGAGTCCTGGCTCCGAGGGTTATTTTTGTAATAAACGTTAATTACTTTTTCATTTAGAATAATTTCTGGCTGTCTATAAAGATGAATATAAAAATTATTCGATAAAATGTAATGACAAAAAATTCCTATAATAGCTATTCGAAGTCACCAAACTGGTATTTCCGTATTGACCCCATAGCCACGGAGGAATCGATATCTTCATTCTCTTTTTTTTTACCTTTTGGACGCCGTTGTCGACTATGCGTGACAGCGTTACAGGGTAAAAAAGTCCTTCATTACCTTGAAGTTTAAAATTCGTGTTACTTCTCAGACATGCTTGGCGTCCAAAAGGTTAATAAATATTTTTTTATTCCTTTTTCACTGCAAATATGTGGTGATACTATGAAATTAAAATTGTTTGTTTTCCTTTCGTTTACAGCCGGCCTAGGAGACGCTCTCGGGGTGGACTGGGCCAGCCTGGTGGCGGATGTGAATCGGCGAGAACAGGCCGCTCCCACTGGGGGCGCTCGAGACCGCTGGAGGCCCGAAAGAGTTTTGGCGCGCCTCGGCTTATCGCTACACATGGCTGGCAAAGACACTGTGAAAGAAATTCTGACTAAAAATTCTGAAAGTTTACAATCTGAGCAACCTATTAAAAATGAAGCAAATTGTGGAAATGCTACTGAAATACAAAATGGGAAACATGATGACGATAACGACAAACCAGTTTCCGCACCAGATGTAAATTCGTTGCATCCTGTTGCAGCTATTCAGGTATGTTCGTCTTAAGCTGATTACATAAAAGTTCATTTTAATTATAGTAGTACCAGTTTAATCAAGTCTTCGTCTTATTGTGATTACATAATAAGTTCACTTTAATTATAATAGTACGAATTCAGTCAGGTTTTTGTCTTATTCTGATTAAACTTTAGTTATAATATGGCCGAATTCAGAAACGCCACTTAAGCATTTGACTAGATATTAAATAGTTAAATGTCTCTAAACTAGTTGTCAACCGATACAGAGAAACGTCACTTTAATTAAAGCTCAATTTGAGTGGCCTATCTGAATTCGGCCAATAGTATCAAAAAGTAAGTAAATTGACATTAATCAAGTATTTTTCTTTAATTTGCAGGTGGCCGTTGAGAAACGTAAACGTCAGCGCGCGGTATTGTTTGGATCTGGTTGCGAGATAACCCGAGCTCTCAGTGCACGCCGGGATTTGGCGCTTAGACGTTATTTATGCCACCTACCGGCTGCAGAGCGCACCGGCCAATCTCGAGTGGCTCCCCAGCCGTCCCTATTCCATGCAGCACGCGCCCTACTTATGCAAGCTCCCGTAACTGGCTGACACAGGTGTTAAAATCAGATACGGCACCAAATTTGACCAGTCAGATAGTTGTATTATAGCAATATTCGTTGAATAGAACAAAAAATATAGAACATGAAATGACTGAATGTTTCAAATTTTGCCATTGTGATGTGAAAATACTGTGTATATTGGGTGTGTATTTGGAAGTTTGCCGTACAGTTCAGTGCATGAAGCATATTTGAATGACAAGGTTTTAATGTGATTTGACTGGTCTGACGTATTCAGTGCAGTTTATTATTGAAAAGTGTAGTGAAGTGACTCATTACGAATTTTTAAAGATAATTAGAGAGTATTCACGTTAACAGTGCTGGGTTATGGTCTTATGTGCAGAAAAATAAATATATCCCAGTCAATTAGGTCCTCAAAATTAAATATTTTTCCCTACATCACCATTCAAATTGAGTTTATAAGCAAATTATATGTTTTGATATATTTGATACTGCACATGTACCTACTGGTACTGGGTATAAATTATGTCGCCCATGAATATATCAGAAAATGATCAATAATTGTATTTGTCGCAAGTGCATTTCTTTCTATCTTGCTGTTTTCATTAAACTATTGACGTATTGGTGCCGTAATACTATTATTTATTCGGTGTTGGTGCGTCCACATCTGACGAATGCGCCCCTCGCGAACCGCTCGTGTGCGGCATACATGTATTATTATTGTATCTCGTGTTTGCGAGCGGCGCATTCGTCAGATGCAGACGCACCATATCACAAGCAGCATCTTCAGTAACCGGCCAATACTTGATGCAATTTGACATACAAGCCTTGGGCCTTGCGCCGTTACTAGTAGGTAAATTACACTTGCACAATTAACTTGCACATCAAAAAGTAACTCTATTTAAAATAGTATATTTTAAGCGTCTGATTGTATATTGAACTTATTGAATATACATTATAAAAAGCGTTATTATATATTTTTTATTTTTGAATATACATAAAATATATACAACCTAGTGAAAATTATATATTATAAGGTAATATAACCTTATAATTCAAGACCTTTGTACCACAGCGGCCCTAACATGCAAGACCCAAGGATAACTTAAACCGTCTTATCTCTAAATGCGTCTCTCCCACACTAGTGCCGACGAAAGAGATAGTCATAGAGATAAACGGGTTTAATTTATCTTTGTGTCATGCATGTTAGGGCCACAGCACGGTTTGCGTAAACTCATGGGTACAGTTGTGCAGGTCTGGGTCTATGGCGTATCATGTGTTTTATTGACGACGATAACTTTTATTGAGTTACCGAGTGGGACTCGCATTGCGCCGACCACGCGTATGCATAGCGTATGTTACCGTGGCGTGTTTGTTTGTTTAACTTTGTTTGCTTAATTAAAAACATACATTCGAATTGAGAACCTTCTCCTTTTTCGGTTAAAAATGCTACTATCCTTCATTATATTTGACTAGCTTCTGCCCGCGACTTCTTTCGCGTGGAATTCGGTTAATATTATTTCACGGGAACTTTTAAATTTTCAGGGTTAAAAGCCTATGGCCTATTTCAGACTATAATCTATATCTATGCCAAAATTCATCCTGATCCGTTCAGCTGTTCTGGCGTGATTAAGTAACAAACATATATTCATCCAAACTTTCGCATTTATTAGACTAGATGATGCCCGCGACTTTGTCTACGTAGAACCTATGTCCTATGTATGAGAGTAACCTATGTCTTTATCTAAGGTCCCATCTATCTCTATACCCAAAACTCATCAAAATTGGTTCAGCGGTATAGGCGTGAAAACGTATCAAACTGAGTTACTTTCGCAAATAATAATATTAGTACTTAAGGATATATATTAGTAGGAAGTAGGATAGTAGGATTATAGTACGATATCATCTATTTCTGTACAGATAAAACAGTACCGTGAGTCACTTATAGACAACGCACAGCCTAAACGCGTGATATATTATAAGGTAATAATTCAAGACCTTTGTACCACAGCGGCCCTAACATGCAAGACACAAGGATAACTTAAACCATCTTATCTCTAAATGCGTCTCTCTCACACTAGTGCCGACGAAAGAGATAGTCATAGAGATAAACGGGTTTAACTTATCTTTGAGTCTTGCATGTTAGGGCCGCTGCTGGACTAAGATCAATTTCCGAGGAGTTTTTGAACACGTTCTCCGACTGCGACAGTCATAAGGGCGTCATGTAGCTTAGATTATTTTTACCCGACTATGGTGAACAGGCGCATTCCGAAGGGGGGGGTCCCATGGGAAAAGACCCTCCCTAAAATCGTACAAATCAAATTGAATAATCTTCCAGAAATTTACAAAATTAAAAATAGTGTAATCTAAATGTAAAGTCTAATTTACTCGACATAATATTTTATTATGAGTGACCCCCTTCAAAATTTCAGGCTGCTACCGCACCTGACGGCGAAGCAAAAAGGAGGGTTGTGATTTTGACCGGTATATTTGTAAGTATGTTCATCTGTTCCCTCATAATTTCTAATCTACTTATCATAATTTGAAAAATGCGATATCGTTTAAAGCGACTTGATTTTCCGCTGGTATGGCTGGCTGGATATTTTTTTAATGATTTGTAGGCCCATAATCTTGTACGGCTGCTTGGCCTGGTGGCCGTGAAAAATATTGAGTACATGCAAGGACTCTCTATCGAAAGTACAGAGGACGGCATGCATGGCCATAACTGGGGCGTTCAGGACAACGCCGACGGCAGCGTTGGAGGTTCTCCTAGACCTACAACCACTGAATATTGCGATACAGTCCGAGGCGCGCAAGTCGCTACATAGGATGAAGGTGATGGGCATATGGAGCGACTTGGCGCTGAGGAGTAGGCACACCAACATGGAACCGAACAGAGTTCTGGACGGACTACTTACTATGGGCTGCGACTAAATGCAGTCCAGGTATGTTTCAGGCAAAAATTTTAATGTTCACATTCCGACAAGGGTCGAATGGACTGAAGGGCTGAAACCACCAAATGGGGACGGGATCACATGGTACACGCATGGATCAAAAATGAACTCCGGTACTGGAGCAGGCATCCATGCCCAAAACTACAACAGTAGCGTAAGCATGGGCAACTATGCCACCGTCTTTCAAGCAGAGATTTCATATACATATATATATACCTACATACTTGCACTATATATATATTGAAGCTGTCACGCTCCTTGAGCACTAGCAACCCCAGGCGCCACTTCCTATCAAACCGCGTGGTGAAAGTGTGGAACAGTTTGCCCGAGACAGTGATAAGTGCACCCTCAGTTAACTCTTTTAAAAATAGACTTGATAAACATTTTAAATTAAAAAACACAAGTGGACACTGATTATGCACGTATCAGCTATAAGCTGCCTGTGCATAAAATCTAAAATAATAATATATCCATGGAACACGCACACTCACACACTTTTGGTTAAAATCATTATTTTTCGAAACTATTCTGTATGTATCCCATTTTTTTTAACACCCGGTATGGAAAATCGGTACCTCCTAGCAACAGTATTAATATACTTAAAAGGAGGCTCCGGCCACAATCTTATTTAATAGTACTTAGTAAGATACTGAAATTAAAATAATTTTGAAATTTTGAATTTTGAACTGCCAGAAGTCTGGCGCGTTCAGAGTCGGAGCTTTGGTTTAGCAAAGCAATGTTTGACAAAATAGATTTAAAAGGTTTACTGTCATTAGGTACAAATGGAAAATCCTCCTCTGCTGCACTGGGAGTGAAGAAATAGCATAGAATGCGTGCAGATGCTTATCATCCTGGCATGTCATAAAAGTCGACTAAGGGACGGGTCCTCTCCAACATGGTGGACTATCTGTATGGGCGATGGGCTGATCACCTGTCACCATACGGTTCATCATACCATCTTAGGACTAATAAATCGAACGTGGCCACAAGTTGTCTTGTGGCTCTGCCCACCCCATTAGGGATTTCGGGCGTGATAATATGTATGTATGTATGAAAATAAATTTGGTTATAAATACTTTTCAGAATAACTACATTTTGACTAAATTCACTTTGAATACTATTATTACTTTTGACCCAATTCAGAATGGTTATTTCACGTGGACGATTTTCCATTTGTAGCTAATGACAGTAAACCATTTTAAATAATAAATATAAAAAATTAAAATTATGGCTTATTTCATTTATTAATCATTACTTTATCGTGATTTTATGTTACGGTATCTCAGAATTCTAATATTTAATTAATATTGATCAGTGTTCAAATCAAACTTATTTGACAGCGCCATCTGGTTTTTGTATCCGCAACTAGAAGTGCTATACATGCGCACTTATATATGTGGGCGTTTACAGTAAAAAGTGTACCTTTTACTTTTTGTTCTGACTTTGGAAATGTATGTTATTTCTACTAAGAATTCTGATTCTGGGTAGGAATAACATAAAATTTTCAAATTCAAAACAAAAAAGTAAAAGGTACACTTTTTCTGAAAAGGCCCACATAGGTATGATTAATTTAATTCTGCAAACACCACCGTTTTGTTCTGTCTTATTTTTCGTGACATTCTCAAAATAAAGGAAACAAATAAATTGAAAAACATCACAACACAGGGTCACAAAAAACAGGACGGAACATAAGAGCAAAGATATATATTAACAGTAAAAAAAACAGCCAGATTTTATTGTGCGGATCTTTTATTGAATAAATAGAAGCCAGATAAAATATAGGAAAAGTATGGGATACATCCACCTTCTTCATCTAACTAACTATGCATCCAAGTATTGCATATAATGGTGATTCAAAGCCAAATTTATTTATTATACATGAAGCTTTATTCTAAAAAAAAAACATAATTGAAATTTGATACACATAGTCTTTTTGGTGAAGGAGCTCACCTAGGAGTTTTTAAATTCCATGCTATGCAGATCAAACTGCAAGTGAGACATAGATATCTGTTGCCTGTTAGACTATGACACACACACACACACACACTTTAAATACCACGTGGGTCCTAAATATAGCTCACAATAAATTATTTTGTACTTACCGTTAGGTTTACAGTCAAATGCGCATAGTTTCGGCATTTTACCAAAGTAAGTGATGACTGTAGAACTTATAAATGCACTAACTTAAACTAAAAAAAAGCGGCCAGATCGCACAATACACAGAACACGGAAAATGTAGGGTTTCAGGAGCGAATTCTCAACAGCAAGGCGGAGGAGCATAGGACTCGACTCGACGCACTTTCTGGAGGTTTTCACGATATGCCATACAATGTTCCAATATACCTTTGCAACCACCAACAACGCACAAAACCGAAACTTTGAATTTAGTTCTTGCCCGTTGTATGTGTGTGTCAAGTGTTACCAGCTTAAAACAATGTTATGGCGATACAGAAAACAGATAGAGCTCCTATCGTTCATAAACGTCATTTTGTATAACGGTGTCTTCCCCCTGGTTCAAATCAAACCAAATCAAACGTCAGAAACATATAGTAATCTGTGGTCAGAAAAGTCTCATTACATATGGTATATTCTATTAATGAATTTCATTTCATTCAATAACAATTTCTGAAACAAATCGCTTATGTCAAACAAAATAGCGCGCGGTTTTAGTTTGATTTGTCGAGTCGAATATAAATATACTTAACAGTAACAGGCATTGTGCTGTTAAGAGTGACTTTAAAAAAATAACATATTTTATTTAAAGTAGTTGATTTTACACAAAACGAACAGGCCGTAGTGTGAAATTCTAAGAGTTGGTACCAATATACGGAGTTCTAAAAGTTTTAACCGAAATCTGGAAAATGGCACCACCGCGAAGGATTTCAAGGCAGCAACTGGAAATCATGATGGATTTTCTGGAGCAGAATAAAGAGATGTGTATGGGGCTGTCCTCGTATGGCAAGGCAGAATCGACTATTTCCAGCGCGCACAATGCTGTGCGACAGTCCTGGATCACGCTCTCCAAGAAACTGAACGCTGTGCCTGGCGGAGCCATGAAGACTCCTGATAGATGGAAGAAGGTACTTTAGTGTTTATAAGTTGGGAACGTTTCCTTGTCCTTCTTATTGCTGACTTTGTCAATTATTTTAATTCATCTTTTATTTGCAGTACTGGTTCGAATGGCGACATAGTACCAGAAAAAAAGCAAATGACACAAGAAGATTTAAAGAAACCCCTTATGGTGCCCCAAGCCGATTTGCTCCCCTTAATGACTTAGAAGTTAGAGTTTTAGCATTGAGCGGCAGCAACTTAATACGTTCAAAATCGAAACCCATCAAAGAATTAGAAAAAATTATTGCTGATAAGACACGCAATGATCCGATAGGTGGGCATTCACCTGAAATAATTAAAGTTGAGCCTATATCAACTACAATGAAGGTTCATAAAACCCAGAGTACAAATAATATATCTACAACAAAAGGTATGTTTTAACCTTAACTTTGATCCAGAAGTATAAAAAACTTAAATGATTTATTTATGTTAAACAATTTTCTGTTTAGATGACCCTACACATGAAACACCCCCTCCTCGGTGGGCATTAGAACTTGAAGAAAGACGGATAGCAGCAGAGGAGCGTATGGCCAGTGCCTTAGAGTCCATAGCATCTATTATGGGACTCCAAGAAGAACGCAGGACTATGCTAGAAGAGAGGATGGCTGATGCATTAACATCTGTTGCAGGAAATGTTCAAGATCTCAGCACCGGAATTCAGGAGGCAGTGATGCATTTACAGAGACTTAATCCAACTGTTTATAATGGTCCCGATATAAAAGATCATGTTTTCATATAGATTGACTGCTTTTAATATTTTAAAAGCTGCTATGTAGATTCAATTAGATTTATAATAAGAATAAGTCTTCTGTACTTCTGTAATAATAATTGTTAAGAGGAGTGTGAAACTATGACTTTTCATACAAAAGGCGATAACGACCACCCATTAAATGTTTACCGATTTTGACCAATTTTTGATAGTTTTGAGGGTTTTTTTTTATGTCAATTGACTGGCAAACAACCTGACGGCCCACCTGATGGAAAGTGGTCACCGCCGCCCATGGACATCTGCAACACCAGAGGTGCTGCCCAATGCATGGCCAGTCTAGGGAGGATGTGGAATGGGGATGGGATAGGGATGAGGGAATAGGCCTCCGGATCTCTTCACTCACCGCACGAAACGCAATAGCAAGCTATTACTTTACGCCGATATTCTGTGAGAGTGTGGTACTACCCCGGTCGAGCTGGCCCATTTGAACAGTAATCATCATCTAGTGAGGATTGTCATTCAGAACAAAATTTAGGTCTATATGTTTTGGTTTTTTCGCTATAATCAATAAATTCAGTTTTATTGTTGTTTAAGTATTCTCATACAAAACTAATTTCGGCGATTATTTGACTTTGTTGATCTTTAATCAACATTTAAAAAACGTATAGACCTAGATTTTGTGCTGACTGACAACCGGTCAAAATCGGTTAACGTTTAAGGGGTGGAAATCGTTATGGCCTTTTGTTTGATAAGGGTGATTTTTGCTGTTGGTTCACTCACAGTCCTCTTAATAAGAAATCAAAGGCTGGCCTTTGAATTGATTTTTATTTTATTTTATCCAGGATTAAGGGGACATCCATAAAGTACGTCACACTAATTTCGTGATTTTTTGAACCGTTACTTGTCACAGTTGGTCACGTTTGTGAGACCTCCATCCTTAATGTGACGTCACATATTTAACACCAGTTCCGAAATTAGTTTTATTTCCATTTTTTTTAAATATAATGAAACATTTGAAAAATACGCGACCGGCGCGTGACACTCGTAGAGCATGTGAGAACTCGCCGACAAAACAATTTAAACGTTATGTCTAAACTGATGAGTTGGAAATGTTTTAGTTTTTCGTTCATAGTTAAAATTTGGCATTTGAACACTTAGATGTATTTGATTTTGAAATGTCACGTCACGAAACTTAGGACTAACTAATGTTATGTTTTTTAAATGTCCCCTTGGCGCAACCCGCAGACATAATAACTTACTAGAAATACGGAGTGACAATATAATGTTGATGTCACATCGCCACACTCGCCTATCTTACAACCAAGAACAGCAAAGGCTTATACCTGAAGAGCTCCTGAGACTAGATTTTATCGCGCACATAAAGCATCTGTCAGTTTTCAACTAGTTTGTGCGTGCGAAAGGGACGAATGCTTTATGTGCGCGATAAAAACTAGTGTGCGTGTGTGTGTGGTCAGGTTAACCTGTTCAGTGCCGAGATCCCGATTAATGACCGCCGTTTACGGCGATCCTATCAGTTTCAAACGGATCTGGCTGACTGATATCGTCTTTATGCTAGTGAGACCTAGTAAGATCTAGCCGGAAAAATATTTAATCATGTCCGGTCCAGACCGTATGATCACCCAGTCTCATGCGGCGACCGGAGTACTGTAATTGCCCCTTAACCTTTTGACAGCTTCAGTTGGCTGCAGCCGTCAGCGGATTTCCGTGGCCCACACGCCAGGACGGCTACAGCCGTCACAAATTGCTCGCTCTAAATCATGTGTAATATATAACTATACAAGTATATATTTTTTTACTTTTGCAATTTGCAAGTATACCTAAGCCTAAACCTAATATAAATAAGATATAATCTCAGAAGCTTGAGAAAATTCAATTTAAAACATATTTTATTTGAATGGAGTAAAAGTCCCTGCTTACTACGCCCCAGTCGGCGCAGGCCGTCGCATAGTGTGACCGGCAGTTGTTTTATGTTTGAAATAATGTATGAATACTTTTTCGGGGTCTTTTATCAATGATAAATTTAAATGCATGATGCTAAATTACCATATTATTGTACTACAATGGTAGCCCATAAAAACACAGAAAGAGACATACCCACTAATTATTGTTTTTAACATTAGTATCTAATATTTACTAAATTATAACTTTTTTACTACTGTTAAGATAATAACTAAACATTTGATTTGTTTTTAGATATTTTACTCTATGTTTTCAGATGTAAACCTTTGTGATGATGTGGCGTCAGGAAGGCAGCGTTTTTTTTTCGCAGCTTGGCGTTCAAAACGTTTAGAAAATAATAAAATACATTAAATTTATGACAAATATTATTCACTTTTATTACTCAGTATAACATTATTATTTAAAAAAAAAACGGTTAAACCCTACTATCGATATGGGTATAAATTCTATAGGATAGGATACAGATCTGACCAGTCTGTGGCTGTCGTTAAGAAATGGGCATCCATATTAAACATAAGAAGAAAAACCGGACTAGCGCAAGTTAAACTCGCGTGGAGAGGGTTCCGTTCGGTACATGATTATCTGAAATTTCTTATGTTACTTTAAATACCAGGACTATTTTCTGTATTTTTTTTCAAAACTTTAGGCCCAGTAGTTTCAGAAATTAGGGGGGGAATGGACAATTTTCGCCTATTTTCCTAAATAACTTCCAAACTTTTAAGGTCCCTTTTTACCCTTCGGGTATGGAACCCTAATAACACATAGAAACCTAGTTGACGTACAAAAGTGAGGCCACTCCAACCAAGACATTCTGGCTTGCTACGACTATCTGTCAGCGTCAGTTGCGATTAGCTGTCACACGGACATCTCCAGCTTATTTATTTAAAATGTCGGTTTGTGCAATAAATTGGTGCCACAATGACTCCGACAAACATTCCAAAATTCCTTATCTCCCACTTATCTTACTGGGCCTAAAATTTTGAAAAAATTCAGCAATTAGTTCTTTAGCTATAGATTACAGGAAAACCTATAAGAAGTCTATGGTATCTAAAGTAACATAGAAAATTTCAGATAATCATGTACAGAATGGAACCCTTTCCACGTGAGTTTCACTCGCACTTGTCCGGTTTTTAATAATATGCAACAAAATAACAATAATGCTATTTGGCACATGTGACACAACCAACAGGGCCGCCCACCCCTATAGCCGGCGCTGACAACCAAGCTGCACTTTAACATTGGTCTTCCTGATCATCTTTGCATAAGAATGAAACATCATCTCCAAGAGACAATTCTGTCTTCTTGCTTCCCCTAAAAGCAAATATAATAAATGTTAGTAAAATTCGTCCAATTAATTGGTAAAGTAACGGGTCCCAAACATTTGTACCACCATACTCCCCAAAAACTTATGACATGGGACGACTATTCTGTTGTATCTCCAATACTGCTTAATTCCACTGGGAATGCTTAGGATATTTACGTTTAATTCCCTTTTCTACTTTTATCACATGGGTGGGTAGTAGTAAATAGAAATTATTCCTTTATTTATAATAGATTTTATTCCAAGACAGGTCTGTATGAGAAAAATTTGGAATGGAGCAGGCGGATAAACTGGGAGTAGCTTGCCCAGGAACCGGCAGGTCTCCTCACAGTATGTAATTTTTTTAAACCTCATCAAAGAGGACAAATTCCTCTTTGATGAGGTTTAAAAAAAATTACATACTCTTAAATAATATGACAGTAAGGCCCAGACAGAGCATTAATAGCATTTTAGGATTTTAAAAAAAGTGCTTGCAAGAGGATTATATTGTATACTCACTTCTTGAAAAGAACAGCACCAGCTACCCCTTTAATGACTAATTGGTTCCCATTGATGTGTAATATGGATCCTTCCCGCAACCCAAGCACTGGTGCAGCATGAGACATTTCCATGTACTCTTCTATTCTCTGATCTCTTGTTTCCCCTTTATGGGTCTCATTTTCCACTTTGTCAATATAATGGGGATTTATGTTAAATGGTATAATAGAAATTGCATCAAAAGTTGGGGGATAAATAATGGGCATATCATTTGTGGTATGGATACTTTTTGTTGCTACATTTGTTCCAGCACTACTACCTATGTATAAGAGATTCCCTTTATCAACTCTAGTCTTAATTAGTTCAACCAGATTCTTGTCATAGAGACGCTTTAAGAGAAGAAATGAATTGCCTCCACCCACAAATATTGCCTTAGCTGAATGAATTGCATGTGCGGGGTCTGGATATGCATGGAGACCTGTCACATTAAACCCCCAAGGATCAATCACTTGTTTTATTTTTGCTGTATAGCCATCAAAATCATTTTGAGCATATGGTACAAATATTAGTTCACTGATATTATTTCTGAAAACAAATAATTTGTGATAAACAGGAAGGATATTTCCTATACTATATAGCAGTGTTTTAATATGTTGTTACTTACTTTTGAAGAAATGAGCTTATTTCTGCTTTAGCAAACTCGAGAATGGAGTAACCGTGGCAATTTGAAGAAGATAGCAGTAATGCTTGGCGGCGGGACTGCATTGTTAGGTCTATTGTAGAAAAACAACTGGCAGAGAAAGGCTCATAGATAAAACCTTGCGATAACGATAACAAAGGAATATAATTTTTTATCGTTAAACGTCGCATTTACCACCAAAGTCTATCATTAACCTATTGAATAAGAAACAATATGAAAAATTAAGTTTATTTTTTATTGTTATTTAAATAGATGCTTTATAAAAAGTAATAAATTTATACGTTAACGGTTTGTTGTAGTTGACGACATTTTTAAAGTTCCTTTTTACTTTTCCGAAGCAACATACATCGTAAATTTAAAAAGTTCAACGAAACTTAAAACAAAAAAAAAAAGCGGGACTAGTACTTTCTAAAATTCACAAAGTATATATACCAAATGTTTTTCACTAAATCAATATATTTCACATTTTAATATTGCATATTTCTTTTAAAATTTGTAATTAAAGTACGACTGATATAAACAATGACGTTCTGTTTTTTATTTTATTTTTATTTAGAGCTGCACCCGTTTGAGTCGTGTAGTTCCTGTACACTTCGAATAAATCGGGAAAACGGTAAAGTTAGTTTTAACGTATTTAATAACGAAGTACTAACAAAATTAATTTAAAGCGGCTAAATGTGAACGACCCAAATTAAACAATGGAATACCTACTTGTAAGGTTGGTTTTAGGTTGGGTTCATTACTACACATTCTCTATAATGTTATTTGAAGCTGTTTGACAGTATTAGGTTTTAGTACTAAGTTTTGTCGAAGCGTAAGACATTTCGATATTCATAATTATATTTTTTCATAACCTTAAGAACAATCGATTCCTAAGATAGATTCTTACATAAATCGGATTTGATATCTTACGACGCGCATTAGCCTCACCTCTATTTGCGTCAGTCGACAAACGTCAAAAGGGACTGTGAAAGGGACTAAAAATCTTTCCAAGTTGCCACCCACCCAACTATAGATCATTTTCACAACATGCATTTCACATACATACCTATCAGATGAGACAGTGGTTTTTTTTGGGCTTTGACGACGCGGGTAGCCTAGTTGGTAGTGACCCTGCCTCCGACGCAAGCGTCCCGGGTTCGATCCCCGGTAAAGGGCAAATATTTGTGTGATGAGCACGAATGTTTGTTCCTGAGTCTTGGATGTTTCCTTTGTATTTAAGTATTTATTTCTCTATATAAGTATTTATATCGTCGTCTAGTACTCATAACACAAGCCTTTAGAGCTTACTTTGGGACTAGATCGATTTGTGTAAAGATTGTCCCCTGATTTATTTATTTATTTATTTACAATATCGGACGTACCTAGAACCGGACCCGTTTTTTGGTACTTCTAGTTAGTTCCTATTTGTACAGTTTTGGCGCTGTTCTGTGGCGCTGTTAAATTACAACCGTCACTGACCTACAATATAACTGTGCAATATGACTGGTTGCACAATTATATTGACCGTCGATAATTGTGCATCCAGTGATATTGCACAGTTATATTATAGGTCAGTGGCTAGCCTTAAGCGCGTCTCCGATCCTAGGGATTTGACGTTTTAAAACGCATGACACTATAGAACATGGTTTTGTCGTCACGATAAGGTAGGAGATTTCATTAAATGTGGAATTGTATGGGGATGCTTCTAATTTATCATCCACCGTAATGCCCTTACCGTGGACGATAAATTGAAAGCGTGTTGGTTCGTGTCTGGCGATAGTAAATTTTAAAAGCGTCTATTCACGGAATGAATGAACAATGACAACATCTCTTTGGACAACACTGACAATGTTGACACGTCACCTTGAAAGGTTTGCGTTTTGTTTTACCACCGACAGACAATCTACCAACCTGAGCTATTAGACCAATGTTAAGCGGAGCTGATAGAGGAGTTCACAAAATAACTTTTTAATTAAATATACATCTCTGATTGTGTTCCTTAACCTGACGCCGATTTCGGTGTATTTAATTTATAACTTAATTAAGAACTATATCTGATGTTTCTAGGTACTAACGAAAGCTGGCCATTATTTCCCACTTTTCAAATGGTTGCGATGGTTTTATTTTTATTTAACAATAATTTTATTTTAAGACAGGTAGTTTCCATAGTAGCGTGTGTGTGTACTGCACACTATTTGAGCCTACGAATTGTAGGATGTGTATTATGGTAAAAACCCACCACTGACTATTTACTTTTTTATTTACATATATTAATGTACAAAACGTGTTTGTTTACATGATTATTTTGATTATATAGGCAGGCCTTAGGCAGGTGTTAAATACAATATTTTAAATACAATTTATATTTTATACTGAATAAAATTTGAATGCCGCATTTTTTTTTACTTTCAAGCATTCTTTACAACTTAATCAAGTGCTTTACAAAGTATGTACACTGACAAAAAAATTACTGTACCGACATACGTAATTCTGGATGCCACGTACGTAATTCTAGAGAAAAACGTACCGTACGTAGAGACTCGGCTACATGGATAATGTTGCGGACTACAAACGCGTGTATACGTTGTTACATTACCACGTAACAATTAACATTATTTCGGATGCTTCGACATTATTCTGGACTTGGCTGCGAATACATTACGGTAATGTAGGTACAGCATCAACATTTTTCTCCGTGTAGGTACATGCAAGCTTATTGCTCTTGAACTTAATGGTAACTCAGTTAAGCGTGGAGGATAAAGAACCTCTCCCCGTGAGGCTTGACGCAGCCGGGGCCGAGGTACCGGCGCCGCAGCTCTAGGTCCGGCGGCGCGCAGATGTCGCCGTGCAGAATGCTGTACGCTTGTTCGATACTACTCTCGATCTCTGGTTTTAGCTCCTGAAAACATTGATTCCGTGAGATAATGAGATGAAGGTCTTATGATCGTCGTTGTAACGATAATATTCGGTTTAAAAATGCCGTCGGAAAAAAAGCCGCTCTTCAGAAAATAATTGTTCCGTTAATGCCTTAATTTCATTTTAATTTCATTTCATTCATTTGCTTTAAAGATTCCAGTGAATCGTGCAAAAACTTATAATTAATCACATTTATAATTAATTAACAATACGCAATAAAAATTACATTAATTAATCAATATAAACATAGATATAAGGTTAAAATTAAAATAATGGCATTACAATTATAATATAAATCAAAATTCTAAATAAATGTCATAATGAAATTAATAATAATAATATTAATAATGTCATTTAAATACTTTTCTAAAGTACTCGTCCAACTTATAAAAAGGCTTCGATATCAAGAACGATTTCAGCTTTCTAGTGAATTCTCTTAAATTATTTGATTTTCTTATTTCGAATTCAAGACTATTAAATATTTTAATTGGTATGTAATTAATGCTTTTCTTATAATAGGTAATGTTTTATATGCAGCACTTATTGGACAAGTTCGGGTAGCGCGTTATGTTGGCGGTGGAGCAGCCGGCGCACAGGTGACAATATGCTGCAGCGCGCTCACCTTATACAGGTCTGTCAGCGGCATGCGCTTGGCCAAGGCGGCACGCAAGTGGTAGAACAGCCAGCGTGTAGTTGATAACGTGCTGCAGCGCGCTTCTTTCATACAGGTCCGAGTAGCGGTACATGCACTTGGCCAATGAGGGGTGCAGGTGGTAGAGCAGCGGGCGCGCAGTGGCTAACCTGCTGCAGCGCGCTCACCTCTAAAGGTCTGGCTAGCGGTTCGCGCGCTTGGCCAGCGCGGCGTGCAGGTAGTAGAGCAGTCGGTGCGCAGGTGATAACGTGCTGCAGCGCGCTCACCTCTATAGGTCTGAGTAGCGGTACGTGCGCTTAGCCAGCGTGGCGTGCAAGTGGTAGAGCGGGTGCGTAGGTGACAACATGCTACAGCGCGCTCAGGTCATGTAGGTCCGGCGGCCGGACCTACATGACCTGAGCTACAGGACTCCGGCTCCTCCGGCCAGCTAGGGCGGCGTGCTGAAGGTAAAGCAGCTGGCGCGCATATAACAACGAGCTGCAGCGCGCTCACCTCATACAGGCCTGGGTAGCGGCGCGCGCGCTCGGCCAGCGCGGCGTGCAGGTGGTAGAGCAGCAGGCCGTGCAAGTGCGCGTCGCCCGCGCCCAGCGCCGCCACCGTGCGCAGCGTGCCACGGCACAGGCTCTCCTTCAGTGCTAGTCGGGTCTCCGACAGCTCTGCAAATACAACGACAAAAGTTTGAGTTCGTCTATAAATATTGGGAGCGCGCTGCGTCTATCGGTGTAAAAAAATCAGTTAGGTTCGGGTTCTCTATTACTTTGTCGGCACGCCGGACGACCCGTCAGTCGAGTTGTTGCTAGGTATAGTAATTAATTTTGTATGTTGGCTATTCTGTGGCCTCTGGGATGGAACTTCATTTTTTTGCGAGCAATGAAAGTGTTAAGTAAATAAGTTGTTGTGTTGTAAAACAATGCAGGTGTTTACCTGTAAGTGATTGCTACACTCAAATTGTTATCTACATTAGTAAAATAAACAAAAAACTGTGCGTATTAGTGTAAGCAATGGTTGGTAGACCGTAAAAAAAAAGATAAACTAGTTAAAAGAGACGGAAGGTTTATAAGCGTGATACAAGCTAGTGTGCTGGGCCCTTAGATAGGTTTATATAATCTGTGGATAGGTCAAAGTTGTATTAGGCTGGGGAGCACTAGGTGTGAATATGATTTATTTATTTTAGTTATCAAGAATTATAAAACAAAACCAAATAAGAAGAGAAATATATACATACACACGTATGTACATTAAAATGTTCGTGAGGTTATACTTATTCCTCTATGGTAAAAGTCAAACAATTATTACGCCAACAACTTTTTCTTGTTGCGCGTAATTTAAAATCAGTGACTTTAGAAAATAATAAGCTGATATCGATAAACTTTGAAAAGGCGCACTCGGAAATCGGAAGTCGCGGAAAAAATGAGTATTAACACTGTTCACGTAAAAAAGCAGTCAGCGAAAACATGTCAGCTACTCATGGCGATTTACTAAAAAGGGGGTTGTCCCTTTAAGAACCATAAACTTTCCTTTGGATTTTCCTGATAAGGAAAACGTAGGATTGGCAAAAAAAGTCCACTGAATCGCATAGGGCTAATAGTTTTCTTTTATTTAGTTTGTTTTTATTTTTGTGTGTCGCACTCATAGTTTTTATATTGCGAGATGGATTTTGCAGTGCATGGCTACTTTTTTTTGTGAACAGGCCTAGTACAAAAAGTGGTAGGTACCTAGTATAAATATTAAAAGGAATGTTTTTGCTTTAGGTACTGCATTGTTGGTGACAACTCGTTATGTGAGAGAACTTATTCAGGCTTTGTACAGTACTTATTCAAGATTCAGACGCGGAGCGTTAAGCTTAATCATGACCAGCGCCTCTATTCGGGAACGCTAAGTGGTTCTGTAGCGACTCGTAAGCCAGATTTCTCATCCCACTCTGCCGCATGACGCGTAATGCGTAAGAGCGAGATGAGAAATCTGGCTTACGAGTCGCTACAGAATCACTTAGCGTTCCCGAATGAGGCGCCTGTATTGTTATTTGATTGTATACTTAATACTTGGCGCGCAGCACAATAGGAATTTGTTGGCTGTACAAAAATGCAGACCGTCATCGATTGATTTCAACGGCACCATGCCAATTTAACGCATAGTAGTAAGTTAACCATGACCCGATTAATCTTACAAGTGAAAGACAAACCAAGACTTTAATAAAACAACTGAATATATATTTAGCATTTTAAAAGTCGTCATTGTTATTTATTTTTTGAACAAAATACCCTAGTGTCTTTTCTTTTTCTTTCTTTTTGAAGCCTACTCCATTATTATTTTTAAAACACAGCCTGGCCTATAGGTTTTTTACTCCGGATACTTCACACATACGTACGTAGGTACTTCTCTCCTGTTTTGGTCAATTGTGTTAAAAGAAGGGAAACACCTATGGCTGTATCCCAATTGCCATCCCATTTTTATCCGACTGCACGAAGTCAAATGGAGGGTTTAGAGTTTTACAGTCTATGTATGTATGTCCGTATGTACGTATCTATGTTATGTATATATGTGGGTATGTATGTATGTATGTATGTATGAGAGCAAAAATCGGATGTCCCTCGGATGAACTACTGGACCCATTTTAATAAATGGGGTAGGTAGCATAATGCATAATGATTCATGGAAAACGCGCGCGTCAGAGGCTGAGGTATAAGAAATCTAAGGGTGCGTCATACTTACTAGGAGCAAATATGCTTTATTTATTTATTTATTTATTTATTTATTTACGTAAGTGCTTAATTAATATCCTTTAACGTCTCCAGTCGTTTATTAGTTTTAATTTTACTTTTATTGTGAAACAAGAGGAAGTATGTCATCAGAAACTGCTGAATGCAATGAAAACTACTGGGATATTTGTACCCGAAAAACCATTAATATTGTTCCTTTGTTAATAAGTTGATAACGACAAGTAGCAACGAAATCAATTTTTAACTCTTCCTATTAGAAAATAATTAATTAAGTACCTACTTATTTATTTCAGCAAATTGTAATCTTAGTTGAATTTTTTGTTCATTGCATTCTGGATTTGACTTTGCTCTCATACTTACGGGATATGTATGACAATCTATATAATACCTATTATCACGTGAAGGAATGAAATACTACATAATGAAAATGAAAATGAACAATGGCAACGGTTGAAAACTCATAGTAGGAATTTAAAAATACCTATGAAACTATGATATACTCAAATAAGTAGGTTTATTTTATTCTTTATAATGATTTTAGCTGATTATTTCGCTCGAATCGCTTGCATAGAAGTTTTTATTTTTATAGCCTGGTTTCACTATTTATCTACCTCAGCTACCCTGACAGGTTACTAACTTTTCGGCTATAAGCTTCCCAGTCATATTACCAACGTCAAATTGATTCACGATGGCAATCGTCACATCGTCCAGTCACACGTATTCTATCACTCGTCACACACGCCAAAAATGTAACATTACAGCGAGTCCGGTGCATGCGCATGATGAAGTGCGGATTCGAGTACTAACGGCACAGGTAGACAGATCCACCTGGCGACGACGTGCGGTCGGGCGTTCCTCGCGGCGGCGCCCATGTCAGCGGCGGTCAATCGGACAACTGCCCCTCGCGATAATATTGCTCCTGATTTTATTGACTTGTTGCGTACTCGCGTGCATACCGTGACACGTTGTTCTGAACGCGCGTGCCGTAATACTAACTATGTTTATTAATACAAACCGTCAAAATGCGCGTATTAAGATTATAAACGCACAACTGCGCCATTCTGGAAGTTCTGGAATGTCTTTGTTACTTGGAACATCGTGCGGCTATTAATATTATGTAGAAGTTTACGATTTTGGGAGAGAATCTGTTCTATCTCTAGCGATGAGAGTACATGTAATTAATTGTATTATAAATATACAGTTGTTAAATGGAATTAACATGTTAATGAGCGGTTACGCAGCGGTCGCCTTGGCTGGCGAGCCGGCGCCCTACATGCGCAGCGCTGCGTGCATCCAAATGTAGCAACGCAAGTGCCACATTATATGACGCGGGCCTATTGTTTTAATGAATACAATTACACAATTCTCTATCGCCTGAACTGTGCACGTAGTTCCTGTGGTACTTCGCAGGTTGTTGATATAAAAATAGTACTTATTGTGTGAAATATCCCAAATATTTAGCAAATTATATTGTTTGAATACCCATAAATTTTGCGAGTCCTGAAGAAACCTGCCGAGCATAATATATTCTGATTGTCTCGAGGGCGTAGATAGTGGTAGTGCACTACAATATTGAGTCTAAGGTCGCGGGTTTGAGTCCCACTAAAGGAGCAAACGTATGATGAGCCCGATGGATGTTTACAGATACCGATACTTACTTAGATAAATACATATTTGTGTATAAAATCATTCTTACTATTGTCTTGAGCCCATAGCACAGGGAAATCCTGCTGCTCAATTACGTAACAAAAATTGGTATCGCTTTCGCGAAAAGTAAAAAACAAAGATATTATTATTATACTTGCTTCGTCCGTTTGGATACCCTAATCACCTAGCGGTATGAAATTTGCTTTACGACCTATTCTCATACCTACCAAATATACATAAAAAACTCATAAAAATCGGTAGAGCCATTTCGGAGGAGTGCGACCACAAACACCGTGACACGAGATTTTTATATATATAGATAATATGAATAATAAGGCACCCACCCGTGCTCTGCAAAGATAAATAAATAAATTACATAGTAAAATATTATTAAACGGGTATATTATTCCATGTATTCTATAGCATATTAGTTATTGAATGAATTAACTTTTAATAGTCCTAAGTAAATTCTTGACACGAGGATAAAATTAAATTACCCTTAGATAAGGCTCGCTAAGCCTCAATTTCGTAGCTCTGATAGAAACCGAGATATTTCTGAACAAACACGGGTAAAATATTGTGTACTGTCAAGCTGGCGTACCTGGCCGACATCACATAGAAAACCATTAATTCCTTAATTAGGTATTCAAAGTAACATAGGAATTTTCATATAATCACGCAACCCTCTCCACGCGAGTTTAACTCGCATTTGTTCGGTTTTTTTGTATATAGATAACCAGATACCATTTTACGATAAAAACGTCAAAGAAAATTCAGATTCAGAATATTCACTAAAATTCAGATTCATAGTTTTATAGTAAAAGGGGTACTATTGGTAATCATCAGATGTTGGATATCTTCGATGGGTACAACAACTTGCCGCTCTCGTTCCTGTGACACTGGCTACGCGGCCCGCTTCCGACCCACTCCACTTCCGTTTCGCGTTTCGGTGTGTGGAAGCCTGAGGTCCATGGACCTACGTAGACTGTATACATAAATATGTGTACCAAATGCCACTAAAAAGTTCAATTAGTGTATTTAAAATGTTTACTTTGTACTTCAGAGTGAACATCGCATAGTGAAACCTTGACTCGATAGAAACCACAACATGTCCGAGAAAATGATACGGCGTCTACTTTACAGCTGCGAAGATCATGTTTCTATGTCAATTATTATATTACAATTAGCATAAATACTGTTTTCATCACACTTGCTCGGAAAGGGTGTTATTATACGCAAGCGTATAGAGCAACTATAGCCGATTTAACTCCTCTATGGGCCCCGCCGTCAGCGGGAGTTATAAACCATACAAAATCCATAACTCCCTAGGGAGTTATGGATTTTGTATGGTTTCGAACTCCCGCGGGCAGTTAAGTGCGTTAGGTCGGCGGAGCTGCTCGGGAGCCGCAGCCGGCGGAGCGCGCGACCCGCAAGCCGGCGGAGCGCGCGACCCGCAAGCCGGCGGAGCTGCTCCGCGCTGATCGCAACGTACGCTCTGTTTATGAACACCCACCTGATGGTAATTCACGATGTGAAATGGAAATAAAATTAATATATATACTTTATCTACACCCATATCATAAAACCTCCATTGGTTAATCAAAAACCGTAGGAAATGACCACCATTTTGACAACCAATTAGGAAAAACCAGTGCTGCGATAAAGAAATAACATTACTTCTTTATCGTTTTTAGTAAAGAAATGAGATTAAATTTAGAACAGCTGTCAAAACTCAAGTGGGTCTCTATTCTAGTATCCATAGATATTTAAACAGTTATTGATACGAAACGTCAATTCAGTATGTTTTTTTTTAATATAAACTGCACAATATTTGATCTCGAGTGACGTGAGACTTCATCCGTTTGTCTATGATTTAAAAAAAAATGGTCTTGACGGAGGATCGAATTGCCGCCATGTTGGTGTTTTGCTGAACGAAAGTAGAATTGTTGTTGAATTGAATAGAAAAAGTTGTTTGTAATTTACATTTTAGTTGAAAATATGAATAGTAAGTAGTCTTCTCGGAGTGTGTGTGATGTGAAAATGCGCCGGATATCGGAAATATGCAGCCACGATTGCAACAAATAACTATTGTTTCTGAACCCATCATGGAGGATTTATAATATGTGTGTAGATAAAGTTATGTATGCAACTCTGCATAATTTGGCCTTAAAAAACACGTGCGATCTTATTATGAAACTCGCCTATCGGCTCGTTTCATGAAAACCGCACGAGTGTTTTAAGGCCTATCATTATGCAACCGTTGCATAAACTACTATTTTTTGTCTAATTTTTATTTCATTTCCTCGCAAATGTGATGAAAAACATTGTGTGTATCACGGGCAGTAAGGGGATAACTAACGAGAGTTAGAAGCCCGAAGCCGATAGGCAAGGGCTTTTATGACTCGAGTTTGTACTTCTTACGGCCCTAGATGCACAATGTACTATTCCCTATCAGGAGCAGGCTAACAATGGGGTTCCTGTCAGTAGAGGTTCGTGGGTTCAACCTCGGACTAGCATTGAGGTTCATTTTTACAAAGTTTAGGTGTGTGAAATGAACGAAAATCTAAATTGTATTCCGTTTTTACTGTTTTTTAGGGTGCCGTATCGGAAGGGATCAACGGGACCCTATTACTGAGTCTGGTGTACTGCCCTTTGAGCAAAATATGTTTCGCCAAATTTCACTTCCCAAAAAACTTATCGCAGTAGTTTCATTTCCCAAACGAATCTTTAGCATATTTCCATTTCGCATTTTATCGTTTGGTCAAATTATCATTTGGCATCATTTTTCTTTGTCAATGGTAGGTTAGGTTAGGGTTAACTTGTGTCCCTTACGTAAGTACTTTTTTGGCAAAAAATACTTTTGCTAAATGTAAAATTGCGATACGCTGTTTTGACTAATGATTTTTTGCCAAATGATAATTTGAGTAGAATAGTTTGGGATCTGAAACTTTGGGAAAAGTTTTTTGCCCATACATTAGTAATCCACTGAGTCTACTACTTCCGTCCGTCCGTCCGTCTGTCAGAGGCCTCTAGCTCAGCAACGGTAAGAGCTAGAAGGTTTGAAGTTTCACAGAATACGTGTTGTTATTATTGTTGTTTTGACCAAACTACGGCAAAGCAAATGAATTTTAGCAGTCTATGTATGTTAGTTTGTATGTATGTTTATTCATCTGTTCCCTCACTGCCCCTAAAATACTCATTATATTTTGACACATGGAGTGCCGTTGGCTTCGTATTAGTGTTCCGCGTGTCATATGCTGTATATGACGTCGTGTCATAAGAAATCGAACATGGTGGATGTAGCGATTCAAATAACGAAATAAATATGTTATTTTAGACGAGTTATTTAAATTATGTATCAAATGAAAGCTTTAATTGTGGAAATTCCGAAAAATATACAATTTACGTCAAATATGTCGTAGTCGGGTATTAGTTTTCAACTTATCTTATTATGAAAATACAAATTGTTACAGTCAAATATTAAACAAAATGGAGGATCTCGCTGGTGAAAGGAATAAAACTTGCTTAAACTGCCAAATAACTAGAAACAGGGCCGCCACCGTTTCCGGTTTATTATCAGAACAGTTGTTACTCATCACTCTAGAATGTAAGCGCTAATAGTTTATTTCCTCTTCCTCCGGTTTATGAAAAAAGGCGACTATGTAAATTGAATTGTTGTTTCGATGTAATTTATTAAATTTTGAGAGCTTTTATAGTTTCTAAGCAATGTATTAAGTACTGTCAAATGAGGTTAATACACACTATTAGAAATATGCTAGAGTCATAATACATTTGGGGTAGTTAGAGCATATTACGCCATTTAGTAAGTAATTAAAAGCAAGAACTCGAATATTTGCAGCCGGTTTATTTATGCGTATATTTCAACTTTATTTATATTAGCTGGGTTACACAAGGTAAAAAGTAACTAAAGTTACATAAGTAGTTTAATTTCGTGCATTTACTTAAATATTGTGGTTAACTTAGTTTTATAAGCATGGCAGGAAGCGTATATTGAAGCCGTATCGTACGATGATAATATAATGCCACAATACCGATTGGTTTTAAATCCTCAACAAATCCAAGCTTCAGTGCCAGTCTCAACCGCAGGTCAACGAAAATGTGATTGGAATAGGGTATTAGGACGGGTAATCTTTCAAGTACTAAAGTTTCTAGCTGGAGGTGATCATCCAAGTTGACAGTTCTAACGAAGCTGCCGAGCACGCCCTGCACCGCGCCCACTCGGGCAGACGGCTCCGCGGCGCTGCACTTGTCACACACCCACTCGCACTGAGGGTCTAAAGGCGTTACCGGCAAAAGCACTCCAACACATCCCTTGTCCAAGCATTTCAGCGCTGATAACCTCGTTCCCATCTCGGTGGGATCAGAACATCTTGCACATTTGCACCAGAAATGTTTAGTCTTATACAACTGAATTCGTCTAGCAGGAGTACACCACAACATTCCAGTATAACAGCACAAGATCTCTTCTCCAACATCAATGTCCTTACTTGCATAGACGGCCATTGAGTAGTCGTCTCTGAACTGATTTCTTGTGTTTGGAACACAGCTATGGTTCAGATATGCGGATAAAGGGTATAATCCGCGTAAAGGCACCTGTTTCTTTTCATTATCATTAGATATTCTAAAGGAATTTATTTGTAATATTGCTGAAAATTTCGTTAGCAGCTTGATCTGGTTTTCAGGAATTACGTCATTCGACATAAATGCTTTTAATTCAGCTCCGTTTTTCTGCAGCGAAGATAAAACTATCATCTGTTCATCTGACAATAACAAACATTCTAAATAGATTAGCATATCAGACAAAAAATGTGTGTCACATTTCATGGAATTTGCGTTTAAATTCCAATTAGCAACAATAAAATCGCACTTTGTTGCATGCCGTGACGCAGACCTGCAGTCTTCCGAGCAAATAATTGAAAAACACTTTTCGCATTGGAAACAGGAGTCACTAATCACGAAACACGCTATACAAAAGTTTTCTGGGCTTCGATCTGCACGTGGACCGATTGCTAATGGCTTATTGATAAATATTAAGCTTCCTGTTTTGATTGGTTTGGTTGCGAATAATCCTCGACCACCAAGGCTGGAGCTCTTGATTTCCCAAGCAAGGCAAGTTGAGTTCTCTGGATTTTGAGCGAGGTGCTGCTTGAGGGCTTCGAAAATTAAAGGTGTCGCCATCTTTAGTGTCTTGTTAGAGTATAACTGCGGCTAGAAACATGGTCTCCAGCGTGTCGCGGCTGACTGACGCTGTTCGTCGAGCTAAAATTTGGGTAGGTAAATGACCCGATTTCAAAATAGCGACTGGATTATACGTATTACACAGCTGATTCATGGGCCCGGTTCCAGTTATGCTACGTTATGTGGGTCAGTCTAATGTGTTATGTTTATTTCTTTCTCCGCATGAAAGACGGTTCGCTGTGTTTGTTTAAATATATATTAAACGTTAGAAAGGAAGTAGTAAATTAAGTGTGTTGGTTTAATTTTGTTATGAAATAACTTACATTGATAAAAAACAATGAAAAAAAAATACTCAGTTTAAAAAAAAAAACTCAAAAACACGCTCTAATAGCAAACCGAACTAAAAAGTAGAAAATAATTTTTAAGCATGAAGGTTTTGTTTTACAGTAATAGAAATTCTAACAATCAATTATGACTAACAGTGGCGAAGCGTCAAATATTTCCCAAGGGAAGCCGGAAGAATTAGAACTGTACGTGTAATTCTGACATTTCGTTAGAGTAACATGGACTTCACTGACAGCTAGCCCTAGCTTTCAAGCTTGCTTAAGCCGTCAGGAATCGGCTTGTAGGCAGGCTGCGCCACCGATGACTAAACAATTTGGGATAAGATTAGAATAAAAGTTAAGTTACTTATTGATGTTGCAGAGTGCGTTTAGCGTTAATGGAACTAATAATCAGCCTAACAATAAAAGATATATTAAGAAACGACTTCTACGTTTTTTCGTTTAGTTAAGTGACAGGTAAAAGATTATCAACACAACAGTTGCTAAGCTACAACACTTTCCCTCAGTTAACTAGGCCAAGCTCTTCTCTGAGATGCGTAAATGTTACCCTTGGAAGTGGTTTCGTGAGTATATCCGCAATTTGTCCAGAGGAACTCACTCTTTTAACTTCTAATACATTGTCTGCAACTTGCTCACGCACAAAGTAGTGCCTCAAACGAATATGTTTGGTTCGTTTATGATACTCAGGGTTGTGAGCTAATTTCACTGCAGCTTCATTGTCGACGCTTAGAATTGGTACTGATCTGAGCGTAGTCAATTCTTTGAATAGCCTTGTAAGCCACACCATTTCTCTCGCAGCTTCGCTTGCGGCGACTAGCTCTGCTTCTGTTGTTGAAATAGAAACGGATGCCTGTCGTTGGCTTAGCCACGATATCGCTCCTCCTGCGTAACGACACAATACTCCTGTTGTAGAGCGTCCTGTGCTGAGATCTCCTCCGTGATCTGCATCACTAAAGGCATCTATATATTCCTTGCTTACATTGGGAGTATATTTTATACCATACGACGTTGTGCCTTTTAGGTATCGCATAATCCTTTTTACTTTAAGCCAATCTGCTTTAGTAGGTGCTTCGAGCTTTCGGGATACTATACCTACTGCATAAGCAATATCAGGGCGAGTTGCAACCATTAGATAGGCCAATGCTCCAACTGCTTCTCGATATGGAAAGTGAGCATCGTCATCAGCTTTCCCTGTTTGAAAAGTCTCTTTTTCTATAGGGGTAGAAATTGGGTTACAATTCATCATTCCAAATCTTTCTAATACTTTCTTTGTATATGCTTCTTGTTTTAGTATGATTGAACCATCACATTTCGATATCTCCATACCCAGATAGAATGAAGCTGATTTCGTAGTTATCTTTATTCTTTTTTTAAGATCATTAAGAAATTCTTCCGCCATCTTTTGATCAGTTGCAGCTATGAGACCGTCATCAACATAAAGTGTTAATAAGAGTTTCTTGTCTCCTTGTCTCTTTATGTACAAACATGTATCTGCACAGCTTTGTTTAAATCCTAGTTCTATTAGAATTTCATGAAAACAGTGGTTCCAGCATCGTGGTGCCTGTTTCAAACCGTAGAGACTCCGATGAAGGCGACAAACTCTCTCCGTGCCATCTTCAAAGCCTTCAGGTTGTTTCATGTATATCTCTTCTGTTATTTTTCCGTATAAGAACGCTGTCGTTACATCAAACTGTACAAGGTGAAGATTTTCTGATGCAGCAACGCTTAAAAGGGAACGAATAGTAGACATTCTTGCTACTGGGCTAAAAGTCTCTTGATAATCGATACCTTCTTTCTGTCGAAATCCCTTCGCCACTAAGCGTGCCTTGTAGCGTTCGATCATGCCATCACTGTTCTTTTTCAGCTTGAATACCCACTTGCAAGGTATGCATTTCTTATTTGCTGGTAAATTTTGAAGAGTCCAAGTGTCATGCTCCTTTAAAGATAATAGTTCTGCCTTCATTGCAGACAACCACTTTTCTTTATTGCTACTGTTAATAGCCTGTTTAAAGGTTACGGGTTCTTCGCATAATACATGGTTTAATGATGTTACATAATCGTCGAATTTATCTGGTCTTTTGAGTGAAGATCTATCACGCAGATTATACCTCTGTTCTTGACTTTGATCGATACTGTCATGGAACTCGTCATCTCTGATATTATCATCTTCATCACAATCTTCTCTCTCTAATTCGAGCGATTCTCTTGATTCTTCTGGTGACTGATCATAGAAATCTGTTTCCACTTGAGTTTCTCTCTCTGGCTCAATATGTTCTATGTCGTCTTCATTTGGAAGTTCCGCTTGCTCTGTTGGATGTATGTCATCTTCAATTGTACGTTCTACTATGTTTTCATCTCTAGAAGTATTGCAATCCTGTGAAACTTTCAGTTGAAATTCATTTATCGTGTTTTCATTACTTGTCTCAATCTTTGCATCTTCTGACGATAGAGGTGATTCATCGAAAATGACGTCTCTCGACCGAACAAGGCGATTTTTCCTGCCGTCCGTTATCCAGACTCTATAGCCATCTTCATCATATCCGATATGATACCCTTTTATGGCTTTCTTGTCCATTTTTTTGCGTTTTTGTTTCGGAATGTGCACAAAACATCTGCTCCCTATTATTCTGAGATGTTTTATATTCGGCTTTTTCCCAAACCAGACTTCGAAAGGGCTCTTGCATTCTACTTTTGATGCACCTGTTCGATTTAGTATATAGGCCGATGTGTTTATCATTTCAGCCCATAGTTCTTGTGGAAGTGGCTCGTGCGCGTACATAAGTGATCTTCCAGTCTCGACAAGAGTTCGGTTTTCTCGCTCACTACACCCATTTTGTTCTGGGGTATAAGGCATAACCAACCTTTGCTTGATACCATGTTTGTCTAAAATATGTTTTACACTTTTATTGTCGAACTCTCCTCCGTTATCGCTCAGGATAGTTTTAATTGTATGGCCTTGAGTTTTGACTGACTGAATCATAATTTCAAGTTTGTCTTTAACTTCACTCTTATGGCGCATGAAATAAACCATTCTATAGCTAGAGTAGTCATCTTTAAAAAGTACATAATATTGAAGCTTCGTATAGCTTTGTTTAAATGGTCCACAGACGTCGGTGTGGATTAGTTCTCCAGGTTCGGTTGCTCTCGTTCTCGTACTGAACTTTAATCTGTGAGCTTTCCCATAAACGCAGCCTTCACACGTATCTTTATCCAAAGGTAGATCTATATCTAACTCTCTCTTGATAACTGCCTTGACATGCCTCTTATTCTGGTGTCCAAGTCTTTCATGGTACAGTTGTAAAGTGGCTGTAGTCATACATACTTCGATTGGTTGTGCTGGTTGTACATTCTGAACATCTAATTTGTACAGACCGCCTCCGCGACACCGCCTTCCAGTTAAGCAAATATTGCCGCTGATGCTTATCTCACACCTGTCTATCCTGGACGTAAACAGTATATTTGGATTGCTATCGTGTGCTGCTAGTACTGAGAACAGGTTTTTTTTGATCTGTGGAACGTACCACACATCTTGTAAAGTAATCATATTCGTGTTGGACTTAATGATGATAGATCCTTTTCCTTTAGCACATATGGTGTTTCCATCAGCTGTAGTTACTTGGTGGGTCACATCAAAAGGTTTGAATGTTATGAATAGATCATTTCTGTTTGTGATATGGCTAGTCGCTCCGTTATCAATGAACCAGTTTTCTCTGTCACACTCAATCGCAAATGCTTGTGTATTGAGCGACATCAATAACATGTTTGCTCCTTGATTTGTAGGATGAGACAATTTTGAAGTATTATTCTTGGGTGGTTTTCCGTCTTGGATCCATTTTGCACAATCTCGTACACGGTGCCCAACCTCATGACAATAATTGCATTTCAATTTCTTATCCTTCAACTTCTTATGCTTATTGCTTGTGCTTGCTGATAAAACTTCCTGTTCGAGTACCTTTTTATTCGATAAAGCTCTCTCATAAGCACATAGATGAGTGGTCAGGTTCTCTACAGTCCTCTCAGTTTTTGACATTAAAAGCCAACTGCTGCGGAATGCAAAATATTCTTCACTAAGAGTATCTAAGATTTTACAAACAAGTAGCAATTCCGGTAGTTCGTTAGATTTATCTTTAGCGATTTCGAGATTTAAATCGTTCCAGATATTCTTCAGTTTTGACATGTGACTTGCTACGTCGTCTGATGGATCTCGTTTAGCTCCAAAGAATTGCATACATAAATCATAGGACTTATCTTCACAACTGCCGTCGAACAGCCGGTGTAGTTCCTGCCAAACTTCTCGAGGTGTATTGAATCTCATCACTTTCTTTAAGGTTTCGTCGTTCATATTGGTCGTAAGGATCAACAGAGCGCTGCTTTCTGCCTTCATGAATTTCGCTAAGGCCGAGTCATATGCAGAAATTTGTGCGTCACCTGCGCCTTCTAGTAACACGGGCTTGGTATATTTTCCATTTATTACCTCCATTGCATGTTCTGTGCCACGTAATAAAATAGAAACTTTGTACCTCCATGTCTCCCAATTAATTTTTCCTTCTAGTAGACCGATCTGCACTTTTGCAGAAATAGATTCCATTTTTATAACTAACGGTCCATAACCTGATGTTGCAGAGTGCGTTTAGCGTTAATGGAACTAATAATCAGCCTAACAATAAAAGATATATTAAGAAACGACTTCTACGTTTTTTCGTTTAGTTAAGTGACAGGTAAAAGATTATCAACACAACAGTTGCTAAGCTACAACACTTATTAACAAATAATTCAATTATAGTAAAAAGCGTAGGGTGCAATTTACTATATTTTCAGTAACGCACCAAAAAGTACAAAAGACCCTCATCACTAAGGTATACGAGGTAAGGTATTGGACTCGTCAAACCAAACCAAATGAGCCCAAACTCGGGGTTTACTAGTAGTAATTGAAGAGTTCCACTATCCACTTCCTGGCTGACAAATCAGGTCAGATCAGATCGATGGAACCAAATTATTCCTATTGTCATCCGAATTGCGAAACCAAATGAGCCCAAACTCGAGGGGTTTACTAGTAGTAATTGAAGAGTTCCACTATCCACCTCCTGGCTGACAAACCAGGTCAGATAAGCTCGATGGAACCAAATTATTGTATTGTCATCCGAATTGCAAACCAAATGAGCCCAAATTCGAGGGGTTTACTAGTAGTCATTGAAGAGTGCCACTATCCACCTCCAGACGCCATAATCAGATTAGCTCGATGGTAACAAATTATTGTATTGTCATTCGAATTGCACATACTTGCAAAGTTTCAAATATTTACGACAATTAGAAGTAGGTTAAAATTACACTGAAAGATTCCATTACATACAACATACATACATACAGGTCAAGCTAATAAAAGAATGTTAAAAATGCTGAGTAACACAAAACAACTAATTGGGTTTTAGGGTTCCATACCAAAATAGTTCTTTACCAATAGATTACAGGTACACCTATACGAAGTCATTGGTATTTGAAGTAACATATTAGTAGTAACATTAATTTCATATAATCACGGAACCCTCTCCACGCGAGTTTGACTCGCACATGTCCGGTTTTGTATGTTTGTCTGATTGTATGTGCTTAGTTACTTATATTAAGGGCAACCTTAGGTAGGACATAGGCTTTAGATACTTTCGGAAATAAAACTGTACGAGGACTGTACGTATCGGGTTAAAAAGGGGGTTGAAGTACCTAAGTACGGGAAATAAGTAACAAATTTCCCTAAACTCTTCAAATTATGCATTTAGAAGCTTCATCTACTATTTAAATGTTTGTTTGTACGTCTCCTGTGTTCCTATACCATTCATTCGATTACGATGAAACTTTTGTGAGTTGTCGTGCGCCAGTTTGGTTAGGTTTATGACCTAAATAAATAAATAAAACATTACAACGCATCACGACACAGCTCTAAAAACTCTAAAAATAAGTGATATATTTAAAGTCCCCGTATTTAAGATGTGCGCGAGTTGGGATATTAAATACCAACTTTTGCCCGCGTGGTGTTTGGAATATTCACATTTTTTCGATTTGATTCGGAGATTTTATGAATATGAAATTAATATGCAAATATTGGGATACGGATTTAGAGATATTAAGTTCATCTTTGGTAACATCAACTCAACTCTACCATCAGATGTATTTAGCTCGACTCTACCATTCGCATGGCCACTATCGCTACCCTAGCCCCTAATTCTCGCTGCATTCGAGATAATATCGATTGCGAGATTAAACGTCAGATTCATACGGTTATGTATGTAACGACTGTATGCAGTGACGTTTAATCTTGATTGTGAGATTATCTCGAATGCACCGAGAATTGGGGGCCTAAGCTTGTCCAGTGACTCTATTGTTCTAATATGATTCACAAACTTGTCACGTTTTAAACACGCGATGCCAAAATCTAAATTCATATTTATTTATTCGTAATGACTCATATTAAATCTCTGGTAAAATAATAATAATAAAAAAAAGTAAATATTAAAAATGCAACAGCTTTACACGTGCCTATGTTGTACTCTGAGATTATAGGCATAGAAATGTGTGCTCGATTAGCCAGCGTTTGTGGTGCGATTCGAAACCCGAATAGAGGCGCCTATTCGGGAACGCTAATTGATTCTGTAGCGACTCGTGAGCGAGATTTCTCATCCCGCACGACGCGTAATGCGAAAGAGTGGGATAAGAAATCCCGCTCACGAGTCGCTACAGAATCACTTAACGTTCTCGAATAGAGGCGCTGGGCAGTGTGACATCTTGTTCATCAAGATCCATCCACTCGTTTAGCTCGTATGAGTATAGAATGATTTAGATACATGTACTTACAGTAGTACCTATGAATAACCCTTTCTTTTCTAGAACTATCGGTTAGAAACAGTGATCAGTCAGTCACGTTTCATTCCATACGTGCAATTTCTTTAAAACGTGCGTGAAAACAGGAAGACACCAGTATTTTTAAAATTATTATTACCTTTATAACATACTCATTATAAAAGGATTTAAATTGTAGGTACGATACCATAAAGTACTTCCTATGGCCTGGGTCTCTATTTAAAAAAAAGTTCTATGATTCGAGGTTGACGTTGTCAAAATCTTGATCAAAATCAAAGATATTTATCTATTCTGCTTAAGTTATTTTACTTTCTTACGATTGATCACATACGATCCCGGACCCCAATTCTCGCACGATTCGAGATAATCTCACAATCGAGATTAAACGTCAGTGCATACAGTCGTTTAACACAACTGTATGAATCTGACGTTAAATCTCGCAATCGACATTATCTCGAATGCACCGAGAATTGGCGGCCAGAATAGAGTTTTTTCCGCATTTGTATCCAATTCATCAATTATCCTCTGTATGATTGTAGTAGAATGCGTAGTAGACAACATGTCTTCGTTATAAATTCAAAACAAACATTTTTTGCACGAACATACAGAAACTAACAAAACAGAAAATAGCTTCGCATTTTATGTACCTAATAATATCAATATATATAAGTAAGTTTTCTAGAAAATAATGTATTCGATTCTAGAACTTACCATGCCAACGAAGTCCTTCTGCTTCTCCGAGCTCCCAAATAAGTCGACACTCAAGGTCAACTACTACTTGGTTCGTCTTTGGAATGTATTTTGTTATCCGGGTGGTAAGAAAACTCTCCAGAGAGTCTACGTTACCGAAATGGCACGATCCAAGCAGGCTACCGATAGCGCTTTGTATGGCTCCGATATTTTTTCTAGGTACTCGTAATCCACATTCCAGACATTGCCATGCACTGGCTGTATTCAGGGGTTGGATAGGCAACAGACTGCCCGGGCACTCGGTAACGAAACATTTGAGAGCGGCTAAGAGGGACCCGTGTTCCGTTGGGTCCGCGCAACGTTCACATTTACATAAGAAATGTTTCGTTTTATAAAGTTGCGCCTGTCGAGAGGGAGTTCCCCATAATAAACCAGAATAACATGTAAATATTTCATTCCCTGCTCGTATGTGTTTACTCGCCTTAACGGTCATTTGCGCATCACCATTGTAACCGTACCTCGTGTTTGGTACGCAGTTGTGATTCATCAGAGCAGCCACGGGATATAAACCTCTTTTACTGAGTTCCCTTTTCCCATAAGCAGTTGCTATTTGATACGCATTTGTATCAAGTACGCAGCTAGCGAGTACCATAAGTTGTTCATCGCACTCTGGTACCTCAAAGTATTTCTTCAGGTCTCTAATTTCGGTTCCGTGTTGGGGTAACATATGTGCTTGCAGGGAAGAGAGAAATTGTTTTTGTTCATCGTTAAGCAGTAACGCTCGCATTGCAGTGAGGGCACGCGGTATTGTTCTATCGTCGAAGTCTTCAACAGGCACTTTATGAATCCAACGAGAAACTATGTCACAGTCATTAAAATGCACATCACTACCTAGACACTGTTCCGAACATAGTAATAATCCGCACTTTGGACATTTAAACGAATTTTCTTCATCGATTTTGTGACATGTTGAACACCCATGTTTTTCGATATCAATGGATACCGACCGGGGCCCGCTGATTAGTGGGTGATCAACAAACAGCACTTCCCCTGGCAATATATCTTCCGTAGCAATAAGGCCCCGTCCACTTATGTACGATTGACCGATAACCCATTTGCTAGAATATAGAATTCCATCGATGGAGCTGTAGAGTCCGAGGTGTTCCTTTACCATTTGCGACAATTGATCCAACGACAACATCCTGCCGTGACGCGCTCGGTCGGTGCCGGCACTGCACTGCGCTCTCAATGCGAATAAACACACCAACTAATGTAATGACAATTGTAATCTATCTACCGAATCTTTTCCCAAAACTTACGTAATATTTATTTCCTGCATCAATCGAGCCCTATGACGTGCACCAACGATGTGAGGCAGGAAAAGATCGATCCAAGCCTACCGTCACGGACGTTGCCAAGTGAATAATACAGTAATAGATCTCTAGTACAAATCGATAAACACGAAGTGTTTAGTTCGATATAGTCGCGAATTCGGCGGTTACCTGAGCGCGCCGCGGAACGAATGTGGAAGACGATACCGCGACATCAGAGGAAAAATCAAAGCTGAAAATATAAGTTTGTACGTTGTACCAGTATAGACTGTTATATGGTTATTTTTAACACTATTGAGAAGTAGGTAAGTAAATATGTTGCTTCTCGGGTCAGCTCTTACAAAAATATTTATTCCGTCGGAGTTGCTGATTGGATAACCGTTCCGAGTAAAAAATAGACCACGGAATCAGTCACGTGGCAGAATTGTTTCCGGTGCATGCGAAAGGAATTTATTACCCGTAAGAATTTTATAGATACTTATCAGGCGAAATAGTGTTAATAAACAACGTCACACGTGACCACCTAATGTAGGATAACCTGCACGTAACTTGGGTCCGTGAACAACACACAGAGTCAGGCAAACGACAAGACAGTCAAATACACGTATGTGATGATAATATTATCTCTGACGGGAATCAAACACTGAAGCTTCGGAATCCGTCATTGGAACCACTAGGTAACTAGTCGGTAAAAAATATCAATGAAATGAAAACAAATACCCACACAACTTGTTTGCGGAGCATGTACACATATATATATCCATAGATATCGTATATATTACTCTATGCGCAGCGTTAACAGAACTTTTTATTACGTCATCCTATCGTGACTCTGGCGTTGAAAGGGTTAATGACTAAATTGAACTTTCTAGAGACAATGCATTGTGTTGCTTGAGAATTTTGCTTCTGTCTGTACGAGCATACCTTCACGCCCTGGATGCCGCAAACAAAGTGCCGCAAGGACCCGAAACCCGATCCTGTCCCATTGTGGGCCAGGCTGGTGGTAGTTCGACAACCTGACCAGTCTCCGTGACCGCTCGCGCTATGTGGACGTCCATCTAACCCGTTCAATTTCACCTAAATGCACGACGTTCAATGTTCCACCAGACTTTATTTGGTGCAAGTGCGAAGTCGTCAGCTGTAGCACAATGGAAACTTTGTTTAATAACCAGGAAGACGAATGTCCGTGGTATCACTTTGATAGTTCATATAAAACTTTATTAGGAAGTTGTCTTTTTATATTTGGTAAGTATTGTTTTGTGTGTTATTTATTGAGTGTTAATGAGAGCAGTGTAATGTAACGTTAACACGAGAAAATACTTGATATTGTCACGCGAGTTCATGAAAAAATGTTTGATTGCGAAAATATGCAGTGCCGGGTTGAATATTAACCTTTTGAACGACACGGCTGAAAGCGAGAAAGCGTGCTCCGGACGCCGAGTGACGGCTGTAGTCGACAAAAATATGGAAAACGGCATGCCGTAGCCTCAGGGGTACGGACATCAGCTGTCAGCCACAGCCGACTGTGGCGTTCAAAAGGTTAAGCGTTTCGTTGGGCTTTATCACCTATTATATATTTCCAAAGGGAGTAGCGTATCAGCAGGCCCAAAAGACACATAAACCTAATAAATATCACATTATAAATATGACAAGCACAAATACGTAAAAGAGCCCGCTGTGGTCTAGGTGCTTGCGAATTAAATATTTTCCTTTTTTTCATAATCATTAACATGAATGCCATGGGGATAAATAATCCCGTCGGATAAAACTTTTACATTAGATTAATTTAAAATTTGCTCCTAACACCGATCAAAAGCATGTCAATCATGAATAACTGTATCTTTTGTCGTAATCTTTTGATGATCGTTCAGGACATCGAAATAATTTGCATATCAGCAATGACCAATAGTTGAAATGTTTATTTACAGGTGTATTCGGGGTGCTGCTCAACGGCTGGCTTTTCATAACCTTCATTCACAGTCACTTACTCACTTTCAGAAGCCATATTTTAGTGCTAAACCTTTGCTCCGCATCTTTAGGCAGGAATTTGCTCGGATTTCCTTTTGCAGGAGCATCAGCAATTGCAAAACGGTAATTACAGAAAACATTCCTGATTTCTGTGTTTACAATAGTAATAATTAAAATAGTGTTGCTTTGTTGTGTTAATTATTTCAGATGGATATTCGGCTCTGCATGCTGTCAATTCTTCGCATTTCTAAACCAATTTATCGGTGTCTTTCAAATGACCGCCCTACTTGTCATAGTATTGGAGCGGTACTTATTAGCGAAATTCTATAGACGTGGCAAGTAAAATTTTAAAGATAACGTAGGGGCAAACTGAGCCCACTTAAGCCACGTATGCAACGCATTATGACGTCTAAACACTCTTGAATTTGCATGGAAACAGATGACTTAGAAACACATTTTCGTTGCGTATAGATAAGTGTGTTTCTAAGCATGCACATTCTAGAGTCTAGAGGTCATAATGCATTGCGTACGTGGGCTCAGTTTGTCCCTACCTTTAAGCCTATAGATTCTTCATTGACTAGTTGGTTGACTTTGTTGTTATTTCGCAGAGAGAATCTTGCATTTACGGCTGTATTGGATACTGGTTGGCGCGTGTTTTCTGAATGCTGTGGTGTTCGCGACTCCACCGTTATTCGGCTACGGGGTGTATTCCTGTGACTCTACCGGCACGCTGTGTACCTTTTTCTGGCCCTCGTTGTCTTCAGGCGCGAAGCAGTTGGGTTACGCAGTGCCGTACGTCGTACTTTGTGGAGTAGTTCCCGTCGTTACTATGTAAGATATCTGACTTTGGACAAGGATCTTTTCTAAGTTTTTCTACCATCATGTCCATTCATCCACCTTGCATTGCTCAGAATAAGATTAAAATATGAGTGAATATTCGTACAGAAATGACAAAAGAAATGTTAAATTTTACCCTTTATTGACTCTTCTTATGCAATATAAATTTTTCAGATTCTATTATACGGGGAAAGCAGTGCGACTGGAAACAATTTACTATAAAAGTGAACAGCAGAAGGAACAGAAAAGGTTAACAAAAGTGAGTTGAAACGTCTGTCCTCTCTTATTCTGAATTGATCAAAAATATATTTATTATTTTATTTATTACCTAATTAGCTGTGCATGTGAGATTCTCTAAAATGCTCAGCTCTACGCTTGGTTGTATTTCCCAGTTAAACAATGTGAACTGTTAGGAATGATCACAGTTTGCAGTAGTATTGGGTTTGTCGGATCAGTTGTTCCACTGTTGGCCTAAGAAGATTAACTTCGCGGTTTCGATTTCGGCTGGAGTTAAATATTATCGACTAGAATCATTTATAATATTTGTTCGTGTGTTGTTTATTTAAAGACATAAGTCTATCTAGTCTATTAAAGGTCGTAGAGCGTAACTTATTTTGATTTATTACAATCATCCTCGGAAGCAGTTGCGAGATCCTCTTGATGGTTCCTCAGAGCATCCACGCATTGGCGATCGCGACGCTGGCCCTCTGGATCCCGAGCGCGGTGCTGGCCGGCTGGCAGGGGTTCCCGGCGCTGCTACTACGCTACCGCCCGCACGTGCCGCCGGCGCTGGCGCTTATCGCGCCTATAGCGTCTGAGGTAACAGCAATTAACCTAGTCTGTCCGTCTATTGTACCTATTTATTCGTATAGTCAAATATAGGTTCAGGAATAGCCCAAGACGATTCTGATAATTCGGTAGGATTTCGAGTTTTGGTTCAACATAAAGTCGAGCATTGTAATTATAGTTCACATTTATTGATTCCGTGTGTTCTCAGGCGGCGACCAGTGTCCCCGTGCTGTGCTACCTGGGCGCAGACGAGCGGCTGAGCGCGGCGCTGCTCGGCCGCATGCGCAAGCATTATGCTCTACTCCGCCCCGACCGCGCTAAGCGTTTCCAAGCCTAACACCTACTACGAGGATCTAGAACAGAATCCACTCTTCTATTCTAAATTCGCAGTTACGATAGTCCTCCTTAACTCGATTCGATATTAGATAAGGGATCTCACCGCCACGTCACTATAGTTGGGCTCGGCTAGCACTCGCAGCAGTCTCAACCAAAAGATATAGAAGCGATTTTACTTAGAACGATATTCACATATATGAATCTCTCACTCGATCCAGGCACGCACGACTGAAGTTTGTGGAGATGCAATAGGACTAACGTAGTCCGATTCCGTATATCGGCAGGACTTACCTCAACGAGGAACAGAAGCGAAGCGATGAATTTGGCGGAGAAAAGAAGAATGTACAGTGTCATTGATTTGTAGTGGTTGTTTGAAGGAGTGAACAATTAATAAAGTTCGATAACTGTTGATTAAGTGTGCATTTTAAGAAGACATTTTTCCATGTGTCTTTGTATGAATAAGTTCTCTATTATATTCTGACGACATTTTCTTGTAATTTTTTTCATGGTGAAGAATATTAAACCTGCTACATTATTAATTTCACAAAAAATCATTATATTAATTGTTTCTTAAATATGGCACGATGTAACTTTTATCTACCAATTGTTTTGTTTCCCATCGTTTATAATTATTATGATCAATGTTATAATACTAAAGATCTGTGCATACTTATCGAATCTATTTCTATTATAATATAATATAAATGTTATAAATGGCTAGTTTACACACACACGTACACACACACACACACACGCATACGCACACACGCACACACACACACACACACACACACACACACACACACACACACACACACCCACGAACAGATAAGTACACATATTAACAAAGAAAAATACATTAGAAGTAACTTCTTTCTAAATACCTATTATATCCATTCGAATCCTTATAAAAGCTTGCACTCCGTGATTTTAAATCTAGAAGGAAAAGGCTAATAAACAAGTTTTATTTAAGAATTATTTCTCTTAACAAGTTCTTTTGATAAGATGGATAATATTACAAACTAAATTTGAAATATGCAAATGAACTAGTGAAAAACGAGTAATGTACGAGGAACAAGTACTAATGTTGGGACAAAAGGCCAAGCAGAGCGGACCGGCGAGTCACCTCGCCGCTGCAACCTGACCCACCTCCCTACTTGCATCACAGATTATGAGATTATATATTATATAGGTAAATATGTTGGTACGTCCTGCGAGGCCTGTACAGGCTCTAGTACCCACTGCGCAGTCGCATTCTATATCTCCCCCTCTCGGCCTGGGCCGAATAAAATAATTGAGCTCAGTACACAACTCAACTACGTAGTAATGACGAACATTACCTGCCCTTGGAATGTGTTTGATGACCGTGAAAAGGATGCTGTGGATCAAGCGCTAGATCTAACGGGTATGAGAGGATATGAACACTTATAATAATAACAATAATGTTACAAAGTTACACTTGAACTGTAACATTATTTCCTTTATGAAATTATATAGTCATCGGCAATCAATCGATATGACGATAATTTTTTTATTGCAGGAACAATTACTTGTATGGTGACTCTCTGGTTTATATTGGCTTACTTTTTCACTGGTTTGAAGGAAAATGCAAGCTATAATAACATTGCATTCCTATTGGTATCAGCGTGGATTCGGAGAGCTTCACCTATAATAGTCAACATCTTTATTAATAAGAAGAGCGAACGGTAAGTTTCATTTAAATATATCTAACTCAATCTAGATAAAAAATCTTTAGCTCATTTACGAGTATGTACTCTATCAATATGGGTTTTAGCGAACTCTAACTTCACCATCGTTTTATTTCTTTAATAAGCATGATTCGTGAAATGGAGCGTTCGAAGAAAGTGCTGAAATGCGCGTAAAAATGGTCTCGTGTTGTCCCTCCTCCGGGTATGAACATACATACATACAAACCATCACGCCCGAAATCCCTAATGGGGTGGGCAGAGCCACAAGACTACCTGTGGTCACGTTCGATTAATTAGTCCTAAGATGGTATGATGAACCGCACAATATGCATGCTATCAGCCCATCGTCCATACAGATAGTCCACCATGTTGAGAGGACCCGTCTAAATGGGCTGCTTAATGCGGGTGGGTAGTTTTTACTTTGTTTTGTGTAAATACGGGATATAAATGTGATCATTATAGATTGTGATTTTGCTGCAATATACATTGTCACATTATACTAACCTTTTTTTAATGAAGAATTTTTCTAACAACTCTTTACTGATGTGTTGGCAACATTGCCCGAAATGGAAATTTTTCCCGGAAATATTCCGGGGATAATTGCGTAAATAATAATCAATAATACAGAACACACAACAATCAACAACACACAACCATTACAATCATTACATAAGACTATCTGGCCCCGAAGGAAAACATCGAAGACTCAGGAAAAAATAGCATAGAATGCGTGCAGATGCATGTCGTAAAAGTCGACTAAGGGACGGGTCCTCTCCAACATGGTGGACTATCTGTATGGGCGATGGGCTGATCACCTGTCACCATACGGTTCATTATACCATCTTAGGACTAATTAATCGAACGTGGCCACAAGTAGTCTTGTGGCTCTGCCCACCCCATTAGAGATGTATGTGCGCGATAAACTTTTAAACTACTGGATTCGTTTTAAAGTTTAGTTTATGGGATGTATTGTGCTGCTCCTTACAAAGCCTCTCCATATATTTTTTCATGTTATCTTCAATGTACAGACTTTTTCTAATTTACGATTTTATTATATGTATCGATTTTGGTATAGATCTCTCACGAAACCTGCAATTTCTCTATGATTAGGTAATATTTTATTTAAAAAATATTTAAGTGGCACGGAATTCTTGGTGCGCGGGTCCGACTCGCACTTGATCGGTTTATTCAGTTAAATCAGGGGCTGGGGCTGGGGCGAAGCAACATGTAGTTAGCTAGTAATGATTTATGACTAAACTATGACTATGACTATGACTGAAACAATGACACAATATTTTTTTAATTTTACAATAATGATAAATTTTATTAAATTTTCAAGCTTCATACCAACTTTATTATACTCTCATTTGAAGTGTTAACCATGTCTTATCACTTCTGATTACGTCTCCAAAGTCACCCTGTATAGGTACTAAAAAGAAAATAATTATGGATTGTAATTTTTCAGGTGGAAAGATACGCCCATTTATGAAATATTCGCTTTCATGGAAACATTTATGGCTGTGCACGAGGTAGAATGTCTCACGCACATTTGCATTGAGCGATATGTCGTAGCCAAGTACATCTATAAAGGTCAGTTAATCATAAACATGGTTTTTACTGCGCAAAGCCAAAAGGCCAAAATAGAGATCAGTCTACGTATGTATGTATGTCCAAAAGTCGGATGTTCTACTGTAACTCCTGAACTGCTGGACCGATTTTAATAAATGGGGTAACATATGCTTCAAGGAGAACGTGCGAGAGTCATAGGTGAAATAAACATGTCGGGTCATGCTCAATGTACGGTTCGGTAGCCGTTACTACAAACGATAAAATCATGTTAAATTTTATTTAGTATAAACATAAACAAGTAAGTCGTCTTTAACTCATGAACTAATGAATTTTCTCGCGATAGTAATCTTCTTAGTAGCGATAGTTTTCTTTTCAATTTCATTATAAACGTTTTCATATGAGATTTTTTCCAAAATGTTTACATTTACAATTTCGGCTTTAGAGGTTGTAATCATGCAAGTCATCCAGAAACTTCACGCTTCAATATTTCTTATACTTGTACGTTATCCCAAATCTTTAATTTACAACAACATACTCATATTTTTCAAAGAGCAACCCAAATGACACCCCGTTTATTCATTGGGATGTAAATAGTAGTTTATGCAACGGTTGCATAATGATAGGCCTTAAAACACTAGTGCGGTTTTCATGAAACGAGCTTTAGCGAGTTTCATAATAAGATCGCACGTGCGTTTTAAGGCCAAATTATGCAGAGTTGCATACATAACTTTATCTACACACATATTATAAATCCTCCATAATGGGTTCAGAAACAATATTTTCTGGCAACAAGTTATTTGTTGCAATCGTGGCTGCATATTTCCGATATCCGGCGCATTTTCACATCACACAAACTCCGAGAAGACTACTATTCATATTTTCAACTAAAATGTAAATTACAAACAACTTTTTCTATTCAATTCAACAACAATTCTACTTTCGTTCAGCAAAACACCAACATAATGGCGGCAATTCGATCCTCCGTCAAGACCATTCTTTTTTTTTAAATCATAGACAAACGAATGAAGTATCTATTCTCATGTCACTCGAGATCAAATGTTGTGCAGTTTATATTAAAAAAACATACTGAATTGACGTTTCGTATCAATAACTGTTTTAATATCTATGGATACTAGAATAGAGACCCACTTGAGTTATGACAGCTTTTCCAAATTTAATCTCATTTCTATACTAAAAACGATACGGGAATAACATTGCAGCACTCGTTTTACCTAATTGGTTGTCAAAATGGTGGTCATTTCCTACGGTTTTTGATTGCACTATGGAGGTTTTATCATATGGGTGTAGACAAAGATTATTTTTTCACTTTCGATTTACATTTACCTTTATTTCCTATTTTATTCTTTGTGCGCGGGACGATCGTGTCTTACCGTACAAAAATCAGTTTTTTAACTTCCTGGGATAGGTATTGTAGTTAATTTCGTTACGAACAGAAAACTCGGCTGCAGGAGCTGTATTTAATACCATAGATGTTACAACTATATCGGTACTTAGGCATTTGCCAGAGAGCTAGAATGCGGGCAGGCGTGCGGATGTCGGCACTCGGCACAAGCGCACCGTCACATTTCGCTTGGACACGAGCATTAGTTACAACCAATATTGATGCTATAGTGGCACAATTAATTACTCTGTAATGTCTCTTAAGCTGTGAGGATAGATAATTAAGTATGATTTTAGTTGCGTTCACGTTGAGTTTTGTACGGTTGAAACTATGGTTAGATGGAACCACATTAACGGACCTAAATACGATTTACTCATCGTATAAGCAAATTATTTTGGTTTATAATTTAGTGTTACAATAAACGGTTAATGACGAGCGTTGGGTGTCCTAGTGGCTAAGGGCGTCATCTCGTGATCGTGAGGTAGGTACACTGATTTTGAACCCAAGCGGTCTCCACATTCCTGCAAACCATTGAGTTTTTTCTAACTTATGATGGTACATTACCTGTAAACTGCTATAACCGATGCTGTTACGATGAGAGCAAAGATTGTGCAGAAACCTGTAGCCGTACAATACTCGTATGTCTGTTTCCCCTATCACAAGTAGGGTTATGGAGGTCAGCCATGTGATTCTCTTGCGCAGCGGCTGATCAGCGATGAGGAAAAATTCAATTTTAGACCGAATTACTATGTCTTTAATGTCTAGATTTAATACGACTAGTTTCATTTATTCTCTGATCAGCTGCTGCGCAGGTAAGAAAAACACACCACAGATGTCAGGCGCTCTAACTGTAATATCCCGACCCACTAAGTCTAGGATCATGGTCAAAGCTTATCCCGAATAAGAAACTGGAAAAAGCGCTAGGAAGATTAATAAACCATTAAAGATAATAACTTAATTCACGCTTGCGTGATAACCATCGATTGGTTTAGGGATAATCAAATATTTGTGTAAATTAAAATGTTTGTAGAATGGACCATGCCAAAGAAGCACTACGTGATGTTCCGTCGGCTCTGCGTGTTGTTTGCCTGCTTGTACTCTGTGTTCCCGGCTCTCGGGATCGGCGGTTTCGGCTTCGACTTCACCTGCTCCTCCTACACCATGGACATGATTCTTCCTAAAGGATGGCGGAATTATTCCGCTGTCCTCGTATTTGGTCTAAGGAGCGTCAAACCTGTAGGGTTTATGTATGTAATGTTTTACACGTTTTCAGCCAACTTGACTAATGAAAATACTAGATTGTGTCACAGGGGAGCAAAATGATATATTTATGGCGAGGGCGTTATAACCAAAGGCTCCTACAGTAGAATCCTGAACGTAGCGAGAGATTCAAGCATTACGTATCGTAGGGTGAAAATAATTTTGCTACCGAGTGACACATATTCATTTTCACTCCACATACGAGGAACATGTGAATAGAATGCTTTTAAAATTATAAGACCAGTTTTTTTTTTTTAATTATTATGTTTTAATTAGCAAAATTATGTTAACTTGCAGTTATGTTAAATATTGACTGTCAGTCTATAAAAAATAAGAATGTCGTATTGAATGATGAAAGTAAAATATAATGCCAATGCATCAATTGTACAGATCTCTATAGTCTGTTCGGCGAGAGTTGATAAAAAAAGTTAAAAGTCAGGGCTTCTTAACTCATTACAAATAGCGGCCCGCTAGTTATTTTTACTGATGTGTGATAATAAAAAATTAAAGGAAAAAAATACATTGTAACAGTAAAGGCTCCAGCAAACCAAACGCGTGGGCGGCGCTTCGCGTCTCGGACGCGGACCCGCGCGATCTGTAGAACGGCAAAGCGAATTGAACACGGCACAGCAGAAAGTAGCGCGGGTCCGCGTTAAAAACGCGATGCGCAGCACACGCGCTCGGTTTGTCCGAGCCTTAACAAACAACGATAACAACAACAATTTTAAACAATTATTTAACTGTATAAACAGAAAGCAACACGCGAAAACACAAATGACACACTCGAAACCAATGACATATTATAGAAAGACACAAGCACGTCATACTCAACGCATTTTAAACATGTGTCATAGATACTGTTTTTCTATTTCGTTTATTTTCGGCCAGTGCAGATTTATGTGACATTTGACGCGCACATATAAGACATTAATTTGCAATATGGCGATTGTGTGTGTGAACAATACAATTTTTTTTTTTTGCCACCGTACGCCCGCGTGATATACCGCGTTTTATAACATCTGCATCCGTCATACCACGAAACTCAGTGCGTGCGGCGATAAGCGATGCCCGCCATACAGTTTGCGATAGTTAAGCGACAGTCGCTATTTCATAACGATATCATAATATTTATCAACTCTGAACAACAGACTGTAGAGCCCGTTAATAGTCTGTGCTCTGCTAGACTGCTATTGCTATTGTGCTCAAGTAGGCGTTTTCTTATACTTAGAACCTTACTTTAGGACAATATCAGTCTTAAAGGCAATCTTTTAATATTAATAAAGACGTAAATAAAATAAGAACTGGAGATATGAAACGGTTAAACAGAAATGTATTCTCTAATTCTTATTTCAGAAAATAAGAATTCTTTTTCTAATTCTTATTCTCTAATCTAATTTTTATTTCATTTCCTCGCAAATGTGATGAAAAACATTGTTTGTATCACGGGCAGTAAGGGGATAACAAACTCGAGTCATAAAAGCCCTCGCCTGTCGGCGTCGGGCTTCTAACAGACTCTCGTTAGTTATCCTCTTCTTACGGCCCTAGATGCACAATGTACTATTTCATCATACTTATTCGTAATAAATAAGTTAAGTGCGTGAAATACGAATTGTAGATTTTAAATAGAGCTTGCGGGCGTTGAAGATGTATAAATGGACTTAATGCTTTTCCTGTAAGATGCTATCATCTCTCTCACTGAACCCAATCGGACGTATGCAGCATAAGAAAAAGTTTTTACCGCTTCATCATATTTGTACATAGTTAAACGTCTCATTATAAAGAGATAGTAGGTAAAAGCAATCCTATGATGTAACTTTAATCGAAAACACGATTATCATTCCAGGACGTACATGCTTGCTGGATGTCAGATATATGAGCTAACATTCAATGACTCTGAAAATCATGGGCTTCAACGGCGAATTAACCGGGTACTTATAACATCAGCTTAGTTATTGTATGGCTCAACATTCCCCATATTTGTCCATTGACATGGACCCTGTCTGCTCCTCTAGCACACTACTGTATCTCAATTCATAGCGTAACTACTCATTTTGTGTTCTGTCCAGGATGCCATAGCCGTGACTTTCATAAACCTGGCATGCTGGGCTCCCATCGCTGTGATCAGGGGGATAGTGGTGATAAAACAGCCGGCGTACGGCACCGAAATGCTTATCCTGCCCTCAGGATTCGTCGTCAAGTGTGCGCTACTGCTGCATTGGGTAAGTTTAAAACCTGCGCGTTTTTAAGAGGACTGTGAACCAACGGCTAAAATCAACTATTTCATACAAAAGGCGATAATGATTTCCACCGCTTAAATGTTAACCGATTTTGACCCATTTTTGATAGATTGTCAGTCAGAACAAAATTTAGGTCTATACGTTTTTTGGATATTGAAAAAAGATCAACTAAGCCAAATAATCGCCGGAATTAGTTTTGTATCAGAATACTAAAACAACAATATAACTAAATTTATTGATCATAGTGAAAAAATCAAAACGTATAGACCTAGATTTTGTTCTGACCGACAACCTATCAAAAATTGGTGAGCATCGGTTAACATTTAAGGGGTGGAAACCGTTATCGCCTTTTGTATGAAAAGCCGTAGGTTCACACTCCTCTTAAAGTTACAAGACCACTATAAGTACATTACAAGTAAATACTAGTATATTTTTTTGTTTTCAGAACTCGCTCCTGCCGACCGTCATTGCTTTGTTTTTGCTCGATCGAAATATACGAGATGCGACACTGAAATTAGGGTTAAGGGATATTCTGGGAAGGATCGTCAAAAGGAAGAATGAATAAAAATAGACAACCATATTCAATTTGCACCTTGAAGATGGCAAAATTGTTAAACTGGACTGCAACCATTACGACATAAAAACAAAAAAAGACATATCTAATTACATATTAATATATTATGATACGTAAATAAGAAATGTACAAGTTAATCGCATTGCATACGATCAGAAAATTTAACAATACTTACATATTATATTTGTACGAAGAATATCAGCACTGTTCATTGTAAACGATATAATGTTTAAGTCTAAGTAATTCAGTCAAATACAGTATTTACATTCAACAAGTTTTATAAATTTATTTAAATATACGCCAAGGCGAATGAAGTAAAAAAAGATTGTTAACTTTAAAACAACATCCTAAACTACTGAACACAACTTGGAAGATTATCACTTGCAAAGTGTAGTATTTGTTTCTAGATTAACAGCTGAAAACGTAATGATGTACTATTAAGCAGACTTGAATAATCACAATAGGCATCGTATATTGATTGCCAGTTATTTGTGGTAGGTATAGGTATACTTGTTGGACCTCACCATACAATTTATCCCCGATTGGTCCACAATAAGGCCATTAATTAATCAAACACCGCGTTCATCTCAATACTTAAACATGATGTTATAAGCTACTTATCTTATAATTTAGTATAAATGTACGTTTAACGTCACATAGTATTTTTAGTCGACAGCTTAATATATAACTCTTTAAAATTTGTCTGAGTTCATGGGCAATGCAAATATATGGGCACTTGTTTTATTTACGTTTGCTTTAGAATAAAATTAAGTACCTAAGTAATATTATTGCACCTTTTCATTAAAAACTATTCACGTTTCTTTTTCTCATGCACAATAATATTGTATCTCTGGAATGAGTTTGATGGTTCATTCATCATAACATGTATCACATTCATCCGTCGTTTTAAGATAAGCACTATTTACAAGTCCTTAGCTATCATCGATATAAAAATTATTATTTGCTTCTATTATTGTAGTCGTATATACCCTGTTGCTGTAGGTGTCGTCCGTAGAGCCGGTGGAGGAGGGCGAGGAGGGGCAGCTGAGCACGATGGCGGGGAAGGCGTGCGCCCCTCCCGCCCCGCGCGCCACGCAAGCCCCGCGCGCGCCGCCCGCGGCCTCGTGCTACATGTGCTCCAGCGGCAGGTCCTGGCTCCAGCGCGCGCGCGCCTGCCGCCGCTCCAGCGCCGGGATCAGGAACAGGATCAGGCCGCTCAGCGAGATCGCACCGCCCGCAACGTAGAACCCTGGCGCGTATGAGCGCAACTCGTCGTATAGCCAACCTGAAATGTACCATCTGTGTCAAACAACGTCGACAGCTTCTAATTAACATATTAAAAATCTAAGACAGTCTTTAAAAAATAAAGCATTTCGGAATAAAGCCAGCAATACCTGCGAAAGGTGGCCCAATAAGTGAAGCGATCCCTTGAAATAGCAGCAAGAGTCCGAAGGCATTTGTAAGTTTGTCGATGCCGAGTAGGTCGACCAGCACCACAGAAGTTAGGCCAACGTATGCGCCAATAGTGAAACCGAACGTAGTGGCGTACATAGCTCCTCCGAGTAATCCCCAATACTCCGTCAACACCACTGCCAGGGCCGTGGCTGCATTAACACAATAAGATTAGTCACATTGCAATACCGTGTTAACTATGTTATTAGTCCTGTGTTTGAACTAAATCGTACTTACCAACGCCCGCAATGGTGAGACACACATTATATGCTAGTAGGCGGTTAACCCAAGGCTTGTCACTGATATATCCAAGAATTATCCTTCCAACCAAGTTGGATGCTCCAATTATGGATATTAAATATTCAGGGTCTTCCACGCCGAGCTCCTGACTCATAGATACAGTGTAGACATAGGGAATATAAAATCCTATACTAGTCAAAAAGTTTGATAAGGAAAACAAAATGAATATGGGATCAACCAGCAGAGATAGATCGAGCATTTCTGAAAGCGCTGCTTTTGATTCAGTAGAGCAAGGTAGCCATTGGCATCTTTCTTCAAACTCTTCTTCATCTTCTTGGCCTTTTGTTGTAATTCGGAACCTTTCAGGGGATGGGGCTCGGTATTTTGACAAACTTGTCATGCTTCCTTGATAGAGAACATCCGGTCTTTGCATAATGCCGCTTCCGTGCCGAGAGTGATGCTGTTGCTTGTGCTCGTGGGGTTTGTTCAATGCAGGTTGGGATAGAGTCAGTCTAGCCACGTCGTTCTCCTCAACATTTCCATTTGCACGTGCTATATGTTCAGTGCTTTGCGATCTTTTTAATGGAGATTTTTTGTGATTTGGGAGCATAGGTTCATTTGTTGGTGTTCTTCTTACGTCGGGTACTGGTCGGAACATGAGTCCTAATGGCACGCAGTTCAAAATAAGGGCACCTATAATTGCCAGAGCGCCACGCCAGCCGTAATATGATATCAAACTTGTTGTTAGTGGCGCAAAAACAAATGTTCCAAAGCCTGATCCACATACTGCTATACCTGGAATAAAAAAAAATTAATAAGATAAAGAAATATCTAAAAGAGAAAAACCGGCCAAGAGTATATCGGACAATGCACTGTAGGATCGATACTCCTTAGTTAAGCCCGCACCCCTCGTTCCTCGTTTTTTTCGACGCTTCGAATATGAAACCCTAAAATTGAATCCTGGAAGTCGAATTTTCAACATTTTACAAGGAGAGCCCCGTTAATAGGTAGCAAAAAAGCATAAAGGAGTTTATGTTATTTATCAAGCTTTATTTCTTCAATATAATCTTAACTCGGTTCCAACCGATAGCGGGACTCCTGCGGCCCTAGCAAGGTTGACACAAGGATAAGTTAAACCGCCCTTTCTCTAAGTGCATCTCTCTAACACTAGTGTCGACGAAAGAGATAGTCAGAGAGATAAACCGGTTTAACTTGTCCCCGTGTCTGGCATGCTAGCGCCGCTGGTAGCTATATAAGGTCGCAGACGATCCCGGTGCCAACACCAACGGTGAAAATGAGAGTATTGACATTGCGGGCGAACATGGAGATGACGCATGCTTTCAGAATGCGAGGGTGGTACAATGCAATGAGTCTTACCGGTTGCAAGGCTCCTGTACCGCTCAAACCAGACGGTGACGCTGACGATGGCTGGCAGGTAGATGAGACCGAAACCGAAACCGGTGCCGACGCCGATGGTGAAGATGAGGGTGATCACGTTGCCGGCTAAGGCGGAGATGGTGACGCACGCCGCTGCCAGTAGCGCGCCCGCTACCGTCACCAACTGGCAGCCCCAGCGGTTCACTAAAGAACTGGATACCGGACCTGGAAATAATAAAGATTTTGTTTTTATATTATAATATATAGCTTCCACCCGCGACTTCGTCCACGTGGAATTCGGTTGTAATTATTCTTCTGGGAACTTTTGACTTCTCCGGGATAACACACATACAGACACACACAGCGACAGACACACGTACAAACTGACTGACTGATAAAAAAATGGAAAACAGTTTTTCCCATAAAAAAGTTTAACGCCCTCAAGCACCCGTTTTTAGGAGTAGCTTCATTATTGTCTTCTAACGTATACCTATTTTTTATTTTGAAAAGTACGAGTAGGTATATGTACCAAGTCTTAAGTTAATAAACCCATCGAATTAGTTTTGTCGATAGGTATTACTTTCAATCCCCTCTTTTACCCGTTTCAGTATTATTTCCAAAAGTTTATATTAGCCTATGTCCTGCCTAAAGGTTTTCATATTATAATTTCGAAAACCAGGCAAACAGACAAACAGACATGAAATTCAAAAACCATTGGGATTTGTTTTGTTGCTCATTCTGAAGGCCGAAGGTGAAAGAAGAAGGTGAATGAAAAAATGAATTTAATGGGTGGAGAGAATGGGAAAAAATGATCGCGAGATGGACTTGATGAGAGAAACATTTATCATTCGCGTTGGTGACGATGATTCTGATACTGATTTAAATGATGACGACCATGACAATGACTGCTAGCACCAACACTGCGTCGTCATCTGAATTTCATGTCATCCCCGACGATTTGATGGAAGCCGTGCCACGCTTAGTTTAAGTTTTTTTTTCATTAATTAGATACCTTCCGTCCGTGATATCGAAATAAATATATTTTTTCTGATATAACCATTTTTAGGGTTCCGTACCTCAAAAGGAAAAAACGAAACCCTTATTTATCCCAAGGTATTCCCAAAGTAGCAATTGAAGTGCATCGTGCATCTATTATTCTACAAAACAATACACTTCTAATATTAAACAATAGTCAAGCACTTTCGCGTGTGACTATACCCATGCGCAGACATATCCCCTCCACTGCCGCCCAGCGCTCTTTTTGCCTAGGACGAGTTGAACACACTGTTGATGTCAGATGTTACGATGTTACACATCATATATTATGCGACAACTGTAAGGTTCGCTCGTTTCTTTTTTACATGTCAGTTTTTTTTAAATTTCTAACTCAGCCCGACGCAGAGAGTATTTATTGTATGAGAATAGTTTTACAAATTAGTCAAGTACAGGTAATCATATCATATATAAAGTACAATAAAACGAATACTTCATTAAACACGCACACTCTATATTTTGATTATGATCAATAGATTAATTTTTAATATTCATTAAATATGTTTGGCTGAACATATATTTTGCTCATGCCTTTTCGCGATACGGAGTGACAGCTCCAGCTGCACATGCGCAGTAGTAGATACGCTGAGCGCGCATGTATTGCAAATAAGCCCGCCATTTTTCTAATGTCTTGCTTAGTTCGGAGTTAATTTGTGTAAATCTGCTAAAAGCATCGAGTTCAAGTGACGAATCAATTAATTTGATCCCGAAAAAAGCCAAGAAATACAAGCCAATCACATTATGATCTCTATATTCTTTGATTAGGAGTACTTACAATGAAATGTAAGAATGACATTGACTTTTTCAATATATTTTATTTTTATTTTCTCGCATAATGCATAATGAAACTCTGTATGATACACGGGCGTAAGATGATTTCCGACTCGTGTCGATTTATACACTCGCTCGCTTCGCTCGCTCGTGAATAAAAATTCCACTCGTCGCAAATCACATACTTTTCGCACTTGTATCATAAATAACTATTTTATCATTCTGTTTATGGTAATAAAAAAAGATTGTGTTACCAAAATAAAACTTAACACTGTCATTGCCAACTACCCGCCTAGTGGGAGCTCCGAGACTTTGCTTACATGTCGAACCACCCGAAGAACTCGCCTAGTGGGCACCCTTTGATAGCTGCAGGCCGTTTTGGGCGTGTGTCGTTGGGTTGGGTTTCTTCTTTGTTACATATATGGCCGTGCTGTATGAACTCACCTAGCGAGTCTTATAGACAATTCTGTGGTATCTGGGATACTATTCGATTTAACGTGTCGCAATGAAAGTGTTAAAAGTGGTTAATGTCCATGTGTAGTAATAAGGGTATGTTCTATTAAATTACGTTAGTTTTATATTATGTTATTGCTTGGCTTACCCGAGCTAAGAGTGACCCCCACGAGCATGGAGACGATCCATGCAGTCTTGGCCTTGCCCTCGTCGAAGTACTCCAGGAACTCTTGGTAGAAAACACCTAGCGAGTAGGTCATGCCATCAGCTGGAAATAAAAGATTTTGTTGTTAAACAATGTGTTGAAGGATAATAAGAAAACTTGGGTTTTTGTATTGAGACTGACATAATATTCATAGTAATCAGTTAGGAAACACCCGAAAATTCCGAAATATAGGTTACCGAAATTCAAATTTCGAATTTTATAATTCAGAATTTTGATATTCGTAATAACGACAGTTATTATAATCACGGTGCCCTTATTTCCGTATATGATTTGTATGGTGGCTTTAAATTCAGATCTTACAATCTTCCAAAAAGATTCCGAAAAATCATAAACCCTATCGAAGGTCTGACATTTTTATATACTTAATGAAAAATCGCAATTATGAAATTATGAATTTTGAAATTCGTAAATGCAGAATTAAACTAAGATCAGAAAAATAGAAGCTTAATAATACTTATCATAGTCACAAAAATATAGATTTGTTCACAAATACACCGAATAAAAAGTCGAATTAAAAGTCTCGGCCCATAATCAATCTTCTTACACTATACCTATTCTACGATACATGTGCACACAACATAGGTACCCATAGACACACATGCGCGCCCATTTCTACTTGTTTTAAGGTTCTATTTTATGTTTATTTGTGAAAAAAGTTACACGTCATTAGCACCACTTGACTTGTGATTTGCATGTTCACAGTCAGTTACTACTCCCTCTATTGTCGTCGTTAGTAAACTTTATTTTTAACTAACCGAAGGATATCTGTAATTGGCTTTGTTAACTATAAATCTGTACAAGTATGCATTGTAATGTGCTGTATTGTTCATGTCCTATACAATAAATATAATTTAAAACTGTCACAGAATCCAATCTGCTAACCCTGAGTTTCACGTAATACTTGATAGAAAGAGTGTCTGTCTAGTCCAGAGGGTATATAAAAAAAAAGATTCAGACGAATTGAGAACCTCCTCCTTTTTTGAAGTCGGTTAAAAAGCCGAAGGCGTGGAGAGAGGGCCGCCCCCGCCCGCCGTAACAAACTGCAAGCACCTCGCAAACCGTATAGCGGCTGAGGTGGCCGAAACTGAGGAGTTAAGCGTAGGGTGCCTGTGCTTACATTATACGCGAGGGCACAAAGGCTGCACTTCCTGCGGTGCCGGAGCGGTTGCAATATCGGTTTTTTTTTTGGAAATAGTGCAAACAAGATTAACATTATTTGTAAATTAACTATACGGAATTTCAATGGATCAAATAGTAATTGGAAAATAAATTCCAGAATTTTGTAATTCGGCAAGAAATATTTAGGAATTACGAGTATGTAGTGTACCCAATACATACACACTTTTCGTAACGACCAGTCACGCCTATTTCAATTATACACAACAATGAGCCCGAGAGTACGGCGTACAAATGAACGATTGGTAAATTAAATATATCTAATAATCTATACTGAACGAAAATTTTTATAGATAGTTATGGTTTTGTGCAGATTGTTTCAAACAATGGTACTAATAAGTTAGTCGCCTATAACTCATGATCCAATGAAGCCTCTAGTTAGGCGTAGTCGTAGTAGTTTTTATCGTTAAGTATATACATATAGGCGTCGTCCTAATACCTAGTCTAGCCATAAGTTCTGTTACAAAATAAATTCTACATAATTACCGTGAAATAAAAGTTATTGATATAAATCGTACATACGTATTTACAGGAACTAATAACACGTTTCATTAATGAAATAGTTATTTAAAGTGGCCACCGTTTGCCTTAGTGCAAGCCTTCAAAAGATCAGGCCACTCTCAGTGATTCCAAAGATCCCAAAGATTTCTCAGTGAATCAATATTCGCGTGACGCTAAGAGCAGGGCATGACCTCTAAGACAGACCCACAATTTATAATCCAGAGGATTCACATCTGGGCTGGTAGAGGGCCAGTCATCTGCCCTAATGAAGTCAGGAACATTGAGCCCCAGCCAGGCTTGGGTGGTGCGAGCCTTGTGACCTTGACCCGAGTCATGCTGAAATGACCACCACTCTTTATCCTCCAACATGGTGTTGCTCAGAGGTTTAATAAATGGTTCTAACACGGTATCTTGATACAATACACTCTAGCCGAAGTTTTGAGACCTGTTTTTGCAAAAATAGAAATCAGTGACCCCTTGGTAGGTGCCTGCATACAATCTATATTTTTTTTTATTGTGGTGTTCCTCTATTTTAACATTTTTTTAATCACTAAAAAAATAAATTCTGGTGCTTTGCATTAGCATATCGAGATAGTAGGCGTTGGCATCTCTTAAACCTCTTCACCTACAAAGTGCGGTTCAAGGTATGCCCTGTATATCTTCTATAAGTTAAGTATCTAGCCCTAAGTCTCATTTAATAGTCCTCAAAAGTGTCCTGGCCGGAATTTTCATGTCTCTATAAAGAATTTTCTGCTTACGTTGGGGATTTCAGCGAATTCTAGCCTTGACAGCATGAATGGTCTTCTGTGCCTATACAAAGCGAGGCTGACCTGATCTTTCGCGACTTTCAAACGAGGAGGTTTGGGTGAACCTGTGAATGGTAATGGTATGATAAACAAACATTTTCCTTATGTCTAGTTTTTACAATGTCTCAAACATGCTAGCTGGCTCCAGTGCTCCTTGTGCAGAACAATAAATGCGATGATGTTTTCTTTGACACCCGCAATCCATTATAAAAAAACCACGAATTCATGCAATATTACGGCTAAAATGGCGGCAAGAAGAATAAAATTTTCGACATTAAACCTACATTCGAAATTCAAATCTGTTTTTATCCCTAATTCATTCCAAACTGCTAGTGCGAGAACTTATGGCTGGACTAGGTAGAACGCGATTGCGCGATCATCGCTAGTTCGCGATCAAACATCCTGATGTCGAATAGGAGTCCTAATTGACATTCGCGCGATCAATTAGGACACGTGTTCGCCATAAGTACGTTTGATCGCGCTTTCGTACGAACATAGTTCGTTTATAGCTGGTAAAATATATTTTCTGGTTAATTTTATTCTATGTCATTGTATAGTTTAAAATGATGTAGCTAAAACAGTCTTGAGAGATAATATCTCCTAGTTTGATTACAGAACCCTAAGAAGTAGCTATGTTACTTTCAAACAACGAACTAGGTTAAAGTGATGGGCAGTCGATGTATAGTTACCACTACACGTGCCATCGACACAAAGGCTGCACCATTTATGCAGACAAAAGGACTTGCGTCCCGCACTTCCCCCGACTTTCCATTAAGGAGAGAAACGAACACTTTTATTGATTGGGATTACAAAATCCTGAGTTAATTCAGTTCATACGCGGACAACACATTGTACGTTGTGTTTATATCAATATCAGACATGTTTAATATGTATAAGAGTACTTAGAAAAATACACGTTCTCGAAAACTTGCTACATTGCGTTACTAGTTTTTAACAAACAATGTCTTAATTTTTCTTATTTCGTTATAGGAATAACGCTTTCCTTTTAGTTAAAAAAAATGTTTATTCCTGAAGTAAACCTTTGAAAACATACCTACACCTTTAAAGCTAATATTTTCCCAATTTTGCGTTAAGATTTTTAGTTGCTATGATTATTTTTTGGCGCAGAAACAGTTGAAAGTATCGCTAATTGTAGGCCTCGGCCGTGACATGCAGATAATACTATAGAGGTGGTCGCGCTGCAGCGCTCGACACGGCAGTCTAATAATAGATGGCAGGTGAACATCTTAAAATAATTGCTCCGTCTTTGCTAATATTTTCTGCTCAAACACAGCTCTAACTGATATTTAATCACTTTAATGAAGATTTCACCGTGTACTGCCTCATCTGACTTCTTTCTTTTCCTTTGATGACGTTTTAAATTCGCTTTCAAACGTTAAAGTGACCTTCAGAAAAATTGGCAACAACATTCTGATATATATATTTACCTATCAGTTGTTAACAAAAACAACTACAAGTGTGGATGTAATATAATGTGTGGGTGATTATATTATATTTAATATATGGGTGAATATGTTTACTGACAGCCTCGATATTATTATCATGACGAGGCATGCCAAACATTCCAGACCTTTCCTCCGTTCTCTAGTACGCTCAATGAGATTGTAAGTATTGAATTATCAATAAACCTGAACTGACCTAGTTATTTATGTCAATAATATTTAATAAGTTAACTGGCAAGTTTTCTGATACAAGTCAATTAAGTATTTGCACTTTAGTCATAATTATAAAATACTAGCTGGTGCCCGCGACTTCGTCTACGAAGAATAATAATTTAAGTAACCTATGTACTTTTAAACCTTCCCTAGACCCCCACAAACATTTCAAGACTAAGATAAGATAAATCCGTTCAGCCGGTCTCGAGTTTTAGTGAAACTAACGAACAGCAATTCATTTTTATATATATAGATAGATTTTATTTATAGATATACCTAATCAACGTTTCATTGGACTGTGAAAGCTCTAACCAACCAAAGCAAGTTATTTCCATTATGATAATAGAAAAACTGGCAGACCTATACTTTGCAGATTGTCATATCGACACATATATTGTATTAAGCGTAAAAATTTGCCAAGTTTAGCTGACAATAAGGTCCCGTACAAGCGCGGTGCGACGCCATTATAGGTATTGTACCAATTGCATGGGTGTGAGCAGGATTACGTTGTTATTTTCTCGAGTTGAATTTTTCCACACTTACTTATACAATTAATAAGGTATGCATATTTTTACAATTTAAGACGAGTGTGAACCTACGGCTTGTCATAGAAAAGGCGATAACGCTTTCCACCCTTTAAATGTTAACCGATTTTGACCAATTTCTGATAGGTTGTCAGTCAGAACAAAATCTAGGTCTATACGTTATGGTTTTTTCACTATTATCAATAAATTCAGTTTGAATTTCGGCGATTATTTGACTTGTTGACCTTTAATCAATATTCTAAAAATATATACCTAGACCTAGATTTTGTTCTGACTGACAACCTATCAAAAATTGGTCGAAATCTGTTAACATTTAAGGGGTGGAAATCGTTGTCGCCTTTTGTATGAATAGGGTGATTTCTGCCATTGGTTCACAGTCCTCTTAACCTGCCGCAATGTGACGGCATAGCTCAGACAGATAAGTCACGATACATAACGTTTCAAAATATTATTATAATTAATAGATAGTAACAACCATAAATTCAACGTATTGATAATCAAGTTAAGATTTGTTTATATTTCGAGATAGCAAAATTACGCAATTGCACGATATTTGTATGTAACTAAAGGAAAGAGCTCATGCTCATGGTAGCAATATTTCGATGAAAGACTACGGCTTATCGTTCCCTATCTTCGATTAGGTTGTTCGATCAATTGGCTCTGAGATAAAATCAAAGCACGTTGTAATAACAAGAACGATCCATCGCTATGATCTGATAATTCTTAATACTTCATAAGGGTTGGTTTGGTTGCCAACTGATACAATAGCTCATTGCTATTTAATGTCTAAGAATATCTCAGTTTTCATCTAACTATGTAGAAGAAGCCTTATACCCCGTTCCCCAATCTAGGAGTATAGTGCGTGTCATGCAAGTCCCCCAAATAAAACTGTAACAAAAGTTAAATCGATACCTTTAGCCGTTCCTGAGAAATAGAGTATTGGCAGACAGACAAAGTGCATGATCGTACAAGGGTTCCTTTTATTCGTTGTCTTATAGATCAAATCACTGTTTAATTATTTCGGTTACAAATTTTTAAGTAGACATCGTAAGGAATCAGTTTTCCCGTACAAACTCTAATACACCGAGTAACCTTTTAATTTCGTTTTTGAACTGCGTTTATACCAAGTTTCAAGTTGATAAACAAATGGGATCAGATTTTCCTGAACAAAGTTTAACACCCCATTGCGTCCTTTTTAGGGTTTTTAGGGTTTGTTTTTCCCTAACGTATACCTAATTGTTTGTTTTAAAGAGTATTTATAGTAAGATTCAGGTTGAGAAACTCATCGAATTAGTTTTTTTCTTTACTAACTTCAACCCCCTCTTTTACCCCATTCCAGTTTTATTTCCAAAAGTTTTTATAGCTTAAGTCCTGCCTGAAGTTTCCAACCAGTTGTTTTAAAGTTTATCGCGCAAATAAAATCAGTCAAATAGACAAACAGACATGAAATGTAAAAACCATTGGGATGTGTTGTTGCAAATTATGAAGCGCCCATAGCAATGGACAGACTTTATAAACCACTTTACGAAAAGTGGGCCGTAAATACAAAGAAAGTAATATGACTCTGGGAGAACGCATGTATTTTTTAAATATACATACATACATACATAGCATCACGCCCAAAATCCCTAATGGGGTGGGCAGAGCCACAAGACTACTTGTGGCCACGTTCGATTAATTAGTCTTAAGATGGTATGATGAACCGTATGGTGACAGGTAATCAGCCCATCGCCGATACAGATAGTCCACCATGTTGGAGAGGACCCGTCCCTTAGTCGACTTTTACGACATGCCTGGATGTTAAGCATGTGCACGTATTCTATGCTATTTCTTCACTCCCAGTGCAGCAGAGGAGTTTTTTAAATATGACCGCTTCAATTATTAAGTGCCATCCATGTCCATTAGGGACAAGATTTTACATTTTGATATGACATGATTGTGTGTGTGTATAATACTGATTACTTATGATAATTTATTCAAGCGCTAATGATTTTTATTTTGATCGGAATGAAATAAACGGTACCTACTTCTAATTCTGCTGGTACTAATTCTGCTCGTTGACTAAGCAATGGGACGGAGCGATCCACCGGCGGATGTATTCTTTGAAAGCGGAATTAACTTAACAAATCACCCTAAGACACGCGAACTGCAACCGCACCATAAAAACAACCGTTCTTTAATAATACATGACTTCTTTTAATCAATAACCCACCGAGGACAACAGGGGTAAACCTTGAGAATTAGGGTAAGTTTACAAACATCCGTAGGCTTACGACGTAGGTAACTAATGAATTAAATAGGTGGATGGTTATATACCTACTATTAAATAAATAAGTATAGGTGGTATCTATATATTATAATGGACAAGTTCAAAGACACCTAATTTATCAAAATTGGTCCATAGGTAATCAGTATAATATAATATAGGTTATAACAATGTAGTCGTTCTTATAACCTGCACGATGACCGCTACTATATATATTTAGTGCCTATCTTTAGCTGGTATAATTACATAAAAAATATCACTTTTATATAAAGTTACTCAGTATTTAGGGCGCAATTTTCCTGTTTTTGTTTTTGTGTTCGTACGGTGAGTGACGAGATCCGGAGGCCTATTCCCTCACCCCCATCCCATCCCCATTCCCCATCCTCCCTAACTAGCAACGCACTGGCAGCGCCTCTGGTGTTGCAGATGTCCATGGGCGGCGGTGACCACTTTCCATCAGCTGGGCCGTCAGATCGTTTGTCAGTCAAATGACATTAAAAAAAAAATTTTTTACTTTTTAACGGTTTTCTAGCTGTGGCATGTGTTTTATTTTTTTCTTGTAAAACTGACCAGCGATTGACCTAAGTCTCATCTGATGGTAAGTGACGACAACACGAAGATGTAAAGTCGATTCATCCTGAGTTGTCTTATTTGGTAATCGAGTTTCTAACTTCAAAGAGATAATATTTTGGACATCACTTTGCCAATGTTTCACCTAGTATTGCTTTAATTAGGATAAAATAGCTGTTTCACCAAAAAAGTACATTTTGAGGTTTTAAACTTGTTTACTAAATAAGACAAGTAAAGATAAATCGACTTTAGCTCGCTAGTTCAATAACAAACAGGCTATTCAGATACATAAATTATATTTCAAAGGGCATACAGACGAGGGAAGCGAATAACAACAACAATAGGACAATATTAAATCAATGTAAATTATGTAAAGTCATCGTCATTCAAGTTAAATACGTACTGGTACAAAAAGCCGCTAGATTCCACTCGTGTGCCAGACATGGAAGCACCATAAATTCATGTATTATATTTGGAACGAGTTAGTGTTTTCATCAGATAATTATAGTCATTGACAACAATGATATTAAAAAACCAAAGATGTGTCTTTCAAGCTCAAAATTTAAACCCAGAAAGCAATCCAATTGTGATCCTTTCAATTAACTAGTCATGTGCAGACCTTTGCCCGAGTAACATGTGTCGTGCTCTACTGAAAATGTTCTCAAAAAAGCCATTCTTGAGCCAAATGTCGGTTCCTAATACTACAAAAAAAATAAAAGGAAGAACTGGTGCTTTATTTTATTTGTAGCTACATTCAACGTAAATAGAAGTACTAAAATGCATTTATTTTGTTCATACATGATCGCCATATTCCAAATTAATGTGTAATATCCGCACGTCAAATGTCACCTAAAGCTGCACTGGCCGAAATGAAACGAGAAGAGAGAAAGAAGAAGAAGAACAAAATTATCTAAGTCACGTTTTTAAAACACGTTGAGTATGGATATAACGTGTCTTTCTATAATATGTCATTGATTGACAACGTAACAAAGAGCGTGTTTTTGTGTGGCTTTCATCAATTTCTGTTAAGTTATCACAACAATCATAGAAATATATATAATAAGGAACTGCCCAACGCGATATTCGCAATGCTGACTTTTTTGGTGTCAAATGACACCATCGCATACTCGGTAAATATTGCTGACGTCGGCGTTCTTATTACATTAAAGAAAGGTCCATTGTTGGCTGATTCATGCGTTTTGCTTTTGTGGTTCGTAACTCCTAGCGAGCAATGAAAGACAGCGATGAATCAGGCAAAATAAGACTATGTGTAAATGTCATCAGAACTAAGACGCCATATCCTTCCTTTGAGATCGTTGACAACAACTGTTTATTTATAATATCGGTGTTGTGTCACTTTAGAACTGGACACTGTCACTATAGAAAATTGGTGAATTCGGGAATTTGTCATAGCGGGCAATTGGGCAATGTGTGAATTGGTCATATAGGAAATTGGTTTTGGGAATTTTTCGTATAGTAATTGGACAATGTGGGAATTGGAAAATGTAGGAATTGGTCGATTTGAGAATTGGACATTATGGGAGTAACGCACCTGACTGGCGACGTAAATGTAATATTATCTATTTTGGCTCCTAGGATAATAATCCTTCACTAATTATTATTTTATCGCCATACCAACAAAATACAAATACAGTAGCCGTTACTTAGAAATTCAAAAGTGCGTTTGTTATGCGAGTAATTTTCCTACCATAGTCGACCTGTGATTGTTTATGCATGTAACGAGTAATGTAACATTACCGAGGAATTGGGTGACGGCCACATATCGCAGCGTAGGTATAATAACCAGGCGGTACTATGCCATTACCAAGTGTCTTATCAGTTGTTATTTTGTCCACGACAATTTATTTTACCTATTTGTTATAGATATGTACTTTGTTTTTTTTTTAAATATTGATATTACTTTGTTTCATCTCAGTACCTATAAATTGATTTAGTTCAGTCTTTTACAAAAAGCCGCAAATTTATTAGGTTACTTACAACGGTTATTGAAAGAATTTCCTTTCTTTTATAGCAACATCATTTTATGAGTAGGTAGTAGTTTATGCAACGGTTGCATAATGATAGGCCTTAAAACACTAGTGCGGTTTTCATGCCAAATTATGCAGAGTTGCATACATAACTTTATCTACACACATATTATAAATCCTCCATGATGGGTTCAGAAACAATATTTTCTGGCAACAAGTTATTTGTTGCAATCGTGGCTGCATATTTCCGATATCCGGTGCATTTTCACATCACACACACTCCGAGAAGACTACTATTCATATTTTCAACTAAAATGTAAATTACAAACAACTTTTTCTATTCAATTCAACAACAATTCTACTTTCGTTCAGCAAAACACCAACAATGGCGGCAATTCGATCCTCCGTCAAGACCATTTTTTTTAAATCATAGACAAACGAATGAAGTCTCTATTCTCATGTCACTCAAGATCAAATGTTGTGCAGTTTATATTAAAAAAACATACTGAATTGACGTTTCGTATCAATAACTGTTTTAATATCTATGGATACTAGAATAGAGACCCACTTGAGTTTTGACAGCTGTTCCAAATTTAATCTCATTTCTTTACTAAAAACGATAAAGAAATAATATTTCAGCACTGGTTTTTCCTAATTGGTTGTCAAAATGGTGGTCATTTCCTACGGTTTTTGATTAAATAATGAAGGTTTTATGATATGGGTGTAGATAAAAGCCTTTGCAAAATGGCTTTGACATTGTCATATTTAGAACGTAGGTAATTGCATTTTTCCCGAGGATACACAAGCCTTGTGAAAAATTACACTCAGCGCAGCGGCCTTAACATGCATGACACAAAGATAAGATAGACCGTCTTATCTCTAAATGCCTCTCTCTCACTCTAGTGCCGACGAAAGAGATAGTCTTAGAGATAAACGGGTTTAATTTATCTTTGTGGCATGCATGTTAGGGCCGCTGTATTGTATACCTTGACATGCTATCCGCCCCACATCTGCTCCGGGCTTTTGATTTTCCCCATTCAGTGGCCCTAGCAACGTTGACACGCAGATAACATAACCCCAACTTATCTCTCTGACTATCTCTTACGCCGGCACTAGTGTGAGAGAGACGCACTTAGAGATGAGACGGTGTTAATTTATCCTCGTGTCAACGGTGCTAGGGCCTCAGGTAGATTAAACATTATGTACCAATGTAAAACATCACAATCCCAATAAATACGAAAGCATGAAAAGGTATGAAAATATTGTAATAGTAGCAAACAATTTGTACGTAATTAAGGCGTAGTTAAGAAAAAGTTTAAAAAGTTCCTCTGTGTTACGAAAGTTATCCATACAATTATATGGCTGATTAATGGTAGCCATAAGCCTTATAACTGTATGGCTAATTTTCGTAACACAGAGGAACTTATTTAACTTTTTCTTAACTACGCCTTAATCACGTACTTTTTTTTTGAAATTCACCCATATGTCTCTAGAGCGTTTTCTTTCAAGATTGTTTCTCTGAAAACACAAAAGGAAAGCATGTTTGATTTCATCAGTGTTGATGAAATTTTTTGCATTAGGATAAACTTCGCTCAGAAAGATTAGCCTGAGATGGAATTTTCTCGAGTTCTTGAGTTGAATCCACTATTTATGTTATCTGGCAGAACCTTGTTAGTTTTTGCTCAAGTTTCAACCAATTAAATTAAACTCTACATAGTAAGGGATCGTTTAATTCAAAGTAAAAACATTATTATGGTATAAATTATCTTGTTTCAAAACATTTTCATCTAGTTAGAACACAGAGCATAAGGTTAAAACCATAAAAAAGGTACACTTTTAAGCTAAATTTTTATAGTAGGTAAGTAGGTAATTAAATTACTTCGAAAAAAGGAGGAAGTTTTTAATTTCGTCTGCATTTTTTTAACTGAGCCATGAATGACATTAATTGACTGGACAGTAATGTTGTAAATTAAAGCAATTTATCAATTCGAGTGCTCTTAAGGCTTTTATAGATAATGTACTTAATGTAAAGTTAGTGGTATAGGGCACTTAATTAAAAATATAGTTCAACATAAAACAACAGTCTTACGTAAGCCGAGGAAATAAATAAAATATGATAAAAAGTAAATGCCATAAACTCGTATATAAAAAGATCGCGTGAATGACTCCTCATGAGCCAGGCGAATCTCGCGTGTCTAATGCCCGTCTCCAGCGTATTTGCACAGATGACGGGACGGACCGCGATAACACAATAATGGATCCAATTTGAAATGGTGTCTTCTTAATTCAAAATTTCCTAAACTTAAAATAAGAAACGTCAAACTCGATTTTGTGTAGCACAAAGCTGTCTAAACCAAATTCGACGTTTTTTATTTTAAATGTAGTGACGTTTTAAATTTAGTGAACAGACTTTCGAATTGGCCCTATTGTGCCATTCCTACTCGTATCAGCGTAATGTACCCATTCTATCTAATCTTTATTTAACGAATTCCTTCATTGCGGCGGTTGATTAATTCCATTTGAACAGTATCTCTGAAGCTTCTATTACTGCAGTTGTGTAAGTGACTATAGCACTCTAGACAAGTAATGATTAAAACATTGTATTCAATAATAGTAGCTGTACCGTCAATACGAACTTGTTAAAAAATACGAAGAGAGATAATGATATTTGTCTTTCACCAGTATTTAATTAGTATACAAGTAAAGTGGTTTAGCTAATTTAAAATACATTGTAATAAGTAATTACAAGTTAGAAAAGACAATTGAAAATAAAAACACCATTGTTATTGAGTAAAAAAATATCTCAGCTTGCGAACATGCAACGTGAGACCAATTTTGCTAGTCACGCGCCTGGGACATCTGTTATCATTGTTATCAAGACTTGGTCAAGAATGCAACCTTTTTAGAGTTCTTAGTTTGAGGACATTTATTTCATTCAGTAATTCAATTCCGTTGACAAATAAGTATGTAAATAAAAGTGGTAGAGTAATCGCAAACTACGCAACCGAGGAATCGTGAAAGGCTTTAAGGCTGATGGGACATTTAATATGGATATCCCAACGCATACGATTGGATTCATTGCGGATACAAAACGGCGTATTCTATGTAACAAATGAAACACTAAGCAATTAATCCTATCCTACTAAACCTACTAGTATCCTAAACTTGATATATATGATACTGAATAAGGCATAGGGTACTGTTTATTCCGGATAACTCAGGATTCAACGCGGACGACGTCACGGACAGAAGCGAAAATTAGAAGTCCGCATGATGCCAACTGTCACGCAATCAATTACAAATTGTTTGAGTACTTATAATATCGTTGCAACCATCTTGATCCAAAACGTTCTAAAGATAGAAGCCTCAGATTTCATAGTTCTATGATGATATTGTCCTATCAACTTACGTAAATAGTGGCTTCACTTAAAGTTACTAATTTTGACGATATCTTTATGCAAAACCTATTATTATTTCAAGTGAAAACTATTCAAACATACCATAAGTATTTTAACATACGACTTGACGCGACAGGAGTCAAAGTCATAGCGATAAGTACTCTCCCTAGGCGTGGAAATCGAATAAACAAATGTCCGCAGACTTCCTAAAATATTTATCCCCGGATCGTTTCCCCGTTTATTTTCTTTCACGTTGTGGAGATTTTCCTCCTCGGATTATCTCGTAATGAAAAATGTGGGATACATTTCAGATCTGACGCATTCCCGGTTTATGCACAGGAAAATTGAGCACTATTTTACTTGAACAAGCGAGCAGGTTTTCAGACTGACGTCGGTTTCGGTCATGTTACCCTTATCAAGTGAGATGAAGGTATTGGGGAGACCTTGAGAGCGACGGTGTGAACTGTCGGACATGAAACTGATTAGATTACCTATTTCACAGATTACATAATACCTATTTATATAGTAAAACGAATGAGAATCAAATAGTTGAGATTTTTTTGCAAGTGTACCATACAATTGCTCACTTTAATATTCTTTAAAAGAAAACACTACAGGTTTGTGTAAATACATGGTAACACAAACATCATATCTACCGACATATTTATCTTAGAATAGATCAAAGTCACAAAGTATATTTCATTAAGTAAACGGTCGAAGGAATTAAGCGTTTGTAGGTAAATAAACATGCCAAGTTGAGAAGACATCACGCGAACAGATGGCACGTGATGTTTGTTCAAGAGTAATGAACAACGGTCCAAAAATGGTGACATGAATAAATATTGCAGTAAAGATATCCTTACTTAAATGGTTAATGACCTATGAACCTCCTACAGGAAGATAACTTAATATCTATATCGCTTGAATTGGGGAGTTGATATTTAACAACGCGTGACGATTTCATCATAATACATTTATTTTTTGTCAATTCATTTAAATGAAAGCCTACATCACTTTCATAATCAGTTAGGTATATAGGGAATGGCTACACGTTAATTGAATTAGATTGTCCTTTGGTAAGCCATTTTATTTTGACGCATAATTTATGCGTGCCAATAAAGAATTTACAAAATGCTAATCGAGGGAGTCGTGGTTTCGATGTCATGCTAGATAGAAACTGGCACCGGCAAGCACCAGAGAATTATCAGAAATAACTTCTACGTCTAGTTGATATGAAATGTAGAGAAATACATTGGCCTCATTGGTATTGATAAACAATTATTGTTTTGTAAGTCTATATATAAAACAACATTTTCAAGGATACATTTTCATAAACAGGCCACTCGAGAAGGCGTATGATAAGTCACAGCGCCGAGACTGGATGACCTGTGCACTGTGACTTGCCCCAGCGATAACTCGCGAATTGATAATGTGCTGCACTCAGTGCTTGCATTGATTCAATAATTATGAAGTTTATAATCAGCTAATGATCCTATTTCAAGTTGGTAAATAGCAGTTCTACTTATCGTGTGTATTTACTTCAAACTACGTTATCACAATAATTATGTGTATTGATCTACGCAACAAGATATTCTTTAGGGCCGTAACTTAAAGTGATTTCCTATTAAATTTTACTTCATTGCAAATTAAGGATGTATGCCACGTCAAATCCGCAGTACATGTATTTTATTTTTTAACTTTTGTTTCATTTGCACCAAATAACAGCAATGAGTAATTTTGTACGAATAATGATTTAAAATATACAAATTATGTGATTATTAATAATTATTTAGTATGTGAAATAAAATTAGAACCTGATTTGACTACTCAAGTGACAATAGCGCTAGCGGCCTTTCCCTACCGTTTGACGTTACGGTCCGGGCACATGGAAATTCAATCAAGAATATTTCCGTGGGAACAACGGTAACGACATTTTTTTTGTCATATATAGAATTATAGAAAATAAATAGTACTATGGGACCGACACATTTTTCGCTTTTTCTTGTAATTTAATCAACTTCCGGTACAAATAACATAGGGGCACAGCAGATAACACATGTAACCTTAAATGTCATTTATCTCCTTTAAAAGAACGGTAAAGTGGTTTTATTTTTTATTACACTTATGTGAAACGACTAATACTACCATACTATTCAATTTCAGCGAAAAATATACAAATCGATATATTGGGCATACATCCTTAAATTAATTATACCTACTAATAGTCAATCAATAAACAAAATACAATGAACAATGTTTCTTATTTAGATTTCTTAATTTAAAAGAGGAACACGTTAATGGTTTATTTACTTACTGACTATGAGTGCTACCATATTATTAAAACCCGTCGTAGATACTCCATTTGATTTTTGGGAAATTAATCTTTGCGCAATGCTCCTAGTAAATATGACAGGTACTCACTGACTATGTGTATCATGAAGGAGGCGAACACCACCATCCAGCCCCAGCCCCCGTCGGGCGGCGGCGGCGGACTCTCGGAGCTCTCCCGCGACGACGGCGCCTGCGCACCCTTCCCGTTACTCGTGGTCTTCATTCCGCCGTGAGACATCGCAGACTTCTTAATAGTACCAGGTAATATTTATTTAGCTTATTGATTTATAAGGCAACTCAATTTCTGATATGATTCTCAAAATGCAGTTATATTTGTATAAAAACTTGTATCGTATATAACTATTTAAGGTTGAAATGTAGAAATTGGTAACAGTTTAACTCTTCTAAAACGTACAAGATTTTTAAATGCAAACGTGGAAAGCACACGGAAGCACAGCGATGATACTCAAAGAAGGAAGGAACAATAAGTTTAAAATAATGGAAATCTACAAGCCTTATCTATTTTGATAAATCATTATAAGGCCTATCTGTGGTTTAGAATGTATGTTGTGTTCTGGGTCCTCGTTCTTCGGCGTAAAAAGAACATTTTTGATCGCAGCGGTGTGCGGGTAACTGAAACAAACAAAGTGATTTGTTTATAATAAGGCAACAATAATACAAATAAAGAAAATTAAAAAGTCACTATAATGGAAAAAACCAGACAAGTACGAGTTAAACTCGCGTGGGGGGTTCCGTTCCGTACATGATTATCTGAAATTTCCAATTTTACTTTAAATACCATAGATCTTGTAGGGTATCATGTAATCTATAGGTAAAGAAATATTTTCTGCATTTTTTTTCGAAATTATAGGCCTATTAATTTCGGAAATAAGGGACATGGGCAATTGTCGACTATTTTCCTAAATAACTTCCAAACTATTTATCCTAAAATTCAAAAATATATATATTTAAGATCCTTACAATAAGTCCTTTCATTTCATATGTCACACGATATAGTTTACATAACCTTTTTTTATTTAATTTTCTAATTTACCCCCAAAAGTGACCTCTATGTTTATAATTCATTTATTTACGTTAGGCGTCCGTATTGCAGTCCAGTAGTTTCTGAGCAAATTGGCCATGACAGACGGACAGACAGACAGACACGACAAGAGTGATCCTATAAGGGTTCCGTTTTTTCCTTTTGAGATACGGAACCCTTAAAAGGAAATTAAAACGTCACTAAAATGGAAAAAAATAACTTTACATATTTCCTAAACACAAAAGGGTGCCTACTAAATAAAATATTCAATGACATGCTCATTAAATCTCCTTACTGGGCTCTGATGAAACTACAGACGATGCATTTTATCTGTTTAATAAATTATTATTAGGTATACTTCAGCGAGGAATGGAGCGGAGTATGTTAAACATTAAGAAAATACAGAAGATAAAGCACACTATAATAGGATCTAAAACAAAAGCAATAGACGCTCTCAGCCATAGTCAAAAGTTGAAGTGGAAATGGGCCGGGCATTTAGCACGTCTTGAAGATCGTAGATGGACTAAAACAGTTACGTCATGGACAGGCCCGTTGGTTAAGCGCAACAGAGGAAGACCGTTCACTAGACGGGAAGATGATTTAAAAAAAATAGCTGGCCCACGATGGCACAAAATAGCCCAAGACCGAGAGAAATGGAAAGCTTTGGAAAAGGCCTCTACCTGAGAGGGGTTCCAGTGGAATAATAAATTTGTACCTATATACTTAAAATGCAAATGTTATTGTAAAATAAGTAAAATTACGTAGTTTTTAGTAATTAGTGTAACTGGAAATAAAAGGCTTTTTTATTTTATTTTATTTATACTTCAGCCCCTTTTGTTTTAAAGTAACACAATATAGCTTATGTTAGACGTTTGTGAGACATGTGTTTGAATTATGAAAAATGTGAGCGGGCCTATTATTAATTAAGGAACTAGGTATCGTCGCCTTTTGTGGTCTTTCCTTCCTTTATCGGATGAAAAGAAGAATGGTATACTTAGGTATCATTACATATAATATTATATTAAAAAATAATGGGCGGGGAATTGTGAATTTTCACCTATTTTCCTAAATAACTTCTTAACGTTTTTACTTGAAATTCAAAAGAAAATATATTTAAGATCCTCACAACAAGCCCTTTCATTTGATATGTCACACGATATAGGTTGCACGTCTTTTTTTAATTTTCTGTTTACCCCCTGTTTTAAAGTGGCCCCCATGTTTAAAATTCATATATTTACGTCACGCATCCGTGTTGTGGTCACCCATTTACATATGTATACTAAATTTCAAATCAATCGGTTCAGTAGTTTCGGAGCAAATTGTCTGTGACAGACGAACAGACAGACAGACGGACAGACACACGAGTGATCCTATAAGGGTTTCGATTTTCCTTCTGAGGTACGGAACCCTAAAAAAGTATTACGACGTTGTTTTTAAAACGGTTATGTCTTAACTCACATAGCTAGAATATAAAGCTTGCGGTTAATAAAACTATACTTAATTTACTAGATCAGTAGAGGTTACAATTTGCATAATTAATATATAACTCGAATAGTAAACAGCAGCTATATAATTTATCACCTAGGTATTATAAAGACTGAGTTATGAACATATTTGCACTTACAATGTACGCAAGACCTAATTAAGCATGTTATCATTTATAATATATGTATCCAATTTACAAATATTTTGCCAAGAAACAGACACATTTGCATTAAAAACATTCTACCATCTAAATGCATAACTAAATTTCGTTAACTGATTATGAAATTTTTTATTTGTATCTATTCATTCATGGGAGATACAATGCAAATTAATGTAAACAGCATAGTAATGAAATAGTATTAGAAACCGTAAGTGCTCAGCTTAAATTATAAGTTTTTATTATTAAATTAAAGTTTTTATTATATATTATTTTACTCTTTCGCATTACGCGTCGTGCTGAAGAGTGCGATGAGAAATCTCGCTCACGAGTCGCTACAGAATCACTTAGCGTTCCCGAATAGACGCGCAGGTCGTATTTAATATAAAAACTTTAATTTAAGCTGACGCGTAATGCGAAAGAGTGGGATGAGAAATTTCGCTCACAAGTCGCTACAGAATCACTTAGCGTTCCCGAATAGAGGCGCTGGCCTGGAGTTAATTCGCATTAACTAACTAATCGATATCGATCGATATTGTAAATTATTTTGCTATGATATGGTACTTACTTGAGAAAGGCGAACGCAATGTAAACCAACCGATACGCGATATCGCATAGGCAATGTTAAATAGTGGCCCTATACTGGGTGCAATATTGCAGACGGCTAGGCATATACCCGGGATCGAACGATTTACTTCGTTTCCTTCGATTTCCGGAAATCATAACATCCTTCCATTAGGTGTATTTATTTTTTCTATTTTCTCTCGTTATCTATTTTTTATTTTTGTCAATGTTTCAATTTTTTTTTATTATATTCTACTCAATAAACGTTTCGAATTTAATGAGATGTGACAGACCAGAATTATTAAACTACAGCCATGTGCAATTGTGCATCCATCTTGCGCAGCAGCACTAGCTGATCAGCGATGAGAGACACATTCAAATTTAATCCCAATGACTTTGTCCGTATAGTCCAATTTAATAATTTCGTTTATCCGTAGATCAGCCACTGCGCTCGTAACACAGGGCACAACTTTAGGTGCGATCTGGTGTGATTCTGTTATTTGCGGAGCGAAGGCTCAACGGCGAGTCGCATGCTGGCACGTAAAGTTTTGTTTATAAGTAGATGATACATATAGAGTCACCGTGCCGAGATACGTCACTGGTGAAGTCGCTTCATTTGCAATTAGTGCGAATCTGAACGTAGTGACAAGTAAAAATAAGGCTCAATTTAGAATAGACCGGTAGCTCTTTCTTGTCAAACCACTGTCAAACACTCAACCACAGAATAAGTACATAATAGAGGAACTGTCACTTTCTTTTTATTTTTTATTTATTGCAAAGAAATAATCGAACAGCCGAGTAAACGGCGGAAATATTGTCGCAGTCATTTAATAAAATCTTAATAAATGATATAAAATAAAAATAAAATACCTTTAGGTCTTGATCTCTGAAACGTCCACTATCAAAATAAAATATAATATGCCCCTCTCCAAAAAACTTTACATACCCAATTTCCGTCGGCGTCTGTCAACGAGTACATTTTTATAAGATAATGTAAAGATTTTCGATGTCATGTTATAAGGATTTAAATGTTTGGTGTCACGAACTTTCTTCGACGGGGAGTTTAATTAAGCGCTTTGCTCGTCAAAGAAATCACAAGGCTGCACGTGAAGGTTGTCCGAAGATTATTTGTCGTTTTATACAAAGAAATATGTTTAAACTTTCCGTTTTTCTATGCAAATATAAGAGCAAACTGAGCTAAGTAGTTTAGAAGTTAAAATATATTCTTCCATACCTATACGCTCTAGACTTACATCCACATGCTGTTTGAAATCCGTTTAGTGGCGTTTAGTATCGCGATTCTCACGGAAACGCGCTATGTCTCAAGATAGCAACTATCACCTGCCTAAATCTTGGGCTGTCAAAGGTACAATTTTCATTAATATTTAGCCTAAAAATCAAACAAAGACTGACAACCATATTTACTTCCGCATATATAATATATTATAAGTATAGTTTTGTCGCTTTCGGGGTCGAGACACTAGGTCCGTGGGGCCCGGGCGCGCATGGGCTCTTCAGGGAGCTCAGCAAGCGTCTCAGGGAGGCCACGGGTGACCCTCGCGCAGGCTGCTATCTCGCACAAAGGCTAAGCATAGCCATTCAGCGTGGAAATGCAGCTTGCGTGATGGGCACCCTCCCGCGGGGACCAGATTTTTTAAATTTATTTTAGTAAATTTAGTCTAGTTTTAGTTTTGATCTATTTTTTTAGTGTTAGTTGGTACCGTTTTATTGTAATAATTATTCATGAATAAATGTATTAGTATAGTTTAGAATAGCTGAATATAAACACATTTTCTTTTTCAGAAGTTATTCAGAAGTTTGATAGGAATAAAATGAACAATGATCGATGGTATCGTAGCTTGTCGATGCGGGAAGCGATAAGGCGATAGTGGCGAAAACCAGATTGTAGTGATTTTTTCATAAAACTTATCTCATATCTAATATATCGATGTTTTGGATTATCCATGTATCTACTATCTATTAATATTATGATGTTGGTGATACCATCATGAATACTCGCTAGCTCGGAGGTATACATCACAGAACTAAATTATTCCATCTTTACAAATAAAACAAGTAGGCCCCACATACTGTCTTTACCTAAGTCGGTATGTATTTGTATGTTATATGAATGATGACTAGTCCACAATCTTAATGAATTTTAAGCATATAATATTAATCTGGGCTGTGTAGCACAAACGACATACTGGGTTAGCAGAAAATGGTACTTAAATATACCCACCCATATTGTTTGTTTATTTGTATACTCTCCTGTGCTCGAACGAACATTTTCATGCAAAATTTTAGCATTATTGGTTATGTGCAGTTTCACATGATAAAGATAAAGAGTCATAAAACATCTCATTAAAAACTACTGAAAGATACTGAAAGCCTCAGAAAATACGATAAAACTTAATAAGTACCAAGCAGCAAATAACTGCATAAAGTGTTATCAGTGCAAATGTTAACAAAAATTATTGCCGTAGGTACTCAAGTGCTCTCCATCTGTCTTATCATATACACAATTTTTTAAAGTCTTAATTGTATGTTTTGTAAATACAGGAGCCATAAATTATTAGATTTCCATAAGATAAGATTTTAGGGATCCCCCATACTAGCGTCTTTCGATCATCGGCGGCTTGACAGCGCCCGCGCAGCGTCGACGCGGCGTCTTGCCAGCGTCTAACAACTCATGCCAGTGGCGCGGATGCTGGCTAGACGCCGCTGGCGTCGCGGCGCCGCCGCGCTACCGTTGTCGACACTGCGCGGGCGCTAGCAACGTCGATGCTCGAAAGACGCCGCAGGCATCGCGGCGCCGTAGCGCGAACGTCGCGTAGACGCTGACAATACGCCGACGCTCGGAAGACGCTAGTGGCTAGGGGGGGGTCTCTTAATATTATTTTAACATTATTTTCTGAGGGCGGGACTGGTGTCCTTCTCTTTTATTGGGAATATAAACCCCGAATATAGTACGTTTTTAGCAGACGGGTTTTTTCTTTTACCTCTCAAATCTTTGAAGCTTGAATGTCATCTAGCAGAAAAAGGTTATAATGTGTTCAAACGTCATGGATCCAATATACATCTGTACATATTAAGGACAGGCGTCAAATATTTGTATAGTAAAACAAAACAAAATTTTGTTTTTACCGTTGCGTTAAAAAATAAGTAAGTATAATCATGTATAATAATATTTGTACAACGAGATATTTTACAGCGGCATCATACATTATGTATATGTGTATTTTTGTAATTTATTTTGCTGCTGGCCCGCAAACAGGCAGACGCAGCGGCTGATCAGCGAAGACACATTCAGATTTAGACCTAATAAATTTGTCTTTACAGTCTAAATTGGTATTTTCGTTTCCCCGCTGCTCAGGCGTTGCGCCCGTTTGAGAACCACACCACAAATGTAAAGTGGTCACCGCCCGCCGCCTAAGGACATTTGCAAGACGAGAGGCACTGTACAAGTGCCCATGTTTTGCCGGTCTAGTCAGACGGGGGGATGGAGGATTAGGGGATGGGGATGTGGATGATGGCCCTACGGAACGGTGAGTGCACCGTATTACCCCGGTCGAGCTGGTCCATTTACCAACACTTCCACTAGATATCCGAGCGGGCCATACTAAAATAAAACAAGTAGCGACCGCCAAACTGCTCGGCTTTGTGCTTGACAATTCCCTTGCTTGGCGGGAGCACATCGATTTTGTGTGTGCGCGTCTGGGTCGAGCATGCTATGCACTGCGCCGCCTAGCCTCCACGGCGAGTAGGAACGTAGTCAGATCCTGCTATTTTGCCACAGTCTACTCGATTTTATCATACGGTACCGAGCTATGGGGTCGAGCCGCGGATTGGGAACGCGCGTTTAGGATGCAAAAGCGTGCAGTGCGTGGCATCGTGGGCATCCGCAGTGACCAGACAGTCCGCGATCATTTCAAGGATTTGCTCATATTAACCCTACCAGGCGTCTTAATATTCCAATTTGCCAGCTTCACTCACGCAAATATAATGCTTTTAAGCGCAAAGGAGTAGCACCGTCACACAATCTCCGCAGCAACGCGCATCGGGACCGCCTGGTTGCACCCTTCCATAAACTCGCCAGGTCGGAGCAGTCTGTCTACGTTGCAGGCCCTGCAATATACAACCGCCTCCCTGACAGAGTAAGAGACGCGCCATCTGTACAGGCGTTCAGAAATGGCTACTTGCACATAACTTTTATAGCGTAAACGAATTGTTGGAATTACCCATTATTATTTGAAATGTATTTATATTAACTACGACAATTTTGTAGATTGTACTTTGATTATTTTAATTTTTCTTTATAATTAATATTTTAATCATATATGTGACCTGTACCAATATGTTACAGATAAATTTATAATTATCATTATCATCATTATCAGTAATAATCCAGTGACAATTACTGTTTCCTTTACTATTTGATCTATAATTTCCCCGTGTTTTAACATATAATTGCTCAATGCCTTTATTAATTGTTACCCACTCCTTAATAATTGAAATATATGTATTTAATCACGTGTGAAATGGTTTTCTAAGTAATAAGTAAAACAGACTGCGTAGCAGAGGTCCCAGTCCCGGCTTCCACTCTGATTGGCTATAAACATTGTGACTGATTGAAATAAGTTGGCGCCCAATTTATTTGATAAATGCACTCGTGTTGAGTTTAATATTGTTTACAACTACGGAGCCAGCTCCGGGTCAAAAACAAATCAGTCACAGTACAGCATAATCAAGTAATAATACAAAAACATTATCTGAAATTGAGTAAATTTTTCCTCGCATCTAGGTATGGTATTTTTACATGTTCTTAAATTTTGCCAGTATCGGTAGATCAGCAGCTCTATTCGGGAATCCTAGGTGATGTTGTAGCGACTCGTAAGCGAGATTTCTCATACCACTGTTACGCACGACGCGTAATGCGTCGCGAATCGCTACAGAATCACTTAGCGTTCCCGAATAGAGGCGCAGACGAGGGAGTCGGTGAGAGTTTTTGAATATGTGAGTGATTGGACCAGTCAGTATAAATGTATGCGTGTTTTGTTTCTGTGTTTTAATTAGGAACACTAAAGAACACAACTCCCTCGCCTGATTTACCTATACATACATAGACTTAATAGAATGTAGCAATTTAAGTAATAACATATTTGGGCCAATTCGAAAGCATGTTCGCTTATGTAGAATTCCCTAAACTTTTATTATTACGTATAGCACTAAGCTGTAAAAATCGAATTTGACGTTTCGTATTTTGAGTGTAGGGATTTTCTTATTTAGGCAACACTGTTTCGAATTATCCCCATTATAGGTATATAAGTGACACGGTTTTTCTCGTGATCTGGTAAAGTTTTTCCTTTGGTATTCCAGATTTCCAGAATAGGAATATCACTATCGATAAGATTTTTTCGTTTCGAAGCTGGTTGCGAAATTTTGGTTATCAACCGATACTATTAAGAGGACTGTGAACTAAAGGCAAAAATCACCCTTTTAATACAAAAGGCGATAACGATTTCCACCCCTTAAATGTTAACCGATTTTGACCAGTTTTTGATAGATTGTCAGTCACAATAAAATCTAGGTCTATACGTTTTTTGAATTTTGATTAAATATCAAGAGAGACAAATATCATATAATTTTATTTTATTTTAAATGTATAATATAATTTTGTTTGAGGATACTGAAACCACAATAAAACTAAATTTATTGAATATAGTGAAAAAATCAAAACGTATTATACCGACCTAGATTTTGTTCTGTCTGACAACCTATCAAAAATTGGTGAACATCGGTTAACATTTAAGGGGTGGAATTCGTCATCGCCTTTTGTATGAAAAGCCGTAAGTTCACACTCCTCTTAAAGGAAATTTTTAATCGAACAAGAAGACTAGAATATTATTATTACACAATTTTAATAATTTTAAAGTTATATTTAAATATGTAAGTTTCTCTTGCCTGAAGTAAATGCTATTATTATTATTAGTACCTACTAGAAGTATCGAAGTTACCTGATCGCGCGATCCCTCGGGTTCACTTGTAGCCTGTACTGTACAAGGTTAATCGTAAAGGGAAACACATATATTAATCATGTAGTACAAGCTAGGAATTGCGCCTACAATAATATGTAATTTTGTTAGAATTAGTGTTTTTTATAATGTATACCGGAAAACGGGTAATTGTGATGCGCATCTTTCCTTAATAACTTTTGTAAATCCACAATTACGCAATAAATGATTCTGATTCTGAATAAAGTCTAAGTTATATGACACCGTATGAGGGGCATTCCTTATCACGTGTTACTATGAGTCGGACTCTCTTATCGGACAGCACGTTCATTATGCTTTGGTACAGAACAGATGAGTAGACTGTTGTTGCAAGTTAACTCTTTAGCCTCCAACTGCAGCGCGTGATTTGACTTTGATTATTACAAAACGGTTTTTTTAATCAGCCTCACAATACGCAGAGTTTAGTTCGAAATTAACTATCGTGAGTATTTTAATGTATAATGAACGCACGATAAAATGTGTGTGTTCAATGTTTTTCGGTTATTTATTGTGTTTTATTTAACACTTTTTTCGTCCTTTATAAAACAATTATGCTACGAATATAAGTACAGTTTTCTTAAGAATGTCATGAAATAAATGCACATAGGTATTCAGTGGCTGATTACGTGGAAACTATACGTGATATTGGTTTTGTATGTATGAGGCGAGAGGCGGGAGGGAGAGAGTTGATAAATTTTAACTTTGCTCTATAACGAACATATCCCTATAGATAAAATTACTCCATAATATTACGCCAAATTTTCAATACATTGCAATCTAAAGTAAATTATCTCGATAAGGAAATTTAATAAACCTGCATAGGTATTTATCCTTATTGTAAGTACGTATCGAAACAAGCGAGTTGCAAAATTCCCGGAGGTGTTTTAAATATTTTGGGTAAAGATGTTGCGAATGATACCTAATAGTGTTTGTTTACAAGCGCTGAGTCAGGCGCACTCGCGTGTCGGGCCAATGCACCGAACAATGCCTTTGTGTCTCGGAATTGAGACCTAAAACAACATTAATAAGGCAGAACAACAACGCTACGATAACTTCCATGTTACGCTTCCCGTTCTGATAGTGTAACAACTAGTCGGCCATTATAAATTTCGTGTTAATTTAATAAGAACAATGTTATGTATACATTTTTGATATCAAACGCTGTCTGCAGCCTTTACGATTGTAAATTGGTTTTATTTATTTAATATTTATCGCAAGAAGATATAAAAGGCCGAATAGAAAATCAACAATTTGGTAGCCATTTTTCTTTTAGGAAATATGAGTTTTATCAAGTTATAATGTATTTAAAATTAAATACTTTCATCATAGATAGGCAAACTTATAACTCGAAACGATATTAACTTCAAAACATGTGTACTCACAAATTGTTCGTGTGGGTGTATTTTTCCGATTCCCTCTCCAACTTTTTAAAAACTATTTACACTCGGGAAGATCGATAAATACAAACGTGGATGAAAATTTTCTAAGATTTACTAAGATTGTAAATGTCAGATGTCGCACCAGAAATAATTTGAAAAAACCGGGCGTGTAGTTCGTAACAGGCACCGATCCGATCGTCGCAACCACTCGCGCGCGCTTCACCTCTCGCACTGACAAACAACAAAAATAGCCAGATATCCCAAGAAACGCCACACCACGAAAGATGTTATCGTATCGATACACTCTAAGATCATGAGGACTGAGATACGCTATTTATCAAAAAACAGCTACCTAATGTGACATTATGAGAGTGACAAATTTTTTTTGCCTTCACAACTTGCCAGTTAGGTAAGTACTGTGTGTTACAGGAAATGTATGAAAATACTGATTTGTTCATAAATGTGAGGCAATGGCTTTAATCGGCTACAGATGAAAAGATAGTCATGTGCTATGCAGCTCACCGCAGGGACTGCCAAAAGAATGACCTCCCAGGCATTTACGTCATTAATTTATTGTATATCATATTTAGGAACACATATACTAAATGCAGCAACTGTTTTGATAGGTGTCACCAAATATAATACTTAGAAACAATTTCCGACACTCGCTGCTCGGGTCGCTGAAACTTTCTAATGGTATCAAGAATTGCTAGTGACGAAAACCAAATAACAACATTGCGAACACGAAAAAGACGCAACTTGGAACTCAACAGTAAATAAGGGGCGGAGTTGCTTCTTTGTTTGGCAATTATTTCTGACAATAACACAATACCTAGTGTCCTGCTTTCACTTAAACATTTTCTCGCTACATTCTGTAAAACACCGGAGTGTTGAACAACGGTTCAGAAATAATGAGTGCTTCAATTTAAGCAGACAGTCCCGTCTCGCAACATATTTCTTGACTACAAGGATTCTTAAACATGGTGACTTTCTCATATATTCCATGGAGAGGCTTCAGTGCCACTGAAAATGTTGCTAACAAATCGAAATTCTATAGGATTCCAATATTTTATCAACAACATATTTATCAAATTTTTGTCAACTTGCAAGGTTAATTATTTTTTGATATTACTAATGTGAGTCAAAAATTGCAAAATAGATTTAAATATTTAGTGTGGATAAATCTTAGTGTTATTAAAGATACAATATTTAGAAAAGTCTCCTATCATTTTGTTTTACAACCATTTAAATAAAGGTGTGTAAGCTGTCAGTCCTCCTATAATCTCAATGCTCTAAGGTCAGATAATGCGAGCAGATCATAGCCTGAGTGACACTTTTATCAGTCGAATTCTCGTTCTCTCGCTTGCTATCTAAATAGGCATAAGCAGGTCACACATGACGTACTTACAGGTTAAGTAAATCAACTAAGAATATGTTGGATGTGCGTTGTTTATTAACTATTAGTTTACGAATTTGCTATTCGTTGTTAATAGTAAAACGAGGAAACATCCCTAATATCTCAAAGTGAATCAATGACTTCATATTTTGTACGTATTAATGAACGATTCGACCTAATCTTTTCTGATTGGCACTGATGTCAAGCTTAATTACTATGGACTAATCTATCTATAGCTATAGAACAGTACCGCATCTGGCTGACATACAATACACAGACTAAACCGGTGCACGGAAATTTGGGATATCAGTATTCTCTGAGTACCAGGGGTGCACTAAGGAGGGATTATTGAAATTCCATCCCAAAAGGGGTGAAAAGGAATGGTAAAGTTTGTATGGATAATACTGCGGGCGGAGCTGTAGCGGGTTCACTAGTCTCGGTAAAAACCTAACGCCAGCTTTGTAAAATTCAGCGTAAGTACGAGTAAACTAGACTAAAAAAATACGACTTAAGTATGAAAATGAGCATTTTGAAGAAACTTTGCCCGAGAATTTCGAAGTGGTGAATCTGATGGATGCTTCATTCACGCTATGAGTTGCTTTTTGTTTTATTTTTGTTTTTATGTTCATAATAGAAAACGATAAAAGATTGCGATCTCTGGCCTTTAACTTAAATGCCACTCAAACAAGGCCTATACTAACAAGTCATTAGCAAGATCGCGGTCGTCGCAACATTGTGTACATTCGCATAGTAAGCGCCTACTCAAGCCATGATTGGAAGTCTATAGGCTTGGTTTGTGTGGTTAAGGCAATAACTGCGTGTGCTCCCATTCCGATGCTCGTTTGTCAATCAGTTCGACATTGCCCTATAGCAAGCTAGTATAAATATTTGTTCTTTTTTAAGTGACAGATGTTATGCGCCTAGCGGGTGAGTCTAGCTTCAGCGATGGTAAAGTCTGTTCGCCGAGAGTTCATAAAAGAAGTAAAAAGTCAGGGCTTCTTAACTCATTACAAATAGCGGCCCGCTAATTATTTTTAAACATGATAATAAAATAATTACAGGGAAAATTTATATTTTTTCACAGAATATTATTATTGAATAGCCTAACTGTATAAACAAAAAGCAACACGCGAGCACCCAAACGACACTCGAAACCAATGACATGTCACACACAAGACACGTCATATCCATACTCGACGCGTTTTTAAACATGTGTCATAGATCATAGATATTTTTTTCTTTTTCGTTTCTTTTCGGCCAGTGCAGATTTAGGTATGTGACATTTGACGCGCATATATTATAAAAGACATTAATTTGAAATATGGCGATTGTGTATATGAACAAAACAAATATATTTTTTCCCCGCTGTCCGCCTGGCGCGACACCGCACTGACAACATCTGAGACCCTCGTACCACGATACTCAGTGCGCGCGGCGATAGGCGACGCCCGTCGATAGTTAAGCGACAGTAGTCGCTATTTCGAAACGATAATCATAATATTTATCAACTCTCGGCGAATAGACTTGAGGAGGTGAACTAGTCGCAGCGTGACGAATTACAGTTTTAATATGACACGATCAAGGTCAACGTCATCGCCAACTGGCTGCATCAAATTACGACTAACGATGCAACAACTCACGTTACGACAAATTTGTTGTAATAGGTAATTTGATTTGGTAAATGGCAATCGTGGTTTAAACTAGATATTTAAACCAGCGACGTCTGGTCAAATGGTCACCTTGTGATTTAGATACATTTAAGTGACTCAACGAGCTATTACCGGTCAAAAGAATGTCGGGCCATTCTCAGTGTAGGGTCCCGTAGCTGCTGCTACAAACGATAAATTCGGTTTTCCCAAAGATGGTAAGTCTAATGTTACGAATAACATTAGCTAACTACTTTGCTACATAAAAGCACCTTAAACGTTAAGTTCTATCACGACTATCACCCATAACTATCACGATCACGACTACTAAGTCGTGATAGTTATCCTTTTAACTTCGTATATAAGATTTCATATAATTTTAGAATTTACAGGCTGTAGGGGGTGAGGGATTGGAGACACGTAACTTCAACAGAAATTTAATTTTTAGAGCTATACAATGATACACTATTCGAGGTTTTTGCCTTTGCTTTACATGTATCGGGCGATGTCAACTTACTTAAATATTATTTATCTTATTTAAATATTATTTAAGCAGGTTGACATCGGAATGGGGGAGGCGGGACAGTTGACTTACAGAACTGACCTGCCTCTATTAATTCGCTTTGCTATGATTTTTTAAGAGGCTTATCATACGATAGCCACGGAGATTTTATAGAAATACCCTCTAAAATAATTTTAATATACCTACTTTGCGCCAAGATTTGCCTTTACAATATTCCAGCTTCGTGATATTCTCGGAACTGTAGGCCCGGTAACATTGCGGTCGCGGCAGGAGCGCAGCGCGGCCGCTGCGTGACGCTATCTGTTGTCTTCTATTGGAAGTCGTAACAGAGTCGTCGTAGTGGTAGAGCCAAACAGTAATCCTCACTAAATGATTACTGTTCGAATGGGCCGGCTCGACCGGGGTAGTACCATACTCTCACAGAATATCGGCGTAAAGTAATAGTTTGCTATTGCGTTTTGTACGGTGAGTGACGAGATCCGGAGGCCTATTTCCTCATCCCCATCCTATCCCCATTCCCCATCCTCCCTAGACTGGCAACGCATTGGCAGCACCTTTGGTGTTGCAGATGTCCATGGGCGGCGGTGACCACTTTTCATCAGGTGGGCCGTTTGCTCGTTTGTCAGTCAATTGACATAAAAAAAAACTTCCAACATACTCGCATCATGCGCGCGCCGCGCTCGGCTTGGCTTGGCCAATTCAATTCCACCTCTGTTGTCTTGCAAAAGTCCTGTGTTCAATTTAACTTTCTTACGGTGCTTAACGGGCACGATTTAACGTACAAACGGAATGAGCTTTGTGAATATTTTATCCAATGCCAGCTCTTTGTCCAGACGTGTCTGTTTCTTTGTTAAAATATAACGTGTATGTAGGTATTTTCGAATCTTTTGTGGGTGCTTTGCTCTCTGTAACGTGTTTTTTTGGATTCTTTCCAGAGATTGTAACGGGGATATATTTAATATCATAAGCTGAAAGGATAGTTATAGGGTATAAGTCTTTATTAATGGTGGTGCGGCTCACAACCAGTTCATTCCCCGCCTGCTTCGTCACGCCCGCGCCCTGACCTTTGGGCACCGGTAATGTTCGCATATCAACGAAACAAACATTGTGTCTTTCATATTGTTGAACTTTTCAATGATGGATATATCCGCACCACTGGTTTACCGCCAAGAACGGATATATCCGTGAGGGCATACAAGAAAAAAGAGCCCTACATTAGTTGGACGTAAAGTTGAAATTCATGCTACTTCTTAGACATCCTTGGCGTGTAACTTTAAATGAGATCAGATCAACGAATTAATGTGAAAAAAGGGCCAAGTCCGGTACAAAAACGTCAGGGGTTACGGTATCACCGATAAAAGAGTTGAGATCTGAACGGGTGCCTCTAGTTCCTTAGAACTTTCTTAAATGATACGCTTAAAAGGGTAGTACACCGTTCTTACATTATTTCAAAGAAAATTATTTTCACTGATATTTTAATTTACAACTTGGCAAGTTTTGATCTGACTTCGAATACTTCGAAAGTATCTGCCTTTTATGGCATATACAACATATTTTAATTCGAGTGTTGAATTTATTCTATCAAATTAACAGTATACATTCAATTGTAACTATTGACAGTGTTAATATGTAGTTACATTTACATCTTATCCATTTTTGAAATGCGTTTTGATAAATTTGAAATACTTCGAATGTTGCGTGGGCTAGGTCAAAAAAATTCGGTACACTATTATACTAGATGTTTCTAGTTTTAATTAGATAAGTGATCCGTTTTAATCTAGGGTGGGCTAGAGCGTTCTGACGTCAGGCACAGTCCGAAGGTCCGGTCACATTGGACATTTTGTATGAGAATACTGAAACAGCAATAAAATTGAATTTATTGATTTTAGTGAAAAACCAAAACGTATAGACCTATAGAGTTTGTTCTCACTGGCAAACTATCAAAACTTGGTCAAATCGGTTAATATTTAAGGGGTGCAAATTGTTATCGCTTTTTGTATGAAGAGCAGTAGGTTTACACTCCTCTTAATACAGGTTTGGTTAAAGTTGATTAATCTGGAATGTACAGTCATTGTTACTCTAAGATTTTATTATATGTATAATATATATTTAAAAGACAACTGAAATAGTAGTTTATGCAACGGTTGCATAATGATAGGCCTTAAAACACTAGTGCGGTTTTATGAAACGAGCCGATAGGCGAGTTTCATAATAAGATCGCACGTGTGTTTTAAGGCCAAATTATGCAGAGTTGCATACATAACTTTATCTACACACATATTATAAATCCTCCATGATGGGTTCAGGAACAATATTTTCTAGCAACAAGTTATTTGTTGCAATCGTGGCTGCATATTTCCGATATCCGGCGCATTTTCACATCACACACTCCGAGAAGACTACTTACTATTCATATTTTCAACTAAAATGTAAATTACACATGAACTTTTTCTATTCAATTCAACAAAATTCTACTTTCGTTCAGCAAAACGTCAACGCGGCGCGGCGCGTCCGTAATGGCGGCCGTCCGTCAAGACCATTTTTTTTTTAAATCATAGACAAACGGATGAAGTCTCTATTCTCACGTCACTCGAGATCAAATATTGTGCAGTTTATATTAAAAAAACATACTGAATTGACGTTTCGTATCAATAACTGTTTTAATATCTATGGATACTAGAATAGAGACCCACTTGAGTTTGAAAGCTGTTCCAAATTTAATCTCATTTCTTTACTAAAAACGATAAAGAAGTTATGTTATTTCTTCATCGCAGCATTGGTTTTTCCTAATTGGTTGTCAAAATGGTGGTCATTTCCTATGGTTTTTGATTAACCAATGGAGGTTTTATGATATGGGTGTAGATAAAGTCATCTTATGTACCTTATAACAAAATCGCATCGCGCGATAAAGTAGTGCGGCGTTTTTTTCCGACCGTGCTACGCCACGGGGGTCAAGGTTCGCACGTTTGATACCTATGTAATTCTTGCTTGTTATTTCTTACGAAGAAAATAATAATAATAATTACGGTACTTATATAATTTGGGTGTTCGCTGACTTCGAAATTACAACTGAAGAATCACCTATAGCTGTTAGAAGTCACCCCAGCGGCCCTAACACGCATGGCAGAAAGATAAATTAGAACCGTTTATCTCTAAGCGCGTCTCTCTCACACTAGTGCCGACGAAAGAGATAGTCATAGAGATAAATGGTTCTAATTTATCTTTGTGGTATGCATGTTAGGGCAGCTGTTTTTTCAATATCGCCCTCATGGGCACGGCAGCCCCATCAATTTCTGGTTAATCAACCAACCCAATTGGGATTTTTTTGATAATTATAATTAATAATGTTTATTTTCATCTTTTTAGTTTAAGTTGTGTTATGCAGTTCGAGTTGTGAGAAATTATTCCTAATTTAGGTACTTACAATTCAGATATTTGTATACAGAAAGTACTTATAAATACCAACGTACCTATCTTACTTTTATATTTTTGAGTATTAGATTTCAGGTGACGTCATTAAAAACTCCTAGGCGTTGTGTTCCCTCTACTGCTGTGTGTCGTACTTTATCAGAAAAGCGTAAGTACTTATATCGATAAGTATCCAAACAATTGATTTGCACTGTCAATCCCATGAATCTCAATTTGTACGACAAATAGGGTTGTTGCTTTGGTAAAGGATTGAAAGAACTTTTTCGAAAAAAATAGGCAATCTACTAAAATGTAAAAAATGTAAGTAGGTAGAGCAATTGTTTGTAATGTAGATTCGAAAATAAACATCTCTCCTTATTACGTTATGATGGCCTAACTACTGAGCGGTTTTTTTCAGGTTTCGTAATAAAGGTTGAAAAAAAAAACAGAACAATTATACAACCACTTTGTTGTCCATCTATCCGTCTGCCCGTTGATTGTCAAGACTCTTTTTCTCACGCACGGCTAAACGTATCGGGCTCAATTTTGGTACAGTTGTATTTATTATTAGAATGACCGCACTGACGACATTTTTTGAAAGAATATACAAAGATTCACAATGTTCTCAATAGTTCTCGAGTAAATTTCATTTCACAGGTAGGTAGGCCCATCCTAATCTTCCGCAATGATATTAAAAAACCAGAGATGCGTCTTTCAAGCTCAAAGTTTAAACCGAGAAAGCAACATTGGGTTGCTTTCAATTAGTCATGCGCGGACTTTTGGCCGAGTAGCACATGTCGTGCTCTATTGAAAATGTTCTGAAAAAAGCCATTCTTGAGCCAAATGTCGGTTCCTAATACTACAAAAAAAAAAACTGATTCTTTATTTCATTTGTAGGTACATTCAACGTAAATAGAAGTACTAAAATGCATTTATTTTGTTCATACATGATCGCCATATTCCAAATTAATGTGTAATATCCGCACGTCAAATGTCACCTAAAGATGCACTGGCCGAAAAGAAACGAAAAAAGAAGAAAATTATCTAAGACACGTTTTTAAAACGCGTTGAGTATGGATATAACGTGTCTTTCTATAATATGTCATTGCTCTTCCGCACGATGCATAATGCGTAAGAGCGGGATACGAATCTCGCTCGCGAGTCGCTACAATATCACTTAGACGTTCCCGAATAGACGCCCTGAACCGTCGGCGTGCAAGTCAAAATAGTATTTGTCCGATTTAATTATGGGTAATAATTATTTTTTGTGACAAGCGTTTTTTATTCAGATTACTTTATATAGCATTTTCATTGGGTTTAAATTTGCGTGCCAAATTTCAGTCTATTCCGATTACTGGAACAGGTTCAAAATTAACTTGTAAGATATGAACCAAACTTAGTAGTACGTACGTATACTAATCTAATACTTACCAATAAACGGATGAACTAACAAGCAAAAGAAAATGCGTGTAAATATTACATACTTTTAAAACCAGAAAATAAAACAATGGAGTAGCTAAATAAAAGCAAAAGTAAGTAAGAAGAAAAAGAAGGAAGATAAAAAAAACGTAAGAACAGAAGTTATTTATTAAAGTACAATATATTTGTTAGCTTCATCAGCAGCCGGCATCTAATCTTCGTAATTTAGAGCCACGCGAGATTGTTTTGTATATTTTTATCTTAGTTATAAGCTTTAATAGCCTTTATTATTAGCACCGCGTCGACTATTTGCTCGTATAGTAAGATTATTTACGTATTCTACCCGTGGCCGCTCCACATTCTATGCAAATAGAGGTCAATGCAGCGACGCGCATTTAATACAAACCTTGAGAAGTATTTAAAGTCATGTTTTTTTTGTACTTTACTTAATGGAATAAGTAATACATAGATAGGGAGGAAGGATCGGGAGGAGAGGAGGGTGTCGCTGATGAAATGCTGTAACAAAAAGAAGCATAAGTTATTGTTCGTAGGTACCCATTAAAACACATTGAAAAAGCTTTATCACTAATGTTCGTTTCGCGATTTTACAGTATCACCGAAGACACAATAAGCAACTCAATTTTTTATCTGACGAAGAGTTCAAGGTTCATGCTGCTAGCCCATACGATATGTTTTCAGAGGTCCACGATATATGCTAACCAGTACTTATAGTACAGTCTGAAGGAAAAAAAACATAGTTTTTAAGAGAAAGTAAAAAAAATACTGGTTCATAAAAATGCCAAGACAAAACTACAAATGCTTAGTCAAAAACTGTCAATAACTTCACGGAAACCTTATATTTTCCTTACAACATATTATTGTATATTTCATTAAAAAAAAAGTGATTGTTCACCCCTAGCGGAGGCAACGCGGCGCGACACGCGATTACAGCCGGCTGATTGCTCGCGCGCACTCGCCTCTGAATTTACAACTCATTTGCGACGGCTCAATCGCGTCGTCGGAGTTGGCTTGAGACTGATCGGCGTCATTGGCCGGGAATAAATGGCATCCCGGTTTAATGCCGCTATCATTAATCGCTGAATAGGAATGGAATACTTTAGTTCATTTTTTTTAAAGGGACTGTTCAATTTTTGTTGGAAAGGATCATAAAATTACTTTGAATCTTATTTTTGGATTGATGTTTGAAAAACGTATGGTCATATTTTTATAACAAACGATGCACATTCATGGGTATTCATAGTGGTCAAATAAATGATATTCTGTTAAGCTTACAGGTTTTTGTACAGAAAACTATATGGGTACTATCCGTTTCTGTATCCAACCAAGTTTTTACTAGGCTCTCTTGGCTTCAACTCTCTGGAAGTAAGGCGAAATTACAGTCTTCTTATTACCTCTTGTAATATTCTTCGGGGTAATGCGGAATGCCCGGATCTTGTGGCGAAACTCGTAAGGCTGTCCGTTCCCTTCGTGCCTAGAACTTTGCTAAGACCACGAAGTTCTTGTCTTCTTGCAGTGCCTAGAGCGCGCACTGTTTCCCACAGGAGCTCACCTAATGTTCGGGCACTGCAAATGCTCAATCTACTTCTGCTATCGGCACCTGATTGTGATGTGTTTTGGAGTCGATGGACGGTTGTGGGCCGTGAATGTCTGAGTTTTTGTGAGGCGATGAATGTATGAATACAAAGTAAAAATTATGATTATAATTATAGTTTTTTCTCTTTTGTTTCTTGTTATTTTGAATTTTGTATTTTTCTTTTTTGTGTATTAATTGAATTTTCCAGCGTATTGGTGTATTACTGTAATGCTGTATAAATTATGTTTAAATGAATAAATAAATAAATAAAATAAATGTGCACTTTGTAACTGTTTTTATGTGCATTAAAGAACTATTTCATTTGAAACATATTTATATTAACCTTTTGGCCGCCGTTGTCGACTATGCGTGACAGCATATACAGGGTAAAAAAGTCCTTCAATTCCTTGACTTAAAGTTGAAATTCGTGTTACTTCTCAGATATGCTTGGCGGCCAAAAGGTTAAATTAGTTTGATTTAAAATTAATTACTTAATTTGTACAGTTGCGGCTCAATTAGTTTACAAAGATATTTCGGCCTGATTGACCTCAGTTTAACTTTCAAGAACTCATCAGAAACTAATCTACTAGTTTTAATACATATACATTTTATGAAAGCCTAATGAAAAATACTTGTTCCAAACAGAAACTTTTTTAATATATATTTAGCGTCTTCTTTTTCTAAGTTGGTTGAATATCATAATCATTAAGTCACACTACTTACCTAAATATTAGAGTTGTTTAAAATTGATTTATAAATATCCTTAATAAATGCCCCATGGAGTCACCGAGTGCAGGTTCTTAGGAATAAAACTGTCAGACTGCGTGTGGAACAGTGAACTGCGCTTAAAAACTCTCATCACCGATGCGTGTCAAAAAGACTCTTCTCTTAAATTGAATGGGCCAGACATGTCTATCGCATGTCCAGCGACCTGAGGGGCTAGCACATGTCTGCGAGTCGTTTGTCGCTCAGTGCGCCTCTGTCAAACCAGAATGTAAGAGATGCACCGAGCGACAAACGACTAGCGGGCAGGTCGTGCTAGCCCTCATGTGTGTTAAAACCACACAACGCCAAACGACGACGTGGAAAGCCCAGGAGAAGATGGCAAGACGAGCTAGATCCGTTTTTAGGGACCTGGGGGACCAGCACCCAAAGCCACGGAAGCCAAAGCCAAAAAAGTGATTTAGTTAGATAAAAATGTCCATGGACCAACTACACTTAAATAAGGTATCATGCGGCCCTAGCATGCTAAACATGGGGATATGTTAAACCGTCTTATCTCTAAGAGCGTCTTTCTCACACTAGTGCCGACAAAAGAGATAGTCAGAGAGATAAACGGGTTTAATTTATCCCCGTGACAGGAACAACAACGTGTTGGCGCGCTTCGTCGTGTGTAATATAATAGTGGCTGCGATGAAAGTCTGTAGAACTGGGCGACTGGTCCACATTGGCTAAGCAATATGGTATATCATGACTAACTCGATGGATGGTGGTATTGCTGCCTACTGTACCGGAGGTCACGGCTTCGAGTTCGAGTTCAGTACCCGAGTCATTGATGTTAAGTATTTATCTACATAAGTATTTATATCCTTGTACCCATAGCACAGGGAATCCTCGGTTGGGCTAGAGCAATGAGCGTTATATCCAAGATATTATTAATATTATGATTATTATCTAATCACTTTGCTTGGATTTTATCTTGCTTTGCGAAGTTTATATTGAAAAGAAAGTGACAAAACAAATCGACATTTTGTTATCATTATCATAGTAATGATCGGTATCTGTATGACTTGTACCAATTTAGAATGTAGGGCACAGGACCTAGAACTTTCTGCAACTTTATGTGTTACACACAACAGCCTTTATATTAACGTCATAAGTATCTGGGCGCGTCAGTTATTATTGTAGTTCTGCGTTCACGTGCGGTTTCTCGCGCCTGTATCAAAAATAAAACCGTGTCACACAACTGCGAAAATTTCGTGTAATGTCACGGACAGGGGAATCTCTTTGTTCAGTTCAATAGTTTATTTTTAAACCTTTTTTTCAACTTAAATCTCATTCGTGATTTAAAATTGAATTAGCTTTTTCTACTATTTCATAAAAGTAAAGATAAACTTGCCATACAATATTAGCTTTCTGAAACTGGTTTAATAGTTAATCATTTGAACAGCAAGTTAATTATTTTAGTGTTTTTACTGGAAAACTTATTGTGTTAAATAATATTGATGTATTTTTAAGAACATAATTTAAGCTTTAGCGATGGATTATATTATTATGAGCTCGTATTAAATAACTGGCCGTTAATTCTCAGTTCTTTACCATTAAATATAATATCAACGATTATTTTACTCACCACTTTGATCAGGAAATGGTGCTACACTTAACGGCTTTCCAACTTCGGCTTTACAACAGCTGTAATCGCTGAATCGATATACACATTTGTTTTGATTCAGCTCGCGACTTAACTCCACATCAATTTACATGAATTTTAAAATAAACTCCAGCTAAAATAAGGCCCATATACTATTCCTCCCTTGTCATTATGTTTTTTGGCTATTTATATTATTGTATTAAATTTAAACGGGGATCTAGGATGAGGGGTTCATTTGTGGAAGGTATTTTGGTTGTTTAAGGTTATGTTAGTGCGGGGGGAAGCCACGCGCGGCGCTGACGGCGGCCAGCGATGGGCGACTGAGTGCGCGAAGGCGGGCGGCTACTCGTACGATCTCCCCCAGTATTTCCTCCTTTCACACACCTTTCAAATAAAATCATCCGTCCCATTTCCACTCAATGAAGCATTCGCAGCAAACGGGATGGCAATAACATTTTCACTGTCATTCGAACTTGATTCACAGTTGGCAACTGTTATTGTAAAATAATCTCTTGGCGGCTTTAGATCGAAATAATTCGAGCAAACTAATGTAATTGCACATTGCACGAGTCTTCAAACATTCATAAATTACGTGTCTTGTCGCTTGCCAAATGCTCCTAGTTTTTTTTAATGTGTATATATTGTATAGACAAATAATTGCTCAGCACTAAACTACGATTTTGACATTTTTGCTGTATGAATTCAACTGACTTCAAAAAGGAGGAGGTTCTCTATTCGGTTGTATTATTATTATAATTTTTTATGTTTGTTACCTCAGAACTCCGTCATTTTTAATCCGAGAGTAGTTTCCTGGGCCATGGTACGAGCCAAGCTTAAGTAAAAGTATTAAAAAATTGCAAATAAACCAATTAGTCAATTGATTTCCACTTTGAAAAAAATATATAATAACGGTCTATATCTTGCCTAACAGCATGCCAAGTATCATGAGCAAGATATAGACCATTATTATATATTTTTTTCAAAGTGGTAATTCAATTAGATCTGATAGAACGGACATTTCAAAAAAATTGTACGTAATTAAGGCGTTGTTAAGAAAAAGTTTAAAAAGTTCCTGTGTGTTACGAAAATTAACCATACAATTATATAACTTATTAATTGTAGCCATAAGGCATATAATTGTATTCACGTATTGGCACGTCGCAGACCAAACGTGTCACCTAGTTATTTAAAAGTTTTATTGTTACTTATGTATGTTAGTCTTTAAGGTATTTATGTTATGGGCCTTGTTGCCTGAAATAAATGGTATTATTATTTTTATTATTATTGCTGATTTTCGTAACCCAGAGGAACTTTTTAACTTTTTCTTAACTATGCCTTAATTACGTACACATTTTTTGAAATTCACCCAGAAATCGATTGACATATTTATTATTTGCATTTATTTAATACTTTTACTTAAGCTTGGCCCATAGGAAACTGCTATAAAATAAACTTTAAGGTGTACCCTAATACTGCCATTTAGTTTTACTTTCCTGCTGCTCAATTACGTAACGTAATGTGCCCTTATTTACACAGAGTTAAGACTAAATTGGTTTTCATTTTGAGCCAAACCGATACCAATTGTGCTGCGTAATTGAGCTGCTGGTTTTAAAATGAACTAAGATACAATATGGCTTTGAAAAACAGTCGTTTTAGGTCACTTTGTACCCAAAGGGTAAAAACGGGACCCTATTACTAAGACTCCGCTGTCTGTCTGTCCGTCTGTCCGTCTGTCAGTCTGTCCGTCTGTCTGTCTGTCTGTCTGTCTGTTCATCTGTCCGTCTGTCTCCAGGCTGTATCTCATGAACCGTGACAGTTAGACAGTTGAAATTTTTACCGATGTTTTCGAATAGCTCCTCAATTAACTAAGATATAGAGCTAATATCTACACGATCAACTATTACGAGCGTCCTCTATAATATACCATAGGTTACGATACAGGTTTCTATGAGGGGCAGCTTCGCCATGGAAGTACGACTAGGCCCTTTTTCTGGTTTCTAACTCTTGATTTCAGCTATACTACTGAACAGAATTTGAAGTAAAGATACGTTATATGCTCACAAAACAACCGAAAGAAATGTTCCGAACGCAGTGGGAGCACGCACATACATTTTGAATTTTACTTACATTTCACCACATTGCCAAACAAGGTAAAAGGGATAGCGTACTAATCAATAAGAATAAAGAAGACAGCTAGCTGTTTGTCATTTGCGCGTAATGTGGGCAAACGTCACTTCAGGCACCAATCACCGCACGTTTTTTTTTTTTACAATAAGAGGGGGCAAACGAGCTGGCAGGTTACCTGATGGTAAGCAATCACCGCCGCCCATGGACACCCACAACACGAGATGAATCACGGATGCGTTGCCGGCCCTTTGAGAAAGGAGTAGGCTCGTTTTTCGAAGATCCCTAGGTCGCCTAGGCTAGGTAGATTTGGCATAGACTGAATTGTGTCTCTTATGCTATAATAATAGATCTTTGTTATCTGAAAAATAAATATATAATTATAATTAAAATTAAATAAACTAACAAAAACAACGAGACAGAAGTAGAACAGAAGGTACAAAGTTGTTGGTATTAAGGTTAGTACGCTACTCTATAAAAACGTAACTAATAAATAATTAAACTAGACGATGGGGCAAATTCGAAAGTGCGTTCGCTAAATTTAAAAGACACTAAACTTGAAATAAGAAATGTCAAACTCGATTTTGACAGCTTGGTGCCGTACGAAATCGAGAATGAAGTTTCTCATTTTAAGTTTAGGCAATTTTAAATTTAGGTGACACCATGTCGAATTGGACCCAATAATCTAATGATATATTATTTTAACAGTCTGATGCTAAATATCTTTATTTTATATGCTTGGTTTGTTTTCATTGTACACGGATTTATTAATTCGAGCTAAACCCATGTAGGTTTACATTTTCAAGAAGTAAAGTATAACATTTCGGCACGCATTAGATCGATTATTCAGTTTTTTAAACTGAACTAATCACTAGCTATAGCTCCTAATCAAATTTTATAATTGTACACAAAATAATAATAATTAAAAGTATGTAAACCTCGCCCAACGTAAAAATAAAACAGTACGATCTATTGTGATATTTTTCCCAGTTGTCCGCAGTGCGAATAATCTTACTTATTAACAACCCTTGTTGAAAGGTGATTTAATCAATATTACTCATAAAAAACTATGTTTTCGAATAAGTAAATGAAACCACCAGCTTCAATCAAAACGTCGCTTCTGTTACAATGATGTCATGTTGATCTTCGTTCGCGCGGTTTGTGTCCTTATCGCTCGGGCTGTGGAAGGAATACGGTTGTCCTTTTCTTTGAGGTTACGTTATTATTGCGTAATATTTTTGTTAAAGGATTAAACCAAAAAAAATATTATAATTTCGGCTTAATTATTTGTGATATGTGATTCTGTGAACTTTATTTGTTTTCCTTGCGTAATTAGTGCATTTACGCATAACACGCGAAGGCATTTTCAAGCTATAAATCGAAATATGAACACTGTAGCGGGAACTTGGAAGCACGTACGCATCGTCTACTTATTCGAGAGCGACTGAGGCGAAACACTACAATTGTAGTCTTTTGTACGCTTCATTTTCGGCGCGCTATCTACCTCTTTTTATTATAATATCATTGCATTCGACGCATAATTTAACATTCTTTAATATTGAGGTGAAAGGATTTTCCATCCGACGTACCGTTTTCGAGCTGCAAGCGATAAACTGAAAAAGGAATCAAAAACTCGTAGTTATTTGGCTCCCAAAAGTTATGCTCACCTCTTGGGATGGTGCAAACTCGGATTACACGCATTTAGGACTAAATGAAGATATTAAAATGATTTCCAGCTTTCTGGAAATTAATTCCTCAATAAATTCGAATTTAACTGACCTAATCTACCTATTAGGTATTTTGGCGGAGTATTGTTCACAAAGTCAACCATACATTAAATTATACTTAGATTTAGAAAATTCCTGCATTCATGTTATTTAGGGACAACTCAATTGTGTCGAATAATAACGAATCACAGAAACATTTCATCTGAAATTTAATTACGAACACAAAATGGTTCGTTAATTTAACATGTGTCATTAAAAGTTAATTATATTACGACTTAATTAAGTAGGTACATCCAGGCAACACAAGTCACATGCTTTCTTTAAATAAATTACTCATGTTAGACAATCAATTAACTTAACATGCCTTACCGGACAATTTTCTGGCAGAATGTTGTTTTATTGTTACTCCTGTATGTAAGTGAATCGGTGTGCATCAGACCCAAAACAAAAAATGGGAACATATTTATTGAGGGGAGGATTGTCGGAGGTGATTTGGTTCCTTTGGAAAGGTTCCCTTACGCCGTGCAGTTCTTTAACTTCGGCTCGATGTGCGCTGGGACCATACTATCCAGTTGGGGCATCCTGACTGCTGCACATTGTTTCGATGCCAACAAGGACATTGATGAAATGGAAGTGCACGCTGGTGAGAATACACCGTGTGATACTCGAAAGTGCAAAGCATTTCACTCGTCGACGAAAACATGCTTGTGTCAATTTGTAATTCGTCGTCGAGCGATCCTCGGCAACTTAGACAATCAGACCATCTCCCAGCTTAAAACACTGTTCAATTGAAAACACGCGCAAACTCGTCGTCTTAGAATAGCTACTTAGCTAAGGAATAGCGAGCAATTAATGAACACTTTAGATTATGCCCAACTTATAGATAAAAAAATAAACGACTGTAAATAAGTACTTCGGTGATTGAAGTTGCTTCGTGAATAGAAAGATATTCTAATTAGATATGTTGTATAATGCTTTTTCCGTATTGATATAGGTTCTAGGTATGTATACGATCAAGCCGCTGACAGGTACGACATATGGTACTTTATTATACATGAAGATTATAATAAAGCTCAGCCTTTTGCTTGCGATATTGCTTTGATGTTTGTCAATCGGCCAATTACTTTCTCGAGTAAGACGACCAAAGCCGTTTTGGTGAACACAAATGAGTGGATGACCAAAAAGGATTCTAATTTTACAGCCACAGGGTGGGGATGGACAAAGGTACCTACGATTTCTATTTTATTTCCGTCGTCTAAAAAAAGTAGAAAACTGGTACGAAAGGTTCAAAAGTAAATAAATCAAGATTAAGGTAAAGGCACCTATTACAGTGGTAGTTAAGCAAGTTTTCAAGTAAGAGACAAAAATTAAGGGTATCGAGACAGCGTGACGATGGTAAGGATTTTTTTAATGAAAGTATATAGATTTAACTTGTTATTTTGTAGGTTTTTGGTCTAATTCTAGGTATTAACATAATTATGGTTAAATATTTATTAAGTCCAAAATGTCGAAATCCCCTATTACCGTGGTATTGGACAGGCTGTGACCCTAATACCGCGAAATTGGTTCCCATTTCGGAGGGTATGAATTAATGATAGTTTAGGTTCTGTATCATTTGTGTTTTTTTATGATATCGAAATAAAAATGGTCACTTATTTGAAAGTTTTATAACTATATCAATAAAATTAGGTTAATCAAACATTTAAATCGCAAAGCCATGTTTGGTTACAAAGTAACTAATAATAATTAATAACAAATCAATCACATTACGATAGGATTTGAATAAATTTTACCGTTATATTTGATGCCAAAAATCAGAAACACGGTACCCTAAATTAGTTATTTCATTACGCTGTCACTCGGTAGTGGGTAATATTATAGGAACCTAGCTCCGACTCTTACTAATCATGAATAAGTCGGAATTAGGTTCCCATTATATCCTTTTACCGAGGGTTATCTTTGTATGCCATCGGTAATAAGTTCAATTAACATTTCTATAAATCCTAATGAAAAAAATAAATAAGAAGTAGTCACTTTTTTTAAATAAATCGAAAATATGTATTTCGATTCGCTTATAAAACCAAACTCATAAAAGTGGGAAGTGAATCTTTGATTATATCTATATATTTAAACGACTTAATAATTTAAGGGTGTCTATAGAAACCACTGATAAAAGGGTCAATTTCAAAAAAATTTTACGTTATTAAGGCGTACTTAAGAAAAAGTTAAAAAACGTTCCTCTGTGTTACGAAAATAAGCAACACACTGATGTGCCTTATGGCTTCAATTAATAAGGTATATAATTGTAGGGCTAATTTTCGTAACACAGAGGAACTTTTAAAACTTTTTCTTAACAACGTCTTAATTACGTACAATTTTTTTGAAATTCACCCATAATGCTTAAGTCTTAATCAAAAGTTAAGGCTTTTTTGTATATATTTTCATACCATGGATATAGCTCTTTAGCTGCTAAGATAGATAAAGATACACAACCAATTTAGATATTTAATCGACAATAAATGTAAAAAATAATGCCAACGTATTACCGTAGTATAGCTCGGAATTAGGAGCCACAGGGAAAAATGGATCCAAATACCGAGGTATTTTATATTCTATTTTTTACGTATTCCCAAACAAAATATCAGAAAAATTGTACTTCGAAGTTGCAAACGAATCTATAATAAATCTTTCAGAAAACATAGCCATTAGTCATTTCTATTAGTCCTCCTCTGCTGCACTGGGAGTGAAGAAATAGCATAGAATGCGTGCAGATGCTTATCATCCTGGCATGTCGTAAAAGTCGATTAAGGGACGGGTCCTCTCCAACATGGTGGACTATCTGTATGGGCGATGGGCTGATCACCTGTCACCATATGGTTCATCATACCATCTTAGGACTAATTGATCGAACGTGGCCACAAGTAGTCTTGTGGCTCTGCCCACCCCACTAGGGATTTTTGGCGTGATAATATGTATGTATGTATGTATTACTATTATTACAAAAATCGTTAAATAAGATGCGACTTCACTTACGTGTGGCCCAACGTGTTTGTATGGGACAATCTGCTCCTGCGCCGCCGTTGCCGGAACTTACGAGTTGCGAGTCGTTTGCTTGATGCATTCGCACCGGCGCCAATAAATCCGATAAACATCTAAGTATGCTTTGGTTGTGTGAAAAAAGATTGTTTATAAGTCAATCCATTTCCTAATAAAACATGTATTTAAAAACACCACGATAATGGTTGCCGATTTTGATGAGGTCGTTAATAGGTGCCTTTACCATAACATCCAAAAAGATTAGAATAAAAAAAATATTTGTCACTAGCCGTGAGCATGAAACTGTCTGGGGGCTTTATTAGTGTCCATTATATTTGTATTTATAATTATTAATTCTAGTTAACTAAGTAAAATAATAGGCCAGGCGATGGGTTACAAAAGGTCAAGGAAATGTTCTAATTTAGTACTATTGTACTATTCAGCGTCCTAATTAAAATACAGTACGATTAAAATCAGTTAACGATTCGACTTTTCTTGGCTATTATCGGCTAAAGCCGGAGACGAAAAAGACACAAGTTACATTGCTGCGATTTCTTTTAGGTAACATTCAACTTAAAGTATCGTAAACGCAATGTATATCACCTGCCACGATGAGATGACTTACCAGTAGACCTAAGCAGTTTACAGAAGCGAAATGAATGTGCATTATTTATTGATGAATATAAATGTACCTATAATATAAAATAAAATAAAACATGATTCTTTATTAATCAATAGTTAGTGTTTTACGTAATGTAACAGTACGACATTTGCCATGCGTGACGTACTGTCAAAAAAATTGTCACTAATTATTTTTCTTATTTCAATATAAAGGTTGTGTTACGTTAGAGCTATTAGGAGGTTTTGTTGCTCATATCCATCTGTTGTATTGTGTTTAATAAGATAACGGGTAAATATTTTAAGGTCACATCTGTAATTTGATATACTCTATGTGAGAAACGAGGGATATCGACAATAACCGAGGATGGCCGAATGGTGAACTTAATTGAATAGTACTGTACCAAGTTTGCGCCCTTGAGTGACTGCCGCTCGCGCCGCCGTATTGGAAAATAGTACTGAAAACCATTTGCTGAGCTTGCTAACTCGTGAACTATTCATCTCATCGAAAATGTTTCATACAAAAAATGCAGGAAATATTATGGTCTATAATTTTGTAATAGCTATATTTAACCTAGGTGGTGCTAGAGATAAGATATTCTCGAAAAAATATTTATCAGTATCATTTTTCCAATATGGCGGCACGGGAGGGTTGCTCAAGGTCGGTAACTCGGAATATTAATTAGGAAACTGAACTGTATAAATGTACTAAATAAGAACGCTCCTTTTGTAGCAAAAGCACCCTTTCTTGAAGGGGGCTAGCACGACATGCCCGCGAGTTTGTCGCTCATTGTCAAATGACTAGCGGGCAGGTCGTGCTAGACGTGCAATGCCTGGCCCACAAGCGCCTCTATTCGGGAACGCTAAGTAATTCTGTAGCGACTCACAAGCGAGATTTCTCATCCCACTCTTCCGCATGACGCGTAATACGTAAGAGCGAGATGAGAAATCTCGCTCGCGAATCGCTACAGAATCACTTAGCGTTCCCGAATAGAGGTGAAGTGTACTTTCAATATCGCTAGTATCCTTGTACTTTGTGGTCGTGTTTGATAATATTTATATACATTCATATTAATATCTAGTACACTGACCCGTCTGACACATACATATATTGCTACTTGATCTTTATATATAGTACGGCGGACCGATATCTAAGTACGGCCTAATGATGACGAACCTGCAGTACGTGTCACCGGAGAGGTGCAGTAAGGTGCACGGCCTCAAGCTAACATCGGACATGTTCTGCCTGTATGGGGATGGCAAACGAGACACCTGCAAGGGGGACTCTGGCGGGGGTATTGAGTGGAAAGAGTGAGGACAACAATTAGGACTTTAACTATATTGACTAAATGCTATTTATTGATAATCTGCGGTATAAAAAACATCTTTTTTTCATATTTTTATTTGAAAATCTAAAAGCCATAGCAGTTACTTAATTTCTCGAGGCAAATCATCTTACACCGTTTGCACTGCTTGTTTGTCAGGTATAAATAAATTGAAGATGAAATATTCCTTTTTAAGATTTTTAAGTTAAACAGCTTTAACAATACATACTAAAAATATCGAATACATAGGTAGTTCATATTTCAGTACATTATTCCGCAAAAAGCCTTATTAGCCTGTTATTTTTAAACCAATGAACGTAATAATGATTTTTGAATCAAGTCGATATCGTGACAGTGGTGGCTTGCTTGGCTGGCTTAGAATTGATTGCATCTTAAGTGACCGCATCAAATAGCAGCATTTAAGTTCAGAGCGTCATGACGACAGAAAGATTCGTCTTCAGCAGTTTATAAGAAACTAGCGACCCGCCCCGGCTTCGCACGGTAAAAGTCAAACAATTATTACGCGAACGGTTTCTTTGTTTGTTAAATTGTAAATTTTTCATTTTTTTAGTTATTATCATATTTGATTTAACGACACACATTTACTACATCAAGTAACAATAGCATAATGCCAATTGCTCATCACCCTTAACATTTTGTTAAGTCCTGTCCCTGTAAGTTTGCTGTCCAAGATAGACGTCAATTGTTGAGGAGTTCTCCTGGTTCTTCACCACCGGTTCTATTTTACCACATGAATTTTTATGAACATAAGTTGCTTCCCAACCTTATACAGAAATCTAATCACCACCCGTGAAATACTTATAATTGAGGAGTTCCGGTGGTCATCATCAGTTCCCCTTCACCAAATAATGTTTTTGAAACGCAACTGCTTGAGTTATGAAAGAAAATATCAAAATTTCTATATGCGTTCCTATAATATTTGAGGAGTTCCTTCGATTCCTTATAGATCCTCTCATCAGACCTCGATTTTAATCACAACGGAACCAATTTGGAGAAGTACCCTATCGTTTAAAAAAAGAATTATGCAAATCGGTCCAGCCATCTCCGAGTAATCGGTGAACATACATATTTAAAAAAAAGCAACAAATGTACGCGTCGAATTGAGAACATCCTCCTTCGGTTTTTAGAAGTCGTTTAAAAAAAAAAAACAAATGGATCAAGCGAGTCTCAACATGGTCGAATTGATATTTCCGCGCGCATTAATGTTTTGCGATAACTCCTAAGATATTCATTTTAATTATATGCTGTAAAAGCTTATAATAATGTGCATGAAATGCTTAATGTAACTATCGTATTTAAGTTGATAAGGATTAATACTTAGTCTGTCTAAATAGCTTTCCAATTACCGCATTGTACGTGACCTTTTTTTTTTAGAAGATAAATGGGTATAGTATGTTATCCTTAAAAGATAGACATATGCCATCCCGGACTTTTTTGTAGATCTATAAAAGATAAATATCCCACCATGTATTGTTTTGTTATATCTCAAAAGGATTAGGCAGCGTTTTCGATGAAAGCTCCCAGGCGGCATGAATTTTTCCGACTCTTCCAACAATTCTCGTTTTATTTCAACCAATTTACACAAAACCTTGACAAATTATATACCTAACCTTCCCCATGAATCACTGTATCTATTAGTGAAAACTGCATGAAAATCCGTGCAGTGGTTTTTGAGATTAGCGGTAACAGACAGACAGACAGACAGACAGACAGACGCGGCGGGCAACTTTGTTTTATAATATGTAAGGAAGTTGTCTAAGTGCCCAGGCTCGCTTATAGTCAGTTTCAGATAGGATGGTATCGCTGACAGGTGACACTTGACGTGCATGTGACATCTGAAGTGATAATGTAGCCGTGCAGAATCAAGACAATTTTTAAACGGTTATTGACGAAAGTGGCCGTCGACAGGCGGGCGGTCGATCTGCATGCGCTGATCATTCAGCCCAGTTCCCCAAGGTTGGAGCCGAGGGTTACTATCGCGGTGGCACTCCCATCCAGCATGGATCCCATCTTCTTGTTTTCTAGCAGAACATAAGTACATCTGCAGGTTCAAGCTACTAATCTCGGTTACATCTATTTTATCTTCCCCGAAAATGTCATATCTCAGTGACGAGTACATGACACAATCGGCTAGGAGATGTTTGCTAGTCTCTTCCTCCCCACAGTGTGGGCAGAGAGGATCCGATCTTACCCAAATTACTGATAGATGTCTATTTAGTGGGCAGTGGCCTGTGATTGGCCCTGTCAATATACTGAGGTTATATTTACCAAGCTTTACTAGATACCTGGTCCTTTTTTGGCTTACTCTCCTTATCATGAGTTTTGCTTGTCTGCATGCCTAAGCAGTTCTTCATTCTTCATTGTTTTTTACTCAATGTATCTTGAGATGACTCCTTTTGTAACTATGGCTGAAATTGGTAGGGCCGGTTCGGTTCCCAGAAATTCTTGGTCGGCTCCGGCTCTTGCCAGTTCGTGTGCCTTATCATTGCCCTGTTGTCCGCTATGTCCTGGTATCCATGCTAGTGTGACTGTAGCCTCTCATCCAAGGTTGTTTAGCTCAGCTTTGCACTCTTGTACCAGCGACGATGCAGTGCTGTGTTTGTTTAGCGCCTTGAGCGCCGCTTGACTGTCTGAGTAAATAGTTATATTCTCCTCCGGTCTGCTTTTGTCATATAGGATAGTCTGCGCGCATTTCATAATGGCCCACACTTCCGCTTAAAACACGTTTGTGAATTTTCCCAAGGGTGTTACAATACTCTTTTCAATTTCAGGTATGTAAATCCCTGCACCAGCCAGTTTCGTTGAGGACTTCCACGAGCCATCCGTGTAGCACGTAACTGTTGGGGGTCAAACGGAAGGCGATGGCAATTTTTTTTTCTCATGTTCACGTGACTAGTTAGCTGACGGTCTTTCCACCGCGATAGAGCCAGCTGACGATTTGATTTGTTCATAATAGCATATTAACTATCATCTTACAAAAGATCTCTCGGGAGGCGATCGCAAAAAAAAAAAACTAGTTTTGACGTTACTGCTGCTCAACCCACCCACTAAGCCGCAGTTGACGTTCACGAGGCTTCATGATACAACTCTCTAGTCATTGTACCAGTTATCGGCCGGGAAGTTATTGGTCATGAGAATCTGTTGCTGGCTCGCGGACCACTAGGCAACCTTTATTTAAATTGATTCATCTTTATAAAGGTGCATCCACATCTGACGAACGTACTGTGCGCTATGTGCACGATGATTTTAGCGAGCTAGCCCATGGCATTTTATCTATAACGAAGACCGCTCATTGAAAAAAAAATTGTAGGCGACAAAATCTTTGTCTAGTTCATACATTTATCAAAGTTTTGCATTTCCCCAGGATGATAGTGGGGGTGGTGTCCCACGGCGACGGATGCGCGAAGAAAGACAAGCCGAGCGTGTACTCTAACGTCTGGTATTTCCGAAATTGGATAGAGAATAAGATAGAATTATTCTTAGAAATTTATTGCAAGAGCACGCCCGAAGAACTCTTAAAATTGAGCAATAAAACCAAGAAAAAAGGTAAAAACGGATAGTTACATGTAAAAATACAAAATAATTTTGTACCTCATTTATCATCAATCTTTATTTTTACCAAGTACTAAATAAAGTCAGGGAATGGATGAAATATACAACTTATTATTTTCTGTTATAGACTATTCTTCGCTTTCAATTTCATACTCCTTAACTAAGATGGGCTCATCGTTTGGTTGGCAGTACTTATGCAGGAACTTTACCGTGTTTATTTGAATCCACCTGAAAAAATTAAGTAATTAAAGAATAAAATTATTTGACCTATATGCTAACGTGAAATGGGATGAAATATTTTTTCGTCTTTAGCACATCATTAGCTCTTTTAACGTCCGGCATATTTGATGACTTTGTTTCTCTGCGAGTCGGTCAGTCCATATAGCGACGTATACATATACATACATATTATCACGCCCGAAATCCCTAATGGGGTGGGCACAGCCACAAGACTACTTGTGGCCACGTTCGATGAATTAGTCCTAAGATGGTATGATGAACCGTATGGTGACAGGTGATCAGCCCATCGCCCATACAGATAGTCCACCATGTTGGAGAGGACCCGTCCCTTAGTCGACTTTTACGACATGCCAGGATGATAAGCATCTGCACGCATTCTATGCTATTTCTTCACTCCCAGTGCAGCAGAGGAGAGAGTGCGTATGTAGGCTCCGATATTCAGTGTTTTATTTTTTGGAAGGCAGTGTGCCGGAGGTGGTTCTTAGGAAAGTAATCTTGTTTATAATTCATCAACATTTTTTATAAATAATTGTTCAAAACTTCATTTCAGGGGTCGTATTATTAGCTCTTAATTCCAGGTAGTTTCCGCCGTACACTGAGCTGCCTGGAATAATAATATTATGAGCGCGATAAAGATGCCGCGATGATGCTTTAGCGCGCTCATAATACGAATTTTCCAGGCAGCTCAGTTTACGGCGGAAACTGCCTGGAATTAAGAGCTCATAATACGACCCCTGCTGTTTAATAATTTGAGGGTCTGATGGATGACTGACGATGACCGAATAATGACCATAATGACCATTACGGACAATGATCACCTACTATATTGGTCTTATAAATGTAATCATCAAGTCAAGCAGGTAAAACATTAAATAATAAGCACACATGGCATATCGTGGGTTAATAAGCGAGTTAATAAGTGCAGAGAAACAAAAAGTTTTTTGAATGATATGGTTATTGAAACCGCTTGTCGTTGACTTGGTCTTGACCTGAACTTCAATGTTGAGGATGGGACCTTTTTGAAACAATAAATATTCAAGGAACCTACTTGTGAAAGTACGACACGTTGGTGAAAATTGCAACATAGCCAACGTCAGCTCTGGTGGTGGCAAAGGATGCGATGCCGACCAGAAGAGTTCTGCTAAAAACGGCAGGACCTCCGTTGTCCGTCAGGCGACTACCCTAAAATGAAACGTCCTACTCCAGTTTAATTGTTACGTCGGTACAAGTGGGCACAGGCCGCCTCCTTTCGTAGTGAGACGGACTGGGCGGTATAGTCCCTACGCAGGCGCAATACGGATTGCTGACTTCTTTCATTTATTTGGTTCAACAAACAAACCACTACACAGATATATATAGATTATTTTTACATTATATCTTAAATTATGTGTGACCAACACCGTTAACCATTGTGCTTATTTTAATATACATACATACATATGAATGAATGAATCGTTTATTCACAAGACATATGGTACATTAGATCTTAGATTAGTTACATTGTGACCCTTGATATGTTTCGCCATGAGGCATGTGAAAGTTAAAGTACCTAATACTAAACATTTTAGGAAATACTAATTAAATATACTATAATTTTAATTTTTAGCTGCTCATGTGAATGTCTTATAGTTAGTTACTTATTATTATTTACAATGTTATAAGATTGAGAATAAAATATCACTATTATTTAACATGCTATGTCAAATCGTTCTTACTTTAATATAAATTTATGGTTAAAATATTCGTCAATACTATAAAAACAGTTAGTACATAATAATTTATAAAGCTTAGATTTAAATTCAGAAATGGATAGTGTTTTAAATGTCACAGGTATCTTATTAAATATTTTTATACACATAATATACATACATACACATCACGCCCGAAATCCCTAATGGGGTGGGCAGAGCCACAATACTACTTGTGGCCACGTTCGATTAATTAGTCCTAAGATGGTATGATGATGATGGTATTATTTTAATATACGGTATTTAATTACGGTAGGTACTCTAATTTGAAATACAGTTCAAGGGTTGAAGAGTTGAAGGGTTGGCTTTCATTTTCGTGCTTGTGGCTGACACAGATGCAAACAAACATACATACACTTCCACTCATGCACGCACGCACACACACACAAAGACAAAATTTAGTTTTTTATGAGGACGGAGAGGACAGATTCCTTTCAGATATCCTTTCCAATATTAACTTTTTGTACGAATGTGCATTACACGTAAATATGTCCGTTTTAAAGAATAGTTTGTTATAATTGTCTACTTGTCTACGCAGAGGAGCGCGCGCTCCCGCGTGTGTGCGGCAGCGGCCAGTCAAACAGCTGGTGCGGGCTGGTCGTTGAATTACTATGCATATTTCCTTAAGATGTTTTCCTTCAGGCAAATGTTGGTGACAAATATCAAATTCAATTCCGCACATGAGATCCGAAAATCGCAGAGGTGAGAGCCTGGATTTTAAGCAGCGACCCACTGTACGTGAGACCTCGCGTCAGACTACTAGGCTACCGCTGCATGGTGCATATTGAAACCAAATCGAAAGTGTGTTCGCTAAATTTAAAAGTAGCTAATCTTGAAATAAGAGATGTCAAACTGGATTTCGACAGCTTGGTGCCGTACTAAATCGAATTCGACGTTTCTTATTTTAAGTTTAGGGAATTTCAAATTTAGGCGACACCGTTTCGTATTGGACCCACTACATAAAGAAGGCTCGGGCTGTTCGCATTTGATTAGTTTTCTGCTACTTCTCTTGAACTTAGGGGGAAGCTTATGTCCAACATTGGACATCTTTTTTTGCTAAAAGGCAGGCAGACCTACAGTGGGACAGTTCACGCTGATAAATAATTAATATCAATAGAGCTAACAGCGAAGAGCTGCCGACCTTGGCAATATTGCGGCGATTCAAAGATGAGCCAGTGAAGTACATTTACCACGGCAAGTGAAGAATCAGGCAGGACGTTAGGGGTGCAAGAATGTATCTACCTATTATTTGCATTTAACCCAATATCAGTTCAGGAAACAATCAGGCACCTCATTCGGGAACGCTAAGTGATTCTGTAGCGACTCATAAGCCAGATTTCTCATTCCACTCTTCCGCACGACGCGTAATGCGTAAGAGCGAGATGAGAAATCTGGCTTACGAGTCGCTACAGAATCACTTAGCGTTCCCGAATGAGGCGCCTGTTCAGCTTAACAGTTTTTATTTATCTTGGAAAACGGTCCAAGATAAATAAAACTTTTCTTCTTGAATTCGAATTTATTTCAAAAATGGAACATCGAAAAATCGAGTTTTCTGTAACTTGATCACATTAATTTTTAACCGAATTAAAAAAGAAGGAGGTTATCAATTCAACCCGTATATATTTATTTTTATAGTTGTTCTCGCAAAACTTTTTACCTCGTGAACCGATTTCGATGATTATTTTTTGAAAGGAAGGTCATAGTTCAGAAATGGTCCCATAGAAAAATTGGTGGGATCTGATGATGGGATCGGACGGAACTCCTTAAATTTTGTAAGCAAACATAATATCGTTTTTGCCATTTTTTAAGATAACTGATAATATATTTGTACAAGAACAGCATTATTTGGTCAAACGGGGTGATGATGGAGACCATGGATTGCTATCATGGAACTCTTAAATGATAGACAGTTAACGGATAATGATGACATTTTCTTGCTCCGTTGCTAAGCAACTTACTGTCATTAAATTACATCTGGTAAATTGGAACTGATGTCGGGCTCTGGAAAGAACCCGCGGTTAACCGCAGGTGCAGCCTTGGTCTGAACACAAAATAATATATTCTGTCCTGCTAAGCCGAAAAGCGCTATCTCAATCAGAGTAAGTTTTGAGTAATTGACTTAATGACAATTTACAAAAGGTCGATTTCTTCAAACATACTCTGATTGAGATATCGCTTTTCGGCTTAGCAGGGCAGTATTTTAGTCCGTCTTCGAAAAGCTTATAATGAAGCACTTTTAGAGCATGAGAATTTAAATATACAAAATAGTTATATCGAGGTAGTCGTTGACAAAACGATCAAAAATAATTAAGGGCTTTGCCCATGACTGTCTCTTAGTGAAATAAAAAAAAAATGTAGAAAACTCCAATAAAACTCACAGGGGTGTATCTCCCACAAAACATAGAGTTAGTGATTAAATTGCCATAGCTTGTTATACATTCGTCTCTATCCATCACTATCATAGTTGTCCATATTAGTTTTTTTACTTTGCGGGTCGGTGAGTCCTGAAATTAATAAAAATACATATTAGATATACAGACAGAATCTTGGTCTCAACAGAAAATGGCTAAGAAGACTCGTAGAAAGTGATCTAGCCTAAGAAAAATAGTGCATGTGCAGTAATTAGTCAAGCATTGCTAAAATTACGATTGGCACGAGCAAACAAAACGCCGTTTTGTTAAATGTGTATGAACAATACAGACATTACCACTACACATGCAATAATTTCGTTTTTCTATTCATTGTTCGTACCAAAGACTATTGTTCGTACCTACACCTTAAAATTTTATTGAGAGCGCCATCTTTCTCAAAATGTATACAACATTTGTCAACGAAGGCGGCTAGGCATAAAACATGCTTGCTTGGCTATTGTGCAAAAGGTGTTGCAAAGGTGGCCAGGTCGTTATTTATATTGACGCCAGATACCGTTAAGAGGTTCTTCGAAATTAGTCTTACAATTAGTCTATTAGTCAATGAGAAGTTTAACCCTGACACTACTTCCTCCTGTCGCGAAATATTGTAGTATGATTAAGTAGTGTATAGAAGATAGTTTCAAATAATCCAAAATGTGCCAACTAGCACATTTGGGTTATTTGATTAACATACTGTATATTTGGGTTATTTGATTAACATACTGTATATAGGTACCCCACCTAGTCATACTGCAAAAATGTATGGAACGCGGAATTAGTGTCAGGGTCTCCCTAAAAAATTAATCCCCATTGACAGCCTAAGGGACGAATAAAGCAAGAAGACTTCTAATCGCCATACATTGAAGCGTATGTTCGAATTTAATCGCGACTTATTTAAATTGCGCCTCCTATATGTTCTAACCATTAGGTACATTTCAAATGACTATTATAAATGAGCCTGATCCGGCTGATGATGCCGCGCGGGCGATCTCCCAACTATATGGTTTATCTATAAGATGACATATTCTGCTGGTGAAATAATTATATGTTAAGTGCACACAGTTACTGCACTGTCGAATGGGCGTCTATGCTTGATCTTTTTTTAAATATTTTGTGTTAAGGTGGGTCATACCTCGCTACCCCACCCTGACACCGCAAAGTCGGTGCCTCCGCGCAGTGAGATCTTAGGCTCCACAAGAACGATCTTCTTCACTTTCGTGGTAAAGTCTACGTGATCCTGCAAACATAAGAACCGGAAAGGAGAATAGAAGAATATTGTAGGACCTACTGTGTGGAGCGTTGTGTCTTCTCCTAGGGTTTGATAGGGTATAATGGTGTGCGGTGCTGCTATGTTTTAAAAGCAAAATCATGACAGCTCACTGCAGCTTTGTAGTGTTCTGTTACATATTTGTTGGATAACGTAGTGAAAATATACATTAAATGTTTGTGTAAACAGTTATAGCTTTGGTTATAGCATGATTTTAAAATACCGAAACATGTGAGTATCGACTTAACAATATACAACAGAATCGGGCAAAATGCCAATGTAAATGAGACGAATGATAACCACTTTCTCCACTGTTTTGAAAATGCAGCAGTGGTTTTTCTTACAGAGAAATTGATGCTCTTTCGGATGAGCTTTGGTTTTTTTAGGAAATCGATCATACTAGATACCTAGGTACGGGGCGTCTCTTATCAGGCTGCTGCCACTGATAGAGCCAATCAGGGGGGCTTGCAGCACTGCATTATCGTATACTCCTACGTCCTACCCCTCCCCTATTTCGAGGAATAAACGAAACTTGGAAATCTTATCATACAAGGAATCGTTTTTTTTTTAAGTAACGCCGCCAGAATTTTTGCGTTGCAGCATCTCCATTTCGTGTTCCCCCGTTAATGACGTGACTAATTATATATATGGCATCTGGTAATCTTATTATACTAGATTTAGTGTCATGGGCTCTCCTACTATGGTTGGTTCGTGTCGCCTTTACTTGAGCAAAATGCTTAAATTGACCTGGCACGCCTCCAAACACCGTCGCAGTGGCGTGGCGATCGTTATACATACACACAAGGATCCCGTAAAACGTAAAATTGCCAGTTTGTAGTGTGAAAGATTGTTACAATCGAAATTAAAACAAAATTTCAAATTAAGCGGGATAAGCTATCCCCGGTAATTTTGATTTTAAATTAAGATTTCAATTTTTATTTGATTTGTATAGTTTGCCAACATGGAAGTTTCAACATCTATTAGACTTTTCACTAGCACTATCTGGTGGCGAGTACTAGGATGAAAAATAAATGTTATTTTTACCCGACTGCGCCAGAAGGAGGGTAATAATTTTCGAATGTGTGTATGTATGTATGTATGTCTATTTATTTGCACGTCTACGCTGTTTACGCTACGGTTTTGATGGATTTTAACATAATACTTATTATGAGGTGACGTTATATTCGTCTTAACTGTGGGAGTGACATAGGGTATACTGTTTAACTAAAAGTATGTTAATAAAAATAATATAATGATATTATTATTAAAAATCCGACTCCATAACCTTTACAAAGAAAGAAACAAGAAATAATAAATAATTTATTATTTTTACCTCAAGTACCAACAATGCAATATCGTTATCCAGTTCGCTTCTGTATTGGAAATATTCATGTATTTTCAATTGCACCACTGGTATTAGTTGTCTACATAGGAAAACAAGTAATTATTTTATCGTCTTCAATATTGTGTAATTTATTAGTCGCCGAAATTAAAATATAAGTGCGATTCTTTACCGATTTATCATGTTCAGTTCCTACCACGATAAAAAACATGCCTTGCTCCAAGAAATTTTGCTCAGTGACACTTGCACATTTTGCTCTAATTTCTAATGCCCCAGAGGTCAAAATCGTAGTAAAGCTTAGACTTCTGTCAATCCTTGTGCATCTACGCTGAGTCATACATAAGTTTATATAAAACGACGTGCAAAGTCTGCTTACCCTTCAAGGTCTGTGATTGAGTCGCTTCCAATTTTAACATATGCCTTCACTTTTGGGGTCTCGAAGCAACTGGCAACCGTGACAACAGTCCTGCTCCCGATGAGAGCGCCAGAGCAGAACAATCTCGAGTAGAACACGAGCACGTGATATGGTATGGAGGCTATATCGACTCTGGACATTTGATGAGTAGACGGTTCAAAATCGGAACGTTCCTTTGGTGACTCAGGCAGGTAGCGGTATGCGCGTGTATAATGAAATAACACGAGATAACATATGCTGAAAAGAACGTATCGAACCGTCAATAGTAGTTTATGCAACGGTTGCATAATGATAGGCCTTAAAACACTAGTGCGGTTTTCATGAAACGAGCTTTAGCGAGTTTCATAATAAGATCGCACGTGTATTTTAAGGCCAAATTATGCAGAGTTGCATACATAACTTTATCTACACACATATTATAAATCCTCCATGATGTGTTCAGAAACAATATTTTCTGGCAACAAGATATTTGTTGCAATCGTGGCTGCATATTTCCGATATCCGGCGCATTTTCACATCACACACACTCCGAGAAGACTACTATTCATATTTTCAACTAAAATGTAAATTACAAACAACTTTTTCTATTCAATTCAACAACAATTCTACTTTCGTTCAGCAAAACACCAACATAATGGCGGCAATTCGATCCTCCGTCAAGACCATTTTTTTAAAAATCATAGACAAACGAATGAAGTCTCTATTCTCATGTCACTCGAAATCAAATGTTGTTCAGTTTATATTAAAAAAACATACTGAATTGACGTTTCGTATCAATAACTGTTTTAATATCTATGGATACTAGAATAGAGACCCACTTGAGTTATGACAGCTGTTCCAAATTTAATCTCATTTCTAAACTAAAAACGATACGGGAATAACATTGCAGCACTCGTTTTACCTAATTGGTTGTCAAAATGGTGGTCATTTCCTACGGTTTTTGATTCCACTATGGAGGTTTTATAATATGGGTGTAGATAAAGTAAGTAACGCTTTTATTTACAGAGAGGAAGAAACATTTTACTCGTGCATGCGTTTTATAAAATGTGCATTGCGGGTGTATTAGGTACTCCATTTAGCATCTTATTGTAATTCTCCACAACAGTGATGATTGCCGCCATTAACGATAACATAGCGACGTTTTGGGTATTTTTCAATTCAGGACTTACCTGTTAGCTCTCTTCAAATACATCATTAGAATTAAATTTGTTTTGGGTACTCACAAAGTCATTTCGGCGAACTATGACAGAAATTTGAATACTTGAGTTAATTCAGATGCGGAGGGCGAGTCCGCATAATAGCAAATGTTCCGAAGAGCGTCGCTTGTTAGTGCCGGGATCTGCGACTCACTTGTAATAACTCGAGTGCGATAAACAAAGCGAGGCTGCCATCAAAGCGATAAAGCGGACTCGTATTTGCGAGTAAAATTTGCAATCATACTTCGCCGGTCCGAATAGCCGATACGATGTTATTACCATTTTCGTATAAGAATTTTGTATAGTAGCGAAAGATAAGCTGAACGGTTTGGCGGTAAACGTTAATACTCCAAGGTATATATATATATATATACTCATAGTATCTGGGAATCTCTCTGTGAAAATTGCCAAGGAGGGTTCGATATTGCAATTCTTATAGCTTGGCCGGTACAACAATATGTTATTTCGTAAAGGCTGTCGCAGTGGTTACGCATGCGAGGCGCTTTTTTTCACTTTCGATTTGCATTTTGGTCACGTCTCGAAGGGAAGTCGCAAAAATGGACTCACTTTACGGGTGTTATCTTGCGCCGTTTTATGTGACAAAAGCTCCATTATCAGTCAGTATTGATGTACATATTTTCAGCTAAATATTATATTATTGCGTAATTTTTTTGAGTAGGTTTGCTGCTGCTTGCGAAGCAAAAAGGGAGAAGAAAGGGGGGAGGTAAGCCTGGCTACTAGAGGGTTTTAAGTTTCCGAATTACGTGTAATAGACCCTCAGGGCTTTAATGTTCGTGAATAGAGTTACCTTCTTACTAACATGAATAGAATTACTCGCTGAAGATGTTTCATCTATAAGTACCCAATCCAATATAAGCTTTTAAATTAGCAGTGGTCATGTATATGGCCAGGCATGTTTAGCTAAAAGTGCAAAGTTCTTATAAGTTAATTTTTTTATTGAGAAATTAAAGTGAACAGTCTTCAAAACTCTGGGTACCTAGGCATGACTTTGTCTGACAATGTCAGGCTTGAGTCGAGTTCCAGACGCTCTCAGCTTAAAATTCTCAATTCAAATATCGATAAATCAAGGGAGACTGCTTTAATATTCGATTAAGAACCAATAACAATGGCTAGCGGAAAGGTGTTACTAAACTACAAAATGAAACTTTGAAAGCCATGCAGGCAGGTAAACTTTAATACAATAATCCTACTTTACTTCATAATAATAAAAAATATATATACAAAAATACATACAATACACTTTATTAAACACCACAGAAAGAACAGAAAAACACTAACATAAAGTTAGGCAACAATTGGCGGTATAACGCTAAATAGCGCTCTCTTTCAGACAACCACATCCGTAATTTAGTTTCGTTACGTTTATTTATGGATAATTCAATAAAAGGTTTCTCAACCGACGCCTGAATGTTTCGTTTGGTGATTCCAGCTTAAAATCAGTGGGAAGATGGCCGTACGTAATAAGTCAAACCGATAACACGCAGATTCTTCCTCGCAAGTTCCATGCGACGGGTGACAGTCCTCACAACCCAGTATGGCAGAGCTGCTTGCTGAGATTATTTTTAACACATTGAAATGAAATAAGGAGGTTGCGAGAAGTATTTGTAAAAAACCATCTTAATCTTAACCAACCCACAATACAGATGCAGATTTTTTGTAGTGGTAGAGCCAAACAGTAATCTTCACGAGATGATTACTGTTCGAATGGGCCGGCACGAACGGGGTAGTACCACACTCTCACAAAATATCGGCGTAAAGTAATAGCTTGCGATTGCATTTCGTACGGTGAGTGACGAGATCCGGAGGCTTATTCCCTCATCCCCATCCTATCCCCATTCCCCATCCTCCCTAGACTAGCAACGCATTGGCAGCACCTCTATGGTGTTGCAGAGATGTCCATGGGCGGCGGTGACCACTTTCCATCAGGTGGGCCGTCTGCCTGTTTGACAGCCTACTCCTTTCTCTAAGGGTCGGCTACGCATCCGTGATTCCCCTGGTGTTGCGGGTGTCCATGGGCGGCGGTGATTGCTTACCATCAGGTAACCCGCTTGCTCGTTTGCCCCCCTCTTACTATAAAAAAGATGCACTTAAACGGGATTATACGCTGAAGGGCAGAAGTCATATTAACAAACCAGTGCATTTTGTCGTTTATGCGAATGTGTGAAATAATTTACAATATGCAATAAAAATTCCACACAAACACAGAAGCCGTTAGAAAAACGCTAAGTTTTGATTTTCATCAGGAAAATATTTGTCATGATCTATCAGGATGAATTAAGAGGGCGCCGACCGTCCAGTGCCGCCCTCATCACTGTTATTGTGTTTTCTATTAAAGGAAAGTATTTTATTAAAATTGAAGCCGTAGAAGTTGTTACGCAACTTAATACACAACGTATATGCTATGTAATATAGCTTTGCAAAGTATAACCATCATCTAATCAATTTAATAGAAAATAGTGGCCGCTATTTTCTGTTAAAATGATGACGTACCGTTTATACTTTGTAAAGCTATATCACATAGCATATAAATTGAGTATTAAACGGCGCAACAACTTATATGGGTTCGATTTTGATAAAATACTTTAGTTTAATAGAAAACACAAACAGTGGTGAGGGCGCCACTGGACGGTCGGCGCCCTCTTAAGGATGCGGCTGACGCAAACAGAAGGATCGAGGCCCCGTACGTGGGATAAGGAGACGCCGAAAATTAGGTATCACCCATCAAAGTATTCGTCCTCAAATTGGTTTTAGTGAATGTTTAATAAATATTAATGGCAAGTGTTTACCATTAGCTACTAATGTATCGTGCGTTTTAGCTCAAGATTTACATTATTTATCGAGTATTTAAGCCAAAAATTGCTTAAGTTCGCGCTCATGCTTATTTATTTGTCCCCAGGTCCAGTAGCTATATTGTATTTACTTATTTGATTGAATAATCAATCAACGCTCAGCTCAGACCACGAAACTAGAAATCAGAGATGTAAAATGTGTTTTTTTAATAGGGTACACAAAAGTCCCGAGCTGCTGCTAATTTATTTAAATTGGTCATACCAAATAATATAAATAGTAACAGCCACACGATTAGCCATCACTAAAATACATATCAATAGAGAAATAATATATTTTGATCAGTAGTGTAAAAAATAAGTATAAAAGGTGGCTCGAATTAATCTATACTTTCCTTTCCTGACGATTATTTTAAATTAAACCAAATAAATGTTTTTATTGATAAAGTTGGTATATAAATTACATATTTTGGGTATTACAATTGTAACTTATTTAATATTGAAACTGTTGGAATTTTTTCCAAAATGTTTCACATTGACCAAAAATTGTGGTCGATTTAATGAAAAAAGTTACGGCGAAATACGCAAAACGTTGAGGCCAGTCATGTGATTCTCTAACGAGCGCAGCGGCTGATTAGCGACGAGGGAATCATTCAAATTTGAACCGAATGACTTTATCCTTACAGTCTAAATTGAAAGTTTCGTTTATCCGCTGATCAGCCGCTGCGAACGCTAGAAAATCACACCACAATTTAGCCTCCCAAAAGGTTCACTGCATTTGCTACAGCAGAATATTTCAATGCCAATTTAAAATACATGTCAGTTTTAAGTATTAATTAAATAAGAAAGTCCCTATTTGTCCGGACCCTTGCCCTACCCGATTGCCCAGGCCCGATTTGGGATTAAGTTCTTCTCACTAGTGTAAGAGTGATCAGCAGTTACTCGTAACCGTTAATACTGGTTCAAAGCTGCAATGTGCTGGTGACATAATGTACTGTCCACTGTAATATTAACCTCTTGTACCACATTATTTCAAGAAAAAATGATTATGGTTATGATTATGAATGATATTTTGAAGTAGTTTTGTTTCAACTAACTAGGAAAGTTACCGGAAAACGATAAATTCTGTCTTTTTCAAATGTTTCCTACCTCCAAACCTAATTTTACCTACCGCTTTTTTTCCTATATACACAGATGTCAACGGAAAAGTGGTAGACCGTACATGCGGTGGATAGACGAGGTAGCCAAAACTGCAGGCGCTAACTGGATACAGAAAGCACAGGATAGGACGGACTGGCTAACTCTGGAGGAGGCCTTTACCTAAGAGGGGGTTCTTGGTTTCTTCCTAGATAACTAGTTTTCATTACATAATATACCCATTTATTGACATTAAATTTTGTTAATGTTAAAATCATTAAGGGAATTAATAGAGACCTAATTTATCAAACAAATAACAATGACATTGTACTGTAAAAGCATTTTATTAACACTGATGTATTTAAGAGTAGTGTGACCCTACAGCTTTTCACACAAAAGGGTATAACGATTTCTACCCCTTAAATGTTAACCGATTTTGACCAACTTTTAATAGGTTGTCAGAGCATAATCTAGGTCTATACGTTTTTGTTTTTTCACTATCTATAATCAATAAATTCAGTTTTATTGCTATTTCAGTATTCTCATACAAAACGAATTAAACGACTATTTGACTTTGTTGTTCTTTAATCAATATTCAAATAACGTCCTAGATTTTGTTCTGACTGACAACCTATTAAAAATTGCTCAACATCGGTTAACATTTAAGGCCTGGAAATCGCTATCGCCTTTTGTATGAAAAGGGTGGTTTTTGCCTTTGTTTCACAGTCCTCTTACTCACTTAAAAACTCATGATAATCATTAATTTTGATATTTATAGATAAAAAAAATCTACACCCTCTTAATTATTATGACAGCACATAAACACTAAGCAGATGTAAAAAAAAAAAATGAGGTAAAAAAAAACTTATACGTCCTGTTTTTACAACTGCCTGCTTATACAAATACCTATGTAACTATTAATATTTTATTGATGTTGTATTTAACTGTATCCCATGTAAAGTATCCCCAGAGATCTCGCCGATGTACGAACAATTTGGCAGCGGTTCATTATCCAGTCGAGTGATGGCCGCCAGTTGCCAGTTCTCGCGGTGTGCTTGATAGCAACCATAATGCGCTATTCATAAAGTTTATAATAATATAACAATTATTTACTACTAGGTAATGCTGTAACTGTAATAGTAGGAATAGTTGTAGTACTAAAATCTAGTTTCTAAAGTGAGGTGTATTTGCATAAAGAGGACCTATATGTGTTTATCTGATTGCATTATTATTTTAAGCTATTATGAGTATTTATTATTCTAGGAAAATTCGAATTCCACACGGATGAAGTAGCGGGATAAAGCTTGTATACATGAAGTTCAGAGGCGAAACTTTTCAAACATGGAAAGTGCAGTAATATTAGTTTTAAATCTTTATCGTAATAAGGAAAAGTCCAGTGTACTACCACAAAATATAGTAAACTAGCTGTGCCCGCGACTTCGTCCGCGTGGAATAGTGTGTGCGCTCATTGTGTACGGCGCGGTGCTGGCAAGTTTCTTACTCGCGTTAACTTCAGTTTCACGTTTTGTAATTACTCCGTAATTGTTACATCAGCATAGCTCTAATATTTTGTCTCTTGTCGCAAACTTATAAAACATTCACATAAACCTTACATATTTCCATACAAACTTTCATCCCCTATTCCCTATTGTTATTTTACACCCTTGAGGGTAAAACTTTTAAAAACTTTGAATGTTATATTTATTTGTATCGAATTAACAGCCTTAAAAATAAGTTTAAAGCTTCTAGCTCTAAAAATAACGATACTTCCATACAACTTTTCATCCCCCCTTTTAAACCCCTACTGACCCTTTTTTCACATTAAAAAGTAGCCTATGACTTTCTCAGGCTATAGACTATCTGTGTACCAAATTTCACATAAATCGATTCAGTAGTTTTGGCGTGAAAGCGTAACAGACAGACAGACAGAGTTACTTTCGCATTTATAATATTAGAATGGATGTTACTGAAAACTCCTTTGACAGTCTTAAATCATACTTATCATCCGAGAACCGAATAAAATAAGGTAAATCGAAGGTCATCGGCGGCGCGGCGTTTACATAAAAGTAGAAATTCTAGCTTGCCCGGACTAATATATGCATTTCTCAGTTTCAGTAAGACAAGTCGTCAAAAAGGTAATATAAATGTATTGTCTTACATCAACTTAAGTTCTGTCAAATATCGTCGCCATCAGTCAAGGGGTGGGTAGCGCCGGCGGTGCCTCGTCAGCGCCCTTTGCCACGCGTTTCGTATTCGGCATGCATGTTCTGAAGTGGACCATTTCTCTTGTTACTCGAGTAGCTTTATTTCTACTTCATAAAAACTATATCAAGTCTAAATTCAGTTCACAGTTTAGACAGTCTATCAGGATAATTTTCCTAAGCCATATTTTTTATTTTTAATAAACTAGCTATCAGTCTAAAGTGTAGAGTTGTGCCGCCTGTGCCGCGTCGTGAGTGCCCCTTTGTCACGCGTTTTGCATTCAGCAGACACTGTTGCTGTAGTGTACCAATCTCTCTTGTTGCACCAGTTTCTAGATAAAATCTTTATTATTAGCGACAACACTATTGAGCATCACCGACGACCACTACATTAATGGAGAGATATAAACAAAATATTTACACCAAAATTATTTAACTGTTAATTGCTTCAAAAACTCGTTTCTTCTGACGAGCTGAAATAGTAGAAACGGTTCAAACGTAATCTCTCGCGTCGCATAAATCTATTCATATATCAGCACCAAAGAAATGCTGGGTTGTGGAACAAACAAAAAAATCATACAAGTTCGATCGTAAAATAGTAATTCGGTTGAGTAGTTTATGTTTCCCTTACACTGACCTTCCTTTCCATACAAAAACAACGATCTACTTTTACATTTTACCGTCGAGTACTTTGTTTACATAATGTACAAGAAAGGTCCGAGCATCGAGGTCGGCGCAGGCACGCGACGCCGAGCACCACAGCTACGCCGTAGCTTGCGTCAGTCACGCGAAGGCGACCTCTCGGGTCGGCCGCTACGAAGCCTACGAACTCAGCGGCTACGAAATGTTGTGGTTGTCCGTTACGTTTTTGGCACTATTCGCGTCAGTCCAAGGACGAGCGGTAAGAACTTTTTTTTTATAAAGTGTTTTTATGACCTGATTTCTTCCATTAGTATATTTAATTGATAAAAGAAAAGAAGTTCACGAGCCGTTGTTTTCAACATTAGGTACTTATTTTAGTTCGCGATGACGGGTGACAGTATTATCAAATTGCAACATACAGTTAACGGCATCTGGCTAGTGATAAGTTTTCGCTGCGCATGAAAAGAAAGGACAAAGTCTTGCGCTACGTTTCAGAGAGTTTATGAGAGGTTTAGAGTTTTTGCTCAAAGTAACGAGCTGGCCTGTAAGCCAGGTAGTTCGGACTTTCTTTTAAAAAAAAGACAGTTTGATTAGCATGTTGGATTTTCAGATAGGGAATAGTTTTGAAGTACCGTTGAAGGTTACTTATGGCACCCCTAGGTTCCTTGTCGGCTGACTTCTGCGTCTTGTAGAATTTTCTACAATGTTTACGATTAAATTTCGTATTGTTTTCTTGAAAAAAAAAAAAACATTGCTCTAATTTGTACAAAAACTTCTATTTATATACATTTTTGATTAAAACAGCAAACATTTTCTCTTCTCCTTCTCATATCTGCACACAAATGTTAGTGTGATCAAATAGTTATGCGATTCATACCATTAATAATAAAGGGATTCAATGGAATTGAATTATTCAATCCGGATTCCAAACGTTGGATAAATGAGTACTTCAGTTTAGTACGTCCGGTGCAGATATGAACATAGATAATGAATAGGAAACACACATGATAACGTAATGGATGGACGTAAAAATGTTATTATTTCTAGCTTATATAAAAAATGGATTTATGTAAAAAATGTGAACTATCGTTCTATTATAAGTAGTCGAACCAAACAGTAATCCTCAACAGAGAGTTCATCATCATCAGCTTAATATGTCCACTGTTGGGCAGCCTCCTGCCACACAGAGGGACTGGGCAGTACTGCCCAAGCGAGCTCAGTGCAGATTGGGGACTTCACACACATCTTTTAAATTAATTCGTGGATGTGTGAAGGTTTCCCGGCGAAATGCTTGTGGCAGATATCAAATTTAATTACGCACACGAAATTCGAAAATCTCAGAGCCGGTTTGAACCCGTGACCCTCTGCACGAGAAGTCGCGTGTCAGACCACTATAGGCTACCACAGCAGTTAGCAATAGAAGGTTACTGTTCGTAAATGGAACGGCTGATCGGGATAGTAGAACGCTCTCACAGAATACTGGCGAAAAGTAATAGCTTGCTTTCGTACATTGGGTGATGAGATCCGAATGCCCACTCCCCATCCCCTATCGCGTCATCCCCCATCCCCCTTCCCCCTCGACCGGCAAAGCATTGGCAGCGCCTCTGATGCTGCATTAGGTACTCTTTTGTTTCCTACTTATAACTTCCTTAGCATAGGGATTAAACTGACTATTCTAAGCAAAGTTATGTAATAGAAGTTTATGCAACGGTTACATAATGATAGGCCTTAAAACACTAGTGCGGTTTTATGAAACGAGCTTTTAGCGAGTTTCATAATAAGATCGCACGTGTGTTTTAAGGCCAAATTATGCAGAGTTGCATACATAACTTTATCTACACACATATTATAAATCCTCCATGATGGGTTCAGAAACAATATTTTCTGGCAACAAGTTATTTGTTGCAATCGTGGCTGCATATTTCCGATATCCAGCGCATTTTCACATCACACACACTCCGAGAAGACTACTTACTATTCATATTTTCAACTAAAATGTAAATTACAAACAACTTTTTCTATTCAATTCAACAAAATTCTACTTTCGTTCAGCAATACGTCAACATAATTTTTTTAAATCATAGACAAACGGATGAAGTCTCTATTCTCACGTCACTCGAGATCAAATATTGTGCAGTTTATATTAAAAAAACATACTGAATTGACGTTTCGTATCAATAACTGTTTTAATATCTATGGATACTAGAATAGAGACCCACTTGAGTTTGACAGCTGTTCCAAATTTAATCTCATTTCTTTACTAAAAACGATAAAGAAGTCATGTTATTTCTTCATCGCAGCACTGGTTTTTCCTAATTGGTTGTCAAAATGGTGGTCATTTCCTATGGTTTTTGATTAACCAATGGAGGTTTTATGATATGGGTGTAGATAAACAAAGCATTATCACCGGAACAGTTAACAGAAAATGCATAATGTCTGAAATAATAAATTAATTTGTTATACTCTTACAATGCGTGTTCGAACCTTGTCTGGTACGTACAAATCAAAGTGTCTACGCTAAGTTATACTTATGTGTGTCCCACTGCGCCTTGAGACTTGGTTAGCGAGCAATCGCTTCGACCACATTTCAAACGTAAGCGCTCATTAAATGGTACAGCCGGGTCGCATCCGCTCGGGGTAATGTGGCCGCATCCACCGGGGTAATGTGGCCTACATACGCCTAATTACACTTAGAGCCGGTCGTCTTAAGTGCCACCTTAATTGCTATAAAGGAAAGTAATTAATGTAAGAATTATACATCTAACTAGCTCCACCTTGCTAGCTTGTTTATAGATAACTAAATAATCGTTTATTTAATTCATGCTAGGGATTTCAACACCACTGAACAAGATACAATATGATAACTATTAGTGCCATAAATAAAGAAAATTATAGAAATCCACATTAAAACAAAATACAATTAAAAATAGATCACAATGCTCACAGAAAAATTGCTTAAATTCATTACAACGGAAACAGACAATAGAAATGCGGAGCTATCCAGTGTATCATTGATAATGTCATGGAGGAGCGCCATTATCTAAAACATTACGGATTCTCAGCTAGGTAGGTTAAATACCTTGGATTCCAAATACTAATAGCATATTCTAACACTGCTTCAAAGATCGGTTATGGAATCCACTGAGGAGCACACAAGAGAGCTGCACGCCTGGCTCCCCAACCTGCAGCTCTATTGGTAACACAATTGGTATCGCTTTAAAATGTTATTTGCACGTATTTATCAAAGGTTTAACGACCTACCTATTCAACTTACTTAATTTAAAGTATTTCTTACTTAATCCATTTACCAAAGCGTCTTGTTCGATGATTAAGATCTGAATAAACTATTAAATTGAAAATAATTTTCTCGAAATACACAATTGGTTGGAACGCAAAGTCAAACGAAGGGTTTGAGAGCGCTAATTAATTAATTGTAAGAACGAGCTCTGTTGTTCGGTTAATTGTAGGTACAAGTGGGCACTAATTATAAAGTTTGTTCTGAGCCATTCGTTTCTTGTAATCCGACAAGTTATCATACTTAAGTTAAAAGATAAAGGCAAATACGAACGCTGGGGCTAAGCTGTTTGGAATAGTGATGTACTGCAAGCAACATTGCCCGAAATGGTAAGCATTGCCGGCAATGTTCCCGGGCTAAGTCTATAAAGGTTGGTTACCAAGTAATATTCCCGGGATAATCCAAAGGTATATTGCCGGGAATGGAAATATGGGAATGGAATCTTTAGTTTGGAACAAGGTGTCATTGAGAAAGTTGAAGTCAGCTCAACAGCGCCCAGTTTATTAAAGTTGTGGTGGGCAACTTGATGAAACCGCGAAGCCGGCGCATTCCTCTGTCCTTTTGAGTCCCGCCGCTGATCCATGTAACTCCTGTAACTCCTGATAGGTATCAAACTCGGCAGTGCTGACTTTAAAACTTTCCGCTTTTCAGCCACTCCACGTAACTGAGTGCGGGGAGTTTGTCGTCTATTGCTAAACAAAGGGATTTGTATTACTCCATTGTTTGAGTTTTCTGAACGAAATTGTATCTCAGTGTTTATGTGTTTCACTTTGCACGCAGTTATTAATAACGAAATTATTTAGTGATGCGTCGACTAGGATTCTTTATCACGTGGTAATTACAGATGTAGTGCATAATTAGTTTCCATCGTGTTTTATCGGAAAAGTTCGTATTTATCGTGCTCTCTCAATTAGCTTCGGCAGGCCCCCAATTCTCGGCGCATTCAAGATAATCTCACAATCGAGATTAAACGACAGTGTATACAGTCATTTGACGCAACTGTATGAATCTGACGTTTAATCTTGCAATCGACATTATCTCGATAACACCGAGAATTGGGGGCCAGTAGCCATCATAGCATGCTGTCATTTTTCGTTTTGACATTTGACAGTAAATAATAAAGTTTCATATTAATGAATATAAACATGTCACTCATTTAATAGAATAATTATTTGACACTTCGGGTCCCGTCGTCTTCCGATTGAGATCCGAGTTTTACCGATGGAAACATATTATTCACTATATCTGTACATTAATTTATTCGTTAAAGTAATTAGACTTTTATGTGAAAATATAAAGGGTACAAGCCGTCAGTTTGTAATAAAATTTCGTGAATTTCGTAACTTTCTGGCGTTCAAATTTGTATTATATATATATATATAAAAGTTGATTGTGGTAGCTACTAATGGTATTTCATAAACATGAAGCCGCGCTATAAATCACATAAATTTCCACCTTCGTATGTGTACCTACTGTGCTAAAGAATGTTGGTGTATTTAAGCAAGTGTGTGTGTGTGTGTGTGCAGGTAAACATCAGCAACACGTGGGTGCTGCCAGAGGAGGGGTTTCCTGTGTTCTACCGCTATTTCAGGGACCGCATCTCCTGGTACGAAGCGGACGCCGTCTGCCAGTTCCACCATGCCAACCTGGTCACAGGTCCGTCTAACTTCTTTGAATAATTTATAAATAACATCACACTCAATGGCCCAAACTAGGACAACCTGCATAATGGGTCCATGAACAACCATACTCCAATCCAGATACAAGTATTTTGTGAAACGAGTACCTGAGTCTGACGCAAATCGAAAACGAAACCTCAAGCTTCGGAAGTCCGAATGCTTTGCTCCAGTTATATGTCGATTGAGGTAATCACTGGGCGAAGTGGGCCTCTATTCAGTACTGCTAATTGATTTATTTCACCGTCACTGCACTTCCAGTAAATGCCATACCCACGAAGGTGTTGTTGTTTTGTACGTGTTTGGCGTTTTAGTGACGATATAGTAACCACTTACTCAGCAGTACTGATTACAGGCCCTAGTCAGCCAGTGAAACCTTTTCAGGTATAACACATAAATAATCTAAGAATGCTGAGGTTGCTGTTAAAAAAATGAAAATGTTGAAGAGATGATCTAGTCAATAGTTTTAGTCCTTTTGAGGAAATTGTATTGTAAAATCAGAAAGTCGAAAAAATGCCGACACAAGAAAATATTTATTACCGCCGAACCGTTAAATTATAGAAAAATACCATTGTAATTCTCATTGAGCTTTTACGCCATCTTTATTTGTGAATAATTTGGTTTCTACCTTCAATATGCTTCGAAAAGAGGTGGCAATTATATAAAGCCAGACAGACAAATGGACATGAAGAAGTTATAAAGTTTATGTAATTTGACAACGGAACCCTAAAAAGTGGCAAAAATTGTGTCTTGTTTGCAAATAAAAGACCTTTTGATAAAAACGATACCAATAATACAAGATTTATTATAGCTTAAAGTAATGTTTTGAAGTCGATCAAATAAATAATTATTTAATTGGCTGTTTTTTCTGGTTTTCCACCAGTTTATTTTAACTATAATGTAACCACCAACATAACAGAAAAGTGAACGCCTAGGCGGGTTTAAGTTATTTCTCAACATTAAGCTTAACTCTGTCAGGCACACAATAGCATGAATAAACATAACAGATCTCACAGCAGACTTAAGAACCCCGATGCTGAAAAAAGCCGTTGCACGTTGAGGTAGATTGTTTCGTCGAGAAAGCCCTACTATAGTGGATGAGGTGGATTCAAATAGCCGGCGCGTTAGGCCTAATCGCCAGCAATCCAGCGAACCCCATTACGCTGATGGCGCCCTCGACCCCGCCAGATACGACCCGTCACAAATGAATATATCCGCCGGACGATCAAAATTTATGTATAAATATCAGAGGGCGAGAGATACCGAGTTAATGAGACGCTATTGATGATAATGTCGATTGATAAAGATGTTAAAAACGTTCCCATTTAAAACATTTACGTATGAGTCATTTATAGATGGAAATATCGTAAATATCACAAGTATTGATTTAATTGTATTAAATTAAACGCTGTCAGGCCCCAGGGTGGCGACACAAGCGGATAAATGCTTCCTTGTGTTTTCGTCTCTACCGAGATTTTGCGAAGCCGCAAGGTAGATTTCTGTCTATTGCACTTAATAATCATTATAAATGATTTATAACGACCGTCGACCATTATATCAAATCAAAATTACTTGAACATTTTAATTAATGTTGTTTGTTTAAAAATACAATGAAATTATCTGAAATGGACTGGAAGAATAGAAAATGTTTAACAACAAAAAGCTTGCTATCGGCATAAATTTACATTTTAAAAAGTTTACTACTATTCTTCTGACTTTGACTGATAATAGCACACTTGACTTTGTTTTTCACTAGGCATTCATTTTGCAGGTGGTCTATTGTTTGCCTACAGAGTGGCGATGCTAAAACCGTCACATTTCATTTCTTACAAAACCTATTTATGCCCTTGAAAATACTTTTAGATATTAATATTTAGCCAGCCATAGCAACAAAAATCACATTTACCTACGAGTTTGTGGATTATTATGCTAAATTCCGATATTCGCGACATTCACTGTTAACAAAATGCCATCATAGAAAAGGCACTGTCTGAATATACAGAGTGTCCCTAAAACCAACGATAATACAAAGGAGCTGGTAGAGTGGCTCAAAAGCTACTGAGATTAAGGAGATGTCGTGATTCAAGTAAATGGCCGCTTTTATAATTCACCGTCCACGGCAAATGCCGTTGCCGTGGACGGTATATTAAAAGAGTCTTCATACAATTCCATACATTTTGCTCCCCTGCTTCGCCGTGACGGCAAAACCGTGCCGTGCCGTGCCGTGCAACGGCGAATTATAAAAGCGGCCAATGGCAAGCAATTCGACGCTTTACTTTAGTTTTATAACACAGATTTACTTTTCGACCATGCTGTACTATTTTGGAAACTACACAAAATCTCGGTTTGTTTTTAACGTTATGGGCCAGGTTATTGTAATATTGTATTTCAATTTCAAATTATTCTTCAATATTCTCCAATTTTTAATTATAAATTCAAATTTTGGTTCCTAACCATTTAAATAGAATAACAGCAGTATGAGGTCATTTTGTAGTAAATTAGCCTTTTCTCTAAAACTGCTAAGTAAATTGGTACATGTTGTACCATTTAAAAACTACACTAAATTTATGTTTTTAATAAATTTATGAATTTTGAAAAATCTAAAAATAGTGAATTCCCGTTTTTTACCCCATCATGATTATAAAAAAATGTTTCATTACTTTCGATAGAATAGTTTTTCAGGAACATAATGCAAAAAACAGATTTACCAAATATTAAAATTTGCGGTCGTAGCACTCAAAATAATGAATCAGGGTATCAAAAACGAGTTTTATAAAAGAGCCATTAATTCGAAAACTATGAAATGAAAATGAAAATATTTATTTTGCAAGGAGGGCACACGGGCTCTTTCACATGTCTGAAGCTACCAGCGCTATTTATATTAAGGTCAAAATTACTTAATCTAGTATCTCTTGAGCCGCCCTACGAGCCTCCTCCTTTCGTATTATCGCTGGTTTTACGGACACTGTACATATTCACAATACCAATGTAAGATACGATGGATACCGTAATGGGCTGTAGGGTTGCTATCTTGCAGGAGGGTGCTTCCGGCACCGGCGGAGTTGAGATAATATTATTGACTTTCACTCAGTGATTACTATTAATTTATAAAATAAAACACGTTTTATCCTTGAATTCTTCAAAGGATACTTTAATTATTATTTTAATTATAATTCCGTGCAGGTAGGTTTTGGGTGGGCAAGATCTAATTTCTAAAGCAATATCACTTACCCTCATGGCAGCTATAGGTATATCTCTATAAATTCTCTCGTGTTTGGTTTCTATTCCACGTTGTGTTTGGATTCCTAAATCTTACATTGATTGATTATCATAATATATGTGAGAGTGGGTTGCGTACGATACAAAACCTTTTTATTTCAAAGGGAGCATTCCAAGAAACCATTTGACATAATATACAATCCAATCCCTTAGGGAATGGGACGTAATTAATTGCTATTTAGAAAGCATTATCGAATTATTGCGGTTGTGTTCGTTTTACTAGCTGTGATTTCCTCTAATAATTATTTATTGTTATTCCAACACCAGGTCACAAGTCTCCTTTTGCGATTCTTCGTCATAATGTTGAATTTGACTGCACTGATTGAAAAGTTTTTAATAAGATCGTAGTAACTCCCTGACTGATAATAATAAATACAAACGTGTTCTGTTGTCGCAGAACTATATTTCAGGGAATCTTGAGTAGGACGCGAGTTATTATTCTTCCAGCCAAAGGGTAGTTATTCACCAGTAGTAGTATCGAAGGAAAAACCATGAATGAATTTCATTCAGATCAAAAAACAGAAAAAAGCTAGCATTAACAGTTTAAGCGCCAACAATCGCTACGCCCTACGCGTGTAGCGCGTAGTAGCGTTTTTCCGCTTTATAGCGAAAATGCGCTACGAACAGAGCGCCCGCCTAGCGGGATCTTGGCACTGAAAGTGTTAAACAGAAAGACAAACTGTAAAAGCACTCAATTTGTAAATCAGTGTAAAATCAATACCGTATTCTTGTCGCTATAGGTTCTTGTAGAATTGGATACGTCTGAAGGGGCTTAGTAAAAGCTTCTGCGTAATGTAAGACGCTTTATCGTGGAAACTTTAATTAGTTTATTAAATAATATTGCTAAAGAATTTATTAAACGCCGTTGACATTTTTGAGGGCCATGACGAGGGCATCTTCCGGGTGTTTCCCCCTAACGGTAACCTAAAACGGATTACTATTAAAAGATATTTACCCATAGAACGAAATGCGATTTTCTCGAATGAAAAACCAATTATCGGTACGGAACTTAATGATCTGATTTCAAGGAGAATCTTCGAGATTGTTAATTTATCCTATAAACTGTTGACTGTTTTCAATCGAGTGTGAACCCTGAATAATTAAATAAATATTAAGGGTAACAACTGAAATAAAAATGATCTTCTGACATGGAAAATGATCAAGAATCAAATTAAGGATGTTATTAAACTTGTTGAAAAATCATGTAACTGATTTTTAATTAAGGTCCACCTGAAAATAGCTCCCAACGCCAGCACTCAGCGTTGTATTGAAAGATGAACTTGCGAATTGTGTTTTTTAAGGGTTCCTCTGCTTACATTATTCAAGCGGCTGCTTAGCAGTCGGCCTTTCGGATGAAACTCTCGTGTAAATTGCCACTCCAAGTTTGAATATTAAGTTAAGGGATCAAGTTCGCCCACGACATTTCTTAAACTTCCATTACGTGAGTTTTGATTGACGACTGCTTGCTTTGAACAGAAGGGCCTAAATAGAAAAGAATTTGCTCACCAACTTTCTTTTACTAAAATAAAAGTTACCAACAAACCGAATTTGATATACAGTAGAATCCGGTAATAACGACGGCCAAGGGACCGGTGATATTGCGTCGTACTAACCGGAAGCCGTACTAAACGAACAGACATTTTTATTTTTTATTAATCACATATTAATGTATTTATATTAAATTGTGGATATTGTCGAATGATTTACTAGCCACCTTCTAAACGTTTTATTATTACAATTTTTTTCTTCAATAGAGAAACTTTTTCGTTTTGTAGAAGCCATTTTTTTACGCGTACTCACTCGTTACCCGCAAATGAAGTACTGCCGCATAAAATAAACAGTCGCATTCCAATCAGCGATGTGCAGGAGATGGCTTCTTACCTACGATTTATTTGTAAACACGTCAACGGTCGTCGTTGTAACCGGACAATTGTTTGAAATTGTTCGTAATAAACGGAAGTAGTATGTAGTTTACTGCTTCTGCGGCATCCTAGGACAGCCTAGGTTATCTGCTCCGCAGGATTTTTTTTTTTGGTTTTTTATAAAAAGATGTCATACAGCGTCTGCGGCACTGATTTTATGACGGCGGTTTTTGTAGCGTTTGCGACAGGAGCCATTGTATTTTTTTCTTCTGTTTTTTTTTTCACGGCGGTTTTTTTGGTTTGTTGTGGCGTTTGCGACAGGTACTATTGTGTTTTTTTTTTTTCTTGAATAGATTACTATAAGTGGTGTATTTCTTTGATAAGTTTTGGTTCTCATTCCCACGCAAATTGTTAATAAATTACGTACGTTGACAAGGGTTGCGAGTGTAAAAAAGAATTAGTTTGTTTGAAAACGATAAATATCTTTACATATATTACGACATGTCTTAGTTTCTGTAGTTTATTACAGATTAATATTTAGAGGCTTGGACGTTATACAAGTTTAAACCTGTAGCAGGCACCATCGTCATTAATTTTTTTGAATAGATAACAATAGTGGTGTATTTCTTGGATCATTTTTGGTTCCCATTCCCACGCAAATTGTTAATATTCTTGTAGTTACGTACGTTGACAAGGGATGCGAGAGTAAAAAAATATATATATTTCAAACGATAAATGTTTTTACATATATTACGAAATGCCCTAGTTTGTGTATTTTATTATAGATTAAAATCAAGAGGCTTTAAAATTATGCAAGTTTAAACCTGTAGCATTAAGAATTTAGATTAGAAAATATTAAAACTCCGAGGGTTGATAGATATTCGATAAACAAGCAAGTTATTGCGTGTCCTATTTCGAAGCAACAGGTGTTCGTTTAAGCAAGTTCAGACGAGTCGCATTTTTAATTTGAATTGAAAAAAACTTTGAAGGTCCACGGATATCGTGCTAAGAAAACTAGTTTCGACGTGTCGTCTCCAAGAAGCGTCTGTTTGTAGTTTTTTTTGTTTATCCATGACGTTATAGTAGGTGTTTGTGAGCATGTGTGCTTCCTAATAAAAGCGGAGCTTAGATCGATAGGACCATCATTCTTGCAGATTGCTCTGTAGGAAAACTGTGTTAAGTGCTTGAAAGTTTAAAGTGTGTTAGTGCCGTGTGCATCGTTGTCGGGCTTAAGTTATAGTAGTAAAATCTGTGCCTACGAGATAAAATGGAGGTAAGCTTTATACACTAAGCGGCTTGTGTATACATGTATATAAACATTATATATCTCTATTTGTATCCAGCGTCTCATAGATCTTTTGTTTTAGGTATCCAATGACTCGGGCGTTTACTCTATGAACAGTTATTATTATGCTAATGTAAGTGATGATGAAACCCAAGACGCAAAACCATTTAAAACCCGAAGCCCGAAACGAAGCAACAATATTGATGTATTCTTTGATAAACCTAAGAAGAAACAGTCTATTGAATATTATTCGACAATTGCTCAGTTTTCAAATGGAGGTACCAATTATATATCTTCACGCGTAGATGACATTTCAAAGACGACTCATCTCGTTAAAATTGACATCTATGATACAAAGAAATTGAGAGGGGTTCCAAACGATCAGCACTGGAAATTGGCTGATGCTAGAATCAAATACTACGCGCTAACTGAAGAAGATGACTATTATTGTAACGCAAAAGAATTAATTTACAAGATCACGAAACATGTTGCAGGTAAAAACGACTGCAAAAAATATTTCATCGACTCAAAGAAATAAAAAAAACGGTATAAATCACTTCCAATTCCCGCCGCCCACATCGCCCATCCCCGCCATCGAACAAATGCATTTTGGGGTATAAATAAGCTACGCAAAACCATACCAAATAAACTCATTCGTGTAAGTCAAACACTGCAAGCAAAATGGATCTACAAAATTCGCTCTACGATGAAGACTTATATAAACTCTGTGACAACATCGAGATGTTGCATCTTAAATTAAATGGATATTCACCAGCTTCACAAACTCCATATTTAACGTATAGCGGAAACCCTCTTTTGATAGAGTGGGAAGATGAAGAAGACATAGAAATGTACAGTATGGAGACTGTTTCTCTCAGTGAAGATGCATATGAACCTATACATCATGAATCGTGTTTTTCATCGGTATCACAAAATGATGAATGGTTAATGGAGTGGGAAAACAGACAAGAAGACAGTTGAATTTTGATCAAAAATATATTTTTATGTATAACTCTGAAATCAGAAACCTAAACAGTATCTTATGTTTTGATGCTTTATTACCATAATATTGTTGTAATATATGAAGTTCTTGTATGATGAGTTTCTTCAATGTTCAAAATTGTTCAATAAATAGTTTCAATGATCCTCTTGCATTTTTATTGGATGTTTATCTCGTGTACGTAGGCATGATGAGTAATAAGGAAATAAAGTAAAAACATTGTTTATTAAAAAATATTTATTTATTACATAAAAATACATCTGAACATGTTTTTTATAATCAAGTCATTATACATGGTATTTTCTAAAAATAAACTTAAAAAATCAAACATTGTTTTACCTTTAAACTTAAAATAGATATAAACGGAACAGTATTCACCACAAACTGATGAAAAATGGTTTTGAATTGATACATGGTTATAAACCCATTTCTTTGCATTCCTTTTTAAAAACAACTTATGATAACCAGAAGCCTTCCTACCAAATGAATCAAAGTATTCACCGTTACCATCAATATCAATGTGAATTGCTATCCAATGAGATCCAGGTTTGTAATCAGGATCTAAATTGCTTATAATAAAAACCGGAAGATCTACGAAAATAGGGATTCTATTAGCTGGAAACACGTTTGATTCAATCGTACGACAAATTTTTTTCATGCATAATTGTAATTCCTCGGTGTCCATTACAAAGTAAATATTGCTTTTTCCGATGAATGCATTACTAAGGTTCACGAACTAGTGGTGCAAAGTCTCAAAAAACCTATGTTTATATATGATGTACATGTGTGTACATGTTCTAACTGTTATAATCTACACTTACATCTCGATGTTTATTTATTTCGATGATATTGTCGAACTCTGCATAAACGACGCAATTAACAGTTGTGGTAAGGGCGCTTGCAAATCGAACTTCCAACCGCACACTTCCATGTCGAACAAGATTCCAGTGAGAAGTAGAACTCGCTGATAAATCAGGTGTTAGATCAAAACACATCAAACAATAACCATTTCCATAATCCTGTCTACTTATTGAGTTACCTTCATTAAGGAAATGAATACCAGTTCCAGAAAACAAGGTGTGATATGTTGATACTATTAAACCGGTACTGAAAGATGGTTGTAATGTTTTTGAAGGAATTTGCTGATCATCCACATACAAACTAAATAAGTTCATATTGTGGTGGTGGAAGTTAAAAGGATTATGTTTTAAATTACCATTAAATGCCGAGTTATCAACGAAACCTATAATACATCTTTTTGGAACTTGACCGAGGAATATATTATCAAGTGTTTTCCCTTGTACCCCTGATGGTATTGTGAGTACTTTAACTTCTGCTCTTGTGATGGGATACTTGGCAGTCGTTGAAGCTAAAACCTTTTGATGCGCGAGCAAAACACTTGGATTTATTTTTGTTCTTCTAATTATTAAACTAGCATCTGTTATTCGTACTTTAAATTTTTTATCTTGATTACACATGAGGTTAAATGACTCTTTTGACCGTACTAATTTGACCCGGACTTCGACACCATTTATTAAAAACTTCTCTTGATTGAATATATCACCGTGTAAGTGGCCCATCATTTCAACTTCCTTACTATCATTAATAAATCCTTGTCGGGTAGTCCATCCTTTGTTATCTGCGTTAGCTATATCCATATGACCCGCAGTGTCTTCATACCATAGTCCACATGAAAGATGAGACTCTTTTGCTGCCGGTCCATAATTTAGTAGAGTTTCTATATATGCACGGTACGCGTATGTATTATTAGGCGGTGATACAAGTTTTTGATTTAAATATATATCTAACTGGTTAAAAAGTGAATGTAACCAATTATTAACTGGTGCAACATGAGTCTCCGCTGATTTGAACTTAGTACCATCTTGATTCAATACCTGGGCTTTGACATGGAGTAATGTGTGTGACAGGTCTATATAGTCATCACCTGATCCTGGAACTTGAAATTCAATGGGGCCATCATCAGTTAGTGATGAAATAGGTTTATAATGTATCCACTGTCCATTTTCAATACTAGTTTGCGTTGACGGAAGAGCAAATAAATCTAACTCTGACTTAGCACATTCGCACGAATGGTTATGTAAAAAAGACATGGTTTATTTAGTAAAAATATCGATGGTGTTTATTTTTCTTTTATTTTTTTTTATACCTCTCCCCCGCAATGGTGTGGATGCAATGGTGCACTCTCGCCTTTTTCGTGACGTTTTATACCCAGACCCTGACATTAAAGATGTGATTTTTTCGTCAGCTTTTCTTTTTAAATTAGAGCTTGCATTCTTAAAACGAGCATTAATTGATTCATCGATAGGATGTGAATTCATCATGTCAGACAACAGACCAACACCAGCATTTAATGCTTCTTTTCCAACCGTTCTGAAACCACTAGATAATAGAGGAAATACCGATCTGAACAGTCCTCCTAAAAAACTTCCTATACCATGTCCTCTCTGGTGAGGAGCACCTTTGTAAACAATCCCTACCCCAGAGCCAGCTTGGTGAGAATAATAATGTTCATATGGACAAGGACCATTTCGATGTCTATGATTCATTTTATTCGTTGAAAATGTAGCTTTACACATGAAGTTCCAAACTGGAATGGAACCTTTCCACCCGTATGCGTTCTTATATCAACTTCAATAGTATCAAACTCTCTACGCAGAACAGGTATGTAATGTGCAGGAGAAAACTCATGCATTTTATAAGCTCCATAAATGTATTTTGTCGGGTCAAGCGGTATTATTCTTACTAACGATGTCATAACATCCCCCACCACTTGGGGTTGAATGATATCTGTGTATATAAACAATTGTGATGGTAGGCCCAAATATAAATTAACAGGATACTTTCCAACTTGACATTGAATAAAGTTTGTGTTCGGTTTAAAACCTAACTGAAGGTTTAGTATTGGCGTTGCATGTACAGAAATAATGTCTTTATGTGAGTAAGTTACCTTAACAACTTTCGATATTCCATCATAGCTCAATTTTAATTTATTCTTCAATAATGAGTTTTCATTAAAAGCAGATATAAAGTGATCAACATCGTCATAAGTCGTTGCTGGAATATGTGACTTATACTCAACAACCGCAGACAGCTCTTCGTTTGGTATTGTTGTTTTCTTTTTAATATATACTACGTTTTCATGTTCTTGGACGTTGTACATTGAACATGGATAATGAAATTCGACTAATCCTACGACCCATTCCCCTTCTAACTTTACTGTCTTTGGTAGTTTTGTGAGAAAGTTTGCTGTTGTATTTTCCGGGAAATATGGTGTTGAGCTGTTGCTTAACAAAGTTAAATAAAAACTATCATCGCTCATATTTCCTCTAATTTTGTTGCAGACACCCAACTATTAAATTTATTCGGATAACCTTTCCACTTCACAAGCACCTCCTTTCTGTTACCAATTCGTCTTGAACGTATTATTTTATCTATTTTATATGTCATGGTGGGGTTATAAGTAACTTTCTGTAACTCTTTAGCATAAAATGTACCAGTGATTGGTTCATTTTGTAAGTCTTTTAAGGTGTAGACAAGATGAGGTGATCTTTTAATGACTGATTCGATAGCAAAGATTTCATCACTCCAATTAGTTTCATAACCTTTTTGAAATATGTGTTTATATTTGGTTATTCTCACATGATCGCCAACATTTAAATTTGTATTAGTAAATGTTTTAAGTTCTTTTCCGGGTCCATCGTACAAATTTGTCCAAACCGTCGAAATATTGTTAAAATTAACATCGATCGGACACATTTTAATACTTCTATGGTAACTGTGATTATATGAATGAAGGAGGTCTTGTAAAATATTAACGTATTTGTAAGTATTTTTGTGTGTAAAATAGCGCCACATTTTCATTTTTAATGTTCTCTGAAATCGTTCGACAATGCTTGCCTTAATATCAGGGTTATTTGTTGTATAGTAGTTTATGTTTTTACTTTTAAAATAATTTCTTACATCTTTGGAAACAAATTCAGTACCTTTATCAGATTGAATATGACGCGGAGTAGCTCTAGCCTCGGTAAATATATCTTCAAAGCATTTTTTTACTGTTTCAGAGTCCTTCTTTTTCATGGGTCTAGCAAAGGCATACTTACTAAAGACATCAATAACACACAAAATGTATTTAAAACCATCATTATATTTACTATAAGTACGCATGTCACTTAAATCTACTTGCCAAAGTTCATTAAAATTTGACAGAATGTATTTATTTCGTGTAAAACGTCTTTGAACTGGCTTATGTAATGTGTATGTTTCTTGAGCCCTTAACCAGTTTGTTACCTGATCCTTGTTCATTTGTCCATGCATTGCTTTAACTAACTTATTAATACTACTGTACCCAGCTGGATTAGAAACGTCATAATAAATTTTATTGATATCTAATAGGGGCTCCATCTTTCCCAATCTATTGGCTTTTTTAATAACTGAGGTGTTTTGCTGGAAATTGGAGTTGACTGTCCTCTTGCTTCGACTGTTGTTGACCTGGTGTTTTTATATATAGGAGATTCCCGGACCTCCTCCAATTGAAGACCTTTAATATATTCTAGGTTGGATGGGTTACCTATACAAGATGTAGGAACGCCGATATCGTTCAAAACTGAAGCAAATTGTTTCCAACCTTTTGGTTTTGCACGTTTTAGGGGTCGCACCGTATCATTTATCAAATCGGTTATATTACTTTCTGGAATAACTTGATTATTCACGACGATTTCCCCTCCCTCCTTCCACCAAATCTTCTGTTTATTTTTTATAATATTATCGAGTAAAGTTTGTCCTTTTTTCATATAAGATTTAGGAATCAATTTTACTATATAAGATGGGGTAAACTGCATTGGGTAAATGTGATTCGAAGGCGTACTCACAGCGTCTCCATCAAACGGGGTCGGATTGGATAATGTCGTATTATATTCATTTTCCTCCTTTTTAACCATGGGTTTCTCATATTCTTCCTGAAGATTATTTATATCATCAAACATGATTGGTACCTTGAACGGTTTTCGATCTGTTTCAGTGAAATGCAAAAAACGTTGAAGTGCTTGAGAATATAATGCCCATTTTTCACGATCTTCTATTTTACTTTTAAGTATTTTTTGCATCTCCCCGTCTAAACGAGAAAGAGAATTTAAAGGTGCATTTTCATTGTGTTTAAACTTCTCAATAAAATCTGGTTCTACTAAAATCATTTTCTTCGTGTTCTCCATTTTAACTACGTAAGTGAGTTAAACAAACTACTTAAAATGGCCCCCAAAATAATTGGTAAAAACGCACCACCCTTTTGAACAATAATTGTTTTCCTGAATTTCTGTTTCCCCTTAGAAACTAATTTACGTAATATATTTTTATGTTTATTTAATTTAGTTTTGTCTGTATTGCCTAATGGAACTTTTCCTTTTAAAACGTTATAAATACACTCACAAATAATGTTTATTTCATCTTCTTCACAAGCTTTTAGTAATGCTTTACTATATTTTGGTTTCAGCGTATGTAAAGCTTTAAGTAAATGTTGATGAGTGGTTACTCTGTCAGTCATCATTTAGAACTGACCAAAACTGGTCGATTTTTATCATATTTAAACCCTTTTTTTGGGATGTATACCGTACAACATCTATCAAATGGAAACACTTTAGTTTTAAAACGGCATATATCGTCAGTGTTTTGTTTCAAATCGATCATCAGGTAACCATGTGCTGACATAGTTGCATCTTTGTAGGCTTCTTCAACAAATTTAGAATTTTCTGGATAAACTTGTCGTGACAAGTAGCGTATTTGGGTTTTATCTCGGGGATTTTTAAAATAAACAATGTATGAAGTGTTCAAAGAAATGTCACGTTGTCCTCTTCCTTGGTGAAATAAATTCTGTGTTATGTAAAAAACGCTTAAATTTCTGTGATGACTGCCTTTAGTAAAAATATCAACAATACGACCATCTGATTCTCTCATTAAATCATCAATTATAAGAAGTTTAGGTTGCTTTCCATCAAACATACTTAAATCAGGAATACCTTGAACATAATCAATACCATTCAAATTATAGAGCGGTTGCATTTCATCATAGCACCACAGTACTTGGCTAAATTCCTTATTACACATTTGTACTACATTTTCTAAAAAGTTAGTGACAAATTTTGATTTTCCACAACCACTTGGACCTGCAATAATGGCCGTAAATGGATGGATAAAGTGGTTCATTGCAAAAATAATGTCTTTCCTCTTTAAACTTTACCGAGTAAATAAAGCAAATTTATAACAGTGTTCATTATATAAGAATGAATAAATAGAAAAATAAAACTGTTTGATTTTCGGTAAAAATTCAATATTTATTAAAAAACACAATTATTATTCAAATAAAAAAAAATATGCAATAAACTTATCATAATCACTGAATTTACATTTTTACACACAAACCACACGAAAAAAGTACATTACTTAGACTAATTTTCTATTCTAAACTTAATTTTAACATGCCCTTTATAGATAATAATTATTTATCATATATTCATTACGCTACCTTAATTTATAATGACCCCAAGCTATTGTGTCAAAAGAATCTTTGCAAAGGTATCTTTTTGTGTCAGAACAAGATAATGATATTTTATTTATTTTTTGTGTAAAAATGACATGTTTAATGGAACGGAATCGGTACATTTCTGAAAATAAATTTCTGTTTTCATTTAGACAACGTTTATAATCATCTATTTGAAACTTCTCAGTCACACATTTATTAATACCTTTAGCCTTCGCCACTATTTTATCCTCAACATTTAAAGCATACATTTTGGATCTTAAACCTACAAATTCTTTCAAAATTTTACCCATGTTTTCATCTTTAAAATATCCTAATTTTTTCTTATTTATACAAGAATAACCGTAAATATTATTCAACGGATAGTTCGATGTATCAAAATATTCATTTAAATCGTGTTTGACGTCATCGTAGAAATCTTCTGTAAAAATTTGATATATGAAACTATCCGTATCTGTATATAACAATTTTACATTTTTTTCAAATTTTTGCTTCATGAACTTATAGTGAAAGTCATACATTAAAGTTTTTGATAGGTCTAATATACAAAAGCCTAAGTAAATAGGTTTGTCGTAAATTAATTTAGTTTTTTTTAATTGTACAGCTGCTAAACTTTCTGAAAAAATTGAAATGCTATGAAAGTCAGGGTGAGATACGTAACTTTCGATTCCTTTGATGTGACCATGATTTTCCCAATGCGTTAGTAATTTAACATTAACCCTTTTTTCAATGTTTTCCATAGTCTTTCCAAAAACTGCATTGTTCATTAGCTTGTAAAAGTCTTTTTCAAAATCGGTTATAGCACTTGTTCTCAATGTTGTATTCAAATCGATATATTTTTTGAGCCAGTTAGATTGTTTAAATTTTAAAACTCTATGGACTTTTGTTAATATTAATCCATTTTCTAAGCACTGTATAAGATTTCTATAGTGAATAATATATTTTTTCTTATCATTCAAATTTAGAATTAGTTTTTTTTTATTACTTTTATCAATTATTATATGTTCGGGGCAAAATGGAAAATCTGAATGAGAATCATGTAAAGAATCGGGGTAATCAATATCGACTTCTAAAATGTATCCATAGTCAGCATCTTTAGAAATTTTAAAATCAGTGTTATGATCAACCCATTCAAATTCGCCAACGGGAAGGTGCTGTGACATCGCCCAACCATATAAGTTATTTGCATCCAGGTAAGTTAGATAGGATGACGGTTCATTAAGATTATACTCTGACATGTAGTAATTATTTGATTGAGCATATCGGTTGCTACATTGTGATATGCCCCCTCGAAGTCCTTTTTTTATAAATGCAACTTTATCAAATTCTGTTAACAGTTCAAGTTTTACGCCAGTCATTTTTAACATAGCGTCCCAGCTGAGACCAGGCGCCGTATAATAATGAGCTGGGTCCAACTCATATGTTTTAAGACATTCGGATCTAAAATTCTCGAAGATATCTGTTAATAGAAGAACATCTGTTTTTAAATACAAGTTAGAATAATCCAACATTGTTTTGCAATCGAAATGATTCCAAACGTTTTTTGCATGTTCATAATTCACACTTGTTATGCTGCTATCAGTTAGAGAACTATAAAAATCATTTATTCCAGGTAAAGATGACACTTCAAGACATTCAAACGATTTCATAAACTCATATGGAAATATCCCCTTTTGCTTCAGTAGTTTAAAATCTTCATATATAGGATATTGTTTTCTTAATTCATGAAATTGTTGATCTTGCAGATTTCTAGCTAAACTTTCTAAACTACTTGACATGAACCTAAAGGAATCAACAAATCTCAGTGACAACCATCTCTTATCAAAATTCAGTTGTTTAGTGAACGAAACATATTTTTCTTTATTTTGAGGGATAATATCGACAGCTCCTTCACGAAAATTTAACGCTTTTACAATGAAATGCGCATCATAATTACTGAGATTGTGAAAAAATACCGGAACATGTGAAGGAGGCGTGAATTTATAATCACATGCTTTATGTGCTACTCCTTGGAATTTCCCTGTAGTCCAATCATGACTGAAAACGCTTTGAGATACTAAGTCTTTGCCACATATAAAACATTTATTATTATCTTCCACAATTTTATTCAAATCATTCTGACTTAGTGGGATTGGATTTTTTCGAAAGCGAATGAATTTATTTATTTTTGCTAAGTCACTATAAAGGGTATCCATAAATACTTTAGCACAATCAGGGCCTGTATATGAGCAATATCGTGAAAGACTATCATCAAATGAACATTTAATGAAATAACCAAAACTGTACATTTCATGTTGTTGAATGTTTATGGTATAAGAGTTTGATGCATCTGGGTCACATGATGCTATCGGGTTTAAAAAAGCCTCAAAGTCTGCGTAGACAACGAACGGTAATTTAAGTTTCCGCTGGTATTTATCGAAATAAATCTTGTCACTTGATACTTCTTCACCGAACCAATTGGTTTTCATCCTTTCACTGTTTGGAAGTTCAACAACAACATGACTGCAATCATTTTTTTGATGATCCGTTAATTGTTCGTTTGAATAGAATGCCAATAAACAACCATCACAAATGTGAAAGCTATAATTGGTGGTTGATATTTGACGGCTTACTAATCGAGGTAAATTTTTTATGTAACAATAATGCCCCTGACTACCCTTATTTAGATAAAGTAAATTTATGTGCGTTGATTTACGATATTTGGTAAAGTAGAGTGGACCGTTTACTTCGTGTGATTTTGAATTTTCATTATAATTTAATCCAAAGACATTGATGCTTATATCATTTAATTTCTCAATTTTATGAATATCCGTCAATTTAACTGGGAATGGTATATTTGCAAAATTTAATTTGTTTTGGTGTGTCATATAGGAAGATACTCTCTGTGAACTATCCTTAACTGGATACAACGCTGAAAGTATTGCCCATTTGAAGCACTCGTGGTCATGGTTTTGCACGTTAATAATTGCTTTTTTAGTTTTTATATCGTGCGGTAAATCAATGTATGAAGAACCACGCAATGGATTAAATTTATTAATGTTCAAGTCTAGGTATTTTATGTGTTTAAGACACCATCCACTATCCTTTTTTTCAAAATTTGAAATCTTATTAGAAATGGAGTTTTTTAAATTTTCAAGAAACGTTTCCCTGTCATCACCTTTGCAAACGGTCCAACTCAAAACATTAAAATCGAAAAAGTTGTTGATTCCTTTCGATTCTTGTATAAATTCTGCATGCAATATAAAACTAGCCTTAAAAATGGTAAGTTGATTTATGCTCTCGTCTATAAGTTTATTGAGAGACGTTTTAATCCTATCAAAAAATAGATCAGGCGTCTCAAATTCAAGGTAATTCTTTTCTTGTTCTGACACTATTCTATAAGTTAATAATCTATTTCCAAATGCAGCTTCAATCAATTCTACGTTGGAGTAAGAATGTTTAAATTTAATGCAATTATTTTTATGAATATTGCTCCTTAAATGCTGAGCATAGTACCTTCTGGACACATTCCGGTTGCAGGTTTTGCACTCAACGGTATCACCAGCAGCCGGAGAAGACGGTGGTTCAACAGTGACCCTTGAAGTTGACGGTTCATGCGGCCTGAAGCCTTGTAGTGGCTCTATGACACGAGCTGAAGTAGATGGAGAATCACGAGTTTCTTCTGATACACGTTTCCTCTTGACCCCGCGCGTTACATTCCTGAAAATAAAACAATAAATTTACAATGATGCCATATGAATATTCACTTAAGGGACGGTAATAGGTACCTGATTTATGCAGCTGACAAATGGAACAATACGCTTCCATAGGTAATACACCATCTATTTCATCGTAATTTGAATTTAAACATGACACAGCGGTAAAGTGTCCACTGCAAGGGGTGATATATGGTTTAATATCAGGATCACGAGCAATTGTTGCATCGAGTTTACCACTGATAAACCACAGTCTCAAATGTTTATGAAAATCTTTTAATAACACTGATTTGTTAAACATTGTAATATTTTCACTAGTCAACGACGTCATAATGGTGAATGCTATGAATTTTTGTTAGGACCGCTGCTTATATTGGGAACACCTCCCCACTCCTAGATAACAATCAAACTAACTAGTCGCAACTTGTTGAAAATACTTACAAAGACTGAGGTTGATTCTCGACTTCTTCACAACGTTGATACAGCTCATTATCGAAGAGGGACTTATTAAGATCTGAAACGTCCTGACAACGTTCGTAAAGGTCTTCATCGTAGAGCGAATTTTGTAGATCCATTTTGCTTGCAGTGTTTGACTTACACGAATGAGTTTATTTGGTATGGTTTTGCGTAGCTTATTTATACCCCAAAATGCATTTGTTCGATGGCGGGGATGGGCGATGTGGGCGGCGGGAATTGGAAGTGATTTATACCGTTTTTTTTATTTCTTTGAGTCGATGAAATATTTTTTGCAGTCGTTTTTACCTGCAACATGTTTCGTGATCTTGTAAATTAATTCTTTTGCGTTACAATAATAGTCATCTTCTTCAGTTAGCGCGTAGTATTTGATTCTAGCATCAGCCAATTTCCAGTGCTGATCGTTTGGAACCCCTCTCAATTTCTTTGTATCATAGATGTCAATTTTAACGAGATGAGTCGTCTTTGAAATGTCATCTACGCGTGAAGATATATAATTGGTACCTCCATTTGAAAACTGAGCAATTGTCGAATAATATTCAATAGACTGTTTCTTCTTAGGTTTATCAAAGAATACATCAATATTGTTGCTTCGTTTCGGGCTTCGGGTTTTAAATGGTTTTGCGTCTTGGGTTTCATCATCACTTACATTAGCATAATAATAACTGTTCATAGAGTAAACGCCCGAGTCATTGGATACCTAAAACAAAAGATCTATGAGACGCTGGATACAAATAGAGATATATAATGTTTATATACATGTATACACAAGCCGCTTAGTGTATAAAGCTTACCTCCATTTTATCTCGTAGGCACAGATTTTACTACTATAACTTAAGCCCGACAACGATGCACACGGCACTAACACACTTTAAACTTTCAAGCACTTAACACAGTTTTCCTACAGAGCAATCTGCAAGAATGATGGTCCTATCGATCTAAGCTCCGCTTTTATTAGGAAGCACACATGCTCACAAACACCTACTATAACGTCATGGATAAACAAAAAAAACTACAAACAGACGCTTCTTGGAGACGACACGTCGAAACTAGTTTTCTTAGCACGATATCCGTGGACCTTCAAAGTTTTTTTCAATTCAAATTAAAAATGCGACTCGTCTGAACTTGCTTAAACGAACACCTGTTGCTTCGAAATAGGACACGCAATAACTTGCTTGTTTATCGAATATCTATCAACCCTCGGAGTTTTAATATTTTCTAATCTAAATTCTTAATGCTACAGGTTTAAACTTGCATAATTTTAAAGCCTCTTGATTTTAATCTATAATAAAATACACAAACTAGGGCATTTCGTAATATATGTAAAAACATTTATCGTTTGAAATATATATATTTTTTTACTCTCGCATCCCTTGTCAACGTACGTAACTACAAGAATATTAACAATTTGCGTGGGAATGGGAACCAAAAATGATCCAAGAAATACACCACTATTGTTATCTATTCAAAAAAATTAATGACGATGGTGCCTGCTACAGGTTTAAACTTGTATAACGTCCAAGCCTCTAAATATTAATCTGTAATAAACTACAGAAACTAAGACATGTCGTAATATATGTAAAGATATTTATCGTTTTCAAACAAACTAATTCTTTTTTACACTCGCAACCCTTGTCAACGTACGTAATTTATTAACAATTTGCGTGGGAATGAGAACCAAAACTTATCAAAGAAATACACCACTTATAGTAATCTATTCAAGAAAAAAAAAAAACACAATAGTACCTGTCGCAAACGCCACAACAAACCAAAAAAACCGCCGTGAAAAAAAAAACAGAAGAAAAAAATACAATGGCTCCTGTCGCAAACGCTACAAAAACCGCCGTCATAAAATCAGTGCCGCAGACGCTGTATGACATCTTTTTATAAAAAACCAAAAAAAAAAATCCTGCGGAGCAGATAACCTAGGCTGTCCTAGGATGCCGCAGAAGCAGTAAACTACATACTACTAACGGATGTACTTTCATAGTGGCTCATATTAAAACCAAACATATGCTTATACTTACGTCGCTAAAAACGGTCGGTTGTTAAATGCGAAGTCGTACTAAACGGATTCTACTGTAATTTTACTGAAATAACTGCAGAGTTATTTGTATGCGCATGGCAGAGATTTCGTTTTTTGTAAATCGGGCTGCTGGCCACCGTACGATAATAATAAATAAAGCTGCACTGCAAATCTGACATTAATACAAATGGCTGGTTAAGATATGAGGAAAAGAGGAAAATAAATTTGTGAAATGGATAAAGAATGTTTATCCCGGCGGCATTGTACGGCGCGAGGCGACAGCTGACCCCCAGGCCGTATATCAACGCGATATATCGACTTGGTGGAGATTTCATCAGTTTAAATAGTTTCTTTTTTTGCTATTTCCGTTTTGTGGTGAAACGTTATCATCACAGTGGTTAATTGAGTGCGTTCCGTCTTGCCACCATGCACCATGACGTTTTCTTCCTGAATACTACGATGATTCAAGTTTTCATCGCCCATTCAGTCAAAGTGCACGAATTTAAGTAGGTATATAGCCACAAGTACTTTTATTTTTTTATATTAGAATTCTTGTCTTATAATGACATATTCTTTTTATAATAGCTGTTCGTTAACTTCACACGTTAATTCATTCGTTCGTTCGTTCATTTGTATGTCTGGGTGCAGCGTTTTCGAAAGTCGATTTTCACCCACTGCTATATCCGATATGCTTAAAATTTGGAACGCACATGAAATTCTGATAGTCATCAATGAATCCATCGTACTTATAGTACCCTGGCAGCTGCCTGGCTTTCAATTTTTTTTAACGATGTCATCTATGATTCCGGCGGTGAAAGGACTTGATTCGCAGTCTAAATTTTGATTTCATGTATGAAGTACTTGCATGATTTCCCCAAATTTTAATGAGCGCACTGAATCACCCAGTGAGGGTCAGTAAAAATCAACTACCTATAATGACTTCGGGTATCGTTGACTCATGAGTCCAGCAACTGAAAGTACCGAAAATATATTTCAAAGATTCTGATAACAGTTTTGGACAGTAAAACACATCGTTCTATTCCTAAACTATGATTTCCTGTACTATGGGTACTAGATAACGACCAGAAAACTTATAATAGCCACCAAACATCTATGATTCGGTTTCAAAGTTTGCGTGATGCATCACACAAAGTTTGCCCTAGCGGGACTCAAACCCGCGATCTTCAGCATGGTAGGCAGGTGCACTACCTACCACTGCGCCATCGAGTTAGTCACATAGAAAGGGGCCGTGACTTTTCGGAGTCAGCCATAACTTTTTCACAAACAAGATCGGAGCCGCGATGTGGACGTGACACGCTGCCCCAAGTTATATTATTGTTTTTCGTAAGCGTGTGAGAATTATTGTCGGCGTTTAAAAAGAACAACGTACCTAGTATAGTAAAAACCGTTTTTTATACCAATGAAAATAACTTGCAGGTTTAAGGAAGGACTTGAGCACAGTGTTTGAACGTAGCCACGGGCGGCTAGAGAATTCAGATCACGTTTTCATGTTTTCATAATGAAAGCTGTATTTGTTCAGAATAAACGGCCCGCATATAAGCCATGTTTCAGAAAGATAAAGCACCGTTTTCATTCAAGATCGGCATAGCTAATAGCGAGGCACTCAAATCACGAATCTCGCAGCGTACGCGCACTAATATCGTTGATTGATCCCCAATTCAGCATCCGCGGGGTACTGTCGGGATTTGAGACCGCTTTGAAAGATGAAACTGTGTAATCAGTTTCAGTTCAATTCAGTCAATGGAACCTTAGTTCAAAGGGTTAAAATCCGTCGTGAATCTAAGAATGGATTGAAGTGGATGCTTTAAATTATGATTGAGAGCAAAAATATACTACGATAATTAAATGTTACGATTTGAAATATGAACTAAAATGATTTGTAATCAAACTTAGACTTTATGTCCTAGTCAATAGGGATTATTTTTTTATGAAGACTCAAACACTAATAGGATTTACTAATAAGAATTATTATTGTTAGGACGAAGGAGACTACCCATAGGAGTACTATTTATCAAATAATCCAAATGTGCCAATTGGCACACTTTGGATTATTTGAAAACGGGTAGTATTTAATCGAGCGGCAAAAAATACCTAACCTAACCTAAATAATATAAGTGGGTAACTAAATTACTAAATGAGCGAATAGTAATGGGCGACAGTCGCTAACCCATTAATTTTGTCGCCCATGTATGTATTTTTAGTTGCCCGACAAATTATTTCCCTTTGAAAACTATCATCTATACACTCTATCATACTGCAAAATTTCACGAACGAAGGAATAGTCAAAAATTCCTTATTGACTAGTATTTTTTCTCCTATTATTTAGTAAAATTTAAATACCTACTATTGTAAATGGTTTCTGGTTACTTTATACTATGTCTTTATTTCGTTCTGATGGGTCATAATAATAAAAATATGAGTCAAGCGTTGGATTTATTATCATCACAATAATCAGGTGTTTGAAACAGAATCAAACAGTACCTGAAGCCAGATAGCATCATAGAACTCAACAAGATACATGATACTTTCAAAATAGTTCAGTTTAATTCTAATTATGACCTACAGTAGTCACGCTGAGTATACGCAAGCGCATAGCGGAGATCACGGTGCGACGTGCCAACTCTGTTATTCCCGTAAAGCCTTCGGCAGCTACTCTTTCTTGTCGTAATTTCCCCTGAGGATTCGCGTCCTATATTTCTCTTAGTTGGCGGGATAACTTAAGCCGAATAACAAACTTCACTTCGCTACCAATCTGCCTGATACACGCTAAGTTGCGGCAACAAATGAAACTTGATCACCCAAGTCACGTCCACCCGAACAATATACTAATAATGGCGTAATAAGGAAGTTGTTCTGATAGAATTTCGCTGATAAAATTAGCTTCATTGTTGCCTATGCTATTCTTATTGAATTACGAGTAAATTAATAAGTGCTTCAGTTCAACGAAGAAATAATCTGAGGCTCTGACGACGTTTAAATACACTGAATGACAATATAAAAATAATACATGTAACGGAGGATGTATCGAACAGTCTCCTTGAAATTAAATGAAGCAGATTTTAAGCGAAAATATGCATCAACATTATTAAATTAAGTTTTTTTTTTTTATGAAGGACTGGGCATGCGTTTGACCCTAGTCTCACCTGATGGAATGGAGTATTAGTAAATTTAGTATTTTAAATGATGTTATATGATTTGTAACAATTTGTAATCATGATTCTAAGTGTTAAAAGAAAAATAAAACTAAATCAACATTAAATTAATGACATAATATGCTAAAAACGTCCGGAACTTAATTTCGTTTAAGCAAAAACAGTGTTAACTCAGCTCTGCTTGCAACTGACAAGGGTAACTGGGCGCAAAAACTAACGTCAAAACGTGTGCCGAATCGGTTTTTCATTCATTTACTTACAGAACCTGTAACTGAAGCGTTTCTTCTGGAATCCATTCTCTTTTTAAAACCTATAGCTTACCTACTCTAAAAAGGTAGCATCAGAAAAATATGCTTCGTGGACTAATTCTTACCGTTGAAAATTTAAATAGTAGACTGCCGTGCACACGGGTCCTGCTTCATTTATTATTTAATGCAAGCTTAGCAGACTGCTCATTACGGAAGGAATAGTGCCCGTTCTTCAGGGAACTTATAAAATGAGACTGACCTTATAGGTGGATGGTTGTAATCACATATTTCAAATTTGTTTAATTGTATAGCTTATATTGCTTAGCTCGCTTCTGTAAATAAGTCGGCAATACAAAGTTAACTTTAAGTTAAGTTAACAAGTTCCACGAACGAACTACTCGCAACAAACTTACCTTCCACCCTCACCACCTTGATCGGTGGCAGTCAACTACTGTACGTTTTTTGCGGATTTTTTTGCCACGTACGGTAAGAATTTGTAACGAGCTTGCTGCAGCAACGTTCCCGGACCGATACAACTAAGGGATTTTCAAAAAACGAGCCTACTCCTTTCACAAAGGTCCGGCAACGCATCCGTGATTCCCCTGGTGTTGCGGGTGTCCATGGGCGGCGGTGATTGCTTACCATCAGGTAACCCGCCTGCTCGTTTGCCCCCGCTTACTATAGAAAAAATCATGGCCCTATCGTAATGTGTGCATGTTATAACTTTTTAATTTAAGTCTAGAGATATCCAAAGGCCATCGGGATTCGGGATAAAATGGCGCTCTGTGTCTTAGTACCTTAGGCGAACTTCCTAACTCCCCGCGAATTTGGAATCGCAGCCATTTATTATTTAAATCCGACTGGACATAGAACTCCAATCCGTTTATGTAAATCGATGGTAATGTTCTCTGGAGTTTAGTGTTTCCTTTTACCATCGTGTTACCTTAATATCTGTCTCGAATCTGTCATAATGTTAGATATATGTTATGCTTTTAAAGCATTTCCTTCTGTTTAGAGATATCTATTATAAAATATATTCATTATGTAAACCAGGTAAATATACAATAAGGGCACATGACAGCTCATGTTATATGCATGATTTGTTTACACTTCGGCCTATAAAAAGGAAAATGTTTACATTCACCATGGAAGGAGAAGGAAAGTCATCGCTCGCTCGAAAAGGGTTTATCGGGCGCGTAACGAGGGTTATCGATGTCACATGAGATGCTTTTTTCAATTAATGGCTCGGTTAACTTAATATCCCGCGTTTGAACATATATTTTTTTTAGGTATAAATAAATATTTTACTTCAATAATTGATGTGAATTTGATTTTTCAAAATATCTTTTAAAAATTTAGAGATAGGATACCCTTTCTCTACCTACATGATGTCAAAATGCGAATATAAGTATGGGGCGGGTTGGATTAGCATCCTCTCTATCTTGAAGATAATATCCTGGGAGCTAAAGATAACCAACATTGGACCGACATTGACTAAAAGCGACACGTTTGGTCTCTACCTATACATATAAATACTTATAAAAGATTAAGATACACTCCAGCCGTAATAAGAATCTGAATAACATTTGAAAGCGTAAACATTAGCGGAATTAAATTCGGGTCGATCAACATATATTTTCTTCGGGGCCAAACAGAATGACGTCACGAAAGTAATTTATTTTCGTTAAAACATGCTCCGTTAATTTTTCATGTTGTAGGCCCGTAATATTTCGGGCCACCTTATCGTGCGCAAATCAGCCATAATCTATCTGTTTTAGTGCGTTAAGGTGAGGTGGGGCTTTATTAGCCAGCTGTATTAGCCAAGCCACTCCACGGAGGTGTGCCGCATATTGATCGCTTGTATCTATTTCAGTCCTGTTCACTTTTAGACGATATGAGTTCGACTCATGTATATGCTTTGGCCGGATATATTTTATGCTCCGCTATTTTTGACCTTTCGAAAATAACTACTCCTACTACTCCACTGCTGCACTGCGAGTGAAGAAATAGTATAGAATGCGTGCAGATGCTTATCATCCTGGCATGTCGTAAAAGTCGACTAAGGGACGGGTCCTCTCCAACATGGTGGACTATCTGTATGGGCGATGGGCTGATCACCTGTCACCATACGGTTCATCATACCATCTTAGGACTAATTAATCGACCGTGGCCACATGTAGTCTTGTGGCTCTGCCCACCCCATTAGGGATTTCGGGCGTGATAATATGTATGTATGTAAAATAACTAGCTATTATTTGCTTCTCTACAATAATCTATGATTTTTTGAATCCTTAAACGAAATAGCCGGCCAAGTGCGTCTTTGACCATGCACAGTGAAGGATTCTGTCATCGGGATGAACATTCACGGTTAATATATTTACACATTTCCAATACTAATTTTAAAGGCAGCAAAGTTTGTATTCCATAGTACGATATTTCTCAAGGACACTGTAAAAAACAAAGTTATTTTTGCGGTCTCTCTCTATTTAAAACAGCTTGTAATCGAAAATATACCATATCACAAAAGCTACACAAGATATCTTATTCAAATTCATTTGAATATAATAAAATGTACCTAATAACACTATATTTTTCTTAAAAACGTAATTACAGAAAACCGTTAAATATAATAATAGAAGAGATGTATGTACGAGTATATGTATACTTTATTTATCTCTTACTTAGTTTAATTTAGTTGAAAAGATAAAAGAAGTCACTTTTGACGACTTCAGAAGCGCATATCTGACCTTGCAGACTTACCTAAAGATACCCAACATGCACAAATTATGCTTACGCACTAAAATTTTGTTTCCACCCCTCAGTTACATATACTAATTATGGAGTGCTACTAATATTTTTTTCTTGATTTCACTACAACATTGTATATAGGTTCATACAAAAACACCTACCTTCAACATCTGTAGTGCCACTCTTCACCAAGTCAAATGGCTGTAACATACGGACAGACGCATGGACTCACGGACAAATACATGGACAGTACGAAATTATAAGGGTTCTATTTTTTGCCATTTGGTTACGGAACCCTTAAAAGTTTATAACAAAAATTTCATCATCATTATCATCATTTTAACCAAAAGAAGTCCACTGCTGGATATAGCAGGCCTCCTCCAATGATCACCACAACGACCAATTCTGTGCTGCTCAGATCCAGCATCGCAATCTTGACCAGTTAGTCAGTCCACCGTGTGGGTGGTCTGCTCACGCTACACGTTCCAGTACGTGGTCACCACTCAAGAACTCTTCGGCTCCATCGGGCATCTGTTCTACGAGCAATGTGCCCCGCCCACTGCCACTTAAGTTTAGCAATTCTTTGAACTATGTCGGTTACTCTTGATATTTCACGGAACTCCTCATTTCTAAAACAAACAAAAAATTCATACATACATACATATTATCACGCCTTAAATCCCTAATGGGGTGGGCAGAGCCACAAGACTACTTGTAGCCACGTTCGATTAATTAGTTCTAAGATGGTATGATGAACCGTATGGTGACAGGTGATCAGCCCATCGCCCATACAGATAGTCCACCATGTTGGAGAGGACCCGTCCCTTAGTCGACTTTTACGACATGCCAGGATAATAAGCATCTCAAAAAAATCACTTTTTATAATTTAAGTTTTCTTTTTAAAGACAATAAATGTTTCACACTTGATCAGTTTTCTAGATAAACTTCAATATTCCTACAACAAAGGTTTTCGACAACAGCCATGACGGACACATTCAAAATTACACCGAATGTCTTTGTCCTTACAGTCTTAATTACTAGTTTTGTTTATCCTCTGATCAGCCACTGCGCATGTTAGAGAACAACACTAAAGACCGTTCACTAGGGTACCATACAATGTTGACATGCGACCGAATTTCGCCGACGGTTGAATACCGTGTCATATGTTTTATGACACTATTATTCATTAGCGCAGCGCAGACGTTAAGGGCACACCCTCGTGAGCTGAGTTATTATACGTCATTAATTCAACGACATGAATTGAGAAGCCCCTCAGGCACTTTTAATGATACCCTATTACTAAGGAGCAATGTAGAAGGAAATGAGGTTTAAAGAAGCGACCCTCGCCTTGTTCGGTGCCCGAAATATTAAGCCAGTCGTGGAGACAACCCGTCTAGTTTACATTGTGTTACAAGAGCCGTAAGGAAGCAATTACTACCGAGGGATATTCTTTGATGTTGTCATTCCATAACTATACCTATTAACTACACTACTATACTATATTTATGATTGGTAGCTTGATTTATATATAAGAGTTACGAAACATTGTTGAGTGTAAAAGGTAAAGTTAAGCTACGTACCTACTCCATAAAACGGCCCGTTGCAATTTACAGTAGCGAAGCGCCGCGACATGTTTCGTAACTCTTATATATAAAACAAGCTGCCAATCATAAATATAGTATAGTAGTGTATCACATTCGATGATTGCACACAGATAGGAGCTTGCGAAAGTAATGTTTTGTCTTATTTCATAGGTAGGTTGTAAATTATGGTCACACGGTTGCTAAAAGTTTTTTTTTCTTTTTAGGGTTCCGTACCTACGGGACCCTCGGCGCGCGAGTCAGACTCGCATTTGACCGGGTTTTGTGACTTCACATAGCCTAAAACGCATTCTAAACCAAGACGAATATATGTAATTATGATTACGGCACAGAACATAGGGCCATATTCACTTAACAGCATAAAACTAACTGCTAACTACCTGATAAATTTGTTTTTTTCTCGTTATTATTTATAATTAAAATTTTCAAATAACTGGCAGCGCGAAGGTTCAACGACGAGTCCCATCCCATATCGGCACAAACCGGTGTTACGGTACGGGTGAGCGCATACAGCGGAGGAAGTTGGAACTCATTGACGTTTCCCGACAGATGGCAGATGGCGCTAGACGCATTCTGAATCACGCTATCGTTGTGTTTCCGTAGATTGAAGAATATATGTTTATTTTATATTACCGTACGTGGCGAAAATTTTATATGGAACTGCGAATTTTTGGGCCTATCCTCGTGAATACCAGCGAGGATAAAGCTGTATTTAAATGAACGCAGGCCGCCAGAGGCATTTTGTTTGCATAATATGAGGACTGCAGTTCTCGCTAGTGTTGGGCGCGCCGGGCGAGACGTTACTGATAATATCTCTCTTGGTGCGCTTACGCCACGTACAAACTGACTAAAGTAACTCTGTCTGTCTGTCACGTGTTCACGGCTAAACCGCTGAAATGATTTTGATAAAATTTGGTATCGAGATAGTTCGAACCCTAGGGCAGGACATAATCGTGCTCTAAAACATTGAAAAAGAGGATGGAAAAAATTGATTTACGCGAAGTTCGTGCGTGACGATGAGAGATGACACCCCGTTGATGCCTGTTTATGTATCTGTGCGACCTACGGCTAAACTGCTGAGCCGGTGTTTATGAAATTTAGTATTGAGATAGTTTGAGCCCTGGGAAAGCATAGGCAATTTTTTCAAGATATCAAACCCCTAAAAGGATGAAATAGGGGATGAAAAATGAGTTAATGGCAAGTTTGTGCGTGCGCTATAAGAGCCTGTAATTAGAGGGAAAGTATACTAAATTTGAAACCCAGTAACACGAAAATTCGTTTTAGTTTAAAGGTACATTTCCACGCAAACGAAGTTGAGGGTTAAAGCAAGTTATAAATAACAAGTTTGGTAGCCTAACTGTTTGTTTTTTGAAGGCATGTTCTGAGTTACACAATACCGCTGTGACCGCTTAGCTGGTGGGGCATCACGAACATACAGCGATGGTTTTATTGTATAAAAAATTCAAAGCGCGGGGTTTGACGGATATGTGTAGATGAAGGGGCTGTGTAGAAAGCCACGATATTTTGTTTAGGGTAATCCATCACGCGGGCATTGTTGTGACTTTTCAGCTGGTCATAGATTTTCGGTTGAACGTTAGCTCATGCATAACCAAAATGGCACAAGGTTGGCGGGGAGGTACACTGCGTATGAGTCGAGGTCTGCCCGCGATAAAAAATTATGCTTAACTTTTACTTACATTAATATCATACGACATGGCTATCTAAATAACTGTATTATTTTGCAGAATTATGTATAACTAGCTGTTGCTCGCAACTTCGTTTGCGTAGAATAATTATTTAAGTAGCTTATGTCTTTCTCCAAGGTCCAATCTATATCTATACGAAAACTCATCAAAAATGAGTTCAGCGGTTTAGGCGTAAAAACGTAACAAACAGAGTTACTTTCGCAATTATAAGTTAGGATGATCATGATCTTAACAGTATTCGTATAGTTACTTGACTTTTTTATTTTGATTTATGTTTATGCTACAGAACTATATCGAGATAGAATGAAAGAGTGTATGTATGTACCTCGCGTGCCGAAAAGATGTCCTGAGATCATCTTTCTGTCTAACAACGGCGGCGGCGCGGTGCGGAACGGTGGGGGTGGAGGTGCCTAGACTCAGTTTGCCGCGTGCTAATCGATGCTTTTGAATCGTTTTCGCGCGTCTTATTTGTCCCGTCATTAAATTACACTCGTGATATCAAAGTAACTACGCAATAAGTTTTTAAAAATGGCATTTTAATAACAAGCTTTTTTGCCCATTTCACTTTAATATTGCAACAAAATGCGTACACAAAATTTCGTGTCTGTGCTGTTGATCGTTGAAGAGTTCCTTTGTCTGGAGCTTACCCTGGATGTCGATTCGGGTCATGCTTACGATAAAAATGCATTGTCATCGGAACTGAACCAACATGTAAAAATTCAGCTCCGTAGGATAGTAGGAAGTGGTTCTAATTCATCTAACAAGATTTGACCCGTACATACGAGTACAAACATTGCAAGTTAATAAAAAGTTTTTAAAAATGTTACACGCTCAGTTTCCATAAAAATCGACGAACTCTTTCCTTCGTTTATGCTTATTTCCTTCCTTCTTTAGGCATACGAGTGGATAACCTATTGTTATTAATCTCGTGGCCAGACTGAAGAAGTGAGAACTCAAACTGGCTCGTGTATGAGTCCTCAGCGGTGCTCCATAAGAGCATAATGAAACAGGCACAAAAGATGGCTCGACACACGGACCGGCAGCGGCCTATATATTGCTTCCGTTAATAAATCGTGTCAGCCGAAAATTTGATAAAATGTTCATGTTCATAGGGACCGTTGACATCAGAGTTCAATTTTGTTTGTACAAAAGTACGCGTTTCTCTTTTTTATTAAAGTACCGAATATCTGATGACAAAATTGAACCCTTATAGGATCACTCTGGTGTCCGTCTGTCACAGCCTATTTTCTCCGGATCTACTAGACGAAAAATGTTGAAATTTGATGCGTATACAAAGACAGGTGATCCAAACACAGTCGTATATAGCGTTAATATAACGAATTCTGATGTTGAGGGTTGAACTTGGAGGAGCAAATTTCGGAAAAGAAAATAAAAAAAACTATTGTCAAGTGTATCACATGATATTTTAAATGTTTGGCTCGTTACAAGCAAAAAGATTTTGATAGAATTTAATAAAATATACGGAAATTGAGCCTTAATTTTGGAAATAATATCGAATATAAAATTTTAATCTCAGTAGTTTCAAAGATAAGGGGGGAAATGCTCGATTTTCGTATATTTTATTGAATATCCTTTATAGAACCAAATTAAAAAAAAAAAAAAAAATACATAACGACTTTTCATTGGATTTTTTTAATTGAACTCGTTTATTTACGCTACATGTTCGTGATTGGGTTACCTAACTGAACACTTCACTTTGCACTATTTTCTTTTCAGATTCAGGAAAAATGGGCTGTTGATGATTTATAATACGGAACCCTATCCACGCGTGTCCGACTCGTACTTGGCTGATTTTTATATAGCAAGGTCTGTGTGTGTGTGTGTGTGTGTGAATCTAGCAACATCCTTCATCTTGATCATTTTTGTATGAAGCCCTGACTTACCGGTTGATTGGCTTCCGGTTCGTGACACCGAATTCCTGGAAGATTTTCGTTTCAATTTTCACTTTGACCCTTTCCACGGGGTGATATTTAAAGAACCTAAGTTGGTTGCCGAGTCCGGGCCGGGGCGCCGTGCCCCGCCTTCGACTTCTTGTCGTAATAAAATAAAACAGCGCTCCGGATATTCGCGAAATTGATAGCACTTGCGTTACTCTGGGAACAGAATATAAAAGGATTATGATAAAAAGGCGGGGAAAATATTAGGAAAGTATTGTTACAAGCAAGAATTTAGAATTATAAACAAGTCAGCGTCTTCAAGTAACTTTCAGCTGTTAGCTTGATGCGCGTCGAGAACAAATTTTCTTACCTCGTAAGTCCTATCATTTTAAATGCTCAGTAGTGATTCCGTCCCAGTGTACTAAAATAAGAACAAAATACGGAAATAGTTTTTAACCTTAAATCAATTATGACAAAGTTGAAATTAGAACCAATTTAATCAAAATACCAGGTTTTAATGTGGTACAGTAATTTGTACTAAATAAAGTACAAGAGGACTTACGAGGTTAAATTGATTCAGCAAGTTACTTCAAAATAATTCGACAATACCAAGCTAGAACTCAAATTAGTTGATATTATCTAGACCAGTCATGCAGTCTACGTTATAATGAGGCTTTCAATGCATAATATCAGGCAAGGTGAGAAAAAACTAGACGATCTGGTGAAAATCAATAATTGCGTAACTCACGCCGCCCGAAAAATATATGAATTTATCAATAATGCGATAGACAAACAAAAACTCACTTACTAGATTGATTTATTTCATATTTTTAGAGGTAATGGTCTTTAATTTAAGACTAAAGGTTCAAAATCTCAAAACAAGATAACAATTTCCTTCCAAGATCACTTTTGGGTAATAAGTCAGTCTGTCTATCCATCTCAGAAATCAGAAAACGTAAAGAAAACTTCGCATCCTTAATTGGGTTTTCCAGAAAGTTAGAGTGAACAATCAATTTAATAATTGTCGAGAAAATCATTACTGTTCTTGAATTCTCAATTGGAGAGTCAAACTCTCGCGATGTTTGAATTATTGGTGTTACGAGTCATACATACATCATTATGAATATACATATGAGTACCTAATTGGAACACCTCTTTAATTTGGAAGCGATAACATTCTTGACCGCGTACTGAAATGTGCAGCGAGGGCAGACCACCCACACGGCGTACTGATGGACCTGGTGAAGATTGCGGGACTCCGCTGGATGTGAGCACTTGAGCATCACGGATTCTACCTTTGTGGCGATCATTGGGGGATGTCAATGTCCAGAAGTTGACGTCTTTCGGCTGAAATGATGATGATGATAAGGAACATTCTTGAACATTATTTAGGTTTCTATGTAGCAATACACACGCGCAAACTTACTTTTGAGTAGTCAAAATTCAGTAAATATAATGTCTCATAAAATAATAACATGAGTTCCAGTTACGTTCTCTTTGAGGAAATATAACTCGGAGAAATGTGTTCGTGAAAGCTAATAAATCATTGGAGTGTCAAGTATTTGTAATATACTCCAATATTACGGAACCAACATTGCTGCTTTCTTTTTCTGGTAGAATTACATAACAGTTCTTATTCTTTTGAAAGGTAAACTAAAGACATTTATAATAACGTGGGTTCACTTTTTGGCTCGTATATGTTTGTTCTTCGAAATTATCACAACTCCTACACCGTTCTGAATGGTTCTAGTTTTGCTTAAAGTGATCTCTTCACTTTTGTTATGTGAAAATGCGCCGGATATCGTAAATGCAGCCACGATTGCAACAAATAACTTGTTGCCAGAAAATATTGTTTCTGAACACATCATGGAGGATTTATAATATGTGTGTAGATAAAGTTATGTATGCAACTCTGCATAATTTGGCTTTAAAACACACGTGCGATCTTATTATGAAACTCGCTCAAAGCTCGTTTCATAAAACCGCACTAGTGTTGTGTTGCGTCACACCGTCACGTTGCCTCTGTAGTAGCAGAGCTCTCGGCATGCCAATTCACCGATAATGTTTAAGTTCACCATGAGAAATCATAAGCCTGCCGTCATCTCCCAGGTTCAATTCGTTACGATATTTTCAGTGGGTGGGTACCTAACGGAGTTCGCCACAAAAAATTTAGCAAACCAAATTGGGTTGGCACGTTCAGAACTAGTCTGCAGTCTATCTATCGATTTAGGTCAGTTATCCAAGGGCCGCCCCGTTTTTATAAACAACTAGCTTTTGCCCGTGATTTCGTCCGCATGGAATTCGTTTATCGCACGCAACGCCATCTACCGTTGTGTAGCATTTATCATATTTCATGTATTTATAAAGATTCCTGAAAATCCTTCCAGAATATCGGGATAAGAAGAGTCCTATATTAATCTAAATATAACAAGCCACACTTGTGCCAATTTATGGAATTCTGTTAGTGTTTGGCTGTGAAAATGGAACAAACCAACAAACGCACTTTCTCATATGGTTATGGTTTATTTCGCATTACATTGTTGTCAGTGATGTCCGAATCTTTTATTATAATAAGTAATACCTAAGTACTTTGTTTCTGTTTGTGCTGAGGCGGTATATGGCGTTCCTGCCACGCGTTGTCGTTGGACGCCGCTGACAACACAACACACGGACTTATTATTCCATTTTCTAGTTGGATACATTCATTATAACTTAATTGCTTTAGGTATTATTATTTTACTATTTCAACTCTTAATTACGTGCCTGTTTGTTTATTTTTACTAGATGTTTATAAAGTGATTCCCACAGCAAATAAATTAACCCATGAATATGTAAGTGCTTCGCTTTGAATCAAATAACACCAAACTAATTACTAATATCGGTGTTTACCGTAACCCCCGGCTATCGCGGAACGCTATTTTAATTGCCGCTAGTTGATCCGCCGCTCGTGTTATCTTTCCCAAATTGAACTATAACTATAATTTTCAAATATTTGTTTCACATTTTCATCTTAACTATGTCTGTCGTTGATCTATGTTGAAATCTTTTGACTCATTTATATAACTCATGTCTCATCTACATATATAGAAGCGGAAAGAGATACGTCAAAAACTTTTTGTTAAAAAACCCTTTTTTACAAAACGTTTACTTTTAGCTATAATATATTCTACTAGTGGACCCGCCACAGTTTCGCCCGCGGCTATTTCCTTACAAACTTTATCACCCCTTTTTACCACTTTAGGGATGGAATTTCCAAAAAAATCCCTCCTTAGTGCACCTCTAGGGTACTCGAGGAATGTCTCCTCCAAATTTCAAACTTCTAGGACCACCCGTTTAGGCTGTGCATTGTCCATAAGTTAGTCACAGTACTGTATTATATGTATTGATTCGTTACACGGTTAGTTTAGAACTCCTAAGTAGTTCCTTGACGATCCTGACAAATCGGGGACTTTTAAGGATTCTATATAAATAATAAATGATAAAGAAGCTTGGCCAGCTCTGAGGCCAAGAAACGCAACAGTGTAACCTCGTAGTGTCCGGGAGTCTGTATGTCGTTTCCTGGCGCTGTCTCCGTTTCCCATTGTGTCTTCTTAATAAACTGTTATTGACCTTTTGGCTTAATAGCCAATAATATTTGTATTATTAGGACATGAAATGTTATATTTCAGATTGTTTTTGATATTTGGAGACCTTACATCTCCATCTTTATACTTGACCATGGAGACTGTCTACATCTCCATGTAGCCTAGATTAATCAATTTAGATGTTTTCTCTGTTTTAATATTATTCTTATTATTATGACCTTAGAGACTTTATACATCTCTAAGGCACTTAAATTTACTTGTTCAGACGCGGAGACTATACATCTCCCTTATTAGTTGTATACGATAATTAATTTGTGCCCATTAGGTTTATTTGTTGCACTTTTTATGTTAGTTTTAGTTATATGTAATTTTAAAGTGGAAAAAAGACTTACTGCTGAGTTTCTTGCGGCGTTTCTTCTCAGCAAATGTCACCTTTCGAAGCGCTGGTAGATTCAGACATGTAAAAGAGCCCGTGAGGCCTACTTGCAAAATAAATATTTTCATTTTCATTTTCATTTTCATTTTCATTTTCATTTTCATTTTCATTTTCATTTTCATTTTCATTTTCATTTTCATTTTCATTTTCATTTTCATTTTCATTTTCATTTTCATTATAGGAATTTAACCAATCTTTAAGCAAAGCTACGAAAAAGAGTATTTTTTTCATTTCTTACTCGAAAAAGCATTGCAAAGCACGTTATAATGTTAAACCACAAATGTAAACATATTTACTCCCCTTAAAACTACTTTGTAGTTAAGTGCTTTAACTTCTGCCCCTAACCGTCGGGATCGACGTGTTCTCCCAATTGGAAGGATTACCTTTATCTCGTTACCCCCTTACTGCGATCTGCGTTCAAGCCGTATCTTTGGGATTCCCAGTTGCTCTATTTATTAAATGTATTTAAGGAGAACCTCTCTTGCATGCAAATAAGCTTTATTTATATGCAAGAGCCGTTACAACTTTTATGAAGAATATTAAATGAAGATGGCCTTAAACAAAGTTTGAATACGTTGAAGATTATGCAACGAAACTTTTACGAGAATTTCTTGCACACTAAACGCATGCTATTCTTGCACAGGAACTACGACATGAGTTCATATTCTAAGAACAGTGCACTAATAAATGCAGGGAGCCTCTAAGAGCTTTCGCAGCTCCCACCTCGCTTGCGAGGTATCATGTATTTAATTCCCAAATTCTATGATATACAAGCAAGTATTTTAGCCTCGCTAGCATATTAACACACAACGCCAATTATGCAATAATAACTTCCTTAGATGGCTTAAAGCCTGTATAAGTAATTACTATAAAAGCTTCAGATGTTTCATTTATATAGCGTAATTAACATCTAATAAATTTAATAATTGGAATTTGAATGAAATGTCTTTCACTCAATTTGTATATCGAACAAATTTACAAACGCCTTGAAGACTTTGATAAATGGAGCATCGCTGGTTTAACTTCACAAAACTCATAAAAGTGCTTGAGCAAAAATAAAATATTGTAACCGGAGAACTTGAGTTATTGAGGAGCAGGGTTTTCACATGCAGCCCTTTCGGGATTCGGATGAAACTTCTGGCGTAAAAAGTAAATCGAACTGATGTCAAACTTTTAGACGACAACTTAGGGTCGTAAACCGTTTTTCCTTTCAATCTACGGCGAGGACAGCCACTTTGAACATTAATAAATGTGTCCAGTAATTATATCTCCATAAAATGTGTCCATAAAAAACCGGCCAAGTGCGAGTCGGACTCGCGCACGAAGGGTTCCGTACCATTATCTATAAAAAACGGCAAAAGAATCACGTTTGTTGTATGGGAGCCTCCTTAAATATTTATTTTATTCTGTTTTTTAGTATTTGTTGTTATAGCGGCAACAGAAATACAAAATTTGTGAAAATGTCAACTGTCTAACTATCTCGGTTCATGAGATACAGCCTGATGACAGACGGACAGACTAACAGACGGACAGACGGACAGCGGAGGCGTAGTAATAGGGTCCCGTTACTACTAAACTATATATATTATATTATGCATATTTCACAGAATTCTTCGTTCAAGTGTAATGTACAGTTAGTACAATTAGCTTTAACAAAGATCCTTCATTCCAGAATGACACAGCTTTGTGTATAGACTTGTATAAAAAATCATGTTTGATACCCCTCCCCTTGCCGTCTCTCGAAGTTACTCCTCTATTCGAAATCAGTGCCAAATGAATTGCGCAAAAGAATGAAAAAATACACATCGTACTGCAAACAAAAATTTGCCTGTTGGTTGACTGGTAAAGAATACCCAGTGGGGGTAGTAGGTCCGTCATTTGTACCTTGTTTGTGCAATAAAACTTAAATAAATAAAAATGCTGTTGGACAAACTGGAAAAGTAATATAAGAGAACCTACCCTTGAATGATTTAAAATATATTTGGCTAGTAGAAAACGATGGGTCGTTAAGCACTTAAATGTAATGAAGAGATTTCACAATATCTGACTTTTATCCAACAAATTTGGTGTACCTGAAGGTAGTGTACTTACTGACTCCATTACTGTTTATTGTATACATTACTTTTAAGCTTTGGCTTGATGGAACCTCACTTTATTACATCTCTGAGCTACAAAGAAAATAAAATTACCATTTTTTTTAAATATGTTCTATCTGTATTGTAGTAGCGTCTATCAGTGGTTTTTCGCTGAGATAAATCGATTTACTCGCTGAATGGCTTCACCGCGCGCGGACGATGCTCCCAGGTTCTTCGTCTTGCGCACTCTGGCTGCCGTTCATCTCCATATTACTGGCTCCCAACTCTTCAACATGATTATAGCATATTTATTTATTTTTTATTTAAAACAAAAGTCATGGCTAGCCAAGTCAGGGAATGTCAAATGTGCATGCACGAAATAATATTACAAGTAATTAATTACAATAAATAGAACAGTTGCACGTAAATAATTTCCATACTTAATACAAATAATGTCAAGTTAAAAAATATCTTAAGAATAAGTAATTTCAAGTCAAGTTGTCAAATTAAATAATAATAACTAAGCAATCAAATGTCAATCAACCGAAATACAATCAGCTATAAATAATTACAAAAGTTGTTATACATAAAAATTTGACGAGGCGGTTAGCCTAGTTGGGAGTGACCCTGCCTCCGAAGCAAGCGTCCCGGGTTCGATCCCCGGTAAGGGCAAATATTTGTGTGATGAGCACGAATGTTTGTTCCTGAGTCTTGGATGTTTCCTATGTATATAAGTATTTATTTCTCTATATAAGTATTTATATCGTCGTCTAGTACTCATAACACAAGCCTTTAGAGCTTACTTTGGGACTAGATCGATTTGTGTAAAGATTGTCCCACGATTTATTTATTTATTTATAAAAATTATAAATATATGGCAAATTTAATAATAGAACTACTTTGGCTATCAATGTGGCCCAGTCATCAGCAAATACGTCGGCATCTTCGACTCTGTCATTTAGGTCGTTTAGCAGATATACAACGTTATATCATCTATTAGACGAGATAAGTCTTAATTAGGAACAGATGACATGTTTTTTGTATTTACCCAACCTGAAGCAAGGCTTGATGACATTGGTATGAAGGTGGCACCAGATTTGACTATTCTGATTAGACGGCGTGACATTGCCATATAAGTTACTACGCTAAATGTGGATCTGCCCTGTATTTGCACATAGAGCACGATATCTGTTAGACAAATCAGTGGTATCCGATTATTATGTTATTCGGCTTGGTGGAAAGCCAATATTGACTCATAAGCCTTGTTTCGTAGCTCATTGTTTAAATATAAACAAAATTCTGCCAGAACAAGCCTAAAGAAGTTTAAGAATATTATTATTTTGGTCTTGTGTAATATTAGTTTCTCAAGTCCATAAATATGCGCTTTATTTTACTACAACAATATATAATGCTACATTTTTGCATACTTACGTAAATATTGATACGTATATTGGTGTTGCGGCAATGTAGTGGAATAATATTGGCTTGAGCGAGCAAGGTGTACCTGGGAATGGATATAAATGTAGTTACGGCTGCCTTGGAGCTAAATGTTGTCTGTCTCGGGCCTCCTGTAGCCATGTTGAAACATGGCGCAAATGTTCTCTGAAGCTGAAATTTTGTTTGTATTGAATATAATAACTTATAAAACAATTGAAATATCTTTGTTTAGTTAGCATTAACAATTACATTTGTCACTGAATGTCGTTCATCGTACAACAAATAATGCATTTCTTTTAATCTAACATCAGGTTACGACAGAACTCTATGTTATTGTGAAAATACAATAAATTACGTTGTGAATAAACAAATGGTATACTTCAATTTAACGTTATCTTGCGATCTGAGTATAACATCGAAAGAACTTCGACTGTTCCGACTTTGAGAATCGTAATAAAAGTTGCAGCTGCTGCAGCATTAACGAAATATTTGTCTGTTTTGTTACCGGTGCTCAGAATTCGAGATGTCTTGCAATGGAAATATAAATTCTAGGTCAGCACACTACTTATCTAGGCTTTATACTGGTACGAAACACGTATCAGAATTTTGTACTTTATTTTTAATTTTTAGTTTTAAAACAAATTTGATGCTTTGAATTACGTTGCCGTATTGAAATAGTAGTCAAGCGTAGGCTTAATTATAATACTTAAGATATAACCAATGAGACCATCTTCCCAAGGTCTACATAGCAATCGGATGTGATCAACAGCTTACGAAACAGGTATCAAGCAGGTATCAGGTTCAAGCTATCCAGCGCCCGCATTTCACTTTCGCCGTCAGCTGAAGTTGCCAGATAAGCAAGCAATTAATATTGTAAGTAGCGTGTGGTGTGACAGTTAAATGGCATGACAAATATTGACTCTGCGGTCGCGAACGCCGCGGTGCCGCGGGATGCTTGGCGCAAAGCCAGGCGCCTTTGCGTTACCTTCGCGCTGCGAGCTGCCACTGGCTATATCGAAATTTTGTAAAGTCCAAACATTCGTTCAACACGACTTTTTAAATGCCACCTAAGTTACAAATGTGACATTTGACAAATTTCACACGAAAGCACATTACAAAGTGATATTAGTAGTTTAATATTATTATAAAGTTATCCTTCATTAAATTTTACTTTATACATGAAGGCTAAACTTTCAGTAAAATGTAATTCATTTTGTTCATCATCATCATGTGAATTTTTCATGCAACAAAATGTTCATGTAGGTACCTAATGCGAAAGTTCAGATTTAAGAATATTTGAATAGATTTTTAAAAAGAAACTTGCTAACTAATTAGACAATCTTAGTAATGTCCTGACAAGTCAAAATTTAAAATTGAAAATGTTTATTTTCCAAGTAAGCCGTGTGGCTCTCTCACATGTCTGAATCTACCATAACCTAGATACATTAATACCCATAACATATGCTTCTAAATATAATATTGTTGTAAAACACCAGAGAACATATAGGTTCCACCAATCCTCATGCACGACGGGATGTCACGTTCAAGTAAAAAGCGGTTTCGCCAGACGGATAATTCCACAATGTGTTATTACAGACCAAGTTAATCTCTTTTGTTATGTGTTCTGGGATTTACAGGATTTAATTTCTTTTCTCGCGTATATTGAGCTTAATAAAACTGAATGGCGTGGTTGCCGCGGTGGACACCCAATCAATACACGGATGCGTTTAACGTTTCAAAAGATACTAGTTAGTTCATTAGGTCCACCATCTTCGTAAAGCAAAATATACATTGAAAGGAAATTCAGAGGGTTTCATCGAAAGAATATCTGATTTATTTCCTTACATGTAACTCGATAGAATATAAATTTCGCGGCGGAATTACGTTCCACGCGCGTAATGAGTAATTACTATGAAAGCCAACAAGTGGACAAAAGGCTTCCTCGCAAACCAGAGAAGGTGCTGCCAGTGTTGGGAACGTATTTACACATCCGACATTGCTTTGCGTTGGCGCCTAAGAGCTGTGAGCTCGAATTAATGGCATCAATTTGAATACGGCCTACTTGCCGTCTTCACGTCTCCAAGGTACGTAATGCGGGTTTCCGTCTTGCGTCGAGCACTTCCCCGATCCGCTCATAGTGTTGTTTGACATCTGAATGGAACTGCCAATCACGCACAATACACAAGTATCGACTACTTCTAAATGCTATTTGCGTAATTGAAGATTAGCATCATTCAAATGTATTTACCATATAACGTTTGAACTATTGACAATATTATTCAATGAAATTCTGGTAAATGAATACATTCCAGATCAATGGACTAATACTTATATGATACTCTTATTCAAAATAGGAGATATTCTTAACATCAATAACTACAGGCTTTTTAGTCTCATGACAAATATTATTAATATATGATTTTTTCCAAGGTGTTACTGAGAAGATTGACCATGACCACAGTAATGGATGATGCATAACCAATAGAGTAAGCAGGTTTTCGAATTGGGTTTTCTATATGGGTTCTCTCTTTATACACGTCAAAAACATCAATAGTAGAAACTCAAGTCAGTTTTATAAAATATTGGTTGGCACGCTAAAAGTAATAAACGATTTTAAATTTAGGCAAAGAAATAGAGCTTTAATCGCAAACACATGGTGCTACAATCGATGACGTTTATATCAATTGAATATAACATTAAGCCAATAACAACGATCGAGGTGAAAAGATCATTCACAGGATTGAAATGGATATATTCTGCAAGACACCTTAATTTCACCTTACCTTTAGAAAAAGGATTAATTGTTTCTTTTGAAAATCACGTCATGGATGAAAATAATCCATAACACAATGATATGTTCTATCAGTGGAGTACAACTTATGTAATTTACATGACTTTGAGAAGTCCTCATAGTGTATTATAATAAACTCGCAGAGGTCAAGAATATGTAGGCATAATATAACTTAACGGGACTAAACGTCTGTTTATTTCTAATCTTTGTCAAATCATTCCTGCACCTAAGATACCACTGTATGCTCATTAACCAATGAAGCCCATTTAGTCATGGTAGTTTTCGTTTTAACTTCGTTATAATAAGCTTTCATTTAAGATATTTTCCAGATTCTAGAATTAAAAGTTTTGGCTGTGGAGACACGAAACTCCAACAGAAATGATACATTTAGAGCTCAATGTTGCCTAAACGGTTCAATATAAAAATAATAAAAATTGGTAATCACACACTTATAATGTTTTTTAAAGAACTACACTACACCTCATTCGATGTTGTAAAAAAAAACATTGCTTAGCATAAATAAAATGTTTACTAATTTTATAATTTTTCTGTCTGCTCTGGGCAATGTCCTAATTTGTACAACATTTCAGCATTGTAACTTCAATAGTCTTAGAGAAAAACTGGCTGTGATATACGGACAGCCGGACATGGCGAAACTGTAAGGGTTCCTAGTGGAACCTTAAAAATGGAGTTAGGCGGTACAAATGATGGAGAACTGACATAAAAAAGATGGATGAATGATAGGGACGGAAATAGACAGGATACCATGGAAAGAGTTAGAGGAGGCGTGTACCAAAAGGCAGAAGAAAGTTAAACATTTTATTGTTCATTACTTTGTGCTCTTTATTCTATTACTAGTGAACCCGCCACAGCTTGGCCCGCGGTATTTTGCATACAAACTTTATCACCCCTTTTCACCCCTTTAGGGAAGGAATTTCAAAAAATCCCTCCTTAGTGCACCTCTAGGGTACTAGAGGAATGTCTCCTTCAAATTTTAAACCTGCAGGACCACCCGTTTAGGCTGTGCGTTGTCTATAAGTGAAATCCATAATGTCAAAGAATTCGAAACGCTTTTTTGTCCAGCAGGCAGCCAACTCTGGCGCTTTAATAGCAGCTTGACTCGCTTAGCTTGTTTAGCGGCTTTAGGCACCTGGCCACAAGTTTTGGACGAGTGTCTATTCTCCTCGCTTTTTAAGATAGCAAATAAGAACCACAAACTTTGGCGTTATCATAAAGATTGTATTGTATCGACTGTATTGTAAGATATTGATGATGTAGGTATGAAGTACCTATATCCCTTTTGGCGAGTAAGGTCGTTGGTAATTACTGCTTGCTGGATGAACTTACTATCTACACTGGACTTAATATCTAAACACCCCTTAACCGTGACACCCCAGACATAAATTTGTGATATTATGCAAATGTGACGTCGTAAACTCACAGTTATTGTTCGCAAACAAATTTACGTAAGCGGTGTCGGAAACCATATTATGAAGGAGGTAGATTAGACTGAACCTTGCGTTATGGTTAATCTGACTGTATTGTATTCAAATTCAAGTCCTGTGCTTGGATTTAAGAAATGAGGTCAACCATTGACATAAGTCGGAGTTCAGAGTTTTATTATACTATAAATGAATCTGAATCTTTCTTTTCGATAAGATCTTATGCTACATTTATACATAGCTTACACGTACACTTTAAGTAACGTTACAACTATTTGTTGCAGTGGATACCACGGCCCAATATGACGCGGTGCGCGCTTACCTCAAGGAGCTGGACATCTCCAGCGCCATCTGGGTTGGCCTCATTCGCAGCAATCCCGATGGAGACTTCACGTGGACGTAAGTTGTAATCGTCTTTTGTACTTACTAGCTTTATCTCGCAATCTGCATAGTTTTAATTTCTTTGTAACTTTTGTTGGAATTATTTATTCATTCCGAAGTATTACAACGTGAAGATATCTGCAATATGCTTCGTCAATATAATAAGGTAACACGAAATAAGAAGCGGCATCAGGCCTCGTCAAAAACATTAGTCTTTTAAATTGTGTATACCTATTTCGCAAACTTCTTCTGATTCTTATGCGAGTTTGATTTGTTATTTTATTTGCAAATTGTTATATCGTACTTATACAAAAAAAATGTAAAGTATATATAAATATGGTTTTACTGTAATGGGTTTTGGACGCTTGTGAGAACCAATTTTATTTTAAAATAACTGTAAAATTATTGAATTAAATAAATGGAAAATAAAAAATATTCAAACTATTATATGACAAACTATCTGCTAGTAAGCTTATGTATGTAAGTATATTAAAAAATGTCAGTTACTGATTGGCACCTAACTTAATATTTTATTTCGCAGAGACTATCGTGGGTTAAGTAGTGAAGGCTACTGGAGTTCCGCCCCCGACGCTCGCGCCGCTCCGCTGTGCGCAGCCGCAGATCCCTCCGCCGATTACCGGTGGGAAGCTCGTGCTTGTGGTGGACCCACCGTAGCCTCGTTCATATGTGAACTTCCAGGTGAGTAGACGAAAGACCCCCTAAAGTAGCAGCCTGTGTTATTATTACTCAATGTAAGACTAAAATGGCTGTTTTAATTGACAGTGCCGCAATGGGCGCTCGGCAATGACGGCTGTATGGTGCGGGCACTGCCAGCTCTCACTGTGTTGTATTTACCTGAAAGCGCGGCTGTGCAACTCACCGCTGATTGCGGTTTGGCCGGTGTGAAGCGAGTTCAATGTACAGGCAATGTGGTAAGTAATACGTCATTATCATTGTCATTATATCGTATAAGGTAAGTAGAAAAGAGTAATAATTAATTATTCTTTTAACAGAAACGTGAAGAACTTCTTAAAGATTTATCATGCAGCGATGAGGATGACTCGTCGAGTACTTTAAGTTTGACATCGACAAGCACGGTGTGGCCAGTTACGGATACAACATTTACTGACCTGACAACTGATGATTTATCTACTGAAAATAATATTGCTACCGAATATCAAGAGATAATTAATACCGGAACACAAATTACTGAAACTCATTCTCCTAATAACTTAAACTTATTATCAGAAGTTAATACACCAATAAAACAAAATATAAATACTAAAGATTACATACAAATACCACTACATAAAGATTTAGAACAAAATCATAAAAATAATATTGTAAGCAATGACATACCACTCCAAGATAACTCAATTACTGATCTGAGCCTTCAGAACATTGAAAACAGTAAGAATTACAAACATAGGCTTTTGCATGATGAGATGACTCGCCTTGGCAATTTGGAGACTATATTTACACAGCCTGCTGATCATTTCGTGCCTCCACTTGTAATGGCAAAAGCAAAAATCAGCGACGATATGACTGTTTTGTCATTGCAAGAAAAGCATGCACAACAACTTGCTGAACATCGACAACATAAGCATAATATGATTGTCGAACATACAGATATAACACCATCTCAAACAACTGCTTCGGATTTAAAATCAACAACTTCTGTTACCTTAACGCCAACTAAAATAGTCAAACAAGATAAAGCGCTAGTGCAAAACGACAATAACATAAAGAAAAATGTTAAGTCTAGTGCACCTAAAAAATACATAGACAAATATAATAACCCGAAGGCTAAAATTTGGAGAACTGTTGATAACAAAATACCAAATCCAGAAAATCTTGATATATTGTCAACAATGCAAACTTTAAGCAGAAGTTTGAAAGTAGAAATACCGACTTCAAAGCCACAAATCGATATTCAGGGAGATTCTGAAGAAGATTCTATTATAGATCTCACGGTTATTATAAAAGAGCCCGGAGTAGATAACGGTCAAGAAATATTTTATTCAAACCATTCAAACAGTATCACAAAAATGGAACCACTCAAAAACATGACAAAAGGGGGCGAGAAAGAAGTAGATATAAAATATTCTACTACTGATAAACCAATTTACACGAATCATCCTGTCACTTTGGACAAAAAACAAGCAAGCTCAACAGTTATACTGAATCAAGAAAAAATTAAAATAACAGAGTTCGAAGATCAAACGAGTACTGTTAATTTAACGCCAATAGTATTTGAAGTTTCAACAATGTTACCTGTCTTAAATAATAACTCTGTAGAAATAAAAGACACCCTTTCATCTACCATAACAAGTGAATATCCATCATCGTCATCAAGTATTGGCAAAGATTTAACAACGATTCCTTTCGTTAGTAGTTCAACTACCGAAACTCAGCCATCCAGCTCTATTACTGTGCTAACTCAAGATAAACATATCACCTCAGTTCTATTACCTACAGATAATATTACTGTAAAGAACGAAGAAAATATTGTTTTTCCGTCAAAAGAACCTGTTACAAAACAAAGCAAAACAACAACCGATGCGGCCACGGTTGCCTCAGCAATGACCGTAAAAATTACAAAAGACTTGTATAAAAATGAAACATTTACTGTTAATTTACCTACCAACTTAACGGAAATCACTATAACAGAAAGTGAAAATATTTTTAACCATACAGAACATATTGAAGAGGAACAAGACATGATAGACGATTACCAGTCGCCCCTGCTTTCAGCCGCCAATGAGCCGCTGCACCGCCCCAACCGGTCCAGGAGACCACAGCCTCCTCCCAATCGAATGAATAAATTTAATCCCTTTCGCATGTTAGGTTAGAGTACAAACTTAACAATTTTATATCGACTGCCACCAAAACTGGGGATGATTGATGACTGAACAAAATATTATGTACACAGTATGGTGCACTTATCTCAAGCCATCACTGAGCGAAGAGCAGACAAACAGCACTTTTAATCAAGTATTGAGGAGGTGTACATAATTTACAGGATTTGCATCCACATAACTGTAGATAAGGATTTGGTATTAATTAATGAAATAGTCGAACTACTGATTTTAGTTAAGTGTACCCTATAAAAACGATATTATTAGAATATGGTTTTGAATCTTCTTTATTTGTTCATAGCAGAAAACACTTAGTCAATTCCATGGATGATAGCATAGCTATATTGCATTACTATACATGTAGACATTTATATAATTATACTGAAAATTTAGTTGTCCTTACTGAGACGTATCACACGACCTTACGATTGCCAAATACACAAGATTAATATTTCCACTTAAAACGTGCATAGTTAGTGGGCAGGAAGTATTTTTATTAGTAGATTATTATGTAGGTGTAACTGTGAGTCTGGTGAAAAGGGATGAGTTCATAAATGCGGCATCTACAGGGGACATACATTCTTTTCACTAGAGGTACAGATACTCAGCATAGCGTGCATTGATCATGTTCATGTTATGGCGGATTTCACAATCATATCATTTAGGCTAAGTATTTATGTGTTTAATAAAATTATTTTTATGGATCTATGTGGAAGTAATTATTATGCACAATTGAATGAATTTTATCAAGGAAAAGGCGAACGCAATGTTATTGACTTAGAGTCAAGGTTTAAGCTGGCATGTTACTAACTAAATAGATGAAACGAACACACGAAGAGCTGTTATTTGTTTTTGTGTTCAAGTCTATTTGTCATGTATGTAGTAATTTTAGATTAATAAAATTTTACAATAAAATTCATTGAAAGATTAGTTTTCTGTTATTCATCCTTATTTATTAATTTCCCGTAAAATAACAGCCATGTTTTCATACAAAAGGTTGAGTATTCCAAAATAACGTTTACTTTTTAGTTTATATTTTATTGTTTTATTTGGTCCAATCTCGTAATTTTACTGACACAAAATAAAAATTGTTTCAAATTTGCTTATAATAAAAGGCTATATTACGATACTAAGTTATGATATTAGTAGCAGATTTGATTAATTTTGCGAAAGTTAAATAATGTGATTGGTCAGATTACACCATGATACGAGGAAAATAAAAACATTCAAGTGACAAGGATTTTTGAGTTCCGAATGTATTGGTCTCTACGAATATTTTATCTCTTATGGGCGCATTTCTCATTTCTAGCTCATGTCTGTCTTCTTGAAATATCTGTGTCTTGTTAAATAAACACGAAAACTAATAAACAACATGAAGTATCAGTAAAGTTATTAAGTAGTCATATAACTTCCTTTGTTTTTCAAGACATGTACCGTGACGTGCGGCGCGCGGGAGGTATTAATGCGAAAGTTCGCGTAGGTCGATGTAAGTTTGCGGTAACTCCAAGTTTCGGGACACTCAGCCGCAGTCAATATTTGCTGAGCACTTCACCGACATCTCACTCAACTCACTCGCAAGAGCCAACTCCAACTCAATTCCACCCTGAAGGACGCTTATTCCTGTTTCTCGTATCTATTCAATATCTCAAACTAGCTTTTCATGGTGAAAATAGAGTTCTTTTTCAAATTCAATGGATGGTTAGAAATATGGATGGATGGTTACAATAATGGCTCGGAGCTACTACAAGTTTGCCGGATTGAAATTAGGTTTTTTTTTAGTTCATAAGTTCGAAATAATGATAATAGATTAAAACTGAATCCTTTGGTACTTATGTACATAATGTAGACTCTTTATTGCACATAAGTGACACAACAATAAAATTCTGCATTATGACATAAACAATGTACATAAAGGCAATGGGATCTCTTCCAGCAAACCTAGGAGTTGGCGAGAGAAGACAAAAGAGAAAACAAAACAAACGAATAACAATAAAAAATAAATAAACAATATAAATACCTAAATGATATATATCAAAAAAATGAAAATATTTAAATGTATATCTTAAAAATTACCTAATGATTGGTACCTATGAATGAATCGAGTAGTTTTTGCAAAATATTTAATAAAATTTCTTAAATAAGTTTTGCAGTTCTTCCTTGACATATTTGACAGTTTTAAGTCTTGCTCCTCTGCTGCACTGGGATGCTCCTCTGCTCCACTGGGAGTGACGAAATAGCATAGAATGCGTGCAGATGCTTATCATCCTGGCATGTCGTAAAAGTCTAAGGGACGGGTCCTCTCCAACATGGTGGACTATCTGTATGGGCGATGGGCTGATCACCTGTCACCATACGGTTCATCATACCATCTTAGGACTAATTAATCGAACGTGGCCACAACTATTCTTGTGGCTCTGCCCACCCCATTGGGGATTTCGGGCGTGATGCTATGTATGTATGTATGTTTAAATTTTGGGTATTGCGCGATAGTTAAACATTGAAATAATATTTTTATTTCGATAAATTTGCGTGTAATAATGCGCGTGCGTCCTATGATTACACGCGATTTCTTCAAAAAAAAGTATAATTTCAATATTTTACATTATTTATCAGTATATATATATATATATATATATATATATATATATATATATATATATATATATATTTAAACGAATGACCACTCACCCACTCGCTGACTAATCATAAAATGGCAGGAAGTATTATAAATGCGAAAGTTAGTGAGTGTGTGTGCGTGTGTGAGTTATCTTATGTACCTATGTTTGTTACTCTTTCACGCTTCAACACTACACGGATTTGGATACAATTTGAAATGAAGGTAGCTTATACCCTGCATTAATATACTATATGATTTTTCATCCCACGTGAACAAAGTCGCGCAGCTAGTAATCCTATAACGTGCAATTATCATCAAGATGCGCGTTATTATCATTTTAGTCAGATAATTAATTATGGGCGCATTTGTTCTTATGCGTGTGGAGTTATCGATCACTATAACAGTGATTGTAGCTTTCTGCATTACAACTTGAGAGATACGAGTATTAAGCTAAACGTCGTAAAAGTTAGTACATCTAGGTACAAATGCGCTTACAATTAGCGTCCATTTTCAGTCTTGCAATGCTTTTAGGGTATGACTGAGTGGCGGAAATATAAAGAAATGGTTCCAAAAGCTCACAAATCCGTTTCCATTCTTTATATAGTGTTCATTCATTTTAATGTCTCATGAAAGGATATATACGATCTGACTAACGAGGCAGGTACACGTAAAGGCCATAAAAGTGGGCGGCTTAGGATGAGCCTGCACCTGTTTCAGTGAGGTGTAAAGTGCAACCTGATGCAATTCGCGGATCGTCGGATGAATTTTACTGCAGAATACACTGTATGTAGCTATTAAATGATTTAAGTCTATTAGACATGCGCAAAATGTGTCACTGAAAAGAAAATATAGATACGCTTCTTTAGATCGCTGTGAACTGTATCACTCAATTAGTTCAGTAGTTCAGTTTAGTTCAGTAGCTCAATCGATGCATTTGGATCAGCAGTTCGCATTTCTTTCACTCATTCATTGAACTATTAAGTGAATTGATATAATATATGTATAAACAGTCCATTAAACTTAGTATACAGTTGATTATTAACAATAAATGCAGATACAAAAATGTGTAAGCGAGGCGATTCGCGCCTTTATACGTACAACGGACATTTAAAATATATATAAATTAGATGCACTAGTCGAACAGAACAGATAACATGACGCAAAGACGCGAACGACGTGGTGAACTAAAAGATACATTGAACCATGCGGAACGCAACTGAACTGCAGATTGAAAGAGTGAAACCAACTGAAGTAGTTCATTTGCATCAGTCATTCGTGAACTACACATGTCTAAAGTCTATTAAAAAGTCCTTGTTATGTTTTCATGAAACGGAGTGTAATAACTTAGGCTATTAATAAACCTGCAAAAGGCGTCGAAATATAGGCATGTAGTCAAAGATCTCAAAGGCCTATCAGTAAAATTTTGTGTAACAAGTCTCACAGTATGCTATCAAACGCCAGCGCCATAGCTTACCCACACCCTATTGCCAATGTCATAGTTAAAATAAAGAAAGAAAGATTTATTCACTAACACAGAAGACACACAGAGTAACATAAATATAAATAAAAAACACTACAAAACAAAATGGTGGTGTGTGTGTCCTCGCGGCTGTGAATCGGAGACTGGCTCAGCATAATGCTGAGGTGTAAAACACCTGCAGCGCTGATTTTCAGCCAGCACCACACAAAAGTCTTACGACATACATACACACAAAAGTATAATATTGCTTGATTCACATGCTACCATATCATTGTCGACGGTGGGGCCGGTGGTGCGGTCTCACAGGTTGTGGAATTGTACTAGATACTTCATTATAAAAGTGTCACATAAACGGGTGCCAAGGCCCGTGGTTGCCATGGTACTGAACGTATGATGGTGATAGGTTCGCGTTCTGACACCTCAAAAGTAAGCATCGCGAGAATTGCTTTGAGCAATTCCATACTATATATTTCAATGCATGTAGTTTATAAAACACGCGAAAAATTATTTTAGTCGCAGACACATTCTGTAAAACTCCTCTTGTTCACAATTACGATGGCGCTATGGCAAGGCGAATTCTGAATCATTTAGAATAAGCACACCCATCCGAAAAATGCGTCAGCTGTCTCGTGCCGCGCTTAGTTTAATACCAGCTAAGCTAACCTCAGCCTTCCCGCAGCCACCAATCACGCGAGGTCAAGGTCGTGCTTCTATTATACAAATCGACTGAATTTTTAGATCATATGTAGCTACTATGTAAACTTAAAATGTTAACTCTGTCGTCCTTGAGATAAGGTTCTTTTAGCAACGTCACGGTAGCATGAGATATATATGTATATAGGTAATATGTTTGAGAATACTTGGCTGAAGCTGAACATCATCCCAATGTGTTTTTACCTTTTTGTAGCATTCCTCTAATCGGAGTTTATGATAGGTACCTTTGTTTTTTTGTATCTTGTTTATTGGAGTTGTACCTGTGAATTGACTTTTGAAACTAGATAAAAGTAAAATGGATTTAGAACTTTAACATTATCACAGTTCATCATTTCTTCCAGTTTGTTTGAAAGCAGAGCAGCATTTTTAGCTTATTTGCATCATAAGCAATGGTTAAATAGAGTTATATGTATTATACTTTCACAGTTAACTTCATCTTCGATATATTATTAGTATATTATATTATTTGTGTCAGTGCCTATAACGGGCGAAATCGTTAATGCTTCTGTGACACAGGAAGTCAATAAATAATTATCGACTTAATAATAGGTCACATTTACCAGCATCTGTCATATCGAAGCCACCAGTAACCAAAATAATGTAAGTACATTATATATAGAGACACTAACGGGCTTACCACGAATTGATCACCGTGAAGTTTGAATTTAATTGATGACAGTGAAAAGCTTCATTAAAATATAAAAGCGATCGAAGTGAAATAGACATCGCATTAAGTATGTTAAAAAGATTGTGTCAATTAAATAAAATAACAGGTCAAAATAATCCTTAATCATCTATCTTCGGTTAACAAACCGCCCTGTATTTGGCGAAAATATAAACGACAAACGGAATGACAACACTTTTACATTAAGATGCATTTAAATTAGCAGGGTTTGTCTGAAACTCCAACAATAGTGTCTTGATTATTTAATTTGTGAGCCTTGAAGTTGATATTATTACAAATTACTCATAGTACCTTCACTGAGTGGTAAATTAGTTAGCGCGCTCGGACACTACCACCAAATAAAGGTCAGAAGTCACATGAAACACGCCATTCTCATCCATTGTTCAGAATGTTGTCATTCTTGCTAGCATGAGTATCCTACTTAATTTGTGCTAATGGAGATTAAGTGTTTATTGAAGTTGACCATTCCCAGTGGCCGACTGAATCGATATAATTTGTCTTGTTGCAATTAGCGATGGACCGAGTTGGTTCAATCTTAGGGCTTGGCTCCATTTACTGGGTATGTTTTAGTATAATTAAGTTTCCATTAAATGAGCAACAACGTTCCAACGTTGTTACGATGTTTCAATGACTTTGATAGATTGAAAACGTAACATTGAAGACTTTGCCCTCTTTGCTAAATTTTAGCCTTATCTGTAACTTTTATTGTAAAGTACGATTACTGTGTTTTATGCTCGCACAAAAGTTATCCTAAAAGTCTTTTAATGGGTCCTGGGTGTCAGTCCTCTGAAACAAAAATAATAAATTCAAATTAAGCTCTCCATTCTCCAAGATGCCTCGACAGATAAGAGTCGGAGCTTTTATATGTCTATTATTTTAGTTGCTGCCTACAGGGAACCTTTATCGCGGCTCGCTTTTATTTTGCGAAGCTGAAAATATGCAGCGTATAAATTTGCGCAACTTAAACATCTTTATTCATATGTGGGAAATATTTTAACTGTTAAGTTTTGTTTTCTCTTTTGCATGTAGCAGATATTATGTTTCTTCGCCATTCATTAAACAGTAATCAGTTAAGTCTCTTCCAATTAGAGCAGGTATTCCATATTTTTGTAATAATTTTTAGCCTTGCTTTTTAATTTAGTTCTCCTCACATAAAACCTTAAACGTTTCTATCGTTTGAATTAAGTAAAAAAATATCTACAAAGTTACCAAAATGGACAACATTCATTCTGGTAATAAATGTTGGATTAAATCGGAAAGCGCTATTACCATAAATTTGAGTAGGTACTATTTATCTGATCTTTGGTCGTGCTTCGTTGAAAGGTGACACATTTGCACACATAATGGCCGAATTCAGAAACGCCATAAGCATTTAATTATAGATAAAATAGTTAAATGTCCCTCGACTAGTTGTCATCCTATACAAAAACGTCACTCAAACGTCACGTTAATTAAACATCAATTTCAGTGGCCTTTAATCACATTAGTCGTTTCCTTATCGGGTTTTAATCTGATTGTAGCAAGAACCAGTGACATTTGACGCTGCCTTCCGCCAGAGCACACTTGCTTTATGCAAATCGGCCGACTACCTGTCCTGCCTGCGCGATCCAGCTCGAGTTAAACACAAATCACTTTACCGCTCTGGATTACAGTGGTAACGTTGTTCGGGGATTAACCCAGCATCCCGGCCTGTCCGCTTAGCTATATAAATGGTTATTTTCGTTTAACAGCCTCAAATCAGGGTTTTTATCCTATTTTAAACAAAGACTTTCTTTCCAGTTCTTATCAGTAGGTACCGCTTAAAACCTTACGGAAAAGCCTGGTGACACTAGTCCCTACTTTTAATCTTTGCACTGGACGATATCAAAATGGTGGATATCATTTACAAATCATAACTACAAATTGAAATACAACGATATCCATATATAAAATACGAGTAAGTTACTAGGATTTATTTAACGAAACAATTTCTAAATAAAATACTAGTGGCTCCGTTAGCTGTAGACCTTGCGACAAACTTAACTTTGCCGTTGGAAAACTGTTGTCCCCATACATCGACATAGATTGTAGTCAGTTTACCAACACCGCAAATAAGTTTGTAATCGCAAAAAGCCCATAACTTCGCCATTTTGAAAGAAAAAAAAAACGAAAAACTGAATCGACAAAAAATCTATAATTATAATTGAACCTCCTCACAAAATTTCACGAGAATCGCTTGAGAACTGCGGTCTGTAGACGAGAACAAATGGACAGACGCTGGACATACGAAAACATTGTTGCCCAAGCTGAAACGGAGACGCTTCGCTCGCTCGGTCGACTGACATATTTACAATTCTGTTTGTGCGTCTGGCAATTTACCATTAGGGGAAAGTGGGGGAAACGCGAACGCGGGGTAATCCCGAATCCAATGGTTCTAATGTATTAGAAAGAGGTAGCCATATTTTACTTGCCGCCATTTCGGAGATCACTCCACCGCTAGTGCCAGTCAACAACACGGGAGACGCGGACGCACGTACTTGTCAAGGTATGCATTTTTTAATATTTTGCATGTTTTTGATGTAAGGTTTTTGGTAAATTCAAGTTGGTGTTGATTTATTTCTATCTACAATAGTAATTTAACTTTTACATAGTGGAATACTCACATTTTAATCAGCTAAATGACAAACTTTTACATATTTTTTTAACTTTTACATAGTGGAATACTCACATATTAATCAGCTAAACCGACTAATGTCGGGTAAACACGAACATTAAGTGTTTTGATTTTTTTTCATAGTGTTACCATTTATTAAAAAAATATAAATGTTGATTAGTGAATTCGTTAGACAGATAAGTCAAGTTTAATAATTAAACAATAAAGAAACTCTGTCATTAAATTCCACTGTTTTATTTATGTTTTCCCTTAGGTGTTCGTATTTCCCCCACTTTCCCCTAATGATAGCCAACTTACCCTAAAGAAAATAATTCCAGCAATCTTGTAGTTTAATTTCAACATTCTATCCTCTTAATTAATTAAGTTCGTAAGAATTGTATTGTGAATAGTAATTCCCCACTGCTCCTTTTTCACATTACCTACTTTCTTACCACAATGCCGAGATTTTTGGATTTGCCCAATATTATGTAAGTAAGTATACATACTAGATACCGATAAATAAACAGCCATTTTTGCTCCATCGTATTTGTAAGCTGATAAGCAGTTTGCTCGAGCTTTTCGTAACGATCACTAAATCGGATTACTAGAAAGCGGAAAATCCTTTAAAGTCAATCAGCAGGACGGACCGAGTCCCGGCGCGGCGCGGCGCTCCGCACGCGCCTCGCATACCGCCACTCGCTGCGCTGCTCACTCGAGATACCTACCCGACAGCCGAGAATTTATCGAGTTGCGGAATGCAGCGCGTAAGTGCCCCAATAATTGGGTTGGCGGTGTTGAGCCGAGCCACGAGCCGGTGCAGTATTGATCTAACGGTGTTTACACGCGTCCGCAGATGGGTTCAGATTTCATTTTGGGATTTCCTTTTTTTAGGAAATTGGATTTGGTTTTATATAGGTACTGTTTCAGCTATGTGGCCAGTTTAGTTGATGAATAGATCACAGAAATATAATGAACACAGCTCTTATCACTATATCGTCGTAATTACCTAATTAGACAAAAAATAATCGTTCTTGGAGGTCGTTTATCTTAGCATTTTGGCACGAATTTGTTACAATTGCAACCAGCCCTGGATTTACACTAGGGGCAGTCGGGGCTAGTGCCCAGGGCGGCAAATTTTCCAGGGCGGCAAAGTTTGGAAGATGTATAACCTATAAGTTTCAGTAAAATTTCAGTAATGGGACGGCATTCAGTATTGGGGCGGCATTTTTCCGGTGCCCAGGGGCGGGGCAGGGGCTAAATCCGGCCCTGATTGCAACCGTAAATCAAAGTATTAATTTGAATACTACACATTACTACTACTTTCTTGTTTAAGTACTAGGTATTTAACTTAAAAGGCCTATTCAAAATATTTAATTTCCACAATCCAAACACAAATAACACGACTGAACAATTCATTATGATCGTAAACGATTGTTTGTTCATTCAGTCGGCTCTACTTGACTTTCAAAGAGTTCGGAATTGAAATTCTAATAAAATGCGAAGTCAGTCGGGCGGAAATTAAAAAGAGAAAGAAGAGGAAAGATTTAATTAGTGGCGATCAACAGCGAACCCCGTCTCCCTCCGCCATAATATAGTTAGTTATGGAAACGGTTACTCACCACGTTTGGCCGTTTCTCAGGATTTTGCACTTTAAAATGACTTCTTAAAGAAAGTTGGCTTGTCGTCGGTTAATTGTTTTTACTAACGACGGTTTAGGTGGTACATCACAGAGGAAAACTCGTGACACATCAAAGTTGTAGAATAGCCAGAAAAAAAAAGAGTTTTATACATTTACTTGGAAGTTTTTACCAACGAATAAATACCTATAATAGACATTATATATAATTATTTTTTAAACAAAACCGACATGAAGAAAGGATGGCATTTAACATTTATCACTTCGGTCTCTCCTAACTCGATAGTAAGAAATTTCTCGTTAGGACGGATTACATCCAAATAGTGGTTATTCGTATGTATTATATCTAATATATGTGGATATGAAAAAATCATTTTATTTAAAAGGCTGTACCTACTTATATTGAAGATAATAATCTATAATTACTAAAAAAATAAAAAAAAACCGACTTCAAATGACCTTTGAAACGTAAGTTTTTTTTTTTTCACATTTTATTTATTATCCTGTTATTTAACGACACACATTTACTCCATCAAATAACAATAGCATAATGCCAATTGCTCATCACCATTTACTAACTGTTGCTATCCCCGGAGCAAGGATGTCAATCGTTGAGGAATTCTCCTGGTTCTTCAATTTTACTACATGAATTTTCATGGACATAAGTTGCGTCAGAACTTTATACAGCCATTTAATCGCCAACCTTGAAATACTCAACATTTAGGAGTTCCGGTGATCATCTATGGTCTTCATTAACAGTTCCACTTCACCAAATAATGGTTTTTGTACGTAACTGCTTGAGTTATTACAGAAAATACTAAAATTGCTCTATGCTTGCCTATAATATTTGAAGAGTTCCATCGATTTCTCATAGATCCTCTCATTATAACTCAACTTTGACTACAACGGGACCAAACTGGAGGAATACCCTACCGATTAAAAAAAGAATTTTTAAAATCGGTTTACAAATGACGGAGTTTTGAATTAACAAACATAAAAAAATAAAAATAAAAAAAATACAACCGAATTGAGAACCTCTTTTTTTGAAGTCGGTTATAAAGGAAAAAAACGGTTGGGCTAGGATGAGCAACAGAGCACATCACAATGGCTTTTTAATTAAATGTCTTGTTTGTTTTTCTGATTGTATATCAGGGATAAAGTTCAGGAGCACGTGACGGATTTAAAACGCAAGCAAAGCACGTAACTAAATACTCCGACCAGGATATTGGAAATTTCCACTTTCAAGAAACAATGTTTAAAGAAGTAAAATAAAGAGGTACATATTTATTTACTTAACAAAATCCACAGCACTTACAATCTTACAAGATTTAATATAATTATTAAAACTTACCGCCAATGATGGGTTTTTTAAGACTTTTCTAAAGTGAACAAGAAGCAAACAAAACGGAAAGTTAGCAAATTTAGAGTTACAATGACTAAAATTTTCAACAATGATTAAATAATTGTACAGCGTTACCACGATCTCTTACTGCGATGCTCTTTAGGCCCAAAACTGAACTGCGTCGATATTGCGTACCACGACATTGTATTTATATATATAATATACAGTATGGTGCAAAACTGAGTCAATGTTTTTAAAAAGACAACAACTATTATTTTCTTTTGTTTTTATATCTGTTGTTACATATTAACTTACTATACGCATTTAGAAAAGACGCGTACTATCTTTCAAACGAAGCAACAACATGTTTGAACTTGTTTATTTCGTTAAATATATGACTCAGTTATGCACCGCAACTTGAAAAGAGAACATTATTATTTTATTAACGTTAAAATAAAACAATAATACGCAGATCCATGCCGCAAACTGTTTGTACCTATCTTATTAATCAATATCTGTTACAAATAAATACAGTTTCAACAGATTTTAAAAATGAAGCGACTTTCGAGTTCCCTTCGTAATACAATTAAACAAATGTTAATGAAAGGCCATAGTACGCGTCAAATTGCTAAACTATTTAATGTGAGTCAAAGTACGATTCAAAGAACAAGAACGACGTGCAAAAATACTTTGAAAAGTAATCTTGGTGGCCGGCCGAGGAAATTAAATACCAGGGACAGTCACCGTCTTATTAAATACTTGGCTACTAAAGAAGCTCTATCGACGTCTCACGCATCTAAACTTCTTCAACGGGATACTGGTAAGTCAATTAGTAAGTGGACAGTACAGCGAGAATTAAGGAGAAATAATTTTCGAGCTATAGAGAAAAAAAAGAAACCATATTTGAGCAAAAAAAATGTAAGATCGAGATTAGACTTTGTAAGAAAATATGAAAGCTGGTCAGAAGAGGACTGGAAGAGGGTAATCTTTTCAGACGAAACTAAGATTAATCGATTTACAACTGATGGTCGCCAATGGAAATGGAAAAGAGAAGGTGAGGCAGTAAATCAAACAGATTATATTCAGACTGTTAAACATGGAGGAGGGAACGTTATGCTTTGGGGGTGCATGTCAGCTTATGGGTTGGGTCCTATTCACAGAATTGTTGGAAAAATGAATAAAGAAATGTATTTAGATATTTTAAAACACAATTTAATTGAAGCAGTGGAGAATATGCCTTATCCGATAAATAATATAACTTTTCAACAAGACAATGACCCAAAGCATACCGCGAAGATAGTGAAGAACTGGCTTGTTTCTCAAGACTTTCAGTTGCTACAGTGGCCGGCCCAAAGTCCGGATTTAAATCCCATTGAAAATTTGTGGTCACAATTAAAACACAATATCCTTAATGATTATGAGTCACCCCCATCGTCGTTAAATGAATTATTGGAATAGAGTTTCACCCGATTATTGTGAAAAATTAGTGAACAGTATGCCAAGAAGATTAGCAGCGGTTAAGAAAGCTAAGGGTTTGTGGACAAAATATTAGAGATTGTAATAACTGACTTTGCCATTTCGGTGCAAAAGTGATTCAGTGTTATCTTGTAATTTTTTGTGATTAATTTTAAAATATTGTGATCTAATATTTGATAATAAATAAGCTACAATAATTAGACCGTATTTTAACTTTCACCTTAGAAAAAGTACATTCTACATTAAAGAACAACAATACTGCTATGTATTGGTTCAGTTTTGCACCATACTGTATATGGTTAGAAAAGAAATAGCGACACAGTTCAATTTAGGGCTTCAAAATAATCGCATTGAACTGAAGAACTGAAGTATTTACGTCAAGTTCTGAAGACATCAGACAATAAATATGCCTTTTCTTAAAATGGCGAGGGAGGGTCGTCTCGCTGTCACAACAAGGTCGAAATTGTTAAAGTCAGTAGTTAAATTTAAATTCCTTTTAGGGACCCTCGTCAGGGCTGTCTCCTTGTCCTTATTAGGAATACCAGTATGCGTGTCCGCTTGCAAGAACTGATGTAATTATTTACGGAGCTACTAACTCGCGATTCCGTTTCTGTGACAGGGCTGAATTATATCAATGGAAAATGAGCTACATACGGCCGATTCTGGGAATAACGTTAATAGACTGGCCCAAACTCGAAGTTTGCGAGTGACATAAGAAACTAATATATAAAACATTGCATAACTTATATGACATAATATTGTACTGTAGTTTATTATTATGTTTATCAATTTTAGTCTTATAGAAATATAGTATTGCTTTTTTTAGGGCGTAATTATAAAAATTATCGTCAAAATTGTGTACAATTTTTTTTTTATATAATTTTGAAAGTGCAGGCGGTTAATGCTAAATTTTTATTTTTTGTCTTGTTTATTAACGTGACAATATATAAATTTCCAACACAGCAGATTATCATGAAAAAAAAAATGTATGAGAAAAAATTACATACCGCAGGCACAGCTGCAAGCTTGTTAGGAAATAAAAATCTAAGTGCTGCCCGCTGAGTATACAGTGTCTCAGGCACAGCGAAACAACACTAAAGATAAGTTGCCTGACCAGTAATAACAAATAGTTAGGGAGCTGGATGCCATTTTGGTATATGATTTGTTCGTCTTTCATATTGATTGGGAATTAGGGATGCAAGTTTATGTCAAAACAAATCGATTTGGTCCAGTAAATGAAAGTCGTATGTCCCTGCGTTTTTGAATTACAACTTAAAAATATATATTCTGCAATTTTCCGATATTGGTTTGGTAACGCGTTTGTCAACTTTCAAAAATAAATATTTTATTGTAGCCCGAGCTTTTGAACGCCCGGGCATTGGATTTTTTAACGCAGCAGTACAGATTGACAGTAATGTTATAAGAGTTTCTTTGTCTGAGTGCCTCGTTAAAAATGTCTTTTAAATGTTATAAATTTTTTGTTGAAAGTATAAAAGTAAATATTATAGTTCTGTAGTGGTAGAGCCAAACAGTAATCCTCACTAGATGAATACTGTTCGAATGGGCCGGCTCGACCGGGGTAGTACCACACTCTCACAGAATATTGGCGTAAAGTAATAGCTTGCTATTGCGTTTCGTACGGTGAGTGACGAGATCCGGAGGCCTATTCCCTCATCCCCATCCCATCTCCATTCCCCATCCTCCCTTGACTGGCAACGCATTGGCAGCACCTCTGGTGTTGCAGATGTCCATGGGCGGCGGTGACCACTTTCCATCAGGTGGGCTGTCAGCTCGTTTGTCAGTCAATTGACATAAAAAAAAAAAAAAATGTGATTTTTTCTAGGAATGTGGGTTGCACGGTTCGTGTGTAGTCTCCGCGGCGGCATCGAGCGGATCCTTCAAAGTTTTTATCTCGCTTGGAAGCAGAACGATTAGAAGTTTTAAGATTGATGAATCCTCTGCTTTAAATGTATTTTGCTGAAGAATTTTTCAAGAAAGCAAGGTTAAAATTTACCGACTTAAGTTTAATTATGATGTAATCTTCAATTTCTGCCCTTCATCGCTTAATGCTGTCGTAAAAGGCTTGTTTGGCCGTTACGGATAGGCATTACAAAGGAGAGGGATGTGCTTACTGAGCCAATTTTTATGGCGGTCACCGGTAAATAAAGAAAGGGAGCGATAAAGCCGATTACACATAAGAAGACTTAAAGAAATTGGCCTTCTATTCCAAATAGCATAACACTCAAATACATCTCAATAGCTTTAAAGCTTTGTCTCAATTCACAACTCACGTTTGGCTTTACAAACGAGCGAGGACAATAATTACAGGGCCACCGCATATAATCGTAATATACAACTATGCAAATTTGATGGTTTGCCCGTGGTACAAATGCGACCGCACTTCGACGACCCGAGCCTATTCGAAATACCTACATAATATATGCGAACGACTATCGGTCCACGTTGCTGCTCTGGGTTTCTGTGGTTATATAAAAGGTTCGAATATTTTCCATACATACGAGTGAAGTAGCTTTAAATGTAGGGTTCTAATCTAATTCAATTATTGACCTGTTATAAGGCACAAGTGTGGCAGAAGTAATCAAAACGCTGCAGGTATTGTAGGACTGCAAATTGTACAGCAACCCGTTAAATTATTTCCATAGTCAATCGAATACATCTCGAGGCGGTGAACCTTCTCTAAAACACATCCATCAAGACTACATAGCTTCACAATTAACCATCCAAAAGCACATGCCAGTAGTTTGTAATTAAGTGCCTTCCCTTTGATACTGTGCAGTCATTTGTGTGAAATAGCTCGCGCTCCAGCGAAGTCTTTAGCGTTGATTTGATGGTAGCTGCTGAGGTTATGGACTTAGATGTGTGATGTGATACTTCTAAGAATGCCCTAGTGAGTTCGACGTTCAACATTCATCTTGAGAGTATCGAAGTGTCATTCGTTATGTATTTTATCTTTCATCTCGCTGTAGCACAAAAATGCATTATAAAAAAGTATCCTGTTGATAAGTATTTTTTGGTTTTTAATCAAACATCAAAATACGTATTACAAAATTATCTTATAGATTATAATGTATTTTTTTAAATAAAAAAAGCTTGAATCAATCCATTTTGAAGACACGGTTGAATGACGAAGAGAGCTCGTATTGCATCAAACAATCGGTGCAGGCCCCCAATTCTCGGTGCATTCGAGATAATCTCACAATCGAGATTAAACGTCAGTGCATACAGTCGTTTGACAACTGTATGAATCTGACGTTTAATCTCGCAATCGACATTATCTCGAATGCACCGAGAATTGGGGTCCTGGTACCAAGTGACTGCTCCGCGCGCTCTTTAGTCCTTACAGGCTATTAATAGACCTTAGTTAGAATCCTTAACAAAGGCCCGGCTGTTCCTCCCATCCCACACTGTCTTCAATCTTTGAAACTAGGAGACAAGGTACTAGGCGCCCGGGCCGTTCTGCAAAACATGACTCCTAGGGTCTCGGGTTTGTGCTTCAGGTGTCCGGTACAAAGAGTATTGTAACTATATATGGTTCGGAAAGCGTCGACTGAACAACTCGTGCGTGTGAGGAGTATCTACCTGTGTATAATCTATAGTTTATAAAATAAAAAAACGGACTTCAAATAGCCTTTGAAAAATAAGTTTTTTTTTCACATTTTATTTATTATCCTGTGATTTAACGCCACACATTTACTACATCAAGTAACAATAGCATAATGCCAATTGCTCATCACCATTTACAAACTATTGCTATCCACGGTGCAAGGATGTCAATCGTTGAGGAGTTCTCCTGGTTCTTCAATTTTACTACATGAATCTTCATGGACATAAGTTGCTTCAGAACTTTATACAGCAATTTAATCGCCAACCGTGAAATACTCAACATTTAGGAGTTCCGGTGATCATCTATGGTCTTCATCAACAGTTCCACTTCACCAAATAATGCTTTTGGAACGTAACTGCTTGAGTTATTACAGAAGATACTAAAATTGCTATATGCTTGCCTATAATATTTGAAGAGTTCCATCTATTCCTCATAGATCCTCTCATCATAACTCAACTTTGACTATAACGGGACTAAACTGGAGGTATACCCTACCGATTAAATTATTTTTTTTCAAAATCGGTTTATAAATGACGGCGTTCTGAAGTAACAAACATAAAAAAAAAAACAAACGAATTGAGAACCTCCTCCTTTTTTTTTGAAGTCGGTTAAAAATGCCATCGGACGCGTTCAATAAGTGCATCAACCACATATCATACGTCAATACATTTCTAAACAATAATATCAATTAATTTTGGCTAAATTTATTCCCAACTTGAATCGAATCAGAGAGTGATACAAAGTCTGCGAGAGTAACACGATTTGCTGTACCAAGGCAAGAGAAAATGAAACCAGCTGTTTTTTGAGGGGCAAAGACTTTGCCCCGCCCTCGTGGTTTCTGTAATCGAAACATTGTCATCTCGCGTTCACATCTCTGATTGTCCGTCAGTCTATCTCTGTTGCAAACGGCGCTCCTACGTATGGCTTTACATAAGTGTATGCGATTGGATGTGTGACACCTACATTATTTCAGCAGAATGTTTGAACGTATGTATCTCCGCATTTATATAATCGAAGTCCACTGCTTGTCTATGACATCTGCGAGCTGGATTGCTAATAAGAGAAAGCTCCTAATTTAATTAGTCAGATCATTATTGAGGAATAACAAGCAACAACAGAAAAACAAGTTGTTTATTCGATTTGAATCTGTTTTTCATTATATTTTATTTTAACCCTGACTTTTGAGATTTCCAGAGGTCATTGATATCACTTAAGATACCACATGAAGCCTCGTCGCATGGAGCGGGTTTTGTGTCGTGGACAATTTAGTCGGCTCTTATGCTGCCACTCCGTCACGCCCATGACTACGCCTCACGCCTGCCGTGACGAGTAATCGCGTCGTGTAAGTGCTCACGGTACCCGATTAATATGGCTAATGGATATTTAGCAAATACGCTATTCCAGCAGGATATTTACCTGAGAGGTTTGTAAACATAAAAAGGTTTAGGTAGTAGTAGTAGCTTTTAGGATTAAATGTGGCCCGCGCTAAGTGCCGGCTCCATGCCCTTTTAAAGACGTTTCATAAAGTATGAAGTAACGGAATAGAAAAAGTAAATATGTTAGGTAGGTAAATATGTTAAGGTCCAGTCACTTTGCTTGGGAAATAAAAGCGTAACATTTGACGTCTAAAGAGGTAGGTATGAAGGAAAAAGGTTGGTTGGCTACCGAAAGGTCCGACTAACAGTTTCTGAATGAGTATGCACTATTCTTTGTTTAAATAAGAAACGAATGACGGATTCGGTTTTCCTACTTCAATAATGCTATGTTATCACGTGGAAAAAGTCTTGTCTTGTATTTTATACCTACGAGTATATAAAGCAGAATGTACTAGTAAGGTTAATATTTAATTTTGTACGCAAAATTTTTATGTGATCATAAAAACCTGTATCTAAAATGACGTAAAAATCACAATCAATCTTCATTTGTTCCCCAAAAAATTCACAAAGTGAATTTATCTGTGATCCGAATTGCAAAGAGCCCGCAAGAATGGCGGTTAATCAAGATTATGTCTGGCGAGCGCCATTAACGATTACTTTTTGTACTAAATTCTTGACGGAGCCGCGGGGGGTGTGGTGACCGAAGTTTCGGAATACATGCGGATTTAAGCATTTTATTTTTATTTTTGGAAAACATCCATCAAAAAAAGTAATATTTGAAAGTTAAATGGTTTTACCCCCAACAATTTATTTTATAGTCAAAAAGCCAAAATCGCAGTACAAATATGTGTTTTCAATTTTAAGCAAGGGAAGTAAGTTCCGTAGGTTTAATAAAACTATCACTGGCTACTATTCTGCTTCTGTTCTACTCACACTCCTTTTCTAGAAGCCTTGAGTTCAAATAATCTGAAAATAAAAAGTTTGTGTAGCAGCCGTATAATGAAAGGTGCTTTTATAAGATCAAGTCTTCCACTTGATTTAAGAGGTTTCCGGAATTAAAACGCGATGAATTAAAAATAAGATGGTTCTGTAATTATCTCTTTGCGTAACTAAAGAACCGGGAGATCTTCTATCAGTCATGTAATTTTGTTTCCGCCATGGAATGTTTTAAAATTATTGAGACTTAAAATATTGTGGCACTTAATCGCCGACATATATTTTTTTCGGTTTATATTGGGTTTCCGCAGTGGACAGTGTGCGGCAGTCGCCGTCGGCGTCGCCGCGGCACATAATTGCCCCCTATCCTGTCTTACGGAAGCCAGCAGGATGTTTACCCGGGCGGGCCTGTTTGCCTCCTCGGTCACAAATATTGACACAAACACCGACTTATGCGCCAAAATTAACTTCGCCCTCTCCACTCCTTATTATTATTGTTTTAATACGCATAATTGCCGTGACAGGTGGAGTATAAACACTCTTGCTGTGGCGTATATTTGATGATGCATAAACTGGGTTTGACCTTGATCCAACGTTTGAGAATAACCGATTCGGTCACATGGGAGCAAAGTGGTATAATAGTAGTTTATGCAACGGTTGAATAATGATAGGCCTTAAAACACTAGTGCGGTTTTATGAAACGAGCTTTTAGCAAGTTTCATAATAAGATCGCACGTGTGTTTTAAGGCCAAATTATGCAGAGTTGCATACATAACTTTATCTACACACATATTATAAATCCTCCATGATGGGTTCAGAAACAATATTTTCTGGCAACAAGTTATTTGATGCAATCGAGGCTGCATATTTCCGATATCCGGCGCATTTTCACATCACACACACTCCGAGAAGACTACTATTCCTATTTTCAACTAAAATGTAAATTACAAACAACTTTTTCTATTCAATTCAACAACAATTCTACTTTCGTTCAGCAAAACACCAACATAATGGCGGCAATTCGATCCTCCGTCAAGACCATTTTTTTTAAATCATAGAAAAACGAATGTAGTCCCTATTCTCATGTCACTCGAGATCAAATGTTGTGCAGTTTATATTAAAAAAACATACTGAATTGACGTTTCGTATCAATAACTGTTTTAATATCTATGGATACTAGAATAGAGACCCACTTGAGTTTTGACAGCTGTTCCAAATTTAATCTCATTTCTATACTAAAAACGATACGGGAATAACATTGCAGCACTGGTTTTTCCTAATTGGTTGTCAAAATGGTGGTCATTTCCTATGGTTTTTGATTACACTATGGAGGTTTTATGATATGGGTGTAGATAAAGTATATTTAGAGCAACAGTAGAAATAAAAATTCACAGTGCAGCAAAGGTTTCTAGCATAGAATTACGTAACAAGGAACTTTTCAGTAGCAACGTTAGCGTTATAAAACCCGAGACATCAATATTTTTCTCCTTAGTGAAACACTTGGGGTTTCCTTTATCCGATGGGAAAAATACCTGGGACATGCTTAAGTACAATTCGTGAATACTTATAATAAAGTAATTGATTTGAAACTATATTGTAGAGCTGTATTTAGTTAAATATACCACCAAAAGCAAATTGCGACTTTACTCACTTTACAAATCGGTGATTGTACGAGTATTCAATCGATTTTGAGATTCAGTAATTGCTCTTTGCTTACAAACGAAGTTAAAAGTAATGCCAATTACGCTGTTGGTTAGTCACTTTATGTTATCAAAGACAACGCTATTATTTTTGCTTCCTTCCTTAGAGTTTTAAAATCAACTTGTTTTTCCTAACAAAATGAAAATGAAAATATTTATTTTGCAAGTAGGCCACCTGGGCTCTTTTACATGTCTGAATCTACCAGCGCTTCGAAAGGTGACATCTGCTGAGAAGAAACGCCGCAAGAAACTCAGCAGTAGGTCTTTTTTCAACTTTGGCAATACAGTTTTATCTAGAAACTAAAACAAAATGTGCAACATAAAAACCTAATGGGTGCAAATTAATTCTAATAAATAACTAATAAGGGAGATGTATAGTCTCCGCGTCTGAACAAGTTAAGTAACTTAGAGATGTATAAAGTCCGTAGTCCGTATAAAGTCCTTAGAAATGTAAAAAACCTTATAATGAACTTTGCTTTATCAGCATTTCACGAATTTCAAAAACTAAGTGTGGTAAATAGATAAGTACGACATAATTAGAGAAGGTATGTTTGATTAAAACCTCATTAAGTCAAACTATCACTCAAACTGTCACCATTACGCCTTTAAATAAAAAAAAAATTAATCAGGGGACAATCTTTACACAAATCGATCTAGTCCCAAAGTAAGCTCTAAAGGCTTGTGTTATGAGTACTAGACGACGATATAAATACTTATATAGAGAAATAAATACTTAAATACATAGGAAACGTCCAAGACTCAGGAACAAACATTCGTGCTCATCACACAAATATTTGCCCTTACCGGAGATTGAACCCGGGACGCTTGCGTCGGAGGCAGAGTCACTACCAACTAGGCTATCCGCGTCGTCAAAGTCAAAGTTTAAAGAATTAAGACTATAAATATTTATTTAAATATATTATTTCATTATTTAAATTTTACTTTATACTTTTCATTCCGGCAGCTCTGAAGCTCTCAAGGGAATAGATGACAAATATAGATGATGGAGATAAATACCTTATGGATGAAATCTCGGAAATTCGTTCAGTTAATGTTGGAAACAGTTTTATTGAACTAGCCTTTGCCGGCGGTTTCGTGCACTGCAGAATCACCTGAACTAAAATCTGTTTCAAAAGTCTGAACAGGCGCCTCATTCGGGAACGCTAAGTGATTCTGTAGCGACTCGTAAGCCAGATTTCTCATCTCGCTCTTACGCATTACGCGTCGTGCGGAAGAGTGGGATGAGAAATCTGGCTTATGAGTCGCTACAGAGTCGCTTAGCGTTCCCGAATGAGGCGCCAGAGTTGTTTGCTGTCTGATGGCCGGTGGCCCGTTTGCCGTCGTTGTTTACTCGAAACAACAAATAGCTATTTGCTTTCGGGACATTAAATTTCGCGCGTGAGTTTTGAAACTGTTTGATCCACTTGCACACGGTAATATATGTTTTGGGTGAAATTCAGCCGCCGTTAAGGAACCATGCTTTCCGAATCTAGGGAAGTCTCACTCACTCTCAGCCTGTACATACTATTACGCTATAATTAACCTCCTCCTGTTTTAATATTTAATAACCGACTAGTAAACATTTAGGCACGTTTTATGAGTAATAATGAGTAAACACCACACACTTACCAAAACCATTTATAGCTATTTACGCAGACAACATAATTTTAGTGGTTAAAAATATATACCTATAGGGTAAAATTATATTTGTTACTAGTAGGCACAGATCGCCTCCTATAATAAGAAAAAAAAACTTATTTAAATTAAACGCATTTTTAAAACAACTATGCAATTTTCCTTTCCTTCCTCTGGACGTTCATCGAGCTCCTATCTTAACGGAAGAACTCCGCTCCCACACACGTTCCGAATGCATCCTATTTTCTCAACTGTACTAATGTATAAAACAATTGTCTTGCTTTTCAAAGAAAAATGCACGTTCTTTTTACGTGACTACGTGACTGGAAATTTATTTTGTAATGAAATCGTAATTTTGGCGACTAGCTATGGCTACGCTTTTTTGTAACAGTTGGAGGCATTTTAGATTCACCGTATATTTTTACGTCTAAGTCTTTTTAAATTAAGTTTAACGATTCAAACTTGATTATGTAAAATATGATTTGATAACGTTTCTAGTATATTTACGCTGGCTTTGTGCGATGTATATTATTATTGCCTATTTAGTTGCTTTTGAACTTCAGTGCGTGTAAAATTTTACATTATCGTCTTTTTAGAATGTATGAAATTACTTGCTTTATTTTCTGACAGCGGGTTTCACGTATCTAGTCAGCTTTTATAAGCGACTTTACCTCTATATTACTTAAGAGGGCGCCGACAGTCCAGTGGCGCCCTCATCACTGTTATGGTGTTTTCTATTAAAGGAAAGTATTTTATTAAAATTGAAGCCGTATAAGTTATTACGCAACTTAATACACAACGTATATGCTATGTAATATAGCTTTGCAAAGTATAACCATCATCTAATCAATTTAACAGAAAATAGTGGCCGCTTTTTTCTGTTAAATTGATTAGATGATGGTTATACTTTGCAAAGCTATATTACATAGCATATACGTTGTGTATTAAGTTGCGTAACAACTTATAAGTACGGCTTCAATTTTAATAAAATACTTTCCTTTAATAGAAAACACAATAACAGTGATGAGGGCGCCACTGGACGGTCGGCGCCCTCTTAACAAACGACTTTACCTACACATTGCACATGCATTATTTTTACATCTGTCTTTTATTATTCATAGATATAGGTGAAACGAACAGTTATGAGGACTTAAACTTGCTTTTTTTGTATAAGTGCTTATTTTAACTGAATAACTGAACTGAACACTATAAGGCGGCGTCGCGGTGTGATGGGTTGCAAGTTAAACCATTCATATGTTTACTTATTTATTGTTTTCTGACACTTTTGTTTATCACGTTACACTCTTAATATCTAAATACAATTTCTTTAATTAATACATACATACATACATACATATTATCACGCCCGAAATCCCTAATGGGGTGGGCAGAGCCACAAGACTATTTGTGGCCACGTTCGATTAATTAGTCCTAAGATGGTATGATGAACCGTATGGTGACAGGTGATCAGCTCATCGCCCATACAGATAGTCCGCCATGTTGGAGAGGACCCGTCCCTTAGTCGACTTTTACGACATGCCAGGATGATAAGCATCTGCACGCATTCTATGCTATTTCTTCACTCCCAGTGCAGCAGAGGAGCGCATTTTAAATTAAGCCTCTACACACTTCTTCATCAGTTAAACACAATAGGTTTAAATAACAGTAGTATTCATTTTTAGTATCAAGTTATTCCTGTAATTTGCAAAGTTGTCTGTGAATAAATGATTGGGCGTCATATTCCACCGGACGAAGCGCAACGAGCTTTCGCTTAAATTGCGAATTTAATTGCTGCGCCCCAGGCAGAGCAAATGTACCGTGAATATGCGATAAATTAACTATACAGTCAGGGAATGATAGCATCCGAATGATTACTAGATACATTTGGAAAACGCACAATAGAACGTCCCTGGACAACCAGTGGCGTAACTATACCATCTGGGGCCCGTGGCCAATTCTTTTGATGGGGCCCTATAAATAAGTCGGGTACAATGTAAAAAATATTTTTGAGCTCGCGGTCTCTTGGGCCAGGGCCCTCTTGGGTCGGGGGCCCGTGGCATTTTGCCAGCCCTACCACCCTATTGTTACGCCACTGTGGACTACGCTACCCTAGCAAGGTTGAAACAAGGATAAGTAAAGTAAGTAAACTGTCTCTCTAAGTGCGTTTCTCTCACACTAGAGCTGACGTAAGAGATAGAGAGAAATGAGGAGAGGGATATGATATGATATGAGGGTAGGGTTTAAGTTATCCCCGTGTTTGGCATGCTAGGGCCGCTGGAGTGACGAAGTCACGAAGGACCTGATTCTCCCTCAATGGGCCCTGCTAATAATGTTACCTGCAGACCAGATCAACCGTGGGTTATCGCTTAAGCTGATGATGCTCGAGAGGCACCAGCACCTTCTCCTGACAGGAGCTGTTACTGGACAAAGACCTATTATAAATCTAGATGTTACAAACAACCCTACGTGCAGAGCCTGCATGGAGGCGGAAAAGACAGCCGCCTACGTCCTCTTGGCATATCCCGGCGTGGCTAACTACCAGGCAACACACCCCGGGAGACCGAAGTCGCTCCAGGAAGTCGTCGGCAATATTAAGAGTCTCCTAGGCTTCCTCTAGACCGACGGTAAAAAAAAAAAACATGAATAGCATTTTGATTTAGGCTCATTACTAACTCGTTACTTATAGTTAGTAACTATTTACCCGCAATGCGATGTAGTTCGCAAGTATTGAGTTTAATTTGAATATCAGCGGGCCTAGCACACTAGCTTTTATCGCGCGCGTAAAGCATTTGACCCTTTTTAACTAATATGCGGGTGCGAATGAGACAAATACTTTATGTGCCGAAAAAAATCAGTGTGCTACGGGGACAAGTCAACGTTAAGTAATGTGGATAAATATGTAGAAACGATAACATAGAATACTGTGTATAATATTATAATATTCATTCATTAAGTACGCTGACATGTAACTTGATGTTATTAATAAAGTTGTATTGTATTGTATTGTTGGTTGGAATTATATACATTTTTAGACATTGGTGTGAAAATAGCCTTCTTTTAAATTACAATTCAGAACTAACAAAAATATATGTTTGTTTCAAGTATTAACCCGCTTCCAGCATTGTTATGCCTCTAAGCAACAATCAAAAAATTCAATAGGTTCCCGAGTTCCCATCATCTCAAGTTGCATGTAGGTCTTGTTACCTTTATAATAAATAAATTCTTTCCATTCTGTCTTTAACAGGTCCGGTGACATTACAGGCGCGGCAGGAACGCGGCGCGACCGCACCGTTACGACGCTATCTGTTGTCTTATACCTATTTGAAGTAACATACCTAACACAATAATAATTCGTGCGATACGCTTGGACTTGGTGCGAATGCAGCGTGTCGGAATATGTGTAACGTCTATTAGAAATAGAAGACAACAATACCATTACCATGAGTTTATGGAAACCGTTCTCGTAATAGAAAACGCTCGGTCCTTTTTACTTGTATCGGCAACAAGCAGTATTTCCGATAGATTACGATAGCGAGAACGATTTGCATAAACTCACGCCGTCACGCTAAGATCGCGCTGCGCTTGCAATGTGACCGGCAGCTCAATTACGCAGCACAATTGGTATCGGTTTGGCTCGAAATGCAAACCAATTTAGTCTTAACTCTGTGTAAATAAGAGCACAATTGGTTTACTTTTCGCAAAAGCGATACCACTTGGTGTTACGTAATTGAGTAGCTGGGCTTAGGCTTTGGGCTTGCCTTACAAATAGCAACCCTTAGTATTATTTGCTACAAGTTATTAGGTTCGTTTTTTTTTTAAATGATATTCTCAAGTTATTGCAAAATACCTCATAAATCTATGTCACCAGTTGATATATAGGGTAGAAGATACAAAATTTATTGTTGTCGTTTCTACAGCTGTTTGGTTTGTAAAAGAGAAAAAAGAAACATTCGTAATAAATTTAATATAAACAATCGCAAAGTAAAATCAGTAATAATAAATCCATCATTTACCTCGTAATAAAAATTTCTGTACCCTAAGTGGGTTATCAAATCATTTTCAATAACTACTAAGTACTAAGAAATATTCATATAAAAACCGGACGGACAAGTGCGAGTTAAACTCGCGTGGAGAGGGTTCCGTTCCGTACATGACTATCTGAAATTTACTAGGTTACCTTAAATACCATAGACTTCTTATAGGTTTTCCTGTAATTTAGGCAATGATCTATTTTCTGTATTTTTTTCAAAATTTTAGCCTAAGTAGTTTCGGAAATAAGGGGGGGGAATGGTCATTTTTCGCCTATTTTCCTGAATAACTTCTAAACAATTTTACTTAAAATTAAAAAAATATATATATTTAAGATCCTCACAATAAGCCCTTTGATTTGATATGTCACACGATATAGGTGGCATAACTTTTATTTTTAATTTTCTAGTTTACCCCCAAAAAGTGGCCCCTATGTTTCAAATTCATATATTTACGTCACGCGTCCGTGTTGCGGTCACCAACTTACATATGAATACCAAATTTCAACTCAATCGGTCCAGTAGTTTCGGAGCAAATTGGCTGTGACAGACGGACAGACAGACAGACTGACAGACACACGAGTGATCCTATAAGGGTTCCTTTTTTCCTTTTGAGGTACGGAACCCTAAAAAACAATAAAGTGCGACTGCAACGAATTAATTCTTGTTGTAGATTCTAATGAAAAAGAAAATTGACAGCACACCCAATACATTATACAACATTTTTGTATTTAAATAACCAATCACTTGTAATAATGTAGAAACTTGTAGGTGTTTGGGTATGTATACAGTTCCGGAACTCGTACTGAGCTCGTTTGTGTAATTGTGTTTGTGTATGTGGCGGGCTGTCACCGGCCCGGCATCAATTCCATCGGGCCGAGTGACGTGGACAAATTGACATGTCCTGCCCTCGCTGCTTGACTTATTCCAACTCGCTTTTACATTGCGAAAAGGGGAAATAGGTCGATGAAGACATTTTTCAACGCTCGCGTTGGTCCTTTATTGCAGCGGGCATTTTGAGCAGATACTATAGTTTCCTGGTGCTGTTTTAACTCACCTCACTTAAAAAACAGGACTAGTGCGAGTTTAACTCGCGTGGAGAGGGATCCGTACATAATTATCTGAAATTTCCTATGTTAGGCCGATATTACATTATCCTATATATAGGATCGGATAGGTACGACTCCTAGAAATATGATAGTGTAATAATAACATATGAACATCTATATAATCACTAGTGGGCCCGCCACAGCTTCGCCCGTGGTATTTTCCATACAAAATTTATCACCCCTTTTCACCCGTTTAGGGTTGTAATTCCAAAAAATATTTCCTTAGTGCACCTCTAGGGTACTCGAGGAATGTCTCCTCTAAATTTCAAACCTCTAGGACCACCCGTTTAGGCTGTGCGTTGTCTATAAGTGAGTCACGGCACTGTTTTATAATATATATATATATATATATATATTATCATCATATTTCAAGTACTCATAGTTATAGGATCCTATATATATTACAGTGTAATATCGGCCTAACTTTAAATACCATAGACTTCTTATAGTTTTTCCTGTAATCTATAGATAAGAACTATTTTCTGATTTTTTTAAAAATTTTAGTCCCCGTACTTTCGGATATAAGGGGGGAATGATAAATTTTCGCTTATTATCCTAAATAACTTCAAAACTATTTACCTTAAAAGTATAAAAAAGTATATTTAAGATTCTCACATAGAGCCGTTTTATTCGATATGTCACAGGATATAGATAGCAAAAATTGTTATTTTTATATTCTAATTTACCCCCCAAAAGTGACCCCATGCTTAAAATTCATTTATTTACGTTACACGTCCGTGTTTTGGTCACCCACTTACATATATGTACTGAATTTCAACTCAATCGGGCAAGTAGTTTAGGAGCAAATTGGTTGTGACCGACGGACAGACAGACACACAGACGAGTGATTTTATAAGGGTTCCGTTTTTGCCTTTTGAGGTACGGAACCCTAAAAATTACCTAATGACTAATTCATCACAGTCTAAACTTAGTAACGTAATAAATGAATTTTAAACATGGGGGCCACTTTTGAGCCGTTAATTAGAAACTTAAAATAAAAAGTTTTGCAAACTACGTATATCGTGTCGTGTGATATCAAATAATTTGCGCTTTGAGAATCTTATTTTTTTTTATAATTTACGTTAAATAGTTTTGAAGTTATTTAGGAAAAAAGGCGAAAGTCCTTATCTCCGAAAAAGGTCTAAAATTTTGAAAAAATACAGAAAATAATTCTTTACCTATAGATTACAAGAAAACCTATAAGAACTCTTTGGTATTTAACAAAGGAAATTTTCGATAATCATGTATGGAACCCTCTCCACGCAAATTTAACTCGCCCTTGTCCGGTTTTTTTAAACGGGATAAGCATTTATGAATTCAGTGAAGACAGATCACAAAAATACTATAATTTCCCGGAGCCAGCATTGACCGCGGGAGATAAACCGGCGACCCGGGACCCTTCATTTTGCATAACAAATCAACGTCATAATCCCCGATTGTGCCCCGCCACGGCCATCGATATTTCATCCTGCGAATGATCCGGGAATGACGTGTGTATTACCAATATACCGATATGAGTATTATATGTATTATATCGCATCATGCGGTCGTTGGCGCGTTTTTGTTTCATATTAGGTCCATAACTCAAAAGTCACCCCGACATTGTACGATATTTCACGGATACAATATAAGCTTGACTTCTAAAATATTTCTTTTCCATTTGGTAGGAGGATGCCAGCAAAACACCCACTGTAGTAATGCCAGTAAGTGTGTTGTAACGAGGTAAGCGGATCAAGCCGAATGGTTGCTGCAAAATTAATGAGAACAGCGCTGGAATTATATGAGGAAACACTTTCTGGCCTGTATCGGAACAAATTTTATCTATTTGTTTACTTAAAGCTTTTATAAACTAGTGGCTCCATGAGCTGTAGACCTTGCGACAAACTTAACTTTGCCGTTGGAAAACTGATATCCCGATACATCGACATAGGTTGTAGTCACTTTACCAACACCGCAAATAAGTTTGTAATCGCAAAACCCCCCCATTAATTCACCATTTTGAAAAAAATCGAAAAACTTAATCGACAAAAATTCTATATAATAATCGAACCTGCTCACAAAATTTCACGAGAATCGGTCGAGAACTGCGGCCTGTAGACGAGAACAAATGGACAGACGCTGGACATACGAAAGCATTTTTGCCGAAGCTGAAACGGAGACGCTTCGCTCGCTCGGTCGATAAGATAATTGCTATCGTTAAAATTGATATTACGAACCTCTTACTTGTATGTGTAGACTGAATAGAATAATCCAGATATAAAGCGTAAAGCTTTTGATTTACTGCCTCCAGTTATCCCTAAGTATGCGTAACCCAATCCGCGAGATCGCGCGATTAGTACCGTCCGTGTTTTGAAGTAATCCTCGTATAGTATTGCTAAATCTCGCTCTGAATCAGGCACTCGTTATTAACAAAAGCCATTGAGGCAGATAATGGGGCTCAAAATAATTTGCAATTCAATGAGAGTCGTCTTGCTCCTTAGTTAGCTGTCAGGATTATCTTTTTGGATCAGCTACTCGAAATAATTAAGAGCAGATAAGTATTTCAAAAGCATATTTTACATTTCTGTGACCTAAATTATGCTGTTTAAATAATTGACAACTGTTTCGCAAATCTGTTTATTTACACCCATATCATAAAACCTCCATAATTTAATCAAAAACCGTAAGAAATTACCAATATTTTGACAACCTTTACTGTAATGTTATTACAGTATCGATTTTAGTATCGTAATGGTCATAACGATACAGATGTGAGCTACAGGCCGGCGCGCCGCTGTCGCCGCAGCCGGCGGGGCCCCATCGTCGCCGTGTCGCCGTTTATAATATGTGTGTAGATAAAGTTTTGTATGCAACAAACACACGTGTTTTAAGGCCTATCATTATGCAACCGTTGCATAAACTATTATTATTGATGTACTACTAAAAGTTTTCGTATAAAAGCGGGCTCCGTGTTTTATTGGTGGGTAACATATACAATGTTAGTAAGATTATTCATTAATAATTTAAAAACAAAAAACTTTTTGGGCTCGTCCGGGATTTGAACCCGGGACCTCTCGCACCCTAAGCGAAAATCATACCCCTAGACCAACGAGCCGGTTGAGTTATTGATCGAAATTAGAGATAACGTTATACAATGCGTATACGCAACAGATAAAGTTGTTTCGCAAGTTGCGTACGTGCGTGGAGTCGGGCCAAGTTCTCACAAATCTTGCCACGGGTTCACTAAGTTTTAAGACATTCGCTTTCTCATCTAATACAATTAAAATTAAATGAATTAATATTAGACTTAGTTACTTAACTGTTCGCTAACAAATTATGGAGAAATCTGAATTAAATGAATAAATAAAATAAATAAATAAATTTTTTTTTTGAACAAAAATATTAAATTAATTTCGCAACTACTATTTGTGTACTTACATCTTCTAATATATTTTCAGTTGTGGACCATTAGGTAAAGATGCTGTTTTTGCATCAATACTACAAATAAGTAGGTTGAGTTAAACTCAAAGAATGCATAGTACGATACTTTTTTTCGTTAGTGGCAGTAATAACTCATAACCAACCAAGTTATACACGGAATTATGTTATCTTACCGCTTGGCGGCGGCGACACACGCTAATAAATAATGGACTTTGACCATGAGTCACCCACTCTACACACTAAATTAGCACCTTATTATTTCGTCAACAGGTAATGCTAAGACTGTATTCAATAGGCTAGTTTCCTAAAAAAATCTAATTAGTCCGTCATTTACATTATAAAAAAAATACTGACCACATATTTTTTCTTTTGTCAATTAAACTAAAAATAACGAAGATATCGTGCGTTGAAGTTCCGCGTGACGTCACGACTTTGCACACTTTTTACCATTAAGTGACGTCATTTGCCCCCACTCCCGAACTTTGATGCGCGTTATCTTTGTCAATTTTGATTGTTTTGATAAAGCAAAAAATACGTGTTCAATTTTTTTTGATAATCTTACTGACGGACTAATTAGAATTTTGGATTTATTTTTGATTTAAGGTTTAAGTACTGTTATATTCGATTTGAATAAATAAATAAATTTCATTAGAATTATGATTTTTTTACCCAGGAAACATTCATATTCCATGCGAGATTCTAGGCAAATAAAACTATAATTGCAGTGGAAAAAAAACGGGCTCGTCCGGGATTTGAACCCGGGACCTCTCGCACCCAAAGCGAGAATCATACCCCTAGACCAACGAGCCGCTTGAAAGCTTATACGAAATTGATATCCACAACCACTATAATAATTAGAAAGGTATAAACAATATCAAATCACCGTTACATCGATTACGTCACGCTTTCCGAGCCGGTCGGTGTTGAAGAATTCGTCATATAGATTGTAAAGTTTTACGTCGTGATACGTTTTTAGCGATAATCTAACAAAATGTTTGTATATTAGGTATATAGTACATTGTACATCTAGGGCCGTAAGAAGGGGATAACTAACGAGAGTCTGTTAGAAGCCCGACGCCGATAGGCGAGGGCTTTTATCACTCGAGTTTGTTATCCCCTTACTGCCCGTGATACACACAATGTTTTTCATCACATTTGCGAGGAAATTAAATAAAAATTAGACAAAAAAAAGTATATATATTAATTTTATTCCCGTTTTACATCGTAAATTACCATCAGGTGGGTGTTCATAAATTGAGCGTACGTTGCGATCAGCGCGGGCAGCTCCGCCGACCTGGCGCACTTAACTGCCCGCGGGAGTTCGAAACCATACAAAATCCATAACTCCCTAGGGAGTTATGGATTTTGTATGGTTTATAACTCCCGCTGACGGCGGGGCCCATAGAGGAGTTAAATTGGCTATAGTTGCTCTATACGCTTGCGTATAATAACACCCTTTCCGAGCAAGTGTGATGAAAAGTAAATTATTCTCACTCACTAACTTATCAGTAAATCTCAGGAACTAAAAACCTACAAACTTGAAATAATAAATTTGGCATTTTAGAGTGTAGAGAGAGAGAGTTCACAAGAAAGGAGTTTACGAAAAATTAGGGTTGTTTATATGGGAAATACCGGTCACTAGTGGTTTCATTTAAATATAATTTGGCTTTTAAACTTATTTAATATTTAACATACAAATAACTTCATTTTAAATATGGTTTATTTATAGACTTGATAAAATCCTAGGTGCCTATACTATATGCACTTAATGCAATCATTCTAAACCATGGTTCGACCGAGTTCACGTTGATCATCAATCATCATGACTTAATCGTATGGTGATACCGATACTAGGATAAATTTTAATGTTTAATGTAATTGTTTTCATGTAGTTCAATTGTTTAAATGATGAATTTAATTTCTATAATATCTATTTGTAAATAAATAGAAAACTTTTTATACCTAATTGAACGATAGCAAATTTTCCCACGAGCCTTTTCCGACGGTACCTAACATATGCGAAATACCCATTTCATTTGAATGATAAAAGCAAATCGCCATTCTGATCAGAATACAAAATATTGTGTATACCCCCGAAACAAGTGAGGTAGGTGTACCGCGAGCGAAACTCGTAAAACTCAAGAACGAGCGCTTACCACCAAACCGCTAGACACACTGAAATCTCAAAAAGTGGGTTGAGAGAAACGATTTCAGATGTAAGATATCATTAATGTGTTTGCATTTGTTCAACTATTTTGAGTTCGTCAGAGTTCAAGCACAACGCTTCTACTTCCAACAATATGTACACAGATCTACATAATGTATATAAGAGAATGTTAGAAAAATCAGTATAAGCAAAATCAAATCACTGCCGCGTGTAGAACATATAGGTGCAAAGTTTCAATTCAGCTACTTTTTGGAATTACGCGATTTTTACAAACGTGGTTCTGAAATATCACCAACGATTTGCTGCTTACAAAATATGACAATTTAAAACTGAAAAAAAAAAAAAACACGGATTGAATATTGGGACCGGCCGTTAGTGGCACTGGGACCTCTATTTGGGCCTGCTAACTCATTTAGTATATCTTCACTAAAATGCCTAACCCGCGAGTTTACTTGTTTTGTACGTCGACGTTCATATACGTGGTTTTGGCATTTTAGTTACGATATAGTAAATCACCTATTTATTTGGGCACTTATGCGGCAGTTGTAAGCTCTTCACGATGCCAAGCGCTTTGGCTTTAAAACATGGTGCATAGATGAACTGTAAAGTCGTATCCGACCACGAGTGGCATTTCGAATGTCGAGTGGTGCAGAATAGCGGCATTGTGTCGATCAGAGCGCGGCGCGGTCGTAAAGCCTCAGATACCGCCGCGCAGCCGAATAAATGTACCGCTCGATTTATTCATGTAGCCTGCAAGCCCTGGACCAAACGCGAAACCGGTTTTACTAATTTAGTTTCGTATTTGACATAGGACATAAACTTTCGTAACTTAAGCCAAGCTCTACCTATCTGAATCTGACAGAAATACATCATGGTGTATGTGTAATGTACCGCTCGATTTCTTCATGTAGCCTGCAAGCCCTGGACCAAACGCGAAACCGGTTTTACTAATTTAGTTTCGTATTTGACATAGGACATAAACTTTCGTAACTTAAGCCAAGCTCTACCTATCTGAATCTGGCAGAAATACATCATAGTGTATGTGTAATATACCGCTCGATTTATTCATGTAGTCTGTAAGCCCTGGACCAAACGCGAAACCGGTTTTACCAATTTAGTTTCGTATTCGACATACGACATAAACTTTCGTAACTTAAGCCAAGCTCTACCTATCTGAATCTGGCAGACATACATCATAGAATGGACAGCAGAAACAAACTAGTTACCTATGCGTCCCGCCATGTGATGGGTCCGAATCATCCATCATTTGTTTACCTCGCTCGCTCGCACGCGTGCTCTCGCTCGCACTGATAGCTAGGGAGCTGAGTGCCAAAATGTGTATTTGATTTGTTCGCTTGGCAGACCTGAATTGTTCGATTAATGACAATGTAAAGAACCATAGAAAAATAGTCTGCCACCATAGCAGCGCTGCGTTTTCAATTGACAGCGTTTCAAAATTTAAAAAAAGCGGTGTGCTAAATCATTTGTTCGTGTCTGTCTCTTAGACTGATGGTCAGAATAATCCTGAAAACGATGAACATCGAAGAGGCAGACGTACAGGGCTCTGTTTTATAACGGGACGTAGTTGCCAAAATGTAAATGAAAAAAGCTATACTAAATCATTTGATCGTAATTCTCGTTGCGTCCACTCGATTCATTAGGACACCCAGAATAGAAAAAAAAGTTGGCAGTCGTGTAGGTCGCTGATTTTTTTATGTACGATTTTTTAAAGACGTTATTCAAAAACGCAGGGCCATACGACTTTCATTTACTGGACCAAATCGATTTGTATTGACATAAAATTACATCTCTATCAATATGAAAGACGAACAAAATCATACACCAAAATGGCACCCAGCTCCCTAACTATGACGTGTCTAATGGGGCAGCGTCATTTCGTCATTCGTTTGTTATTTGGTATGAGTGTGAAAAGGAAAAGAATAGCCTAGTACAGACAAAATGACGATCTTGCAAGAATAAAATAAGCATGACATAGTGTTCACTGTATGGTTATTTAAATTCATAATTAGTTATTTAAATAAAAATATATATCCAGTTCATTATAATAACATCATAATTATTGCGAGAAAAACTGAACCTCAACTTAAAATAAACATTATTAAATATTAAATCTCCTAAATTCGACTGAAGCCTGAACTCAGCGCGGCGGGCGAATCTTCCAGAACAATTACGAAGAAGCTGCGGCACGCGGGTTTGCGCTCACAATAATTTCAAACATTCCTGAATTCCTGATATAATCCGCCTGAATTCTGAAGAGCTCAAAGTATTTAAAGAGTTATGTTTTTACTAAAATAGGCTGAAAATATAATAAATAACTTCTTAAGACTAGCTACTATACAATAGGTACTTTTAGGATATTTTCTTTGTTTCATAAAACTCCATTTTATATCCTGAATAGAAGACAAGTATTACGAGTGAGGCATTAAAATGATCTATGCACCCAGAGCTCTCAATCTCTCTTCATGGTAGAAACTTCCTTCCAAACCGCGGTTAAAGTTCTTTACGTTGAAGCTTTTCAGTAAACCGTTTATTTAAGCAGTGAGAGAACTACCGACCAACGACCATTATTTATTGGCGTCAAAACCGCAGATGGAACCATTTAAAGGGGGAATCCTCATTATTCAAACCATTTGTCGCAGTGACTGCCAACTAATGGGGGGGTCCTTAGGCCTCACTTCATTTGTTATCGCTGCTTAATTTTCTTTGTTCTGTGTTGTGATTCACTAACGCGCAGCGGCTGATCAGCGAATAAACGAAACTATTATTTAGACTCTAAGAACAAAGAGATTTGGTCCAAATTTTAACGTGTCACCTCGCTGATTGCAGCGCACGTAAAAGAATCACATGGCTGTAATGGACACAAAATATTGCAAAGTGCGATTAAAAATCGATTACAGTTTGTTTAATATTATGGGAAATTAAACCCTTGATTCATCCTCTGTGTAATTACTTTTATAAATCTCAATAATTAGCTTGGTGAGGATAATTATCGTGTTAATTACATTGCATTTAAACAGTATGAGTGTGACTGAAGTAAAATGAAATATCGTAATTTAATTTTAATAAATTAAGTTAATTAAATAATAATAATTTAAGTTTAATAAAAATAAATATTTTATGTCACTTCATAAATACTAAACGTTTAAAACTCATTGGGACTCCATCCCTATACTCACAGGACGGCTTCTTCCAGATCGAATAAAAAACCTTTGGCAACTTCAACTGAGTTTCTACCCCAAGCGTGCTTACTCCTCTGCTGCACTGGGAGTGAAGAAATAGTATAGAATGCGTGCAGATGCTTATCATCCTAGCATGTCGTAAAAGTCGACTAAGGGACGGGTCCTCTCCATCATGGTGGACTATCTGTATGGGCGATGGGCTGATCACCAGTCACGGTTCATCATACCATCTTAGGACTAATTAATCGAACGTGGCCACATGTAGTCTTCTGGCTCTACCCATCCCATTAGGGATTTCGAGCGTGATATAGCATCACAGTATGTATGTATGTGCTATGAGCTAGTGATCTTGAAATCGCTTAATATACTCATGACCAAATTCAGAAAGTTTACTCAAATTGATCTTTAATTAAAGTGACGTTTGAGTGACTTTTTGTATAGGATGACAACTAGTTGAGAGACATTTAACTATTTAATCTCTAATCAAATGCTTAAGTGGCGTTTCTGAATTCGGTCATCAGTATCTTAAAAGTTAAGCGATCTCTTAAAACCACCACCAAACGACCAAGGGTTCATGAGTTAACCTCTTGAAGTTGGCGTCGGAGTTCTAAAGTGGATTGACATTTGCAGGTAACTTTGACATGGCGTATCATCTATACCTTGCCCAATGTAAGATTTCCGTGCCCCTGACGCCACGGCCTGCCGTTTCCGAGATATTTTGTCGGCTACAGACGTCACGCGGCGTCCGGGGCACGCTTTCTCGCACATCCGTGGCGATCAAAAGGTTAATAGTGTATTCATATAATAGTCTGTTTATTATTATTTCTAGCAGAGTCTGCGCTACAAAGGCGTTTACTTAATAAATATTAAATTTTCCCCTCGTGAATTGAGTTAAGTCTATCGCTACGGTGGAGTTACTATTGTAATATTGATACTCCTACTAACCCAAAGCCAATAGTGTAGTTAAGTCTAGGTTAAACTTGTAGGCCTCAAGGTAACGCATTTAGTAAACTCAAGTTAGTAAACTCTTTACATACATTATGCTAAAATTAGGTAGGTATCTATCGCTAACTGGTGTGTTAAATTTTTCTACGCGGGATATCAATACATATATAATAGTTCCGTGACTCACTTATAGACAACGCGCAGCCTAAACGGGTGGTCCTAGAGGTTAGAAATTTGGTGGAGACATTCCTCGAGGGGTGAAAAGGGGTGATAAAATTTGTATGGAAAATACCGCGAGCGAAGCTGTCACTAGTCTAATACAAAATTAACTGTGCACACAAAGTATTTATTTAATAAGCAAATATCAGTTTGACTTCTATTTACAATTTTAAACTGTAATTATTTATCTCAACGTCGTTTAAAAGTCTTTTAACTTCATCAAACTCCCATTAACACATTCCCAAGGTAATTAAAAACTTGGTTATTTAATGAAAAGATAAACTTTCGGAGTCTTCTAATCGGTGGGAGTTCTAAATTCAAACAGCGCATGACATAATCTGTGGTAAGCCATTATATCTGTCGGGAAATCTCATTTCCGGTTGGAGAAAAACGGACTAAGTCGCGCGCGGTTCGGAAGTGGGTCGCGAGTCGAGCGAGGGCACTTACCTACCCGTAGGGTACACATCTACACCAGCCGACATCGATACCTACTTACCAAATGCGAAATTGTAGATTGATTGCACAAAAATGTAAAAGGTTGCTTCAACTGGTACCCATGTGTATTCTGCAATGATAACAACAACTATTAGTTAGAAATTAGATCAAGATTTCGAAGCTGGTCTTAATCAATAAATAATCTACGTACTATTTGCTTTTCCATAACGACGAAAGTCATTGATGGAGAGCAAAATTATATTTTTCTCGCGAAGACTGAAAATAGTTCCTTAATACACAGTCCCGTAATTTTCTGCTCCTGTAGTGGTGTGAAGGTCTTACAAATTACCTAATTTTGCTCCTCGAAGGCATCGTCACAGTGTCACATCAATCTGTCCGCGGATTTTCTTTGACGTGAATTGATAGAAGCTGTCGGCTGACTACATTGTGAACTGTCGTACCTTCCGGAGCTGTTCCGAGTCTCACGTTTTCACCATCTATCTAAAATAGCTTGTATAATGTGATCTTTTGCGTTGCGTTGCGAGTGAATCGGAGCCATGAGCGGTTCACCAACAAAATGCGACGTATCTTTGTCATAGCGTTCCCACAATACTAATTATGTAAGAAGCGCGCGGCTTGGGTTTATGTAAATTCCACTTCGGCCGCTTATCTCTCTGTAACCTCTCGGGTCTCCAGTAATTATGAATGTAGACACAGATAATTGCCTCGAAATTGGACCTAGCTTACGGTTTTTTTTCAAGAGTTTTCCTTGTGCCTTTCCCACTCTTTGTCAGCTGCATAATTAAGTCGTAAAAACAAGGCCATTGTAAGAAAGATATTCTTCGCCTACTAATTATTGTGGTGGGTTTCTTGTTTGTTATTGTTTTCGCTTCCGTATTTGTAATTAGTTTCGCGTTATGAGGATTTCACCTCATAATAATTAGGTACATTCTTAATATTGTTTTTGGGACAAATCAGATTACACCTTACCATACCTTTAATAGAATGGAAAAAGTTTGTACATTGAAGATAACAATGAAAAAATACTATGGGGGGCTTTTGTATGAAATGTATAAAAAACAAGCCCCCATGTTTAAAATTCATATATTTACGTCACGCGTCCGTGTTGCGGTCACCGACTTACATATGTATACCAAATTTCAGCTCAATCGGTCCAGTAGTTTCGGAGCAAATTGGCTGTGACAGACGGACAGACAGACAGACAGACGCACGAGTGATCCTATAAGGGTTTCGTTATTTCCTTTTGAGGTACGGAACCCTAAAAAGTAATGTATATGTCAAATTAGCTACAGATAACTTGCACAACTTTTTAAAATATTCTACTTGATTCAAACCACCCTAAGCGTGTACAGCTTACAGTTTCCTTAGTTTTTCACTAAAAAGCGAAAACTAAACAGTAACGCGTAGTGCCGTAGTATGCTTATATTACTCGAGGCTTTTACTCGAGGTGTTAAATCTGAAAACTTCTACCGTTCAAACGCAAGTTAGTACATATAAGTAGTAAGAACAAATGAGCAGTCGCCAGTGGGAGGAAGCCGGCCGTGAGACGTGTTCAATTCATCATGAGGCCGGCCTTGTCAGCAGTCTCGCAGTTTTTCCGATGACGAACACTTTCGCAGCATCGCCGCGACCGGGCGCTGACGCGGCAGTGACTACTACGTGTCGATTTTCTATCCAACCTAACCATGTTGCTACTTTTTAAGAAAGTTTAGTTTTTTTTATCTTCGCTTTGGACAATTATTTGATCAGATTTTCAAATTGAACGAGACATTTTTTTCTCTATTAGCTTTGACAAAAACGAGTTTTTTTATATATAACGGAAGGCAAAAGAGCATGCGAGTCACCGGGGTAAGTGATCACCGCCGCCCATGAACACCAACAACCCCAAAGGAGTCATTGAGCCGTTGCCGACCTTTTAGGAAAACAAAGTCTTCTCTTGAAGGCAACAATGTCGAAACCATCCGGGAACACCGCTGATGGAAGTATTTGTTTACAAAAAGTTATTGTTTGTACATTTATGATAACCATAATCTGAAAGCAAGCAGGTCTCTAGTCATGTAACGAAATGCTCTAAATTATTTCTCGTGTAATGTGTAGTTCAAGAATTTCATAAGATTTCCTGCTATTCAAGTAGTGTGAAACGTATTAGCCCCCAGCAACCCTACGCTCACGTTCCGTCTCTGCTTTCACGAGAAAATGGTCGACTTTGCGCCGAGCGCGCTGAATTTGATTTAAAACGCGAAACTTGTGTGATTTCAGTTAGACCTGGAAAACATTTTTAGCGTAACTCACTCACCTCAAAAAGGTTTGCACACGTTAATGTTTATTTCTTAAAATCATATCATTCATCAGAAAAATAGAATTGTACTCAATTATTTAACTTTCTAGTTTCATACTAGCCGGGTGCCGATGGGTGTACCCAATTTCAATAATGAGGAACTTCCTTACAAACCTTCATCCCCTTGAGGATACATTTGTTTTGTGCTCACCTGCTTTATATAAGGAACTAGACACACAGGTTCTAGACATACTGGTTTATGCTTTGCATTATCCGTCAGTCTGTGTTAACAATTGATTGTATAAAGTAATTCACCTATACATGAATGTGCCTACCAGTGAGATGAAACCTGCATACATTTTTTAAACATCAACTTTAAACAATATCTGTAAATCATTTATGTGCAAAAATACATTTAACTTCGGTCTATACCTATTAATATTGATGTAAAAATGTTTTTTTTTTAAGTCCTTTTATTAAGAAGCTCTTTCAAGAGCATTTATTACAAGGATAGATTCATTGAAACTGAACATCAAAATGTAGATCATTATTCGAATGGAAGAAATTCATCTAATATAATGGTCCGGTAGAGGCTTTATGTGCCGTGACGATATTTGTTCTCTATGTACATATTACATCCCAGATTCGTCGACATATCTTATGTTTTACGGCCGAGTTTCGCGCCCCAACATCCGTCATTGTGGTGACAAAATGTGAGACACAATCGTTAGCAATAAAAAACATATCTCTGCCGTCGTTTCATCGTTCCATCTATCATGTCTAAAGGATACGAAAAAGTCTGCAAAATATTCCCCATTACATACACAATCAGAATAGACTCTTTTTTAAAGTTTGATTTAACCTTTTAATTATTTTAAATATTCGATTAGTTTTAGACCTAACATTTTTATAATAATTTGAAATTATAAACTCTTCTTATCAAGAATAAATCAGATATGTTTCGAATTCCTGTAGAGTTCAACTTGTGGGGTTGAAACTCAACTAAAATTTTATCTAGGAACCTATTTGTGTACAAGAAACAGTATTAGTAGTAATTCCTCAACCAGTGTGAAGTAACTTGTGGCATTGCAATATTATTCTTAATACGTTTATAATAAAACTGTTATAGTTTGTCTCTTTTCACTAAAATTTACAACTCCAATTTTACTTTTTTTTCTATAATTTTAAAGAAAAAAGTTACACTTTTAAACCATATTCTAATTGTGTGTCAACAAGGTCAAATTGCAATTTTTTTTTAATTAATAGGGAAACAAATTATAGGACGAATAAGGTACTTATTATGAGCTTAAAAATTGGTAAAGGTAAATGGTTTTCTCTTTGTTTCGCCATCAATGAGTAAGTTGATATAAATTCATCATTTTGTATTTACGACAAACCTTATTAATTATTATTTCTAACTTTTCATTTTAAATTATTTCCGTATTGGGAGCACTAAATATAATAACTACTTTAGACAAAATAGTGTAATTACGCTCTCTTCAACAAAATCTAATAGAAATCAATAAAAATAGTCGGTGAATACTTAACTCACTGCATTTCACTGGGATTTCACTCATTTATTTTAGAGAACCCGGGCTTTTATCTTATTAAATGTTTATCCCACGACCTTTCCGGATGTTACTTATCTAACTATGAAGGATATTAAGCGCTGGCGCTTCTAGGAGTAACCTTTATGAACCTTTTTAATACTAAAGCTTATTAATTTTGAAGCTAACTTAGGATCTTGATACTTATTATAAAATTTTATAGTTTGTGCTCAAAACTTCATCACCGTAGACTTTTATTTAGCAGGGTCCAACAGAATGAAGAAAAAAACTGGTTATGTTGAAGTCAGACTCGCACACTAAGGGTTTCGTACTACTAAATTGGGGGATGCCTGAAAGAGAACGTACGTTATATAGCAGGAGAAAAGGAGATGACACTTTTTCTCTCGATTCACGCACACATTCATGAATATGACTACAAATTGTCGCTGTAAAGTCTAATTTAACGATTTATATATGATCAAAACTGTCTACAAGCCCGATTTACTTCAATAAAATACTATTATAATCAATTGTAATCGTCTGGTGTGGTACCCTTTACTTATTCAAATTTCGTTTCGTGGTTTGACTAATCCAAAGTGATTTTCGTAATAAAAAACTTTACCATCGAAAATAAAGTTGTGGCGTGAAATTTACGCTTGTCTACAGTGATAAGTAGATTTATGTACGAATACCTATAGCTATAGCGGTGATTGTAAGGCACAAAGCGTGCAAGCGGCGAGGCGCGTGAGTGGCTAACGGCGGCGCGCTCGTCTGTGAACCGAACACAATTAGATGATACAGCTAGCTGCATAAACCTCCGTTATTATAAGCTCTGTCCCTATCTCCAAACATAGGTATTAGATCAGCGCGTAATGTCACATGCGATTTAAAAACCGTCTCGTTTATTTCGCTGTTTGTCTGGAAAAGAAGATGAGAAGAAATCACTTTAAAAATGATTGAACTGTAATTGTAAGTAAATATTATTATTGTACAAATTTGAATGCTCTAGGTTCCCTGGGTTTTTAACCTTTTGACCGCCCCAGTCGGCTGCAGCCGCCAGCGGATACAAGGTAAAAAAAAGTCATTCATTACCTTGACTTAAAGTTGAAAATCGTGTTACTTCTCAGACATGCTTGGCGGTCAAAAGGTTAAATATGGGGACTTTCTAGTAATCATAAATGAATGAGACGAAAGCCGTGTTTAGATGGTAATAAGAAATTCCAAATTGAAATGAATTTTGAACTTTATATAGCCCGAGTCATATGCCGCAGATCTAAAAACAGATGGAGGAAATCCATGCTCGAATGGAGACTAAGAGCTGGTTGAGAAGTCATGGCAGGCAACCAATGAGATGGACGGACGACTTGGCTAAGGTGGCAGGAGGAAGCTAGCTGTATAAAGCCCTAGACCGAAGAGAATGGCGCGCATTGCAAAAGACCTAAACTCAGCATTGGGGGACTACAGTATGAAGAAGCAGAAGAAGAAGATAGCCTGAAATACCTTCACAATTACTGTTGTGAGCCGAGCTACCTTGTTAACGACATACAGCTAAAAACCATCTCGCACACTGGGGCTCGAAAATCGAAATCAGTTTATATGTTCGAGAGATATGAGCCATGGACATAGTCCCCAACCTCTTTTGTCATTGAGGGTAAAAATTGCATAGACCATGTCGAATAAATGACCAGGCGCCTCATTCGGGAACGCTAAGTGATTCTGTAGCGACTCGTAAGCCAGATTTGTCATTCCACTCTTCCGCACGACGCGAAATGCGTAAGAGCGAGTTGAGAGATCTGGCTTACGAGTCGCTACAGAATCACTTAGCGTTCCCGAATGAGGCGCCAGTTTTCCGTTTTCATGTTTATTGTATGCGTCCCGTACCTACTGTTATTTTTATATAAACTCTACTCCTAACACCATTATTACATTCCGTTGTACACGGAACAATTAAGCTGCGAAATCTCATTAACAACTCTTAGATATATATTACATTAATATTAATCATAATGGCGTGCTGATCAGAGATTTCAATGAATAGAAACCCTTCATGACAGAACGAAGCTAAGGCGAACAAAGACAGTTCACTCATTACCCCGCCCCCATTCTGCTCGCCGAGCCTATTCGATATTGTCAAAGCGATATCGTAATCATTCGGTTTGTTTCTCGCTGTTTTGTCTCTTTCTTAATGGCAAATTAAGATAAAGACAAAACATAGCGATATGCAAAGTGTATGACTACAATTATCGCTTAGGCATAGTCGAATATACGCCCTAGTAGCTATTGTATCCGATAAATTCAACCACTGAATACGGATTAAGATCTTTGAGATAGGTACCTACCATAAACGAGCAATTTAGCTTCGAACCCGTCGCTTTCATTTCCTTTGGAAACAAGGGGATTTCCCTTGCCAATTTACCAATTGCAGAAGACGATCATCAGTTAAAATCTAATTTGTTTTTCTGTTTCAATTTATAGGTAATTCAAATTTTCCCATCAAAATGAATGTTTTGCATTCCAACAAAATATGTAATATGTACTGAATATTCCTTGCTGTTGAAGACGCCATGTCAAACGTCACAGGTGACAGCTCGACCAGATCCCTTAGCAAACTAGTTGTAATCGCGCACTTAAAGCATTCGTCCCTTTCGCACCCGCATATTAGTTAATAGGTAACAGATGCTTTATGTTCACGATGAAAGCTTGTGTGCCAGGTGTGTGTGCCTGTTGAGGGCCTAGCCTCAGGACCCCAATTCTCGGTGCATTCGAGATAATGTCACATGTGAGATTTAACGTCAGTGCATACAGTTCTTTGACACAACTGTATGAATTGGGGGTCCTGCGGTCCTAACATGCAAGACATAAAGATAAGTTACACCCGTTTATCCCTATCGATATCTCTTTCTTTGGCACTAGTGTGAGAGAGACGCACTTAGAGATAAGACGATTTAAGTTATCCTTGAGTCGCATGTTAGGACCGCTGGGCGGTTCCCGCTAGTTGGATCATAGAGAACATACGATCAGGTATGCTTTTTATATATTATGAGGCCTCTTCATTATAAAGACGTTAAGTGTTTGGAAAGTTACATAATGTTGTACTACATACTTCTATTGTACTATTAGGTATATTGCATATCGGGTTTAACATATGTGTCCAAAATTTCAGCGTATTCTGGTTACGGGAATTGGTTTAACTTTAACTTCGAATATTTGACCTAAGCATAAACAAACTAAATTTGGTATACATATGTAAGTCGGTGACCGCAACACGGACGCGTGACGTAAATATATGAATTTTAAACACCGGGGGTAAACTAAAAAAAAAGTTATGCAACCTATATCGTGTGAGATATCAAATGAAAGGGCTTATTGTGAGGATCTTAAATATATTTTCTTTTGAATTTCAAGCAAAATAGTTAAGAAGTTATTTAGGAAAATAGGCGAAAATTGACCATTCCGCCCCTTATTTCCGAAAGTACTGGGGCTAAAATATAAAAAAAAAAATAGAAAATAGTTCTTTACCTATAAATTACAGGAAACCCTATAAGAAGTCTAGGGTATTTAAAGTAACGTAGTAAAATTCAGATAATTGGGTATGGAACGGAACCCCCTCCACGCGAGTTTAACTCGCACTTGTCCGGTTTTTTTTTTACTTTTCACATCCTCGCGTGGGTTTGCTCTATGCTCTTGGTTTTTTTTTATTTTAATTAATTGCTGTATAATTGTATAGTTTAACTGTCACGCTGAATGGGAGAGAGATGACTTTCTATTACAGACGACATTTTTCAATGCCATTTTTTCATGTCTTTTTTTATAAACTTTTCTTAAGGTACAACGAGTAAAAAAAAAATTAAAGAGTCTGTATTAAAACCCTAAGCCTAAATCTTACTGAAGAAATAATAATTTCAGCGTATTCTGGTTACGGGAATTGGTTTAACTTTAACTTCGAATATTTGACCTAAGCATAAACAAACTAAAGAGTGAAAAGTTTATAAAAAACATCAACTAAAGCTTAGACGATTTACTAATGTAACTGAATCAACTATATATATATATATATGTCGAAGCATGGGTCGGATCGCCTAGATACACACACACACAGTGCAGCAGTGCAGTGGTAGCCAAATCACACACAATAACGGTTGCTCACTTATCACTTTAATTATTAAAACCAAATTAAAAAGAAAATAAAGAAAGATTATTATGATAATTGAAGATTGATTAATCTAACTTAATTTCTGCGCAACGCAGTGAGGTTGGCTGTGATGACGGTTGACCAGTCCTTTCCCTTCGCTCGCTCCAACAAGAATGAATCGTACAAATCCTACCCCCATCACAGCCAAACACACTCAAGCATAGACAACATTGATTTTATTTTAATAATCAAATAAGGCTTGGGCATTCCGCAAACAGCTAGCGTTTGAAACGCCGTTCTGCGACATATATATATCAACAATAATTAATACCGATTATCGCGATCATGGATTAGTGACAGATTGCTTTTTTCTGAAGAAACTCATAAGATATTTACTTAACTAATTTTGGCGAATTCAATATAGCTAAGAAACACATCAACAGTGACGGTGCCCATTCGCGAGTCCATTAGTTGACTTTTCTGTGTCAGGTCAAGGAGATTAAAACTTAAGTAACGAGAAAGCGGATTAGCAAGTGATGTCGCTTTTTTTGGATCTGCAGTCAAACTAGGAGCTTACTCCATTTTTACAAATATTATTATTGTTAACATCCTTACTAATATTATAAATGTGAATGTGAGTTTGTTTGTTTGTTACGCTTTCACGCTTAAACCGCTGACCCAATTTTGATGAATTTTGGTGTAGATATAGATTGGACCTTGGAGAAGGACATAGGCTACTTAAATAATTATTCTACGGAGACGAAGTCGCGGGCACCAGCTAGTTGTTAATAGTTCAGACAATAATACCTTAGATGATGTGTTTATACGACCAAACTTAAACAACCTCAATTCTTCGTTTTAGGGTTCCGTAACCATGAGGTAAAAACGGAACCCTTGCCATTTCGTCCTGTCCATCTGACAATAAGTCACAGCCATTTTAATCGGAGGCTATTTTACATGATATAGATGAAATTTGGAATTTCTATGAAACGCTAAACCGAAAATAAAAGTAGGGGTAGCAATCCATATGAACATGTTACCGAGTATTTGGGGGTGTCTTTATATCTGACCTGGCTACCTACCTATCTATCCCTATTACTATCCCTATAACCTATCGGTCTTTATAAATGATATATGCAAGTATCGATGGGTATAACTTTTTTTATTTAAGTAAGTAAATAGTTGGTAGGACATATCGACTGTGGAAATTTCAAATGTCGTAAGGGACATTTTGACATTTCGACAAAATGAACCTTATTTCAAATGCCGTAATGGACATTTAGCCATTTCCTCAAAATGTCCCTTACGACATTTGAAATTTCCACAGTCGATATATGCGCTTCTAAAGTTGTAGAAGTGTCCTCTTCCCTCTTACTCTTGAACTATGATGGGGAGAATTCTGTTTATTTTTATTTTAATGTAAAACTGGAAAAAAACTATCAAGTTAAATTGGTTTGAATAAGACATTGGTTTGGGGTACTTTCACTATCACGCTTCTTCTAGTACCTACCGAGTTGTGTTTAGTACCTACCGATAGCCCAGGGAATCCTAGTTTTTGGGGCTATATCAATTCAAAACTAATGATTAAAAAAAATTTTTTTGTTAGTATGCCATACGAACTCTTTCACATGGCTGAATCTACCAGCACTTCGAAAAGGTGACATTTGCTGGCAATATATGCCGCATGAAACTCAGTTATTATTAATCAAATGAAATACAGCACTATGTCAATAATGTTGCAGTATAAATTGAAAGCGTTCAAATAAAAGCATGTTAATTGGGCGAATCAACTTTTTAGTGCCACCCGTTGCCATGGTTACACAAATTTTGTCCCTTGGACAACCTAAGCATTTTTCTATGAAACAGTATATAAGTGTCACTTGGACAACCGGGGACAAAGTAAACAACACAAAAAAGTTGATTCAACCCAATTATAGAAAGGTACGTAAATAATTTTGTAATAAAATTACCATTTAGCATAATAACGAGAATGCATTCTGAATAATAATCCGGCCTCATAATAATTTCGGATTGTTTTTGTTCCATTAGCGCCTGCCGCCTGCCCACTACACGACCGAACCGAACGCGAATTAGTGTGGTTCGCCATTTTTAATTAAAATTCCATTGTTTTAGTAATTTTATTTGATATATAGTAACCACAGCACGCACTAAACTACCTTCTATAATTACTTGCATCAATTTTTGCCAAAGTAGTTTTTAGGTAACGAAAATGAATGAACTGCCTTCTTTTTAGGGTTCCGTACCTCAAAAGGAAAAAACGAAATCCTTACAGGATCACTCGTGTGTCTGTCTGTCCGTCTGTCACAGCCAATTTGCTCCGAAACTACTGGACCGATTGAGTTGAAATTTAGTATACATATGTAAGTCGGTGACCGCAACACGGACGCGTGACGTAAATATATGAATTTTAAACACCACTTTTGGGGGTAAACTAGAAAAAAAAAAATTATGCAACCTATATCGTGTGAGATATCAAATGAAAGGGCTTATTGTGAGAATCTTAAATATATTTTCTTTTGAATTTCAAGCAAAATAGTTAAGAAGTTATTTAGGAAAATAGGCGAAAATTGACCATTCCGCCCCTTATTTCCGAAAGTACTGGGGCTAAAATATAAAAAAAAACAGAAAATTTTTCTTTACCTATAAATTACAGGAAAACCTATAAGAAGTCTAGGGTATTTAAAGTAACGTAGTAAAATTCAGATAATTAGGTATGGAACGGAACCCTCTCCACGCGAGTTTAACTCGCACTTGTCCGGTTTTTTTTACTTTTCACATCCTCGCGTGGGTTTGCTCTATGCCCTTGGTTTTTTTTTTTTTAATTAATTGCTGTATAATTGTATAGTTTAACTGTCACGCTGAATGGGAGAGAGATGACTTTCTATTACAGACGACATTTTTCAATGCCATTTTTTCATGTCTATTTTTATAAACTTTTCTTAAGGTACAACGAGTAAAAAAATAATTAAAGAGTCTGTATTAAAACCCTAAGCCTAAATCTTACTGAAGAAATAAAAGTCGACAAATAGCTGAATATATAAATACGATACCGAATGGATCGTTTTGTATTATACGCCCGCTTAAACAAATCCCAAGGGCGCTCTACGTGGGTTCATCTAATATAATAAGTTAAGCCGAGCAAAGTTGCGACTTTTGACACGAACCTAAGTTATAATCAATAAACAAAACGCGGAGCTGGTGTAATTACCCAAACACTGATACTTGCGTGTGTACGATGAATCACAAGCACAACATACACACACAAGTGTGTGACTCGTTAATAAATCATGTTGGCACAAAACTGAGGAGAAACATTATTAAGACGCTGACAACAGCCAATGACCTTGAGCGATCGGTCTCTGTCTGTTTGCAACGGAGTGAACGAGAAGCACTGTGCGCTTATTTGTATGGGGAAAATCAAAAACGGATGAATTATGTAAGTAAACACACGTAAAATACAAATTAGTTACATTTTTAGTATGGGCGTGATGTAATAGTGTTATTAATTAGAGACCCATAAGTTAAACAAATTAAGACATAGAACTGTTTAAAGAGAATTTCGGACGTAACTTTACGATTTTTTCTATAGTATCTATTGAAGTATGTTGTGCGGGTGTAATCAGTAAAGCCACGTCTCAAAGTATAAGAACATTTATTAAACCCTTACATGCTATTTATAGTATACTTTTATTGCTAACTCAGGCAATACGCGTAAGTAAACCAAAGTTACTGCTAAACACGTAAAGTAGCCATCATGCTACACTATTTCATAAAATCGTGTTTCGGAAATAGTTAAGTTTTCAATAATATAAAGAATATGAACATATATTTTTTGCGTTTTGCTAGATCAAATAGGTTTTGTTAAAAAACTGTTTAAGTAAAGCCGATTTAGGTGTTGTCAGCGCCTTAACTGTCATAAGACTTGTCGAATTAAAGGAGTACTAGTGGTAGAGCCAAACAGTAATCCTCACTAGATGATTACTGTTCGAATGGGCCGGCTCGACCGGGGTAGTACCACACTCTCACAGAATATCGACGTAAAGTAATAGCTTGCTATTGCGTTTCGTACGGTGAGTGACGAGATCCGGAGGCCTATTGCCTCATCCCTATACCATCCCCATTTCCCATCCTCCCTATAGACTGGCAACGCATTGGCAGTATCTCTGGTGTAGCAGATGTGCATGGGAGGCGGTGACCACTTTCCATAAGGTGGGCCGTCAGCTCGTTTGTCAGTCAATTGACATAAAATAAAAAAGGAAATATTTTATATAGTTTGTCTTTTCCTCGCTAGTGTTTGCAGCTCGTCTCTACAATCTTGATTTCTTGGTAGTTCTTTTCTATGCAAATTCTTCTATTCAGACAATGGTAGACTCAAACCAGAACATTATTCTAGTGTCCACGAGCTGGGGAAAGATGGAACCACTTTCATTTCCGCTCTGCTTCTCACAAACCTCCGATCAATTTGTGCCGCTTCCATTGTCCGTAGCTACTAGAAATATCATTGCATTGGTATTACCAGTGAGCTATTATATTGTATTGTAGTTAGTTGGTGATCAAAGAATCCTAAAGCACTGGAGCAGAATATTTTGGAGCGATTGCAATTAGTACTCATTTGGTCTATCCATAGATCCGTACTTAATAGTATAAATGGGTCATACACACACGTGTAGGTTCAGAACTGTCCCCTCCTGTTCATTTTAAGCTAGATACGTATTTTGAGTTATTGATTTGAACACATCAGATGGAAATTTATTTTCTCAAAAATGCATTTAAACGTTGCGATTACATCCGTATAGAGAAGCGTGAACGTACTATATCCTGGAGAGCTATTTGAAGTCTCCAGGAAATCGAATGAATTTGAATTTGGAATCAATCAGTATGCACGAAAGTAGTATGAAAATTCATACCATAATATATTTTCAAGAGACAGATATGTTCAAGAGTGAGTTTTATTTTAAAAGCTAAAAGGTTTATTTATTTACTCTATTAAAGATATACAAAGAAGTTATTGAGTACAAAATAATAATTTCCTTAGCTTTATAATTTACTTTTTAATACAATTATGACTAATTCAAAAATAAAAAACCGGGCAAGTGCGAGTTAAACCCGCGTGGAGAGGGTTCCGTTCCATACATGATTATCTGAAATTTCCTATGTTACTTTAAATACCATAGACTTTTCATAGGTTTTCCTGTAATCTATAGGCACAAAAATTATTTTCTGTATTTTTTTCAAAATTTTTGGCCTGGTAGTTTCGGAGATAAGGGGGGGGGGGAATGGTCAATTTTCGCCTATTTTCCTAAATAACTTCCAAACTATTTATTTTAAAATTCCAAATAAAACTTATTTAAGATCCTCTCAATAAGCCCTTTCATTTGATATGTAACATGATATATTTGGTGTAACTTTTTTTTAAATTTTCTAATTTACTCCCCAAAAGTGGCCCCCCATGATTAAAAATAATTTGTTTACGTTACGCATCCGTGTTGCGGTCACCGACTTATATAAGTATACCAAATTTTAAATCAATCGGTCCAGTAGTTTCGGAGCAAATTGGCTGTGACAGACGGACAGACAGACAGACAGACAGACAGACAGACAGACACACGAGTGATCCTATAAGGGTTCCTTTTTTCCTTTTGAGGTACGGAACCCTAAAAACGAAACTTTTAAAAATACTTTTGTAAGAAGTGGCTATTTGATAATGACCATGGTCGTTGTATAATTTAAGATTGTTTAAATTAAAAGTAAAACGTGAACCGTGCTGTGCATTTTAAGCATTCTCATTCGCAGCGCGTTTGTCCGATGTGGACGCACTATTAGGTGATGTTTCGGGTTTGTTCTTAATTTGATAACTTTTTTTCTTTAAAAGACTATACATGCTGCGACCGTTATTAACCAGCCTGACCCCGTATTATAAATCTTCACTTTACGAGCTCGGCCTTCTAATTTAATCGATCATCATGGCACTTAATGGTCTTTGCAGAAATGTACTATTATCGTTTTAGCAGTTTGAAATGATATTTTTTTTAAAGAGAAATCTTTTTAATTACTTACAATTAAATTTAATATTGAGGATTTGATATATTCTTGCATCATTTTGTAATGCTAAATTACAACAATCGTTGAGAGAAAAACGAGAAAACAAAAGATAATAACACTACCATTAGTCCTCTTATCTTGCTAATCCAATGTATAATTAAATTTTATATACAAATTAAATTCTCAATAAGGAAAACGTTAAGCAAACTAATTTGAAATGAATGAAATTATAGTAATGGCAGCGACCGTCGCTTCATTGCTTACATTCCTCCCGCCGTTATAGCGCTACTTAAACCAAGTAATTAAGTTGACGTTGTAATTTCTTAATGGCGAATTGCATTTTACGTTTCGGGCATATTTGAAATAATTTACGATTGACGAAGCGTGATTGAATTGTTTACATACAAATACACTTTCCATCAGGTGGGCCGTCTGCCTGTTTGTCAGCCTACTCCTTTCTCTAAGGGCCGGCAACGATTCCCCTGGTGTTGCGGGTGTCCATGGGTGGCGGTGATTGCTTACCATCAGGTAACCCGCAAGCCAGTTTGCCCCACTCTTACTATAAAAAAAAATATATTGATTGCACATCACATTTTTACGACAGGTGGCAGCACAATATATGTAGAGTGACATGTGACGCCCTGCAAGGGCACAGCAATTTGAGAGGGCTATTATTTAATTACAATATTGTTCATTAATTATTTCGCATAAATACCTTAAAATCGCACGCATCGAAATAATCTAGGGCTATATTAATGTATATTCATTGTACATTTTTTTTTTGTAGTATGGGCGTTATGTAATAGTTTTATTAATTACATGTATTTTATTAATTGTACATTAACTGTTTTTAAACCTAAGGATCTAGTAGGTAGATTAGTGAAGCTGCGGATAATCTTCCGGATCGTTAAATAGCTAAATTTAACTGTTCAGAAAATGCATCTGCAAACGCGATACCATGGCGCAAAACTAAATTAATAAAAAAATATTTTTAATAATATCGTTAACCATCGTTAACAAGTTCCAATCTCCTTTTTTTACGTTCTATTATTCCTATTAATTCTTTTCTATCCAATAATTAAAATAAATAGGTAATAACTTGCAATTAAAAATGTACATAGGTATATACAATCTTTCAAACAAACGCAAATATAAGAACGGAACGCAATACAAATATTAAGACAATTTCATTACGCAAAATTTAACAAAGAACCGAAAACAATGTCAGCTTACATACATACATTTAAAATTAGCCAAGCAGACAGGGGCACGTGTAGTGTAAGCCTACAGTGAATGGGGTACGGACCCATCTTTCCCCTGAAATTTACAAGCGACGAGAAATTATGTCTCATGCATTTCTCTTTAAATGTTTTCCTCAACGTAATTCACGGAGACAAATTGTCAGTCATGAGTCAGGCGGGCTTTCGGTCGACCGTAAATGTTTTAAATGGCAGCAGTAAGATATGAAGTGAACTTATATATAAACTGGATTAAAATATGACTGTTTTGTGGATTTCAGAAATTGCCTATTACCTATCTATTTATTTGGTAGATAAGTAGAAAACCAGTAGGATTTGACGTTTACCGTGCATTAGCAAATTTTACGCTGATAATGGCCGGGGAGGGAGTGCTCTTTCGCTCTCATAATTTAAGATGCTGACAACAGCCAATGACCTTGAGTAATCGGTCACTATCTGTTTGCACCGGAGTGAACGAGAAGCACTGTGCCCTTTTTTTTATGGGGAAAATCAAAAACGGATGAATTATATAAGTAAACACACCACACGTAAAAGTTAGTCAAGTTTTTAGTATAGGCATGATTTAAATAATAGTGTTATTAATTATAGACCCGTAAGGTAAAAAAATAAGACATAGAACTGTTTAAACACGTAACTTCACGATTTGTTTCTATCGTATCGATTTCATCAAATCGAGTTTTGGAAATAATTAAGTTTTCAAATATATAAAGAATATGAACATATATTTTTTGCGCTTTGCCAAATCAAATAGGTTTTGTTAGGTGTTGTCAGCGTCGGGTTTATATTTATTTTACCAGAGCATTAAAATAATGAAGGACTAACTTTAACGTTTAAACTATTGCATGTCGAGGTTTAAATTTTCATCCTAGTGTTTTTTTTCTCAAATAATGTTTAAATTCCTTTACAGATGTAGATGGTGACTGAAAGCTGACCATGTTAATGTGAGTCTGTACTCCACCACCACCACTTCAATAGTCGGTAAAGTGGAAATGGATAATCATGAGTGACAGAGGTACCCAATTGATGTATAACAATTGCGTTTACTCTCTCAATATTTGAATCATTGCAGATCCGAATACGATATCAGTATATCATTTAGCTTTTGGTATCACTCGGGCGCTCGAACTGAATGACATCAAACCGATCTTAGCCGGTCATTGTATCTATGGAGCCGAATAAGCCGGCGACAGCGTCGTTCGTCTACGCTCGGGAGTGCTCGGGTCTTACATCGACTTTATTCGGGCGGATTCGGTGACAGAAAGAAAGAGTGAGCGGGCAAATTGGTTAAAAACGATTATTCGCACCCAATCCTTCGAACATTCTGATCTAATGTGTCAGTCCTGATCTAACTGGTAATACTAATCTAAATATACACATATGATAAATACATAACATATCAGTGAGCAAACGATACATATTAATATTTTCTTACAAATGACACATTTGGCGCATTTCTTTACAGTAAACTAACCCAAACAGATAATCATAAAGACCTTAATACCTCGATCCCCTTACATAACGCTGCCATAAAGAAACATGCGCCAACTGAACTTTTAGTTACATAATCGGACCATGCAGTGGAAACCCTGCAAGCCCGTTAAAAACGTTAAAAGAAAAATTTTACCTGAACAGGAAAGCGAAATGATTACCAGTGTTTTTAATAAGCGAAAAATGTTTTTATTTCTTTTTAAACGAAAGAATATAAATGGACATTAATGTTCCCAAATTTATTACGAACGTAATCTTTTACTTAGATTAAAGGACATCTTATATATATTTCGAACTTTCTTTTTACTGCCGTCCATTCGGAGCATTTCCTTCCTTATTTATGTTTTCGTTTCAGAGAGCGGCTCTTATGAAACTATTTTCCCGCCAATAAAATATTTGTAGCTCTTCTTTATTGCAAACGAAAAACCACAGGATTATCTGATGTAGGTACATGAAAGGAAAGCTAACTGAGTAATTTATCAACGTATATTTCAACCCGCTGGAGCTAATCTCGAACTTGGAAGTTAATTATGTTCCAGGGTGCACGGGAATGTTATCTTTCCCGTACACCCTGGAACAGGATTTTTCGAAAATCAACTTTTAACGGGCTGCAATCCACACGAAGAAATCTAGCTAGCTATTCGATTATGAAATTAATAAATCCATTACGTGTCTCAAAAAAAACTCACGAGATAAATTTACATCCCCATCTTATATACGCCCGATATTTGAATTTTTTCATTCTAGCTGTAATTGCCTTACGAACATGAGGCGATAACGTAAAAGAAAAAAGCTATTCATTAAGAAGTACCCGCCGGAAACATTGCTGGCGTATATTTGAGTCGAAAAAAGTTGATTGCGAGTTTCATATAATTATTCCGCACAAATACCGAGGGAAAGTCGTATGGTCGAATAAAAGTTGAACATTTCCAATTTACAGCGAAGTTTACGATTCAAATAATTGCAACAAAACAAATGTACGTTATTTTCACGCTCTTGCTTCATGAAATGAATAATATGAACCTTCTCTTTGACTTATAAATAATAAACTTGTATTAAAATTCAAATAAAACTTAAACCCTTTCATTTATATTCAATTGTAACATTATTAAATATGAGGACAAATCATTAAAACGATTGAATATCTATTTTAATATCTCCTTCTAAAAACTGATATCCACATGGTATCCAAAAATAACTTGCCAAGTTATATTTGGATAGCGCTACCACTTTTTAATTTCACACTAGTATTATAAATGAGAAAGTTTGTGAGTGAGTGATGTTTGTTACTTCTGCACGCTAAAACGGCTCTACGGATTTGAGTGGCATTTGGAATGCAGATAGCATATTTTCGAGATTTACGAGAAGGTTACTTTTTATCCCGGAAAATTTAAAATTTCCTGAGGGAATAACTAGTTATGAAAGAATTCCACGCGAACGAAGCCGCGGGAGAAGCTACCAGAAGGTTAAGTCAAAAAAAGACGACCCTGATACCTACCAAACGTAACTTATTTTATGGGATTTGTAGTTGTAAGCTTTTACCCTAGAAACGCAGATCATTGAGAGGGTAGGATGATACTTAAATCGATAGGGGGTATACCATGCATTCCCGTACCTCCCCGGCTCAGAGCAAACGCGTCCCATTTTAAAGTGATGTCACGTAAACGCTTCCCACACGCTTCACGGTCCTAGGGAAGAGAAATCTACAACAACCTTTCTACTTTCAGTGTTTAATTTAATTTTGGATATTGTTGGAAATAATTTGTAGGGTTCCGTACCTCAAAAGGAAAAAACGGAACCCTTATAGGATCACTCGTGTGTCTGTCTGTCCGTTTGTCACAGTCAATTTGCTCCGAAACTACTGGACCGATTGAGTTGAAATTTGGAATGCATATGTATGTTGGTGACCGCAACACGGACGCGTCCCGTAAATAAATGAATTTTAAACATGGGGGCCACTTTTGGGGGGCAAACTAGAGAATAAGAAAAAAGTTATGCGAGCTATATCGTGTGACATATCAAATGAAAGGGCTTATTGTGAGGATTTTAAATATATATTTTTATAATTTTTAGATAAATCATTTTGATGTTATTTAGGAAAATAGGCGAAAATTTACCATTCCCCCCTTATATGCGAAACTACTGGGCCTTAAACTTTGAAAAAAATACCGAAAATAGACCCTTAAGCCATAGATTACAGGAAAACCTATAAGCAGTCTATGGTATTTAAAATAACATACAAAATTTCAGATAATCATGTTCGCAACGGAACGCTCTCCACGCGAGTTTAACTCGAACTTAACACTTAACAAAACGTACATATACGAGTAAAATTTAGAATTTTTCACACCCGCTTCTTTATTAAGTAATTTATCTATATAACAATAACATATGTAACAATTCTAAGTAGAGAACCAATAAGCCAAGTATAAATATTTTATAAATTGACTGGTTGTCTAATATTGTGAAATCTCCATACAAATTATACTACGGCCTCTTCTTTGTTTTCAAATATCCCAGTAGCTTTAATAACTGACTGATATCCATGCAGTGAGAGTCCTCTGGATCCAAGTGAAGGTCATTCGGAACTGCTAGTAGAATATTCGAATTATGTACTTCGAGACCGACCGTTTTATCTCTCACGAAACATAATACATATTTGAAAGTTAGAACAATTTATTTCGGATATACTGCATGCAACACGTGTACGGTACTTGTAGTAAATTTGTATGCATAAAATTCAGGAGTTTATGCGTTGAGTTGAAGTTCGTGTACGAGTGCGGGATATGAAATGCTCGCTGCGGTATAACTTGATGCTTTGAAGCATGCAGCTTTACCTCAAAATAACTTTCGTAACGTCTATTTCGAGGAGCTAAAAGTGTAGAATATCTTGGATGTTTAAAAGTGTTGAGCCGTATTATCATGTAGCCGGTGCTGGGACGTGCCACTATGCTGTAGGGTCCATTTTCTGTTATCTGGGTACGAGCAGACGCCATTACTGCAGTTCTTTGCACGACTCATTGTTATTCGTCGCGCCCTAGGCAAAAATGTCCGCCCCTCTTAGCGCTTGCCTAGCGCACGAAGCAACAAGATATCCGTTTTCATTACTTTCTTAAAAGGTAGATACTGCGTTACCTTCCGTCTGCGTACGTCTTATACTCTTTTCTATTTATGCCGTTGCTTTAAATTCCAAATTACTTCCTGACCACAATGAACAGAAAAGATTTCATAGCTTAGGACGTTATTAAAAAAAGCCGGTAAAGCGCGAGTCTGACTCGCGCGCCGAAGGTCCCGTACGGAAAGCTAAAAATAAAAATATTGCTATTAACAACCGGGTAACCATTTAAAACAAAAAGTAACTCTCGCAAGCTCCTATATCCGTGCAACCTTCGAGTGTGATACGACCTTGCAAAGGTTATTCCGTTACACTTTTTATTGTGATGCGTTAGCGTTTTCGAAATTTTTCGTTTACTTGTGCTATAAGACATTGCTTCTTGCCAAATTTCATGATTCTAGGTCAACGGGAAGTACAATATAGGTTTTGATTCCGTTAATTCCCTTGCGAGCATCAAAATATGTCAAAGTATGTGGCATAAACGGCCGTATCGTTTGAATGCTGTGACTTAGAAGGTTGATTTTTTCACAGCTCCAGGAGACTGCAGACCTGAGTGTTTGATATTAATTTCAACTTGATACCTCCACACGTTTTTGAGAAAAAGGTCTTGACACACAGACAGACGGACAGATAGACAGACAGGCAGACAGACGGACAAAGACATAAGGGTTCCTTTTTCCTTTTCAGGTACGGAACGCTCATAATTTAACAAAAGTGTTGTTTACGCCATTTAAATGATTTAATATGCGACTCATAATTTTCTATACTTGACCCGATCCAGTTTTTTTTTGTTTCCAGCTGGGTGCTGTGCGCAATTAGAAAAAAATGAATGAGAGCGAGCGCGGGCCGAGTTGTTTAAACTAGTTGTGGGCACGAGGGAGCTCGTTCTATACCCATTCACTCTAAATGAATTCAATGCAATTAATTGACTCGCAACGACCCGACAGAAATTCCTAAAACATTAAAATATAATTTTGCATATTCAGAGTAAACAAAATATAATGAGTAGTGTCCTTTCTTTATTTTTAAAAGTTTTAAAAGACTCTGCTAATTGATAATTTACTTCAGTGTATTAGATTAGGGGCATTTTTTGGGGATAGGATCATGGGGTCTAATTAGCAACTCGTATATATCGCAACTCGTCTATGTCGCATTTCGTCTAAATATCTGCTGGTCTAAAAAGCAACTGGTCTACAATTTTTTTTGAGTAGCAACTGGCCGTCCGTCTGTCACCAGGCTGTATCTTATGTACCGTGATAGACAGTTGAAATTTTCACAGATGATGTATTTCTGTTGACGCTATAACAACAAATACTAAAAAACAGAATAAAATAAATATTTAAGGGGGCTCCCATAGAACAAACGTGACGTACCTAATCAAGTTGCTACTTGGGCCGGTTGCAACTCAAAAAAAATTGTAGACCAGTTGTTTTTTAGACCAGCAGATATTTAGACCAAATGCGACATAGACGAGTTGCGATATATACGAATTGCTAATTAGACCCCATGATTCTATCCCATTTTTTAGGGTTCCGTACCTCAAAAGGAAAAAAGGAACCCTTATAGGATCACTCGTGTGTCTGTCTGTCTGTCTGTCCGTCTGTCACAGCCAATTTGCTCCGAAACTACTGGACCGATTGAGTTGAAATTTGGTATTCATATGTAAATTGGTGACCGCAACACGGACGCGTGACGTAAATATATGAATTTTAAACATAGGGGCCACTTTTTGGGGGTAATCAAGAAAATTAAAAAAAAAAGTTATGCCACCTATATCGTGTGACATATCAAATGAAAAGGCTTATTGTGAGGATCTTAAATATATATTTTTTTTGAATTTTAAGTAAAATAGTTTAGAAGTTATTCAGGAAAATAGGCGAAAAATGACCATTCCCCCCCCCTTATTTCCGAAACTACTGGGGCTAAAATTTTGAAAAAAATACAGAAAATAGATCTTTGCCTATAGATTACAGGAAAACCTATAAAAAGTCTATGGTATTTAAGGTAACCTAGTAAATTTCAGATAATCATGTACGGAACGGAACCCTCTCCACGCGAGTTTAACTCGCACTTGTCCGGTTTTTGTTCCCTTACACGACTATAGCCTTTAAAAGTCGCTTTACTCCGAATAAGAAACGTCGAACTCGATTTTGACAGCTTGGGGCTATACAAAATTTAGGGGTAAACAAGGAGGAATAATTAAGAAGAAACATAATACCTTCAAGACCCACGTTCAACAATAAAAAAGATGAGAAATTAAGAAATCGTTAAAAAGCATTGTCAAGGTACCATTTAGATACATTAAATTTTACATTAAACGAGCAGACATTTAGTTACTTATTATGTTGGTAATGTGTTGTCGTTCAGGGCAATAAGCCAGACAATTTTTTTCTCTACTTCGCAAAGAACATATTTTGCAAGCAATATACAAAGGCATAGTAAAGATCCAAGAAAACGTTAAAGAGTAATAATATGATATCAAAGCAATATATAAAGACCCGTCCCACTTTTGTAGGCAGTTATGGCCGGGAAGGCAATCCAGGAGATTTGTGAGCACCCATGCAAATACTACGAGACAAAGACTCATTTAAACAGACCTAAGGTCTGTTCGCCGAGAGTTGATAAAAAACAGTTAAAAGTCAGGGCTTCTTAACTCATTACAAATAGCGGCCCGCTAATTATTTTTACCGATGATAAAATTAAAAGGATTTATTTTTATTTCATTACATTTGTGTCATAGACAAAAAAAATCCTTTTCCTTTCTTTTCGGCCAGTGCAGATTTATGTGACATTTGACGAACACATATTATAAGACATTAATTTGTAATATGGCGATTGTGTATAATAATAATAATAAATATGTTGTGAATATGAACAAACAAATATATTTTTTTCGGCGCCGCCCGCCCGGCGCGATACCGCACTTGACAATATCTGCGTCCCTCGTACCACGAAACTCAGTGCGCACGGCGATAAGCGACGCCCGTCATACAATTTGCGATAGTTAAGCGACAATCGCTATTTCGAAACGATATCTTAATATTTATCAACTCTCGACGAACAGACCTTATGTCTATACCCTCGTGCACGCATATATTCGTTTGCCTTATCTACTCTATCTAGATAAGCAAGAGTTTATGGAACAAGTTAGAGCAAAACGATTCCCGAGGGCGTCTGTCAGTAAATCCAGGTCGAAATATAAGTTTAGCGGGCTTCCATTGGTGATAATTTCGGGAAAGTCGTAAAAGAGGTAAACTGGCTTTATTGTCGAGACACTTTGAATCCACGTTAACGCGCCGCGGCGTTTATTATTTCATGAAATAAAGCAAGACAAAATAGTTCTTTCGTTGTCTGACTATATGGATGCGTTAGTACTTCAAACATAATAGTATGCTATTTATTATGAGATGAAAAGAAATATTACGTATACGACAGATATAAGAAGAAATAATAAGGAAAACAAGACTATAAATATAAAGTAAATTCCCAAAAAAAAGCTTGCTTAAGAGGAGTGTGAAACTAAGCTTTTCATACAAAAGGCGATAACGATTTGTACCTCTTCAATGTTAACCGATTTTGACCAATTTTTGACAGGTTGTTAATCGTAACAAAATCTGAGTCTATTCGTTTTGGTGTTTTCACTATAATCAATAAATTCAGTTTTTTTTTTAGTATTCTCATACAAAGCTAATTTCGGCGATTAATTGAGTTTGATGATCTTTAATCAATATTCAAAAAACGTATAGTCCTAGATTTTGTTCTGATCTGACTGACAACATAATAAAAAATTGGTTAAAATCGGTTAACATTTATTAAGACGTGGATGGGTTGGTTCACAGTCCTATTAATTATGTCTGTCAGGTATTCGATAGCTCATGTAATTAGCCAAGTCTTATATGATTCAGGTCATGTCTTGTTGGGTAGAGATAATATAAAGGCGGGATGCGTGTGCGTGCGGGCCGCGGCGATGCGATAAATTGCGGTATTCGCTGTGATTCATGGGCGCCGGGATTATGTGCGACCAGCTCTGTGACACCGCTAGTGCTGAACCTACAACTGTGTGATCGTGGTATCGAACTTGTTATACGGCCTTTACATAAAATTTGATAATCGTCGGCAATCATTCAAAAACTGTCGATATGATTACTAAAACACGACCTCATTTCAAACGTGTGAAAGCATGACAAAGTCTTGTAAAAACTCGCGAGTCGAGATTAAACATGACGCATTTACGTCGAAATCGTAAGGGCGCTCGCCCACGGCAACTATTTGCAGCGATGTAGTCGCAATACAGTCGCAAAACGGCTGTGATACTAACCCAATGCTTTCGATGGCCGCTCACCATAGCCCACGAAGGCACGATTCTGAATCGCTGCTATCGCGATGCAGTATCGATACAGATGCCCTCCAGCTGCCCTATACTATTCCCTTCCCCGCTCAGGCATGGCTCACTTCCAACGTCACTTCTCTTTCTTGTTCATAACCTCTTTCGGACATTCCACGTGTAGTAGTAGTAGTAGTAGCCATACAAATCTAGCAATAAGTATTAACATGTATTTTAGTAAATGAAGTCTATTATTCGAAAACTATTACAGGTATAGCTCGCTTCACGTCACGAAAAAGAACGCTGACGGCCATACATTTTACATGGCCGTCAGTCACAAAGCGCTCGATCGAGCGAAATGGCGGAGTGAGCCTTCGAAGTACTAATGTTTATTCTGTGCCCAGATGTCGCCCAATACAGTCACGCGTTTGCATCGATACAGTTGCGATGCTGAATCGAAATAGCGCGACTGCATCGCGGCTATCGTGCGTTCCAAATGCGACAGAAGACCACATTACGCGATGCAGTAGTGCGTGCACGAAACGCGCGACTGTATCGCTACAAAAATTCATGGTGGGCGAGCGCCCTAAGAGCCGATCGCCGCAATAGCGCCTATACAGCCCCGATTGAAAGACCTCAAACGTTCGCGCGTGTCCTCCTCTTTGTGCCCGCTCTTTTGATCTCCGACTAAATGTATAGGTATTTTCATTCCCGCCTTTCACCTTTTACCAATCTTTTCTTTTACTTTTATTTTCACGCTGCGAAGTGCGAATGTGTGATTTCGGGATCCGTTCAATCACGTTGGCGGGATACTCGATCTTTATATCTTTCTTTTCATAATACATCACAGTGAACGAGAATAGCTACGTTTTCGCAATGTTTTATAAAAGTAACAGACCACAAATTAAGAGTAATAGCGCTGATTAAATTATAATTATCTCTAGTAAAAATAAAAAAATAAAATTGTTCCCGTACGTACGGGTAACTCTTGCTAATGCAGCACTTTAGAATAGTTATACGGCACCTGCTCCTGCTAGTTTCATAGCCACCCATTTTCTGCAGACACTCTTACCATATATATATATATCATTATCCTTACCATATATATTATCATTCACTCACGCACACACCTTGTACCTTGTATAAATAATAATTTTATTTTGTTTACTTACCTCCAACAGGACTGTATTAACAAAAAGTTTTATAGTAGTTTCTCAACATATTTTTTCCGGGTTGAGGGCCTGGAGATCCGTATTACAGGATCGCTCCTAGGTCGGACTCCAGTTCCTCACAAGGGTTCTCTATTAATGAAAGCCATGTACTATGTATTACAATATCCTTTGTGAGGTCAAATAAATAAATAAATAAATAAAAATATCTATAGGTACCTAAAGTTGCACTCTTGATCGTGATCATTTAGTTTTTATCGTCGATGTACGCCGTATATACCTACATTCTTCATTAATGGGCAGCAATGATAAGTTCCTGTTGTATCAATATTTTATTTAGATCACCTTTTCATCGTATTTTGGATCTATATGCGAGCAATTTAGCAGACGGTCTCACTTACAAAGGCACGTCGCTGCGTCAGCTGGCGCTGCGGTTCTGACCGACAGTGACTTCGCTTAGGTACACTCAAAGTTTTTTAAGTGATGAACATATGACAGTCCGATCAATCCAAATCATTCAAGTTCAACGTTCTTATTGATTATTTGGAAGAAAAAAACAAAGCAAATCACGATTAACCGGTGTTGGCTGTATATAATTAAACTCGTACCGTTATGTAGAGAACTTTTTGGACAAACATTTTGTTCGCAAGACTTCAAATAAACGCTGTTTAGATAATTATCGCGGGTAAAGTGCTCGGTGTGTATAATTCGGTCAAGTTAAGCCGTCCGTGGTACGATTACCTCGCTCCCGCCCGCCTCTAGGGATTAACGAAGAATTTTTTTCGTTTTCCTCAACAATCTATTTTTTTCTTTAATCATTAATTAGTTTGCAAAGTGAATAACGCTCCGCCGCACCCATTGTGCCCTTGATAAATATTTTTCGCATAAATTGCGAGGTAAAAAGTTTTCGTTTTCTGTATTCTGGGCCTTGATTTACATAAAATTGTTTCTCTATTTTAATTTCATTGTTTGATCACGCCTTGTATGTAAATACTGATAAACCGATTTGAATAAATAAGGTATAAAGTCCTGAGTCCGCATAGAATTCATTTATTGCGCGCAGCGCCATCTACCGAGGAGAATGTCTCATATTTCCTGTATATAAAAAAATCACACCCGCATTGAAATCCATCCAGTACTTTAAAAGTTTCGCCCGCTCATACATTAAGGTCAAACAGACAAACAGAGATGGAATTGAAAAAACACATTGTGATGCGTCATTCTCAAACTCCCCATATTTTTTTGTATTGTGTGCTCCAACTAGCTATGTTCGCGATTTTGTTCGCGTAGGATTGGGAAGAAAAGTATCCAATGTGTTAATCCAGAGTACAAGCTATCCCCAGGCGCGGTCGCAGCCTGGAATTTTGGGGGGGGGTCACTAATAATAAAATATGTCGAGTAAATTAGACTTTACTTTTAGACTTGATTTTTCAATTTGACGTGTACGATTTTGGGGGGGGGTCATGTCCCCTGTGACCCCCCCCCCTGGGACCGCGCATGGCTATCCCCATTCTAAATTTCATCCAAATCCGTCCAGCCGTTGAAGCTTGAAGGAGTAACAAACATAATAACTCATACACACATACACACTCACAAGTTCGCTCTTATAATATAAATGTTACCATTATAAATGCCAGCCTAAGCTGTTTGCGGCATGTCGGCCGGTGGGGCTGGCACTTTGATACTAATGCCGTTTAGCGCGCGGCCTCTCGGGATGCCGACGTGCCACTCGCAACATAGACTGGCACTTGCACCGATTCACTTGCCAATATTTTAACAAGAAAACCGCTAAGGATTGGAATTGTCCCAAAGCTTTTTGGATCGAAACGAATGCTCCCATTTCAAGAAAATCTAGAAAGTGTAGTTTTTATTTAAATGTCTAATGCTGAAGCCTTTTTAAATGGCATCGTCACTAAACCGGCAAAATATAGGTACCCTATCCAGCGTGTTTTAATTTCAAAGTGAAGATGGAGAAGCGGCATAACTTAAATAATGCGGTCACGTCCGCAGCCGGCGACGTCCTCGCTAAAGACTCCGTGGCTTTCTAACTCCGCAAATATCCATTTTGCTACGTAACCCCTTGTTCACATAAGTTTCTAACTAAGCGGCTCGATGTTGCCTTTGTGAAATTCTCCCTTTATAGTTTTTAACACAGTTTCCTGGTCCCTGGAACGCTGCAGCGGAATGGAGGTTAATCGACTTAGTATGCGGCCTCGGCGCAGAGCGCTAGGTTTTATTACTTTTGTACCACATTTGCTTGCTCCTAATTGCCCCATTTTACTGACTTTACGGGATGTTTGTACCGTAACTAAACTGCCCTTGCGACTGTTCTACTTATTCGCGTTTAAGTTGTATCCAACGTGGCAAGCCTTTTTGTGAAAAACCTACCTAAATAATAGGCATTGGTTCGTTTTCACCGAGCTATCGAAAAGAAACTTTTATTTATTCATGCAAAATGAGGGAAAATCTAACAATAGACTCAAAAAATTTGTCACATTTCAAAAGGGAAAAAATATGTGACACTATTGATTTAAGTGAATACGGAAGCTCAAGTGGTTTAAAACTTTAATAAATTACAACTTGGCTCTACAATAACATTATCATTAATCTCCTGGTGTAGTGGTGAGATGCATAATATTTTTAGAAGTCGCCTTTGAACATCTCCATTGTTTTATTCAACGGCTAAGAGAGCTTGAATTGAAGTGATGAATATTGAAGTCGCCGGGTGGTTAAATAAAACATTGTGGCGGCACTGAATATTACAACAGCGGCATACCCTCGGGCCGACCCTTCCGCACCAGAACAATACACGGATTGTGAATAAAATTAAAAATATATAAAGTATCCACATTTTAGGAAAAAGGGCTCTCAGCTCTACAAAGATTAATCTCTGTTACCTTTGTATGCGTACGTAGGTAGGTAGGTGTTAGACGCAGGATAGTGATTTGTTTGCCAAACACAATGTGACATGATATTTTTAGAAAAATAAGTGTAAACAATCTTGATAAATCTTTTTATTGAAATGTGCTTTTATTAAAATTATATTAGTAACCAACAAATAAATTACACATTAATTACTACGTTTGTATCGTTACTTATTTGTTAGCTACTATTATTTATTCGAATTATGCGATCGATTACTCAAACGCGATTCTTCCTATTCGTGATTTCCATACAATATGGATTCCACACAACTACAGTTTACTGCATTCTTAATTCTAGACGCCGTTATTTTAACGCAATCGGGATTCTTCCTATTCCTGATTCTACACAATATGGATTCCACACAACTTCAGTTTAGTAGATTCGTGATTCTACACAGCGGTTATTTTAACGTAATCGGGATTCTACCTATTCGTGATTCTACACAATATGGATTCCACACAACTGCAGTTTACTAGATTCGTGATTCTACACAGCCGTTATTTTAACGCAATAACACCGTTTCATTCAACAATTGGGTATCAATCGCGAACTTACCATTATGAGTATCTAGATATGCAAACTCCTTGGTTGAAATACTTGATAAGATTAATATAAATAACGGTTGTGTAGAATCCCTATTGTGTCGAATCACGAATAGGAAGAATCCCGATTGCGCTAAAATAACGGCTGTGTAGAATCACGAATGTAGTAAACTGCAGTTGTGTGGAATCCATATTGTATGGGAATCACGAATAGGAAGAATCGCGTTTGTGTAATCGATCGCATAATCCATTTATTCTATGTATAAGAAGTCTTTTCAACTAAAAGACATTATCTAGATTGTTTTCAGTAGTTATATTTCTCCATAAAATGAAGTATAGCAGCAGCCTGTGTTGTGTTCATCTTTAGCTATAATAATATTCTCTCTCACGGCACGCGGCTAAACCAAACGTCACGCTTTGGCAACGCACGTAGCGGAAATCTATAACCTTTGTAGTCCATCTAACCCTTCTAATATAGAGGTATAAATGATAAAAAAGAGGATGGTTGGATTTTGCTACTAAATCATGCCTCCGCGGCTAAACTTATTCGAATTTAGTTTAATCGGTGTGGAGATAGTTTATTTCCAGATTAACATATAGGATATTTTTATTCAAAGAACTCTACGCAGACGAAGTAGGCAAAAGCTAGTTTGAAATATTATTCTTAAAAATATTAGAGATTCGAATTCAATGCATGATATGAAGCCTCCCTCTCAAAGGAGGATCCTATCTTAATAACCCCCGACCAATTCCGCTCAAATTGTATCTGCCTGCGTCAACCACTCGTCTACCAAATTTCATGAAGATCGGCTCAACGATACTCAAGTTATCTCCGACAAACATACATAAAAAACGCCGTTGAGTAGACTCGGAGAGCTCGCTTTGCTCGGTCAATTATTGTATGTTTATTAGCACTAATCAAAAAGAACATGTTTCTTTTTTTACTCCTACATTAGCATTTAATAGGAAAAATTAGGCATCTATGTTAGATCATCTTATCCATAAATTAATCTTTAATTCTAACCTCGAAGCGATCTGAATCCGAATTGCAAACAACGATAAGGCATCGAGATACTCGTTTGAATACAAATATTTGTCTTTGCACGATAATCGAATCGGATCCATGAGAAACTTTCATGTCAAATGGCTCGTGTACGACTGTGTATTTCATTTTCTTCGGCGGAATAAAAACATTATCCGTTGCGGCAATCGAGCGGAAACAGATCCATAAAATAAAACTAACAGGACTATATGGAACTGTCTTTGTAAGTATATATCGTAATTATACGGGAATAACCGAAAAATAAAGTTTCTATCAACATTCTTGTATTATGTATTTAAAGTGAAATCAATATCAAATGTACTTAGATGATGTGATCAACCCTTGTGCTCGAATAATATGCCAACTGGCACCAAGTTTGAAATAAAAATATAGCCAATTACGCAACTTAAATTCGATTACGCGTCGCTAGCGAAACAGACGTAGCAGTGCATCGTGGAATACCTTGGAAAATTGCTTTATAAATGTCAAACGTTGTTATAGTGGAATGAGATATGAAACGAAATGGAAGGGAGATGCGCACTGGGTGTGAGCTGGATGGAAATTGCAATATCCGAGTTATCCGACCGGCTGAATTAACCGCCTGGAAATGACATCGACATTTTGTACCTACTTTAATCAATGCAGACACCTAATCGCGTTGGATGATCGTCAGTCATAGTTAAGACAGATGATTGACGAGGAATACGTCACCGGTCCGTGGATCTGACACGAAATATTAACAATTAATACCTCATTTAAATGCACTGCCACTGCCAGAAATAATTCCCGCAAACTGCTTTCAAAGGCAGTGGGTGTTTACATGATGTAACATGGAGCCACTACCGCTGATGCTCGCGCTGCCAGAAACAATTCCCGCATACACTACTTTCGAAGGCAATGGGTGTTTACATGCTGCTTCCTGACTCACTGCGCGCCAGGCAACGCGAGTAGCAGCGGTAGGAGCATGAGAAGGGACCCATTTACATACTCACGCTGCCTACTTCCCTGCTCACTTCGGTTGCATGGTAAATGAGGCATAAGGTCGTCCGAACACATTTGGCGCTGCGTGCACATCATTCCTGTAAGCTATATAGCCCAGGCCCATAAAAATGTTAAGCAGCTTAGCACCATGTCATAGTAAAATGTTAGTACGTTTCTCTCAGGGATATATTACAGTTCCTAATAAAATTCTTTCACGTAGTTCATTCCTTAAAAAAGTTTATTTCTTGTCTTTCAATGTATAAAAAACCAAAATCAAACTCCACGCACAAACTTAAGAATTAAACATTCCTCAAAAATGTACAACAATAATTTACGGACCTAAATTACAAAACATTATTCACAGAACAACTAAAGCAATTGCTAAACAAATGGTTATGTTCGGCAAAGTTGATAAAGCAACAGAAAACATATGCTGTAGTATAATTCTCTTGCACAGCGGCTGATCAGCGGAGCCACGTAACTAAGTATTAATTGAGACTGTAAAAACAAAACTATTTGTTCTAAATAATGTCCCCCATCACTGATCAGCCGCTGTGTATATATATACATATACGTGTACGTTAGAGAATCACATGGCTGCTCATGAATTAAAAGAATAGTATTTTTATTTCAATATTGTCCATATATTTTCATTGGAAGCATCATTCAATTCAATAAGTACATAAGTAAGTGCCTAAATAACACAGTCCTTCGTTGCGAAGAGCATATCCAGGGGCAAGTTCCATATATCTAGGGGATTAGGCCTGGTGGGAGATTCGATCACACGAGCTGGCTTAACTTAACGTCGTTAGTCAAGTTTGGATAACATTGCAACATCGGATTAAGTAGTTAGTATTGATTTAAATATAAACATAACCATTAGTCCTCACATTTACCTATATGCTTTATTAAACATGATGACTCACTAATTTCCGATCCAATACGCTATTACGATAATTTTTCGTCCGATATGTCCCCGTGTCCACTGAATACTTGTCGCTGATATTTTATATAAGATATCCTGGGAACGCTTAAAGCTCTGGAGTGTTCGCTCCACACCTCCTGGTGGTGCGCAGCAGTTCTGACCTCTTGCTGTTGCTGTCAATGTTGACTCAGCAACTCTTTCGTGTATTGATAATGCCAGCTCCTAAAATATGAAGAGATCCTTGCGCAGCCGTACTCTGGCCACCTTGCAGCAAATCGAGTCTTTGCTCCCGGCGAAGCACGTGTGCGCATCCTCTTCCAAGATTCTCCCCCAGGGGCAGACCTTACTTGGCAGGCATACGCCCCGATGCCCTAAACACTGTGTGAATATGCTAGTAGACTTTTCTGTAAACATATACTATAATTTTTTCACTTAAGGGTGCATCATGCATCCAGTGTTATTATAATTGTCTATTAAACTATAGTACATTGTGCATCTAGGGCCGTAAGAAGGGGATAACTAACGCGAGTCTATTAGAAGCCCGACGCCGAAGGCGAAGGGCTTTTAATGACTCGAGTTTGTAATCCCCTTACTGCCCGTGATACACACAATGTTTTTCATCACATTAGTGAAGAAAGAAAATAAAAATTAGACAATTTTTTTAAATTACTTATTAAAGTTCAAACATTACATTGACCCTACATTGACCCTACAATGACTCTACATTGACTCTACATTGACTCTCCATAGGCTACATTCTTGCGCAGCCGTACTCTGGACACCTTGCAGCAAATCGAGTCTTTGCTCTCGGCGAAGCACGTGTCCTCATCGTCTTCCAAGATTCTCCCCCAGGGGCAGACCTTACTTGGCAGGCATACGCCCCTATGCCCTAAGCACTGTGTGAATATGCTAGTAGACTTTTCTGTAAAAATAGGCTATCTACAATTTTGTGGCTTCTATAATAATAAAATATTCTAGTTTAGTAGATATTATAAAGACAAAGTTTTATTTATTTTATTTACGACATTCAATACATTCACAGTGACATTTAAAGATAAATCTTAAAATGGGAATCTCTTCCCCACCTGTCCTGAATTGGTAATTTAAATATTCACCGGAGACAAGTGGCAATCAAACGGGCTCAGTTGTTTAAGATTAGACAAATAATTGAAATTTAAGTTAAATCCTCATTAAAATTAAAATTGTATTCGTTAAAAAACTTCTACTTACTGTTTTGTTCTGCTTTCATCCGCATCACAGTTATGTCATATTCGTAAGAATCCATATTGGCATCTGCATGGCATATTATAAAACCAAGAATTGTGTAGACTATTAATATATTAACTTTATTAAACTTCATAGGTAAACACATACGACCATGCATAGGACTTCCCTCCTGCGTACCTTAAGCCCTATCGCGAAAGGCAAAGCAATAGAAATCAATTAGCACATTAATCAAAAAGTACACGCCGTGCAATTTATTACGTCTCGGTTGAGAAGTACCTAACCAATTAGAGAAAAGCAATTCCAATTATATGTATGATCGTGTTTAAGGACGCGAAACGACTATAGATGGTTAGAAATAAAATTATTTTTAACAAAATAAACACATTATGAGGGTTTTATACTTGACTAGCTGTGTCCGCGATGCTTATTGGCGTGGGGTTGGGATCTTATGTGTTAATCCAGGGTATACGCAATCTCTATTCCAAATTCCATCCAAATCCGTTCAGCCGTTGAAGCGTGACGAAATACCAAACATTCTAACACACACATACAAGCTTTTGCTTTTTAATTATAATATTATAGTGTGATTTAATAGCCACCGACTTCGATATTTTTGATTTATCACTTTATCCATATATAGTAATATAATAAATGCGAAAGTAGCTATGCCTGTGTGTCCGTCTATTACGCTTTCACGGCTAAACCGCTGTATCGGTGTTGATGAAATTTGATATGGAGCTAGCTTGAGCCCTGGGGAAGGACATAGACTACTTTTAAGAAAGTCAACCCCTAAAAAGGTGAAATATGACCTGGAAAAAGTATTTACCTACGGGATGTTTGCGCGTGGCGCGAACCCGATGAGAGCCTGTAATCTGAGGAAAATAACTCTAAATTTTCAAAGTCAAAAACAGGAGGAGGTTCTCAATTCGTCGGTTTTTTTTTTTTGTGTATAAAGATACATTTCCACGCAAAGTTGCGGAAAAAAGCTAGTCGTAAATAGATAAAGTGAGTTGTAATGATAGAAATAACTTAAATTAAAAGACAGATCAAATAGAAACAGTAAGTAATAAGAATTGGGTAACCCAAAAATAATGAAGTTACGTAATTTATCAATTTAATTTTTTATGAGATGTTCCGTATGTAAGTAATTTTGTGAAGAGACAATTTTCAGAATTGTCAACATCCTATTAGAAACTGATATGGTTAAGCTAAATTAAATATATGCTTGCTTTAATAATCGTGGCATTCTTGTTACTTATTATTTCAAACGCATAATGGAAATTGTTCGTTAAAATGTTTATTTAATGGGGTGTCTATCAGCGTCATGTTTATTTTGAACATTATCATAATTGGTTAGGCATTGCGTTTGAAATAAATGTTCCCAGCCATTAAACAACGGCGGGAAACATTTGCTGGAATTAAATGGTAATGTTCATAAATCCTCTTAAAACAATTTGAAGATGGTTCCGGCTTCTGATTGCGCTGATACAATTAGAAGCACGGCTAAATAAACGTTTATTTTAAACCTTTTTACGACAAAAAGATTAAAAAATCTATGTGTATCTAATTGATAACGTAGCTGCGTATTGTGTTACGAATGAAACTAAATGAGGTGCATTAAATCAACCTAGATAGAATAATCCCAATTTATTTATATTTGCTGAGAGCTCTTGCCTCCGCAAATATATTGCCACTCTAGATTCTCTCGCGTCGAGTGTTGTACTGGAATCGAGCTTTCTTCAGCCGCGAACAAAGAGAAGCCGTCAAGAAGAACCCACCTTTATTAAATTTATACTTCGATCCCAAGAACATAAGAAAGCTGTCACTGAGATTTCGTATTTAACAACGCTGCCTCCTTTTGAAGAATTGAACAGAGTAATACAATACACCATGTAAACGTGGATTCACGTTCCACCTAGTACTTTTCATTTTAGATAACAAAAAAATACATAGTCAGTTAATACAATTTATTTATTTCACTAAGTACAATTCAGAGCAATACAACTCAGAAGTGGTAGGTATTTTTATTACCCAAAGGTTTTCGACGCGGCAATACCATATGCTTAATTTAGCGACGGTATAATAAGAAGATTTGGTTTAGTTTGTAAGAAGTTTAATTATTAAGTTCTTGTTTTCATATTTTACATGCTAGGTACTCTTATAAAATAAAAAAAGTTCATGTTTATAATTTTACTAAATTCGCAATATTTCTGAACAGCAATTAAAAATTAAAACTCAATTAGGATGTCAGCATAAGAAAAGCATCAAATTAAGTAATAAATGCTTAAGGATCTTTTGTTCCCAGCCTCGCTTTTAAGAAAAAAGCTATTGTAATTAATGAAATTAACCAAGATCACAAGGGCAATTATTTTTAAAACAAACTTCTAAAGATTTTCTTGTTGAAGCATAGATGTGGTCTCAATAGAGGCTTCTGTAATACACATCCGGCAAGTTCTGCCCGACTCAACAAAGTTGCGGCTTTTATAAGTTGGATATTAAATTGTTATTTAGAACAAAGTTTAGTATGGTTGGGCCCGAAATATATAATAATAAATTCATTTGCGAAGTTTAGGCGAACAATGTAGGATTCGAAACATTGTTTAATTCTTACAAAACTTTGGGGACTAAAGGGTCATAAATTCAAGTTTCTCAAATAGCCCGAGGCGGTTAGCTAGGATTAACATACTTTGTCTATGTCTCTATGTTTAATGAAAGCATACTTTTTGTATTTATGTTGCGTACCAAAGTTTGAAAACAACGGGACCCTTATACAATTACTTTGTTGCCCGTCTGTCTGTCTGTCAACACCCTTTTTTTCAGGAGCGCTGATCCGGAATTTGGCATAGTTGTTGCATTTAGAAGCCCGCATAAGATGACTAAAGCATAATTAGGAAAACCAAAATTAATAAGTAAATAGCTATAAAAAATCGACGGCAAGAAAAAATGCCATTCGTGCGGTATGTCATTCAGTACCTCTAAGATTGTGTACCATAAACTTTTTTTTTCAGGGTTTCATATTGAATCATCTATCGCCTCTTGCTTTCCTCAGGAATTACGAATACTAGAAAGCTATATATATAGACTATCGGAAAAATGCGATGGACTCTAGCTGTAAGTTATACAGAAAATTAACAAACCGTTCTAAATTAATTTTGTATAATTTGCGTGCGGCAAAAAATCTACGAAGTCGATTTTAACTTAGGTACCAAATTGTTGTATCGATGTAAAACTTTATATATCTATATCTAGCTATTTTGGATGTTAGTACTTACAACAATTTTTTTAGCATCAAGCTGATCTGATGATGGAGCCTAGAGGTTGACAGTGGAACTCTTCAATAGCTACTAATAAACCCCTCGAGTTTTGTGTGTTTTATTTGTTTTAATAAATCCAATACATTAGGTATTCAGTAAGACTTGTGCGGCAGAGACTGAGTAACCTGTACTGACTGACTAAGTAACTAGGAGGACCCGAGATTTCTCATCCCACTCTTCCGCACGACGCGTAATGCGTAAGAGCGAAATGAGAAATCTCGCTCGCGAATCGCTACAGAATCAGTTAGCGTTCCCGAATAGAGCCGCTGGGCGTCTATTCGGGAACGTCTACTTGAGTATCACCCTACCCTTGGACGTCGAGTCATACCGGTTTTCTTTGCTGTAGCGTTAAGAAAAGCATGTTGGACGTTAGTAAATCGGAGTCGGTTTCACTCGCATAAATGATCCACATAAAAAAATCCGCTGTAGGTTCAAGTATTTCACAATATCTTGTACATCTAGCGTGTAGGTAAAGTTAGGTTAAATTTGCTTTATAACTAATCTGAAAAGTATTCAAAAACAGCTTCAGCGAATTATGTGAAATGATCGAGTGAATTATGTGAAATGACGACGCGGTTCGCCTAGTTGGTAGTGGCCCTGCCTGCAAAACTAGCGGTCCCGGATTCGATCCCCGGTAAGGGCAAACATTTGTGTGATGAGCACGAATGCTTGTTCCTGAGTCTTGGAAGTTTCATATATATATAAGTATTTATATATCTATATAAGTATGTATATCGTCGTCTAGTACCCATAACACAAGCCTTTAGAGCTTAATTTGGGACTAGATCGATTTGTTTACAGATTGTCCCATGATATATTTATTTATTTTTATTATTTATGGTCACATGGGTAATGACTTATTATTTATTTATTTATGAATAAAGTTGTAGATATGATATGATATAAAGATTTGCAATTAACAGTAGGACACCCAACATTACAATCTTAATTAAAAATATATAACCTAAGCATTTAAAATAATTTACTTACTTATTACATTATTCAAAAATATTAATATTTTTCGAATAAAATTACTTAAGCTGTCAGCAAATATGCCAGCATCGGGGACTTGAAACAGCATTTCCGCAGCATCATGCTAAGATTGTGCCACAGAAACTTAATATGAGTTTCCATATTAACTCATATTAAGTCTCTGTGGCACAATCTTCATAATCATTTACAACCTTCCCTTTTTAAGATTAAATGACATTTACGTGGATGTCTTGAAATAAACGCAATCGTCAGTCGGTCAATCGATGAAATCAATAAAGATAACCCTCGACAACACCTGAAATATTGTACTTATTTAATAACCATTTGTAAAGAAGTATAAAAAGCTATTTATGGGAGAAGGATGAAAGAATTCGCTCCCGATCCGACTTTCGTATCTAACTCTTTTAAAGTTCGACGGATGAATATTTTACTCTACATTGTGAATATTTGCGATTCAGTGAGTTTTTACGTAAGTATATTATTTATGGACAGCGAAGATTTTCCTTCTATTTCGTTTATTATAACTGAAACTTAGATTTTTGATTGTAATTAGGAAGTCTGCGAAGTTTTTGCTTTAGGTTGACAAAAAAAAAAAACAATAGCATGACGACATTATTTAATCCTTAAAGAGTGCCGCAGTGATTTTAGGAAATAAAGATATTTAGAATGGAAGTGGCAGTTGAAATGTTTTGATTGAAGTAAGATTCACAGTTGTGTGTGTGAACACTTACTGTTAAAAGTTAAGGATTTAACAAATGTTAAGTTAATATAAAATATATTTCAGAATACCACCTCTGCGGATTCGGTGACAAAATTGTAAGGTAATTTCATGTCAAAATGCTGCAGGAAGTTTGAACTAGGTAATAACAATAATTCAAACTTCAAATTATGTGAAAGATTTTAATCGGCCCTAAAAAGTAAAAGGCCGCAGAATAATGTTTACTATAGTAGTAATTTCTATAACTATACATACTGTACGCAAGCTGCGACCGCCGACTTATTGACAACACTTCGCAGGAGATACTACTTCTGCTCTTTAAGCTAATTTAATGCAATGGGAGTAACTCGTGACGCGAGAGTATCGGGGACGCTGATCTTTAAATTAAACACTTTATTAGAGACTTTCCCTATATTTTCAATCAATCTAAGAGCTGGTGCCTTTTCAGCGGCGCAACAAGGAATGACGATTCGACGACGACGTCGTTCTAATATTGTTTTTTTTTTTTAATTGAATTAAGAATTAGGAAGACAGACACATCGGCAACACGCTTGTCCAGTTACAAAAAACTCTTAGAGCAATCTACTTGCTCTACAATATCTACTAGTTTCCATTATGTTCTCCATACCACAACAAGGACTACGAAAAAAGTATGAGGGAAATAAATAGTGCAGTTACGCTATGTATCTGAAAAAACCTTTATTCAATCCTAGCAAGTCTTTTGGGCCACATCGACTTAATATGAAAAAGCTATTATATTGTAGCTGAGTAATCGACTCCAACTTCTATGTCGTCGTCTCGAAATATGAGCTTACTACTACTTCTACTACTTCATTGAAGGATGTATTTGCAACTCAATTTAAGATTCGATCAAGATAAGAATCTTGAGAAGATTGAAGAAAGTAAACAGACGATATGAAATCTTGTATTTAATTTACCATTTCAAACTGGGAAGTACAGCATTTTTGCGATTTGGCGAAGCCTGAGCGCTCTCGCCACGGCTCGGCGCCCGCGCTTCAATCTTGGATAACGTCTCGCTGCGTCCCGCCTGCGCCCGACCTCTCCACTCAAGCACCTTTATAAACATCCGCCTCTTCGGCGTTCTTTACCTTCATAAATAGTCCAGTAAAGCATATTTTTATCTTACCTCATCTTATATTAAGACGCTGACAACTGCCAATGTCCTTGAGTGATCGGTCACTGTCTGTTTGCATCGGAGTGAACGAGAAGCACTGTGCGTTTATTTATATGCATAAAATTATATAAGTAAACACGTAAAATAAAAATCTTTTAGATTTGGCGTGATGTAACAGTTTTCTTAATTATAGACCCATAAGTTACTCCATTGAAGAGTCCTACTGTTCACCTCCCATAAGGTTCCATAATCAAAATAGATATACTTAGGTATCGCCACGAGAGTTGAGGTGAATGATTACACACACAAATACACAATGCCATACAAAACAAAACACAAATTTGAAAATTCGAACGAAATGGCCTTGTCCACACATGACATGCCGCGGTGTGCGTGACCTCAACTCTCGTGGCGATACCTATGTACATAATAACAATAAATAATAAATAAATCAGGGGACAATCTTTTACAGAAGTCGATATAGTCCCAAAGTAAGCTCTAAAGAACATCTGTAAAAAAGGAGGCAAGGAATAAATGAATATGAATATGAACCGCTTGCAGTGTGAGCGGGTCTAATGCCAACGAACCTATAAAATTTCATTAAACTCATTATGTATTTTTTAAATTCAACGCGCTTTTGTTCTATGGAAATAAAGTCAAGCGTGAACTTTGGATTCAGGAGAGATCCGAATTTACATTTTACGTACTCCTTATTTTAAGTCCGTGGAAAATAATGCAAATCGCCGCTTAAAGAGTGGCGGAGGAGCGCATTGGGAAACGTAGCTTTTACACACATTATGATAAAAGCTGCCTTTTATGAGCGAGAGCTAGAATAATTCATAAAGCAACTCTGTATCGTTCTTAGCGTCAGCCAAGCTCGACTAAAATAATTTAAAATACCTATATTACGGTAAATTTCTTGCCTCTTTAACATGAAATTTCAGTAGTTGCTTAAGCTAGCCAGATTGAATAATCCGCCCAAAAATAAGGCTGCAAACTTAAGTGAATTACATGTCGTACCTAAGTCACTGGATTCAGGACGCCTGCTCTTAAATTCAGCCTGTGAGACTGTAGGGCCACCAGCTTGCCTGAAATATTCAGTTCGGTTGGCAAGGTATGTTTTATTTAAGGCCCTGCGCACTGCGCCCCCTCTTAAATATTTACTAACGACCACCGAGACGAGGCGATACATTCACAGGCACTATTACTCCCATAGTAAACTTCTTAGATATGTCTAAGTAAGCCAAGTAACGTTATACTCCCAAGTGAGGTAGTAACGTGTTTATTATTCATATATTTTACTTCGTGCTTAAATCGAAAGTAAATTCCAACTAGGTGCTTTTTACGAATCTGCTTAAAAAAGGTATAAAATGAATAATGATACACAGAATGGCGTATTTTGTGGCGCCATCTCGCGTTTATTGCGCGTGTATAAAATGGCAATGGCAACTTTGAATCATCGTAAAAACCTAAAACAAATACTTTACTGTACAAATACAATATCGATAAGTGAGTGAATAAGTACACGTACGTACTACCTACGTGTTTTCATGATCTGTGTAGTAAGTTACTTGAATTACATTACACCTACTAAAACTAAGAATAACTTCTCTTGCCTACTAATTACATGTACCTACGTGCTGATAGCTCTGCTTTTTCCTAACTACCTCTGTAATTTCTTTTTAACGAGGAAAAAACTTTATCAGTGTAAGGCGACGACGTTAATTAACGCTCTCCAAAATTATACATAATATTCAGATATTCAATTTTCAAAACTCAAAGGCGGTAATCTATCCTGTTATTTTCAATCAGCCTTCTAACTATGATAGATAATTATGTTATGTTCCAATAGTACCTAATGGAACACCAGCGCCCGGGGAAGTGACTGTCAGTATAGATACCTCACAACGTATAGCGGGGATGACGGAAGGCGGAACATGCACAGTCGCGTACTAAATCCTGTATCTATGACATGGCAGCCATGTAGTTTAGGTAATGTTCGTGAAGCAAGTCTAGTCTACGGCGTAGCGTTATAATCTCCGTAGCATGTCTCGTAGCAGTATTTCGCTTATCAATATAATACTTAATGCTTCGTGTGTCAATTTTCTATGTCTATAGGAAAAAGTTAAATGAAAGTAATAATGAAGTTAGTTAGGTATATAGAGAAGTATACGAATAAGTAGGCCTCACCTACTTGGCTTTAAGGCTTTCAAGAGTTATGACAGACCAATTAATAATGCGTACTGTTCCATAAAAAACCAAAAAAAGCATCAAACACCTTTGTAAAGAAAATTAGCGTGAAAGGGGCAGTGCTCTACTGTGATGTCCGACTTGCACTAGCTGTTTTTTGTACATTTACCTTGCATGATTTGCAAAGTGTCGTATAGCTTGATAAAAAAATATTACTTTTTATTTATAACACTATTACTAGTTTGTGCAAATGGTAAACTGTTATGAGAGAGGCAGAGGGATGTTACCACAGATTAGTTCGTTTACACTTGGACCTTTCTTGCCTTTGCTATGCTTAAATTATCTACATATATGACAAACCACATACCACTGAAGTAGTGATGCAGTGTCTTTTTTAATGTGCGTGTGCTATTTTAAAATTAAATGAAATAGCCTGAGCGAGTGAAGCGACAACAGTAAGCGGAGGGTGAGCTCCTAAACTCAATCATGCGAGTTATTGGGCACCGGCCTGTGCGCGCCCACCGGAGTAAGCAGCCCGCTCAGAACTAGGGAGTGATTCTCTTGCATGCGAAGGCTCGACGGCGACTCCCATACTTGCACAAATCGGTTTTCTATGCGGCTAGATTTAAGCGGACTTTTTTTATATCAATTGACTGACAAACGACCTGATGGAAAGTGATCACCGCCGCCCATGGACATCTGCAACACCAGAGGTGCTGCCTATGCGTTGCCAGCCTAGGGAGGACGGGGAATGGGGATAGGATAGGGATGAGGAAATAGGCCTCCGGATCTCGTCATTCACCGTACGAAACGCAAGAGCAAGCTATTACTTTACGCCGATATTCTGTGAGAGTGTGGTACTACCCCGGTCGAGCCGGCCCATTCGAACAGTAATCATCTAGTGAGGATTAATGTTTGGCTCTACCACTACAATAAAGCTATCACTAAATTGCGTTCTGAAAGATTAGGTATATTGAAGCACAGCTACAAGTCGCCTTCGTCCAATGTTACAAGAGAGCTGACGGCCATATAAGATCGCGGCCATATAAGGCGGGAGGGGGCGATGCCCCCCACAAGAGTGGTGGGAGGGGGCGAAGCCCCCCGCAGAAAAAAATTAATCGTAACAATTGTATTATTGGTATAGATAAGGTTAGGGTTAACTTGTGTCCCTTACAGCGGAAATAGACAGCCGACAAGCTGGCGGTGAGCTTAGGTAAAGATTTGACAAAATAGTTCTGAGTAAAATGAAATATGACCAAGTATTTATTTGTTAAACAATAATTTGCCAAAAATACTTTCCTAACTGTAAAATTGCGATAAGCTGTTTTGACTAACGATTTTTTTGCTAAATGATAATTTGAGTAAAATAGTTTGGGATGATGAATCCACAAATTTTATATCTATGATTCTTACATTTAATGACGAGTATAATAATAATATCAATTATATTAGGCATCAGTAAGCTACGATTATCTAAAGCTTCTTCAGTAAGTAAGTTATGTTACAGGTAGATACGAAAGCAATTTGATACAGTAACGATACCATGCCGACGCAGTGATTAAATAACGCGTCGCAGGCTGATGACGCTTCCGTCGCCCCGGTTATTGCATTTCGCCCGTGGGCTGCAATGCTAAAGCAAACTACCTATAGTTTATCCTGCGCGGGTCACTTGGTGAATGTAATTGTAACTTAAGGAAAACCTTACCTATTTATTTTAATGTTGTTGATGGGTAGTGAGATAACACTTTTATTGACAAGAACCCGATAGCCGGGTTCTCTATTAGTGAGTTTTCGCTACAAAGCGGAAAAACTGTGAAGCGGGAAATATGATAAGTCAAAGGTTCCCGAGGGAATAACTATAACCAAATTCCACGCGAATGAAATCGCGGGCGGAAACTAGTAGATATTATTAAATACACAAAAATAGGAGGGATAGTAATAAACAAATTATTGCTAATATCAACCGAGATACTTATTTCGGACAGAGATTGCAAAGCTGTTTGCTAAAATCAAATAAATCAAAGGAATCATATGTCTATAATTTACAAAGATGTATAATTAATTTACAAATAGGTAAGTCTCGGTTGTATGTAGCCGTAAAATTTTAAAGAAGTCAAATTAGTACTTTGTTGGCATTTCATGTTTTCTGTGATATATAAAATTATAAGTAATAAGTAAACGTGTCTGCGGGATACTATTAATCTTACGAACGCCACAGTCGGCTGTACACGACAGCTATGCCGTTTTCCATACTTTTGTGTTGGCTAATGCTTTTTCGCATTTCGCCGGGGCGTTCAAATGGTATAAGGTTGAAATTTTAACAGTCTAGCGCTCGTGAATTCTCTCTGCTAAGGCACAACAGGCACTCTGAATTAGAGATAGGACGCGACTATACCTACCTGCGTTCGTCTAAAGTATATTATAACTAAGTTAGAAGTGTTGCCCGAGGCTCGGGGACGCCGCAGCGCTTGAACCTAAATGAAATGTACATAGACCGGCCACAGCGCTAGCTCCCATCGAGCACGTACCATCTACCTTCAAATTTATTGTTACAGAAAATGACTGCGAGCGACGGCGCGGCACGTCTGCTATAATTTAATTTTAAAATATTGCCGGCTCAGCCAAAACTGGAAGGCGGTTTTCTTCTTCCGCAGTAGGTATCGGCTACGTTTAGGGAATACAATCCCGGGATCCCGGCCGTTTTCTGGCCCCAAAAATCCCGGGGCTGTACTTGGCTAATCTCGGGATTTTCGGGATTGCCACAAACAGGTCTAGTTTGCATTCCGTAGTCCGTTACGTGACGCCTTAACAATATTATATTATATTATAATGTATAGATTATATTAATAGCATTTATTACGACAAAAAACAACCCTTAGATACGGTACGGCCTACGATACGTATTAAACAGGTACAGCCCTAATAATATTATGTTTATCGTAGAACTTATAAGGGAAGGGTGGAAGTCAAACATTGGATGCTTTGATATTTTTGCGGATGTATTTTCGAAATTCTAAATAGGTATTTGTTTTGTCTCTTTTATTTCTTACAAAAGTAAAGTTTTAAGTTTTGTCTTTTTTCTTACTGTATTGTGATGTGCTGTGCAACGATATTAAAAACATTTTTTTAAGAAATCACTAGTTTTTTTTCCACATCCAATCCCGGGAAAGTCCCGGGATCCCGGGATTACGCGTAAATAATCCCGTATTCCCGGGATTGAAAAACATGCTCGGGATTGTATTCTCTAGCTACGTTACTCGATGGAAATTGAAAATGTTGGAATGATAGGTACTTGTAAATCCTGACTGTGTGTTGGCATGCCGGTATCCCAAATAAAGGGCCTGGGTCCGGTTTTGTAAATCTATACGTTATACAGACAAGAACTGACAACACTGCTGGGTTTTGCCAGCTTTTACCGTAACTTTACAAAGCTTTGTCAAACAGGGCGTCTATTCGTGAACGTCTAAGTGATATTGTAGCGACTCGCGAGCGAGATTCGCATCCCGCTCTTACGCATTTCGCATCGTGCGGAAGCGTGGGATGAGACTCTCGCTCGCTACATGGCCCCGGGCCAGTGGGACGAAAACAGGCATAAAATAGTCGATATAAAATAGTAGATGGACCTAGTTTTAATAAAGTTATGCAAATAAATTCTGGAGTGGGCTAGGTCCACCCCGCCCCCCTTGCTACACCCATGAATTGGCCCGCGCGGGGACTACTACTGTCACAGAATATCATAAACACCAAACCTATCTAGGTATCTATCATGCGGGTAAGGTTACATATAATTTATAAGAATACGGTTTCAACAAAAAAGGTTACATTATGAATACCATAAATCAAATTATGGACAACGATAGATAACTCTTCAATAAATTCAAAACATGCTGATAACAATCAAGTGTGCCTCAGATTTTGTAGTGCCATCTATCTATTTTTAAGAAGACTGTGAACCAACGGCAAAAATCACCCTTTTCATACAAAAGGCGATAACGATTTCCACCCCTTAAAATTTTAACCGATTTTGACCAAACCTACTCATGTTTCACTCATCCATGGTGAAATCAAATTACGGAAAACAATAGACAATTAATACTATAAATTCAAATTATGCTAGTTGCCACTAGGTACCCCAGAACGACAAGGCAAATTTCATGACAGATTTGCCTCCTGAGCCGTCACTCGCCTCGTTGCTCGCACGCCTTCAGTTTTAACCCGCCATATCCAGAGCGCAAAGCCTCCAACCAGTACGAAGCCTCGAAAAAATCACAACCAATTTTTTATCGATTAGGACGTTCAGACGCGCGCTCTCTCTTCCTAGCGCTTTTTCCCGTCTACGCTTACGCTACGGGTACGCTTTGACCATGATCCCAGGTTCGGCAGGTCGGGTTATTAACTTATTAAAGTGGAGCGACTGCCGTCTGACCTCCGTAACCCTTGTGACAGGGGAACCTGACTAATTAGATCATGGTTACATATTTAGTTACCCAAATGTGCAGGTTTCCTCACGATGTCTTCCCTCACCGTAAGAGCATCGGTTACCGCAATTCGCAGACAGGTAATGTACATAAGTTAGAAAAACTCATTGGTACATGGCAACCGCTTGGATTCGAATCAGGACCTCACGATCACGAGTCAATATCCTTAGCCATTAGGCCACCGACTTTCAGACGTGCTATTAATAAAAAAATAATTTAGCTATTTATTTTGATTACAATTCTGTCACCTTGAGATGACTGCGGCGCTAACTGCAGGGGGAATGAAATATTATGTCGAGTAGGTAAATTTTTCAATTTGACTTGTACGCTCTTGTGGGGGGGGGGGCATGTCCCATGTGGTGACCCCCCCCCTCGGACCGCGCCTGAAGCCAAATATGTAAGGAATGCACTGAGCGACCAAATGACTCGCGGGCAGGTCGTGTTAGACGTCCAGTGATGGACTAAACTAAGGCGACAGGGCCCCACCAGTAAGAGGACTCCTTGTAAGGGCACTTTTTAAATTGTTATCCTAACATGACTCTGGCGGTGAAAGGGTTAAACTAACATGTCTAATCGGCATACAACATATTTTTTAATGACAGACCTCAGTTTATTACTAGTGTTTCTTTATATTATTTATTACTATTGTCCACAAATTACAAAAATGCTTACAATTATAACCCAAATTCCTCGTTAGCTTAATAAATACTTTATTTGACTAAATAATTTACAGATAACACATATTCTACTTATATGGCAATTATGTTCAAGTAAAAATGCCATTTATAATTATAAGCCACCAATATGGTGGATAATCCCGCCTTGAGTAGTTTAACTATAAAATGACTATGACTATACATATTAAAAATGAAAGTTTAGCTTTCATAGGCATTACCTAAAAATACCCTTAAAGGATTTTTTTGATTTATTCGTATTTCTTTGGGTGATTACAATAAAGTATTTTTGTCAAATGCAATAAGGTTTTGCGTTTTATTTTCATCTTTTATAATTATAGATTGATATCGAAGACTCATTTTTTTCTAGCTAACTCTTCTAACGCACTGGCTATCCTGAAATCAAAAATAAAAGAATTACAAACTTGTATCACATATGTCCCTAACATTATTTGACAGCAATAGACTACTGTTTGGGTGCCAATAAAGCTCTAATTTAAATTTATACATCTTCAATGAATTAGATCTCATAGAAGAGAGAGCTTTCTGTTACCTCATTTTAAGTCTAAGTATTATGTTGTATCAGCTGTTGGTTCTCCATTTAAAATAAATAATATAAAAGTCAACTGTAGTCTAATGCTGGTAGTAAGCAAGATGCAGCTTACACGTATGGGGTCTTGTAGAAACAAAATCTTGACTAATATTATGAACAAATAAAGCAAGAGGACTCTCAATCAGCTGACAATTAAATATTCCTCAGATGTAATACCGTCTATCAGTGAATCTCTTAAATTGCGGCTGCAATTTACTTGCAACGGTTGTAGTTTCCTTCGAAAAGCTGGTAGTTTTTACAAAAGGCATGTGAAGACACACTACATGTGCTATTTTGCTCAATAAATTATTTCATTTCATTGTATTTGATTGAATACCTCATTGGCTATAATTATGGCTTCATCCAGTTTAACTGGCTCAGCATCAGCGTATTTTCGAGGTATTTCGCCTAAGGCAAATTGTCAGTCTTGTATTATATCTTGTCTGTGTTCCATGCTAATATTATAAATGCGATAGTGTATTTTTGTTATTGTCTGTTTGTTCCTATTTTATGTCAAAACAAAGCAACAGAATAATTTGATTTTTTGAAAAGAAAAAATTTGAGCGCTGGAAAAGGCTAATTATTTATTAAATACTTAGGGGATAACATATCGTCGCTGCGCGTGCAATACCGCGGAAGAGCACTTTGTAAAAACCGCGTATCTGCGTTTTTTGCGTTTTTACAGGAACAAGAAAAAACTGACTTAAATGACTGATATTTACAGTTTTTTCTTGTTCCTGTAAAAACGCAAAAAACGCAGAATCACGGTTTTTACAAAGTGCTCTTCCGCGGTATTGCACGCGCAGCGACGATATACGAATTCCATGAGGACAATGTTGTGGGCAAAAGCTGGTGTTTAATAAAACTGGAGTAATCTGCCTTAGGGACATAAGCTGGAGCTTTGTATGCAAGCATGAGTATGGGGGATTATTACTAAATAAAGCAAAAATAAGATATCTTATTAGTGTAAAAATTCATGTTAAGAATAATTCATTACCGATGGCATAGGGTCGGAAACAGCACACTGTTACTTAAAAAATAGGATTACATTTTGCAACTTCACTCATAATGCAGACTGCATTTTATTTGACTGTAGGATCATAACACATTCCATGTGATAAACCCTTAATGCTCACATAACTCTTAAATATCTTACCTGGAAAGAACTTCTATTTTCTGGACTTTATATTCTCTCTCCACTTCCAGTTTGTCCCTCTCTATTCTTAGAATTTCTTCATCAAATGAGGCTAAAATTAAAGTACAATTAAGTTTACAAATTCAAAAGATACTGTAATTAATTTTAAGTAAATTGTAATATAAACATAAATTTACCAAATCTTTTTTTGGGTGGCATATAATCACTATCACTATTCTGTGGGTCAGAACACTGTGAGTTATCCATGCTGGGTCCCACGCTTGTATCACACAGTGACTGCTGCTGTTTTAAGGCCCGCTTTTTCGTGTTTGACTTAAGGTCTCTCCAAGTCTACAATAATAAAATTATATAATTTGAATTTATGTATATCATTACTAAAACTCGAACATGAGACTACATGCTTAATCCTCATGAACATCTGATACATGATTTTATTATATATTTTTTAATCTAATATATACCTGTTTCCATTTCTCTGTGGATTTGACAGCACCGCCCATGGAGTTGAGCATGGCAGTGAGCTCCCGCCACTGAGCCTCGATGTCTTCTCTTTCAAGCCCTGAACTCATGAGACCCTTGGCCACTTCTGCATGTTCCTGCATATAGTCCATAAGGGCTGACACTTGTCCTGCTGTAGCATGTCTTTTCGTAGTATCCATTCCTACTCGACTCTAGTTTGCAGAATTTATTTTTATATTAATTATAATCTAGAGCTGATTGCCAGTTGCGTTTAGTAATTAATAGTTGTTGATAAAGATTAAAGATAGTACATTTGTGTTTATAGCAAAAGCTATTACAGTTTGAAAATATTATCAATCCTCTTTTTACAGGTATAAATGTATACATGACTATTGTCCGAACGTAAAAATTCGCATCACTTAGGTACTTTTAAATTATTTAAATAAACCATGTACCTATAATATAATTTGACGCAGACGCAAGAATGACAGCTAGTGTTGCACACATTATTAATTATATGGGTATTATAATAATTATAATGGGATGTTATATTATACGCCTCCACACAATTTTTATCGCGCATTCATCCCTTTCGCACCCGCAAATCCGTTAAAAACTGACAGGTGTTTTATGTGCGCGATATAAAAGCTAGTATGAAAATATTATATTCTCTTTGCTAGTGTGCTAGTTGCTAGGCCCTGGATGTATGTATCATACACACAACACATATCCAAGAAAGTACTGAATCGACCCAAAGCGGGCTCCAAAAATAATGGGACACTCTAGGTTTATATTCCGAACTGTCTGTTCGGAACTCGTAGATTCGCACCATCCTCATTTTGCCACGTATACACAGTTACCAATCCCCACCGGACACGGTTCAGTTGAGTAAGCACCAATGCCGCTGGGATTCTTCAAAGCCTGCTGGCCGTTGCTTAACATAAGGCTAGCCACTGACCTACAATATAACTGTGCAATATCACTGGTTGCACAATTATATTGATCGTCAGTAGATGATATTCACGGTCAATATCGACAGTATATATTTAGACAGTAGCAAATCATGCAGTCAGGGCCGGATTTAGGGGAGGGTATCCGGAGCCGCTGCCCCGGGCCTCCACAAAAGAGGGGCCCCCACAATAGGGACCGTCAATATCATCTACGTCATATTATATTCTAGGTGGCCTCCACTCCTTTGTTGCCCCAGGGCCTCCAGACCTCTAAATCCGGCCCTGCATGCAGTTTCTGTTTGAGCTCTTGGTCATGGATCTTTAATGCGGAGGGATGGCGGCGGGACCTTAAACACTCTTTAAGCCTAAGTTCATCTCACAGCACAGATATCTTAGGCTAGGTACGTAGTATACGCTATTGACCGTCAATATCATCTACTGACGATCAATATAATTGTGCAACCAGTGATATTGCACAATTATATTGTAAGGCAGTATACCTAGCCTTAAAGAACGGTGACAAAAAGGCAGCATATTCGAGCTTTGAAAGAAAACGTTTTATAGTAATTTAACAAGTGACAATTTAGTAAAATAAAGCAACGACAACGACTATTCAATTGACTTAATCTATGGCTACAAAAATAAAAAATAAAAATAACAATAACTATATTATCTATCAGCAAATCCACCAAATTCAACAAAACGTCAAAACTGTTTACGTTATGTGAAAAACGGAATTAAATAAATTGACAGAACAGAATGCAAGATTAAGATAGTAGATAATTAAAATGATAAACAATCCTTATATACTATAGCTATGTCGGTGTGGTCATGGGTAAATAAAAAAGAGTTTTGTTTAACTAGAATAGAATATAACCTCATTATAATTAATTTTGAATTCCATTTGTTGCAGGGTGCTAACTCCCACGGTCAATTGAGTTTGGGTGTTAATAATGAACAGGTCAAAAGTCCGTCCAAAATCGTTTTTGATTTTTGTAATTGCGATGGAGTAAAACAAATTGCTTGTGGAGGTGGTCATTCCCTCCTACTTGATCGAGAGGGTAAACTGTTTACTTGTGGCTGGAACTTAAAATTGCAGCTAGGAAAAGACACCGAAACGAATATATTTGAAAGAGTATGGAAACTAAGTGGTATAAAGTTTACCAATGTTGCTTGCGGCTGGGACTCTAGCTGTGGTGTAACTGATGATCATTTTCTACTAGTCTGGGGCTCTAACAGCAACGGACAACTGGGTCTACCTAAAGAACATTTTAGTGAAGTTGTTAAACCAATTAGGCTACATGTTAATGCGTGTGCTGTGTCTATGGGCTTGAGGCACACTGCTATAGTTAATTCTAAAGGCGCAGTATGGGTCACAGGCTGTGGAAGGCATGGTCAGCTAGGGCTTGGGGAAGAAATATTAAACTCGGATAGGTTCCAAAAAGTTGAAAAAGTGGGGAAAATTACTCACATAGTATGTGGTCAAAACCATACTGTAGCTTGGTGTGCTGATGAGAAGGCTTTATATGTTTGGGGTGACAACAAGCACGGACAGCTTCTCCTCAGTACTGATAAGTACAAAAAAATATACAATCCACAAAAGATCGATATAGATGTCAAACACGGAATTAAGAAGCTCCTAAGTGGCTGGACTAATGTATTATTGTGGTTAAACAATGGGACACTGCTATGTTGGGGACGAAATAGTTATGGTCAACTTGGCACTGCGCAACCTTTTGAGGGAAAAATCATAAAAGTCAACTTACCAGGTCTGTTGTACTAGACTCGCTCCAAGTAATTTACGTGTTATTGTAAATGCTGGCATAACTTATTGTTACATGTAAAATCTTTCTTTTTATGTTTTCAGACAACAGAGTTGTTCAGGATATAGTGCTCGGCTCTGAGCACACAGTCTGTATGGCTACAGACAACACTTTGTGGGCCTGGGGCTGGAATGAACATGCCAATACTGGAACAGACTCTGGGGAGCATGTGTTCAAGCCCACTCAGGTTTTGTTAGACTTGAAACCTAGTGAAAGAGTAACTCAAATATACGCTGGTGGAGCACACAATTTCATTTTTATAGAAGAAACTAAAAAAGTATTAGAAGAGAATGTGGAGCCAAAATCATAGCATGACACCAGTAAATAAATGCCTTCTTCATAAAGTTTACCCCAAACTTTGCTTTTGGTGAAGTTAATTTATCCAGTGGGGCTAAACTGCATCAATAAGGTTAAACAAAGGCATGATGACATTGATATACAAGCATATGAAATGAATCATTGTATAGGTAAAATAAAATGTTATTTACAAAATGTATTCCTTTTATTACAAAATATTACAGATGTTTATTAATATGTAATAAATAACAACTATATAGAATTTACGACAACACTAGATTGCCATTCATGATGTATTTTCGCTATTTGAATACAAAGGCATAAAATACTGTGAATTGAAACTTTCATGTCACAAGGAACAATATTATTATATGAATTAAAAACTTGACTTCTAGAGGTGAGTATCAAGTTGGCGTACCCATCGAAGATATCCAGGATCTGACGTTTCCAACAATAGTACCTTTGTAATTTCGGAGATATAGGTATGCTAACCTGACGACAATCTGGCATACCAAATCCGGATCTCCAGAATGGTGCTGCTTGCAAAAGAGACTGTGTGAGCCAGGGGTACTACTACTACTATTTGGGTAGTACTTTTGGGATATACAGCATTTTTGGAAGCAGCACCATTCTGCAAATCCAGACTTGTTATGCCAGCTTGTCTTCAATTTAGTGTACCCGTTCAACAAGACCCATATCTCCAAAATTACAAGGGTACCTTTTTTTAACTAGGTACTTATTGGATACTATTTAGATACTGTTTTTTGGAATAATCAGATCCTGGATACATTCCACGGGTGCGCCAAGTTGACGCAACCCTTCTATAGCATGTAAAGATGACAGTCACTTTCTCAATATTGGCAGAAAAGTCTAACTGGCTATAACATCAATTCATGAATTTTAGTAATACATTGAGCAACAATAATACATATATTATAGTCTATACTATACTTCTTTAACCTTTTGACCGCTGTTGTCGACTATGCGTGACAGCGTATACAGGATAAAAAAGTCCTTCATTACCTTGACTTAAAGTTGAAATTCGTGTTACTTCCCAGACATGCGTGGCGGCCAAAAGGTTAAGATTAAAAATTTACTTCAATGATATCTTCCAAAACCTTATGTCATTACTAGTCATGAGAATGAAAATACTAGCTGTAAGAGCTCACTACACATAATCCTGAATAATTACATCATAAAACAGTATGATAGTACTTTTCACAAATGTGTACTGTACATACACCTGCCTACTGAATCCAGGAAAACTTCTCAGTTTCAGGGTGACTTCTGTATACAATCATTATTTGAGACTAGCAAAAAAACACACTCGAGGTTTAATTATACAGCATATAATGTATTGTAAACTATCACTAATACAATTTGAAAAGATTGAAGAATCTAAACACTTTCAATTAAACTTTTAATCTACAAACAAAAATATCTTGGGACTATGTCTAGGATAAAAATTGGCTTGAATGCTAGACTGGTATCAGCAAAGAGCACGTCCCAATAAGATTGTCATTCATTATGAAGATGTATACTTCTTTGCTTTAACAATTTTTCTGCTAGAATCATCAATTCAAATATAAACGTGATTATGTTTAGCTATCAACATAATTATTTGAATTCCCTAGCCAATTGAAAGTTACATACATACATACATAGCATCACGCCCGAAATCCCTAATGGGGTGGGCAGAGCCACAAGACTACTTGTGGCCACGTCCGATTAATTGAAAGTTGTGTAATGAAATTGGGAGCTGGAGTGTTCAGAGCATGAATGTCAGCCAACCAAAAGCCTGGCAGTGAAGAGGTTAAGAATATTTTGAATCCCAGGATATTTTTATAACTAGCAGATTCTTCTATTACAAAGTAATATTGAGCACCCTAACTGCTCATGTAACAAAATTTAAGGTTGCTACCTCTTTCTCTCACCTTTCTGAGTCTTGCGCTTTTCCTTTTTTTCTTCTTTCAGTTGTTTTTGTTTTTCTCTAAAAAAAAATATGAAAAACACCAATGAGTTGACAATTCAGACTAATTTAAAGTTTCATATTTTACAACACAATTTATTGTTTTGGAAGGGTATGAAATGGAAATAACATTAATTTTTTAATGATGCATGTGTCTGATTGCTATGGAATGTAGTTTTACAGGAATGTTGTTCAAATTTGAATCAAGACTACGTAGATACCCATAATAAATTTACCTGTCCTCTTTATCTTTATCCTTTTTGCGCTGAGCATCCTGTCGTGCCTGCTCGCGCCGCTCCCGAGCAGCAGCAGCCACGTCTAAGGCATTTGTGTTCTTAACCAAATCAGGACTGTCAGCCACTTCCACATGTTCTTGATCTGCCTGAAAATGACAAAGTCGTATTTTGTTATTTGTTGAGGTTTGATAGTTTAAATTGCCATTGCCAGCCATTGATGAATACACTGCAGAACCTACCTCATTGTCTGATAGCTGGCTATACTGAGATAGTATAGCTTCTCGAATTTTTTTTTCCTCGTCTGTGTATTCTCGACGTGTGGTAGAGGCGAGCGATTGAGATTCCAATAATTTTGTTAACTGGATGTCGACATCTGCTGCACCTTTGGGAATTTCTTCCAAGGGTCGACATGATTCCCATTTTTCTAATATTTCACTAACGTGAATGGATATATCGCGTTCCTGTTGATCATTTTACAACTCACATGAGATGGGGATTCATAGAATTAGCCGAAATAACCCATGACGAGAAGTTGAAGTCCAACTTACCACAATCTCTGACAGAAGACCCTCCAGGGCATCTCTTTTCTCATCAACGCTATCTTCGCTTTCTAAAATGCCTGATATGTAAGACCCAAACACCCCTTCATCGGTTTTAAGGGATTTTAATTTATCGTTTAGCCAGGGCCCAAAGTCGCTTACCGCTGCCGCCATATTGTCTAAATGTCAATTTTGACAAGGACCATGGATGGCCAGAGAACAGAGTGTCTAGCACACTAGTTTTTATCGCGCACATAAAGCATCTGTCACTTTTTAACTAATGGGTGCGAAAGAGACGAATGCTTTATGTGCACTATAAAAATTAGAGTGCTAAGCCCTCAGTAAACCATGGGCAATAGACTAGAGTCCTTTGGCTTTTTCTGTTAGGATAAAAGAATTAAAAACTAAACTCATAGAGTCATGTAAATGCGAGCGTGATAAAGTGAAGCCCGAACAATATCACAGCGCTGTGACGTTCAAAACATGTATTTTTTCAATCTATTCAATTCATGTTTATCAATAGCATTAAAGACTTATAAATATTCGCTTTTTTATGAATATTATAAAAGATTATAAACATATTCTTTATAATTTTAGTCAAATACTTTTCCCATATTACGTTTTTTTAAACAAAATGATAACTTAAAATATATCAAAAGAAGTCAGAATTCAGAACGTCTCTTACGACAGTCAAAAAGGCTTTCCTTTGCCTTTGCTTCGAATTTCTCGTTGTCATCTTCGCTTTATGAAGTTAGGTATTGTGTTGTATTTAAAGTGTAATCAGAACTAGTACGAAAAATGTCGGCAAGATACGATAGAGCTATTACAGTATTTTCGCCGGACGGCCATCTACTGCAAGTAGAATATGCGCAGGAAGCGGTTCGCAAGGGTTCTACTGCTGTGAGTATTCATTTGAGTTTAAGCATAATCATCGCTGTCTTTGTACATTATTCACTGTCTTTAAAAATAACTTTTCAAAGCATTTTATGAGTAAATCTCATTATTTAAATGTAATACACTAGTAAGCATAAAGAATTTCTATATATTTAAACTTTTTTTTAGGTTGGCGTTAGAGGTGCTGATGTAGTTGTACTAGGAGTAGAAAAAAAATCTGTTGCGAAACTGCAGGAAGAAAGAACTGTGAGAAAGATCTGCCTTCTTGATGACCATGTGGTCATGGCATTTGCTGGTTTGACGGCTGATGCTCGTATTCTGATTAACCGGGCGCAAATTGAATGCCAATCTCATAAGCTGACAGTAGAAGATCCAGTCACCTTAGAGTACATCACCAGATACATTGCTGGCCTCAAACAAAAATACACTCAGAGCAATGGGCGACGACCTTTTGGTATTTCTTGTCTTATCGGAGGGTTTGACTATGATGGGAAGCCACATTTATTCCAAACTGAGCCATCTGGCATTTATTACGAGTGGAAAGCTAATGCAACAGGAAGGTCTGCCAAAACAGTTCGTGAATTCTTAGAGAAAAACTATAACAATGATGAGGTTGCTAATGAGAAGGGAGCAGTGAAGGTAATTTTTTATAACTACTCTAAAGTACAGAATCAACAAAATAAGAATGTTACCTTGTTGTCGAAAGAAGGAGACATACTCATGCATTCGCATTTATGAATAAGGCTAAACATAATATTTGCATAGAACTATAACTATTCCTGTAACATAATTATTAGTTCACAATTACTTAAAAATACTGTTTTAATTAAAATTAAGAATTTAACTGAATAATTCAGTCTTAAGTAGGTACCTTATTGGGGTTATTTGGAGTGAATTCTATCTTGTTACTTCTAAAAGCTTGTTTATCAAATCAGATATAATATATGGGGAAACAGAAATTAACACAGTTTAATTTACAAGCCATTGATTTTGTTATATTGAATTTGTTAGTAAATTAATGATCTATTAGATGTTTCTTATTAATTTACTAAAGAATGCCAGTTTTTTTTACCTACGTTCTGTTATATATTATACAAGAAAAAATTTAAAAGGTGTTTGGCATCTCCTAAACACCTAATTGCCAAATCTATCATTATTTTTTAAATATCTTTCATGTACAAAGTCGACCTCGTTAGCCTTTTATTATAAAATTATATATAGGCTATCATTGCCTGATTTAAATAAATAAAGAGAGGGACCCTTTCTTTCATTGCTGGTGTACTTTCAGCTTAGTCCTGATCAACTGGAAATTCACCAAGACTATTATTAAATGGACTTTGTATGTCTTTTAGCTTGCTATTCGTGCACTTCTGGAAGTAGTTCAGTCCGGACAGAAGAATCTGGAAATTGCTGTCATGAGGCGTGGGCAGCCCATGCTCATGCTGGACGCTGACACAATAAACTCCTATGTGACAGTAATTGAAAAAGAAAAAGAAGAGGAGGCAGAAAAGAAAAAACAGAAGAAGTGAACATGAAAATTCATATTTTTTCTTACAATATTATAATGGATTAAGCAATACATTTGAAAAAAATATCTAGCATGTATTATTTAAGAATTCAGTAAATCTATAGTTCTTGCAATCTGGGAATAGAATTCCTTCATGTCAGAACCACATTCATGGCTGGAACTCTTGTTGCTGATAATGTCATTGAACATTTGATCCCATTCTCCATGATAATGGCCAGCATTATCATCATCTTTCTGTAAATGGAGAATAAATTGTGGTCATTTTATTCAACCATAAATAATTAAAACCAATAAAAGGCAAAAGTTCTTTACCTCTGCCATTGATACATCATCAATATGATCGTTACTAATTGATGGCAGAACACAGTTCAATGAGTTAAGATCATTCTCCTTATCTTTTTTGGTTATTGTTCCTTGATCAATATCAAATTCTGCAAGTAACTCAACACCAGAGTTGTCTTGGGATGACCCTTGTTCATCCAGGTCAGGCATAGATAAATACTGGTTGGGAAATTGATCATTATTTTGCTGACAAGTTGCATCATGAAATGTTATTAAATTTCCTTGACTAGATTCTCTGCAACGAAAATGCATTCCAAATTTATAGTTTAAAATCAGTCTAATTATGTACATCGTCGTTTTACCAAAAATACTCGACTAGTGGCGGTGTGTACAAATGGGAATTATTTTTCCTATCCGTTCCCAGTGGGCCCAAAATTACCTAAGCCCAGACCTGATGGGGGGCGTCGGTAGGAGTTAGGGCATAGGGTCTACTGCAAAGCACAACATCCCAAGTTCGGATGCCCTCTCTTTCATAGCGAATGTATATTGCCTCGAGAGCAAGAGGAATAGCATTAGACGATCGAACTTCGTTTTTCAGAGTAAAGGCCCTGTCGCACGCTCGGTCTACATAATGAGTCACTCAGAAGCATAGAGAGCCAACATTTTTAATAATGCTGAGGTAGTACGTACCTATGAAGCCTGAGAAGTTATATTCCAAAGTGACAGCACAAGCTAGCTACTTTGGAAATATCTATGACGAGGTACCAGAGTATTTAAATGCTTCGTAACATTTCTGAATATTAATTGAAACATTATTCTTTTATGTTTTCTTCTGAGATTTGTATACTGCGAGGTATTTATGGGCCCAGGGCAAGGGAAGGAAGTTTCGGCACGCCAATGCACGCCACTTCATCAAGATTGTCTTTCAATGTGCGCTTGAGTAAAAACCGCCGGAGTATTAAGTACTTACTTTCGTATCCTTTCCTGCGCTGTTCAATTGATGTGCGCCGGCGCCGCTTATAACTACATCGTTTACAAACAATTCTAAACGCGCGTGCATATGTGTAAGAACTTACCCATAGTCATCATTGTTTTCCATTACAATTGTGTCCGGGTTTGTATTTTCGAGCGTTTCTTCATTGCCTATTGAACGAATTACATAGTAAAGGTAACTGGACTGATTCAGGATATTGTTGGAAATCAAACAAGGAAATAAGTGGAACAAAGGAAATTATGGATGGATAGACCTGGCGGCGGTGTGGGTTCTTTAACTGCCAGTTCATTCTTTGGAAGGAGCCAGTCAAACTCAATGTTCTCTTCTACTTCGCCATAGTCATCAGGAGATTCTTCTAAAAATTTAAGATTTTTGTTATAGCCTAAATTAAAAGATTTTTCACCATTAGGTACCTACTTGAGACGTTTTGCCATACCATTACAACCAAAGTTTAAATTGCACAATAGATTAGGTGAATGTTGTATGTATACTTCCTGAACAGCTTTCTTTAAAGCTAAACGCAATGCTCGACGTGCTTTTTGGAGTGGCGTCATAAGAAGTGTTTGTTCAGCATTACCATACAGACCCTAAAATAGAAATGGATACCTTATTAATAAGTAACTATCTTATAGTTATTTTTTATCTCACAAAGATATACTTACTTACTTAACTAAGTCTTGTGAAGAGCTGCAGTGCCGGATTAGCCATCTAGCAAGAGTAGCAAATACTACGGGCCCCGCACATTGGGAGGCCCCGCGCACGCACGCTTGCATGAGCGTATTTTTTTTGTCGTTTAAGATAGGAGCGTATAAATATATAGTTTTTTAAATTAAAATACAAGAGGTCAATGTTAAGATTTCGGTATCAAAATATACAAAAATAATTAAAAATTACTAAAGCAAACCAAGGGCTTCTTGACAGAATTTGCTACGGGCCCGCGCTGGCTTAATCCGGCACTGAAGAGCTGTAGATCATACAACTCCTAAGTTTATATTTTTAGAATCTTATACCTTCAGTTAAACGATCAAGTTGTTACCTACAAGGTATTTTTGACCTTAACGGGATTTATCTTCTATGCCTAAAATTAAACACAACCGCTTACCTTAGGTTTGAAGCTTTTCTTCATTGTCAATGCTTTTCTTGATATCTTATTTAATAACTCTGGCCTACCGAATTGAAAATAATCATGGACGTATTCGTGCAAATAAGGGTTGCTCGAGTTACATAAAGGATCTTGAAGATGTGAAGTTACTTTCCTAAATCCATATAGATTTAACTGTCTTACGAAACTTGATATGTTCGTGGTTTTAAAAACCGAATGGTCACATTGTAAATAATTATGCAATACTCGATAATTCAATAGAATCGTCCGTCCTGTTCCCCCCCACAAAATTGCATCCGTGCGTAAATTAAGTAAATACCAAAGCTTTTGAGGAAACCTCATTTGAAATATTGTATTCTTGTCATCATCCATTTTAATGTTTTTAGGATTGTCTGCTAAATTTTACAGCTAAATACCTAGTAAATTAAATATTTGCGCCATTTAATCCCACAGACCTTTTTTTACGTCATTCTTTTTAATTCATCCCCGTTGTGTGTCATGGATAACATAGAATTTACATCCTCCTTTCAATGTACAAGAAAAACCAATAGGTTCTAACTAGTTAGGTGCTTAAGTTAGGATTCGTTATTGATTAAACATTTTTTAATTTGTTTGTATTTACTTAAAAAATAAAAATATATTTTTTGCGGTAATTACTACTGTGATTGTTTTCAGATTCTCAGAATAGTCTTTGTCTCAAATTATGTGCTATGTGTGAGTGAATCAGACTACAATTTCGACTGCTGGAGTGTGTTTGTTCACTGCTGTCAGTTATGTTCATTATGAAGTTAGAAACAACAAAGATTTCTAAACTGTGGCAGGAAAAACTTGCAAGCAAATAGCGCCTTTCTTCTTTAAGCGAGTATCCGATAAATATTCCAAAATCCTCAGTAAAATTTAAAATAGAAGGAAATGTATTAATTTATATTTTTATTAAATGATTTAAAATTGGTTCAGCACAAATTAGTTTTTATGAACAGTTCGGTAAAATTATTAAAACAAAAGTTCAAGTTAATCACCTAGCCGTACTCATAACAAAAGGCAGGATACAACAATGGATAAAGCAAGGTAAGTAATAAGTGCTCCTAAATTATACTTATCTGAGATTTAATGTAGGTAACTATGCGCTGTAAATACCTAATACAATAAATCTGTTTTCAGATTTTCAATGCTCCTTTTAGAACCTGGTGAAATATACTTTGAAGACTATTCATGTGTGCTGAATGATTTAGAATCCTTAAATGTAGGTAATTCTAAACAGGGCCGACTGAAACTTTGCTCAAAATCCCTTGTTTTTGAGCCGAGAGACTGGTCTTATCCACTTGTTAAGTTACATTTTAGAGATTGCATAAATATATCTGTATTGAAGCCTAAAACTACTGAGGGTCCACAAAATGTAATCACAGTAGAAATCAAACAGTATGCAGAAATGCTTGAAGATAACATCTTGGCTCCATATAAGTTTAAATATGAAAAGAAAACCTTTTACATATTTCTTGACTTTGCTGCGGCTGAAGAGACCCTTTGCCAAATGCATCAGTTGCAAAGAGCTTCAACCTTAAATGCTCCAGAACACAATAGTATGGTGGCTACCATCTTACATTCAAGGTATATGAGGATGGTGTTTGACCCTGTAATGATGGATGACTTTACTGAAGAGATAGTCTGTGAGCTGCAGGCTGAGAAGATATCACCCCTTGTGAGACATCAGGGCAAGTTGGCTCTCACTCCTACCACTCTGTATTTTCAGCCATTTAGCAATGTAGAAAGTGTGAGTATTTATATACAGCCACTAACAGTGCAATATTTATTGTGTAGTCTTAAATCTCATCATAGCCTCCTAAGTCCTAGCATTTTTAAAGCTCAGTAGTGATTTTGTCCTATTGTACTAAAATAAGAACAAATTATGGAAGTAGTCTTTAACCTTGAATCAATTATGATAAAGTTGGAATTAGAACAAAATCAAACATTATGCCAGGTCTTAGTGAGGTGACGTAATTTGTACTAAATAAAGTACAAGGGGACTCACGAGGATAGTAATTCATTTTAAAGGATGTATTGAACAACAGAGGATCACTTGCTAGTGAATTGCATTTGTTTGTGAGTCACCCTAAATTACAATGTATTAAATGTAATTCTTCTCAGCAAATGTCACCTTTCGAAGCGCTGGTAGATTCAGACATGTAAAAGAGCCCGTGAGGCCTACTTGCAAAATAAATATTTTCATTTTCATTTTCATTCATTTTCATTTTCATTTTCATTTTCATTTTCATATTCTCTATTCTATATCTCATAATTTAATATCAGTTAAACCTAAAAAAGCTAGTAAATAATTTTGTGTCCTATAAGTTCCATAATTAAGTATTTTTTCGTATTTCAGAGCCCCATTTTGAAATTAAAACTCAGTGACTTGAAGAGGCTGTACAAGCGCCGATTTTTACTAAGGCAAGTTGTATGTATCTGTCAATGTTGTTCTGTTATAATTTAATGACATTTTGCTTCATTTATGGCCAAATTCACAAAGTCCAGTCAAATAGATCTTTAATTAAAGTGACATTTATCTTATGTATATGTATAGGTTGACAACTAGTTGAGGGAGATTTAATTATTTAATCTTTAATGAAATGTTTAAGTGGCATTTTCATAAATTGTTGTTATAGTTCGGGCTAACTCAATCGCTGATATTTTTTATTCTTTCTGAATGCTAAATTACTTTTAAGTTAACCATTTCTTTATTGGCCTCTGACCTTCATGATCACCCACTGTAACTGGCGATTGACTTTTAATTGCATACAGTCCAAGGCTGCCATTTACAGCTGCTTGCGAAACTTCCTGATGTTTATCTTATACTTGAAATGAGCAAAGGTTTAAGGTACTACTTCGATGCATTCTGTTTTGTTTACAGGGTCTCGAAATCTATAGTGCTGAAGAGAGTGCTGTAGCCCATATCTACTTGACCTTCCAGTCTCAGGAGGCAAGAGACAGAATATACAATATCTTAGAGCAGTCTCCAAGTGTATGTTTGGAAAAAGTTCATGCACAAGAAGCAACGCTGCAGTGGCAGAATGGAATTGTGTCTAATTATGACTACCTGATGCATTTAAACTGGTAAATGCAACTTTAAAACTTGTATCAGTGGGAATCTGTATGATAGCTTCTTGTACCATTAATGAATTTTGCATTATTTTGTTTTAAGTCTCGCAGACAGAAGTAAAAATGATCTAACACAGTATCCTGTCTTTCCGTGGGTAATATCAAATTACACATCAACTGATTTAGATTTAGACAATGTTGATGTGTTCAGAGATTTATCTAAACCCATGGGTGCTCTAAATCCAGATCGATTGGAAAAGTTAAAGGAAAGATATCATGAGATGTCCGATCCTAAATTTATGTATGGATCACATTATTCAGCCCCAGGGCTGGTGCTTTTTTATCTAGTAAGTTGATTTATTGTCTAACAACATTAAGTATTTCATGTTAGTCATACTCAAACATGATTATTTTAACATCGCAGTTTTGTTTCTAGGTCAGAAAATATCCAGAGTATATGCTTTGTCTTCAAAATGGCAGATTTGACCACCCTGATAGAATGTTCAATTCTGTAAAGGATGTTTATAACAATTGCTTAAGAAATATGTCGGATTTTAAGGTAAATTATTTCTAGCTAATTATACTTAATTAAAACAATTTATTACTTAAAACATAAAATGTGAATAAATTTCAGGAACTTGTTCCAGAGTTCTATGATACAGAGGCTAAAGGCGATTTCCTTGTAAACAAATACCAAATAAATTTTGGAGATCGTCATGACGGGTCCAAAGTAAACAATGTTGCGCTCCCTCCCTGGGCCGATTCACCGGAAAATTATGTGATGAAACTTAGGGAGGCCTTGGAGTCTGAATATGTCTCTAGGCACTTACATTTGTGGATTGATCTCATTTTTGGGTACAAACAAAGAGGAGAAGAAGCCATAAAAGCTAATAATGGTTAGTTATGAATCTTTTGAGTTCTGTACCAAATATTGAGAAAATAGCATTTACATTTTTGTCCGTCTGTCTGTGAAAACTCTTTTTCTCACGAACAGTGTAACGTATCTAGTATCCATTGAGCATAATTGTAGTATTAAAATGATGGCACAGAATGATATTTTTTAAAACTGAACAAAAGAGAACTTCGCAATATTGAATAAAAACTTGCACTAAAAAATCTTTTACGTCAGCATGTGGTACGTCGTATAAAAGACTTAAATTGCGTAGCATAAATTTATTATATTTTAATTTTTATATTGCCTCGTTTATGAGATAAATCTTATTAGTAAAGGCAAGACAATATACCCTGCCCTAAATATCTCAAAGAAATAGGAATACTAGAAATCTAATTAAACATGATCGGAAAAATACGACGGTCTATAGCTTGTATGCTCCTGGATCCTATCCTAATCTATTAATTCAAAATAGCATCGTAGATGGGGCTTGCAGTGGTCACGAGCAACGGGTTTTAATCTCAACTTAACTTATGGGAAACTAGCAATTAAGTGTAAGTTCCAAATATTTATAGTTTTCCAGAAAATTTAATAAAACGGAATAAGTTTTGCAGTGTCGTATCACGGTGGATGTTGCATATAGACATAAAAGTTAGCAAAAGTTATCCCTTGTTTATTTTCATAGGTTATCTTATCTTATCTTAGAGGGTGGGGTCCTTGCAGATACACTTCGACCCTATGGGATCTTTTGTGTAATTACCCCTTTTTCCTAAGCACTATCCATAGCATTCTCCACCACTTCAATGAAGTTTTCATAGGTTACGGGGTTAGGTAACGGCGCGCGAGTCAGACTCGCACTTCTTCGGTTTTGTTGTTATATGTTTATTTTATTAGCAGAAATATTTTAATTTACCTGGGTTGTCCTAATATTACAGTTTTCCACCATGTGTGCTACGAAGGTTCTATTGACCTCGATGAAGTCTACGACATGAATGATCGACATGCATTCGAAGTACAAATAATGGAGTTTGGTCAGGTGCCAAAGCAGCTTTTTACTAGGCCGCACGTTAGAAGAGTCACGCATCAAATACCCAAAAGTATACAAGGAAACTTAGAAGAAAACACAGCATGCAGAATAGAATGCACAGATACCATTCAACTGCATAAAGAGGAGGTCACGTGGGCTCTAAGACAAGGTTGCAGGGTGATATCCGTAGGTAAAGATGGAACCTTGAAAGTTTATGACATATCGCTGAAAAAGCAAATAAGAAGTGTCATACTCAGTGCAATGCCTCTTAGCTCTTGCGTAGTCGTGGATGAAAATATTGTCGCAGCTGGTTCTTGGGACAACGAAATGTAAGATACTATTACTTTTATTTTTACATATGACAATTTAAACTATGCAAATATAAATAAGTTGAAAGTAAAAGGATTGGTTTGAAATTGCTGTTTGTTTATGAGCGAAGTAAAAACTTCCGACCAACAAAACGCGGACCACGCGCGGGGCGGGTCGATTGCGGGCCCGCGTAAGCAGTGTCACGTGAACTAAATTAAAAGTTCTCAATTGAAGACGCTGACAAGAGCCAATGACCTTGAGTGTTCGGTCACTGTCTGTTTGCACCGGAGAGAACGAGAAGCACTGTGCGGTTATTTGTATGCGGGAAATCAAAAACGGATGAATTATATAAGTAAACACACTGTGTTATTAATTATAGACCCATAAGTTAACAAAATTAAGACATATAACTGTTTAAAGAGGATTTCAGATGTAACGTCACGATTTTTTTCTATCGTATCGATTTCATCAATTCATGTTTTTGAAATAGTTAGGTTTTTAATAATAAAATTAATTTTAACTTTTTGTAAAAGAACTGTTTAAGTAAAGCCGATTTAGGTGTTGTCAGCGCCTTAATGATTGCAAGCCCGCGCAGTCACTAAAGTGAAGGATCCATTTTAGTTCCTGTGACACTGCTTACGCAGTGCTGTCTGTAGTTGTTTTTCGTGCATAATCATAAATGTTTAAACATATGTTTCAGTTACTTGTATGACGTTGATTACGGCAGAGTGGTAGAGAGCTTCAGAGCGCACGATGATTGCGTCAGTTGTTTATTGTGGTTAGATAAAGGTAAGGAAAAAGCCATTGATATTTGACTTTTAGCCAAAATTGTAATGTTTGTTTCAAGTATAACAGTTTATAATAGTAGTTTATGCAACGGTTGCATAATGATAGGCCTTAAAATACTATTGCGGTTTTCATGAAACGAGCCGATAGGCGAGTTTCATAATAAGATCGCACGTGTGTTTTAAGGCCAAATTATGCAGAGTTGCATACATAACTTTATCTACACACAAATTATAAATCCTCCATGATGGGTTCAGAAACAATATTTTCTGGCAACAAGTTATTTGTTGCAATCGTGGCTGCATATTTCCGATATCCGGCGCATTTTCACATCACACACAATCCGAGAAGACTACTTACTATTCATATTTTCAACTAAAATGTAAATTACAAACAATTTTTTCTATTCCATTCAAAAACAATTCTACTTTCGTTCAGCAAAACACCAACATGGCGATCCTCCGTCAAGACCATTTTTTTTTTAAATCATAGACAAACGGATGAAGTCTCTATTCTCACGTCACTCGAGATCAAATATTGTGCAGTTTATATTTAATTGACGTTTCGTATCAATAACTGTTTTAATATCTATGAATACTAGAATAGAGACCCACTTGAGTTTTGACAGCTGTTCCAAATTTAATCTCATTTCTTTACTAAAAACGATAAACAAGTCATGTTATTTCAAAATGGTGGTCATTTCCTACGGTTTTTGATTAACCAATAGAGGTTTTATGATATGGGTGTAGATAAATACATTTTTGTTACTTAGAGCGTCTCCTTATATCTGGTGGGCACGACGGCGTGGTGCGCGCGTGGGGCAACGTGGGGCGAACGGGGCAGGCGCTGCGGGGACTGAAGGCAGAGTTTGACCATGACGGCAAAATCTGTATGGTCACTTACAGGTACTTACTATGATTTTAAACTTTTTAGGGTTTCGCACCTCAAAAGGAAAAAACGAGACCCTTATAGGATCACTCATGTGTCTGTCTGTCTGTCCGTCCGTCTGTCTCAGCAAATTTGGTACACATAATATGTAAGTCGGTGATCGCAACACGCACGTGTAACGTAAATAAGAGAATTCTAAACATGAGACCACTTTTGGGTGGGAAATAAAAAAATAGTTTTGCAAACTATATCGTGTGGCATATCGAAAGAAATGGTTCATTTTAAGAATCTTAAATATATTTTCTTTTGATATTTAAAATAAATAGTTTGGAAGTTATTTAGGAACATAAGCGAAAATTTACCATTCCCCCCCCTTATGTCTGAAACTACTGGGCCTACAATTTTGAAAAAAATAGGAAATAGATGTTTAGCTATAGATTACACGAAAACCTATATAAGAAGTCTATGGTATCTTACGTAAAATAGGAAATTTCACATAATCATACTCATACTCATACTCATTTATTCATAATATTATTTAATATTACATGTCATTTTCTATAGTTAAGTACAATCAGTTTTAATAAAATTATATATTGTTACTAGCTGGTGCCCGCGACTTCGTCTGCGAAGAATAATAATTTAAGTAACCTATGTACTTTTAAACCTTCCCTAGACCTCCACGAACATTTCAAGCCTAAGATAAGATAAATCCGTTCAGCCATTCTCGAGTTTTAGTGAGACTAACGAACAGCAATTCATTTTTATATATATATTTCTCGATTATTCTGGAATATTTGTTTTTACAAACGAACATTAGCATTTTCTACATATATAGATATAGATATAGATATAGATATAGATATAGATATATAGATGTCTAGATAATTTTATAATTTTCTAGAACATTCTCGTATAATTAGAATCTAGGCATATATTTTAGAACTTTCCAGATAATTCTAAAAATTCTTTAGAACAATCACGATCATTTCAGATCAATGATAGTCTCACATTTTTGAAGCTGACTTTTTTCGAACCCCCGTATTTTTCCCACCCTTATAGATATTGACTTGCAACCACCATAGTGCACGATGGGAGCCTTGTACCTATTGCCACATACAAACACTATGCGTCTGCGATATGTAGTTTTGGCTGCAAAGTGAAATATAGGGACACACACCTCAAATTTTATATATATATATAGATTATTAGAATTATTCATTAATTATTACATAAAATTCATCAATATTATAAAATGACTTGCGCACAAGCCACTTTTTCAAATGGCTTCTAAAGGAAGCGTTACTTTCGAGTTTTATAATGTCATCAGGTAGTTTGTTGTATACCTTGGGACCCAGCACGTGCATGGTCTACGAAACTTAACCTTCTCCACGCGAATTTAACTCGCACTTGTCCGGTTTTTTGTGATGGATTTCTAACAGAGCGCTTTATTGCTTTTTAAAGAACAACCAATTTTACTTTACTGTATAATTACAAAACATATCAAAATTACATGAGGAATTAGTTGAAATTTTAATTTAACTCATGATAATCAGTAAAGCAGGAAGTAACTGAATATTGTATAAAGTGTAAAAATAGACTTCAAAAACACTCCAACCAACTGGCTAGGAACCTGTTAAATGATAATGAAGAAATAACTAGGCTGAAAAGGTGGAAAATACTAGGACTGGACCAGAGAGATTACAAACTCCCTCCTCCCGCTCCTTGAACATGAAAATGGAGATGGTGCTCATTGGAACACCACTCAACACAATAATCAAGAAAAAAACAGCTAAAGCATCTGATTATGGCTAAAACCTTGTACACGTGCAGCCTGTGGGCGAATTACACACTCCGATCGTACAACGCCCTCCGCGTCCAGTTCAACAATGTGTTCAGGGCGGTGATGGGGCTGCGCTGCAGCGCGTCGGGCATGTTCGCGGAGGCGCGCACCGCGTGCTTCCATGCGAGTATGCGCGCGCGCGGCGCCGCGCTCGTGCGCAGGGTGCGCGCCAGCTCCAACACCGTCCTGGCGATGATAGCCACTACAGTGGACTGCCCATACATTCGCCACTGTTGCGATAGGCATGCTAAGGGCATAGGTTAAGTGTGTGTGTATTTGTGTATAATTATTGTAAAATTTAAATGTTATTGTATAATTCTTAAAATTCTTATATTTATTCTTATGACATAATATTAATATTTTATTGTAGTGTCTTATTATCTTATTATTAATTATTGCTGTATTTGTGAATATGAGTCTCGTAGTTACTTGAAATAAATGAATTTAATTTAATTTAAAACAGCCGATCGCAGATAATTAAAGGAAAAGAAAAAAAAAACTCATGATAATTTGTAAATTTTACTAAAGTTTGTAAAACCTACGACAGATGGTGTCGCTTCTATCGGCGTGGATAGCCAGATGGAATGCAATTTAAGCTCTACCCAAGATGAAATAATTATCTTAATTTTCGCCTAAAGTTCCCTTGTAGTTTGACGTTTATGTATTCTTTTTCGCGCATACTGAGCTGCAGTTTAATTCCCTGACAGACGTCGCCGCTACGACATCGACATAATTGCGGGCACGAGCGACGGCGAGGTGTTCGTGTGGGGGCTGGCGGCGCGAGAGGTCCTCAGCAAGATCACGGTGCACTCGTCCGCGGTCGCCGACATGTGCTTCATCGCGGGCGACCGCGTCGTCACCGCTGCCGAGGACGGCAGCGTAAGCGTTATCGATCTCGGTGTTTGTGACGCGGTAAGTTTATTTTAAAATTTTTGTGTGTGTGTTACATTCATATTTTTTATAAATTATTAAAAACCAGCGCAAGTCGGACTCGCGCACGAAGCGTTAAGTATCATTATCTATAATCAAGCAAAAAAAAACATGTTTGTTGTATGGGAGCCTCCCTTGGATATTTAATTTATTTTTAAAGTGAATATATACCTAAATATTCTATGAATATTTCAAGCGTCTACTTGTTGCCGTTATCAATATCGCCCAAAAATGAGCAAAAAAATCACGTTTGAGTATAGGAGCCCCCTTAAATATTTATTTTATTCAGTTTTTTAGTATTTGTTGTTATAGCGGCAACAGAAATACATCATCTGTGAAAATTTCAACTGTCTAACTATCACGGTTCATGAGATACAGCCTGGTGACAGGCCGACAGCAAAGTCTTAGTAATAGGGTCCCGTTTTACCCTTTGGGTATGGAACCCTAAAAAGAACGAAGTGTGTTTTTATAAAACAGTCCAGTAAAGTGCTTTTGTATCGTATCTTCATCTGTATTGGAAGATCATCGTCGTGAGGTGAATAGGTGTTGGAATTCGATGGACACTATAAACACCCGAATTCATTGGCAACACATTACGCAGTAGAAAGATGCATTTTTTTTTCATTTTGTATTGGAAAGTGCTGAGTAATAGAAACCGATATCTGTGTACGCAATATTTTTTTTATGTACATTATTTTATGAGTTATGAAACTTTGTTCATAACACTCGCAAAAACACTCCATACAAAATGGACAACAGCTATGACGTCACAACTGTCGTTAGATAACAAAATGCGTGCGTTTAAACGAAATCTGCAATTATTTCCGAAAATACTGTTTTTAGAGCAACATCGTAGAAATAAAACATGACATAAATTTGATGAGGATGTCCAAAAAACTAAAATCAGAACTAAAAAACAATATATATTTTTACTAATTTTGATCCTTAATCAAATAAACATGAAAAGTTAAAATGATCTGCTTTACATTTACTTCATAATATATGATTTAAACCTCATTTTGATTTTCATGCAACTTCCCCATTGTGATCACCAGTTTGTATGTTCAGGTGTACCACAAGCGGCTGTCGCAGGGCGCGGCGTCGCTGTGCTGGGACGGCGCGCGCGCGCTGTGGCTGGGCGGGCGCGGCGGCGCGCTGCTGCAGTGGGACGCGCTGCGCGCCGAGCAGCTCGCCGAGCGGCCCGCGCACCACGGTGAGCACCACGCCCACCTGCCCCGGCCCGCGGCGGACCGATATCCACTCGACCACTTAGGGGCCATCCATAAAATACGTCACACGTGAAGGGGGAGGGAGGGGGTCGACGAAGTGTGACATTGTGTGACAAGGGGTGGGAGGGGTCCTAAGTTTTGTGACGTCACATTTCAAAATCTAATACATCTAAGTGCCAAATGCCAAATTTGAACTGTTAACGAAAAACTAAAAAATATTTCCTACTCCATCTGTATTGAAGGAGTAGATTCAAAGTCCAAAGAGATACAAACTCAAGATGATTAAGTTTGTAACTTCCATTAATATAATTAATACTTTATTGTCTTGTTATTTCTTTTTCAAATGTTTGTTTTGATGTTTTTTTTTATTTATTTTTTTATTATATTTAAAAAAAATGCGAATAAAACTAATTTTGGAACTGCTGTTTTAATTTAATAATTTTTAGATGTAAAATTGCAAAATATGTGACGTCACACTAGGGAGGGGGTCTCACAAATGTGACCAACTGTGACAAGGACGGGGGAGGGGTCAAAAAATCACGAAATTAGTGTGACGTACTTTATGGATGACCCCTTAGAGCTATATCTCGCCGGGACACCATGGCGCGGTTTACTGTCATTAGGTACAAATGGAAAATCGTCCACTTGCACGTCCACGTCCATTATTCGTTAACTAATTGATTAATTAACAACGAAAATAAGTTTGGTTATAAATACTTTTCTTCATAATTACATTTTCACTAAATTCACTTTGGATACTATTACTTTTGACCCAAGTTCAGAATGTTTATTTTACGTGGACGATTTTCCATTTGTACCTAATGACAGTAAACCCATGATGCAACCAGTCGCCGACACCAACAAATTGTATGCAGCTCTATGAAGGGCTCACCTGGTGATGTGATGGTGGCTTTCATGATGTAGTACAACAAAATTTCCTATAACGTATCGTTTTCGAGATATAATCAAAATACCAAAAAACGGGACCTTCTTTGTCGGGCTCACGCCCAAGGGGTGGAGACTTTTAGTATGTTTGTCCCCTAACTAGTCTAAGCAAAGTTCCAAAGTCAAACTTTCTGCTTTCGACCATTCCATCCACCCCTTACTTGCGAACACTCATTTACCAGACTACTTATAGACTGCGGCGAATCTGCTCTGAATGCTGCTGCTGAATTTGCTAATATGGTGGCTCGGTTTGGAAGCTTAGTTTAGTAGCTAGACACCACGGCTGCACGACTGGTTGCGCCGCCATGGGGTCCCGGTGAGATATAGCTCTTAGGGAATCGAAGGCTTAGCACTCTAGTGACAGATGGTGTTGCTTACGCTCGGTAATAGTGTAGATACTCGTATCTGAATAAGAAAACTGGACTGATGTCACGCGTATTTATTTATGACATCTCACAATGATGTGTCCCTGTAACGAGGCAATAGTTGATCTGACAGGCCGGCTGCAGTATGCAAGCCTGAGCCTGACCGACCCCGATGCCTTGCCCACCTGACACTTGAAATAAAAAACCAGTTAAGTGCGGGTTTGACTCGCGCACCGAGGGTCCTGTACTACGCCAATTTGGCATGGTCTCGACCAATATCGGGGTGGCAACAAAGTCATAGGAAACCCGATATCGAGTTTTCGGCACTGAATGTGTTGATGTACGGGGAGCTTTTCAGGCTGAATACTTTTTAATATTTTTATTATTTGCTAGTATTCATGCCATAGCCGTCCATCCAACCTTCTAGCTCTTACCGTTGCTGAGCTAGAGGCCTCTGACAGACGGACAGTCGTTGTAGGCTCAGTAATAGGGTCCCGTTGATTCCTTCGGGTACAGAACCCTAAAAAAGCCACACGTCTTATACAAACTATGAACGAATAAACTATATTGTAAACCTAAGCTAATGCAATCCTACTTATACTAGCTTTGACAAAGCTCATATCCGTTGTAAACTCATCCTTGGCACAAGGCTGTAAAGTTTAATTTTGTATTAAAAGATGTTGAGAATCGATTATTTTTCAAGTAATGAGGATTAAGGATAGAGTTAAAGTAACTTAGAAAGGGTATGATTCTAAAAATCGGTAACCATGATTTACTGAATCGGTGCTTTAATTAAGGGGTAAATTAACAAAAAAAAATAGCTCATGCTTCTTGTAACTAATATTGCTTGAAAATGGCCATCAATTACCGAGTCTGAAAAACTGGTTTCTGATCACGTCTTCGATGTCATCCTGTATGTTTATTTTCCTTATTCCAGGTGTAATCAACAGCGTGTACTTCGATCAACCTACCAACACGCTAGTCACGGCTAGCAAAGACAAAACTGTTAAAGTATGGAGGCTGATCTCAAAGTCCTGACAAACGAGGCTCAAGTTTTTGAATAGTATTACTAAAGTGACTATATTAATAACTTCGATATACTTTACATTGTAAAATTTTAGAATATTCCAAATATATTGTTAGGGGCTCCCAGCGTAAATTGACCCTCCTCTAGTCTATTGGTTCTTAAGATACAATTTCCCATAAATATATCTGATTCTTCGATCTGTCCTTAACATTCGTAAGAGGCAGAATTTAGTTTTTTTTTTCTTAAACTGCGCAAAAGTATGCCTAACTGTAAATTAATAACATTGATGTATCTAGTTCTTTATTTAGCAATTTATCTCAATAATAGTAACAATTCTAAATAGCAGACCAATAAACCTATATAAACTTTACAACCAACTTTTCAATTGATTGGTCGTCAAATTATGTTAAAAATACCCGGGCAGGTGCGAGTTAAATTTGCGTGGAGCCCTCTCCACTTGCACCACTTCCGTGATTATTTGAAATTTCCTATGTTACTTTAAATACCATAGACTTCTTATAGGTTTTTCTGTAATCTATAGGTACATAACCATTTTTTCAAAAATGTAGTTTCGGAGACAAGATGGGAAAGGTCTATTTTCGCCTTTTTTCCTAACTAAATCCGCCCCCATGTTTAAAATTAATTTATGTACGATACACGTCCGTGTTGCGGTCACCGACTTACATATGTGTACCAAATTTCAACTCGATCGGTCCAGTAGTTTCGGAACAAATTGGCTGTAACAGACGGACAGACACACGAGTGATAATAATATAAGGGTTTTGTTTTTTTCCTTTTGAGGTACAGTAACCCTAAAATATTGTAATCTCCATACAAATTATTGGATTTTGTAACGTTTATTTTCCAGTTAGGTAATGGTAATTTTTGAATATCCAAGATCCACTTTTATAAATAACTATTGGCGTTGCGGGGAGGGTCCGTCGGATCAAAGTCTATTCGAGAAAATTCGAAACTGGTAGCACCTTAACAAAAAATTCCTATATAGTTAAGGATGAACAAAATTGAACTGATTTAAGGTTTAAGTTTAGTATCGATCAAAATTCGGTTAAAGTAGGAGTAAATCTGAAAAGAGTACCTAGAAAATGTAATAAATACATAGTATGATGTATAGATGCGTATGATTTGAAACGTCCATACAGTCCTAGAAGTGGATATTTTATGTATGATTTTAGTAACGTTGCCTAAAAATCTAATTTTGAAAAATGTGATGAATTTTAGGGTCGTTTTTTGTAATAGCTTTTTCGCACAGAGTGCAAATCGTTTGCTTTTATAATATTATGTTAAGAGTTCTTGTGATACTTATAAGGTATTTTTCTATATAAGATCCATTTAATGACAATAAAAATATAGCCCTAATTTTTTATATTTTATTTAAACTGCTATTTATAACCCAAAATAATTAGATATGAATCGGCAAGAAAACAGCACAAGTCGTGAATAGAAAGAACGAAAGGCCTTAGCGTAATGTTTTTGCGTACAGGGCGTCTATTCGGGAACGTCTAAGTGATTCTACAGTGACCCGCGAGCGAGACTAGCATCTCGCTCTTACGCATTACGCGTCGTACGGAAGAGTGGGATGGGAAATCTCGCTCGCGAGTCGCTACAACATCACTTAGCGGTCCCGAATAGAGGCGCAGCACTGTCATTGGGCGTGATAGGCGAGGCGTGCAGGCAGCGGGGGGAGCTGCACCCGCCCTTTACTTCAGACCCCGACGGCACTCAATTCGCGCGCCGACTGTATACAGTGTTTTTTTATTTTTATTTAACCTGAAATGAACAGGTTTTTACTAAATAATTGTTACTTTTTAATAACTTTTTTTTATGTCTATCATTATTGTGAGTTTTCATGACACTTCAGAAGGGCAACTAAACATCATGCACAATTATTTTTACACGCTTTTTATTAGCTTCACCTGTATGTATGTATGTATGTAATGGAATCTTTCAGCGTAATTTTAACCTACTTCTAGTTATGGTAAATATCTGAAACTTTGCAAGTGTATGCAATTCGGATGACAATACAATAATTTGGTACCATCGAGCTGATCTGACAATGGAGCCAGGAGGTGGATAGTGGAACTCTTCAATGAATACTAGTAACCCCCTCAAGTTTGGGCTCATTTGGTTTGAAATTCAGATGATAATACAATAATTTGGTTTCATCGAGCTGATCTGACCTGGTGTGTCAGCCAGAAGGTGGATAAGTGGAATTCCACAATTACTACTAATAAACCCCTCGAGTTTGGGCTTATTTGGTATGCATGTCGGATGACAATACAATAATTTGGTTCCATCGAGCTGATCTGACCTAGTTTGTCAGCCAGAAGGTGGATAGTGGAACTGTTCAATTACTACTAGTAAACCCCTCGAGTTTGGGCTCATTTGGTTTGGTTTGACGAGTCCATAATTTTTTCATCTTAAAATAAAATATTCCAGTTAGTTGCATTCATACCTGGTCAAACAGTCAACGATGATCACATTGTAACTGCTAACATTGTTTTTAAAGAAGTTTTGTAGCATGGGAAGGTTAAAAAATATTATGGTGCGTCCACATCTGACGAATACGCCGATCGCGCGCTGGTCGCGAACACTGGTCGCGAATTTAGTGTGCAGGGGGTTTTGGGGGCGATAAATTGATATAGCTAGGTTTCATTTTAAGAAAACGTTTGTTTTATCCGTGTTTTCCGGTAATGAAAAACTGCTACAATATCATTTGAATACGAAGGTTAATTTCGTCACCATTCACAAAGTTGGAATTAGCTCGGTTTGGGAAGTCGATCGGTTCCGAAGCCAGAAGACCCCGGTCCGAGTCCAGGTGGTGGTGGATTATAACTTTCCTTTTTTTTTAAAGTTTATTCTCCTGTGAGAAAAACTATCTTTATCCACGCATATTTTTTTCCAAAAAAACATGTTTTACCAAAAAAATGCCGAGCAAGGCTCGGTCATCCAGGTACTATTGTATAAATAGGCAATGTCTTAGTACAATTATCTCTCAAAAATAAAATATCTTTTACTAAGTAATAATACTTGCATTTACTTATTCTCACTTTATGATATTGTTATTATTATCTTTATTAATCTTGAATCTTAAGCTAGGTTTTATAATATTTGTATAAAAAGTAAAATACAATATCACTATAAAAATACAGATACTATAAAAACCTAGCCTAGGGTGCCGCCGGTAGCGGGGCGGGGCTCAAGCTACCGGCGGTTAGGGCCGCAGAGAGAGGAACCTCCTGACGATGCGCGCCGTGTCCAGGAGTACCGCCTTCTGTATCCGACCCTTGATCCAGCCATCAAGCGAGAGTCTCTTGAGGTGTTGGTCGAGACTCTTCGCTATGAGCCCGTTCGCAGAAACAACTATCGGCACAATGATCGTCGAGTCAACATCCCACATGGCGGTCACCTCGTGAGCCAAGTCAAGGTACTTGCTGAGTTTGTCCTTCTCGGCCTTCACGAGGTTCTCGTCATGGGGGATGGTGATGTCGACGAGCACTGCCCGGCGCTGCGATCGATCTGTCAGCACGATATCAGGCTTATTGGTAATAATAGTTCTGTCCGTGATGACAGATCGATCCCAGTAGAGCGTGGCACGTCCATTTTCGAGAACCGGCGCCGGTGCGTACTTGTAGTACGGCACTTCCGACGCCACAAGGCCGTATCGAAGAGCAAGTTGCTGGTGAATATTGTTATTATTATTATCCGGTGTTTGATAACGTGCGAAAATTCGCACGGGTCAGCTAGTATTCAATATTATTTGAAGAAATAAGTAGAAAAAATTATCGGTGAAAGAGCTTTTTCGCCCATTTTAACTATCGATATCGATAAAACTTAATCCTGTACTGTGAGGATGCGACGTTCTTATGTTTGCCGCTACTGACTGACTATTAAGGTGCACAATTTTATTTTCTGGGCGTTTTCTTCTTTTCTTGCATCTGGTCCATTGGTACGACATTAGAAGCTAGTAGCCGACCGAGGTTTCCTTAAAAACGTCTAATCTTCGTAACACAGAGTTTGTTTTTTTTTTTACATAAATATTTTTTTATTCATCCATTAATAACTTACCTCCGCTATTGGAAAGGGTAATGTTTTACCCTCGTCGTATGTAGTTAGACCTTAGCTCCTGCAATAGGAAATAGGGTAATTTTTATCACGGATTTTTATAACGGGTTTAATAATTATAACTGAATTCCACGCGGACGAAGCGCGGCCGGAAGCTAGTTTATATATATTTTTTACTAGCTGCTGCCCGCTACTTCGTCCGCCTGAAATTCGGTTATAATTTTTCCTTAGGGAACTTTTGACGGCCGGGGTAAAAATTACCCTATTTCCTATTCCAGGAGCTAAGGTCTAACTATGTACAACGTTTCATGTTAATCCGTTCAGCTATATGGAGCTGAGTGGTAATAAACATACAGACACACGCACACACATACACACACAACTTTGTTTTGAACTGCATTTATACAAAGTTTAAAGTTCATAAACATATGGAATCGGTTCTTCTCATACAAAGTTTAACGCCCCAAGGCCAAGGTACCCCATTTTAGGAGTAGTTTATTTTTTCTCTAACATATAATAATAATAATTGTTTATTTCAGAGATAGAATTCCATAGATGGTTAGTAACATTAAAAGCTTAGCCTAAGTTAGTTTTATTTATGTATTTATTGATTATTTTTATATTAACTTATTTAATACTAGCTTCCGCCCGCGACTTCGTCCGCGTGGAATTCGATATTAATTATACTCTCGACAACTTTTGAGTTATTTGGGACAAAAATGACCCTATTTTCTATTCCAGAAGCTAAGGTCTAACTATATACGAGGTTTCATGAAAATACGTTCAGCCATATGGAGCTAAGTTGTAACAAACATACACAAACACACACACACACAATAATTTATTTTAGAAACGGTTACCTACCTAATTGTTTGTTTTGAACTGCATATATACCAAGATTCAAGTCGATAAACAAATGGAATCGGTTTTTCTAATACAAAGTTTAACGCCCCAAGGCCCCCTTTTTAGGGGTAGTTTCATATTGTCTTATACCGCATACCTATTTTTCTATTTTGAAGAGTATTTATACCAAGTTTTAAGTTAATAAACTCATCCAAACAGTTTTTCGCATACTAACTTCCACCCCCTCTTTTACCCCCTTCCACTTTTATTTCCACAAGTTTCTATAGCCTATGTTCTGCCTGAAGTCTTCCTGGATATATTATCGAATTGAAATCCATCCAGTAGTTTTAAAGTTTATCGCGAACATACAATCAGACAAACAGACATGAAATTCAAAAACCATTGGGATTTGTTCTGCTGCTCATTCTGAAGCCCCCCATAGCATTTTTTCATTGTTATCTTCAATGTACAAACTTTTTCCACTTTACAATTTTATTATATGTATAGATTCCCGGTGACTAACCCAACCAAATGTATTAGGTAGGGGCAGTCCCGCAGAACTATATCGATATAGTTCTGTGGGCAGTCCGGCCGGCTCGCGATCATGTTAAGTATGCTGTTGTCACTACCGCGCACACGGTGCAGCAGCGACGCAGCCTGCTTGCGCATGATCGCATGAAACCCATCCGTGCGAGCTTCTTGTATACCTGATAATTTTTTGTGAAGAGTATTTATACCAAGTTTCAAGTTTATAAAATCACAGAATTAGTATTTTCCATAGCTGCTAACTTCAACCCTCTTTTTTACCCCCTTCCAGTTTTATTTCGAAAAGTTTCTATAGCCTATGTCCTGCCTGAAGTTTTCCTTAATATATTATCGAAAACCGCATTGAAATCCACCCAGTACTTTTAAAGTTTATCGTGCACATACAATCAGACAAACAGACAAACAAGCAGACATGAAATTCAAAAGCCATTGGTTTCGGTTGTGTTGCTCATTCTGAACCCCTCGTCGTAATTTTTTTATTTTTATCTTCAATGTACAGACTTTGTCCACTTTATGATTGTATTATACAGGATGTCCCTAAAACCAACGATAAAATGAAAGGAGGTGCTAGGGTGGCTCAAGAGCTACTAGATTAAGTAATTTTGACCTTAATAAAAATATCATAGTTTTCGATATAGTGGCACTTTTAGGCAGCCATTACACGCTCAATCTAGATCGTGATCTGGACCAAGGTCGCAGATCGCAATTTTGTGATCCTATGTCGCGGTCCCCAATCCAACACCTTACACAGTTAATCTGGATCAAGATCACCGATCACGATCACGGATCTCGATCTAGATTGAGCGTTTAATGGCTGCCTTATAAAACTCGTGGTTTCTGATACCTTGATTCATTATTTTGAGTGCTACGACAAATCCCAGTAAAATACGCTGAAGGCGGCCATCACTACATGGGAATAAAATCAAAATTAACTAATTTATTTTATTATCTATATTTCAATTTCGCTAGCCGATTGAAAATCGAGCTAGAATTAAATGTTACTTAAATTATTCAATTCTGAAAAGGTTTTTCCGAATTACGCGTCTTTCTCTTTTCCACTCATTGAAAAGATTGACTGCAGAGTTTCTTGCGGCGGTTCTTCTCAGCAGATGTTACCTTTCGAAGTGTTGGTAGATTCATACACCTGGAAGAGCCCGTGTGGCCTACTTGCAAAAAAAAATATTTTGAGTTTTGAGTAGGTAGGTATATATTGCCTGACGTATCGAGTGCAGAATCGCGTCTGCAGCGGCCCTAGTATGCCAGACACGGGGATAAGATAACCCGTTTATCACTCTATCTCCTTCGTCGGCACTAGTGTGAGAGGACGCACTAAGAGATAAGACGGTTTAACTTATCCTTGTGTCAACCTAGCTAGCTAGAGCCGCTGGCGATAGTAGCGATGCTGATGCAGAATCGTGTCTGCGTGGGCTATGGTACACGGACAGCGATATCGCGTTTGTATCGCGACAGTTCTACGACTGCATCGCTGCAAAGTCGCCGAGGGCGAGTGCCCATAATGTGCTCCATGAACCCTATCATGTAGGTTCAAGAGATTCTTGTAACAATTCTTAACATGCACGCTAGATGTAGTATGAAACTTATAAATACTTCAGTCGCGTTTTCTGTACTTGCTTATAGTAAGTATATTTAAAGGATTGAAATGATAGTTTGTGGAATATCCCAATATAATTAAAACTTAATAACACGATAATCAGTTTAAGACGATAAAAGACAACAAGAATTCATCTACACAGTAACAGACTCTACCATAGTTTTTTTAATTAGTTCACCAAAATTATCAGTAGACTCGGTGGCATTGTGTTCCGGCGGCGCCTGCGCAGGCGGGTGAAGATCGGATGCGTCCTGCGTCGCCTGATCAGAGTGGTCCAGGTTCAGCAACGTATTGTGACTGAACCAATTCTCGTCATTGTCTTGAGTTTGAAGCTTATTGCTAGATTGATATGGCAACGACGTCATGTTGTTATACTGTGATTCGGTTTTATTTTCTGTATTCATACATTCCGTAGTATTTTTGTATACGCCATAATGATTTTGTGATAAAGGATACTGTATTGACTCATGCTCGTGCATGCCCGCGTTTGGTTTGTGGATGTAATCTGGGACGTACATATGGCCGTAATGACTAAACATAGATATATGAGAATTATGGGCAAACTCTTCGAAAGTGGTTGCAGAAAAACTCTGTAGTCCCTTAAAATGGTTGTTATCTGTGTGCTGCCCATAACCATAATTGAGATCATTATGAAAACTTTGTACATTGGTCGACATGTCGAACCCCATGCTACTAGCCATGGAATAAGGATGTCCCTTTCCTTGGAGTATGTTGCACGTGTATGAGTCAGCCCGGTTGCCGTGAATATTGTCATCAAAGTGCACATGGCTATCAGTAGTAATTCTATGGTTTAGTGCATTATTTGTGTAGTATCTTTTGTCCTCCTGGATATTATTACACGGAACAGGAACATTGTTCATGTCGCAATGTACATTATTAAAACTTCCAGCGTTGACGCAGGATTCCACCTCTACCCTTGGAGATAAACTGACATCGCGCAATAAGCCATCTTCGTGAGTGAGGCAGCGTTCTGTCTCATACGACGTGTTTGAAACACAAGAAGTGGAACTAGCGTTATGGACTTCGGCCCATTGCCTCTTAGCTGCTTGGCTTTCTTCGTTCTTCTTTTCGAGACCCAATCTCATAAGTGTATGAATAAAGTGAGTTCTAACTCTTACAGGGTTGAACTCTATCCGCCCGGTAGTATTGCCACACCCATCTCGGGTACAACCACAAGGGAAGTTTAATCTGTCGACTTGGCATTTTATGCCCGCCAAACTACATGAGCAATTTTCTGGATTGCATACACCTTTACAAGCACAACCACAAAACTCACGCGAAGTTCTGATGTCCCTGCATTCATCTTTTTCATATCCTTCAATCTTCCGAACACCAGCTGCACGTAAAAGAGCACGTCTTTGTCGCGTTGGAACTGGTTGAAGAAAGTAATAACTATCTAAATCCAATTCTGATTCGGAAATGTCGCTTGTTTCTTCTTCAGTGTCGCTTTCTTCACTGGATGACAATGCTGCGCCTTGCAACAAATGTCGCTCACTTTTTAACTGCTGTAATATTTGTCTATGTAACCTTCTTTGTTCTAAAGCATGTTCCGCTAGTGTAAATTTTTGTGTGTGAGTGTGTTTTCTTTCCATTCCTAATGTGGAACCACCTTGAGATGGGACACACGTGAACCCTTGGGTTCTGGAAAAGTAGTAAACTGTAACATTATCAAATTTAATGCTTTCTTTTTGCTTTTTCATAGGCGGTTCTTCTTGACTTTCATTACTTAATTTTCTTTTGAGGCTACTCCTTATAGGTTTCTTTATTTGTGACTCCGAACCTTCTATGTTTTCTTTGATGTGTTCAATACTTTCTGGTTTACTTAAAGCTTCCGAGAGTGCTTGATTTACAGAATTATTTAAGCCACTTGTGCATGGTAAATCTAGATTGAACGTTGTTAGTTGTCGTTCTTCTGTAGTTTCTAATCCTATCCCAGAATCACTCCCATCAGACCGGTCCTGAACTTCTTCATTTCTGTCATTGCTGGTACTGTCTGGCGGCAGACTGCCGAGCGCCGAATCTTCACTGTCTGCTGATGCAGTATCTGTCTTTATATCATCTATGTCACTTAGTGTATCATTGTCATCGATCTTAAGGGCATAATCTGCTTTACTATCGGTGGTCTCATAAAACTGAGAGTTACTGCAGCTATCCACATTATTTTGTTCATCATTAGAACTAAGATCGTCACTGGTAGCATCACTGTCACTACTTTTTTCGTCCTTCAACACTAAAAAAGACTCTTCAGTTCTTGCTTCCATTGTCTCTGACACCACCCCGTGATCAACAATATTCTTTGTTCTTTCTTGATCTGTAAGCAGAGGGCTGCTTACTTGTGCTGTAACGTCTTCCATTGCAATCTGAAACAACATGTAATTTCGAGAATGAAAAAAATAATATTACATATTATAACAGCTACTTATATTACATATCTAATCAAAGTAATAAACCAACATCTCGTTGGTCAAATTATGAGTGAATCGATAACTAGTAGTAGTGCTTAGTGAAATTCAATTGAATGACGTTGTCAAACAAAACGGGAACACCGAGTTGTTATGGTGATGCAGTGCAGCGAGGCACCTTGCACTCGGCCGTACTGCTTCAGAACTACTCAGTACTACTGAGCAACGTTATAAATCACACAAAATGATAATTCAAAACCGGTACCTGTTTCAAAAGACAGCGGCCTCGACGAACTTCACCGTGATTGGTTGGTTTGCCTTCGAATCCTCCAGTCCATGGTGATAACGTTTTTTGCACACTAGCGATAAAACTATTCACTTCTCATCACCGTTCGTAAATTTTAATCTAACATCACTTTTTTAAACATCTTAGAATTAATATTTATTCTCATAATTCGGTCATCAACTCGAATTCTTTTGTGCCAAATTCACTTCACTGCTATGGTAAAATAAGGTTCACTTTTGTTCACAAATCACTGAGCTATGCAGTTTTTAACCCTATTTATTTATTTTCCGCCTTATTTTGACGGACACCTTCTGCTCGTTTTACGGCTGTTTGGCCATATTTCTAGCCAGCTAAATTGTCTCGTGAGTATGAAGTCTCTTTGGTAGATTAACTTATTTGAGTGCGTATGATGATCAACACTGCACAGAGCCAGATACTTTTACTAAACTGTACTCGTTGTTCCCACCTCGCCTAATCGCGTTGGACGACTACGCGACTCAGCCAGCGGGCGGCTCGGACGAACGACGCAGGCAATTTACCCTATTGAATTGCGGTGATCCGCAAACATGGCCGCCGAAGCGTATGGTAGCACTTTTAAATTTAGTCGTGTTCGTCCGTTGTTCGACGTGATGTTGCCCCGCCCCGCCGCGCCTCTCCCCCGGCCTTGCGACCCTCCGCTCCGCGTTCACCGCTGGCGTTGGGCTCGCGCAAGCGCGTTCCGTTTCTTATGACTGTTGTGATACCATCTTTTAAATATTCTCTCCCTCATATTTCAAGGATGGGTAATAATGACGTTAAGAAACAACTTTTGTCTTTCCTGTGGCCAAAAGTTAATGAAAACGAAAGGTTCAATTCACGTTTTCTTTATGCTGGCCAAATCTATACCTGACGCCTTATAGGCAGACAGCCCAAAGAAAAAAATCAGGCCTCAGGGTTCTTAAATTACGGGAGCAGGAGGGGACAGTTCTGAACCTAAATGTGATTATTACCCGTATAATATGTGAAATTAAGAAGTTGCAGTAACAATCAATACAAAATTACGTTGAACGTCTACGTTATGAAACTATTTACCTTGCTATCAGAAAGTATTTCTTTTTTTGATAGGTAAAAAATATGACTATTGTGTCATTTATGCTTCCATTATAGTGTTTTTGTATTAGCGATCGCCTGCTTAAAATACCTTCATAATTTACCAACCTGCTATATTTTTTTCCTTATAAATGTGGTGAATTGCAGATGGCAACTCCGCTAGCAATCGCGCACAACCTTTTGCTTTAGCTGCTTGAGGGAACTCTACATAAACATACTCCAGTCACATCCTGCCAGCGCCAGTTACGTCTTTTCATTTCATACCATGATTTTGAATAATTATAATCACTTTAACAGCCTAGTACACACCTTAGTTGACGGCGGCGTTTAGTAGGACCACCTCCCTTTTCATTTCAGGTGGCTAATCCTGTAAAATAATTACGTATTTGGTAAACAAACCGCTAATTTATACACTTTAGGGTTCCGTACCCGAAGGGGTCAAACAGCAAATACATTGATACCCTTAAAATTTGTAAATTTTAGACCAATTTTGTTCCAACTGTAAGTACATACATTTCCAAAACAGCCTGAATATAGTTTATAGGTACTTCATAGTTAAACAACAAATATCAATTTAACGGCATTCTCTTAAAGAAATACGAAAAAAGCATTGATTCATAACTGGAAATTCTGCCTACAGCTAGCTTAGCGATCTGCGCCAACTTATTTGTATTTGCAGCGGCCCTAACATGCATGCCACAAAGATAAATTAGAACCGTTTATCTCTATGACTATCTCTTTCGTCGCCACTAGTGTGAGAGAGCCGCACTTAGAGATAAACGGTTCTAATTTATCTTTATGCCATGCATGTTAGGGCCGCAGATGTCAAAGCGCTTATCTAATTAATTAAAGTCTATTATCGCATGGTTGATATGACACATAAGCTTGTAGGTACACCATTATAAGAAGTCCAAGGATTCTAGTGAAATCTATTCGAAATTATTAAGAGGACTGTGAAACAACGGCAAAAATCACCGTTTTCATACAAAAAACGATAACGATTTCCACCCCTTAAATGTTAACCGATTTTTGATAAGCAGTCATTAAGAAAAAATCTAGGTGTATACGTTTTTTGAATGTTGATTATATTAACTTTTAATCATTAATTAAGTAATTAATGATTAATCAACAAATCAAATAAATCACCGAAATTAGTTTTGTATGAGAATACTGAAACAGCAATAAAACTGAATGTATTGATTACCTATAGTCAAAAAATCATAATGTTCTGACTGACAACAAACGGCGATAACGATTTCCACCCCTTAAATGTTAACCGATTTTGACCAATTTTTCACAGGTTGTCAGTCAAAACAAAATCTAGGTCTACGCGTTTTTTGATATTTGATTAAAAATCAACAAAATCAAATAATCGCCAAAACTAGTTTTGTATGAGAACCAAGACTAAAACAAAAATTAAATTAAATTTATCTATGGATTATAGTGAAAAAACCAAAACTTATAGACCTAGATTTTGTTCTGTCTGACAACGTATTAAAAATTGGTCAACGATGACCGAACTTTAGGGAGTTAAAATCGTTACCTACCTATCGCTTTTTGTATGAAAAACCGCAGGTTCACACTCCTAAATATATATGAAGTTGAGGTCGAGTCGCAATTTTGCTACGATGACGTGGTCTCTCCGTAACAAAATTGGCGTGCTACAAAACCCTCGGTGCTATAAAAGTTATAACTAGTGGCTCCGTGAGTTGTAGACCTTGCGACAAATTTAACTTTGCCGTTGGAAAACTGATATCCCGATACAACGACATAGGTTGTAGTCAGTTTACTAACACCGCAAATAAGTTTGTAATCGCAAAAACCCCCATAACTTCGCCATTTTGAAAAAAAAACGAAAAACGGCATTGACAAAAAATGGACATCCGCTGGACATACGAAAGCATTTTTGCCCAAGCTGAAACGGAGACGCTTCGCTCGCTCGGTCGATAAAAAAATATTATTTTGTGGTGTTTAATCGGGCCGCACGAACTTCTCCTTAATCAATTTTCCAGCTCCTATTTCACCATTTTTGGGATTGCTTTTTGTAAAAAAAGTAGCATATCTACTTCCCCAGGGTTCAAACTATCTACTTACCAAATTTCATGACAATTGGTTTAGCGGCTTAGCCGTGAAAACAACAGACAGACGGACAGAGAGACAGACAGACAGACAGAGTTACTTTCGCATTTATAATATTAGTATGTTGCATGTTATTTTTTTCGGTTCGGCCGGGTAAAAGACGAGGCTGGTGAGGTCATGGTTTAGCCGCGTCATCTCTTTTTGTGCAAGGTAGGTAACACGATAGGCAGCGTGAGAAGTCGATTTCATTGTATGTAACGCACGTACATAGGTACTTTAACTATTTCTACCTCTACATATACGTATTCCAACAACTCCACTTAGGTATTTATCTGCTCCTAGATATCAGGGCGTCTATTCGGGAACGTCTAAGCGATATTGTAACGACTCGCGAGCGAGATTCGCGTCCCGCTCTTGCGCATTACGCATCGTGCGGAAGAGTGAGATAAGAATCTCGCTCACGAGTCGCTACAATATCACTTAGACGTTCCCGAATAGAAGCGCAAACTAGACTTCGTCCGCGTCGAAATTCGGTTATAATTATTCCCTCGGGAACTTTTGACTTATCCGTGATAAAAAGTTCCCTATTTTCTATTCCAGGAGCTAAGGTCTAACTACGTACCTACAACGTTTCGTGACAATCCGTTCAGCCATATGGAGCTGAGTAGTGTATTAGCAGAATTAGTAGGAAGTAAGATTGTTTATTTCGAAGAGTATTTGTACTAAATTTTAAGTATGTACCTAGATATCAGCATGGAATCAGTTCTTCCCATACAAACTTTCAATACACCAAGGCATATTTTAGGGGTAGGTAGGTGACCTTTATTTCTTGAACGGTTACCTAATTTAATTGTTTGTTTTGTGTTGCATTCATACAAAGATTCAAGTTGATAAACATATGGAACCAGTTTTTCCAATACAAAAATCAATAAATACCCGAAGGCATCCCTTTTTAGGAGTAGTTACGTTTTTTTCTCAATCGCCTACCTAATTGTTTGTTTTGAACTGTATTTAAGTTTCTAGTTGATAAAGATATGGAATCTGTTTTTATCAGTAGATTAATTCTTTTCCCAAACGTATACCGAATCATTTGCTTCGAAGAGTATTTATTATTAATGTATTATACCAAGTTTCAAGTTGATCAACTTATCGAAGTAGTTTTTCCCATAGGTACTGATTTCAACCCCCTCTTTTACCCCCTTCCAGTTTTATTTCCAAAGGTCTATATAGCTTATATCCTGCCCGAAGTCGAAATATCGAAAACCGCATTGAAATCCACCCAGTAGTTTTAAAGTTTATCGTGCACATAGAATCAGACAAACAGACATGAAATTCAAAAAGTATTGGGATGTGTTGTGTTGCTCATTCTGAAGCCCCTTATAGCATTTTTTCATTATTATCTAGAATGTACAGACTTTTTCCACTTAACGATATTATTATATGTATAAATAGTGTCCTAAACCAGTCATGTGATTTTCTAACGTGCCCTGCGGCCCTAACATGCATGGCACAAAGATAAATTAGAACCGTTGATCTCTAAGTGCGTCTCTCTCACACTAGTGCCGACGAAAGAGATAGTCATAGAGATAAACGGTTCTAATTTATTTTTGTGGCATGCATGTAAGGGCCGCAGCGGCTGATCAGCAATGTATTTGCAGACGGACTTGGCTAACAAATAAATAAACTCTAAAAAACCGGCCAAGTGCGAGTCGGACTCGCGCACGAAGGTTTCCGTACCATTATCTATAATCAAGCAGAAAAAGAAACACGTTTGTTGTATGGGAGCCCCCCTTAAATATTTATTTAATTTTAATTTAATAAAGTAGGTGTCTCAACTTGCAGTCGAGATAACAGAGTATTCAACTAATAATAATATGGGACAATCGAATGCTGCGGACTTAGATGAGGGTAGGTCATTCCTAAAATGGGAACAGCGGCCCTAGCAAGGTTGACACGATAAGTTATCGCCATCTTATCTCTCAGTGCATCTCTTTCTACGATACTAGTATGAGATAGACGCACTGAGGTATAAGATGGGGATAACTTATCCTCGTTTCAACCTTGCTATCCTGCAGTATCCTAACTCCAAACGACCAATGGGCTAATAATTTTTATTTTCATCTTTTTAGCTGTGTTATGTTTTATTTTTCACGTTAGTAAGACCTATTCTGCGATCATAATAGTAGTTTATGCAACGGTTGCATAATGATAGGCCTTAAAACACTAGTGCGGTTTTCATGAAACGAGCCGATAGGCGAGTTTCATAATAAGATCGCACGTGTGTTTTAAGGCCAAATTATGCAGAGTTGCATACATAACTTTATCTACACACATATTATAAATCCTCCATGATGGGTTCAGAAACAATATTTTCTGGCAACAAGTTTTTGTTGCAATCGTGGCTGCATATTTCCGATATCCGGCGCATTTTCACATCACGCACACTCCAAGAAGACTACTTACTATTCATATTTTCAACTAAAATGTAAATTACAAACAACTTTTTCTATTCAATTCAACAACAATTCTACTTTCGTTCAGCAAAACGTCAACATAATGGCGGCCGTCCGTCAAGACCATTTTTTTTTATATCAGACAAACGGATGGAGTCTCTATTCTCACGTCACTCGAGATCAAATATTGTGCAGTTTATATTAAAAAAACATACTGAATTGACGTTTCGTATCAATAACTGTTTTTAATATCTAGGTATGGATACTAGAATAGAGACCCACTTGAGTTTTGACAGCTGTTCCAAATTTAATCTCATTTCTTTACTAAAAACGATAAAGAAGTCATGTTATTTCTTTATCGCAGCACTGGTTTTTCCTAATTCGTTGTCAAAATGGTGGTCATTTCATACGGTTTTTGATTAACCAATGGAGGTTTTATGATATGGGTGTAGATAAAAGAACTTTATCACAGCTTTATTAGAAGGGAAAATATTTATAAAAAATTACATTTAAAAATATAAAAGATAGAAAATTGTTTTTTTCTTAAATAAGTATTAAAAATTTAAGTGAGTATGGTTTAAAACCGACTTTAAATCTTTATAGATCCTAAATGGACTTTCGAAATGAAAAATGTTAAGAGAAACCTAAAGATGATTTTAAAATACCTATTCAATGATATCCCACTCAATATGGTTCGACGACTTTCTTTTTTTCTTTTTCATAATATGGCGTCTGGTTGTTGCCATATTGAATATTGATAACTGTCATGTCTTTAGTGACACTCGCAAGATTAAGACAAATCGATTGACGTAAGAATCATCAAAATCGGCCCACGCGTTTCGTCTCCAAAGTGCCACAAAGGAACATACATACATACACATATACATAGGCTGATAAACACATTACCCTCCTTGGCGTGGCGCAGTCGGGTAAAAGCAAGATCCGGCCGTCAGATAATATACTATCTATAATATACCTAGTGTATATTATCAAAACACAAAAATCTGTTGTTTATTTTCAGGAATTTAGTCAATGATCGACTTTCTCTTTAGTTGCCTCGTGCTGCAATCAAGCTGCTGTCGTCATACTGTTGCATTATCATCATCACTAGGCACAGTAGTTATATGTATAGGTAGATAAGGAAACAAAAGTCATCTAACTAACGAAATGATGCAGCAACGCGACGTGCGATTGAATCAAACACGGCTACTCTAGAAACTTTTGCTGTATAGTATGCTAATATTATAAATGCGAAATTAACTCTGTCTGTCTGTTACGTTTCCACGCCTAAACTGCTGAATAATTTTGTATGGGAAAGGATAAAGATAGACTACTTTTTTTTTAAGAAAATCAACTGCTAAACGATTCAAATTGGGGCTGGAAAATTTTGTTACGGCTGTTCTTATGCCCGATGTGAGCCCGTTGATGTCTTTTTATGTGTCTGCGTGGTTTACGGCAAGACCGCTAATCCGATTTTGATGAAATTTGGTATTCAGATAGTTTGAGTCCTAAGGAAGGACTTAAACTACTTTTTTCTAAGACAACCTACCCCTAAATGGGTGAAATAATGGCTGGAAAACATATTTACGGCATGTTTGTGCGTGTCCGATGAGAGCCCGTAATTTGAGTGAAAAATCTATATCTGAAATTATTTCTAAACGGTATTTTTTTGAAGACGCTCAAGATCTCCGTTAATTCTTTACCAAAATTAATGATTTAAACATCATTTTAAAGCTTATGTTGTATACAAAAATAGATTAAAATTAACGTTTACGTTAAACAATAAATAAAAAACCACGCGATTTACAAGCGCCATCTATATTAACAGTCTGTTTAACTAACATGTCTGTTAGCTAATTGCACATGCAGTCTAATGTGAACAGATGGCGCTACTGGAGAGTACTGCGTTAATTATTATCTGTGTCAAAATTATCCGTTACTATATAGGTATTATAATAATACGTATTAAGACTTTCAATTACAAAACAGCACGTGACCAACAACATCCGCGTACGTAAATAAAAATCACTCGAATTGCAAGCGCCATCTATTGACAGTCTGTTTAACTAAAACGTGTTGTCAACGTTGTCAAGTTGAATTAATCATGTGCGCGCCAATGAACATTACAACTGTACCAAACTTATCTTATATCAGAGGTGTGATTCTGTAACATGCGCCGCGGCTGATCAGCGGGTAAACAAAACTATTAACTAGTGGCTCCGTGAGCTGTAGACCTTGCGACAAACTTAACTTTGCCGTTGGAAATCTGTTACTGTCCCATACATCGATATTGGTCGGGTCAATTAACCAACACCGCAAATAAGTTTGTAATTACAAAAACCCCCATATCTCCGCTATTTTGAAAAATTTCGAAAAACTGAATCGACAAAAAAGTGTATATAATAATCGAACCTGCTCACAAAATTTCATCACTTCGGTTGAGAACTGCGGCCTGTAGACGAGAACAAATGGACAGACGCCGGACAGCCGACGGACATCCGCTGGACATACGAAAGCATTTTTACCCAAGCTGAAACGGAGACACTTCGCTCACTCGGTCGATTAAGACTTTAAAGACAAAGATACTCAGTCTAAATTTGAACGTGTCTCTCATCGCTGATCAGTCGCTGCGCACGTTAGAGAATCATACGGCTGTAACTGTAGCCGTTCCAGTTGGAAAAAGACTTTACAAACAGACCGACCGAACAATACACTGAAAAAAAAAGTTTGTTAAATGAAACCGGACTTTTGTTTATCTGTGACTTAAAAAAAGTGACTACATAACATAACTAAGGCAATACGCTGGGCACCGTTAATCGCTAATCCGTTAGTAAAAAGTTCATTAAACGTTAAAGCGTTACATATCTGAAGATTTAATGGAAGTTAATCGTTAAGACGTGATAGAAATCGCATTTTATATGTCGTTATGATAGTGATTTGTAAAAAAATTGTTAAGTATGGGCTATGGAGGTTTAGGCAGGATATGAAAAAATAATAAAAGAAGGGACTACGCGCGATGACCCAGCCCGAACGTATTACTCAGAACGTGTTTTACGCGGCGCGGCGCGGTCCGCTCGATGTCCTTTTGGCAGGTAATTAATTAACGATTAACGGACATTCATTGTATTAACGGAAGTAATGAGTCCGTTAACAATTTTTTAAGTTAACTTAAAAGTTAATCCGTTACCTACTAGAAATGTTAACTTAATTAATTAACGATTAACGGTCTTGTGCCCAGCTAAAGCACAAGGCCCAGTTTTGTTCTTTATAGATAAAACATTTTGTTAAATGCAATTAACTTTAATAACGCCTCACCAAATTATGGTTAATTCTGAAATAACCGAACTAGTTTGGTAATTAAAAAAAAAACAGTTTTGTTTATCCTGTGGCTTACCACAGGATAACGGTTCGTTAGGTAACAGGTTCGTTTTCCCGTTATTTGGTACGAAATCCAAATAATTGGCCATACGAGTTTTGCTTTATAACCCGCTCGTCTTGCCAAAGTCGTAACCAGTAACCACCCATGTAATTCTCTAAAGTACGCAGCGGCTGATCAGCGATGAGACACATTCAAATGTAGATCGATTGACTTTGTCTTTACAGTCTAAAATTATAGATTCGTTTAGCTACTGATCAGCCACTGCGGACGTAAGAGAATAGCACCACAGGCTGTCCTAAATCTCGGGAACTCAATGTAGTTTTAATAATACTGAACGCTCAAAGCTTTTCAAATAAAACCTGATCGACTCGTGCTCAACCGAAACGTAATTGTTATATTCCACCGTCACCGAAACTATTTATAACGTGAACGCGCTCGTGGGAGGTTAGGTGGGTATAACGTTTGCCGTCGTCACTGCAGCACCGCGTATAGTTAGTCCGCTCGCCTTACAAAAGACTGTACTTACTACTACTTACACAAATAAATTGGCACTGCACGGTACCTACGACGTACCGCAGGGCGAAGAGCCAGGCTATACGTACCGTCTGTACGTGTACGATAATCAATAGATATTTTCAGGAGGCTTTCGCGGAGGGCGAAAGCGACGCTTGCATAGCACCCTTCTCGCTCTCTCCTGTAATTTACATAGCACACGCGAAAAAGCTCCAACAATCTTGTGACGATGGTTTTTGTTTAGTTGAGCGACTTTTATCGTATTTTTACGTACATAATTAGGTACTTATAAGGAAATGAGTATTGATTTTACGCGATGTTATGTCTGTATCTGATTTGTATGTCATCATAAACTGTACTAAAACCAGAAATTTTTTCTTACTACGTCTACAATCTAAAGTTCCGTTGGTTATCAAAATAATAATTGTTTTTATCTCTTTCGTAACGGTATGCTACGTCTGCGTCTGTGTGAGTGCACGCCGTGTAGCGGTCGCCCGTACCGTCGCGTCGCCAGCCTAGCCCGGGAGGCAAGCGCAATTTCCCTATGCAATCTAGCACAAGTGCTGTTGGTGAACGGATCTCTTTGGATTTATTCACTCTACTAATATTATAAATGCGAAAGTATGCCTCAACGGGTGGGTGGATGTGGATGAAAATTGGTGCGAAGATTATTAATTTGCTGGATTAACTTGTACTTTTTATCCCGGAATAATCATTCAACACTTATACCGGTAACAAATGACACAGATTGTTCTGTGAAAAGGTGTTAAAACTAGGCAGCGGTGCTCCCTCCCAGACTATTACGAGTATACTTATGGGTATCACCACGAGAATTGAGCTGAATGATTACACACGAAATTGTCTTGTCTACACTTGACATGTCGGGGTGTGCGTGACCTCAACTCTCGTGGCGATACAATAGGTACATACTACTAGGTTATGGTTATGCCGAACTCTAAGATCGACATATCAAGGCTTTGAAAAACAAACTTCGCCGGAACCTTATTACAGTAATGGCGATAGCAAACCTGGCCACAATAATGAATAAATTATTATCGAGTGCACAGCACAAGTCTCGTGTGTATATCTAATGTATTATGTGTGCGGGTGGGTGCGCGGGGGACGGGGCCGCGTCAGGGCCGCAGGGTGGCAGACGGGGGGGCAGATTAAATTTCGTGCCACACCGCTAGCTCCCTCCAGCTCGCTTATATTCATCACCGTTAGGGTTGCAATTGCTTCCCGTTGTATTTCAGCGCACAAGTCTCCGGCTACTATATGCATTCCTACATATGTTAGCAGCCACCATGATGCAAGCCTCAGAAATACTCTTTAATATGATGCCAATCACTTTAGGTCACCTTGATAGAAACGCTTGTTTCCTGCTTTTTAAACATTAAGTATGTTTCCATTTTACTTGTGCTTAATATGAGACCTAGGAATAATTCTAAAATAAGTAAGCTGAAGTGATCGCTGTACCGTGCTGACTAGAGCAGACTTGAATAATATCGTCAAAATACGCCTTGAAAACAAGTGAAATAAAGACGCACTAAAAATCATCATTAGAATATAAATGGGCCACCAAACCTAGACGCTACTACTAGGTACCTGTCGAAAAAGGGCGCTGGAGTTTAATCTTTTGTTCAGAAAAAAGATATATCTGTCGAAAGCTTACCCAAGCAGGTAGCTTTAAAAGCTTCGATCATTTAAACTAGGAGATAAGGTACTGGGCGCTCGGGCTGTTCCGCAAAATATGAGACCCGGTGTCTCATCTGCTCACGGTTGCCAACATCGGAGGTTTGCCCTTAAATTTAGGGGCTTAATAAGTGGATTGGGATTTTTTAGGAGTAGAACATTCTTAGGGGGTTTTTTGGGGGTATATAAATTAACTGAAAACAAGTGCAAAATTAATTATAAGCTTGAAAGATAACAGCATTAATTGCAACTTTCGTGAGATCGCTAAGAAAACCGTGCTATTTTGAGAATATTTGTCGCCCGTACTTGGCCATTTACATACCGAACACATTGACAAGAGTATGGTATGGTATGAGTTATCAGTCTGTGGTAAACAGAGCTTACAAAAAAATGGTGGTTAGTGATTTAGGGGGTTTTAGGGATTTTTCGACTAGCTTTTAGGGGCATACTTCTTTAAAGAGTTGGCAACCCTGCATCTGCTTCAGTTCTCCGGAAAGCGTCGATCGATCAACACGTGCGTTTGAAGAGTTTGTCCCCATGTAAAATGCCATCGTATGCGTTCAATAAGTGCACCAAGAACTCCAAACGAAAAATTAAAAGAAAGAGAATTATATTGATTTATTTTGGCGTATAAAATCACAACACTTGAATGAAATCAGAGAGTGATACAAAGTAAACGCGAGCATTAACATCGTCATCTTGCTTTCACATCACTGGCAGTCTGTCAGTCTATCTCTGTTGCAACGTACGAACGCATGACTAAATTACATCGACGACATGCCCGCGAGTCGTTTGTCGCTCAGTGCGTCTCTGACAAACTAGTCAAATATGTAAAGAATGCACTCATAGTTTAAAAGTATTGTTTCACTTCTTACATACATACATAGCATCATGCCCGAAATCCCCAATGGGGTGGGCAGAGCCACAAGGCTACTTGTGGCCACGTTCGATTAATTAGTCCTAAGATGGTATGATGATGGTATGGGTTTCACTTCTTACTTACAAATAATCAACCAAAACAGTGCATACGGTGCAGTTAATTTGGGGTAAATTCGTCTCATGAAGCTTTGTCAATTATGAAAAATGAAAATGAAAATGAAAATATTTATTTTGCAAGTAGGCCTCACGGGCTCTTTTACATGTCTGAATCTACCAGCGCTTCGAAAGGTGACATGTGCTGAGAAGAAACGCCGCAATTAGATAATGGAATGGTACCTACGGAACATTCTACGTACTATGACACTAATCCAGTTTTTTTTTTTGCTACCTATATACTCGTATAACAAAGTGTACCCCTACATGAAGCAACCTTGCCCTTTACAATGCTATGATTTTCGTATTCGAAACCATAGAAACACCAAGTTAGCGAGTCCCCTAGTGTAACATCGTTAAATTGACGTCATTGCCGTACCAATTTATACCTATAGTTTAATTGTATGACGTTCTTTAACTCTTTCGAAATTTTATTTTGGTTATAACTTGTGAGTTACTTGCGTAGTGGAGAGCAAGCTAGCTAGAACGGTATTTTATGAGACAAATAGGTTTGAATTTTAGAAGACTGGCTACGCCATTTTGGTATATGGATTCTTCGCTGAACTCTTCATCTGAGAGCACGTGTTAATAAATATCTTACAATCATATGAAATTCTACTTCTTTGCTTAACTCACTCCACAGTAGGTACCTTCAGTTCACATTTAGATAAAATCTATCATTTACAAACGCGAATACTTACTGAAAGCTATCGCTCCAGCGGCCCTAACATGCAGTGCACAAAGATAAGTTAAACCCGTTTATCTCTATGACTATCTCTTACATCAGCACTAGTGTGAGAGAGACGCACTTAGAGATAAGACGGTTTAATTTGTCCTTGTGTCTTGCATGTTAGGGCAGCTGAGGCAGTTAAAAAACACTGTAGGAACGATTACACTGAACTATTTAATTATTGTTAAATCATCCCGGTACACGACAATACACACTTATTACCGAGAAATATTTCACATATGGCAATAATCCAAAATGCACTACTAACTTGAATTATCAATTATGAAGTAATAAGAAGAAAAAAAACTACGTAAAACCACTAACTTTTACGGAAGACGGAATAATGATTTAATACATCCTTAGTCAATACTTTGCCCAAATATATAAAAGATAAAATGAATAACAAAAACATTAAACACGTTATTAAAACATTACCTTGATTTGATTTTTGATTAGGCCAATCTAAAAAAAAAAATCATCTTTGTATTACACTACATATTGCAAAAACTTCAGACAGACAGACAGACAGACAGACAGACAGACAGACAGACGGACGGACGGACGGACGGACGGACGGACGGACGGACGGACGGACGGACGGACGGACGGACGGACGGACGGAAGGACGGACGGACGGACGGACGGACGGACAGACAGACAGACAGACAGATTATTTTCAAATGACATACCGCACGTAGGCCAAAAAACATAACAAAACATAACATAATACACACGACATAAACATAAATTTTCAACTATTCCTAATTATTTTTTATCACCGTATGCGGGCTTCTAAATAAGACTACTATGCCAAATTTACACTCCATACGTTAAATCGCTCCGAAATACGAGAAAAAGAGTGTTGACAGACACCAGACGGGACACCAAAGTGCTTATACGAGTTTCAGTTTTTCTTTCAGGTCCCTAAAAATTCGGTGTTGATGTTTATTCGGGTATCTTTCTAATTCCGCACCTGAAAGTATTAAAATTCTATTGAATTTCACACATTCTCAGTATTATGTGTTATGTACACACGTTAGTGTGCCAGACAAGTTTAATCAGACCAACGACCTCAATCTTACAGACAAGCTCTAGATATACCTACAATAATAAAGAGTATATTTTATCCCTTTTAAGGGTTCCGTACCTCAAAAGGAAAAAACGAAACCCGAAGGATCACTCGTGTATCTGTCTGTCTGTTTGTCCGTCTGTCACAGCTAATTTACTCCAAAACTACTGGACCGATTGAGTTGAAATTTGGAATACATATGTAAGTCGGTGACCGCAATACGGACGCGTGACGTAAATATATGAATTATAAACATGGTGCCCACTTTTAGGGGTAAATTAGAAAATTAAAAAATAGTTATGCAAGCTATATTGTGTGACATATCAAATGAAAGGGCTTATTGTGAGGATCCTAAATATATATAATTTTAAGTAAACAGTTCGGAAGTTATTAAGGAAAATAATATCTTAACCAACAGACTACATACGACCTGAAATCTATGACAATTCGTCAATTTTGGCAGGTAGCCTCTTAAGTCACTGTCATTATCAAATCGTGGGAAGAGATAAGACTACGTAATTATGCGAGGGTGGCATGCTACAAGCGTTTCCATATATTTATTTGACTAATGGACCCGTCACAGCTTCGCCCGCGGTAATTTCCATAAAATCTTTATCAACTCTTTTCACCACTTTAGGGATGGAATTTCAAAAAATTCCTCCTAACACCTCTAGGGTACTCGAGGAATTTATCCTCCAAACAAATCTCTAGGACCGCCCATTTAGGCCATGCGTAGTTTATAAGTCAGTGACGGTATTGTTTTATATGTAGTGATTTACTCTCTTTTAGCGTCACGATTTTCAGAATGTGCCGCTGTTTTCTTGTGACACGTTTCTCTAGGTGAAGAAATGTTTGAAAGTCGTCAGACACTCGACGCAGTAGCATGACTCGGCGCAATGTGCGTGTATAAGTGACGTCACAGCTGAAGGCTGAAGCACGCACAAACCACACTCTTGTTTTTTTTGCTTCGCTGTTTTTTGTAACTTTATTTTACTTTATCTTCGGTCAACTTTATCGTCAGAATTCAGCAGAATGTGGATGAACCTGTAATTAGTTGCGCGCACAAGACGCTTGGCCACGTACCTGTCTAAATATGTTATTAATTGTTGGAAAAAGAATTGTATAGATCTCAATGAAATATTCATTTATTGATCACCTCGTTCACTTTGTTAGACCCTCAACAGATTCAAGTAAATATTTCTAATTTTATAACTTGAAAACTTTCTATACAGATAAGTTAGCCGTTGATTCTCATTAATTCTGTACCTGCTTTTCTATTTTGAATCTGAATCTTCTAAGGCTTAACAATGAGGTATATAACGGGACATGTTCAATCAATAATCATCAGCCACACCTACCGTTACTAAGCAAAGTTGCCAGTAGAGCGAGTGTACAGTTTACAGTGTACACTCCGGCGTACTTCCTCCTACGTGCTGTGTTGCATACAAAGTACGACATGTTATTATAACACGTGTCTTGCGCATTTACGACATATACTTTGAACCTATTTACGTGACCTTATGAAACACGAGTTCAGTATATTGAATTGCAGGTACCGTAAACTGTGGAAACTTCACCTCGTGGTAATTCTTCTTGGAATGACTTTATTTGCATGTTATGTTTTCGATACGAATTAGGGATATCGTAGAAGCGACTCAGACGAGAGCTTTGTGACGGGCATATTTACCCACGACTAGACAGTTTACGGTATATAGAAATTATACATGAACTAACAGCAGATTCATGACAAAAAGATATCAGTCTTTTATTAATGAAAATATTGATTGCATTGCCTGCAAGGGCGCAAACAACTGGCAACTTTTGGCAGCAACGTAGTCGCCACTCGCAAGTTTCATATCGTCACTTACTCTTTAACGTGTAAAAGTGGCAGCGAGACGAGAAGCGCGACTGCATTGCTGCAAAAAGTTGCTGTCTGGCGAACATACCTTACTAGCTTTTGCCAGCGACTTTGTATACGCGTGCAATTCTTTTATCATTATTTGCTGTGGAAGCTTTATGTCCATTTCCGGCCCTATCGTTATGCAAAGGATCAAGTCAATCCATTACTCCGTATTGACAGGAAACAACAACAAACAAACACACTTCCGCATTTATAATATACGTAAATAATATAAGTAAACTTTAATCCTGCCAAAGATTAACTCGTATTGATTTCGACTGGAAAAGGTGGCTGATAAGGTGACGCAGTTCAGTTTAGGGCGTATCAAATCATCAATTGCAACTAACATACATGAAACATGAATTGGTATTATGACATCTTCTATATATAAATAATGACGCATGGCATTGCAACCGCATTGTAACCTCTGTTGCTTTTAGCAATACGCTTATCGCATTGCGTAGAGAAATAACACAAAATTATCGTCGCAATAATACTTACATATTATTATAAGTTATAATTCCTAAGTTGTTTTACTTGATGGCACGAGTATGTTTTATTTCATATATACATATTTATAATAAAATCGTAAAGTGGAAAAATATGTACATTGAAGATAACAGTGTAAAAGTGGGGGCTTCAGAAAGAGCAACACAAGACATCCCAATGATTTTTGAATTTCTGTTTGTCTAACTGTATGTGATCGATACAATTTTAACCGTCTCAACGAGCTTGAATGCGGTTTTCGATATTATATTAAGGGCAATTTCAGGCAGGACACTGACTATAAAAAATTTTGAAGATAAAACTGTAAGCGGGTAAAAAAGGGAGTTGAAGTTAGTAGGAGAAAAAGTAACATATATCCCTAAACCCTTGAAATTATGCAAACCCTTTATCGTCAATACATATTATATAAACACATTACCCTCTTTTGCGTTAGGCAGTCGAGTAAAAACAGTACCGTGACTCACTTATAGACAATGCACAGCCTAAATGGGTGGTCCTAGAGGTTTGAAATTTGGAGGATAGTACCTCGAGGTGCACTAAGGAGGGATTTTTGAAATTCCATCCCTAAAGTGGTAAAAAGGTGTGATAAAGTTTGTATGCTGTGGCGGGTCCACTAGTTTACTATAAGGTATATATAAAGGCTTGTTTGGTTGTTTGTTTGTCTATTTGTTTGTATAAATAAGTATATCAAGTGAGCACAAGACTACTCAGCAAGATGGGTATTTATTTTTATCAAATAATAAACTTTGTCTAAGTTGAAACGATGATTTGTCTCTAATATACTAGACAAAGTAACTACCTAATCGTTCAAAGACGTATATTGTGCGTATATATGAGAGACAGGTCGTATCTTTAAGATAAGAGCATGCTTTCAATGTATTAAAATGCAATATAACCAAAAGCTCTATATTACAATTACTCTTTTATACCACTTTTAGCTCATGAGTTTGACAAAACCCAATTTATTCTAAATTATCTAATAGGTGAGTGTGTTCGTGGGTTCGTCTATCTTTTGCAGGCACGGATCCAGCCCAAAAAAAGGTTGTGGTCATAGCCACCCGAAAATCGGCAAGTGCGGACTCGCCCATGATCAACATGCATTCCTACAAATGACGTCACAAGTCTATTAGGGTTGTGGGCAAGCCCATCGTGCCCACAACTGAGGATCTGCGCTTGCTACTTTGTTTACTAGAAAGAAGATCTACTCATTTAGGATTTGGTGTTGGGGGTCCATTCACGGCCCACTGAACGATTCCAGTTTTGTTGGAACTTAATCAGATTTAATTGTCCCAAGTATTTCAATGATTTGATATAGCCTAGAGCTTAAGATTATTGCTGAGATACACAGCTGAAATTAAAATGGTATGACGGTGATACATGGTGATACTGATACTGCTCATTTGAAGTTGTTTAAGCGCGCTCGCCCACGGCTACTTTTTGTAGCGATAAGCGAGCGTTTTGTGAACGCGCGGCTGTATCGCGACGTGTGACCGTTTGTCACATTTTAACGCGCTACAGTCGTGCTGTATCAATTCAGCATCGCTATTGTATCGATACAAACGCGCGATTGTATCGGGCGACATCGGGGGATGGGATAGGGAATGGGGGTCGCGAGCGTGTTATCGTGATAATCGTGTCTGCGTGGGCTTAGGTACACGGCCAGCGACAGCATCGCCGCCGTTTTGCGACTGTATTGCGACTGCATAGCTGCAAAAAGTCGCCGTGGGCGAGTGCCGTCAGACGCGTATTACTCACTGCACGATAAACCAGACACAATGTATCGGGTGTGACAGGCTTTAGTATGGGCGCCTTACTCCGTTACTCTTATTACACAACCTAGAACGGAACTAAGGGATCCGAGAAAACGTGCAGTGTAATACGCGTATTGATCTTGCCAACAAAACAGACTAGTAGCGCCATCTCTTCTCAATCGTAGGAACTATGTTGTAAAGGAATACCTTTAGAGGTGTCGTTCGTCTGGCGCCGCGTGGTTGATGATTATAACACGCTTCATTGCACGGCGCGTAATTTTTATATACGATATTTTTTTGCCCGTATCGTGTGCCTGATGGCGCTTCCTTCTTGTTATTGTATTTTCTATTATAAACTAAATTATTTTATTAAAATCGAAACCACACAAGATGTCGCACATTTGAATATACAATATATAGGCTAGGTACTTAACCAATCATTATAAAATATAATAAATAATAATAAATAAAACCATTTATTTCAGGCACCATTAGCCCATATATAAATACCTTACAGACTAACATACATATTAAAATAACTTAAAAGTAATTACATAAAATTATTTAGGGGACGAAAAGGCGTGGCTCCTTAGCGTCGTCCCACCTGGAGTCGGGTCCTTGACAGGCATGGTGCCCCGGAAACGCCTGAACACGACACCCTTCGGCCAGAAGTCCGGACACGTGACGGTCTCCAGCAGCGGTCGCGGCACGCGCACCACGAACGAGCTGAAGTGCACGTATTGGCGCATTCGCAGCTGGAATACCCTCAGGGAGCAGCCGGACTTCTTGCGGACATAATCCACCACGTCGTCATCTGTCATGTAATCATTTTAACTAAAGTAATGAATATAAAGCTGTTACATAACATATAAATTGAGTTGTGCGACAACTTGCGTGGCTTCGATTTTAATAAAATACTTTATTTTAATAAAAAATACAATAACACGAATGAGGGCGCCACTGGGCCATTCCGGAATATCCCTAACAAACTTTCTGTCTCCGACTTTGTCCGAAGTAAATAAGTTCCTCGAGCATGGTGCGGGTAAGCGCTATTACACGAAAAAATTACCCTACCCCTTTCTTATGGAGGGCACATCGTTACGCACACTCCCGCGCCAGGGGATGCGTGAAAGTTATGTGAGACTCTCCTCTGGGAGGTATACGCATTAAAACCCCTCGGCGTTCCGTCTTTTCGTAAAATTACTCATACAATTAATAATAGTGTTTTCAAATAACTTTACGTTCCGCTTTAGTTGGGTCAGAAAGAAATAATTCAAAATATACGCTATACCTTTATTTTACAGTCACGTGAAGTAAAATAAGTTAATATTAAATAATATTATTGCTAATAACAATCACAATTTACTTTGGCTTATCAACACGTGTTGAGTTCATTTCTATCTATATATAGTAAATAACTTAAAAGTAATAAATTATTATCTACTTACAATAATATACACACAATCTCGTAAACACACATTCGTATAGTAAAGTCTACAAAACTATTAGAATATCTTACAACAATTTAAAATTTAGTTTTTTTATATCTAGGAGACGGTCCTTAATTATTTTGGCACGTTGATTCACAGTCCTCTCTTGTGTTCAAGTAGAGAAATAACATAACCTATAACTATAATATAGTAAAATACCCCGATTTAGTATATATATGAATACCTACCAACCAAGTGACAAGAACCTCATACAATGTTTCATAGTAGTACGTATAATATTTCGAGGCCCTGCATAAGAAAAAATACACTTTAGCCAAATCGGTTGTATAATAATTGAATGAAATGCAATGTATCTTAGAGCTACATTCCTATACACGCTAAAAGGAATAGGTATGACGTATGAAATTAGTTTATATACTTATATTACCATACAATTGTCACCCGTGTAATTGAGTAGGTACGTATGTATAATAATCATTCCTTAATACTTAGAATCGAAATACACTAAGTCCTGTTAGGGGAAAAAGTTAAGTAGATACTATATCCGCGTGACCTTGACTTTTATCCAACAGGCATAGCTGGGCACAAGACCGTTAATCCGCTAATTAACGAAGTTAACATTTCGAGTAACAGATTAACTTTTAAGTTAACTTCAAAAATTGTTAACGAACTCATTAATTTCCGTTACCCATTTTTATTATTTTTTCATGTCCTGCCTAAACTTCCATAGCCCTGTAATGCCCCATAGCTATATTATCCAATTTTTATCACGATTTAACGATTAACGATTAGCGTTAACTTCCGTTAAATCAACCGAAATGTAACGCTTTAACGTTTAACGTAGTTAAGTTTTTTAGTAACGGATTAGTGATTAACGAAGTTAATTATTTGATTAACGGTGCCTAGCTATGCCAACAGGGTCTGTTGGAGAACAGTCAAGGAGGCCGCAATGACAATAGTTAATTATTAAAGTGCTACTTGGATATTTAAAAACAAAAACCAAACTTAAAAAACCTATTTGCTTCAGAAGAATTATAGCAATATTAAATTATAGCAGTATATCCGTAGCAATCATTTGTATGGAGATTTCAATATTTTTGGCATATTATGAAGAACAATCAATTAAATAAAAACCCGACGCTCACGTTTTAAGGCTTATTGGTCTTCTACTTAGAATTGTAAACTTATATGTAGATAAATAACTTAATAAAGAAGTAGATACGAAAAATGCACTAATTTTATATCTTTTGTTACCCAGTTTAAAAAACTAAAAATTATATCAAAATTCTGCCTCTTACGAATGTTAAGGAGAATCGAAGAGTCAAATATATTTTTTTGCAAATTATAACTTAAGAACCAACAGACTAGTACGACCTGAAATCTATGAAATTTCGTCAATTTTGGGGAAACGAAACGGTTGTAGGGGTAAATCGTCCATATATATAATTAGCCATTCAATATTTGAAATCTACTATATAAAAATAAGTCGGGTTTTCCTTCCTGACGCTATAACTCCAGAACGCACGAACCGATTTCCACGGTTTTGCATTCGTTGGAAAGGTCTCGGGCTCCGTGAGGTTTATAGCAAAGAAAATTCAGGAAAAATTTCAACAGAAAAGCGGGAAAATCTTTTTACACATACAGCGCCATCTCTGATACATAGCTACACCAAACGAAATGTTACATAAAACGAAGCCATCTGGTGGCGAAACGGAGTTCGCCGGGTTTGCTAGTTGGATATAAATGCAACACAAATTCACAAATCACTGCGCACAAATACAATCAAGAATTTCCTTTCGTAAGTTTCTCACCTATGCTATCATTATGGTTGTGAAGTAATGCAAAAAATCATCATTATCTGCTAAAAGTTTCAACTTGATTTATTCTGTTTATCTACAAGATTGTTGATCATATAGCGTTATTTTAAAGTAACTCTTTTTTATTAGGTACACCAAAACAGAATATACATGAATACACAATAGTTAGCGGAACTTAATTTCATTCAGTAATGAAAGTTCAATGCTCAATCGTCGTAAATGACAATTTTGCTATTTCCATATAGAAAAGTTAATGATGCTTCGTGTGAGATTACAATTGGGCTCAATAAAATATGACTGGATACAGTTCCACGTACTAAATTGTATCCTAACTGCAATTAAATGAAAATTACATTTATTAAATATCTAATGACACGGTATATTTTTCAAACGAATTTTAATTGACTTAAAAAATATCGAAAGTTTTCCCTTCTGCTTTTCGAGCTATTAATAATACCTAATTGGTAGTGAACTCTCTACGAGATCTAAATTTGAGTTCAATTTTGAGTAACCATCACGCATATAAAAAGAAAAGTGCTACGGCGTAGAAGCGTAGCATCAGTTTTCCTAATTTGAGCACTGCGGCCCTAACATACATGACACAAAGATAAGATAGACCGTCTTATCTCTAAGTGCGTCTCTCTCATACTAGTGCCGACAAAAGAGATAGTCATAGAGATAAACTGGTTCAATGTGTCTTTGTGGCATGCATGTTAGGGCCGCTGTGGTGTGTTCCTCTAACGTGCGCAGACGACTTTAGACTGTAAGAACAAAGGATTTCAGTCCAAATTTTAACGTATCCCTTATCGCTAATAAGTCAATCACATGGCTGTACAGAGATGAAAATATTCAAATCAATGTGTTAGTTTTCTTTAATTTAAATACCTATTAACATACGATGGAAAACACAGATTAGAGTATGCGGATTCTGTTAGACATTCCTTTAGCGATATTGTAACCTGTTGGTTTGTAATTTCGTTATGTTTTGTCTTTGTTTTCCTTGAAAATATATAGCGATATACAAACCGGTAGCAAACCGTCATTGCTTATGCAATGACCAATATAAGCCCATGCGCATAAGCGTGGCCTGTAATGATGTAGAAGGCGAGTAAAATCAGCTATATCGCTTGTAGTGTTACTAAATATATCCATGATATGGGTGCAAAAATAAAGCTATAACACTGGTTTTGCAGAGAGGCTACGCTTGCCACAAAAACCTTGTTTTTGTTTAAATTGCAAAAGAAGTTATTTTATAATGCACGTAACGGGTCTAGTGGGCATCTACCCTAGCCCACCTACCCTAGTACTTGCAATGCCAAGGCCCCGGGGACCCGGTTCTTGGTTCGAAGCGAGTTCTAGCTAGAGAGAGAAAACAGCTGCTACTGGCTACGCGTAGTGCTACGAAAAGTTTGGCAATTAACGTGCTGGCTAGTATAGGTTTACCAACTCGTCTGTAAGGTAGCCAAAATTTGAACAACACTTTCTTTATAGTACATTCATTATAACACTTCTTTGAGCTGCTAGCGCTATGACACTTCACATAATTGGTAGATCTATATCTTAGGTGTACTAGGGGCACGGCGCGGGCGGCTCGAGCTTGACGGGCGGGTCTCAAGAGGGCGGGTCGGGCGGCGCCGGCGGGCCCAGCGCGGGCGGCTGCAGCAGCTTGGCGGCTGCCGGCAGCCCGGCCAGGTCGAACCCGGGCGGCGGCACTATGCCCGCCGCGGTCGCAGTGCCTTGGAGGTACGCAACCAACCTGAAACGGAAAGGGATTATTATTTACTAGTGGACCCGCCACAGCTTCGCCCGTAGTCTTTTCAATACAAAGTTTACCTTTTCAGCCCTTTAGGGATGGAATTTTAAAAAATTCCTACTTACAAGGGGACGGCACGACCTTGGGGAAACGGATTTGGATGAAATTTCGTGTAGTGGTAGTATACCATGTGGGTATTACCACTGTAAAATATTTCCGTCCAATGCCCAGTAGGAGCTGAGAAAAACGTAAACAAAGATCAGTCAGTGATACAAACAAAAAATCACAAATGTAAATGAAGCTTGTCTTTGCGTTTGCAAACACATTGTAATTGTAAAAAAACAGCATTTATTTGTTGTTCTTGGTGCAGAAAGAATTTTCGTTTTGAATGTTTCTATCGCAATTATCATTCAGGGTCATGTACACCTGCCTGTTAAAAAAAATTAATTATAGAATACTGTATTTATAATTGTAGTAACAAATTTAAAAGATTTACATGCACTTTATTTTGTACCGACTTATAATTTTTAATTTATACATATTTATATGATAAACTAGCAAACCCGGCGAACTCCGTTTCGCCACCAGATGGCTTCGTTTTATGTAACATTTCGTTTGGTGTAGCTATGTATCAGAGATGGCGCTGTATGTGAAAAAATATTTTCCCGCTTTTCTGTTGAAATTTTTCCCGAATTTTCTTTGCTACAAACCTCACGGAGCCCGAGACCTTTCCAACGAATGCAAAACCGTGGAAATCGGTTCGTGCGTTCTGGAGTTATAGCGTCAGGAAGGAAAACCCGACTTATTTTTATATAGTAGATAATTTATATAGTTTATTTAATAAATTATTTATATAGTTTATACAATAAAAAAATAAAAAATAATAAGAAAAACAAAGTCCACGAGCTAGACTCGAACCAGCACACGCGGGAGTACGAGTCTAGAGCATTACCGCTTACGCCACGGTACGCTCGACCGGAATAAAATGTAACTAATAGATAAAGTACGGGCTGAACTTTGTATGCTTTTTCCTCAACTCCTACTGGGCATTGGACGGAAATATTTTACAGTGTTAGTACCCACATGGTATACTACCACTACACGAAATTTCATCCAAATCCGTTTCCCCAAGGTCGTGCCGTCCCCTTGTTAGTGCACCTCTAGGGTACGTACGCGAGGAACATCTCCAAATTTCAAACCTCTAGGACCACCCGTTTAGGTTGTCTATACGTGAGTCACGGTACGGCTTTATATGTATTGATTTGGGAGAGAGGTATGAGTACAACAAAATCGAGTTTTCTTTTACGTTGTACGCTTTGTTGGTGTTGCTTTTTTGGCCGCAAAAACACTTATGATGTCGTGAATAATTTAATGAAAAAGTACTTCCCCTAGTTCTATTTGATGATAATTGCTGGTTCAATTATTTACATTCCTATCATCGAAAATACGAATGAATATCAGACATTAGAGAACTGTAGCAAAACCAATAGGCAAGAAACTGACAGGAAACAGAAATAGAGGGAAACAATTGAAGGTCTTACGTTGACCAAATAAAGGAGATGAGCGGAGTGCAGAAGTGCACGCAAAATTCCATTGACTAGAGCTACCTAAAGTAGCGCACTCTTAAATCATGATAATGATGATATATCACACCTCAACTGCGCCTCTAGTCGGGAACGTCTAAGTGGTGTTGTAGCGACTCATGAGCGAGATTCTCATCCCACTCTTCCGCACGATGCGCAATGCGTAAGAGCGGGATGCGAATCTCTCTCACGAGTTGCTACAATATCACTTAGACGTTCCCGAATAGACGCCCTGATAGTAACACTAGCAACTGTATCGTTTAGTTAACCAGATACAAACAAGCCTTGAGTGAGTAAATGTCCTCGCCCGTGGCAACGTCGCCGTTTATTTGTGTAAATTGTGACGGAAATAAAAAGAAGTGTATAAAACCGACAATAACATTAACAGTAATGCTATTCTCTAATTTTGTCTCACATTTCGTCGCACATTTCGACTGACAATCATAAATTGACCCGCGCGCGTAGGCGGTACGCGGAGTAAGGTATCTTCGTCCGTAGCCTATTGCGTCGGTATATGACCAAGGTCCAAGATACGCACGTAGTTTATACGCACTGACGGAGTAAGTAAGGCTTGCCGAGGAGTTTGTGAAGGAAGTTTTTTCAAGTTCATCACACCCCAGCAGCCAGCGCGTATTTAAAGACAACAAACGGGTATTTGTTTTTCTTTTTCCACTTTGGACTCTTGACACTCGGAAACTGTTCTTATTTGAAATTAAGATGACAAAAGTTGAATTACCTTCGCAGCTCATCTAATGCGCTGGCCTGCATTAGAATATAGTTCTTTGCAAGTAGGAGTGTGGCAATTTTGGACAGTTTGCGGACGGACGGGGAGTGCGCGTACGGGATCACGCTTCGGAGCTCGTCGAGGGCATCGTTCTGAAATTAAATGTGTATTAAATGTTTAAACAATAATAATTATTTATTAGTGGCCAATACTTATACCTTATAGACTAAAGGGGCTCCTAAACAGGCTAGTTTTTCGGCCATTTATTTCTGCAATTCGAGCTATCCCCAAAAAGCTGAAACATTACATCACTAATGGGGACAAAAAGTTTGAATGAAAACTTTTGAGGATAGCCCGAATTGAAACCTAGCCCGTTAAGGGGTTCCCTAATTAACATACATATTAAAATATACCTTAAGAAACTATCTAATTAAATTTATGTTGGTAACGTAATGTCATGGCTCCTTTACGTCATCATTTCTGGAGTATCATCATCTGGACAGTCGTATTAAAAACAAACCGAATTTAGGTCGTCATGCAATCCCAGAATATGACAGTCATGAATTATTAATTTTTAGTCAGTTTCTTTGTCGTTTTTCCGTCATTTACTGTTCATAGTTTTTCTAGGCACATTTGTCACCTGGCTTCAATAAATCAGGTGTAAAATTAATATAAACCGTTTAGATATTGATGACAATAGCGTCCTAGTTTTGGAATTAGTTAACCAGGCGCCTCATTCGGGAACGCTAAGTGATTCTGTAGCGACTCGTAAGCCAGATCAATCATCTCGCTCTTACGCATTTCGCGTCGTGCGGAAGAGTGGAATGAGAAATCTGGCTTACGAGTCGCTACAGAATCACTTAGCGTTCCCGAATGAGGCGCCAGGCGTCTATTCGACATTGCCTAAGCAATAGCGCGTATGTTTTTAGGGTTCCGTACCTCAAAAGGAAAAAACGAAACCCTTATAGGATCACTCGTGCGTCTGTCTGTCTGTCTGTCTGTCTGTCCGTCTGTCCGTCTGTCACAGCCAATTTGCTCCGAAACTACTGGACCGATTGAGCTGAAATTTGGTATACATATGTAAGTCGGTGACCGCAACACGGACGCGTGACGTAAATATATGAATTTTATACATGGGGGCCACTTTTGGGGGGTAAAACAGAAAATTAAAAAAAAAAAGTTATACAATCTATATTGTGTGACATATCAAATGAAAGGGCTTATTGTGTGGACTTTAAATATATTTTTTTCTGAATTTTAAGTAAAATAGTTTGGAAGTTATTCAGGAAAATAGGCGAAAATTGACCATTCCCCCCCCCTTATTTCCGAAACTACTGGGGCTAAAACTTTGAAAAAAATACAGAAAATAGTTCTTTACCTATAGATTACAGGAAAATCTATAAGAAGTCTATGGTATTTAAAGTAACCTAGTAAATTGCAGATAATCATGTACGGCACGGAACCCTCTCCACGCGAGTTTAACTCGCACTTGTCCGGTTTTTTACAATGCGGCCACCTTTGCTGTCATGTTAATAAGAGCTACCATATCGTAGTAAAATTATTTGCGATATCTTTTAATAATATTTTGAAAAAGAAGCCCAGGTCACAAAATAAAAAGTCAAAAACAAATGGCGTTCGAAAACATTGATTATGTGATAAAAAATATGAAAAAATTCAGCTATAGTAAGAATAACCAATAGGACTTTTTTTTTGTAATTCTTTAATGAATTCTGCTTTGACACTTTTTAACTTTTAAGTATATAAGAATTATTGTATAAAAACAAGAAATAATAATAATCAGTCAGTCGTTATGGGCATTTATTTATGGATATTTACCAAATCGTGCATCCTTCTTCGTTCCCTCGCGTTTATATTCAATCGTACAGTTTTTCCTTGTCGCATTTTCTGCTTCGATTTGCCTTCGCCCATGGATCTGCAAATAAAAGTAATAAACAAGCGTTAATCAAACAATAACATCTTCTCAACTACCATCTTTATAAAACTTGAAACCTAAAAATTATGGCTAATATTTCAAACCAAGTTGAACGTGACCTTTTTATACAGGAAATAACTTGAACAATTAACGTTTCAGATTAAACTCTGCAGTTCCTTGTAAATTTATAAAGTATTTGTTCGGTTTTAACTTTGAACAAGGGTTTCCTTCCGTGGAGCGGAACAAGTGGCGATTCCATGGCGAACAATGGATGAGTTGTGGGCCCATTCATCATGTGCCGAGGGGAGAAGTACTTAGGGGAGTACGTAAATGACAATTCTTTAGGCTTAAACCCTTACTCTGGGTTATTTTACACAGATAAATTGTTTTGACGCTGTCACACCGTTCATTCATTCATTTTAACATATTAAACTGATATCGTTGTCTGTTTGTTTGCCCGGACGTACAAGTGAAAATTCTTTGCGACTACAAGTCCACATAAGTTCTGGAGATCTTAAAAGGTTTATATACTTCAAATTACAATCAACTAAAATGAGATGAAATCGAACAACAAACATCATTCTTAATGAAGTCTATGTCTATATTTATATTAAAATAAATTTCAGATTATTCTTCACTGTATTCAATCATTTCAATCCCTAAGTCTAAGTTAAAATGTATGTCAAATAAATGTATTGTATGAATGAATATAAAACAATACTTTAAGACCGGTTTTAAGGAAGTGCGATTCGGACTCGCTCGCCGAGGGTTCCGTACTACGCCAATTTGGCATGGTCTCAACCAATCAATACTCCAATCAATTACTCCTCTGCTGCACTGGGAGTGAAGAAATAGCATAGAATGCGTGCAGATGCTTATCATCCTGGTATGTCGTAAAAGTCGACTAAGGGACGGGTCCTCTCTAACATGGTGGACTATCTGTATGGGCGATGGGCTGATCACCTCTCACCATACGTTTCATCATACCATCTTAGGACTAATTAATCGAACGTGGCCACAAGTAGGCTTGTGGCTCTGCCCACCCCATTAGGGATTTCGGGCGTGATGCTATGTATCAATAATAGATTTTATGTTAATCGTATCAGAACTTTGACAGTTGCAAAGAAGTTGGCAGGTTTTTAAGCTATTTGAAAGCCTCTGACGGAAGGACGGAGGGACGAACATTGTCCTCTCAGTAATAGGGTCCCGTTCGGATACGGAACCCGAAAAAATGACTGATATAACGTTGTTAGCGGAATAGTGGTCGGTTGCGTTTTGCATTGTAAGCAAGCACTTGTCAGGGGTGCTGAGGCTGCTCCTTTGTGTGCAGATGCCACTCCATTAGAAGTGCATTATTGTTCTACCCTTCGTACCACATGTGCACATGTGGTGCAAATCCCAACTCGTACATATGTCGTATCAGTAAAATGTGATAAGCTCAATACGTTTCTGTTTGGCCCAGACGATACCGTATGATAACCGATACTAATACATTAAAAGGTAAAATAAATATATCAGCTTGCAAGTCTATTAGCAGTTTTTCCATTTTAAAATGCAGAAATTAGAATAACCAATTAAGATCACTAAAGAACTCCGCGATTAGTTTACGATAGTACGAGTACGTTATATAGGTACTTATGGATACCTACATGTCCCTATTATACCTAAATGTAAATATTATTCTCATACATTATGCATTATAGCAGCGATTGAGACCATTAAAAACTAATCGCTTTCGATAAGGCGCATGCGCAACCGCGATCGGATAGTTACTAGCTTTCAATCGGGACTCGATTATGCAAATGTGGACACTAATGATATACTATGAGTACGAACAAGATAGGTAGTAACGACATCAGAACATTTACAACACAAGTATAGCACAATAGACTGTATTTATTGCGCGATAACCGACAACATTTTGGCTGGCTTTAAACTTTACTTAGATATAACCATCATCTAGTATTTATAATGCAGGTGTCCACATATCCTAAAGGCCTAACATGACTGCTATTGTTGTTGGTATTTTATCAATATTTGACAGGATTTCATGCAAATCGAAAGTTCGATTAAACCATAAATATTATTATTTTATGATAAGTTACCTCTGGCCATAGCTGGTGCCGGGTTCGGGCTGGTTCTCATCGGTCGGGTAGCAGTGCTGGGGCGGCGGGGGCTGGCCGCCCTGCATGTAGAAGCCTCCGAGCCCCACGGCGCCCAGCGGCGTCCGTCGGCCAGGCACCGACTGCGGAGGCGAGTGCGACTCCACCGGCACACCATCCCAAGCCCGTCGCCCCTCCATTGTGAAGATACTAGCACATAACACTGCAAAATAAATGTTTTTCAGAACAGAACGGCACGGGAACCGCTAGGTCGGGTAGTGCAGCGGGTTGTGGCGAGAAGTTGGCGCGGTCCACCAATCGATCGGGGCACGCAGCTGGGGCGCGCACCCCTCTGATCTCGCAATGAGCATTGTCCCGAGATGCGATTGTGATTTGTTGTCGCGTGTGCGACCGGCCGCCGGCGTCAAATTGGTTTTGAACGCTTATGATATTGATCGGCTGATGACACGTCGTTACCGTATCTGCGACACTTGACGGAGTATCAGGATGAATGTTTTTGAATACCTTCCTTATGATTATGACGATTTATTTTAAAGCACTGAAACCCATTATCTAGACTTGTGTAAGAGTTAGAAATATAAACTGTTGTAATTTATTTATTATTCCTTTCGGAGCTCAATTTCTTCCACCAAAAAAAGATTCAAATTATGTAAGGTTTGAAAATTAAACGTGGCAATATTTTTACGCGCTTGAGCGTGATGTATTAAAGCGTCAGTTTAATGCATCATGCTCAAGTGCGTAAAAATATTGTCGCGTTTAATTTTACACAAGCGCGTTATGGGCGGTGAAAGAGTAAAAAAAAGTACTATTACTTTTCAACAACTTTTTAACGGATAGGTAAAAGCATTAACATACATTGAGACTTCTATTCAAATAATAATATCTAATCATTTCGTCCGCATACACTAGTTAAATTTATCGCATCCCAGCAGGTACCCCGAAATGGAGCACGGACACGGTCGTCGACCCGCGTGGTCTGAAAACTTATCTCATTATTATCCCAGTTAATTTATGGGCGATCGGCAAGTGGGTTAACTAGGTATAGCCCATCAGCATATATCTTTTGGCGTAATGATACCATTGAAGTGAAGTAACGGCATCTTGATGTTTATTTTTATTACCTATACTTTCTATGAGGAATATAACAATGAATCATCTTTGCGAATTCCTGACGTGTTTATTTGGGAACATGTAGGTTTGGTAGTATTTTATATTATTTTTGAATTTACAATCCTTTGTTAGTGATATGATACTCAAGATTAAAGTTATATATGTTTTATATGTAAGTATTGTAAGTATGTATTTTGAGATTAGAGACATCAAAGCATCATAATTCCATTTAACGCTACCCTTCTAGTTTTTCCTTTGCCGTAGTCGGGTAAAAATTCACTTACTTCTTTTATTCAAAATTAATACCTTGTATACTCGATTACGCGAAAATTTTGTTTTACGTTACTGCCAAAACTGCCAAAATTATCTACGACGGTCAAAGTAGTATAAATGTAACTCTTTATCAGGCCCTTTTGTCGACATTGCCTAAGCGATTACGTATTTTTTTGCTCCGATATCATATCGAACAAAATATTAGACAATTTCGAATAGAGGCTTAATAGCCGAATTCAGAAAGGCCACTCAAAATGAGCTTTAATTAAAGTGACGTTTAAGTGGCGTTTCTGTATAGGTTGACAACTAGTTAAGTGAAAATTTACTATTTAATATCTAATCAAATGAATAAGTGGCGTTTCTGAATAAGGCCATAAGTCCCATGGTTTAGTTCACTTGATGCTTGGTTACAACTTCACCTGTCATAGCCAGAACCATGTGACAGTGTAGCCGTGGAAAAAATGGGAAATAGCGCTATTAGAGACATTTTTTTAATGTTCTTGCGAATTATTTTAATGTTCCCTAAATTAAACAAAAATATATTCAATAAAGTTTATTTATAGTATTTGATATTAAAGCTAGACAATTCAAAATTATTTACAACTTATTCCAATCAGTTCCGTCTTATTTTAGTCCTTATAAATTTACAACAATAATGGGTCCAATTCGAAACGGTGTCCGCTAAATTTAAGATTGCCTAAATTTAAAATAAGAAACGTCAAACTCGTATTTGTATAGCTCCAAGGTTCAAAATCGAGTCGAACGTTTCTTATTTCAAATTTAGCGACTTCTAAATTTAGCGAAAACACTTTCGAATTGGCCCCAATTTTTATAATATCGACTTATAAATGCATATCACGCCGCCGATAGAGTACTGTATACACTGTCCTACTGATATTACAAATTAACAATTCCTTCTTTATCCTCAAGATAAAACTGGACCATTTTAAAAGAGCGAGACATACGTATCTTTTTGATGTTTGTCTCTATGTTGGAGAAAATAAGTTTTATATTTGATAAATCACGAAAATACATACATACATATTATCACGCCCGAAATCCCTAATGGGGTGGGCAGAGCCACAAGACTACCTGTGGCCACGTTCGATTAATTAGTCCTAAGATGGTATGATGAACCGTATGGTGACAGGTGATCAGCCCATCGCCCATACAGATTGTCCACCATGTTGGAGAGGACCCGTCCCTTAGTCGACTTTTACGACATGCCAGGATGATAAGCATCTGCACGCATTCTATTTCTATTTCACGGTTTCTATTTCAACCGTATGCGGGAGTTTGCGTGCCACATGCGTCAAGTCCTGGGTGTGAAAGAGACAGGGAAACTGGTGAACCTCACCAAGCATGGGCATCGGTACGCCATGTATAAAGTCGGCCCAGTACTTTCGATCAGCGTAAGTAACTATTTTATCGTAAACAGTATTACATTCATCATCACATTAAAGCCAAAAGATGCCCACTGTTGTACCAGGCCTCCTCTAATGATGGCCACAACTACATATCTTGATTGTGATACTCGCATCCAGTGGAGTCCCACAATTTTCACCGAATTGTCAGCCTACCGTGTGGGTGGTCTGCCCACACTGCGTCTTCCAGTATAGTAGTCATTCTTTTTCTTGTCCAGATCGCATTAGCTACTTATCTGACAAAAAGTCATTGTCTTTCACTGTGAAGTGGAACCGCTAATCTCTACTTTGAAATAGCAGGTAGCACCTGCAAACACTTTTTCACACAAAGGGCGTCTTTATGCCTAAGGTAAAAAGGTTCATTTATACGGGAATTATGAATTATATATTAGGAATTATACGGTTGCTATTTCTTCACTCCCAGTGCAGCAGAGGAGATCACGAAAATATTATAACGAGACCATCATCTTTTTTTTAGATTCTGGATAGGTATATAAATAAAATGATTGACATTAAAAATCGGATAATACTCAAATTAAATATTAGCTATTTAAACAGTGAAAAAGTAGAAAACAGTTTCTTACCGTACAAGTACATGGTAATCTAAAATTGTTGAGGCCATTAGGTACTTGAGTACATTTAGTTATAAAGGTATATATTAGGCTACTTATATAAGAATCAGAACACCCCATTCTAATACATTTGTGTATTTATCACACTTGTTCATATCCTAGTATCCAATATATTGGCACATTTCTGAGTCCTATCTAAACGTCCAGTTTTTTTTATACGAAGATTACAATTGTAATTTTAAGAAAGTAACTCGATGAAACTGCCACGTACTAAGTAAGGATATAGCATTAACAGGTCAGTCCTATTACATCAGTGAAGAAGGTCGTGTTTTTTACCGAAGATTTTTTTAAAAGCTTTTTGGTAACTTGCAATGTTTGTATGTACGGGTCAAATCTTGCAAGCTGAATTAGAACCACTTCCTCTTATCCTACGGAGCTGAATTTTTACATATTGGTTTAGTTCCGATGACAATGCATTTTTATGGTAAGCATGACGTGAATAGACATCCAGGGTTAGCTCCAGATGAAGGAACTGTTCAACGGTCAACAGCACCGACACGAATTTTGTGTACGCACTTTATTGCAATATTAAAGTGCACTGGGCAAAAAAGCTTGCAATAAAAATGCAGTTTTAAAAAAGCTGATTTCACAAGATGACTTAATCTACTGTTGCATGAGGCACCTCAAATGCCACACTCACTTTGTTAGATTGTCACAACACTTAACTTCATAAAAATCTCCCACCTCAATGCTTATGTCCCACTGACAGTAAACGAAACGAGCGAATCATGCGAGTGACGTGAAAAAGATGATAGCGTAGCATAGACAACGTAGCGAGTAACTCAGAGTATGAGTGAGACAAACGAGTGCCGTCCGTTCCGTACAGTGTGAAACGCTGACAGGAGAGCGAGGCGTAAGCTTGAGGTAGGACATTGTACCAACTCGTTTTGCTTAAGGAGTTACTCCCTCAAACTCATTTGCATTTCATGTCCTGCCCAACATTAATTAAATCCGGTCACGTCAACTATGACTTAAGTAAGAATTTCATTTTTTTTGTTAGTTAAGCTGTTTCTTTAAAATGGGCTAAATGAATACCAGCACATTTCATCGGTGATATTAAAGCTTAAGGACATGACAATAACCTCAAGGTATAGGAATTATTGTCTTAAATTATTCAATCAAAACTTTAAATATTTTTCCATCTATGAATAATTAACATCCATCACTAGTGTCATGACTGATTGTGCCCCGAACTTAACACAGAAATGTTCAGGCACATAATAATGTTAAACGTCTAACTATATAACTTAGTTAATACAATAGATCTATTTACATTGTCATAATTTATTAAAATAAGACTAGGAATTACGATCTTTGGTGAGATACTGTTCTGCAACTACTTCCCTTTCTGGTCCTCTGGCTTATTCCTAAATACAAAATCTAGTAACGTTGTTTTCACTAGCTTTGTACGGAAGCTATCATGGCTTAAGAGTATCCTTGGCAGGGAGGATTTTCAAGCGTCTATTGCTTTCTTCTTTCCTTGGTTTCTAACTAAGCATTTGTCGAGATCAGCACCATTTTCAAGGTGCACCATAATCATTGCCCCACCATATCAAAAACTGAACGCTTTCATTTATTATAAATAGTCGATCTTCCAATCTACGACTGAATCCCACGAAGTATTTGCAATTTCCCCTCAGACCTTAAGTACTAATATTTATAAATGTATATTTAGGCCGAGTAAGATGCGGTACGAGTAGCATGATCACATGGTGGCGGAGAGCGGCGCGGGCGCGGTAAAGCGGGCGGGCACGGGTAGGCAGGCGAGCCAGACGGCGCCGGCGCTGGCGAGGCATCAGCGCGTGCGGTGCGCGGGCGCCGCGGGCGGTCAGGGCGCCGCGGCGGCCAGCGGCGGCCGCGCCGGCGTCGGCACCCGCGGGCACGCCACCATCGACCCGCTGCGGTTCGCCTGGCTGTTGTTGTTTGCACCACCTGTAGATAATATTCCTTCTGTTGAAAATAGAACTCGTTTATATAGGGAACTCGCTGAAAGATTTATGTGTGGGTAATTCAACTCGTAATGCTGCCGTTTTGTAATTACTTCAAACATGTCAGAGTAACCGCAAACAATAAGTAAAAGGTGGGTGGTGGCTTACGCAACTATATACATAGAGGGCTCTTAAAATTGTACTTAAAGTACTTGGTCTTATCAGCTTCATCTAATATCAAATTCGGCAAAACTGTTCAAGTCATTGAGGGGAGGGGTTTCTCAGAAAAATACGTCCCTTTAGGAAGCTTATTTTCATGCTTGCTACAGTAAGTAAAGATCACACAACAATGTAAAGATCTTACCTATAAGTGATCCAAGCATCTTGGTGACGGAGAACTTGCGCGTGCGCAGTGGCGTGCGCACCTCAGCAAGCAGTCTGTCCACGCACCGGTAGAGGTCGCCGGAGTTGTCGGCCACGCTCGCCTCGCTGAACGACGCGTTATGCGCTGCGCTGATTGCCTGACCGTCTTTTGTTGTCACCTGCAGTCAGAAATTTGATTCTTTTTCAATTACATAATGTCCAAATTAGTAGCCCAAACTAGGAAAAACTTTTATATAAGATCCTTACCTATCACATAAAGACATTCAAACGTACTCAAGACAGAAATAAAAATATGCTAAAGTACGAGAATCTGACTGGGGCCGGCATCGAACCTAAAACTTTTCAAATTCTCAATCCAATTAACATTAGAACAATGTACCTAGTCGTTTAGTCAAATAAACTTTTATCTACACCCATATCATAAAACCTCCATTGGTTAATCAAAAACCGTAGGAAATGACCACCATTTTGACAACCAATTAGGAAAAACCAGTGCTGCGATAGAGAAATAACATGACTTCTATATCGTTTTTAGTAAAGAAATGAGATTAAATTTGGAACAACTGTCAAAACTCAAGTGGGTCTCTATTCTAGTATCCATAGATATTAACAGTTATTGATACGAAACGTCAATTCAGTATGTTTTTTTAATATAAACTGCACAATATTTGATCTCGAGTGACGTGAGAATAGAGACTTCATCCGTTTGTCTATGATTTAAAAAAAAAATGGTCTTGACGGAGGACGCCGCCATGTTGGTGTTTTGCTGAACGAAAGTAGAATTGTTGTTGAATTGAATAGAAAAAGTTGTTTGTAATTTACATTTTAGTTGAAAATATGAATAGTAAGTAGTCTTCTCGGAGTGTGTGTGATGTGAAAATGCGCCGGATATCGGAAATATGCAGCCACGATTGCAACAAATAATTTGTTGCCAGAAAATATTGTTTCTGAACCCATCATGGAGGATTTATAATGTGTGTGTAGATAAAGTTATGTATGCAACTCTGCATAATTTGGCCTTAAAACACACGTGCGATCTTATTATGAAACTCGCTAAAAGCTCGTTTCATAAAACCGCACTAGTGTATTAAGGCCTATCATTATGCAACCGTTGCATAAACTACTATTTCCTTATACGCCGTATCCAGATAGGCATGCATGCCTGATATTTCATGATACATTTAATACGGGTATAGAATAGACTGACTATAAAAGCCGGATATTGGTAATTGTTCTTTTTTTGCATGCGATGTGATATTCATGTAGCTTGTTTGAGCTATTGACGCTTGACGCTATCATACGTGGAAAAAATGGCAAAGTGTGAGTCGAGCTCGCGCACCGAGGATACAGTATCAATACAGAATATATTTGTGTATTGATACCATATCAATACACAATATATTTGTGTTATGTATTTACCAAAAGAAAAATGTGTTTTCTTTCATTCAGTTCGGGATCCTTAGCGCGAGCCCAACTCACACTTGGTCGATTTGTATTATTTGTTGTTTTACTTTGGAGTTCGCAATATCGTCATACCAATTTTGACATATCTTTATATTACTGTGTTAACGATAGAGCAAAAACACGTTTCTTTTATGGGGACCCGACTTAATTCCTAAAAGTTAAAAATTAAAAATGCTTTATAAATTTTTTGTTAGGATATTCGCCATTATAACACATATTTTGTGAAAATTTCAACTGGCTAGCTTTTTCCAAAAGGGCCCCAAATTCTTGTGTGCCCAAGGGCCCCAGCTTAGTTTAAGACGGCCCTGGGCTAGCTAATACTATTTAAAAAGATATAGCGTTTTAAAGGTTAGATAGACGAATGGACGGCGTTGACTTATAGCCTTTGGGTACGGAACCTTAAAAACTGTCAAGTGGTCAACCTTAAAAAACACCATAAAATGAAACCGTATATCCTATATTGCGAAGAATTAATTCGAGAAACCAGGCAAGGAAAGTTACGATTCATTTTTATTACCTTAAAAATATTTAAACATAAATAAGCATAACAAGCAATTTCGCGAACTTCATTTAACGTAGGCTATCCCTCTAATTACAAACTTTTCCTTTCCGTCGTCGATTTCATTCGGCCCCATTACGTAACTTCGTCTGTCCGAATTAGGTCGTAAATGGAACGAAAAGCAATTTTGACAAAAGTTTGTCTTAGTTTGCTTCACAATATATTTGTGATTCGAGGCCAAATATTACATAAATTGGTCATTGAAATTTGCCGATATCGCTATGGAGATTATACAAATTGTAGTTCACAAGACGTAACGATATTATTACAGAGTGGGGCCCTGTAAAATCGCTTAGACAATGCGAATAAAGACCCAGCGCCTATATTGGACTAAAAAATCAAAGCCGGGAATTTGAACGTCGAACACGTACAAAACAACGGCAGATTGGCGGTTTTGGCAATTAAGTCACGATAATTGTCAAAACTGCGAATAGTCAATCGCTTAGCAGTACCAAACAGAGGTCCAGTTAACGCGTTAATAGAGATGATCTCGATTACCATATATATCTCGAAACTCAATATCTACCTAGTTGTTTTCGATTTATCTCGTCCTCGAGCGAAGAACTTTGTTGAACTTTAAGCATACCGTATGGGACCGAATTAAAGGACTGCTATAATCTACCATTAGTGAATCCTTGAGAAAGGTAACATTGCCGTCAGGCTGTCAGTTTGATATGAAAGGGGACTATGATAGACTGTTGACTGCTACGTGAAAACAAAAGCAATTCAACTACCTACAAAACAATTAAGTCATCCCGTCCCAGTCTCAGGGTGCTTGATAGGAAAGTTGGCAACCGCACAATACTATAAAAGAAAACTTTCACAGATATGAGAATTTCTGTCATATGAATGATGCTGGTTTCCAGAGGGATCCATTGTCTGTTTACTGAAAGCTGTAGGCTCGTCTCATGAAAGCCTTGTCATTCATGTATGTACATACAACGCTCGATGTCGACAGTCAAGGACTATTCATGTAGATACCTACCAATCTTTTACGCCTTGTTACCACTCGACTCACTACGGCGGAGTCGATATCGATAACTGATTATCGTATCATTTTAATTAATAACTTCTACGAACCCCTCGCTCAATTGCGTTTGGTTTCAATTAATACGAGTGGGTGTATTATTACCTACCTGTTACGTATTGCAAAAAGCATAGTTAGTTGCTGGCTATATATATTTATTAACCGCGAGGTCGCCCGCATAGTTCATTGCTTACATACGTTATTAAAATTATTAAGTAATCGACGGATTGACAAACTTTTTCTTTAAACTTTGCGGCCCCTATTACCTAACATAATTTTCTTAGCCAATACTTATTTTCATTTTCATATTTCACGCACAAACTTTCTTCCTACATACCAAATTTGAAAAATTCAACTGATACGTTCCCTTGGGGTATTGATAAAATGATCTTATTGTAGTTATTACTGTTTTGACTGTCTGTCTGTATATTGCTTTTTATAATATAATTATGGTGTTCCACTTCAACACAAATGGAGTAATCCTCTATCATCTATTTAGTAGCTTTTGTAGTAGAAAATCGTATAAAACGCTACTATAGGTTGTGGTCAAATCCAGAAAAAATCCTATGGCATATTATTATCATTTATTACATTCGATACTTCACATATATACTTATCAATAGCGAACGTCGTTGACCGTCATTTCCTGAAACCATTTTAGGAGTCGCTGCGTATGTGAAACCTCTCACAGGTGAAAATATAGGCAGTTAGAAATAGTCGTTTTAAATATTTTAGAAAAGGTAGGTAAAAAAGGCTACAGGTCGCTCTTATTTCCTTTATAGACTTAGGTAGCTTTGATAGTGGAAATTTTAGTTAGTGTGGTGTATACCCTCCGGAAATGACTAGTTAAGGGAGAGCTAATTCCTCGGGACATTCTCTAATCAGTAATGGCAGAAATTAGTTGTGGTCGAAACTTTGCTTGCTTTTTAAGCTGTTAATTAATTGTGAGACTACAGGAGGAGTGATAGTTTAGAGACATTAACTTTTCGGAGGAGCGTTTCTCGCTGCGCTTACGGATTAAAATAAGTTATTGAATGAATTTGCAGTCTTCGTGGGATCTTCTGTAATTTCATTAATAATATTATAGCGCTTTATATTTTTACTATAATTTATTGCGAGTCTGTTTGTTTGTTCCTTACCCATGTGCCACATAAATTTTACTACATTGTCTGTGTTTTAATCAGTTTGATTTTTTGGAGCTTTGTAACTATGACAGGTTTCTTCAATAATATTCACTTTATTTAGAATTATTATCTAAGACTAATTATTAACTTGGGTTACTAACATTTTTAGGATTTGTCAGCCATATTTTTGTATATGTATCTTCTGTTTTTCAATATTTCGCTCTGTAAATAAGACACTTTTAACGTCATCGCCTAACCAAACTTTTATTTTACTTTTGGCGTTCGTAACCCAGATACAGATATAGTGAATAATATGTTTTCTTCGGTAAAACTCAGATCGAAATCGGAAGACGACGGGACCCGAAGTGTCAATTAATTATTGTATTAAATAAGTGACATGTTTATATTCATTAATATGAAACTTTACCATTTAGTATCAAATGTCAAAATGAAAAATGACAGTATGGTATGATGGGTACTGGCCCCCAATTCTTGATGCATTCGATATAATGTCGATTGCGAGATTAAACGTCAGATTCATACAGTTGTGTCAAATGACTGTATGCACTGACGTTTAATCTCGATTGTGAGATAATCTCGAATGCATCGAGAATTGGGGGGCCTGCTGAAGCTAATTGAGAGAGCACGATAATACGAACATTTCCGATAAAACACGATGGAAACTAATTATGCACTACATCTGTACCGACTGGCATAACAACAAACTTCCTCTGATATTTCCAATGTTAGCAAATTGCAAAACTATGCGAACTGTGCGCGGCGGCCCGCGGTGCCTAGGGATGAGAACTGCCACAACTATTATCATAAAGGCGGTCCACTCGAACCAAACTTATCATTATAAGTTTTCTTTGACCTCTTGCTTACTGACCTGTCTTAAATGGTCCAAGTCAGTCTTGTTCCCTAAGAGAGCCAGGGGCATGGGCGCCGAGGACCCCGCGGGTCCGTGCGCCGGGCTTCCGGAGTTAGGTGCTCTTCTCAACGCCGTCAACACCTCTGTGGCGTAGTCAAAGCTGCTCCTATCAGTCACCGAGTAGACCACCAGACATGCATCCGCCCATTGTATCTGAAACAAGCGAAAATGAAACCTGATAAATGATCATAACAATAATATTCTTTGAAGACCGTGGCAGGACTTACTTCTCTCGGAAACGATAAAGTGCGAGTCAACAAACAAGATTGCAATAATCATCTTTTCATCTCATTTTTTTTTATACAAAGGAAACTTCTTCGAATTTAAGACCACTGTGTGTGACTGTGTTGTTTATTGTACAAAGAAGCATTCTGTTCTAAATTTGTAAATTGTGGGGGTTAAATGTAACACTGCGAATCATGCAATATTCTTATACCGCATATTAGTTACTCGTGAAATTTTAATTGATTATTTTCTAGTCTGAGGAAGTACAGATGAAATGTTTTCCATAAAAAGATCACAATTCAGACTTAAATGATTAATTATGGGGTCGAAGCCAACATTCCAGATTATAATTAGAGTTTGCGGCGGTTCACGGGCTCGCTCGTTCGGCGCGGCGCAACGTCGGCCAACTGTGATTGGAGATGTACGTTGTCGACGCAAATTAAAACTGAATTCTTCAAACAACTGATAGCTCTCTCACAAATTTCGAAAATAGCTGAACATGACCTCGCAGCTCATTCATGAGAACTAATGTTGTGGACGCACGAACCCATTCAATCTTTTGAACGTTGGTTCGTTCTTACGTGCAAATGTTAACTTCTGTTAACATTTACGTTACTCGTATATAAACGAATATACCTATAGTCCTAGCATCAACCCTCGTAAAAGTTATCAAGGCTAAGTGTATCCCTATTTAACTTACGAGTAGCTTAAATGTCACCATGTTAATTGACCCCCTTAAGTGTACATTTACTAACTTCAGATAAGATTCAGGTAAGTTCGATGAGTATAATGTGAGTAAATACGCTGTTTTATTCATTATTATTAGTGTCTCAAGCAACAATCAAAACCTGAGTAAGAAAGATATTAAGCAAGTGAAGTCACGCTTTATGTGGATAGGTACATTCACATTTGTATGGTCAGTACAGTATTAAAAAAATATCATACAAATGTTGTAAATATAAAAGATTTAAATACCAAAGTTGAGACATGAGACATACATGAGACTAATAGTGCCTGAGGTAGCAAACTCATAAATAGCAAATTCGTAACAAATTATTTCATATATTTCCATCAATATGTCTAGCCACACCGCCCACTTCAACTAGAGGTGACCGACGAGAGCTTTCCGCACCATCGATTCATTCAGTAAACAAAGCTTATATAAAAACATTACTAATTTGAAAATCTAAATTCAATAAAGGAATTCCCGTAGGAGGCGGGTATTATTACCGCCCGATCATTCAATCACGAAGTCAATGCTCAATCAATATTTAATCAGTTAGAAAGCAATTCACCCGCGACTTCACGTGGCCAAAGGTGAGAAAACATAGCTTATATAGAGCTAGTGTAAACTTTGTGAGTCACAGTGCAGGAGCAGAGCTGGTCACTGGAGCACTAGAAGCCATAATTCATTCCACTCGTATTATATATATTAGCTACGATTAACCTAGTTGCTTGCACATAAAGTCTTCAGTTAATCTCCCATTTTGTTTGCGGAAGGGAATACGAGATCGTTACTTCGATCTGTAGCAGACACCACCGGCGAGGTACGATTTGGGAGCATAATCAAAGAAATTATTCATCATAAACATCGGTCGAACAAACGAGAGTGAATCACGAGGTCGATAAATATAAACAAACGGTAAATTCATTGGGAAAGCTGATAACATTTGACGTTTATCAATGCCTCCTGATTTAAATGTTCCTAACACATTGTATGTTTCGGTGCTTTTTAACGAAGCAACGCTCGAAGAACGAAAGATCAAAGATATCATGTGTTTATTTTCTACGACAACCCTAATCTGTCAGTGATTTAGGAGTCATTTATTGTTTAAATTAGCTGCAACCTTCCCACGGCTGTTGTGATTAAGCTTGTGAAGGTGAAGTCTATTGGATGGGAGCAAGGTCTCGTAAAGAACTGCATTAACCTACATCTTGTTCCAATTAGTCTGGTTAAAACTCGGTTATTTACGATTTTAAAGGCTAAACGTGTTTACTCTTGTTATATTAAAAACAGAGTGTATACGTTTATCATTTTTGTTGTGCTTACTGACCTGTTCAGCGGGAAATTTATCGGAGTTTGATCCTGAAACGTCTATTACTTCTAATTCAACGGGAGTACCATTTATTTGCACTGTCTGTCTGTATAGGAGATCTGCAACAAAAATAAATTGATTATTATTAGTATACCACTTCCGTCGATTATCGAATCAATTTGTCGAAGATATGATAATGTTTATTTATTACCTGTGTTAGAATGATATTCCCCGATATACCGCCTCGTTAAATATCTCACGATAAGCGCTGAAACAAAACAAAGTATTATCAAAACTTTTGAAAAACTATATCCTGATCTAGAATCACAGATCATTAAACCTATATAGATAAGAACCAAATTGTGGGCGAAATATTTATTTAGTTCTAGTACCTATATCTGCCCGTCTGTTTAATTTTAGCATTCATTAGAATGTTTAATTTTTCACTTGCAATATATATGTCGACAGAAAATCTAATTTGTTTTAAAATTTATCTTAAATGTTACAATTTCTTTTTCTTAATTTATGATGTGATGCAGACATGATGTTTTGTCAAACAGTCTTGATAATTTCACGATGAATCTTTCCAGATCACGTCCATCTGTTGACCGACTTAGAAGTTGAAGAACACATTCACTTATAGTAGAGATTGATTGGTGTGTTGTTAAAGAAAACACACTACACATTCGTATTACATCACCAGTTGTTTGAATGGGTCATTGGAGCGCGCCTTGCATGTTTATGTAATACGGAGTGGGTCAGGTTCTGTTAGATTGAGCTAAGCTTTAGAATTACTAATAATTTATAGCTACGTTATAAACCATAGATTTATGCCTTTCATTCAAATATAAACATGAGAATGGATACATTTGAAGTATTCAATGATTATATAATATAGTAATACAAGATTCCGATTTTATTAACAATGCAGCTGGCTTTACAGCGCGTTCACTATTTACCCGTATAATAATAATAATAATGATCAGGGGACAATCTTTACGCAAATCGATCTAATCCCAAAGTAAGCTCTAAAGGCTTGTGTTATGGGTACGACGACGATATACATACTTATATAGATAAATAAATACTTAACTAAACATCCAAGACTCAGGACAAACATTCGTGCTCATCACACAAATATTTGCGCTTACCGGGGATCGAACCCGGGACCGCTAGCTTCGGAGGCAGGGACACTACCAACTAGGCTAACCGCGTCGGCAGATCGTCGTCGTCGCCTTATGGTCTATAAATTCCTTTCATATCTTTATAAGCCTCTAATATACCTACCTGAGTGACCCAAAATCAAACTATCATGGCATGCATTCGGATATCTGGATCACAAGATGGAATAAACGTAAACACATGGGATATAGAATGATTTTCACATGACACATTCTTATACTCGCTTTAAGACCTCAACAAGCGGTTTTTTGATAGGTGTCTCTTGGTCTTACAGGCAGGTGGCTTGCTTAGTGCCTAGAGCCTAGTGCGTCAGGTGACTATTGATGGCGCCAAGCGCGCAGTGCGCCCGGTGCTGAAAAATCTAGAACGTATGTTTTTCGTTAGGCTCTAGGCGCTAAGCAAGCCACCTGCCTGTGCGCCCTTAGCCTAAGCTTTCTTAGCGCCTAGAGCCTTGGCTATAAAGCTTCTAGATTTCACGGCACCGGCCGCCCTGCGCGTTTGGCGCCTTCAATAGTCACCTGACTTGCTAGGCTCTAGGCAAAAAAAAAGCCACCTGCCTGAGAGGCCACGAGATACCTAACCGTGAAACATGGATAATTTTAAATAAATTTTGAAAATTTACCTGATTTGCCAACTCGAGAGCTGCCGAGCACAGCGACGCGCACGCGCGGCAGGCTGGCGCGTTCGTCTCTCATTATTTTGAATGGAGAAATAACTGAAACAAAGAAACGCTCATAATTTTCGTACACTCAAGGCTGGTTAAATAACACATTATTTAGTGAGTTACGCAGATTATAATAATTTTATGCCGCTTGTGAGAATTTGACACCGTTCCAAAAGCTAAATCAGTATTAAGATAATCACGACTTTACCGAGACTACCCTAATTGCCGCATTTGGCTTTCATTCATTGCGTTCATTAGGCGCAATTTGAGAATAAAATCTGTCCTAAACTAAAGACGCAGCGAAAGTACGTCAGCATCGTACAAAAAACGACGCTAAATAATGCTGAAGTGATAAACGGCTTTGAATATAAGTATTATATTATAATGTAGCGTATTTTGGTATAATGTGAAAGGTTAATTCCCGTCTGAAACTTTCATTTATGCTTCCGTGGGATTTGAGACTAGAATAGTGTTTTTGCAGTTTTGGCATTTTAATGATTAATTAAAAGAAACCCATCAGCTAAATAAGTCAAAAGAGATTGGTTCCTGCAACTATAATTTCTAGGTACTTTTAGGTAGTTAGCATAATTTTAATAAACTAACCCACGTGACTCAACCAGCCAATGAAGACATACCTAAAATGAAATCTAACACAGGTAATAAATAAAAATTGACTGGATTAGCCGAGTCACGTGGGTTAGTTTGTTTACATTTTGCTAACTACCTAAACGAATAGAGTATAAGAATATTGTCTATGTCTTAAACAGCGTCAGAGAACAAATCGCAAAACAAAACGGGATGTTTTCTATATTTACTGCGTGAATGCGACCGTCGTCTGCGTCAGTCGCCAGCGCACCGCGCTCCGCGAATAGTTGAATAACCCTAAGATTTATGAATAACATACACGGAGGCGGACCGTCTGACAACAATGCTGACACTGACCACCCAGCGCTCGATAGAGCAGGTGCATTTGTTTTAATTTGAAAATTGTTTATTTTAGGACACGATTTTTTTATTTAAACAATTCATAGGACCTTCAGAAATGAGATTATATTGATGTCTTATTCTTATTTACTATTAACTGCAGAAATATTTACCATCCCACTGTCTCCATTAGGTTGTCATCTTCCAAACAATATCGCAGAACTATAAAAGTTTCCTGAATTGCGCGATTCTGCGTCGACAGTGTCGCAAACATGCGGAAATATATACCTAATGCTGTCACATAAATACTAAACCGGGCTACAAAAAGATTTTACTGTGGCTAAATTTCATATTAAAAACTCTTAGCAGATTACGATGGGCTTTTATACAATTATGAAATGTAATAAACAGCTTTGGAGGTATACATACATACGACAATTAATTGAAAATTGATTGTAACAGAATTATACACCTAGTTTTCTTGCGGAAAGTCATAAATTTTGTCAAATGCGTTTTTCCTTGATTTTTATCAGTGATGAAGTGAAAGATATATAATGATCATTGAAAAATCATTCGCACTGGAATAAGTGATAAAGAGCCGGTCGCGACACCGAGACGCCAACCAAATTATTTACGTTAGGCGCCTAAATTAATAAAATTAATCTATCAATGCGGTACGGTTGAGAGCTGCCAAAAAACACGTTTTTCTTCGGTGTAGTGTGAAGTTTTCTAAAATAAATATAGTTTTTTTTTTTCTTGTGAAGCAAACTGGTTCTATATTTGATATTGCTTAATTGCGAATTATTTTGCTACGATATGACGGTAGCTCTTATTAACTTGACAGTAAAGACGGTCGTATCGTTATAAATCACTAGCAAACCCGGCGAACTCCGTTTCGCCACCAGATGGCTTCGTTTTATGTAACATTTCGTTTGGTGTAGCTATGTATCAGAGATGGCGCTGTATGTGAAAAAAGATTTTCCCGCTTTTCTGTTGAAATTTTTCCTGAATTTTCTTTGCTATAAACCTCACGGAGCCCGAGACCTTTCCAACGAATGCAAAACCGTGGAAATCGGTTCGTGCGTTCTGGAGTTATAGCGTCAGGAAGGAAAACCCGACTTATTTTTATATAGTAGATTACGTGATATCGCTTAAGCAATGTCGAATAGAGGCCTTGGATGGTCATGCAGCTGGATGTGGATGGGGTTGATGATTTTTTGATTTTTTGTTCCTTTCCTATCTTTCATGCACACGTGATGAGCAGCGTTATGTATTGCTGCTCGCTTGATTAAAATGATGAGCAAGCTTGACGTGTGTACACTGTCCGCACATATTCCAGTTGTTTCATAACTAACTCGCAAACAATATACCTAACTCGTCTAACATTCTGCTATATTTGCCATGCTCTATGTGTATAAATTAATCTGCCTAAATATTTGAACTATCTGCCGCAATGTAGCTATTATAAACATACTTATGTAATTACTTCAATCCCTAAATTATTATGTGCAGATAGCTCTCTATTGTTCAGTGCGCAGCAGGTTGCGTGAGGAGCGGCGTAATCCCACCGTTACGTGATGCCTCCCGTCTGTGACCGACAGGAAAGCGGTTACAGTTCTTGTGGCTTTAGGATTTGGTTATGAACGGTAGCCCTAGTCTAGTTGTTTGTTGCAGACGTAGAGAATAGTTAAAATTGAGTACCACCTATCTTAACTCATTTACGTATATAAGTTAAAATAGTTACAAGTTTGTATCCGTATCCTTAAATGTTGTCGTTAGGAAAATGGGCAGTACAAACTGTTGCATTATGCAAATTGCATTCTTATGAAATGCTTTAGATAAAAATGATTGTAATGCAAACAGATTACCATATCAAGATATTATGTGTCATTTAACCAAATCAAGGTAAATTTAAGGACCAAAATTCTTTAATGAATCCCATGCTTATCGCGGAAAATATTCGTTTAAACCAAGGTCGTAGTATTAAGCTCTCTGTATAGGTAATAAGTACTTTTTTAAAACGAAATCAGGATATTCGATTATGACATCAAAGTCGTGAAGGTTGTATGAACTTGGAGATTTAGGCAAGGCACAGGTCAAAGACATTCAACGCCGCGAGGACAATGAGCTCATTATTTGTATTATTTGTTATTTACAGAAAAAAAAACGGTCTGGTGCGAGTCTGACTCGCGCGCCGATGGTTCCGTACTTACCTATGAAAAAGAAACAGTACCTTGTACGTACGGAAGTTTGGAAGTTATTTAAGAAAATAGGCGAAAATTTACCATTCCCCCCATTATTCCGAAACTACTGGAACTAAAATTTTGAAAAAAAATACAAAAAATAGTTCTTTAGCTATAAATTACAGAAAAACCTATAAGAAGTCTATGGTATTTAAAGTAACATAAGAAATTTCAGATAATCATGCACGGAACGGAACCCTCTCCACGCGAGCTTAACTCGCACTAGTCCGGTTTTTCCTTTTGAGGTAAGGAACCTTAAAAACGTCAACAGTCTCCGTCTTACTAGGATATTTACTTTATGTTTGATGGGCGGCCTTCATCCAATCCTGACACTTAGTTAGAGGCCGCGGCCTTCGGTCCCACTAGGCGCGTTAAGAGCGTTCCCACGGGGGTTGAAACTTGAAGGCTGGAGAGGCAAGGGCGCTTCGACGCGTCATGCTGAGGTGGCGACATCGGACAAGGTCAAGATTGGCACAAGAGCCCTCGGCCTTCGTGCAGCCGAGAATAACTACCTGATTGGATTAATCCCTGGTATCCGTAAAATTGCGTTGGCGTGCCTAAGATGCATCAATTAGGTACTACAGGAAAAAGGAGACTTGTGCTTGGGTAAACCGTGGAGTTTTTTAAACATTTTCTTTGAATGATGATTGACATTGAGAACTTTGCGTGCGCACTGGGCCGTTCTCCCCACGGTCCCAGTCCCTCTCATAATGATCGAAGCTCTATGTCCAGCAGTGTAAGAAAAATATGTAATTTGATGAAGACATTACATTACAGTGCATCTATTTTCTTAATGTCTCTCGGCAAACATCGCATTTCCTAATACAAACGACTAGTAACTGATAGAAATCCGACGCGTCAGTCGTTTGTCGAGAGACATTAAAAAAATATATGCACTGTAAGAAATATTTTATATAGAAAATAAGAAATATTAATAATAAATATTTCACTCACATAAGCGGTTAATATTTAAAACGCAAAAAATCCTTTTCCGCCAATCATTATTTATACAAGAAAGTAATCAAGGCGTAAACCTACTAATCCAGTTCAAATAGCACAGTTGACGGCCCAAGTTATTTATTTATGTTTGCATGTGGCTCATCTTGTTTGCTACAATACGTGAAACCTTGGTATGTGGGTCTACTTCATCTGTGCCAAGCATAACGTTGAACACCGCTAAAATTTACGATCACTTTCTTTACATCTTAAGCTTTGCATAAAAACACGATTATATTGTGGGAGCGATTGAGCCATTTTATTGTTGGCATTTATTATGTTTCTCGGAAAAAAAATATGACGTTTGAAAAACAATATGCGGAGATGTTTGTACCTATTTAGAACTTCAAGGGTAACGAAGCTTTGTATGATGAGTATGAATATTCGTTTGTTACCGGAAGTGTTTCCTTACGTGTTAATGGGTACGCGAAGTCCACCGTCGTATTGTTTTGACAAATTGAGCTATTTCCGTCACTGAAAGTAGAATTCGTTAGGGCGTACAAGTCATTTCCTCATAAAACGCGTCGCGCCAACATAGCGTCTAAAAACAAGCGAAGATTGTCTTCCGTGTTACGTCACAGAATAACTTATAAAACCGAACATACATACATACATACACATCACGCCCGAAATCCCTAATGGGGTGGGCAGAGCCACAAGAGTACTTGTGGCCACGTTCGATTAATAAGTCCTAAGATAGTATGATGAACCGTATGGTGACAGGTGATCAGCCCATCGCCCATACAGATAGTCCACCATGTTGGAGAGGACCCGTCCCTTAGTCGACTTTTACGACATGCCAGGATGATAAGCATCTGCACGCATTCTATGCTATTTCTTCACTCCCAGTGCAGCAGAGGAGTGGGAGCAGCAAAACCGAACACCTGGTCAAAATTATGAATTCACATATCATTGTGATTTATGTGTTGTGAAGAACGCTATCACCACGATGTACGCGAACTAGATACCTCAAAACTCCTTTTAAAAGTTCTTTCAACCGAATTCAAACGCCTATCAGACTTATTGATTTGTATCCGGCTTCAAATTGTATTGTAATATCACCTGAGTAATTTAGATATTCCTTAAAAAATTAATAATACAGGCCAAAGCTTTTGAAATGCGCTTACATAAAGAATTCAATTCAAAAAATGTCATCAGGAGACACTTTGCAGATAAATTCCATTTATATTAATTTGTGAGACGGCTGCTACCTTAATAATTATGTTTTGTCAAAGCCTTTTACGGAATAAACTTTATTCGCGACAATTTGTTTTTTGTCACTCAAGTGAGCCCGGTTTTGTTAATAAATAACCTTTTTACTCCGCTTTGTCTAAAGTTGTTTGTTGGAACGGTAATGAGGGCAGTGACTTCAGGAGTCGTCGTTCGGAAAAGTGTGTTAACTTTTTCAAAATGCTAATGCTTTGACCCTTAATAAATGTTTATTAAGATCATTGACTTCCCTTTCCCCCTCAACCAAATTTTTCCATTAAGAACGAAAACCATCCGAACTTGTTATTATCAAGAAGCAAAACCTTAACTCCATTAAAACAGGTTTTTTCAATGTTACTAATTTTTTAACGTTTGTTTTTAATTTCATTTTCAGATACCTTACTGTTCTTTATTGTTGTGATAAACGGAAATTAAAATATTTTCTTCCCTCTCATTAGTTCAATAACCTGCCTGTATCCTATAAAATATGATTCCTTAAAATATGGCATCTTACTTTTTATGCTTTCAATTTAATATACTTAGATACTCAATGGGAGTGCTTCTCGAAAAAATATTGCTCATATTTGGTTCAACGTTTTAAGAGACAATAATCTCGTTATATTTAGGCACATGTACCAAAGGCTCAGGTTAAAAATAATACGGTTAATGTGTGAGTAATTCGCGTTGTATTCTGGCAAAGAATTAAGTTATTGTTCCTGTTGTCGGCCAATTGGATCTACATTGAGTTACGTACGTTTTTAGTTCAGTAAGAATCTTTCGCGATTGCGATGACATATTTTATCCAAGTCTGCTTTATTTGTGGCTACAGGGTTTATAGCGTACTAAAATGGGTCAGACTTTCCCTAAGGCTTTTAGCGACAAATTTGTGTACAGCGTTCGGTCCGCTCATGCTCTAGTTAGCTCTGATAGCTTCTTTTATTACTTAAACAATAGAAATATCTTCTTACAAACCATATTTTCTGTTATATTTTTCCATAAAAATCAAATTACTACCTCTACAATTCTACATATTTAAAAGGAATAACACGAGGCTAATATAACATTTGCATTCGTATTAACAAGTCTTATGCTCACTAATACTTGTCACTCCGCATTGTCCCGCTCTATAAAATTATAGACATGTCTCGCCATGTCTGTCTGTCTGTTAGCTAAATCTATTTCGGAGCTGGTTCGTACAATCATGTCATATTGCTGTTATGTAATCATTCATGTTTATTGAAAATAAATAATGGTAAAAAATCTGTAGCAAATTCAATTTAAGTAGATCTATCTATCCTTTGGATTAGATTGTGAGACTCATTGAGATGCCCTTCTTGTAAGGAATATATTTAGATAAGAATTTTCGTTATATAAAATATTCAAAGAAATCTAAAAAGCACATTATTTTTACATTTAAGTAAGTTTTATTTAAAATTATTATTGTCATTGAGTTTAATGGTGGTGATGAAGAACAATTTAGCCGATAACTACTGACAAGCGCATTAGGGAAACTGTTCTCTTCTATGGCTCACACGTATACCTTTATTAATGTGTACTAGCGTAATGATGTTGCAACTATGATCCCAAAACAACTCGTACTTGACCTAATATCTCATTAGTTTATTAATCTTGGCCCAGCAGAAGTTTACAAGTGTAGGTAATCACCGCTTGCAAAACCTTTGTTATGTACCGGCATTCTGTTTAAAATCCCTATCGTGTATTTAAAAAAAAATGGTCTTTGATACGCTCGTAAAGCAGCTGTATTGAATTTGTTTACTTTAAAAACAGGGCCTGAACTTCTGTTGTTTTGCACAGAGTTTCAATTGTTTTGCCAAAACGTTTACAAACTGTTTCTAAGAAGAGAAACTTTTCGGTTCATAAATACAATAACGAAGCTGCTGTCGTTATGGCCCTGATTGAAATATGTTTTTTCATTGTAATACCTGGCACTCTTATGCAACTTAACCATCTATCAATATCAGTATTTTAGGTAAACTTGACCTAGTTTACTAACAATATTTTGAGAGCCGCCGTCGGGTTGAGTCATGAGGTTAAACTGAATATAAAATTAGGCTAATTGGGGTCCTCGGTGCGTATTCCTGAAGCACATTAATTATTTTGTCGTCCTCCCGTGTGCACAATGGACGTACGCCGCATATATCACTTGATCAATACGTGGAACTGGCATAGTGCAGTCTACAACTTGTACTCTTTCAAATTAATTGCCCACGTAGCCTTCATTAACACTGGTTGCACAAACAGAAAAAAAACAAAAAATATCTGCATCCTATACAACACGTCACGTCACGTCACGTGCGTCTCTCTCATACTAGTGCCGACGAAAGAGATAGTCATAGAGATAAACGGGTTTAACTTATCTTTGTGTCTTGCATGTTAGGGCCGCTGGCAGCTTGTTTACTCGTTGCCTATCACACTTTATAACGACTGTTTCCCAAATACAATGATGAATTCATAGATACATACATACATACATAGCATCACGCCCGAAATCCCTAATGGGGTGGGCAGAGCCACAAGACTACTTGTGGCCACGTTCGATTTGTTAGTCCTAAGATGGTATGATGAACCGTATGGTGACAGGTGATCAGCCCATCGCCCGTACAGATAGTCCACCATGTTGGAGAGGACCCGTCCCTTAGTCGACTTTTACGACATGCCAGGATGATAAGCATCTGCACGCATTCTATGCTATTTCTTCACTCCCAGTGCAGCAGAGGAGCATGATGAATTCATAAGGCGGATTATTTTCACTGCTTGTTTGTTTTACCAAGACGTTGTGGTATGATATTTATATTATACCTACTACAAGAAGATAAATGAAATGGCTATTTGTTTTTTAGGGTTCCGTACCCAAAGGGTAAAAACGGTGGGACCCAATTACTAAGGCTCCGCTGTCCGTCTGTCCGTGTGTCCGTCTGTCCGTCTGTCCGTCTGTCCGTCTGTCGGTCTGTCCGTATGTCTCCAGGCTGTATCTCATGAACCGTGATAGTTAGACAGTTGAAATTTTCACAGATGATGTATTTCTGTTGCTGCTATAACAACAAATACTAAAAAATAGAATAAAATAAATATTTAAGGGGGCTCCCATACAACAAACGTGATTTTTTTGCTCATTTTTGCTTGATATTGATAACAACAACAGGTAGACGCTTGAAATATTCTCAGAATATTTAGATATAGGTGTAGGTATTAACTTCAAAAATAATTAAATAATTTAAAATAAAATAAATATTTAAGGGGGGCTCCCATACAAAGAACGTGTTTATTTTTTGCTTGATTATAATGGTACGGAACCCTTCGTGCGCGAGTCCGACTCGCACTAGGCCGGTTTTTTTTAATTATGGTATTTAAAACTAGAACCTAACTGTCGACGTAAAATTGTTTTTTTTTTTTTCTCTTAGTATGATGCACCCTTAGAACTCTTATATATAGCCTATAAACACTCGCACGTTATTCGCGAATCATATGATACCCTATTTAACCCTTCCCTATTAATATAGATCCAGTAGTTCAGGAGCTAAAGTGGAACTTCCGATTTTTGGTCATATCCATACATACAATACACCGTTAAACTCTATATCCTCCTTTTGGTTGCGCGCAGACTGTAAAAATAATAATTGCATTTATGTTCTTGCAGTGTAAACATTATCATTAAATGGGCAAAGTCCACGTTTGAATGAAAATTTTATAGCTCAATAATATTGCGTTTAATAGGTATTCATATTAGGTATTATAAATTTGTACATTTGTTTATTATTTCCAGACAGACAGTTTCGAGTGGCATGATACACGATCGGTAGCAGAGTGCAGATAATAAAATCCATTGCGAAATTTTCCGATGGAAGTATAAAAATGTTTCACTTACACTAGTTTTGATATTATCGAGTCTTCAACTTCCATTTGATTATTTTTTATCGAATCTCGAATTAAAAAGTAAAAGTAACTCAAGCCAAGGGTTTAAAGCCACGTAGTACGTACAGGCATAACTCGTCGTTCTTCTGCTTTTGCACGAACAGATAACCTGGCAACCGGGTTCTTGGTAATTAAAGTTTTTATGTTACTAATGATTATATGACAGGATTAATGGAACAGAATTCGAGCTCCATAATAAATCTGAGAAGAGACGTTTTTTTTTCTTTTTATAAATTCAGATAACCAAATGGACCCCAAACTATATCACATAACATGTTTTAATTCTTGGTTATTCAAATAATACACAAAGATTTTTCAGAAAAGGCTTGGAATAACAGTGCGCTGCATTGAACTTGGCACTTGGGACTAGGATCGCCCGATTCATGCCAACCTACGCCGAGTGCGTCGCATTCGTTGGGTAGGATCTGATTCGCCGCCTAAATTAATATGAGTGCATCTGTATGCAGTCGTTAATGATCGCGCGTCACGCCTCATAGTTGGCAATATCAGGCGCCTCATTCGGGAACTCTAAGTGATTCTGTCGCGACGCGTAAGCCAGATTTCTCATCTCGCTCTTACGCATTACGCCTCGTGCGGAAGAGTGAGATGAGAAATCAGGCTTACGAGTCGCTACAGAATCACTTAGCGTTCCCGAATAGAGGCGCAGGATCAATAGTAATCTTCTCTGTATCATCAGCAAGCAATAGGTACCTACTACCTTCGCACCGCAGCTAGTGTTTCCATTTCTCAAATATTGTTCAGTCAGTCAAGCTTCACTCAACCATAAAGTAAACATTTCAAAAATGCTATGCTGTTCATTATCATATCAAATCAAGGCCCTGTCTAAAGTTATGAGTATATTGCAAGGTTGTTCTATCACAGCACCTTTATTCTAATTCAGCTGAACTAATCTAACATGAAGCGAATAATTCTTAGTTTATAATTTACACTTCGTTAATATCGACGATTGAAACCACGAGGAATAACCTCATCACATGTGCGGGCGTTTGTTTTACCGAATTAATGGTCTACCATGAGTTTATGCAAACCGTTTTCGTAATAGAAAACTAACGCTCGGTCCCTTTTACTTGTATCGGCAACAACCAGTATTTGTGGTAGATTTCGATAACGAGAACGGTTTGCATAAACTCATGGTAATGGTACTGGCCAGTTCTAAATTCTGCAAAATTAATACAATGTACTATTACGAATGATCTTCGAAAATGTTGACTATTTGTTCTTACGTGTCGTGGAGTGAAGTTATTAGAGCGGTCTCGACGTCAGCCGGATGATTGTCCCATGTTTTGCTGTATCGCTATCTATCGAAAGCTGACTGCTAACCATTAATTACCGACCATGGATATGAATAACCATTGCATGACCAAATTTGGTGCCACGGATTGAATGGACACAAGCAAGATAGGCTACAGCCCAATGTTTAATTACCATTTTGCTTTGTGACACGTAATTATATTTATTACTTATTTAGATTAAAAATAATGGCCGCATTAAGTTTAGGAACGAGTTCAAACATCCGACAAGAAGCGAGTGTATATGTCTAAGCGTCCTAGACGACACAACGCCGTAGCACATTGCCCTTACCGCTCCCTAACTATTTTTTTGCAACGGAAAATTACGCTCGCAGCTTGTACACAAAATATTCCATTCGGAGAGTTTACCTACTGAGCGGATACAGCCGCGTTCGTAATGAAAATGGATGAGTCCTCGGACTTCCCTGTCGGAGTCTGGTAAAGCTGGTAAGCGCGTAATTGTAATTTGTCGACGTGTCCAGCCGCCGGGAATGACCGTAGCAAAGTGCTTGTTGCCTGCCGACCACAGACTGAATAATTTGGCCGTTGTTACCTCGCAGTGCCTTAATTTAAAATAGTATTTATCGTTGCTGTAATGAATGTACCTACGTTTAATTTCCGCCATTTAATTAACCTCTGCCTGTGGAAGTCACTGACATCTTAGAAGGTGTCATTACTCCGAATTGGAAATGGGCGGAGCATTAAGAAGCTAAGGCATTCGGCACATTAGAGAAAGACAGTTAAGGGACAAAAGGGCAGCCTTTTACTGCCACTTTAGATGAGCTTGATCGGGTTGCCGGAAGTAAAAGCAAATATCTGAGACATTGGACGATAAGGGTTTAGTCAGGCTTTGCAAACAAAGTATATCTTTGTATCTTCGTTGGTTTATACTCAATTTAGTGTAGGTAGCAGTACCTACAAAAATAAAGGGCTGTGACATACAGACAGACAGACAATGAAGTCTCACTATAAGGGTTCTTTTTTACAGTTTAGGTACGGAACCCTAAAAAAAAATTTTATGCTTCCTATACAATTTACGATTGTTGTCACCGAGGTGTCACCTCATTTGACTGATAAACGTTTGGTCGACTGTTACGTTCGGCCAAATTTTCATTTTGCGGAATGTTATTTTCTATATATATACATATATATATCAAGTAGTTAAGGTTAGGTAAGATTTGTGTCTAAATTTGGCGAAATTAAATTTTGCCCAAACATTTTTCGGTATTTTTATAACAAAGCTATCAATAGGTCTGTATAAATCACATGATGGATATTCAAGAATAACTGGGTTTAAAAAAACTGCGCCTACGACTTTTTACCAAAGTGATAAATTCCTCGCATTCTGGCGAGATGACGTACCGAGTGTTATTGAGAACTCACTACAGTTGATGCGAATTTCCGTCATGTTTTTTCGAAGACTACGTCTGTTTGGGCTCTAAGTACGCTGCGACAATATGAACGAATAAATTCTGTACCTATTTTTAGGGATATTCTGTAATCTTCAAAGCTCAAGAGCATAAGTAATTAGGAGCTAGAGAAACTACAGTATAGTCACACAAACAAGTTAATTCATTGCTCATTGTTGCTTTTTAGCCCGACTGCGCGAAGCCAAATGGAACCCTCCAGTCTTGTTTAACACTTTACCTATGTATGTGATTAAATATCGAATGTTCCACTGTAGCTTCTAAACTATACTGGACTGATTTTAATTAACGGATTTTAGAATTTTCGAAGCTAAGTACTTATAGCAAAAAGGAATTTGAAAAATGCATAGCAACATATCTGCATTACATAAATGATGAAATGAATGAATAAACATATCAAATTGAGCGACTTGGAAAGCAAGCTTTGTAAATACAGGTTTAACTCAAACTTCACGAACTGTAAATATTTTAGAAAGCGTCTGATGGATATTAAACTTTAGTTGCTTGTGCGTTTTATAACACCCCTATAATATAAAATCATACATATCATTATCGTATATCTATCTAACCATCTATGATAAGCCTCTTGGCTTTTGTCCTTTTTTTTGCGGAAGTCGCCTTAAGAGGTTGGCGCCATGGTCGCGCCTCCATGCACCAGCATAACTCTGATAGCAGTCAAAACTGCAAGTTTTTATTTTAAATAGTGATATGGCTGTTCATTATGCTTTAAACTTATACATATACATACATATTATCACGCCCGAAATCCTTAATCGGGTGGGCAGAGCCACAGGACTACTTGTGGCCACGTTCGATTAATTAGTCCTAAGATGGTATGATGAACCGTATGGTGACAGGTGATCAGCCCATCGCCCATACAGATAGTCCACCATGTTGGAGAGGACCCGTCCCTTAGTCGACTTTTACGACATGCCAGGATGATAAGCATCTGCACGCATTCTATGCTATTTCTTCACTCCCAGTGCAGCAGAGGAGTAAACTTATTAATTCTGTTAATATGCGCCTATATCAGAAATTATCGAATCAATACATTTTGGCAATGGCTTGTTACAATTTAACATTCAATGGTGGAATTGCCCAAGAGTTGCCATACAAACTTATTATTATTTTTCGCTCGTGTGGTCACTTAGGGGTCACTGAAAATCAGTGCCGAGGCTCGCCACGGCATAACGCTGAGCACCCTCTTTGGCACCGGTCGGCACAGCTTAATGTTTATTGTTTCTTTTGTTTTTTGCTGTCCTTGCTATCTGTCTGTGTCAAATTGTGTTGAATAAATGTCTTTTATTTTATTATTATTCCTCTTTATTGCAAATTTATATCAATCTTTAATCCAGCAATTTACTAGCTATGCCACTTTTTAAAACTTGCTTTAACCAATACCTTGTTATAATCAAGGACTCTTCTGAATTTAAGGTATCTAAATACTTGGATACTACTGCATAGGTACTTACATGCCATACTTCCACATAGATTATAGGTACCGAATCCATTTTGTACATGAGAGAAATATGGCGCCCGTTATAAGGGCATTGTCTACCTACTTATTTTATAATTTTGTTTAGTTTTCTTAAAGCTTTCATATAACATGTAGACCTCTCTGTCAGTTTGCATTGGGCACAGTGTTGCCAATGCTACGGCAATTACCGTGTTCTACGGCTTTCAGTCCGAAAAATCACAAAATCCACGGCCTACGGCTGCAACCCTGGGGCCGTAGCAGATTCTACGGTTTTTCGCAAATTTACGATCGTTGATTTATTTATTTATAACAAACTAGCAAACCCGGCGACCTCCGTTTCGCCACCAGATGGCTTCGTTTTATGTAACATTTCGTTTGGTGTAGCTATGTATCAGAGATGGCGCTGTATGTGAAAAAAGATTTTCCCGCTTTTCTGTTGAAATTTTTCCTGAATTCTCTTTGCTATAAACCTCACGGAGCCTGAGACCTTTCCAACTAATGCAAAACCGTGGAAATCGGTTCGTGCGTTCTGGAGTTATAGCGTCAGGAAGGAAAACCCGACTTATTTTTATATAGTAGATATCCAAAAAGCACCGAAAACCCCGATATATGTTACCCCGGCGGCTCTACAGTACTAGGAAACCTGGCCGAGGTTAAGGGATGCAGCTATACGTGAGACAAATATGGCGATATCTCCATACGCGTCTCACGTGTAGCTGCATCCCTTAACGTCGGTCAACTTTCCTAGTAGTGTAATACCGGGTTAATAAATGCTAAAAACCAAAAACAGCGCCATTTGGCTAATGTTGAAAAGTGTTTCTTTTTTTAGGGAGAGACACGGCCCACCGTTGGTCTTTTTCCATATAAACACGGCTTTTTTATCTAATGTCTATGGCCCACTAAAAGTTTTCATTGGCAACACTGATTGGGCATTGGGATTAGTAATAAATATGACTTTCTAAGTTCCCAATTTATTGGGATTGTACAGCTTCATTTTAAACGCAGACCTCGAGCTTAATAATTTATTGTGTAATATATATTTATCTACACCCATATCATAAAACCTCCATTGGTTAATCAAAAACCTTAGGAAATGACCACCATTTTGACAACCAATTAGGAAAAACCAGTGCTGCGATAAAGAAATAACATGACTTCTTTATCGTTTTTAGTAAAGAAAAGAGATTAAATTTGGAATAGCTGTCAAAACTCAAGTGGTCTCTATTCTAGTATCCATAGATAATAAAACAGTTATTGATACGAAACGTCAATTCAGTATGTTTTTTTAATATAAACTGCACAATATTTGATCTCGAGTGACGTGAGAATAGAGACTTCATCCGTTTGTCTATGATTTAAAAAAAATATGGTCTTGACGGAAGATCGCCATGTTGGCGTTTTGCTGAACGAAAGTAGAATTGTTTTTGAATTGAATAGAATAAGTTGTTTGTAATTTACATTTTAGTTGAAAATATGAATAGAAAGTAGTCTTCTAGGAGTGTGTGTGATGTGAAAATGCGCCGGATATCGGAAATATGCAGCCGCGATTGCAACAAATAACTTGTTGCCAGAAAATATTGTTTCTGAACCCATCATGGAGGATTTATAATATGTGTGTAGATAAAGTTATGTATGCAACTCTGCATAATTAGGCCTTAAAACACACGTGCGATCTTATTATGAAACTCGCCTATCGGCTCGTTTCATGAAAACCGCACTAGTGTTTTAAGGCCTATCATTATGCAACCGTTGCATAAACTACTATTTCAACATTAAAATAAAATATGTTTTTATTTTGGATTTTATTAAATCGCAGACAGCGCCTGAATGTAATATGCCAAATGTGCACTTCAAAAAAAAAAACTAATATTGAAGACTAGGACTTAATCATTATAGTTTTTTTGGCGCTTCTCAGAATCAGTTAATGAACGATCTTGCGGCGTTTCTTCTCAGCCAAACCAGTTCATTAACAGTCTATGAGTGAAACCAAAAAAACATGTATGAAAATTTCCGAAGTCAATGATCAATGGAAAATACCCTCTGCCTTATGTTTATGCAAAACGTCGACGGTTTGATAGTGTAAGCAACAGCTAAGAGTTAAATGTACCTACTCGCAAATCTAAATAAAATCGCGTCAAGATCTTGCCGACTTCTTTTTGATTTTTGTCGCAAAGTTCAAAGAAACATCAAAATTCTGACTACATGATCAGCAAGTCTATACTATACTTATCTACTTAGAACCCGGTTGATACACGCGTCGAAAAACAAAATGTGTGTCTCCTATGGCCAAAATTAACGTAAAGTTGCTTCATACAGGCCAAAACAATGTCTGATGGCCTATATACGGATATAATTAAAACCAAAAATTCAGGCTTCAAGGTCCGTAACTGCCGGGAACAGGAGGGACTAATCTGAACCTGAACTTGTATGACCCCCCTTAATTCTTCGCATCATTCCAATATCAATCTTATTTAAATTTGTCTCCTGAATTACCTACATGCAATTCAAAAACCTAGTTGACACTCCGTATGAATGACATCGCCTTTGTCTTGCATTTTTATAGGTTAGGATATTTGCAAAAAGATACACAAGTATTGAGAAGAATCAAACTAAAAAGCTAACATTAAATACAACTTTGATTGAAAAAACGGATTAACCGATATTAAACTTGACATATCGAATGTATTTGACGTTAGCTGCAAAACATGTAATAATGAATGAAAGCTCACCTGATGGCGTGCACAATGGCAGACAGGAGGAAGGGCAGCCACAGGTCGGCAAATACCGACGACTCCACAAGCCAGCGAACGCTCAAACCGATCGACACTTCACACGAATGGTCCCGGCCTACACAATACTCTTCAGTCTTGATTAACAGCTTTTGAAAATGTAATAGAAATTCTAAAAGCTGTCAAAGCGCAAACGTCTGACGGGGCGCGAGCGGGCGACTGCGAGCGACTGGGCGCCGCGCAGCCGACCCGTCTATATATACGGCGGAGTAGTTTGCAGCGCCGCCCGCCCTCCGCGCGCTTTTTGTGCATACAAAAATACCGAAGGAATCTGAAGCCTAATTTTCGCTGTCACTGCCTTAATACCGACACAATGGGATCGTTGATCTCTCGGACGCCTGCAGACTTTCCTTGAAGTGGACTGCTCTGTAAACGCGAACAACTCTGTAAACATGGAAAGCCTTGAATTCAAGCGCATTCGACGTAGAATAACAGTTGAATAACATTTTTGATACTTCATAAATCATTGCGTTAGTTTAGGTTCGAAGCAAGTGCAGAGAGAAACGAGAAGCAATTACAATAAATCGAATTAAAAAGAAACCAGTTCAAGGATTCTACATTTGCAATCAACATGAGATTTCCTTCGATATTTATTGTTATTGGCTGACACGTGTGCTTCGATATACAGAGAGTAGTATTGGGCTTGTGCATTTGATACGAGGTAATACACGAATTAAATAGTCTGCTGGTACCTCAACTTTGTCGTTCTCTCAGCATTTTTTATTCACCATTAAAGACGTTTGTGCAGTAAAAGGTTTCAAAACCTTTTCCAGAATTGTAAACAATCCAATTCGTGATAATCATAATACAATTTGTATAGGCGCTTGTTCACTGCGACTGAGAATTTGAATCGGATTGCATGTCACGTCTGAATTGTCCGAGTCATTTTGGTGCATCATTTCCTTTAGAAGTGAGATGAGAGAAGCGATTGAGAAAGTATGTCTTGAAATTAAACTGTTATAACTCATAAGTAAACATTATAGTCTGGTTACACGACTTTTCCTTGTTGCAATTCTTATTTATCAGTCCAAGCTATACCTCAAATAAAAGGTCATAGTTGACGTTTTATCCATACAAATGAGAAAGTAACTCTGTCTGTCTGTCTATTACGTTTTCAAGGCGACCACTGAACCCATTTTGATGAAATTTAGTATAGAGATAGTTTGAACACTGGGAAAAAATAGGCTTGTTGTTTTAAAGACAACCAATCCTTAAAAGGGGCCGTAATTTGAGGGCAAAAATTCTAAATTAAAAAGTCAGTAACATGGAAATTCGTTATACATTTTAAAGATACGATAAAATTGCAGTGCCTTAGGGCTTATGTTGAAGCATGTTATAGTTTTAAGATCTCTTATACAACATAAGGCAATAAAGAATATGAAGACGAAGTTGCGGAAAAAAACTAGTAGATAATAAACCAAAATTAATGTGTACTATTTATTGACAACGACGACCTAGTTATTGAGGCCAAGAACGATGTGATTTCTTTTACTACCTTTGTATCGATTGATAGCGTCCTGGCCTATTAGAGCCGGTCTACACATAGCCAACCGTTGGTATGCCAATGACTTTTCAGTCAATCATTTCTTACAGTAATAAAATGTAGACTAAATGACTCATACAAGGATTTCTGTATTTAAACCCTATAAAAAAACCGCATAAGGTCAACTGGTGTCCCGATCAAAATATATAAGTGGTACATTAATAATTCCTGTCCTGTGTGGTGCTTTTTCTATTTCCGAATTATTCTTATTATCCTATTCCGTATGGGAATGTACTTTTATCTACACCCATATCATAAAACCACCATTATGACAACCTGTACTGTAATGTTATTACAGTATCGATTTTAGTATCGTAATGGTCATAACGATACAGATATGAGCTACAGGCCGGCGCGCTGCCGTCGCCGGAGCCGACCCCATCGTCGCCGTGTCGCCGTTTATAATATGTGTGTATAATGTTTAACGGTTGCATAATTTCGCCTTAAAACACACGTGCGATCTTATTATGAAACTCGCAAAGCTCGTTTCATAAAACCGCACTAGTGTTTTAAGGACTATCATTATGCAACCGTTGCATAAACTACTATTAGATGTGGCTGAAAATGGTACTTCGTTCATTCTATAGCCATAAAATAATATTGAACAAAACTGTACCAATAAAATTCATACATTACAATACTGCTATTTTAGATCAAAATGTGATCATAATTAGGTAGGTATATTATAATTATATTAGGTATATCTAAATCAAAGGGCATAATTGCCGGTATGCTTATTTCAGCGACACCTTTCAGATAATGTCGATGATCTTGTTTTAATTTTAAATATCCCTGTAGTAAACATCTCCATTCATAATGACACGGGATCATGCATGAGTCAACGCAGTGACTCCCGAATGTCCGCCTCAAGGTTTCCCAGAAGTGGCGGAAGCTCTTGCCACACTGTTTATCTTAAACTAGCCGTTTGTTGCAATGATCAGAATTATAAGTAGCATAATAGTAGTTTATGCAACGGTTGCATAATGATAGGCCTTAAAACACTAGTGCGGTTTTAGGAAAAACGAGCTTTTAGCGAGTTTCATAATAAGATCGCACGTGTGTTTTAAGGCCAAATTATGCAGAGTTGCATACATAACTTTATCTACACACATATTATAAATCATAATAACGCACGTTGAATAAGTTTTTTTTTGTAAACTCATCTTAAATGAAAATGTTCATACTACAGGAGTACTATCTGGTTGAAGTCTTTCTTAGAACTTATAAACTCTTTAAACAAATAATAAACAGGTAATGAGTTAATGAAAGTTTATTCTTAAAAGGTTTTAAACGTCGTGACTTTTATATGCACGTTTATGCGATAACATTTAACAAATTAATGTAATATAACAAAACAAAATATGATCAATTATATATTTTTTATTACTTTAATGAACTTTTCGCTATATTGTTTTCAACCTCTGAACAATTTATAACTCCGTAGCGTCAAGTTAAACCTTGGTAAGTGATTTAAAATATTTTCCTTTAATTTTACCTTTATACTAGTTATTCTGAATGGAAAAATAGTCACCATCCCGGAGATTGGATCTAAAAATAATCGTCACAGGCTGCACCGAGTAGGCGCGCCCACGCCGCGCTCGCGCCGCTAGCGTTAACTAATGAAAATCTAGAGCCCGTGTGGTTGTTTGCAAACTAAAAACTACTGCATTGCCCTTCAAAATGACCGGCTTATTTAAAAATTAAATGTTGCAAATTCAAAAGATCAAATTCGGAATCGAGTTAAGAAATTTTGTAACATGCTACTGGGCGTCTATTCGGGAACGTTTAATTGATACTGCAGCGACCCGCGAGCGAGACTCGCATCTCGAGCTCTTACGCATTACGCGTCGTGCGGAAGAGTGGGGTGAGAAATCTCGCTCGTGAGTCGCTACATCATCACTTAGCGTTCCCGAATAGAGGCGATGGGCGTCTATTCAGTGATATTTGATTTACTATATCGTGACGACATTGCCAATACCCCGAATGTGAACGTTGAACACGTACGAAACAATGACACATTTGCGGTTTTGGCATTTTAGTGACAGTATTAAAGTACGATCGAATAGAGCCCAGGCTGTTCCCCCCTCGGCCCATTTTCGTAGCGCCAAGCCTTCGTGGTCGTAGGTGCGTAGCACTGTAGCGCGTAGCTCGTAGGCGGTGTTGAGTCTACGTTTAATCTTGTGACCTTTAACAAATAAACTGTACCAAATACAACCGTATTTCTTTATGTAAATTTTGATCTTTAGTGTAATTTGTACATCCATAAAACATTTCAACTAAAGTATCTCCCACCAGACTTAATGAACTTGTGCTTTTACTTTTTAAATAAATAAGTGGCATTTACCATCTTTTTTCCAGGTTGAAAAGAATCCTAAGCGCTATATTTCAGGCCCAAACATTCACTTATTTTTATCCAAATTCGTTAAATACATACATAGCATCACGCCCGAAATCCCTAATGGGGTGGGCAGAGCCACAAGACTACTTGTAGCCACGTTCGATTAATTAGTCCTAAGATGGTATGATGAACGGTATGGTGACAGGTGATCAGCCCATCGCCCATACAGATAGTCCACCATGTAGGAGAGGACCCGTCCCTTAGTCGACTTTTACAACATGCCAGGATGATAAGCATCTGCACGCATTCCGTATAAATCCAAATACCCAACATCCAAACTTCCGTCCCGCGTTTCGGTGTGTTCATTTTCACGTACACATTCAATTGAGTTCAGTATCTCAGGATCGCATGATGCGACACGTACATTACGTGAGCGCATTAAGTAAGGTGTTGTAATACCATTGGTCACGCAATCTGTGTCACCGGTCTAGTTCGCCGTGATGAACGGCCGGCAGATTGCCGCGCCGTGCCGTGTCCCACGAGGCACCGTATCCCGGATCTCCAGTTATTTATGGCCCGGAACTAGACCAATCGCCCACGGAGCTATGACCGTGTTTCCATTAAATCATTTTATCGTAATCAGTGGTAAGAGGTACTTAACGCGATTAGTTTTATGGTCAGTTAATTTTCAGCTTGTAAATGTCTCGCAATTAGGTTTGGGCTTACATAAAAGTGAGACTAATGTTGGGGAATTGTTATGCGGGTTAGGATGTTACATCACTTCGGCTTACGAGTTTATTGTTGTTCTTCACAGGAAAGAAGACGTAAGATGTCGGCCAACAAGTGCTCTGTCAGTTTAGACAGAACTTCGTACTTAGTTGATTCTTGTTGGAGTATCGCCGAGTTTATCGAGCTTCCAGTGTACTTGATTAGCAAACATGCAAATCAAAAAGTTTCTTATTGTTCCATGAAATGCAAATGTAATTAAACCTAACCTTTATAGCTAGGGAGCTGGGTGCCAAAATTTCTATATGATTTGTTCGCTTGGCAGACCTGAATTGTTCGATTAACGACAATGTAAAGAACCACAGAAAAATTGTCTGCCACCATGGTAGCGCTGCGTTTTCAATTGAGAGCGTTTCAAAAATAAAAAACGGTTTGCTAAATCATTTGTTCGTGTGTGCCTCTTGGACTGATGGTCAGAATCATCCTCAAAACGATGAACATCGAAGAGGCAGAAAGAAGTGCAGGGCTCTGTTTTATAACGGGACGTAGTTGCAAAAATGTAAATAAAAAAACCTATACTAAATCATTTGTTCGTCGTTCTCGTTACATCCATTTGATTCATTAGGACTTCCAGAATAGAAAAAAGAATTGGCAGACGTCTAAGTTGCTGACTTTTTTATGTACGATTTTTTAAAGTTGTAATTCAAAAACGCAGGGACATATGACTTTCATTTACTGGACCAAATCGATTTGTATTAACATAAACTTTCATCCCTATCAATAAGACAGACGAACAAATCATATACCATAATGGCACCCAGCTCCCTAACTATTAGAAGTGCAGTTACGACGACGAGCAACATTTTCACGGCAATTTGTGGCCTCTTCCTCTAATGTACGAAGTAAGAGTAAGACAGCTATAGTTGCCGGCTATAAATTGCCGTGAAAAGTTGCTCGTGTAAGTGCACTGTAAGAGGACTGTGAACCAACGTCAAAAATCAGCCTTTTCATACAAAAGGGCGATAACCATTTCCACCCCTTTAATGTTTACCGATTTTGACCTATTTTTGAAAGATCAGAACAAAATCTAGGTCTATACGTTTTTTGAATATTGAACAAAGATCAACAAAGTCAAATAATCGCTGCAATTCGTTTTGTATGAGAATACTAAAACAGCAATAAAACTGAATTTATTGATTACAGTGAAAAAATCAAAACGTATAGACCTAGATTTTGTTCTGAATGACAACCTATCAAAAATTGGTCAACATCGGCTAACATTTAAGGGGTGGAGCCTTTTGTATGTAAAGCTTTAGGTTCACACTTGTCTTAAGGTAGTTAGTTAATAATTTAAAATATTCTAAACTTAAAATAATAAACGTAAAAACTCGACTTTGCATAGCACAAAGCTGTCAAAATCAAGTTTGATTACTTATTTTAAATAAGTGACTTTTAACTTTAGCAAAAACAATTTCGTATTGGCCCCAATATACTATTGTATCTTGTATCTAGAGAAGTGATAGAAAACTAGATTATTCATTGTTAAAATTAGTCAGAATGCAAAAACGATCAATACGTGTATGTAAATAAGAAAAGTCACCATTCAGCCAGACTTCATCCCACTGATGGGCACAACCTCTTTCCATGTAATAGTACTGGCTCACCGTTTTTCATTGGCCTCGAAGAGAATTTCTTTTATGCTTAGACGTTCTTTACAACAACCTTGTTTGCCTGGGTTTACTGTCAAAACCCTTTGGTTGAGGCTCAATTACTAACCTTTTAGCTACCGCAGCGTCCGTAGCCTATTAAACTTGCCGCTTCTATGAGTAAAATTTTAATTTCATTATTTCCGGTCACTGCAGCGCCATGAGCAAGAGCAACCTGGTTAATTGTTGCCAGGTCGCTTCAAAATTAATTAACTTGCGCGTTTTTGCAGCCGGAACTCAATTACAGCATCGTGTATAACCTAATATTCTAACATAGAAATATCCATGCTCCAACCGATTCCAACCACATACTATCTGACTATGCCTATGTTTGTACTATGTATTCTCGCACTCCACTGCAGCACTGACGGAACTAGGAATTTGCGTTACATTCTATTTGACTATTGGAAATCATCATCCTATGTGCATTTGAGTGCACTGTGCACAGTATCGAATATCGGTCATTATATGCTTCTGCAACTGTCATGGGACGGAGTGCACCGTCCTCTATCTGTGCACACGTGTAAGCTGCCATTCTAAATTAAAATGATTTTTGCTTTCACAACTTTATTATGACGAAAAAGTACATTTTATTGACTAACACACTATATACACAGAGACAATATTCATATCGCTGCTTTAGTAGAACAGTGACCCAACTCAAAGTTAAATGGTCTCCGATTAGAGAGAGACTTTAATTGAATAGTACTAAAACTTTTAAAAGAATAGAGTTTAATTTCGAGTTGTGCCATTGTCCAACTAAAGCAGCGATTTATACAATATAATATAAATTAAGAAAACATTACAAAAACAAAATGGTGGTGTGTGTGTCCTCGCGGCATCGAACGTAACACTGGTTCGGCGAAATGCCGAGGTGTTAGATACTCAGCGCTGATTTGCAGCCAGCAACGCCTCATGACTCACGGAACTATACAAACATACTTTTTTTTTCTACTGCTTAGATGGATTGGTCATACGTATAATACTTTAATATTTTGACAGTGTGATCCTCCATAAAGAAGAAAAATTTATATATCCATCTTTATTATTATTTATTTATCTATTTATAATATTATAAATGCGAATGTTACTTTGTCTGTTGGTCTGTATGTTAAGCTGCGACGGCTAAACCACTGAACCTATTTTTAAATAATTTGAGTCGTGAGGGAGGACATAAGCCTTTAATAGAACCAATCCCTAAAAGCGGCAAGTTCTCACGTGCCAGATGAGAGCCATTTGAGGGAAAATTATTTAAATTTAAAAAGTCAGTCACATGAAATTTTTTTACATTTTTAAGATTCATTTCCACGCAGACGAATAGGGTCAAGGGGTAGGGGGGTGATATTTGTTTTAATAATGCTGACAATTTTATTGAGTGTATGTTTTATATTATTATCGATGTTAATTTAAAATGTTACTTATTAATGATCTACTAATATAAATGTAAGCCAATTTACTAACACAAATGTATGGATCTTTGTTATCTGATAATAAATAAATAATAAATAAATAAAGCTGGTATATATAACTTGTTGCTGCAGCATTAAGAATTTAAGACACAGTTAAAATAAAAGAAAAAGAAAACAAGTTGTATCTCTAAGAGCAGAACTAAAAGGAAGTTTATTTATTTATTTAAACTTTATTGCACAATATACGAGCGAACAAATGGCGGACTTAATGCCAAAAGGCATTCTCTACCAGTCAACCACTAACAAGTTCTGCTGTTGGAAAGGGACACATCGCACCGAATGATTTTAAAAATCGGCATCTTGCAAGAAACACTTGACCTTTTGGATTACAGCGCAGTAACTTCCTCAGCATGCATCGTCACGCATCTGACGGGTACTTGACCAGATTTTAAGTAAAGTGACTAATTGCGGTATCTTGAATCGCGGCAGTTCAAATAGCGGTGTTTTTATTAGCATTGTCTGAAGGAGCGCTGGCGGCCATCAAGCGGGCACTTGCTACCGCCGAGGGCACTCGGCAAGTTATTTTTAGGCAGCACTTATTGAGCGATTGTTGTCTAACTGAGCGATGGCTTGCTACTTCAACTTTGATATTGTTCGTGTTGATTAATTCATAACAGTATGTTTATATTATTTATTGCATTAGATTATATATGTTATCTAAAATAAGTTAGGTAATAAAAAAATATTATTATTTCTGGATTAATATCGTTTTCTAGTTTCGAGCTTAAAATGACAAATTAATGGGTATATATATACCATATAAACTGTAGTTTTATGTTTTTTGAAAAGTTTTTCAAGAAGTTATATGATTTATTTATTTATTTAAAGACACATTAAAACAGTGCGATTATGATACAAATGTAAATTTTTTAAATGGCCTACATTCGGCATCTGCCCAGGGGCCCTTTTCCGAAAGCATTAGTCTACGATATTAGTTTCTTGTCTCTTAAATTAAAAGAGAAAATTAAACGAAACGTTAATCGACCGAGCGAGCGAAGCGTCTCCGTTTCAGCTTGGGCAAAAATGCTTTCGTATGTCCAATTTCCAGCGTCCAGCGGATGTCCATTTATTCTCGTCTACAACTCGCAGTTCTCAACCGATTCTCGTGAAATTTTGTGAGGAAGTTCAGTAAATGTATAATATTTTTTTTGTCGATTCAGTTTTTCGAAATATTTGAAAATGGCGGAGATATGGAGGTTTTTGCAATTACAAACTTACTGGCGGTGTTGGTAAACTGACTCGATGTATGGAGATATCAGTTTTTCAACGGCAAAGTTAAGTTTGTCGCAAGGCCAATCATTATTTCTTACTTTTTCAAAGGGTTTTTGTTTTAGATTCAGTTTTTTGAAGTCTTTTGTCGCGAGGTCTACAGCTCACGGAGCCACTAGTATTATTAAACTAATATGTCTTGATAAACAGACCCCAGAGGTTCTAGCTTTTAATTTGCTACTAGTCCTTCTGCAAGCCTAAGCAAAAAAATCGGGTCTAAATCAGTTTCGGTCTACTATTGATGATAGTCATCAACACTTATATGGTCCATTTGAATTAATACATAATAAAATATTTTATTGAGGTTGTTAAATATCACCGCTTGCTAATGTACATTTTTAGGGTTCCGTACCTCAAAAGGAAAAAACGAAACCCTTATAGGATCACTCGTGTGTCTGTCTGTCTGTCTGTCCGTCTGTCACAGCCAATTTGCTCCGAAACTACTGGACTGATTGATTTGAAATTTGGTACACATATGTCTTTGACCGCAACACGGATGCGTAACGTGAACAAATTAATTTTAAACATGGGGGCCACTTTAAGGGGGTAAATTAGAAAATTAAAAATAAAAGTTACGCTAACTATATCATGTGACATATCAAATGAAAGGGCGTATTGTGAGAATCTTAAATATGTTTTTTTTTTTGGAATTTTAAGATGAATGGTTTGGAAGTTATTTAGGAAAATAGGGGAAAATTGACCATTCCCCCCCCCCCCCTTATCTCCGAAACTACCAGGCATACAATTTTAAAAAAAAAATACATAAAATAGTTCTTTACCTATAAATTACAGGAAAACCTATGAGAAGTCTATGGTATTTAAAGTAACATAGGAAATTTCAGATTATTCATGTATGGAACGGAACCCTCTCCACGCGGGTTTAACCCGCACTTGCCCGGTTTTTCATATTATTTTTGCTATTTTTAAAGGGCGCTTTGTCAAGGAGAACGTAAACGGGTTACTGTGGTTTGGCAATTTATTGCTGACAATTACCTATTTCATCACTACTGGGAACAAAAAATTAGGAAAGTACCGAGCGATAAACTTTTGGGGATAACCCGAATTTCAGCAATGAATTGGCGAATAAATTGCTCATTTACAAGCACTTTTAGTCAAATTATCGCATACATATCATGTTTCTTTAATAACTTCTTTTGTTTAAAATAATGTACAAGCGTAGCAATGACAAACATTGTGAAGTAAGTCAAGTGAAAACCTACAAGAGCCCGTATCGGTTCTCCGAAGCGCCCGCTCCACCGCTCCCACAGAGTACTTTGTTATAACTACGGCTCCACAGTTTGGCTTCTTATCCCTTTCAGGAAACAATTCCTGAACAACACGCGTAAAACGGGTTAAACCTTCCTTGATGCAGCTCAGACAGACTGAGTAACGCTTAACAATGAGCATTACGAAGATTCCAAGTAGCTACTGCAAGGACGATTTACGAACAACGTTTCGAATAAACTTTATAATTAAGTACAATTTATTCGCTGTCTTATTATTACTACGTTGATCATCTCAAATCAGAGTAATCGGTGTTTATCACCTATTTCATATATAATTTGTGAAAACATAAACAGTTTTGCACAATGTCTTTGTTCCGATCCCGGTATGGAGGTTATTTTCATATAAATTTGCCCTTCGGATTTCATCGCGATTTCAATTATTATTTTTAGTCATCGACGGAGCCACGGACACGAAGAGTTATGGACAATGTAGTAATTTCCAGGCTACCAAGGAAATTCTGAGCGGCACGGCATTCCGTTCAATGTATTGTTTGATCTTATCTTAATTATTTTAAGAACAAATTTTGACTCATTTGCATATTTTCTCATGAGTTATATCATTTACTTAAACACCCTCACTTTGACGTGGCTATAAAACCCTCCCGTCGGCACGACATACGAGGGGTGATCCAAAAGTGATGATAATCAGTATGAAAGATACATAAAATGTTTAATAAAATAATTTATTTTTCTACGTAATCTCCTTCCAAGTCTACACACTTAGACCATCGTTTCTCCAGACCACGAATTCCTTTTAAAAAAAAATCTTTTTCTTGACCCTCCAAAAATGCTTTTACAGCGGCCATTACCTCGCCATTATTCAAAAATTTGTTGCCTCTAAGATCTTCCTTCAGCCGTGGAAAGAGATAAAAGTCGCTGGGGGCTAGGTCTGGCGAATATGGGGGGTGTTCCAGCAATTCGAACCCTGAATCACGAATGGCAGCCATCGCAACGCCGGCCTTGTGGGGCGGTGCGTTGTCCTGGTGAAACAGGATGCCAGCTCGAAGTTTACCCCGCCGCTTCTCTTTGATTGCCTGTCTCAATCTGCGTATTTGGTCAGCGTAGTAGGAGCCCGTAATAGTGGTACCCTTTTCCAGGTATTCGATCATTATGACTCCCTCAGCATCCCAAAACACTGAAGCCATGACCTTACCAGCGGAGCTTGCTACCTTGAATTTCTTCGGTGTAGGGGAAGACGCTCGCTTCCAGGTCATGGATTGCTGTTTGGTCTCAGGATCGAAATGGTGGATCCAAGACTCGTCCATGGTTACAAACCGACGCAAAAATGTTTCGGGATCAGTTTGATATTTGTCAAGATTGGACTTCGAAATCTCACATCGTATTTTCTTTTGTTCAGCCGTTAACATTCTAGGCACCCAACGAGCGGAGACTTTTTTCATGTGTAGTTCATCAGTTAAGATTCTTCGAATGCTGCCATACGAGATGCCTGTGAGCTCAACTAGATGCCTGATAGTCATCCTTCTATCTGTTAAAACGAGATCATGAATTTTTTTGACGTTTTCTCCAGTAATGGCGACAGATGGACGGCCTTCGCGATGTTCATCTTGAGTGGATGTCCTTCCCAAGTTAAACTCCTTTGACCACCGTGCCACTGTGGAATACGGCGGAGCGGACTCGCCCAGTGTGCCCACTAATTCAGCGTATATATCTTTAGTACACATTTTTTTCAAACAGAAGTATTTAATAACCGCTCTCACCTCAGTTTTCTCCATTTTTGCGTTATTGTTCCGACTGCTCGTGAAGAAACAACTGCAACTCTCTGACAGATACATATTTTTTAATTTTTATTTTTTTTATTTAATAAGGAGTCTTTATGGCCAGTAACTGCATACCTATTTATTTTAATCCGATTCAATAAGTATTCAGTTATCATTACTTTTGGATCACCCCTCGTAATTTGTAACAAAGGAAACATATTTAATCAGATTAAACATGTTAGAACTTTTACTTAGATACCAATTAATAAAAAAAAAATGATGTCCGTCCTTCATTATTTTTTATATTTATAACAGATCGGTTTGTTTTTGGAATCTAATTTTGAGAAAATAACGCATACTTTATATACGTACACCTACTTATTAAATCTTCTGAATTACCACCTTTATCGTCATTCAGAACATTAAGAATCGTGTTGAACATGACACAAAGTGGGCCTCGTGTGACTAACTCACAGGAACTTATCATATTTAATAATTATTGAACGTAAACATCGACCTTATTCAGCAGCTATCCCTTTGACACAGGAAAATATTGCTTACATATAATATAATAACTCGTTGTGTGGTAACGTCCTCTCCATCTCAAAATCATGAAGTTAAAAGTAGATTGATTCTTTTATTTCATTTTATTTTACGTAAATAAACTGTTATATCTCCGAATTACGGTTTGGAACAGTGAACTAAAATGCTATATTGTAGAAAAGTCTTTATATTCTAAACCATCAGGTACATAATTATTAAATGGTAGCGTTCATTCACCTCAGAACGGGAAATTATATGTTTCATTATTTAGCCTTACGAGTCACAATTTGGGACATACGCAGAACATAGATTAGTCACATATATTGTAATATAATATATAAATATATCCAGCAGTGGAAGGCTTTCGGCTGAAATGATGATAATGATTTGAAGGTTCACTTCTTTCTGGTAAGACATGAGAAACGTGAAACAAAACAAAAAAGAGATGTTCAAGCAAATGCCAATGCTCTTTCTCACGCTATGAAAGAACGCAGTGTTACGTACAAATACATTTTTAACCACCCTCCCGGTTGAGAGAAAAAATGCAGAGATAATAACAACAGCGTTACCAAAATGGAGTGTCAACGTGCATCGGCTAATATTAGCCGCGTTACGTATCGTAAACTTTGTAAAAATAAGCGGATTTGTTATTTGTCGCCCACGACATTCAACTGAGTTATGAATCACAGGGAGAGACTGTCGCTGTGAAAAATCACTGCTCCAGGTACGTGACATTTATTAGGTAAATGCGCGCCACAAATACATCACGAGTCGACGTGCAAACAAATGAACGATTAACAGTTCCTCTGCTAAATTCAATTGGTCTTAGTAAACAACATACCTCAGGTAAGATTCACACCTGTGTTGGAACGTAGAGGCGCATTCTCATGTCAGAACTAGTGCATTAAAACGAAGACTGCCAAATTAGCGTCTACGACATAAATAGTTGGTACGCTTATGCACCAGAATTATAGTTAATATATTCCAATTCATGTCAAGCCCAGGGTCATACTTGACTTAATTTACAGAAACGTGGTTCTAAAACATTTGGCAAAACAGATTTGACGGGATGCATATTGACAAAAGGAAATATCTGTATTTCCTCTTAGTGTATTTATTATATTTTGCATCAAATCGTCAATACTCGCAATCTCTGCTGGTATCGAGACATTATGGATTACTAATGTATGGTCAAAAAATGTTTCCCAAAGTATCAGATCCCAAACTATTTTACTCAAATTATCATTTGGCAAAAAATCATTAGTCAAATCAGCTTATCGCAATTTTACAGTTAGCAAAAGTATTTGTTGACAAATAAGTACTTACGTAAGGGACACAATTTTTTTCGCCATATTTTACTTCCCAAAAAACTTATCGCAGTAGTTTCATTTCCCAAACGAATCTTTAGCATGTTAGGGTTAACATGCTAAAGATTCGTTTGGGAAATGAAACTACTGCGATAAGTTTTTTGGGAAGTAAAATATGGCGAAAAAAATTAGGCCCAAAGGGCAATACACCAGACATTATTGTAACCGATAATTACCCTATTTTATTTAGCTTTTGTGATTATTTGATAGTTTATAACATATTGTATTTTTTATCTCATTCAAGTGAATAATTGTACAATTCTTATGAGAATAAATGATCTTAAACCTAAAGAAAGCGGCCCGTCACTAACGTTGTAAAAGTGTCTTCATTTTTTAGTCTGCCGAAGGAAAGCAGGCTTTTGGGGAGCGTTAACTGCCCAATAATTCCTGTTAATAAAACGAAAGGTATTAAAGTGAAATACTTGCGTGTGTCGGTTACAGCCGTCCGTTGGCCGGCGCCAGCGCTGCGACGGCGGGATGTAGTCGGCTGTCGAATTCCAATGTGACAATTTAATCTTGGCAGCCTAATTTGTGGCGCGTTCGGGGCATCCGCGGTGTGTCAAGTGCGGGGTCGGTGACCTCAGGTGAGAGATACCCCATTCACTGTCACTGATCTCATCTGCTCTAACCTCATTTTATGCAAAGTCTGAGTCTTCGATATTAGACTTGGAATATAAAATATAAAATAATATTAAACAAGCGCCATGTCGATCGGTGTTATGCGTGTGGTGCCGGCTAAGAATAGCATCACCCCATCTCCTCCCGTAGGTGTCGTAAAAGGCGACAGAGGGACCAACCGAAGGATAGGCAGCAGCGTCCTGCGAGTACTATCATGACCAACTGCGTTCGCCAACCCCCCTGCCGAGCGTGGCGACTATGGCAAATCCCCCCAGTTTTGGGGGAGGCCCATGTCCTGCAGTGGATGTTTTGCGGCTGATGATGATGATGGTGATGTCGATCAAATAGGTCGTTCCGGGTTGGTGTTATGCGCGACTGCATCAAAGAAAAAAGGGTTAGTTCATATGCCTTTGCACGGTGATAAGCACATTATTATTCATAAATAAACATCAATTTGGATTTAATCCCGCGAACTCGATATAGGAAATCTCGGAAGTAGTTATCGGATTAAAGTATTAACAATGTAGGTACATTTTCAATGTCGATGAAATTAACGGTTTAAAATTACAATAAATGAATTATGAATAAGATGGCCATACCTAATCTAGGTTACGTACATTAACCCTTATTCGGGATGAGGCGTTTTATCGACCTTAGTAGCTATATAGTATGATGCAAATTCGATTGTGTTTAGGTATAAAATAAATGGCTTTTAAATGAAACAAATGGATTTTAAGTGACAAACATTAAACTGTATTTGTATTTTACGTAGCATATATGTATGTATGGGGCCCGCTTAACTGTTAAATTGATGGAAGGTACCTTAATAACGTTCTTGATAAAAGAGCTTACCTATAATTAATTTAACACGTATGTGATATTTTGCATATATTATATTCTCATATTTTGTCTTAAGGCTCAAGTACACAGCGAGCGTTTATCGGCAAGCGTGTGCCGTAATTCAGCACGCGGTTCAAAGAGGCACATATCGGTGTGGACCGCTAACGCCATTTCCCAATATTCAATCTGTGGATAGATTTGCCTACTACTAGCCACATGATTCTCTAATGGTGCGTCAACATCTGAGGAACGCGCCGCGAAGGCGCCATTCGCGAACCGCTCGCAACGCGCGCGCGTGTCGCGGCGCAAACACTTACAATAAATACAGGTGTGCAGCGCCCGTGCGCGGGGCATACGCGGCGCGTTCGTCAGATGTGGACGACTCTTTTTCGTGCGTAGCGGCAAATCAGCGTTTTCCTTACAATCTAAATTAATTGTTTCGTTATTCGCTGATCAGCGCTGTGTACGTAAGAGAATCAGACCACATAATTTACAGATTTTTTTCGCGGGGAATATCATTTTTTTTCTTCCTACAACAATTTTTTCTTCTTAGCACAAAGCAGCCCTTATTTGCTCTAGAGCAAATGAAGTTGCATACACAATTCATTATTGCACTGTTTTGTATTTTTTTTTAATTTTGTTGGTTGATCAAGAAGTTTACACCAACAGCTACCCAATCCGCCCATTCACAGCCCGACGGGACAGATGACCACTTTTCTGTGGACTTACTGTTAGCAAAACAGTCCACATATCGGCGGGCATATCGAACTGTGATTTCCCCGTCTAAAATGTTATGCTTAAAGTACTGGCTGATAAGATAGCATTGGGTTACTAAAAGATTTAAAAAAACATTGGCATAATATGGAAATTAATAGACTAGATACAAGTTTTCTGTGAAAATTTTCGGATATTCGACTTTAGCTTCAGAATCAATGGACCGATTTTAATAAATAGGGTATCTTAAGATTCGGGGAGAACGTGCGAGTGTCATAGACTATATAAAAATTCTAAGGGTGCGTCATAACAGTTGCAAAAATCCTTTTTACGTCGCTAGTTGGGTTTAACTGTAGTTTTTGCAGTAGTAGAAAGAAAAGCAGATTATGCACCTCGCATCAAGTGATGTGTTATTGCGCTCGTATTTTTAAAGCCCTCTCTTGCGTTCGAGCTCCAAACTAACACTCGGCGCAATAATGAATCACTTTCTGCTTGGTGCAACAATCTACTATTAACTGGTGGCAACCAAATCTATCCGTCGAATGAATATTGGGAACGGCCATAAACGGATTTGGATCCGATTTTCACCGGTATCCTTGGGAAAGGTTTATGTAAAGCTTTGCTTTCGATTATAGAAGAGGGCGGATCAGCGCCCGTGTTATTAAAAAAAAGAAACCGTGTCCCATTGCAAAGAAACGTCTAGAAATGTGACCCCCAGTTTTGGCTTGACATGTGTTGAAGGCGCGGTCACATTGCTCCGGCCACTGCGATCGCGCCGAACCAAGCCTCTCGCGCCTGCAATCTGGCCGGGCCTTAAGTCGTGATTACACCTACGTATCTAATAAATGCCACATTGAGGTTGCGTAATATTACGCCCTATAATATTATTATGATAGTGCAAAGGCTAAAGGGCACTCGGCAATTATATTTGTTCAGATGATAGGCGTTTTAAGTAGGTTTCATTCGGCTGAATGGTATGTCTATTTTAGGACTGATAAATTCGGTGTTAAATATCATAAAAGAAGAATTGACTGACTATCTATCTATCAAAGTACAGGTTAAAATTTGTAATTTTAGAAATTTTATGTGCTGAGGGTGGCTTTTTGGAAATTACAAAGGTGAAATCAGAATCGCCTCAATTGTATGTGCATCTTAATGTATTAAACTACTCTAAAATATGCTTCACTGATTGAGAAGCACCTTTACGTACGCAGGAGTGAATTTGTCTAACAGCACTTAGATTACATCACAGCGGTCAATCTTTTCACGCGTCTCAGGTAAGAGTGTAGGGTTACAAATGGATTCGCTGAAAGATCGCTTTTCACGAAATTGAGTGCCACGTGAAACTGGAGCATTTTCAGGAGCCTAGTAAAAGAGCGGTCCATCATTTAAAGGGACAGTTATAATTAATTAATGGTAAAACACAGCCCCTTAAAACCTGTTTAATCGTGTCTTTCCTGTCTACATTTCATCTCTTTCATGTATCGTAGTAAGTAAATTTATCGTAAGTGTCATGCTGTTTATGAATCCAATGTAATGAAAACAAAGACTAGCTTTGATTGCAAGGGTTCCTATCATTAAAAAGGAAAGTTATTTGAAGTCAACAGATTGCTGAACCTGTATTTGTGATATTCACTTCGGTTTGAAGAGCAATGTGCTCTGGGGCAAATGGAGGTTACGCGCACGATATATCATTGGTGAGCTGTGCTTATTCAACAACTTCAAACTTCATTGTAGTCTCGGCCAAGTTTAAAGGCCATGATGGTCTATTGTAAAAACGAGACTTTATATTACTTTACCAATATGAAATGTTTTTATACGTTTCTTTACATTTATTGAAACTGTTAACTGCATATTATAATTTTTAACTGACTGTTGAAAATGAAAATAAAAATGATAATATTTAATTTGGAAGTAGGCCACACGGGCTCTTTCACATGTCTGAATCTACCAGCGCTTCGAAAGGTGACATGTGTTGAGAAGAAACGCCGCAAGAAACTCAGCAGTAAGTTTTTTTTTCAACTTTAAAATTACGTATAACTAAACCTAACATAAAAAGTGCAACAAATGAACCTAATGGGCTCAAATTAATTATAGTAAACAACTAATAAGGGAGATGTAGTCTCCGCGTCTGAACAAGTAAATTTAAGTGTCTTAGAGATGTATAAAGTCTCTAAGGGTCATAATAATAAGAATAATATTAAAACAGAGAAAACATCTAAATTGATTAGTCTAGGTTACATGGAGATGTAGACAGTCTCCATGGGTAAGTATAACGATGGAGATGTAAGGTCTCCATATCAAAACAATCTGAAATATAACATTTCATGTCCTAATAATACAAATATTATTGGCTATTAAGCCAAAAAGAAAAGGTCAATAACAGTTCATTAAGGAGACACAATAGGCAACGGAGACAGCGCCAGGAAACGACACAAACTCCCGGACACGAAGAGGTTACACGGTTGCGTTTCGTGGCCTCAGAGCTCTCTTCTCTGTTCTCCTTGGGGTTCCACTTTTTTGACTCCGATTGTTTGGCTATGCAGCCATCGTTCGACATGCGTTCATAGGTTTGTGTCCCATGGAATCGAGGTCTTATCTAAAGAGAAATGGGACAAATAATACAACATTTTTCTAGTCTAAAGCCATTGACCACTTTTGATTTGCAGTAACATGTAGCAGCAAATAAAAAGAAGTCAATTTTAGAAAAATGCTATATGATTAATGGTCTGTAAATTCTCTTTTGATACGATAATGAACTAAGAATTGCCCGGTTAAAACATCATTGCACACTTTTCAGTTCTTGTATAAATACTAAATAATGATAATGTGTTCCTGTTACAAATACAAATATTGATTGCATATCTTATTTTTACAACCGGTGGAATCCCAATATAATGTGACCCCATGCATCCATGTGACGCCCAGCAAATGGGTAGGTAAGTTTTTTGAAGGGGGCATATTATATTTTATTTTGATAGTGGACGTCTCAGGGCCCAAGAATCTAAAGGTAATTTATTTTTATTTTATATCGTTTCTTCAGGAGTTTTTTTTAAATGACTTCGATGACATTTCAGCCGTTTGCTCAGCTGTTTATTTCTTTGCCTTAAGCTTTAAATATTGCACACATCTAAATACTCTGTTATGATTGATTGCTACCCCTACATGATAAAAAAACAATAATACAATTTATAGAAAAGCATTCACGTCTCTCAGTGGAAACTATTAAGCTGCTATGATACCCTTTAGCACAAAGGATAGCCAACGCGTCGCCTCTTTTGCCGACCTCCACGTGACGAGCTTAGCCCCGTGGCTGCCAACCGAACTAACGTATACAATGGAGCAAGTTTCCAATCCACGTGCCGGGCTTGGTAAACATTGATTCAATAGATAATGATGCTAACAACATGACTGAAAAGACGTCTGGCGGGGAAAGTTTCTCATAGTAATTGGTCCCGTTACATTTCGATATCAATCACGTCTAATCTGTACTCGTGTTGTGTCTTGCTGGTTTATGAATGCTGCTGAATCCGTTTGAAGTTATTCAGGCTCCTTTTTATTTAATCGCCAGAACAGTATTACAGAGCTTAACTGCATTTTATGACATTTTCTTGACCGCTTTACCCATTTTCCTTTATTGTTTTTGTAAGTCAAGAAACTTAACTGAATTTGAATCTAATTTTAGACTGCATAAAGTTTATTCTTAAGAAAAATACACCGTTGGTTGTATGGTATGAGCGCAATGCAAAATTTACTCTCAAGTGGTCATCGTGTTAACAATATTAACACTTAGAAGTAAAATGCAAGAGGTATCATTAAGCCACCACGTTTGAATACCACGGGCAGTTACTATTATTTAAAGTTTAGCAAGGATGAGTATTGTTAAAGTAGTTAAGTCGCTTTTAACCTAATTCACATTTGTACATGGTCATATCCATTGGAAAGGTATGGCGAGAAAGACTTACCCAGAACATTTTATTCCGGCATTTCCAGCTTTTCCTTACGCACCTAGCATATTGAGTCAGTTTTCAAGCTTGGACGGACATTGGACGTATATGCCAATACGATGTGTGTAACATAATCTGCGCGCGAGTGCGGCGCTAGATGGTGTGCGCGCACCACAACAATGAGTCACGCCGCGTGGCGGATCCAGGTCAGCCGGCCTCGGGGAAGGCCGAGGCCCGATACCGTCGCGTTGTAAACAGTACGGCGCACTCTGCACTTGGGAAACATATTTAGGAGTTCAATCACTAATGGATAGCTTAATTGAAGGATTTCAAACATAGAAAAAGTATATTGATCATTATTTACTGAGCATTTTGGAAAAATCTGACATTCAGTGGTTTTTGATCAGGCCTCCATAACTTCAAGTTCGCCGTATATTGAAGCTACAGGGCCTATCTTTTCGCAAATGGCTTAAAATATAGTTGTTATTTAATGTAAAAAATTACAGAAAGATGGACAGGAGCTAGACGTGTTGAGTATTCAGTTTCGTACCTAATGGCCGAAGCCACAAATGCCATGTATGCATTTCAGCCAATGTACCTACGTCACTTAACTTTAAGATCAATTTATTTTATTATTATTTTTCTTTTTCAGGGGACAATCTTTACACAAATCGATCGAGTCCCAAACTAAAGGCTTGTGTTATGGGTACTAGACGACGATATACATACTTATATAGAGAAATAAATACTTAAATACATAGGAAGCATCCAAGACTCAGCAACAAACATTCGTGCTTATCCCACAAATATTTTCCCTTACCGGGGATCAAACCCGGGACGCCAGCTTCGGAGGCAGGGTCACTACCAACTGGGCTAACCGCGTCGTGGTTTTGATTTTGATTTGATTGGCTTTTCTGAATTGGACCATAACACTGATTTAAAGTATAAATATAATTTCAGAATGACATGTGGAATGTCCGGCAGATGTCTTACATACGACTATTTGTCGCTTAAATAAATAGCACCAGAGTGCCTAGCACACTGGCTTTTATCGCGCACATAAAGCATGTGTCACGTGCGCGATAAAATATAGTATGCTAGGCCCTCTGAATACCTTACTCTCGACCTTAGCAAACCACTTTACAGACAAAATAAAAGTCTAGTCGGAATGTAAAACAACACACCGAAATCTCTATTTCCAGATGATATATGAATTTAAGAGAATAGTAAATATTTTATCGACTTTAAATGTCAGAAATAATTTATTTCGTTCCAATTCCCAAAACGATGACCTGTCATTCATGGGTATCATAGGTGTCTCTTTAAGCAGTACGGGTACGTCGGCAATGGAGGATATAATTAATTAATTATCTCTATGACATAAAGGAATGGATCATCTCAAAACCCTTTATTATAATTTTCATTCTACGGTTAATTCAGGCATTCACCGGTAATAATGTTGATACATTTTTAATTTCAAAGTTCAATCACGGATTCCGCTATTTATCTATAGTGGAACCATACCTAGTAACACTGCTGAGAATTTAATTAAATCTCCTGTCCCCAAGAACAGTAAAGTCTAATTATAGATTAAGGCATAACGACACGTGATGTTAGCGTACCTAGATTATTGACCTTTTTGAGTCTACATGGTATTAAATAGGGAACGTTTATTACTGCTTGTTATTCCTAGAAAACAGAAGCAAGAGTCTTTTTGTATTCGCGGCACGGAATTTCTCTTCGCCATTGATCTACAGAAATATTCCCGTCAACAAAAGGGGGCATGCATATCTTCACATTAAGATTTCGTCGATTTCAGCAACTAACTAATTAACATATCGTTACGCATTTCATCAGTAGTTGGAGACCCTGAGTAACGTCCGTGGTGGCTGCTCACCCAGTCACCCAGAATAAAGCACGCGGCGCAGCTGTCGTCGGCGCGCGGACGCATCTCTCTCGACACAACGCAGAAGTGAACTGACTTTAATCGCCGTCATATTGAGCGAACACACGATTTAACACCGCATATTCGCAAATTGCAGTAAATATTATTTGTCCACGTTTCCACTACGTGATAAATGCAAACAAACAAATTATTTCGAGGACACTGCCGAGACAAAATACTGTTGATTTGTTATAAATACTGTGCCCGTGCATAAGTTCTTCCTTTAAGCTTCCCGGTATTTCTAGTAGCCTTTGGCGTATCTTCATTTGTAGGAAAATTGTATAGATCCTTTCTAGCATAGGTACATTATTATTTCAAATCCATAAAGAGAAGGCAGGGTTAGAATTTCTATTGCCTTTAAAAACTCCCTCAGTGACTCGCGGGTGCTATGTTATATAAGTATGGCCCTGATAGCCCTTTTTTGCAAAATAAAAAACAACTAAATCTCAGTTTATCCCCATTCTGGCTCGAAAGTTAGAAGAATATTTAAGATAGATTTTCAACCTAACCTAACCTAAACTGCTTCTAGAGTACACATTAGAGTACAATAAATCCGACTAATGGCCGAATTCAAAAACGCCACTTAAGCAGTTAAATGTTGACTAGATATTAAGTAGTTAAATGTCCCTCAACTAGTCGTCAACCTACACAGAAACGTCACTGAAATGTTACTTCCCACAATTTATAATTAATTAGTTAATTAAAGCTCAATTTGAGTGGCCTTTATGAATTCGGCCATAAATATCATAAAAATAAAAAACGGTGGAAAGTGGAGCAGGTAATATTATACATTATTTATTCCCTTTGTGCGAATAGATATATTATTCCCCGAGCACCTGTACGTAGGTGTCGCCATTATCATTTACCACCTTCAAAAACATCTTTTACGTAATGTCCAACTATTACTTATTAAGTATAAGTTAGTAGAAGACTTATTTGAAGGCTCTAAGCGTGGGGTAAATTTGCTATTACCAAATCTTCTATTTCTTTATTTTAATTATTATTATGATGGCTTTATACATCTCTAAGTCGCTTAACGTGTCCAGACGCGGAGACTACACATCTCCCTTATTAGTTATTTATTATAATTAATTTTTACCCATTAAGATTGTTTGCTGCCCTTTTCATGTGTTAGTTTTAGTTAAAACTCTCATGTAAAAGTTGGAAATGAAAGACTTACTGCCGAGTTTCTTGCGCCGTTTCTTCTCAGCAGATGTCACCTTTCAAAGTGGTGCTGGTAGCTTCAGAAATGTAAAAGAGCCCATGTGGCCTACTTGCAAAATAAATATTTTCATTTTCAAATAGACCGTTTTCAAGATATGGAGCAAGATTTTTTTTACTATGTAAATGGTTAAAAATGCTTGCCACTTAAAAGCTAGGTATAAGTCCCACTCTTTGTATAGATTGTATGATATAAGAAGCCTAGATAAGAATTACGTTTATTTTGACATGACATACTAGTAATAATATGCAAAACACGTTAGCAGAGATATCCATGTTATCTCAAGATTCAAGAAATAGCTGTAAAGGGGCTAGTTTTTCGGCTACTTTTTGCTGCAATTCGGGCAATCCCCAAAAAAGTTACATCACTAATGGCGATAAAAAGTATGAATGTAAACTTTTGACGATAGCCCAAATTGCAGCAATAAATTACCGAAAAACTAGCCTGATTACGAGCATCTTAAGGATGGAGCAGTTAATCCCTTCTAACCACGAGACGTTACGCCAGCGCTGGCTGAGTATCGAATTCTTCATACCCTGCACAACTAATCCGCAGTTTCCTAATTAATATTTGACTGTCTCTTTCTTACCTTAAGTGAATATTCGAGAATAAGAAAGAAAGGGATATGTGATACGGTTCTGGTGCCGAGGCGACGCCCGCGCCACTGAGTGCAACTGGCCGCGAGCCAACTATGCCCACGGCTAACGGCTATGGAATCCACCAGGAAATTTGAATTTTACGGCCTCGTTTCAGGAGTATGATTCATACAATTTTAAAGTCGAAAAGTTTGACCCCCAACATGCAACTGTCCTAGTTAACTGAGTAGGTATTTATTATATGTGTTTATCATTTCACTATTCATATTTTTTCATTATTTTATATAAGTCTCGCCTATGGATTTCCAGGATTGAAAGAATCCTGTTAAAAATCTCACCACAGTTCAAAAATATGTACACAAGTTTCATTAGTCTAGTCGTCATTTTATATTTCATTAAATAATGATTATCAATTAAGTGAGGGAGGATGTCGACCTTCTATGTTTTCATAAATGAATAATTTAAACCATTTGCATAATTTTCATCGCTGAAAGTCTTTTGTTTTACCGGCTTATATTCATTGAAATTGACATCTGTACCATTTAATTACCATGTGTTGCGCAAACCGCTTTCGCTAGCGTCAACTAACGCTCGGTCCCTTTTACTTGTATCGGCACGAAGCAGCATTTCCGATAGATTTCTATAGCGAGAACGGTTTGCACAAACTCATGGTAAGGGCTCTGCTATTGTTTACTCTCAGCTCTCGCAATAAATACACTGAATAAACGGATTAAGTAACTATTCAGCATCATATTCTAAAATAATTTTGTTTATAATAATAATAATAATAATAATAACCATTTATTTCAGGCATTAGTGGCCCATATATAAATACTTTACAGACTAACATACAAATAAAGTTAAGTTAATAGTTTTATAAACTTCGATTATTCTACTGCATTAAACAGAAGCTCTTTCCACACATTAGCCGTAGGTTAGAAACAGTGCCGGCGCGGCGCCGATTTACGCCGGATCTACATTTGTGGCATTTTTATGATTTCTGTCTCCATATAGCAGCACCGATACATACTATAGCAACTAGTCTTTATGTTAATTAGTTCATATGTCATGTCATATAGCGAACAAACTGGCTATGACACACACAATATTGTTCGACCGAGACGGAGTTTCGATAAGCCAAATGCTACAAATGTGGACTCAGATTTACGAGGCACATGCCGTCTTGCGATCCATTTTAATCATAAAGACTATTCCAGCTAACCTACAAAAATCTGATGCAACGTGCTCCATGAAGTATGCAGTTATTAGTACCAATAACTGCAAATGTTTTCTATTTTCAGATGATATTCAGCCTCAATCGTTCAATATTACTGCTAGGATTTCTCAGGGGACTAGAATAATTTTTGGCGTTGGCAAATGATTTTTATGGGTATCGCATAAATAAAACCTCTTTCATCAATCTGAAACTTGAACAGTCCCGGAAACTATATTTCTATCACTTTTGTTTTATATTTTTATTTTTAATTATGAATTTAGGTATGGGGATAACAGTTTTTCAACAGCAAAGTTAAGTTCGTCACGAGGTCTACAGCTCACGGAGCGAACCATGATGCACCGTAAAGAAGGGGATTCGGGCTTAAGATTTTAATAATCGCTGCGCATTTTTCAGTATCATCTTTCGTTAGCCAGACTTTAACTTTGGTCTATAATTATCATACTGCTTATGATACCATTATTAATGCTCAGCATCCTCGATTGAAATTTATGACGTTATTTGCTTAACTTCATAAGATATCTAAAAGCAGTTTAAATTGCATGGCTTTCCTCACAGTTACTTAGCCTTTTCTCTTTTCAGTTACGTTATCCTCGTGAACACTAAACACGACAGCATATATAATAAATTGCTGAAACATTTTAGGTAAATAGTGTCTGGCGTTCTATCAAGTAATTAAATAGATCCAGGTATCGAGGTCGATACCCTTACCAGAGACTTGTGACAAGTTACAAATTAGGTGTTACCGGCAATTACTTCACGTCGGTCCAGCTCAGCGAGCACGGCCCCGTGGGCCCCGAGGTAACCCCAGGCAGAACGATGACCTTGGAATAAAACGAGGGGCCAGCCGACCTCTGGGCAGCCGATAGAAACCCCGTCCACCAATTAGTTAAAATAATATTTAAGATGACGTCTGTAAATTTACCCCTTCTTATGCAAATAAGTGATGATTTGATTTGATTTTTATAACTATAAGAAAATAAAATTATGAGTATGATGTTGTTGTTGTGGGTATTATGGGTTTGTTGTGAGAGGGTGGTTATTCAGTCGAGAAAGATTTTTATATTGGATATTTTTCATTTTCGTATTTTTTAGTTTGAGTTGTGTTATATGGTACCTATATGGACAGTGCCGGTAGCGAGAAATGATTTCAAATGAAGGTATTCCACATATTTGTATGTATGAAGAAAAAAAAATTAAAAACCAACATATTATATATTTTTGGAATGGCAAAATATCAAGAAACAGAATGTCATTTAGGATCTGCCATGCATCTGTGAGCATGTCATGCTCGCTCAATGGTCGGTCTTTCTTTGCTTACGGCGGCGTCTTTGATCAGCTCGCCACCTTCCCTAAAACATGGTTGAGGGGGACGATGGCTGAGATACACTTCATACTCGTGAACGGGTGCTGTCTGTGTGGTCCGGAAGGTTCATGCTAGCAAGGACCATTTAAATTTGTGTTTTAAAATTACTTTTGTGCAATAGGTATCTGAACCTGGCTAGAGAGAGTCTTCATAGTGTTCTTTATTCTACATTTTGCAGTTTTTAATTTTTGTTGATTATTCAACAATTGATTTTATTTTATTTGGATTAGTCTTAATAATAATTATTTATTGCTTTATAACCTTCTAATGTTTCTATTTAATTTTATTTCGGTTTTTATATATGATGTAAAAACAATGTTTTGAATTGAAAAGACCATTTTCTGCTGAGTTTCTTGCGGAGCTTCTTCTCAGTAATGATGGTCCTGTCCGAAGCGCTGGTAGATTTAACCCATGTGACAAGTAAAAGAGCCCACAGGTTGCTGCCCAATTAGCTGAATAAATTATTTGAATTTCCCATATTGGATTTTCAGGTGACGTCATATTAATCCAGAAAACCAACGATTTCGAATAAGATGAATTCATAAGCTGTATTTTGGTATATATTTCTAAAACTTGTATTTAAAATATAATTTACAAAAATCCAAAAGAATTTCTCATCGGAACTTTTCTCGCTTTTCTTATATACATGGTCGCCAACGACATACACACCCTTTTGCTTCGCTGCAGTCGGGTAAAAACACTATCATGGCAGCGTTTTCAATTACGTGTTTTAACGAGCTTCTTGGGCTCTGGGCTTGGGGTTTATACGAACTTTTCTTAATTAAAATTCAGAATATGTCAACTTTAAACTAGTAGCAAGCTAATCTATCCACAGACTGAATATTGGTAACATACATTAGCCTATCTTTATAGTGTGATATATCCAGGGTCTTTGAATCATTTAGACAACTCTGATATAGTTTTGATTTGCGCACTTAGGTACATTTGTTTTGAAAGAACGATCTTGTAAATGAGTAAAATAATAAGTAGTAGGATGCACGCACGTGTTTGGCAGCGGTCTGCGCGCGAGTTCATTCAGCGGCTGTCGCAAGCGTTGCACAACCGACAGAAACACATCCGGATGAATTTGGGTTATTGTTTCAGCTATTCGACGAATACTGCGCTCCTAATTAGTATTTACGACATTGCTATATGTATTTAAGGCAGTTTGGAAAAAAAAACCGGACAAGTGCGAGTTAAACTCGCGTGGAGAGGGTTCCGTTCGTACATGATTATCTGAATTTTACTAGGTTACTTTAAATACCATAGACTTCTTATAATCTATAGGTGAAGAACTATTTTCTGTATTTTTTTCAAAATTTTAGCCCCGGTAGTTTCGGAAATAAGGGGGGGGGGAATGGTCATTTCTCGCCTATTTTCCTAAATAACTTCCAAACCGTTTTATTAAAAATTCTAAAAAATATATATTTAAGATCCTCACCATAAGCCCTTTCATTTGATATGTCACATGATATAGGTAGTTAAACTTTTTTTTATAATTTTCTAATTTACCCCCAACATGGGCCACCATGTTTAAAATTCATATATTTACGTCACTCGTCCGTGTTGCGGTCACCGACTTACATATGTATACCAAATTTCAACTCAATTGGTCCAGTAGTTTCGGAGCAAATTGGCTGTGACAGACGGACAGATAGACAGACAGACAGACAGACAGACGCACGAGTGATCCTATAAGGGTTTCGTTTTTCCTTTTGAGGTACGGAACCCTAAAAATGATGACTTACTTAGGTCATTCAGAGGTAAAAAAACGTTTAAGTGCTGTAAAAATGTATTAAAATGTGAAATGTTAAGCTCATCCATATAATTAGGATTTTGCTCAGTTGAAGATGTCCAATATAACGCAATAACTCCAACGTTAAAAAAAAAGAGTTTATTTGTATATGGCAAATTTATTTCATAACGAAATTACGCGTCAAGTTAGCCCTAGTATTGTATTGTTAACCTACAACCGCCATGCGATTCCCTAACGAGCGTTGCGACTGATCAGCGTTGAGGGACGCATTCAAATTTAAACCGAATACTTTTATCCTTACAGTTTAAATTAATAGTTTCGTTTATCCGCTGATCAGCCGCTGGACACGTTAGAGAATCACAACATACGCGTAGTAGTTGATTTTCATACTTGCTAAATTTTTCCAATATCATCTGTCTAGCTCTATTCATTTTACATGTCAATTCAGTTCAATCGGAGTAAGATTACATTTTTAAGGAAATAAAAGAGGATCCATTTATGTTTGGTTAGGGTTTAATGCGATGGAAACTATTAAAAGGTAGGTTTTGTTATTTTGCGTTACATTAGGATACATTTAAAATCGAGAAAAAAATGAGTTCTTAATTCCAGTACTGCATTACATCCAAGCGTTTTACACCTAGGTGAGGTATCTAACACAATGGTTTTGCATCGTCGTCTTCACCCTGTAGATTATTATTCATGTTCACAAATAGACTTCCTTGAAATCGTATTATGACATCAATTATCATTTGTTATCGATGTTCATTTGTTGCGGACGTGATTTCCCGTTAAATTACGCAATTGTTACGGGAACGTGTGAAAAGACTACGCGATGTAGGTCGTCCTTTCCAGACGGCGTTTCCGCGTGGGAGCGGTAATGATCAACGGGATAGGATATTTATTACCACCCTTTCAGAAGTTTTAACGTGTTGAATGAACAGTGCTCTTTTGAGAAAACTCCTACAAACTTGATCACTGTTTTGGATTACGTTACGGAAGTCTTACGTTACGTAAAAGTTTAGTCTATTGGACGAACTCACAAAGTTTACTCAAATTGATCTTTTATCAAAGTGACGTAATTATATATAACTAGCTGGTGGCCTATGTCCTTCTGCAAGGTCCAATCTATCTCTATACCAACCTACATCAAAATTGGTTCAGCGGTTTAGGCTTAAAGACGTATCAAACAGTTACTTTCGCATTTATAATATTAGTTAGGATTCGGATTACAGCTGGTTGACGGAGAGCTGGTTTATTTCTTTAATCTCGGATCAAATACGCAAGGTGCGTGGGTATATTTGAAAATAGTTATTTAAGCGGATATAAATTCAAATTCAAATGCACAGTTTGCTCCCTATTTACTCATTTTATTTTACTTAGAATTTCATATTAAACAAACTTATCTTAGCAAAAACAATAATAAAATCGTCGGTCCCGCAGCTATGATATTAACATATAAGTTGATACTACCGTGCAATGAAGAGAAACACTTTTCCACTGATTTTATTTATAAGATAAATTGATTAATCTATCTCTCACAAATACTTTTGCAATTTCCTAGGTTTTCCAATGTTACGCCCACACCAATCGTAGCGGATGTCGCCTAATTTAATTATAAAGTATTCAGAGAGATAACGCAACCAATCGGTTCCTAAACGTTAGGTATACTAACGTGTATATATATGAGTTTATTTAATAAATCACGAGCAATTCTAACCACCTTCAAAAAGCGAAGATCGATTTGTCTGATCGTTATTGTATCCAGTAAATTCCAATACCACAGTTAACCTAGATTCCATTATTTACTCCCAGATTGCATCTATCGCCGTTCTACTTTTGAGCGATTAGCGAAAACGTTTTAAAGAAAATAACTCGGACAGATGTAGGTCTTTAATAACATTTAATAGTGAGAAATAAAGCAAATGTATAGCAGTCTCTCCATTCATAAAATTTTCAGTGTGTTGCGTAAGTGAAATAAGGGCGAATGAGGTTAAAGATGCGCATAGATTAGATATGAGAAGATGTGTACATCAAATATTTATTACTATAATTTTTATACAAATTCGGTAATGAACTAGAACATATCTTCGTTCGGAAATTAACATAAAGGGAGACGCATGACATTAACCAATGCTACACCGAGTACTCGTTGTATATAGAGGTTTTATACCTTTATATACACATTAAGAGGAGCAAAATTATGACCTTGTTTTACTATTTATACGGCTACAATGCAAAACAGAATTTGTGTATGCAAAATGGTGCTGACCTAATTATTGTTTAGCTATAATCACTTCACTGCGCTATGTAAATATTATGATTAAAAATTGTTTTTTGGGGTCTGTGTGTTACTGTACGCCATCAGCGCGTTCTCTGACGATGGTTCCCGAAAATGGAAGTCCTAGTTTTAAGACCCACTCAAGAATCCTATTATAAAATGAGAAGCTAAAGTTATTTTTGGATAATATTTATGATAATGTTAGTAATTTCCACGTCATTGCCAGTTATTGAGCGTATCAAACTATAAACAGCGCCTATTCAAACAAACTGCGTGTATTGTTTGGAAATTACGTAAATATGACGTGGTTCTCTACGCTCAATGCTACTACAAAAAAAATTACAACCGAATTGAGAACCTTCTCCTTTTTTTTGAAGGCGGTTAATAACAAGACATGCATGACAACGTTTAAAGCAGCATCGAAAGCAGCTCTACGTCAATTCGAAGTAAATCTGTCTTGCGCTCAAATTCCCTAATTGTGCATGTTACCTCAATAGAAGGAACTAGAACGTATATTGTTTCCTGTCAGCTCTGTTCAAAATTTCTCGTTGTTCTATGAGTTTGGATTTCAGTGGCCCATTCATTCATGCGGGCACTACTTCATGCCACGAGGACCGAAGTATGGCCAGAGCGAGCATGTTTATGTTCTAGCAAATTTATGTTTTGGACGCTGTTTCACAATGTTTAGTTTATTGAAACTATATTACACGAATAGCAAAGTTACAAAATCTTACTCCACATTTAAAGTTCATTCATAAGATATTATAACAGAGAGAAACAAAAATAAAAAAGTTGGTTGTATGGGAGCCCCCTTAAATATTTATTTTATGTTGTTTCTTTGTATTTTTTGTTATAGCGACAGCAGAAATACATTATCTGTGGAAATTTCAACTGTCTAACTAACACAGTTCATCAGCATGGTGACAGACAGACAGACAGACGGACGGACGGACAGCGGAGTCTTAGTTATAGGGTACGGAACCCTAAAAAAAAGAAAAAATATTAGTCTGAGTAATAATCATTTATTGATTTGTTACGTTGTAATGTTTTCATGTAACTTTATATGATGTGAAACCTATTTATGATTTCAAAAGGATTTTCGGTTGAGTTTCTTGCGGCGCTTATTCTCAGTAATGATGGTCCTGCCCGAAGCGCTGTTAGATTCAACCTATTTTATTTTATTCATGTGACAACTTGCTAAACAAACGTTTGAATTTTGAATTTTAAGCGCTATTACAAACAATAAATAACCTTCAAGCCGATTTTATCGCCTACTATCATGTCACTACCTTGGATATTTTAATTTTATATTTCTCTTGACTACTGCTTACCTTGAATTTAGGAATATAAATTACTGTCCCTTTAGGTATGTCCTTGGATTAAACATAAATAATAAAAAAAAATTGTTTAGCGCTGACCATGAACAAAGCAAGATCGTGCTGTCAAAACATTGCACCGAAAGATTCAGACTATTTCAGACCCGCCTTCGAGAAGGCGACGAAAACTCATCATTACAATTAATCAAGCCAATCACTTATCGCTGTTATTAATCAAATTAACTCCCCACAACAGCGGGTAACTATATGTTAAGATTCATCACACATGCACTAGGTATAATTATATGTAATGTCGGCTTGGAATTAATAGAGTCGTTTGTCGCAAAGGCGTCATCTTCATTAGTAGGTATGCAATGCAACATCCATCTCCGCAATATTTATACATAAATAAGAGTACTTATGCCATACATAGCATCACGCCCGAAATCCCTAATGGGGTGGCAGAGCCACAAGACTACTTGTGGCCACGTTCGATTATGTAGTCCTAAGATGGTATGATGAACCGTATGGTGACAGGTGATCAGCTCATCGCCCATACAGATAGTCCACCATGTTTGAGAGGACCCGTCCCTTAGTCGACTTTTACGACATGCCAGGATGATAAGCATCTGCACGCATTCTATGCTATTTCTTCACTCCCAGTGCAGCAGAGGAGCACTCCCAGTGCAGCTGAGGAATATTGTTAATAGACTATTTTTACCAATTCGACGTTTCCTTGTCAAGCTAAATTAAAGTCTTCCGAGCATAGTAAGTGAAGCAAAATTTAACTTCATCAACAGCCTATACCAGTCCACTGCTGGACATAGGCCTCTCCAACTGCACGCCACTGAGCACGATCCGCGGAGACTCTCATCCAGCTCTTGCCAGCCACCTTGCCGAGATCGTGGCTCCACCTAGTCCGAGGGCGTCCTTCACTACGTTTGCCGATTCGCGGTCTCCACTCCAGAACACGTTTACCCCAGCGGCCATCGTTTCTGCAACTAATATGGCGCCCACCGGCCGGCGAAAATTAACCTATCTAACCAAAATTACTAAGAAATGTTTATGCTTTTAACATATAGAGGCAACAACAATTTTTTGGAAAATCGCATGAGTAACTACTTATAGAAGTTTTTACTGGCTACTTTTTAGGGTTCCGTACCTCAAAAGGAAAAAACGAAACCCTTATAGGATCACTCGTGCGTCTGTCTGTCTGTCTGTCTGTCTGTCCGTCTGTCACAGCCAATTTGCTCCGAAACTACTGGACCGATTGAGCTGAAATTTGGTTTACATATGTAAGTCGGTGACCGCAACACGGACGCGTGACGTAAATATATGAATTTTAAACATGGGGGCCACTTTTGGGGGGTAAAACAGATAAATTAAAAAAAAAAGTTATGCAATCTATATTGTGTAACATATCAAATGAAAGGGCTTATTGTGAGGACTTTAAATATTTTTTTTTCTGAGTTTTAAGTAAAATAGTTTGGAAGTTATTTAGGAAAATAGGCGAAAATTGACCATTCCCCCCCCCCCCCTTATTTCCGAAACTACTGGGGCTAAAATTTTGAAAAAAATACAGAAAATAGTTCTTTACCTATAGATTACAGGAAAACCTATAAGAAGTCTATGGTATTTAAAGTAACCTAGTAAATTGCAGATAATCAAGTACGGCACGGAACCCTCTCCACGCGAGTTTAACTCGCACTTGTCCGGTTTTTATAATTACCATAACATGAGTAAATAATTTTAAATTGATTTATTATTTACTGTAGGTATTACCTTAACCATGCTATTTTTTATATTGGTCAATTTTGGTTACCCGAAACCAACTGCTGATTTGTGATAAAGTCCAAAACAGCAAACGTAACGTTGGATTAAGGTGCCACTAGCAAAAGTGAAAACGTTACCATTCCTATACCATTACCATGAGTTGCGCAAAGCGCTCTAGCTAGCGTAAACTATCGCTCGGTCCCTTTTACTTGTATCGGCAACAAGCAGTACTTCCGATAGTTTACGCTAGCGAGTACGTTTTGCGCAACTCATGGTAATGGTACTAGTTGACGTCACGCGACAGCATCAACCTGTGGATTTATTGAGTTTTTATTATAATGAATATAAATTCTTGTTAATGGGCAATACCTGTAACACCCGGTTTCCGCTGTGTACACTCAAAAAGACTTTAATAGCTTTCAGAGGACTACATTTAGGTAATATATTTGTTTTTAACGAGTAACGGCGAGAATGCGGTGGAAATGTGCGGAAAACATCACGAGTCGGCGCCGCAACGCCGTTAAAGAGTCAACGACCGAATTTTCAGTGCATGTACGTACGGTGGGGCATGACTATATTTGACTTAGAAGTACTGACCTAGAACCGTCATGTTTAGGTAACGCTACGGACTTAACTGAATCGGAAAACCAGGAAAATTATACCAAGGTAATAACAGACTGTGATTAACCTTGTTGAAAGCAAAGTCACAGTAGAATCAAGTATACAGTATTACATCTTCATACAAACGGCCGAAACGACGCGCTTCGAAATCTCGGTAAAATTTCGCGTGAAAGACACTCCCGCGAATTTATTCTCGTAAATTATGGCACGAGAATTTTTGATGTTTTTGATATAGGTATTAAAAGCAAAATAAATGAAATGCATTTTTTTACTCCACAATGACTTCCAGTCACTTTTGAAAGTAGAAATAAGAACCAAGTACAAGTGATTAAAATTAAGAATAACACGATTTTCAGTTATATTTCATGAAAAGATGCTAAGACAGTTTAATATAGCATTATCAAATACGTAACCCAAGAAAGACAGTCGGTGGGCAGCCCTACAGCGTGTTTACATTCCGAGCGGCCTTAGGTAATTATTTCGAGGACACTGCCGCGACAAAATACTATTAGTTTGTTATACTGTGGCAAAGTTGCGGAAAATGTCATTAAACTTTCCTTCCGTCGTTTCAAAGGAAAACCAATAATACAGTTTCTGAGTAAAAGAATAGTCATGAATAAGATATGCGAGGCCCTAGCCTTCACCGGTTCCACAATATTGGCAATCCGAGGGAACATGTTACCATTATGCTGTGAAAATACGAGTTTGTTTAATTAGTGATCACCTCGCTTTGAAAATAGAGTAGCATTGAAGGCTTGCGAAAATTCAATCTAAGGTAAAGGCACCTATTAACGACCCCATCCAAATCGACACCCATTATCGTGGTGTTTTTAAATACGTGTTTTATTATCAAATGGCCCGACTGATTAAAAATCTTTTTGTACAAGACCAAAGCGTACTTAGTTGTCTATCGGATTTACTGGCGCGGGTGCGTATGCATCAAGCAAAGAACTTGCAACTCGTCAATTCCGGCACCGGCGGCGCAGGAGCAGCTTATCCCATACAAACACGTTAGGCCACACGTAAATGAACTCGCATCTTACTTAGCGATTTGCGTAATAATTGTAATAACTAATCTAAGGCTTCATTATTTATTATTATTATTATTATTTATAGCTTCGTTTGCGACTTTGACATACTATTTTTCTGATATTTTGTTTGGAAATATGTAAAAAATAGAATATAAAATACGTCGGTATTTGGATCCATTTTTCACTGTGGCTCCTAATTCCGAGGTATACCACGGTAATACGTTAATACCTTAGTTTTAGTTGCCATTATTTTTTTAATTTATTGTCGGTTAAGTATCTAAATGTTTTGTGTGATTGAAATCTTCATCTATCTAAGTAGCTAAAGAGCTATATCCGTTGTATGAAAAATATACAAGAAGGTCTTAATTTTTGATAAAAACGTAAGCATTATATTAGTGGTTTCTATAGACACCCTTAAATTAATAAGTCGTTTAAATATACAGATAAAATCAAAGATTTACTTCCTAGTTTTATGAGTTTGGTTTTGTAAGGAAATGGAAGTATTTATTTTCGGTTTGTTTTAAAAAATTCACTATTTCTTATCTTGTTTATGGGTCGTAATTAGGATTTACAGTACTGTTAATTAAACTTATTACCGATGGTATACACAGATAACCCTCGGTAATAGGATATATGGGAACCTAATTCCGACTTATTCATGATTAGTAAGAGTCGGAGATAGGTTCCTCTAATATTACCTAATACCGAGTGACAACGTAATGAAATAATTAATTTAGGGTACCGTAGTTCTGATTTCTTTGAAATAACCATTATTTTGATTTTGGTAGTTTTGTTCGGGTCGGAATCTGTTGTTCTTCCTACTCAGCTATGCTTTTTGTATGAGTCGGACTAAGACTGTGTAGGTATATTATTTTTTTGGGCTCAAATGTTACGGTAAAATCAATTTAAATGCTAATGTAAAGTCAGTATGTCTTTGATTTGTTATTAATTAGTATTAGTTCCTTTGTAACCAAACATGGCTTTTCGATTTAAATGTTTGATTATTATAATTATATTGATATAATTATAAAACTTTAAGTAAGTCTTCATTTTTATTCCAATATTCCAAAAAAAAAATTTTTGTCAATAAATGTACGGAACCAAAACTATCATTAATTCTTACCCTCGGTAATAGGAACCAAATTCGCGGTATTAGGGTCACAGCCTATCCAATACCACGGTAATAGGGGATTTCGACATTTTGGCTTTAATAAATATTTAACTATTAGTAACTACCTAGAATTAGATCAAAAACCTACAAAATAACAAGTTAAATCTATATACTTTAATTTAAAAAATCTTTAACCTCGTTACGCTGTCTAGATACCCTTAATTTTTGGCTCTTACTTGAAAACTTGCTTAACTACCACGGTAATAGGTGCCTTTACCTTATCATCTTCTAGGCCACACTGCACAATTGGCACAACATGCATTAGTAGCACTTTGTTAAGTGTTTTCCAGTAGATATCTACTCATTTAGTTCAACCCTAGTCACGGACACCAGGACTGTATTCGACATTGCCTAAGCGATATCGCAAATGATTTTGCTACGATATGGTAGCTGTTATTACCTTCACAGCAAAGGCATCGTAAAAAAGACATACGCGACATAGCTTAAACCATGTCGAATCAAGGCGGGTAGCTATTTATATTTTAATCAGGTTCGGTGCTAAAGATACAAAAAAATAGGGATGTTTCCTGGGTAAAAAGAATTATTCTAATTAGTCCGTCAGTTAGACTATCAAAAACTATTCAACACGTAATTTTTGCTTTATCAAATCAATGAAAATGGACAAAGATAACGCGCATCAAAGTTCGGGAGTGGGGGCTAATGACGTCACTTAATTGTAAAAAGTGTGCAAAGTCGTGACGTCACGCGAAACTTCACCGCACTATATCTTCGTCATTTTTTTTTAATTGACAAAAGAAAAAATATGTGTTCAATATTTTTTTATAATGTAAATGACGGACTAATTAGAATTTTTCAGGAAACTAGCCTATTCACGTAACATTCTCTAAAGTGAGAAGCCGTGCGTCAATAGCAAGATAATTTTACGTAAGTTAATTAATTAAATCGTGAAGCTGAAATGATTGGCTCTATTTTTTTTGAGTTTACTCTTTAAGAATCAATTTTCATATATGTATTAGCCCGGCTTATGAAAAATTATGGGGAGTCAAATCAAACTACGATGTCACACTGTCACACGGTACGGAGTCACACGATGTTAGCCGAAGATGCGTCGGTCGCTTCGCATTGCGTACAGATATAGTGCATAATATGTTTCCATCGGTAAAACTCGGATCTCAATCGGACGACGACGGGACCCGAAGTGTCAATTAATTATTGTATTCAATGAGTGACATGTTAATATTCATTAATATGAAACTTTATTATTTACTGTCAAATGTCAAAATGAAAAATGACAGCATGGTATGATGGGTACTGGTTTATTTTATAATCGTTCGTAAGGAGTAAACTCCTGTCGGGCGTCGGAGCTGACACACACACACACATACACTTTTTTTAAAGTTCCTAGACGATAACCATAAGCTGATGAGACTTTTATTAACCTGTCGATTAATTTTCGGACAGAGGGGTATTTTTAGGGTTCCGTATTCAAACTAGGAACCCTTATAGATTCGCCATGGCCGTCTGCCCGTCTGTCCTTCCATCCGTATGTCACAGCCATTTATTCTCGAGGACTGTTACAAAGCTGACATTTTGTGCAAATATAGGAGATAGCCCGGCGCATATAGACAAAATATAAAATTAGTAAATAGTAGATTGTTAAACAAGAACATAAAACGAGCCATTTTATACGAGACGTACATAAAGACACCCGAGCCGGTACGGCGAGGGTGGATAGTCTCGTCGAGGGTAAAATGGGTTTTATGCTCGAGTTTTACACTCTGCTTTTCACTTCGATTGCAAGGAAATAAAACAAGGATTAAGCATATACAAGAAAAAATTTCGCACTTCTTTCCATTAGTCTCAGTCGAAATCATTATTTGATCGTCACTATCACTACTCAAAGACATTGTTTAATTACTTACGAATAACTTATTAAATTTTCAACCGCAACACAACAAATTTAGCTAGTTACTAGTTTTGACGAATAATAAGCTTCCTGCCACACAATTCTTCTTATTTGTTTTTTTTTATTTTCACTATGTGACGTTCGACTATGGTCCGATCCTTAATGCCAAGTTATTATACATATTGGCGTTATATTTTTTTACTTAAATGCACGCCCCTATTAATCGTTTTGTATTTATACATATGTCGTAATTAAATTAAAATACAACCAAAATCTCATAAAAATAAATTAATTAAATGACGGTGTATTGTGCCTAATTGCCTTAGTCTTAAAAGAAGAAATTACTTTATGCACAAGAGCATAAAAACCCATTTTATGCAGCCTTCTCTCAACATAAAGAACAATTTTACAAGCATGAGAAGGGAAAACACTTACTTTTTTACTATAGCTCTCATACACCTAAAGCAAAATTGTTTTTTTTTTTTTAATTTGCAAAGTTAAACTTGAACGAGGTGTCGCTGGATATCTCTTTAAAAACAAATATAAGTATGTCATCACGAACAATTTTAAGATTTGGTGATATTGAGCTCTAAATAATAATTACATATTATGTAATTTTTGTTGTAGTTACGTGTCTCCCCCTCACAGCTAAAACTGTAAATTCTAAAAACGTAGCAGATTTCAAATCTACTAGCGATTACTATAATATGGGATCTCCATTGCAGTTTTGAGTCAAGTGTTAACCCTAGAAAACAATTGACTTTGCAAATCAAATGTTTTTACCGTCTTATTTTATATTCACAGGTGTATTAACATCTTGTGAGTTTACTTAATAAAATAAAATCTTACCAAAAGCTATGAAATATACGCATTTAAGATCCTGTTTTAGCCAATATGTATGTTGTACCGAATTTGATTAATTTAATAAGGTTAGATTTTCACGTCGAGCTTATATCTGAAAGTTAATGTGCTTTAAATTAGTATAAAAGGAAATGTGCGAGGGAACCCGTAACATAATATGACTCTTTTCAACTTCTTGATATGCAGCATCTTGCAAAGTATATATTGCAGTATTTGTGACCGTAGTAATATCACCTGCACAGAACTTAGTACGCATCTTAAAATAATAATAATAATAATACAACACATTTATTCAACACACTTTGACACAGACAGATAACAAGGAAAGCAAAGTAAACAATAAACATAAGAAGCTGTGCCGAACGGTGCCAACGAGGGTGCCACTCAGCGTTATGTGGCGAGCCTCGGCGCAAATTTTCAGTGACCCCTAGGTGACAACACGAGCGACACAGAACAATACGTTGTGTATGGCAACACTTGAGCAACTCAACCATTGAATGTTATTGTAACAAGCCACTGCCAAAATTAATTGATGATTTCTGATATATGCGCATATTAATAGAATTAATAAGTTTAAAGCATAATAAACACCCGTATCACTATTTAAAAGAACCGGACAAGTGCGAGTTAAAGTCGCGTGGAAAGGGTTCCGTTCCACAAGATTATCTGAAATTTACTAGGTTACTTCAAATACCATAGACTTCTTATAGGTTTTTCTGTAATCGTAATAAATCGTGGTAAAGAACTATTTTCTGTATCTTTTTCAAAATGTTAGCTCCAGTAGTTTCGGAAATAAGGGGGAGAATGGTCAATTTTCGCTTATTTTCCTAAATAACCTCCAAACTATTTTACTTGAAACTCAAAAGAAAATATATTTAAGAACCTAACAATAAACCCTTTCATTTGATATGTCACATAATATAGGTTGCATAACTTTTATTTTTATTTTCTTATCTACCCCCCAAAAGTGGCCGCCATGTTTAAAATTCATATATTTACGTCACGCGTCCGCGTTGCTGTCACCAACTTACATATATATACCAAATTTAAATTCAATCGGTCCAGTAGTTTCGGAGCAAATACGCTGTGACAGACGGACAGACAGACAGACAGACACACGAGTGATCCTATAAGGGTTTAGTTTTATCCTTTTGAGGTACGGAACCCTATTAAAAAGTAGTAGCTTGACTGCTGTCAGAATTAGCGACCATGGCGCCAACCTATTATAACGACTAGAGATGCAACGGATAGTGGTTTGGCCGGATACCGGATACCGGCCGCACACGAGCTATCTCTAAAGCTGTGTTAGCTTGCGTGGCCTTCGTGCGGCGAGCAAGTTTTAACTTGTTACGAATTGTAAGTGCCGGGGAGACCCTTTGAGGTTAAATACGCGCCTTATTACGTCAGTAGGGAATATTCGAACGTGCACGACGTGATGTGACATGTTAGTTTTATACTTAAATAAAAAGAAACTAAGTTTTAATTTAATAACTGACGTCGATTTTGTATAATTCTGATGGCTTTTATTTGTTTTATCGTATTTCTGATCCAAGTTTTTACTATCCGGTATCCGGCCGGATACCGACTCACGTAAAATCATGGCCGGATAGGCCGGATACCGGATAGTAGCCGGATATCCGTTGCATCTCTAATAACGACTTCCGCAAAACACTGACCAAAACGAAATATTGTTTGCCTTTTATGTACTTGTATTCCTCTGAGCCCACCCATCTCTTATCCGAGATTTAATTTAGGACGTCGTTCCACATTATAATCAACATTTGAAACACTAGAAGAGCCCACAGTTAATAATCTCGGACACGTCTGGCGCCGAGAAACTGACGCTACTCGTCTACCATTTTAAGGTCAACTGATATGATTTCTTTGACGAACGATACCGATAACTGAGAAACTAAGTAACGGATATCAATTACAGACCATGTTACAAATGACATGTCTAGGTCAATAAGAAGGCCAAGAGCTATCGCCTTGATTATTTTATTCATAGAACGCTTCAGTGACGGCGGATGTTAAAAGTGCGCCTTTTCGTCGAGTAAACACCGTAAATTGTTGATGTGTTTTAAGCCACGGACGATCAAACGCGTCCACGATGTGATGCGTACACAGACAGCATAATGATAATCTAAAGCCACGCTTTTCATAGGAATAAAGCGTTATAGGCATCGTAATGCCTACGTAAAAAAAATTTAACTATCCTAGTTTGACTACGGAATCCTTAAAGGAGGAGCTGGGCTGGATTTAGGGAAGGGCATCCGGAGCAACTGCCCTGTGCCTCCACAAAAGAGGGGCCCCCACAATACAGACTGATAAGAAAATCTTGCACAATTATATTGATCATCAGTAGATGATATTGACGGTCAATATCATCTGCGTTATATTGTAGTCTAGAGGGCTCCACTCCTTTGCTGCCCCAGGGTCTCCAGACCTCTAAATCCGGCCCTAAGGAGAAGGCTCTATTATTGTTATTATCGTATGTGTTATTGTTAATTAATTTTTAAAAGTCCCTTACCTCATAACTCTGACATTTGTGAACCGATTTGGGCAACATATTTAATTTACCACCTAACTGACAATACATACATCTGAGGTTTCTAGCTAACTTATTTACGAAGGCCAGTCATTCTTCTTACTTTCCAAAGGGTTTTTGGAGCCTGTTCTGTTTTTGATTTAATTAAAAGCCTGTCTTATTTCTTAGCCCTCGAGATAAATGCGGTCGTTTAAGGAAAGCTATCACGTCGTGATCCCGTTTCTTAGTCTAAAATTTAATGGCACAGACCCTTAACCGGTAGAACGATCGCTTTCAGCTGTCGCCGAGTCATCGCCCGGGACAAATTTGTTTACAATCGTTCGATTAAACGGCCCACTCACTCTAGCATCCAGGACAGTTCGCAAAAACGGGTTCAGCTGTGGGTTACGAGCAATAAGTACTTTCAGGGCTTCAACAATGCCATTGTCTCGGCGACAAAGGGAATATTTGAAATAATATACTCGAACATTGTTGTTTAATGCTGTTTATATTTTATATGGTAAAGATTGACCTTTGTACATTTAGTAATAAAGCATTTATACAACAAATTATTATAAAAAAATCTTAAATAAACATTAAACTCCTAACTAATCTAAAGTTCAAATTAATACTAAAAACTATTCTACAAATAAAGAGTACTAGGGTAATTCATTGAATTAAAAATGGCTTTTAACAACCGGGTAACCATTTACAGGGTGTCCCACGGGAAGTTGCTAAAACTAATTGGCAATCATTTTTTAATGAATGCAAGTTTTAAGATGATTAAATTTGCTTTAAAAAGAAGACATCTGGAGATTTTTCTTAAGCACAAATTTATTTCAATTAATAGTATATTAGTACATTTTTTTTACATTTTGTAAGATCAATAAATTTAATGATACATATCTCGTCTACTTTTTCTTCTGTCATAACTGAGTATGAAGGTCCTGGTGCATCATATCTACGGTCTTGAAGAGTACCATACTGTATAAAATTATCAATAATTCTGTAAAAAAAAATGATTTTAGTAAAATTTGTTCACAAAATCTTCATAAAACAAAATATAAACATACATAAAAATTATTTAAATACCTTTTTAAAGTGTTTTCACTAGCAACTCTATGCTGTCCAAACTTAGTTCTAAATCCTCTATACGCGTTTGCATAGACTTTACCTCTAGAGAAGAAGCATTCGATAAGATACACTTTTTCTTCAATCGTAAGGTCACTCATTTCTATATACGTACTTGTAACTCTTTAGTGCCGGAAATAAAAGTACATACACTGAGTTACATAAACGTCGATTACCGAAATTCTACTTAACAATTAAAGAAGGAATTGGGCTATAAAGTTTTAGCAACTTCCCGTGGGACACCCTGTACAACCTACGTATGAAATAAGACAAAAAATCACTTTCGCAAGCTCCTATCTCCGTGCAACCGTCGAGTGTGATACGATTTTGCAAAGGTTATTCAGTTAAACAATTTTTTTTTGTGATGTACCTACTTATTTACTGTTTGCGGACTTTTTCCTTTACTTGTGCTGTAAGACACTGCTTCTTGCCAAATTTTATGATTCTAGGTCAACGAGAACTACCCTACAGGTTTTGATTCCCTTTGGATTCCCTTGAAAGTATCAAAATATGTGGCATAAACGGCCGTATCTTTTGATTGCGTTGGTTTAGAAAGTTAATTTTTCACGGCTCCAAGAGATTGCAGACCTGAATACGTAGTATTAATTTCAACTTGATACTTTCACTCTTTCCTGAGAAAAAGGGGTTGACACACAGACGGACAGACGGACAGACAGACATACAGACAAACAAGTGATCCTATAAGGGTTCCTTTTTTACTTTTGATGTACGGAACCCTAAAAATGTTTAGACTGCCTTTTGCGATTAATAATAACTATCAGAGCGAACCTATACTTAAGAGGCGCCTGAAATATTTTGGGAGCAAACGGTATGTTAGATCACTTCTAGTGGACAAATTACGCGAGGTAGGGTATAATCTCAAGCAACATTTCCCACATGATCCATCGGCATTGGTATCCATTTCTCAAACGCAACGGGGGCTGAAAATCCGTCATAATTTACAAATTTTCCATACAAAAGTCAACAAATTCGTCATATTGTCAACACCTGTCGCGTTAATGAAATAGGGAGCTAATGGCACATTATCGGATTATGTTGTTTTCTTAAAGCGTTAACCGCCATCGATGATTCGAGGAAGTCATAATATTTTGAGCTGCAGACGACGTCATAACTCGAATAAACAAACAAGTCTCCATAATTTCGTTGAATTAATTGGGACTGAATCAGTTTTCCAGAGTTCTAATAAAACTAAGCGTGAGAATGAGAACTGATCGGAGCACCTACTCTCCCTTTAAACACCTGGATTAAAACAAACATATATCGATTAATAAATAGGTTGTACGATCAAAGCTAAGGTCCAGGCTCCTTTTTCATTTAAGAAGGCTCCGTGTCGAAGTCCTTTTTGGATTCATGATGGGATCTATATTCTTTCTATGAATGATTTACGTAATTATTTAAGGAACGAGTTTGTTGAATACGATGATAGTTTACAAAATCATATATTAAAAAACCTAGACACATAGCTTTGTATGGCTTTTCTTTATTTCTTTCTATCTCTAAATACACATTTTCATCCAAATCGTTAGAACCGTTTCTGAGTTATGAATTAGATATATTCTCGTTTAAAGTAATAAGATAGTATTAATAAGTAGTTCTGCTATTTCCCTCAATTTTTTGTACCACTGAATAACTTCAGAATTATTTTTATCTATGAACTTCGAATCAAGGTATGTAATGTAATACAAAGAGTATGTCTTGTTGAATCAATTTCAAGACACAATAAAATCAGATTTAATTTCAGAACAAAGTAAAGAAAAAAAATCTTCTCCAAAATTTAAAGCAATGGAGACCAATTTGCTAATAAACTTGATGACATGTTACACAAAAGAAAAAATGCTAAATGCATAGTTACGAATCCTTAAGACGACTGCTTTAATTAAAGATAATTTAGCTCAGAAATTAACTCAGTGGGTAAAATGGATAAGTTTAATTATTAAAAATGCCACTCTGTAGCTCCTAATACCTTTTTCATTTACGTCTGTCCTAGATCTATCTAAAATAAGTATTGGAACAGACAACGTCTCTTTGAGTACATAGCTATTTTAAACTTATTCAACGAATCCAATTTTACAAAACAAACATTTGGCATATAGGGGTCAGAGATCGCGCCTCGGCGGGACAACGACCCTTCATTGGAGGCTTTTTTTTTACTTCCGTTTCGGTGGGTAGATAAGTGAATATAGCTCATTCCGCCCAAACGTTCACTGATCCTAAGACTTACTGATTTCGCAGAATTTTTCTCGGACCTTTACCGTCTTTGTTGTTATCAGGACCTGTAAAATGTGGTACTAGGATATATCCTCCGTCTGATATAATTATTTTATTCGCTCCTTACACACAGCACTTCACAGATGGTTCCAACTCTCAATTTAACTGTAAAATAATGAATGAAGGTTCACCGCTTGAGGTACGACCTTAAGTTTACAACACACACACTAATAAACTCACAATAAAAATAAATTAATGACATTTGACAATTACAGGTTACACATATCTACCTATATACCTCATTTGACACCTTTGTATTCAAAATTGACTTTTGGAAATATAAATTCGTGTGAATTGTGCTTTGGAAATATTTTCCCCAATGATTGCATAAAAATGCGTTGTAACTTACAAATGGTAGGTTCCATTTGCGAGGAATGCCACGCCCTAATCATATAAAATCTCATTGTGAAAGTACACAAAGAGATTTACCGATTCCCCTCGATGAAGCGCTGGCGAAGCCGGAGGATGAGCAGCTGTTCTACACGGCCAGTTTACATTTTCTTAGTAAGAGACTACAAGAGAAGACACATCTACCGGTGAAATCACATCTGACGTCGCAGAGCTGCTGCCACTTGATACGAGCGGATCCCGGCGCGGAACCAGTGGGTGTTAGCGTATCGCTCGACACAAACGTTAGTTTTAGTTCCCATCAAGAGGAAAAAACTTGTTTATCAATGAACCAACTTTTACCTTTTCCAAAATCAAACAAGGACAATTTCTTCGCGCGTTTAAAGAAAACGTTCCGAAAATATCGACGGATAACCAATATATCGGAGACAAACAACGTGTATGACGCAGAGAGTTCTAAACATATATCTAATTTTAAATTTCCTCGATGTGCACGACGAACCAAAGACCTCCATCCATCCTGTTTAGTCAAGATATCAGAGGAAACTTCCAATGAAAGTGTGAAGACGTCCAATATGAAAGATTCCATTAGTGAAGGTGATGTTTTGTAAGTAAACAAATAAATTTAGATGATTTTCGGTGCTTTTTATTAATATAAACTCTTTGATCGATTTATAAATAAGCCAATACGCATTTATTATTATAGCAGTTATGCGTTTTTCCGCGGCCAGGTTTTAAAAGGATCTTTTGTCAGATACTTGCACACAAAAGGGTTTAAACTTGAAACCCGCTAATTGTAAATCGATTTTGATTATCTTATAACCTTTTGGCCGCCGTTGTCGACTATGGGTAACAGGCTATACAGGGTAAAAAAGACCTTCATTACCTTCACTTAAAGTTGAAATTCGTGTTACTTCTCAGACATGCTTGGCGGCCAAAAGGTTAACATGTTGTCAGCCGGAACATTACCTAAGTTTATGGGTTTTATTCCATTGATTTAGGTTATCAATTCAAAAATAAATATTGGTATATTAGTATCTTCATATAAGAGTCACTTTTGCTATTATCTCTTCATCTTTAATTAATGGTTATTATTTCAAGAGGCAAAGACGTTTTCACCGTTTATAAGAAGTGTATTGTTTTCCATTGGTTGTCTAATACCCTCTTATGCTTCAATTTGAAACAATACAATATCATACCCGTAGATTTAAATCGTTAGATTAGAGATTACAGCGATAATCCGTAGCCGTATTCACCAATGTATGTGTGAGCTGAGAGAAATTGTGTCATCGCCTTTACTCCTACTTGTAACAGTAGGAGTAACGGCTATGATACTATTTCTCTCGGTTGCGTCTACATCCGTATTTTACGATCAAAAAATAGTACTTAAGAATGAAATATTATGCCTTTCGCTTTATTAGTGTTCATTGAATTGTCCCTTCGGCCCTAGCAAGGTTAACACGAGGATAAGTTAACACCGTCTTATCTCTAAGTGCGTCTCTCTCACACTAGTGCCGACGAAAGAGATATTCAGAGAGAATAGATAAGACGGTGTTTGGTTATCCCCGCGTCAACCTTGCTAGCGCCGCTGCATCTTTAAACGAGCCACAAGGTATAATGGTACACATTTTCTCAGGAAAAGTTAATACGCTAATAGGGAAGATGCCTAATTTTTTTTCATCTTGTATTGGAAAGTGCTGAGTAATAGAAACCGATCTGTGTACATAAAACATTTTTATGTTGATTATTTTATGAGTTATGAAACTTTGAAAAGTAATTGTTCATACCACTAGCAAAAACACTTCATACAAAATGGACAACAGCTATGACGTCAAATCTGTCGTTAGACTGTACAAAATATACCTACCTATGGCGTTTAAACGAAATCTGCAATTATTTCCGAAAATACTGTTTTTAGACCAACATCGTAGAAATAAAACTTGACATAAAGATGAGGATGTCCAAAAAAACTTAAATCAGAACTAAAAAACAATAAGTATATATCTTTCACCCATTTTGACCCTTAATCAAATAAAAATGAATAGTCAAAATGATCTGCTTTTTTTCTGTAATAGATTTTGTTTACATTTACTTTCATAATATATCATTTAAACCTCGTTTTGATTTCCATGCAACTTCCCCATTATGACATTTCCCATGCACTCGTTATCGGATGAGCACTGTTGCAGCTTTGCTAATTTCGCTAACCTCAGTAGTGACGTATTCCGGTGCGGTCACTGTATAGCATGTAGTATCTAACGATTGAAATCTATGACCATACCTATATAGTATGTATTAATCAGCAACATGGTACATAGGGGTCAGAGCAATCTTACAAGCTATGGGTTTATCAGGCAACAAATAGGAAGGCTTATGTGCTATTCATCTCGGCAGTCTGGGGCGCGCCCGACGTTCTTCGGCGGCCTAGTTTCACGGTTGTTGAACTTATTTTTTTTTAACTAGATTCTGCCCGCGACTTCGTTCGCATGGAATTCGGTTATAGTTATTCCCTCGACAACTTCTAAATTTTCCGAGATAATTCAGGGTATAAGCTATCACTATTCGACATTTCATCCAAATCCGTCCAGCCGTTGAAGCGTGGAGGAGTAACAAACATACTAATTCAGATACACACGCACACACTGAAACTTTCATATTCATAATATTTTTGGGATAGTGTGAACTAATAATAGCCGCCGTTCGAATGATTTATTTTTTTAATTGACCCTTTGAATTGTTAATTATTCTGTTTCCTAGACAGTGAAGTGAAAAAAGGTTTGCTGCTATTTTCGTAACCTTTTTTTAATTTGTGATTTTAGATACGGCCTCGTATCTAGTTAAAGTATCAAGAAATTCTCGAATTTGCGAAAAAGGCGCAAGGTACAATGGTAGAATAAGGCGCATCGATAGTGGGTATAAAGTTTGCGCAGGACTTCTGGGCTGCAGTTCAGCACCTGCCCGCTATATACTTATACACAAAATGTACGCGTGGAAAAAATACCTAAATAGGATTTATATCAATCGAGCCCTTAGATTAGACCTACAGCGGCCCTAGCAAGGTTGACACGGTGATAACTAAACCCATCTTATCTCTCTATCTCTTTCGTCGGCAGTAGTGTGAGAAAGACCGCTTAGAGATAAGACGCTGTTAACTTATCCTTGTGTGCTAATCCCAGGTGATGATGTGATGTCCTCTTCACCGGATCCGATGACAGCGACTTCAAGTAGTTGGGCTTGTAGGACTCCTACGACGGTGGACGCGAATATGACAAAACCCAGCTTGTTCGAAAAAATCCGATCGTAGCGCGCGCCGTGGAGCTCACCACGGTCATTGTAGGTGTACGCGTAAGATGGCTTGGGGCGTCTCCAAGCGCTGGATACTAAAAGTCAAGAGCGCAAGGCTCGCCTCAAGCCATAGTATAAAGAGGGGAAGTAGGCCAGCTCCGGCCAAATCCGCGATATAATTGCCTACCGTCTCAGGGTTGTCTCTGTTCAATATGTAATCTGAACAAAGGCAATTCTGGAATCGATTTATTATTAAGACACCCAAACACACAGCAATACGTTCTCCTGCGATTATCGCACATTTTTCATTCATTTAGCGGTGCCGAAAAGCCGTGACGCGCGAACCTCGTGCGGTGGCGCCCCGACTGGCGCACTGAGAAACGGCAGCTCAATTACGCAGCACAATTGGTATCGGTTTGGCTCGAAATGCAAACCAATTTAGTCTTAACTCTGTGTAAATAAGGGCACAATTGGTTTACTTTTCGCGAAAGCGATACCACTTGGTGTTGCGTAATTGAGCGGCAGGTCGAGATTTTCCTTAGTGTGCGTGCGGCGACGCATAGATACTTTGGCGCACACATACAAGCCGCGCGCGGTGCGTTTGTATGAAAATAACTTACTTCTTTCTTTATTCTATGCCCAAGCCGTCTTACGCGTACACCTAATCCCAGGTACGCCTCTGCCAACGTGGGATCCTTAATCGCTAATTCTGTATTTAGTTCTATTGTATTTTAAATTAAAATATCAATGGAACCTCCATAAAGAGGCTTGCTATGTTAATTCTCTAATCTCGTCGCTCATTTCGTCTCTCATTTCATCCGACAATCATAAATTGACCCGCGCGCTGGTAGGCATTATGTGGAGTTACGTACCTACCAAGGTCCGTGGCCGGCTGCGTCGAAATACGACGAAAGCCGAAGACACGCACGAATATATAGTTTATAACGCACTGAGGACGGGTTTCTGGTATATCCCAGAGGGCCTAGCAAACTAGCTTTTATCGCGCACATAAAGCATCTGTCACTTTTTAACAACCTATAACATGCGGGCGCGAAAGGGACGAATGCTCTATGTGCGCGATAAAAAATAGTGTGCTAAGCCCTCAGGAGTTCCATAGTTCTAGTTTCATATGGAACAATCGGTACATACCTATGTTAACGTCAAATTAATGATCCCAATCTTAGATTATAGAAGTAAAAGATACGCTGTAAATTAATTGAACCTACGACTGTAATGCTACGCTGCTCCCGCAAACATCAGCGCCCTAATGAAAAAACAAGATGGCTGTATTTTATTAGTACGTTGATTTCAAATATGTTTTTTCGCCTTACGTCAGCCAGTGACAGTATGACCAAATTAAGAAGATTGTAATAATGCTGTCACAAATAAACACTTAATTGCCAATATTATTTAGTATCATAACCTTACAGGCCAAACAAATGCGCATATGTTTTGTATGAATCCGTGGCCTGTATAGTTGACGTTTTAGGCGGCATGGCTTGACGGTTTCAACGTTTACTCTATTAGTATTCTATACTCTAAGATCCCAATAGTTTCATATGGAACCACATACTAAGTTGTACATACATGATGTTGGCAAAAATACGCAAGTTCCATAAAGCTTAAAGTTAATGAATATTGGGTTGGTGGCCGTGCTTACCCCGGCCACATTTTATTATTGTAAAACGCATCTGTTACCAAATGTTAAAGAGACGATCCCTTGTGTAAGAATATAAAATCTGAAGGATGACAATTGATAATGTCAACTGAAGTAAAAGTCGTACTTAGGTACAGAGTAGACGTTACATAAGAAGGAACTTCAGTGGCCTAATGGCTAAGGATGTCGACTCGTGATCGTGAGGTCCGGATTCGAATCCAAGCGGTTGCCATGTACCTACCAATGAGTTTTTCTAACTTATATACATTATCTGCGTGCGAATTGCGGTAACCGATGCTCTTACGGTAACGGTCTGAGCACACGGTGGAAAGGGCCGCTAGCGGACCACCCCTGCCGAGGCGAGCACTAGCCAAACCGAAGGATTGCCACAATAGATCAGCAATGGTCGAAGCGGCACATATATGGCCCAATTAACCTCCAATAATAATATATACCACTAGTTCCATATGGTACTAGTTACTGGGATATACCCGACGGGTCGAGTTAGGCTCGCCGGCGAGTTCGAGAACGAAGTGTATCGCACCACAGACCGGATACTTGATTTCGCTTACCGTGATTTTAGCCGGGTCTGAATTTAGATAGGGTCAACGAACTTTAGAAGCACTCGGTATTCATTGTTGGCGGTATGTGAACCAGAATGAATCGAAAGGAAGTTATTATAAAATTAAACAACGCTTTGCAAATCAAGATTATTTGTTTATTGTTACAATCGTTATTTTCTTTGCTTGCTTCTACCCTCAATCTACACCATATTTACTGCCAGGAAATCAAAATTAAGTCTACGTAACTGGAAGAAAATAAAACGAACCAAACTACTTAATATGATTAACTTCTCTAAAAGTACACTCTGCTAATTAAGTTACATATACCTATTTTCTATTTAAAATTTTCTCAAAGTTTGTACAATTAACGGGCTTACGTCAGCAACTTTTAATTTTTACTATTTAGTTATGATTTTGTTAACGGAGATTACTAGCGGCCCTAACATTCATGCCACTAAGATAACTTAAACCCGTTTATCTCTATGACTATCTCTTTCGTCGGCACTAATGTGAGAGAGACTCACTTAGAGATAAGACGGTTTGACTTATCCTTGTGTCTTGCATGTTAAGGCCGCTGATGTTTTTAGGGTTCCGTACCTCAAAAGGAAAAAAGGAACCCTTATAGGATCACTCGTGTGTCTGTCTGTCTGTCTGTCCGTCTGTCACAGCCAATTTGCTCCGAAACCACTGGACTGATTGAGTTGAAATTTGGTATTCATATGTAAATTGGTGAACGCAACACGGATGCGTGACGTAAATATATGAATTTTAAACATAGGGGCCTCTTTTTGGGGGTAAATTAGAAAGTTAAAAAAAAAAGTTATGCCACCTATATCGTGTGACATATCAAATGAAAGGGCTTATCGTGAGGATCTTTAATATATTTTCTTTTGAATTTTAAGTAAAATACTTTAGAAGTTATTCAGGAAAATAGGCGAAAAATGACCATTCCCCCCCCTTATTTCCGAAACTACTGGGGCTAACATTTTGAAAAAAATACAGAAAATAGATCTTTACCTATAGATTACAGGAAAACCTATAAGAAGTCTATGGTATTTAAAGTAACTTAGTAAATTCCAGATAAGCATGTACGGAACGGAACCCTCTCCACGCGAGTTTAACTCGCACTTGTCCGGTTTTTTTTTAATACTTATTAAGGAATAATTAAGGCAATTACTGCAAAATTGTTGGAAAATCTGTTTACACAATCGTAACGAAATGATAAAATTAAAAGTTGCCGACGGAAGCACATTAACTGCAAACGAACTTTTTGAGAAATACTCATATATACCTTACTCATTCTAAATTTCAAATTATATGTTAAGCTTCAGTTTGTTTTCTGGTCACGTAACTAGTTATTACCAACTACTTACTACTAAATATATACTTTCCATTCGCTAAGTAGGGTTAAGTAATTTAATCATCGAGCCACTTTATTTATTTGTTAATTTTGCACCATTTCAACGGCATTTGGACACCCTGTAGGCATACACCGACAAGTAATGTAACTTCAAACTTGATAAAAAACCAATTGCCAACAATTTATAAATACACGTTATTTACATAAAGCACATTTAAATCTTATAAACTATATAAACAGTTAAACACGGTCTCCCCCTATTTGCTATAAAATTAATGGCCTTAATTACACATTCTCTAGATTTAATATAGTAATAATTTTACAGGAAACAAGACAGACCCACTAAACGCAATATTTAATTTGATTCGGGCCGTTTTTACTACAAACATATTTTCATATCACAGATTTTTGACGATTTATTCGTAATAATAATACGAATAACCTAAAGACAAGCTTATGAAACTAATTTTTACTTAAATCAAGTGCTTAATTATAATACTTCCGAACTTTACAATATACATTTACTGAATTAAAAGAATAAAGCAACAGTTTAAGTACCTATTATCATAGGGGAATAAGCTAAATTTATGCTATTATGCAAGAATAGAGCCAAGAAAAACTTTTCATACATATCGAATTAGTGTGGCTTTGTAGTTTAATTTAACTTTAAATTAATGAACATTTCTAAGTACTAATAGCTAGGGAGCTGGGTGCCAAAATTTCTATACGATTTGTTCGCTTGGCAGACCTCAATCGTTCGATTAATGCCAATATAAAGAACCACAGAAAAACAGTCTGCTACGACGATAGCGCTGCGTTTTCAATTGAAATCGTTTCAAAATTAAAAAAAAAAGCGGTGTGCTAAATCATTTGTTCGTGTATGCCTCTTGGACTGATGGTCAGAATCATCCTCAAAACGATGAACATCCAAGAGGCAAACGTGCAGGGCTCTGGTTTATAACGGGATGTAGCTGCAAAAATGTAAATGAAAAAGCTATACTAAATCATTTGATCGTCGTTCTCGTTGCGTCCATTCGATTAATTTGGACTGGTCGAGTTGGCGGACGTCTAAGTCGCTGATTTTTTTAAATAAGATTTTTTAAAATTGTAATTCCAAAACGCAGGGACATACGACTTTCATTTATTGGACCAAATCGATTTGTATTGACATAAACTTTCATCCCTATCGATATGAAAGACTAACAAATCAATACCAAAATGGCACCTAGCTCCGTAACTATAACCTAACACTAAGGTATGATTTGTCTTACTTCACGAACTTGCCTCGGGTCGAAGCCCCTTGGCACGCCTTGTTCGCAGCCGGAAAGTTATGCTCCGTATCTGTTCCGTTTTCACGACAACTTTACTCCCTCATCCTTTAACTGTCTAACAACTTTGGGACATAACTCTTCTTCCCTAAACTTATATCCGCAAACAATCATTTCCTTTACCACCTTATGATTTTTCTTTAATGACTCCAACCAGATTGTATAGGAGTAGTCTGGCCAAATGCCTCCATACCGTTTTGGTAAGTGGTCGGGGCGTATGTGCTTGTGTAGTGACGTGGCATCGTAGCCGTGGAAATAGATTCTGGAGCGCATGTCGGCGGTAAGGAAAGGCTTGAAGATGCTGTATATCTTATCGAATACCCACGTGTGGTTGATGACGTGGATGGCGAAGGTATTGGCGGGAAAACATGACTGCAAATACAATAAACAATAATATGATTACAAACGCTAAAGTTTTACTTTAACACTTGTTACGGGTTGTGTAACATCGTGTTTTTATGTTATGCCAATAGGGAAGAAGCATAAAAAAAATCAGCTTGTATTGGAAAGTGCTGAGTAATAGAAACCGATCTGTGTACACAAAACATTATTATGTTGTTTATTTTATGAGTTATGAAGCTTTGAAAAGTCACTTTTCATACCACTAGCAAAAACACTCCATACAAAATGGACAACAGCTATGACGTCACAGCTGTCTTTAGCCTGTACAAAATGCATGGCCTTTAAACGAAATCTGTAATTATTCCCGAAAATACGGTTTTTAGATCAACATCGTAGAAATAAGACATGACATATATTTGGTGAGGATGTCCAAAAAACTAACATCAAAATTTAAAAACCAATATATATTTTTCACTAATATTGACCCTTATTAAAATAACAAGTGCGAGTCGGACTCGCGCACGAAGGGTTCCTTACCATTATGTATAAAAACGGCAAAAAAATCACGTTTGTTGTATGGGAGCCCCCCTTAAATATTTATTTTATTTTAATTATATTATTTATTGTTTAAGTAAATATATATCTAAATATTCTGTGAATATTTCAAGCGTCTACCTGTTGCCGTTATCAATATCGAGCAAAAATGAGCAATAAAATCACGTTTGTTGTATGGGAGCCCCCTTAAATATTTATTCTATTCCGTTTTTTAGTATTTTTCGTTGAAGCGGCAACAGAAATACATCATCTGTGAAAATTTCAACTTTCTAACTATCACGGTTTATGAGATACAGCCTGGAGACAGACGGACAGACGGACAGCGGAGCCTTAGTACTAGGGTCCCGTTTTTACCCTTTGGGTACGGAACCCTAAAAATGAATGATCAAAATGATTTGTTTTTAGGGTTCCGTACCTCAAAAGGAAAAAACGAAACCTTTATAGGATCACTCGTGCGTCTGTCTGTCTGTCTGTCTGTCTGTCCGTCTGTCACAGCCAATTTGCTCCGAAACTACTGGACCGATTGAGCTGAAATTTAGTATACATATGTAAGTCGGTGACCGCAATACGGACGCGTGACGTAAATATATGAATTTTAAACATGGGGGCCACTTATGGGGGTAAATCAGAAAATTAAAAAAAAAAGTTATGCAATCTATATTGTGTGACATATCAAATGAAGGGGGTTGTGAGGACTTTAAATATATTTTTTTCTGAATTTTAAGTAAAATAGTTTGGAAGTTATTTAGGAAAATAGGCGAAAAATGACCATTCCCCCCCCCCCCTTATTTCCGAAACTACTGGGGCTAACATTTTGAAAAAAATACAGAAAATAGTTATTTACCTATATATTACAGGAAAACCTATAAGAAGTCTATGGTATTTAAAGTAACCTAGTAAATTGCAGATAATCATGTACGGAACGGAACCCTCTCCACGCGAGTTTAACTCGCACTTGTCCGGTTTTTTCTCCGTAATATGCTTTTGTTAACATTTACATTCATAATATATTATTTATGATTTTCATGCATCTTCCCCATTTGTTAAAAATATGCGATTACACAAATATTCTAACTTATTTTATAATTATTTGCTTTCAGTAGACCTGTTATTTGTTTCTATAAAAAACACACAATAATTACCACTAATAGTTTAACGATCTTGGAAGCGATAGCAGGCGTGACCTGCCAAGCGTGGTGCAGGCCGATATCCTCGAGATCGAAAAGCGCGTGTGCACCCAGGATCTGGCTCGTCGGCTCCAGCATGCCCAGCTGCATGGCCAACAGAGTCGCCTTGAACAGGTCCTGAGTGGATATAATGTTTGGATCCCAGCAACCTGAAAGTTGAAATTTAGTAGTGAGGATGATATCACTATTTCAGCCAAAATACTTTAACTAGGAAGCGTAGGGTGCAGTGGCGAAGCGTCAAATATTTCCTAAGGGAAGCCGGAAGAATTTTAGATTTTTAGATTTAGATTTATTTTATTTCTCAAATTAAATTACATTATATTCAGTACATGTCAAAATATATGAATTCAAAGTTGAGATTGTCAAAACATTAAATAATAAAATAGAATATATGTCATCACAAATTAATAATAAACAATTTAAATTAAAACCAAAAAATAATACAACACTATCAAAACATTAATTCAATTATCACATATTAACAACAAGCGATTTATAATAAAAATAAAAATAGCAAAGTCAGTCATAAAAACAAAATAATAATTTCTATTAATAATTTAGACTCAATTAAATGTCAATTCCATATACTCATTGATTGAGTATATGGGGTTATTCAATAAAAGGTTCTTTAGTTTAGAACTGTACGTGCGAGTCTGATATTTAGTTAGAGTAACATGGACTTCAGTGACAACTAGCCGTAGCTTTCTAGCTTGGTAAAGCCGTCAGGAATCGGCTTGTAGGCAGGCTTCGCCACTGGTAGGGTGTTATATTGAAGACATATTGAGGATATGGTTAAACAAAAAAGTACAATGAGAAGAGACTGTTTTAGGATCTCATAAACTCTTATATATTTAATGTTACACTGGTGGCTAGAGAGAGAGTTGGCATGGCCCTAGCGGGTTCTTATCCTATGGATAACAGCATAATTTTCGTATTGAATGCTGGTTCTTTTCATGTACATGTAACATGAAGCGATGCCTTAGTTTGCGATTGCCTACATACTGGCACGGCCTATATGTATTTCAAAATGTACGCTGTCTAATTTATGTGAAGCGGTCAAGATTTTCTTTGGGCCGCTAAAACTCATAGGCCTGATTTCTTTACAAAATCTGAATAAGACACCGAAGTAAATAAGTAAGCTGTTTAGTTAGTCACCTATTCTGTATATCATGAGGCGGCGGCCGTCCTGGTCTACATATGGCGGCACGGTTAGAATGTTACTGTCGCCAATGATGCGAAGGTCCAGTGGGAACACGTTTTCGAATAGCACCGTGTTCTCCTCCTTGAATTGGTAGTAGTTCACCATCTTAAAGACAAAATAAAGGGTCTTAGGGTTTTGAAAACAGTCGTCTTCAAGTACAGGATGTCCCACGGGAAGTTGCTAAAACTTTATAGCCCAATTCCTTCTTTAATTGTTAAGTAGAATTTCGGTAATCGACGTTTATGTAACTCAGTGTATGTACTTTTATTTCCGGCACTAAAGAGTTACAAGTACGTATATAGAAATGAGTGACCTTACGATTGAAGAAAAAGTGTATCTTATCGAATGCTTCTTCTCTAGAGGTAAAGTCTATGCAAACGCGTATAGAGGATTTAGAACTAAGTTTGGACAGCATAGAGTTGCTAGTGAAAACACTTTAAAAAGGTATTTAAATAATTTTTATGTATGTTTATATTTTGTTTTATGAAGATTTTGTGAACAAATTTTACTAAAATCATTTTTTTTAACAGAATTATTGATAATTTTATACAGTATGGTACTCTTCAAGACCGTAGATATGATGCACCAGGACCTTCATACTCAGTTATGACAGAAGAAAAAGTAGACGAGATATGTATCATTAAATTTATTGATCTTACAAAATGTAAAAAAAATGTACTAATATACTATTAATTGAAATAAATTTGTGCTTAAGAAAAATCTCCAGATGTCTTCTTTTTAAAGCAAATTTAATCATCTTAAAACTTGCATTCATTAAAAAATGATTGCCGATTAGTTTTAGCAACTTCCCGTGGGACACCCTGTATGAGGGTTCAGCTACTTTCCTTGTTAACCTGTTTCCTGGCTAAATGCTGGCAGCTTTGAAATTTAGAGATTTTGTAAAGCACTCTGCCGTTGAAACCTCATGCTATTGCTAAGTTTTGGAACACCATCCCTGCGTCTGTATTTCCTGAATCATGCAATCTTAGTATCTTCAAGGTAAGAGTGAGTAGGCAATTTCAGGGCAAGTAAGTTGCACCCTAGAGTTAGACCCTGTCTTCGCTTTTCATCGAGTGAGACTAAGGTCAAATACATGCCCATGCCATCATAATCATCATATGGCGTCCCAAAAACTGTATGAAGATGGATAAGCATTTGACATCGTTGTTCATGTTCGAAAATTAAAACTGTAAAAGCGGGCACAGGAGAGAATAAAAATATCTTTTATTAATTAAATTTTGTTTTACTATCGTCTCCTTAAAATCCCGTCTTACTTTTGATAGAATACGGCTGGATACCTTTATTATGCGCCTTAAAAATCCTAAAACTTGTTACATTGTGATAAACTTCATCAAGATTATAAAGCCGGTATTTTGACAAATGATATTATGGTGCGTTCACATCTGACGAACTCGGTTGTCAACCGCTCGCGCGCAGCACGCGCGCTGCACACGCGCGGCGCATAGCTTGCGCGGGAGCGACTCGCAAGGGGCGCAAGAGCGGCACGAGAACTGCGCCTCTATTCGGGAACGCTAAGTGATGTTGTAGCGACTCGCGAGCGAGATTTCTCTTCCCCCTCTTCCGCAAGACGCGCAATGCGTAAGAGCGAGATGAGAGTCTCACTCGCGGGTCGCTGCAGTATCACTCAGACGTTCCCGAATAGACGCCCTGCTCGCACTACATAATGCAGGCGCGCAATTAGCGAGCCTTTCGTCAGATGTGAACGCACCAATACGTGTAATATAAAACCGGTCCGCTATTTATATCACTGACCAAAAACTATGGTCAAACATTACAAAAACAGACCTAACGGTCTTCACTATTCTCAAATTCGCAATTACGCTGTTAAAATTTGCATTAATTACGTTATGTATGTATGTATGTATAATATAGACTTAAGATCATCATCACGTTATATAACCATTATTACGGTAATCGTATGCAACCAAACTTGGTTATAAACTCCATTTGTATTTCTATTAAATGACGTAATTTATTTGAACTTCGTCGGTGCTTCAGCAAAACGAGAAATATATTCTTAAATCGTTAGTATTCACAGTGCCCCAATTTTTATGAAGCCATTTCAACTTTTAAAACAATGCTCGTTTACAATTGAATTCTACAAAACATTTGTTTATTTACCGTGGGATGGGAAACCGTTCAACCGTTTGTTTCAGTTGTTCGGGACTACGCAGTTTCATATTTCATAACAGCCGAGACAATACAGCGTGATTGCGTAATATACATAGAAATAGTTGCACATAAAGGTCTATTTACTTTGTTTAAGATAGTTTTAATACGACTGAAAATAATACCTATATTAAGTATTGTAACATAATGGTATTTTTCAAGAAAGAAAATAATATGAAATATCATGGATCGGTTAAATAGTTCAGGGCCTATATTCGTGGCTGCTAAGTGATTTATTATATCGCAAATAAAATGCCAAAACCTCGAATGTAAACGTCAAATACGTACAGAACAACGACACATTCACGGTTTTGGCATTTAAGTGACAATTATAGTGAATCACTTAGCAATCCCGAATAGAGGCCCAGTTGGCGTAGCGCTGACGTTCTAAAGGGCTGCTGGAATGCTTAGACCTGATATTACACTGAAATTCATACCAGCCGGTGTGCTCGTTGAGGAATGAACCGGCGCGCGCGGAGGAATTGGATCAGGAACTCATCGTCCATTCGGTGCGGAGTACATTCACCTCGTTCTGTAAAACACGTAGCTTAGTTAACTGAGAGATTAATTTATTTAATTCCTTTGAGGAATAAACTACCTGTTTTTATCTATACTTATAATAAAAGGCTAACGAAGTCGACTTTGTACACGAAAGATATTTAAAAAATAATGATAGATTTGGCAATTAGTTGTTTAGGAGATGCTGAAACACCTTTTAATTTTTTTCTTGTCTGTTTGTCTGTCGGTTAATTTGTGCTTCAATCACGTTAAAACTACCTACTGGACAGATTTTCATGAAATTTGGTGAGGTTATAGTTTATGATCTGGAGTCACATATAGGATAATATTTATTTCGAAATTCATCCCCTAAGGTGGATATATAGGGGATGAAAGTTTGTATGGAGATATGACATTTGTGAAGTTAGAACCATGAACATTGGTATAATGATAGCTGGTTACAAATGAAGAATTATAATTTAAGGATTTACAAAAATCAGTCCTTAAAGGTATAAAATAGGGGATGAAAATTTGTATGGGAGTACCTGTTTCAAGGGTGGCGAATAGATTTTTGTATAAGGTTTAGAGGCAACTTATGTTCATGACAATCCATGCGGTAAAATAGAATCAGTGGTGAACAACCAGGAAAACTCCTCAACGATAGACATCCTTGCACCGTCATTGAATCACATGGTAATAAATTAAATGTGAAAAAAATCTTACTTTGCAAAGGGTATTTGAAGTCGGTTTTTTGAATTTTTTAAATTATATGATTATGGACAATCGACCTTTATAAAAGTAATCTAAAGATTGGAATTTGGTATGGAAATCTTCACATGTAATAAATCTGTAGAAAAGTCGTGTCTGTAATTACACCACTTTGGGAAAAAAGCAGTTTGACGGACTATTTGAGTGAAACTGAATCCAAATCAATCATTTTTAGTTTTTTTGGCTGTCTGTATGTGTCTCTTTACGTACGTTTGTATGTATGCATAAAACTTAAGATCTACAAAACTGATATCCATGAAATTCGGTATGTAGTCAGGTTATGAGTTTAATTTTTATCTAGGGTACTTTTTATTTTACCCTACTAAAACGGGTGTAAAAAGGAAGGTTATGGTTATCATTTAATTTTTATTTCTCACAGTATTTCTTACAGTTTATTATGTTATTATTCAATGAAGCATATTGGTATGAAGTTAGTTTATGAGTACGATAACCAACATAGATTTTACCCGACTCCGCAACGAATCACGAATGACCGAATCATACATTACTACTATCAGGTTAGGATTAGATGCGCTAGGTAAATAGGTTAGGTTAGGTTAGCGTTGCATCAGGGCCGAAGGCCCAAACTAGGTAGAAACAGGAGCTCCACGCAGCGGAGCTCCGTCGACCCTGTCACCATGTGAGGAATTAATTTTGTGAAACAAATATGCACTTTTACGATATTTTTTGTTACGGGGATAAATATTAAAACCGCGGTTTGTATAGAAAAGTAAATTTTATACGCTGATTGTCACGTGCTGAACGAATGGACACCGTGTGTTTATTATAATATGTTCGGTACTGACAGTTTTACGAGTATAATTGAGATACAGTCATGTCGAATATTACAATAAGATTGTGTTTTCAATTGAGGACATTTGGTTTTGCAAGCCGGCCGCAACTTAAAGGTACTTAGTGTGTTTACAAATCAATATGTCGTCCCTATCGTATAATATCTATTCCTAATTGCTTGAGCGAAGGGAAATCTCCATAGCGTCGTATACATGACATTTGGTGAAGTGAATAAGAAATCTAAAAAATCTTTACTTAAACATTATTGATTTTTAGGTGTTCATTTAGATAATGTATGAAAACTTTCAAGTAAAAGTGATTACTTATTTTTATTCACTTCACCCATTTTAAGGATTAAGTGCACATTTTGTCTGAAGACCACCTGATCCAAATTTGGTGGTGTGGTTAATGGTAAATAAAAATATATATTTATGTTTTTATTTTAAAATCATTCATTTAAAATCTTGAAGTTTTGAAAGCTTACCTGGGAATTAAACTTATTCTACGTGGACGGAGTCGCGGGCACAGCTAGTAAAAAATAAAACTATTAATGAATTTAAGCGAGCACTTATGCATTTTTTAATACAAAAATGTTATTATTCAATAGTCAAAGTCAAAGTCAAACTATCTTTATTCAATTTAGGCTTTTACAAGCTCTTATGAAGGTCAAGGAATGAATCTACCACCGGTTCGGAAAAACATCCTCTACTGAGAAGAGCCGGCAAGAAACTCGGTGAGGTATCATTTTTTCAAATTAGTACACATATAAGTAAACAATGATGTCTACAGTTTTATACAAATCTAAGTATATACCACAGCAGGTACGCTCATCGAGACCCAGGGATCGCCGGTGCAGGTCACGCTTTAAGCCATACGTCCCTGTCCATGATGCTGTCTTTAACTGAGTAATATGCCCTAGAAATAAGAATTCGCTTTACAGTAGCTTTGAACATTGTGTCTGTTAATTCTATAATGTTTTTAGGTATTTTATTGTAAAAACGTGTACAATTTCCTAGAAATGATTTTTTAGATTTAGCCAGTCTATAAGTTGGTACTTTAAGCTTTTCGGTATTTCTAGTAGCATTTGTAGTGACTCGCGGGTGCCCATGTTGTACATGGCCCTGATGGCCCTTTTTTGCAAAATAAAAATAGACTAAGTCAGCAGCTGATCCCCATAAAATTAAACCGTATGAAACAATGCTTTTGAAATACGCGAAGTAAACCAACCTTGCCGTCGCTACATCAGTTAACTGCCTCATCTGTCTGACTGCAAACGCAGCAGAGCTCAACCTACTCGCTATGGCTGTAATATGGGATCCCCACTGCAGTTTTGAGACAAGTGTTAATCCTAGAAAAACAGTTGACTTTACAAATTCAATTATTTGACCGTCCAATTTAATATTCAAGTTTGCATTAACATCTGGTGTGTTCACTAAAGAAAATTTTATACATTTAATATCCGATCACCTTTTTGAATGAGAGCTATTTTTAATTTGAAATTACGATATTATCATTTATTAAATAACATTCAGTTTATTTTATTTTCATTTAATCATTGCTATATTAACACACGACATTATTCCCATCCTTAAGACATTAAGAAATTCTCCGTGACATAATAATCTGTAAATTGTATTATATGATTATTATTTTTTCTTTCTCATTGTACGTTATACACAAACTTAGAACTTTGGATTGTCCTATTGTATTATACCTAAATTTGTAATATGTTTAGAACACCACTTGAATGTACTACCTATGTTTGCAAATAAAACATTTTGATTTGATTTGATTTGATTTGGAAATCAGGAAGTTCCTTTTCCAGCTACATTTCCAGACTTCAAAGGATGCAACTCAATAGTAGTTAGCCTTGAAACTGAATTTTGTACCGGTTAGTTTTAGCAGACGTTTTATTATCTTCTTAACTTGTTATTGGTGCCTGTTTCTACTTCAGAGTACTTTATAAGTTCATTAAACTCTACCTCAACCAGTACACAAAAAAGCATTCCAATTGCTTTTTTAGGTTTGACCCGAAATTGAATGTTAAGATGTAGCAAAACCAGAGCCTTTATTTGATAATGGCTAAGCGGATATGATATTATTAATCGTTTTACTGGTATCCGGTCACTTATACAAAAAAATATTGACCAAATGTGTAATTTAACATTTTTTTTGACAGTTTTTCATGGTAGGATACATGAAATGTTCATCTTACTTTACGTAAATTTTAAAACAAATATAAGTAAACGGGCTCTTTCACATGCATGCCTGAATCAACAAGTGCTCCCAAAAATGACATCTGTTAAGAAGAATTTGCCGCAACAAAATCAGCAAGTACCTTAGTCTTTTTTTCAAGCAGACTACTACAGTTTCAAAGACAAAAAAAAACGAATACTAACACATTAAGTAGTAACAGACAAACCTAGGGGGCAAAAAATAATAATGGGCACAAGTTTATTATAATATTATATTACTAGCTGCGTAGAATAATAATTTAATTAAACTATGTGCTTCTCTAAAGTCCAAGCTATCTCTATACCAAAACTCATGAAAATTGGATCAGCGGTTTAGGCGTAAAAACGTAAAAAACAGATCTATCTCTAAACCAAAACTCATCAAAATTGGTTCAGTGGTTTAGGCGTGAAAACGTAACAAACAGAGCTACTTTCGCATGTATAAAATATAGCTTCCACCCGCGACTTTGTCTGCGTTAAATTCGCTTATAATTATTCCCTTGGGAAATTTTGACTTAGCTGGGATGAAAATTACCCTATTTTTTCCAGCAGCTAAGGTCTAACTATACATATACGACGTTTCATGAAAATCCGTTCAGCCATTTGGAGCTGAGTGGTAACAAACATACACACACACACACACACACACACACACACACACACACATGCATATAAACATATTACACATACACACAAACTTTTACATATATAATATAAGTAGAATCTTTAGGAAGTAGGATTGTTTAATTCAACGCGTTTTTTGTACCATTTTTAAGTAGATATCAACATGGAATCAGTTCTTCCCATTCAAACTTTCAATACACCAAAGCAACTTATTTTAGGGGCAGGTTACATTTTAGGAGTAGTTTCGATTTTTTCTCGATGGCCTACCTAATTGTTTGTTTTGAACTGCATTTATACCAAGTTTCCAGTTGATAAACCAATGGAATCAGTTTTTCCAATACAAAGTTCAATACCCTAAGACATCCCTTTTTAGGAGAAGTTCCGTATTTTCTCGATCGACTACCTACTTGTTTGTTTTGAAATGCATTTATACCAAGTTTCAAGTTGATAAACAAATTGAATCAATTTTTCCAACAGGGACAGAGTTTAATACCCTAAGACATCCCTTTTTAAGAGTAGTTTCATTTTTCTCGCGATCGCCTAACTAATTGTTTGTTTTGAAGTGCATTTATATTAAGTTTCAAGTTGATAAACAAATGGGATCAGTTTTTCCAATACAGAGTTCAATACCCTAAGACATCCCTTTTTAGGAGTATTTTCGTTTTTTTTCTCGATCACCTTCCTATTTGCTTGTTTTGAACTGCATGTATACAAAATTTCAAGTTCATAAACATATGGAATCGGTTATTCTCATACAAAGTTTAACGCCTCAAGGCATCCCATTTTAGGGGTAGTCATTTTTTTCTCTAACGTATAAGTAATTATTTGTTGTGAAGAGTATTTATACCAAGTTTCAAGTTTATAAAATCACCGAGTTAGTATTTTCCATAGGTGCTAATTTCTAACCCCTTTTTTTACCCCCTTCCAGTTTAATTTACGAAAGTTTCTATAGCCTATGTCCTGCCTGAAATTTCCCTTAATACATTATCGAAAACCGCATTGAAATCCACCCAGTAGTTTTAAAGTTTATCGTGCACATACAATCAGACAAACAGACAAACAGACAAACAGACATGAAATTCAAAAACCATTGGGATTTGTTCTGTTGCTCATTCTGAAGCCCCCCATAGCATTTTTTCATTGTTATCTTCAATGTACAGACTTTTTCCACTTTACTATTTTATTATATGTATGTATAGATATAGATAATTTAGAATAATAAGGGAGATGTACAAGTGTATGTTCCGCGGTAAAAATGCGTAATCTAAATATCACAGAGATGTACAGGGTCTCATAGTCGAAGTTTACATGGAAAAGAAAGTGACAAATTCATAGTGACGTGTCGTTACCCTAGTAAAGATCGGTTTCTGTATCACTAAGGCCCACTTCGAATAAAGGCCTTGCCCTTAAAGGCTCAGCGCCTCTATTCAGAAACGCTTAATGATGTTGTAGCGACTCGCGAGCGAGATTTCTCATCCCACTCTTCCGTACGAGGCGTAATGCGTAAGAGCGAGATGCTAGTCTCGATCGCGGGTCGCTGCAATATCACTTAGACGTTCCCGAATAGACGCCCTGGTGTTTCCACCAGTGCGGTCACATTATATGTCAGCAGATGTGCCCGGCATGCCTTTCAAATGATCTGTTTTATTAACGATAGGAGAGAGAGAAACAAGCGAACAAACATTTACCTACATAGTAGATAAAAGGTATAAATGCATAATTTCAAAGGTTTCAGGAATTTTTTTACTTGTTCCCGTCATAATAATACCTAATAATAATAATCAATCATTTATTTCAGATAATTAAAAATCTAGGGTGGGCCATAAGTTTTTGCACTTTTAAAAACATGATAGAGGCAAAACTACAAATGCTATTTTATTAGGTATTTATTACAAGTAATAAGCACAAAATATATTTTTTATTTGTATAAACACTGTCGCCTAAATGACCTCCGTCTTGTTGCTGGCACTCCTGCAACTGACTACGGAATTGTATGAAAATATCAGTATCTTTTCATCAGTCATCACTTCTGGTGCGTACGATTTGCAAAATATGGCGTGTGACATATCGTTATGAGGATCTTTTTTTTTATAATTTTATAATAAATGGTTTTGAAGTTATTTAGGAAAATAGGCAAAAAATAGTTCTTTACCTAAAGATTACCGGAAAACTTTCAAAAAGTGTATCGTATTTAAAGTAACATAGTAAATTTCATATAATCACGGAACCCTCTCCACTGGAGTTTAACTCGCACTTTTCCGGTTTTTTTTGGAAAGGTTTTATCACAATAACCACGTTGCTTTCCTGTGAAACAGTCCATCGTAGTCAAAAATATACAAAATGGCGTTTAATTTCCCCTCACCTTTGTACCACACAATTAATAGTTTAGAAAAAAATCTGTGTTGCTATTTGCAAAAACTTCTGGCCCACCCTGTGTAATAACTTCAGCTCCACTTTTAGCGCCTTCCAAAATTATTTCCAAAACATTGTATAGCTTATTACCTGCCTGAAGTTACCCTTAATATAATATCGAAAACCACATTGAAATTTATCCAGTAGTTTAAAATTTTATAGCGCCCATACAATCAGACTAACAGAAATACAGACAAACCTACAAACAGACATGAAATTCAAATATGTGTTCCTCATTCTGAAGCTCCCCATAGAATTTTTTTCATTGTTATCTTCAATATACAGATCTTTTCCACTTAACGATTTTATTATATGTATATAGGTTATGAAGTTTAAAGTAACATCGTTTATTTTTCGACGTATACCATAAATGATGTCGCGTAGTTCGTAGATGGCTCTGAGGCGGGTGTCCGGGTCCTCGCCGCAGTGCTCCCGCGCATACTCCAGCACCGTGGGCGGCGGCTCCTCCAGGTTCAGCTCCGCGCTGTATGCTGGACTCGGCATGCTCTGGAAAATAGTGTATGGAATTTAGTACATTTTTTATGGCTAATTTTTTTACTAGTATTAAGCAAATGAAAATAATATGGGGAAGGGGCATTAATGCACATAATTTATGGCTATTCTCAATGGACAATCTGCGGTAGATTTGATTACTACGGGTCAAGATTTGACACTTGCCGACTACCTTGCCACTTGCCAGACTATTCAATTTCAGCGAAAAATATACAAATCGATATATTGGGCATACATCCTTAAATACGTAGGAAACATCCAAGACTCAGGAACAAGCATTCGTGCTTATCACACAAATATTTGCACTTACCGGGGATCGAACCCGGGACGCTAGCTTCGGAGGCAGGGTCAATACCAACTAGGCTAACCGCGTGATCAAATAATTTAATAATTTAATTCGATGTTCCCTTCCGAACGACGGTTTCAGATGGAAGTAAATTTCCATTAAGCATTTTCCTTATTCTGACCCACCTTTTTGCATCTTGTTGTTATTTAAAAAGAAACAGAACATGGGTTTAGAAAAATATGTTTGAGTATGTATTAACTAACAGGGGACCTCCGACTCCAAGGTACGAAATTAGAACGTCGGACCATTTCTTTCTCGCGACTGTGTCAAGTCTCGAGAGCAAGAGAGACAACAATAGACAAATTTTGAATTTCATTATTTTGAAGCCCAATGGTAAGTAATGCCACAGATTACATAATACATAATGCATAACGGTCATTTTGAGTTTAAGCTTTACCGAAGCATTTGTTGCAAGTGCGAGGAGCACGACCATAGATTCGCTCATTTCGAGACCTCATTTTGCTTACTGCTATTTGCTTCGGTTGGGTAAACTTATGCGGGTTAACGACCTAGTATTTGCATCATGACATTCAAATAAACGACCTTCTTTTAAAAACGAAACGAGTCATAGTGAAAATAAACTATTACATATGTTAGGTACTTTATTAAATGCGAAACATTAAATTTTATTTATTTCTTAATCGACGATCGAAATTTATAATAACAGTGCAACAATATACGTCGGAAAACGCGCATTAATCTATGGTCTGTCTTGATTGGCTGGTTATCTATCACGTGGGTTAGTTTGTTTTCATTTAGTCAACAACTTAAACAAATAAGTAGAGTGTACACTCTTATTGGCTTGTGAGGCTAAATAACAAGAAAAGATCATAATTTCTTCATTATGAAACAATTAAGATAAAAAGTATCTCCGATGGTTTCGCGTATCGATCGCTAAATTTGGTTCATTCGATTCGTGTCTGCTTAAGATATTTTCATAGTAATTTATTGATTGAAGAAATATTGTGCAAGATATTAATATTACAATGGACAGTACCTACATTATCTCATCGTAAAAGCATGCAATCTCAGGTACGATACCTCACCGAGAATCTTGCCGGGTATTCTCAGTAGAGGCGCAGATTATTATGTAGAGGGTTTTTTCCGAACCGGTGGTAGAATCATTCCTTGACTTTCATAAGTTCTCTCATAAGGTGCTCTGGAGATCCGATGTCGATTTATTTTTTATTCATCGGGGCAATTTTTTAGAAATGTCATGATGTTTCTCAATAGTCTTACGTATAATTAGCTTTTTTGTGTCTTTCTCGTGTTATAATGTATTATTAGATGGATGTATAAATATTTAGTTATTGTTCTCTGTAACTTGTTTTTGAATTGATTGGTTTTATGTGTAACATGTGAGCGTCTTGGTTTCTGTACTGTAAGCTTGTGTGTCTTTGTGTTCAATAAATAAATAAATAAGAGCTTGTAAAAGTCTAAATTTAATAAAGATATTTTGACTTTGACTTTGACTTTGAATAGATATTGTTATTTCCATAAATAATCTTATTACTGTTATTATTATTTTTATTGATATAAATAATTGTTGTTGTTGATGTAATATGAATGGAAAATCAGTTGCGCGGTTCATGGATATCATGAATCCAGTAAGGTATGTGAAAACTTAAGTAACAAAGTGGTTTCTCTAATATGTATATATGTAAAACTAAAATTTAACGCTTACATAAGTTTATATGTATGTCGGTTTATCTGCTTGGAAGCAATATAAGTGTTCATGTTCACACACAGCAGAGACCAAACGCCTCTGTTACACAATACAACATTAAATATATTGCAGGTATTACAACAGGGGTTAATGAAAATGCGTTGAACAATATTTGCATAAGAAAACTTTAGTTACGTGCAAGCTTCCGTGACAAGTGTCTCCTCCAGCTACTGCAGAAATATTATTATGAGGGAGTTTCCTTCGATGTTTATTTTACGTAAACAACTTTCAATGAAATGGCTTAGAAGCATTTTACTCGTAAACATCGCTATTATGTACCCGCCTACAGCATGTCGTGTGGGATATAATGAAAGAAAAATAGTGCTTATACAAGAGAAACAAATAGCAAATATCGATCTGGATAAACAACAGCCTCCATGTCTAATGGCTCCGCGGATGTGTTGCGAAGACTATTACTTACTGGTAATAGCTTTTCTCGTCATACAGCGCGAAGATTAGCGGTTTGTCAATGTGTTTCCTGTCAAATGCCACTTCGGATTTTGCCAAATTCAGCGCTTGTTGTAAGTTCAAGTGACGCTAACTAATCCAAAATATTTTACTTGCCGCCTGATACTGAATAAAAAAAGAATATGATGGTCAAATGTCGATATTAAATAGTATAAGGAGGTGACTTAACCTCCGGTAATAAAATTATTAAATCTGCAGTTAGAGCTGGTTCTAATCAAACCGTAAAATCTTAGGGTACCTGGTTATGGAAGGAGAGAAAGTGCAGTGAAAAGTGCCTACACCGGTCGGGAGCGGGTCCCGCACGGAGGTTGGTCACGATACATCCATTTCTATGTGAAACTTGTAACATTATTTGCTTGCTGCAAACCAACGAATTTATTTTGTGGAAAACTGCTTAAGAGGTCTGTGAATCAACGGCAAAAATCAGCCTTTTCATACAAAAGGCAATAACGATTTCCACCCCTTAAATGTTAACCGATTTTGACCAACTTATGATAGGTTGTCAGTCAAAACAAAATCTAGGTCTATACGTTTTTTGAATACTGATTAAAGATCAACAAAGTCACATAATCGCCGAAATTAGTCTTGTATGAGAATACTAAAACAACAATAAAACTGAATTTATTAATTATACATAGTAAAAAAATCAAAACGTATAGACCTAGTGTTCTGACTAACATCCTATCAAGAATTTGTCGAAATCGGTTAACATTTAAGGGGTGGAACTCGTTATTGCCTTTTGTATAAAAAGCCATAGGTTCACACTCCTCTTAAATTTTTTACAAATAAAAATAAACTGACTTCAAAAACCCTTTGAAAAGTAAGAAATAATGATTGACTTTCGTAAGTAAATGACCTAGAAACATCAGATAAGTATATTGTTCATAAGTGATAAATTAAATACATCGAAATCTATGTCAAGTAAATGAACACAGTATGAGGGATGGATTACCTAATTTACTTGCCACCGACTTCGATATATTTAATGTTTCACTTAATCAGCAATATACTTATCTGACATTCTAGGTAATTTACTTACGAAGGTTAATGTAGCAGTAAAAATGAACTATCCATAGGTAAAAAAATCACGCCGATCCGTTGCTCCCTTGCTGCTTGAAGGAAGGTAAAACCAACAAACAAACACACTTTCTCGTTTATAATATTAGTAGGGATTAAGAACATTTCTTTATATGCATAAAAGCAATATTATAACGCCAAGATATGCAAAAAATTAAACCAGCATTTAATAGATTTTAAATTGGCTTTGTTCAATTCGTGCAAAAGGTTCAATATAAAAATAAAATTCGAGTTTGTTTCTAGATATTTATCAGGCGGTTTCTCTGGCAGTAGGTACAATGTTTAGCCAGTTGAGTGATTCGGTACACAAGGTCAGCTAACAATGTGTTTTTGCTGTCGATACACGATTGAGATGAACTCATCTTTGAGATGACCAAAATAAGAAGCAAACGACCGTATGGCATACGAGCAAAAAAGCCTGTGGCATCCTGTGGTGTGATTCTGTTAAATAACACTTCGTTCATGAACTCACCGCGAGCGTAACTTTGGAACATAGACGGTAGATGGTAAAACAACGGATGGTATCGGGTAGTTTATTATTAAAATTACGAGGCACGTAACAATGGTATAAACAAACACTGATGAATATAGGCAGGTAAGGCTATGGAATGAGATGATTTGGAGGCTTTGTGTGACACTCTACTTACAATTAAGTGCCTCACTGGTGAATCCTTATTTATAGCAGGATAACGGGTACGTAATCAATTGTGCTTCCTTTACAACTCGCACTGCACTTTTTAACTGTGGTTATAATGATTCTAAGTAGTTAGGTATTTTACAATATGTGTGTAATAAAATAAAGGTTTATTTCTTTATAAGTCCAAGACCTTTCTAGGCCGAGCTCTCTTATGTAGTGAAGATCAATTGTCCGAATCGATCTATCGATCTAAATTTGGAATTTTGAATTTGGAATTGGAAAAGAAATTGAAAGAAGAAGTAGAAGAAGTTTTCAGTCGAAGGAGTTTTGTACGAGTCGCGATAGCGCCTCGTTACAACTTGACCCGACAGTGCTTATAAACTACATGTTTGTGCGGGTCTTCGACCTTGGTCGTATTTCGACGCAGACGGCCAATGACCTAGGTATCTATCTCCAAATAATGCCTCCAAGCGTGCGGGTCATTTTATGATTGTCGGATGAAATGAGAGACGAAATGAGCGACGAGATTTGTTAAAGAATGTGTGCTGTGGTGTGATTCTCTTACCTGCGCAGCGGCTGATCAGCGGATTAACGAAACGATTAATTTAGACTCTATGTACGAAGTAATTCGGTCTCAATTTGAATGTGTCCCTCATTGCTTATCCCTAGTTGTTCTGTAGCTGTAGCGTTAGCTTAGGCTGTTCCCTAATCTAACCACAATATACCTAAACCGTCCAAGCAATGAGCAATTAAATTATTGTAAATTCTAAGCTCGAACACTGAACATGAAAAGCTTCTTACAAAGAAATGATCGTATGTAGTTTAGTTATCATAGCTGGGCATCGTTAATGAACGAAGTTAAAATTTCGAATAACGGATTAACTTTTAAGTAACACAAGACACATTAACTTGCGTTAAAACTATTAAAGTCCGTTAAACGTTTATTAATTACCTACTATTTGCCAAAAGGACGCCACGCGGATTATGTCAGATAGATTTTGATTTGAATTTGATCTCTTAATAATAGGTACTATTACAAACTCTAATGAAATACCCTATTTTTACTAGGTAATGGTTCATGTCCTGCCTAAACTTCTATAGCGCATACCAACATTTTTTATAAGTAAATTACTAACGCAGCGACACATAAAATGTAATGTTTGTCACGAGTTAACGATTAACGATTAACGTTAACTACCGTTAAATCTTCCGAAATGTAACGCTTTAATGAATAACGAAATTAACTTTTTAGTAACGGATTAGCGAAGTTAACGTTTTGTTTAACGGTGCCCTGCTATGGTAGTTAGTTTGTAATGGTATCACAAATATTATATATAGTCCTGTATAGTTCTAATGTGAATATATATTACATGCATATGTATTTGGATTTAAAATTATTTTCTCAAAAATATCTCGCCTTACTGGATAATTTATAGACGAGCCGGAGCGTGTTATATAAACTCTTCAAAACTTTTAATAATTCACAGCATTTTGACTTTCCGTGAGCACTAACATTCAGTAGTCACGGCATTAAATATTTAATCAAGGTTGTGATTACTATCTAGATATAAAATAACTTCCGTATAACACTGAAACTTATTCAAATAGCATACATTCATAAGTTTAAATAAATAAATGAAGAGGTATTCTATTCGTTAATTCGTTAAATTTTAGTAATCATAATAATTTTGACACTAACACATTGATCTAGTTCAAAACTAGGATTCCCTGTGCTATGGATACTAGACAACAATACGAATACTTACAAAGATAGATCATACATAGGTAAATTAATAACTTAACATCCGTGGCGTCCATACGTGCCGCAGGACGTCCACCCACCAGACGACAGACAGATGGACAGACAACCTAAAAGAGACCGCAGGAAAACGCTAGATGCAGGCCGCTTCCAACCGGCCCTTTTGGAAATCGATGGGGGAGGCCTATGTTGAGCAGTGGACGTCCTATGGCTGAAATGATGATGATGATGAAACATCCATAACTCGGGTACAAACATTCGTGATCATCTTTTTTTTATGAAGGACTGGGCATGCATTTGATCCTAGTCTCACCTGATGGAAACCGAAGACAGAGTCTAGGACAGAACACGCTTGCCCAGAATAATGCCTATTGACTCTTACCTGTAAGACACCAAGACTGTATTATTTAGGAAATACAGACGCTAGGAGAGTGTTCCATACGTTAGCAGTGCGAACCAAAAAGGATTTCGCACACCACTTAGACTCCTAGAAAGTTCAATAAAATATTGATGAAAACCCTCCCGACATCTGGTAGTCCGGTGGCAGAATGTTCATCATCATCACACAAAGTTTGCCCTAAGCGGGATTGGAACCTGTGACCTCCTGCACAGACGGCAGTTGTGCCATCGCGTTTTGGATAATCATCTGTCTCATTTACTAACTGTAGCACTGAGAAAAGCTCATTCTCACAACTGCAACCAAAACCTCCTGCGGCCCTAACATGCAAGACACAAAGATAAGTTAAACGTTTATCTCTTTCGTTGGCACTAGTGTAGGACGGTATAACTTATCCCTGTGTCTGGCATGCTAGGGCCGCTGGGGTGTCTCTAAAATAACACTTCGTTCCTGAACTCACCGGCGAGCGTAACTTGACCCGTCACTGCATATAAACTACATGTTCGTGCGTGCATTCGATATTGGTCGTTTTCGGCCACGGACATAGGTACCTAACTCCGCATAATGCCTACAACCGCGTGTGTCAATTTATAATTGTCGGATGAAATGAGAGTCGAAATGAGCGACGAGTTTTTTTAGAGAATAACATAGCTAAACTATTAATTTAGACTATAAAATCAAAGTCTTTCGTTCTAAATTTGAATGTGTCACGCATCGCTGATCAGCGCTGCGCACGATACAGATCCACAGGGCTGATGCCGCCTTCTAATTCATGTCCAGCGATTGAATAATTGCAGGTACGTTTATTACTATTTTTTATTTGGTTTAATACCTCAAGAGATTATTTTCTTTATTACTTGGTATTTATAAACAGTTCGAAGCTATTTAGAACCTTGTTCCACGTATTCACCTAGCATTGTCTTATATTCAAAACGCCATTCTACGCCTCTATTCGGGAACGCTAAGTGATTCTGTAGCGATTCGCGAGCGAGATTTCTCATCTCGCTCTTACGCATTACGCGTCGTGCGGAAGAGTGGGATGAGAAATCTTGCTTACGAGTCCCTATAACATCACTTAGCGTTCCCGAATAGAGGCGCTGTGCGCTGTAGCATGTTGCGGATGACAGCTGTCATCTCAGTATATTTTGCGTTTCAAGGTTATAAATTAGATTGAGATGATAATGCTGTACACAGTATAATACGTAATTTGTCAATTTGAAAGTTAGGTACCTATATAAACAAAACAGATGATTACACTGTTACGATGGCAAGAAGTGATTTGAAAAATGGAAGCACCATCTGCAATATAAATGTATGGGCAATCTTCGTTCACAGCCAGCAGGGCAGCATGCGAGTATCCTTTGTCCAAGAATATTCTGACTGCGCTCGCGCCGTTTCGAACCGATTAGTTCCTTTACGAGCTAACATCGCCGGGACCGTGCCGCGGGAGGAATGCAAAACCGGTCGAGTTCGCCTACACGCGAAATAAAAATTGAACGACAGGCGAGGGCCCGGCGCTTTGTGTTTATTTTTCGAGACCAGGCTCACAACAAAATTTTTTAGATTGAATATACCTCGAGACTATTTTGAAGGATAGCATTCTGTATTTCGATCTGAAACTTTGGTGAATTTGGTGCCAACTATATCCATAGTTAGCAATAAATTCGATAGGCGATGGTTATCCGAGTCGGGGCCCTAACATGCATGCCACAAGGATAAATTAGAACCGTTTATCTCTATGACTATCTCTTTCGTCGGCACTAGTGTGAGAGAGACGCACTTAGAGATAAACGGTTCTAATTTATCTTTGTGCCATGCATGTTAGGGCCGCTGGTATTTATTTTCATAACCTACCTACCGAGTTCCCGCGTCCAGGAAAAAAACTAAATTCAATTTGACATTCAGGTCTCGGGAGGTGTCAACTTAATCTTAATTATCATAACTAACTAGCTGTGCCCGTTGCTTTATTCGCGTGGAATTCGGATATAAGTATCTTTATATATTAATCTAGGGCATCAGCTATCTCCATTCCAAATTTCAACCAAATCCGTCCGCCGTTGTAACATGTAGGAGTAACAAAACTACTAACAAACACACACGCACACACACACATCCACAAACTTTCGCATTTATAATATTAGTGTGATACCTAGTACGGGAAAATGGTTTTCTTGACTGTAAACATGCATTTATTGGAAAAACTAATTGTCCAAGTCTACACTTAATAATTGATTAAGATTGCTGCAAGTATTTTTTTAAACTTGGCTTATCAGATTGCATAGCTATTTATTAATACACTTTTAAATGCTTATTAAGAAACATTAAGTACTAACTTGTTTCATTGTATTGTAACAGTTCAGGCTTTGTTCCAACATTGTTTACTTAAGAAACTGATCTGTTTAACAGTATTTTTAAAGGGGACTGTGAACCAACGGCAAAAATCACCCCCCACCCCCAATCAAACCCCTTTCCATGAAAAGCCGTAGGTTCACACTTCTGTTTATACTTCGCGAGGTTCAACCTACAGACATTGGCTAATACATCGGTGAATGCTTTTTGATGCAGTTTAATTAAAAGATGTGCCTCAGAAACTTACATAGTATCACGCCGGAAATCCCTAATGGGGTGGGCAGAGCCACAAGACTACTTGTGGCCACATTCGATTAATTAGTCCTAAGATGGTATGATGAACCGTATGGTGACAGGTGATCAGCCCATCGCCCATACAGATAGTCCACCATGTTGGAGAAGACCCGTCCCTTAGTCGACTTTTACGACATGCCAGGATGATAAGCATCTGCACGCATTCTGTGCTATTTCTTCACTCCCAGTGCAGCAAAGGAGTCAGAAACTGAACTGCACTTTAATCTTGTAAGTATACAATTACTTTTATAGAAATGGTATTTTGTTTCACCAGTAGATCCACTTTTTACTCAGTATCTCTGCTTGGATGTCGTCCTTTCTTCATGCATTAGCCGCACTTATCATTAACCATATCATCCAAGTAAACGATATCATCCATCCACCTTACATTGCTATCTCTCCACTAGTATCCAGTTTCACCACTCCGTCACTCGTTTAAATCAATCAAGGCAGTCAATTGGTTGCGTGTAGAACGTACCTAACAGATTAATTGACGCTTCTGTGAGGCCCTTATAAACAAGTTGCGTATGTACAACGTTTGAGTGAGCACGGGCTACCTACAGGTATGACTACATGCATGCGTTGGCAATTGATTCTGCGCCGGCGTCGCCAAGGTCGCCGCGAGCGCGTGTTGTGCGTTGAAATTCAGAAGTAGTAATAACGATTGATTTTGCGTTTGAAACCGTACCTAGGACCTATCGTCTACATTTTTGATTATTGAAATAAAATAGGCGCCATTATTTAGCTGTGGCTACGTTGGATAAAAAACCGGCCAAGTGCCAGTCGGACTCGCGCACGAAGGGATCCCGTATCATTATCTATAAAAACGGCAAAAAAATCACGTTTGTTGTGTCAGAGCCCCCCTAAATATTTGTTTTACTTTAATTTTATTATTTATTTTTAAAGTGAATATTAACTGTTGCCGTTATCAATATCGAGCAAAAACAAGCAAAAACATCACGTTTGTTGTATGCCCCCTTCAATATTTATTTTATTCTGTTTTTTAGTATTTGTTGTTATAGCGGCAACAGAAATTCATCATCTGTGAAAATTTCAACTATCTAACTATCAAGGTTCATGAGGTACAGCCTGGTGATAGACTGGGGACACACAGACAGACAGACAGACGGACGGACAGCAGTCTTAGTAATAGGGTCCCGTTTTACCCTTTGGGTTCGGAACCCTTAAAACAAATTGACGAACCCCGATCCCGAGTGGCCGGACCGGTCACCGTCACCGCGGGCTGCGCGGACGCCGATGACCTTGTAACCAAATGCCGGAACCGTACGTCTTGTTTTGCGTGTCTACTGTTTATGTACTTATCAATATGATGCGTTTGAGCGAAACACGTAAACAATGGCTATTTATTGTTGGTCCTTTTTAGGGTTCCGTACCCAAAGGGTACAAACAGGACCCTATTACTAAGGCTCCGCTGTCCGTCTGTCCGTCTGTCCGTCTGTCTCCAGGCTGTATCTCATTAGCCGTGATAGACAGTTGAAATTTTCACAGATGATGTATTTCTATTGCCGCTATAACAATAAATACTAAAAAACAGAATAAAATAAATATTTAAGGGGGCTCCCATACAACAAACATGATTTTTGCCGTTTTTATGGATAATGGGACGGAACCCTTCGTGCGCGAGTCCGACTCGCACTTGGCCGGTTTTTTTATGGGTAAGGATGCGTAATTTTGTACATTAAAATATTTATCTAAAACTTCTCCGGTGGTTTCGTTTGAATTGAATTATTGCTGTGTAAATACAAAAACACAACATTAAGTGTCAAGTAATTCTTGACAATACTACTGTATGGCTTATTCAACTTTAAGTATTAACCAGTAATTTTGAGAGTACTTCATTTAAAATATTTAAGAGTTGTTTTTTCATAGGTCAGTTTTGGCTTACTCATCGTAGCTCTTAACGACAATATTGTAACGCAAAGTGCACTTCTTTACACCCTACATAATTATAATAATGACAACCAACCTTACTCACCTGAGACTATGAGTTTAAACAACATTTCCTAATGCTACATCTTCTGCTACATCTCAGAAGCAAACCAATTGCTGTAAGTAATGAGAAGTCTGTGGTTAATTCAGCATCAGTTCTTAACGAATAGGGAGTGTAAAATAAATACTTAACCGACCTTACATTACAAATAGGATAGGATTTTCATGACTGGTTTTGTATGATAAATCACGAAAATCCCGGGACTGCCCCATACAATGAGTACCGGATGTGCAAATTGTGCAATAGCCACAATTTTATTACACACGCATGATGCCGCTCTAATTTTCAGTTGTCTCACTCTAAAAGCAAAATGTAAATGATTGTTACTATACTTAACAACTGAATCATTTATATATGCTCTCTTCCGAATTATTTGTGTACATGCATTGGTGAAGTGTATAAGTAAGAAATAAACTGAATGTAAATCTACGTTTTTGTAAATAACAGTTGTAACAACTAGAAAAACTATGAGTTATTTATTAATAGATCAATTAAACCCTTCAGACCTAGTTTGAGTTACTAAGTTGTTCGCAATTATCAGATCTGAGCTTGAAGGCCACAACCTTCTCTGCCCTCTTAGCATTAATTTTCTAGAGCAAACAAGTTTGGCAGACACCATAGAGGATATCCGATTATCTGAAAACATTACTACTACATTACTAGACCATCCAGGTACGTAAGTATACTACTAGTAATAATACAGTGCGTATCTTCAAGCTATTAGTAATAATACGTATGATTAATGGCCGCAAACCTCAAACAATAAAATAATGAAACGATAAGCCTAGCATGATCGTTACGGTCAGTCGTCTACTTTATCTAACACAGTAAATATCTATACTTACATAAATAAAAAGTGTTCTTTCTTTCATTCGCTGATTATAAATATGTGCAGGCCGGCTTCCAATATTTATTAATTGAAGGGTTTGGCTAAAGATTATTTATTACCTAATGGAAATTGTGTCCCCTATCGCGCTGTGTCGCACTCTCATAACATAACACACTGATAATTAGCCGGCATTACTTGATGAACAATAATCGTGTAATACGGTTTATTTCTCACTAGGTCAGTATCTACCCGCAGACGAGCAAAAGGATACGATTAAAACAGGCTCATCGAAGGCAAATGAACATGATTGCATTAAGCAGATCAAAGCGGTCAGTAATAATGACAAAGGTATTACAATCATGTTCATAGGTCATTAGACAAAAAAATCATATTCGTGTGCTATAGTCCAAATTAAAATTGTTAAAATAATAGTTACTTAGATAAAATTCTCACCTTGTCAAATTCAAATTTAAAAGTCACAAACGATGCGCGCACGCAGTTGTGCGGCGCGGACTAGACTGTGCGAACTGCGAACTGCTCCAACACTGGGACTTATAAAACCTCTATTCATAATAATGAATGCATCCTGAGTATTCACAGTAATGCATTACATTGCGGGATCGAAGTGCGTTGTAACACTATTCGTATATGTATGGCCGCGTTGGATGTCAAATTTTAGCTGCACGCCTGGCGAAGTCGAGTTGCTATACAAAACCATTCCCTGCTGCACTTGCAAATTTCTGGAGCAGGCCGAGCCGGTGTTGTGTAATGAAATTTGCTGATCCTCACTATCTTATCTTTAAGCAAGCAATTCTTTTATATATACATATGTATGTATATGCATATATAAGTGTGTGCAATTGATTTCACGGAAATGGCTCTAATGTTTTTCTTTTCAAGTTTATCTAGATAGTCTAGTATCATCAACTCATCACTCAGAAAGAAAGAATGAAAGTCGTTGAACGACGCTCGGTCGCCGAGGTTCTGTATTTTATATGGGTAAATATTATACCTACTTACTTTTCAAAATCATGCCATCGAAGTAAGTTATCTCAATTATTTTGGTAACTATAATTCACATATATACATAACGAATATAACGAATTAAAGTCTGTTTTTGGAATCATAATATTTTAAACCATATAGGAATTTTCCTACATAATGTGTTAAAAATTAAGGAAAATGAATTGAAGTTTGACTTTTACCGAGTCGTGTCAATTTTCTTAGAACGTTTCAATTCACTTCCAATGTTATGTACCTACTTCCAAAGGAACTTACTTATAAAGGACCACCTGCGATGTCATCTGTCAGTCGCCCGTTAAGAGAACTGTGAAGCAACGGCTGAAATCACCATTTTCATACAAAAGGCGATAACGATTTCCACCCCTTAAATGTTAACCGATTTTGACCAATTGTTTGGTAGGTTATTTACCATTCAGAACAAAATCTAGTTCTACCCATACGCTTTTTTTTAATTTTGATTAAAGATCAACAAAGTCGAATAACGACCGAAATTAGTTTTGTATGAGAATAATGAAATAACAATAAAACTGTTTTTATTGATTATAGTGAAAAAACCAAAACGTATAAACCTAGATTTTGTTCTGACTGACAACATTCCAAAAATTGGTCAACATCAGTTAAGCTGGCGCGTTTTCGCCTTTTGTATGAAAAGCCGCAGGTTCTCACTCCTCTTAACACTAAAAATTGCTGGTCATCAACAGCCTATACTAGTCCACTGCTGGACATAGGCCTCTTTAACTGCAAGCCACTGAGCACGATCCGCAGCTACTCTCATCCAGCTCTTGCCAGCCACCTTGCCGAGATCGTGGCTCCACCTAGTCCGAGGGCGTCCTTCACTACGTTTGCCGATTCGCGGTCTCCACTCCAGAACACGTTTACCCCAGCGGCCATCGTTTCTGCAACTAATATGGCCGGCCCACTGCAACTTAAGTTTGCTGATTCGATGAGCTATGTCGGTAACTTTGGTTTTCTGTAGGATCACCTCATTGCGGATACGATCTTTCAGAGGAACTCACAACAATTGCTGGTATTATTTATTTTAAAAATTTACCTACATAGTCTTAACTCTCTAATCTTCTCAGAATACTTCCATGCTCAAAACTTCTATTGCGGTTTCCAACATCATTTAGAGAAGTTCCTGAGAAAGGTTGTATAATATACAACCGGATGGCTGGGTTGGTAAGTGTAAGAGGTAACGAATTAAATTGAGTTCTTTGGGCACTTGCCGGAATTAAAATTTTTGTTAAGTGGCCTTTTTTTCCGAAAGAGCGGAGGAAATATGTACAGGTTAAATCTCCTGAGGGACCCCTAGTTTAGAATAGCCTTCTATCCCTGTTTACTTTCTAGAATCCTGATTAGAATGTGAACCCTTAGTTTTTGTTACATGAGTGCATTTGCTATAAAGAATTAAATTAGACGTCCAATTAAACGGCCTACGTGCGTTAATTGTACGTCTGATTTCCTTTCGGAATTTTGATAGTTCTTATCGACTTGAACATTTTATATGACATGTGGACAACTGATTGGACATGTGAATGGGCCGATAGATCTAACCCAAGCCAACTATTCGGATTCCATATTTTAAGACTACACTGAAAAAAAAAGTTTGTTAAATAAAAAAACGAACTTTTGTCTATCTGTAACTTCAAAAAAGTGACTACATAACTAAGGCAATACCTTACATTCAGTTTTGTTCTTTATAGATAAACCATTACGTTAAATCAAATTAACTTTAATAACGCCTTAACAAATTATGGTTAATGCTGAAATAACCGAAGTAGTTAGGTATTTTTTCTTATTTTCAGTGCGACCCTAATGATTTCAAATAGGTAAATATATGATCTATTTGAAATATTTAGGGTTTCATTCAGTTATTTATTTAATCGCTTATATATATTAAGATATCCTCTCGGCTTTACATGGATCAGTAGACTAGACTGGCGACACACATTGATAGTCTCACATCTCCTATCAGAAAACTCATATTTATATGTATTTAAAACCCTTCACCAGTCAGCCAACCTTGACACTCTGAAAGCGGTGTACCAATCACTCAGCCAGTCACTTTTAATGGCCACCTAGACGATGGGCCATCGTACGTCATTGCAAGGGACGCATTCATACTTAAGAATGGGATAGAGGGCGTCGTCGCCCGCCAAAATAATACAGCTGTAAGGTGTAACTAAGCCACAGTGTTACCAAATTTAGCTAAATTTAGCATCTTTTCAGCTAAATTATAAACTAAAATTTCCATTTAGCATCTAGCACATTTTTTAGCAACTTTAGTCATTCGAGCTATTTGCTAAGGTTTATTAAAAAAAAAATAGCACATTTCAAAATTTTGCCATTTGAGACACTAAAATAACCAAATCGTGTGTCGTCAATGCTTTACCGTCAATTTTCTGTGAAACGCATTAAGATTTTCACACAAAAATAGAAATAAAAACGATAAATTTTGAGGGTTGCCCATACTTAGAACTGAGACTCAATTTTTATTTTTTTCATCAAACTCATACTTGGTAACTATGGATAGGTCTTCAAAAATGATATTGAGGTTTCTAATATCATTTTTTTCTGAACTGAATAGTTTGCGCGAGAGACACTTCCAAAGTGGTAAAAGGTGTAACTTCTAAAATAAGAGATAAACTTCCACCGAAAATTGGTTTGAACGAGATCTAGTCAGTCGTTTTTTTTAATACGTCATTAATCGTAAACCGCAATTTACCTTTCATTCAGTCAACTCAAATATAAAAATAAAAATACATTTAATTTCATAAACATAAACCTTATGCATAAACCGTGAACCATTATATAGATAATGGTACGGAACCCTTCGTGCGCGAGTCCGACTCGCACTTGGCCGGTTTTTATTTAATTTAAGAGTCGGCAACACTGCTAAGCCAGCAGAGAGGGCTGTTTTGAAAGTTATGACCTCAGAACCCTTCCGATATCCAACTGCACGGTTATACGCAGAAACTTAGGTTTTCACCTATAGACAACTTTGTGTGCAATTTTGTTATTCGTACATTCTTATACTGATTTAACGCAACCCGTCTAGTCAAAGAGCAACGCAAAAATTTAGATTCGAAAGTTAGATTCACATAATAAAATGAATAAAATCTTGAATATCTGCCTATGTTTACCTACTAAATATTAATATTTATATTTTATCTAATTGTAAAATTTAATGGCATTTAAAATTCATTACTTACTGTACACAATATTACTGTTTAATTTGACGGTGTCTTCATACAGACCAAAACTAAGACTAATGTCCTACTTGCAGATATACCTAGTACAAGCAAAAAAATCAGGCCTCAGGGTCCTTAACTTTCGGGAACAGGAGGGGACAGTTCTGAACCTAAACGTGTGAACCCGAATGTGAAAGACTATAAACTATAAATAACTATCCTATACCCAACTGCAAAGACTATGTGTACTATTATATAATACTGCTCAACTATATTCTAGCGTTATACTTCGTTTTTGTATCACTTCTTAAAATTCAAACAACCTTGACAAGTCTTTTTGTGCAAACGTTATATTTTTAAATTAATAAGAGCTGCTACAAAAACCTCATTATCCATACTTCCTACTAATCATTCCTATTAATATTATAAATGTGAAAATTTGTGTGGTTGGTGTGAGTATATTTGGTACAACTCAGCTCCGTAACGGTTGAATGGATTTTAAGGAAACTTGGTATATAGCTTACCTTAGGTCCTGGAATAGGACATAGGTTACTCGTTATCCCGGAAACTTCAAAAGTTCCCGAGGGAACTTTGACCAAAATCCACACCGCTGAAGTCACGGGCAGAAGCTTATAACTCTGTCTGTCAGTGTTTTACGTTTTCACGGCTAAACCGCTAAATCGATTTTAATGAAATTTGGTATGGAGATAGTTTGAGCCCTGAGGAAGGATAAATACTACTTTTTTCAAGACAATCAACTCTTAAAAGGATGAAATAGACGCTGCAAAACTAATTAACGCTAGTTCGTGCGTGCCTCATGAGAGCCCGTTGATGTTTTTTTATAAATTTATTTACGCGCGATTATCTTAAAAACTTCTACTAGCTTATTTACTCTTACTCATCATAAATAAGTATAAATTCCATGCGAACAAAGTAAAATAATACCTAATTCAAAAACCTCCTCTCAAGGGATGAAACGGGAGTTAATTTTTGTATGGGAAATTTAAAGGTCTTGAAGTTATAGTAGACATCCCATTTCGTATTAAGGCTTCAGATAAATAAAAAACTTAACGTTATTCCGAGATAAATAATTTTATCGACTGTGAAGTAAAACAATATTTTAAAAAGTCAGCAGCATGAATATTCGTTATAGGTATATATAACCTTTTAACGGCTGTAGCCGACAAAATGTATGGAAAACGGCATGCCTTGGCGTCAGGGGCTCGAATACCCGCTGTCGGCTATAGCCGACGGTGGCGTTCAAAAGGTTTAACATAATTTCCACGCAGACAAATTCGTGGGTAAATCCTAGTAGGTATATTCATATTTTAGAAAAATCAATTTTCAATAAAAAAACTTATCAAGATTTTTAATTGTTCTGTAGAGTTCTTTCTAATGCTAAAAAAAACGAAGTATAGAATTTAAAAAAAAGAATTAAATAATGCCATCGCACGGATATTCGTTGTACCACAAGATTACTCACGGAATGTGCCTCCAACAAAGAATAGTGAGGCGGACTAGCTGAGTAATTTCACTACTCGACGGCAGATGGCAGGCAAGTCATCGGTCGTTGAATTTTTCAAAAAATTACATTATTGTTGTAAACTCGTAACAATACTGAATTTATTAATAGTAACAAAGTATAAAGACATATTATAAGTATAAGTCTTTAATAATGGACACCATTACTCCAATTGAATTAAAAAAATATCAACTTGTGCAGATATATTTGGCTAAACTTAGCAAGTATAATAAGTGACAATACTCCCTAGTATTTTTTCTTTCTTCATTATTATTTTTAATTAGTAAATTTCCTACATTTAATACGTTTTTTAACGTCGGAGTTATTGCATTATATTTGCCGTCTTCAACTGATCTAGAAACATTGGCTTTGCATTATGACTTCAAAGCTACCCTATATCTATAAAGATGGAATAGGTACGTTTTATCCTCCATAAAACGCAAAGCGAGTTTAAGAAATTATATTGACTATATTTGTAGATCTATCACGGTTTATTATGTCTAATAACAGTAGCAAGGTAAAATAAGAATCCGTCAACAAAGTTGATAATCAAGTACCGTTTAATTTGACTTACGTCTCTTTACTGTTAAGCTTATGGTTTGTTAAACAATAGTTAGTAGGTATTGAACCGGAAGCGAGAAGCTGTCACTGATGAAGAGTAATGACTAGAAGGTTAGGGCGATGATGCGTTGCGTCATGACTAAAACTTCTTTGTTTAAAAAGACAAAGCCTCAAATTTATGATTTGTCACGGTTTTTTTTAATACCTACGACACAACAGTACTCAAAAGTCTTAAAGAAAATCCTGTGCGCGGTCTGTGTGTTTGTTTGAAAGTTCTCCATAAACCATCTAAACAAAATAATTGTTACTCTACTTTAAGGTCTAATCTTTTAACAATAACGTTAAGGAAATTAAATATTTATTTTATTCTGTTTTTTATTATTTGTTGTTATAGCGGCAACAGAAATACATTATCTGTGAAAATTTCAACTGTCTAATTATCACGGTTCATGAGATACAGCCTTGAGACAGACGGACAGACGGACAGATGGACAGACTGACAGCGGAGGCATAGTAATAGGGTCCCGTTTTTACCCTTTTGGTCTTCTTCTTCCAGTGCCTCTCCAACTAGTGAAGGCTGGTCAGCTCCGCATATTTCACCCGGTCTTTGGCGAGGTTAAATAGCTCCGCGACACTTGTGATCCCGGTCCATTCCCGGATATTGCGCAGCCACGACTTCTTCCTACGTCCAACAGCTCTTCTTCCGGCCACCTTGCCCATCATAATCAACTGAAGAAGCCCGTATCTGGAGTGCCTAAGCATGTGACCTAGATAGGCAACCTTTCTTCTCTTGATGGTCTGCATCAGTTCGCGTTTTTTCCCAGCTCGACGTAGGACCTCAACATTGGTCACTCGATGCGTCCAGCTTATGGCCAGCATACCCTTTTGGCACGGAACCCTAAAAATCCGACACATAGGGTAGTAAAAACAACTCTGTAATAATCAAAAATAAAACATTAGTATCTGCATAACATAAATACATATTCCAAAAGACCCTTTTCGAATGGTCACTGTCGAGATAAAAGTTTATCGACACGTATAACAGCAGTCTGCGAGTTTGTTCTATTTCGAAACTTTGATAGCCGCAGCCGCACTCTGACACGTCTATCTGTAGCAACTTTGCGATATATCAAGGAGCGACCATCGACAATGAACACAACGAGCTAAATACGCAGTGACCCAGCCGGCCGGCAAACAACACAACAGTCTCACTTGAACTGCGGTCAGAGGCACTCACCCGCGGGCCCTACACTCGGAGAATAAAAAGAAAAAGACCCTCAGTGCGAAAGTTTTTGTATGTTAGTTGTTGTGTTGTGCTGCGACAATGCCGGAAGGAACCGACATCGTTTCCCGGGTAATTTACCGCGAAGTCACGCCGGAACGTAAGTGTTTGTTATTTTATTTTTTATTTATTTAAAAAGTATTGACAGTAAAATACAATAATAATAAATAATAATAATTAATTATAATAAAAAGAATAAACCTATATAAACTATGACTAAATTAAAACTTATAAATAATATAATTGTTTGACGTTTATTTAAATCACCACTTTCATAATACGGTGTCAGTTAAGGCTGGGTCTTATAAAACTGTAATGGATAACGAAATTCACTGATGCTTTTGTTTAATCTTTTTTCCCACATTTAGCTCTATCGGCTGTCAGTGCTTATTGTCATAACAATCTGATTAAGTTTAAACAATACCAACTATGAATGATTCGCTTCGCAGGAAATAAGCTATTGCTCTCAATTTCTCATGATTTGATTTTGTATCAATATTCTCACACTTGTAGAGACAAATGTGGTAACAAATAATACACACACAACAACAATACACACACTATACAATCTATATTCTGTTTTGCAATATTAATGATCACACTCATTGCAACATACTTGACAAACCAGAGTTGTTACGAAAACTTTTTAAGCAGATCACAGTTTTTCCCAATACCTTTTTATTAAGATCTTGATGCACAGGTATCTATCCTTAAGCCTTTTTTAGGGTTCCGTACCCAAAGGGTAAAATGGGACCCTATTACTAATACTCCGCCGTCCGTCCGTCTATCTGTCCGTCTGCCACCAGGCTGTATTTCATGTACCGTGATAGTTAGACAGCTGAAATTATCACAGATGATGTATTTCTGTTGCCGCTATAACAACAAATACTAAAAAACAGAATAAAATAATTATTTAAAGAGGCTCCCATACAACAAACGTGATTTTTTGCCGTTTTTATAGATAATGGCACGGAACCCTTGGTGCGCGAGTCCGACTCGCACTTGGGCCGTTTTTTTCTGTGAACAAACTAGTTTTAGTTGAAATCAACAAATAAAAGGATGTTGCGTCACACATGAATCTTGGACTCCGGAGCGATGAATGTTTTTGTGCTACAAGTTGTGTTAATTCATGTAAATATACGTATAGCGAACATTTTGACCTCTTTTTAAAGGGTTAAGAGGATGACACACTAGGTATTGGACGGCAGTAGCGCATGACGTGAAATTTACGTATCACACCAACGTAGCGCTCCTCGCCAAATATTTAAATATATAGCCGTTGTTCAGTTTGTTTACACCGTCTGTTGCATTTGTTTGAAGTATGCGCAGTATTTTAGGGAGTTACATTACATAATTAACATGCTATCGTTCGTTGTGGCAGTCTTTGCGGGAGACCTGTGTCCAGCAGTCCACGTCTCCGGGTTGGAATGATGATGTTATTTTTATGATATTTATCGAGCTCTTTAAGCTCTCTATAATATGTAAAACTTATCAATAGAGTACAAAAAGAGTTTTTCTTCCTGCTACGCTTTAATTTCAGCATTATGGCCTTAAATACTCAGCACAAAGCAGTCCTTATTTGCTCTAGAGCAATAAAGTTCCATACAAAATTCATTATTGCACTGTTTTGTATTTTTTTTTATTTGGTTAGTTGATCAAGAATTTTACACCACCAGCCACCCATTCACAGTCCGACGGGACAGCTGACCACTTTTCTGTGGACTTACTGTTAGCAAGACAGTCCACAATGTCGGCGGCCAAATCGAACTGTGATTGCCCCGTATAAAATGTTATGCTCAAAGTACTGGCTGATAAGATAGTATAGATTATTAAAAGATTTTAAAAAAATTGGCATAATGTGAAAATGAATTGACTAGATACAAGTTTTCTGTGAAAATTGTCAGATGTTCTACTTTAGCTTCAGACCCAATGGACCAATTTTAATAAATAGGGTATCTTAAGATTTGGGGAAAACGTGCGGGTGTCATAGGCTATATCAAAATTATAAGGGTGCGTCATATCAGGTGAAAAAATCCTTTTTAAGTCACTAGTCGGGTTTAACTATACTTTTACCTTTTTTTAGCAACTTTTTGGAATAGGTAGTAGAAAGAAAAGCAGATTATGCACCTCGCATCAAGTGATGTGTTATTGCGGTCTTGTTTTTAGAGCCCTCACTTGCGTTCGGGCTCCAAACTAACACTCGGCGCAAAACTGAATCACTTTCTGCTTGGTGCAACAATCTACTATTGTAGACGCAATGCCAGATACCACTGTTATACCTACATAATATCATGTGGCTCCCAGACAAAGTTCATTTTAATGTTAGTCACGTCCCGTACACGCTCATTCCATGGTAGTGACAAATTGAAGGATCAAAAATAGCATTATATTTGCATTTGCTAGTGAATGCAGTGAATCAAATTCATAACAAACTCAAGTCTTAGTCACACGATGATTGTTTAGTAATTTTGCCTATTCTAGTATTTTTGCTCCAATGTGAAAGGCTCTACTTTTCACTGCTCCAGTGAGAAAACAAATGGAATACACTCAATAACCGCATTATGAATATTTATTTCAGTACTTTAAAATGTAATTAAATAAAACCATGCCATTTATATACAAAAAAAAAACGGTTTAATCTGTAATCATTTAAATAAAACAGCACAGGGCAAAATGCAACTTTGCTCCCACGCACGCTGCTGCCCTAGCAAGGTTGACACAAGGATAAGTTACACCTTATGTCTTATCTCTAAGTGCTTCTCTCTCGCACTAGTGCCGACGGAAGAAAAAGTCAGGGAGATAAACGGGTTTAACCTAATTTGACCTATGCCCGTGTCTGGCATGCTAAGGCCGCAGGGTAGAATAGTTATTTGTTATACAAGAGTGCAATAGTAGTTTATGCAACGGTTGCATAATGATAGGCCTTAAAACACTAGTGCGGTTTTCATGAAACGAGCCGATAGGCGAGTTTCATAATAAGATCGCACGTGTGTTTTAAGGCCAAATTATGCAGAGTTGCATACATAACTTTATCTACACACATATTATAAATCCTCCATGATGGGTTCAGAAACAATATTTTCTGGCAACAAGTTATTTGTTGCAATCGTGGCTGCATATATATCCGATATCCGATATCCGGCGCATTTTCACATCACACACACTCCGAGAAGACTACTTACTATTCATATTTTCAACTAAAATGTAAATTACAAACAACTTTTTCTATTCAATTCAAAAATTCTACTTTCGTTCAGCAAAACGCCAACATGGCGATCCTCCGTCAAGACCATTTTTTTTTTAAATCATAGACAAACAGATGAAGTCTCTATTCTCACGTCACTCGAGATCAAATATTGTGCAGTTTATATTAAAAAAACATACTGAATTGACGTTTCGTATCAATAACTGTTTTAATATCTATGGATACTAGAATAGAGACCACTTGAGTTTTGACAGCTGTTCCAAATTTAATCTCTTTTCTTTACTAAAAACGATAAAGAAGTCATGTTATTTCTTTATCGCAGCACTGGTTTTTCCTAATTGGTTGTCAAAATGGTGGTCATTTCCTAAGATTTTGGATTAACCAATGGAGGTTTTATGATATGGGTGTAGATAAAGTTGCTTTTTAACCGCGTGGTCAATTTTGATTACAGAGCAAGTGAAGGATTCTAAAATTACAATCCTGAGCGTTAGCGAGGCAATCAAAAGAGTACGAGGTGAAAAATCTTTGCACTCGAGTGCAACACGTAACTTTTCATTTCACCTCAGCGAGGAAATGACTAAATGCAAAAAAAAAACATTTGCGCATTATTAACGGTTTCAGTCAATTCTGTTGGCGTCAAATAAACTTCCTCGTCGCTAGAATCACACATTTTAGGTTTTTCACTTGTTTTCAAGTTTCTTGTTTTTAACCTAAGGTTTTAACAATATGACGTGAAAAGAAAATGGCGCGCGAAAAGCAAATTAAAAAAAAAGTACACCAAGAAGATTCCGAGTCTGAGTTTCTAACAAATGAAAAAGTTTGTATGATAAATTCGGCACCATGGAGGTAGAAGTAAATAGGTTTAATGATGTTTTGAATTCACAAACTTAGTGCACACGATGTTCTTAATTCAATTTACTTTATCCTCTAGCGGATAAAAACGGCTTTTGCACTCAGGTATCGAAGAGCAAAAATACTCTTTCCGAGGTGGGGGAATGAAAATGTTTTTTTTTTTTTAAATACGTTAGTAGTGAAAAAGTATCTTCATCGCTATTGGATATCTTGGGCGTAGAATAATTATCGACGAATTATCATCAATGACAGTTTCATGAAAAAATAGGTACTATCTACTGAATCATTAATAACAAACTCGAGTCATAAAAGCCCTCGCCTATCGGCGTCGGGCTTCTAACAGACTCTCGTTAGTTATTTCTTGTTACGGCCCTAGATGCACAATGTACTATAAACATTACCTAAGTATTCGGTTCTCATTCAGGCGTTTAATACGCCGTGTGCAGGCTATCTAAGAATTAATAGATTGTTAACCAGTAGTAGCCATCTTGTAAACTAGCTCATTATTCATCTAACCATTTCTTAACAAGTTTTTCCATTTATAAATTAATAACCGGCACCAAAATCAGGGATAATCAACCGGTTTTTTATAATCATTCTCGAATTATGGATGAAGATTAAATTTTTAAAATTATAGTAAGTATTTTCACAGAACAAATACATTTCAACCACAGTCCAAACTGCACGATCACATCATTGCAACGTAGAGCCCCATTATCCTTGTATTTACTAATTACTGATATAAAATAAAATAAACCAGTGATATAAATAAGCCACTAATATTGTGACGCAAATTGATCATTACGTATCCTGTCAGTTTATGCAAATGTTCATTAGAATGCAATGTAGAAACTTTGTTAATAATGATTACATCACGAAGCACGGATCTTGCCTAAAGGATTATCCTTTCAAAAAACCACGCACAACAAAATAGTGTTAGGATTCTTCGCCGTTTTATAGTTCCACAACCAGTTATATTTATTTCCGAATTTAAATACAATATTTATTTGTAGTATATAATTGTACAATGTTAAGTGTAAATGTCCCGTTCCATACATGCTTTGTCAAAATAGGTAGTGATGAAATACAAATTATATTGAAAGTATGTTAATGTATAAAGGTTATACTACCATGTTGAATTTCATTAGATGTCGAATAAACACGAGTTTAACTTGTAAATTGCGATTATATTTTAAATTTGAATGTCGGTCCTTGAAATTTTTGTTATTGTCTGTGAAATGAGAAATAGTGGCTAGGTATTTCACAGTTATAAAATTATATTATTTTCTGTAAAGCGAATAAAAGCACTATTCGTCCATGTGTAAACAAACTAATCCATGTGACTCCGCTAACCAGCAAATCGAGACATACCATAGCTCAAAAGAGCCACTCAGGATATACCATAGATAAAAAATATTGACTGATACCTGTGACGTGGGTTATATTGTTGACATTTAGTTAACTGCCTAGACAAATATACTACAGTATTTCGCAGTTATTGTGACCTAAATCTGAACTGTTCGAACGGATCGAATAGTATCGATTTATTTCTAGACTTGTTTGATACTTTCGTTCTAAAAATAACTTAATAGACCACCGTACAATCGATGGAGTCACTAATTTTGTTGTGTTGATTATCGGACTTGCGTCATGTTAGTCTTTATCTTTGCCACATTATTATAGATGGTCAAACTGTGTATTTATTGCTTAATAAGAATGAAAATGAGGTCGCAGCGGCTACTGTTGAGTTGAGACCCAGACATGAAGATATGTGAGGGCACACGCATAGTTAATGAGACGATTTCGATCGTTATCTTCCTAGATTTGTTTGTTTTTACTTAGACATAATTTTTAAGTTGACTTATCCTTACTTAATAATATTTATTACAAAAACGAAAGTTTGTTTGTCATCTTACATGTCCAAACGAAGCGTTAAACGGGCAGGAATAATTAGAGAGCCGGACAGTGGCATAGGCTAACTACTTATTTATTTCCGAAAAAATTCAGTTTCTAAGAGAGTATCGCTACTCTCTTGGTCATGGATAAAGTCGTGGGTGAGTGCATTATGGTAAACACGGGGCGGTCAGTAAATAAATGGACTACCAAGTTACCGCCCGTTGATGTAAATTCCAAGAGGAGGAATGCATGTATAATGTATATAATATACCTATTACTTCACACGTCGATTTAGGATGAAAGCAGTAGAATACGCCTACGAAATTAATGATAAAATACAAAAAAAAACCCGACTGCAAAACTCCAAAAAGAAAAAAAAAATGATTCTGCCGTGCTCGTAGGGTCGATATGGAGTTCAAATAGCTATCATAGGATTTTATGAAAGTCACCGACTGCTATTTCCATGTCAACCCCACGAACATGGCAGAATCAATTTCTTGTTTCCTTCTTTTTAGTCCTTGTGCCGTCGGATTTTTTGTTTTTATAATTCATATTTTTTATTACACTATCATCTTTTAAATTAATCTTAGGTATGAAACTAACGACCGTTTGTTTCAGGAGCAATTTGTCAAGGCTTATTATAACTATACTTCGTTTTTATTAGCATTATAAATAATGTAAACAATCTTGACATGTCATTTTGTGCAAATGTGCTAGGTATTATTAGATAAATAAGAGCCGCTAACAAAGATATTACAATATAATTTTAGTGTATTTGTTAAATGCTTTAGTATATATTTCAAAAACACTTTTCAATAAAAAAAGCATATCTAGATTGTTATAGTTCTATTGCGTTCTTTATAATGCTAACAAAAACGAGATATAGATAAGCGGCCATGATATATTATTTCACATTTTTAAAGATTCGTTTTTTAGGGTTCCGTACTCAAAGGGTAAAAACGGGACCCTATTACTAAGGCTCCGCTGTCCGTCTGTCCGTATGTCCTTCTGTCAGTCTGTCACCAGGCTGTATCTCATTAACCATGATAGACAATTGAAATTTTCACAAATGATGTATTTCTATTGCCGCTATAACAACAAATTAAAAAAAAAAAACAGAATAAAATAAATATTTAAGAGGGCTCCTATACAACAAACGTGATTTTCTTGCTTGTTTTTGCTCGATACTGATAACGGCAACAGATAAACGCTTGAAATATTCACAGAATATGTAGTTATATATTCACTTTATAAATAAATAATTAAATTAAAATAAAAACAAATATTTAAGGGGGGCTCCCATACAAAAAACTTGATTGTTTTTTGCTTTATAGATAATGGTACGGAACGCTTCGTGCGCGAGTCTGAATCGCATTTGGCCGGTTTTTTAGAGTCGGATCAGAGCTTACTTTGTACGTGGGAGGTTTTTAAATTCTAAATTTAGCTTTTTTATTATTCTGTGTATCAGCTGATGTCAAGGTTAGTTTCAAGCGTCTCCTTCAGAGAACGTGCCCGCGTCACTCACGTCTCGCCGCGGCCGTGACTTATCGAACCAGATCCTATCAGACAACGATCTCGTTGAGCTTATAAGAACACGCTATGACACCGATAAATAAATCGAGATTAGTATTGGGGAACTCAAATTGCAACATGTGGAGCCTAGCGTAACAAAACTTTAGCCATTTGCGTGAAGGTTGTTTACAAGTTGTGAATTAGTTGAGTAAAAACTACGCAACAAGCACGTAGTTAATGCGCTTAAGGAAGATTTTGTAATTACTGAGTGAAAAAAAAGCGGCCAAGTGCGAGTCGGACTCGCCCATCAAGGGTTCCGTGATTTATGACGTATTAAAAAACCTACTTACTAGATCTCGTTCATACTAATTAACGGTGGAAGTTTACATGGTAATGTACATCATATATTTTTTTTAGTTTTATCATTCTCTTATTTTAGAAGTTACAGGGGGGGCACGCATTTTACCACTTTGGAAGTGTCTCCCGCGCAAACTATCAGTTTAGAAAACAATGTTATTAGAAACCTCAATATCATTTTTGAAGACCTATCCGATCCGATGAAAAAAAAAACTTTTAAGTTTTAGTTCTAAGTATGGGGAACCCCAAAATTTTATTGTTTTTATTTTTATTTTTGTGTGAAAATCTTAATGCGGTTCACAGAATACATCTACTTACCAAGTTTCAACAGCATAGTTCTTATAGTTTCGGAAAAAAGTGGCTGTGACAAACGGAAAGACAGACGCACAGACAGACAGACAGACAGACAGACAGACAGACAGACAGACAGACAGACAGACAGACAGACAGACAGACAGACAGACAGACAGACAGACAGACAGACAGACAGACAGACAGACAGACAGACAGACAGACAGACAGACAGACAGACAGACAGACAGACATGACGAATCTATAAGGGTTCCGTTTTTTGCCATTTGGCTACGGAACCCTAAAAATGCTTGCTAACTATCGACGTTGACGGCCACCCTGCAGTTTGCGACACAGTTTATTAATAGGTTAATGTTATCTTAGTTCCGTGTCCATTTATTTTATATTTATCTACAACGCAGTTGGCCTAGTTGGTAGTGGCTCTGCCTCCGAATCTAACGGTTCCGGGCTCGATCCCCGGTAAGGGCAAATATTTGTGTGATGAGCACGAATGTTTGTTCCCGAGTCTTGGATGTTTCTTATGTATCTATTGAATACCATATAAAGAATATTGGAAAAAAGATAAGGAAGTAAGTAACTAGGTAGACAAAAGGTGGTCTTATCGCTAAGTAGCGATCTCTTCCAGATAACCTTCGAAAGAAGAGATGGCATAATTTACTTACTAAGGCAAGTGGTGGTAACTATAGTAACTATACATTTAAATTACACAAAGCCACAAACATACAAATTACTTGCATTAATAGTTAGGGAGCTGGGTGCCATTTTGCTATATGATTTGTTCGTCGTTCATATTGATAGGGATGCAATTATATGTCAAAACAAATCGATTTGGTCCAGTACATGAAAGTCGTATGTCCCTGCGTTTTTGAATTACAACTTAAAAAAATCGTACATAAAAAAATCAGCGACCTAGACGTCTGCCCACTTTTTTTTCGATCCGTGGAGTCCAAATGAATCGAATGGACGCAACGAGCATGACGAACAAATTATTTAGTATAGCTTTTTTCATTTACATTTTTGCAACTTGGTCCCGTTATAAAACAGAGCCCTGCACGTCTGCCTCTAAGATGTTCATCGTTTTGCGGATGATTCTGACCATCAGTCCAAGAGGCAGTCACGAACAAATGATTAAACACACCGTTTTTTTATAAATCTTTGAAACGCTGTTTATTGAAAACGCAGCGCTACCATGGTGGCAGACAATTTCTGTGGTTCTTTACATTGTCGTTAATCGAACAATTCAGGTCTGCAAAGCGAAGAAATCATATAGAAATTTTGGCACCCAGCTCCCTAGCTATAAGCACATCTAAACTTTCGCTTTCCACTGTGCGGCCCTTGTCTGCCAAAAGGTTGCCGACCCTTGGTTTAAAGAATGATGAAGAAGAAATTTAAACAAAACATGACCTAGTAGAGTAGTTGCATCTCGTATGTTCCTCGCTGCGGCGAGTTGAAAAGTTATGTTTCGCACAGCAGTAAATTTATTTGAATCTCGTCCCTTTTGAAAATATCTTTGGGAATATCAGCACTCGTGCCAAATAACAACCTACATTTGTATTATTCACACTTTTATAAAGTATTTATCAATCATAAAACTCATAAATTGCACGAATACACTAGCGGGCTCTAAAACGGGTTATATAGTTTTACAAATCAGTTCCATAACATTGAAACGAATTAGGAAACGCTTCTAACTTGCGTCATGGACATTATATCTACTGGGTGCGTGACTTAAATCATTCTTATTCCAATTTGTTTGATTTATTGGTCCGTGAGCCAGCAACAGATTTTCATGACCAATTCCTTCCCGGACGATAACTCGTAAAATGCTTCAGAGTTGTAGCATGAAGGCACGTCAACGTCAGCTGCGTTTCCATGGATAGATTGAGCAGTTGTAACCTCAAACGCACCAAGATTTATTTTAAATATTTCCCTCCCGATTGAAAATTTATCAGATTATAGATAACCCAATATCTTGAAAGAAAAGCGTCAGCTGAATATAAAGTGGTTGAATATACGTCAGCTTTTATGTTCTGGTGACCAGCTGACGATCCACCTCTTTAAAGTCAGCCGACTTTTTTTTCTTCATGATATTGGGTTCTCTATATTTTGATATCTTCCTCTGCTGCACTGGGAGTGAAGAAATAGCATAGAATGCGTGCAGATGCTTATCATCCTGGCATGTCGTAAAAGTCGACTAAGGGACGGGTCCTCTCCAACATGGTGGACTATCTGTATGGGCGATGGGCTGATCACCTGTCACCATACGGTTCATCATACCATCTTAGGACTAATTAATCGAACCTGGCCACAAGTAGGCTTGTGGCTCTGCCCACCCCATTAGGGATTTCGGGCGTGATATGTATGTATATTATGATAAATTTTCAATCGGGATGGAAATAATAAAATATCATAAAAAACTACTTGCTTTTGAGGTTACCGCTTCTCAACCCACCCACGGAACCGCAGCTGACGTTCACGAGGCTTCATAATACAACTCTCCGCACCATTTATCGAGTTATCGCCCGGGAAAAAATGATAGACGAAATTTGTAACTGGCTCGGGTACTAAATTGTAACAAAAGTATCTGTTGATAATGCCACGTGTAGTGCATCAACCTATCACGGCTGGCGCCCACCCAAACATGTGGTGGTGTGATCAATAATACTCGACAGTGTTATTAGATATTTAGTCCCAGAGGTAAAAAACAGGGGTGTGGCACTAACCCACCGTGCTCGAATATCTATTTATTATGCACTGGCTAAGACGCTTTTGAAAGAAAGGAGGTCTGAAATACAAAAATATCCAAATAAATACCGTAGTATCTCAAATACGTTAAATTGCTATTTGATTGTATAGCTGAGCCCTTTCCGTCCGGCCCCCCTATCCCCTATATTTTAAGAGTAAGACGCTCTTAAAATACAGGGGATAGGGGGGGCCGGAATTCCAATAAATGCAAAATACATGAAATTCATAAAATTGCGTTGGACGCCCTAAAATGTTCACTAAAAACCAAAAAGCCTTTTTCCCTTCGAACCTTTTATACATTAGAAATTTGAATTTTCTGATTTTGCACATGCTTCCTAAAAATTTCGTAAACCAAAGGGCTCAGCTATACAATCAAATAGCTATTTCACGGATTTGAGATACTACCGGCGCGCAAGAAATAGGTATTCGAGCTCTGTGGGCCTATTGCACCACCCCTACATAGGTCTCTATCCAAATTTATATACCTACCTACTACAGTTTTCTACCTCCGGGACGACGGACTGTAATTTTGTATTCTAAACCCGTATGTCACTTATTCAATAGCGGCAAAATTTTACCTTTTCTCGAGCAGCTCAAGGTTTCATATGCAACTTCCCGTTGAACTAAGCAATGAGATATACAAAGTAACAGTTGAATTAAGCTATATGGCAAATGAAGGCATAGCGAAGCCTTTAGAAGTGATTTAAGCCTTGATGCCCTCAATATTTGTCCTTAAACGTGATACAACCATTTATTTGGTAAATTTGTAGCTGTTTTCTGTCGAAAACTTAATGAATTATTTAGTAATTAGTAATTACATACTTTTCCATGTACATATTTTGTTAGTGCTGTAGTCATCAATCGTATCACAATGATAATCAATACATATAAAAACAGTACCGTGACTCACTTATAGACAACGCACAGCCTAAACGGGTGGTCCTAGAAGATTGAAATTTGGAGGAGACATTCCTCGAGTACCCTAGAGGTGCACTAAAGTGAGGTGCGCAAAATCCCTCGATTTTTTAAAATTTCATCCCTAAATGGGTGAAAAGGGGTGATAAAGCTGTGGCGGGTCCACTTAGTAAATAAAATTATAATATCTTTGACACTTACACACATTTGTCTAGTCCCAAACTAGGACCCCTTGTACTATGGGTACTAAACAGTGATAAGAATAGATACTTTATAGATAAATACAAACATATATAAATGGTAAGCATTCATGACTCTGGTCCAACATTCGTGCTCATCACACAAAGTATCCCTTGCGGAATTCGCACATGCGGCCTTTGGCACAGTAGGCAGGTGCAGTGACCACTGCGCTATCGAGTCAGTCAGATCTCAGGGTTTTTTTTAAGATGTATAACGCAGGTAATTTATATTATTTCCCCAGCACAAACTTGTCTTCAACGTGTCCCTGGCAGTTCCACATTATAACAAATGCCAGTCGAACTCGCGCACGAAGGGTTCTGTACCATTATCTATAATCCAACAAAAAAAAATCAAACCCCTTAAATATTTGTTTTATTTTAATTAAATATTTCTTTTTAAAGTGAATATATATTTAAATATCCTGTGAATATTTCAAGCGTCTACCTGCTATTAATATCGAGCAAAAACGAGCAAAACAAATGCGAGTCAGACTCGCGCACAAAGGGTTCCGTACCATTATCTACAAAAACGGCAAAAAAATCACGTTTGTTGTATGGGAACCCCCTTAAATATTTATTTTATTCTGTTTTTTTAGTATTTTTTGTTATAGCGGCAATAGAAATACATCATCTGTGAAAATGTCAACTGTCTAACTATCACGGTTCATGAAATACAGCCTGGTGACAGACGGACAGACGGAGAGCGGAGCCCTAAGGCTCCCGTTTTACCCAACGTTTTACCCTTTGGGTACGGAACCCTAAAAACCCGTAAAATATTACTTCTCAGAACTGCTATAAAATCGTTTTCATTTTGTTTTTAAAGATAAACCAGAATTAACATTTTAAACAAATAAACGAAAACAATTGATAACACGCTGTATTAACCTTTGATAATGGCTACAAGAATGAGTGGCACATTAATTGAGAGGACCTTTATAGGTAGGTATATATCATATATGGGACCTATGCAACATACGTGACAGTGTCAGTTAGTGGTTGCTTGAAGGTGATAAAGTGATAAACAGTTTTGTTTCCGGTAAATACTAGAGTGATTGTACCGATAATTTGCATGGTCAGATATACAGTAATGATCATTTTGTGTTAAAGAACGTCCAACTAGCCCTGCAGCTCAATTACGTAGCACAATTGATATCGGTTTGACTCGAAATGCAAACCAATTTAGTCTTCATTCTGTGTAAATAAGGGTACAATTGGTTTACTTTTCGCGAAAGCGATACCAATTCGTATTACGTAATTGAGCGGCGGGACACGTCGTATATAATTAATCCGCGGTACTATAGGCGAGAACGGCATGCTATTAAACTGTAAGGCTTGGAAGAATCTCATTATACAGAAACTTACTATCGGTAAATAAATGGTCTTAACCGATATAAAATAAGTATTTGGTCTACTTGCATCTTGTAAGGAAATGCTTTTATATTATTGTTATTTTGCCATGCTATAAGTGAATTTACATTAATAAGTTCACATAAATCATAAATATGATCTATTTTAATAATGTTGGTCGTAATATTATTGTTGAAATATAATATAATATTTTATACGACGCGGATAGCCTAGTTGGTAGTGACCCTGCCTCCGAAGCCAGCGTCGCGGGTTCGATCCCTGGTAAGGGCAAATATTTGTGTGATGAGCACGAATGTTTGTTCCTGAGTCTTGGATGTTTCCTATGTATTTAAGTATTTATTTATCTATATAAGTATTTATATAGTCGTCTAGTACTCATAACACAAGCGTTTAGAGCTTACTTTGGGACTAGATCGATTTGTATAAAGATTGTCCCCTGATATGTTTTATTTTATATTTTAATCAAACTTTTGTAGGCCAGTCTGTTAACGTAATCTTAGTTAATGTTATTGCTTTGTGCCTGGCTGGTTTATTCCGCGGTTAAGTCACTCTGTTTTGTACTTCTACTAATTTTGAAATGCAACAAAACCACTTACAATAAATACATTGAAAAACAAAAATAATACGGTAAATGGCGACAGTGACGCTTGCACTTGTTCACTGTCTAGAAATAGCTTGCAAGTTTACATATCCTATAATGTCTAATAGACAAGTGACATGATAGAGTCGTAGGTCGTGTGTCAGAAGTTACGTTGACTGTGGATTGTTGTTTAAAATTTTAACAATGCAATATTTCCGTTTCACTGCAATGACATCAGTTATTTTTATCAAAATGCCACTTAGACATTTAAAAACAAATATCAAACTTAGAATAAAATAGCATTACAAAATCCAATATTTTGTATGGAGGCTTCATTATTTATTTATTTTTAACCGACTTCAAAAAAACCGAAGTAGGCTCTCAATTCGAAGCGTATATCTGTTATTTTTATTTTTCTTTTTTAATTTTATTTTCACCGATTACACGGAGATGGCTGGACCGATTTGCATGATTCTTTTTTTAATCGATAAGGTATTTCTACAAGCTGGTCCCCTTGTGATCAAATTTGAGGTCTGATGAGAGGATCTATGGAGGAATAGAAAGAACTCCTCTAATATTATAGGCACGTATATAAAATATTTGATATTTTCATTAAAATAACTCGAGCAGTTGCGTTTTAAAAATCTTATTTAGTGAAGTGGAACTGATGACGAAGACCACCGATGAACACCGGAACTCCTGAATGATAAGTATTTCACGGGTTGCGATTAGATTTCTGCATAAGGTTGGGAACCAACTTATGCTCGTGAAAATTCATGTGGTGAAATAGAACCGGTGATGAAGAACCAGGAGAACTCCTCAACGATTGACTTCCTTGCACCTTCGATAGCAACATTTTGTAAAGGCTGATGTGATGAGCAATTGGCATTATTATTAAAAAAGTGTTTTTTTTTTAATTTAACAAATAAAAAACCGGAGGAGGTTCAAGGAGGCTCAATTTGACGAGAATATTGTTTTTTTATATGTAGGTTTTTTTGTTTTTTTTCTCTATAATCAAAAATTAAGTTTTATTGTTGTATCAGTATTCTCATACAAATTTTGTCCATTATTTGACTTTGATATTTAATCAATATTCAAAAAACGTATAGACCTAGATTTTGTTCTGACTGACAACCTATCAAAAATTGTGCAAATTCGGTTAACATTTAAGGAGTGGAAATCATTATCGCGTTTTGGACGAAAAGCTGTAGGTTCTACTCTTAAGTAAGTGGCATTCAACGATCTCAAAAGCAGAATATCCAGTCTTACAACTTCGGTGAACACTTAGTGAAGTGAAGTAACGCCATCTATTTTAAATTTGCTAACTACCGACTTAAGTATTATAGTTAGGGAGCTGGGTGCCATTTTGGTATATGATTTGTTCGTCATTCATATTGATAGGGATGCAAGTTTATGTCAAAACAAATCGATTTGGTCCAATAAATGAAAGTGGTATGTCCCTGTGTTTTTGAATTACAATTTAAAAAAATCATTCATCAAAAAATCAGCGACCTAGACGTCTGCCAACTGTTTTTTCTATTCTGGGAGTCCTAATGAATCGAATGGACGCAACGAGAACGACGAACTAATGATTTAGTCAGTATAGCTTTTTTCATTTACATTTTTGCAACTTCGTCCCGTTATAAAACAGAGCCCTGCACGGCTGCCTCTAAGATGTTCATAGTTTTGAGGATGATTCTGACCATCAGTCCAAGAGGCAGCCACGTACAAATGATTTAGCACACCGTTTTTTTAAAATCTTTAAAACGCTGTCTATTGAAACGCAGCGCTACCATGGTGGCAGACTATTTTTCTGTGGTTCTTTACATTATCATTAATTGAACAATTCAGGTCTGCCAAGCGAACAAATCATATAGAAATTTTGGCACCCAGCTCCCTAGCTATTAGATCTAATGACGTTCTAATGAGTCTATTTTGCCTGATTCATACGATTACGCTGTCTTTCCTTGCTTCGGACGTAGGTTGTTGTGAGTAAGGTTGTGAGTCATATTGAACTACGAACCTCAAAAAAAAAACCACTCGAATCAAAATATTATAGACCATTTATCAATTTAATAATTCAGCAACGTGTAAAACATAATTCAACCTCTTAAATATCGGTAATAAAATAAGACATCCCAATATTTATTGTCACTGCCCGTTTTCATAGGTCCATGGTTTTAGCAATTTTTAATGGTTGAAGATGGCATTTTCCACTTGGCTTGTGCTTGCGTCAAGTGTCATAGCTGACAGGCGAATGAGTGTACAATGGTGTCGAACTCGCGTTTTGACACCAACAAAGTAACTTCGCGGAAGTTCCTTACTATATATTTATATGGTTTTTGTATTACTAATTTGCAACGAAAACGCGCCATTCCATCAGCATTAGCGTGTCTGTCTTATAAAGTTTACCCTTAAAGCCACTAGCAATTCCCATGCCATCGAAATAAATATTATGTGCATGGAACATCAAAATATATGTAAGTATAACATATACATAACAAATATTGAATTACTTTACTAGAAATTGTTGATATCAAGTTAGAGTTGAACCGCACAATATTGTATCAGTATAGAAAGTGTGTGCTGCAAGCTCATCTCGATGTCAATTGTGGGCGTTTTCCAATCAGCTTGTGATAGTTATGACTAGGGTTCTCACACACTGGTATGCCTTCATTTAATTTGAAACTTGGCATAATAACATGCTGAGTTGGCATTAATGCAAAGAACAAAAAAAAACAATCATTTCAAAAGAATGGGAGGAAGCATCATTGTTTTTTGTTTATCATTTCCAAATTCAAATACGTATAAAATGTTGTTCTATAAAATAAAAATAAACAAGTGCACTGATAATAATATACCAACACGTGCATGTCAGCTCGATGAGATGCTAGTGTATTATAAGTAATTATTATAAATAGTGCCATACTACTAAGTAAAAACATAAAAGGAGGATTCTTAAATAAATTTTTGACTTTCGATAACAAAACTATGTAATACTACTGAGCATTTTGATTCGAATGATAATTAAAACGGCTAGGAAATCGTTTCAAACCACAACAGTGGCATACAATGCAAAACTAATCGATTCTGACTACGTCGCCATCACCACAGTGGTTGCTACAAAGCGGCAGCCATCTAACATTTACCAAAAGTCCGCAGAATTAATGTCACATTAAGTTTTTAAAGTTTACTTGAAGTTGTAAAAACATTTAAAGTAATTAGTGAAAATGTATTTAAAGATGAGGAACATGGAAATACCTAATATTGTGAGCACCAAACACGTGACACTTGATTTTCAGTTAATTATATAAATAAATACAAAGAACTTGGTCATGGTCAATTGGTCTCACCCATCCATTTAAGACATTGCACAACTGAAAGGAAGAGAAATAAAAGCTTTCCCGAACGATATTCGTTTAAAAAAAAATAATTAAGTTAATAACAACATTTACAATTGGGTACAGGGTTCACTGCAAAAGGTTGCAACGCGCAACCAATAACACCGGTTGGCATGTGGCATCCCTAATTAGGCAGCTGCCCCACTCCGCGTTTTCTCGACCGCACGATTGTCTGTCCCTTTTATACTAGTCTAGTGAGAAACGGCGCAAGAGATGCTGTGGCGTTATATAGCAGAGTGATGCTGCCGGCGCATTGCCCTCGGACGGCCGCCAGCGCAGTCTAGGTCAGGGGCTTACGGCACTCACACTTTTGCTCTTATTACACTTACAACGACGGAGACTATGGTAGCCAAATAATAGTAGATTGTTAATCCCCTCCTCTGCTGCACTGGGAGTGAAGAAATAGCATAGAATGCGTGCAGATGCTTATCATCCTGGCATGTCGTAAAAGTCGACTAAGGGACGGGTCCTCTCCAACATGGTGGACTATCTGTATGGGCGATGGGCTGATCACTTGTCACCATACGGTTCATCATACCATCTTAGGACTAATTAATCGAACGTGGCCACAAGTAGTCTTGTGGCTCTGCCCACCCCATTAGGGATTTCGGGCGTGATAATATGTATGTATGTATGTTAATCAAGGTATGTAAGTCACCGATTTCACACGAGACGTTTGTAATATTTCGAGTGTGAAATTGGTGATTTTTATCACCTTTGCTTTTCATTTCGACGATATTGAAAGTTTACAATGGCCAGATTTGGTAAATCAATAAATGCAAACTTATTAGTACGACTCCTGCCTTTCTGTTCTTATCTCTTTTCCGTGCAACTATATGGCACCTCCTTTTTAGGGTTCCGTACCTCAAAAGGAAAAACGGAACCCTTAGAGGATCACTTCTTTGTCCGTCTGTCTGTCTGTAGACAGACAGACAGACGGACTGTGTGTCAAGACCTTTTTCTCAAGAACGCGTGGAGGTATCAAGTTAAAATTAATATTAAATACTAAGGAATGCAATCTCCTGGAGCTGTGAAAAACTCAACCTTAAGTCACCGCAATCAAAAGATACGGCCGTTTATGCCACATATTTTGATACTCGCAAGCTAATCAAAACCTATAGGGTACTTCCCGTTGACCTAGAATCATGAAATTTGTCACGAAGCAATCCCTTGTAGCACAAGTAAAGGGAAAAGTCCGAAAACTGTAAATTTGTAGATCCATCACAAAAAAAAATAGTTTAACGGAATAACCTTTGCACGGTTCACACTCGACGGTTGCACAGAGATAGGAGCTTGCGAAAGTTATTTTTAGTCACATTTCATAGGTAGATTGTAAATGGTTACACGGTTGTTAAAAGCTATTTTTTTATATTTAGGGTTCCGTACCTACAAGGTACTGTCTGTTTTTCATAGGTAAGTACAGAACCCTCGGCGCGCGAGTCAGACTCCCACTTGACCGGCTTTTTAAGCGGGAACGTGTCAGTCAGTAGGTACCTACTTGCTTTAGCGCCGTAGTTTAGAAATGGTTCGATTATAGTTCAGTCTCAACAGACTGCACATGATTAAACTGCCACAAAATTGCTTATAATTTTAAAATAATCATAATAGTTCCTTTTTAAGAAGATAAATTATGTCACAAAAGACTTCCTTTGTAGGTTTTTGTTCTAATTACTTCATAGCCATTGGAAGGACATGCATCCCTTTCACCCTGCATCATAAATTCATAACCCTACTTTGCGAGTGTGAGACATGAAAATCATTTTTCTAATGCGTCTACGAGCCCACATGTAATCCAGTGCCTTGTGTATAAATTGTTAAAGAGCTTTAGACGTAATAATAAACTTATTTATAGATGAACGAAAGAACTGCTTTATAGGTACCGAACCACATTCTCTTGCAATGACCTTCTAGCGATCAATACCTATAGTACTGACTACTCCGACTTAATAAGATCTAGGAATTCATTTGCAATCCACTTGATGACTTCGGATATTCTTTATATAGAAATTATGTAGATTCTTCTTCATGTCTAAATTTGTTTATTTTTTCCTTAAAATAATTATTAGGTAGGTATACAAAGATCAAGATGGATTAGAACATACCTATATTATTTTTAATTTGTAGCTTTCTAACAACTCTGTTGAAAAGTAACGATATTTCGAACAAAATAAGTGCGAGTGATACTGAAGCCACATCAATCATTTTTAGATTGTTTGTCTGTCTGTATGTCCGCTTAAGACTCAAATTCTACCAAACCGATTGCCATGAAACTTGGTACCTATGAAGATAGTTTAGGACGTTTAGGATCTTGCTTGTTGTATAAGGTAAATTATATCCCACTCCTGGTGTAAAAAAGAGGGTTATGTATAATTATATAATTTTTTTCATAGTCTGAAGTATTTCTTCGATTTCTCAATCGATTACATAGATAAGTCTACACCGTTGATATAAAAAGAAAAAATATTATATACCATATTATTCCCTACATATTTCCCATGTCCATATTTCTTAATTGAGCGAAATTTTAAAAATTGTTTAACCATGTTTGTTACTATTTAAGAAATTTATGGAAAATTATTTCAAGGATATTCTTTTAAAATTAGACACAGACACTGTATCATATTTGGTTGAAAACGGCTTTCACAAAATAAACCATTATTAACCTCAACACAGTTTTTATTTTTTATTTATTTATTAATATTTATTTTTGAATTCATTAAGTTAATTATAATGAAAACCGCATCAAAATTGTCGTTTGTAAGTTTTACGGATAACCGACGTCGTTTTATTTTCGAGAGAAATTAATTATAAATAAAGGGCCGAACCATTGCAGCGCAGCGCACGCTGTGCACGCCAAGAACACGTATTTTTGGGTGAATAACTTTAAGTACAAACAAAATTACTTATATTGTATTTTATAACTCCTAGACAATTGTTGCATAATTAAAGTAGGTAAAGGTGCTAAGGACTAAAATCCAGAAGAGCTAGTTTACCGAAGATGCATCCTAACCAGAATTTAGTAAACGTGCTACTCAACGCTACTGCCATCTAGCGTTGAGTAGCTCAAACTAACAAGATGGTTTGGCCAATCATTAATGTCAGAAACTTCAAAAGATGTCACTATAGAGACAAAAAATATCGATTGCTGTCCAGTCCAGTAAAATAAACTTTAATAATAAGTTTAAGTTATATTATCATTAAACACAACTTTGCTTAGCTATGAATGCACTATTATTGTAAAAAATATTATTTACAAATTGTAAATGAACTTTCATAAAATAGTACATGGAATAAGTAATAGGTTAACAAATATAATGGTTAAATACAAATAGGTCTTATATAAGAAAAAAGGGCACATCAAATTAGGACTTGAAAATTCGGGTACTTATATGAAATTAGGGCATTCATGATCATGTTCAAAAATAGTTTGTCAAATTTATAGTTCGGGCAAACGTCTCGGGCGACACCTTCCCTTCCCTTAGCGAGAAGTGGACTCATGAATCATTAATATCATTATGCTATGCATGCATCAGTAAACAATCGGGTAATTCCATGGTACATTACATTTTAAGTGAAGTTAGTAAATTAAAATCTATACTAATTTTTGTAATTGCGGACAGTTCATAATACACATTAATTACATCAGATGATAGGTATATGATATGAGTTTTGTCAGTAAAGAGGCTAAATTGATGATAAGTAAACCAATCATTGATTTTTTTATCTAAAAGCAAAGGGTCATTTACTTTTACAAAAAAGGGACAAATATGTTATGTAAGCGACCGCCTGCGTTTAGATGAAATATTAAACATTTGGTATGTTTAACGTCATTTCTGGCACTTCATCTATTAATTAATATATAATTTGATCGAGTGAAAGTACATTTAAGTGACTTCTCCTTGCATATAACATTAACGTGCGATTTTAATTGTGAGTGACCATGGAAATACCGAATCCGGTCTTCGAAAAGACACGCAGTCAAATATTACAATGCTCATTTTAATCTTGGGTCCGGCCTGCACTGAAGCTCTTCAGATTACTGGATTAAGAACAGCAGCATCATTAGTTGCCCATTTTAAATAAAAAGAGTGTTAATGTAAAATGTGTGCTCCTATTCGTCAGTTTAAGGATGTATACCCAATATATCGATTTGTATATTTTTCGCTGAAATTTAATATTATGGTAGTATTAGTCGTTTCGCATAACTGTAATAAAAAATAAAACCGTTCTTTTAAAGGAGATAAATGACATTTAAGATTACATGTGTTATGTGCTGTGCCTGTGTTATTTGTACCAGAAGTTGATTAAATAACAAGAAAAAGCGAAAAATGTTTCTGTCCCATAGTACTTTTATAATCAGAAAATGTATTTTCTATAACTTTGTACTCTCCTCGATTTTTTGATGACAAAAAAATGTCGTTACCGTTGTTCCCTCAGATATATTCTTGATTGAATTTCCATGTGTCCGGACCGTAACGTCAAACGGTAGGGAATGGCCGCTAGCGCTGTTGTCACTCGATTAGTCAAATCAGGTTCTAATTTTATTTCACATAGTAATCAATAAATATCACACAATTTGCCGTTACTTGGTGCAAATGAAACAAAACTTGAAAAATAAAAAAAATGTACTGCGGATTTGACGTGGTATACATCCTTAAATTTTTGCAACTTTGCGTTGGATGCAGTCCATCACGCAGTGACAATAATATTATTTAACTGCATAGGCCGCAAAATATTATGTGCCCACATTCCAGTTAAAGCTAAAGCAACATTGCGGTAACTAGTGAACAAAAGATTTGAATTATCTGATGACAGAAAGTATCTTAAATTCTATCATTCAAATTCTTATATACCGATGAATAGACGTATATATTATTACATATTGGAAACCCGAAATAATAGTCTAGCGACAAAAACGTGGATACTTAGACGTTTTTGCTAAATCCAAAGACACTTATTCCATAGATATACTAAAAAATACAGCAAAAACGGTTAAGTAAAGTGGACGTTCTAGTCAGCACTTATGCAGGAGTAACGCTTCATATATAGCAACGTCACGCGGCGCGGGCGCAGTCTCGTGCGTTACCTCACTGGGTGAACAACGAACCATCGTTGTTCGGTGAATGAACCCTTAATTGTGTGATTGTTATAGCTAAAAATGGGAAAACGTAAGTGCTTCTAATATTTATTGCATTATTTGTAGGTTGATTCCGAGCGATACCTATTTAACTATCATAGCTGCTTTCTAAGTGTCGTATTGACAATTTACAATGAGCCTGTAATATTCGGTGGTAGAATTATATTTTTTTTTAAAAGGTGATTTTCTTAGACGATGAAAATCCCCTTCTCTCCCATACATTTAAGGAACTATCCGACCATGCCCAACGATTTATTAACATTCTGCTACTAACCAGATACCCTACTTGCTTGACTCGTTCTACAAAGAAGATTTTGCTTTCTATGGATGCAAGTTAAAACTTAAATGCATTAATACTTAGTAATGAAAATGGAGAGGTTTTAAATGTAGTATTAGTTAAATAACTTCCTGTACTTAAAGCTATTACATTATAAGTAGAGATGCAACGAATACGAAGCGGTGCATTTTTGCATTTGTAATCGTAATAATGGGGTATGATTTATAACGATGCGATGCACCATAGTAAGAATCGTGACGATTGAAATTAAAAATTTTGTTAATTAAATTGTCGATCGGGATGCCTTTCTTAATACCCAAGCCTAATACAGATGCCAGGGCAAAACAAGAACTTTAAAAAAAAAACATCTTCCAACTCTGATGAAATTTGTTAAATTGTAGTTAATGAATGAAAAGAAACAATCATAATGTATCGGTTATCGTAATAAATACCTTAGGATTAGTATTGTAATTGGTATCGTAATCGTAATGGCATGGTGTCCCTAATTAGACATAAGTAATTGATCGCTAATATATAATCCCAGCTAGGTTAATACGAGTGTTATAACCATGGCTTAGATTTCAATTTTCTAATGCATTATACTCGTATTGTATCATATAACACGCTCGCTAAGATAACACGAATAACAGGGGTCAGAACTCATTATTACGAGTTTAATCCGGTACCTAAACTATTATCTATGTCATTACCTATGGTACTTATGATATTTGAAAAACAAATGGTTCGATTTTGACATTGAATTTGTATAAGCACGCGATTTTTTTGTATAACGCTATCATATTATTATAGCATTTGGTAAATTGCCTTATACAAAAAACTTCACTGTTCATAAGATTTCACAAATATTTTACCAACCTATTATAATGAAGGTATACGCAAATAACATAGCGGTATTGACTCCGTGTTTAAAAACTAAAATCAAGACAGGTTTGAACAATCGGAGCCACCGTTTGACACGTCCTGCGCCTCTATTCGGGAACGTCCAAGCAATATTGTAGCGACGAGCTAGCGAGATTCTCATCCAATTCTTCCGCACGATATGTAATGCGTAAGAGTGGGATGCGAGTCTCGCTCGCGAGCCGAAACATTATCGCTTGCACGTTCCCGAATAGAGGCCCTGAGCTTGTCGCTAGTAGGGAAAGCCAGAATAGTGAAACCTATAAGCGCGGCCCCTTGAAAGTCATTTTCTGGAGGGTTTGCAGTTTCAAATTTCCATGACAGGCCTTTGCACTTACAGCTAACCGTAAAGAGAATTTAGTTGTTAAAATAAAATGGGATGCGCATATACTTAGTATGTATCATGCAAATATCAAAGAACACCAACAGAGGAAGCTTAAACACGAAAACACTAAAGGCCCCAAAACTTCAGCCATTTCAATAACCTTTTTATACAATACTAGCCAGTGCACACGACTTCGTCTGCGTAAAATAATTATTTAAGTAGCCTATGTCCTTCCCCAAGGCCCAATCTATCTTTATACCAAAACTCATAAAAATTGGTTCTGCGGTTGAGGAGTGAAAACGTAACAAACAGCTACTTTCGCATTTATAATATAAGTTAGGATTCAGTGGCAGACCTATCAAGGTTGCCCACCACTTTAGTAGGTATGCAAGAATAAAGTTTGAAGGCCCCCATGGGTGTTTACTTTTTCTATGTTAGTTGCTTATCATTGTAATGAAGTTTTTGTAACAACCGGCCTCAGTCGATCCTTAACGGGAGTCACTCCTCAAAAGGATTCTTAAATCCATCTCAAACTAGTAATTAATGATAAACTGTTGTTTAGTATCGCAGCATATGCTGACGGATCTCGATAAACTGCCGGCGGTGCAGCTGGGTGACTTCCTGCTGCAAATCGAGTTGGACGAGCCCGGCGAAGATGTGAGGGAAATCGCGCGAAAGGAGCTGCGAGAGACACCGGAAGTCACCGGCCCCGCCATTGCTGAGCTAAGGAGACTACTGGAAGGTAAGGACAGCCCCCTATTTCATAATACGACAGGTACTGAGAATCAATAAATTGTATAACGATAATGCTCTTCCGGTTTTTGACGGTCCGGTTTAGACGATTACGATGACCTTTTAATAAAGGCAAGAAGTTCCTTATGTAGCCAAACTTCTTTGTGAAAGTCCTCGTGCATTGCTGGCACGCGAGTACACCATCCACGAAGGCAGAAGTATAATTGATCGCCACAGGTGGACGCGCTAATTGTCTACTTTTGTACTGTACTGTCTAATTTTCGACAATCGGCAACATGCATTATACAAAATGGATAACACCTATGACGTCACAGCTACCGCAGCTTGCCGATAATACTGTTTTTAGGTCAACATCGTAGAAATAAAATAAATCGTATTGTCTTCATTTCATGAGGATGTCCAAAAAACTAAAATCAAAACTATAAAACAATATATTTTTCACTAATTTTGACCCTATATCAAATAAAAATGAATAGTCAAAATGATCTGCTTTTTTCTGTAATACGAGTATGCTTTTGTTTACATTTACTTTCATAATATATCATTTAAACCTAATTTTGATTTTCATGCATGTTTCCCATAATGCAAGATCTTCAGCTGTCGCGTTCGTGAAAACGGGATTTTATACTACCCATTTCTATTCTCGAAACTTATTAAAATGTATTTTTTATTGATTCATTAAATGGTATCCAATGTCTGTGGCCGAATTATCTCAGGTTGTTTTTTAAGAGACGGCGTCCATTATAAACATCAAGTCAAGCATGTGCTTATTGCCTTAAAAAGTTCATTAAATAGGGTAGTAGGTAAGGTAAAGGTTCTTGGCAGCGATTTACATGATTTCTTCACATGTTTTATATATTTTTATAAGAATGTCTAACATTTATATGATCAAAAAAGGCGTGTCTTTGATGTTGCCGGCACCGGAACTAATAATATTTTACTAATTACCCGTCATTTAATTTTTACTCATCCAAGTAACATCCTTAACATCATAAAAAACCGGTCGAGTGCGATTATGACTCGCGCGCCGAAGGTCCCGTAGTTACCTATAAAAAACAGATGGTAACTGTTAAGTACGGAACCCTATAAAAGAAAAAGAAATGCTTTTATTAACTGCGTATGGGTAGCCCTTTATAACCCACCTATGAAATAACGTTTGCAAGCTCCTATCTCTGCAACCGTAACCGTCGAGTGTGATACGACCTTATAAAGGTAATCCGCTTAATTTAGTTTTTCCGAAAACCATAAATATTTGGAACTTCGTTTTGTTTTCCTGTAAAATACAATTAACACAGGCTAATTCTATGACTTATCCAAACAAGTTGATAGCATTAGTAGTTGTTGAGATAAACGGATGTGACTTGTGGACAGACAGACAGACAGAAATGATGACTCACCATAAGTGTTCCTTTTTTAAACTTTTAGGTACAAAACCCTAAAAAATATCATTAACTCAATAAGGCTCAAGGCTCCATTTTATATCTCCTTTAAAAAGGTCATTGCTCCGGCAACTAGTTATTTCATTTTGATTACCTGCAGTCTTGACCTTCTTGACAAAATTAACCGGAAATTTTGAATCGAAATTCGAAGGAAGTCGAGCCATCAAAAGTCAGAATGCTGAGGGTCTGCCCCGGGAAATGCAACGCCAAGTCAACATGCCTAATATTAAATTTCATTAGGTTTTACCCATGCTTAGCTTTCGTTGATAACAACTTCCCCTGTTGATTGTAGAATAATAATGATTTTATAGATAAAAAGGTTCTTTATTAAATGCACAAACCAAAATGTATCTTGTCTTGCATCGACCTCATATCATTAACATACAACCTTGATTTTACTTCCAAAATTAGTAATATCTGCTATTTTCGGTCAAGCGAATGTAAAAACAATATTGTCATGATCTCTGATCTTCCTTGAAGTTTGCACTTTGTTTAACCAATCACTTCGTTTTTTACCACTTTTCGAGAATCACCTAGCGACGATAAAACCGACGAACAAACACTTCTTAATTAGCAAATATTGTTATGCATACATGTTATTTGTACAAATAGGTACGAATAGACTGTAAAAAGGAGTGGACCCAAGCATATATTGCATCCGGGCTTGGACGTAAAATAGTGCAAATAAAACCAAATTATAAAAGAATTTAGTAAACACTTTAAGTGTTTTGACCAAATTAACGTACTCATATCATCGCATCTCATATTGAAATGTTAATTTTTTGGGTGGCTATTGACGTTGATGTCATTATCACATTCTGAAAGAAGTAAGGTGTGATGAGAAGTTGCTTTTCGGTAGGTATTTGTGATTTAAAACCATAGCTGGGCACAAGACCGTTAATCCGTTAATCGTTAATTAACGAATTTAACATTTCCACTAACGGATTAACATTTAAGTTAACTTTAAAAATAGTTAAAAATTGTCTAGTTTATATTTAGCTCTGTTTAATTATTTCATCTAGCTGAATCACGAAACAAACGACAGATTTCTTCTCAAGAGAACTTTTAATGCATGCGTGTACGATCAGATCAGGTCAATTCCGTCTATGTGTGTGTGAACGGTGTCGCGACGTGTCTTTCGACAAAACAACCTCCGTTGAAAGTTCTCTTGACATACAAAACCAGACTTTGCACGTATGCACCAAAACTACAAAGAAGGGATTATTTATTTTCCAGAGGATAAGGAATTGCACGTACCCTTGGAAAGTGAGGCGTGGCTGGTCAGGTTCCTGCGCCCTTGCAAATTTTACCCAGAAAGCGCGTATGACTTGGTATGTATCTTAATTAATGATCTTTAATTACAATCAAGTTTACATTTTATTACGTTAATTATAAGGTATAAAACGGATTGTCCGATTCCAAAACTCCGTACGGTACGCAAAGTGTTCTTAGCATGTCCCAGGTTTTTTTTTTCCTTTTACGTTAATAAAGCGGTAATTACAACAGTTATAGATATATACTAAGAAAATATTTTTATCCTTACGTACGGACGGATTACTGACTTAAAATAATTTTAAAAAATGATGAAAATAGACTACACGAAATTAGGAAAAATAATTAAAAGGCACTACGCCAGCAATTTCGTTTTATTGATGAGGTTTATTTCACTTTTCCAGATTAAACGCTACTACGCCTTCAAAGTGAAGCACGCAAAGCACTACGACGGGCTGATGCCGAGTAAGGAGCAGAACATCTTCAAACAGGACATCCTCACGGTGCTGCCCACCCGCGACCACCTTGGCCGACGCGTGCTCGTTGTCGAGCTGGGCAGTGAGTACCACTTGAGATGCCATCATCCAAAAAACCAGCGGCCCTAGCATGCGATCTCTCTATCTCTTTCATCAGCACTATTGTAAGATAGACGCACTTAGAGATAAGACGGTTAACTTATCCTTGTGCCAACCTTGCGCTACTGCGCAAATCAGATAAATACTTAAAAGTTTCTCAAGACTACGCCAATAAGTCACAGGCGTTGGTGACGTGACATTAACGTCATTTAGGTCATTACTAGGCCCTCTATTCTCGGTGCATTCGAGATAATCTCGATTGTGAGATTATCTCGAATGCACCAAGAATTAAGGGCTAGAGTTTAGAATTCTCGGGCAGTTTTTAACAACCGGTAGGGATTGAGCGTTGTTTTTTATTGACCACAAAGATATATTGATTGATTTTACTAAAAACATATTTTCCGTCCTATTTTTTAGGTATCAACATTTTCAGGAGGTGTTAGAATATTTTACGTGTTTGAATGCTTATAATATTTTATGTTGATTACAATAATTGCTTTGACAATGCAGTATTTCTTTATGTTCAGAATATACGTGGTCTAAATTTCAATAGGTTTAGGTATATGTAATTATATTTTTTTGATAAATTATTAATTGGAACATGTCCTACACACTCTTAATGAAGCGATTATATAAAGACTGCCTGTACTTAGGAAGAAAACTATTTGCTTGTATTTTATTTCCATGAATAAAATTATCCCTTATAGCGTGGGCGTATTCGAAAATATCGACATACGTACTTTAAAGGTCGATAAAAACAACACTCAATCCCTACCGGTTTGCAATTGCTGCCCCGAGAATTCCGGGCCCCAGTGAGGTATTTCATGTTATTAGAAACATAAGTATTGTCTGATTTTCACAGACCTGTTTTCTTAGGCTATGCAAAAATATTGGCCTGCTCTTCCCAGACACTTGCCGATCTCAAAAATATTATACGAAATTGTCGCGATGTGAAGTACCCTAAGATCACCCGTGCGATTTCTGTTTCTGGAAAGAGAATACTAAGGGCAGTACTTTATTATACCATGGGCTAGTTGATGCAAGGTTAAGAGTTAATGTGGTAGTACAAGACCGATTAAATTGGGATATATATATATATAGCCCATAGCCCATGGTAGGTGGCTACGGACTGACTAGATAGAACGGCTTGAAAATGGAGCAAGCTATGACTACACAGAGTGAATATTGAAGACGCGTGTAATTAATATGAAGAACTTTCTTTGTAATACATAGATGACTACCGTTGTAGCTGATTAAGCTTTAGACATGCTCCTACTTCATTTCCGAGAGCCCGTTTGATTGCTACGTCAGAAACTCGTATGACGTCAGCCTAAATCCGTTATGCCCCGTTCGCGATGCTTACTATTATAAACTTGTTTGAAATCAACTTGTCTTGTTTTAACCATGTCAAATGAAAACGACAGATCTGATTCAAGAACTGCCTAAGATTTAAGTTCAATATGGTAAAACCAATTTCAAGGGTTTTCCATACTCAATGGGAACGAATGAAGGAAATTGACGAAATAAAACAGATTACGGATGGAACGAACGTGCTGTCATTGTATTTCTTATATTAAACTGCTACGTACTGTGTTTCCTGGCTAACTAATAATCTTCTGACATCATAATATGAGAACAATCAAGATGTGATTAGTGCTTAACCATATATCATGATTTGACGTCATTGGATGCAGTAACAGAACACACGCACGCATCCATTCCATTTGAAACTCGGTACGGAAAATGCCTTAGACAAAATGTAAAACTTCAACAAAAAAAAAAAACAAATTGGAACGCCGTGGACATTGATTAATAAAGTAATGGAACCTCTTTACCCAAATGCGACCATACAATTGGAAGATCGCCCGCGAGGCGAGAGGTAGCTAAGGGCGGGTACGTACTCACGGAGTTAACTATTCCGAGATACATCCCAAGATAATATTGACTACACAATATGAGATGATGTACTTATAGTTGCTATTTAATAATAGTAAGTGCCAAGTACTGACTTTTTCGCGCCGCCTATGCCCGATAGCTTTTAACTACACCATGAACGCAGAATCAATAACACGCGTGGAGGCGGTAAAATATCTAGGTGTTTACTTTGACCGCGAACTTACATTTCGTGATCACATAAATAACCTAGCCAAAGAATCGTATAGACGGTTGGGTTTTGTCATCAGGAACGCTAGGGATTTTCATAATCCTGCTGTCGTAAGGCTTTTGTACACAGCACTGGTCCGGAGCAAACTAGAGGCTAGTGCCTGTGTCTGGAGCCCCAGCAAAAACAAATATATACTTCTTTTAGAAAAAGTGCAAAAAGCTTTCCTTAGATTCCTATACAAAAAACTCTACGGTTACTACCCTTATCTGTACCCCACAAAATACCTGCTCGGGGTTTTAGGTTTTAACTCCCTCGAGGTACGTAGAAACTATGAGCAGATGAGTACAGCTTGTAAGGTGCTCCGTGGCACCATTAATAGCACCGAAATCCACAACGCTCTAAACCGCATAGTTATTCCGGGTAGCAAGCGCGTCGGCGCAACTACATCCAGCTGTCGGACGGCGCGGGAGCGCGCGCGTCCGCAGCCCGCCGGCGCTCGCCGCTGTGCGCCATGCACGCCGCGCTCAACGGCCTGCTGCGCACAGATCCGCGCGTAGACCTGTTCACGGACTCTTGGGCCAAATTAACGACCAATTGCCTCGCTTACTGCGAGAATCGATGATAATTTTAATCTGTTATTAATATGTAATTTTAATCTTATATAATTTTTAATATACTAGTCAATAATTTATATTAATTAATAACTATATAGCTAATATGACTTAACACTACTAACCTAACGAGTGTAATTGGTGTATGCCGTTCTTGTTATTGATAAATAAATAAATAAATAATTTATGACGACTTAATAACAGTTTTTCAAAACATATATTTTGATTCCTAGCTATGGGATTAAATCAAGTCAAAAAGTGTTAGGAGCTACCAGCAACCAAAAAAAACAACAAAAATAGAAACCGATACGGCATACAATATTTTTTGGAAAAAAATGGGCATTTTTGAAGCAATTGCAAATTTTCAGAACGCTGGAAGCCTAGCAAGTGCACTCTGGACGAGGCGTTCAAGGGATGCGTGCTGTTTCTGGAGGCGGCCATGATGGAGCCGGTGTCGCAGATCTGCGGTGCCGTGGTCATCATGGACATGGAGGGGCTCTCGCTGCAGCAGGTCTGGCAGTTCACGCCGCAGTACGCCAAGCGGCTGCTGGACTGGCTTCAGGTGAGAGCAAGAAGACCCGCTCGGCTTTGCATGAGCTTTGATTTGCACCCTCGTTGAAAAAGCTAAATGACAATTCCGATCATCAGCATAATCTGTTGAAGTATTCAATCTACTAATCAGTTTTGTTGTCCAAAATAACATAGTTTAATTTCCATCATGAGCCATTAGATAGCCCCAGCGGCCCTTACATGCATGACACAGGGATAAGTAAAACCGTCTTATCTCTAAGTGCGTCTCTCTCACAATAGTGCCAACGAAATAGATAGTCATAGAGATAAACGGGTTTAACTCATCTTTGCGTCTTGCATGTTAGGGGCGCTGGACTTGTTTTAGAGTTCTAGTATTAAAATAAAAGATATCGACTCTTAAAGATACGATACGATACTTGTTAATAATTTATACATATTTTATTATTTACAGGATAGCATACCATTACGAGTCAAGGGTTTGTATGTGGTCAACCAGCCATATTTGTTCAATATGGTGTTCCAACTGTTCAAGCCCTTCCTCAAAGAGAAGCTGCGGTCTCGACTTATGTTCATTGGCACGGACTGGGAGCTCCTGCACAAGCACATCAATCCCAAATGCCTGCCGGAGTTGTACTCAGGCACCCTCAGCATTCCTAAAATCACTGGCCCGCAGTGGTTGGAACTGCTCATGATGTGCGACAAGGAATTTGGCGGTAAGTAGCTACATTATTTACAATGAGAAATAGGGAATAGCCTGTGAATGAACCTTTATGAACGTCAAGTAAGCTTATCCATCGAAGATATCCAGAATCTGATGATAACCTTTGTAATTTCGAATTTATGAGCCCTGTTTAACGGATACGCTAATTTGACGTTAAGCTGGCGTATCTAGTTTGGATCTCCAGAATAGTGCTACTCTTAAAAATGCGGTGTATCCGGTATACTTAAACAGTATAATTTCTTCTATGTAGCACTTTGTTTTTCTTTGATGTTTTTATAGTAAAAGGGGTAATAATTCAGATACAATTTTTTGGTATAAAGCTAGTTTAGCCGTTTATTGGTTTTCTGTATGAACTCTGCCTGGTACCATGCCAGTTTGACGCTGCTCAATGTTTTTGTAATGAAATATCTCAGTTTTTTAGATATATTTTTTTAGGATATACATCATTCATGTTAGCGTACCCGTTAACAGTGCTCATATCTCCGAAATTTTGAGGGGTATTTTATGTAGGTACTATTTTTTGGAGTTATCAGATTCTGGATATCTTAGACGAGTACGCTAACATGATGATCATACAACTTTCCAATTATTACCCTGTGTTATTTCAATTTTGCAACTTATATTGTAATATGTTTTTTTGTTACAGCCATCGCGTCCTATGGGTACAAGACAAAATAAAGGTCTTGCAACATTGTGTCTAGTCATTAAGTGAAACTTTTAAGAACTGGAAATTGGGTTACAAAGTTATCAGTTGAACGTTGGTATGGCCGAATTAACAATGTTATGCTTTGTGATAACTAAATATCATAAGTATAAACAGTGTAAATAGATACGTCACAAATGTTCTAGAAATGTATACCTACCTGCATTTTTGTAATGATTACACGAATCGGGTTATTTGTTCCAAATTGTTTTCATGCGTTAAATGAAGTGTTCCATATAAGTACAAATAATTCACATTCTACATTGTTTCCTTGAATTGCTATGTATAAATGTAACTGAATGATTATAATCTAAGTTTGAACTGATGATGAGGTTCGTCATCGTCTTGCCGTTCCGCAATGCATTCCTTTTTTTAGGTTCTCTTAAACATGTGCCAATAAGACTGACTTTAAGTTATAATCCAATTCCTCTAAGAAGGGTACGGTGTAGGTTGTAATTTTTCTATTCCACGCAGCAAACGTTTCAACTTATTTAAACTAAAAATACTACTTAAAAAAAATAGCATTGGTTGCATTTGGAACTCAAAAACAAATAAAACGAAGTATTTCAATAGTGATATAAAAATTATTAATTGAGTGTCTGAAACGGGAAGTTGACAGTGAAGGACCATTCACCATCGAACGAATCGATCTGTCCATAGACAAATCGCTAAATATGTAAATCGTATAAAAAATCGGTTTCGTTTACTATTGAAACTTAGTCGATATTTATTAAATATCGACTACCAGGACATAAACAACATCACTACAAGTGTCAAGTGTCACCTGTCAGCGTACCCTTCACGGAGCGGAGCGATTATAGATTTGTCTATTCCATTTTGATTCCTTATTGGTACTTATTATTACATAAGCCCAAACATTCTTAAATAGGACACATTTGCTGAATTTGAACTCAGTCTGGCCCCAGCTTTACTAGATTGAAGATATTACGTACCTCTGTGTGGTTGTTATTTCGATGCATTCATTTTTTTATTTACTCTGTCACACATTATATAAAAGTCATTTCTTAGATTTTGAGTTACTGTTAGAGACAATAATTATATAATATTTTTTACTTCTTATAATATGTAAACATTCTAAGTTTTGTTAAGAGGATATATTCCATAGTTACAGCACACGCTTGCAACGTCGGGGTTATAGATCAAACTACGAGAGTATTTCAATATTTTGTATCATTTCAAAATATACTTATACCTAGTCTACGCATTTGGCGTAAAACGTTCAACTGAAAATTTCAACACTTTTTACACGCCATATGCGAAAGCTATAGGCATATTATTATGAACTAAATTATTCTATTAATAAAAATCTAAAAAGTTATGAAATAACATTTCAAGTTATAACTAAATATTTAAATAATCGCTTAGTTTGATTAGATATTACCGACGTTGCAAGAATGTGTATTCTGGCTTTGGAATATAAATAAATACCCTCTTTAGTCAATGTGGCCTTAGCCTAGACAGACTATTCTCTTAGAGGCAAGATGTCGCTAAGCGCGCGGTGTGGCCAGCGCTACAGATTATCGTAAGTTCGTTCACTAGGAGGCGAAACGCTTGCCGCTAAGTCGATGTGGCCTAAGCCTTAGATAAATGTAGTAAAAGTGTAGTCTCATTTGTGAGCACCTCAGTCTCGCATTTTAATCTATTATTGTTTTGTGGTGATTTATGTATCTGCCGGTACCAAAACTGTGATTTCACTATATCATTCAAGCGACACTGTGATAAATCCTGCACATTTGCATAAATTATTTGTATAATGTCTTTTAGTCGAATTATTAATTTCATAAAGCTACATGACTGTGTATTTATTTTCTGTTTACAATATTCGTATGTATATAGGAATTTAAACTCTTTAAAATATGTAATAATTATAATCGATAAACCTCATAGATTTTATATTAACATATTATATAATATACATTACACATTATTAGCCAATTGTGATCGAAATTAAATAAGGGATATACTAGGTAGGTAACATAAATATTGGTAGTTAATGTAAAAAATATATATTTGTAATAATAAAATCATTTTTACACCATGTTTGTAAGTTTTATTTAAAATAAATAATTTAAATGTTCCTGAAAATCACATGCAAGTACATTGTAAATACTTATCGGTACAGGCGGATTGGATGAAAAACGCCGAATTATAGAAAACGAATCCTCAAATTTCTTGTCTTTTATCAATTAAGAAATAATATTTTGAAAACCTTCATAGTCAAGAACCTGGTAGCTGGTTCTCTGTTCGTAGCTAGTTTCTTTACAAAGAGTGCGCTACTTGGCAGATAGTTTTAATTGATGCTATGCCATTATTTCATAATAATCACATCATATTAGTAGTATTGAACTATCTTTTAACTTTTTTTTATTAAAAAAATTACCAGATTAATTCCTAGCATTGGATTTTTAAATATTGTAACTATGACATAAAACTGCGCGTGAAAGCTGTTGGCAACTATATGTCATAGTTTAGAACCGGTAACTGCACCTTATTGTTATTGGTGAACTGCATTAAGACACCGTCTAAAATTGGTCCAAAAAGACAGTTCACCAAAAAACAAAAAAACAAAAAAAAAATACCAAAAAATACAAGTTTTAAACGCCCGGTCATATTACGGCGGCACGGCGTGGTGTCGGCGCGGCAGCAGCGCGGCATGATGGGATGGGATTGGGATGAAAACTCTTATAAGTATTTTATTCCAAGATATTTTGCGTGGAACCCTAAGTCTTTTTTTGTTAAATAGAAGTGCGTACGTTACTCCTTTTAACATCAGCTATCTGCCAGTGAAAGTCCCGTAAGTAAAATTGGTTCAACCGTTTCGGAGATTATCCGGAACAAACAAAAACATTTTTTTTTTTGTTATGAATACCGTATATACTTTCATATACATTTAGTAAAAATCTGCTATTTTGTCATTACAAACGGACACTTTTTTATTATTTGTATCACAGATTTGTACAAATTGCATTACTGTGAGCGGGATAGATCGCACCGCGCTCCTGCCGCGCTGCCATCACGCCGTAATATGACCGAATAAATGACGTACTGTCATTGAAATATATAGCAAGGAAGTACTCAAAGCAATTTTCGCAATGCTTACTTTACAGGTGTCAGAACGTGAATCTGACACCATCGCAGGTTCAGTCGCATGGCAACCACCATCCGTGACACCGGTTTAAGTGCCACTGTTATAATTGAAAAATTGCCTCTCGCTCCGAGCGGTGTTAGACCGCAGCACCACCGACCACACCGTCCACAATGATATGATAGCGTGTGAATCAAGCAATATTAGACCTTTGTACGCATGTCGTAAGAACTAAGACATCATCAATAGGGTGCGTGGGTAAGACATGTTACACGAAATTGTACTGACAGGCATTTCATTTTAATTTTAATAATATATTTAAAAAAAAAACAGATTAATTAACTCTACAATCTGATCACAAGAAAGTAAATTATAATAAAAATGTATACATTTATAATGTAAATAAATATGTTGGTTTTGTCTAATCCAAAAAGGCAAGAATTCGGATCCCGGCACCTTCCTATGTACATACTAAAAATATGTACTACCAAAGAAACAAAGAAATACACTAACTTTCCCATTCCCATACCACAATTACATAATGGTAAGGTAAATTCTATCTGTTGACACCAGTTACTGGCACTTTAAATGGCAATCCTATGAGTTAAATTAAAAAAGATGTAAGACAGGCTTGATAACAAATAGTATTAAACAATTACCTTATTATTAATTATTATTCGTTTCCTTGCTTTTATCCTAATAATTATTATTATATTCATGTCTTGTCTAGGGTTTCGTAGTCAAACTACGAACCCTTATAGTTTTGCAATGTCCGTCTGTCCGTCCGTAAGTCACAGCCACTTTTTCTCCAACAATATTAACTCCAACACAACTCCGCGTACAGACATAAGATAAAATTTGTGAAGAACATTTTTTTTAGGTTATCTTCAAATACACAGAAAGTAAAGGTGTTTTTTATTTTCATATACAACCGCGAGTGAGGTGTCGTTGGATAACTCTTTGAAAAACATTATAAGTATGTTATAACCAATTTTAGATTTGGGGAAGTTTAGGAAATATTTCGCTCCAAAAGTGTTATTTTTGTTAGTTTCACGTGTCCCCGATGGTAGATGCAACCCATTTTAATTTATTCATATGACAAGTAAAAGCACACACACAGGTGGCCAATTTGCTGAATAAACGTTTTGAGTTTTGGTTTTTTTTTTGAGATGAAAGCAGATAGCAGCGTCATGCTGCGGTCGCGCCATGTCTCTGCCGCGGCCGAAAAAATACCGTAATTATACATCTCTACATTTTTCCGTTTGGAATGGGCGTTATTATATTATCACTTTTGATCACAGTTCGAAGTGACCTAAATCCATTGATACGATTCAACGTGCCAATTATTGGGTGACTGATTCTCATACTAGGACTTTAAGCTAACTCAATACCGCTTAAGTTATTTACTAACACCATTGCTCCCTATTTATATCCATAAGAGTTTGCACCTGAAACAAAAATTAAATGTATTTTATATTATTTTATTGTGCAGTAATTTTATTTTGCTTATTAGATAGATTTTTTGATTTGTGACTCAAGAGAAGATTATCTTAGATTTTAGACACCACTTGTTCATATCATTTCGTTATTTGAAGTAGGTATTTCCGATGGTTAAAGAATTTAGATTATAATCAAACACCGAGTGCGGCTAGCACTTAAATGATTTACATCAAAACGTGTTTAAAATCCATCATTTTTTCAAGCACATCCTCTAAATTATTTCTAAAAACACTCACGTTTAAAACCCTCCTCGTAATGCGACAGCATTTTCCATATAATTTCGCCCGTGACCTCGACCTCGGGCAGTGAGCCGCCGTGGCGCTGGCGCAGCGCGCGCCCGTCGACATGCGCTTTGAGCGAGTCCATGTCCGCGCCGTGGAAGTAGATGCGCGCGCGCAGCTTCTCGCGCATAAACGGCTTGAATATAGCGAATACCATCTTAAAGATATACGGCTGGTTCAGGATGTGCACCGTTTTTACCCGGATTGGGGTGCAGTCCTGAAACAATATAAAATAATATTTTTTAATAGGTAATTTAAATATCATTTAAATCACCCTCTTTAAAATTGCACATTGGCTTGTAATCAGACTATCAATTTAATTTGTCTTCAGAATGGTTCTCTGAGGCTGTTTAAGTCTTCTTTATTTGTTTATTTGTTTGTTAAAAAAGTATATTATTATTACCTAATAAAAACAAAATGATAAGGCGTTTTCTACAATATCTACAACACTACTCTCATCCGCTGACTTAGAGTGATCTTAAAATCCATGGAGCTGTGGTCACACCTTCTTCATTACGTAATAAAAAAAAAAGATTGTATCGTATTTGTAGAGTGTTAATGAAATAATTTGAATATATTTTTTATTTTAACAATAACTTGTCAAGTTAGCTTAAAGAAAAAAAACCGGACACGTGCGAGTTAAACTCACGTGGAGAGGATTCCGTTCAGTACATGGTTATCTGAAATTTCCTGTTTCTTTAAATACCATAGACTTCTAATAGTTTTCCTGTAATCTATAGGTAAACTATTTTCTGTAATTTTTTTTTCAAAATGTTAGGCCCAGTAGTTTCGGAAATAAGGGGGGGGGGGAAAGGTAAATTTACGCCTATTAATAAAATATATTTAAAATCCTCACAATAAGCCCTTTTAGTTGATGTGTCACACAATATAGTTTGCATAACTTTTTTATTTTATTTTCTAATTTACCCCCCACGTTTAAAATTCATTAATTTACTTTACGCGTCCGTGTTGCGGTCACCGATTTACATATGAATAACAAAATTCAACTCAATCAGTTCAGTAGTTTCGGAGCAAATTGGCTGTGACAGACGGACAGACAGACAGACAGACAGACAGACGGACAGACACACGAGTAATCCTATAAGGGATCGTTTTTTCTTTTGAGGTACGGAACCCTAACAAAATATATACAGTGTGTTACGTAAGCAAATTTATGGTAGGTACATGACGTTCTACAAAATTCTGAGAATTGTTTATTTACTTATAGAAGACATGACAATGCGTTCACCAGCCACTCAGGGCTAACTAGATGATGTACACGCATTATTATCAACCTTTGGTAAGGGTCCGGTGGTTAAATTTTTGAATAAAATAATGTACTTAATAAAAAATTTAAACTTTCGTGAGCCATTATGAATGTTTAAAATAAACCCACGCGTTCAGTTCGCTGGTTGCTTTGACCGCTACCGCACACAACCCCACTGCAATTTGCACATAAATTCAAACAACTGGTTGATAAGATTATGATAATGTAAGAGCAAAGGCTGTGGCTAACAATTATCTAAAGGTGCTAAAACTACGTCAACAAGTCATGGCGCTAGCCTTGACTCACGTGTTAATGAAAACTTATTAACGATGAAATTTATTCATTTAAAAATTATGTTTACTTAAACTAACCTCGCATTATACATTCCTACTTAACTTTTTTGCTAAAGATTTGTTAAGTTTTTGAAAACAAATATGCGTCAACAAGTCAAGACGTTTAACTTAAACAAAAAGGTTGACATGGAAATTTATAAAAAAATTTGCTAACCTAAACGCACATCGCACTGTACTTTACATTTCTACTTGACTTTTTTACAAAAGATTTGTTTAGTTTCTGCAAATAAATAAGATAAATATATTTTGATTACAGTGCCATTCTTATTGTTTACATAGATACGCCTGTTTCCCAATAGGGTAGGCAGAGGCCAAGGATTTCCACCTGCTACGATCCTGACACACCTTTCGCTTCGCCTACTCTCATTAAGTTCTTCATGCACGCTCGCCGGTTTAGGGTACTCTTGACCTGGCTCCCAATTCTCGGTGCATTCGAGATAATCTCACAATCGAGATTAAACGTCAGTGCATACAATCGTTTGACACAACTGTATGAATCTGACGTTAAATCTAGCAATCGACATCATCTCGAATGCACCGAGAATTGGGAGCCTGGCCTTTTTTAAGCGATGGCTTTGGCGATTCTTATGTTTAGCTATGTTTAACCTGTTTTTTTATTGACCAATGGAAGCTAATCTATTCCAAAAATGTATGTAACCTGCACATTAGAATAACGTGACTTATTCATGTTTATTGTATGTAATGCTATTAGTGCTTACCTGAACCCAGTCGATGACCATCTTGGCGAAAGAGGGCGTGAACTGCAGCACGTGGTTGAAGGTAAGCCCCTTCATGTCCAAGATGACGTTGACGCCGCAGACCTGCGTGCGCGGCTCCGTTATAGCGGCCTCCAGCGCCAGCTGCATGCCGCGGAACACCTCAATCAGAGGCACATCGCGAGGGTTCCAGCCCTCTGGAATAAGATAAAAAGGCCGTCTTAACCAATTGCGAGATTAATTGCATATCAAATCTTTTAATCCTGCTAGCCTGTGTCATAAATAAAGGGATTGACTTAAAAATCTTGAAATTATATTTTATGCACCTGGCACATAATTACGGCTTAAAATACTAAGAACTTAAGTTTACAGAAAATCGGTTTTTATAAGATTGTCGTCGACGTGTGCTTTTCTATATATACCTATTAAACGACGTCCGCCCTTCAAGTGTCTGCTCGTTTACTGACACTGGAGTTCGCGAAAGAACTCCTTAACTGTCAAAATTTCTTGCATTCTGATAGCAAACATTCGATGAGCAATTGTAATGAATACGAGTATTTATACTCTACTGCACTTATTCTGACAAGATTTTTGAGTTACAGAACCCTTGTCGAAACTCCTCATGATGTGATTTTTTTCCTGGTTTACATTGACACATCTCGTTCTCTGGCTATCTTTTGCATTAATTATGAAATCAAAATTGAAAGCCCATATTTACACGCCAATGTCAAAGGTTGCGATCGTGAAGACTTGTCATTGTATTGTTAGAAAATAAATATGTGTGATGTCACTTTGCCTGCCTTGGGGTTTCCCCGCATCAATGTATAATGTATCTATGTTCATATGCTTCCGCGTTACTCCTAAAAATAATCATCATTTATCAAATGAATAGCTGGCTTCCCTTAGTCTTTCGTTTGCCATAGGCGTAACATGGTGGATATGGTGACCCAGCCAACGTAACAGTCGTAGTGTTTTAGTTATTTTTCTTAAATTAACTGAACGCAGCAGCATGTCGGTTAAGGTGGACTTTCGAAGCAAACGTCAATTGTGTCAGCGGCGCCGCGACAGAACGACAGATTATTGTACCTACTACGAAAATGTATGGAATGTTATTCGAGTAGCGCAGCGACCTTAGATTATAGAATAGAGTAAAAGATACGCTGTATATTAATTGAACCTACGACTGTAATGCTACGCTGCTCCCGCAAACATGAGCGCCCTAATGAAAAAACAAGATGGCGTTATTTTATTAGTACGTCGATTGCAAATATGGTTCTTCGCCTTACGTCAGCCAGTGACAGTATGACAAATAAATATAAATTGCCAATATTATTCAGTTTCATAACCTTACAGGCCAAACAAATGCGCATGTGTTTTGTATGAATCCGTGTGGCCTGTAGTTGACGTTTTAGGCGGCATGGCTTGACGGTATCAACGTTTACTCTATTATTATTGTATACTCTAAAGCAGCGACACTAACGTCGCGTCATTGTGGCGCTGCGCGAGAATGACATTGCATACTTTTACGTAGTAGATTAAATCTGCCGCTCTGTCGCGCCATCACAGACGCGGCGCAACAGACAACACTGGCGCTTGCTTCGAAAGTACATCTTAACCGACATGCTTCTGCATTCAGCCATTATTGACAACACTTCCTTATTAAGGGAAAATAGCGCAATGGCTCAGCCTTTCAATTAGTTACCAGCTATAGTAGACTCAGTTGCTAAAGTAAAACCATTAGGTAAAGTTGCCGCGACATAGCTACTGATTTGGGACCGTTTCGCAATTAATTTCTTGTCTTTGCTTTTTATGGTTCTTGTTGGGAATAAATGTTTACTTTTCTTCTTAAAGTCCAAATATGCTTTAAGAAAGAGAAGTGTTCCAATAGTCAAAGCTGAGGAATTTGAGATCACGGTGAAATTCTATAACAATTACAGGCAGGTAAAATATTAACAATACTTATAATAGTTGGCAGATTCATAGCAGGGCAGGGAGGTCCTAAAGTGGAGACCAAGAACCGGGACTTGGAGCGTTTTCCGCCAAACAGCCAGGTGGTTAGGACATTCTACAGCTGATGAGAAATATTGGTACTCAAAGCCCAATAATGGAGAGAAGGGTATGCATGTGGGAAGGCCGGAACTAATGGTGGTGGCAGGCTGAAGAAGAAGAATAGGGTGGCATACATATCAGTGGCGAAGCGTCAAATATTTCCTAAGGGAAGTCGGAAGAATTAGAACTATACGTGCGAGTCTGATATTTAGTTAGAGTAACATGGACTTCACTGACAGCTAGCCGTAGCTTTCTAGCTTGGTAAAGTCGTCAGGAATCGGCTTGTAGGCAGGCTTCGCCACTGATACATATAAAAGCCATGCTGGAAACCAGCGCCGCGGCTTGGTCTTTTTTGGCGCTTTTCGGCACACATGTTTTATCATTATCATCATCAGCTATACGTGCCTAGCTCCTGAGCACAGACCTCCTCTACATGTTCTATGTATTTGTTTTATTATCGTGGTATTACTGTATGACTCACGGCCAGACTCGACGAACATGATGCGCCGTCCGTGTTGATCCCGTGGCGCGAAGATGGAGATGATGGAGTGGTCGAAGGCGGCGCGCACCGCGGACGGCACCAGGTCGTGGCAGTAGTTCTCGTGGCTCTTTCGGAACCGATAGAACGCTTGGATCTGGAAATATTTGCGCAAAGGTTCACCGGATACCCAAAGGTTGCGACTTCATCATTAAATCTAACGTTGCATCTTTAAGAGCACTGTGAACCAACGCCAAAAATCAGCCTTTTCATACAAAAGGCGATAACGATTTTCACCCCTAAAATGTTTACCGATTTTGACCAATTTTTGATAGGTTGTCAGTCAGAACAAAATCTAGGTCTATGCGTTTTGTGAATATTGAAAAAAGATCAGCAAAGTCAAATCGCCTAAATTAGTTTTGTATGAGAAGACTAAAACAACAATAAAACTGAATATATTGATTATACTGAAAAAATCAAAACGTATAGACCTATATTTTGTTTTGAATAACAAACTATTATTTATTGGTCAACATTGATTAACATTTAAGCGGTGGAAATTGTTATCGCCTTTTGTATGAAAAGCCGTAGGTTCACACTCCTCTTAAGGCTATTTTTAACCGACTTCAAAAAAACCGAAGGAGGAGGTTCTCAATTCGACGCGTATATTTGCTTTTTTTATTGCATTTGGTTTTAGGATGATGTTTTTGTCATATTATGGAAATCCTGTAAGCTCCTTGTAAGTTCTTAGTGATCACCTAGAAATCAAAACATGTTACTGCCAAGAGATTAGCAAAATCGGTTCAACAGTCGAGCCAAAAACGGAACAACCAAACAACGCGAGTTCACTTTAAAATATCAAACAATAAAAATATATTACCTTTTTCAAAGCGCTCTCTGCATAATACTTGCAAGGCCTTAGAAACTTCACTAGAAAATTATCATCATCAATAGGAATGTTAAGGCCTTCTTCTTCTGAAAATCATGAAAATTATAATTTAGCTTCAACCATGTTGCTACACTTGTAGCTGGTATTGAAATAAGTGGTGTGGTTTCCAATTGAACAGGAAAAAAACAACTTGTGATGACCAAATGTCAAGAACGATACTATTATGCAAATAACGATAATAACCTACATGCCCTAGTTCATTGTATTGTTAAGATTTCCGGGTACTTTAGTGTTTGCTCTAGTTGCTGATTGCTTCTACCGTGACGTATCGCTATTTAATTGAATATCGTGGCTTATAGTCTGTCGTCCCAGAGGTAAAAACCGGACAAGTGCGAGTTGAACTCGGGTGGAGAGGGTTCCGTTCCATACATGATTATCTGAAATTTCCTATGTTACTTTAGATACCATCTCTTATAGGTTATCCTCTAATCTATAGCTAAAGATCTATTTTCTGTATATTTTTGGTAAATTTTCGCCTATTTTCCTAAATAACTTCCAAACTATTTATTTTAAAATTCCAAAAAATACCCTTTTATTTGATATATCTGTCACACGATATAGTTTGCATAACTAGTCTTTTTAAATTACCCGTCAAACGGGCCCCCATGTCTAAAATTCATTTATTTACGTTACGCGTCCGTGTTGCGGTCACCGACTTACATATGTTATGTAGGTATACCAAATTTCAACTCAATCGGTCCAATAATTTCGGAGCAAATTGGTTGTGACAGACGAACAGACAGACAGGCAGACACACGAGTGATCCTATAAGGGTTCCTTTTTTCCTTTTGAGGTACGGAACCCTAAAAACTAAAAACATGTAGCGGCCTATTTAAGGCACTAGACTAATGGTGCCACGTTCATGCACTGGACGGCAAAATGACACTGTTTAACCCGAATTAGGTACTAGTTACAGCGAAACTTGGTGTTAATGACGAGTCTATTCTGTCACTTTAATTCCGCATATAAATGATTAGCACCTAGATGCAATCATAAATTAAAAAAGGGCCTCGTCACTTTAAGAGCTGGTCTTAGCGATACAGCTTTACCGAGGTTACATCAAAATGACGTGTTAAAATGATAAGCACAAAAAAGGACGGACAATAGAACGAATTATGCGATCGATTACGCGAACGCGATTCTTCCTATTCGTGATTCCCATACAATATGGATTTCACACAACTGCAGAATACTCCATTCGTGATTCTACACAGCCGTTATTTTAACCCAATCGGGATTCTTACTATTCGTGATTCTACACAATATGGATTCCACACAAATGTAGTTTACTACATTCGTGATTCTACACAGCCGTTATTTTAACGCAATCGGGATTCTTACTAATCGTGATTCTACACAATATGGATTCCACACCACTGCAGTTTACTACATTCGTTACACAGCCGTTATTTATATTAATCTTTTCAAGTATTTCAACTAAGGAGTTTGCATATCTAGATAATCATAATGGTAATCGGGAACTTACCATTATGATTAATTTTATTGAATGCAACGGTATTATTGCGTTAAAATAACTGCTGTGTAGAATCATGAATGTAGTCAACTGCAGTTGTGTGGAATCCATATTGTATAGGAATCACGAATAGGAAGAATCGCGTTTGTGTAATCGATCGCATAATTCAATAAACGCATATGCATTTAAACCCTTTATCTACTATATAAATGTTTGTTTGTCGTTTGTTTGTTTGTTTTTTGTGTCTCCCATGCATTCCTATACCATTCATCGGTTTACTATGAAACTTTGGTGAGGTGAATGGAAGCTTCAGGCAGGATATAGGCTATAGAGACTTTTGGAAATAAAACTGGAAGGGGATAAAAGAGGGGGTTGAAGTTAGTATAGGAAAAACTAATTCCATGAGTTTATCAACTTGATGCTTGGTATAAATGCAGTTCAAAACAAACAATTAGGTATAGGTGATGGGGAAAAAATAACTAGGTACCCCTAAAAAGGGATGCATCGGTGTATTGAAGTTTGCACGGGAAAACTGATTCCATACTGATGTCTACTTAAAATTTGGTACAAATACTCTTCGTAAGAAACCCATATTAATATTATAAATGCGAAAGTAACTCTGTCTGTCTATTTGTGTGTTACGCTTTCACGGCTAAAACACAGAACTGATTTGATGAAATATATATGCAGATAGTTTGAGCTCTGGGGAAGGCCATATGCAATTTTTTATTTAAAGAAAATAATCCCATAATGGTCAAATACAAACTGAACTTACCGTAAATTCATTTTTCAGCCCGATGAGAGCCCACTGATGTCTTTATATATATATATCTACGCGATTTGCTGCTAAAACCGCTGAACCAATTTTGATGAAATATGATACGAAGATAGTTTTAACAATCAGCCCCTAAAAGGGGGAAATAACAGCTGGAAAATTATCGTTGCGCATGACAATAGAATCCGCCACTTAGCAATAAAATTATTGAATTTGAAGGAATATAATCTAAATTAAAAAGTCAGTAGCATGAAAATTCATTATATTTTAAAGATAAATTTCCACGCAGACTAAGTTCTGGGTAAAAGCTAATACCTATTCCAATAATTCTTGTATCCCATTAAATAGGCACAATATTTAAATACTGCATTCCTAATTAATTTGATTGACTTAACAATCGTTGATAATATATTTATTTAAGATATAGTGTGGTGATGAGTTCAACCAGCGGGCAATAATAGACAAACAACTCGAATACAATAAGTGATCAAATTAATTTAAAAGTAGGCCGAATGAATACGTTCTCATCGATGTATTTTATTTTGCTTGCAGTTGAGATAAATACAATACAGAGCATAGTTATTTATATGCTTGAATAAGTGAATAATTGATTAAAAATATCATTACGGATATTCAATATTACAATTGCATTTCGTGATACCGACTAATTTCATTACCTTGTATTTGGCGAAATATTAAAACTTCAGTTGCATTACATAATTAATGATAGCGAAAAGTGACATGGCAATAAAGTTTATTTGACTAATGGAGGCAAGAACAGACACTTACGGATCTATTAACTTGTTCCTTTTTCAAAATTTCCTTACAAAGGAACATGTTAGTCAATCATTGGATCCAATTCGAAACGGTGTTCGCTAAATTTAAAAATTGCCTAAATTTAAAATAAGAAACGTCAAACTCGATTTTGTATAGCTCCAAGGTTCAAAATCGAGTCTGACAGTTCTTATTTCAAATTTAGCGACTTCTAAATTTAGCGAAAACACCATCGAATTGGCCTAACTGACTATGAATACCGCCATATGCAATACGAGATTTAGTGAGCACAAGTGTATTGAAGCTGTTACCTTTTAAAAGTTCTCTTAATTCCTGTAAACCTTTCACAACAATTTCCGGCGTTTCTCTTAATTCGGTCTCTGCCTTTTCCTTATAAAATTTCTCTTCGAGCGGCCCGGTTTCTAATTGGATTTTACTATCTCCCCACATAACGAAAGGTGTGCCATCCTCTCCGTATTGAATACTTATTTCCATTTTTTAAAGCTCCTGTAAGTGTCGTATGAAGTATTTAATAGTGAAATTAATATCACTTAAGTCGTGACTACAGTCACTATCCCTTAACTAAGTCACAACACTGGAAGCTTCCTTGATTGACACAGTTACGCATTCTAGCTTTCAAAGATATAAAGTTTCTCGATGTCACAATTTAAATAGTTACGTGACGACAGATTTGTTAGTTACTTGTTTTGAAATTGAAGGCGCGAGAAGATTTCTGTTCGCGGAGCGGCGCCCACGCACACACTGCACTATCTACAGCGGCTGGCAAATCTTAACGGTACCATGCCACTTCCATGATACCCTTACAGGGGTACCTGCTGTCAGTTGCCGATGTAGGCGACCTTTCCACTTTTACTCACAAAGCAAGTATATATAGATTTATATTGTGTGAAAGTAGTGAGCCGTTAAAATCTATGCGTATTTTTCCGGAATGCTCGGGCAACTTTGTCATGGGTCTAAACCTGCCCCCCTAACGCCTTAGTAATAACAAGCTATAATCCTCTTCTGCGGCCTTAACATGCATGCCACAAAGATAAATTAAACCCGTTAATCTCTATGACTATCTCTTTCGTCGGCACTAGTGTCAGTGAGATGCACTTAGAGACAAGACGGTCTATCTTATCTTTGTGTCATGCATGTTAGGGCCGCTGGTAGACTTAACAAGTAGTCAGTGTTAGAGCAGGTCGATCAACTCTTGGGTAGTAATAGTAGGGAACTATATCGTTTTTTTTTGTGTGCGGGAAACAAAAGTCTTCTTTTTTTGATTGTGATTAACACATTCATTATGATTAAATTTGTATCGTAGCCTCCTCATACAATTATTACTGTAATATATTAATTTATATTATTCAACAGACACGCATAATTATAATTTACTGACCAGGGCCTATATTCGACATTGCCTAAGCGATTTAGAAAATATTTATTTACGATATGGTAGCTCGTAATAACATGACAGCAAAGGCAACCGCATCTTTAAAAAAAATCGTCAACGATATCGCTTAGGCAATGTCGAATACACGCTCATGTCGACTCGCATAGCCTTTAAATTATACTGTAATGACAAAGTTGACATGACTTTATTTGATAAGAAGTGGTGTGGTGCATACTAATATACTAATTACGAAAGAACTCGCTTTGAATTGTATTGTTTCTCAACATTTATGACGACTAAAGTACCAATACCCAACCTAGGTACCTTGGAAAACTGCCCCACATGCAATATATTTATTTCATGAAATTTTTTTCGTGAGTCCAAGCAACAACGTAAGCATAGAACATTAGCAGTTACAGCGCCTGCGCAAGTACATATAAATATAGATTCAAAATTCCACTGAAATTAGAACTTACGAGTTGGTATGGTAGGCATATTGAATTTCCTGACAACATTTTTATGGTCTCTTTTTCGTACTGGATTCAAAAGATAAATGTTGTGGTAGAAACCACCATATAGACAAAACACATAACCTACGGATAAACGGAGCGCATTGCCGCAGTCACACCGGTAGGCGCTTGCGCGGCACAAAATATAACAACTTAATTACTAAAGCAACTAGTGCGATTTGATGATATACTTTGTATAACAATTAACTCGGTTAGAATTCAACTGTTTCTTGTAGTCAGCCATAGATTAAGGTATTTCAGTTTCGAATCGGACCGGACGAATAGCAATTTAATAGTTACAATACAAGGTCTATTAAAATATGAATTTTAACATCCATGATTCAGCTGCAAACAATCTAGGATAGCTCATTGTCATTGCTTGCCCCTGAGGTGAGATTCGAACCAGTAAAACAAGGTACTACCACTGAGCCATCAAATTAAGTCTAATTAACCAAATCACGTTCTCATGAGGACTGTCTCCAGCTGGCACAGCACTTAATAACACTGTAGGGCCTGTAGCGAAAATGTGTTCGCTAATTTAAAAGTCACTAAATTTAAAATAAGAAACTTGAAACTCAATTTTGACAAATGTGTCCTATACAAAATTGTGTTTAACGTTTCTTCTTTTAAATTTAGGAAATTTTAAATTAAGAATATACTGTTTCGAATCGGACCCTATATGTACCTAATCTTAGTACATGGCAGGCTACCGGGAGGAATCGGAACAACAGTCTGAAGCAAAAATGACAAAGTAGGGGAAGGGAAAGCACACAAGTAGGTGTTTAAAATGATCTCAATCCATCTACTCCAATCATTTCGTTCTTGAACAAACCATAAGGAAAATGTGGATTAAATGAAAACAACAGTCGGGTACTACAAACATCCTTTACTTACCACGGATTCCTTTAAAATACATTCATCTGTGACTTAGTCATACATATATATCTAATCTTTGAGCAAATCAGGTATTCGACATAACAAATTATGCATTTGGTTAAAATTACGTATACTATTGGAATGTGCAGTTTTGAATATCACAAATATTTAGTTTACAGGTTGTCAAACGTGAACGATGAACGAGTCTGTCTGCCTCCTATTTCAAATGTATACATATCACATTTCTATACAGTTGTTAAATCTATATTTTGGTGAATATGGTTTATAACTGGGACCTATTATATATAACATTCACAGCCTTGGAATATTTAATTTACATTTAAAAGGCACAGGTTTGTGTCACAATTGATAATTTATTGTGTTAGCTGCTAATATGATTGCGAATAAAACAATTATTTTTAATAACAAATTAAAATAGTATCATAAATGTCATGAAATTCGCTCACTTTTTCATCAACTTATTCGATCATTCTAAATAACTATTATGTTTAAATATTACCGATAAACCAGTCGTTTCAAAATAAGATGGAAAGAAACATATTTTTGTAACATGATTTTTTGTATCGAAATATCACACCTATAACACGTAAAACACAAAACTCCAAAATTATGAGTTAATAAAATAATTCTTAAAAATACGTATAGTAGCTTCCTACAGCACTAATCCATAAAAAACATTCACAACAACGTCACTCATGCGTAGCTGTAATTATCTAAGAACCCTTGACTGAAACAGCACTCTCTTGTATAGCTCGCTTGCGCTCAGAGAGACCTTGATTATGGCAATCATCTAACCTAACCTATGACCCGTTATCGGGCCACCTCGTATGAACAAAATCCATTGATGCCTCTATGGAATGAAATGCGGGAACCAGCCGTGTAATTCTAAAACCTCTCAGACGAAAACTCGCCAACTAGTACGAACCGGTTTGTGCCAGTATGGGACGCGTCTTCAAGCCTTCGCCTGCTAAATTAGAGAATCACGCCCCTCTGAATGTTGTTTAATTGCTAGTTCTACGCATTCTTGGCGAAGCCGTAGGTGTTCCACCGCTCGATGTGGGGCAGCACGTCGTTGATGACGGGGTACCACTCGGCGCCGGAGTAGTCGATGGTGGGAAGCTCGCCACCGTAGTCGGCCGGCAGGTGGCTCGGCTCCAAGTGCTTATGCAGCGACGACATCTTGGACCCATGGAAGAAGATCTGCAAACAATACAAACAAGTTTTTGACATACCCACTTACAATACAATTCTAAATACTCTCTATTGAACACCACATAATACCGGTCAGTTTTATCGCATAGTAGCTTCCCGCAGGAAAAACAAAAATATAAATCTCAAATACGACCCTATACGGTTATCTGTTTTTGAAATGAACACCTAAAAAGTGATGCTAGCGGCATCATGTATTGAGTAGAAGAAGCAACGATTAATGTCACCGTGTCAAATAGCAGAATTAAATATGACAGCGAAGACATCGCACTCTCAATGCCTCTAAAGTCGGATGCACAACATGAAAATGAAAGTATTTATGTTGCAAGTAGACCACACGAGCTATTTCACATGTTTGAATATACCAGCGCTTCAAAGGGGAAGAAGCGCCGTAAAATCTCAGTAAATATTTTTTCTAATATACGTACTTGTACTTTTGAACTTCGGAACCCTAAGAAGGAGAGCTCCCTATTGGATATTATTCTGACATACTTACTCTGGTCTTTAGCTTCTCCCGGATGAAAGGTTTGAACATGTTCCAGACGACGTTGAAGATCATTGGCTGCTTGACGAAATGCACTTCCTTGAGCCGCAGCGGCATGGCGTCCTGGATGAACGTCAACAGCCGCTTGGAGAAAGCCGGGGTCAGGCCCATTGTCTGATGGGAACAGATGTAATGTGTAAGTTAAGTGTGTCATAGAGTGCAAGGAGCTTGTCATTACAAACAACCGTGGAAAAAGACTACAAAGTGCTTGCAAGCTTCTATACGTCGTTTTATTTCGCATGAGAAAGATCTTGACAGAAGTAAGCGTAAAGCTTAGTAGTATGACGGAATAAGTGGAAATATATGTTTGATAGTCTACCATTTATTCCGAAATATTCCCGTAAAACGTATTCAATAAGAGGCTTTAAGCTTACTTCTGTCAACGTCTTTCTCATGCTAAATAAAACGAAGTAAAAAAAGTGCGTATCCGTCTACATTTTGTATAATCGACGAAGCAAAGCACCCGAGTACATTAGTGATTAGACGATTATTCTATCGTCTGTGTTTATTGTGATTTTAGACAACCCATAAAGAAATGATTTTCGGGAAATCCTTCCTCTAAGTGCGTCAGAAAACCCTCTACGGAACACCTTTTCAGACATTAGTATCAGTCAGTTACCCCATCTTTATGTAGACAATAAACATTATCCCCTATGTTACTGGGCAGTTTAAAAGATAAAAGAAATGAAGTCATGAGCTTTTGAACTTAATCTTAAGTAAATAGTAACCGCGAGTAAATTTATCAGTAATTTTTTGTTGCCACCTACATCATCTAAAGTATTTAATCTAGGTACTTATTGAAATAACTTTAATCATACTATCATTGACATTAATTAATCTTTTGACCGATACCTAATGTGTTTGTTACCATTATATATTTTTTTAATCGCAAACGTTACAATGTATACAAAATAAAGTTATCACTTATCAGCTATGCGTATTGTGAATATAGAGGTACATTGGGTCATATCATAAAAGTTGATACTGGAAAGAATCTGCCCGAATTCATTTCGATTTTATTGTTATTTTAAATATTGTTACTGATGTGGATAGTACCTATGTGTGGTGCAATAAAATACTTCAATATTTGCAATTTAGTTCCGGCTACTTATGCAGGTCTAGCTCTCGCAGCATAACTAATCAATTATTTATTGCAGCATTTTTAATTCTTGGACGGCCACTCGGCCAGTCCGACCGAGGCCGGTTTAGTATTACTAAGATCGATCATTAAACAGAGTCAGGATAGGATAGTTCAGTCACGTCCAGTGACAGAGAAATATACTAAATATACTTTAAAATGATCCTTGTAAGACTCATAGTTTATAGATCACGGTCTTATTGCGGCCGACCGCAGGTGTCACGCCGACCATCTAAGACGAGAGCATCAGGTTCAGAACCTTACACCTCCCAGTACCTATGTATGTACATATTTACCCACTTAAAGTGTAGATGTCCAGGAGAGGAAAACACACTTCCTTTACCGCTCCACGACAAAGGGCGGATGTGTAACTAAAATATTGACCTATCTGAGGATTCTCAGCATAAAACCCAGCCAAAATTAGCATCGCAGATAACTTATACAAATACCAAGATTCATGTGTAAGTTGATTTCAATATGTACGCACGCAATAGAAGATATCCACACCCTTGGTCTGGATTTACAAAGTGGGTCGATCATCAGCGTACGATGCATCTCGCATTTCCAAACATGTCACATTATTACCGGAATAAACAACGTTCTATTCTGCCAGCCTCGGACGTGACGTCCCTTGAGCCGAAACCCTGAATATGTAGCATTTTCCTTTAAGATTGATTCACTGACTACCTGATCTGATCTTTACATTCGGATGCTTAGCTATATAACAGATTTCTTTTAACTATCGCAAGGTCATCTCCCTTTATGCATCGTCCAAGGCGAAAACTGCGAAAAGGCTCATTGTTACATTAACGGTTTATTATTGATAATTAAAACAAGGAACTCGATCTTAACAATACCAAGTCGTAATAACCGATAATGTTCCGAAAACAATGGTGGCAGAAACGTGATACGAAAATATTTTTTTTATAACTAATGGATTTAGTGGGATTGAAAATACACACGAAACAATTTTACTGGATTAAATTTTACGTCACTTGCTGATAGAACATTACATAACTCCACTGTTTCACAGTTCTAATTATGTCTTAATTTAATCACATCATAATAACTACGAATTTAATTATAAATATGGGCACTTAATATTTATTTATCAATGTGGCTTAATCGCCTCGCGAAGGTTTTCATAGATATCGAAGATCCTGTTTATAAAATCCACCATTTTTATCAACCTTCATTAATTATAATTTCATAACACGCAGCGTGTATACAAACGCCAACAATAAAATACATAAAGATACAATAAAAAGAGCTGCCTTAACGTTTTTCATAAATATTCTTTGTTGTAAAAAGTGCATTAACTCTTTGTACTTGTACCTTGGGTTAAACAATTACTTTGTTAAAAACTGGATGAATCACTCGACGCCTAAAGTCGATACGTGATTTTCATACAAAATAGAATAACGAGCATGTGTAATTATTTTGTAAAACGATACAGAATTACCTTTGACACTCATTTTCATTATTCATGTTCACTCAATGTTCATAGTTTTATTTGCGTGTGATAACTTTTTCCTTTCTTAAACTAAGTCTTTTCAAACCTAAATTGTTTTTTCACTTCACATTTAAATAACTAAGTTACGAATTTGAGAAAGTACCTACCCAATCGATGTTTACTTGACGCATCGATTGATCATTCGGCTTGCGCGTGCGCATCGAATATGCACGAGCAAGTGAAAGTGAGTACCTACAGCTGACGTGTTATCTTATCATTATTGCTTGCTAAAAATGCCCTCATTCGCGATAAGGTTTTATTTATAGGGATATTGATTTGTGACAAAGAATGACCAAGATTTACTTGCCAAGTAAGGAATAGCCTTAAGGGGCTCGTAAATGGGCTAGTTTTTTGGCAATTTATTGCTGCAATTCGGGCTATCCTCAAAAGTTTACATTGAATATTTTTGTCCCGATTATTGATATGTAATCTTTTTGGGGAAAGCCCAAATTAGCCCGAAAAACTAGCCCCTTTAGGTAAGAGCTACGTTTATTGCATCACGGTTTGTATCAATGTGACTGATTTTCAAGAAAAAGTACCCTCTTTTATTTTCTTTTATTTGATTTTATATTACATCACGTGCGGTCTTGCCTTCGCTACTTACGAGTACATCTTGTTTAAAAAAATTGACACTCGTAAATGATGCAGTCATACCAAACATCGTATCCTTATTTGATACCTACTCAAATTGCTTTATTCGATTCAATTCGCATATTGTATTAGTACCGATCCATTTTTTTAAATTAATATTTAGCTTCTTTCCGCGACTTTGTTCGCCCGCTGGAATTCGGTTATAAGTAGTTATTCTCTCGCGAACTTTTGAATTTTCCTATGTTCCAATACAGTAAGTTTACTGAAAATCCGTTCAGCCGTTATGGAGGTGAGTGGTAAAAACATAAGGAAAGAAAAAGGAAAAAAAAAACGCGTTTATAAAAATAGTAGGAAGTAGGATCACATCACAACTTTTTAAACTTTTGACAATTTCTCTAGTAAACTGAATAAAATTAAACAAGTGAAGAGTGACTTCTTAACCTGATAAACTTTTGTGTCATATACCTACTTTCTGAATTATTGTAATTCAGGCAATGGGTTAACGTGCCAAGCCACCTGAGCAAGCTTCAATGAACTCTAAGACAATGGACGGAGAGGCCATTGACGCTTGGCGGCTTTGTTTTGAAATATACCTACGCTTCTCCAATCTAGGTTTCATGAAATGCCACAGGAAGACAATGTGTAATCCAGCACGCATTACTTACTCGAAGCTAACAAAGATAATTCATTGCACAGAAGGTGAATCCTTTCAACAAATGATTGGTCAATTGAATTTAAATGTATTCTGATTCTTAGGATCTGCTTAATAAAATACTTAACAATGAGTGACGGACAACACACAGCCTAAAAGGGTTTGGGAATGGGCTAGTTTTTCGTCAAATTATTGCTGGAATTCGGGCTATCCCCAAACAGATTATACATTAGATCACTAATGGGGACGAAAACTTTGAATGCAAACTTTTGAGGATAGCCCGATTTGCATCAATAAATTGCTGAAAAACTAGCTTGTTTACAAGCACCTTAAACCAGTGGGTCTAGAAGCATGAAATTTTGAGCAGGAGTTCCTAATTTAACGTAAATACAAGCCACAAGAAAGAATTTTCGTAAATGTATCCCCTAAAATTCATCCCCTTAAATAGGGGTAGAATTCTGTATGGAAGTTCGTCATTTTTCATCATCAACATCACTATCGTATATATGTCCCACTGGAAAGAGCCGCTATCACCGAATCATAAAAATAAATTGCCAAAAAACTAGCCCCTTTAGTCAACTAAGTTAAGTACTAGAACCGGTGGCAAGTTTCATTTAAAACTAGGACAGTGTGGTGTTCCTAGTGGATAAACACAAACAGTTATTTTATTGTGAGTATCAAGGATTTATCACTGAGACACTTCCGTGTAAGTAGAGTGTCATACAAAGCCTGCCCAAACATCTCATTCATATCATCACTTATTAGTACTAAGTGATGATATGAACAATAGACACTCATAAATATAGGTACTAAGTTAGTATCTATATTTATGAGTGTCTATTGTTACAGAGTGCCTCCTATTTTAAAATATAAACTACCAATACTCCATTACTTGTTGTTTCCTTATGTTCCTACTGCCTCTATCCACCCTCAACGTTCAGAGTCTCTACGTTCCACCACTGCGGCCCTAACATGCAAGACACAAGGATAAGTTAAACCGCCTTATCTCTAAGTGCGTCTCTCTCACATTAGTGCCAACGAAAGAGATAGTCATAGAGATAAACGGGTTTAACTTACCTTTGTGTCTTGCATGTTAGGGCCGCTGCTGGGCATAGAGAGAGGGACTGGGCTGTAGTCCCCACGCGGGCCCAGTGTGGATTGGGACTTCATATACACCTTTGAATTACTTCGCCGTTGTATGCAGGTTTCCTCGCGATGTTTTCCTTAACCGAAATGCTCGCGGTAAATATTAAATTGAATTCCGCACGTAAGTTCCGAAAAACTCAGAACTGAGATTTGAATACGCAACCCTGTGCACGAGAGGCCAGCCGTTCCCGTTTGCATGGGCAATCCCATGGACACGCGGTTAGTCCTATAACTGTAATATAGTATTGCGAAATTATCATTGATTGTCACGTCGCGATGGAGCGAGACGGGGCGACGGGTTAAAGTTTTGTGCGCAAAGTTGGAACGTAGACTAATAATAATAATAATAATAATAAATCAGGGGACAATCTTTACACAAATCAATCTAGCCCCAAAGTAAGCTCTAAAGGCTTGTGTTATGGGTACTAGACGACGATATACATACTTACATAGAAAATATCCAAGACTCAGGAACAAACATTCGTGCTCATCACACAAATATTTGCCCTTACCGGGATTCGAACCCGGGACCGGCTGGCTTCGGAAGCAGAGTCACTACCAACTAGGCCAAACGTGTCTAGATACAGGTGAGGGTGGATGGCACCAGGTACAACAATGGGATATATTAACGGTAAATTTATTAAAATAAGTACGAGGCACTCTGTAACTATCTTATACCATTGTTACAGAGTGCTTTGTACTTATTTATTAAATACTAGCTGGTGCCCGCGACTTCGTCTGCGAAGAATAATAATTTAAGTAACCTATGTACTTTTAAACCTTCCCTAGACCTCCACGAACATTTCAAGACTAAGATAAGATAAATCCGTTCAGCCGTTCTCGAGTTTTAGTGAGACTAACGAACAGCAATTCATTTTTATATATATAGATAGGTACTATGTGGATGAGATTTTTGGAGACTTTTTGTGATAGTTTACTTACATGTAAGTGTAAGTGCCTCAATGGATAATCATTTATGTTCGTAATAAAATAACAGGTTATTGTGATTCCTTTATAAATAACAACACACTCTTGTTTATACGAGACTTCCTAAGATTCTAGGTAGGTAGTTTAAATAATTAAGTACAATATTCAATAAATTCGAAGGCAATGCTAGACCTTTCTGGGCCAAGACCTATTATGTAATGATGATCTATATCTCAATCGATCCAATGATCTACATTTGAATTTGGAAACGAAAAAGAAATTGAAAGAAGAAAAAGAAGTTGTCAGTATTGAAGGAGTAGTACGAGTCGGTGTTAGCACCTCGTTACAAAGTGACCGCGCCAGGGTTTCAGAATATAGTTCTCAAGGGAATAAGCAAATCGAGGCTTTAAGCAAATTCTAGGTAACTCGTATAACATATTTCTTGTGTTTTCGTTTTCTTAGTCATGGCTTTAGTTTCATGTAACTTGTGACATCCCGCAGCCATGTAGATCTAGAGATTGGCGGAGATGTTGCATCAAATACATAACTGTAATAAAATATCTGGGTCAACGAAGAAACGCAATATACATACGAGTACCATCCTCTTACTATTATGATTAAAGATAATTCTTGATAAATATAAATAATATGTTACTTTAATGGCTTCATGTTTTATGATTTTTCGTCTAGCCTTCAATTATTTGTTTACTTGAGCTCAAATGCGTATATGTGAAGTGTTGATTACCTATAAAGCCATAACAACAATAGTTGTTACTTATTAAGCAAGGCTGCAAAGTTGTTATTTTGCGCGGGTGCTGGTACTGAATCTAGAGCAAGTGAAGAGACCTAAAACTAGAGCACGAGCGAAGCGAGCAGCAGCGGCGCAGCCTGCCTACAAGCCGATTCCTGACGGCTTTACAAAGCTATAAAGCTACGGCTAGCTGTCAGTGAAGTCCATGTTACTCTAAGTAAATGTCAGACTTGTACGTACAGTTCTAAGTCTTCCGGCTTCCCTTAGGAAATATTTGACGTTCTTTCTCATGGACTATCAAAGTTTTTATTGCATTGGAATAAAGTATGCTTTGAATAAGAACTTTGACAGTTCACAAAAAGTCTTTTATGTTGGACTGACCTGCGACCAGCCCATGTTGTAAAAGTCCATGATGACGATGGTGCCGCGCACCTGCGACTCCGGCTCCAGCATGGCGGCCTCGTGGATCAGGTAGAACAGCCGGAACAGCTGGTCCGCCGTCACCTTCTTAGGGTCCCACGAGCCTTAACAAACAAAGACTGTTCAGACGCTGACAAGAGTCAATGACCTGGAGTGATCGGTCACTGTCTGTTTGCACCGGAGTGAACGAGAAGCACTGTGCGGTTATAAGTATGGGGAAAATCAAAACGGATGAATTATATAAGTAAACACACAACACGTAAAATATTAATTAGGCAATTAATTTTTAGGGTCCTGTTTTTACCCTTTTGGTACAGACAAAAGGGTAAAAACGGGACCGTATTACTAATGCTCCGCTGTCCGTCTGTCCATCCGTCTGTCACCAGGCTGTATCTCATAAACCGTGATAGTTAGTTGAAATTTTCACAGATGATGTATTTCTGTTAACGTGGCCACAAGCAGTCTTATGGCTCTGCCCACCCCATTAGGGATTTCGGGCGTGATGCTATATATGTATAACAACAAATACCAAAAAACAGAACAAAGTTAATATTTAAGGGGGCTCCCATACAACAAACAGCAACAGGTAGACGCTTGAAATATTCACAGAATATTTAGATATATATTCACTTTAAAAATAAATAATTAAATTAAAATAAATTAAATATTTCAGGGGGGCTCGTCGTACCTCGCCCAATGTAAAAAGAGCGCTGACGGCCGGCAATATAAAATTATGATCGTCAGCGCTCTTTTTAGGTATAAAATTGTGATCGTAACTTATTCGTCAGTATTACCTAGTAACCCAATTTAATTAAATTTAAAACTGCTGAGATGCATATCCATTGCATAAAACCACACAATGTTCGTCATAAACTATAAGAATTTGTAGGTATCTTGAAGAATAATTACATCATTATTCATTGTATAGCACAACAGATAGATAACTTGAAGAGTTTTTCCTGAAGAATTAGAATCTTTGTCATCACAATACAAAAAAAACATAACAGGTTGTAAGTGTAAATTTAGCATGAAGTGACGCACTTTATGCCGGGCTCTAAAATTATTTGTGTATTTTAAGTGATGTCTTATTTATTAATTTTATTTTATTCTGAGTTATAATTATAAGTGTACATAAATCTTCTATTGTTATGAAGTACCTGTCTTTCTTAAACGTGTATCACATCCACGGTTACGCCATAGTTACGCGAATTGTGTCACTCAAATAAAAAAAAAACGATGTAATCTTTGCTAGTGTAGCAGTTATTCACAAAAGTTAGAAGAAGGGCATCTTTACGAGATGTATTCTACATTAAATTAGCGGTTGTGTCACTGACACAAAGCCGCCGTTTTTAGAAATATAAGAAGTTACACTCTTGATATATTTTTGTTGAAAAATGATTTTATCTAACAAAAACATTAATTAAACATTTGTATTATTCTATTTTTCGTACTATGTATAAATTATACCGCTTGTAATGTAAAATGTACTATTTGTACGATACTAGCCTCAAAACAGTGACATAATTGAAAATTTCGTTTAAACGCCATATATCTTGTACACTAACGTGTGCTGTGACGTCAGAGTTCATGTCCATTTTGTATGGAGCGATTTTGCGAGTGCAATGAACTATGACTTTTCAAAGCTTCGTATCTCAAAAAATAAACAACACAATAATGTTTTGCGTACAGTTTGGTTTCTATTACTTAGTAAGACTCTTCCAATATCTAAAAGATGGAAAAAAAGTTCCCTATTATCCTTTTTTTGGTAATTAAGAACTTAGAACTTCGACCTGTAACCTATTGTTGACCACGGGTTCGAATCACGCTGGGAGCAAACTTTCTGTGATGACACGAATATTTATTTGTACCGAAGCCATGGATGTTTAGGATTTTGTGTTCGTATCGTTGTCTAGTGCTCATAAGTAAAGGGAATCCTAGTTTCGTTCAAACTAGATCAAGGTGTTATCATCCAAGATACTATTATTATTAATTGAATTGAACCGGAAATATCGTATTTATCTATAATAAGGCAAATGAAATCGCGATTAGTCAAATCCCACTTACATCCGCAATAAATGTGCCACAGATAACGATTAACATTGTGACGTTGTTTTTATATAATCCTTGATCAGATAACACCAATATCTAAGTATTACGCAAATGATAAGCGGATCCTTCAGTTGACTCAATCAAATACAATTTAGTAATTTACAAGACCTATAGGTACTAGGGCTATTTACATTTTAAAACTCGTATCTCACTATTTCGCTTGCGCATTGTCACATTTGTTATTTGTCATAACGTATTACGAATTTTAAGACTTCGTCTTTGTGTAAGACACGATCGAGTTTAGCGAGTAAGTAATCAGTCTATTAATCTCATATTTACCTCCGACGTTTACGATGAGCACCCGCCGCCCCTTCTGGTCGCGGCCCTTCATGACATTCACCACCTTGTGGTTGAGGAAGGCTTCCTGCTCATGGTCGGGCAGCAGGCCGTCCAGCAACGACGCGTTGTCGCGCTTGAACTCCGCTATTCTACGCATCTGCAACAAATAAGTCGTGTTTGTGAAATTAGTAGCAAACAAGTGCGAGTGAAACCCGCGTGGAGAGGGTTCCGTTCCATACATGATAAACTGAAATTTCCTATGTTACTTTAAATACCATAGACTTCTTATAGGTTTTCCTGTAATCTATAGGTAAAGAACTATTTTCTGTATTTTTTTCAAAATTTTAGGCCCGGTAGTTTTGGAGATAAGGGGGGGGGGGAATGGTCAATTTTCACCTATTTTCCTAAATAAGTTCTAAACTATTTTTTTTATAATTCAAAAAAAATACATTTAAGCTCCTCGCAATAAGCCCTTTCATTTGATATGTCACATGATTTCAGTTGCACAACTTTTTTTTTTAATTTTCTAATTTATCCCCCAAAAGGGGGCCCCATGTTCAAAATTAATTAATTTGCGTTACGCATCCCTGTTGCAATCACCAATTTACATATGTATACCAAATTTCAAATCAATCGGTCCAGTAGTTTCGGAGCAAATTGGCTGTGACAGACAGACAGACAGACGCACGAATGATTCTATAAGGGTTCCTTTTTTCCTTTTGAGGTACGGAACCCTAACAACTCGGAAATCATCACCCAAACCTATAGCGAAACCAGTTCTTTAGAAAATAATTGTCATAAGATTTAGTGAATAACCGATCATGTAATAACACATGCGCAGATTCTTGTTCTCAAAAACAAAGATATTGACAATTTGAACAGTTGGAGACATGTAATTCCAGGTTGTTATCATAATAATGAAACCGTTTACGATATTTGCGGAAACACAATGGACCTCTCATTTCCTCGTATCATTTCGATAATATGCAATATTACTTAAGCATACCTCGATGAAAAGATTACTCGTGAGTAATGCATTGAACTGTAGACGTACCTAACTTTAAAGAGGTGAGTAGTAAAGTATTAAAGTTAAGCAATCAGTCATGCAAATCATGTATGTCAAATCAGCTGTGACGAGGGCAGAGTGGCAATCGAGGTAACTGCGGACTATTGTTGGTGGTCGGTAGTTCACGGGGATGGCCCACGCGATTTTCCGAATGCCCTCAAAATGTATCTTGCTTTGTTTCAAGATAATGAAAACATTAATCAATCAATATTGTGACATTAAGAAGCCAATAATCGTCATAGTCATTTGTCAGCGCAAAGTATTTTCAGGATCATTACTAATTTAATTTTATGGGAACTCTCGTGACGGTTAAACACTGTTGAAAAAGTTAACTGCTAAGGAAAGTATATTGGATTTATACCAATATGCAATAAATAAGTGAGTGTTAAATTCAGCTTTCTGCTACATGTACTATATCATTGGATTGTCATCGGAATTACGATTCTAAATTTCAATCTAGGTATATATATATGGAAACCCAGAAGTAGGTCAAAATCGACTTACAACATAAAACCCGGACATACTGACGACCTAACAATTTAAGTTAAATAACAACTTGTAAGAGTAACGTTTTTTTTTATTAAGTGACATTTATTTTTCTTACAAAACCATATAGTGAATGCAAGCTCGCATACACTAGAACCATCCCTCTTCAATATTCCAATCATACGGCTATCCTATTACATGAGCGACCGAGCGTCGCTCGGTTTCTATCTTCCTTTCTTTCTCACTGACGAAGGAATACCTACCTAGATAAACATGGAAAATAAAACATTATCTAAATAAAAAATGTTATCCAAATCGTTACAGCCGTTACCAAGAAACCAATTACACTTTAGAAGGCCACTTTAGACATGTCATTCAGTTACTGGCCATTAAAATGTACGAAGACAAAGACTCCGTTAGTAAAAACACCTAGGTAATTACTTGCATTTTTGTCTCAATTGTTTTGCATCTAAGATTTCATTTACTTGCATAAATACTATTAGATTCCTTGTTTTATATATATTATTACAAAGTGGCCAGTAGCCGCGGAGCGGCCAGTTATTGGAACTTCAATGCAATAAGTACTCGATTAAAGTAGTAAGAAGCTGGATCATGCTCTCGAAATCAGTGTAACAGGTACCCCTCAAATCTCGCAGCGGCCGCACGTGAACGGCCCAGCCGCTCGCGCTAGCCGGTTACCCAACCACGTGCGAGTGACGGGTTAACGACTGATTGCAATGCGCAAGCGCCATTGCCTCCAGAGCCATGGCGTTGCTCAATCATCTTCTGTTATTAAATCTAAATTGCTCAAGCAATCGGTACAGTTGCATTGGCGCGGCGGCCTACGCGTTGTATAATAATATGGTACACCAGCTTCAATCGACATTGCAAAAATTTGATGACATTTAATTTATATAAACATTAATTGTGTTACCAACGGAGTGGATAGCAATATAATCAAAATACGACTTGTATTAAGTTATCCACTGAAATGATAACCTATTAACATTTTAAGGCTAAATTGTTTTTGGTTATAAACTTTCGCGGGCATTGCTATCGGTCAATAGCCTTTAACCCTTACTGGATGTGGATTCGACTTTCACCTTTACTTTACCTACTTGCAAGTTGATAAATTAAATATAACTGCAATAATAATCACAATGTATTTTTACGAAGCCCCTGGTAGACTCCATGGGTGACCAAAGAGCTGGCAGCTTCCTCGCTCAACGTACCTATCAGCATTGCGAAACAGAGAGTTAATGTTGCTAGCATTTTAGGAACTATGCCACGAGATGGCCACGAGAGCCTTTTCGACCGAGCGAGCGAAGCGAGCGAAGCGTCTCCGTTTCAGCTTAAGCAAAAATGCTTTCGTATGTCCAGCGTCTGTCCATTTGTTCTCGTCTACAGGCCGCAGTCCTCAACCGATTCTCGTGAAATTTTGTGAGCAGGGTCGATAATTATATATAATTTTTTTTTCGATTCCGTTTTTCGAAATTTTTCAAATAGCGGAGATATTATGGGGGTTTTTGCAATTACAAACTTATTTGCGGTGTTGGTAATTTGACCTGACCTATGTCGATGTATGGTGATATCAGTTTTCTAACGGCAAAGTTAATTTAATCGCGAGGTCTACAGCTCACGGAGGTACTAGTTTAGAATGTGTTAACTAGATTTTTAAGTTTTAGCTTCGTGTTATTTTGTATATTTAGATATTATTGATTTTATTCAGATTTATCTGAATTTATTTACGTTATTATATTATTGTTTAAATACCAAAAAAATATGCATAATTAATTACGTTTTTATTACGGGATAGGCGTATCTTAATACGTTGTGGCAATATCGCACACATTAATACATTTCCATTTCGACTAAGAAATAGATACAAAAGAATAATATTTACTTACGAGAAAATATTAGCCTACATTAAACATACAAACACATAACATGTGTAGAGTCAAGTATGATTAAGTACTCGGATACGGCTTATCAATCGAGTCGAGCCTCGGTCAACCGTTATCATGTTATCGCACAAGAGTGTTGTTTCATTTAAACACATCATCGACAGTTAAAGGAGTTAATCGATCACTTGTTAGGATATCAATTTAGTTTAAAAGTTAGCATTATCAGCTTTGAATGTATATTAGTCTCACAAGCAAAAATATCTAGCTAGCGACAGCTGATAAAGTCCTCTCGATCTTCCAATTGCAAAACCCATAGTTCTTTTTAATTCACAGTGATATTGTCATAATATGCAATTTTTCCAGTATGCAACCTACTTTAAACATTCGAGGGGAACATTTAGCGACCTTAAAAATAGAAAAATTTGTAAGTAGTTGACTTCGCAGCAAAGAGAGAGAGGAATACAAGAAATGTGTGCAAAGGTATAGTTTGCTCCCTGGCCCATAGCGGTAAAATTAACACAATTATAAGGAAACTGGAGTGCTACCAGCTTAACCAAATACCAAATATTTTAGGGATTTCACTTGTGACTTGTTGTGGTAACGACTACACCCGCCAGCGGCCCTAACATGCATGGCACAAAGATAAATTAGAACCGTTTATCTCTAAGTGCTTCTCTCTCACACTAGTGCCGATGAAAGAGATAGTCATAGAGATAAACGGTTCTAATTTATATTTGTGGCGTGCATGTTAGGGCCGCAGGCTATTTAAAAGCACACTTAAGTCTTAAGTCAGCTCCACTCTCGCTTTATGACGCATATATGCATATTCGTGACTCGTTCTGTTGTGTGCAACTGGAAGAGCGATGTCAACTTGTTTGTTTTCGTTACCATAATGATCAAGTCTCCAGTGCGCGATGGATGCAGCGTCCGCGCATCCGGCTCGTATCGGCCGATAACAGGGGGACGTGTCCGCAGCGCCCTTTGGACCAATAACGTAATCTATCGCAAACACTCCTTAGTTAGAATAGCTATTTGTGACACATACCTACCTAATTATATGTATTCTGGTAAAGCTGTTGATAATTGAATGGCAAACTGTGTCTGCTACGAAATAAGTCCACGTAAGATATCCATTTTACGATAAAATTGAAAAATAGAAAGTATATGGATCATTGGTGATGGCCGAAGGCTGGAGACCACGGACTGCGAACGCAGCGTGGATGGATGGACACAGAATGTAGCAGACATATTAAATGAAAATTACATATTAAAAGCAACGAAACAAAGTATGAATAAATCACAAAAGAAATATATAATATCATGACTAAGCTGATCGATGACATTATAAACATGTTGCTTGCGGTGTTTATGCTTTATATATTTCCAACTTTATTTATATGCAATGTAAATAGATTACAATGTATGAAACGAATGACAATTTAAATAACTACTTACGGTTGAAAACAACACTTTGTCTAGCTAAAGCCTCAAATGATTATTGTTGATTGTATACGATACGTACAGCAAGGCAATCCTATTGCACTTTTCAGATTCAGTCAGCAAGGTCTTTACAACGCTGCAAGTGCATTTATTGCACAAGAATACGCGGAGGGAAGCGTTATGATAAATTCATTCACGATTAGCAACGTGATTGTGTCGGCCCTGAAAAACCGCAATATTAAGAGTCACGAAGAATGTATTTGCCCGCCAATGTTACAAATCTATCAGTTAAATACATTGTTCCTTTAATACTTTCGTATGAGGTGTATTTAATAGAGTGATAGCAATTATCAAAAAAGTTATATTTTAAATTTTAGAAAACGTCGCAAAAAACCAGCTCCAAAAACAATTCCTTAAATAGTATGAAAAGAAATATCATTGCCGCTTTCTTATTTATATTAAACTTTAATAAATCACGCTGAACCATTCAGTCGTCTGTTCTTTAGGTACCTAAGATTTTTAATTTAACTTGAGACATATTGTTTTCGAGACAATTAAATAAAAAATCTCCGTCTTCGGCGCTATGCATGAGTGACCTGTAGATTTTAAACTCATAGAAGTAGTTGACATTGGACGCTGCAATCAATATTTATTTTGCAGGTCCTCGTTCGCGATGTTTACGCTTGTCAATAAAGTAAGGATAAACCAATTATAATACGGAGCAAGCAAAAACTCTAAATTTTCATGAAAACGAGGTCGATGTCCCTATAGTGGTGGTTTCACAATTTCGATTTCCCTACCACAGAATATATAATTCCCTATGTAGTTATTAAACAACTTTTGCCTTGCTTGATGAAAGCGTCGTAATTATATGAGTCAAGTGAGAGTTAGAGCACTAAAACATATTAGCTACTCGTCAGTCCAGTTTGTAAGTTTAGTAGCGCATACTAATCCAGAAATGAGTTGCTATGCTGCTATCTATAAGCACGTCAACAAAACGCTGTGGGCCTAGCACACTATTACCGCGCACATACAGCGTCTGGTGTGAAAGGGACGAATGCTTAATGTGCTGGAGCTGATAGCAATAGCATATATAACGACTTATCTACACGCTGATAAGTAGCGCACTTTGACATTACCCTGGCTATCTCATTACTTCCTCCTAGCATAGGATATTTCCATGTAAAAGTTTTTCTCCTATTATCTACGTATAAATAGGTAGAATGTGTGGGCCACCAGTACCATTACCATGAGTTTATTCAAACCGTTCTCGTAATAGAAAACTCGCTCGTTCCCTTTTACTTGTATCGGCAACAAGCAGTATTTCCGATAGATTTCGATAATGAGAATGGTTTGCATAAACTCATGGTAATGGTACTGAGGTCATGATGTATGCTGCTAGTGTGATTCCTGTGGTAAATAATTTTTTGACATTTCTGTTTACTGTGACCGATTTAATTTTTAAAGTTGATGACATAGCATTCAGAGTTCTTTAATGTAGGTTTATAGGTATGCATATAAGCACCTTTTAGGGCATACAATACAACTGCAATACGCTTTCAAAGTTGATTATAATGCGAGCGGTTTGTTTACATTGTATGCGTGTATTATGTAATGCAGTAGTAGTTTATGCAACGGTTGCATAATGATAGGCCTTAAAACACTAGTGCGATTTTCCTGAAACGAGCTTTAGCGAGTTTCATAATAAGATCGCACGTGTGTTTTAAGGCCAAATTATGCAGAGTTGCATACATAACTTTATCTACACACATATTATAAATACTTACTCCATGATGTGTGCAGAAACAATATTTTCTGGCAACAAGTTATTTGTTGCAATCGTGGCTGCATATTTCCGATATCCGGCGCATTTTCACATCACACAGTCACTCCGAGAAGACTACTGTTCATATTTTCAACTAAAATGTAAATTACAAACAACTTTTTACAATTCTACTTGCGTTCAGCAAAAAACCATCATGAAAGCAGTAATGGCGGCAATTCGATCCTCCGTCAAAACCATTTTTTTTTTAATCATAGACAAACGAATGAAGTCTCTATTCTCATGTCACTCGAGATCAAATTTTGTGCAGTTTATATTAAAAAAAACATACTGAATTGACGTTTCGTTTTAATATCTATGGATACTAGAATAGAGACCCAGTTGAGTTTTGACAGCTGTTCCAAATTTAATCTCATTTCTATACTAAAATCGATACGGGAATAATATTGCAGCACTGGTTTTTCCTAATTGGTTGTCAAAATGGTGGTCATTTCCTACGGTTTTTGATTACACTATGGAGGTTTTATGATATGGGTGTAGATAAAATAAATTGTGAAACAAATGACAATCATTACCGTTTTGTGCTCGATAAGTTTCGCTTGGTTTCATCCGCTAAGATAAACCTTTATCTGTATTCCAATGCAACTGTTTAAGTTTTTATGTTGAAAATAACTCTACTTATTTAGTACTTAAGAACCTAACATGATCATGTATGTGAAAAAGTTACAGATGGTCGTCATTTAATTTAGAAGTCGGATACTTTAAAAACACGCTCATATCGTCTCCCGGAAGCCCAGCGGACCAAACATGTAAGACACAAACATAAGTTAAACCCGTTTATCTCTATGACTATCTCTTTCGTCGGCACTAGTGTGAGAGGGACGCACTTAGAGATAAGACGGTTTAACTTATCCTTGTGTCTTGCATGTTAGGGCCGCTGAAGGAATTCGTTAAAATATTCATACACCAGCTGTGCCCCGCGTACGCGCAGAGCACCACCCGTCTTTACTATCAGCCTAAAATTTAAGTTGATGAAAAATTGAATCTCTTTGATAAACATTATAGGTAAGTACGTTTTTACCAATTTTTTGATTTCGGGAGCCATTTGGGGAATAATGAGCTATAAATGGGTCATTTCTGTTGGAGTTACGTATGCTTCATAGCTAAAACAGTTAATTCAAAAAGTCTGAAAAGTACATTTAAGGAAAGATTGATTTGTAAGCAAGCAAGATTATATAACGAAGTTAAAAGGAAAACTATTACGACTAAGTATAGGCTTCATTGGGTAATTTCATAAGTTATAGGCGACTGACTTTATACTGAAAACCAACGTAAATAGCCCCCAAAAACTTTCAAAGGCGTAGCCAAAATTATTTGGGGGGGGGGCGCAGGTGGAGACGTTAAATATACAACAGTGACCAATAGGTACTTGACGGTTCGTGAGCATTCTTGCTAATCAACTGCATCTTCTAGAAGGGCTACTACTCCTTTGCTTCACTGGGAGTGAAGAAATAGCATAGAATGCGTGCAGATGCTTATCATCCTGGCATGTCGTAAAAGTCGACTAAGGAACGGGTCCTCTCCAACATGGTGAACTATCTGTATGGGCGATGGGCTGATCACCTGTCACCATACGGTTCATCATACCGTCTTAGGACTAATTAATCGAACGTGGCCACAAGTAGTCTTGTGGCTCTGCCCACCCCATTAGGGATTTCGGGCGTGATGCTATGTATGTATTCAGTTCTAGGAGGGGCAGCTGCTAGATAACTTTAAATAGAAACCTATCTACACTACAGTCTTAGTTTTTGCAATTATAATGGCTACGGAACTTTACACTGAGCATGGCCCGACATACTCTTGACCGGTATTTTTGTTCATCATGCAACTTATATCTAGGACAGTCTCACCGTCCGCACGCAAGTCTATTGTAAACTATAACCGACTCCCCATCATTAACGCACGTTTAGGGTTACGCAAATTTATAGTGTCTGTCTACCATCGTATATGGCGCGGCTTGTATGGCATACAAAATGATTGTCGGTCAATGAGGACCTACTATAAATATCACTTCACTCAAATCTAAGTAACAGACAAGACAAAAGACGTTGCATTAGTTTACTCCACATCGAAATAAAAACATTAATGTAGGCTTGGACGTGAAATGAGAAGTTTACATTTTAAAGTGGATTCAGGTGATTATGCAATGCGTTTTTGTTAAGCGAGCACGTTTTTAGACGCCGTTTTGTTTTGGCACTATTATATATTATTAAATCATGAATGTTGAAATGATTTAGTTATGGGTAGTACGATCCCAGAATCCAGCCATACTCGGCCTTAGTAACAAGTGATTGTGACAAGGGATATTGTTAGAGGATTAAACAAAATTAATGGTAGTTTATGCAACGGTTGCCTAATGATAGGCCTTAATATATGAGTGTGGGTTTATGAAACGAACCGACAGGCGAGTTTCATAATAAGATCGCACTAGTGTTTTAAGGCCAAAATAATGTACAGTTGCAAACATAACTTTATCTACACACATACCTATTATAAATCCTCCATGATGTGTTCAGAAACAATATTTTCTGGCAACAAGTTATTTGTTGCAATCGTGGCTGCATTTACGACATCCGGCAGAGTTTTCACATCATTCGCGGAGTCACTACTATTCATATTTTCAACTAAAATGTAAATTACAAACAACTTTTTACAATTCTACTTGCGTTCAGCAAAAAACCATCATGAAAGCAGTAATGGCGGCAATTCGATCCTCCGTCAAAACCATTTTTTTTTTAATCATAGACAAACGAATGAAGTCGCTATTCTCATGTCACTCGAGATCAAATTTTGTGCAGTTTATATTAAAAAAAACATACTGAATTGACGTTTCGTTTTAATATCTATGGATACTAGAATAGAGACCCAGTTGAGTTTTGACAGCTGTTCCAAATTTAATCTCATTTCTATACTAAAATCGATACGGGAATAATATTGCAGCACTGGTTTTTCCTAATTGGTTGTCAAAATGGTGGTCATTTCCTACGGTTTTTGATTACACTATGGAGGTTTTATGATATGGGTGTAGATAAAATAAATTGTGAAACAAATGACAATCATTACCGTTTTGTGCTCGATAAGTTTCGCTTGGTTTCATCCGCTAAGATAAACCTTTATCTGTATTCCAATGCAACTGTTTAAGTTTTTATGTTGAAAATAACTCTACTTATTTAGTACTTAAGAACCTAACATGATCATGTATGTGAAAAAGTTACAGATGGTCGTCATTTAATTTAGAAGTCGGATACTTTAAAAACACGCTCATATCGTCTCCCGGAAGCCCAGCGGACCAAACATGTAAGACACAAACATAAGTTAAACCCGTTTATCTCTATGACTATCTCTTTCGTCGGCACTAGTGTGAGAGGGACGCACTTAGAGATAAGACGGTTTAACTTATCCTTGTGTCTTGCATGTTAGGGCCGCTGAAGGAATTCGTTAAAATATTCATACACCAGCTGTGCCCCGCGTACGCGCAGAGCACCACCCGTCTTTACTATCAGCCTAAAATTTAAGTTGATGAAAAATTGAATCTCTTTGATAAACATTATAGGTAAGTACGTTTTTACCAATTTTTTGATTTCGGGAGCCATTTGGGGAATAATGAGCTATAAATGGGTCATTTCTGTTGGAGTTACGTATGCTTCATAGCTAAAACAGTTAATTCAAAAAGTCTGAAAAGTACATTTAAGGAAAGATTGATTTGTAAGCAAGCAAGATTATATAACGAAGTTAAAAGGAAAACTATTACGACTAAGTATAGGCTTCATTGGGTAATTTCATAAGTTATAGGCGACTGACTTTATACTGAAAACCAACGTAAATAGCCCCCAAAAACTTTCAAAGGCGTAGCCAAAATTATTTGGGGGGGGGGCGCAGGTGGAGACGTTAAATATACAACAGTGACCAATAGGTACTTGACGGTTCGTGAGCATTCTTGCTAATCAACTGCATCTTCTAGAAGGGCTACTACTCCTTTGCTTCACTGGGAGTGAAGAAATAGCATAGAATGCGTGCAGATGCTTATCATCCTGGCATGTCGTAAAAGTCGACTAAGGAACGGGTCCTCTCCAACATGGTGAACTATCTGTATGGGCGATGGGCTGATCACCTGTCACCATACGGTTCATCATACCGTCTTAGGACTAATTAATCGAACGTGGCCACAAGTAGTCTTGTGGCTCTGCCCACCCCATTAGGGATTTCGGGCGTGATGCTATGTATGTATTCAGTTCTAGGAGGGGCAGCTGCTAGATAACTTTAAATAGAAACCTATCTACACTACAGTCTTAGTTTTTGCAATTATAATGGCTACGGAACTTTACACTGAGCATGGCCCGACATACTCTTGACCGGTATTTTTGTTCATCATGCAACTTATATCTAGGACAGTCTCACCGTCCGCACGCAAGTCTATTGTAAACTATAACCGACTCCCCATCATTAACGCACGTTTAGGGTTACGCAAATTTATAGTGTCTGTCTACCATCGTATATGGCGCGGCTTGTATGGCATACAAAATGATTGTCGGTCAATGAGGACCTACTATAAATATCACTTCACTCAAATCTAAGTAACAGACAAGACAAAAGACGTTGCATTAGTTTACTCCACATCGAAATAAAAACATTAATGTAGGCTTGGACGTGAAATGAGAAGTTTACATTTTAAAGTGGATTCAGGTGATTATGCAATGCGTTTTTGTTAAGCGAGCACGTTTTTAGACGCCGTTTTGTTTTGGCACTATTATATATTATTAAATCATGAATGTTGAAATGATTTAGTTATGGGTAGTACGATCCCAGAATCCAGCCATACTCGGCCTTAGTAACAAGTGATTGTGACAAGGGATATTGTTAGAGGATTAAACAAAATTAATGGTAGTTTATGCAACGGTTGCCTAATGATAGGCCTTAATATATGAGTGTGGGTTTATGAAACGAACCGACAGGCGAGTTTCATAATAAGATCGCACTAGTGTTTTAAGGCCAAAATAATGTACAGTTGCAAACATAACTTTATCTACACACATACCTATTATAAATCCTCCATGATGTGTTCAGAAACAATATTTTCTGGCAACAAGTTATTTGTTGCAATCGTGGCTGCATTTACGACATCCGGCAGAGTTTTCACATCATTCGCGGAGTCACTACTATTCATATTTTCAACTAAAATGTAAATTACAAACGACTTTTTACAATTCTACGTTCGTAACAGCATAAACCAACAAACAAACAAATGACAACAGTAATGGCGGCAATTCGATCCTCCGTCAAGACGAATGTTTTTTTTTAAATCATAGACAAACGAATGGAGTCCCTATTCTCATGTCACTCAAGATAAAATGTCGTGCGGTTTATATTAAAAAACATACTGAATTGATGTTTCGTATCGATAACTGTTTTACTATCTATGCATACTAAAATAGAGACCCACTTGCGTTATGACAGATGTTCCAAATTGTAACGTTATTACAAAAATTGATACTGTAATAACATTACAGTACAGATTTTACCTACTACCACAGCTCATAGTAAAATTGGTTGTAATAATGATGGTAATTTCCTACAGTTTTTGAATACATTATGGAGGTTTTATGATATGTGTGTAGATAAATTACTTTTTCTACCCTAAGTAGGCAAATTTCACCAAGATCAGATCAAGGGTTCAAAAGCTATCCTCAGACAAACATACCTACGTATATACATCAACAACGAAAAATGCGTGGTCCGTCCAAAATATTTCACAGAGCAACCTTAGAAGTTAGGCGCGGCTTGTAACGTTGAACAAAAGCGGTAGGTACTCACAAGTGCGATAGCGCTCTCAGGATACCACTTGCACGGCCGAAGGAAGATGGTGAGCAGCTCGTCGTCATCCCCAAAGTGCAGGTCTTGGTTCTCGCGCATGAGCTCACGCAGCCGCTCGAGGGCCTCGCGTACGCGCTCCGGCGTCTCGCGCAACTCCGCCTCGGCCAGCGCGCGCGTCGCCGGCGACAGCTCCAAGCTGCGCTCCAAGCGGAACTCCGAGGAAGTCATTATTAAACTGGATAAGGGAAAATATCGTGATACAGAATGATTCACAATACTTAAGCATATTTGGTTCATCCCATCTCTAGCTAATACGTGGAATGTTAAGGTCAGAAGCGGACGCGCGTAAGCAGGGCCGGATTTAGAGGTCTGGAGGCCCTGGGGCAGCAAAGGAGTGGAGGCCCTCTAGAATATAATATGACGTAGATTATATTGACGGTTCCTATTGTGGGGGCCCCACTTTTGTGGAGGCCCGGGGCAGTAGGCCCGAATGCCCTCCCCTAAATCCGGCCCTGCGCGTAAGTAGTTTCACGGGAACTAAAATGGAAACCTTCATATCAGTGACCGCGGCTGCCGATATTCGTGTAGTGCATTTAAGATTTTTCAAAAGCCACAATATCACTATTTTTTCTTATATATAAGAACTTATTTATCCAAGTAGTTTTGCGTAATTATTAGTATTTAGTGTGTTTATATAGCGCTCCGATTGCTACAGACGGTGCTGGCTGAAAATCAGCGCTGCGGGATTCTGACACCTCAGCATTATGCTGAGCCATTGACCGATTCACTGCCGCAATGACACACAATCGTCGTTTTTCTTTCTCTATTATTTTGTTGTTTTTTTATTATTGTGTGTGTCTTGTGAACAGAATAAATGTCTTTCTTCTTCTTCTTCTTCTTCTTCTCATATTCAAAATTTGTGCATAATCACAACTCTGCACTGAAAACATAGCTGCATAGGTAATTGCCGACAAAATTCGCTAACAAAACGCTCTATGACACCTAATAATTAGTTTATTTATTAGGTGTCATAGAGCGTTTTGTTTTCTAGCCCAGATTTAATTTGAGATTTTATTCCTACTAAAATGTGAAACTGTATGTGAAACGGTTTTTACCCGGAAAAAAAAAACAAAGTTCCTGAGGAGGACAGAAGCTAGTAGGTAGGTATTATCATATTCTTTAAACAAAACCTTGACACTAGTTATTATCGTCGAACTACTTAAGTGGACTATTCTCAACGTAACGCATTCGATTACCAGATAATCAGAAAAACTGTTAGCAGTGTCCTACAGAGAAATATGGCCATACAATCAAAAACATGTCTATGTTTACCAATAGGTACTATAATACGAATTATTATATTATAAGAACTCCCACGGCAATGTCTGTTAAAATAAAGGTAGGAGAAACTTTACAGTCACTTTCGCAAACTTTTTTCGAAGCCCTACTAGCGGCCCTAACATGCATGCCACAAAGATAAATCAGAACCGTTTATCTCTATGACTATCTCTTTCGTCGGCACTAGTGTGAGAGAGCACTTAGAGATAAGACGGTTCTAATTTATCTTTGTGCCATGCATATTAGGGCCGCTGGGTATCTAAGTATAGGTACTCGTACGTGTTATCTTAATTGTCCGTCAGTCGGAAACTAGCCAGGCAAGTCAACTTCCTAGTGATCTCGATGATCGCCATCATTGCCCGACATGACACTGGCTACCTTGCGGCGAGGTGACGGCTGATTGCGGATTCCGCGCACGCCAGCGCACGTGGCCACGCTCTTTAAAACAATCAGCATTCAGCTGTCTTCGGAAATTGACTTGATTCGTGATTGAAACTAAATTTATGCTCATATATATCTGTGTATACAGAAGTTACGTAACCTATCCTCAAGGTATTTGACCTATTTGACATTCATTTATTTTTATTTTTGTCTAAATCTAGGTAAGTTTGGGATAGAAAAGGTGCGCCCTTTTGAAAGAATAACCATGATAAAAAAGAAGGTAGGTTACGGAATGAATAATTAGACATTTCACAACTTGATAGCTTGAGAACAATTCAATTAAATTTAATTATATGATAAGTATTTTGTAAGCAATGTTCCTTGTTTCAATTCTTGCACACTGAGGGTAGCTCGTTGCATATTAAATGATATTACTTTTAAGTTATTATAATATGTATGTTAGTCTGTAAGGTATTTATGTATGGGCCACTGAGGCCTGAAATAAATGTTTTATTCTTATTATTATTAAACGTGCACGGTACCCAGCCGTTGTCATTCGTTTCATAGACAATTTCTTTTTAAAAGAAATTAACTTATCGCATTCGATTTTGACCGAACACAATGCACTACTTAAATATAATTTACCTAGTAAGGCACGCGAAACAAGGTCCATTTAATTTTCCAACTGTTTGTGGGTATATAGTTTTGTTTTAAGTGGGTAGGTAGTTATAAATGATGACGCTTGTTCAGCAGATTTGTTTTTCTATTTATCTATCATCTTCGGTTCACTCAACTCTGCACACGCGCTTATGCTAACACTTGCTCTAAATTACTCCGTCTACTTGCACTTTTTCATAAGCTGCATCATAACCTACTATATCAAAAAAAATACCAACCATAATTACTTAATTGCAACACAATATAACTCTGCATAATGAACTAATTAAATACCTTACTGGATAAAATACACTGTGATTGAAAAAGGTCCGTCAATTACACGATAGGAAGCTTGTAAAGTAATTATTAATTACACAACCAACCGAAAGAATCGCGCACGACACTGAACTGGTGCAGTTGCGCTCCAATTTGTACACACAAGTGCATGAACAGTTTGTGAAAATCGCACACTAACCTCGCTTCGCTCGCGTAGAGGAAACTCGCGCGCCGGTGAAAATGACAAAGGGCGGGAAATCGATCGTGCGGCGAGTGAGTGGCGCCAGCGAGTGTGCGCGCGCGCGCCTCCGCGCCCGTTTTATACGCGCGATAAGCGTTGCTCTGTGAACACACTAAAGACCTTTCGAAGGGGTGGTTGAGCAGATAACCACCTAATTTGAGCTGCGAATGAAATTAACAAGGGACAGAGGAATTAACTTATGCTCTTAGAATGGCATAGGTAAGCCGGGTAACCGCTTTCTTTATAAATTTAAAGTAATTGCGTAGTCTTTGTTTTAGTCTTATCATTGTTAACAGACCCTGAGCCCTTGATGCCAGTTGGACTTTGCATCTTCCATCTAGGGTTGCCAACCGTACTATAATGTAATAAATATATAGTATTGTACTATATTTTGGCTCTGTGTACTATATACTGTTAAAGAAATATATAGTACGCAAAAATACTATATTTTGGTCAGTCCTTACAAATGGGCTTTGAGTTGGCCAGTTCTACAATATTAGTATTGAATTTTATTAAATAAATAGCAGCATGTCGGCGAAGTTTTTGAACGCCAACGCGACCTTACGTTGCTTCAATGTGCGTGTTTCGGAACATATTATACGCATTGAGATTGAAGAAAAATTCGCATTTTTGATGCGGATGGCTACAGATGGGCAATCCGAATGTTAGCAAGATGCGTTTTGTGTATTATATTTGATCAAACATACCTTACACCTTACACTTTTTTAAAAGGTTTTTCTTTAAAGTACTATATTTTCTTTCAGTGTACTATTTATACCTTTGACTGGAAAATACTATATTTGCCGCATAAATAGTTGGCAACCCTACTTCCATCATTCATTGCGGTGATCGCAAGCGAGTCGGCATGCACCCTGACACTCGTCGGCACCATGCAAACTTAGTTCCAACGCAACTCAAAAACTATTTTACAAAATAATATTGCCCAGCCATGTGTTTGTAGGTAATACAACCTACTAGCTTCTGCCCACGACTTCGTTCGTGTTAGGTTACAGTTATTCCCTCGGGAACTTTTAAATTTTCCGAGGTAAAAAGTACTCTATGTCCTATCCTAGGACCTAAGGTAACTAATAGCTACATTTAGTCCTGGAATAGGACATACTCGTATGTGACAGAGAAAACCATTTATGGTTTTTCTCTTCACGAATATTTACCGATTCTCGTGGTAAACGCTGAACATCTTAAGTCTTAAAATTCGACTCATGATATTTTTTCAGCGTTTTCCTGTAAACTATTTCGTATTTTTTCTAAATTTTAGTCCGAGTAGTTTCGGTGATAAGGGACAAATGCTGGATTTTCGTACCTACCTATATCAAGGACCTAAGGTAACTATACACACACACACACACACACATATATATAGATATACACACACACGCGCGCGCGCACACGCACACACGTTCGTACCCAAGCACGCACGTAGGCACGCACAAACGCACGCACGCGCACACAGAAGGATAGGATAGGCATAGGTAGATTAAACTCACAATAGGTACCATGGATGGGCTTTGTATGAAAGCTATTGTTACAGGGATGGTACGGTCACTAAATTTAAACTCTCTTGAAGTGATGGTTAGAAACAATCACATTTACAACCAAAAGTTTCCATAAATCATATTTAAAAGGGACATAATAGGGATGTTTCCTGCGTAACTAAAAAATAATTAGTCCGTCAGTTAGATTATCAAAAAATATTGAACACGTATTTTTTTCTTTATCAAATCAATCAAAATTGACAAAGATAACGCGCATCAAAGTTCGGGAGTGGCTGTGGTGAGTGGCGGAAGTCACTTAATGGTAAAAAGTGAACAAAGTCGTGACGTCACGCGGAACTTCAACGAACTACTATATCTTCGTTTTTTTATGTTTAATAGACAAAAGAAAAAATATGTGTTAATTTTTTTTTATTATGTAAATGACGGACTAATTAGAATTTTTCAGGAAACTAGCCTATTTGTAACCTTTAAAGCCCAGTCACATTGCGGGCAGCGCGGTGCGACCACAGCTTGGCGTGAGCGCGGCGCGGACGTCTCTACACGATCTCACTCCCTAGCCAGAAATCTATGTACCAACGCGGCTTTCGTAGCCCGTAATAGTTTTTTGATAATAATTGAGTGAATACCTAATTATTTTCTTCAAATATATTTACTTTATTGGTTCATTTGTTTCCCTATTTCCGCCCAAATGAGACCCTTTGGCTCTAAGTAATTTTTTTGTGAAATCGCATAACAGGTAATTTTGTTTTTATTTAATTATAATCATATTTCTACGTCCATGTTTAAAACCATCTAAAAAATCTGTTACGGTAATGACCTTTGACGCGCCGTGTTCGCGTCATGCGTGCAATCTGACGTCTGTCACTACAAACCAACTCATACCTATTCGAGTGTGTGCGTCGCCTAAGCACGTCATGCCGAGGCCGAAGCTCAGGGATTCTATTCGGTACTGTTGCTGCTAGTGATTTACTGTATCATCACTAAAATGCTAAAACCACGAATGGGTTGTTGTTTTTTACGTGTTTAATGGTATAGACATACCTAGTATGTAAATCACTTAGCAGTAGGTACCGAATAGAGGCCCTAATCTCGCCTAAACCTGATTTGTCATATTTTGAAACAATGAAACTCGGCAGGAGTGCGGCGCGAACGTCACACTGAACTGGAACGCGTCATCACTTAGAAGACAAAAGATGACAGCACGCGGGTCACGCCGCGCCCACGATGTGACCAGGCCTTTACCTAGAAGTTTTAGATATACTCATATAGGTATACGGTAATTTAAAATGGTAACCTACCATTTTATTCTACTGTAAGTTCTGGAGTTCTTAAGGGTAAAGAACGACTAGTATCAAATTGCCAGACTTATTTCAAGCAGGTTGAAAACTTGGAATTACAGACGTGGGTAAGATAATGATAATTGTTGGCAAATTTCATGCAGTTTAAGTCTGAAGCAAAATAGTTACTCTATCTTCCGTTAAAATCGGTGTCACATAATAAGTACTTACTGTTGCTTCATATGTGAAGAAACACCGACGTGTCAGTGACTTTGATGGCTGCATCTTGAATAACGCGCAAACTATGTACCTAATCTCCACAATGCAAATAGTGCTGTTACCCCACACACACAAACACATCCTATCCTATCCTACTAGGCCTACTAATATTATAAATGCGAAAGTTTATGTGTGAGTTTGTGTATTTTCATGAAACTTGTCATAAAATTACCCCTAAACACATCCTATCCTATTCTACTAGTCAGTCCTACTAATATTATAAATGCGAAAGCTTTTCTATGTGTATGCGTGTGTGTATTTTCATGAAACTTGGTATATAGTTACCCCTAAACACACCCTATCCTATTCTACTAGTCCTACTAATATTATAAATGCGAAAGTTTGTGTAAGTGTATCTGCTCGTGTATTTTCATGAAACTTGGTTTATATTTACTCCTAAACACAACATCCTATCCTATCCTACTAGTCCTACTAATATTATAAATGTGAATTGTGTTTATGTATACTTTTTTACCTCTCAGCTCCGTAACAGCAAAACGGATTTTCCTGCGAAACCTGGTACCTGCATAGTTACTTTAGGACCTGGAATAGGTCACAGGATATTTTTTATCCCGGAATATTGAAAAGTTCCTAAGGGAATAAATATAACCGACTCCACGCTGACGAAATCGCGGGCTGAAGCTAATATTATAAAATGTATAAATGCAAAAATGAATAGGTATCTGTTTGCTACGCCTTCGCGGCCTAACTACGGCACCAAGTGCGCTGAAATTTGACGTGGAGACGTGAAAACGCAATGTTCCCGAGGAAATCGCAATAAACTAATTCTACGCGGACCGAGTCAATAAAATAAATAAATCAGAGTGTTATTAATTGTCTTTAATAGGTACGAAGTATAGATAACGTTGTGAGGGACCAAAGTTTATTTAATAGGTATACGCGGCATGAGTCAGATGATCCGGACGAGATGAGCAAAGGTCGGTACCTATTACAAAATAAATCTATATTTGCATCAATGTTCATTTATTCATGACAACTAAAGTAAGTGCTTGTAACAGCGTGTCTTTGTAAAGCAAACCTTCATTCGTCTACACCAAAATCATCATCATCATCACCAACAACATCAGCATCATTATCGTCATCAGCCAATGTATGTCCCACTGCTGGGCACCGCCCTCCTCTCATGACAGTGGGCAATAGTCATCACGCAAGTCCAGAGCTAATAGAGGATTTCACACATCTTTAAATTACTTTGCAGACGTGTGAAGGTTTCCTCACGATGATTTCTTTCTGCGGAATGCTCGTGGTATATATTAAGAAGACTGAAAGAACGCTCAAAATTACCCTTTTCATACAAAAGGCGATAACGAATTTCACCCCTTAAATCTTAACCGATGTTGACCAATTTTTGATAGGATGTCAATCAGAACAAAATCTAGGTCTACACGTTTTTTGAATATTGAATAAAAATCGACAAAGTCCAATAATCGCCGAAATTAGTTTTGTATGAGAATACTGAAACAACAAAAAAACTGAATTTATTGATTATAGTGTAAATCCAAAACGTATAGACATAGGTTTTGTTCTGACTGACAACCTATGAAAAATAGGTCAAAATCGGTTAACATTTTAAGGGGTGGAAATCGTTATCGCCTTTTGTATGAAAAGCCGTAAGTTTACACTCCTCCTGAAATCAATTCTGCAGATGAGGCCCGAAAATCTCAAAGGTGCGAGCCGAGATTTGAAGCTGCGACCTTCTGCACCCGGATAAATTAAAATATTTAACACCATGTCAAAAACAAAAGTTGTACCTACTTGACCCCGTGCTAGGCATGTCTAAGTTAGTAACACGAATTTCAACCTTACGGCACACGTATGTAGGTCAGTTTTACGCTATATGCTATGACATATCCCTCGTAAGCGGTGAAGAGGTAAAAGATTTTAAAAAAAACGCTCTAGCCATTTCGCACGCGTAAAAATAAAAGGAAATAAGTCCAAATGAAATTCACTTTTGTTTTGAAGTTTACTCAACCGCGTTAGAATTGAATTTGGAATGGATTTGTATTTCACATTATTTCTTTTTAATTTTAAACGAGCGATTTATTGGTAAAAACAAAAACGCAATCTGTACCTAAATTTGAGATTAGTAATCAGTAATTTATTTGGTCAAAAATGGTACTAGTTAGCGTTTTACAGTTGAGTTTGGTACAAAACTACATACTTTGTCGCAAATACATGCAAATATTGAAGTGATGTGCCTATTCTATGTGTAGGTCCGGTCCGAACAGACAGTCAGACAGCCTAAAGTCAAATTGAAAGAAGTTGAACTATTTATTATTGCGTATCGCTATTTATTACTCATGCATCTTTATGGCTCGTTTACCTTTTGCCGATATATAGCATAAAAGTAGCTTATTTTACAGTCCGCGCGCGACTTCCGAGGAGTCCGGACGCACGTTAAAGTGAAGATTAAACGCGGTAAATGACTAATAAGGCAACAGCTTCGATAAGTATGAGCATGCTCACAGCATGCCTTTAAGGTACAGTTACACATGCTAGTTAGTAGCACGAAAGCATGCTACTTTTGAGCAATTGCTACTTAGTGGTACGTGTGTCGAAACATTGCTATTAATGAGCGGTCGTGCGATTATTGGGCATGCTACCTGCAGCGCGGGTGGAAGGGGGCGTGCTTATAGCGTGTGTGAACAGGTTTGCTTATTGAGCATGCTAGTACTAACTACTAAACTAGCATGCTTATATCTAGCAAATGTAGACAAGTGCAGAGCATGCTCGAAACAAGTATGCTAATGAGCATACTAAAAAGCATGCTACTAACTAGCATGTGTAACTGTACCTTAAAGCAAGCTCATTATTAGCAATGTTTCGACACACGTACCACTAAGTAGCAATTGCTCAAAAGTAGCATGCTTTCGTGCTACTAACTAGCATGTGTAAAGGTACAGTTACACATGCTAGTTAATAGCATGCTTTTTAGTATGCTCATTAGCATACTTGTTTCGAGCATGCTCTGCACTTGTCTACATTTGCTAGATATAAGCATGCTAGTTTAGTAGTTAGTACTAGCATGCTCAATAAGCAAACCTGTTCACACACGCTATAAGCACGCCCCCTTCCACCCGCGCTGCAGGTAGCATGCCCAATAATCGCACGACCGTCGATTTTTGAGCAAACTCGAAACTAGCATGCTCATTACTAGCAATTTTTCGACACACGTACCACTAAGTAGCAATTGCTCAAAAGTAGCATGCTTTCGTGCTACTAACTAGCATGTGTAACTGTACCTTAACTGTACCTTTAACCTTTTGAACGGCCCGGCTAACGCCGAAAAAGCGTGCCACGAGCGCTCGACGACGGCTGTAGCCGTCGCAAATGTATGGAAAACGGCATATCGTTGCGTCAGGGGCACGGAAATCTGCTGTCGGCTACAGCCGACTGGGGTTTAAAAGGCTTACACTCGTGGTGGTATAGTACAGGGTATGAAAGGACACGGTCGGGGCGGCGCACCATGCCCGTTTCCTCAGCCTCTGATTCCTCGGAGCTCGCGCGCGGACTGTATCTATCAGCGCTTTCAGTTACAGTTCCATAAATGTTAAACGGATTTTGATGCAGCTTTCCCTATTATTTAGAAAGTATATTAGTTTAATCATACAAATATAACCAGCATTAAAGCAAATAACCAAAGCACTGGAAACTTAATTTGAAATACAGATAGGTTATGCACATATAAAACAATAAAAAAGAAAATATAAAAGAAAAATAATTAAAGAAATCAACAATGTCTTAGGGTTTAGTATAATACGCGCCGCAAAGCCGAGGCGGTCGTTAATTATCTATAACGGATTACTTCAGACTGCATCTAAATACTAAACTGAGCAAAAATAAAATTCATAATATCAAATCAAAATTATGTATTTGATGTAGAAGGTTCATCAATTTCAGTAACATTGGCACTGGTTGAGGCGTCATCTGAATTTGCTTCATCGTCACTGCTTGCTTGCTGGAACAAAACATAGTATTGAGTTAGTGTTGTGAAGGTATACTTTGAAAATTAGGAAGAACGATTAATATATAGAACTAGCTGGTGCCCGCGACTTCGTCTGCGAAGAATAATAATTTAAGTAACCTATGTACTTTTAAACCTTCCCTAGACCTCCACGAACATTTCAAGACTAAGATAAGATAAATCCGTTCAGCCGTTCTCGAGTTTTAGTGAGACTAACGAACAGCAATTCATTTTTATATATATAGATTAAATAAATAGGAAATAGGTTGTAGTAATGTAGAGTGTCAATGTAGGGTCACTATCAATGCCGAGTCAATGTAAAGTCAATATAGGGTCAATGCAGAGTCAATGTAGCAGAGTAAATAAATAAATAAATGTAGAGCCAATGTAGAGCTAATATAGAGTCAATGTAGAGTCAATTTAGGGTCAATATAGGGTCTATGTAGAGTCAATGTAGGATCTATGTATGTAGAGTAAATGTAAGGTCAATGTAGAGTCAATGCAGATGCAGAGACAATGTAGAGCCAATGTAGAGCCAATGTAGGGTCAATGTAGAGTCAATGTAGGGTCAATGTAGAGTCAATATAATGTTTCATTTTTAATAAATAATTATTTTTTGCCTAATTTTTATTTTTTTCCTCACAAATGTGATGAAAAACATTGTTTGTATCACGGGCAGTAAGGGGATTACAAAACTCGAGTCCGGCTTCGGCGTCGGGCTTCTAATACTATCGTTAGTTATCCCCTTCTTACGGCCCTAGATGCAGAATATACTATTGTATAAATATTAAGATTAATAAGAGACGAACGGTAGCTGATTCCGCATTTTTTTATTGTACCATTCGAATTTTAATGAATTATCGCCGTTTCTATCGTTGATATCTTCTTATATTAAATTATTATTTTTTGTTTGTACCTATTCGTTCCACCGTTTGTCTGATTAAACGAAAATGAAAAACGATGAAACTTTGGTGAGTTGTTGTGGGCACACCCGGGAAGGTTTTTGAAACATGCCAGGCATAGCTGGTATTATTTAAAATTCAAATTATGCAACTATTTGCACAGGTTAGCGGTAGCGCTCACAATAACTTCTTCGTACCTGCAGTAGTGGTTGCTGCAGCAGAGCCAACGAGCTTGTTCCATGATGGCAACGCCCACCATGTTTTTGGGGTGACTTAGTGGAGACCAAACGATTTTTGTAAACTTAAACTTTATTAATTTGTATTGTGTTATAAATGTAAGTTGGTCATTCAGCGGCAGGATGTTGCTTAAGTGGAGTGTTAACCTACGGCTTTTCATACAAAAAGCTATAACGATTTCCACCCCTTAAATGTTAACCGATGTTGACCAATTTTTGATAGGTTGTCAGTCAGAACAAAATCTAGGTCTATACGTTTTGGTTGTTTTACTATAATCAATAAATTCAGTTTAATTTCTGTTTCAGTATTCTCATACAAAACTAATTTCAACGATTATTAGACTTTGTTGATCTTTAATTAATATACAAAAACGTACAGACCTAGATTTTGTTCTGACTAACAACCTATCAAAAATTGGTCAAAATCGGTTAACATTTAAGGCATGGAAATCATTATCGTCGTTTGTATGAAAAGGGTGATTTTTGCCGTTAGTTCAGTCCTCTTAATAATGTTGCCTTATGATGATCGCCACTGCCAACTGCACTGACCTCCAGCTTGCAGTCCGCGTTGTGCGTGGCGAGCAGCGTGCGCTTCACGTAGCGGAAGATGTGGTCGCGGCAGGCGTGGTCGGCGCCGGGCGGCAGCCAGCCGCGCTTGTGGTGGCACAGGTAGCCGGCCGGCGGCGGCGCCGACACCAGCTCCTCCACCTCCGGCAGCTTCACGTCGCAGTACTGCCGGCGAACGTGTTATGTATAACAATATGGTACAGAATTATATAAGTATTAATAGAAGTACCTATTGTTTGCCTGTAAAATTGTATTCCATTTTAATGTGGCCTTTAATAACTTCCAAACGATGCCCTTAATACAATGCAGCTGTCCAAATATTGTTGTTTGTCAAATGGATTTTTATATGCCAAATCAAAATGAAAAATTATCATTTGTCACTTGCTGTTTGAATTTTACTAATGTCTGTTCGCCGACTGTTTATAAAAAAAGTAGAAAATCAGGGCTTCTTAACTCATTACAAATAGCCTGCTAATAATTTTTACCGATGATAACAAAAAATTAAAGGCAAAAGCTATTTTTTTTTTCATAGAATACTTAGTATCATTGTATAGCCTGTATATGTTCTGGCATATGCCAGCAATGGCACATGATATCATCGGACGACGACCTTGACGAAGTCTCAGAGTCGGAGGAAGAATCAGAGTTGGTGACGTTTATTATGAAACGTTCAATTGCTTCATCTAAAACAACACACAAACACTTCGAAGTGTATTCCAGAACGGAATGGCAATATGGCCGCCGCGTGCACGCTCTCGCCCGCCCGGCGCGACGCCATGCCTGTCAACAACTGCGTCTCTCGTACAACGAAACTCAGTGCGCGCGGCGATAAGCGACGCCCGTCATACAGTTTGCGATAGGTAAGCGACAGTCGCTATTTCGAGACGATATCATAATATTTATCAACTCTCGGCGAACAGACTTTATACCTTACACAAACAACCTGTGTATACAATTTGGTACCTGGTAGAATATCTGGCGCTGCGCGGGCACCATACCGGGGCGGAAGCACACGGTGCCCTCGGGCACGTCGTCGGGCTCCTCGGCGCGCGTGCTCGGCCGCACGCGGTCCGCTTTCTTGTAGTGCACCACCTGCTCGCGCGTCGACACCATCACGTGCACGCCCGCTGGTAACAACACTCTTTCATTAATTTAAATAAACCGAATGTAAATTAATGGACTTGAAATGGTCCTGAATTTATAGTACATCACTGAAGAGACCAGTGAGTAAACCATACTGGACGAGTACGATTTGAAATCCGAGCCATAGGCGAGCGTTTCTATGTACGAGTCCAGTATGGCACTTATTGGTTGAAGCTTGTATAAGTGGTTTTCTCAAAAATTATTTATATTTATGTTTCATTCAATAGAAATCCTTATAAAATCATATTTAAAGGTGATAACATTTATAATAAATTATACTTTTATTGTTCAACCTTTTTAATGACCCAAAGACGACTCTTTTATGCACTATAACTGACGACAGTCTATTACAACCCCGACGTCGAAGGCGGAGGGCTTTTAATGACTCGAGTTTGTTGTCAGTGCCTGTGATACACACAATGACTTGCGTCACATTTGTGAGGAAATGCAATAAAAATTGGACAAAAATTAATTATTATTTTAGTCCCATTACCACCAAATGGGTAGAATAAACTGTATGCCGCGTCGATTGCGCGCCACTTGCATAAGAAAACGATCATCGCCGGAGCCGCACGTAATCCGCCGGACCTGGCGCACGCCCAGTGCAGTGCATGTTATGATTTTTATCGTACTTACTGGACACTTTTTCATTCTGAATTCAAAATCCCTGTACTTACCGGAGACTTTAGATCATTGGCTGGTATTCTTAACTTTCTGGTGACTTTTTATGGCGACTTTACATATAATTTTTGAGAAACATACTAAAAGTTTTCGATTAGCGCTTTTCATTCTTGCTAGTTATCACCCACCAGTTTAGAAGCATTTAGACATTGAAGTGACATTGTAAATTCAATTGCAGCTCACCTTGATGTCTTAACCTAAAATCCAATGTTTGGTAAATTCTTGCACCAGGCTCTTTCCTTGGATCATATCCATATTTAACCCATAGCATTCTCCAGGGACCATCCTTCATGTAGATAGCTAAACAAGGCATTATCAATTTGAGTGAGCTCACTTTAATCTTGGTGTGGTATTTTATGAGATTTTGAGACCAAATTGGCCTTTCTTCAAACATCTATAAATAAATAAACAAAATATTACTTTAAGAAATCATTTTGTTATGAACAGTGGCGGTTTGCAGTCTTGGGCGCCCTAGGCCGTGTAGTAGCAGCCGCCCCTTTTCCAGCTCTCATCATTTAAGTAGGTACTACATATGAATTTATTTTCTTGCACACCAGTGGCGAAGCCGGCCTACAAGCCGATTCCTGACGGCTTTACCAAGCTAGAAAGCTACGGCTAGCTGTCAGTGAAGTCCATGTTACTCTAACTAACTCGTACGTATGGGTCTAATTCTTCCAGCCTTCCTTAGGAAATATTTGACGTTTCACCACTGTTGCACACAATGCTTTGTTTACTATGGGTTGTTTCTTATTATCATGTATTTTTTGCCACTATTGGCCGCCCCTAATATCTGGCCACCCTAGGCCTTATCTTTATCTTATCTTAGAGGGTGGGGTCCTTGCGGATACACTTTGACCCTATGGGATCTTTTGTGTAATTACCCCTTTTTCCTAAGCATTATCCATAGCATTCTCCACCACTACAATGAAGTGACTTGTGGAGCGCAGTGGTAGGTAGTGGTAAGGCCCGGGCCTACTACGCCTTAGGGAAAAGCCGCCACTAGTTATGAAGTTATAATAAAAACTAGACAGTTTTTAGCTATACCTATAATTATGATTGTTGAATGCTAACAATTACCTTTTCAATTATTTTGGTTTCTTGCCCTAATGATGAAGAAACAGACAGCTTGAGAGCATGTTGCTTTAAGTAAGCTTCGTTGGGCTCTGTAGGGAGACTATCAGTCAAGTTAAATGTGTATCGGGTTGTGCCCATAGATCGTTCAGTCCTCCGTTTGTTGTGAATATCACTGTCATCATCCTCTTCCAGCTTTGTTTCCTTTCTATCAGGATATCTCTTGTCTGTGTATGAGTAGTTAATTGGCTTGTCTGACCTTGTAAAGTTGGCAGGAACAACGAAAAGTGATGATTTTTCCCTGTTAAAAGTGAGAAGTGAAATATGAGGTTATCTTTATAAGACGTTAATTAAATACAGACGTTGTGACAGTCAGAGAACTTTTGAAAACTGTTATTGATCAGAACCATCAAGTTTGCAAGTATCAAAAATAATATTAATATACTTACGACATAAAACTAGGGTTTTCAGTGCCTGAGGGGAGTATTTCATCCAACAAACACTGTGGCCGAGAATTTTCCGTTTCAGTATTAACTGGGAGATATTGAAAATCACACATAGCTAAAAAAGAACAAAATTTACACATTTTAATAAATACGAGTTATTTCAGAAAAAACTGTAGCTTTTACCTTTTTATATAATTGAGAAATTTTATGTTATTTCTTATCATTAGCATGATGGTTCGAATTGAAAAAGATTATCAGTCAGGCAACTCACATTCAAATTTATAGATCCTCTTCACATGCCCCACAACTGTTGTCCCTACCACCTCTCTCTTGACGCCATCCCCTGCTTTTGTTTTCTTCACTTTTAACTTCAACAGTAGTCCAGCTGTTTTCTTGTTATCACCATATATCTTCTTTAAAAAAGGATTATGCGGCTGAAAATTCAGTCCAAGCCGCTTTTTGTTCGGTTGTGATAAAACCTATAATTTAAAAGTTATCAAAAACAAACAAAGATTTGTATAGTTTGGATTTAGAAGATTTGTGTAGGTATTATCAAATAAGTAGAAAATCAAATAAAAGTACCTCCGAAATATTTCGAATGCCTCCTAAATGTTGTAGAGCTTTATCATCGTTTTTAACAATTCCCGGAAATTGTACACAAATCAATTCTTTGGACAAATCCGTTGTGTCCATGCTGGAAAGCTTTTAGTCTCGCTTTTCATTCATAAGTATAAAACACAATAAATACATCGAAAATATATCAGTGTTCAACACACCGTGCCGACATCTTATTTGACAGTGACAACTGCACGGCCTATAATCTTCATACATATAGATGCTGGCATTAGTGTCTATGATTGTAGACGATACAAGAATGGATAGTGACTTTTACCCTGCTCTCTTCACCCCTGCCAGCTGTCACTGTGTACTCATCGACGCCATTTTAAATATTTTTTAACTTTGACAGTTCTTGTTTCGCGCCGCCTCCATTTCATTAGGTTAGGTACCCATCATTACTGTTCACAAACTATATAGAGATACTGTTACTGTTTCATCCTTGATCGAGTGAAGTATCGTTGATTTCATTCCGTGCTTATCCTCTCAGAGTTAAAACAGTAATATTTCGTCCGTGGTTATATTATTTAACCAAAATGTTCTATAAGTGTTGTGTGGACAAGTGTGCGAATAAACGACAGGACGTTAAAATGCATCAGTTTCCCGCATCGGAGATAGGACTCCACAAGTGGTTAAAGTGTATTAATAGCGATCGGCTTCGCAGTTTAAGCCTCCAAAATCTTCGTAAAGTGTTTGTTTGTCACGTCCACTTTGAACAAAGATTCGTTACGGAGAAATCTCGACTTCACCTCGGCGCGTATCCCACTTTATTCTCTGAAGAAGAGCTTAAAAGTGGTGTACCAAGTTTAACAGATGAAAACAAGCTCACTGGTATGTACATTAATTTTTATATTAAATATATTTCTGTATTTGCTAGTTCACTACAATCCAATTTATAAATGGCGCACCAAAAATACCACGCCGAATGTAACTTTCAGCATGTAGAATTTCCTATAACGGATAGGCCTTTCTTTTTAGTAATTTTATTATATTGTTTTAGTTTTAGGGTTTTTGGATGTACAGTAGAGTTTTCCTACATACAGTACTAAAGGTAAAACTTGCAATGTAAACTAAGACATTGATATTCCTTTAGTTTTTAAAACTGGTATTTTTATTTTTGGCTAATAATAACAGTTTATCAAGTAAAATAATTTTCTTTTAGTGCATGTGGTATTTTTTACGTACACCTGATACCAACTGGTATTTAGTTTGTATATGGTGTTTCAACACCTACATATGGTTATTTTCAAGGACGTATAGACTGTTTGTAATAAAGAAGGCTAAGTAAATGAATTTGAAAAGGGATAGGTAAATTGAGTATGAACTTTTTTTAACAAGCCCGGTTAGCTGTTTCTGAGCTTGCAAGGGGACATCTAATTTCCATTAAAAATTACTTATAGCAATCAAGCAGATCTTTACATATGTATAGAAAGTTTTTCACCTACATACAAACTTGATACCTTGTACATGTTATCAAAATCATGTTTATGACAGCTTATCCAGGGCAACACATACAAGTGAGACCAAAGCCCCCAGGGCTTGTTTTATTAAGTTACAAGTTACAATTTTACTCGTAAAAACTGGCAGCATCGAAGACAAATCCCATGCATTTGATTTGGAGTGTTGGAATTTTTGCCTAAGTGCGGTTTGACCTTTAATTGTAACTTGTAATCAGGGCACAGCATATCCTTATACCAAGCAAACTCGTTCCAATGTTGCATTTTTTTCTCTATTTGCTTTAATTAATAATTATTATTATACTTTTCAGAAAATGTGATACTTGATCACTGCTATGGTAAACGCTTCCGGCATGACGATCATAACTACTGCAAGCCAGACCCCTCAAGCAATGTGTTATTGGGAGCTGCAGGTACTTTTTACTAACTTGTTAGAAGATTCATAAATAAATGGAATTTTCTTTTGAATGAATTTCATACTTTAAACTAAACTTAAATTATATTTTTATTTATTTCAGGTCCATCACACGAGCGACCACGGCTACTCTTGGAAATCCAAAATATACCACAACTTGCTTTCTCAGGTAATTGAAACGTTAGTTATTTGTGTTTAATTTTTATCTGAAATTAATTTAACTTTGGTACTATTTAAAAATATGTAGCATTGTGTTCTGTGTGTTTGTCTACAATATGATTATTTATTATAGAAAGTATTGAGTAAGGTGTTATAATCCCCGCTTCATAAGTTGAAACAAAATGGCGGCCATCCGCGCAGGTACAATTATGGTTACGCGCGGCCCGTCGCGTCGCACCGCATACCACACTTCGATTGACACCCGAAAATGTGTTCTACGAATTCATAGTTATAATTCAAGTTACGTGCCGCGAAAAAAAAAAACCATAATTGTACCTGCGCGGACGACCGCCGCCCCAGTTCAACCTATGTGCCGTGGATTATACTGTTATATTTCCCAAGTTAATCATAAATATATTTTAATTCAGGTTCATCACTTGAACTACCGTCAAATCTGGGCAAAACGCAAAACCTCCCACAACAGGGAGTAACAGGTAATTGAACAGATTATTTTATTCTTACATACATACATAGCATCACGCCCAAAATCCCTAATGGGGTGGGCAGAGCCACAAGACTACTTGTGGTCACATTCGATTAATTAGTCCTAAGATGGTGTGATGAAAAGAATTTATTCTTAAGGTTTCATAATCAAAGGTCCCTTCTTCAATGGGCCCTTCTTACATTGTCTAAGTAGTCTGCCCGTCCATCCGTCCAAGGTGTCTATCTCAAAAACAGTAAGGGTAGCTTCGATAGATTGTGCACAGTTATGCTATGTTTTTTTTATCAAAATTAAAAATCTTGGATGCTCTCACACATGTAACGGATAACCAGAAAATTAGCGGATTTAGACCATTTTTGTCTTTCTGTATTTTAAAAATGGTTTGTTTTAATTTTGAAATGTATACTATCATTACACTTATTATAATGCTAAAAGAATGATGTTAATATATGTTGGTATCGCTCAAAACTTTGCAATGACAAGGTTCTAAGTCGCGTGGGCAACTGGCAGGCTGCATTCAGACAGACACTGTTTATAAACCAGCCCGCGAAAAAAATCGGTTCAGTTACTTTCTGCGCTGCCACCGACTGTATAACCGAGGCATAGTAGCCGGCTGACCTAAACAAATATAAACATAAACAGTGTTTTAAAAGGTTGCCCATTGCTATTCGATCCATGAACAACTTTACCATTACTTAGAATCTAAGTAATGGTAATCTTGTTTATGGATCTACTGCACAGGATGCGCCAACATTCTAGAACACTTTAAAATTTGTTCCACAACTTGTTTTGAATTTTATTTAACCTAGAAATTTGGCGCGACGATATTGAATGTCATAAATTAAAAGAATACGTTTTATTAGGTTCCATAGTCAAATGGCATAAATTGAACCCTTATAGATTCATCATGTCCGTCTGTCTGTCCGTACGTGACAGCCATTTTACTCGGATACTATTGGAGCTACCAAGTTGAAATTTAACTCGTATATCTATGTTTACCGCTTTACTAACATATTATATAGTGAAAATATGAAAAAAGAAAATGTTTTTAGGTGTGGCACTCCATACATATAATTGTAGAGAGTGACACAAAATAACTCTTACGGATATTATCAAAGGGGGTATCCACAAAAATTACATGAAGGTTTCTTATTATGTTTTTGATTTGGTGAATATTTGTCGAGATATGAGCTCCTAAAGTTGTCAATAAGATATCCCTTACTCTCTTTCCAACTGTGATAAGGTAATAAACTCTGAAGAAAAAAGTTACTTCTAACAGGTAATAAATTTAATACTATCAACGAAAATTGGGTTGAACGCGTCCGTGAACACGCTTCTGAGATAAAAAAAGCTAGTACATGTTGGTCTGTTTCTATACAAACTCTACGAGTCAAAGGGTTTGTTGCATGTTAGGTTAAAAGGTGAAATACTAAGTATAAAATCCTACATGCTAGGGAGCCCTGTTCTATGCGTGGTCAGACACGCACTTGGCCAGATTTTATAAAAAAAGTATTTAAAGCAAGACTTTTTTGTGTTGACTTTTTTAAGTAAAAATTTAATACATTTTGTACTTCACTCACTGGATAAGTTAAAAAGGCTTGTAGTATAATATGTGCTCACTTATTTTATTTCAGGCCAAGGACCAGTGACTGATGGGTGGGCTGTTTTAAACATTCAAGCTGTATCTCCTCCACCACATGGATCTCTACCAGGTATTTTTATCATCATTCGAAACGCTTTCAACATTTACAGCTAACAATTAAGTAATTTTTAATTTAATATACTAGGCTTTACCATTAGAATAAATACTAATAGAAGGGCACCACGCGTGGAAATGAGCACTACACGGACAGTTTAGCAGAGTGAGTGCGCGCGAGTAGCCACTGAGAGTAAACGTGCGACAATGAGTCCAATTCGAAAGTGTCCCATAAATTTAAAACTTCCTAAACTTAAAATAAGAAACGTCAAATTCTAAATTTATGTTTCTAGCTTCAGTAGGTAGTTTCGGCTAGGCGATGATCGTGATATATACTTTTCATTCTGCTCGTGGAATCATAATAATGGCATCTCGAAGCGTTACGATATTAATACTCATTTATTAAAAATATAGGTCGGTACCTACTGCAAATTTCAAGTTGAATTCGATATTATGCATAGCGTCGTAAAAACACCATATGAAAATTATTTGAGTCTAACCCTTTGCTACATTTCAGAAATTGCCGCCGAAACCGTCAACAAAACTACAAAGCGCCGAACACGTTTGATTCCAAGAGTAGGAGATTTATCACCGATCTGTCAGAAGATTTATAGAGAGTTTTCTCGGTCCAAAAAGCAGCTGGAGTTCAGTAGAAGAGCTAAAAGAGCTACACAATTTTCCAAGACTCAAACTTTTGATAAATTGACATCGAAAATAAATCCGATCGCCAGGAAACTAATTTGGATGCAAATTAGCCAGAGTTCAAAAAAACTCAAAGGCAGACGGTTTACGGATGAGGAAAAAATGATTTCATTGGCCATAATGAAACAAAGCCCCAAGGTCTATAAATTTCTACAAAAGATTTTTATTCTGCCATCCAGGAATACATTGACGAAAATGATATCGTCGTTGAACCTGCAACCTGGGGTTAATAAACAAGTTTTTGATGCTATTAAGGAAGAGGTAAGTACCTACAGTCTTACATTTGTTTATGATGGTGTTTATGTCATCCATTTCAATGTTAGAAATGCAAAAGTTAATCAATCCATCTTCTTGGTTACCTTGGCTAAATTTCCGTATCAATTTTGCTGTTTATAATAAGGGAAAGGCAACCAGACATCTATGGAAGAGCATGTGGCAATTCTATCGATAAACGGTTTGTACGCGGAAGTAGTCGGACAGGGCAAAATCGGGTTTAAGTACTATAAATAACATTGGATTTTTGTAACTGTTGATGCATAGACATCATACCAATGCCAAGTATTTCTTAGTCATTTAGTTAAATTAATTTGTTTTCATTTCAGGTCGGGACTTGGAGCGAAAACAAAAAGTACTGCTCCTTGATATTTGACGAAGTGTCACTAGAACCCGCGTTGGAGTATGACAAAGTTAAGGACAACCTTAATGGTTTTGTCCACTTGAACAAAAGAACAAATCAATTTGCCGACCACGCTTTCGCGTTCATAATCAGAGGCGCCATCCATAAATGGCAACAGCCTATTGTCTTTTATTTTTGCGAAGGTGCCACTAAAAAGGACGATATGAAAGTGATTTTAAAAGAAATCGTTAATATCATCATTGACACGGGTCTTTTACCCATTGCTTTAATTTGCGACCAGGGCCAGTCATTCCAGTCCGCTTTAAAGAGCCTTCTTGAAGACACGCGAAGAGAACAGATAAACGCTGGCACACAGACTGGTAAGTTCGAGACTGATTGTATGTTGAATCAAAGTAAGCGAGTGAAAATGTATTTTACAAAGGAAGATTCTTTTTTATATAGTAGTTAACTACTACTTGGTGGAAAATTCAAAGCAACAACTAGATTCGTATTATTTTGTATATTTCAGACGAAGTTATTACTATAAATGGGCGGAACTTAAGTGTTATCTTCGATCCGCCTCATCTGATCAAGGGGATCCGAAATAATTTTTTAAACAAGAATATTAAGTACGATGAGAAAGTTTCCAAGTGGAGTGACATTGTCGACGTCTATCAAACTGACTGCGGACATGCCCAGGCTCGGCTACTGCACAAATTGAACGACGCGCACGTCATTCCTGAAAAGATCAACAAAATGAAGGTACACCATTGTTGTATTAAGAATTCTCTTGAATCCATTTATATAAAGGGCTTGAAAATATGAACAGTATCAGATTTCATTATTCACGTTTTGGTTACACATTACAACATAATTAGAGACTACTGTTTGTAAATTAATCACTCATGTGAAATCATCGTCACGGTTACAACAAGTTCACCATTGACAAAGGTTTAACTTTGTCATTCATATGTAATGTATGTAGAATCTTTCGATTGATTTCTGTCATGTTGTATTTAAACTGAATAATGTTTTTTTTATTACTATCTATTATAACACAGACTGCATATGTGATTCCAGGTCAAGACCTGTACGCGAGTCCTGAGCAAAACTGTGGCGGCCGCCTTGTCGTACACATCCCAATTTTGTAAGTATGTTCATATATAGAGCATAATCTTGTAGCAAATATAAAAATATCGATTACTTGAGACTAAATCGTTATAATCTGCTTTCGTTCTGCACACAACCTCGTCGGCGTGGAGATTGTTGCCTCTAGGGCTCTGGGAAATTAGCCAAATGAATATTCAGCTACTTAATTATCTGCAAACTTTTAGCATAGTTGGTTGTGCTTTGGCTGCAAAAATAGAACAAACATAACAGGAAAACTGAATTATGCTTAATATTGGTCGGGCTATTTGGTATTGAGTGATATAAATAAATAAATAAATAAATCAGGGGACAATCTTTACACAAATCAATCTAGCCCCAAAGTAAGTTCTAAAGGCTTGTGTTATGGGTACTAGACGACGATATACATACTTATATAGTTAAATAAATACTTAAATACATAGGAAATATCCAAGACTCGGGAACAAACATTCGTGCTCATCACACAAATATTTGCCCTTACCGGGAATCGAACCCGGGACCGCATGCTTCGGAAGCAGGGTCACTATCAACTAGGTCAAACGTGTCGTCAATTTTATAAAATACAAGTGAACATGATCTGATTAGAATAGTGGCCAAGGATAGATTTTATAAGTCTAAGAAATAAATATGTAAAATTAACAAATAAAATGAACTAAATATGTACAAGTAAAAACGTTACAAAAAATTAAGAAAGAATTAATTTAACATTGTATTTTTTAGCTCACTACGCGGACGGAAAAGAGGTCAGCGATACTTTAAAAAACACGGCGGATACAGTTTTGTTCTTCGATGACCTCTTCGACTCAACAAACGGAGCTACAATAAGCGGGAAAAGATCACGGGGTAAACCAATACTTAAAGCAGTAACGGCAACTTCTCCTCATCACCAGTTTTGGAAGGAAGCAGTTCAGAAGTTGGAAAAAATGAAATTTGTAGATCAAAGACGTGGAGAAGTAACTGTGCCTTCGCTAAAAAATTGGATTGTGACACTTAAAAGTTTTATGAGGTTGTGGCAATTCTTCAAAAACAAAAATATTAAAATAATGCGCCCACGATATTTTAACTCGGACCCAATAGAGAAATTCTTTGGGCAAGTGCGTGCTTATAATTATCGCAATACTGATCCAACATGCCACAACTTCATAAGCACCTTCAAATCACTGTTGATTACTAGATTTATAAAATTTCATTCAACAGCTTTTAATTGTGAGGAGGATTCTGGTGAACAGTTAATAAAACTCAGAAATTTATTTGAGCCCAAAACCTCTAAAGAACCTGACACCACCATATCCCCTCACAATAACGTGGCGATTGAATGCGAACAAGAAAATATTCAAGTACAGGCTAGACGTGAGCGATTAAATGTGCACTCACGTGCTTATACTGCGGGGTGGTTGGTTAGGAAAATCTTGCAAAAAGTAAAGTGCGATAACTGTACTAATAACCTAACAACAAAAGAAGGGTCTATCCACTCGTGGATAAGTCACAGAGAATACACTTCGATGGTAAAGAAAAGACTGACCTACCCCTCAGAACACGCAGTGAGGACTTACGGCTTGATTGTAAAGGAATCAAACGAATACTTGGAGAGAAAGCCACATACGAATTCGATAACTAAAGAAATCAAGCGGCTTATTTTATCCAAGTATTCGTTTGATTTTCTCACCTGCGACATTCATAAAAGAGTTGTACTAGAATATTTTCTTTGTATCACTATTAAGTTCACAGTATTTAATTGGTGCGGCACAATCAACAAAATTTTAAAAGGTACAGATATTTCGAGATTGGGCAACAGATTACCGTTAATGCAAGAAAAAGCTTTAAATAAGTATAAAAAAAGTTAAGAAATAAAAATAAGTAAGCTTAAACATGTTGTTTTATTTATTAGTCTTTTTTTGCTAAAATAAAGAATATGATTTATATTTTGGAAACAACCCCCTCACGATAGGCTTTTGGCGTAAAACCTTTGCCTTACATCATCGAACCAGTTTAAAAAAAAAAAAGCTGTCATAGGTTATTCTTGCAAATCCCTTATTGGCCAATGTGGGGGTATGACAGTTGTGCGTCTGATACGTAGTATCCCTTAGTAGTCTGTGGACAACTGACAGGCTGATGTACTGCTGCCATTTTTTCCACAGATGATGCACAGATGCAGTATCAAGTACAAATTGTAATGTTTGTGAACACAAAAACAATTTCAAAGTTGACCAACATAATATTTGATTTTCAATAAAACAATCAAACAAAAAATATAAACGGATATTTATATATTTCAGGACCGTTAGTCTGGCCGTAATGGTTTTGTTATTATTAAGCCAAAACAAAAGACAAAATAAAAACATCTTTCTTATACATATTACATACATTTTAATTATATAATGTAATTTAGTATCACAATCTTAATTTACTTATATGGCAAACTTATGGAAAACCTTAAAATAATCATTTTTATTGCAAGGGATTGAAGTTACCGATGGGTAACTGCTTCAACAGCAGCAAGTAGCCTGAAAAAGAAAAGGTAAACAAAAATATGTATAAATAATTATAACTTTGAATTCATAAAACTCAATGACTTTAATCTAAATTACTTACTTTTCTAACAGCATATTTCTATGCCTTTCCACTTCAAGTCGATCCTTCTCCATTTTGAGTCTTATATTATTACATCTCTTTTTTTCCAACAGTTTCTGTTTTTCTATTCTTATTCTTTCTTCTTCCAAGTACAGGAGCCTGTCGTGAACAAGTCCTAAAACAAACGTCATGTTGAATAAAGGAAAATGTTGAGTCTAATACTGTGTACAAATCAAACCATGTAAAGAAAGACTTACTGACTGGTCTTCCCTTCTTCCATAATGTTTTTCCTGTCACAGGTGCTGAGGAGACCTCATTGGGACCCATAGCTGGGTCAACATCATTGCCTCCGACTCCAACTCCATCACCTAAGCTCATTTCAATATCTGCTTGAGTAAAGTGTTGTTGATCCTGCGGCCATTTCTAAAACACAATCTCTTGAAGATCTCTTGTGGCAGAAATGGTATGAAAGTAGCATGATTTTAAATTTAAAATTAATTCTAATATATTTGTAAATAAATAATATTTTACCATGTTGTTGGTTGGGTCTGAACTGCAAATATCATTTGAAACATTGCTTTGTGTTGGGATCTGAAACATGAAAAGACCAAATGCTAATGAAAGAAAAAAACTATTCTGTTTTATTTCAAAATCTACTTACCATATGATTTGATGAGATTGCAGATGTTTCTGGAACCCCTGAGAGTCCAAAGACTGAAGTATTTGTGCATATAAGTCTCAAGATTTTTTCTTCAGCGTCTGTTAGTTGTGTACTAGCATTACAACCAGGAGTGAATCGATTTTTACGAATTTTAAAAGCTTTCTTCTTTACATTTGATTTCCAATCTCTCCATGTCTACAAAAAAACTTACATTCTACAATTTTTCAATAATTTGTTAAATTGTATAGATTTTACACTGACCTGTTGCCACTTATCAGGGGTTTTTATAGCTCCAGAACCAAAACCAGAGTTTGCATTTAGTTTTTCAGTGATTTTAATCCATGCGTTAGTTTGCCGGATTCTGCCCTCCAAGCCCGTGAATTTGCCAATAGCCAACTCCTTGTCTTCCTCTAGGAAATGCAGGAGCATGTTTAACTGTTCGGGGCTTGCTTTGCGCCTTTCCATTTTATGAACCAAACAAAATCATCAATCATGAATTAAAATCAAAACAAGAAGTTTCTTTTGGCTATCCACTTAAATTATGAAGCGCTTCTCTCTTTCTAGCTAAAGATTCACATTGGAATAGCTTATCTTTTTGTTGTTTTTTCTTGTAAACATTCTTGTATTTTTTTTGCATTCGAACAAACTTGATACTCTTTTGCTTTGACATTGACATAAGTTTAGTATAGTAATACTTAAAAATCCGTTCAGAAATCGAGAGGCCAAGTACAATAATTTTTAACTTGTAATCTTTCTGACAGAATATAATGTTTTAAATATAATTTAAGAAAACAATGATTTAATTAATTATCATATTTAGTCTTATACCTATTTATGTGCATTGCAGCAAGCTAAAACACGGGTGAGTTAAAAAAATTCAACTCAAATAATTTGACACTGACACACACAAACGTGATAAATAAAACAAAACATAGGCTCGTCTCGTAGTCTTTGGTTGTTTTGTTTGTTGATCCCGAAACACTGATCTTATAAACTTTTAAATAAAATGAACACACTTTTGAAATTAAAATTACTAAGGGGCAGTTCTAACAAGGAAAAGATAACCCGTCGGAATCTTCGAGATATATCTGACTGTATAAATCTTCCAGACTCATACTTGCTCAAGAACTGTGGAGTGAACCGAATGGTATTCCATCGAATCTTAATTATTCTGGAGCCAGTTGTACCAAAAACGCAGAGGTCGAACGGCATTCCATTCCCATTAAAGGTCAATTTTTGGTATTTTTTAAATATGAACGTGATGCATAAAATGGTCCTTCGTGCCGGATTTTCAATGTATTTACTAACTAATTTTACAATTTATTACTTACTTAAATTTTAAGGTGTTACTGACTTTGTCATTTCTGGCAAGTGGTTCCCATCAGAAATCGGTGGGGAAAGACTTCAATGTCAATATCTCGCAGAAGTCTGTAAGCAGAGTCATCAAAATCATTGTTGAAGGTCTTAATATGGAGTTGGACAAATGGGTGGTTTTCCCCTCAACTTCTATGCAGAGGGAACAAATAAAAAATGAGTGAGCATCAAAATTAAGCATGGTCGTTAAAATCCTTATTCATAACAATTTAAATAACTGTCCTGAATTCCAGATTTTACAGACGGTACAATTTTCCTGAAACAATTGGATGTCTTGATGGCACCTATGTTGAAATATCGTGTCCGAGGGATGATGAAGAAGCGTTCTTTGATAGGAAATGTCAATACTCAATACATGCACAGATTGTAAGTGTTGACTGATATAACAAATTTGGAAAATAAGATATTGTATCTTTATAAAAACTGGTCACTTACTCGCTTGCTGAGGGTCTCGTATGTGCCTAACAAAACAGACAGTACCTTGAGGTACATTTTTGGTCTTATTTCGCAATCTCTTATCTCTGTACAACCGTTGAGTGTGATATGGCTTTGCAAAGGTTATTCCGTTTAACTATTTTGTGATGCAATTAAAAATGCACGGTTTTCAGACTTTTCCCTTTACTGGTGCTTTAAGACATTGCTTTATGCCATATTTCATGATCCTAGGTCAATGGGAAGTACCCTATAGGTTTTGATTCCCTGGAGATTATCAATATATGTGACATAAACAGCTGTATCTTTTGATTGCGTTGACTTAGAAGGTTGATTTTTCCACAGCTCCAAGGGATTGCAGACCTGAATATTTGATATTAATTTCAACTTGATACCACCACGCGTTTCTGAGATAAAGGTCTTAAGACACAGACAGACAGATGGACAACAAAGTGATCCTATAAGTGTGTTCCTTTTTTTCCTTTTGAGGTACGGAACCTTAAAAAGTACTAAATGTAATATATGACATAAAATTTATTTACCTTTAGATCTGTGACGCTGATTATAAAATAATAGCAGTTTGTTGCCGCTTCGGCGGCGCCGCGAGCAATGCCTATATTTGGAACAAGATGAACATAAGACCTTTTATAGAAAATATCAGTCGGCAAGGAGAAAGTGCTTGGCTCATTGGTAAATAATATTCTAGACTAGAAAACTGTTTGCGTATAGATCAAATTTATAATTTCACAGAAATATTCTAATCTTCTCTTTCTCGCATAGAAAATAAAATAAAATAACTGGCTTCGCTCTTCCCCAGCAATAAATTGTATATCAAGCACATAATCATAATATACAGCCCTGTATTTACACTAGGGGCAGTCGGGGCTAGTGCCCAGGACGGCAAATTTTCTAGGGCGGCAAAATTTGGAAGATGTAGGTATAACCTATCTATAAGTTTGAGTAAAATTTCAGTAATGGGGCGGCATTTTTCCGGTGCCTAGGGGCGGGGCAGGGGCTACATCCGGCCCTGATAATATATTGACTTATCCATGAAAACAAGTCTTCAAGGACTATTCATTTTCTTGACTAATCAGTATTTGCATCTGTATTATGCATCATTTTAAGGGCAGGGCTAAATCTGGGTGATGACACAAAATTGTAAAGATCTTCGCCTATCAAAACCTATCCACCAATAGTACTTTCTACAATTAAGAGTCTCAGAAATGCATGAGTACTTATCGATAAACGTGCCAAGCAAAGACCTCGATAAAGTTGGCATTTTGTAAATCTAATACTCTTTGCAGCTGACAATAAATACCCGCAGCGAGCGTGGCTCATGACCCCCATACAACAGGCGCACCAAGGAACCCCCGAGTCTCAATACAACCACCTCCACAGCCGCACGAAATGCTGCATCGACCGGTGTCTAGGAAAGCTAAAGGGGCGATGGCAGTGCCTTCATAAAAGACCTCTACATTACACCCCTCAAAGAGCGGCGAAGATAATCAACGCGTGTGCAGTGCTACACAACCTCTGTATAAGAGCTGGTCTAGACACAGAGCTGTATGTGGAAACCGAGTCTGTACCAGCAATGAACGAGGCAACCGAAATGCCTGATGATAATGTCAATGATCTGTACATAGGCATGGAAGTGAGACGACAGTTGACCGAAAGAATCTATTACAGTATTTAAGTTATTCTGTCACAGAAGCATTGGGGATTTGACGATTGGAGACCTGTGGAAGTGGGTCTCACGGGTAAGTGCACGAACGACAGGAAAGAAACAGGAGAGCGGATTATTACAGTATTATCGCGTATTATTGAATAAAATAAAAGACTGAATTTTACGAAAATCTTTAATTATGTCGTTTAGAATTATTCAACTTAGTGCATGAGGATTTGCATCTGCGCTAGCTGACTGTAGGTGTCGCCGGGCATTCTGTAGGCGATGTTGCCGGCGAACGTGTTCAGCACTTCCGCTTGTTCTCGCAGCCACTCCAATTGCTGCCAAGATAAAGTTCATTAACAATTAAACGATCCGATTGTACATGCAATCAAGATTAAGTTTATTAAAATAATAGTTAGGGAGCTGGGTGCCATTTTGGTATATGATTTGTTCGTCTTTCATATTGATAGGGATGAATGTTTATGTCAATAGAAATCGATTTGGTCCAGTAAATGAAAGTCGTATGTCCCTGTGTTTTTGAATTACAACTTTAAAAAATCGTACATAAAAAAATCAGCGACCTAGACATCTGCCAACTTTTATTTTTATTTTGGGAGTCCTAATGAATCGAATGGACGCAACGAGAACGACGAACAAATGATTTAGTATAGCTTTATTCATTTACCTCGTACGTCTGCCTCTTCGATGTTCATCGTTTTGAGGATGATTCTGACCATCAGTCCAAGAGGCAGACACAAACAAATGATTTAGCACTTCGATTTCTTTTTTAAATTTTATAAACGCTGTCAATTGAAAACGCAGCGCTACCATGGTGGCAGACAATTTTTCTGTGGTTCTTTACATTTGCATTAATCAAACAATTCAGGTCTGCCAAGCTATCAAATCATATAGAAAGGTTGGCACCCAGCTCCCTGGCTATATCTTGTCTTTCAAAACAATTTCGAGCTTCATTTTCGGCCACTCAACAGATGAGTAGTCAGTTGTACGTATAGCTCAGTAAAGTGTGTAGCCAGCGTGGCGAGCGTCCTTACCGCGTCAGCAGTGTGCGCGAGGCCGGCGGCGGGCGGCGCGCGCGGGCTGCGCAGGCGCAGGCGCTGGCGCTGCGCGAGCAGGATGGCGCAGGCGGCGCGCAGCACGCCGGGCAGCGCGCGCAGCAGCGCCCCGCGCGCCGCGCGCGCGCCCGCCACGCGCGCCTCCAGCTCGCTGCGGCTCAGCGGCACCAGCTCGCACTCGCGCAGCGTCTGCACGCAACAGTTCCACTTGTAACTCTTTAACGTGTAAGTGACAGCGATACGGAACTCGCAACTACATCGCTATAAAGATTATCATGGGCGACCGCTCTACATTTTTCGTTCTCAAGCGGCTGTCAATAAATACGGATGTGTCTGGGGTAAAAAAAATGTTTCAAAATATTGAACATGTATTTTTTGCTTTATCAAATCAATCAAAATTTACAAAGTTACAGTTCGGGACTCATGACGTCACTTAATGGTAAAGCGTGTACAGGCGTGACGTCACGCGGAACTTCAACGCACTATATCTTCGTAATTTTTTGTTTAATTGCCAAAAGATAAACTATGTATTCAATATTTTTTTATAATGTTATTGACGGACTTATAAGATTTTTTCAGCTAACACGCCTATTCTAGTGATCTCAAAAACAAAACATGAAGAAACCGAACTGAGTACCTGGTACACAGATTGTTGTGTCTTTACCAAATACAACATTTGCTAGTGGCTAACCTCGAGAGCGGCATCATAATTCTCGCTGTGGTACTGGTCGAAGAAGGTGAGCAGCTTGCACAGCTTGGTGTAGGCCTCGACGAGCGCGGCGGGCAGCGGCCGGGGCTCGCTGCGCAGGCGGCGCGACACGAGCTGCGCGCGCGCCGCCAGCCGCCCGCGCAGCGTGCCCGCGCCGCCCTCCGCGCTCACCACTTGCGGCAGCAGCATGCAGAATAGCTCCAGAACTTTCTCTAGATTCTGAAAAAATACAATTCTAAAACGACTATTCTGCGTGATAAGTAATAAAACCTTTAGCCTGATGAAATGTTTTCTCAAGTCATAAATAATGTAACTCGAACTCGACTTACCCCAGCAATATCATATACGGTGATGGCGTCTTCGAATAAGCCTTTGTTGACCAGCTGCTCCGCAACATTTAAGGCGATTACCTGCGCAATTAATAATTATTTTACACTTCTCATGCTCGTATAATTGTTCTTTATGTCGAGAGAAGGCTGCATAACATGGGTTCTTATGCTCTTGTGCATAAAGTTATTTCTCTTTTCTCGTTTTTCTCGATTATTTAAGTGAAATTGAGTGAAATTCTCAAATAAAGTAAATTAACATTCTCCACCTGGTGTATTTATGTGTATAATGCAATATTTTATAAAGATGTGCAATGTAATTGTGTATTAATGCAAAAACTGAAAATATTAAATTTTTTAATTATTCGGAAAAAGAACTTCAATCACGACACAAATATACAAGTATAATATACCAGAATGTTCAGTGTCGTGCGTCCAGTGGCGCCCTCATCAGTGTTATGATTATATAAAATATACGGATCGAATTGATAACCTCGTCCTTTTGAAATCGCCAAACATACAATAATACGAATGATACGCTAATAGATGCACGATACGGACTTAATAACCCCATCCTAGTAATATTATAAATGCGAAAGTTTGTGTGTGTGTGTGTGTGTGTGTGTGTGTGTGTGTGCGTAGTCGTAGTAGTAGTAGGTCTATAAGTTTCGATTTTTTGACAATAATCAATAAATTCAGTTTTATTGTGGTTTTAGTATTCTCATACGAACTAATTTCGGCGATTACTTGACTTTGTTGATCGATAATCAATATTCAAAAAGCCTAAAGACCTAGATTTTGTTCTGACTGACATCCTATCAAAAATTGGTCAAAATCCGTTAACATTTAAGGGGTGGAAATCGTTAACGCCTTTTGTATGAAAAGGGTGATTTTTGCCGTTGGTTCACAGTGCTCTTAATATCCGAGAAAAGTGCGACATTGCCACCAGCTTAGCTACGTAATAGGCCCCTTAATGGCGTCCCCCCGCTCACCTGACTGTCGATGTGCGGGTTGTTGAACTGGTCGAGTAGACCGGGGGCGCCCGCGCGCCCGAACAGCAGCTCGTAGTCGCGCGACTCCAGCGCCAGGTCGGTACAGCAGCACATGAAAAGGTTCTTGCCTTCCGGGTCCTTCAGGTTTCTGTATTAGGAAATACTCGTAATATAATTATAAATAACTGGTGGACCCGCCACAGCTTCGCCCGCGATATTTTCCTTACAAACTTTATCACCCCTTTAGGGATGGAATTTCAAAAAACCCCTCCTTAGTGCACGTCTAGGGTACTCGAGGAATGTCTCCTCCAAATTTCAAACCTCTAAGACCACCCGTTTAGGCTGTGCGTTGTCTATAAGTAAGTCACGGCACTGTTTTGTATGTATTGATAATACGTCCACGACACTTATTTATGAGTTTCAACAGTCTTAATAGAGTGAAAAATAAGGAAAAATACTTTCGGCAACAAGACATTTTTAAAATTGCCTAAGTCACGATGTTTTGCAAAAAGGTATTTAAGACCCAGATTTGGTTTGGTCCTTTATATCGACCAGAATCAATTAATAATATAATAATCATGGGACAATCTTTACGCAAATCGATCTAGTCCCAAAGTAAGCTCTAAAGGCGTGTGTTATTGGTACTAGACGATGATATAGGTACATACTTATATAGATAAATAAATACTTAAATACATAGGAAACATGGACTCAGGAACAAACATTCGTGCTCATCACACAAATATTTTCCCTTACCCGGGATCGAACCGACCGCTAGCTTCATAGGCAGGGTCACTACTAACTAGGCTAACCGCGTCGTCAATTGCTGTCAATTATTACTAACCTTGTCCGTGTGGTGCCGGCTAAGAATAGCATCACAACTCCCGTGGGTGTCGTAAAAGGCGACAAAGGGACCAACCAAAAGATGGGCAGCAGCGTCCTTCGAGCACTATTATGACCAACTGCGGTCGCCAGCCCGCCTGCCGAGCATGGCGACTATGGCAAATCCCCCCATTTTAGGGGAGGCCTATGTCCTGCAGTGGATGTTTTTTCAGCTGATGATGATTACTAACCTCAAGAAGAAGTAGTAGTGCAAGGCCTCCGAGGGGTCGGTGAGCTCGAACTGGCGCACGTACAGCAGCAGCAGACGCGCCAGGTTCAGCCGCCGCAGCGGCGCCGGGTCGTCCGTGTCCACCGACACTGGAACGACATAATGAAAATAGTTATTTGTGCAGCAAGAGAGCAAAGTTGGTTTTTGCTGCGAGTGTTGATCCCGAGCAACCGAAGGATTCTATAATAGGCGTGTTTCCTGAAAAATTCTAATTAGTCCGTCTAGATAATAAAAAAATATTGAATACATATGTTTCCTTTTGACAATTAAACAAAAAATTAACAAGATATAGTGCGTTGAAGTTCCGCGTGACGTCACAACTTTGTACACTTTTTACCATTAAGTGACGTCGTTTGCCCTTTGATAAAGCAAAAAATACATATTCAATATTTTTTTGATAATCTAACTGACGGACTAATTAGATTATTTATTTTTACCCACGAAATATACCTATTGAATCACGAGCGTAGCGAGTCTCCATTGCTTAAAAGTATCAAAAAATTTTGATATTTTTCGCGAGACTTTTCAGGCAGAAAGCTTAATTCTGAATGTTTTACATGCTGCCTCAATTCCTGCGGTGTTAAATAGCAGGCTTCGTCACTGGACTCACTCATATTTGCAAGATTTATTATTATTTTTATGATATTCCACGTGTATCCAATTTTGTAGCTAGCTTACCAGGAGAAGAAATCAATAAAAGATTTAATCCCGCTATTTTTTAAAGATGCGTTCTGAACCCGCGGTATTCGGACACAATATTAAAGATTGTTAAAACTATAAATAATTACTAGCGGACCCGTCAGACGTTGTCCTGCAGCGCCATCTGCCGGGCCGATTTGTGAATGTAAACCATCCAGGGCGCCACCGAAACGCATACAAAAAAAATCATTCAAATCGGTCCAGCCGTTTAGGAGGATTTCAGTGACATACACACGTACAGTAGATTTATATATATAAAGATATACTCACTTCGATTCTGCACTAAATTCGCAAAATGTATAGTTTTTAGGCACACTTCAAAACTCTTCTCAAAACACTCAGTACCTTTTAATTTAATATTTGATCCAGCACATGGTCTACAATAACACAATGATAACAAAACTTTTTTTTAATTTGATCGCAGCGCTAACTGTCGGGACAGACTAAAATTAAAATTCGAATATTATTTAAAATTTGACACTGCGATGGTAGCGCCGTGTAAAACATTCCAAAATCAACAACTACTAATAAATTAAAAATTAATTAAAAAAACATTATCCAGCGGACAAAATTGTGAATCTAAACCATTCCCAGATCCCCTTGAACACACACAAAAAATTTCATCAAAATCGGTCCAGTCGTTTGAGAGAAGTTCAGTGACATACACACTCACAGAAGAATTATATATATAAAGATGTAGATACATGATAAACTTCGTATTCTTCAACATTCTCTTTATTTTCGATTTATAATTCGATTATTTAGAAAGAAATATACTTACTAATCAAATTAAAAACCTTAACAGATGATTTGCAGTTTTACGGTTATGGTTATGTGCGCTTCCGAACGTTTTATTGTGTATCTTTTTTGACCTACTAGGTATGGAATTTGAAAATCGAACTTCGAATCGACTGTCTATCTCTCACTTTTTTTCGTATCGAAGTGAAAATGACAGAACGAAATGACTACTTTGACAGTCTGGTCTTTTATAAAAATATTCTTTTCATAAGGGCAGGCTCTTTCGTTAAACTAGCCACTGACCTACAATATAACTGTGGAATATCACTGGTTGCACAATTATATTGATCGTCAGTAGATGATATTGACGGTCAATATCGACTACTGACGATCAATATAATTGTGCAACCAGTGACATTGCACAGTTATATTGTAGGTCAGTGGCTAGCCTTAGTCCTGAGAGGAAGCGTGAGGGTAAGCCGGTGCATAATTTCTTAACTCAAACATTATTATTATTATTAGTTACTTCTAACACAAAAACTACATAAAAACAAACACAAAAACGTGGTGTTTTTATTAACATAAAAATTACATATTACATATTTATTTAAGTAAATAGATAATTTAATGAGTAATCATATAATTTTTAGAACGAGAAATACACCGGCTTACCCTCACGCTTCGCCTATGTTCGTTACTTACACAAAGGTGCTTGCGCGTTACGAGGCGTCCCCAACATATAGACGTCATGCAGCGCCAATGCCATGTGGACACCATGCACTCGGTATCTAAACAAATAAGTTTTAGTCAAAAAAGTATTTTTTAAGGGAAGATTTTTTTGCCATAATGCACTATAATATTGCATTTTCATCAGGCATCAGATAAATCCAATGAGCCACAATACGACAGAACTCTCTTGTCATTCATCATCAGAACAATTATATGCTATCATATTATTGCAGGGTCATCGAAGTTACATAAATATGCCAAATTTCAGCTTGAAAAATGGATTACAAAGGATGATGGGCAGATTGGCCTATTGACCTATAATAATAATAATAATAATAAATCAGGGGACAATCTTTACACAAATCGATCTAGTCCCAAAGTAAGCTCTAAAGGCTTGTGTTATGGGTATTAGACGACGATATACATACATATGTAGAGAAATAAATACTCAAATACGTAGGAAACATCCAAGACTCAGGAACAAACATTCGAGCTTATCAGACAAATATTTGCCCTTACCGGGGATCGAACCCGGGACGCTAGCTTCGGAGGCAGGGTCACTACCAACTAGGCTAACCGCGTCGTCAAAACCTATATTATTCCAAGTTTTAAAACTTTTACTACGGCAGGTAATCCCAAATCTTTGTGTGAAAAAAGTAGTATTAGTAGAAAAATATTAGTCATTGTTTGATGGTATATCGATATTTAGTTGTTTTCTCATGTGTATTTATATGATAACACGCTTAAAAACCGTTGTACAGAACTTAAACCCTATAACAGCAAAAAAATACTTATTGATGGAATGTTTTTATTTGGCCATCACTTGTTTCACACAGCGATTTAAGATTTCCCGCCATACAAAAAGTTGTAGAATATGAAAAAACCTTTCAAGTGACATATGGCTTGTCATTATTGGTTTTTAGGCCAGTGTCCATACAAAACTGCCCATCATCCTTTGTAACGGAAAGACAGACATAAGAACGAAGCACATTCAATAATCACACTACTCTTTACGAGATTTCGTTACATAATAATTGTTGCAGAAATATTTACTTTGGTATTCTTGAAAGAAATTCAATCGCTGGTTCGAACTGCCCGGTGAGGGTCAGCACTTGGAAGTACACCAAAGGTTTTTCATACGCGTGATAATGCGTTTCACCTGGGAAAAAAGAATTTAAGAATTAAAACTTCACACATTTCATTTCATTTTTTTCAAACTTTCATTAACTGACTACGGCAAAAAAGGGGGTGATGATTTTAGTCGCATGGGACATGATCCCCCCCCCTACATCGTACACGTCAAATTTAAAAAACTAAAAATTTGCAAAATCAAAAAGTCTAGTCTAAAAGTAAAGTCTAATTTACTCGACATAATATTTTATTATTAGTGACCCCCTCCAAAATTTCACGATGCGACCGCGCCTGAGTCTGTGTATGTAGGTATTTTCATCTGTGCCCTCGTCACTCCTAAAATACTCATTATCTTTTGGTAAATGTTAGTCATTGGCTTCGTATTAGTGTTACGCGGCTATATGACGTCATTAGAAATCGAACATGGTGGATGTAACGATTCAAATAACATTAAGCAGAAAAAATACTTATACATATGAAAATGTGTAAAATTGTATATCAAAATGAAAGGTTGAATTGTGAATAGGCCGAAAACATAACTTATATCCAAAAAATGGACCACTCTTGCGTGTAAAAATATAAAGAAACGAAAGTCGTAACGTAACTTATATGAATAATGGTTGGTGATTGTTAAGAGGATATTTTCATCATTATTAAGGTTGTAGTTGTAGTCAAGTATTCGTTTTAATTTTTTATCTTTTAAATAATGTGTTGCCTAGTTTCATCTTTGATTAGATCAATATACCCGGTCCTACGGCGTAATTTTTTTTCGCATCTGTAATTAAGAAATCAAGTCTGACAGACAGAGAGCAACTATACGCTATTCATCTAGGTAGGTAGCTAAATGAAAACAAATTAACCCACGTGATTCAGCTAATCCAGAAAATATTTTTTATCTGTGGTATATTTTGATTGGCTCATTTTGATGTATGATGTCCTGATTGGCTGGTTAGCTGGATCACGTGGGAAAGTTTGTTTCCATTTATTTAACTACCTAGACGAATAGCGTTTATATGATTTTATAAAGCTTCGCCTTTTCCTTTTTGATGCGAAACCTTAACACATTCAGTGCCGAAAACCCGATAACAGGTTTTCTATTACTTCTTCGCCACGCCGAACGACTCGCCGGTCGGGTTCTTGCTATAGCAATTTTGTACGGAGGCAATTCTGCGGCGCCTGGGATGGGACGATTTTTGGGCTGGCACTGAAAGTGTCAAAAACAGAATTCATAGAGAATGTCTCATACCATATTCTTCCAAAATCAACTTCTGCAAGTCAGAGTAAGTGAATGAGTCCGTCTCATTGGCGGTCCTGGTCTTGATGACGGAGAGCTTGAGCCAGAGGTAGTCGTCGGCGGTGCGCGCCACCTCGCCGTGCTCCTCGGACGCGTCGCAGCATCCCACCACGCAGTACACCTGGCAACACGCGTCAATCATCATTACTTCAAACTGCAGATGTCCACTGCTGAACGTGAGTCATCCCTGTCCGAGACCGGGATGTGTGAGATGAACACCAGCGTTGGGCTAAGAGTGCTTTTATAAATTTTCCATGCCACCCTCATTCACAATAATAAATATATTACGATCACTTCCACAACGACGCGTCAATAAAGGAAACGAATTTGATTGCGTGAAATAAATACATGTATAATACTTGTGGACATGTATAATACGTATAGACCTAGATTTTGTTCTGACTGACCACCTAGCAAAAGTTCGGCAACATTGGTTAACATTTAAGGGGTGGAAATTGTTATCGCATTTTGTATGAAAAGCTGTAGGTTTCACACTCCTCTTAAGTAAGTAGCCCAATCTTAAACTTAAAAGATTGGGCTACTTTCAACTGCTATGAATACTTACGGCTCTCTTGTAAGGGTCTGTGGAATTGCGAACTTGTATTCTGTACTGGAAATTAATAGCAGTCTGCAGTTTGTCACTGAGCGGCTTTTCAGGGTTTCTAATGTGCTCTTCTAATGCTGCTATAAACTCTTCATGGTCTCGCCTGTGAGAATACATATCTTTATATGCTGTTTATTGTTTCTTTGTTTAAGAGCAAGTACCTGAGCGACCAGGTTGGCTCAGTCTTTTTCTTTCTCAGGGATGTCACATATCTAGATAGACTTAAAGGGCTCGTAAACGGGCCCGTTTTTCGGCAATTTATTAATGCAATTCGAACTATCCCCAAAAAGATTACACATTACATTACTAACGGGGACAAAAAGTCTGAATGTAAACTTTTGAGGATAGCCCGAATTACAGCAATAAATTATCGAAAAAAAAAGCCCGTTTATGAACCCTTTTACAAAGTAAAGCTTTATCTAAACAGCCAACTAAATATAATACTAAATTTCATCCCAATCGTCACAGCAGTTTGGGGTCGTCCACAAATTACGTAACGCAAAATTATAAAATCGTGACGTAACACCAACCCTGAACCCCCCCTCCCCCAACGTAACAGGACCGTAACGCTTGGCCTGACCTCCCCCCCTCCCTCTAAATTGCGTTACGTAATTTGTGGATGACCCCTTTCGAATATTTTTTTTTTTTTTTTTTTTATTGATATGGGAAACAAACAGCGTTTATAATACAAAATAAAATTATAGGATAGTTAATACATAGGCCAAAACAGTTTCCACTTAAAGATAGAATAAATTAGCTTGCTCAGAAAAGACAAATTATCGTCTAATTAATACATTACATTTGGTTCTTACAATTCAAACACAAAATATACTACAGATATGGTTACTGCCATTATTTTTAATAATTTAAGAGCTAAGAGCTGCTACAGACTTCTTACGGCTAATCAGACGGTATATAATAATTTAGTATAAATACTTATAGACGTGAGTAGAAATATAAATTAATGATTATTCAGTGCAGAAATAAGTTTATCTGTGTGTGTGCTAAATAAATCTATATCAGAGTATGTTTTATTATACTTCGTGCATGCTCTGACCAAAAATGTATTTTTCGAATACTTCGTGCGACAGGATGGGATAGCAAATAATTCAGTAGAGCGAGTACGGAACTTGGGACACCTAAACGTGACTTTACTTAAAAGATATTGTGAGTCTACCATATTGTTCAATATTGCTCGCGTAAAGTAATAAGATTAAATAATATGTTATTGTAACTTTCATAACATCTTCAACTCACCCAGCCTTCCTCAGACAATGCAGCGCCGCGTTAGCATCGCCACTCCTCAGACAATAGTAAACCATGGGCCAAAGCGGGCGCTCGTCTATGATCCCGTCAGCCAGCCCGGGCACATGAACCTGCAGCCGGAGCCCTACGAAGCCCCGCACGAGGGGGTACGTGCCCGGCTCGCCGCCGCGTAACGCCGCGCCCGGATTCGTGCGGACCACGTCGCTCATGTACTGCTTGTATCTGGTAAAAATAATTTTATACTTTTCAGAAAAACTAAAACCAGACTATCAAAAACTTCCATCCACCCAAAAGATTGCATACGATGTTATATAGCCTAGGAGACATTCTAAATCAAGACCAAGTCAATAACACCTGATTTTGAATTTGTTATTATTTTTGGCTGTATGATAAAACATATTTCATGACGACGTGGATAGCCTAGTTGGTAGTGACCCTGCCTCCGACGCAAGCGTCTCGGGTTTGATCCCCGGTAAGGGCAAATATTTGTGTGATAAACATGAATGTTTGTTCCTGAGTCTTGGATGTTTCCTATGTATTTAAGTATTTATTTTTCTATATAAGTATTTATATCGTCGTCTAGTACTCATAACACAAGCCTTTAGAGCTTACTTTGGGACTAGATCGATTTGTGTAAAGATTGTCCCCTGATTTATTTATTTATATTGTCTCCTATACATACAAGACTGTAAGATTAATCCTGCCTTAAGGCTTTGCTTTGGTTCTAGCCTTGTTTAATATTTATTTTAATATAATCTTATAACCATACATGTAACAAACACTAAGGGTTAGCCAACTTATTTATCCTACTAATCCTACTAATATTATAAACGTGAAAGTTTGGATGGATGTGTTTGCCAGAATGGCTGAATGGTTCGGGATGAAATTTGACCCAGGGATGGATTACAGTTTACTTAGTTTGGTTTGTGCACTTAGGGTACTTTTTATCCTGGAATTTTTTTAAGTTCCCGAGGGAATAACTATAACCGAATTCTATGCAGACGAAGTTGCGGGCAGAAGCTGGTAATATATATACCTTTTCTCCAAATATTTCTTTCCCTGTGCAATGAGACTCTGCTGGTTGACTGGGTTTCCTCTTACTTTTAATGGATCTTCATCCCTTGCAAGAAGTGGAATGTTGGCCATAGTTTTTATGATCTCCCACATTTCTTTAATTTTCTGTCAATTAGAAATAATGTGATTAGTAAATGAAAGTCTTGTTGTCATACAAAGGTTCAAAATAATAATTTTCCGTGACTCACAGGGTCATTCAACTCATCAGCAACCTGTGCAAACTTCTGATACAGTGCTGTCCTCGACTTGGACCCTTGGAACACCAGCTTATTGTACTGATGAACTTGCTTGGCATATGCCACTTCTACTGTGTCCAAGATGGACTGCCCAAATTTCTTGGGAGTCTCCGCAATGCTCGGAGGCTCTGCTGTTCTCTTCAGGTCCAACCAGTTCTGTGAAGGTCCGATCATAGCATTCATCAGCTTTATCTTCTCTTTATTCCATTCTGACAGCATGTGCTCCCATTTTTGGTCTTCAACTGTTTGTAGTGCCTAAATACAATGGAACTATGATTAAAATTAGAATATTAATTTTGTGTCTTTACATTATCACAGTTGGGATGGAATGGCTGAATATAACTGTGTATGCCCAAGTTATGTTTGACCTTTCTGGTGGATTGGGCAGAGAGTATTATATTGAGAAATGGTCCATAAGTAAGTAGTGTACCAACCTATTTCATTTTATATACAAAGAAAGCGGCCAAGAAATAAACAAATTTGAAATGAAGTGATTGATAATTATTGTTTCAAAGTACTATTTGAAATTTTATACAAATTGAGCCTTAACCCCTCATATGCAGATGGTAAAAATAAACCATTGTTTGCATTTCATTGGATTTATGGAGTACCAAAAAAACCTTTTTTTTGCATAAACTGCACCAAAGAAAAAGAACAGATCTGTGCCTAAGCATACAAGGGGTTCAAGTAAGCACATTCAGTGCCATAAACCCAATATCGGGTTCTCTATTATTTTGTCGCCACACCAGACGACTCGCTAGTTAGTTCTTGCTACAGTAATTTTGTATGGAGGCAATTCTGTGGCCCCTGGAATGGAACTCGATTACTGGGCCGGTAGTGAAAGTGTTAAAATTAATAAATCAATGGGAATCAGAAGGATTAAGAACAACATACATTTTATTTAGATTTAAATCAAATTTGACTTACATTTCTATTTACTTCATCAATGAGTGATAAAATGGCATTTTCCCTTTCATTTTTAAGAAAACTCTCTATATCAGAGTCTGCAATGGGCTGCAAGGGCTCAAATGTTCGCTTGGAACTTAATGTATCTAGTTTTTGAGATATTTGCTGCAAATCTATTCCTTTTGAACCGAATAGGAGATGGCTGAAACAAATACAACATGATAACTTATTTTCTCTTCTTTAACCCATGTAAAGTAAGAAATTACAATATTTATAAACACATTATACATACGCTTGTATGTCGTTGGCGCCAGATTGTGTAACCTTTGAGTACAACTCCTGGGAAGCTTCGAGCACCTGCCCCAGGGAGCGCTCGACCCTCGGCAGCTCCTCATTGCCCTCGATTTCAGTCGTCAGCTGCTCAGCTTGTTGCAATAACTTACTAAAATCCGAGTCACCCATGGCGCGCTATAGGTTATGTTATGATTGCAATATCTTACTTAAAAAGCTAGATTGCTCCAATATTTCACCACAAGTTCTCTACAGATATCTCTTTTATCATCCTATCCTGTAACCGTATGTATATACAACGCAAATATTTTAAATCGGCCACCGTTAACCAAAAGCAACTTCCCGCTCGTCACAGACCACAAACCAATAAATAACCCAGGTTGTGTTCTTCGTTTGACACTTAGGTTTGACTTGACATGACAACCAAATGTTTTTTTTTTGGAACAACCTAATGACAACTACTGATCAGTGTTGCAAAGTAGAAATAACTGACTACTGACTATTTCGCAAAAGTACTAAAAAATTACGATATTTGTACCCCATGAAGTGATTGAAATGGCTAAAAAGATTGTAAAGTAAAAACATTTCGTTATACAGTCGTAAAACATAAAAAATATGAAATAATGATAATTGGGATAGTTAAAGTAATATATTAGCAACAATATAAAAAATATACGTATTTTCGCGTACCATAATTTGATGTTGAATATATTAGAAGGAGTATGCACGTATGGTACGGACGCTTCAATTATGCTATGGTATGTGTACCATAAAATTAAATTTGTTCGTCTAAGCACCCAATTCAGGATCAAAGTATTTTCTGCAGGGCCCTACTACCAGTGCCACTGCTAAGGCTGGCTGCTCATCCACCTGCGGCAGGGGCGATTTAGTGGCTGGTTCACACGTATTAAGTTCTTAACTAAATTTTAAGTCACATAAACATAACTAATGCGTGTAAACAATTAATTTAGTAATTAGTTGCAAGTCAAAACGTAGCGTGCAAGTAGATAAGGCTAGGTACTGACCTACAATATGACTGTGCAATATGACCAGTTGCACAATTATATTGATCGTCAGTAGTCGATCATGTAAAGAAAAGCAGCAAGGAAAGAGCAATCAAACCAGAAATAATACTTTCTTTGCATCCTTTAATAACAATAAGATACGTAAAAGTAAGTAGGTAAAGTACGAATCAAGAGGAATAACAGCAACACGTGTAAATTCAACTAAATCGCCATCGGATTATTGAATCATTTAACTTCTGAAAAGGATCCATATTACAAGACTCATATTCCATTGTACACAGATTGTTTCATTTAAATTTCTTTGGTCCAAATATGAGGTCTGCGTCTGGAGCCCCCTTTGGATGTTGGTACTTCTGGCGCACGTGCTGGCCCCGGTTAGGGTTGCCGCTGCCGCCCGAACCTCCACCGCTTTCTGCGCTGTACTCTTCTTCTTCCTGCCTCTCTGATATATTTAAGGTCAAACTGTAAAAAATAGAATAGGTTGAATACTGGCCATTCATAAAATACGAAAGCTTAAAAACAACAGAAAATAATACCGTTTCACTCTCTCCTTTTCCTGCTTATCCGCTAGCGCCTGTTGCTGCAAATTACTGGCCAGTTCTGGTGGAGCATTAAACGATTTGTATTGGGGCTTGGTGCCTTTTCTGACCATGAGCACAAACTCGACGCCTTCATCGCCTTGCTGTAACACAAGTTAAAAGTAAATTCCTAGCTAAGTCAGAAATTAAATATCTACTTTACAAATTTATATAATTGTTTGTACAGACAGAGCCTACCAGTAGCTGATCATAGGTTTTTTTGGTTGTTTGGCGAGATGTCATAGGCACTGCTATGTCTCTTTGCTGAGGCCGGTTCTCGCGCTGCCGTTCTGCAATATTCTCCATTACCATTTTCTCAAAGGCTGATTCAAATTCCACATCTTCAACCTAGAAAACAATTGAAAAACAATGTTACTTATATCGCCACAGCTAAGAACAAAGTGCAGCGTTGAAAAATCTATATACCGGTTTAGGAGCTGGTCTTCTAGGTTCGTTGCTCATGTCGTCGCTTTGCACGTCATTGTCATCGTTACCAGCATTTTCGGTCAGCTGTTCATCATCTGAACTTTCATCCATCAAATGTGGGTTGTCTGTTTCATCGTCAGTTTCTACAATAGTGTCCAATCCATCATTAACACTGTCATCCCCTTGATCCTCATTGTCGTACTGCTCTTCTTCACCAAATTCGGGACACAACGTCTGCCTCAGCTCTTCTATCGCATCTTTGCATTGCTGCCAATCCGTGAACAGAGTCAATTTCGGTCTCAGAGTCGTCAAGCATTCCTGGTAAATGTACTTCACATAAATAGGAAACTTATTTTCCTCGGTCCAGACGGGATCGGAACACTTGAACCAATAATAATTCTGGAAGAAGACAAGAAAGTAGTCGAGCCTCTTCTTGCTCGATCCGCTGTTGAAGTAGGCACCGCAAGTTTCGAGCAGGGCGCACACGAGTCTGATCCTGAAGACGCTGTCGGGCGGGTCGAGCGGCGAGAGCACGGCGTGGTCGTTGGTGACGCCGAAGGTGATGAAGGAGTAGAGCACGTTGATGACGTCGCGCGAGTCGAGCAGCTTGTAGTTGTAGAGCTCGCCGAGGTAGCGCACGGTGGCGATGCGGCGCTGGTTGTGGCGCGGGTGCGGGTCCTCGAGCGTGGCGCGCACGTCCTCGAGCGCGGCGTCCACGACGGCGGGCGCCACGGCCTCCTGCCACGCCGCCAGCTCGGCCGCCAGCCGCGCCAGCGCGCGCCGCGCGCTCGCGCGCACCCGCCAGCCGCCCGCCAGGTGCTGGATCGCCACCGCCGCGATCTCCGGGTCCTCCCAATTCAACTTCCGCATCAGCCTGAATATCTTTTCCTCGTTGCTCTTCTGCAAATCCTCGTGCAAGATCTTCCTGATGAACTGATACATGGGCGGTTCTTCCTCTTTTGGTTGCGCGGGCGCTTCCGGCGGGCACACGTAGTAAAATGCGTTCTCAATCTGTGTCACGTAGCGCGAGTCCAGTGCTGAAACAGTCTAATGAAAGGAAGGTTATTGACATCTCAGAGTCGACGTGCATCTTCATTTCATCTATGTACCGAGAAGTGTTCACCTTTTTTCTCATCATCTGTTGTAAATAAATCATTGTCCTTTGATGGGTGTCCGGGTTGCAGTACAAATATCTTCCACAAGTCTCAAGAAGATTGCAAGCCATTTCGATGTGATGATGTTTAAAGTCATGTAATAGAACTTTCAGGCAATACAGTGCTTCCATTTTAGAGTATAGTCCAAATTTCACTAATTCTCCAATAAATCGCACTACTTTAATCTGTTAAAAAATATATAAAATTAAATTCTATTACTCATTATGTAACATCAAAGACATAAATTACAAAATGAAAAAATAACCTTTGACTCAATATTAATTTGATCCTTTTTCCTAACATGATATTTGAAGTCCTGCTTGAGCATTTGGCATAAGTCCACACAGACATCAGGCAGAACAGGGTATAGGTTAGCCGAAAATCTAGAATAAAATGGCAACAAATCGAGCCTCGTCCTGGCAACACTGAACAGAACCCTTGTTAACTTCTTCCTGTTGTTTTTGGTATTGAGATTCAGAACAAAGTCTACAGCTGCATTGTCTATCAGCTCTCTGTTGATGCAGTTGGGCAGTTCATTTAGGAAAGATTCTAGCGCATATCTGAAAATAATAATAATATAGCACCTATAATATTTCACAAAAGTAAAGTTGAAATAGCATTACATAACTGTACAGATGGATTTACTTTAATTAAAGTGTTTCTCAAAAAAGGTATGTTTGTAAAAGCAGATGTATATATCCATTCAGCAGTATTATGTAATCTGTGATTCAGCTAAAAGTGGATACTTCATTGCCCATTATGGAGAGAGATATGATGCAGTTATACTTGTTAGAGACGCTCGCCGGCTGCGCGTCCTCCTGTTCCACGTCAGGCACTGTAGGTTCCTCACTGTCACTAAGGTCTTCTTCCTTTAGATCTTCGTCCAGCATCTCTTCTGTCACCGTTTCAGTCTTACTTTTTGTAGTCTGGCAACAACATTAAGTTTAAAACATATGCATTACAGAAATAGGTTAGATTTGTTAAGGCATTAAGGTATTTCGGGTATAAAAACGTTGAATTTATTTAAAAAAAACACAATTTGCTTAATTATTTTTATTTAGACACTTTTTACTTTCATTTAGCTTTTTTTTTAATTTACCTAATTTAACTTTCACGCAGTTTCACACCGTTTTCTGCTAGAAAAAATTACGTGATATTTGCCAAGACCCCCCCCCCCTCCCTCTCCCCTAAGTGAGATTTAGTAAGATTCGTCTCAATCCCCTCCCCCCCCTGAGCACCTCACGTAATTTATGGACGCCCCCTAAGCCAAAATCGCAAATGCGCCATAGTATAATTCGCAAAGTAAACCTCATGATCAATTTCTTTTTGTTATTTAATTTATTTTCATACCTCTTTTAGTTGATAGTTTGGCATGAACACTTTGAGATCAGGCAGACTGGTGTAGAAAGATCGTGTGTCTTCATCCTGCCAGGGGTCAGTGCCAGCCTGCATATTGTACTCTTCAGTTCCTCCTATAGTGACTGTTCCTGGGGTCTCTATAACAGTCATTGACAATGTTGGAGGCTCACCAGCTTCTCCTAACTCCTCCCCCAGAACCTCAGCAAAGCTCTGGGCACCAGCCAGTAGTTTGTCATATGTTGCCTGAAATATAAGGACTTAGATATCAACAAGATTACTGCAACTTAAGCACGTGACTGCAGAACACAGGCATTATCTAAGCAATAGATATTGCAATGGTTTTAATAAGAGCTACCATATCATAGTAACATAATTTGTGATATCGTTTAGGCAATGTAGAACACAGGCCCATGTTAATTCATGATGAAATTTTCATAGACCATTGACCAACAGGTCGCGTCACGTAAAAAGACCGCTGGGCGACAATGGAAGGGGATGTGTTGGGAATGTGTACACTCGCGCAAGAAAGTGCTTGGCTATGGTATAACCCTTTAACCGCCGTTGTCTGAATTATAAGATACAAAATATCCAGCTCATTTCGCCGCAGTCTTATAATTAAGACAAATGACTTATATATTTTGAATGTGTCACTTCGTATATAGGTGGCGACACGGACATGTCTGATGAAAATTTTTGCGGCGGTTAAAAGGTTAATAAATATAGTTTGAAAAGTGGAATGTTTATCGGAGAATTATATATGCACTTCAATAGCTACTTTGGGAATAACCTGTAAGTAACCTTTTGAATGCCACAGTCAGCTGTCGCCAACAGCAGATTTTTATTCCCCTGACCCCACGCTTCGTGCTCAGCTGTGGCGTTCAAAAGGTTAAAAAAGTAATAACTTCAGAAAATTAATAATTATGTTTAATTATAGATTTTATTTTGCTCACGCTTTTATTTTTCTACCATTTTTCTCAGTGCACCTATTGACATTTTTTCTCTGGTTGACCTGTTTGGTTGACTGGTAGAGAATGCCATTGGACGTTAAGGCCGCTATTTGTACTTTGTTTGTGCAATAAAGTTTAAATAAATAAACAAATAGGTATAAATAGATTAAAAAGATTGAAAGGATTAGCTAAGTCATGCATGTGGGTTATTCTGTTTATATTTATTTAACTACCTAGATGAATAGGGTTTAGTTGATCAAGGAAAGTTTGAGACTATCTGGAGAAAAAAGATGTTTCTATAATACACAAGTTCCTATATAAGACATTTCACAAGAGCATAATAATCATCCATTAAAGTACAAATTTGTATACTACTTCTTAAAATTTGTTTATTATTTTTGGATGCATTTGTCATTTTAATATAAAACACTGACTTCAGTTTGTTGATTATGAAATTGATAACAGTGTCAGCAATAGTATCAATAACTTGATGTCTTGCTTCCTAATCTGGCATTGCTAACAAATGTACCTGGTGCTGTTCCAGTTGCTCCCTACGCTCTTGTGAGAGCTCTCCACGGGTGCGCAGTGTGCGCTGATTAGCAGCATGCAGTGCCTGCAGCTGTGTCCTTTCGTCTAGCAAGTGTTTGCTCAGGGTGGCAAAGTAGTCTTTTAGAAGTGTGCGGACCACAGTCTGCTTCTCTGCTGGAAGAAATGTGTTTCTTGGAATTGTAACGTTGTATTTCTGAAATGAATTACACAATTATATAGGTAGCAAAAGCATAATAAAGAAGAAGGCACTGACTATTGTGATGATTACCTCAGCAGTATCCTTGATTTTTTTGGGCACTAGGCCAGCATAGTCCTCCCCGCAATGCTTACAGAATGACAATAGTATTGGTATGTTGTTGGGTTCCTCTTTGTCCATACTGATCAGCACGGTCAGGGCATTCCCCAACAAAGGCAAACCTATTTTATTGGGAAATATTCCTACAGCCACCAGCTCTGCATAAAATCTGATATCTACACGCAATTTAGAAGAATTTGCAATCTTATCTGTAACTTTAAGAAGTTTCTGCCAATTTTCAAAGAAGTTCGAAGAAAATTCTGAGTATGTGCGATGAAGAGCTGAACATAAATTAATCGCAGCTGGTATGTCAGACATTTTCAACTTCGCTTCAGCTATTGCTGCCGCTACCTCAGAGATGTACTTTGTGAGGTTTAATACACTGAAATCCTTTAACAGTGTATCCATTTGGATGGCACTGAACGATTTCAACTTTTTTACAAAAGTCGTGTTCTTTTTCAAACCTGAGTCTAATTTAGAAAAATAGTTTTCCGGAGGTCGAACACAATTCAGATTCTGATTTCTCATTTCAGTTTTTTGTTTGATCCTTGCTTCTAGGTTAGATATGTATTCGGTCAGAGCCAGCTTCTCGTTTTCTTCCGTATTTTCACTTGACTCCTCCACTGCATCATTTTGTCCGGTTTCACTTTCCACTATACTCATTTTTGATGTTAAAATCTCACAACACCATCACATTCAAAATATTTCCTATACTACGAACTATGCACAATATTTTTATTTATTGTTTCGTATTTGTAATCCAAGCACGTCCATTTAATTTAAGAACATTTTTCACTAGTGATTTGACATTGACATTACAGAAGCGTATTTTTGGTCACGATATTAAATATTATCAGTGTTTAAAACCATAGCTTAAATGTAGTTTCTTCTGTTCACGGTTGATGTGGGTGACAGTGACAGACCTTCATATATAATAAATAAACTTTCGTTCGTTCATAGGTTATTTAATTTGCTTCACGACTTACTATATATATTCTTTTTGTTAATGAAATGTGTGGAATAATATGTGTGATATATCGTCAAGGATCAGATAATAATTTGGTACATGCCGCTATTAATATTACTATTCTGAACAGAACTTCCATAATATTAGCGCCAATTTTAAATTGATCGTGTTTCCAACAGGATCACAATCTTTTGCAACGAATTAAGAATCGAGGTCCTGATTGTGTTCAAACAAGAGAAATAGGTACGAGTAATGGAGCTCGAGTGGTATTCTGTGGAGCTGTGCTATGGATGCAAGGCCCTCAGCTGACACCACAACCTGTAGAAAATAACAGTGGCATTCTACTTTACAATGGAGATATTTTTGATGACAGCTGGGATGATAATATATCTGATACCCTAACCATTATGAATAAACTTACCCAAACAACAGTGAGTGAAGAACATATTCAATTCTCATCAGTGTACCTAGGTAACCAAAGACCCTGGTGCGAAAGGAAACTGGGGTCCTAACTAAACTGTTAAAGATGGGAGAATTTTCAGCTAGGTCAATATGAGGTTTGCTGGTCAGGGTTTAAGGGCCCCCGAGCTAGGGGCCCTGGTGCATGGTACCGTCTAGCCCTTCAGTAGCTATGCCACTGATTTTCATCATTAATTTGTTTCAATCTTTCATGTTTTTTTTCGTTTCACAGGTTATCTCTACAGAGCATCACATAATAAACGAGTTGAAATCATTAAGAGGTCCTTTTAGTATTATTTTCTATGATAAGTTAAATGAAGTTTTGTATTTTACTCGAGATAGAATTGGCAGAAATAGCCTATTGTTTGACAAAATAGATAATACTATCATTTTAAGTAATGTTTTAGGTAAGTCAGTACAATCAAAGTTTAATTTAATATATTAAGTTATGCTATAAAAAATAAAATATATATTTTTAGGCAGAAAGTACAATTGTGTAGAGGTACCAGCTACACATATTTATATTTTAAATATTAAAACAAATAAAGTTAAATCACATTCTTGGAGCAGTAACAAAATAGATGAGGACTTAATTGATGATGTGTATGATTCCTTTCAAAAGCAACAAAACATTCCTGATGAAGATTTCACCATCGACTCTTTTATTGAACCAGACATAATTGATGAGGTAGGTAACTAGTTAATTACTAAAGGGAGACTGAAGTAAAATTTTTAGAAATGCTCTTATGCTGATGTTTTATGATTTATTCAATTTTATTTTCATTTTCTAGGACAATGTAATAGACTTCATAAAATCAACAGCTAAAAATGAAGATAATCGATTAAAAATAATGAATGAACTCCTAGCTCATCCAACTATTAAAACAACTGTTCAAAAACTTACAGAACTTCTGGAAAAAAGTGTAGAAATCAGACTAAGGAGACAACCCAACAAATGTAAGGAATGTCTTCTGCAAAGTGATCCTTGTACTCATGCCACTATAGGCATCCTATTTTCAGGAGGCTTAGATTGCACTATATTGGCATTTCTGGCTGATAGATATGTATCTAAAGACCAAAGTATTGATTTGATAAATGTAGCCTTTAAAAAGGATGAAAGGGGCTCATATGATGTGCCAGACAGATTAACTGGAAAGCAATCTTTTGAAGAATTAAAGTCTTTATGTCCATCAAGGTAAGGTTCGTATATCCTGTTGTATTTTTCAAATGTGCAAGTACAGAACATAATATGTTGCCATCCAAAGAGATGTTTATACATTTTGATTATTCCTAAGTTTTATATTTGTTCTAAAAATATGCATTAATTATACGTGTTAAAAATCCGGTCAATATTTAAGGTTTAAATTGTTAATTAAACCCTGCCTGGTCTTTACTTTCTTGAATTGCACATATGGATAAATTTATAAAAACCGAAAAAAGTGAAATGAAGACTAACTATTTTGAAATATAATATTCTTTTCTAAAAACTGACTCTTATTACATTGTAGGGAATGGAATTTTAGAGAAGTAAATGTTCCTCATGAAGAGCTAAAGGAGTTTCAAATTAAAACAATTGCAGATCTGGTATATCCAAGAAAAACTATTTTGGATGAAAGTTTAGGTTCAGCTTTATGGTTTGCATCACGCGGGAAAGATAACACCACTGTATCATCTTGCAGGGTAAACTATTTAGGCTCTGCTTTGTTACCTTTTAAAATACAGCTATTATAAATATGTAAGTATGCATGTTTCAGTTTTTTTTGCAGGTGTTATTGTTAGGTTCCGGTGCTGACGAACTATTCGGTGGCTATAAAAGGCATTACAATGCATTCAAGCGTCATTCCTGGTCAGGCCTAAGTAAGGAACTGAGGCTGGATTGGAAGAGGATATCGTTCAGGAACCTCGCGCGTGACAACAGGGTGATATGTGATCACGGCAGGCAGCCTCGAATGCCCTATCTAGATGAGGATTTCACAGACCATGTTCTGGGATTGAAACCATGGCTAAAGTAAGAATGCATCCTTTCAGTACGCATGATTATGTTATGACGCTTACCAATATAGGCGATATTAGCGTAATATGATAGAGCCACACCAAACCATGGGTAATAAAGAATGCATTACAAGCATAATCACATGTAGGTAATCACGCTGAAATTCCACCGCGTAATTTCGACTTGATGTGTCTGTACCCTAAACTGTACCTACTATTACTGTCATAACTTCATAACCATTTTCAGATGCTTCCCCAGTGAAGAACTGGGTCCCGGCGTTGGGGACAAGCTGATGCTGAGGCTGCTTGCCTACAACATAGGTTTAAGAGATGTTGTGACATTCCCTAAACGAGCACTGCAGTTTGGATCAAGAATAGCAAACAAAAAAGAAAAGGGCAGCGATTTGTCCAAAACTTTTTTAAACTTTTAATAATTGTGTGGTTCTCTAAAGTATTTGGTAGTTTGAACTATGTACTTGTCCTATACAAGCTTAGGATTCTATATACCATACAAAATAAAATAAAAACATCTCTAAAAATATTGTGCTATTTCGCAGCGGTGGCACTTGTACGTACAGGTATTTTAGGGTGACCAATAGGATTATTCTTAAGATTTTATACTCCATTCACTCTTATGTGAAACTTCCTTCCTTCCTGAAACTTAAACATAAAACTTGTTGAGCTCAAATCTAGCTGGTCAAATTTGCACAAAACTAATTAAATTACAAACTGATAAATAGAAACGTGAGAGGAACGAGGACAACTGAAACTACTGCTTTCTGTTAGCACACTGCCGTATATTAGTAAAATGAAATAGTATGGCATGTTTACACACACATCTACAACTCAAACTAGCAAAAACTCTTGTATTTTTTTTTATAAAAAGTGCAATCTATATAAAAGCAAAATCAGGGGAAAGTCTGCAATGAAATGCAGAATAAAACTATGCTATAGATACATCACTATCAGCCTTATCCTTTGATTTCGGCATGTTCTCTATGACTATGCATTTTATTATGTTTTTTCAGGCCATTGTGTGACCTGTAACTCTTATTACATTGACTGCATGTATAGGGTTTCACTCCTGTGTGAGTGCGCAAGTGGCTGTGAACGTCGCTAGAGCGCTTGAACCGGCGATCACATCTTGGACAGGCATAGTTCTTATCATCACTGTGAATTTTCAAATGTCTGATTAGATCTTGACGTTTTGTGAATGCTTTCCCACAAATTTCACATATGTATGGTTTTATGCCTAGGTGTGATCTCATATGAACCATCTTATGTTCAGCTCTAGTAAACGACTTTGAACAAAGCTTACAGGAATACTGTCTGATCCCAGAGTGTGTAGCAATGTGCTTTGCCAATGCTGCTCTATTTTTGACTATGAGACCACATATTTCACATTGGTATTGTATTGGTTCTTTGTAATCTTCTTTTTTAGGTATTGGAGATTCATTTATTTCTAACTTTTTTGTATCTGATGGATCTGTATCATTTCTCTGCCCTGATGTAGATTTGCTTTCCTCTACTGCCACTGGACTTTTATAATTAAATAAATTTATATAAAATGAGTCTGTATCACCAGACAGCCAACCATCAAAAGTGTTCTTCAATTCATCATGGTTGTTAAATAAATCAGCTTTTAATTTTACGCCCATCTCAATATTGTCAAAATCTGAATCACTAAATGGTAGTTTATTTGGTGTACACAAGTACTTCATTGATCTTAGTTTCGTATCAACATATAAACACTTTTGCTTAAAAGTATAGAAGTTTCGGACATTCTCTTCGCACATCATACAAATAACATTAGGCAAGCTATCTTCAACAGTCATCTGAAAGGGAGAAAAGCTAGTAGTTATTATTTATTGAACACCAATAATTAGATGTCACAGTATTCTTTTAAATTTTGGAAAATAAATTAAGACTAGTTTAACCATTGTATTGTGACTTGTGAACCATAGGACCATAGAACCGTCATAATAATATACACAAATAAAGCAAACAAATACACTAGTTGTCTTGGCACCCAGTACGATTTTGTCGCTTTCAGGGTCGAGACACTACCTCCGAGGGGCCCGGGCGCGCATGGGCTCTTCAGGGAGCTCAGCAAGCGTCTCAGGGAGGCCACGGGTGACCCTCGCGCAGGCTGCTACCTCGCACAAAGGCTAAGCATAGCCATTCAGCGTGGAAATGCAGCTTGCGTGATGGGCACCCTGCCGCGGGGACCAGATTTTTTAAATTTACTTTAAGTAATTTTAGCCTAGTTTTAGTTTTTATCTAGTTTTTGTAGTGTTAGTTGGTACTGTTTTATTTTAATAATTATACATATAAATTTTTACCGATGATAATAAAAAAATCTTGGAATATATACTTACCACTTAATACGTCACGTTATTAAGACAAAAAATTATGGAGGGTCACAATACGTCTGGTACAGCTAAACAATTTAAAATTGCAGTGTTGTTAACCATACGACCCACTAGTTTTGTTAGGAAATTTCCTTAAAATGTAAGGAAATCAGAACCAGGATCTTTGGTGTCGTTTCCCAACAACAGTGAACTAGAGCAACCGGTCTTTGTCTTACCTTCATATCAATGCAAAATGTGACTTTTTGGTCAAGGGTTGTATCACCATCAATTTTAAATAAATCCGTAAGTGACTCTGTGCTCATACAAAGCCTGCAGGGCATTCCAGTTCCCGACATGCTCAGTGATTTCATTCTTTTTCTTTATGACTTACTGATATATTCCATTGTAATTTTAAGAAAATCGTAGATACGTACAAGACAAAGAGCGGCAAAACGCCGGATCGACAAATTCTAACATAATAAATACCTAAATAAACAAATCAGATAGGTAGTGTTGCCAAGTCATAAAAACGTAGTGATTATATACTCTCTGAGGGCTTAGCACACTAATTTTTATCGCGCACATAAAGCACTCGTCCCTTTCGCACCCACATATTAGTTAAAAAGTGACAGATGCTTTATGTGCGCGATAAAAACTAGAGTGCTAGGAACTCTGGTCATAAATTAAAAAATTGCTAGATGTGCGCATGGCGTTTAAACGAAATTTGCAATTACTACCGAAAATACTGTATTTAGACCAACATCGTAGAAACTAAACATGACATATTTGATGAGGATGTCCAAAAAAACTAAAATCAGAACTAAAAACCAATATATATTTTTCGGTTCCCCTTGTTTACGCATATATTTTTATGTCATAATTCTATCTTGCATAATCAGCATAAGCATAATTGTATATGCGCAGAAAATAATCTCGCATAATTATATTTCGCATATTTCTGTCACGCATATCCAACTTAACCCGAATGTTTTTTACGCATAATTTGCGAAGTCCGAATAGTGTTTAGGCAGAAAATGACTTACGCATACATTAGTTACGCCGAAAGTTACTTTCGCATAATTTAGTTTCGCCGGCATGGATTATAAAACAAATAATACATGATTACAAACTTATAATTTTTTATTTAAACTAACCTAATCCAATATTTTTTTATAGAAACTAGTAACTAGAGATTAGTTTGGTGTAAGGGACACAAGTTAACCCTAGCCTAACCTACCAATAATACAATTGTTGTTATTGTTTAGTTTCTATTCCGAGCCCCCCTTGTGGCGCGTAACACCCCCCCCCCTTCCCCCCTTTTTGTATGTTATGCAACTAGATTCGGACAAGATTTCGGGCTATCAAAATTCTGCAAAATTACATATATGCAAAATAAAATTAGGCCATATCAATATTATGCTAATATAATATTCGGGAAAACAACTATTCGGCTAATAACGAATAATGCCGAATAAAATTTCGGCATGTTTAAGATTCGGCGAAAATAAAATATGCGAAACTTGTTATGCCTAATAAGTTTCGGACATTAAAAATTATGCCAAATAGATGGCACCCATACTTTTCACTAATTTTGACCCTTAATAAAATAAAAATGAATAATCAAAATGATTTGATTTTTTCTGTAATATGCTTTTGTTTACATTTACTTTCATAATATATCATTTAAACCTCATTTTGATTTTCATGCATCTTCCCCAAGCTACCACTGATATTATACAGTTATATTGTAGGTCAGTACCTAGCCTAAGGCAAGCCACTGACCTACAATATAACTGTGGAATATCACTGGTTGCACAGTTCTATGGATCGTCAGTAGTCGATATTGACCGTCAATATCATCTACGGACGATCAATATTATTGTGCTACCAGTGATATTGCACAGTTATATTGAAGGTCAGTGGCTAGCCGGGCTAGCCTAACGATGTCAAATTTGACCACAGATATCTGTGAATTTGACACATGCGAAATTTGCATAATTTCGTTCCGTTTTACTAAAGCGTGCTTAAAGACCAGTACCTATTAGGCTAGCCTAACCTACAATATAACTGTGCAATATCACTGGTTGCACAATTATATTGATCGTCAGTAGTCGATATTGACTGTCAATATCATCTACTGACGATGAATATAATTGTGCAACCAGTGATATTGCACAGTTATATTGTAGGATTCAATTTTGAACGGTTGTGAGCATCGTGGGCATTGGAGATTGTTAGCGCATTTCGGAACATAGCGTTTGTAATTAAGAGAATACAAATTTACAACCGTCTGATCGTGAGTAGGGTGCTTTACGGGCAAAACTTTCAATTTGGCATTTCATTCGTTTATTTGTAAGTAATCTGTTTTTATAGCAAAAATGGCTGCCAACCGTCGAAAGCAAGACGACAAGAATTTAGAAATTTTACGTGAACTTATATCTATAAACGGAAATAAATACTGTTTAGATTGCAACCAAAGAGGACCTACATACGTTAATTCTACAATCGGCTCATTCGTTTGTTCGAAATGTTCGGGAATGCTGTGAGTATTATTTCGTACGTTATTATTGTTTCTTATGTGCTAGATATAAGATGACTAACTAATTTCTGGAACCGTACGATTTTCTTGCAGACGTGGCCTTACGCCGCCTCACCGTGTAAAATCGATCTCAATGGCCACATTTACCCCGGAAGAGATAGAGTTTATAAAAGTAAGAGGAAACGATTACTGTCGCCGCGTTTGGCTTGGTCTGTACGAGGGTGAAAGTGTGAACTTTACTGATGAACAAAGTGTCAGAGATTTTATGTCAGATAAGTACGAGAAAAAACGGTACTATCTAGAATCTCCTCTGAACAATCAAGTCACAAACGGAAGCTTATCATCAAAGTCTAAATCTAAACCTAAAACCGGAAGTGCTACAACGAATTCGGCGCAGCTGATATCAATAGGAACGCCGTTGTCGAAACCAACGGTGAACAATAACACACTTATCAATGCCCCGCAAGTAGGAAGTAGCTATTCGGCATCCGGCCATGACAGCACCAGCATGAAGATAGCCCGGCCTGTGCACGGAGTGCCGCAGCCGTCGCCGGCAGCACCGGCCGTCTCCATTGCAGTTCCAGTACCTGAGTAAGATAGTGCTCTTCTGCCCTCTTGATATTTTTGTTACAAGCTATAAAAACAATGTTTTCATTTCAGTTTTCCTGTTGATTTTACAACTGCTGATATCTATAACAGTAGCCAGTTTAATAACAATATAAACAACAATTTTGTGCCCCAATCATCAACAAACACTCCTGCATTCGCTGCATTCACCCCTCCATCATCTACAGCAAGTAAGTACATCTGAGTCTTGGGGGTTATTTACACTATGATTAGTCATTAGTGGGAGTATATATTCAAAGTAGGCACTCACACTGATTACTAAAGAAAGTATTCAAACCTGTGGTGGTACCCACATAGTATGTGATTTGTGTAGTGTAGTTAGGTAAATGATGAGCTTGTAGATTAACATGTAGATTAGGAGATTGTCTTAGGATACAAAGGGCAAACTGAAATGATCGGGAATAAGAAAAACCACTTGCAGGGTATAGCTAAATTGTATTTTATTGTTTTTCGAAGTATTCTCCATTCAATTGAATGCTGTTTTCCATTTGTGCAAACCAATTATTAAAACAGTAATTCCAGTCTGCAGTTGATGTTGACAAAATGGCTGATTGTATGCTTCCAGGTCTTCAAACCGTTGACCGCGTAATAAATCTTTCTTTCTAGGGATTGTGAAGAAATTGTTCAGGCTCAGGTCAGGATTGTACGGAGAATGGCTCAACAACTCAACATTTTCCTGCTTCAAAAAATAATTTTTCTTCCGAGCCATTTGGGAGCTCGTATTATCGTGATGTAAGATGATGCGATGTTTCGGATATTTTTTTGGAGTTTGGTTAGGATTTCTATCAAACAAACCGTGACATACCAATCAGCGGTAACACATTCCTGTAAAGGTGGCAACATGCTCCTTTTTCAAGACAAACGTAGCAACCATTTTCTTTGACTAGCTGTGGGACCGAAGCACTTGTTTCAAACAAACACACTGCCAGCTGATGTTGTCTTTCTGGTTCATATGAATAAATCCATGATTCCGTCACCTGAGACAATATTATAAACTGCATTTGATTTCCCTCCATTGAAGCATTGCAGAGTATCCTGGTACCAATTGACATGAGCCACCTTTTGCTCTTTGGAAAGGGAACCCAGCGGGAAACTAGCTTTCATACATGCAGCTCATTATGCAATATCGACTGAATTGCAGTCATTCCAACTGTCAGTGTCAACTTTTAACCAACATGGTTTATTTTTATTTTTGTGAACGTCATTAAAATTCCAGGAGGTCAGTATTATTGTAACTCTATCTGAAATATTCTGTTCCCAGTCATTTCAGTGTGCCCCTCATAGCTAGTTTAATAAAGATAAGCGACAAGCGGTGTTAGTATATATAGCTCTAATGTTTAGATTAAGATATTGCAGTTGTAGTAATATACTGAGATTCATATATTGTATATGTACAATTTTGATCTAATAAGCTACTACCAGTTGAACTATTCATTAAAGTTCTTGAATTTTAAAATTACAGGTGATCGCTATGCAGCCTTAGCAGATTTGGATCATGCATTAAGACAGCAGAACTTGAAGACATTAGGTATGCACAATTGGGATGTTACCTGGGTAATAAATAATTATTCTAATTAGTCCGTCAGTTAGATTATCAATAAAGACATATTTTTTGCTTTATCAAATAAATCGAAATTAACAAAGATAACGCGCATCAAAGTTCGGGAGTGAGGGGAGTGAGGGCTCATGACGTCACTTAATGGTAAAAAGTGTGCAAAGTCGTGACGTCACGCTGAACTTCAACGCACTATATTTTCGTCATTTTTTGTTTAATCGACGAAAGAAAAAATATGTGTTCAATGTCTTTTTATAATGTAAATAACGGACTAATTAGAATTTTTCAGGAAACGCCTATTGCAGTCCTTCAGCCTTCTTATTCTAAAGGATAAATTGAAAACTTTGTAAAACAGAGTGTTTTTGCAGAGGATGGTAACAACCTGGTTAGCAAGAATCCATTCCAAAGTGCAGCAACTCATGATGTGTTTGGAAACAAAAACCCTTTCTCTAATGGAGGCTGGAGTTCCAATTCTGCGCAAGTTCCTGTTAACCCATTTATGGTGAGAGCAACCAAAACACATTTTGAATTATAATTGTGAATATATAAGCAGAGAACTTTTATTCCAACACACTGTTTGGTAAAAAATAAGCTGTGTGCCATTCAAACAAAAAACATGATAGAATTTATCTGGTGAACCAAAAATGATGTATAGCTGGCGCATTAGTTGAACTAAAATGGCGGCCGTCCGCGCAGGTACAAGTATGGAAAAAAACCGTTGCAACTCATACAGCACCTCGATTGAGACCCGAAAATGTGTTCTGCGCATTGAAGGTCAAAGTTCAACTTACGTGCCGCGCATTATATCTCTAATAAGTTCTTTGAATTAGCAATAGATTAATTTATAAAAGTATAAAAAGACTTACCTAAGCATGGTTTAGCATGGTATGGTTCTCTGCTTATCAACAGAGGAAATAATAGTATATCGTGCAACACTTCATAGAACTTCTTATCAAATAAATTAACTGTATATTTTTGTGTAAATTTGAATGATTCACCATCATTGTCTGTAAGCATTTGTGAATCATAATTCAATGGTTTCAGACGTGGTATCTCCATGTAGCAATATTTCGATTCACATTTTACCTCAATAGAAAAAAGCGAAATGCTTTCTAGTCCCGGTTTACATTTAAGCTATTAAGTACTTAAATGTGAACGGAGAGTCAAAAATTTAAAAATCCCACTTTTTTTTGTTTTCATTTTCGGAATAAAAGTATTATTATTATTAATAATAAGTATATATAATAATAATAATTAGAATACATCCTTTTATTCCGAAAATTAAATTGATCTCGAAGCACATTGTGCCTTTTGGAATAGACCTCCTCCAGCTCTTTCCCCTGTTCCCTATCCCGAGCCACTCATGTCTGGTTAGGTCCAGCGGTGAGGTTAGGCTGGGTATTCTCTGTCAGTCAGTCACGGTACTATGTTATAGGTATATAATATCAAAATGTTTGTTCATCTCCTATGCATTCCTGTACCATTCATCCATTATGATGAAACATGATGAGTTGTTGTGCACCCGGGAAACCATTGCAACGCAGCCTGGCATAGCTAGTTTATTATCTTATGCCAGGGGTTCCCAATCTTCTGCAGTCCACGGCGCACTTACAGGTTTTGTATTTTGTCTCAGCGCCCTAGCTACCTAACTAGTCAAAATATTATTTTGTACCCGCGAATACTTATGGTAAGTTTCCAGATAATAATAGTAAAGAGGAGCGTCGCAAGGCGCCCCTCTTTACTTTCCACGGCGCACCAGGGCCCTGCGGTGCACAGGTTGGTAACCCCTGATGTATGCAAAACAAACATGCTTTCGCATTTATAATATAGGCAGTGATTTTCGTACATAAAAGTCTATATATATCGTTTTAAGACTAGAACAATGTGCTATTATTTTGCTTTACATCGATCTTTTTTTTCAGCCGTCGTCAACCTCTGGGGCCTATGTGAATTCCAAGAATCCGTTCCTTTGATGTGTTCGCTTTTGAAGGTAGAGCACAAAAAATGCAAGTGATGTCTGCAAAAATTAATTTAAATAAACATGCACAAAATGAGCTACAAATAATATATTATAATGTATACATTTGTGAATAGTAAGTATACTTATTATATCTACATTGTTCTTGGTGATACTTTATTGGCATTACAACTATTTATTAATGTCTTAGTATAACATTATAATAATGTTTACAACGCAAGTGCCTCCTTTTGCCTTAAAAATATGAATTTGTCATTAATTAAAACTTAGGCAATAGGGATGTTTCCTGGGTAAAAAAATAATAGTTCTAATTAGTACGTCAGTTAGATTATCAAAAAGTATTGAACATGTATTTTTTGCTTTAACAAATCTATAAAAATTTATAAAGATAACGCGCATCAAAGTTCGGAAGTGGGGGCTACTAATGAAGTCACTTAATGGTAAAAAGTGTGCAAAGTCAGTCGTGACGTCACGCGGAACTTCAACGCACCATATATTCGTCATTTTTTGTTTAATTGACAAAAGAACAAAATATTGTGTTTAATTTTTTTATAATTTAAATGACTGACTAACTAATTAGTATTTTTCAGGAAACTAGCCTATTGATGGTACAATGATTGAAGTATTAAATTGCATCAGGATTCGTTCAAAACTGAATGAAATGTGAGAATGTGTGGGCAATGTCATTGTTCTTTTTTGATTTTGTATTTACAAAATGTAAAGCATAATTTACCCCGACACTACTTTCATGCAACTCGATGTTCAATGATCGCTATAACCCTATTCATCTAGGTTAAGTAAATGTAACCAAAGTAAGCTACGTGACTCAGCTAACCAGCCAACAAGAAGAGATGGCTGGATTAGCAGAGTAATGTATGTAAGTATGTATATTTTGTTTACATTTAGTGAATTACCTAGACGGAAATGGTTTCGGGTCAAAAATTGTTTGGGAATATTCTATCTTGGCTCGGAAATTCAGTCGCATGAATGTAGTTTCGTAATGTAACTTGTCTTTAAGTTGTCATATTTGAATTGACTGGATTGAGTCTGATCACTAAGTATTTCTATTCAAATACTGGCGAAAACAAATTGATATCTTGTAAGCGCCACTAGTTACAACTAGGGCTCCCGGTCGCGTCCCGTAGTACACGGACACGCGTTTCAGGTCCGCTCTGCACGGGTACCGAAATATACTGGTGTTTGCGTGAACGCTTGTATTAGGAGCTCTAGTTCAAACAACTTTTGTGCTTATAAATCTGTGGTAGTCCAGGACATTTTCAGTACAGCTTTATTTGTTAAGAAAGAAAGTATTTATAAATCTGTAAACCACTGAGAAATCAATTACATTAGGACTCGCTCAATCAGTGCTCTTGAAATAATAATATTCATCTACACTAGATAGGTATTTAGATTAGTGAGTCAGCGGGCAGCCTACTGTAGGCTGGGATGAAGTCATCGCGTTGAGTGGCCTTATTGGATAGTCACGATGAGGACGGAGGGAGCCAAGTATCAAAACAAACAAAACGTAATTGTTAACTGTGAACAAAACTACTGTTTTACTGCAAATTTTTGCTGTGATTAGTCAATACTTCTCGGTATTTGTCAATACGCCGATTATAAATTAGAATCCTAATTAAGTATACAGAGCTTGTCGATAATTATTTAGCTATTGAACTGTTTTTCACGCAACGCACGTACCGTTGGTTGTGTAATGTTTTTTCTTTTGCATAGAATTTTACATCTAATTTGAAGTGTTAGAGGCTTAATATTGTTAATTTTGATCAAAATGTACTGTCCTTTTTTATTCCCTGATTCACGTGTGTAGTTGTCGTATCCTTTTTATTATGAAATGCTGAATTTGATGGTTATGACATTTTAACTTGTTATTTTTAATTTTCGTAATGTCCAGTCACTATTTTACTGTCTGTTAATAATATTAACCCATGACAACATAGAATATTTTTTTTATTATATATTTGGCTTATTTTTAAGATTTAATTAATCTAACAATAATCATAATTATCCACTTCAATGGTGATATTAGAAAGAAGGGTAATTTTGTTGCTGAGGATTTGCACATTTGTTAGAGCTTTTAAATTATGTGCTTGCTCTGGTCTGTGATTTACATCAATATTTTTTCAAGCGATCAATAACGAACAATATTTTCTTATCAATGCACAACTATTTATTAATTAGTAATTAAATTAATGTATTGTTTTTTATTTAAGCACCAAGATCTGTTATATTGTATTAATGGTGTAAAAATAAACACGTTTTTTTTAACGAACTATTTTATTTTATTTTATAATGATCAAGATAACTTGGATTATTTATAAAATGTGAGTATCATCATCATAGAGCATAATTATAATTCGTTCGGGTGAAATTTAATAATTAAATTCAGGATGTCTGATCTGGCTCGTCTGGTTGTGGGTCGCTCGTCGATTAGTTGTCGTGTCTTGTCTTTTCGTCTACCTGTTAGTCATTTCTAATGTCGATGAGGTCCAAAAATATGTCGTCTGGCAGTTTTATGTCCCGTCAGTCGGTTGGCAAGGAGGCTGGGCGCCCTTCAACCCGATTTTTTACTTGACACAATTAATTTCAGGTTTTTGTGTGGGTTTTTTGTAAATAAATACTACAAATTTCAGCTCGATACTTTTAATTGATCCTAAAAAAAGTATGGAGAGATTTAAGTGTTTACTTAAAAAATATATGAATTTCTAATAAAAGCGTTTACCTTACCCATTATCATTATCTGGTTGATTAGTACTTGGTACAGGTATGTTATTCTCATTTACGTTCAACAATCATAAATTGACCTGCAGTAGGCATTAGCGGAGTTAGCTACCTCCGTGGCCGGCTGCGTCGAACTACGACCGAGGTCGAAGACACGCACCAACATGTAGTTTATACGCACTATCTGTCACTGTTTAACTAATATGCAGATGCGAAATGGACAAATGCTTACGTGCGCTATAAAAATTAGTGTGCTACAGGAGCTGGTATATTTGTTGGTGAAATGCAGCTGCCATTTATCATATATTTTATTTGTGAAATAAAATACAAAATGGATAAAAATTACAGCTTGCTATTCTGTACTTACCCTACCGTTTGAAATGCAGTTTAGCCCACTGATAAATGGAGAAGAGGGCAGATACATTATCGAAGTCTTTTATAATCGATAACTACATGTTATCAGACTATCCCATAATACAAAACTCGACCTGCCGTTGCATACTCCATACCGAAGATAGTTTTGTAATTCTTAACCTTTTGGCCGCCAAGCATGTCTAAGAAGTAACACGAATTTCAACTTTAAGTCAAGGTAATGAAGGACTTTTTTACCCTGTATACGCTGTCACGCATAGTCGACAATGGCGTCCAAAAGGTACATGTTCACTTTTAACCTTTTGGCCGCCGCGCCGTTGTCGACTACGCGTGACAGGCTATACAGCGTAAAAAAGACCTTTATTGCCTTGACTTAAAGTTGAAATTCGTGTTACTTCTCAGACATGACAAAGGTTAAGTTGATTTACACAACACAGGATATCATATTTCCTCCATGAATATAATAATGCCCTGTTGCATCTTACCTTAGGGGAATGTTAAGAAATGCCTTCAAATTTACAAAGTGAAGTCGATATTAGCATAGAATCAGTTTTTCCCTTACACACTTTAATACATCAAGGCATTCCTTTTTACGAGTGGTTCCATTTTTTATTATTGTTATTTAAAAATAGTATTAACACCAAGCTTCAACTGGAACTGGTTTTTAAACCTTTTACACCCCAATGGGTACCATTTTAGGGGAAGGTTAGTTTTTTCTCGTAAGAATGTTTCACGTTGATAAACTTAACACATTCATGGCCGAATTCAAAAAGGTCACTCAAATTTATATTTAAAGTAACGTTTCAGTGACGTTTCTGTATAGCTTGACAACTAGACATTTAATTATTTAATATTTAATCAAATACTTAAGCGGCGTTTCTGAATTCGGCCTTTAGTGCCAAAAACCCGATATCGCGTTTTCTATTACTTTGTCGGACACGCTGGTCGGGTTCTTGGTATAGCAATTTTGTATGGAGGAAAGAATTAAGGATTCAGTTTTTCCCATACATAGTTTATTACCCTAAGGTGTCCGTTTTTTCTCGAACTTTAATTGTGTGTTTTGTGGAATATTTATACCACGTATCAAGTTGGTACACTTAAGAAATAACGATTTTCCATACAACATTTCAAATCGCTTTTCATCCCCTTAAGGGTTGAGGGGTTCGCAGTGGCGTTATATTGCCTGTCTTTAACTGAGCCCGACAAATTGGTTTTGCATTACTTCTGCCAAGTCATCCTGTATATAGATAGATAGATAGAAGATGGTCTTTGTACATTTAAAACTGTCTAGCATTAGTTGGTCACATTTTATATTTACTATTTCTTCTTGTGAACATGGGCGTGGAAAAGTTATCTGGCGTTACATTAGGACTAGGAAGTGGAGTCTTATCTTGCGTTGTAGACACAGTGGAAGCATTTTTAATAGCATCTGGCAAATCTTCGTGAGAGCACTGCGGTTGCGACGAGGAAGCCGCGAGCCTCTTTTCCGAAATCGTTTTAAGTAAGTTTTTACCAGCTTCTTTAGTCTGAAAAAAGAAAGAAGAAGCTGTTGTGAGTATGGATAATGTAGCGGGTAAAAGATAAAGAAGTCCGTCATTTAAATTGTTATAAAATATTGAACACATATTTTTTCTTTTGTCAATTAAACAAAAAATGATGCGTTGAAGTTCCGCGGGACGTCACAACTTTGCACACTTTTTACCATTAAGTGACGTCATTAGCCCCCACTCCCGAACTTTGATGCGCGTTTTCTACGACAATTTTAATTGATTTGATAAAGTAAAAAATACGTACTCGATATTTTTTGATAATCTAACTGACACGGACTAATAACATTTTTTTTTTACTTAAGACACTTCCCTATTGGGGCCAATTCGAAAACTTATTACCTAATATAAAACTGTCTAAATTTGAAATAAGAAATGTCAAACTCGATTTTTGGCATCTTCGTGCAATACAAAATCGAGTTTGACGCTTCTTATTTTAAGTTTAGGGAACTTTAAATTTAGACGACACTGGGTCCGATTCGAAACGGTGTCTTCTTAATTTAAAATTTCCTAAACTTAAAATAAGAAACGTCACACTCGATTTTCTACAGCACAAAGCTGTCAAAAACAAGTTTAAAGATTCGTAATTTAAATTTAGCGAACACAATTTCGAATCGGCCCCACTGATTCGAATTGGAGCCAGTGTCCGAATGAAGCAGTGTTACCGTGTCGTGCTCGAGGCACTTGTAGGCGTAGTGCGAGGCGTGGTCGAGCAGCGAGAAGCGCAGGTAGTACTGCGCCAGGTAGCGCAGCGCGGCCGGCAGCTCCTTGCTGCCCGCGTTGCCGGCGTCCTGGCTGGCCGCCGTGTACGCCGCCGCCGCGCTGTTCGGCATGTTCGACTTTTCGTACAACCTGCAAACACAGTCGAGGATACCCACACTGAAATTGGGAACGAATTTTCTGAAAGATAGGTAAATTCATTGAAATAAACAGCAAGGACGTGCTCAAAGCAATTCTCGCGATGCTTGCTTTTGAGGTGTCATATCGCGCATATGACACCATCGCACGTTCAGTCGCACGGCAACCACGGTCATGGACACCCGTAAGTGACACTGTATCTAGTACAATTCCACAACCTGAGACCGCAGCGCCGGAGCCACCGCCGACAATGATACGAAAGCGTGTGAATCGAGAAGTATTAGACTTTAGTATGTATGTCGTATGAACTAAGACATCAGCTATAGGGTGCGTGGTTAAACCATGGCGCTGACGTTTGACAACCTTCTATGAGACTTGGTACACGAAATCGTACTGATAGGCATATCCTTCTTTTGAGATCTTTGGGTAAATCACTTTAACGAAATACTGCATACGCGCCTACGGCTATAGGGCTTCAGCACTTTTCTGTGGACTCAAGTGGTCCTTCAAATACGTATATATACCTACATACATCAAGATAAAGAGTGGAATAATAGTAACTTATAATATAGGTTTATACCAGAGATCATTAAGAGACAGATGGCCGAATTCAGAAACGCCACTTAATCATTTGATTAGCTATTAAGTAGTTAAATGTCCCTCAACTAGTTGTCAACCTATACAGAAACGTCACTTCAATTAAAGATCAATTTGAGTGGCGTTTCTAAATTCTGCCAAGAGATGCTTCACGAAAATACATCACATTATTTTCATATTGTTAAGTCGCCTTAAACGACACTGCAGATGATAGGGATCAGAGAAGAAAACCATCAACTTACTTGGCTAATTTAAATAGCGCCATGCCTTCAATATCACCTGTACTGTGAGCTTTATAATAGCATTTGAGTGCATTTGGTATTTTGTCCATTTTTTCGTAAGCTTCGCCTAGAGACACGAGCATTCTTGAATCGTCTGGCTTCAATTGCGCTGCCCTTGAATAGTAATAAATGCAGTAGCCGTTCAATCCCAATATTTCGTAAGCCTGGCCGAGGCCGTTCCACGCACGATAATCATTTCTATCCACATCTGAAACACAATATAGCCTAGTTTAGCATCAATTAACAAATTAAATGAACAATGCTTTCATAATATCTCAAGTAGGAGTTTGATTCACTTTTTCTTCATTGGGTCATTTTAGTTTGGTGCCGCTCTACCTTAAACTTTTGACCGCCCCAGTCGGCTGCAGCCGTCAGCGGATACAGGGTAAAAATGTCCTTTTTTACATTGACTTAAAGTTGAATTTCGTGTTACTTCTCAGACATGCTTGGCGGTCAAAAGGTTAAGGGCTGCCTTATGTAAAGTACACTATTAAGTTCTGGCCTCTATATTATCCTCAAAGATTATAGTTTATCATTATTTAAACTTTATTGCACAATATATAGACCAGTACAATAGGCGTACTTAATGCCTAATGGCATTCTCTACCAGTCAACCAAAAGGACATACAGAGATTTATAATAGGTGCATAAATTGGAAAAAGGTATATATTTCTTTACCTATGGCTTGTCTATAACACTGGATTGCAGCATTTGAGTTTTGCAGTTCAATGAACTCGTGTCCCATGAGGATCCATGCAGACAGATACTGCGGGTCCAGGGATAACGCTCTTTGAAAATAGATCACTGCTTTTTGGTGCTCGCTCCTCATGCTGTAGTAGTTACCTGAAAACATATTAAAAGATTAGTATGAATTAGAAAGACTACACTGAGTTTCACTAATGATGGGATTGGCTGACAAATCTTGAAATATTCCCTATTGGGGAGGTAACTTGAATTTGAATATACTTTTCTGTGTGCATAACGCCATCTGCTATACTGGTACAAAATTACAGCTTTGTAACTTTAATAATCTTTGAGAAAAAGTAGGTGTGACATACAGACGGACGGACAGATGGACATACAGAGATGGGGAAACTAGAACTAATTTAAAAAAATATATTTTCTGTGTGAATGAGGCCATTTGCTATACAAGTACAGCTTTGTCACTTTAATAATCTTCAAGAAAATGTAGGTGTAACACACAGACAGACAGACCGATGGACTTGCGGAGATGGTGAGACTATAACTAACTACAGGGGTCGTATTATAAGTTCTTAATTCCAGGCAGTTACCGCTGAACTCCCAGGAAAATTCGTATCATGAGCGCGCTAAAGCTGGCCTCTTTAGCAGCCTCAAAATAACAATTTTCCAGGCAGCTCAGTTTACGGCGGAAACTGCCTGGAATTAAGAGTTCATAATACGACCCCAGAACCCAAAAATGTCACCGTTAGCCATGTATCGGTAGTTAGCATAGTTACCGATGACGCAGCAGGTCTCAACGCGGTACTTGTCGATGTTGACGGCCCGCTGCGCGAGGTGCGCCAGCTCCATGCGCCGCTCCTTCAGGTACAGCAGGTGCGAGTACACGTCCCAGTTGTCCAGCCGGAACGGGTCCATCTGGCAAAGCCGGCCGAACAGCGCCAGTGACGCGTCAACGTCTGGGAAAATTCAGAAAAAGTACTTTAAAAAGAATAATTATTGATTATCTATTTATAAAATGTTCCTAATAAATAGGGTTGCCAACTATTAATGGGGCAAATATAGTATTTACCAGTCAGATTTAAATAAAATAGTACATTGAAAGAAAAACCTTTTAAAAAGAGTGTAAGGTATGATTAATTAAATATAATACACAAAATTCGTTTTAATAACATTCCGATTGTCCATCTTGTGGTCATCCGAGCTGCGAAAATGCTTATTGAACTGGCCATCTGAAAGCTCATATTTGTAAGGACTTTTTTAAGCACTGACCAAAATATAGTCTTTTTGTGTACTATATATTTCTTCAACATTATATAGTACACAGAAAAATATAGTACAATACTATATATTACGTGAAATCACACAATCTAGTTTCACCTTATATCATAGGTATCTTGTATGTAGAGGCATCATAAAGCCATTAAATATGGCATGTACATGACATGATAAATGATACTGAAGTCATTTCAAACAGACAAGATTGTCACAAATAAAAAATAAATAACAAAAATTTTAGGAGGAATTATATCCTCAAAAGTACAAGTAATCATACCTCTCCTGTCATGATGTGCAATAGCCATTTGAGCTATAACATAAGTACTCTTGTCAAACCCAGCAGCTGCCAGCACCATGTAGCCCTCCAAAGCCTGTTCTGACAGCTTCAGGTCTACAAATGCATGCGCTGCGAAGAAGTACATCATCCAATGCTTGGGTAGTTGTAGAGAGTCCAATGCATCATATTCATTAGCCAGACCAGCCAGTTCGACCCATGCGCACCACAGTATGGGCACCGCTGAAACCGCAGCCTGCAGTACGCTCACAGCCTGGTTTCTGAGATCTAACTTCTTTAAAACCACTCCTTGTAAATAAAGTAAGTATCCATCTAAATTGTTACTGTTTGCCTGAAAACAAGACAAACACCTATGATAATAGACAAGTTAAGTAATTATGTCTCATTTATGGTTAGCCAAGTTTTTCAGAAGAAAAGGCCAGCCCACAGACTGTATACCTATTTACAGGAACCATTATGGACTAGTTTTCACTTTGACTCCCCTACAATTAATTATTTATTCAAACTACAGACTTACAACTTTGTGTCTATTGAGCCATTCCCGATTACCTAGAATCCCAAATTACAAAAATTAACAAGCAGTTTTATGCCAAATGTAGGTAGGTATTTTAAGGATTTTATTTTACCAATATTAAAATTGTCTTTTAAAGCAAGTGAAGAACATTGTACATTCCGGTATATGACGCCAATTGTAAAAAGAGCGCTGACACCCGTATAAAGTGAATGACCATAAGCGCTCACTTTACAGTTGGCGAGGTATAGCAATGAATTAAAGAATTTCTGTAGAACTTGGTACTCATTCAGATCAAGTATTTTTTCAGCAAAGCTTAAACCTGCACACCTTTGTAGTTAACTAGGCCCATTTTTTACATTTAAGTGGAATTTTACTATTCTGTATAAATGCAATTGAATCAGATTTAGTAGCATCTCTAATATTTAATTACAGTATACATGCAATGACAGTTCTAAATTTATATATTATCATTAACATTTTTGAAATAAAAAAAGATAAATAAAATATCAGAAGCAGTGAATATGCATTTAAGAAACCAATTTTTACTACGACCCTTGTTAACCTAGCACTCAAGACCATGATTGTTGGTGACAGTGCCGGATTAGCCATCTAGCAAGAGTAGCAAATGCTACAGGCCCCGCGCACGCACGCTTGCATGAGCGTATTTCTTTTTTCGATTAAGATAGGAGCGTTTAAATATATAGTTTTTTAATTAAAATACAAGAGGCCAATGTTAAGATTTCGGTAACAAAATATACAAAAATAATTAAAAATTACTAAAGCAAACCAAGGGCTTCTTGACAGAATTTGCTACGGGCCCCGCGCTGGCTTAATCCGGCACTGGTTGGTGATGGCTACTCCATGAAATATTAGAAGTAGAAAAATCACTAACCTTAACAACAGGGATCAAATAAGAGGGAAAGTCTAACAGCTGAAGGTGTTTACACTAAAACCGTAAAGAACTAGAAACTACAAACCGCAAAACCAATACCTTAAAAAAGGAGAGTAGATCCAACAACACCTGGTTGGACTCGGTGTTCTCCGCGCCGGTATCAGTAGCGTTGTCCAGCCGCTTCTTCTCACTAGACATGTACTGCGAGTAGCGGTGCAGGAACACACACTTCTGGCTAGTGCAGCTCTCCAAAAAGTGAGCGGCTCTGTCGTATTCTTGACTATCAAAATAACTTTTCGCTAATAAGTAAGATTCTTTGTCTTCTGCTATAATTCCGTCGTCGTAGGTGCCGGCTAGCTCATCTATGCTAACTTTATGCTCTTTTAAAGCAAAGTTCAGTTCCGCAAGCCATTTGGTTGTCTGCATTAGACCTCGAGCTGTGCACTCTCGTATCCCTATTAGAATGTCTTTTCTGACCTGATCCAAGTCTATTGGGATTTCACCTTTTGTATTCATTGCTAAAGGCATTTATAGTGGTGGATGACACAATTAATTCAGCGAATAAATAAAATAATACACAGCTAGTTAAGCCGTTTATGTTCGTATTGTGATCTGTACCCCAATTCTCGGTGCATTCGAGATAATATCGATTGAGAGATTAAACGTCAGATTCATACAGTTGTGTCAAACGACTGTTTAATCTCGATTGTGAGATTATCTCGAATACACCGAGAAATGGGGTACTGGATCACAATTCTCGGTAATTTCGAGATAATGCCACACTCGAGATTAAACGTCAGTGCATACAGTTTTTATTTTGACACAACAATATGCACTGACGTTTTAATCTCACATGTCTGTCACATGTGTGACTTTATCGCGAATGCACCGAGAATTGGGGTCCGATATGATATTAGATCTGACTTCTGTCACTTGTCAATTTTCTTGAACACCGAGAGCGCGCTATTTCGTTCCGAATTGACCGTAAGCACGCTTACAGTGCGCTATTGGTGCTGTAAAGATGCTTAAGATGCGTCTTGGAACGTGGGGGAATGCATAAACTTTAGACGGTATAGGTTGGCAGGGCTTAAAAAATTGCCCCCACTGTTCTCCAGGCTAGTCAGCATTACTCTTATGATTATGAGTGCTGACGGCCATAAATTTTATAAGGCCCTCAGCGCTCTTTTTACATTTGGCTCGGTATAAAGGTAATAATAATCTATCTGTGAATACCACAGACATCTGTGAATACGTGGTGAATACATTATCAATTGTTTGAGACATTGTTAAAAGCGTGAGAAAGCAGTTTTTTTGACAGTGCAAACCTCTTTGACATATCGACGCGGAATTAAAAGTTGTAAATATAAATTTCATTTCATTCGTGTTTCATTCACAACATTTATGTTGATTTGGTTAATTCAGTCATTCTCTCTCATTCAATTCAATCAAGAACTGACGCTGGTCGATTCGCAGATTCGTTTTCGTTATTTGCGTTGTTGCATGCCTTTGTGATTGTATACGGAGTTGTTGATCTTGGTTCAGCAAGACTAGTCCGGAAGGTCTCAAGATAATAATGGCGGAAGCAAACGTAGAACCTTCGACGAATGATGTAGAAAACAACTACTCTACTCCTGCAAATGATCTCAAGAACATGCAGGAAGTAACTCATTATGTAAATTTCTTACTTTTTAAATAAGTAAATTTATCACATTTTACCTTACATTTAATACACAGGTGATTCGTATTAATCGCAATTCAATATTGTGTTAATGTTCTTTTTCATATTCAGGTTCAGACGCTGTTGCAAAATATGCAAGACAAGTTTCAAAGCATGTCGGACCAGATTATAAACAGAATAGATGAAATGGGTACACGAGTGGACGAGCTTGAGAAGAATATTACAGATATAATGACTCAGGCTGGAGTAGAGAGTGACAAGTAAATGCACCATGCACAATTCAGTGAACATCCTCACTGCACTTGCAAAGTAGTTTGTAATATTTAAGCTGACTGGCATAGTTGTTATACTGCAATTATTTCACCGTTTTTTCATGATAATATTAGAATTTGTGCATTGTTATATATATTTTCAAAATTGCCAATTTCATACTATCGGCAAAATGAGTGTAATTTCAAAAAATAGTACTGTCCAATCATAACTGAGTATGAGTGCTTTTTGGTTGTTTATCTGGGCTCATTAACATATTTTTTGACAATTTTATGATTTTGGATATCCAATATCCATATACTTAAATTTATTGATATAACTTTGACTTTTAACATTTTTTTGTGTGGTATAGGAATGACATAATCATTCCAGCTCATCCTAGTAATCGAAGCCTATTTCATTATAATTATCTAATAGTTCCTAAGCCAGCCATGCTCATTCTTTTTTTCTTGGGCCAAATATGTGCGACCACTTCTTCAGTTGGGCCACAACAATCGTAAGTTACAGTAACACTCACCATTTAAATATAAACATATATTTAACAAAAATTTACTGTGGCTAGGCTTCAGCCGCAAATAAATGATTGGCAGAATGCATGCAGACTGTGGGCAGACTCCACCTGCGGAGTATGGCTGTCCTAAGCAATTAACTGCAATTGCAGGCCATTACTGTTTAAATGGATAAAAGCTATGTTATTTTAAGAAGTTAATTTTTGTAATAATAGTTAAGCATTTATATCACATTATGTGTTAGATTTGGAGGTAACACTTTCATGAATAATCACAAAATGTGTTGATATAAATAATTTCTAAAATATATAATTTTTAGCCCTACTTTATAAATTAAACTTAGTTCAAAGATTTATTTGTATTATTTCGTTTGTAACGTTTCGTGAAGGAGGGTGCATAATGATTCAGCCGTGCCTACCACTGAAGGGTACAAGGTCGGCCAGGAGCGAGAAATCGATAAACATACACAAAGTCAGAAGACTAAAATATCGGGAAGTGCGTGACAGTACACGCGCGGTCACTGGTATTTGTAATGACATAGGTACCTAATTTCACCGTGATTCGTATTATAATGTTGGTATTTAGTTATAAATAGGTACTCTAACTTGGTCAACCTGTTTTTTAAACGGATAATCTCCCGATGGTTGTGTCAGTTTTGTTTTTTAGGGTCCGTATTTCACAGCCACTTTTTCTCTAAAGGGGCTCGTAAATGGGCTAGTTTTTCGGAAATATGTTGCTGCAATTCGGGCTATCGCCCAAAACATTACATACTTGTTACATCACTAATGGGAACAAAAAGTTTGAATGTAAACTTTTGGGTATAGCCCGGATTGCAGCAATAAATTGCCGAAAAACTATTCCGATTACGCAGCTGCTTACCTAATACCGGCCCGTCTCTCAAAGCATATTATTATTAGTCTGATAATATTAGTATTTTCTTCATTTTCTCTTTTAATTTACGAGAAAAACACTAATATTGTTTGACTAATGTGCTTTGAGAAATGGGCCCCTTCCTGGTCAAAGAGAATGAACTCGAAGGTTAATTAATTAAAGTAGATACAAAAAGAGCAAAAATTGTATCTACAGTTGGTTTTATCTACAGCAGTATTGGTTTTGTACAGTAACATTTGGCTTGTCACGCCTTTCACAGTTATTGATACAAGAGACAAAGGAAGCCATATGCTAATGCATATATACTTGGCGTCGCGTGAAAAAATATAAAAAAAAAACACTAAACTACTTAAAAAAACCCTTTGAATAGTAACTTCGTTACATTTTACCTAGAAGTATTAAGCATTATACTTGTTGAATTTTGATTGTTGATTGCTATTGATATTGTTTATTAAGGCATCTATCTATATATAAAAAATGAATTGCTGTTCGTTAGTCTCACTAAAACTCGAGAACGGCTGAACGGATTTATCTTATCTTAGTCTTGAAATGTTCGTGGAGGTCTAGGGAAGGTTTAAAAGTACATAGGTTACTTAAATTATTATTCTTCGCAGACGAAGTCGCGGGCACCAGCTTGTAAATTAAATAAATCGAAATCGGCGTTAAGTAGGTACCTAATTGAACACAGTACGAGGTGTACACCAGTACATCTAATACCTTTAAACGAGCAATTCTTGTATATATATAATCTGAATCTCGGAAACGGCTCCATTGATTTTCATGAAATTTAGTATGCAGGGGTTTCGGGAGCGATAAATCGATCTACCTAGGTTTAATTTTTAGGGTTCCGTACCCAAAGAGTAAAACGGCACCCTATTACTAAGACTTCGCTGTCTGTCTGTCCGTCTGTCACCAGGCTGTATCTCATGAACCGTTAGTTAGATAGTTGAAATTTTCACAGATGATGTATTTCTGTTGCCGCTATAACAACAAATACTAAAAAACAGGATAAAATAAACAAATATTTTATTATAGTCTGTGGTATCGCAGTGTCACAGGAACTAAAATAGAAGCCTTCACACAAAAGACCGCGCGGCTATGTGAAAGCTTCCATTTTAGTTCCAGCGGCCCTAACATGCATGCCACAAAGATAAATTAAACCCGTTTATCTCTATGACTATGACTATTTCTTTCGTCGGAACTAGTGTGACAGAGACGCACTTAGAGATACGATGGTCTATTTTATCTTTGTATCATGCATGTTAGGGCCGCAGTAACACTGCTTACGCGGGCCCGCTCTCGACCCGCTCCGCTTCCGACCCGTGTTTCGATGCGTCGAAGCCTTTATGTACTTGCCCCCGACTTCTATATATTTAATTTATCACTTAATAAACGATATATCTGAAGTTTGTAGGTAAATTAGCTAAGATAATATTGACCTTTATTTATTTTTATTTATTTACTCACAAAAGCCAGTAATTATTTATTACTTTTCAAAAGGATTGTAGGGTCTGTTGTTTTTTGTTTACATACTTTTTATTTACACTGGCTGGTGATTATCACGTCACTGGAAAGGCTTTAGTAGTAGGTAGGTACACTACAATACTAAAGCGCCTTTCCAGTGACGTATGTGGTTTAAGGACACCTTCCTACTCCACACATTCACTATATAAAGTAACAATAGCCTATTGTCAATTGCTATCCAAGGTGGTACGTTAATCGTTAAAGAGTTCTCTTGTTCTTCATCGTCGGTTCCACTTTACCACATGCATTTTCATAAGCATAAGTTGCTTAACAACCTTAACAAAGAAATCTAATTGCCACCCGTGACATACTTGTCTCTATCATTGAGGAGTACCGGTGGTCATCTGTGGTCTTCATCATCAATTCCACTTCACTAAATAATAGTTTTTGGAACGTAACTGCTTGGGTTATTAAAGAAAATATATAATTGTCTATAATATTTGAGTTCTATTGATTTCTCATGGATCTCATCATCAGACTGTACGCCGAGCGTGAAGTGCACGTATCATGCGTGAAATGTAAAATAACCAACTGTCTGCGATACCATCCTATCTGGAACCAGCCATAGTTAATGGTATTTTTTAAGGGCATTGGTATTTTATGGTAGGGCATTGTCCCACAATAGCCCGCCCCCTGGCTACGGCCCTGCTATAGAGAATAACACTTGACCCCTAGGTAGGTACTAGGTAAAAAGTTTTCTGAACCTACTTTTTCAAGTGAAACTCAGCATAGTACCGCATATTAGTTTTATTCTTAATATAATTATTACACTGATCATAATAAGTATGTACATTAGGTTTAAAATGAATATATATACTAAGGTTTTTAAGGTAGGTAAGGTTTTACCAATAAATTTAACAGACGATTAAATCTGATCTGACCAACCAACCGTTTACCAGTATATTGGCAATAAGTTATCAGAGTTGTTAAGCAATGTAATCCTCTATTAAATTGATTATGAAATCTTACAAGTGTTTTTCGATTGATCAACGCGATTCAGTTTCTTCTGAGGTGGTGGTCCCTTCTTCGGAACCTTCGGAATCCTAGAAATGAAAAAATTGCTTGTTTTTTGGATGTTGGTAACCAAAGGGAAAATATACTCGTTTTTTTTAAATAGTAAACATTCAATGTAATTTTAGACTTTGCATCCAAAGGTAGGTACATCTAATAGCCCCTTTACACGATGGCCCATCGTCGGCCATCGCATCCCGTATGCGTCCGTCGGCCGTCTTTGTAAAAGTTCTTACCGAAGTTTCCTCCTCTTGCTTGGAATTCATCAAAGCGGCGAGCGACGAAGCTCTCGGCAGGGTAGAGCTTCCGTGCTTTTCTGGAGTTCTTAGTTTTCTTGAGTTCTATAATGCACAAACGTTTCAGTGATGTAGAGAATTTCTCCCCATCGAATTCAACGCAGCGGCGGGCCTCTAATTAATCCGCGTCCAAGAAAAGCATAAGTGCATCATAGTACCTAACATTCCAAAGCAAAGATAGCAAAGTCAAGTTCCTTGAATAGTCTGCGCAGTGAAAGGTTAATCATTTGATTACGCGGCCCTAACATGCATGCCACAAAGATAAATTAGAACCGTTTATCTCTAAGTGCGTCTCTCTCACACTAGTGCCGACGAAAGAGATAGTCATAGAGACAAACGGTTCTAGTTTATCTTTGTGGCATGCATGTTAGGGCCGCTGGTTAGGTGGTTCTTACCGTGGGGTCATCGAGGTCGCGGGCGGGCGAAGGCTGCAACAGCGATGCTAGCGACGAGGAACGCGCCGAGACTCCGGCGCTGACCTGCTTCTCCGGTGACCGCAGCTTCCTTCTAAAGTTCTACAAACCAATACAAATTGAACCATGTTATTTTATTGCCGGAGACAGGTAGACAACCTACTGATGGACAGTGGTTACGGCTTCCAAAGGCAATTTGAAATACCAGCGGTCTTAGAAAGATTGACACAGAGATAACTGTACCCCGTCTTATCTTTATATCTCCCGCCGGCACTATTGTGAGAGAGACTCAGAGATAAGACGGTGTTAACTTATCCTCGTGTCAACCTCGTTAGGGCCGCAGGGAGCAATGATGAATCCAGGATCCAGCCTAGTATCGGCTATGGCAGGGGATCAATGGACAATAAATCATGACCATCCATATTTTGATACTCACTGCCAATGCGTTGCGGTCTCTAATATATTCCCCGCGGAGTTTCTAGCTGGTCCTTCTCAGTAGAGGCTTTTTCCGAACCGGTGGTAAATTAATTCCTTGACCTTCATAAAAGCCTAAATTCAATCAATTTTACATACACATTATTCGTTTAATCTCTGGGCTATGACTGGGACTAGTTTTGGTTTTGCACTGGGTTCATCTCATATATTTAGGTGTAGCTTAGTAAGCTGGGCAAACACCAAATCCTATAGACACTGGTTTTAATTTCACCAACTGTGTTTTAGTTTTGTTGTTGTGGTAGGCTCAGATGTGGTTCAGTTCGGATGTTTATAGGTATGTACAGCACCGGTCAAAACGTCTAAGAATAAGGAATTCATGTTATTAGGTGAAATAAGCCTGTTAGTTACATTCTAGTCTATTCTGTGGTGTAAATAAATGTTGTATTTACCGCAGGTTCCGCATCTTCCGTTAGACCTGTCAAAAGCTTCACGGAAAATAAAGTGTCATTAAAATTAATGAAGGCTACACAACCACAAAATTATGAAATTAGGTTCGTTTCTACACAGTACACAGAATATTTCAAGAGTTCTAACTGCATCGAAACTTAAAAACCCGAGCTAACTGCAGCAGGGCGTCATGCCGGTCTAAAATCAAAGTTACCTAAGGAATACAAAAGTTATCAAGTGCAAACAGTTTAAGCCCACACTTGAAATACACACGGCTTTACTCACGATTTATTGTCAGAAATAGTCCGATATGTTTCGAACTCGAATGGAGTCCTACAGGGGTTGAGTGCGGTCGCAGTCAGAGCAACCCGCGCACTGCCCGCCACGCAGCACGGTGCGCCCGTGCAGAGGGTGCGGGCGGCGGGGGCAGCGCAGGCGCTGCTAACGTGCCTGGCTGCGCCTGGTCGTCGGTGGTGAACGGCGGCAAACATGCCGAGCTCACGGTGTCCACAAGAGTGTCGACGCGTACAGTATTCCGAATGGCTGGGACAACGGGCTTCCACGCTGGTGGTAATTCCCACCCCATATCGCGGTTGAAATTGGGGAGTCGTCTAATCTCCTCTAATAGCCTCGCGGATCTTGCGCGGATCGCGGATCCTGAAGAAGGACTCCATACGAGTTCGAAACATGTCGGACTATTTCTGACAATAAATCGTGAGTAAAGCCGTGTGTATTTCAAGTATTCGTAATGTCTCACGTAAGTTTTAATTTGACTAGTTTAAGCCCACTTAGGGTTTACCTATATACGTAAAAAATGCACCGCTGAGGAACCTACCTCGAGGTCCGCCTTGTCATTGATGTCAGTGACCTGCTGGTGAGCAGCGCTCAGCAGCTCGAGCGCCTTGGTGTGGAAGCCGAGCTCCACCAGCAGAAAGTCTGCCAGTAGAGCCTTCAGCTGCTGCAGCTTGCGTCGCTCAAAGAACTCCGTCTGCTCGCTGAGACCCTTAGCCGTGCGCGTCATCTCGGCTGACGCTTTCAGCAACTCCGATTCCGCGTATGTCTACAAAATCAGGAGATATGTAGTATATGTATGTATGTATGTATGTATGTATGAATCGCGTGATATCGAACAAAACCAAAATAATAATGTATTCGCTATAAATACATGCCCCTCAGTGGTTGCATGACATATTTTACACGTAGATACTTGCCTGTTTATTGATACTAGTAGCCCAAGTTAGTAAGCATGCGTTTATTTTAAATGTAATGGATGGAAAATCGTTGCATTTGAGCTCTTTTGTTTTCGTTCGGGATTCGGTTCATGTTTTATCGGAGCAAATTTGAATACTTACCACTTGTTGTCTATTAAACGGCTGTCTCTCCCTGGTTTTATCCAAAACCTTCTTCCTGGCCAGCTCCTTTTCTCTGACGTTCATTGTATGTTTAACTTCCTCCCTCGCGTGCTTGCATATTGCCTCGTATTGGCAAAGCTCGCCAATCACCTTAAATATCATGGAGATGGCTAGACTTACATACATATTATCACGCCCGAAATCCCTAATGGGGTGGGCAGAGCCACAAGACTACTTGTGGCCACGTTTGATTAATTAGTCCTAAGATGGTATGATGAACCGTATGCTGACAGGTGATCAGCCCATCGCCCATACAGATAGTCCACCATGTTGGAGAGGACCCGTCCCTTAGTCGACTTTTACGACATGCCAGGATGATAAGCATCTGCACGCATTCTATGCTATTTCTTCACTCCCAGTGCAGCAGAGCTAGGCTAGACTTATCTGTTTAGAATTAGGTTAATCCGTTAATCCGCTTTCCCAATTGTTGTTTTTTTTAAACATATAACATCGCACGCTGTTGCCCAAAGTAGGATCACCTACCTAGGCTCTGCCTTGGGCCGTGTACACAAAGACACGAAACACCAGACTACGAGACAATCACAAGTATGTTATGGTTACCTACCTATCTGACTGACGGGAATCGAACCCGCAACCGGTCGGTAAAATTTAGAATTACAAGCAAGTTAAAAACACATTGTACAGCGTCAAAGAGTTTTTGGAAACTAAATTCACTGATTAGATAATTATAGTGATTTAAATGAATGTTTTAACTAGTAATTTTTTTTTTAATTTATATATTGTCTGTTATGCTTTGATTATGTTAATTTAATATTTTTAATCTGTAAGTTAAAATAATTAATTTGCCCTATTATTAATATTTTTAATGTAATGGCTAATTTTGTATTACTATGTATAATATGCACCTGACGATCTCAGGATACATGCTGCAGTAGAATTGAATATGTAACATATATATAATCTTCTGTAGTACCTACTGTTGAGAAATAAATAAATACAATACAATACAATATATTTATTTTTCGACCGATAAGAAAATAAATGCAGATAGTGGAAGCGATGTTAATCTAAACCAGGGATGGCGAACCAATGGCACGCGAAATATTTTGGGCACGCCACCAATCTAGTTCAGCATGCATTTTGCTAATGCTGCGGTACTTCTATGGCCTCATTAAATATTTTTGTAGAAAATGGCACGTTGATCCATAAAGGTTCGCCATCTCTGACATATAGGTACCTTAGCTTCCAGCCGTTGGACTTCACAATTCCGATACTCTTCGACAGCAGTAAGAGTTATAGACAAGTTCTCTAGCCCCGCGCTTAGAGACTTGTTGACTAATTCATTGTTGGCATATTCTTTCAGAACCCTTGCTAGCTCGTCTCCTTGATCACGTAGCCTGTGAAGTGAAATTTTACGGGTTAGCGATGCTTCAAGACTTATGGTAACAGGTCAAAAGAAATATTTATCTACACCCATATCATAAAACCTCCATAATGTAGGTAATCAAAAACCGTAGGAAATGACCACCATTATGACAACCTGTACTGTAATGTTATTATGAAACTCGCTTAAAAGCTCGTTTCATAAAACCGCACTAGTGTTTTAAGGCCTATCATTATGCAACCGTTGCATAAACTACTATTAAGTAGGTACCTTCCTACTCATACATACCTTGCTGTTCTTCGGGCATAATCGCCAAATGCGACGCACAAATCACCAAAATTTTTCTCAACATTTGTAATTCGATCTTGAATAAACTTGGCCTGTTGTTCATAGCTTAATGAATGAGAATTATCACCTCTAAACATAATAGTTACGTCTAACTAATATTGTCACAATGTTTACAGTGAACAGTAATAAACAACTGTTTGGCATTAGTTGCTATAGTAACGCACGTTTTTAAATAATTGAGAATTGCGATTGAGTCAACTCAAGTGCGTTACATAAAGCCGGGATTTCGCGATAATAGTCGACTTTTAAGAGTGTACTATGATAAAGAAGCCTTCATCCTAGTGTACTGTGATAGTAGTTTACACGTTAACTATTTTGACTCATATGTAACATTTGTAATTTGGCTTTTCAAGCCTTGCTTTTTTTGAATATCGGCCATTTTGAACACTGGTTTGTACACAATATAAAATACTTAAAAAGTAACATTAAAGTTTTAAACTACCTATATAACTGCCTATGTAGCGCTTATAAGCGTTTATGAAAGCAAGATTAATGACACTCTGATAATAGTCCACCACTCGAAAAGAAGTGGAAAAAAAGGTAGCTCGAACATTCCTTGTGACATACGTCAATTTGACAACTATCAATATGATTTTAGTTAAATTTGCAATTTCCATTGTTTTCGATAAACAAAACAGCTGTTTTTATTTTTATCATAATAAGTGTTAGTTATTGGAAAATGAACGAAGAAATAGATGAATTTGAAATATATCATCAAGATTTCACTACTGCATCCGAGTGGGAAGTCTTTATTGCTAGGATCGAAGAAATACTGAACGAGTGGTCACTGTCGAAATCTAAAATATCCATTAAAACAGATTACTCTACGAAATGGGTTAGTAAATGTGAAGAAATCAAATTCCATGGCCTAAGTTTTAAACTATCTTTTCATACATTGGAATCTATTGAACGTAAAAGCGAAGAGTGCGATGATAACAAGTCGTTGTTGGAGGATTTACAGAATGGCATCTGGGCAGCCACCTCCAACTTCATTGATGAGTTAGATAGCAGTCCTTTTCCCGTGTCTTCATGGTTTGGTCTCAAGCGCTACTTAATGCTGTTTCCTAGTGAGCCCCTTGTGGATGGGAGCATGATTAAGTTAGTTTTGAGTTCAATGAATATTGCCTTTGCTAATGTTGACTGCGGAGCTCCTTTCTTTGTTAAAATTAGGGAGCATTGGCAGCAGTGTTTCCTGGGTTTTTATGAAGACAGTGAATTTAAGACTAGTTTTGATACAATACACTTAAAGCGTATTTCCAACCAGTGCTCTCACCTCAGTGGCCTTGTTAGTCTGTTCAAATCCAAGATAGCGTCGCCCGTCCCCCTTGGTGCAGTTGTAGTGTCAGCAAAGTTTTCTTATGAATTAAAAGATGCGGATGCTTTCGCATGGACTCGCACCACACACTCTAATGAGTTTCTATCAATTGATGGTTTTGATGTTAAAAAGCTAATTGAACTCCCATTTGGTTCTGAGAAAAATCCTATCTACAGTGTACTTCTGAATGCTATCTGGCCAAGGTTCCTAGAGAGCTCCATAGTTGATTGTTCAACATTTTCTGATATTGATCCAATAATGGCTCCGACATGGACCATAAGTTTGAAGATTCGAGACAATTTGAAGTGCCAACTCTCTGAGACAATCGAGAAGGTTATGAATCTGTTGGACAAAAATAATCTGCTAATGGACACCCTGGGCTTGAGTCGCAGCTTGGGGCTGGTGAATCCTCTACACAAGATCACAGAAGCCCCAATTACTATATCAAAACTAGTGAAGGCGGCAATTGGGCAAGGGACAAACATTCATGAGTTCAAGGGGCCTATAGCGGATGACCTTTTGATGGCAATACTGTACTATATTTTTCCTGATGCTGTGGAAGATGACACCTACAACTATTCAGAAAATTTAGAAATAGAATTTAAGGTAGGTGCCATGTTCTCGTTGTTAACAAGCTTAAAATAATAATTGTTCTGAATCATTCATAAGAATAACAACTTAAAATTATCTTTGTAGAAAAGTTGTTTCAAATCATTTTTCTAGAGCGATGGAACAGAGGCGAAGCTGTGTAGTTATGTGAAGACAAGTCCAGTGGGTGGACTGGTGTGGCGGCTGTCAGTGAGCGCGGCGCGACTGCTGGACGTGGGCGGGCTGCCCTACCTCGCCCATCTTTGGTACGAGTTCACACAGGAGCTGCAGTACCGCTGGGAGCGGCGGATAACTGTGCCCGGGTGAGTTGACATGTGTGCAGGGGTTTTAATTAAGATGTAGCTTTAAGCTGTGGTATAAATAAAGCTATTTTGCTAGAAACAGAGTAGACTACCTTTGCAAACTGGCCAAAGAACCCACAAAAGGTAAGGTAATGTTTTTTATAAAATAAAATTGCAGGCGACAATATTTAATTATAAATTTATTTTAATCACTGAACAGTATTCTTTTCATTAGGTTAATAATATATGTACAAATTGTATTGTTATAATATTAAGCACCATTTGGATTATGCTTCTCTTATATATTTGGTTATCAGAGGAGTAAACAGGGTAATAATATTATGTACTGCCTTACTTATCTAATATGTACAACTTACAACACGTGGTATCTATTTAACTTAGTCAGTATTAAATAACATTACTATGAACTACCCATTTATTAATGATTGCACCAAAGTGTAAATAATATTGATTTATATTGCTGCTCCACTGTAGAGCCGACATTTCACAGGTATAATTTCGTTTAATGGACGTAAGATTTTTTCTGACTAGTTCTCAATTAATCAAACGGAATGATTCGTTACACGTTTTGTATAACTATCACCAGAAATAGCACTCAATGAATAAGTATTGAATAAAATAATTAGTTACTTTTTATGCATAAGTAGTCGGTACTAACGCGTAAGTTTCGTCAAACCAAATCGTGACAGTGGTAACAGTCCTTACCATACGTCTCGTCTCGACCTACGGATCATGTTCTGTGTTTGGGGTCAGATCCTTTTTCGAGGCTGTCCCACGGCGGGTCTGCGCAGTGCGCGGCGCGCTCGGAGCGGGCGCGGCGCTCACGAGCGGACCACGAGGTGCAGGGGGCGCCGCGAGCGCGCGACGGCGAGCAGCGCGCGCGTGGCCTCGTCGCGCCCCGCGCCCCTCTCCGCCCTCGCTATAACGGCACCAAGCCTCCGCGGGTTGTCGGGTTGCGAGCCATGTAGATGTCCATGTCGTGATCGGTCCAGTTGTCGGACGTGTCGCAGTAGCCGCCGCCGAGCGAGCCCACGCTGTACCGGCTGGCGGGGCGCGAGCGCGAGCGCGGCCGCCGCCGCGAGCCCGCCGCGCCGCCCGCCGCGCCGCTCAGCGACAGCCGCGACGCTCTCTCCGACGCCGCTCCCAGGGATTGCCGCGACTGGCGGAGGTCTGAAATGACAAATTACACATTCAATATGATGTGTGCCTTGGCGGTCGCCATGAAGGAAGAAATAGAAGCGTTTAGGATTCGGATCAGGCCGTGCAGCACTTACCGGTTCTAGATCCCAGAAGGCTGCCCGGGTAGCCGGGCATTCCGTAGCGGCCGGAGTGCGAATAGCTATGTTGCGACTGTCCGTCGGCGAGGGAACGCGCGCGGCCCGGTCGGCCTGGCAAGGGATCGGGGGGAGCCGGTTCGGTATAGGTTCGTGCTCGCGGGATCGATCGTGCGCTGTAAGCCGACACTTGATCCCACTCACGCTGCTTGCCGAACGCGCCGAGAGTGGCGAGCGAGGAGAGCGGGCCGCCGGGGCTGGGCGTGCCGAGGCCGCCGCAGCAGGCGGCGGGCAGCTTGTCGGGCGGCGCCAGGCGGTGCACGGTGCGCGCGCGGCGCCGCGACGCCGCCGCGAACACCAGAACGGCCACCACGATGGTGCCGCAGATGGCTGCACTGGCCGCGATCGTGATCTTGTCCATGTTGGACGCGGCCGCCGACACCGTGCGCACTTCGCGGCACTGCGCGTATGGGACCGACTCGGGGCTCACGTGCACCTCCTCCAGGGAGATCACGCAGACCACGATACATTCCTGCAAACAATACAGAACACATATGTCAATGAAGCTAACCGACATCAGTTGTCAATGCGACAGCAGACGTTATAATATTTCGTATGCTTTGTTTTGTACGCCGTTATCTTTCATATAGAAACTTTGTTATACTTATGTTATGAATTCACAAAATTTACATTATTATACGCATTATGTTAGTAACCGTGTAGCTCATAACTTCAAAAATTACGAACTTCCATTCAAACTTTCATCCTCTATTTAAGCGTTAGGAGGTGAATTTTCAAAAATACCTAAGTAACTCTTGTGCAAAATTTCATGCTTCTAGACCCACCGGTTTTGGGTGTGCGGTCTGTCAGTCAGTATTAAGAGTTTTATGAAGTATATAATTACGAAGCCTACCTATATACGGAACACTCACCTGAGATGGAACATTTTTAATTTTAAATTCTCTCTCACTGGCTTCTAGGGGCGGACCCTGTTTGAAAGTTTTATCGCCAAAGAGTCTGTACACCACGCGGAAACCAAGTATATTGGCGACGTCAGAATCCCACTGTATAATTACAGAATTATCTTGTCTGTAGGCATTTTTAACGATGACCTCGTTGGAGTCGTCTACTTTTGATTTCTGTTGGGGAAAGTTCATAATGAGCGGGGGGCGCTGATGAGGGGCGTGGCGCCAAGTGGGCGCCGCGGGGCGCACGGCCGGCACGCGGCTTGGCCGGGCGCTGCTCGTGGTCGTCACCGGCGTCGTCAGGCGGGTCGTCGCCTCGCTGCTGGTGCTCGTCACTGGGCTAGTTGCACTCGTAGTCGGGCTGGTTGTTGTTGTTGTGGTTGTGCTTCGCGCTGTTGTCGACACCGTCTGACTTATTTTCCAATCATTTAAATTATTTTTCAAGGTAGTCGATGATGCCGGTGTTTCATATTCACAAACCAGCTCATTTGGTTGGAAACTGTAGAAACCCCGATCACGAAATTGTGCCGGGTTTCCACAAAACTGAGGATTTCTCTCTCGGGATGTCACTTGCAGTTCACCGTCTCGAATCCATTCTATTATCCAGCGAAGACGACAGTCACAGTTAAGAAAACGTCCCCCGATACTTAGACCTCGTAGAGTATTATTTAAATGTGCAAGTGCTTCTGCCGGAACAGTAGGTATCGGATTTCCATCCAAAGCTAAGAGTGTGATCGACGGATTATTCACAAAAGCATCAACAGGCAACTTGTTTAACAAATTAAACCCGATATCGAGAACTCTTAACTCTGTTAAAGTGCCAATTGCTGCAGAAGGAAACTCTGGCAAAAGATTATTTAGGAGACTAAGAGAACTCAACGTTGTTTTAATTCCATCAAAGGCATCTTCCTTCAGGGTCACTATTAAATTTCGTTCTAAATTTAGTGCGGTTAGAGAATCCAATCCTTCAAAAGTTTTTTTGCCCTCAGGCCCCGGTAATTCTCTGATACCATTCTGGGATAGATCGAGAAAAGCTAAACTACGAAGGCCTCTGATGCACTCTGGAACAGCTTTTTGTTTGGTCCCTTTGAGGTTCAGGTTCTTAAGTGAATTTTCTAATCCAATTAAGGCATGTGGTGCTAGTGTGACATTGTTGTCCGATATTTTTAGTGTCGTTAGTTTTCGAAGGGTGATAAAAGCATGATTTTCTATATGCGTAATACGATTCTTCGATATATCGAGTAGAGATAGATTCGTCAGTATCTTGAAAGCTTTTACTGGAACTTCAGACAATTCATTGTCCTGCAAGTTTAAGTTCTTCAAGTGAGGTCCTTGTCCGCGGAAGGCATCGTCATCAATTCTGTTTATCTTGCATCCCGAAATTTGGACATTATGTATCTTGAGATGCGTGAATATGCCGTCAGTGAGTGCCGGGATTGTTGAATTGTTTATATATAGCAAGTCAATTGGGATGTTTCTTGCGCTTGAATTTAGTGCTTTTAATAGCATGGTTAAGTCAACCTGAAAAAGAAAGACTGCGTTATGCACGGTAGGTAAACTAAGTAGTGTTTTATTCGATAAGAATGGAGAATATTGTCACCTGATCACATTGTACTGAGAGGTCCCTGGCGAGATTGAGCGCGCACACGCAGGCGGCCTGCAGGGCGGGCACGGGCTCCCAGGGACACGCTCCGCGCGCCGCAGGCAGCACCAGCGCTGCCACCAGCGCACACAACCATGCCCGGATCCGTGCTCGGGAATTCAATCCCTGCAAAAATTTCAATACTCTGAAAACCAGAAAACTCACCAAATATACAACTCAAAGATCTCAAAAGAAGGATATGCCTATCAGTACAATTTTGTGTAACAACAAGTCTCATAGAAGGTTGTCGAACACCAGCGCCATGTGTGGGTGTGGGTACCCTATTGCTGATGTCTTAGTTTATACGACATACACACAAAAGTCTAATATTGCTTGATTCACACGCTATCATACCATAGAGGACGATGTAGTCGGTGGTGCGGTCTGATACGTTGTGGAATTTTACTAGATACTTAATAAATAATAGTGTCACTTAAATGGGTGTCAAGGACCGTGGTTGCCATGCGACTGAACATGCGATGGTGTCAGATTCGCGTTCTGACACCTCAAAAGTAAGCATCGCTAGAATTGCTTTGAGCAGTTTCTTGCTATATTATTTCAATGATACAACTAAACTTTCATCCTACAGTCGTTAATTGTCGTCTCATCAGTGAAAAGTTGTCTTTTATAATTAGAAGAGCGTCAGAATTTAAGATTTCCCGAGAAAGACTCGTGAAGTGCTGTGTGAGTAGTTTAATTGGACAGACGAAGCCGTGGAATTTGCCGGAGCGGTGACATTTTCTCCGCACGAGTCTCTTTCCGCTCGCTCGCGTCTCATCTTCACGTCACATGTTTAATTATTTGTGAAGCCTTTTAGCTTCGCTCCCCACTTTCAGTTTCTTACTGCTTATCTGAATATATGCTTTAACATATATTATTTATGAAGCAATTTTGAAATATCTAAGCATGTGTGTGTCGGCAGGTCTGCTTTAGAAATCAGACGATAACTTCTGTGGTTAGACGTAACGTCTATTGATTATTACTAGGTGCAATGTTAAACAGCTATAATAGCGCTGGATTGCAAATTTCTCCTAATAAACGCTTGGTGTGTAAGAAACTATAAATGCGGTGCACGTTACGAGCGGTAATCAAGCGGTGCACGGACCGGTGAGGGAGAAGTGCAGCGTGGCGGCCACGGGCTACTAGCCCGGAAAACTCGGGCTTTCCCCGCACGTGCCGCCTACCGATAAACGAACCTTACTTTCAACTTAAAACTCCTCTGAACCTTGAAATATAACTTAACGCTTCGGAACGTTCATCAGTTTTATTCCTACATGCTAGAAGACATTTTGTTTTTTTTATATTTTCACCCTTGCGTTAGGTATTGGTATCAAATGAAAGGGCGTGCGAGAGCATTCCAAAAATATTATTTAATATAATCTATATATACAAAAATGAATTGCTGTTCGTTAGTCTCACTAAAACTCGAGAACGGCTGAACGGATTTATCTTATCTTAGTCTTGAAATGTTCGTGGAGGTCTAGGGAAGGTTTAAAAGTACATAGGTTACTTAAATTATTATTCTTCGCAGACGAAGTCGCGGGCACCAGCTAGTACGTGATATTTATAAGTAGGTACTTCCCATATACGAATATGTGAAATACCTACATTTGGAATCATTTCTCGCCATCCGAACTGTCTATATAAAACATTAAACAGCTCAAACTAAAACGATGAAAACAACGTAGGTACTTACCTACGGCTACGCGCTTCCCGTGCTTCGGTTAGATCTCAACTGAAGTACGGACTATTAAGTACGGAATTTTATGCTCTACAACTTTTCTAATAATTTCAAATGTAATTTATAGCAAAGGAAAGAAGATATTTTCAAATAAGTTTATTTTAAATATCATTTTTATAACAAGCTTTTTTGCCCATTGCATTTTAATATTGCAATAAAATGCGTACACAAAATTTCGTGTCCGTGCTGTTGACCGTGGAAGAGTTCCTTTATCTGGAGCTCACCCTGGATGCCGATTCAGGTCATGCTTACCATAAAAATGCATTGTCATCGGAACTGAATCAATATGTAAACATTCAGCTTCGTAGGATAAGAGGAAGTGGTTCTTATCCAGCTTGCAAAATTTAACCCGAACATACATAGTTACATACATACAAACATTGCAAGTTAATAATAAAAAGCTTGTAAAGGTTTTTGCGGCTATACTGTATTTTGTGAGACTTGGGATAATTATAGCCTACTGTACAATTGTACCATATTAATTTCAACCCTTATATGACTGTAGGTAATGTTGCGCGTTTGCTATGGCTGCGCCCAAATCGTTAATCCTAAAAGTAATGTTTGCGTGTGCTATAATAGCCCTTACATAACACATCCGTCTGACAGGCCAAAGCCAATATTGACGGATGTCCAGAAATAATTGACTGCTGTTTGTGGGCAAACAGAAGCATCAGATTACAGAGGGTATTACAATCAAATATGGGGTACCTATGACGAGTCGTCCGTCACGAGTCGTCAACGTAATGTCGTGGATTAACTTTGCTTTGACCGAAAAGTATTAATAACATGTACAAAAAAAAGGTTTTTTAAAAGTACCAAATTATACAAACAAACATAAAATATCTCGCGTATTAGTTTGAATAATTTCTTTTGTGAAAAACGAAGAAGATCTTTGTCAATTGAGATCCTAGGAGCATACGAATAGTGTCTTGGTATTTATTCCGTTTAATATCTAGGAAAGAAACATATTTTCTAATACGAAAACTTAGTTGGGCTTACGAGCGGTCTCGGCGTCACACTGGCCCATTTACATGCGTTAAAAACGAGCATCTTCCGATTTCGCCGCTAACGGTACCCGCGTAGCTCGAGCTTACGTCGCTCGAATCACTTTCGCGTCTTGTAGCTTTTAAACGTTTACAATTTCGCTAACACACTATATTAAATTTATAAACACGCAATAAAGTTATTGAATATAATTCCGTAATTGAGAGGTAATTTATAATAATTGTATGTTCATGGTTTGAAAATAAGAAATCAACTGTTCAAACGAATCGTCTTTTGTCTTCATTCTTTTGCATGTTTTGGGATTGCTGTTGAAGCCGATTGAGTTGAAATTTGGTACACATATGTAAGTCAGTGACCGCAACACGGACGCGTAACGTAAATAAATGAATTTTAAACGTGGGGGCCACTTTTGGGAGTAAATTTGAATTTAAAAGAAAAGTTATGCAAACTATACCGTGTGACATATCAAATGAAAGTTCTTATTGTGAGGATTTTAAATATATATTTGTTTGGAATTTTAAGATAAACAGTTTGGAAGTTATTTAGGAAAATAGGGGAAAATTGACCTTCCCCCTTATTTCCGTAATAACAGGGCCTAAAATTTTGAAAAAAAAAATACAGAAAATAGTTCTTTACAGGAAAACTTATAAGAAGTCAATGGTATTTAAAGTAACATAGGAAATTTCAGATAATTATGTACGGAACGGAACCCTCTCCACGCGAGTTTAACTCGCACTTGTTCGCACTCGCCGCATCTCCCTCGCATCTCAGTTGCCCTGTGGTATGTCAGTTTATCATAAATCCCACTTTATTTGGTATGCATTGAGTAACAAAGTTCAAGGAACTTTTCCCAAAGACTAAGCCATCTTTAGTCATTAACACTAAATAGTAGCATATTAAGAAAGTTGTTGCAATAACTGCTGGATGCTATGGATTTGTTTGGGTTAAGCCTGATACGTTTTCCTTCTTTACTTCTCGAAGGTTTTGATTGTTTGTACGTATGATATACAATACAAGTCGATAGTTAAGATAGGAATGTAGTTTTTGATCGTGATGTCATATTATTTTATTTATGAACCCGGTTGCGCGATACGATTTAATTTCGTCCAAATAATATCTCTGGCTGGCTCTGAGTGACAGCTCGATTAAACTTTACGCAGTTCCATTCGATCAATGCTGTACGCTTGCGAGCCGCGGCGATGCCGACACCTGATAAGTAGTATTGTTATAATTTTAACACTCACCTGCGCCATTGCTGGCATCTTTAATTGAAACGGAATCAACTGTGAATTGTATACATTTTATAAAATTATTTCGGTATCAATTAGACTCTACAATGTTACTATTGCGGCTCTAAATAATATATGCACTTTATAAAGCTAAAAAATGATAAACGAGGATAAATCACACCGTATATAGGTACCTAATCTAATATGTTTTCTCGAAAAATGACCCACTGAATCATAATTCAAAGATAAGTAACACATACATTGAAATTTCTTCGAATATAATATTTATAGATACGTTTGCATTAATAAATAGTTGTAGTAGCACGTGGTAGCACTATAATAACATACATCGATGAAGAAGTTTTATGGTAAATCTCAATAGATGGCGCCAAGTGTTACCTCATTAAAACTGAACATGTTATAACATTTCGCAATTGCTTTTTTTTATAAACATGAAGAATAGATATTTTACATTGGTAAATTTTTCCGATAAATTATTTACTGGTAATTAGTTCATTAATTCGCCGCTAGATGTCACTGTAGCGGAACAAAACACGCTATCGTTTGTTCGACGCGGTTTCTACCTAATGATCTGAAATATCCAGTTACGTCGATCTTTCTAAAGGTTATAACGGGGAATGATGATCGGATTGGACACGCGTCTGCGTGAAGTCCGCCTCCGATTGTTACGCATTCGGCGGGCTAAAATCCTACTGACCCCTAATTTTTGAAAGATCTTTGATATATTATGCCGGCTCCAAAACTTTTTATGATGCATCATTATAATGCTTTATATAATGTCTAGTAAGTATGGTAGTAATTGGATATAATTCCATGTCGCTTGATATTCCATAGACTAAGTTACCTGTAATCAAAGTACAATGACCCCATTTCTCCAGCGTGCTAGCCTTAACATAATTGCGTTGCGTCACCCGAATGCTGATCGTAATGTTCGTATTATTAGTATATCGGAGCGTGCCGCGGCGCCCTCCATTCCACAGGCTATTCGACGCACGTCCGCAAATTACGCAGCGGGATAATTCGAGACACGATCTTCATGCGGCACGAAGCTGCGATCCCGAACGAACTCATGTTTATATAAAAAAATCCAATCTGTTCATACTGAACAATTAGGATTTTTGATAGAGGTGGACAAATCGTATAATGCTCGTCGACCCGTGGCACGAGCGCAGATAGCGCTTATCAGCAGTATTACAGTATGTATCCAATCCACATCTGGCGCCCACGCGTATGCACCGAGTCGAACGGAAGAAAGTCTAAATTCTAATACTGTATGCTTCCTAAAAACTTCGTTAGAAGTAGGCCTTTTGGTTTTTAATGGAAATTCTAGGGCCCAGTTTTCAAGTATTTTTTCGTATTCCGGACCCCCCTATCCCCTATCTTCCAAGAGCGTCCTAGCCGATGCAAGAAATAGGTATCCGATTCGAGCACTGTGTTTAGTGCACCATCCCTGTACAGGTAGGTGTCTATTCGAATTCGTATACTACCTCCGGTAAGACGGACTAAAAATATTCATTTATTCATTTCATTACCTACTACTTAAAGTGTTAGAAAATAAGATATCTTTCGTAATGGTGAGATTAGATGCTGAATTCAACGCAACCTTGATTATTGTACTTTCCCTTTCCTCTTAAAATTGTATAAGTCTAAAACGTTGTAGGTCTCTTTATAAATTTACCGCAAGCTTTACCAAGATATACCGCCGCCATTAAAGTTTCACGGCCCTGTCACTCCGCCCTGGAATGTTCGAAACTGACACACCGCAATTGGCTCCTGGAGTAAGTTTCATGGAATCGAACTTTTTCCGTTATTTATAGGGTTTAATTGGTTCCTGGATACTTGGGATCGTTCCAAGTTTAATATTAAATATCCAGGTAAATTGAATTTTCCTCTTTCATCGTTTCTTAATTATTGTTCAGACTAATAAATCTGTGACTCTTGGGATTTATACGAGAGGTATTCAAATGGCCTTTCACGGGAATTAAACAATGTAATAATAATAAGTGTAAGGATTAACAGTTCACAAATGAACTAATAATCATCCTCGAGCAAAGACATTATTAAGACTTAACTTGTCACTTCTAAGGCGAAAGTGTGATTCAGCAGTGACACGACTTCGATAAGTCATGGTTTTGGTTTCTACCTTTCTCCTGTGAATCATTTTGTTTTTATATATTGGCCTTCTTTGTCGCTGTCTAATATCGTGGCGACGAAACATATTATGATGAGGATAATAAGACGAGTGGAAACTACTTGTAGTTAAGTGTTTCACGACAATATTGCTAGCGGTAATCTGCATTAATGGGCTTACGCTATTCATAAATGTGGCTCGGCTAGTTGAGATTTTATTACGGCAGTTCCGTTGAGGCCGTTCGACCGGCTTGATAATGTCGGTCATTATGCGCGCTGTGCGGTATCAGCTCGAGATGCATCATAATGAATGTGCTATCATCCACTCCCAATACTAGGCCAGCGCAGGTAGGCGTAAATGCTCGATTTAAAGTGTATCAAAATTGATACACTTTCCTAACTCGTTATCTCAGTTTCTTCAAGGTTTGTTTCGAAAAGTGAAAACAAAAAGAAATGGAAGTATGATGTCCAGTTGTCTTCTATTGCAGCTAACGAAGCTGTACTTAACGACATGCTATGCCATCATGTAGTGATGGCATGTGTCAGGTGCGCCGGTGATGATGTGTCGATGACGCGCGGTGACCCAGCTGAGGCTAAGGCGGCGCCGTGCAAGCTTTCTCTTGCTTGACAATTGTTTCTCGCAGTAGCCTTATTACCTCCACCTACTTGAAATAAACGTCCCAATTTAAGGTTTCTTTCTATTTTCCTAATTGTTAATGGCTATGTGTAGAGTTGCCCAATTTGGAACTTTTGTTATAAGTGAAATTGCCCTTAGCGGGAACGTAAAGGTTTGATATGACTTGATGATATCATTGCACCTTTGCCTGTCCTGTAAAATAGTATATACGTTTGCTTGAATCGATTGAAAATATTACTGTAATCCAAAATTGTCTGAGCAAATTAAATAGACTAACTTCTATGTGGTATGTTTTTAAATTAAAACCATTGAATTTGGTTTTACTAATTAGCATAACTTGAGGAAATGATCCTGTTCCCTTGAACTAGAGGTGGTAAAACTGTATCGGTTCATCCTATCCTATCATATAGATGGCAATGGAATCCACACAGTCCACAAACGACCTGTAACCCATTCAGGCGGCACTTGGATTGTCCGGGCTGGAGGGCGGACGTCCTTTAGCGATATTAAGGCATGTCCGATTGACATTCTAATCCCGTTTTGTTCATCCCGATTTCGTGTCGCTGTCAACCGTCGATCGCCTGAGCTTAAATCTACGATTATAGCATTATATCCCGAGCCCCAAACGATTCATACTGGGGGCTATAACTATCTTAAAATGGAATTCAAACCAATATCCGAATTCCTAGTAAATTTAATACTAAGTCATTTTGATACAGAACTTCCTACGTATATCTATATCTAACACCAGCGCTTTGATATTAACTCTATAATATCAAAGCGTTAGAGCTTACAACCGTACCATAAGTATGTTCAGTATGGTACACGCGGTTATTCGCCTACTTAATTGTTCAGAGGAAGAAAAGTATAGGTTTCTGTCCGTCTATGGTTGTGTTGTGTAACGGTTAGCGTGAGAAGAAAGCGCGACTCCCTCGGGTGGGTGCGTAGAGTCGGCCCGGGTGCACCGTGTTTGCCACTGTTCGATACATAACTGTTTATAACACACATACTGGTAAGCTGCTATATACATTATGGGCGTCTTCGTTATTAAGTAAGGGCAGCCACGCGAGGAGACGCTTTGATCGTCGTGCGCCGGTGTTCATGTTCATTAGGTGATCGTCAAGGTAGTGTACACCAACAAGATATCGAACATTTGATGATGTAAAAAAATAGTACCCAAATATCATTAACCGTTAACAGTACCGAATTGGTACCTATTTAAAAAAGTACCCTTGTAATTTTCGAGATATAAAGGGCACTAGGTAGGTACGCTGCCTTGACGTCAAAGTAGCGTACATCAAGGGGATCTCTGGAATCGCAGTGTTTACGGAAATTATTTATTTTTACACAGTTAAATAGTTAAATATCTCAGCTTCTACAGTAGCTACGCAGATGAGATTTTGAGGGCCAGGGGGTAGGTACGATTTGGGTGCAATTTTTTGACTCGTAAAGAGTTTCCGGGAATACTGCCAATCCAGAGATCCACTCGGTGTACGCTACCTTGACGCTAAGGTAGCGTACCTACCTACTGCCCGTTATATCTCGAAAACTAAAAGGGTATTATTTTTTTGAAATAGGTACTAATTCGGTACTATTTTTTGGCATCATCAAAACCTCGATATCTTGTTGGTGTACGCTACCTTGATGTTCACGTTCATTATAGAGATAGCTGTCCACATTCCGATATAAACAGTTAACACCAAGTGTGTTATCAATGCCATCTTTGACTAGGTTAATCATGCCTACCGTTCGTATGCTATTATGAGTTATAGGTATATGATAGTCAACGGAAAAGGAAGGTTACTTGAACAATTTTAATGTTTATGAGAATCGTAAGAACTTTCAGCTTCTGGGCGTTAAAGTTAGAATATACATTGATACTTTTGATACAGCCGTCGATTTTATGATACCGTAATTATTGCAAGGCGATCAAATAATTATACACCAACTTCCGATTGATAGTGGTTGCAATAGAGATATCGTAATGGGCGCGTTCCGGATCCCGGCTGCAATTGGTGTTTTACATCCCTTTCCCCTCTACTTGTTTTTAGGTATTTATTATCTTCAATTATTTATGATTTCGATAGGTATCACATACATCCGGAGAAACCTCGACGTGAAATGGCATGTCGCTTATGCATAGTACGGGTGTTTAAAAAATTTCACGATTCGGTCATTTTTAACCGACTTCAAAAAAGTCTACTTCTCGATTCCACACGTATATTTGTTTTTTTTTTAATGTATAAATCATAAATCAGGGGGGACAATCTTTACACAAATCGATCTAGTCCCAAAGTAAGCTCTAAAGGCTTGTGTTATGAGTACTAGACGACGATATAAATACTTATATAGAGAAATAAATACTTAAATACATAGGAAACATCCAAGACTCAGGAACAAACATTCGTGCTCATCACACAAATATTTGCCCGTACGGGGGATCGAACCCGGGACGCTAGCTTCGGAGGCAGGGTCACTCCCAACTAGGCTATCCGCGTCGTATATATATGTTGTTCACCGATTACTCGGAGATGGCTGGACCGATTTGGATGATCTTTTTTTAGCCGATAGGGTATTTCTCCAAGTTGGTTCCGCTGTGATCAAAGTCGAGGTCTGATAAGAGGATCTATGAGGAATCGAAGGAACTCCTTAAATATTATAGGCACGCATATAGACATTTTGATATTTTCTCTATTAACTCAAGCAGTTGCGTTTCAACGTTCAAAAACATTATTTGGGGAAGTTGAACTGATGATGCAGACCACGGATGATCACCGGAACTCCTCAATGATACCTAAGTATTTCACGGTTGGCAATTAGATTTCTGTAAAAGGTTGGGAAGTAACTTATGCTAATGAAAATTGGTGGTGAAGAACCAGGAGAACTCCTCAAACGTCCTTGCACCTTGGATAGCAACATTTTGTAAAGGGTGATGAGCAATTGGCATTATGCTATTGTTACTTGTTATATTAAATGTGTGTCGTTAAATCATATACGAGGGGCGTTCAATAAATTCTCGGTATCGAGATGTTCCAACCTTTTTTAGTAATTTTTTTAATACTATTCGTTTTGTGTCATTCATTAGCAATAAAAAGACATAAATATGAAAGAAATATTTTCACTGGTTTTTCTGCGATTACCGAACAAATACGATTACTCAAAGAAAATTTTACCAACATAGCATGTTGGTAAAATTAGAACACCTAGCGGTTATTAAATTCTTAAGCAAGCAAGGAAACATTCAAAAATGTCTAAAACAAGAAATAGACGTTGTTAATGGTGACTCTGCTCCTTCCTTGTCCATAGTCCAAAAGTGGTCAAGTTTATTTAAACAAGGGATGGAGAGCATTGAAGACGACCCTCACCCTGGCCAACCTATCCACGCAAGCACGCAGGAAAATGTTAAAAATTGGAGAAAACTATATTGGTTGATACTCGAGTACAAATCACAACTATAGCTCAAGAAACTAACCTTTCTGTTGGTACTACACGCATTATACACGCGATAATTCAGGATCGGCCAAATATGACAAAAATAAGTGCGAGATGGGTGCCACGAATGCTGACGCCGCTTGAGTGGCGAGCGCGTGTGGATTGCTGTACAGAGTTTTTGGAATTGTGTGGTGAAAATCCTGATGACGTAATCAATAGAATAGTCACAGGAGATGAAACCTGGGTTCATCCCTATTACCCAGAGAGTAAAAAAGAGTCAATGCAGTGGCATCTTAGAGGCTCACCTGGCCCCAAAATATTCAAGGTCATGCCTTCAGCCGGAAAGGTCATGGCCACAATTTTTTGTGATTGCAAAGGGATCTTGTTGATTGACTATAAAGATAAGTCGATAAATATTACAGCAGGGTACTATGCTAATATTTTAAGACGGCTGAGAGAAGCAATTAAGGAAAAAAGGAGAGGAAAATTGGCAAAAGGCATTTTACTCTTACATGACAATGCCCCTGTTCATAGTGCTCGAGTTGCCGAGGCTGCCATTCACGAGTGTGGATTTCAAAAAATAAATCACCCACCCTATAGTCCAGATTTAGCACCAAGTGACTATTATTTGTTTTTTAATCTAAAAATAAACCTTCGGGGAAACCGATTTGCTGACGATGAAACTCTGAAGGCAGCAGTTAATGAGCATTTTGACAGCAAGGACGAAAAATATTTTTATGAGGGTATCTATAAATTAATTGAGCGATCTTCCAAATGCATTGAAAAGAATGATGATTTTGTCAAAAAATTAAAAAATATCACATTCATAGCTTTTTTGCTTTATATCCATACCGAGAATTTATTGAACGCCCCTCGTAAGATAATCACTAAAAAAGTGAACTAATAAAAAAACGACTGCAAAAACCCTTTGAAAAGTAAGAAATAATTATTGGCGTTCGTAAGTAAATTACCTAGAAACGTCAGATATATTGTCGATTAAGTGATACATTAAATATATCGAAGTCGGTGTCAAGTAAATTAGGTAATGCAACCCTCATTCTGTGTCTTCATTTACTTGACACCAATATCGATACATTTAATTTATCACTTAATCGACAATATATCTGACGTTTCTAGGTAATTTACTTACGAAGGCCAATCATTATTTCTTACTTTTAAAAGGGTTTTTGACGTCGTGTTTTTTTTGTGACTAGGTATAATCGGAATCTGGAAACATAAGCGGCATCCTGAATCTTTTTGAATCCTATTAGAAGAATGGACGGACACATTGTCGCTATTGAGTTGTTCTGTGATCTTCGTCACTTCTTAGAAGATTGCTTTTTTTTTCATATTGCTTGCGGCCGCCTCCTCCGGTTGCAGTGTGATGTCTCGAGCAGTTTCTTTTCATGTTTGGGAATCGATACTCTGATCTTAACTGCCATACGAATTGTTTTGCTGATACTACGGCCTGTCTTTTTTATTCTGCACGTCTAGCACGACCTGCCCGCGAGTCGTTTGTCGCTCAGTGCGTCTCTGTCAAACTAGTCAAGTATGTAAGGGATGCACTGAGCGACAAAAGACTCGCGGGCATGTCGTGCTAGACGTGCTGAAGTAATCCGAGTGTCCGATCTCCCTAATATTGCAATTAAATATTAATAATGACGCGCGGTTTGTGCGCACTAAAGTATAATATGAGTCGGCTAAAGTTCCGAACGGCATTGTTTGTATTACGAGAATGTTCTTATTTAATGAGCGCATGAATGTTGAGCAGTGAGCACGTTGCCGTGTGCAATGAAAAGCGGCTGAGTGTGAAATGCGCGGTATGCGCCGGTGCGTTGATGATACGAGGCGGCGGCCGCTGGACGGAGCGCGTAAAAACGGCGAGCCGTTGCCGACCGCGATGCCGAGTGGCGCGAGACGCTGCAGCCTTGATGCATACTAACACTATGAATGCTATTTAATACATCGATTAACGTTTATGCATATGCGCATGCATAGATAGACAATTAATAAAAAAATGCTTAATCCCATTTCGCTCGACTCCATAACAATAATCTTAGAACTGAGCACAATAGGGAATATGCAAAAAAAAATCATCTTGTATTGGAAAGTGCTGAGTAATAGAAACCGATCTGTGTACGCAAAATCGTTATTATATTGTTTATTTTATAAGTTATGAAGCTTTGAAAAGTCATTGTTCATACCACTCGCAAAAACACTCCATACAAAATGAACAACAGCTATGACGTCACAACTGTCGTTAGACTGTACAGAATGTATGGCGTTTAAACGAAATCTGGAATTATTTCCTAAAATACTGTTTTTAGACCAACATCGTAGAAATAAAACATGACATAAATTTGATGAGGATGTCCAAAAAACTGAGATTTAAAAAACAGTATATATTATTCACTAATTTTGACCTTTAATCAAATAAAAATGAATAGTCAAAATTATCTGCTTTTTTCTGTAATATGCTTTTGTTTACATTTACTTTCATAATATATCATTTAAACCTCATTTTGATTTTCATGCAACTTCCCCATTAAAACTGTTATTTTAATTATATGCGAATTGACAATAAAGTCTTCTTAGTTATCAATTCGAAATATTGTGTACTACCTAATATAAGCAATCAGTACGGTGTTCGATACTGCTCCCATACATAGCTCTTCAGAGCGTGCGATCCATTAGGGGGCAATCAATATAAATGACGGGGACAAGTGGCGGTAGGAGGGGCACCGCTAACGCACAGTATAACACACTAACAGTATTTTGTCTCGGCAGTGTCCTCGAAATACTTACCTACGGCCGCTCGGAATGCAAACACGCAGTAGGGGTGCCCGCCGACTGTCTTTCTTGAATTACGTATTTGGTAATGCTGTATTAAATTGTCTTAGCATCTTTTCATGAAATATAACTGAAAATCCTGTTAGTCTTCATTTTAATCATTTCTACTTGGTTCTTATTGCTACTTTCAAAAGTGACTGTAAATCAGTGTGGAGTAAAGAATGCATTTTATTTATTTTGCTTTTAATATTATCAAAAACATTAAAAATTCTCGTGCCATAATTTACGTGAATAAATTCGCGGGAGCGTCTCGCACTGACCACGTCCGTACCCAACCGCGGCGCACTCGCGACTGTTGTGTACCGAAGTTTACCGAGATTTCGAAGCGCGTCGTTTCGGCCGTTTGTATGAAGATGGAATACTATATACTTGATTATACTGTGGCCAACGTTTGCAATGTCCGTTAATCCATCTTCTCGTGTCCGCAGAGACCTGTCTAAGATGCATGTCGCCGGCACACCTGTGCGAGTGCAATAAACCATATCACCGCGCGCTTGCGGCATATTAGGCTAACCGCATTTACTACTAGTCGTATCACAAACGTAACTTATGCGACATGTGGGTCAAGTTGTAACCGACGGCGGTGTTTAACGCACTCGGATCGACCGCGACCGCAGAATGCGTGGGAGCGTGTCCCCAATATAGTCCGTCGTCCGTATAGAGGTAAAAAACTGTAGTAAGTATATGAATTCGAATACAGACCTATAGTAGTGGCTCAGTGACTTGTAGACCTCGCAAATCTGTTTTCGAATAGCTTAAAATTCGTTCTTTCTTCATTATTTTCCACCCTTCACACCCCCGACCCCTTGAAGTTCATGCGTCTTAATAAGGGTAACAAAACATTTGTGACATTTTTGAACATTTTAGAAATGGCTGAAATATGTTTGTTTTTACGTTGTCAATCCCCATATCTCCGCCGGGGGCGGAAATACTATAATTCTCTAAGCGTTCTAGCCAGCGGGTAAGAAATAAGTATTAGAGCATCTGTGGGTTTGGTGCTACACCCCTATGTATTTAGGTCTGTATCCGAATTAATATTAGAGTCTTTTAACATCTGGAACGACGGCAGTGGCGGGTTTATCAGCAGGCTGAGTAGGCTTGAGCCTAGGGCGGTAGATTTTAAGACATGGGCGGGCATAGACAAAGTTACCGATATAATGAACTAGTGAACCCGCCTCAGCTTCGCCTGCGGTATTTTCTATACAAACTTTATCACCCCTTTTCACTCCTTTAGGGATGGAATTTCAAAAAACCCCTCTTTAGTGCACCTCTGGTACTCGGTACTCGAGGAACGTCTCCTCCAAATTTCAAACCTCTAGGTTCAAACGTTTAGGCCGTGCGTTGTCTATAAGTGAGTCACGGTACTGTTTTATATGTATTGATATTGGTTTGTAAAAAATAATCTTGGAGCCGACAATACATTTTGTAGAGGTTAGGGCGGAAAAAATGTAACAGTATTTACTGTGAAAAATGTGTAAATCCGCCACTGGACGACGGACTAATAAACTCTTGAACCAGGAAATCGGCTGCGCTCGATTCCAGGTCCGACCGATTCACCGTTTGTGTTCAAACGGAAAACATTTTTTATTCTTCAAGCTTTCACTTAACTTCGGCTGTTATTTTTTCATTTGTTTGTTATCAGGGTTTAAAGTTGCAAGTTGTTTTGGTACCTGATTGGCTTGAAATTGTATACGCACATGCGATCCTGTTGACAATCCGCTATTAAAACACATAATTCATTCGGTATTTACAATAGTTTGTTAGTAATGATGAATGATTTTGTTGTTTCATATTAAGAGGAGTGTGAACCTACGGCTTTTCTTACAAATGGCGATAACGATTTCCACCCTTTAAATGTTAACCGATTTTGACCAATTTTTGATAGGTTGTCAGTCCGAATATAATCTAGGTGTATACGTTTTGATTTTTCCACTGTAATCTTTTTTTTTTTGTTTTATTGCTGTTTCAGTATTCTCATAAAACTAATTTCGGCGATTATTTGATTTGTTGATCTTTAATCAATATTCAAAAAACGTATAGACCTAGATTTTGTTCTGACTGACAACTTATCAAAAATTGGTCAAAATCGGTTAACATTGAAGGGGTGGAAATCATTCGGTATGACCTTTTGTTTGACGACGCGGTTAGCCTAGTTGGGAGTGACCCTGCCTCCGAAGCTAGCGTCCCGGGTTCGATCCCCGGTAAGGGCAAAAATGTGTGTGATAAGCACGAATGTTTGTTCCAGAGTCTTGGACGTCTCCTATGTATTTAAGTATTTATTTCTCTATATAAGTATATATATCGTCGTCTAGTACCCATAACACAAGCCTTTAGAGCTTACTTTGGGACTAGATCGATTTGTGTAAAAAGATTGTCCCCTGATTTATTTGATTTATTTATTTTGTATGAAAAGGAGGATTTTTGCCGTTGCTTCACAGTCCTCTTAAAGCATATGGAACGGTACTCAAAGGAAAAATCTTTGGTATCTGGCTATTGGCCGCTTATGGGCGTGTTAGGAGATGATTTTTATGTTTAGGTAGCACTAACGGCGACCACTTGACGCTTTATGGGGCAATTGTTACGTCGCAGTAGCTGCCATTATGTCGCAGGGAATAAACGTTTAAACTACCTATATCAGATCAAAACATAAATGTGAAAAAGGGCCAAGTTCGGTACAAAAACGTCAAAGATCAGAATGGGTGCCAAGTTCCTTAGAGCTTTCTTAAACTTTTTAAAATTAATTTAAAGAAAATTTGCTATTTTCACTGATATTTAATTAATGACTTGGCTTCAATTCGATTTTATGGTTCATGTAATATAACGTACGGTCGGTGTCGCGAACTTTGGCTGACAAACTGCCGTGTGTCTGGTTGGCACTTGCGTACAGTATGTTCTCAAATTTACTTTACATTTCGTATATGCGAGGCCGTGGTAAAATTGAATGATTGTAATAATAATTTCTGTAGAAGAGAGTTTGTGAGTAACCTGTATTAGTAGGCTATTAACCCAGCGGCATGGTTCACGGCGCGCCAGTCTGCGCGGCTTATTGTCGACTCAGTTGATGGTATTGGTGCATTTTTCTCAACGGACGCTGCGGTGGCTGGAGACAATACGCGCGGCACAATGGCGCGTGTCCCACGGCGCATGCGCCGCGCGCCGCGCCGCCGAGCTCGCTAATAGCGCCACAGTTACTCTGCCCATTGTCTTACGTGCGTTATAGGGTTTTTCTCCACCCGAGACGTCGATAAAAATTTCAGGGAAAATTTTGTGTCGCCGCCGTGTGACGATAATGTAATGGATGGCCGTCCTCGTAGAACAATAGCGAGGGGGAATTAAGGGAAAACGGCCCGACAATCCATGGACTTAGAGGAAACGCTTAGAGGAAACGTGATTCACGTTTTTCCGAATTTCCTCCGACGGGTTCTTGCATTAGATCAATTAAGTATGTTTTAATTTTAATATACTTATACATGTATGTATATACTCTTCCTGGAGTAGCAGTCCGATTCTTTCAGTGTTTATTTATTGGATAAATACTTTTATCTACACCCATATCATAAAACCTCCATAGTGTAATCAAAAACCGTAGGAAATGAACACCATTTTGACAACCAATTAGGAAAAACCAGTGCTGCAATGTTATTCCCGTATCGTTTTTAGTATAGAAATGAGATTAAATTTGGAACAGCTGTCAAAACTCAAGTGGGTTTCTATACTAGTATCCATAGATATTAAAACAGTTATTGATACGAAACGTCAATTCAGTATGTTTTTTTAATATAAACTGCACAAAATTTGATCTCGATTGACATGAGAATAGAGACTTCATTCGTTTGTCTATGATTTAAAAAAAAAAATGGTCTTGACGGAGGATCGAATTGCCGCCATTATGTTGGTGTTTTGGTGAACGAAAGTAGAATTGTTGTTGAATTGAATAGAAAAAGTTGTTTAAATTTACATTTTAGTTGAAAATATGAATAGTAGTCTTCTCGGAGTGTGTGTGATGTGAAAATGCGCCGGATATCGGAAATATGCAGCCACGATTGCAACAAATAATTTGTTGCCAGAAAATATTGTTTCTGAACCCATCATGGAGGATTTATAATATGTGTGTAGATAAAGTTATGTATGCAACTCTGCATAATTTGGCCTTAAAACACACGTGCGATCTTATTATGAAACTCGCTAAAAGCTCGTTTCATAAAACCGCACTAGTGTTTTAAGGCCTATCATTATGCAACCGTTGCATAAACTACTATTTTCAACTGGATTGGATAAAGGTTTCTTATCAACTACGTTGATAATAATATGATACAATGATTAATTCTGTGAAAGGCATGTTATCATAATTTCGATACATAACAGAACGAGCAGTTGAGATTTTTATGAAATATTGTCTTTATTAATAATGGCTTTTTATGACTTTTAGGCAACTTTTTATTAAGGATTTCACATTATCGTAACTTATATCGGTTGAGAGGGTTACCGGAGATCGGGCCGCGTCGCTCTCGGGGGTGCTGCCGGGTATTCTGTAATATATTACTATAAATAGAAGCTTTTAACCGAAACGTTGTCCCGGATTTACAGCAACGTGTTTATTGTAGTATATATTTAATGCCCAGGTTTCATTCTACAAATTCTGACATGTAACTTTGGATTTATTTAATAAATTATATTGTATCGTCAAGTGAAATCAATCGCGCCACCATTTCATAATATTGTCAAAAACTTTTTCACATACAAACAACAACTATACTTTAGGAAACGGGCACGCAGAATTAGGTCAACAGAAGTGTGAAAGAACATGAACGGTTTATTGCGGAACTTCGCGAAATTCCATGAAGTCATAATAATGCCTTGGGTTGCTGTGTTTAATTTACGTAAGCTTTATACGTAAAAACCATTTACGGGATCGTATCGACGCGGGCAACCCCAATTAGCGGCCGTGAGTAGCGAGAACACCCGACTAACTAACTGCTTTGTTAGACACTGTGAATCTCCAGTTAGTTTATAACTTGCCGTGTAGCAGCTTCAGTTACAGCCCGTAAACAAATACCCGAGTGGGCTTGCTGGAACCATTCAACCCTACAAATTGAAAAAAAAAAAACCTCTATTCAAGACGTACAATTATGACTGAGACTACATTAAAAAAAATCATAAAAATCGGTTAAGCCGTTTCGGAGGAGTGCGACCAAAAACACCGTGACACGAGATTTTTATTTATCTATAGATTGCACACAATGTGTTGAATTCATACTAAATTATATATATTTGATACATCCTGCATCCGTAATAACGCCATTCTTGAAAACAACTGTGTAGTACCTACCTAATACGCTCACAGTGTACAAATATAGTGAATAATATGTTTCCATCGGTATAAAACTCGGATCTCAATCGGAAGACGACGGGACCCGAAGTGTGAATTCATTATTGTATTCAATGAGTGACATGTTTATTTTCATTAATATGAAATTTTATTATTTACTGTTAAATGTCAAAATGAAAAATGACAGCGTGGTATGACGTATGATGTTTCCCATAATTGCTGAAGCTAATTGAGAGAGCACGATAAATACGAACTATTCCGATAAAACACGATGGAAACTAATTATGCTCTAGGTACATCTGTAACACGTGTTAAGGCATTATGCCTACACCCTGTTATGTAAAATAAAACGGTAGCTATAGCGGCATATCGCGTAGGTACATAATGTGTTTTTGATACGTTTTAAAACGCTGCGTTGTGTGGTGCCGCCGGGCAGATGGCATGCTTGTATAACGTCCAGATTGCATCGGCATCGAATCTCCCAGGCTTATCGCTGGATATGAATGCTATACTAATGTAGCCTTTATCTGCTGTGATCTGGACATACATATTCAACTGAGATTTCTCTGAACGTCTTATTAATCTCGAGACTGCGGGCCAAAAGTTGGTAATTTATCTGTTAAGATAATGACAAATGCAACGAATAACGAAAACTAATGCTGTTTTCTAGAATATGTAGGGGAGACCGGGGACAATTGAACCGCGGGGCAAGTGCTCCACACGCGATTTCTCAGAAACCAAATAAGTTATCAATGTGCGTGTACCTTCAGCACACTCTTATAAAACGCGGCAAGTAACTGACTGTCAGCCGCGGGCGCAGACCAGCGCGGTTGCTTACTAGAGGGCAACGAAGTTTTAGGACGCTCACGGTAAATATTACGCCCGTATGATATGGTCATTTTTATGCAAAATAACAATGTATTTGGATTGTTTTGTGTTTTGTTGATTTCTTTTGACTTTTAGGCCTTCGTTGTTATAAAAGTGATGGTCGCAACGCTACCTAAATCCGAGTAAATAATTATTTTTGCTAAAAGGTCTGTCGAGACGATTGGTCCACTAATCGTGGGGTCAATTGAACCGGTTCAATCGCCCCGGTGGTTCAACTGCCCCTTATACCTACTCGTAATTTTGTAATTCGCAATGCATCGTGAAAAGTAGGTATCGCATGAAGAGAATTTAACTTATTATTATTATTTTATTTGTAATGAAAGACTTAATTTAATTTGCTAACTTGAAAGGGGCTTTAGTCCAGCAAAGGAACGATTTTGAAAAATAAGCATTAGGGTGTTTTTTATACTCTTATTGTTTCTAAATAATTACTTAAAACTGTATGCATGCATACTTATATCTATTTTTTTAACTCGCCATTTGTAATTTGCTAATTACTGTCTGAAATAGAGAGTTAATGACATGCCATCCTTTAAGGATCATAGCAAGGCGACCGTTTCCTGATAAATTGTTTAATCAAAGTAATATTATATTAATTTAGAAAACATTTTAATGAGTATTCAGAAATGGTTAAGATACATGATCGTTCGGTACCTGGTCTAGTAGTACAATGTAATTGAAGGATTTTTTAATCTTATTAACAGTACTTAAAAAGTTTCTCTAGTAAATAATTATAATACTGCTTTTTGCACATGCCTCGTAATCGAAAAACAAGACCGACTGGATACGTAAAAAAGCTCCCTAATCTATGTTTCTGCAACTCAATGTAATGTCAATTAAAGTCTATTCAAAAATAAAAGTTATTCTTTTCCATAATTATAATTTTAATAAATACCTCTCAGAAATATGACTGAGGCAATTGAACCACTGGGGCAAATGAACCAAGCTCGTTTTCATATAAAGTCATTACTGCTAATAAAGTTACAATTTCGAATAAAAATAACTTAAATTGTATTTTATTCTATGTACAATTTTAAATTACAAAGTTCGCTTGTTTTAAAATAAGAATATAACCGGGCGTTAAAAAGTTAAAGGCAAACTTTTTATTCGATCCTTTTTGATACTTGTTTCAAGAATATTGTAGTTTGTATCATGAATGCAGGTAAACTGAACTATAACCTTTTTTATCTGTAAATATGTAGTTGTAAAATATATTACAAGTACTAGTTAGGTGACGTTAAACATTTGAGTCTACTGACCCCGTAACGGGGTCAATTGAACCACTTTCCCCCGGCGTGTTTGATTGACTATATCTCGTTACTTTCTTAATAATAAGGAATGTTGCACATTGCATTTCATAGCTGATTAAATTCTCTATACAACGGTATATGACACTAATGCGTTACGCTTTTAGTTAAGGCGCAAATAGCTGTCAAACAAAAAATGGACCGATTGTCCCCGGTCTACCCTATAGTTAAAGGACTGCAGAGTAAGTAGTTCGGAGAAGAGATTTCTGTCACGTAGAGGTTTATGGTTAAAAACGTTTATACCTTACCTGTGCAGTAATTCGCTTGTGGTTACTAATTACGCACTCGTGAGCTTCGAATATGCAATAATCTAGGAAAAGATTCCCACGATTGTTTTTACATTGAATTTTTGTCTATTCAATATTCTTCACCAACATGTGTAAAACTGTAACCATTATCGTTATTTTCATTGAAAATGCAGGCAGGTTCGAACGCGTTGCATTTCCGAAGTCGGAGGTACATTATTGTTGCACGTGTTCCTGAACTAAATTGAAGCGGTCCGCGAAGTGGCGGCGGGCGCCGGATATTGGGCGGGCGGCTGTCGGCATTTTTCCATATTTGCATGTTCAAACTTACCACCAGCAAAATGCCGTAAATATGAAAATATAACGCGGCCCGTCTTCTCCGTGGACACTAGATGTTGTTCAATAATTTAATATTTGTATTTGATAAAATATGTAGCTGCATAATACCTTCTTTAATGATAAACATATGGCTCGAGAAAGCTGAAGTGCTTCTTTCGCCTTAAAAATGCTGTCCTGATTATAATGAAGGGCCAATATATAAACTCAACCGGGGCCAGAGGACCCGCCGAAAACTTTGCCAAGTAAATAACGCCACAAAGAAAAACTATAAAAAAAGCAAAAGATCGGCTCGAACCAATTTCTTATCGAAATTGCCTGTATAATATATTTCCAATGGACGCTAATATCTTTTTCTCGTGAAACTATATCTAAATAAACTAGAGAAAGTTCGCGTTTGACAGCATCACGTGTGCGCATGCGGCGTCTGCCGAGTGCCTGGCGCGGCGCAGCGAATTCTTGGCCACGGCTATAGTATAATTATACTATGCCAGAGCCTGCCAGAGCTTTTGCTGAGCTTAGCAATGCAGCTTTTATAAACTTCGATATACCTACTCAGTAGAATGTAGAGTGGAGTTTCAGCCGCGATGTAATTCAAAGAAATGGGATCTCCGGTCCGCTACTATTTGTCAAACAAACAGCCATTGTAAACATGCATTCTGTGCATTTGTAAATTTGAATTGTTGCCACTGTTTGCTTAAATGTGACTTCTTTATACATATATGTATACAAAGTTTTTAATATTCGGAGTATGTAGGCGGTGAATTGTATACGGTTTATTTAGCGTGTATCTAGTTAAGCTAGTTTATACTTAAAGTATGGTGAATGTTTATGGCGCGAAGATGGAAATTAATGCACCGCCGTGCGAAGTTACTAAGTACTTCCGCATGCACGTAAATATTTGATAACAAGACTTCGTAATGTTACACAGAAGCGAGCTGAGTCGGATGCTGGTTCGAAAAGTGGGTCAATGTACGCAAAGAGATTTTCTCTAGCGCCTGAACGGCTTGAAACAACCTCGGATATCCTTTAAGTTCGAGTGCTGCTCTTACCATGTCGCGTGAAGTCCTTGCAGGAGAAGCAGATAATCCTTTGAAAATGGCCACTTTCGACGAACACTGTCACTTGAAAATTTTGAGTTTAATGAATATTATGCAATCACCGATAATGTGTCATCGTTGGGGCACAACAGTGGTAAAGAGGTCACTTTCGATTAGCGATCAGGAACCGAAATCGTGGTTAAGCCGGTGGCAGCAGTGCCATGTTTGGCGTAAGATGCACTGTCGGCTGTCGTCGGCGGCGGACTGTGCGCCAGCGCCGCGGCCCCCACCAGCCTGCTGCCTGACCTACACCCAGTGGCTGCGCCCGCGCCGGGGCGTCGGTAAACAAACGGTTCACCGACCGATTACACGGCGACCACCTCACCTGCGAGCGGTCGCCTCGCCATCTTCGTAGCACTGCTGAGCTTCGCATTTGTAATTCAACCAGCTAACGGTCCGCGAGCGTTGGCGCGCTTAACTTGCTCCCATAGAATCTAGGTCATGGCACACAAACAGTGACCAGATAATTTGGTCGGCTTTAATCGGCGTCAGGTGGGGCTTATGGACTAGTGATCACGATACCATATGTTCGTGGGACATGAGAATCAATTTGCTGCGGTCTTGGTCGAGGCGACGTGCGAAATTTGCATAGGTATCTAAACGAAAGAGAAAAGTTTCACAGTATACGTTAGTAGTTTTGATTTATTTAGTTGCTTTCTTTTCGAGGTCGTGCATTTGTCTACTCAAATTGCTTACAAAGTGAAAGTTGAGACGGAGTTGGTGGAACGTGACAGTCGTTATTTAATGAAGACATGTTAAAAAAATCTCACTAACTGGCTATTTTCTTTTTTGTAGCTTTGTTACATAGTACCCGTTTGTGCTTAGGGGTCATCCATAAAGTACTTCACACTAATTTCGTGATTTTTTGACCTCCCCCCTTCCTTGTCACAGTTGGTCACATTTGTGAGACCCCCCCTCCCTAGTGTGACGTCACATATTTTGCAATTTTACATCTAGAGTTTATTAAATTAATACAGCAGTTCCGAGATTCGTTTTATTTCAATTTAAATTATTTTTTAATATAATCAACATCAAAAAATTAACAAGGCAATAAAGCATTTATTAATTGAAAAAAAAAATGAAAAATTCAATATAGATGGGGTTGGAAATATTTTTAAGATTTTCGTTAATAGTTCAAATTTGGCATTTCTACACTTAGTTTCAAAATACGACGTCACGAAACTTAGGACCCCTCCCACCCGTTGTCACACTTTGTCGACCCCCTCCCTCCCCCTTAACGTGTGACGTACTTTATGGATGACCCCTTAGGTATAACATGTTCACATTTTGTTGCGAGCAGGATCGCGGAGGGAGCCCCTAATGCGCGCACGTGCCTGCTGCACCAGAAGCTGCAGCTCTTGAACTGCTGCATCGAGCGCGCGCGGGCGAGTGGCGGCGGCGGCGCGCCGGGCTCCTCCGACGACGAGTTCTACGACTGCTCGGAGGACGAGGGCGAGGGCGCGCCGCCGCCCTGGGACCGACCCGTCGGCCGCCACAAGCGCCTCGAGGGCGCCACACTCAAGAATGGGGCGCCGCTCTATATTCCTCGTACTCAGGTAGGTATTTAGCGAGGGTGGCACTCATAAAAACAATATTTTTTTAAACTGTAATTAATTTACCTTATATGTCTCCGGTATTTGGATTAAAAATCAAACAAGTGATATGACCTATATAGTCAAATACCCCTTTTCTTCGCCCCATGGTCCTAGTTTGAAGTCCAAACTGATCGAGTTTCTTTTTACTTACACTATGTTGACTGGAGAACGAATTCAAACTTGCCAAAGCCTACCATGATGAACATTACTCTTAAGTATTCAATTTAATATGTAATGTTCATTATTTAGTAGTTTTTATGAGGTAGGTATTACTTTTTTGCTAAGTTTTGCAACTTAAAGGCCCGTTTTATTTGATTACAAAATAATAAATAACGAAGACTAGAAATAAGCACGGCTTTACTCACGATTCATTGTCAGAAATAGTCCGACATGTTTCGGACCCATATGGAGTCGTTCTTCAGGGGTTGAGTACGGTCGCGCTCCGAAACATGTCGGACTATTTCTGACCATAAATCGTGAGTAAAGCCGTGCTTATTTCTAGTCTTAGTAATGTCTCACGAAAGTTTTAATCTGATTATAATAAATAACGCTTTGTCGGAATGTAGGACCCGGCGCCGAAGACGGAGGACCAGTTGGAGGAGGACGCGGAACTGATGGTGCAACTGGGCGAGGACGCGCGTGCATCGGAGCTGCGCGCGCGCATGATGAGCGCTTCGCTGCTCTCCGACATGGAGGCGTTCAAGGCGGCCAACCCCGGCGCCGAGCTGTGCGACTTCGTACGTTGGTACTCGCCGCGCGACTGGGGCCCGGCCGGCGGCGGCGAGCTGGGCGCACGCATGCTGCTGCCCGCCAACCCCTGGGCCGAGGCGTGGGCCGTGGCGCGGCCCGTGCCCGCCGCGCGCCAGCGCCGCCTCTTCGACGAGACCCGCGAGGCGGAGCGGGTGCTGCACTTCCTGCGCGCGCGCACGGCGGGCGGCGTCGCCGAGCTGCTGCTGCCGGCGGTGCTGCGCGCCGCGGCCGCGCGCGCTCACGAGGCGGGCGCCCCGGCGGCCGGCGCGCCGCTCGGCGGCGTCGACCAGCGGCGCACGTTCGAGATAGCCGCGCGGGAGCTGTACGACGCCGAGCGCGAGGCTTGCCGGGTCGCCTGCGCGCGCACGGTGCTTGGCGGGAGCGCGGAGGACACGCCCCTGGACGCGGAGGGTCGCGCGCGCGTGCTGCGCGCGGCGGGCGGCGCGCTGGCGGTGCCGGCGCGCAAGGAGTTCACGCTGCGCGTGCGCGACGAGGCCGCGCCGCACGTGCTGCGCGCCGCGCTGGCCGCCGACATGTTCGTGGCGGGCGCCTTCACCGAGCGCAGCGTCTGCTGGTAGCTCCCGTGCGCCCGCCGCCTCGCGCCTCACCACAGTGCCAGCGCTACTTAGTTGCGCAAATGTTGTGATAACGAACCACGGTTACCCGCCTAATTATGATATTCACAGTGAGCATGTCTTTAAGAATTTGTCCATAGTCTTCCTTGATTGTTGATAGGATGATTTTAATTGTTATGTAGATATATACAGTGGGACGAAATTAATAAGGAGACGGGTCGACTTGGTCTCGGTGTTTTCGTTGACGATCGAGAGCATGATTGTGGTCAAGTACCGACATAATCTATAAGAGCTAAGATGGTTTTTGTGGAGCTATGTGCAATTTAAGGCGTATGCGTAGGTTTCATACTCCGTGTAAACAGCCATGTTAAAAAACGGCGTGCGCATGTAGCTCGCCCGTGTAGCGTAGCTCAGGCACGTCAACTTTTTCATAAATAGAGAAAAAAATAGATAGCGTAAGCGTGTCGGTGCAATTATACTTAGTTTAATAAGAGTTTTTTTACGCTACGTTGAATTGTTATTATTTTAAGAGTTTATTTGAATTTGACGTAATTTTAATCACACTTTATTCATAGATTCTCATGATTCTTAATACATTTGATGCATTTGATTTGAAATATTTTATACCTAGTCTGCGCTTGCTTATCAAAATATATCTTGTTCGCCAATTTAAGTCAATTTAAAATATACTCTAACAACCTACTTGAAATAGTTTCAATCGCAATATTATGTTGGTTCGAGCATTATGTTATGTTATATAAAACGAGGTAATGTAAATTTACATTTGATAAAGAGCGTGTTTTATTTTAAAGCTCGAATGTTGGGGTTCGGAAATCCCAGCACGAGGGTCCGCTTCACGCAAAATAATTAACGTCGGTCGGGGACATACATTTCTGAGCTGAACCTGCGGGCATTCCGCGCCGGGATCAGACGGTGAGTGGCAATCTATTATACCTACGATGCTTTCATAAAGTGTCGCGTCATCACAATGTTAATTGCGAAAGTCTTTGGTTTACTCGGAAATGTGTCGAAAAGTGACAAATCAACCAGAATTTTTCTTGACCTCCACCTTCTGAGATCTGTTTTATTTGTCTTTTTATAGCTTCCCAATTGGAGTTATGAAGTAAGATAGAATATACGAGCAGTTGTCTCGGCGTCATGGAAGTTATGAGCAGATTCGTGACGTCATTTTCTGATCCTTTAGCTGTCAGTGACTTCGTACTGCGGTCGTTATTATGCAGCAGGAGTAGGAGGAAGGATGAGTGTGCACCGTGTAGATTGGTGCGTGGCGTGAATGTCGAGTGGCGAGCGCGTAAGCGAGCGCGCAGTGGAGCGGGCGCGGCGGGGCGCGCGGCGCGCGAGGCGCATGCGCGGCCCGCGCGGCCGCCGCGGCCGGGAGCCGAGCGAGACCGCTCAGTGGCGCGTCGGGAGGCCCGGTCGATTCCAGGGGCGCGCGCAAACACCACTCTCCATAACCGAATGAACCGTAAATTTCCCTTCAGAAAAACCATTTTATCAGCGCCATGCTAAATGAGCTCAAAGTCGATTTGTTTAATTTTTGACTGGCGTATAGTGACATCTAATATTTGATTATAAGTTACGTTATACGTCAACGCGGTATCGGCGTTTGTCCAAATATTTACCATCAATTAGTTATAAAACGATAGTACGTATTCTCGCATGGAGTAACAGCTTCTCATGTCATAAGGAAAGTAAATTATAAACAACCTCGGGAAAGTGCAACGTTCATTTTTAATTTTGAAATATGGTTGAATTACGTTCTTGATAATTAATTAGACGCTTAAGTGTCGCGACGGGACTGTTATGGAAATGGACAAGTTTTTATAGACCATTTATGCCATTTCATATCTGAGATTCAAAGTGTTAACCAGGACCTGAGCTTAGCCGTACTAGTTCAGCAGAATGACAGTGAAACTGGCTATTCCGGAGGTAAGTACCCATTTAATTCAGTATAGTAGATTCATACATACATACATACATACACATCACGCCCGAAATGCCTAATGGGGTGGGCAGAGCCACAAGACTACTTGTGGCCACGTTCGATTAATTAGTCCTAAGATGGTATGATGAACCGCATGGTGACAGGTGATCAGCCCATCGCCCATACAGATAGTCCACCATGTTGGAGAGGACCCGTCCCTTAGTCGACTTTTACGACATGCCAGGATGATAAGCATCTGCACGCATTCTATGCCATTTCTTCACTCCCAGTGCAGCAGAGGAGGATAGTAGATTCAATATATAAATAATATAAGGTACACGTAACGATGCGATTATCCATGTCGTGAGATAACGAATCCTATTACACTAATACACGCGGATAAATCGCTGCGGCGTGTCGACCCAATGAACTGATAAAATAGCGGTCCATCCACTGTATCGCTTATCTATAGGTACTTGACGGAGTCGACATTTTGGCAGATTCTTATGTCTCCAAATTAAGTCCCAATAAGCACCGAGCACTATAATATTATAGCCCATGACCCCTGAACTTGACTTTAATGAGGAATTTAGTTTCACCTATTGTGCGTCTACAGATGATTCAAACCAGTATAAATCTGGTTCCGCAGGTGAAAGTGCGAGCCTCGTCAGTTCCATTAATATTGAAATGATGAAATACCTACATTTCATCATTTTGTGAAAGAAACTAAGTAAATTATTTGTGTGCAACTTAATTGAGTTATTAATATTATAAATGCGAAAGTTTGGATGGATGTATGTTTGTTACTCAAACACGCCAGAATTGCTGAAGGGATCTGGATGAAATTTGGCACAGAGATCGATTATAGTATGGAATAGCACATAGACTACTTTTTATCCCAGAAAATTTGAATGTTCCCGAGGGAATAACTATAACCGAATTCAACGCGCACGATGTCGCGGGCAGAAGCTAGTTAGTTATAAGTAGGTACGTGAATCAGATGAGCGAGTAGTTTTTGAATGTGTGAAAAATTGTCTGTACCTACTGTCATAAATTAAGTACCTATATAAATATATAAGTCTTAAGTCTTATTCCTGTAGGTATAGTACTGTAATACAAGAAATTCAATAGGAACTTATTGTATCTACCTAAAAACCTATTTCATCTTTTCTATAAAACAAAACAATTTAGATTATAACATTTAAAAAAACCGGGCAAGTGCGAGTTAAACCCGCGTGGAGAGGGTTCCGTTCCATACATGATTATCTGAAATTTACTATGTTACTTTAAATACCATAGACTTCTTATAGGTTTTCTTGTAACTACTACTACTACTATTTTTCATATTTAAAAAAAAATTATCCCCAGTAGTTTCGGAAATAAGGGGGGGGGGGGAATGGTCAATTTTCGCCTATTTTCCTAAATAACTTCCAAGCCATTCATTTTAAAATTCTCAAAAAAACATATTTAAGATCCTCACAATACGCCCTTTCATTTGATATGTCACATGATATAGTTAGCGTAACTTTTTTTTAAATTTTCTAATTTACCACCCTAAAGTGGCCCCCATGTTTAAAATTAATTTGTTTACGTTACGCATCCGTGTTGCGGTCACCGACTTACATATGTATACCAAGTTTCAAATCAATCGGTCCAGTAGTTTCGGAGCAAATTGGCTGTGACAGACAGACAGACACACGAGTGATCTTATAAGGGTTCCTTTTGTTCCTTTTGAGGTACGGAACCCTAAAAATGAGGAAAAAGGTACAAACGTAGTAGTTAGGTAGTCTTAACAGGGCATCAGATCTGGTCATCATGAATCCTTATATCACCATGGTGACCAAGGATATATTTTATAGTGGACTATCTCTATCTTAGAGATCTCTATCTATGCGCTGGGGATAGGGTTGTCAGATACAGGCTTATCATTTCCTGGACATTTCTGGGGTTACAAGCTTGGGAGCCCAAGTTCCAAGTCCAACTGTGGCCCTAACATGCATGACATAAAGAAAAGATAGACCGTCTTATTTCTAAGTGCGTCTCTTTAACACTAGTGCCGACGAAAGAGATAGTTATAGAGATAAACGGGTTTAATTTATCTTTGTGGCACGCATGTTAGGGCCGCTGATGGACGGACGATAAAAAAAATATAAAATCTACTAATTGCTTTATTGTTCCCTTTTATTTAGAGGGGAAATAAAATTGCAAATTATTCTCCACATTTGTTATTTTAGGTAAAACTATGTTACTCAATATATTTATAAATATACCATACACTAGTTAATTACTTCTGCGATCTTATCAAATTTAAGGGCATGCATGACTTGGCCTTGCTCGCCGTGGTGTCGTACGGTTACGTTACGACACAACGGCGGCCAAGGCCAAGTACAGTAAACGTAAGTTGCAGTCGTAAATTTGTGAAAAAAAATAGTAGTGGGGTAACACTGAAATATAACTTCTAGTAAAATCGATTAAGGGAGCGTTCAAGTATTACGTAACGCAATTTTTGGAGATTTTTGAACCCCCCTCCCCCAATGTAACGCACCGTCACGTTTTTCTTTACCCCCCTCCTCCGTAGTAAAACGTTACGTAACCAAAAAGTGACAATTCATACCTAAAAAAAAATTTTCAAGTGGTCATTCGATTTGAAATTTTGAACAAAAAAGCGTTTTAAAAAATGCGTGAGAGAAGTTCTCTACGCGACTGCTCTGAAGGGTTAAAAAAATTGTTACGTAACACGTAGTTCAAACCCACCCTCCCTGTAACGCATCGTAACGTTTTACAAGACCCCCCCTCCCCCCAAATTCGTTACGTAATACTTGAACGCTCCCTAAGACCGTTGTTAACAGTTATCTTTTAAAAAGAAATTGTGTTTTAAATAGCGACGTTGCCACGCTTTTGGCCTTAGCTGAGCATCAAATAAACCTATAGCGCATATAAACAATTTAAAAATCTATCAATCTTTACCCTTTACCATTCCGGATATTTTTTCAAAATTAAATGTAACATAATTTACATAATGAACTTTTTCTGCATAAAAAAACATCAAGCAGGCTTGTATTCATAGAAATGAAAAAGAAAAACAACACTTTTTCCAAAACATGACCTTAAACAGTGACGTTTTTAGGGTTCCGTACTCAAAGAGTAAAAACGGGACCCTATTACTAAGGCTCCGCTGTCCGTCTGTCCGTCTGTCTAGAGCCGCAGGCTGTATCTCATGAACCGTGATAGTTAGACAGTTGAAATTATCACAGGTGATGTATTTCTGTTGCCGCTATAACAACAAATACTAAAAAACAGAATAAAATAAATATTTAAGGGGGCTCCCATACAACAAACGTGATTTTTTTGCTCGTTTTTGCTCGATATGGATAACGGCAACAGGTAGACGCTTGAAATATTCACAGAATATTTAGATATATATTAGCTTCAAAAATAAATACTAAATTAAAATAAAATAAATATTTAAGGGGGCTCCCATACAACAAATGTGTTTTTTTTGGGCTTGTCTTTAATGGTACGGAACCCTTCGTGCGCGAGCCTGACTCGCACTTGGCCGGTTTTTTTAAGAAAACTTACATTCATATCAGAAACCATTTCGATCTAACTCACCTTATTCGGGAATTTCGAGACAGTAAAGTGTATGTACCTACAGGACATGGGACCAGACGCAAAATCCCGGGTCTCCTGAATTTCTCGGCCATCTAGCAACCCTAGTTGGAGCCCGTTCAGGTGTCTAATCCAACAAGTATGTGCGAGTAAGTCGCCATGTTAAATGGAGCGGTGTCCATCGTCCTCCATGTCCACTGAATGGTTGGCAGCCATTATAAGCCATTATAGTGTGCGCTCGTCCGGACAATGGATCGGCGACTCTTGGATGCCGTGTTGCGTAGTTTATCCTCGCCTTCTTAGATGATACATTTATAACTGACTAGGTTCTATAAGCCGCTGATGAATTGCATATGCAATTCTAGCTTTTCGGCTAGTTATTAAATGTCAATTCGCTTTCATAACTTGTAGCGTAACGCGATAAAGTAAAGTGCTAGATTTTCTTTATTACATTTTATAACGAGTAGATTTTTTTTTTTCGGTACGTATTATGACAATTTAGTCAATGCATAGACTGTCACTTTTAAATTAATTTTAATATTATGCTAGAGTGCAAGGAGTTCAAAAAGATCTCTTCTCACTTGACAGGGGCGTTCGATATATTTGATCTCCGCATTAGTTTATTTGCATCTGAACTCTATGTCTGAACCCTAGTTTCCTAGTTTAACTTCCTAGTTTTCGCTAATATCGTTTTAAGTTTTTAATGATTGATTGGAATTCCTATATGTCGATTTTCTCTCATACAAAGAACCATGCCCCGATTTGGGCCATATGGCGTGCAGCGATAATTTCTATATCAGTGTTTTACTTCAGAGGAGTATATGTCCAGAAAAATATCTTTAGTGCCGTTCAGCGAATGCGCCTCAGTTTACAGGATGTTGAAAAATAAAAAATATTTTTCAGCATCCTCTTCATCTGAACTATCAAATCTTATGAATATATTTTCTAGATCTTCTGATGGTGGATTTATTTGTATATGATAATGTTTGCATACCCTAAAAACCAGATTATAGTAATTACGTGAACACAGGTACCGATAGTTCGTGCACCGTTTTTACAACTACAATAGTAACCTTTTATTGAATCTATATCCTCTAAGTTTTTTTTCTGCTAACACATAAACATAGTATTTCATTTTATTGATATGTCGAGACTGTATTCTTCCTTTAATAAATAATGGATCTACTAATGTCAACCCATAAGAAGCAAAATCAATTTCATCGGTGTCAGTGCCTATTTCAGTTCTAAATCTGCCATCAGAGGCTATGTGTTCACCGTAAAACGATTCAGCTTCTTTTATTTGATAGCATCCCAAAGCTATTAAATAAACATCTTTCTCTGACAAAACAAGAAAATCCGTCAACACTTCATCAGTGATTGAGCGAAAATGTTTTAACTTGCGATTAAGATTAGTTTATCTTACGATTTGTCCTAAGATGTTCTTTTGATCCACATTAGACAACATCAACTCAGATATAACTTGAGCATCGTCAACATCCGAGATGCATCTAACGTAGAATTCATTATGAATTGCTGCAGCATTTCGTAAGTCCTGCATCAAGTGTGGATTCATCAAAATATTTGGTGTCTCAAAGTCATACAATTGGACCTCCTCTAAAACCTCACGCATTCCACGCAAGGATAAAAAGACACTAGATTGGTATTGTACTAATTAAGTACTTTTTATTGGTATACAATTTAATTCTGCACGCCCATGGCCCAAAACCACCTTTAAATGGGGCATAGTTCTTATGTCAACTTTTATAAACAAGTTACTCAGTCTAAGAATGCATTATACTTCATGAAAATGGACTCTATTTCGGTTCCCAAACGACTCTGGTACATTTATAGAAGGGGATTTCTTCCATTCCTTTTCTCATCTAGAGTAAGTACTGTTACGAAATGCCAAGTTTGATATTGAACATGTTTGAACACAAATAACCTACCTGACGACGAGACATGGGCGCGTTTACTAGAAGTCTTCTGGCTGCCGCCTCGAGCTTCCATCGAAACGCCGATAAAGCGAGTTGAGTGCGCCGAAGGGCCCTCCTAACCTCTTACTGTTTCCTGATATTTCTCAATCTCCTGGAAATTGTCAACGGTTATGTTTTGGGTAATATACAAGTTTAGGCTGTGCGTTGTCTGTCAGTCAGTGTTAGAGTTTTATTGCAGACTATGCTGCTTGCTGTGAGTTGTTGCAGCTCCACGTTTGTGAGTTAACGATTGAGTCCCAAGGGTAATAATCCTTTATCTACACCCATATCATAAAACCTCCATTGGTTAATCAAAAACCGTAGGAAATGACCACCATTTTGACAACCAATTAGGAAAAACCAGTGCTGCGATAAAGAAATAACATGACTTCTTTATCGTTTTTAGTAAAGAAATGAGATTAAATTTGGAACAGCTGTCAAAACTCAAGTGGGTCTCTATTCTAGTATCCATAGATATTAAAACAGTTATTGATACGAAACGTCAATTCAGTATGTTTTTTTAATATAAACTGCACAATATTTGATCTCCAGTGACGTAAGAATAGAGACTTCAACCGTTTGTCTATGATTTAAAAAAAAAATGGTCTTGACGGAGGATCGAATCGGCGTCATGTTGGTGTTTTGCTGAACGAAAGTAGAATTAATCGAATAGAAAAAGTTGTTTGTAATTTACATTTTAGTTGAAAATATGAATAGTAAGTAGTCTTCTCGGAGTGTGTGTGATGTGAAAATGCGCCGGATATCGGAAATATGCAGCCACGATTGCAACAAATAACTTGTTGCCAGAAAATATTGTTTCTGAACCCATAATGGAGGATTTATAATATGTGTGTAGATAAAGTCATGTATGCAACTCTGCATAATTTGGCCTTAAAACACACGTGCGATCTTATTATGAAACTCGCCTATCGGCTCGTTTCATGAAAACCGCACTAGTGTTTTAAGGCCTATCATTATGCAACCGTTGCATAAACTACTATTGTAATACCGTCTAGCATTTCGCTGATACTGCCGCGTCCTAAAAAACGTAGCATTACAAAATCCAGCCTGAAAAAGATTGCCTGCCTTTGCCTTTGTTTCACTCAAAGGCGTCTGAACGTCTAGCACGACCTGCCCGTGAGTCATTTGTCGCTCAGTGCATCTCTTACATATTTAACTAGTTTGACAGAGACGTAATGAGCGACAAACGACTCGCGGGCATGTCGTGCTAGCTGCTAGCCTCCCTGGGAGTAAGATCTAATAGCTGAAATGTGGTTATAAAATATCTATAAATAATACAATGGGGCCAATTCGAAAGTGGTATTCGTTAAATATAAAAGTCACAAACTTAAAATAAGAAAAGTCAAACTTGAGTTTGACAGCTCTGAAGTTTAGAAAAGTAGACACCGTTTGAACTATTCTTTACCTATTCACATTCCTCTGACAACGCTCTGTAAAACGAATTTCAGCGCCTCTATTCGGGAACGTTAAGTGATTCTGTAGCGACTCGTGAGCAAGATTTCTCATCCCACTCTTTCGCATTACGCATCGTGCGGAAGAGTGGGATGAGAAATCTCGCTCACGAGTCGCTACAGAATCATAGCTTTCCCGAATAGAGGCGCTATATACACATATCCAATGCTCGTATTCTTTAAAACTTGGGTATCTTATCTGTCTATTACGCAAACGCATAAAAGAATCAAAAGTGATATTTTAGATGAACAAACGGGAATAGGTAAACTCCGCATTATTTATGACCCTGTTTACGATGTTTACGTTTCGGATATTTTCTTATAGGTATTTATATTTCACTCTAAATTCACCGGTCTTCGCGATTAACGTTATACTTTACACTCTGCGGCCCTAACATGCATGACACAAAGATAAGATAGACCGTCTTATCTCTAAGTGCGTCTCTCTCACACTAGTGCCGATGAAAGAGATAGTCATAGAGATAAACGGGTTTAATTTATCTTTGTGGCATGCATGTTAGGGCCGCTGTTTATATTTCAAATAAGGGACGCTAATCGTAGACGCGTCTTAGAAGATTGATGGATTTATATTTGGAATCAAACAAAATTGTGTTAACAGTACAAGGTGGTTTGTAGTGACGGCGCGTGAGATAAAGCTGGTGTATCATTTCTAATTTTAAACATTATATTATATATTGTTTTTTCATATACCTAAAAATGATATAATATTTTGAGTTTATTTAAATACAATAAATAATGAACAATATTATAATGATTACGTTAAGACATTAAACACAGCTGTAGGTACCTCACGCGCAGCCTCAGCGGCCCTAACATGCATGGCACAAAGATAATTTAGAACCGTTTATCTCTAAGACTATCTCTGTCGTCGGCACTAGTGTGAGAGAGCCGCAGTTATAGATAATAAAAAATAAAAAAGGCTTTTATTTCCTGCTATTTACATAATATCTACTTCTATTACTTTTTTTTTATGAACTATGTTAGGTGCTTGTTTATAAATAATTACAGCTTATGGTGGTTAGTAAAAATTATTTATTTTTTAATATTTAATTATGCAAGAACTCTCTCTCTCTCATATTATGAAGTTAGAGATAAACGGTTCTAATTCATCTTGTGCCATGCATGTTAGGGCCGCTGGTGTTAGGGCGGTGCTATTGAAGGGATAAATATCGTTATATACAACTAAAAGTATTTGTGTCAGTTACAAAACGAGCGGATTGTTTGCGCGTCTCGGATAACTTGGCGCCCGGCCAACAATTGTTTCCGCAACCTAAAAAATACATTGACGGCTCACTACAGTTACAGTATAAATTATGACCCGATGCGATAGACCCTGGTTTTATAATCCAGATTAGCATAAAAAGTAAGGCGCCGCCAGTATCATTATCTGTCAACAAGTAGTTATTGCTTACGAATATTCCAAGGCATGTTTATCTTACATCGAGTATAAATAGGTGCATAAATATTAAAAGCCCCTCTGATTTGTTGAACAAAATGTATCTGTAATGTACCTACATCTACAATAATTTATAGAATAGTACAAAACAAAGTCACTTATTCCATCTGCCGTAACTTCAAAAGGGGGTATGTCACCGGCAATGTATGAAATCCGGCATTCTATGGAATGCCTAAAACGTACAGGCCCCCAATTCTCACTACATTCGAGATAATGTCGATTGCGAGATTAAACGTCAGATTCATACAGTTGTGTCAAACGACTGTATGCACTGACGTTTAATCTCGAATGCACCGAGAATTGGGGGCCAGGCTATCTATGAAATATAATGTTGTGAAAATGAAAATGAAAATGAAAATGAAAATATTTATTTTGCAAGTAGGCCACACGGGCTCTTTAACATGTCTGAATCTACCAGCGCTTCGAAAGGTGACATGTGCTGAGAAGAAACGCCGCAAGAAACTCAGCAGTAAGTCTTTTTTCCACTTTAAAATTACATATAACTAACACTAACATAAAAAGTGCAACAAATAAACCAAATTAATTATAGTATACAACTAATAAGGGAGATGTATAGTCTCCGCGTCTGTGTAGTTCGCTCCCGCCTTAGCCTTCCATGTTAGGTCTGTTTTTTGTAACAGCCCGGAAAATCTTGCTTGCTTGTAAGATGTTATGCTGAATAGGTTTATGTTGTAATATTATTATGCCAAACAAAGGGGAACGTCATTTTAAACTTTACCTGACCTTCGGGCATTCTATAGAATGACTAGGCATTTTCTAACATACCTAGGTAATGTAGGTAGGTAATAAGTAGAGAAAGAAACATTTCGCACATTGCCTAAACGGACGCGGCATTCTATAGAATACCTGCATTTCATACATAGCCGGTAACATAGGGGAGAGTGGGTAAAACTGAATCACGGGGCACAGTGATTAAAAAGCCCTTGTCCGTGTGTTTACGCACATAAACACTCGTTTACTTGTCAAACGGTCGCTTCGAGTGTGCCCCCCCACGCCGCGCTAGTCGCCCTTACGCTCGCACGCTCTGAGCTCACGCTGCCGCAGTGTCCCGCCAAAGTAGGTCTAAAGTAATTTTTTACGTGATTTTAAAAAGTGTATTGCGTGGAATCCAATGAAAATTTTGTAAGTTTATGTTTTGCTTAATGTTTTGTAATGTTTTTCTTAACCTAAATTGCTATTAATTTTTCTGTAACGAGAGTGTAAATATTTATTTCAAATGTTTGCTTTCGCTAACGGTGGTTGGGTCTCAATGGATAATTTCAAATTGTCCTACTAATAAATGTTACTATCACAATTATGAGACTGAATTACAAATTTCTAATTTTACTTAAATAAAACAATATTTTTGAATGAACTTTCTTTGCATAAATCCTAAAAAAACCACTGTGACCCTTGGGACTTATTGTACCGCAATAGGCTGATCCAACGTAACCCAGGGATGGGGCACAGTGGATCTTTTCCCATGTTTTTTTAAAACACCTATTCTCAGCATGTATTATCAGTGTTTTGTATACCCTAAGAGTACCACGTAAGGATGCATTAAAATACTAGAGCTCTATCTACTTAATTTCAGAAATAATGAGCCTCAAATAAATGTTGATCCATTGTTACCCACTCTCCCCTACATACATATTTACCTACCCTGTAATTTAATGGGGTAAGGATTTTTGATATTTTTTGTGAACTGTATAGAAATGCGGTCGTCTCTTATGTCAAGTATCTCGGGAAATCTCGAGCGTCATTGTGCTGGCAGGTTTTACAATGATGGTGTTCATTATTCGAAGTGTACCCAATCAGAAGTGCGGTAAAACGCTGCGGCGCCGGCGCCTCACTCGACCCGACAGTACCGCCGACAGTAACGGTCTTGTGTATATAGGCCCTTCGACCCTTATAAAAAGTGCTCATAACACCCGTATATATATAAACCGAATACTAAACTTTAGGTAGATACTTGCTTTTATGTTTTAGCTGATGTCGGGATCAAATCTCGCAAGTCGAGTTTCATTTACTAGACATAGATATCCGAATCCTTTACTAGAATTAGTGCACCACTGGTAATTTTCCCTGATTCACCATTTTCGTTAATTCGTCAGTTTCCCTATTCGTCAATGCCATCAAAATTGTTAATTTGTCAATTTCCCTAATTCATCATTTTGTCTAATAAGTCATTTTCACTAACTGGTCAATTCATGCAATGTATAGTCGGAGTAGATATTTTTGTACCATATTTTAATCTGACATTTTTATGCGAAAAATATTATGTTATTATCGAGTATTTGGGGGCCATACATACATACATACATAGAATCACGCCCGAAATCCCTAATGGGGTGGGCAGAGCCACAAGACTACTTATGGCCACGTTTGATTAATTAGTCCTAAGATGGTATGATGAACCGTATGGTGACAGGTGATCAGCCCATCGCCCATACAGATAGTCCACCATGTTGAGAAGACCCCTCCCTTAGTCGACTTTTACGACATGCCAGGATGATAAGCATCTGCACGCATTCTATGCTATTTCTTCACTCCCAGTGCAGCAGAGGAGTAGTGTTGGGGGCCATATCACTTAATTAATGAATTAAAAATAACTTAATATACCATACCAAGTATTATTCATGTATTGCTTAGACAAAAAACAAAAAAACATGTCCTTATAATAAATGCAATATTTGAACACCCAATAATATCTAATTTGAACTGTTGATAGATTTCAATATTGGCAGTGACATTGATAGTCGCTCTAGACTTTTTAATCATTTTTATTACCAAGCAGTAGGTATTATAATAGAGGTGCAGGTCAAAGAGTTATCAAAAGAACAAAGTAAGTACATATGTACTAAGCCGGGCGATATAGTGATATTTGTTCCCTTATTATAGGATTATCCAAGTAATATTATCTATACTATTATAAAGTCGTAAACAAAAGATTAAAAAAAATGTACAAGACTATACCGACAACGACAGGTGACGAGTCAAAGAAAATGACGAATTAGGGAAATTGACAAATTAACGATTTTGATGGCATTGACGAATTAGGGAAACTGACGAATTAAACAAAATGGTGAATCAGGGAAAATTACCAGTGGTGCACTAACCCCTTTGACGTCAAAGTCATGTCTGTCGTGAGCGTACAGGGGCTATTAGACATTTTTCAACGCTTCATATCTCAAATAAAAAATAACACGATATGCTTGCTTAAAAGAAGAAAAAGAACTCTTGCTTACAGTCTACTCATTAAGATCAACGTTAGCTTTTTAAAATGAATTACTCGTAAGTCCATAACAAAGTAGGTAGGTACCTCAAGTCAATAAATATCAGATGTCAAGATTTAATTGCCGTAGTATATTTGAAAATAATGTTTTAAAAGCTGAAAATTCGATATTAATAACATTACTAGTGTAGTCGAGTATGACGTGTAGCCATAAATAATATGGGTTTCGTATAAAAATGCCCTCTGAATGCGCTTATCCGAAGACTTGTGCAAAATTGCCTAAACCGAATTGCCAAGTTTTATTCCTTGCATAATAATGAATGAGTTTCCTCCCCTTTGTTTCGTAAAGCGGGTGCGACTTGACTCAAGTATGGAGCTCATTGATGAATTTATATTGAAACTGGATTTTTTAATGTGACGTGTAATTACACCAGAAGCGTAAAAATTACATTTTTGAAATATTAATTTCAATTAGTCCAGCAGTTTTTGTAATAATCGCGAAAATACATAGACATCAGCAGGCCTCTATAGGCAAGACATGAATGAACCACGACCGTTCCAATATTTTGAGGTCACTGTCTCATGTAAGTGCTAGTGTGTTATAAAGAAACTAAAGATTACATTTTTGAAATATTCATTTCAATTAGTCCAGCAGTTTTTGTAATAATCGCGAAAATACATAGACATCAGCAGGCTTCTATAGGCAAGACATGAATGAACCACGACCGTTCAAATATTTTGAGGTCACTGCCTCATGAAAGTGCTAGTGTATTATAAACTACTAAAACAATCCCAGAAGAATGAAAAAGACATATTCGAAAGAACCGTAGAAATTGGTCCAGTACTTTTTGAAATAATCGCGCACATACAAACACATACATACGGGGGAAACAGAGAACCTCCTTTTTTGTGGTTGGTTGGCGCTTGGGTTGGTTGGTTTGAACATAGTTTAAAACCATACTTTAACACTAAAGTATTCCCTAAAAAATACAAAACTATTCACTAAAATACAAAAACGGAACCAACTTGCGACCAAACGCTCCTCAATACCGTTTCATTGAATTAAATTTAAATCAAACCACCTCGGACACGAAGTAATAGTTTTCTTTGCCTCGGAGTACAAATAGGTAAACCTTTCGGGCACATAAAAAGATAGGTACATGGTGGGTACGTAAACACCGCGATTACTTGTGTTGATGTTCGTTTCATCAACTGACATTATCCACCCACATCTACCCAACCCTTGTCTCGAAGGTGAGGGAATTGAAAATACCTTGAGTATTATCTAACCAGTGAGCGGAGGCCCCATGATGACCACTTCCCGGTCCTTTATTTCGCTAGAATGGGGAGGGACGGGACCTTATAAGGACGTGGGAGGTCTTAAAAATCTGGCGAATTGGAGTACCTTCACGCACGTATTCGTGGTAATAGTGGGATGCTCGAGCCTATTGGAATTCTTCAGTTCATTTCAACGCCGCGCGCCCGTGCGTTGTGATGTGCAGGTGCTGCGCATTATTGATGATCAAAAACTGAACTAACAATAAAAGGAAAGTACTTTTCCGTAATGGGACATTCATAGTATGACAGCAAATAATGGGTTGTACGAGTATAATAAGAAAAATAAAGAAGGGGAAATTAATAAGTATACCTACTGATATAACACCATAATTAAACATGGCTTTAAACTAACTTACAAAATAAAACACTTAACAATAACATACAGTAAAAAATAGTGATATTTTAAATACAAACGTATTTTTTTATATCTGCGCTCAGTACATATAGGTTTCCGGTCTTTAATAGTCTTTATACAAAGTCTCGATTTAATTTGCCTCAAAAACAATTAGAACGCAGTAAGTTCAGCAAAAGTTTTACTCCAGTCAGATTTATTTGAAATATGTGTAACGGAAAGGTGGTTCTCGCGTTTAAATTAAGCAATCAAACATACTTGCCTCTCCCCCAAGTATTTTCTTAATTATGTACAGATTACTATATTATTACTTTGCCAAAGAAATACCGCTTTTCTGCATTATGTGTCGCGACATGGGTGGATTATCCTACCTATCTGATCTGAAATATTTGGCTTCGTTCCTTTTTAGCACATTTGTAGTTCAACTTTCTATACTACTAACTTTTGCCCACGACTTCGTCCGCGTAGAAATCGTTTATCGCTATTCCCTCGAGGGACAGTGCATTTTCTGAGTTGAAGAGTAGCGTAACTCTCATTCAAAACGAGTAAGAAAACCTATTCTTAAGTAGGTAATAAGTACTTCAAGATGGGAGATGTTCGTAATGTCGATTGTGAGTCGATAATTTTTCTGAATTATTTTAGTATGCAAAAGTGACTAGAGAACTTAGGTGACAAAGCCACCATTATAAAAATCAATATCGGAAAAGGCCACTTGGAATGGGCGTCACGTGTCTTTATTTAATGTACACGTTTTCAAATTTGGTCCTGTGGACTCGCAATAGAACATCATCCTCATCCTCTAGTATAATAGGAATACGCGATTCGAATATAAATGCATAACTTTTTCCAAATTCCTAAACCCAATGAAATAAAACTCAACCTCACAGTGAGCTCGTCGAGATCCGGAGGCCTTTACCCTCATCCCCATCCCATCCCCATTCCCCATCCTCCCTAGACTGGCAGCGCACTGGCAGCACCTCCAGGTGTTGCAGATGTCCATGGGCGGCGGTGACCACTTACCATCAGGTGGGCCGTCAGCTCGTTTGTCAGTCAATTGACATAAAAAAAAAGCTCTCCCACAGCATTTTGTTTCGGCGAAGATCCTAAAATGGGTGTAGCGCATTTTATTCCTAGTGGAAGTAAAGATTTTTTACTTAGAAAATAGATAAATATCTGAAATCGGATCGCGGACCTCACTTTTTTTGTCTTTCCGAGTAGCGTTTTAGCGACTTCGCATTTTAACCTTATCAACGCCGACAAATGGAAAAGGGGAAATAAACAAAGCAGTTTCAATGTTGATTGTTTACGCAGATTAATTAACAGTCAAAAGTCGAAGATATCCAAATATGTTCAAACAATATAGGTACAGAACAAAACTAATTTCGGTATTTCTTACATTGCTTATAAGTATATAAAAACTGGTGAAGTGCGAATCTGACTCGCGCGCCGAGGGTTCCGTACTTACCTATGAAAATTCTAGGTTTCCGTTCCCAAAATTGAAAAAAACAAAAATAGCTTTTATCAACTATTTTTTTATGTGATTTAATTACAAATTTACGGTTTTCGGACTTTTTCCTTTACTTGTGCTGTAAGACACTGCTTCTTGCCAAATTTCATGAGTCTAGGTCAACGGGAAGTACCCTATATGATTTGATTCCATTTGAATTCCCTTGAAAGTATCAAAATATGTGGCATAAACGGCCGTATCTTTTGATTGCGGTGATTTAGAAGGTTGATTTTTTCACAACTTCAAGAGATTGCAGACTTGAGTATTTGATATATTCATTTCAACTTGATACCTCCACGTGTTCATGAGAAAAAGAAAAGAAGAATCCCCAGAATTTTAAACATGGGGGCCTTATTTAAAATTAATTTATTTACGTTGCACGTCCGTGTCATAGTATAAAGATGGGAAGTAAGTTATCTTCATACAAACGCACCGCGCGCGGCTTGTATGTGGTGCGCCAAAGTATCTATGCGTCGCCGCACGCACACTTAAACAAAAATAAACCCGTTTATCAGTGCGCCAGTCGGGGTTAACACCGCACGAGGTTCACGCGTCACGGCTTTTCGGCACCGCTAAATGAATGAAAAATGTGTGATAATCGCAGGAGAACGTATCGCTGTGTGGGTGTCTTAATAATTCATCGATTCCAGAATTGTCTCTGTTCAGACTACTTACCTATTGAACAGGAGACAACCCTGACACAGTAGGCAATTATATCGCGGATTGGGCCGGAGATGGCCTACTTCTCATCTTTATACTATGTCCGTGTTGCGGTCACTGACTTAGATATGTGTACCAAATTGAAACTCAATTGGTCCAGTAGTTTCGTAGCAAACTGGCTGTGACACACGGATAGACAGACAGACAGATAGACAGACAGACACACGGGTGATCCCATAAGAGTTCCGGTTTTTCCTTTTGAGGTGCGGAACCATAAAAACGAAACTTTGGATGTGGGAGTTTGTTCCTCGATCACTCTGAGATTGAACGGATGAAATTTGTGAGTAAACTGCAAATTTAGGTAAACTTTAACCCAGATACTTTTATTATCCATAGGTGGGTAGGATACTTTTATTTCCAAAACATTCAATGAATGAATGACTAAAACGTTAACCTCTTCTTTCCTCAGAGCCGCTATCGCATGAAAAGTAACCTGTCCATATTAACCCACGGCGTCCCAAGTGATCTCTGTACTTTAGGATTTATGAAATCTAATGAAATCGTTAGAAAATCTTAAAATAAAAATGTCTTTTGTTTTTTTTTTACATGTTTTGGAGGGAAAGTTGTGATCGAACTTGTATTGACCCCTATTTTTATTTAATTTTATAATCTAATTATTTTGTAAAGTTATTACCGCAACAGAAGTTTAAATTATTGGTTTTAAATGGTTATTGTGCGTTAATCACAGCGACACAATACCAAACTTTAAGCCAAGTTTCTGTTCAATCCAACTTTCCAACGTAGGGCGGGTAATTGGAAATCCTCGTTGCGGTTTCGTCAGCACATTTTTCTTGTTTCTCTCGGGAACTTTGAATATAGGGTTTTTTGGGAGGAGTGAAATCACATCAAAGCCCGCAAAATCCTATTTAACTGGATAAAGGACAAATTCACATTGTCGAAACCGCGTTATTAGAAGGGAGAGAATTTGAGAACAGACAAAAGGTTCACCCATTTTAAGTGAGTTTAGATGGGACACTTTCTATGTAATATATTAGCTTAGCGTACGAAGTTGCAGTTTATTGATTGTTTTAAATTGTAATTTTAGTCATGATAGTGATAAGATGCTTCCGGATTGCATTGTAAGGGCGTTTTGTAGGGCGTGCACTACAACGATTAGGTTTCGTTTATTTCGAACTGAAAAGATCTGATGTAGGTACTTATAGCTGTAACCACCAAACGTGTACGAATCGTTCTAGGATATAATATTAGTTTTTTGTTAAAATTTAATTACTGTTTAATTTAATATAGCATTGTCATTGGGTCACATACGTGGTACCTTTCAGCCTTTTCCGACTACGGGAACTGTTTCAAAATTGACTTCCAAAATTTGACCTAAACATATTAAGCAACAACGGAAGTTAATAAAAGCTTGTAACAAAACGCACAGCGGCGTTAGCAAGGTTGACACAAGGATAACTTAAACCGTCTTATCTCTTAAGTGCCTCTCTCTCGCACTAGTGCCGACGAAAGAGATAGTCAGAGAGATAAACGGATTTAATTTATCCCTGTGTCCGGCCATAGAGGAAGGTTATACTTAATTTATGGTCTGCCATGCTAGGGCCGCTGAAGTGGCAAGACTTATCTACCTGCGGAGCTTAAAAACAAGTATTTTGAAAACCTGTTCTAAATAAAGATTCCGGGGTAAGCTGAACTCAAACGAGGAACTTACACCCCATCGCTCACGTTATAATTTAATGTGAATTTCGCGAGTCGCTTGCTGGAAAGACCCGCTACTCTCGTGTAATAGGTTTAAAAGCCTTTTGTAATTAAGGAGACGCTGCCTCCACCAAGCATTTATCAAAAATATATATCGGTAAGTAGGTAAATACTTCATAGTGAGTGGGGTAATGTTTATTGTTTCTACCACCAATGACTTCTTCAAATAAATCTTTGTCATTGCGTGGATCCTAAAAAAATGCATTTAATTAGACAATCACTAGACCCCTATTAGGGGTCATTGGTCAATGACATTGGTCGTTCAATTCTATAGTACACATCGCGTAAAAAGAGCGCTGACAGCCATACAATATAGGCCGTCAGCGCTCTTTTCATGTGACGCGGACTATACCTCGACTATAGACGTCGTCGTTGCATGTCTTTGCGTTGCAGATTTAGATCAGTCGAACCAAACGTACTTAATTCGTATCGTACCACTAGTTTTTAAATCATGATATTTAGCTTTATTATGAGAAAAGCCGGGGTTGCTCATTGCGGGTAGTTTTAGGACGATTCTCTAACCATTTGTTTTTTACCGACTTCAAAAACCGAAAGAGGAGGTTCTCAATTCGACGCGTTCATTTTTCGTGTTAATTAAAGTATTATGTATTAGTTTAAATTGCATTCCCAGCAACTACCAACACTACTTAGGTACGTATGTATAGGTTTTAAGGGTTTAACAATCATTATACTGTAATATCCTGTTAATTTTTTTTTCAGCAAAATAATAATCATGATGAGAACGGAGCATGCTATGGTCGCTAGGATGGACATTTAACTATTACTCATACCTTCACTGTTTTATCTATTATCCATGTGTTGTCAACCATTGGGAATGAAATAAATAAATAACATAATTTTCTTTTTTGTTTTGCAGAGGTGGGTGTGGCGGTGAGCGATGCGGGCGCGGTGGGCGGCGTGGGCACTGGCATGGTGCGCGTGCGCCGCAGCCGCGCCCGTCGAGCCGCCGCCTTCGCTGGCGCCCGTCTGCGACCCTCTTCTGCTGCGACACCCCTCACCAAAACCGATAGTAAGCAACTGGACATTTTTTGTCGGTCACTTGTGCCTTAGAACTTAAGTCTTGGACGCGGGCCCGCGCGATCTGTAGAACGGCAAGGCGAATTGAACACGGCACAGCAAAAAGTAGCGCGGGCCCGCGCTTTTTGGCGTGCCGTGTTAAATCCGCCTTGCCGCCCCACAAATCGTGCGGGCCTGCGTTAGAAACGCGACGCGCCGCACACGCGCTTGGTTTGCCCGAGCCTTTATTGTATTCATTCTGTTCAGTATAGGTGCGGATAGTATGAGTATGTATGGTAGAGTCATGTATATAATAGGCAGGTATTTACAGTCGCAAGGATTCAAATAGAGTTGGTTTCGATTGTATGTGACCGATGTCTAGCGGACAGATGATGGGCGGACGATATGATAGATATAGCGTATATATATGTAGCTTACAATGGCTACATCTATATTTAACTACGAATATCTTAGCTACATATTCAATCTAATAAGAAAAAAAAGAAGTAACAAACCGCACGTTTACGTGACTTAACTTTCAAGCTACTTTGAGCATCTTATTTTTTTACGACCTACTGCGGCCCTAACATGTGTACACAAGGATAAGTTAAACCGTCTTATCTCTAAGTGCGTCTCTTTCACACTAGTGCCGACAAAAGAGATAGTCATAGAGATAAACTTAACTTATCTTTATGTCTTGCATGTTAGGGCCGCTGTACGTTCACTCTGCGGCACTTCACGTTAGGTAGGAAAAGAGGCGCCACAATCGAAACAGTATCTAATTCAAAGGTGTCGTAAAGATGATCACAAGTCATTATCTACCCAGATCAAAGCGTAGCGTACCTAAGTGCTCCTCATAGGGGGAACTATGTAGTAACATTATTATGTGATTTGATCATTGGATTACGAACTATTCATCACGGCAATATGAGGAGTTGTGATACAAATACACCATATTTGTTGGTTTCATTTGAAATCCTTGTCAAGTTTCTAATAATTAACAATATATCAAGCGTTAAATTAAGTTTCATCTCAAATATAAAACTCGTCTGTATTCCGGGCATACAGATTATAAATAATTCATCCAATTAAACGCGTCGCTTCGTGGAATGCACCAACTTCCAACGGCCAAACTTGAGAAAAATAATTTTAAGCCTCCCGCCATTTTGGGTGCCGAGTTTCCAGTCAGTTTATTTTACGAAGGGTCTTCGTTAAAGTTATTAGTGCCAGAGCGTGCTTAATCTCGCTGTACTAAGAAGAATATGGGGGATCATTTTAATATTGTCTTCACACTTTACTTTATTTCAATAGTAATTAAATTATATACACTAGAACACAATTAGACTTTAACCATATTTTCAAAGAAAGGAGTCAAGGGTCAGACACATGGACGCCTCTTTGGACCTTGTATGAAATGGCTCGAAACGATTTGATTTTAATTGTATGAAAAAATAGTTCATTCTAACGAATTCATTCCACCTTCTATTTATGTCGACTTAAGGAAAGCTACAAAAAGCTACAAAGCGTCGGAAAAACAAACTCCACTGATAAGCTGGTAGCAGTTGCACTCTGTACTGTACCAACATAGGTACCTAATATGATGAAAAATCACCAATGGCCGAATTCAGAAACGCCAGTTAAGCATTTGACTAGATATTAAATAGTTAAATGTCCCTCAACTAGTTGTCAACCCATACAGAAACGTCACTGCAATGTCACTTTAATTAACGATCAATTTGAGTGGCCTTTCTGAATTTGGCCACAAGTATCCTAGTCTCTTTTGCGAGCACTTTGCGAGACATACACACCCAGAAACACACACAATCATTACCCACTCTACATAAATAAAATGTCTTGGATATTTCAAGTTATTTGTTTCTTTGTCGTTGAGAAAAATACCAAGCATTTTATATATAAATGCACCAATATTCTATCCTTTCTTTGTATCGCACGCAGTTGTGACAGCCCGCCTTTAGGATACGATGCCCGGAAACAGCTGTGCGGACTCCTCCGTAACGATATCAGCTATTTTCCCGGCAAACAGAGAGCTAGATTTCTGAGAAATTCGAAATGTTATAATGTATCTATTCTGAAGGTAGTATTGTAGACGAGTGAGTGAGGTAGGCTTTCTTACTAAGTCTAGGGTAAATAACTTTTATTTGAACTTGAAACGAAAGACCTTGAACGAGTGTTATTCGTGCAGAATATGGAGGAGCACGAAGCGGCGGCGATGCACGCGGCGCGCTCGCTGTCGGAGCTGATCGAGGCGGGCGAGGCGGGCGAAGCGCGCGCGGCGGCGCTGGCGCGCTCGGTGCTGCGCGCGCCGCTCGACCCGCCGCCCGACGCCGTGGCGCTGGGCGCGCCGCAGCTGCGCCTCGGCGTGCTCTACTTCGCGGAGCCGCCGCGGCTCGTCATCTTCCAGCAGAACAACTCCGCAGCGCTACAGCAGTTCTGGAGGACGCTAGCGTCGGCGTGGAACGCGAGCAACGTCGTGTGGTCCAACGCGTGGTACTCGTGTGAGAGGGAGGACCGAGGCTGGTGGGGCGGCGCGGCGGCGGCGCGCGGCACGAGCGCCCTGCGCGCTGCCGCCGCGCTGTTTCGACGAGTGCCGGTGCTGCCGTGCGAGGAAGCCATGTACGACCGCATGGGCGGCCCGCCCGCCTGTGATCCAGATACGACGGATTGTGAAGCTACTCCAGCTCCTGGTTCTGACTATCAAAATATAGAGGTACCTACCGATCATAATTTCATGTTTTTTGTCGGTTCTCTACACTGCTATATCGTTGACTTAATGTACATTGAGGCAGCGACTGAGCCAGTTGCAGTCAGTCTACATACTGGGGCGTATTTACCCTAGGGCCAAGGGGGCCATGGCCCGGGGCGGCAGGCTGCGAAGCGCGGCGAAGCCTTTATTGTCGAGCTTACCTGTAATATGTTTTTCTTCCTACTACGCTTTAATTTTATCATTATGGCCTTAAATACTCAGCACAAGGCTTTGCTCTAGAGCAAATAAAGTTGCATACAAAATTCATTATTGCACTGTTTTGTATTTTTTTTTCAATTTGGTTGCTTGATCAAGAAGTTTACACCAACAGCTACCCAATCCGCCCATTTACAGTCCGACGGGACAGCTGACCACTTTTCTGTGGACTTGCTGTTAGCAAAACAGTCCACATATCGGCGGCCATATCGAACTGTGATTGCCCCGTCTAAAATCTTATGCTCAAAGTACTGGCTGATAAGATAGTACAGGTTACAAAAAGATTTAAAAAAAAATTGCCATCATATGAAAATTACAAGTTTTCTGTGAACATTTTCGGATGTTCGACTTTAGCTTCAGAACCACTGGACCGATTTTAATAAATAGGGTATCTTAAGATTTGGGGATAACGTGCGAGTGTCATAGGCATATAAAAATTCTAAGGGTGCGTCATAACAGGTGCAAAAATCCTTTTTACGTCGCTAGTTGGGTTTAACTGTACCTTTACTTTTTCACCAACGTTTTGCAGTAGTAGAAAGAAAAGCAGATTATGCACCTCGCATCAAGTGATGTGTTATTGCGCTCGTGTTTTTAGAGCCCTCACTTGCGTTCGGGCTTCAAACTAACACTCGGCGCAATAATGAATCGCTTTCTGCTTGGTGCAACAATCTACTATTATTACTTGCTTAATGGGGCGGCAAAGCTAAATGGCACGGGGTGCAAAATCTTTAAATAAGCCACTGTCTACATATACTCAACACTTGAGTTCTTTTTTAGGGTTCCGTACCCAAAAGGTTGCCGCTATAACAAGAAATACTAAAAAACAGAATAAAATAAATATTGAAGGGGGCTTCTATACAACAAACGTGATTTTTCCCCCGTTTTCATAGATAATGGTACGGAACCATTCGTGCGCAAGTCCGACTCGCACTCGGCTGGTTTTTATTTAATCACTGTCTGTATACTTCATATGTTTCCAGTATCGCTGCAGGTGTCGGAGAGGCTACTGGCACGACCTAGGCAGCGGCTGGATGAGCGGCTCGTCCATCAGGCAGCTGGACGCGCCGCTGCGTTGTGCGGCGTGCGGGATGGGCAGCGACCAGGCGGAATGCGATGGCGAGATCTTCCACGCCACGCTGCTGGCGCTCAATCTAGCCGGCATGCTAGTCTGCCTTATCATTGCCCTTATTATATTTAGGAAAAGAAAATGTAAAGTGAGTACTTATAGCTGAACCACAAAAGTCAGTTAGGCATCAAACTGATCAAAGTTTGATGACGTTAACAGAAACCACTTCAAGCAACAATATTCAAGCGCCTTCAGCACTGACGCCTATCACACTTATATTATAAATGCTAAAGTTTGTGTGTGTGTGTGTGTGTGTGTGTGTGTGTGTGTGTGTGTGTGTGTGTGTGTGTGTGTGTGTGTGTGTGTGTGTTAGTATGTAACCTACTCCTTCACGCTTAAATGGCTGGACCAATTTGGATGAAATGTGGAATAGAGAGAGCTTATACCCTGGAACACAAAGGCTACTTTTTATGCCGGAAAATTTCAATGTTCCCTAAAACATTTTACAGCGGAAACTGCCTGGAATTAAGAACTCATAATACAACCCTTGTTCAATTAAAGGTCACTGTATTTATTCGTACGGCTGACCCCCGGGTTTGACCGGCCAGTCAAAACTGCAAAATAACGATGTGTAAGTGACTGTGCAAAATAACGATGTGTAGGTAAGTGACTGTTAATTGTTGGCAGGCCGTGGCGATGGGCATGTGGACAGTTCTAGAAGTGGTCCTGCTCGGGGCATTGCTCATGTATGGTTCCGTAAGTATCAAACACGTATTAATAGCATAGAGGCAAAGGACAGGAAATTCAACTTATTAAAAGGAGACCTACAAAACGTCTCTCTATCGCGTAGCGTCAATTTATACGTAAACCGGGACCAACCGGGGAAAAGAAACTCAACATGATTATGTTTTTTAGTGGAGCATAGGGATTTGTTTAAACATATTTATCTAGACCCATATCATAAAACCTCCATAATGTAATCAAAAACCGTAGGAAATGACCACCATTATGACAACCTATACTGTATTACAGTATCGATTTTAGTATCGTAATGGTCATAACGATACAGATATGAGCCCCACGCCGCAGTGTCGCCGTTTATAATGTGTGTAGATAAACTTATGTATGCAACTCTGCATAATTTCGGCTTAAAACACACTAGTGTTTTAAGGCCTATCATTATGCAACCGTTGCATAAACTACTATTATATATGAGTATATGGGTTTGTATTGAGGTCCGGTAAAAAGCAAAAAATCAAATAACGTCTCAATAGAAACAATGACATAGATACTTAAGTGTGCCGTTGCAAAGTCAATTGTAGATAACTTTGACTTGTTTTGGTCAGGCGGCAAGCCAGTACCTGGGGGTGGCGACGTGGCGCTGCGTGGCGGGCGCGTGGCTGCGCGAGCTGGGCTTCGTGGCGTGCTACGGCTCCGTGGTGCTGCGCCTGTGGGTGCTGCTCGCCGAGTTCCGCACGCGCAAGGCGCACCGCTGGACGCCCAGGGACTCGGAGGTACTTTACAATCTTAAAGGGGTTTTACGTGGATCGATTTTCTATGCGATATCTAGCTGCACCGCTGAAATGTACCGTGTAAATAGCAAATGGACAAGGTTGTAGGGGATCAAGGGGGGGGGGGGGGAATCGCAAGCCCCAAAGTAGACCTGCTTTCGACTTTTGTCATGCGGCGTATGCCCGCATGCGGCAGGTGGCTAAAATCGTCCACAAAAATGACCATTACCCGCGCAGTTTCACGTTCACGACGTCGTGCCGTGGTGTTGTGGCGAGGGCCTAAGGAATAGATCGAATTGATTCGTAAAAACCTTTTCGTAGTTCTATTATTAATGTCTTTTTAAAATATCGAACAGAATAGGCATTCTACCAGTGGCGAAGCCTGCCTACAAGCCAATTCCTAAGCTAGAAAGCTGCGGCTAGCTGTCAGTGAAGTCCATTGTTACTCTAACTGAATGTCGAACTCGCACGTAGCGTTCTAATTCTTCCGGCTTCCCTTAGCAAATATTTCACGCTTCGCCACTGCATTTTACGCGCTGATGTTAGCCATGCCAAAAACAACTTCAGGCGGCGAGTGATCACACACTGATCACTCTTTCGGACGATGTGTTGTGGCCAGGCCCTAAACAGTGAGAAGCGACGCACGCAGGACTCGAAGATAATTACAGGGGTTTGCCACGAACTCGCGTACACTGCACTTTCACTTTCATTACAAAGAACGCTATAGCTGGGTTCTCTGTTATTAGGTCGCTACATTATGGCGCTTAGTGTTGATAACCATGTATGCGACCTGTTGCAGGTGCTGCGCGTGGTGGGCGCGATGGTGTCGGGCGCGGCGTGCTACCTGGCGGCGTTCAGCGCGACGGCGGCGTGCGCGGGCGCCGGCTGCGCCAACGTGGCCTGGCACCACGTCACCGCCGGCGCCGAGCTGCTGCTGCTCGCCGCCGGCGCGCGCATCGCCTTCGCCGCCCGGAACGCTAACGTACCGTTTCAGGTAGGCTGCTAATGGATCACTTCTGAATTGATTTGTCAAGAGTTTGAAACTCTCAAGTTCTAGCTCTAATCTGCAGGGGCGGCCTTAGCTATTGCGAGGCCCCTGCGCGAGTAGATCTTTGCGAGGCCCTTGTCATTGTGGAATTCGTTTTAATGATGATGCTTGACGAGAAATGCAAAGTTAGAAATAAAGAAATTTACACACTAATCAAAAGACAATCTGTCGTATTTACTACTAAGTCCTTCAAAGCATCGCATACCGATGCGCGGGCCGATACGGGAGGCCCCTGCAAGAGCGAGGCCCCCGGCGGTTGCCCCACTCGCTACTACCTAAGGCCGCCCCTGCTAATCTGTCTGTCTATGTACATCTATACCACTAGGTATATAAAGAGAAAATCCTGACTGACTGACTGACTCATCAACACAGGGTCAAAACTATTGAAGCTAGAAATACGAAATTATAACACTAGATTTCTTTTACAACTTAAGCAAAGTACAAGTAATTAAAAACGTATTTCAAGATTTTCAATAATCCCTTAGTTAACCCGCAAGATATCGTTATTCACGTAAGGTATTAACTGTTCATTAGGCGACCTTTGAAAACTTTTAACACATTTTAAAACGTGAATCTTGCATTCCGATCGGTGGGAACATATCGGTGCGTGTCGTGCAAGCGTGCTATGGACGTAAATGTAAGGGATAGCTCACCCAATGTAAAAAGAGCTCTGAGAGTCATATAAAATGTATGGCCGTCGGCGCTCTTTTTAGATTGGGTGAGGTATACAATTGTTTGTTCTGTGGGCAGGAGCGCGGGTGGCTGACGAGCGCGCTGGCGTGCGAGTTCCTGTGCGGGCTGGCGTGGCGCGGCGCGGCGCTGGCGGGCGCGGCGCCGGAGCAGTCGGCGCTGGCCGCCACGGCGCGCGCGCAGCTCTCCGCCGGCGCCGCGCTGGCCTGCGTGCTGGCGCCGCGCCTCTGGCACGGCTACCGCGCACGGTCGCTCGCGCAGGAGGTCATTTCCTCTTATCCTTTTTTTGCGCCAACTTGACCTATTTCTTACGAGGATCATTAAAAAATACAATAAAGTCGTGAATCAAAATCGTCAATTATATTTTTCATGACACTTGCTCGGAAAGGGTGTTAATACGCAGGCATATAGATCAGCCATAGCCGATTTAGCTCCCACGGGAGTTATGGATTTAGTATGGTTTATAACTCCCGCTGACGGCGAAGAGTGTGCGCCGGGTCCGGCGGGGCGCGCGCGCTGGGATCGTTTTCTTATAAAAGTAGCGCGCAACTGACGCGACATAGAGCTTACCTATTCTACCCACCTGATAGTAATTTACGGTGTACAATGGATTTTTTTTGTCTAATTTTTATGTCACTTCCTCACAAATGTTATGAAAAACATTGTGTGTACATCACGGGCAGACAAGGGGATAACAAACTCGAGTCATTAAAAGCCCTCCGCCGTCGGCGTCGGGCTTCTAATAGACTCTCGTTAGTTATTGTGCATCTAGGGCCATAAGAAGGGTCTTATGGCCCTAGGTGCACAATGTACTATTTATAATCTCACAGCTGCAATATAATTTAAAAAAAAACTAGTTAATTACTTCGAAGTCTCTTTGTAAACTTCTCCCTTCAGGTATCACGCAGAGGGCCGGCGGAGGGTTTCGGCGTGGAGGGCGAGGAGGAGCCCACCTCGGAGGAGGTGCGGGCCGAGCTGAAGAGGCTGTACGTGCAGCTCGAGATCCTGCGCAACAAGACGCTGCGCCGCGACAACCCGCACATCAGCAAGCGCCGCGGGGGCCGCAAGCCGCCGCACCGCCGCTTCTCCCTGCAGGTAAAGCGGAGACTCCACTAGATCACGCTTGAATCATTTCATTCAATCAGTCAGCAAGTCAGGTGCAATACCGAAAAGACAAACAGTACACTATTTTGCTTAGCCGACAGTCACAAATGCTTACGGAACAAGCTTATACTACGTTGTAAAAACTCCAATTAAACGAAGACCTAACAGACGGACATCCAAACACAAAAGAAGCATGAATAAGCCCTTATCATCAGGTATTGTAAAAAAAATGTAACATTTCTTGACCCAAAAACAACGTTAATTTGATGTGTCTACCTTATTTCTGTCTAGTGTACTTTACGTGTGTACATGTTCATATGTGTATAGATCAAAAAAGTAGTAGGGGAGACCGGGGACAATTGAACCGCGGGGCAAGTGCTCCACAGGCGATTTCTCAGAAACCAAATAAGTTATCAATGTGCGTGTACCTTCAGCACACTCTTATAAAACGCGGCAAGTAACTGACAGTCAGCCGCGGGCGCAGACCAGCGCGGATGCGTACTAGAGGGCAACGAAGTTTTAGGACGCTCACGGTAAATATTACGCCCGTATTATATGGTCATTTTTATGCAAAATAACAGTGTATTTGGATTGTTTTGTGTTTTGTTGATTTCTTTTGACTTTTAGGCCTACGTTGTTATAAAAGTGGTGGTCGCAACGCTGCTTAAATCCGAGTAAATAATTATTTTTGGTAAAAGGTCTGTCGAGACGATTGGTCCACTAATCGTGGGGTCAATTGAACCGGTTCAATCGCCCCGGTGGTTCAACTGACCCTTATACTCGTAATTTTGTAATTCGCAATGCATCGTGAAAAATATCGCATGAAGAGAATTTAACTTATTATTATTATTATTTTATTTGTAATGAAAAACTTACTTTAATTTGCTAACTTGAAAGGGGCTTTAGTCCAGCAAACGAACGATTTTGAAAAATAGGCATTAGGCTGTTTTTTATATTCTTATTGTTCCTAAATAATTACTTAAAACTGTATGCATGCATACTTATATCTATTTTTTAAACTCGCCATTTGTAATTTGCTAATTACTGTCTGAAATGGAGAGGTAATGACACGCCATCCTTTCAGGATCATAGAAAGGTGACTGTTTCCTGATAAATTGTTTAATCAAAGTAATAATATATTAATTTATAAAACATTTTAATGAGTGTTCAGAAATGGTTAAGATACATGATTGTTCGGTACCTGGTCTAGTAGTACAGTGTAATTGACGGATTTTTTTTTATCTTATTAACAGTACTTAAAAGTTTCTCTAGTAAATAATTATAATACTGTTTCTTGCAAATGCCTCGTAATCGAAAAAAAAAGAGCGACTGGATATGAAAAAACTCCCTAATCTATGGTTCTGCAACTCAATGGTTTAGGTTTACGTTATTTATTTCTCAAAATAGAATCAACTTATAAATTGCGCATGTCAAGATACAAGAACTTAGTTTGAGATCGTCAGCAATAAATTAGAAATACAGTACAAATTAAAATTAAAATTATTAACAGGTGAATTAGTAAAACTATGATTAGAATAGATGACATTATTTTTCATTCCATAAAATATCTACCAATATAATTATGTGTCATGCCATGAATATGATAAAATGCCATTAAATAAAATAATAACATAGTAAAATTTAAAATTAATTAACGAATTAAAATTTAGTGTCAATAAATTCCTTAACCGAGTAAAATGCATTATTCATCAAAAGGTTTTTCAATCGACGAGTAAATGATTCTTCATGTTTCATTTTTTAAATCGGCGGGTAGGTGTTCGTAAAAAGTGGGACCGATGACGCGTGGATTTTTATTTGCAAGTGCCAATGTAAAACTGATTGTCAATTAAAGTCTTATAAAAAAATAAAAGTTGTTCTTTTCCATAATTATAATTTTAATACATACCTCTTAGCGTTGTGACTGGGGCAATTGAACCACTGGGACAAATGAACCAAGCTCGTTTTCATATAAAGTTATTACTTCTAATAACATTACAATTTCTAATAAAAATAACTTAAATTGTATTTTATTCTATGTACAATTTTAAATAACAACGTTTGCTTGTTTTAAAATAAGAATATAATCGGGCGTTAAAAAGTTAAAGGCAAACTTTTTATTCGATCCTTTTTGATACTTGTTTCAAGAATATTGTAGTTTTTATCATTAATGCAGGTAAACTGAACTATAACCTTTTTTATGTGTAAATATGTAGTTGTAAAATAGACTTCAAGTACTAGTTAGGTGACGTTAAACATTTGAGTCAACTGACCCCGTAACGGGGTCAATTGAACCACTTTCCCCCGGCGTGTTTGATTGACTATATCTCGTTACTTTCTTAATAATAAGGAATGTTGCACATTGCATTTCCTAGCTGATTAAATTCTCTATGCAACGGTATATGACACTAATGCGTTACGCTTTTAGTTAAGGCGCAAATAGCTGTCAAACAAAAAATGGACCGATTGTCCCCGGTCTACCCTACGTACCTATATGAAGTATAGATTTAACCCTATTTGTCCCGTATTTTAATAAAAATGTGTCCCTAATTAAGCGTAATGCTGCCAAACCTACTGTATGAACCAAGATTGTATTAATATTGTAACATAACATGCCAAACCTTCTGTATCGGTGTTCTATCTTCATTACCATTAATTGAATGTTTCATCTTCCATTCCACACCGACTTTAGAAAAAGGGCAGTCGTGAAAAGGTAAGGATAAAGGTGTGATATATCGCATGCGCACTGACGTGGAGCACCGCCCGCATGCCCCCGCCGCGCCGCCCGCCGCCCGCGCTCACCCCCTACTACCCACCACCCTGTGTCTGCAATGTGTCGGATGTCCGCTTTCTTTGTTAAACGAGCCCCCAATCGACATTTGGGAACTCGATCCTCCGCTAAATTGATAACCAAACAATGTTTCAGTCGGATAACTTTGCTACCAGTGTTCTGATTGAAATCACACTACGCGGATGTTTTACGAGTATACTCGTTAGCTATTTTTGCCATTCGGTTTGACCTTCCTTTGAGCATATTTCATCAGGCTGACATTTGTTTGTAGAGTTTACATCTATGCTACACTCTTATTATTAACATAACATCCTGACTAGACAAACATTATTTCAAACGTGTCGACTTTGTACTATATTTAAAAATATTTTCTGTCTTATGGTACAATTCAGTGAACAGCGCCTCTATTCGGGAACGTTAAGTGATGTTGTAGCGACTGGCGAGCGCGATTTCTCATCCCACTCTTCCACACGACGCGTAATGCGTAAGAGCGGGATGCGAGTCTTGCTCGCGGGTCTCTGCAGTATCACTAAGACCTTCCCGTATAGGGAGAGCCTTGTTCGTTATTTCTTAAAATCATTTAAGAGGAATGATCAGTTTTGTGAGAATTTCATCATTTTTCGCATCGCTAAAAATTTAAGCGGTGGAAAGGTCAAAGTTCAAAAGTGAACCAATTTCGCGTCAAAGAGTCCACGAGCCTCTAGGAGACGATAAAACATGAACATGAACAACCATCATGGTTCTTAGGTAAATTCCGCTGCCGCCCTAACATGCATGCCACAAAGATAAATTAAACCCGTTTATCTCTATGACTATCTCTTTCGTCGGAACTAGTATGAGAGAGACGATATGACGGTCTATCTTATCTTTGTGTTATGCATGTTAGGGCCGCTGGTACAAAGTCAGCACGTTTCGCCACTGTATGCCCTAATAATACGTGGTGACTCGCGCAGGCGCTGCAGGCCCGGCGCGGCGGCAAGGGCAAGGCCGGCGGCAGCGCCAGCGCCGTGGAGGCCAGCGAGGCCGGCGACGCGTCGCGCACGCCCGAGGACTCCGTGTGCTCCAACGAGGGCCCCTCGGCCTACACCGACGGCGACGTGCAGTCGTGATGCCACCGGAACGGCTCCGGGCGCTCTGTCTCCAGCTGCATGACAGGAACGTATGGGAACCGACTCGATGTCTGATGGTAAATCAAACAAACTGAGGGATCTAAAAATTGACTGTCAGATGGGAAATGTCTAGACATGACGCTACTCAATGCTAAGTTAGATATATTTGAAACCGCATGGCGTGGGATGGGACATCATAATTTGTCCGCACCTTTTTTAGTGGAAATCATCTGAATTTGTAAACAATTTAAGATCTAATGTTGAATAATCATTGTTTCAAATTCGATCATAAATCTTGATAATAAGATCCGTCTTTATAAAAATGTACCCCACCTAAATGAGTAGATTTTAAGACAGTAATAAAAAATACTATGCGCAACTATTGATAATTTCAAACTTTATGGTTCAAACATAAAATACGTAACATAGACATCGGACCCAATTCGAAAAAGTGTATTCTTAATTTAAAATTTCCTTGAACTTAAAATAAGAAACATCAAACTAGATTTTGTATAACACCAAGCTGTCAAATCGAGTTTGACATTTCTTATTTTAAATTAGCGAACACACTTTCGAATTGGCCCCATATGTTTATACCATTCAGCGGCCTTAACATTCATGGCACAAAGATAAATTAAAACCGTTTATCTCTAAGTGCGTCCCTCTCACACTAGTGCCGACGAAAGAGATAGTCATAGATAAACGGTTCTAATTTATCTTTGTGCCATGCATGTTAGGGCCACAGGATTTAAATTTGACGTAGGCTTTGTTATGAATAATGAGAGGTGTTGTAATGTATACTCTGGATAGAAAGTTTTAAGTTTGTGTTCTAAGAACTTTAATTAAGTTTATTTCATGAGAAAGTGATAAGTACCTATAGGTAAAGCTTCCATAAAAGTTCTGTGAGAGTCCGGTCGCTATAGTTAATATACAAAGAAACTGACTCGAGACAGTAAGGCCTTCTTCAAACTGTGGCCTTAACAAGGTTGAAATGAGGATAAGTTGTCTCTCTCATACTAGTATCAAAGAAAGAGCTGCACTGAGAGATAAGATAAGGGTAACTTATTCTCGTGGTAACCATGTTACGGCCACTAACGCCCGCTAGGTCTTTGAATTCGTAATTTGGAGAGCTCGCAGGCAAAACGTTTTATTTGTACAGGTTTGGCTTGATAATATTGGAGACAGTGAAAGATTTTTTTTGTAAAATTTACTTCATTTTTCACTGCCTCCAGTTTATGAGGTAAAGAACGCAGGTATTAGAGACGTAAGCGGTAGGTTTCGTAAGAATGGTTTAGGCTATGTTGTCGTTATCGGCGTTTCCAGGAGGACGGTCCAGCGTCGTCACTCCTATTCCGAGCAATAAATTGCTTAGTCCTCGACCGTTATTGTTGATGTACATGAATAGTTTACTTGGTAAGATATAGGGCATACTCATTTAACAAAAGCGTGGCGTTAAAGTACCTCTGTGATTAATTAGGGATCCCCTTGTTACCGATAAACTTATTGTTTCGAATTTTGAAAGTCAGAAATTGATTCCCATATTATTTATGCTCATAATTATCGAAAGTCATAAAAGTTGTAAAGCATAACCTTTATAATTCTAATTTAAATAAATAAAAATAATTTTCAAAAGTCATAAAATTGATATCTATAACCAGGGCTCGAACATGATTTCAAATATTATTTTCATAAACAATTATCACTTATATTATCATTAGTCAACCTCTTTAAGTAGGTACCTAAACTATATCGAGACGTTATGTATATAACGTCTTTGACTTACATTGTCATTCAGATGACTGATGACACTGTTGTACCTTCACAATTGTATTTAGCTTGGATTTATTTTTACAAATATTTAAAAAGACGCAATAGAATATCATCTTTATTCGTGCGATAACTCACCTAGAAGTTTAAATACAAAACATCATCCTGTGCGCAAAACTACGTCATTTTGACGTCATCCACATGATTTGTTTGAGCCCTGTCTATAACATACAAAGGCATATTCATTATTATTCAGAAAAAATTTAAGCTATATATTTTAAAGTGCTAATTATTTTTACCCATAACGTTTAACTGTCTAAAGTTAATAATCGTACTTTTCAATATTTCTAAAGTATCTTGCTTGTATGTACGATGTTATGCTGAAGAGGTTGACATATTATGACTACAAATGGTAAAAAGTGAGTGAGCGAGCGAAGCAAGCGAGCATAATGGGTCAGAGCAGAAGCGACTTGGATTGGTTAGGTTCAGAAGGCTAATGGCCTTCGATGTTAGGTCTCTTTTTTGTAACAGCCCAGGAAATCCTGCTTGTTTGTAAGATGTTATGCTTTATTCTCGTCTTTTACTTTGTGATTTAATGTTATACATTATGAATTTGAAGATTCCTTAACAATATTTAGTATAAATCAATTAAGTTAAGTTCATGCTTAGCAATTTTAGCCCTTCCAAAAGTTAGGTACTTCAATTGTATGTAAATTATTGTTATGTTCAACAAGTTTAGACGTAACAATCATTATTACAAGTAATATTATTACCTGTAATATTATGAAGTGTAATACATTATGACACAAAGAGTTATGTTTATAATTTTTATGACTTTCGACAAATATGACCAGCGAAAATCGGAACTCCGAAATTATACCTATTAATATATGACTTTCAACATTATGAGTAATAATTGTTATGACCGAAAACGTTATGAATTGTAAAAATCGGAACTTTAATTTTATGGGAGAAAATATAGACCCGATTAATTAACCTGTTTCAATCCAATATACCAATATTTAATGTACCTAAGCAAAGAACTGCTCTGGGGGGCTAGCACGACATGCCCGCGAGTCGTTTGTCGCGCAGTGCGTCTCTGTCCAACTTGTCAAGTATGTAAGGGATGCACTGACCACTGAGCGACAAACGACTCACGGGCAGGTCGTGCTAAACGTGCTGTAGCACTGACTTATCCCGCGTTCTATTTTGTTTAAATTTATGGCATATTGGATGAAAACCGGCTTTATGCACAAGTAATGTACCTCCTTACTTCAATGCGTTTCCAACTTACGCATCAGACATTTTCCGCTACGCTGTAAGAATGGTACGCCTTTTTAAATATTCCTTTTGGTTTTATTTGTTTTACAGATATAGTAAATAATATGTTTCCTTCGGTCACAGATTACATAATACATCGGTAAAACTCGGATCGCAATCGGAAGACGACGGGACCCGAAGTGTCAATTAATTATTGTATTCAATGAGTGACATGTGTACTATTCATTAATATGAAACTTTATTATTTAGTGTCAAGTGTCAAAATGAAAAATGGCAGCATATGGCACTGTTGTTTTTAATTTTGACATTTGACACTAAACACATGTCACTCATTTAATACAATAATTAATTGGCACTTCGGGTCCCGTCGTCTTCCGATCGAGATCCGAGTTTTACCGATGGAAACATATTATGCACTAAATCTGTACTCCCGTCAATATGTCGGCGGTTAGTACCTACACTTAGACAATTAACAGCCATAGAATTAATCTTTGGCTGGGTATTTATCAGCACTATATGTATATATAACAATACAACCCCACTAAGGTACTTTACTTAATTAATATTTTCTACTGGTGGTCGCATGTGTGACGAGGCATTCGCGTCATATACTCAATGATACTATCAGCGCCAGAGGACTGAAAAATACCCAGTCGGCTATTCGACATCGTGTAAACCCGCTGTTACAAGAAGCACAACATTTACTTACTACAATATTTTGTATTTCGTTGAATCCATAACTTTTTAAAAGTAAGTTTTATACGTTTACTTAAATTTTATAGAGACTGGTATGAAATAATAAAACGTATTTGTTACATTCCAAATCCCAGTATTCGTATTTTAGATTGAACACTTAGCCTGCAGCTCAATTACGTAGCACAATTGGTATCGGTTTGGCTTATTATTAATTGGTTTACTTTTCGCGAAAGCGATACCAATTCGTGTTACGTAATTGAGCGGCTGAATAGAGTGAATTCTTTAACCTTTTCAAGGCCTTACGTCAAATGCAAATGTGTCACTCACACGCCAAACGCGTTTCAAAAGCTATGCAAAAATCAACTTAATTTATACGAGAGAAGGTCTCTTTTGAGTACTTCCGACAACTATAAGCGTCGGTGGCGTGGTCGACACGACAGCCCATGCCTCTTTTAAGCGTGCTTGGGGTTGCAAGGGTTAAATTGGTTTTACATGTCTGTTATTCACACGTGGATAGCTCTTGCGTATCTATGTCAAATAGATAGGTATACAACATCCTTGTCTTTGGTCGCTCGTTGTGTCCCTCTCAAATTAGCTCGGTTTGAAAGAGACAAGCAACTGACGATAAACATGTGCTAAGCATGTAGGTGGAACCTTTGGACACTAATAATAAGTAATAGACACAGTAGGTCGTATTTCGTTTTGTACTGCGTGCATTCGGTTGCCAATAGGGAAGTTTCCAAGGTAAAAAAAAGTAATTCTAATTAGTCCGTCAGTATATTATCAAAAAATATTGAACACGTATTTTTTGCTTTATCAAATCAATCAAAATTGACAAAGATAACGCGCATCATAGTTCGGGAGTGGGGGCTAGTGACGCTTATTGGTACAAAGTGTAAGAAGTCGTGACGTCACGCGGAACTTCAACGCACTATATCTTCGTAATTTTTTCTTTAATTTACAAACGAAAAAATATGCGTTCAATCTTTTCTTATATTGTAAATGACGGACTAATTACAATTTTTCAGGAAACTTCCCTATTAAAGGTATTAAGTTTAATACTCATATTAGTTGTACATACATACGCAGGAGTTGTGAATGTAACAACTATGAAAGAAGTGGCAGACACACACTTGTGATATTATCTGCGCAATGGTCGACTGTATAAGATATGACTGATATGACATGAGCATCACCTTTTCCAAATGTTACAAATGTTACAAAAGTACCATTAATATAAAATCTCATCCTACACTAAGCTGATTTTATTATAGCTTGGTTTTATAGCTCGATATTTGTTGTACTTAAGGCTGGGTCAAATCAAAGGCGGTTGCGGCGCGTTTGCGGCGCGAACGCGGGCCCGCGCCGTTGTAGAACAGCGCGGGCGGATTTACCATGCCACACCGCGGCGGCGCGGGACCGCCGCGGTCCCGCGCTACTTTGGTGTGCCATGGTAAATCCGCCCGCGCTGTTCTACAACGGCGCGGGCCCGCGTTCGCGCCGCAAACGCGCCGCAACCGCGTTTGGTTTGCCCGAGCCTTAAGTCCTAATTTCATACCATATTTTGTTCTAAGTGTTAATTACTTGAATAAAAATCAATGGACTTTTCTAATGGCATTATGTGTAATATTAAAAATATTTAGTTTCTTAGAGAATTAGGACTCTTTGTGTCCAGTTGTTATTGTATTTTAAAACAATCTCTAAATTATATTGATGGATAATCGGCTAAGTAAAGGGAAACTGTACATACTAGCGTTAAGTGTTCAAATATTTCGTATGGATGTGCGAAGCGTACGTAAAATACTGTTTATTTTTATTATGTTGAGCTTTGTTTAATGTTTGCGATGCGCGAGCGCGTTATATTGTGATGCCGAGTAGTATGATATATCGATTATATATTATTTATTAATAAACCACATGTTCATAGCCCATGTAGTTTTGTTAAATCCTCCTACATACAATCAACTTTGATTTAAACTAACACAGTAAACAAAGGTGATGATAACTCTCTCTCACTCTCTCTCTCTCTCACACACACACACATACACCCACACTCAAACTTTCGCATTTATATTATTAGTGTGAGAAAGAACAGAGCGACTAATACTCATGTAATTTAACAATATTAAGAGGCAGATCAAGAGTAGTTTTGAAGTTGACACCAGGATAAATTAACACCGTCTTATCTCTAAATGCGTCTCTCTCACACTAGTGCCGACGAAAGAGATAGTGAGAGACATAAGTCGGGGTTAAGTTATCCCCGCGTGTCAGCTAGAAGGAAAGAAAGAAAAAACATTTATTCATAACAGAGCACAAAATACATGACAAGACGAAAAAAACTAGATAAAAAGTAGAACATAGTGCCAACTGTTACAAAAAGGGCCTAACTCAGCATAATGCTGGCTTGGGGGCCGCTGAGACGCGTAACTTACTTACGTTTTGACAACGTAATTAGCCTAGTTGGTAGCACGTTGTTAGTGACCCTGCCTCCGAAGCTAGCGGTCCCCGGTTCGATCCCCGGTAAGGACAAATATTTGTGAGATTAGCACGAATGTTTGTTCTCCTGAGTCTTGGATGTTTCCTATGTATTTAAGTATTTATTTATCTATATAGGTATGTATATCGTCGTCTAGTACCCATAACACAAGCCTTTAGAGCTTACTTTGGGACTAGATCGATTTGTGTACCTAAAGTTTGTCCCATGATTTATTATTTATTACGTAGCATATTACGACCAATATCAACAAGCCATAATCACAACTGCGGCCGTAACATGAATGTCACAAAGATAAATTAAACCCGTTTATCTCTATGACTATCTCTTTCGTCGGCACTAGTGTGAGAGAGACGCACTTAGAGATAAGACGGTCTATCTTATCTTTGTGTCATTCATGTTAGGGCCGCTGCAGTATAAAGACAAAATTACGAAAAGCACAAATCAAAAATTACGGTCGTTTACCCTGGCCCCAGTGAGTTTATATCGTCGAATTCACAACGCCACTTAAGCATTTGATTAGATAGTTTTAACTGTCTCTCAACTAGTTGTCAACCTATACAAAAACGTCACTTTAATTAAAAATCAATTTGAGTGGCAAAGAAAAAGAAAGTAAGAAAGTTTTCTGAAAAATTCTAATTAGTCCGTCAATTACATTATAAAATAATATTGAACACGTATTTTTTGCTTTGTCAAATCAATCAAAATTGACAAAGATAACTAGCATCAAAGTTTGGGTGTGGGGACTTATGACGTCATAAGTCCCCACTTATTAAGTGTGCAGTCGTGACGGCATGCGAAACTTCAACGCACTATCTTCGTCATTTTTTGCTTAATCGACAAAAGAAAAATGTGTGAGTGCGCGTTATCTATGTCAATTTTGATTAATTTGATAAAGCAAAAAATACTTGTTCAATATTTTTTTATAATGTAAATGACGTATTAATTGCAACTTTTCAGACAAACTTCCTTATTTGGCCATTAGTGGCGCTTAGGATAAACGCTTCTACGCGACTACGCGGCGTAGACCCGTAGCTCGTAACATATTGGGATGGGGGTCGCTTGGCAACCGTTGCTAATATTTATGCGTCCAATTCCATTTTTTTTTGTTTTTATTGCAAAACAGAAATGTCGCATGACGACTATCCATGGCAACCAAATGGACAAAGAAGTGAAAAATGTAGACGAAAAATTAATTATACCGATTAAATGTATAGGACTAAATGTGATTGAAAGTTTAATGAAATAGCTGCGTGGACGTCCGATGTCAGGTAAGTTAAGATAGATAAATATGCACATATAACGTAATAGTGTCTTTTAAACACAATATTACTTCATATAATTTCCGGCCGTTTCCATTAATTTACTTAATATTTAAGTAATTAAGAGGCCTCATTAACACAATTTATTTGGCTAATTTAACGTAACGAGTACGCCGCTTGTACAGAAAAAGTTTTTCAAAAGATAGATTTAAGCACTTACCTATTGTTTAAGCACATAAAAAAAAGTGTGTGTGTGTGTTAGCTCCGACGCGACGAGGAGTTTACTCCTTACGAACGATTATAAAATACACCAGTACCCATCATACCATGCTGTCATTTTTCATTTTGACAGTAAATAATAAAGTTTAATATTAATGAATATAAACATGTCACTAATTGAATACAATAATTAATTGACACTTCGGGTCCCGTCGTCTTTCGATGGAGATCCGAATTTTACCTAAAAATATTATCACTATATCTGTATGCAATGCGAAGCGACCGACGCATCTTCGGATATCATCGTGTGACTTCGTGTGACTCCGTACCGTGTGACAGTGTGACATCGTAGTTTGATTTTACTTCCCATAATTTTTCATACCCCGGGCTTATGTTATATGAAAATCGATTTTTAAGGAGTAAACTCCAATATTTAAAAGATATTGAGAAATAAAAAATCTCTACGCTTCAAGTGTTTTACAAACCTTGTGCCGAGATGTGGTACCGGAACACGATGCTCGGTCACGCTATGTATAGGTGGGGGCAAATTGGGTTATTATACCGGAGCTATTCTACATATTCAACACTAAAGTAAGTACGTGCAATCTCAGAATACGTGAAATAGTAGAACTTACCTCGTAAACATTAAACATTTCTAAGGCAAATCTCGAACTAATCATACTTAAAGTACTTCCAACCGCATGCGTTCGCCACGACAGCTCCTTCATAATGGAACTGTTCCACGACATACGCAAAAGTTATCTAAAAATGTGCTGTAAAAAGAAAAGCTAATTTTATACAACTATCGTATTTATTACCTTACTAACTGTCCCCCGCGGTTTCACGCGGTTAAACTGTTATTTTGACATTTACAAACAGACTTTCAATTTTATTTATGTGTGTATTTAGACTAACTGTGCTCACGACTTTTTTCGCGTGGGATTGCGATGAAAAGAAATTAAAAATAAATCATTTTAATTCCTAGATTACTGATATAGGCCTATGGATCCATTAGTTACTAATTTACACAGCCAATACAATACACTAAGATCGCTCCCGATTAGATTATAGTTAGGTAGTAAATTAGTTTCGACTATACTTCCTTGGCAAGAGATTCAATGTCCCTTACTAAGATTGTCCGGCCATCTAGCGGCGAATAGAGAGCGTTTTTAAGCACAATTGTAATGTAATATTTACTACCGCCTGCTAGATAGTGAAAATAACTATCCCACCAAAAACATTTTCATGTAAAATGTTGCCAAGACGAGATCATATAACTATGGGCTCGCAAGTCTGTCGTGACCAATGATTTATACAAGATCATTGGTCGTGACTGTCAACAAGTTATCAGATCTCATGTAGAGTCAAGCTTCTAACTCTACACGCCCTAACTCTACAAACCCTAACTTCACAAACTCTATACCTTATAAGTCAAAATAAGTGGCTTCGCCGTTTGGCATTGTCAGTCAAGAAAAAAGATGGTACACCTATACCAATCTATTATAGACCTTGTTATAGAGTATTATGCAACGCTTGTCAAGAGTTTGACGCAAGTATGTACAATGACAGTTTCGCTCCGTTTCCGTTATTGTTAATAGGTATATAAATAACCGTTTCTACCGAGTTTGGGTATTAGCTCGAATTGCTCACGTTTTATGCTTAGAAGTTATAAAACTAACGTCAAGATCAGATGCATTTCAGCGCACTGTATGCAGTATGATTATGAGAATCAAGCACCTAGCTTGCTAAGAAAATGCACGTAGCAATCAGTTAAAGATTACGGGTCAAGATGTGTTGCTGCTACAGCACGGGTAGAAGATTCGTCTTTACTTTCCTGAACAGTTCAGTTGAAGATGTGTTGCTGCAACTTCTGTGGTAGTTTAAGGTGTATATTTTGTTTCACGTTCTGTGCCTACATGTTTCATTTGTGCGGTGTCGAATGTAACTGCGATTTCGGTGGCTGCAGTCCTTGCTGTAGGGAACAAGTGGTTAGGGAATGACACTTATTTAATATGTAAGTGCTAAAGATGTATAAAGGTGGAAATATAAAGTAACATTCGTGTTTGTGTTTTATTCAAACCTTAAATGCCATATGGTCTTAATGAATTAATAAACAATGTTAAATATGTTTGAATTTCTAAGGAAAAATCAGTGGTGTTTATATAATTCGTCGGATGGTTCACGTTTAGGTAAATTGAAGACGATTCTTTACTACAAGTGCCATGCGATGCGACTGGGGACTGCTCTCAAACGCCCGGTGTGGTAAAACTGTTTCCTAGGAACATTTATTTATTTACGTTTAATCAAAGAAAGATCGTGTCTCACAATTTCGAATACCTATTTATTTGTCCGCCATGAGATTGGATGCAATGTGTGGATGCGAAAATGCTGATTTACTCGCAAAGGCGGATCTGAGCGAACGTAAAAGGCTTATTACACCTTCCTAAATTAGTCACTTCCGAGAGGGAAGCCGCAATACGTTGGAATGAGATGGAGATATCTCCATACGTATCTAACGTATTGCGGCGTCCCTCTCGGAAGTCACTAATTTAGGAAGGTGTAATACTCGTAAGCCTATAAGGGCGCCTTGAAGGTGTTCCTATTATCGTGGGAAATTGAGAAAACTACCTGTGAGTGCGAATGGCAGCTTGTAGTAGTATAAAAAGATGCCTTACACTTAAAATCATTGTTTCACTAATCAGCGCATCTGTGGAATAACAAACCGAATTTTTCAACATAATCTTCACTGAAAAAAAAAAGGTTTGTTAAATGAAACCGGACTTTCGTTTCTCTGAACTCAAAAAAGTGACTACATAACTTAAGGCAATACCTTACCTTCAGTTTTGTTCTTTATAGATAAACCATTTGGTTACATACAATTAACTTTAATAACGCCTTACCAAATTATGGTTAAAACTGAAATAACTGAATTGCTTTGGTTGTCATTTTTTCTCAGTGTTGATATCTGCTCTTTGGGCACATTCCGCAGCATTCAGATAGCCTTTTATGACGCTTCTCTGTCAGTTAATGAATGATTACGTGTTCCTTAGTGGAGATTCAAAAATATGGAAAAATTTAAGAAGAACACGTGAATGGTTGTTAAGCTGACTAATAGTCAGAGCGAGCATATCGTCACTTAGCCAACAATACCGCACAAGTCAGAGGAGACAACAAAACTATATTACCTATGCATGCATGATAGTACAGTTTTAAAACTAAGCAAATCTGACTTGTGAGGTATTGTTAGCTAAGCGACGATATGCATCGTCGTTATACAGTTTAACTTTAATCAGCGCAAAGACTAAACAGTGTATAAGAGGCAGTTTGTGCACTTCTGCGGCCCTAACATGCATGCCACAAAGATAAATTAAACCCGTTTATCTCTACGACTATCTCTCTCGTCGGCACTAGTGTGAGAGAGACGCACTCAGAGATAAGACGGTCTAACTTATCTTTGTGTCATGCATGAAGGGCCGCTGTTTAGGTTTCAGTCCAGTGTGAATCCGAGAAATCTACACTAGTCACACAGTGGCATCTATTAGCTACGTACGGAAATCGGTGACACCCCGACCAAACATAGCGCAAACCTGTAGATCTCTCAAAGATTAATTGCTTACTCACTCTCACCCTGGTAGCATTTTTAGACCCAGTTACGTCATTACCACGTTACGACCCTAAAATGACCTAAAAATGATGGCCCATATAATAGTACTAACGTACAGAAGAATCACTATTTAACAAAAACGAAGCTTAGGTACGAAAATATGCCTAATCATGCCTTCCCTCTCCGTCGCATAAAACGTGCTCTTTCGTGTACGCTAGGGTTGTCAGTTTTTATCCGCGTCATCCAACGACCACAACGCGCGAATCGCCCAGCGAGTGAGCGAGCGGAAACCGACTGCGAGTTACGCCTCCGAGCAACGCGACGGCCGAGCTTACCTAAAATACGGAGTGAAACCCACCTGTTCCTAGTCAAACTTTTAAATATAGTTTCATCATGTCCATGCATGTCACAACTTTTTCTCGAAGTCTATTAAAGCTATAAAGTCAAAGAATAAAATTAGGCAAAATATAAAGCCTTTGTTAATTTTTAACGAATATACGGGTGCGAGAAGGACAAATCATTTATAGGTGCGATAAAAACTAGCGTGCTAGGAAGGCAATTGCATTAAAGCTGAAGCTTTAATTGGACGTATATGTTCTAAAATTGACATTAAAACGTGTGAAACTATAAAACAACTACTTTAATCCCCATTGAAACTATAAAACAACTACTCTAATCCCTATTGCATGAGAGTTAGGGTCTATAGGAATCAATTTTGGCCGCAATAAATAGTTGTTAACAATTCAATTTTTAATGGAAGAACGCGATTGCGTGTTGCTGTAAACGGTTTTAGAATGGCGGACTTACCACCAATCTTATTGAGGCCCTAGGTTTACACTTCGCGCACGATACAGGCTGATGCTAGTATGAGGTTTTGTACTTATTTTTTACATTAGATATAGATAGCACCTTTTTTTAAGGAAAGCAATGTTATTAAATAAAGGTTTATAGGTACTTTTATTTTATGTCAATTGATTGACAAACCGGTAGACCTGATGGAAAGTGGTCACCGCCGCCCATGGACATCTACAACACCAGAGGTGCTGCCAATGCGTTGCCAGTCAGAATTCGAGGGAATAGGCCTCCGGATCTCGTCACTCACCGTACGAAACGCAATAGTAAGCTATTATTTTTCGCCGATATTCTGTGAGAGTGTGGTAATACCCCGGTCGAGTCGGCCCATTCGAACAGTAATCATCTAGTGAAGATACTGTTTGGCTCTACCATTACAAACACGCGCTACTTACTACGCGATTTAACGTTAAAATATTATGATATTATGTTTTGTTTTACGTATATTTGGAAAAAATATTTTATTCGTTTTAATAATATTTTATTATGGCAAATAAAATGTAAATTTTAAACTATTTATCAATATCAATACAATATATAAAACAGTACCGTTATTCACTTATAGAAAACGCACAGCCTAAACGGGTGGTCTAGGACCAGGTTTGAAATTTGGAGGAGACATTGCTCAAGTACCCTAGAGGTGCACTAAGGAGAGATTTTTGAAAATTCCATCCTTAAAGGGGTGAAAAGGGGTGATAAAGTTTGTATGGAAAATACCTCGGGCAAAGCTGTGGCGGGTCCACTAGTATTTTATACATTTATGCCATGGTAAATTATGCCTCGAATGGAATTAATGATAAATAGATAAGTTGCAAGCTTCAGCGAAAAATAATACCCACGTCAAAACATAATGGCCTCGTTATAATCCTCCTGTATAAAGTTAGCATGTATATAAGCACTAGGCTAGGCTAAGAAGGGTCCCTTCGGCTAGGAAACTCGATCAGTGCAGACAATGTCACTGTACCCTAAGGATCTTGATCACACCAGCATATATACTCGCGATATTAATGGTACGATTGTTGAATTAAAACCTACGAGAACAAAGCTCAGGCCCCCAATTCTCGCTGCATTCGAGATAATCTCACAATCGAAATTAAACGTCAGTGCATACAGTCGTTTGATACAACTGTATGAATCTGACGTTTAATCTCGAAATCGACTTTATCTCGAATGTAGCGAGAATTGGGGGCCAGAAATATTACAAGCACTAACACTACAAATAAACATGTTTTACTGCGAATTATTGTCAGAAATAGTCCGACATGTTTCGGACTCGTATGGAGTCATTCGTCAGGGGTTCTTCGCGCGGCGGGCAGTGCGCGTTGCTTTGACCACGACCGCACTCAACCCCTGTAGAAGGACTGTCTGAATAATTCGTGACCACCAAAGTTTTAATTTGTGTATTTAGAAGCATTCTAAAATGTTACCGATTGTCCTCGTGTTACCACGAATGCAGCAAAATACTTAATTAAAGTGCCATCCTCAACCGGATTCATTTCTTCATCCGCTTTCGTTGTTAACCAGACAGTGAAGAAAGTGACGGGGAAGGGGGCCTCGGGAATCTGAACCGTCTGATCGTGCGGCCGCCGGGACACAGCGGGAAGGCCAAGCGGGGCCAACTCTGCTTCGACGCGGCCTTCGAGTGCGGCAACCTGGGCCGCGCAGACCACATCTCCGAGCTCGAGTATGACTTGTTCGTGCGCCCCGACACCTGCCGACCGCGCTCCCGGTTCTGGTTCAACTTCACCGTCGAAAATGTTAAGCAGGATCAGGTACACTACTAAACCACGTCCAGCGTTAGCTACGTCTAGTTATCAATCCATATCCAATCCATACTTAATATTATAAAGGCGAAAGTCACTTTGTCTGTCTGTCTGTCGCGCTTTCACGCCAAAACGACTGATCCGATATAAATGAAATTTGGTACACAGATAGTCTAGAGCCTGAGAAAGGACATAGGTTACTTTTTAATTCGATAAAAGGGTTGTAACGGCTTGAAAGGGGGGATGAAATGTTGTATGGAAGTATCGTCAGTTTGAGAGCTAGAAGCTTGAAACTTATTTCTTAGGCTGTTGATTCGATATAAATAAATATGACATTCAAAGTTTGTAAAAGTTTTACCCTCAAGGGTGTAAAATAACAATAGGGAATAGGGCTTGAAAGTTTGTATGGAAATATGTAAGGTTTATGTGAATGTGAAGTTTATAAGTTTGAGACAAGAGACAAAATATTAGAGCTTTCTGATGTAAAATTTACGAAAAACTCATATGAATATTTTATACCTTATGTATTTATATAAGTACTTAAATAATTTACTTAATAAGCTCTTTGCAGTGAAACACTGCAAATAGCTCATTAAAGTATTTATACGTATGTGTCTTACTTGTAAAATAATTAGTCTAAATAATAAAAATGCCACCCAAAGACACTATTCCACGCGGACGAAGTCGCAGGCACAGTTGGTTTTTTATACACGGGAATTTTACGAATACACGTTTTTCAGAGAGTTATATTCAACATAGTTAACTTGGGGAAAGAAAGGACTTTGTTTAACGGAGACATGACACCGCTTGTCCGGTCTACTTCGCGTCAAAAATGGTAAGTAAGCTTTCATTGCCCTGCGTTCAAATAACTAAGAAAACCAATCAACTAGCGTGTGCTGTTTCGCTGTTTGTTATATATTAGTTTCCGTGCGAGTTTCACGTCACGTACGGGAAGTTGGACAGCTCGACACTTTGATTGTGCTTCGTTGAACCCAGTACTGATCCTAATCAAGCTATGCATGCATATATTAAACCTTGTGTACGTGCGAACTTAAAGTAAGTAAGTTCGCACTATTGTGTTTGTAGTAGGCCAAGCTATTAATAGTTCTAAAAAACCAATTTCCGAATCGTAATCCTAGAAACACGGTAGGTACGTTTAATTAAACGGCGTCATATTTTCTGGGACTGCTTTATTAATTTAGTTTAAGAACCGTGTTGTATTAATGGTTCTCTTTTTTATCATTCATTCATATCAGTACTCATTACCTAACTTCATGAGGGCGAGCTTCTTGTACCTATAACAAATTCAGAGTAATTTTGGCAAACCTCTGTCCCACCCAATATGTGAACGTAGAGCGCTTTCGCACTACGTCGGATCCGTATCCGATCCGGACCCGTGAAATTACGGTCCGGAGTAGTCGAAGAACTATTTCTATGGTAGTTTACGCACTAGATCCGGCTTTTGTCATCCGATTTCTCTCCGTCATCCGTGAATCTCCATTCCGAAGAAGATTATTAACGAACCGAAGTAGCCATAGTATTATTTGTATAAACGCTTGCGCACTGCGTCCGATCCGTATACGAAACGAATCCGAGCTGCGTGCGAGCAGAGAGGCAGCGCGGCGGCTAGGTATGTGACCGGGGGGCGCATAAAATGACGTATAATTGGATTTGGATCAGAGATCGGACTAGTGCGTAAGCAATATCCGAATTCGGTCCGAGATTTCTGCATCCGTGTTGATGAGACTAGTGTGTAAGCAATAACCGAAATCGGTCCAAGATTTCTAGATCCGTATTTTCACGGGTTCTGATCGGATAAGGATTGGATGTAGTGCGAAAGTGCTCTTACAGTTATTTTAGGTTCATCGGACTGTTCACTTTTTCAATCCCCGCATAGATTTGAATACTACGGGTTAAAATACGACTTTTGACGTGACGTATACGAAATATTATGGCAATGTACATTTTTTACTGAAAGTAAGCAAATCTATCAACGGATTGAATTTTGGGAACGGGATTTAAAGGATACATAATTAATTTTGACTTCTTGGTGAGTGGAATTTGTCAAACCTCTCATATTAGTGTACCTACTTGCCTACTTCTTTCTTTACTTTCACTATCGCCCCACACGGCATAATTGAATAGGACAGTTATCGAAACTCTATAATTAAACATTTTCTAAGTGATATTGCACCTAATAGTTTGGTTGGTATATTGCTACATTTTTTCTTTTCTGTTTTAAAATAAGTGCCAGTTAAACTCGCTTGAAGGGAGTTCCGTTCTGTAAATTAATATCTGAAATTTACTATGTTACTTTAAATAACATAGACTTCTTATAAATTTTCCTGTAATCTATAGCTAAAGAAGAATTTTCTGTATTTTTTTCAGAATTGTAGGCCCAGTAATTTCGGAGGTACGGGGGGAATGGTCAATTTCCGCCCATTTTCCTAAATAATTTCTAAACTATTCATTTTAAAATTCAAAAACATAATTATATTAAAGATTCTAATAATGCGCCTTTTTATTTGATATTTCACACGATATAGTTTGTAAACCATATATTTTTTTCTATGTTTCGCCCCAAAAGTGGCCCTCATGTTTAAAATTCATTTATTTACGTTATACGTCCGTATTGCGGTCACCAATTTACATAATGTGTTCCTTTCAACTCAATCGGTCCAGTGGTTTCGGAGCAAATTGCCTGTGACAGACGGACAGCCAGACAGACTCACACGTGATCCTATAAGGGTTCCGCTTTTTTCCTTTTGAGGCGCGGAACCCTAAAAAACGAGAAAACAGAGCGATAAAATCACGATAAAATAGATTGTAACCGGCCAAAGACTAGCCTATTGCAAAGCTTACTAGCTATTACGTACTAAGTGTTTAATCCAAATATAACATGTAAGTGTATCACATGGTCCAGGCAGCGCATCCCACGCCGCTTCGTGTTCTACCACAAGTCGGCGGCGCACCGCGGGCGGCGCGTGCTCAGCCTCGCCTTCGGCTTCGACCGCGAGGACGACGTTTACCATTTCTCTGCCGCCGTGCCGTACTCCTACTCGCGCCTCCAGAAGTACCTGGCTGTCTGGGAGAAGCGGGCCCAGGCGTTCGCTACCAGGAAATCTATCGCACAAACCACGGTAAGATTTTGATTAAATTCATTTAATAAAACCGGCCAAGTGCGAGTCGGACTCGCGCACGAAGGGTTCTCTGTACCATTATCTTATTAACTTAGCATCTATTACAGATTTATTCTTAGAAAATAATGGTTCACGTTTTATGCATAAGGTTTATGTTTATGAAATTGATATGATGTATATGATTGAATGAAAGGTAAATTGCGGTTTACGATTTATGACATATTAAAAAAAAACTACTTACTAGATCTCGTTCAAACCAAATTTCGGTGGAAGTTTACATGGTAATGTACATCATATATTTTATTTAGTTTTATCATTCTCTTATTTTAGAAGTTACAGGGGGGGGGGACACATTTTACCACTTTGGAAGTGTCTCTCGCGCAAACTATTCAGTTTAGAAAAAAATGATATAAGAAACCCCAATATCATTTTTGAAGACCTATCCATAGACATCTCACACAATGGTATGGGTTTGGTGAAAAAAAAATTTTGAGTTTCAGTTCTAAGTATGGGGAACCCCCAAAATTTATTGTTTTTTTCTATTTTAGTGTAAAAATCTTAATGCGGTTCACAGAACACATCTACTCACCAAGTTTCAACTGCATAGTTCTTATAGTTTATGAAAAAAGTGGCTGTGACATACGGACGGACAGACAGACAGACATACATACAGACAGACAGACATGACGAATCTATAAGGGTTCCGTTTTTTGCCATTGCCAAATGCTATACGTAGCCATACGGAACCCTTAAAAGGCATAAAGTCATATCAAACTTATCAATGCGAGTGATTTATTTATTTAACTCATGCCCGTTCCCAATTGTAAGTCCGTGGATAGATTTCATTACTACTAATTTCGGATAATAATACTACTAGGTACTAAAATCATGATAAACAAACTCTCTACATTATTATATGTAGTATCTATAATATCTTGCAGCGGTGCCTACGCGCCGTAGCAACTCATCAGCTTAATAAGGAGCAATCCAATGTTTTTAAGCGACGTTTTATTGCGATGATAAACCCATGAGAATTCGAGTCTATATTACCTACAATTCATTTGGGTCTATAATATCTGACTCATAAATTCAAATATGCCATGCTCTAGCAGCAATGCTTTAGTTTAATTTAGAATAGAATAGAAATAATTCATGTCTTTCTGTACCTCAAAAGGAAAAAAGGACCCCTTATAGGATCACTTAGTCGCCCGTCTGTCTGTCTGTCCATCTGTCTGTATGTCTGCCGTCTGTCTGCCTGTATGTCTGTCTTTCTATCTGTCTGTCAAGACCCTTTTTTGCAGGAACTCGTGGAGGTATCATGTTGAAATTAATATCAAATACTCAGGCCTGCAATCTCTTGGAGCTGTGAAAAAAAAACAAGATTCTAAGTCAACGCAGTCAAAGATACGGCCGTTTATGCCGCATATTTTGATAATCGCAAGGGAATCAAAACCTATAGGGTACTTCCCGTTGACCTACAATCATGAAATTTGGCAAGAAGCAACTTCTTATAACAGTTATATAGGGAAAAATCCGAAAAGCATTGTACTTACATCACAAAAAAAATTGTTAATTAATTACGTACGTACGTAACGAATGTAATAACACTAATAACCTTTGCAAGGTTGTATCACACTCGACCTAAATGGTTACCTGGTTGTTAGAAGCAATTTAGGGTTCCGTACTTAAAAGGTAGGTACTGTCTGTTTTTCATAGGTAAGTCAGACTCGCACTTGACGGGTTTTTTCTCCGACAATTTTTAAAACAATGAACAATCAGATGATCAGATTTTTTTACTACGGGCTTTGAACATATCATTGCCATATTAAATGATATTATTACATCTACAAAAACACTTGACAGCAAAAACGCAAAGTAGACCTCATCACTATCGGCGGCGACCTTGGATGCCAAGACAAGGAGATCCGCGAGGAGCCGGTGACGAGGCGCAAGGGTGCGCCGAAGAAGCGGGTGGTGCTCGTCATTGCGCGGACGCATGGTGGCGAGCCTCCGGCCTCCTTCATTTGTCAAGGTGATCACTCCCTTCCTGGCTCACTATGAGACATATATCTATAGAGTTTCCTGTTTAGATAAACGAATCACTATAGATAGATGCTATGAGAGTATGACCCTATCATAAGATAACAATACAAGGGTTGATTCCGGGACTGAGTCGTCAACACAATTTACACTTAACGGCATTTTGGCACTTTGTTAGTTTCACACTTAGGGAGCGTTCAAGTATTACGTAACGCAATTTTTGGAGATTTTTGACCCCCCCACCCCCACATGTAACGTTCTTATGTACCCCCCCTCCCCCCTAGTAAAACGTTACGTAACCACTAAGTGACCATTTTTACCTAAAAAAATGTTCAATGGGTCATTCCATTTAATTTTGAGAACAAAAAAGTTTAAAAAAATGCGTGAACGAATACGCGACCGTTCTGAAGGGTTAAAAAAAATGTTACGTAACGCGTAGTTCAAATCCCCCTCCCGCCCCTGTAATGCATCGTAACGTTTTACAAGACCCCTCCCTCCCCCCAAATTCGTTACGTAATATACTTGAACGCTCCCTTATGTATTTAAACGTGTGTACATTTCGACACCTCATTTTGAAACTTGTACGTTTCAACATTTACACATGAGGTCGCTTTATCATTTTAGCACTTGGTTATTTTCACACTTACGTATTTTAACGGTCCTTACATTTTGACACCTATTCATTTGGACACTCGCACTTTATTACCATTAAACAATAAGTCAATTGGAAATTTTGTCACGTTGACGACTCAGTTCCAGAATCCAAGGGTTGATCCAGGCCGGTCCTTAAATTCCAAAATACAAGGAATCATCAAAAGCTACATTTTGAAACACAAATTTTTAGTACTACGCAAACCTAGCTCAGGTGACCTCCATGGATCCGCACGTGTAACAATATTAATCTGCTTTCAGGTTTGCTGGACTATTTTCTGACTTCATCAGAGAAGGCTTTGGCACTACGTAACGGTGTAACTATACAGGTACTTATAGGTCCCTATATTGTATCACGGTCTTTACCTTATCTTTTTTATCGATACGAAACTTATTTAATAGTAATCTATTAAAAAATGGATTGTTTAAAGCTATTTGCGTAACATAATTTTGTACTAGGTGAGTTCTCGCGGCTCTTGAATAAATTTGTATTGCCTTGAGTGTTGATCCAATGATGCAGATATTAGAGTTCCCTACAATAAATGCTGGTCACGTTATCACAGACCATTCTAAAGACACCGCTGGGCCTAAATTTTACTGGAGAATGAAGCTACCAAACTAGCGGAGCGAGGGGGGTTCTGAGAGCGCTCGCTGCCTGTGATTGGTGCGTTCGAGGTTATTCGCTTCACTTGCCTGCATAGCCCCGCCGCTTATAGTGTTTTGACTGGACTCTAATGTTGGCAGCGCGGGTCTCTCGGCTATGCGGAGTCTATACGATAGGTCTGCGAACGCTACGCTCAATTTATCAGGTGATCCCGATGTTGAACCCAGACGGGGTGTTTCTGGGCAACCAGCGTTCGGACCTGCTCGGCGCCGATCTAAACCGCAGCTGGGTCACCGCCACGTCCTTCGCTCATCCCGCCGCTGTCGCCGTCAACGATCTCGTCTCCAAACTCGCCGCTGAGAAGGTAGATGATTCTGGGCAATCTGTGCTGTGAACCGCGACTGGGTACACGTCACTGCTCTGCAATCTGCTGAGTGCTGTAGTCAACGTTCTTAGTGATTCTTCAAATCCACTTTAACCTTTTGAACGCCACGATTGGCTGTGGCCGACGGCAGATTTTGCCGTTTTCCATACATTTTGTCGGCTACAGCTGTCGGCTACACTCGGCGTCCGGGGTACGCTTTCTCGAATTCAGCCGTGGCTTTCAAAAGGTTAAAGAAGGTAGGAGGTAGGCTAAGCTTTATCGAACCGAACACATGAACTATCTCTTGGAGAACTGAATATTTTATCGTCGCCTCTGCCTTCTAACGTTTTATTTAAGACTGTAAACTTATTTATCTACACCCATATCATAAAACCTCCATTGGTTAATCAAAAACCGTAGGAAATGACCACCATTTTGACAACCAATTAGGAAAAACCAGTGCTGCGATAAAGAAATAACATGACTTCTTTATCGTTTTTAGTAAAGAAATGAGATTAAATTTGGAACAGCTGTCAAAACTCAAGTGGGTCTCTATTCTATTAAAACAGTTATTGATACGAAACGTCAATTCAGTATGTTTTTTTAATATAAACTGCACAATATTTGATCTCGAGTGACGTGAGAATAGAGACTTCATCCGTTTGTCTATGATTTAAAAAAAATGGTCTTGACGGAGGATCTAATCGGCGCCATGTTGGTGTTTTGCTGAACGAAAGTAGAATTAATTGAATAGAAAAAGTTGTTTGTAATTTACATTTTAGTTGAAAATATGAATAGTAAGTAGTCTTCTCGGAGTGTGTGTGATGTGAAAATGCGCCGGATATCGGAAATATGCAGCCACGATTGCAACAAATAACTTATTGCCAGAAAATATTGTTTCTGAACCCATCATGGAGGATTTATAATATGTGTGTAGATAAAGTTATGTATGCAACTCTGCATAATTTGGCCTTAAAACACACGTGCGATCTTATTATGAAACTCGCCTGTCGGCTCGTTTCATGAAAACCGCACTAGTGTTTTAAGGCCTATCATTATGCAACCGTTGCATAAACTACTATTATACTGGGCTGTACGTACATAGATATTGGTCTACTGACAATTATGTTTTGCTTTTCAGACATTACAACTGGATTTTATAATCGACTTGCACGCTGACATAAGCTTCGAAGGTGTCTTTGTTAGAGGCAACTCATACGATGATGTCTACAGGTATTAACTAATATAAACCAACTTGGTGGGTCAATGTTTTATGAACCCATATTCTTATTCAAAGTAAAAACTTAGAAGAAGAAAACTTTTGACTTCTCCCTATTTGCAATCATACCAACTGAATAAATGAAATAACAAATACAGTTGGTGAATCGAAATGTTATCAAAGCCGACGTTGGGAAGCACCGCTTTAATTGTATTAAGTAGTTTAATTTAGTTCGGGCCACGAAAACATAATCGGCAATCTTATTAGCAGATAAAAAACCAGCCAAGTGCGAGTCGGACTCGCGCACGAAGGGTTCCGTACCATTATCTATAAACACGGCAAAAAAATAATGTTTGTTGTATGGGAGCCCCCCTAAATATTTATTTTATTCTGATTTTTAGTATTTGTTGTTATAGCGGCAACAGCAATAGGTACATTATCTGTGAAAATTTCAACTGTCTAACTATCACGGTTCATGAGATACAGCTTGGTGACAGACGGATAGACAGACAGACAGACAGACAGATGGACGGACAGCGGAGTCTTTTAGTAATAGGGTCCCGTTTTACCCTTTGGGTACGGAACCCTAAAAAATTACTACTTACAATTTTACAAAGTGTCAGGTGGGGTGGGATGGATTGTGAGATGGTAAAGCGAAATACGTTTTAAAAAAATACGATGATTTAGGTACTCTTGACAACATCGCATTCACAAGGTGGACCGCGCCTTAAATAATCTTCACTAACAAATCCGGTATGGCTCAGGTTTGAGCGTCACGCCGTCCTCCCCAAGTTCCTGGGGTCCCGCGTGGAGGCCTGGCGGCCCGAGGCGTGCCTGTACAACGCGGATCCTCTGGTGGCCGGATCCGCGCGCCGCGCGCTGCCCGAGGGCACCGTCGACGCCTACACGCTGCTGGCTTCGCTCGGCGGACGCCGGCTCACCCCCAAGGGCCCGTACATACATTACACGGAAGATGCTTGTATCCTTGAAACACGCTTAGTCTAACTTATTTACTTAGTTCGCAAATATGTGCAGGTTTTGTCACCATATACATATTCCTTCGCTGAAATTTTAATCTTTAATTCCGAACATAAGGCTGGTGACGTTGGGAGTTGGAAACCATTACCTAGGGCGTTTCCACTGCTTTGTTACAAAATATAATTATTCAGCTTATTAATCAGGTAATAGTCTAGAAAGGGGATCAAATAAGTTGGATTGGCCATTCTTACCAAAAGATGGTACTACCTACGCCATCTAGCTTTCATTTTACACACTATAAAATACCTGAACAAGAACATCCTTGTTGCAGTAAAACTTAAGCACAAATTGGAGGTTAGCTTGGGACTACTTGTAGGTTAAAACAAAAATAATACTATTTGAGAAAAATCACCAGAGACAATGAAACATGCACCCAAAATGCTTGAATTTCGGTACAGCTAGCGCCATCTAGTTCTCTTTACCAAAACGTTAAATTGTTTCAAGATGGTCCAAACTATAAAATTCAGTAAAGCTCACGCCATTTAGTTCAATTAAAAATAACACTGACTCGTTTCAAGATAATCCAAATCTATAATTTTAAGACAGCAAGCGCCATCTAATTAAGTTAAATAAAACATTCACTCGTTTCTAGATGTTCCAAATCTTAAATTTCAGTACAGCTAGTATATCTCAAGCTAGCAGAATGCTAGATAAATGAAATAAAACATTGAATTCTTCAATCCAAGATCTTTTAATTTCAGTACACCTGGCGCCATCTAGTTTATTATTAACAAAACAAAGACTTGCTTTAAATTTCTCAACACAAAATAGATACGAAGATAGGTAGGGCCGTAGTGAAGGCCTTATGCGACTACTATCGGCATATCGGTGTGATTGCGCCGAGGCAGGGAGCGTCCTCCAAGAAGAAGGACGCGCGCGGACGTCGTCGGCGCCGACGTCCCGTCGTCGAGCGAGAAAGGCCAGTCCACTATGCATGGCCACACGCACACAAACTACCACACATACATACTAAAATGTAGGATATTATTCTGCACTAACCTTTGATCTTTTATTGCACAGACAGGTCCATCGCATTCGACAAGTCAAGTATACTCTTATGACCGCCACTACACCAGTAAACACTACGACCCTGCGCGATGTTCGCACTACTCATACAAAAGATGTCTACAAAACCACTTTTATTTGACAATGAAATTAAATGTGGTACGTACAGGTACTGTTGACATATTGGTTACTCACTACAGGCAAAGTTGATACTTTATTTGTACTATGTAACGGGGACAGGAGCCGAGAGCAAAGCGCTCAAATTAGTACCCCGTTGGCCTCTAAGATTTTGAAAACGATACTGTTATATCTATAGTCACTTTAGCGACATCTCGTATCGACTAGAAGAAACACTTAAACTTTGGTCAGCGCCTCTAGTGTCAACGAGCAGAACTATTGTCTGACCCGTTATTGACATTTCTAAATTCGGATGCAACAAGTTCGACCGCAAGCAAGGTTCGCTAGCAAGGTTGACACAAGGATAAGTTCAACCGTTTTATCTCTGCGGCCCTAACATGCATGACACGAAAATAAGATAGACCGTCTTATCTATCTCTAAGTGCGTCTCTCTCACACTAGCGCCGACGAGAGATAGTCATAGAGATAAACGGGTTTAATTTATCTTTGTGGCATGCATGTTAGGGCCGCTGAGTGCAACTTTCTCACACTAGTGCCGACGACAACAACGGGTTTAATTTATCCTCGTATCTGGCATGCTAGGGCCGCTGGTATTTAAGTAGATACTTGTAGAGAAGTAGGTAGCCATCAAAATTATGTGTACTATTGGCGCCCCGATCGAATTATAATGACAACATTTATTGAGGGTGACTGAATACCTAGCGCCGTCTGCAGCAAATCCCAGTGCCGACACCTAGCACTCATCAAGCATAACTCGAAGGGACTGTCTCTATTCGTTAATCACTATGGCTACTCGTTTTGTCATTCGGCCATCATGTAATTTCTAACTTTATCAAGGAATCCTGCTATAGAAATTGCGTGGTGTTAGGTCTCCGAGCTCGTCCCCCGAGCGGCGCGTGTTGGCGGCGCGGATGCTGTCGCCGCCGCTGCCGCCCGCGTCGCCGCCGGCGCTGCGGGCGCTGCCGCCACGCACGGCCCGGCTGCTGCGCCACGCCAAGCCCAGGGTCGAGCCCGACTTGGACCCCCTGTTGCCGCTCATCACAGGTATAGCAGTTTTCCCATGATAAAGTCAGCGTCACAAACACAGAACTATATCGAGAAAGAAAGAGTTCGTCGATTTGTATGGAAACTGAGCGTGTAACATTTATGCATAGTTACCTACTTCGATATCACGAGTCTAATTTAGTGACGGTGACGGGGAGTATAATTCGCGCGAAAACGATTCAAAAGCATCGATTAGCACGCGGGAAACCGAGTTTAGGCGCTGCCACTACCACCGTTCCGCGCCGCGCCACCGCCGTTGTTACACACAAAGATGATCTCACGACTTCTTTTTGGCACGCGGGAACATATACTCGTTCCTTCTATCTCGATATAGTTCTGTGGTCACATGTATCAACGATAGTACGATAGTACGCATCTAGTTTATTCGGTAAGTTACGAGGTCGAGTGTAGATACTATGATGCTTACTTTACCTAGCTAGTAAGTATGATAACAAACAGCAACTAACTTTAACGAAGGTTTAAAGTTCATCGCATAAGTCAACAAGTCCAAAAATCCAAAATACAAGGAACCATGCATGGCAGGCAAGCCATGTTTTGTCACACAGATTTTTAGTACTGCGTGCTTAAATCTAGCTAAGGGGGGAACATGACCCCCATACCCCTCGCTGCCCGCCCCCTGGATCCACGCATGGACTTACCAGCGTGGCGTATTTGTTGTAAGCGTTATATAGATACTTACACATAGTTTATACAGCAAAAGTGAGTTGTATAATCGATATAACAAAAACTACATGAATGGCTGAGATGCGACGTAAGGGGATGATAGGGGGTGAATTATTTGTTATCTAAGTAAAGGTCGCGTCACTTAAGAGCTACGGACATAGATGCAATTTATGGCCGTCAGCGCTCTTTTTACGTGACGCGAAGTAAGTATATTATCATATATCTATAGGTACGATAGCAATAGGTACAAGCCCAGACTGATATATTCGACATCGGTCTAATTGATACTTAATCCGATCGTTCTAGGGTAACGATACGACGATTTGTTTCTTTTCAATAAAAACTTCGCAAATTAAAATAAATTCAAATCGTGATAAACATGTCATTAGGCAATGCCGATTAGAGCCCCAGGTAACAAGTTCCGAAATCACATTGTTCTTATGGAAGAAAGCCTTAAAAATCGAAAATAAGGCTGTCCGAGAAGATAAGTTTTTCTGGCTAAATTAAAGGCTACCCTTCGCTTAGAAGCCATAGGTATAAAGTTTGCAACTTGAGCATTTGTTTTGGTCAGTCAACTTCAAAACGTGACTTTCAAGTGTAGCCACGTTTTCCAATAAATTCCTCGTTTGTCGTTTATCGTTTTTCTCATAATTTCTACCAGCTTTCTCAATGTACCTTTTAATATTTTTCTCTGCTTGGCCTGTTGGTTGACTGGTAGAGAATGTCATTCGGCATTAAGTCCGCCATTTGTACTTTGTGCAAAAAAGCTTAAATAAATAAACGCCCGTGTGAGTGATAACTTTTGTATTCGACGTGGCGTTAACAATACTACCAGAAAGTGTTAAATCTTTAGAAGGGGCACAATTTTAGGCTAGCCACTGACCTACAATATAACTGTGCAATATCACTCGATGACCAGTTATATTGATCGTCAGTAGATGATATTGACCGTCAATCTCGACTACTGACGATCAATATAATTCTGCAACCAGTGATATACCTATTGTAGGTCAGCCTAAGAGAAAACTCAAAGACTGGCTGCTATGCAAATGTTTTTATAATTTAAATTAATATTTTGTGTAATTTTTTAATATTATACTAGCTGTTATTAAATCGATTATTGTATGTATTATATGATTGTACGTCCGAAAAGGGCAAACTGTTGATACTAATTACTTTATGACATCTTATAAAAATGTATAAGGTTTTGACAGTAAATAGTTTGTCGACACGTTTGGCCTAGTTGATAGTGACCCTGCTTCCGAAGCCAGCGGTCCCGGGTTCGATTCCCGGTAAGGGCAAATATTTGTGTGATGAGCACGAATGTTTGTTCCCGAGTCTTGGATATTTCCTATGTATTTAAGTATTTATTTAACTATATAAGTATGTATATCGTCGTCTAGTACCCATAACAACAAGCCTTTAGAACTTACTTTGGGGCTAGATTGATTTGTGTAAAGATTGTCCCCTGATTTATTATTATTATTATCTTATCTTATCTTAAAAAGTTGTTTGTATGTAGGCACGGCGGTGCGCACCCCGAGACTGTCGGTGGTGAACCTGAGCGCCATCGTGCGCGCACCGACGGGCCAGGGCCTGACCGGCGCGCGCGCACGCCCGCGACTCGCGCGCCCCCCTCGCCCCTCCCACCTGAGGGTCACCAGCGATGAATACGACACGCATGATACCGATTCGTAGACCGATATATCTTAATTAATTTACTGCCTTGATGCGGCACCTGGAAAATTCTCAAGGGAGGGCAGATTTGACATGGTCTGACGGGACTTTTGTAAAACCCCGCCTAATACTACCTACTTTAATTGCTATTAGTTAGCGCTTAAGTGAGTTTCGCATCGCTGTGAATTGTTTATTTTAATAATCTTCGAAAATCTTTTTAAAAATTTCACTTTGCTATTAAAAAAAAAATTTGATAACAGCGATAACCTCCTTTTTTGGGAAAATGTCGCATGGCTGTTTTCTGCATAGTGCGATCCGTAACGTTTAAATTTACTAACTGGGGGGCTAGCACGACATGCCTGCGAATCGTTTGTCGCTCAGTGCGTCTCTCTCAAACTAGTGAAATATGTAAGGGACGCACTGAGCGACAAACGACTCGCGGGCAGGTCGTGCTAGACGTGCTGGTAGTCAGTGGCGTAGCTACCAAAGTGCTAGGCGGTGCGGTTCACCGGGGCCCCCAAGCTCAGGGGGCCCTCGGACCCTAAAGACCAAACCTCGTATTGAACTAGCTAAAGTCTCCCACTTTCGGAATGTAAATAATAGTAGTTTATGCAACGGTTGCATAATGATAGGCTTTAAAACACTAGTGCAGTGCGGTTTCCATGAAACGAGCCGATAGGCGAGTTTCATAATAAGATCGCACGTGTGTTTTAAGGCCAAATTATGCAGAGTTGCATACATAACTTTATCTACACACATATTATAAATCCTCCATGATGGGTTCAGAAACAATATTTTCTGGCAACAAGTTATTTGTTGCAATCGTGGCTGCATATTTCCGATATCTGGCGCATTTTCACATCACACACACTCCGAGAAGACTACTTACTATTCATATTTTCAACTAAAATGTAAATTACAAACAACTTTTTCTATTCAATTAATTCTACTTTCGTTTCGTAATTGCGTTCAGCAAAACACCAACATGGCGCCGATTCGATCCTCCGTCAAGACCATTTTTTTTTAAATCATAGACAAACGGATGAAGTCTCTATTCTCACGTCACTCGAGATCAAATATTGTGCAGTTTATATTAAAAAAACATACTGAATTGACGTTTCGTATCAATAACTGTTTTAATATCTATGGATACTAGAATAGAGACCCACTTGAGTTTTGACAGCTGTTCCACATTTAATCTCATTTCTTTACTAAAAACGATAAAGAAGTCATGTTATTTCTTCATCGCAGCACTGGTTTTTCCTAATTGGTTGTCAAAATGGTGGTCATTTCCTATGGTTTTTGATTATCCAATGGAGGTTTTATGATATGGGTGTAGATAAAGGTACTTTGCAACACGACTTTTATCATGGCAACTCATTTGGAAGAATATAGTAAAGCATACGTTTTTTTTTGCACCAGGGCCTTTGGTTACCTAGCTAAGCCTCTGCTGGTACTAAGGCATGCTTGCTATAGATGTCGACATCACATCACTAGAACTGGTACCGTTTAATTTTAATAGACCTAACGTACCACCAGGGGTATGGCCAAGGGTACGGTGGGTCTGAAGGGAAGTCATCATGTAGATAGTTTTTAAGACTTGCTAAAAACGACGAGGTGCTCAATTGTATATATATAGATATATAATTTTGTTCATTTGTATGCGCATTATCGAGAATGTATTTTATCCATCTAGTGCCCAATCACATCAGAAAGACAGTCGCTAGACTGTCTCGACTTGACCTTTATGTATTTTCTAAGAAAACGATGAAGTCCAAAATAATACTGACTGTAATTTTAACTTAATCACTTTATTCCTCTTCGTGCACCTTTACTCTTACAAGTGTTGTACGGAACCATTTGTGCCTTTTTCATACAACGTATTGCCCCTTTGTCTCTAGTTTGTATACTAATAAACCAATAAAACAAGTACATATTTTTCAATTAAATGTATAATGTCCAAGCTTTTCATATTTACAATCACTAACATCTAACTAGTCGTTCAGTCATCTCTTTCGTATAACATAAGTTATTGAACACTATAACAAATATCACTACCAATTTATCAATCATAACAGCAAATGAAAAACGAATCTGAGTATCGTTGCCGAGATTAATCTATTAATTCTATTAATCAATCATTCAAGATAAGTTTTGGTTTAGATATAAACGAATCGACATCACCTACGCAAACTAGGAGTTAATAGGAGCATCACGAAAACAATACGTCCGTAGAGGCGTCAGAGCGGGCGCCGGAGCGCCTCCCCTAATAAATATCTTTGGCATGAACCGAGCTCGCCGACAATTCACACACTAACAACTGATCAGTTATTGCTTTATGCCAAATGAGTGGGTCAGTTCGTTCGCGCGGGCGTCCGGGCGGGCGGGTCGCGGCGCGGCGGCGGTCATTCCCAGGCGTCGGCGTCGTCGTCGGAGAACGCGGCCAGCTGCGCCACGGCGGCCGCGCTGGCCGGCGTCGTCGTCGGCGCGGTCGGCGCGGTCGGCGTGGTCGGCGCGGCCGGCGGCGCCGCGCCCGGCCGCCGCGCGCGCAGCAGCTCCTCGTCCTCGGGCGTGCGCATCTTGCGGAACTCGTACACCAGCGGGAAGATGCGCTCCACGGCCGACTGCACGTCGCACACGCTGCGAGCTGCAACACACGACACGCGTTAACATTTATTTACTGATCTTATCACGTAGGCCGAAGCGAATTGGGAGCTACACTTCACTCAGTTTGTGGTTAAGAGGAGTGTGAACCTACGGCTCTTCATACAAAAGGCGATAACGATTTCCACCCCTTAAATGTTCACCGATTTTGACCAATTTTTGATAGGATGTCAGTCAGAACAAAATGTAGGTCTATACGTTTACTATCATCAATAAATATCTCACTATAATCAATAAATTGTGTTTAATTGTTGTTTCAGTATTCTCATACAAAGCTAATTTCGGCGATTATTTGACTTTGTTGATTTTAATCAATATTCAAAGAACGTATAGACTTTGTTCAAAGTTGGTAAAAATCTTTTAACATTTAAGGGGTGGAAATCGTTATCTCCTTTTGTATGAAAAGGCTGATTTTTGCCGTTGGTTCACAGTTCTCTTAACGTCTAACTGTCATACATAATGTCATGAGCAATCAGTTTCCTGTACCCCGAAATTTCTGGACGTGGGTGTTTCACAGTGCGATAATACGATGCTACAGTAGGATCGTTATTCGCATTCAAAATATCAAAATAATTGCAGAGACGAGAATAAAGACAACAAAAAAAACCGGACAAGTGCGAGTTAAACTCGCGTGTAGGAGGGGTTTCGTGATTATATGAAATTTTCTATTTTACTTTAAATACCATAGACTTCTTAAAGGGTTTCCTGTAATCTATAGGTAAAGAACTATTTTCTGTATTATTTTCAAAATGTTTGCACAGTAATTTCGTAGATAAGTGGGGAACGGTCAGTTTTCGCCTATTTTCCTAAAACAGTTCAAAACCATTTATCATAAGATTATAAAAATAAAAAATATGATCTTTAAAACAAGCCCTTTCAGTTGATATCTCATATGCTATAGTTGGCAAAACTTTTACCCCCCAGAAGTGGCCCCCATATTTGAAATTCATTTATTTACGTTACATGTCCATGTTGGGGCACCGACTTATAAATGTGTACCAAATTGCAAGTCAATCAGTCCAGTAGTTTTGGAGCAAATTAGCTGTGACAGACAGACAGACACATGAGTGATCCTATAAGGGTTCTGTTTTTCCTTTTGAGGTATGGAAACCTAAAAATGATCGTATAGACATTGTGATGCACGAAATAGAGCAGTACCTAGTGGATAAGCTGTTTCTGAAAGTCTTTACTTGTTTCAATGGTTCTAAATTATCAGTCATAATGAGACACCCACGGACTCTCAACTGGTTGCAACTGGTGATGCTGTTCGTGTCTGTACACCTGGTGCACTCAAGTAGAAAATTCAGTAATACAGTCACAATTACAGTACCTGACCAAAAATAATACTTATGCGATTACATTGCGCTACCATTGAAACTACGATTTTATCGAGTGTACTTTATACTTTGGCCGGGTACCATATTAGAGAACAATTGGCAAAAAAACAAAACAAATTAATTGCGTTGTTGGATTTTATGCTCAGTGAAAAATGGGCAAGTAAATAAAGGCAACCATTGACCACATTGGCAGAATATAAATCCAGTTGCATTCACTTTCATTTCAAATATGCAGGTTTGTGGGATTTCGTTAGAATGCGATAAGTTGCAACAACCAAAGGCTAACAAAAGCATTTAAAAAGGGAAATGGCAGCTTTCAACCTACCTGTAATTGTGACTCCTCCCGTGGAGAATATTTTTAATGTGGCTTTAGGATTATATAATTTATATGTTACACCTGGGTGCAGCTCTGGTTCATAGCTGAAATAGAAGAGCATCCAGTTTAGGGCCTGGCCACTACACCAAGGCGCGACGTCGTGCCGTGGTGTTGTGGCCACGCCCTTAGTTAGAAGTCAAATAATACTGTCACTGTCATGATCAATTTCTGCTGAATCTTCACCATCATCAATTTCATTTCATTGATCAATACATAAAGTTGTAACAATTACCTTTGAATCACAATAAACAAAAAATTATATCACAATCACAACTGATACCATCATGTGAATAATTCAGCTAGCTTGAGCTGAAGTCATTTAGTTAATCTCAAAACGAACCACAAATACGAAAAGGATAAAAAAAGTGAATTGTTAATTGAAGAGAGAATCAAAATCATAACTAAAACCTTATTTTCTTAAAACTTCACTGTGGCGTCATTACTTGTACATACCAAAATGCAGGTGAATGAACTCTAATTCCTCTATTTGTCTAATTTAATGTTTTAAATATCTCAAAACATAAGTACAATGTCACAATGTCAGTGTCCTCTGAGATTGGCTTTTAATTTTTTTTGCAGTGCAGTCAAACTAGTTTTTGAAGGGAACTGCAAAATACTACAAATATCTACTAAGTAGTCATATAAATTGAAATGTTAAATGTGGATTTTTTTGTGCTATTAAATATTTATTTTAAGACAAATACAATGCTACTCACTCTGCATCCCTATGTTTATTGGAGAAAGCTGTGATCCGTATTCCGAAGGGCATTCTACAAGTTCCTAATACATTGACTACGCGAAAGTTTTGGAATCGCACTTTGAAGCCAAGCTTCTGTAATAGTCGCGCGTAGCGGCGCGCCGCGATCTTGGCCTGGTCCTCGCTGGTGGCGCCGGTGCACGTGACTCGCCCCGACGACCAGATGGACGCTGTGGTGTAGGGTCGCCGCAGTTTCATCGTCACCATTCCGTTTTCGCGGCGGAACTCCACGTTAACACCGTTTAGAGCTATCTGTCTAAGGTTCAAGTGGCACTTAACACTAAAACTACACACAACATTGTTTATCATGATGTCTATCTCGGGGGTGTCCTCATCGTCGGGCGGCGCAATCTCGGCAGGCGCGGGCGCGGACGGCTCGGCCTTCGGCTCGCAGTACTCATGGTCTGGCACCATGTGGTTGGCAACACTGTGTGTGCCCTTGCTGAGCTCTTTGATACCATTCTCCTGAATCAGCGTAGCCATGGCCACCACGGCGTGCTGAAAACACCACATTACTGTTAAATCAAAAGCTACATTTTAGTTTTGACAGTAAATGTGTTTTATAACTACAATGGAAACCATTTTAAAACCAATGAAATTAATCCTTTGTTTGCTATTAGTTACTCATGATTTTGGTACTGCCAGTATAAATTAAAATGTTAATATTGTGAACTAGTATTAACACATACAGCATAGGGCACCTGGAATTTCCCGGGACTGCCATACAAACCAGTACCAGTATTGCATGCCCTAATACAGCAGCTGAGATTTAGTAAAATGAGGTCAACTATGAAATTAAATAATATTAATAATGGCTTGATTTTAATACTCACTAAAACAGGAAATAAATGAATGGTATTTAATCAAACATTGATTAAAATACATAATAATTGAGCATAGTGCAAGTGTTAGTGGTTATCAGCAAAGCAACTCCTGGCACAAAATCGTAAAAAGAACTTTATTGAAAATGTTTGATTGCATAACAATGGCTAATACCAAACACACATGAAACAATGAAAACAAGTTCCACTCTGCATGGCTTCGCATGTTATTATGCAACATTTGGTATAATTCTCAATTTTCTCTACTAGACATTTTATGAGGCATAGGATATAAATTGTGAATATATTAATATAGAAAGTGTCACATCAAACAGTGGTTTAGACGACATCCTTTTTTTTATCTATGTGCTCTTATCAAACAAGAATTGATTTCATTGTTTTTAATGTTTATTGTATGAGAAATATCATTTCTCACATAGGTTAGCTCAAGACATGCACAGCATGTCAGATGGGTAACTTATAAAAGAAACATTGGAATTTATTAAGGCACATCATTTTTATTTTATCAGAATATCTCATAACCAGACAAAACCAGACCAAAAAGGTAAGTAATAGGATAAAAAAATCTAAGTGAACATAAATACCACCACAACCTTTTTAACACAACAACCATTCAGTGTATCCAATTCCTCCCTGTAGATAACATGAAGTTATTGATGTCAGGACAGCTTAACATTGACTGAGCCTTATAAAGCACAAAATGCATTAAATTTCGCGAGATTCGTTGGAGGGGTGATAGGCTACTTCCCACGGCGTGGCACGATGTGAGAGCGACTACAACACAGATGACACTTGCACAGCTGACTGCCGGACGGGCCGCCGCCTGCACGCCGCGCCCGCTGCCCCCGCCCGCCGCTCCCCGAACCTGCGCGGTGCTGCACCCTGCGGCCTACCTGAGCCTTGCGCTGGGATTGCACTTGTACATTGCCGATCATCTCGAAAAACTACGCACTTCAAGTCAAGAACCCCTAAGGCGACAGGTTATTGAAACCTTCCAGCACGCCTTTTGCACGGCAATGGTTTCCAAATTAAATAAAACTTTGCCATAATAAAGTTATATTATTCCGGTCGTATGATTATACCGAAATAAGTCGAAGTCAGCAGTTATTGACCCCGTAACGACCTGGACCACACGTGATTGGATTAGAGCACAAAGAGAAAAGAATTTAGTAGTAAGATGAAACAATAGAGTGGTTTGTAAAAACCTTTCGATTCTCAAAGAACCCTCAATGTCATTACCATATTCAAAAACTGGTTAACTGGGGAAGTAGGTAAACTATTACAAAATAACACGAGAACTTGAAATAAAATGGGGCACACTAGAGTTACGCGAATTGAATAGGTGATGCTGTCTAGGACAGAATCAGAGGATAACAGACTTTGTATTTTCATTTATAATAGAGATTAAAACAACAATTACCTGAGATAATGTGTTATATTTGTCACAATTATTTTTACACCAGCAACGAAGTAACAATTTTCATTGCAAATAGTCAAGGCAGAGTGAAGACAGCTGGTAAAGAGGTGTCCTTGCACTATAACAATTATTTTAACTCACAGGCAAACACTATTTCTTATATTGTAGATCACGAATACTCCGATTTGATAATAAATGCAAAAATTAAAAACTTATGCACATCCTGCCTAGCACCGCCATATTCCATTCAAGATCAGACAAATGAACGAATGGAAATGAGGGATATTAATTTTGGATTGAGTGAAGGATCCTGCGTGTCTATGAAAATAAAAATGTCATTTTTAATTGTCTATGTTTATATGTTTTAAGCTCGCCACACACATAGCTGTGAATAATAAAAATAACATACACACAACGGCCTAAACTAGAATAGCCTTTAACTTTAATCCGTGAGCAACATACAAAGACGCACAACCGATAAGCCCCAATTCAAATCAAATGTGATTATACGAGTATTAATCTTTGACGGGCATCGAGCCTGTGAGTCCCGGCCCGGAGTCCAACATGTTAACCACCAAAGGGCTTAGCACACAAATTATTATCGCGCACATAAAGCATTTATCCCTTTCGCACCCGCTTATTAGAAAAAAATGACAGATGCTTTATGTGCGCGATAAAAACTCGTGTGCTAGACCCTCTGTATGAAATATATGCGCGATATTATATCGTGTGTGTGATAAGCGCTTTATTCATGGTTTTAATTTAAAAAAAATAACCTTATCTTATATATAAATATTATTGTATATTTCCTTTAATGAGGTATTGAAATAAAATCGATATATGATAATATTATACTGTTTCGCACCGTGCGAGACCATCGTGCGGTACTATCTGATTCTGTGGAATACTATGGTCATATGGCAACTTTGTATAATCTGTGGCCTAGTTAAGTCGCCATTGCGAACTTCATACTTGCTGCTAACTTCATAATATTGTTCGATCATCGGTCAAGCGGTTGATATTTCGTAATTAGACAATATATTTAAAGATGTGCCAATAATTATTACAATTTAATGTTCATTTATTGTTAACAGTTAATAAAAAGTTAAATCGTTGATATTTTACAATCGCGAGCGTGCATATGCTTTGTTGTGAGAACCACCTTTATCTGCTGTCATTTTGAGCTATGCAACTCAATTTTTTCAACTTTTCGATAATGAAACATAAGTAAGCGGTGGAATAGTGCGTCTTCAGTAAAACGAACAGCCGGGTGTCTCGTAGCGTGTTGGACTGGTCGAGAGATCGCGATGTGGTATCAGTGGGTGGTGTGATCTAGAGAATGTGCGGTGGCGTTTAGTTCGTGAAGACGTGAGAAAGGGTGTCAGTATGGAGGTTGTGGTGAAGGACGAGGAGCGCTTGCGCCGCCTCCGTGCACTGGAGGAGCGCCTGCGTGACCCGCGCTCGGCGGCTAATGTAGACTCGCTGCTGGACACCGTCGCGGCACTCGTCTCCGACTGCGACCACCCGGCCATCCGCCGCATGAAAAACGTCGAGGCTTACACTAGCCGCTGTATGTTGTACTTATACCATTCACACAACAACTTATTTAACATTTATTATACATAACTGTATTGCTAACAATGATACTTTACTATCAGCTGGCATCCTATATTGAAACAGTTCTACACAATTTTACAATAACGAATTGAATAAACTGAAAGCTACTGAGTCTGTTATTGTTCAAAATAGTGTTTCTGATATTACTGTGATAATATCTTGGTGTATAGTCATCAAACAGACAAATAATATTAACCATCACATGTAGTATAATAATAGCATTCTTATTATTAAACTTCTTTCCATTGTTATTAAGTTTATAACAAAACATTTTTAGCACATTTCATTTCCTAAGAATTAATTTCTTTTGTTGTAGATGAACAGTTTGCATCTGAAATTGTTGATCTACGCATGAAAGCAGCAGACTTTGACCTGATCAAAGTGATAGGGCGCGGAGCATTTGGTGAAGTACAACTAGTCAGACACAAGTCCACACGTCAAGTGTATGCCATGAAACTGCTTAGCAAAGTAGAAATGATTAAGAGATCTGACTCCACATTCTTTTGGGAGGAGAGACACATAATGGCACATGCAAATTCAGAATGGATTCTCAAACTACATTTTGCCTTCCAAGACCACAAATATCTCTATATGGTAATGGACTACATGCCTGGTGGTGATCTCGTTAGTCTCATGTCTAATTATGATATACCTGAAAAATGGGCCAAGTTTTACACAATGGAAATAGTGCTGGCATTAGATGTTATCCATGGCATGGGGTTTGTTCACCGAGATGTTAAACCAGATAATATGTTGATTGATAAATATGGACATTTAAAATTAGCTGACTTTGGTACTTGCATGAGAATGGGGTCTGATGGTCTAGTGCGAGCCAGCAATGCGGTTGGGACTCCGGATTATATTTCACCAGAAGTTTTACAATCCCAGAATGGTGAAGGAGTGTATGGGCGTGAATGTGATTGGTGGGCCGTTGGTATATTTTTGTATGAAATGTTAATTGGTGATCCACCCTTTTATGCTGAAAGCTTAGTAGGAACCTATGGAAAAATTATGGATCACAGGAATTCTTTACAATTTCCTGATGATGTAGAAATATCTAAGGAAGCAAAATCTCTCATAAGAGGATTACTTACGGATAGAGTAAAAAGACTAGGCAAGAATAGTGTTGATGAAATCAAGCAACATCCATTTTTTTATAATGATCAATGGAGCTTTGATAATCTGAGGGACTCGGTGCCTCCTGTAGTGCCAGAGCTATCTGGTGATGATGATACTAAAAACTTTGATGAAATTGATAAATCAGATGCATTGGATGAATCATTCCCTATACCAAAAGCTTTTGTTGGGAACCATTTGCCTTTTGTGGGTTTTACTTACAATGGAGACTATCAGCTGTGCGGTGGTCGAAGAAGCCTTCATGCAGATGTTGTAGATACAATATCAACCAATCATGTAAACAATGTAGGCTCGGAAGCTATTTTGCAGCTAGAAAAGCTTCTGGAGCGGGAAAGGGATGGAAGGCGTAAGCTAGAGGACAGACAGGTAGTTATGTGCGCTCAATTGGAGGAATTGTCTCAGAGAGAATCAAGAAACAAGAAAATAATAACTGACACTGACAAGGAGCTAGCACTGCTACGACACGATCTAAAGGAAATACAGCGCAAAGCAGAGGTTGAAGCTGAAACCAGAAGAAAAGCGGAAATGAACTACAGCGAAGCCAAAAGACGACTAGAAGAGGAGCAGAACAAGAGAGCAAAGGAGATGAGCAACCTTCAATCATACAATGACAAAATCAACGCTTTAGAGAAGCAATTGACGGAGATGCGCGAGAAAGTGAAGCAGGAGGCGGAGGCAGCCGCTAAGTCACGTAAGCAGGCGGCGGAACTGACTGCCGCGCAGGCTGCTGCAGCCGCCGTCAGCGACGGCACGGCAGCTCGTCTGCGCGCGCAGCGGGACTCGCTGGAACGCGAGCGCGCCGTGCTGGCCGACGAGCTCGCGGCCGCCAAGGCGGGCAAGCAGCGCGCCGAGGCGGCCGTGGCCGAGGCGGGCAGTCGGCTGGGCGCGGCGCACGCTGAACTGGAGCGGTCGGCAGCGCGCTTAGCACAGGTGGCGGCCGACAACCGGCAACTGTCGGAGCGCGTGTCGGCGCTCGAGAAAGAGTGCGCGTCGCTGGCGCACGAGCGCAGCGCCGCGCACCACCTCTACCAGCAGGAGCTGCGCGCGCACCAGGACACGCAGCGCTCGCAGCTGCTCTCCAAGCAGGAGGCCAACCTCGAACTTGTCAAAGGTGAGCCACTGGACCTACTGGTACTGACTACCACCCGACCTGACACCTGATGACTCATGCTATAGTCCCTACTCTACCCAGCTAAATGATAAAATTCCCTTTAAAACTGTATGACTCTTCATTACTTCACTTTTTTGCATGCTTCAGGAGCATTGGAAAAAATATTTGCAGGTATTGTTTCATAGCTAATTTATTCTTATAATGCACGTATTTGTTCAATGAATCGATTATCCCGTTATGATTTCCCTAATCAAATCTCCTTATACTTATCCTGTAACTTTATTCACTTTAAATTCTAAAATTAAAATGAAATGTAGTTGACAAAGTACAATTCGGGATTGATGTTATCTGATGTCGTGTGGGTGTCGATAGCGCTCCAAGCGAAGCTGAACGAGGAGAAGGCGGGGCGGCAGCGCGCCGAGGCGGCCTGCCAGGAGAAGGACCGGCAGATGTCCATGCTTAACGTGGACTACAGACAGATGCAGCAGCGTCTGCAAAAACTCGAGGGCGAGCATCGCCAGGAAACTGAAAAGGTATTGCGTAAAAACCATGGTACCAACCTCTTAATTAAATTTTCTGAATGGTGATCTCTACCTGACGCCCTATTTTTGTATCCAAAAATTTTACCCATATTTTTGGCTTAGTTCTTTTGATGTCGTAAGTTATTATAAATTTTAATTTGACCATTATAATTAATCTATTATCAACATATATATAATTTTTAATTATATCAATTTAATTTAAGATTGTTAGTGTTTGACAGCACAGTATTTTTATTAGGTTGGTGTTATGATTGTACTTCTTGCATAATTAAAAAGTAAAAAAAAAACTTTGAGAAAAGTAAAAAAAAACAGGAAAAAGTAAAGTTGAGCGGGAACTTCGTTCTATTATATAATAATAATTTTTGAGTAAAGCCCTATACAAGATTCAACCAATAAGTTGAAGACTCGTACATAGAAATCCTCGCCTACGGCTCAGATTTCAAATCATACTCGTCCAGTATGGCTTACTTACTGGTCTCTTCAGTAATGTACAATTCCCAAGACATTGCCAGGTCCGAAAGATACGCACAAACGCGTTAATGTGCGCTTCCAGGCTACGGTTTGGTTCCTTCTTCCTGGCGATACGAGAAACGCCTCCATTTGATCACACGAGCCTCGGGTGACCGGTGAACAGCTGTTCAATTACGTAACACCAATTTGTATCGCTTTCACCAAAAGTAAACCATTTATACCCTTATTTACATACAGTGATGACTAAATTGGTTTACTTTTCGAACCAAACCGATACCAATCGTGTTTAATAATTGAGCTGCAGATATCCGCATCGATTAACGTGCATGCGGACGGCAGGTGGTGGGGCTGCAGGCGGCGCTGGAGCAGGAGCGCGCGGCGCGCTGCGCGGCGGGCGGCGAGACGGCGGCGGCCGAGGCGGCGGCGCGCGGCGCGGCGGCCGAGCGCGACGCGCGCGCGCGCGACCTGCTGGCCGTGCGCCAGGCGCTGCACGACGCCGCCGAGCAGCTGGCCGCCGCCAGCGCCGAGCGCGACATGTACTACACCCGGGTAAGTGCACCTGTTAAGGTCCTACCCGTCGAATTTAGCTGTTTTCAAATCCTATACAGTACACTTAGCGTTGTGCATGAATCTTGAAAACCGGACAAGTAATATATAATATATGTATTTATTACTTATACTCTTTATAATCTTTATTTCATTTGGAACAATACAAGGTACAGTATAAAGTGGAAACGATGCTACCTGCAGAAGTATAAAACTGTATCGCAGATAGCAAAGTGCGAGTTAAACTCGCGTGGAGAGGATTCCGTTCCGTATATGATTATCTGAAATTTACTATGTTACTATTAAGTCTATGTGGTATTTAAATACCATAGTCTTCTTATAGGTTTTCCTGTAATCTATAGGTAAAGAACTATGTTCTGTATTTTTTCAAAATTTTAGCCCCAGTTGTTTCGGAAATAAGGCAGAATGGTCAATTTCCGCCTATTTTCCTAAATAACTTCTAAACAATTTTACTTGAAATTCAAAAGAAAATATATTTAAGATCCATACAATGAGCCCTTTCATTTGATATGTCACACGATATAGGTTGCATAACTTTTTTTTTATTTTTCTAATTTACCCCCCAAAAGTGACCCCCCATGTTTAAAATTCATATATTTACGTCACGCGGAATTCGAATTGCGAATTATAAAAACTATTCTAATGGCCGAATTCAGAAACGCCACTTAAGCATTTGATTATATATTAAATATTTAAATGTCCCTCGACTAGTTGTCAACCTATAAAGGGTAAAAAATAGTGTTTTTTTTATGTTTAGGACTGTGTTATATTTTTTCGGCATCCGCAGCAAATTTATATTATGTTGTATTTATATTATATTGTCCTAGAAACAGTATTTATGGAAATAAAAGCTAATTTATTTAAAGGCATTTAGACATTTAGACATTTTGTACATTCGAACGTAGACTGTGATTTAACATTCCTGTTTAGTAGGGAGCGTTTTGCGATAGAATTGGACTAGGAATTTAAAAGCTTCATAGGTATTACACAAAATGAACAACAAATTAATGAATTTCGTACTATTTGATTTCTATTACAATTTGCTTTCCAATGAAAAAGAGAAACAAATATGCAAACATTATTCCTTGTACGCTTCTCATTCAAGGTAGGTATGATTCTAGATACCGTCTTGCATATTTATTACCTTTCCACTGTAAAGAAAAAAGTAGAAAAAGAGAATTAATGCTTTTTTTGTGAAAATTTGCGCTTAAATAAAAACAAGGATGCTTAATAAGTAAATAAATGCATTACATAAAATAACTGTATTTCAGCATTTTATTCTGCACTCGATAAAGTTACAATAACATAATAGACCTAAACCTATACTTTAGACCAATAACTTAACAGTGAATGAATCTATGGAATTGGCTGCGCTTTTAGTATTCTCATTTCACATCACATCACATTTCTCATGTGAACTAATCATAATCTCATAATTCCGAAATAGACAGTCTCCTGGAGGCGTCACGGAGCGGCCGCAGTGACTCACTTACACAACAAACACTTGTACATAACTACATATTATACGAACAACTTTTACCTTATACGCTATACCTGCGCGTGCAGCGTCTCGAAATAAATAAACATACGATGACGTAGTCGAGCGGTTTTTCTTCAGGCCAATCGCTTAGTCATGATAATGATGAGATTTGCACTCGTAATAGAATTATTATCGGCATCGCATTTCGCGGAACAATATTGTGAGAGCTACTGTCTTGTGTTTTATCATCGCTAGGTATTTATCATATTTCGTCCGATACCGAAGTGGCATGGCGTCACTGTACTCGCATGTAAATGTGATCTAGATCAGAGCAATTATCGAAAAAGCTAGCGCGGTAAATGTCTCTCATTTGGGTGTATTTCATGGCTTGCCCGAATACGTAAGTTTTCGGCGACCTTGATATTTATGATACAAACATTCCGTAGACAAACGTTGGTGTGCAAATATAACTTTTAACTCTAAAATATTCATCATGACCCCGTTGGCGCCAGTGCCAAATTTGTTACTATGATTTCCGAGTTCAATTTTTCAGCGAAAGTGTAAAGAAAAACCCAGATTTACAAGAACTTATTTTGCAATATCGTATGTACTCGTATTTAATCTAGTTTTACTCTCTTTTGCCTCTTTCATGTGTTCCACCTAGTTACTCATTCATTTATTTGTCACCAAAGTGTAAAATAGAAATGAATGAACTAAAACGCCAAGTACATATTTATATTTTACCAACATAACTTCCACCAGTCCGCAGTCCACTCGAAATTTAATAGAGAAGTGGACAAAGGCGTTTCTATGGTAGATTTGTTTAAACTCTTACTGCCATGACTTAGTTTCGTCCTATGGTTCATTGCAGATGAGTATCCTACTGATATTATAAATGCGAAAGTAACTCTCTGTTACGTTTTCACGGCTAAACCGCTGATGGAATTTGGTATGAAAATAATTTGCGCAAAGAACGCGAACTTCTTTTTAAGAAAATCAACCCCTAAGATGGTGAAATAGTAGCCAAAACCAAATGTCTTGCCTTTTATTAATTTTCCAGACTCAATTTCAACCTTTTAGGGGGTTGATTTAAAAAAAAAATAGTAACCTATATATTTTCCAATGGCTCAAACTATCTTTATACCTAATTTCATCAAAATCAGTTGCACGGTTTAGCCGTGAAAACGTAACAGATAGACAGACAGACAGTTACTTTCGCATTTATAATATTAGCACTTATGGGTTATTTAGCTACTAAACGTTTTGTTCAGATGAACACTAATCATTAGTTTCACAACAAGGAATGCGTAACGCAAGAACAAGGAATGCGTATCACTCAATAAACCCCTTGACCTAATATACTAAATTAGCAGCCGGTTGACAATTTTAATAGTTTATCTCGATTGTTGATTTATCTTCAAAACAATCCTTACTTTTCGAGATAACTACCTTTAAGTAAATAATATTATCTAATTGGTATTCGTTATTATTATATCTCTTGTTAAGACTATTTTATTGCAATTATAATAATCCAAGGAATCTCCAGTCTCATCTAATCATAATTTAACGACAAAGAAAATGATTATAATTAAATTGTTTAATGCAAATTAGCGTCATTGAGGCGCCAGGACTATAAAACACAAGTGTTATTGCATAGTTCAAGACACAGGAATGTCTTCTCTAATATCCTGCTCATCGCTAACTAGTTTTGACGTTTATCACACGCAAAAATATGTTCCTAGATTACTGTGTTAGCATGTTGAGATTCCACGAAGCGAAGATACTCCTCTAGATATCACGGCCTGTGCATGGTTTATATTTAACTAGTGGACCCGCCACAGCTTCGCCCGCGGTTTTTTCCATATAAACTTTATCACCCCGTTAGGGATGGAATTTCAAAAAATCCCTCCTTAGTGCATCTCTAGGGTACTCGAGGAATGTCTCCTTCAAATTTCAAACCACCCGTGGTCCTAGACCACCAGTTTAGGCTGTGCGTTATCTATGAGCCACATGTTTTATATGTATGTAATATTAATATGTGTTTTCACTTTATCATCCATGGTATTGGCATTGTTTTTTTGGTATGTGTACATCACTTGTCATAAAAAAACCTTGGCAGTTGCTGACCGTGGAATACAGTTTAAAAATAAATCAAATTGATTCGAGTCCAAGAACAGTTTATTGGGAACAAAAGTTTACGCACTAGGTTGTTAGGGCATACGCCAAAGAACCTTTATCGATTACACCTTACATAGATGTTATACATTCGAGGCATAGTGCACTGGGACACATGTGGACATTATGACGAGCGATAGTGTGCAGTGCACGCGTACCTCACTGGAATGAGTGACACAATTAGATTAGAACTGTTGTGGTCTCGTCTATTTTATGCTTATGAATAAAATTTCTATATGACGAGTGCGTGTTGGTGATAAACTTAAGATTATATTTTTTTCTTCTACTTATAAACAGCTCCTTTTTACGGTTTTCTTAACCTTTTGGAACCCGGAACTAAAAAAAATCGGCATTCGCTTCTCATTGGATTCATAGAGTACCAAAAAATATATGCAAAAAGCGCATCTAAGAAAAAGTGCGGGTCCGCGTCTTAGGCATACCAAAGGTTAATTCTACTTCGAGATCGAGCCGGTGTGTGATTATCTATGTTAATCTTTGCTTTGCAAATGCTATTATAGAAGTAAAATCTCTATTTGGCGAGGCTGGGTCTGGACAGTTGCACCGAAAAAGCGAACGATTATTCAGTTCCAGTTTTAATGCCTCGTTCAACGCGTCATTACTTGAGACTGTCACGGTCAAGTATGATCTACGAAAGCTCAAGGACAATAAAAAATAATAATAACTCGAAACACAGGATATAAATGAAAGATGTGTAGATCTGAAGACTTACTTTTTAGGGTTCCGTACCCAAAGGGTAAAAACGGGACCCTTTTTATTACTAAGGCTCCGCTGTCCGTCTGTCCGTCCGTCAGTCTGTCACCAGGCTGTATCTCATGAACCGTGGTAGTTAGACGGTTGAAATTTTCACAGATGATATATTTCTGTTGCCGCTATAACGACAAATACTGAAAAACAGAATACAATAAATATTTAAGGGGGCTCCCATACAAAAACGTGATTTTTTTGCCGTTTTTATAAATAATCTTACGGAACCCTTCGTGCGCGAGTCCGACTCGCACTTGGCCGGTTTTGTAACTTGTCTAGCAGTTCTGAAGATCTGACGATAATAATTACTCGTGGGAAAATCATTACAGCTCAATACAGCTGAGCGACGGATTATAATTATGTATTTGTATACAAAACAATAAGATGACTATCCACTTTTTAAAACTCTTGCGTTTGTTATCCCACCCATAACGCTTTCTACTTAGTAAAATTCGTAACAGTTATTTCATCTATTTCTATTTAGTGGTGGATTTTGTTTAATTAAAGTAGCTTATGTCCTTTCCCAGGGCTCAAACTATCTCTTACAAAATGTCATCATAATCGGTTCAGCGGTTTAGCCGTGAAAACGTATCAGACAGACATACAGAGTCACTTTCGCATTTATAATAATAGGATGGATTTATTACAAGGAAGCACATGCCCGATTTACACCTTTTTGCTACATCATCAAGCTCGCTAAAAGCAAAATTTGGCAATAATTAAAAACTAAAAACACTAAGATTTAAAAAAAAGGGACATGTAACGATATACTTAACTTATACCTAAGCTTAAAAAATCATTTTTAGGGTTCGGACCTCAAAAGGAAAAAACGGAACCCTTATAGGAACACTCGCGTGTATGTCTGTCTGTCCGTCTGTCTCAGCCAATTTACTCCGAAACTACTAGACCGATTCAGTTGAAATTTGGTACACATATGTAAGTCTGTGACCGCAACACGGACGTGTAACGTAAATAAATGAATTTTAAACATTGGGGGCCACTTTTGAGGGTGAATTCGTAATTTAAAGAAAAAAAGTTTTGCATACTAATATCGTGTGACATAAACATATCAAATGAAAGGGCTCATTGTGAGAATCTAATATATATTTTTTGAATTTTGAGATAAATAGTTTGGAAGATAATGAAGAGAATGAGAAAGAAATAGGCGAAAATTGACCATTGACCCCCCCCTTCTCTCCGAAAGTACCGGGACTAACATTTTGCCTATAGATTAAAAGTATTTAAAGTAACCTAGGAAATTTCAGGTAATCATGTACGGAACGGAACCCTCTCCACGCGAGTTTAACTCGCACTTTTTATTCTAAAATACAAAACATAGCAATATACCAGAAGGAAATTCGGACAATGTAGATCAAGATCCCTGTTCGTTTGTTCGTAGAGCGAAGAGCTGCGGTCCCAGGTGGAGAGCGAGCAGCACTTCAACCACGTGTACCGAAGCCAGGTGAGCGAGGTGCGCGCGCAGCTGGACGACAGCGCGCGCGCCGCGCGGGACCTCGAGCAGGAGCGCGCCAGCCTCATGCACCAGCTGCAGCTTGCCATCGCGCGCGCCGACTCCGAGGCGATCGCCAGGTAACGAGCCCTTCACACACACACACATTGAAATATATAGTAAGGAACTGCTCAATAGTAGTTTATGCAACGGTTGCATAATGATAGGCCTTAAAACACTAGTGCGGTTTTCATGAAACGAGCCGATAGGCGAGTTTCATAATAAGATCGCACGAGTGTTTTAAGGCCAAATTATGCAAAGTTGCATACATAACTTTATCTACACACATATTATAAATCCTCCATGATGGGTTCAGAAACAATATTTTCTGGCAACAAGTTATTTGTTGCAATCGTGGCTGCATATTTCCGATATCCGGCGCATTTTCACATCACACACACTCCGAGAAGACTACTATTCATATTTTCAACTAAAATGTAAACACAAACAACTTTTTCTATTCAATTCAACAACAATTCTACTTTCGTTCAGCAAAACACCAACATAATGGCGGCAATTCGATCCTCCGTCAAGACCATTTTTTTTTTAAATCATATACAAACAAATAAAGTCTCTATTCTCATGTCACTCGAGATCAAATGTTGTGCAGTTTATATTAAAAAAAACATACTGAATTGACGTTTCGTATCAATAACTGTTTTAATATCTATGGATACTAGAATAGAGACCCACTTGAGTTTTGACAGCTGTTCCAAATTTAATCTCATTTCTATAATAAAAACGATACGGGAATAACATTGCAGCACTCGTTTTACCTAATTGGTTGTCAAAATGGTGGTCATTTCCTACGATTTTTGATTACACTTTGGAGGTTTTATGATATGGGTGTAGATAAAGTAATTTTCGCGATGCTTATTTTTGAGGTACCACCATTGAACCATCCACGACACCCATTTAAGTGACACTTTAATAATAGGGATGTTTCCTGGGAAAAAAAATATCTAATTAGCCCGTCAGTGAGATTATCAAAAAATATTGAACACGTTTTTTTTGCTTTATCAAATCACTTAATATAGACAAAGATAACATGCATCAAAGTTCGGGAGTGGCTAATGACGTCACTTAATGGTAAAAAGTGTGCAAAGTCGTGACGTCACGCGGAACTTCAACGCACTATATCTTCGTCATTTTTTGTTTAATTGACCAAAGAAAAAACATGTGCTCAATATTTATTTATAATGTAAATGACGGACTAATTAAAAATTTTCAGGAAACTAGCCTATTGAATAAATGCGTTCGGTGTGAGATCGCAGCTCCACCGCGCACAATGATATGATAGCGTATGAATCAAGCAATATTAGGCTTTTGCATACATGTCGTAAGAACTAAGACATCAGCAATAGGGTGTGGTTAAGCCATGGCGCTGACGTTTGACAACCTTCTATGAGAGTTGTTACACGAAATTGTACTGATAGGCACATCCTTTTTTTTGAGATCATTGGGTATACATAGGAGACACATTCGCACACTCGGCTTTACGTTAAAGAAGACACACCATACATCCTAGAGCCGTCGCTTAGCTTAACTTTTACTAGAAAATAAAGCTGTCAAACTTGTGGGGCGCGGGGATTTGTCGATTCGAGGTTATGCCACCCCTTGCCTACATGTAGCTCCATAGTTTTTTGAACTCTAATGTTGACAGAGGGTGTCTCCCGGCTATGTAAAATTTATTAGATATATGTGAGTTCGACGGATCTATACAAGGTGTTTTGCTTTCTTATGAGAACTGCTGAGGCGTTGAATATTTTGCATGTAAGTGCCTTTCCGGAGCAGTATAGCGATTGCATTCGAGGGCAGAGGTTTATTCTGAGCGAGCTCAATTGGCTACTTGACTATAGTAACAAATATTAATATATTTCTGTGGAACGGTACCTTAACCCTCACTAGTACGTAGTGACGTCACGACTTGTAAACTTTTTACTATTAAGTGACGTCATTAGCCCCCACTCCCGTACTTTGATGCGCATTATCTTTGTCAATTTTGATTGATTTGATAAAGTAAAAAATACATGTTCAATATTTTATGATAATCTTACTGACGGACTAATTAGAATTACAATATTTTACCCAGGAAACATCCCAACAATATTATCTAGCCTCGCTCTTAACACTCTTCTTATGCTTAAAAACCAATGTAAATGTGAATCCTCCTTCCAGATCGATAGCGGAGGAGACAGTGGGCGAGCTGGAGAAGGAGAAGACGATGAAGGAGCTGGAGATGCGCGACGCGCTGGGCGCGCACCGCGGCGAGCTGGCCGCGCGCGACGCGCTCGTGCAGGGGCTGCGCGACCGCGAGCACGAGCACCGCGCCACCATCGACCTGCAGCGGAAGGTAACCGGCTGTTAACTTCGTTAATCGCTAATCCGTTACTAAAAAAAGGTGACTTTGTTAAACGTTAAAGCGTTACATTTCAGAAGGTTTAACGGAAGTTATTCCGTTAATCCGTTAATCGTTAACTCTTCATAGAAATTGCATTTTATGTCGTTGCGATAGTGATTTACTATATTTTTTTTATGGGCTATGGAAGTTTAGGCACGACATGAAAAATCAATAAAAGAAGGGTCTACGCGCGGCGCGGCGCGGTCCGCGCGATGTCCTTTTAGCAAATCGTAGGTACTTAATTAACGATCAACGGATTTTAACTGTTTTAACGGAAGGTAATGAGTCCGTTAACCATTTTTAAAGTTAACTTAAAACTTAATCCGTTAGGGGTCGTCCACAAATTACGTAACGCAAAATTCTCAAATTTTCATTTCATTTTCATTCTCAAACCTTGAACCCCCCCTCCCCCAACGTAACAGGACCGTAACGCTTGGCCAGACCCCCCCCCCCCCCCTCCCTCCAAATTGCGTTACGTAATTTGTGCACGATCCCTTACTCGAAATGTTAACTTCGTTTATTAACGATTAACGGATTAACCGTCTTGTGCCCAGCTTTGCCGATCCAGCACCTTACGCTTACGTGCAGCCTAATATGCCTGCATGAAATGTATTATTATTAAAGGTATTATAGTGGTTTTATACCTGACGCGATAGTGATTTTACTGTATTCGTAGGAGGTTGACGAGCTGCGGCGCAGCGGCACGGCGCTTGCGGAGCGCGTGGCGGCGCTGACCCGCGTGCAAGAGGACGTAGACCGGCTCAACAAGAAGCTCAACTCCGAGATCATGCTCAAGCAGCAGGCCGTCAACAAGCTCGCCGAGATCATGAACAGGTACCTGACACCAACGACAAGTCAGGTGTTAGCACATGCATATAGTAGCGGAAAAACACGTTGCTCTCCTTTATAAATATCACTAGTAGACCAGCTTCGGCCGCGGTATTTTCCATACAAACTTTATCACCTCTTTTCACCCCTTTTTGATAAATCCCTCCTTAGTTCACCTCTAGGGTTCTCGAGGAATGTTTCTTCGAAATTCCGAACCTCTAGGCCCGTCCGTTTAGGCTGTGCGTTGTCTATAAGTGAGTCACGGTACTGTTTTATATGTATTGATAATCAGAGCTTGTAGAGGGGCAAAACAAGCCACAATCTCATGCGTCTCTTGACCTTTTTAAATTATGTATGTATGTATGTATCTAAACTCTTTATTGCACATAAATGAAAACAATAAAATTCTGCATTTTTGCAATTCTGAAGTAGTGTTGGAATTAAATTTGACTTTGATAATTACATTCGACGCTTTTTTTAATCAGGAAAGACATGAATCCGGCTGTTACCAAGAACAAGAGCAAGATGTCCGTCCGCAAAGACAAGGATTACCGGAAACTTCAACAGGAGCTGACGCGGGAGAAAGACAAGTTCGATCAGCACGTCGCCAAGCTGCAGAGAGACCTCCAGGATTCCCAGCAGCAGCTTTTAGAGGAACAGCAGACTCGTCTGCGCCTAGCCATGGAAGTCGACAGCAAGGACGTAGAAATCGAGCAGTTGAAAGAGAAACTCGCCGCGCTTACCAGCGAAACCGCCTCCCAGTCCTCAGCAGACGCTGAAGATGGTGAGACGGAGCAGACGCTCGAAGGCTGGCTCTCGGTGCCGATAAAGCAGAATATCAGGCGTCATGGATGGAGGAAGCAGTATGTCGTGGTGTCTTCCAAGAAAATTATATTCTATAATACTGAGAGTGACAAGCAGAACACAACAGATCCGGTTATGATTTTGGATTTAAGGTTAGTTTTTTAAATTGCACTTGCTCGAATTATCCCTGTAGGATTACCTCGGATACATTCCATTTGCCCGGAATAAAAAGTATACTATATCCGTCTCCATGACCTAAGGTACGTTCATGCCAAATTTGAGGTCAATTTGTACCGTAGTTAGGTCTTGAAGGCTAGGCGTAACAAACGGAAAAACTCGCTTTGGCATTTACAATATTAGGGGGCGGGGGCGATTTTTAGACCCCCCTGCGCCCTTGGTGAGATTTGACTCGACCCCTTAACCCCTCCCCGTAATCTCACGTTAGATTTTTCTAAATGTGTATTTTTTCTGTAAAACTAAACTGTGCTTGATTGCGTTTATAAAAAAAAGAACAATTTCATATTTTTTTTTATTTATTTATTCCATTTATTACACTATTACAGTAAAATACTAAGGCACTGTGAAATACAAAACATTGCAATAAAAATTACAAAAAAGATAATACGCAATAGAAAATATAAGAATACAAGAAGTAACATAAATAAAGTTGCTTTACACAGATGAAAACCTAACATCCATCACCTCGCAGAACCTCAGACACTCACGGTACACGACCATCCATCTATCTATTTAACACGTTGCGTCCAATTCGGAACGGTGTCTTCTTTATTTAAAATCAGTCAACTCGTTTTTGTATAGCACAAAGCTGTCAATGTCAAGTATCACGTGTCTTATTTTAAGTTAAGTGATTTTTAAATTTAGCTCTGTAACACACTTTCGGATTGGCTGACCCAGTTATCTCGCAATTTTATACTGGGCCGACCCAGTCCCCCCACCTCATGTAATTAATGGACGCTTGGATTAATCTGGTTAGTCATTAACTTGTACGTAATTTAGGGGTCGTCCACAAATTACGTAAGGCAAAATTTTCAAATTTTTGACCCCCCCCCCCCCTCCCACGATGTAACAGGACCGTAACGCTTAGCCGGGACCCCCCCTCCCTCTCCATTCCGTTACGTAACAGGTGCTTTGTAAAAAGTTTTTGCCTAATATTCAGGTAATTCGGCGCTCTTTTTACATTGGGCGAGGTATAATCATCTATGAACGTATTTCGGTTTCTTGAGTTTACATTAATTGTGCAATATTATAAAATCGTGACGTAACACCAACCTTGACCCCCCCCCCCCATCGTAACAGGACCGTAACGCTTGACCAGACCCCCCCCCCCTCCCCCCGTTCCCTCCAAATTGCGTTACGTAATTTGTGGACGGCCCCTTACTACGTTAAATTACCATTTACTCATAATACTTCTGTTGAGAGGCTCGCTTTGAAAGGGTAACTGCATTCAGAGCGACTTCGAGAAGTGTTGACCAGGTTAGAGATAGTGTTCGTTGTTGTGTGTTCCAGCAAAGTGTTCCACGTGCGGTCGGTGACGCAGGGCGACGTGATCCGCGCGGACGCGAAGGACATCCCGCGCATCTTCCAGCTGCTGTACGCCGGCGAGGGCGAGGCGCGCCGCCCGCAGGACGCGCTGGACCAGCCGCAGGACGCGCCCGACCACCACGGTAACCTGCATTCACAACACTATATTGAGTCGCTGACAAGAGCCAATGACCCTGAGTGATCGGTCACTGCGTCACATTGATATTTTGCACAGTTGTAAGACCGTGGCATGAAGTAACCCACCCCCACTTAATTTTTTGATGTGTAACATCTTTCCTCTCGCTTTCCTGCAATCTGTGGGAGTGATTTCGTGAAAAGGGACGGAAGTGTGTAACAGGAAGCCGGGGAAACGCGCGCTTATTTGATCTGACCAATTAGCGCGCGCGGTGGCAGAGTTGAAGCTGGGGAAGCGCAGGCTTAGTGGATTTGACCAATGAGCATGCGCGGTGAGCTTTAAGATGTTACACATCATATGCGACGGCTCGTTTTTTATTGTTAAATGTGTGTGAGAAAACCTGCACACATCTGCAAATAAATGCAACGATGAGGGTGCAGACCTATCCGAACTAGGTCCGCGTGGGCACTATTGCCCAGTCCCTCTCACTATAAAGCCGGGAATACACACGCCTTTAGCTGACACACTTGCATAACAGCTCCTGGTACGTGCCAGCTATTGTATTGTGTATACACTAACTGGCATGTCTGTATCTGGCAAACAAGTAGATCGCAAGTAAAACCAGGAATACATATGCCTTTACCTGGCACACCTAGGATAAAAGCTCCTTGCACGTGCTACCTACTGTCACGTGTATACGCTAACTGGCATACTAGAAATATTGAATTACTTTGCTATTCCGCGAAACAGTAGGGTAAAATCGTGCAAATAGAGGCGCTTGTGTTGAATATTTATATTTTTGTTCATGCAATATTCCCACCCTCCCTCCGCATATAATAAAATAAGCAACACAAACGCTACTACAACCACCACCACCACCACCAAAAATACCGCTCGACACGTGTTTCGCCTCTCTACGAGGCATCCTCAGGAGAAGTTGATAGTCCGACGCTCGAAGCAAGTAGATTGCACAACATTTGATTTACTGGCATGCAATATGAGGGAGATAATATAGATATATATTATGCAATGTGATTTTCCATTTGTACCTAATGACGGTAAATCGTTTGGTTGTGCAGGCAACACGGTGCAGCACAAGGGCCACGACCTGGTCAGCATCACGTACCACATCCCGACGGCGTGCGAGGTGTGCACGCGCCCGCTCTGGCACATGTTCCGGCCGCCGCAGGCCTACGAGTGCCGCCGTGAGTATACAGCTGTTTCAACTAGCTTAAGGTCCTACCTGGCGAATTTCGCTGTTTTCAAATCCTATAAAGTATACTTAGCGTTGTGCAAGAATCTTGAAAAAAATATTTATTGTAGTATGGAATCTATCCTTTATTTTCGTCCACTGGAATCTTGAAAAAAAGTGATAAATCAAGAGCAAAAAAAAAAAACCGTAAACCCTTTTTTCAAACTAAAATCCGTAAAGGCTCCCTTATTATGCGACGCTTATACATGAGACTTTTACTAATCAGAAGACAATAATGTACACTATAATTTCATCCGCCGGTTTTTTTATTTATTTTGTAGTTTTTGAGTAAATTATACTATTCACTGCGGCGCGTGAACAAAGGCAAGTGGGGAAGGACCGAGTTGGAACGCCCAAGGTCATCGGCATGGGGTACGCCCTTAACTAAAGCCGATTCATTTTTATTTGTCTTATTTGGTAAACAAGTTTTCATGTCAGCAACTCGAACAAGCAGGTTTTGCTGCTTAAAAGCAGTGAGCAAAATTCGATTTTGCTGCGAGCGTGAGACAAACTCACTTTTTTTTTTTTAGGTATGTGTCTATTCACAGAATTCGAAAGATTTAAACTTCATTTTGTTCTGTCACTTTCACTTCGATACGAAAAAAGCGAGAGATAGACAGTCGATTCGAAGTTCGATTTTGAAATTCCGTACCTAATAGGTCCAAAGAAGATACACAATAAAAAAGGAAGCATACAACCGTAAAACTGCAAATCATCTGTTAATGTGTTAATGATTATTATATGTTTTTCTAAATAACCAAATAGGGATGTATCCTGGATTAAATATAATAATTCTAATTAGTCCATCAGTTAGATTATCAAAAAATATTGAACACGTATTTTTTGCTTTTTTAAATAAATCAAAATTGACATAGATAATGCGCGTTCAAGTTCGGGAGTGGGGCTCATGACATCAGTTTATGGTAAAAAGTGTACCAAGCCGTGTGACATCACGCGAAACTTCAACGCACTATATCTTCTTAATTTTTTGTTTAATTGACAAAAGAAAATCAATATTTTTTGATAATGTAAATGACCGACTAATTAGAATTTTTCAGGAAACTAGCTTATTGACTTACAAAAGCCAATCATTATTTCTTACTTTTCAAAGAGGTTTTGAAGTCGCTTTTTTATTTGTTAAATTATTATTAAATTTTTAAATTATTAGTGATTATCGTATGGAACACATTTACTACTTCAAATAACAATAGCATGATGCCAATCATCAATATTTGAGGAGTTCTCCTGGTTCTTCAAACCCAGATCTATTTTGCCCTTCGCGTGGTCTAAAATTTTATGCGCAAAATTTTTTGGTCGAGAATGTTTCGTATACATACAATGTCCTAAAATCAAAATACCGACAGTATTTTTATTCTAATTAATCTAATTACATAGCTTTTATTCTCTTTTCTTATGAATTAGGGAAAAATACAATACAATGTGTACCATTTTTATTGTATTGCGAAAAGTAAACAATAGTAGATTGTTAAACAAGAGCATAAAACGAGCCATTACGGCGAGGGTAGATAGTCACGTCGAGGGTAAAGTGGGTTTAATGCTCTAGTTTTACACTCTGATTTTTTGATTTAGGATTAAGCATATACAAGAAAAAAAATCGCACTTCTTTCCATTTAAGTATCAGGCGAAATCATTATTTGATCATCACTACTCGAAGACATTGTTTAATTAATTACGAATAACTTATTGAATTTTCAACCGCAACACAACAGAAGCAATTTTTTAGTTTGGTTTGACGAATAATTAGCTTCCGCCATACAATGTTTTAAATTATTAAGATAAAACCTACATGTCATAAAAATAATCAATCAACGAGGGAAAGCGGCCAGCCTTATGGGCACCTTGCCCAGCGGAAGTGATTTAGGCGATATTTTTTGATACGGGTAGTTTAGTATACGGTCAGTAGGTATTTAGTATTAAGTATTTTCCTTTTTAAATCTTTCATTGTTTTGTTTACATATATAATAAAAATAAAATCAATGAAATGAAGGTGAATGGTGTGTGTGGCCTAATTGCCTTAGTCTTAAAAGAAGAAATTACTTTATGCACAAGAGCATAAAATCCATTTTATGCAGCCTTCTCTTGACATAAAGAACAATTTTACGAGCATGAAAAGAGAAAAAGGTATTTATAAAAATAGGTATGCCAAGATTCTATTACATTAAGGTAATATTATTTATTTATTTATTTTTTGAAGTAGGATACATTTTAGTCCTACGAAAGTTTGTGAAGATAGATGAATAAATGTTTGATACATGGATAGGCGGAACAATATAGGGGGGGCGGAGCTATCCACAAGGGGGCATAAAGCTCACGACGAGTGAGCGAGCGAAGCGAGCGAGCAAAATGGGTCGGAGCAAAAGCGACTTGGATAGGTTAGGTTCGATGTTTGGTCTTTTTTTGTAACAGATCAGAATGTGTGTTCAGAAGGCTAAGGTGGGGGCGAAGCGAAGCGAAGCTCCCGCCTTAGCCTTCGATGTTAGGTCTTTTTTTTGTAACAGCAGTTGCAGCTATCTGACACCAACATTTGCTATCAACCGCGCTCGTTTTAGTTGACAAAAGTACTATGTAATGTCTCGTCGTAAAGTGCAATAGATGACCTCGTATCATAGAGGGCCGAGACGAAGTTCTAGACGAAGATCTATCGCTTACTTTACGGGCTATACAGCGTTATCTCGACAATGCGCGCTTCATGGTTGACGGTAACGAGCGTGCGTATGTCCCGCAGGGTGCCGCATGAAGATCCACGCGGAGCACGTGGCAGAGGGCGAGGGCGTGGCGGCCTGCAAGCTGCACGCCGACCGCGCGCGCGAGCTGCTGCTGCTGGCGCCCGCCGCGCCCGAGCAGCGGCGCTGGGTGGCGCGCCTGGCGCGGCGCGTGCAGCGCTACGGGTACCGCGCCGCGCACACCAACCACGACCACACCAAGCTGTCGCCCAGGTACCAACACAACACGACACCACACGACCTTGCCCGGTTTAGCACAGAAAGCTTTTGCTCAAAAATTATACGTTATGTCGCCATAACATCTTTGAAAAGTCACCAGAAAGTTAAGAATACCGGACAATGATCAATAGTCTCCGGTAAGTAGAGAGGTTTTGAATTCGGAATGAAAAGTGTCCAGTAAGTACGATACAAATCTCATAACATGCACGGCACCCGTGCCCCGGGTGGCGGGGGCGCGGCGCCAGGTCGCGGGTTGCGCGGCGCCGGCGCTGATCGCGACGTACAGTGTATTCTACACACCTGATGGTAATTCACGGTGTACAATGGGAATAAATTAATTCATTTAAAAAACACACTATATATGTTTGAGAAAAGCACTATACAAGCTTCGACCAATAAGTGCCATCCTGTACTCGTACATAGAAATCGTCCTCGTCCAGTATGGCTTACTTACTGGTCTCTTCAGTAATGTACAATAGTACCGCGATTGTTTAGTCAGCAATGGCTTTCGGCTATTAAAACGCTGACGAGTGCCAATGACCTTGAGTGATTGGTGACTGTCTGTTTGCACTGGAATGAAGGAGAAGCAGTGGTCGGTTGTTTATATGCGTTATTTATATAAATTAGTTGTGATGTAATAGTATTATGAATTGAAAACCGATAAGTAAAAAAAAATAGAACTGTTTAAAGAGGATTTCAGACGTAATTTCATGTTTTTTAGGGTTCCGTACCCAAAGGGTAAAACGGGACCCTATTGCTAAGACTCGGCTGTCTGTCTGTCCGTCTGTCACCAGGCTGTCTCATGAACCGTGATAGTTGACAGTTGAAATTTTCACAGACGATGTATTCCTGTTGCCGCTATAACAAAAAATCCTAAAAAAACATAAAAAAATCAATATTTTTATAGATAATGGTAGAGAACCCTTCGTGCGCCAGTCCGACTCGCACTTGGCCGGTTTTTTTGATCGTATCGATTTCATCAAATCTCGTTTTTGAAATAGTAGTTAGGGAGCTGGGTGCCATTTTGGTATGTGATTTGTTTGTCTTTCATATTGATAGGGATTAAAGTTTATGTCAATAATGCGTTTTTGAATTACAACTTTAAAAAATGGTACATAAAAAATCAGCGTCCTAATGAATCTAATGGACGCAACGAGAACGACGAACAAATGTTTTAGTATAGCTTTTTTCATATAATTTTTTGCAACTACGTCCCGTTATAAAACAGAGCCCTGCACGTCTGCCTCTTCGATGTTCATCGTTTTGAGGATGATTCTGACCATCAGTCCAAGAGGCAGACACGAACAAATGATTTAGCCCACCTTTTTTTTTAATTTTTGAAACGCTGTCAATTGAGAACGCAGCGCTACCATGGTGGCAGACTATTTTTCTTCGGTATTCGGTATTCGCTATTTTAGTTCTGGCAAGTGAACAAATCATTATAGAAATTTTGGCACTACTATATTCTTTTCGCTTTACCAAATCAAATAGCTTTTGTAAAATATGTATGCCGATTTATGTCATGTCAGCGCCTTAAATGCCGTTACAACGAGATCAAAATCTCGGATAACGCTCTGTTTTTGCATCTTTTTGTCGTAAAGTTGAACGTGTTATTACTTGCAGGGACTCGATGCGGTCGAACCTGAAGCTGTCGTACATGAACGCGAGCCAGCGCAGCTCGACGCTGCCGGCCAACGCGTCGCTGCCGCGCCAGTAGCGCCCGCGCACGGTAAACACCGCACTACGCCCGCCAGCGGTCATCAATCGTGGTAGCTTTCACCGCTCATCGGTTTTCATACTAACAATGCTGTTTTCGCGTTATCGACATTTGGGATTTGATTCTAACCACATTCGCCGAAGCATAATTTTGTTACGATATTCTTTGGTTGAATCTATTGCAAAATTTGTTTTTAACTTATTTAGTGATTTATAAAATAAGCTAGTCTCCATGTAGTAAGTTCAAATTGCGTGTAATTTAAATGAATTCAGCTCGACTGATGTGATAGTTTTTGATAATTTACAGTGAGTACTTATGTGACGCGCGTGGACGCTTGGTCTGTTGTCGTCGACAATAAGATCGGTTCCGTGTATTCATATTGTAATGAACATTATCCTGCAGATTAAGTTATTACAAAACGACTCGTTAGCAAACTACACGAGTATAGTTTTGAGATGTTTGTTAAACACGGCACGTGTCGTGGACAAACGCCAACCCCTCAAAGAAGGTTAAGTTTTGAGTGTTGTTTGTCTAGCACAAGCATTCGCTCGGAATAAGCCTTTTAATTATTTGAGCGTTTCTCGCAAGCGCCTTCAGACGCCTCGTGCAGCAACGGTTGCTTGTTAACACTTTCAGTGCCGGCCCAAAAATCAAGTACCATCCCAGGCGCCGCAGAATTGCCTCGATAAAAAATTGCTATAGCAAGAACCCGACCAGCGAGTCGTTCGGCGTGGCGACAAAGTAATAGAAACCCCGATATCGGGTTTTCGGCACTGAATGTGTTTGAAATAACTTTGCCACGAATGCAAATGCTGTGATGTTACACGGACATTGCGATACGAACGCTTAGCACTTATATTATAATAAATAAACATCGAAGACTTGAATAACTTTCAGTGATATTAAGACAAGAATTTTGAAGGTCTGAATGAATCTAGGGAAGTCTACCGATAAGTGGGTTGAATTTGACGGATAATCAGATGCATTCAGTTGGTGCTCTATGGAATCCAAATTTTAAGTAGGACCCACTTTCTCTAATTAAGATCTGCTCTGCTCTGACGAATTCCAACATCTCTTTCTTTGCCCACATTGATTGTATAAGAATACGTAGAGTAATGTTATAATGCCTTAACGTAATTAAAAATATATTTCAGTTAATTTTTGTATAGCCTATCATAACCAGATGTGCATTTTATTATTATTCTTAAAAAAATATTTTGTTATATTTATTGTGTTAAAATTCCAGTTCGTCTTTAGTTATTGTATTCAATTTGCAACTTTTTACCTATGAAATGTACAAAAGGTTGTTAGGATTATTTTATTTGGCAGTTCGTTTAAATATTGCGTAAAATAACATCTAGGTACGTGAGTTGATATCATGTCCGTTTGTGTTCACGCTTTAAAATAAATAAAAGACTTGTACGAACGCGTCAAGTGGCTTTTATATGTATTTTCATTGGCATTTTGGGTAAACTTTTGACTGTGAGCTGAGCAGCATCTAATAATATGTGATTAGCAAATTCTTAACTCAAATTTGTACAACAATTTTGCACTTTTTTAAGACTTATATAATTAGTAGAGAGTTAATTCAACCTTGGTACAGGAATTTACTTTGTTAATTGTAAAAAATATCGACTTACATCTGCACCGGACTAAACTTTTTACATTTGCACTTGTCGCGTTTTTCCATCTTTCTGTAAATGGCTAATGTCTGTAGTTCTAATGGGACCTAACAAGTTAGTTTAAGTGTATTGCTACGTGTTGCAATTACAATTTAACGAAGACAGTGCCATAAGTGATTTGTTTAGTGAAACGGCTCCAGTAGTTGCTCAAAACCATGTTTTACTAAATTCAGCGAGTTACTTAAATACATAAGACTCCCATGCGGGCTTCCTCGAATCATTATGATCAATTTATACTAGTGGCGTAGATAATGAGCTTTTTGTATCGTTATTTATAATGATTAATGACGTTTAGTAGGTTATGGAAACTATTATATTCTATTATGTAACTGCCTAACTTTGAGGTTATATTTCGGGTAAGACACTGATTTTTGTGATTTCAAAAGCAATAAATGTGATCGGCTATCTGAAAAGTATGTCCTTATAATGTAGTCCATAAATCAAATTATGATTGGTGCCAATCTGTTGGATTTGGTATCAAATCCCGGTAGCCCCGAATATGTGAGACGACACTGATTAAAATATTCATATAATTACTTACAGCGATAATTACGGTTAGGTTGCATTTTCACTAGATCGGTGCGAGCTGTGAGCGAGGAAAAACTCCACCAATCAGTGTACAGGGGGGAGTTCATTGGTCTAGAATCAACCAATCCTATAGACGGTTTCACTCGCTTAAGCCTACTTCGGACTAGGCTAGTATTTTAGTCGAGTGGCGATTAATTGAGTACCCAAAATACACGCTACTGCCCAAAAACCGTTCTCACTACGGCCATGTACAGTACGCAAGTAAAGAGTGATTTGTAAATTGAACTCTACTAAAACAAGTTCAGACTTGTTTAGCCAGTGGACCAATGGGCAGTGATGTGTGGTGGGAGGTGCTACTCGCCCGATTAAATAGAACAAAATGGGTCGACTCGACTAAATTACTTGCTAAACTAATTTATTAAATTTTCATTGTTTAGTTATTAAATTACTCGCCACTCTCCTAAAATACTAGCTTAGTCTGAACTAGGCTTTACAGCTACCTCACACAGCTCTGGAGGAAACGCAGTCATATAAACCGATCTGAATGCGCCTTTATAGGTTGTTATATACATTTTCTATAGATGTGATTTAAAAGTACAAAACGAGTTGAGAGTACATACTTGTCCGCAACTGTACTAACCTTTCCAAAAGTGAAGTCTTAAGAGGAGTGTGAACGGGCTTTTCGTACAAAAGGCTATAACGATTTCCACCCCTTAAATGTCCACCGATGTTGACCAATTTTTGAAAGGTCAGTCAGAATAAAATCTAGGTCTGTATGTTTTGTTATTTTCAGTATTATCAATTATTCCAGTTTTATTTTTGTTTTAGTATTCTCATACAAAAGTTATGGGGCTTATTACACCTTCCTAAATTTAGTCACTTACGAGAGGGATGCCGCAACGTTGGAATGTGATTGAGATAGCTCTATACGTATCTAACGTATTGCGGCGTCCCTCTCGTAAGCGACTTGAAGGAACGAAGGAAGGTGTAATAGGCCCATTATTCCGGCGATTATTTGACTTTGTTGATCTTTAATTAATATTCCAAAAACGTATAAACCTAGATTTTGTTCCGATTGTCAATCTATCAAAAATTGGTCAACATCGGTTAACATTTAAGGGGTGAAAATCGTTATCGCCTTTTGTGTGAAAAGGGTGATTTTTGCCGTTGGTTCACAGTCCTCTAAACCTCTTGGCCGTCGTTGTGGACTATGCGTGACAGGCTATACAGGGTAAAAAAGACCTTCATAACCTTGACTTAAAGTTGAAATTCGCATTACTTCTCAGACATGCTTGGCGGCCAAAAGGTTAAACCGTGCGTTAGTACGCTTGTTTTGCTCGCTCAGTGACGCTCGCCTTGTCTGTTGTGTTACCGCCGCCGGGACGGTAGCTGTGATACTGGTGAAGTCTACGCGAACACCCGTGGTGCTAGACGGAAGCAGAGCCCTTCCCATGAGTTTGCGCAAACCGTTCTCGCTATCGGAATCTATCGGAAATCCTGCTCGTTGCCGATACAAGTAAAAGGGACCGAGCGATAGTTTACGCTAGCGAGAGCGGTTCGGTTCATGGTAATGGTACAGGACTCCGACGCGTACTTGTTACTTTGGTTCTTGTTGATGATAATATAGTGCGCTGTTTATTATTGCCTACACACTGTTTACATTCCTCCAACGAAAGCTATGTTGATTTTTGTTTATCTTAGTTTTAATTGACTCAAGTTCAACTCTCTCGCTTGTCCAGTTAACGCTTTTATATTTTTAGTTGTAAGTTGTAAACAATTTCTGTTCATTTACGTACTGACATACGAATTTCAAATTACTTAGGTACTTAAGAGCTTGATAGATTGCGATCACCGTAGTTGTACGCTTATTTTTGAGATGCATTTTTTAAAACCCTTTACAAAAAATGGGCAGATTAAGTTTAAAAAAAAAAGGTTTCTTTGGAAAATTTATTAATATTGTTCATAACTAATAGTTTTGTTGCGTCCTTTAAAAATAAATAAAAATTGTATAAATAGTGTAATAAAATCTATTTCGCGTAAAGTACGAAATTGTAATAAGACATTAGGAAGTGCCCGTTTTTTGAAAGGGTTAATGTTTTTAGGGCAGCTGTTGCATTGTGTTACTTCATTCCATAATAATTTATGTTTCACGCGTTCGGAAATGGTTTGTATGCCAAAGAAAATTTGCAAAAAAACAGAATTAACGAAATTATTTCAATGTCTTATTTTAATAGTCCGCGTTTTTGTTTCCGTGCTCGTCATTAATATTAATTCAGTTTAATAATAACTATAATATTGTTATTTACCATGCATAATTATGAACCTGATTTTATTACGCGACATTTTTCGGGAGTATTTTTTTAAACTATAGTATCACTACACGGTAGTGAGTTAAGAAATACTCCCAAATTGTCTTTTGTGTAACACGCTGATAGTAGACAATGTGAAATCATATTATGTAAATTATTTATTATTATCCAATTACATCTCTTATTTTAACGTTTTATTTATCAAACTAAAATTGTAAGTTCCTAACTAGCTAGCTTCTCATTTGTAAAGAATATTTCTCAAGTAGCTTTTCGCTGATATAATTCATTCGGCTTAACAGTTTATCGCGTAGTGGGTATATTATATTATTCTAACTTTAATAAATTGATGAATCTATTACTTTAATCGAAGGTTTTTATGCGAATTGTCCTTGTACTTGCGCGCATCGTGTGTGACGCATGCGCAGTACGAAAGAAAATATTAATTTCATTATAATTATAATACAGGTGTCTCAGAAAATTGTCTCACGCTGAAGTAGAATACCTGAAGGGGTATCATCCAAAAAAAGTTAAGCAATTTAACCTTTTGAACGCCACAGTCGGCTGTAGCCGACAGCAGATGTCTGTGCCCCTGACGCCACGGCATGCCGTTATCCATACATTTTGTCGGCTACAGCCGTCACTCGGCGTCTGGGGCACGCCTTCTCGCATTCCGTGGCGTTCAAAAGGTTAATGAGAGATCTCACTCCAAAATCACTTTAGGGAATTGCGAAAAAATCCTATAACTACTAAACTAAGAAAAATCGTAGGACAAAAACGTAGGGTTGAATCTGACATCCCTCGAGTTGCTCTACGTGTGGACCTCCGCTTGACACAATTTCCTGGGACATCGTTTAGAATACATGCCTGAATACTACGTGTCATGCAAAATACTAATACCACGTGCCTTAGCTACGGCCCACTCCCATATCACCTAGGCATACTATGTTAAATCTATCAATAGTTATTATAATGTACATATGTTTTAAAATAAACCAATATTTTATGGATTTTTAAGGAATTTGTATATTGTAAAGATTATTAATTAATTTTATCATAAAATTAATGCCTAGCTAATAAGTGCTACATTTTGTGAAAAATAAATAACATTTTAAATTATGGTTTTATTTAAACATTCTTATAATAAGTTTACAAGATAAAACATGAATAAAATTTTCAATATATTTGTAACAACAATAATTTAATACACAATTGATAACAATAACGTGGACAAGTAATAAATGCGGCGCTTATAGACGGGCCCGCTAGAGACGTGTCTACGTGCAACCACTATAATATTGAGTGAGCTTAAGTCTATTTAAATACTGATATTGGATATAGTTGACGTTGAGGCTTCAGAACAAGCCGACGGACTTCTTGAGGTCCTTCTGCTTCCAGCCCGGCAGCGCGCGGAACTCGCTGTACGGCATGTGGAATGTCGACACAAAGTCGTCGTGCGTCAGGTAAAGCTGAAAAGAAAAGCGTTGTCATCTTTGCTGCTTTTATTTGAGAGGTTCACCTAGTAGGAAAATGAATGGATGGTTTCTGTAACTATCTTCAATTCTCGCAGGAGTTTCGTGTTATGAAAAATACCTAACACATTATAAAAACTCAGGCAAACTACAATATCCAAACGCCGATCGAAAATTAAGATGTTTTTATGGAGATTAGCCTTTAAAAGCTTGTGTTTCAGGACATCAGTAAATCAAATTGTAATATAATCCCCGGCACATAAATTGAACCAAAATGGCGGTCGTCTGCGCAGGTAAAACTGGTTACGCGCCTCACCGCACTTTGATTGGGACCCGAAAAATGTTCTGCGCATTCAAGGTACTACCAGCTTTCTCAAAAATAATAATAATAATATTCATTTATTTCAGATAATCAAAAATCCATATCATGTGTTAGGTAGTTATACAAATAAAGACTTATGATCTATTGTTAGTGACAATTACAGATACAGAAATACAAACACCTTTGCACCTTTTAAAAAAAAATCTGCTTGGCCTGTTGGTCGACTGGTAGAGAATGCCATTGGACATTAAGTCCGCCATTTGTACAATAAAGCTTAAATAAATAAACCTGCCTAACGACCGCCATTTTGGTTCAACTTATGTCCCGGGTATTATAACCTATTCGGGAACGCTAAGTGACGTTGTAGCGACTCGGGTGCGAGATTTCTCATCCCACTCTTCCGCACGACGCGTAATGCGTAAGAGCGAGATGCGAGTCTCGCTCGCGGGTAGCTGCAGTATCACTAAGACGTTCCCGAATAGACACCCTGGTTATACCTAAAGGATGTCAAGAAATGTTAGTGTCGGTAGGGTACCTCCTTGGAGAGCGGGTCGACGTCGGGCGGCAGATGGTCCCTGGGGCCGCGCAGCACAGCCAGCGGGTACTTCTCGTGCTGGTCGAAGCGGTTGGCGCTGTTGCCGCTCTGCAGCGCGCTGTTGCCGCCCTGCACGATCGCCTTGCCTTCCAGCGCGCTGATTATGGCGCTAAATGTTCTGTGACTCTATGTTCAAGAAAATAATTGTAAGCGGATATAAACGGGATTGCTTCTTCCGATGAGTCAATGTACAGTGGATTCATCCATACTTGTCTTATTTGGTAAACAAGTTTATAACCTCAAAGTGCACCTTTTTTGACTAAAACTGCTGTTTCCTTGCAAATAAAGGAACCGGAGACAATATTTTAGACGTCACTTTGTCAAATTCTAGCCTAGGTTTGCTTTATTTAGGATAAAACAGCTGTTTCACCCAAAAATTGCAGATTTTGAGGTTAGAAACTTGTTTACCAAAAAGACAAGTATGGATGAATCCTCTGTAAATGAGAGAGACAACAAGACAGATACATAAGACGCATCAAGACAAGACACATCTTGAGACATTCAAGTGAGAACGATACATTTCTTTATCTAGTTATCTACTAACCGTGTGCTCGATTGGACGTCCCATCGCTAACACTTCATGCATAAGTTCCAACGAACTTCCATACAAAGTTTCATCCCCTATTAACCCCCAATTTTTTTTAAACTTCTTAATGCTCGCCTACGTTATATATAGGCAACTCTTGTGCAATATTTCATGCTTCTAGACCCACCGGTTTAGGCTGTGCGTCGTCTGTCAGTGAATTGTTAGTTTTATTCAAGTAGATACTTATTTTAATACTGTACTTTCCATTACAGTTACCTAGAGGGCGAACAAGCAACTTTTGTACCTCCCTATCTTCTACTATCATCCAGGAAATTAGATCTAAACAACAAAATTTGCCTAGAATAAGGTGTTTCGGTCGCGAATCAGGGGGGGAGAAACCACCATTGCCCTCCCCGTCTTAGAGCCAGAAGCTGACGTAATGATGCATGCATACCTTCCACATGGATTGTTTCCAGTGCGGGAAGAAGCCAGTGAAGTGCGGTGGCTCGCGGCCCTGGCCCAGCACGATGACCGGGGTCTCCGGGTCGCGCGCTGCGGGGTCTGCACAAATAACGATACTTGGAAATAAATGGGTCCAGCTACCAGCGAACTCGCTCCAAGGTCGCCAAGGACGAGTGATGTTTGGTGCGAGTAAAAAGAAATAAGATATGCAGTCCAAGCACGAAGTGACTTCCTCTGTCGGCAGTTCGACGAGGAACTTTATTTGTGGCATAAGTGCGCGTCGGCGTCCATATATTAGGCTGACTGTCCACCAGAGATTATCGAGGGAGAAGCATATTGTGCGAGGAAATAAAAAAAATGATAACTATGAGTAATTACGTGTACTAGAGTGGACGCCACAACTTGATTTTTTGTAAAGCCTGTTGAGGCCAAATGGCACAAACGCCTATAAGAAAACGATCACCGCCGGACGCGGCGCGCATACCCGCTCCTCAAGTGCTCGCTGTCATTTGTTTGAGATGTATGTTCTAGTGTAACGTAATATTTCAATGATTGATAATGATTGTGAGTGGTGGACCTTTTATCCCACATTTCTGATGGGCAGACAGCATGAATGGTATGTAGTACTACTTCGGTACAAGTCTACCTACTTCTACTTACTTTTCTGTAGATTCAAATGATCAACGCTCTTATTGCATTGGAAATACGTGTTGTTTTGCTTGTATAAAAAAGTCCACAGAAAAGTTGGTAGATCTACAGGAGCCTACCTTGATCGAGGTAGGCTTGTGCGATGGCGCGCGCGTCGTCCCGCGCGCGCTGGCAGCAGTGCGCGCCGAGCCACACGAACACGCTCGCGTGCGCGTCCAGCACCGCCGCCATCTCCGGCGCCAGCTCGTACTGCGAGAATGATATTATCTCCTCGACTGGAATAAATAGGCTTTCTTTCAGTGGGTTTCTCTATCTACAGACGGTTTTTAAAACTGTTCTACATAGACATAGAGGAAATGTGATCTGTGCTTACATGAATATTGTCCAGGTAATCCCAAAGAGACATAAAACAGACGCGGCGGCAGCGGGCGCTCCATCTCTTTCAATGGCGAAGCCACCAACAGTTCGCGACGGTCTCCGATGGCTGCCCAGAAGTCCGGCTTCTCCTTGCCTGAAATAATAACTTTATTTTGCCTTAATCCTGTTCAATGGTCCAGGCCGACCCAGATTTGTGTTTCGGAATGACGTCGGTCTATAAATTAAACCAAATAGTTGGTGCGGCAATGTAGAAAGAATGTCCTGCGCCTCTATTCGGCGTGATGAAGTGATTCTGTAGCGATTCGCGATCGAGATTTCTCATCCCGCTCTTACGCATTACGGGTCGTGCGGAAGAGCGGGATGAGAAATCTCGCTTACGAATCGCTACAGAATCACTTAGCGTTCCCGAATAGAGGCGCTGATCATTGAAATAAATAGTAAGGAACTGCTCAAAGCAATTCTCGCGATTCTTACTTTTGAGGTGTCATATCGCGAATCTGACACCATCGCACGTTCAGTTGCACCCGTTTAAGTGACACTATTATAATTAAGTATCCAGTACAATTCCACAACCTGTGAGACCGCACTATCCAACCCACCGTCCACAATGATATGATAGCGTATGAATCAAGCAAAATTAGACTTTTGTACGTATGTCGTAAGAACTAAGACATCAGCAATAGGGTGTGGTTAAGCCATGGCGCTGACGGTTGACAACCTTCCATGAGACTTGTTACACGAGATTGTACTGATAGGCATATCCTTCTTTTGAGATGTTTGGTCGTGATAGACTTGGGATAGAGATACCTTGCATGACGAGCGTGTGCTCGGCCGCGGCCATGTTCTTGGCGACCTCGCGCTCGTCGCCGGTGGCGCTGGCGGCGCACCACACCCACACGCGCGCGCCCTCGCGCAGCACGTAGCACGCGCCGCGCGCCGCGCCCGGAGCGAGCGCGCCGCGCGCCTCCACGCCGCGCGCCTCGCGCGCGTACTGCCCCGACACGCGCACCAGCGCGCGCGGCGGCGCCACCGCGCGCCGCCCGCTCGCTAAAGTTAAGGCACTCGTAAACCGCCTAGTTTTTCACAACTTTTAAGGCCCGGCCAAACCAAACGCGGTTGCGGCGCGGGCGGATTTACCGTGCCACACCAAAGTAGGGCGGTACTTTGGTGTGGCATGCAGTAAGTAAATCCGCCTGGCGCATGGCCTTTATTGCTGCAATTGGGCTATTATCAAAAGTTTACATTCAAACTTTTTGTCCCCAATAGTGCTGATGTAATATGTAATCTTTTTGGGGACAGCTTGAATTGCAGCTATACATTTTAAAACAACTACCCCGTTTGCGAGCCCCTTATTGAATTAATACAGCTTGTCATGGAAACTCGATAATCCTGGATCTCCCCTCCTCGAGGGCTTCCTTTAACGCGACGGGTGAGATGAGAAACATGAATATATCTTTTTACTTCATTTGATATTATTATAGAAATATATAGAAACGTAGGTAGCTAAAATAAATAATGACAGTTTGTCATCAGGGTATTTGAGATCGGCTCATCGTGCTCCTACGGCCCTAGCAAGGTTGACACGAGAATAATCACCGTCTTATGTCTAAGTGCGTCTCTCTTACACTAGTGCCGACGAAAGAGATAGAAAGTTAGAACGGGTTAAGTTATCCGATGATAGTTTTACAGATGACTGCCGCTTGTCTGAAGAAGATGGCATTGAATTTTAAAATCGTGAGGGTCTTATGTACTTACGGTCGTAATCGATAGCGCTGCCGACGTAAGTGACCATGCGCCCTTTGAAGATTTGCAAGAAGTGCGCCGGTTCCTTGCCTTGATATACCCACGCCTGAAAATTTGAATATTCGTGACTCAAATCGCTAGAATCTTACCTATTAAATCCTTATTTTTATTTAAATACCTGGATTGGAAGACGCCCCAGTTTAACGTAAAGGTCTTTGGCTTCTTTAGCACCCAAATTCCTCAAATCATTTGGCGAAGAGCCACCCTGAAAACAGTTTCATTTTAATATACCTAAAAATATATAACGAGCTGTCGGCTCGTTTCATAAACTCACACTCGTATTTTAAGGCTTATCATTATGCAACCGTTGCATAAACTACTATTATAAGCTTGGGTTACCATCCAGTAGTAGAGTATGGAGTGGTCGCCGGTGGGCGCGTGATAGGTGTAGAGTGCGAGGTAGCAGTCGTTGGCGAAGAACACCGCCGCCTGCGCACGCTCCAGCTCCACCGCGCCGTCGCGCGTCACGCGCCACACGCGCAGCGCGCCCGACCCGTCGTCCGGGAGCTGTGTCTGCGCATAACCACATTGGACATTAGTGCCATACATAGGACGCCATAGAGTTTGTTGCAGTGTAAATAGACCAATTGATTTACACATAATTTTAGTACATTATGCATCTAGGGCCGTAAGATGGGGATAACTAGCGAGAGTCTATTAGAAGCCCGAAGGCGGAGGGCTTTTAATGACTCGAGTTTGTAATCCCCTTACTGCCCGTGATACACACAATGTTTTCCATCACATTACTGAGGAAATATAATAAAAATTAGACAAAAAACATTAAATTAATTATTAAAGTTGAAACATTACATTGAATCTACCTTGACCTACCTACATTGACTCTACATTGACTCTAGACATTCACTCTACATTGACTCTATATTGGCTCTACGTTGACTCTGTATTGACCCTAAATTGACTCGGTATTTACCCTATACTGACCCCATTGACTCTATATTGACTCTACATTCACTCTACATTGGTTCTACATTGACTCTACATTGGCTCTACAGTTTCCCTACATTGACTCTAAATTGACTCTACATTAACTCTATATGTACTCTTCATTGACTCTACAATTCTACATTACTACAACTCTACAAGTTTTGAAGATAAGAAATAAACCTCGGCTGATTTTAAACCTCCTTAGTCTGAAATGACGTACGAGTGGGTGACTTTATTTATTTAAAAACCGGGCAAGTGCAAGTTAAACTCGCGTGGAGAGGGTTCCGTTCCATACATGATTATCTGAAATTTCCTATGTAACTTTAAATACCATAGACTTCTCATAGGTTTTCCTGTAATCTATAGGTAAAGAACTATTTACTGTATTTTTTTCAAAATTTTGGGGCCGGTAATTTCGGAGATAAGGGGGGCGGGGGGAATGGTCAATTTTCGCCTATTTTCCTAAATTACTTCCAAACCATTCATCTAAAAATTCCAAAAAAAAACACATTTAGGATCCTCACAATAAGCCCTTTCATTTGATATGTCACATGATATAGTTAGAGTAACTTTTTTTTATTATTTTTTAATTTACCCCCCAAAAGTGGCCCCCATGTTTAAAATTAATTTGTTTACATTACGCATCCGTGTTGCGGTCAACGACTTACATATGTATACCAAATTTCAAATCAATCGGTCCAGTAGTTTCGGAGCAAATTGGCTGTGACAGACGGACAGACAGATAGACAGACAGACAGACACACGAGTGATCCTATAAGGGTTCCTTTTTTCCTTTTGAGGTACGGAACCCTAAAAATAAATTCATCAATCCATAACTCCCGCGGGAGGTAAATCGGCTATAGCTGCTCTATACGGCTGCGTATAATAACACCTTTTCCGAGCAAGTGTGATAAAATTTTTATTATGCCACCATCGGAGAGTTGTGAGCTGGCCAATATAAAGTCTGTGATGGCCCGACTCACATCGCTAACCTGGGTCACGGTATCAGTCGTGCAATTATTAGTGGTATCTCTTAATTCATTCTCGTGGTATATGGTAGGTGGTGGGAGCTCTTAATTCCAGGCAGTTCCCGCCTTTAACTGAAACGCCTGGGAAATTCATATTATGAGCCCGGGTTTAAGCTAAGCTTTTCTTCGAATTACTTGTAGTTAGTAAGATTTACCTCAGCAGCGAGCCACGCATTGGACGCTAGGCTGACAGCATCCAGCCTGGTAGTAGCGGACCTCGCGACTCGCACCCTGACGTCCCTGCGCTTGTCGCACCAGCGCCAGTCGCGGAAGAGCGCGGCGAACTCGAGCGGCTCGCGGCCCGCTGTCGCCACGGACACGGGCCCGGCGTGGCGGCGCGCGCGCGCCAGCCCGCGGGCGGCCGCCAGCGCGCCGCGCGCCGCCCCCGCGCCCGCGCGCGCGCCCGTCCACGCCCACACGCCGCGGCTGCCGCTGTCCACGATGTACACACCCTGACATTTACAAATATTTTTTCATCATTATGTATCTACACAATTTGAAAGAGCAGTAGCTATGGCCGTCTGGAGTTACCGGCCCCTCGCGTGCTACTCATTAACATAATATTTAACATGATAAGTGTCAGTGGCGAATCATCAAATCGTCGCTGCGCCTACAAAAGTCGCTATGTGATTTTTTCTAATTTTTGGGTTTTGATGCCAATTTGAACCTTATTTCAATACGCATATGCTCTAAAAATACCGTAGCGCTAACTTCAATATTTCTGGGATTTACAAAATTCGCTATGTGATGTTCATATATTGAATGTTCCTTTAATAACAGCTTAGTGACAAAAATCACATAACTAAAACTGTTTTACCCCAATAACAATGCAGATATTGCGCCCGATATGTGTTTTGAGCACATAGCGATATTTTTGTACAAGTTTGATCCTGTTGATTGCGCCTGAGATGTGTTTCTCAGCACATAGCGATATTTTTGTACAAGGTGAGACCTGGCGCCTCATTCGGGAACGCTAAGTGATTCTGTAGCGACTCATAAGCCAGATTTCTCATTCCACTCTTCCGCACGACGCGAAATGCGTAAGAGCGAGATGAGAGATCTGGCTTACGAGTCGCTACAGAATCACTTAGCGTTCCCGAATGAGGCGCCTGTCTGCATTTGCAAAACTCCTATGAATTGACACATAACTACTTTATTTTATCGAGTCGCTCATTGCGGTTCATAAGGGAATTATTAAAATAATGTGGAATTTGTGTATTAAAAATAGAGGTATACGAATACTTTATTTCAAAACACACAAACAATAATTATGGGATGTTATTTTATGCACTTTAAAATAAATACCTATTTATTTATAACTCTGCAATCTTACAACTACTTATTTCCCTGGCCACCCGTACATGGCATAATATGCATATAACGTAAAAAAATTAAGAAGTGCCCCTCTTGCATGAACTTTCTGTAATATTTCTATGTTAATTTTTCATGTTTTGATACGCGTTTGTGAGATTTAAATGTAAATTCAATATTAGTAGTGACTAATAATACACATTAATTCGAGTAATAACTCGAATTACTGTGGCTATTTTTGATTTAAGATATATTATGTATCTTTCATCATTTCAGCCATAGGACGTCTACTGCTGGGCATTAGCCTCCTCCATCGATTTCCAAAAGGGTCGCGTGGAAGCGGCCTGCATCCAGCGTTTTGCTGCGGTCTCTTTTATTAGGTCGTCTATCCATCTTGTGAGTGGAAGTCATACGCTACGCTTACCGGTCCGTGGTCTCTATTCGACCCCATCGGCCATCTGTTCTGCGTGCTATGTGCCCTGCCCACTGCCACTTCAACTTGCTACCCCGGTGGACTATGTCAATAACTTTCGTTTGTCTAAGGGTCTTCCCATTTCTGATTCAATCACGTAGAGAAACCCCGAGCGCAGCCCTCTCCATAGCTCGCTGTGCGACTTTGAGCTTGCTATTGAGGCCCATAGTGAGAGACCACGTTTCAGTGCCGTACGTCATCACTGGCAACATTTTGTTTTGGACGAGAAGACGTTGCGAAGTTTACCGAACGCTGCCCAGCCGAGTTCGATTCGTTGACTGACCTCTTTCTTGAAATTGGACCTGCCTAGTTGGACTTTTTGTCCTAAGTACACGTACGCGTCAACAACTTCTAGAAATGAGTTCCCAACTGATACTGGGGTGAGCACAACATGGATGTTTGACATGACCTTCGTCTTGTGCATGTACATCTTAAGGCCCACCTGTTGGGAGACTCAATTGAGCATCGTGCTGAGATTCTCCATCGATTCTGCCATGACCACAATATCGTCGGCAAATCGAAGGTGAGTTATTTACTCGCCGTTGATGTTGATGCCGAGTCCTTGCCATTCTAGGAGCTTGGAGGCGTCTTCCAATGCGGTAGTAAATAGTTTCGGAGAAATTACTTCTCCCTGTCTCACGCCTCTTTGCAATGGAATTGCCTTCGAACTTTGCTCCTCTACTCGGACGGACATGGTGGCGTTATTGAACTAACACTTCAACACGTCGACATACCGATAGTCAATATGGCATCGCTGGAGAGACTAGCACCGTCCATATCTCGATCGAATCAAAGACTTTCTCATAGTCCACAAACGCTAAACATAGTGGCAAGTTATACTCTTCGGTCTTCTGTATAACTTGCCGTAGCGTATGGATGTGGTCTATGGTACTATAGCCTTTTCGGAAACCGGCTTGTTCGGTAGGCTGGAAGTCATCAAATCTGCGATGTCGTTGTAAAAAGTAATGTTTTTATTCATTCGACTACTGACTTATACCTACTTTTTAAGAAACCGTCATGAACAACGCAAAATAATTCATCGTTACCTGGCATTGCAAAGGTTTGAGTAAGTTAAAGAAAGTCATTGAAATAAATAGTAAGTAACTGCTCAAAGCAATTCTCGCGATGCTTACTTTTGAGGTGTCAGAACGCGACACCATCGCACGTTGATTCGCATGGCAACCACGGTCCTTGACACCCGATACTTTTATAATTAAGTATCCAGTACAATTCCACAACCTGTGAGACCGTACCACCGACCACACCCTCCACAATGATATGATAGCGTGTGAATCATGCAATATAGGCTTTTGTATGTATGTCGTAAGAACTAAGAAATCAGCAATAGGGTGTGGGTAAGCCATAGCGCTGGCGTTTGACAACCTTCTATGAGACTTGTTACACGAAATTGTACTGATAGGCATAGCCTTCTGTTGAGATCTTTAAAGAAAGTTAAAAAGTAAAAATTCATAGCGAACATTCATTACACAGGGCTATTTTAAAAATAACTATGTGTTTTTAAAAAGCACAATTAAAATAGTCTCCATAATGTCTAAAAATAGCTATGTACACAGGAAACACATGACGGATATTTAAGAGCTCAAATAATTATCGCTATGTAACAAATTTATGGAAAAGTTTTTTTATAAGCTTTATTTTTCGTGATATATTTTCAAAAGGAATCTTAATTTACGTAAAAATGCATATACTATTATCATATAAATTTCCCTTTATCTGCTTTCAATGCCAACCGAGAAAAACAGTTTTTTGTTTCTCCTGTAAAGTAGCTCCAAAACACATAGCGATCCGTGCAGGCACGGCGACGAAATATTTCCTAAGGGAAGCCGGAAGAATTAGAACCGTACGTGCAAGTCTGACATTTAGTTAGTGTAACATAGACTTCACTGACAGCTAGCCGTAACTTTGTAGCTATTGGTAAAGCCGTCAGCAATCGGCTTGTAGGCATGCTGTGCCACCGATAAGTGTTTTTTCAGTTTGGAATATTCTATAGAATTAACATTTCAATGCTAACCGCTGAATATAGAAAACTCACGTCATCAGCCAAGTCCTCTCTAAATAACGGCGCTCGCTTAATCTCCTCCAGCCTGGCGGCCGGTCTCTGCGAAGGCATTGTGAGCGGCGCGACCCGCGGCGGCTGCGTGGCGCGGTAGAGGCGCGCGGGGCGCGGGGGGTCGGCGGGCGGGGTGGCGGGCCGCACGGCGCGCGCGCGCAGCTCCAGCAGCGCGTCCAGCAGCGCGCGGTCGCCGGGCGGCAGCGTCTGCTCGTAGCCGTCGTGCGCGATGGCGATGCGCCGCGCTGTCATGCCCTTGTCAGCGCCGCGGGCCATGCGGTATGCTATCTACGAGTATCGTGGGCTAAACGTTGATTACTTACATACATAGAGGACGGATAACAGGGAATTTTCATGATTTTCTTTTCATTTTTATTGGAAAGTACTTATTAATAGAAACCAAACTGTGTACAGAAAACTTTATTGTGTGGTTTTTTTTGAGATACGACGCTTTGAAAATTCACTCGGAAAAACGCTTCATACAAAATGGCCCTGAAATATGACGTCACAGTGCAGTTAGAGCGTATACGTAACCAATGTAAACAGAGCGCTGATGGTCATACATTTTATATGGCCGTCCGGGCGATTAAACGAGGTATTAAAATATATGGAATTTGCAATTATTTCCGAAAATACGGTTTTTAAGCCAATATCGTACAAATCAAAAATGACAAATTTGATGAGGACGTCAAAAACTAGTAATTGAGAACTAAAAACAATATTTATTTTTTCACTAATTTTGACTATTATTGACCCTTAATAAAAGAAAAAGTAACAGTCAAAATGATCTTTGTGTTTCTTTTACATGCACATATTTACGTTAAGCTTCCGTTACACAGAAATATATTAAAATTTGTTACTATAGTCAAGTAGCCAATTATTTAAATTAATTAGATTTGCAATGGACCGATGAAGATGCAGATTCAAGTTCTGTCCTAGATCATTCATTCATTACAAGACGAAAGATAATAAAACAAATCAAACTATCTAAAAAGTTAGCTAGCAGTCTCACTTTAGCGCCAAACATCTTCTCAATCAAGTTGGCGGCGCGGCCGAGCCACAGCACGAGCAGCGCCGGCGTGTCGAGCACGAACACGCCGTCGGCGGCCAGCTGCGCCCACGACACCGGGTCCAGCTGCAGCAGCACCGGCCGGCGCCCGCGCACGCGGTACAGCCGTGCGCCGCCATTCACGTTGTAGCCGCTCAGTAGAATCCTGTACAATAGCGACTTCAAATCAGGGTAAGCTTAAGCTAGCTGAAATTAAACAATACACAAATCTGATCACGCTTAATCTGACAATGGACATTACCAATAAAAAAACCGACTCCAAAACCCCACTGAAAAGTAAGAAATAATAATTGGCTTTTGTAAGTCATTTACCTAGAAATGGGAGATATATTATTGGTTAAGTGACGTCATAAATTAAATATATCGAAGTCGGTGGCAAGTTGGTGGTTGGTGGTTGGTGGTGACTTGTCAAGTAAATGAACACATAGGGATGTATTGGAAAGTCCATTTATTCCATGTACCTATTACGAGTACCTTATTAACTTGCCACCGACTTCGATATATTTAATTTATGACGTCACTTAACCAATAACATATCTCCCATTTCTAGGTAAATGACTTACAAAAGCCAATTATTATTTCTTACTTTTCAGTGGGGTTTTGGAGTCGGTTTTTTTATTTGTAAATTATTATTTTATTTTATTCTTTTCAGTGCTTATCGTATAAAACACATTTATGACATCAAGCAACAACAGCATAATGCTAATTGCTCATCACCATTTACAAAATGTTGCTATCCAGGGTGCAAGGGCATCAATCTTGGAGGAGTTCTCCTGGTTCTTCAAACCCAGTTCTATTTTACCACATGCATTTTCATGACCATAAATTGCTTCACAAACTAATAAAGAAATTTAATCGCCAACTGTGAATTACTTATCATTCAGGAGTTCCGGTGATCATCTATGGTCTTCATCAACAGTTCCACTTCACCAAATAATGCTTTTGGAACGTAACTGCTTGAGTTATTAGAGATTATACTAAAATTGCTATATGCGTGCCTATAATATTTGAAGAGTTCCATCGATTCCTCATAGATCCTCTCATCACACCTCGACTTTGACTACAACGGGACCAAACTGGAAGTATACCCTACCGTCCGATTAAAAAAAGAATTTTTTAAATCGGTTTATAAATGACGGAGTTCTGAAGTAACAAACATAAAAAAAAAATAAAAAAAAATACAACCGAATTGAGAACCTCCTCCTTTTTTTTTTAAGTCGGTTAAAAAGAAGCACTACACAGCTTTCTCAGATTAAAAATAATAAATACGTGCGCAGCGCTAAGATTCACCATTTTTATGAGTTATCCTGAATTTCGGCGTAAAGTAATAGCTTGCTATTGCGTTTCGTACGGTGAGTGTCGAAATCTGGAGGCCTATTCCCTCATCCCCATCCCATCCCCATTCCCCATCCTCCCTAGACTGGCAACGCATTGGCAGCACCTCTGGTGTTGCAGATGTCCATGGGCGGCGGTGACCACTTTCCATCAGGTGGGCCGTCAGCTCGTTTGTCAGTCAATTGACATTAAAAATATCTATATATTTTCAGGCTTACGCCTAAAAAGGCTTCTCGATACTAAGTATCCACGTAAATGCTAGATTACTATTAGACCGTCTGGGGTAGTATGGTGGAGTAAAGAATGTCTTTAATCGGATTATTAAATAAAGTCCTCGGCATCAGTTCCAGCAGTGTACGGACCTGATTCCATCTCGAAAGTAAGACAATAGCCTCGGGGACTCCTTAGTGGCAGCCTCTCGGTGTATGACGGCGGGCACGCCGATGTGCGCGGCGAGCTGCGCCGCCCGCCGCAGCGCCAGCGCGGCCAGCGCGCCGCCGCGCTCTGCGCCCCACGCGTGGATGTGGCGCTCAGCGCATTCGCTGCTGCCCTGCTCTTTTACTTCACGACGCTGAAAACAATCGTGATCAAAAACTGACTTTTGTAGTGGTAGAGCCAAACAGTAATCCTCATTAGATGATTACTGTTCGAATAGGCCGGCTCGACCGGGTAGTATCACACTCTCACAGAATATCGGCGTAAAGTAATAGCTTGCTATTGCGTTTCGTACGGTGAGTGACGAGATCCGGAGGCCTATTTTCTCATCCCCATTCTCCAGCCTCCCTAGACTGGCAACGCATTAGCAGCACCTCTGGTGTTGCAGATGTCCATAGGCGGCGGTGACCACTTTCCATCAGGTGAGCTGTCTGTAAAAAAAGTCAGCGAAGGCCCTGGGCACATTCGAGGCTGCGAACCTGTGTCGGTGCGTTCACGGGCTCTGCTACGTATCGTCTCACGGCTGCTGGCATATTAAGTACTTATTACTTTGGGAATACATAATATTTCTATTCCTAGTTCGTAGCAGGTGAATAACTTTCTACTTTTTATTGGAGTACATTTCTAATTAATATCAAGTGATATCTCGCAGCACCCAGATAGGGGTGTCACTTTTACCCTCCAATACTAGGGGATTTCGCTAAGAGGTCTGCGGAGAAGCACATTACCCACTACAACCGGTGTTCCCGGGATATGTCCACCTTTCTTTCCGCTGCCTCGAAGACCGTGCAGCCCTCGACTCCGATCAGGGGAGTACTTACCGCACTACTATCATCAAAACCAGATGGCATCGATCTTTCTACGACCTTCTTTATATTTTCAAGAAATATGAATTTACTTAATTCTTGACTTCACAGACTTCACTTGTTTCCTTCGAAAACAAATGCACTTCCTGGACTGAACGACCCTAGCAAGGTTGCTACAAGGATAAGTTAAGCCGTCGCATCTTTAAGTGCGTCTCTCTCACACTAGTGCCGACGAAAGAGATAGTCAGAGAGATAAACGGGTTTAACTTATACCCGTGTTTGGCATGCTAGGGTCGCTGGAATTGAAGATATAAGTTTATCACATAAGTAGTTAGGAAGATATGAAGTTCTTACGATGACATCAGGACCCGCGGGTTGGCCGGGCATCGACGAGGAGTACACCAGATATGCTTCACCGTCATAAAAAGTGCCGTAGTGGGTCCGCGGCAGCATTTCTGTACCGGACTCCTGCAGCCAGAAAAGGTACATGAATATAAACAAGACAAATAAAGCCTCAACTGATCAAGAGATACCTCAAGATCAGGGCCCGATTAACCATGTCGGGGTACATTTTTAGGGTTCCGTACCTCAAAAGGAAAAAACGAAACCCTTATAGGATCACTCGTCTGTCTGTCCGTCTGTCACAGCCAATTTGCTCCGAAACTACTGGACCGATTGAGTTGAAATTTGGTATACATATGTAAGTCGGTGACCGCAACACGGACACGTGACGTAAATATATGAATTTAAAACATGGGGGTCACTTTGGGGGGTAAATTAGAAAATTAAAAAACAAAGTTATGCAACCTATATCGTGTGACATATCAAATGAAAGGGCTTATTGTGAGGATCTTAAATATATTTTCTTTTGAATTTTAAGTAAAATCGTTTGGAAGTTATTTAGGAAAATAGACGAAAATTTACCAATGCCCCCCCCCCCCTTATTTCTGAAACTACTGGGGCTACAATTTTGAAAAACATACAGAAAATAGTTTTTTACCTATAGATTACAGGAAAACCTATAAGAAGTCTATGGTATTCAAAGTAACATAGTAAATTTCAGATAATCATGTACGGAACGGAACCCGCTCCACGCGAGCTTAACTCGCACTTGTCCGGTTTTTTCTACCACAATCCTATTTAAATTTTTGTCATTGAAGATACAAATCTTCAAATTAAATTGTAACAGGGACTCAATTTTTTCTCGGTGCGCGTGGCCCCATAGCCGGTGCAGGGTCTCTAGGCAGTTGCCTACACTGCCTACAGCTAATCCGGCCCTGCTCAAGATTAGCTGAGTATAAGTGTTCACATAACCAAAATGATGATCTATAATAGGTAAGCGGGCGTTACTAGTGCTTGTATCACTCAAGAAATTAAGAAAACCATTTTTCATGTGCAGTAATTGCAAACTAGTCTTAGTCTCGCGACGGCATCTGACGCCTAATTAGCGTCGTTGGAAAGCCTTTGTTAATAACATATTCTAATCGCGCCTGTTTTCTCTAAAAGCAATTTAGATCATTATAAAGCCGGTGGTTTTACACAATTACGTAGAAAATATCAATAGGTAAAGCCTGGCCGGCGATGCGCCGATGGATGAGGCGCATGCATTCGTGCATAGTGAAGATGCAATTATGTAGTCACGCGCATCAGTGGTGAGGAATCGCCAACTAAACGGGATTATCGACGCATTTTCAAGAAAACTCATTTCAATCCTCGCACTTTCGACAACTTATCCTGTAACTAATGTTTACTAGAAGATTTGATGATGATATTCTTTTATTATGAATGATTTATTATTTTCTTCTATAATCATATCATACTGACGACCTGCCGCTCAATTACGCAACACCAACTGCTATCGCTTTCGCGAAAAGTAAACCAATTGTGCCCTTATTTACACAGAGTTAAGACTAAATTGGTTTGCATTTCGAGCCAAAACGATACCAATTGTGCTGCGTAATTGAGCTGCTGGTCAGCCTAGTTGGTAGTGGCCCTGCCTCCAAAGCTAACGGTCCCGGGTTCGATCCCCGGTAACGACAAATATTTGTGTAATGAGCACGAATGTTTTTTTCTGATGCTTGGATGTTTTCTATGTATTTAGGTATTTATTTATCAACGAGCTGGTGCCCGCGACTTCGTCTGCGTAGAATAATAATTTAAGTAGGATAAACAGATTTTCATAAGGTGTATCGTTACGGTCGGTCGGTCCTGGAAAAGAAATAGCGTACTTTTCATCCTGGATACCTAATTACATCAATACCCATAATGTTGTTTGATTGGCTACTTGCAACTCTCTTGTCTTACGATATTAGGGTAGTTAGTACTTAGTCATAGAGCACAATACAATGGGATCATTCTAGACGTTAAAGTGGTTCAGTCGCGGTCTATAGCCACCGATGCCTTGGCCGCTGCGAACTGTAATCACGCAGCGATGCTGAGATAACGTACAAGGCACGCATCAGTGAATCTTACGGCACAGTAACAGAATCTATATTCGCATGAAATTAAATAATTTTCAATTACAAATAAGCAATATATTTATTAAGACTGCACGAATCTTGGGAATACAATGAATCAGCAACAACGGTCAGTGGACGTGTAATGACTTTTCTCTATTGTGATGGATATAAAATAACAGTGACAATCTTATTTCGAATTGAAGTAATTTGTCACTAGCTTAACACATTTTGTGACATGAAAATGTGTTTTAGATGAGGGAGAAACTTAAAAACATTATCAACCTTGCACCATTTTAAAATTGCAAACACATAACTCGAAGACAAGAGAATGACAGTAAACTAGACTACGAATCGCCAATAATCTATATCTACTTCATAAAATTCTTAACACTGACAAAGAGCATGAAATTATGCACAAGAGTTACGTAACTATGTTATGTAGACAACGCTTGTAAGCAATGATAAAGAAATGATGTTGGAAAATTTGTCCCCTAAGGGGTTTAAATAGGACATGAAAGTTTGTATGGGATATCTTCATTTTTGAAGTAACGAGATGAGCGGGCACACGGCTGGTGTACCTACAGTCGAGCTCAAAAATATATCTACGCGGATAAAGAGGTCTTTTGACCTCTTGATATGTAAACACGACTTTATTGTCAAGGGCGTAAGAGAGGTCAGACCTTTATCTCTAAGGTTTGGTTTAACAAGGAGATTTTTATAGGTACAGGTCGATACCTATAAAAATCTCCTTGTTAAACCAAACTTTAGAGATAAATATGATAAGTAAGCACTTGCGAACAAGTCATTACTCAAATGTGTGAGTAAATTGTGTTTTTACTATAATACGGAGTGCGATTAGATGTTGGTCGGCAGGGGCGCCGCAGCGCGGAGCGTGCTGCAGCTGCCCACTCGCGCGCATGCATCTCGCTGCAATTTATTGCTTTACACCGAACTAACTGTACACTTTCTCTCGCCACTTAGTGTATTTTACTAGAGGAAATCAGCTTTTGAAAGGCAAATTTTAGTACCGCTATACAAATATAATGCTGATACCTTAGTGACTCAAAATAATCGTTCATTATGAATATACATGTAATTTTGTGATTTAGCTCTTACTTTTACTTCATGTATTTAACATTTTTAGAACGTGTGAAGCGATGATTACCATAGATCACAAGATCACGCATCCGTTACGTCGTGGTCACAACAAAGGTACTAATTTATGTCAATTTGAGAGCCTTGCGTAACTGCAATGAAAATGGCAAGTTCACGAGCATTAGTGGGTACCTATTCAGTATAATAATAGTATCTTGAACATTAACGGACAATTAAGTACTTTTTGTTACATTTTCCTCAAATTTATAATAATAATGTACAAGTTGTCAAACATGAATTGGTATGATGTTTGGACAAACACCGTTATTGGAGCACCACTAATGAAAATAAAGGTTTCCTTCCGCTGAACTTTCACACGTCTTTTCATAAAATAATATGTTTTTGTTCACAACTAATGAATTCTCACGAATATGATTGTATGTTATTTGGAGCTGTCTCTCTGTTTTTCACACAATTGTGTTTTATTAATTACATTGTCGAAAATAAACACATCTACAAAAAGTGAAGTGGCTTTAGTGGTCAATAACTGTATTTGCTAGAACCCTCATAATTTATCATTAACCGTTCGAGCCGGATAGCTCGGGACTGATGTAACGGCACCCAAGCACCAATTCGATCGGAAGTGGCTGTTGCCCCGGATAATGCAGCGCACATATTTTTTGTAGAGCTTTAAAATCTTTTTTTTTTTGCTATGGAGACGCGCGAAATGATTTCGGCGGACGTAATTATTGACGTCATCTCCCTTCTCTTCATAATTTCATCGCCGCTGTAATAGTTATCCGCGGCCCTAACATGCATGCCACAAAGATAAATTAAACCCGTTTATCTCTATGACTATCTCTTTCGTCGGCAATAGTGTAAGAGAGACGCACTTAGAGGTAAAACGGTGTATCTTATCTTTGTGTCATGCATGTTAGGACCGCAGGAACCCTAAGCAAGGACATGCGGATAACAATAACAACCCCGTCTCATGTCTCCATCTCTTTCATCGGCACTAGTGTGAGAGAGACGCAGTTAGAGATAAGTCGGTGTTAACTTATCGTCGTGTCAACTTTGCGAGGGCCGCAGATTAAAATATTTAACATTTTTCATAATGTAAAAGCAACATTAACGTAATGTTGAGATGAAATTCTTATTTAGCAAGTACTTACCCTACATACCTGCACTCATACAAAATAACATGTGCGATAGTGCTTAATAGATGGCTTGCGTGATAGGTCAGCGAGATATCTCGGAGCATTATTTATTACTGGAGAAAACTTATTATTTAAGTAGAGAAAACGGGCGTAATGGTGTACGACCACCTTTTGGTGCATGAGGCAAGGTAAAGTTCGACTGAGCTACCTACTTAAATGAAGTAGGTAAGTGTGGCTGCAGACTTTTGAGCAAACTATAAACTACTAAGTATATCCTTATTTTTAACGCGCTTCGGCTGACATTATATAACACTGGATGGCCCCGCTTTTCTTTGTATCTTGAAGACTTTTACCTACAGGCTATAAAAGCTACGCCCGTTTGTAAGCAGATAATTCCCCGGTTTCAGTAGCATACTTAAGTTCAAATTAGAACGGGACTTACCGTGATCCTCCAAACGAGGAATGTGGTGTGGTCTCGCGGCACGGTCCGAAAGGCAGCCTCCGCAATACGAGTGCTCCCGCCATCTTCTTCCTGATAAAAGCCGACAAGAAAACGATTTTTATGGTGTCTATGTATAAATATATCTACTTTCAGAATAGTCGGCTAATTCCAGCTGACTATCCACCTACCATAAAAGCGTTGATACCTGAACAATCGTTTAGGCTAATGTAATGAGAAAGGGTGCGTCCAATGCCTTAGGAGTGCCGTTTCCTATTCAGTGGGACATGGCTAAGTAATGGAAGAATACACCGCCCTTGTCCGATTTGAGCCAAGCGACTCCTCACATTGACAAAGGGTGTGGCTACAGACCATTGAGCTAAATCATCAGGCCTCTATTAGACATTCCCTAAACGATAGATAGGTATTGTGATGGTTTTACAATGCGGCCGCCTGCCTATTCTGTCAAGTCAATAAAAGCTACCATATCGTATCAAAATAATTTCCAATATCGTTTAGACATTGTTGAAGCGGCCCTATCACATTTGACACCGGGATAACTTAACCCTGGCTTATCTATCTCGCTCTGTCTTTTGTTGGCACTAAAGTCTGTTCGCAAAGAGTTGATAAAAAAAATAGGGCTTCTTAACTCATTACAAATAGCGGCCCGCTTATTATTTTTACCGATGATAAGAAATTAAAAGGAAAAGCTAAATTTTTTCATAGAATATTATTACTGAATAGCCTGTATATGTCCCATTGCTGGTTTATCATCGTACGACGACCATGACGAAGTCTAAGAGTCGGAAGGGACAGGAAGAATCAGAGTCGGTGATGCTTATTGTGTAACGTTCAATTGCTTCGTCTACCCTGCCATCAATTTGTAAAAATCTATCTTCTTCTTTTACCGTATAGTGCCGCCCGTCCGACGCAGTGCCTCGCTTGACAACAACTGCGTGCCTCATACCGCGAAACTCAGAGCGCGTGGCGATAAGCGACGCCCGTCATACAGTTTGCGATAGTCGCTATTTCGAGACGATATCATAATATTTATCAACTCTCAACGAACAGACTTGAGTGTGAGAGAGACGCACTTAGAGATAAGACGATGTTCACATTTTTTTTCGTGTCAACCTTGCTAGGGCCGCTGGTCTAAACAGAAAAAGTCAGATACCTAATATGAGTTACGATACCACGGAAAAGATCAAATAAAGCTCTACCCGTGTCATTGGATATTACCGTCATGCATTTCGATTTCATTTTCGTATGAGTCATGCGATCCTATTGTCAGAATGTAAGGCATCCAGTTAGGCGAACTCGTTAGGTAATCAATATAGCTAATGAAAGTGTGAAATACGGTGTACATGTAGATATGTTTACATATGCAAATTCAATTTTCGGGTCGCTGTGACGCAAAGTATGAAATTAGCAAGCTGTTTACATTCTGCATAATTCGAAGAAGTACATTGACGCTTACATGGTCGTGTTGTTATAGGTTTATAGGTGACTACAGAACCCGCCACAGCTTCGCCCGCGGTATTTTCCATATAAACTTTGACCCTTATGGGATGGAATTTCAAAACTATCCCAAAATCAATTTACTAAATTTTCACCCCTACTTCAGGGGTTGATTTTTTCAAAATGCTTTTGCAGTGTGCCTTTGTTTTTATTCAGAAGCCTAAATTCTCATTTTCATGTTAATAAGCTAAATAAATACGGATTTCCATACAAATTGTTACCTCCTTTTTCACCCCTTTAGGGATTGATTTTCGTAAAATCCTTTCTTAGCGGGCGCCTACATTACCTAAAGAATACCTGTACCAAATTTCAGACTTCTAGCTCCAGTAGTTTTGGCTGTGCGTTGATATGTCACCCGATCAGTCAGTCAGCTTCTTCTTTTTAACCGACTTCAAAAAAAAGGAGGAGGTTCTCAATTCGTCTGTATTTTTATTTTTTATTTTTTTTATGTTTGTTACTTCAGAATTTCGTCATTTATGAACCGATTTTGAGAATTCTTTTTTGAATCGGTAGGGTATACCTCCAGTTTGATCCCGTTGTCATCAAAGTCGAGCTATGATGAGAGGATCTATGAGGAATCGATGGAACTCTTCAAATATTATAGGCAAGCATATAGCAATTTTAGTATTTTCTGTAATAACTCAAGCAGTTACGTTCCAAAAGCATTATTTGGTGAAGTGGAACTGTTGATGAAGACCATAGATGATCACCGGAACTCCTAAATGTTGAGTATTTCAAGGTTGGCGATTAAATGGCTGTATAAAGTTCTGACGCAACTTATGTCCATGAAAATTCATGTAGTCAAATTGAAGAACCAGGAGAACTCCTCAACGATTGACATCCTTGCACCGTGGATAACAACAGTTTGTAAATGGTGATGAGCAACTGGCATTATGCTATTGTTACTTGATGTAGTAAATGTGTGTCGTTAAATTACAGTATAATAAATAAAATGTGAAAAAAAGACTTACTTTGCAAAGGCCATTAGAGGTCGGTTTTTTTTATTTTATAAATTATACATTATATATATATATAGATGTATATACCTACTAAGACCTTTTTACCTTTTTTCTATACCTTTTTTTTACTTATAAAATTTTTAGGCTATACAACAGGCTTTTGTGTTTCCTGCTCGAAGTATTACATTACATAAAAGTATCTGAATAGCATCATTAGTAACTCCTACGTTTGTTAAGACTGCCTTGAAGATTAATTAGAGAAATGGGTTTAATCGTGATGAGGTTTAATTATTAAACAAATGCAATTAATATGATCTACTTAGTAATGATCAGTGTCGGTAAGCTAAGCTTTCACCTGGGGCGACTTGGGCTATTATTCTGTACTGCTAATAATTTACAATATCGTCACTTAAATGCAAATACGAATGTGAACGTCAAATATACAAAACAACTACACATTCGCTGTTTAGGAATTTTAGTGGCGTTAAAGGTAGTAAATCACTTCAGTACCGAATAAGTAGAGGACCGATGATGAATTGATGAATTCCTACTTAATTACTAGACTAACTAAACACATCGATGGAAGTAAATATTGAGGTACCTATAGCAGATACATGCATTTAGGTAAGTGGGAGGTTTAGTTAACCTAAGAATACGACAATAAAAAAGGTACCTGAACACTAAAAGATTGACCCATATAAAGGAGAGCTTTTATATTATTACTTGGCCTAGAAAATGGTCTTATTTAGTATCTATAGGTATATACACTAGATAAATCGCGCGCGTAGGCAGGTGGATGGGCGGCACTATTATCCGTTCAAGTTCATCAAAAAGGAATACTTTCATGGATATAATAAAGGCAGCTTCATAAAGCTGACAACAAGCTTCAATATTATTAATGTACCGAGAAAGATACAATGAGACTCGTGCAATCTTTTTTAGGGTTCCGTACCCAAAGGGTAAAAATGGGACCCTATTACTAATGCTCCGCTGTTCGTCTGTCCGTCCGTCCGTCTGTCCGTCAGTCACCACGCTATTCTCATGAACCGTGATAGTAAGACAGTTTCAATTTTCACAGATGATGTAGGTATTTTTGTTGCCGCTATAACAACAGATACTAAAAAACAGAATAAAATAAATATTTTAGGGGGCTCCCATACAAGAAACGTGATTTTTTGCTCGTTTTTGCTCGAAATTGGTAACGGCAACAGGTAGACGCTTAAAATATAAACAGAATATTTAGATATATATTTATATATATAATCACTTTAAAAATAAATAATTAAATGAAAATAAAATAAATATTTAAGGGGGCTCCCATACAACAAACGTGTGTTTTTTGTTAATTATATATAATGGTACGGAACCCTTCGTGCGCGAGTCCGACTCACACTTGGCCGGTTTTTTCTACATTTCCCTCACAGCAATTAGTAAGCATAAGTTTAAAAAGTCACTTAGAACATTACTTGGTCAGCACCAATCTCCAGGATATGCATTTCCGAGTCAGTGGGCAGCGGTGGGACTCGCTCCCATCACCGCTCCTCGAGACAAGACGCTCACGACGCGACACGACGCAGGCGACCGCGGCGCGCACAGACTCTCCTCAGACTAACCGGCGGCCAGCGAATTATGTGAAAAAAGAAAATTGTTTCACGCTTCTTGCGCTTACGTTTAATAAAATGGAGAATACATTAATTCCCGCGAAAGTCTGGGCGGCGGCGGGAGCGTCCGATTGATTGGTGGCCGTATCATATTTTCATCTCGCCGCTTTGGCAGCTGTCTTAACTGCCATGGGATTCTCTAACATACGCAGCGGCTGATCAGCGATGAGGACCGCATTCAAATGTGGACCGAATTATTTTGTTTTTAACCGACTTCAAAAAAAAAGGAGGCGGTTCTCAATTCGGTTGTATTTTTTTTATGTTTGTTACTTCAGAACTCCGTCATTTATAAACCGTCTTTGAAAATTGTTTTTTAATCGGTAGGGTTATACCTCCAGTTTGGTCCCGTTGTAGTCAAAGTCGAATTATGATGAGAGGATCTATGAGGAATCGATGGAACTCTTCAAATATTATAGGCAAGCATATAGAAATTTTAGTATTTTCTGTAATAACTCAAGCAGTTACGTTCCAAAAGCATTATTTGGTGAAGTGGAACTGTTGATGAAGAGCATAGATGATCACCGGAACTCCTAAATTTTGAGTATGTCACGGTTGGCGATTAAATTTCTGTATAAAGTTCTGAAGCAACTTATGTCCGTGAAAATTCATGTAGTAAAATTGAAGAACCAGGAGAACTCTTCAACGATTGACATCCTTGCACCGTGGATAGCAACAGTTTGTAAATGGTGATGAGCAATGGGCATTATGCTATTGTTACTTATGTAGTAAATGTGTGTTGTTAAATCACAGGATAATAAATAAAATGTAAAAAAAACTTACTTTTCAAAGGGTATTGAAGTCTGTTTTTTATTTTATAAATTATATGATTATCAGTCTAAATTCGTAATTTTGTTTATGCGCTGATTAGTCGCTGCACAACTTACAGAATCACACTAGCGGCTCTAACATACAAGACATAAGGATAAGTTTAACCGTCTTATCTCTAAGTGTGTCTCTCTCACACTAGTGCCGACAAAAGAGATAGTCAGAGAGTTAAGCGGGCTTAACTTATCCTTGTGTCTTGCATGTTAGGCCTCTATTCGGGACCGCTAAGTGATTTTACTGTATCGACGCTAAAATGCCGAAACCGCGAATGTGTCGTTGTTTTTTTACGTATTTGAAGTTCACATTGGCGGTTTTGTCAATTTCGTGGCGATATAGCTATATTCACTTAGCTGTCTCGAATAGAGGCCCAGCACGTCTAGCACGACATGCCCGCGAGTCGTTTGTCGCTCAGTGCGTCTCTGTCAAACTAGTTAGAAATGTAAGGGACGCACGGAGCGACAAACGACTCGCGCTAGCCCCCAGCCCTAACATGCATGGCACAAAGATAAATTAGAACCGTTTATCTCTATGATTATCTCTTTCGTCGGCACTAGTGTGAGAGAGACGCACTTAGAGATAAACGGTTCTAATTTATCTTTGTGCCATGCATGTTAGGGCCGCTGGCTTTATTATGAACGACAATTATTAGCACAATGCTGGAACCGTGTTTGTTTTGTGGAACGAACGATTGGCGGTTAATAATTAATTCCTTGGAATGAGCGTCGCATAACTGACAGCATCAAAAAATATTAGGTGTAAATATTGAAACTAAAATCTCAACATCAATCATTAAGCATGACCTAAATTCCTCACACAATAAATGATTTGATTTAGTTACGCTGACAGAAATAAATTTGTATCTTTTTAAAATGATAGTTTTCATCAAATATTGGTTTAGATTGTCTAATCTAAGTTTTCTCTAGCCCACACAATCATCTAACATATATAAGTACGAGTATAATACGTTATTACAAACAATCATTAGTAATCAAGTCTGGTAGGTACTGAAGTAAAATATTTTATGCACAAGGCATGCAATTAAGATACTCAACCTGATATTCATCCATCCACGGTTGTTTCAATTTTATCTCACTTTCTTATTTACCTAATGAATTCGCGGAATGTGATTGATGAGAATCACTATGCGCGCGCGCACGGACTGACCGCGAGGCGCGAGGCTGCGCGGCCGGGACTCGCGCAGGATCCACGCTCGGACGCGCGCTTTGTCTGCCTCCACACGAGCTTATTCACTTTTGTTTGTTATTTAGAATCGTAACGACCGTAAACACAATCGTCAGATCTACCTTTTTTAACTAACCACATGAAGATGTTCACTGTGTGTCAATTCAGCAATAAATAAACTAGGAAACTACCCACAATCGGATAACTTTGATATAATTATGGTGGGTAAGCTCGTGCATAAACCTGTGCTTAATTTGTGTCTTCTTGCTCTGACCAGCCAAATCCTGCTAAAGCCAAACAGTACAATTCTTTGGTTTTTCTAGTAATTAGTAGGATTATGTGCTCTATAAACGGATTCCCTGTCTCAAATACTTAATTACAGGCAAGTAGGTACGATTGATAAGTATAAAATACATTAACGGACGTCGATAAAGCTGGCATTAAATTATTATTGTATCAAGGTTCTGTCTGCCCTATTTTTAGGGTTCCATAGTCAAACTAGGAACCCTATAGTTTAACCATGTCTGTCTGTATGTCACAGACACTTTGTCTCGTAGACTAATAAAGCTACAAGGCTGAAATTTTGTATAATTAATTTCTGTACAAAGTTATCTATACTACGGAATTTCCATGTATTGTATACATACCTTAGGTACCTATATAGTAAATAGTACCTAACTAGGTCTTTGTATTTGGCTGCGTGAAAATGATTTTTTAAGAAAAATTAAGCATTTTATTTTAATTTCTAGGCATGGTTCCTTGGAACAAATTTGCCTATCTCTTATAGTTTCAGACTTTGTCTCACCGAGTCATTTGGATTTCTCACCCCCTGCTAAAAATAGGATTAATTTGTAAAACGATTTTTACGTTCGCATGCTTCATCATCATTTCAACACGACGACATCCTCTGCTGGAGATAGTTTCCCTTAATCGTATAATTGCATGCTTACCTACATTGACATTATATTATATGGATGCAATAATAAACAACGTGAATAATATTCAATCACATTAACTAGGTATTTTTTGCACGTATTTTTTTGCTAATAGTAGGTAATTTAATATATACCTCGTCCAATGTAAAAAGAGCGCTGGCGGCCATATAAAATGTATGACCATCAGCGCTCTTTTTACATTGGTTGACGTTTACCTACCAAGCTAGCGTTCACTGAGCAGAGCGGTTGTCCTAGATTAGTATTTGCCGTTACTGTACAATAATGCGCATGATGTGTTCCTGCTCACAGACTGATTCGACATGGCACGGTCGAGTAGTTAGCAAAAAGCGACCTTGCCTTGCTTTTGTTAATTTATGTCGGTATTGTCAACCTACACGATTTGAATGCAACGGTATTTCGTTTTATGGTATCACCTAATCATGATGAGCTGGTTGAGTTATATCAGACAATATTCAGACAAGTTTTGATATCATGAATTTTTTTTTTACTTGTTTACCTACAATAAATAGACGAAGTGGATGGACCAGCATTGTTTTGTATTGTTTTTAGGGTTCCGTACCTTAAAAGGAAAAAAAGAACCCTTATAGGATCACTCGTGTGTCTGTCTGTCTGTCCGTCTGTCACAGCCAATTTGCTCCGAAACTACTGAACCGATTGATTTGAAATTTTGTATACATATGTAAATTGGTGACCGAAACAGGGATGCGTAACGTAAATAAATAAATTTTCAATGGGACCCATTTTTGGGGGGCAAATTAGAAAATTAAAAAAAAAGTTACGCAAACTATATCATGTGACATATCATATCATGTGATATATTGTGAGGATCTTAAATATGATTTTTTTGGAATTTTAAAATAAATGTTTTGGAAGTTATTTAGGAAAATAGGCGAAAATTGACCATTCCCCCCCTTATCTCCGAAACTACCGGGCCTAAAATGTTGAAAAAAATACAAAAGAATAGTTCTTTATCTATAGATTACAGGAAAACCTATAAGAAGTCTATGGTATTTAAAGTAACATAGGAAATTTCAGTTAATCATGTATGAAACGGAACCCTCTCCACGCGGGTTTCACTCAGTCACTCGCACTTGTCCGGTTTTTTTTTTATTTTATTTATATTTATATTACTCTGTGTTATAGTGAATAAATGTTTCTCTTTCTTTCTTTTAAGTTTAACAAAAAGGATTCAAACCAAAATAAATGTCATCAAGTTTTATGTCATCGATATACGTACTTAAAATCCTTAGATTTTATTATGGATTGGACCCTTTTCCCTATATATTACGTCAATATAATATAATTATGTAATGGCTGAACGTAACAAGTTCCAACGCCTTTTATTTAAAAAAAATGTATTAGGTTTTGTGGGTAGGTAGGTAGTTTCCTTGTTAATAAAAAAATAATAAATTTTAAACTGTTAGTATCTGTTATATCTTTTATACTCAAGTAAAAAATCAAACATAAAATTATAGTTCCGATTATTCCTTAGTCTCGCATTACGTTATAAAATCTCAATTAAAAGGACTTAACTGGATACCAACCAATTACAACACGACGCAAAGGCGGGAAACAAATGACGGGAGTTGTCATATATTTTTATTCTGCCAAAATTTCGTAAGAATGATGTACAATGATGATAATTCGGATAAAGAAAGCGAATATGAAGATCGAAGTCCTGACGAAAGCCCGAACATCACCAAAAAGTCATTATCCTTAGTTGGGTTTAGAAGTAATCCTGAAAATCAAAATGCGAGACCATTAGCTTTACGTGCAACGCAGTCTTTTACCGGAGCCGTAGAGGAGCTTCGTGTTTGTGGCAACTTTCAAAGAATGAACTTATGTAACAGGATGAATGTGACATCAGCACCAAAAATTGCTACAATTTGTCCCTGCGGCTGCTTGTTGCGACCCGCCACCGCTGGGCCCTTCCGCACGAGGGAACAGAACACATTGGCGCTACACGTCGTGTCCCCGGAGGTGCTCAATTACCATGGATACTGTTTTGAGCCCAGCCAAATTGCTATGTTTTGGAAGAAAGACTGTAGAATGTTTTTATGGAAAGGCCAGGCGAAAATGAAGAATGTTATTCATGCTGACTCGCACAAGATAGAGCTCGATAAAAACTTACACTGGTGAAACTGAATTTATATAATGTTTTCTAATCATTAAATGTCAAATGAAACCGCATTTATTTTAAGCTTAGATGAATGATTCATCGAAGCTATTTATTTCCTTGGTTTATAGGAATAATAAATAATTGCAGATAATAATCAACAATAACACAAACATTTAATTGTCCTAAATTAATATGTAACTACATCTACTGCAAGGTTTGCACCGAGTCCAACGGCTGCTTTTCTACACCAGGCATAGTGGCATTGACATTCTCACCACACGAGAATCTGACATAATCAATTACTTTCACTTCATTCTGTTCTAGTACTTCTTCAACGGTGTACGATGGGTCTAACAGGTATTCTTGGTAGATGAAGCATGTTTCGTCATCAGAGTTTTTGGCTGGTTTGTCAGTGTCCTTGTTGCCGATTTTAGTTGGCGCGCAGCCTACGATGTGCTGGCACAGCTGGCGGCCGACGTCGTCCGCGCCCGCGGGCTGGCTGTAGGCGAGCAGCGCGCCGTACTTGCCGGCGGAGTAACTGCCGGGCGCGGCGGCCGCGGGGTGCGTGTACCCGGCGATGCTCACGTCGCTGCTGTTCGCCTTCCAGCATTCGGCGCGACGCAACACAGCGTTCTCGCCCACAGATCCAATAAATAAAGCCAATACTTCGGATAACTTTTTGCCATCCGCTGAGAGGTTGCCGAGCTGTTCACTATCTAGTTCCATCTGAAAATTAGAAAAAGATTATTTTTTCAGAGTAGGTAAAGTGCTTTGCCCACTGGTATGTCATTTCAGTCTGACTTGTGACTGCCACATTTATTTTCAGGTCTCCAGTACCAGATAACACACACAACAAACTAGTGTTCGGGTTGGGCATTTTTAGTGTGATTTAGGTATCAAGTGGCAGTTGACTAAAACACTTTGATTTCTTATATCCGGTTTTGAACAAGTTTTATTTATTTTAAGTTTTAGGAGAAAAATTCAGTTAAAACCATAGCTGGGCACCGTTAATTAAATAGTTAACTTCGTTAATCGCTAATCTGTTACTAAAAAAGTTAACTTCTTAAACGTTAAAGCGTTACATGTTAATTGTTAACTCATGATACCTAATTGTTGCATTACTAATTTAAATATCAAAAAATGTTGGTAGGTAAGGAGCTTTAGGCAAAAATTAATAAAAGAAGGGTGTAATATTAGAGTTTGTATAATTAATAAAAGAAGGGTGTAATATTAGAGTTTGTATAATACCTAATTCTTTAGAGATCAAATTTAAATCAATAGCTATCTGACATAACTGAATAAGGTGCATATTCCCCTTTATATACATCAATATATACGGTCCGCGTGGTGTCCCTTTTGCAAATAGTAGGTACTTACGTAACGATTAACGAACTTTAATTGTTTTAACGGTAGTTAATTAGTCCGTTAACAAATTTTTAAGTTAACTTAAAAGTTAATCCGTCACTCGAAATATTAACTTCGTTAATTAACGACTACAGGATTAACGGTTGTGCCCAGCTATGGTTAAAAGCATAGTGACTGTCCAATTTATACTCGTACACACTAATAATAGCCTACCTGTGACAAAGTTTTTAACCAGTACAAGTGCCAATATGCGTTATATTAAATAATTCCTGATTGCTATATTCATATTCATATTTAATTATTCAGTAATAGTCATACATTATCAACATTGTTATCAAAATAGAAATAAAAGAAAAAATCTATTTAATTATTATTTAAGTTTAAGTACAACACTGGGTCCAATTCGAATGTGTTTTCGCTAAAATTAGAAGTCGCTAAATTTGAAATAAGAACCGTCAGACTCGATTTTGAACCTTGGAGCTATACAAAATCGAGGTTGACGTTTCTTATTTTAAATTTAGGCAATCATAAATTTAGCGGACACCGTTTCGAATTGGACCCACTGTGACTAATTCTAAGAGATAACTCAAAAGAAAAGTGTACTTAAGCCGAATAAACATTATTATTATTTATATAATAATTACCTTTGTAACAGGGCCCTTTGCTTGCAAGTTGGTGTGTGCGAATTTGAAACAAGCAATGGCGGCATCTTCAATCATCTTTTGGAACTTATCATTCTTTGCCACGAAGTCTGTTTCACAATTGACTTCTACCAGGGCGCCATAGCTTTTATCAAACTTTACAGCAATCAACCCTTGTACAGCTGATCTTCCAGCAAGCTTTGTGGCCTTCGCCCAGCCCATAGCTTGGGCTTGCTCATTAAGCCACGTTTCTGCCTTAAAAAGAAGAATGCAATTTGAAATCGAATTGAATTTAAAAATCAAAGGATCAAGAATGAGTTCATGCATATTATAATGCCTGGCGAAAAGGTAGGCTCAATAATATCCATGTGCATTTACACAGGTATTCATAGCAAAGCTTATAATGCAACAAATTTGACACCTATGTTTCGGCATTGGACAAGTCTTACTTACATGCCAAGCATAATAAGACCTTTTCAAATCAATAATTTTAAAACATTTAGCTCTGAATGTCAATTGGTACTAGCAAGTTCCTTGTCAGCAGATATGATTAAAATGTTTGACATGAAATATTTGATACATGTGATATTGAACTTGTTACAATGCCATCATTGTACAAACTCCTTCCTTCTCCGGGTTCATTATGAAGAAATTGAGTCGCCGAAATTGAATGAGCTCGCCGATAAGTTGGTGTGCCAATTGGCTTTTTTCAAAAATATATTGTCCCTTCTTTGAAAAAGCTTTTAGGAAAAATAAACCTATTTGCTTATTTCAGATTAACTTTGAGGTATGTATCAGTTTTTTAAAGATGTAGATGTAGATATGCACACTAAATTTCCAATAAAATGTTGTGAACACTGCAAAAGTAATAAGGGTTCCAGTACCAATAGCATTAAAGGCAGTATAGAGTATTTATTATTTTAGTTATTACATAATATCATTATGTTGCTTGGTTAAGATTACCTTTTCCGTGTCATTGCTGTGCATCTCAAGTGCTTTTTTGCAATTGGCAATGGTGTATCCTGTTTTTTTTCGGAGCTTTGCCAGCAGAGAAGACTCTGCTGCTCTGTAAACAGGGCTAGTGTGCAAGCTACGCACCAACTGGAATATCATCTGGAATTTAGTAAACAGAATATTAAATATATTGTAAATAAATACAATTTCTAAATCATCTGAAAACACAAATCCATGTTACTGAAGTAAAATAAAACCCAAAGCCAAATATAATGATTGTCAAAGAACTGCTTTTGGAAATCTAAGTGTTCATTTTGAAAATTAATAATTTGCTTACACAAAAACACTGTTTGATAAATATTTTAGTTAGTATTCACACTGATTTAGTCTGGATAAAGCTCCATTAATGATAAGCCACAAACTAAACTGAATTATATTATACAGACAGGCTGAGCCATACTACAAGCATACTGTACTATAAGTTGTTGTGTTGGCCGAGCCCTATGACATCATTGAGTTGGGAGGGATATTGGTACTTGCTTCAATGAAGACTAACCTTAAATTATAATAGTGTTTGTGTAAGAAGCTTCAAAGCAACACTGTACTATATGCTCTAGGTGTTTACCTTTGAATAAACCTCAAGTTTTTGCTTCATTTACAGATTCTTAACCTATAATTTAAAACGTTATGTGAGAAAGTTGACAACATAAACTATAAGTAGGTACTTATTCTAGTTATATTCTTATATTCGCTATAGGACTGGCCGTAATGGCTATGACATGCTTGTCATAGAAACAAATGAAGGGTTACCATGGAAAATGTATTGATTTGTTATTCTGTTAAGATTATAGTTCAGTATCAATTCATAATTGATGTTTAATTTAATTTAAAGATAAGTGAATAAGTTAAGATTCCGAATTGATGAAATAAACCTAGTGATTAGTTCACACAAGACTTACCCTTTGTTCGGTAACTATTGAAACAGGTAAAAGTTAGTTGTTATATTGGTTTATCTTTGTCTCTAGGGACAATGTCTAGGTCATTTAATTTTATGGAATCTAATGGTTTTCGAAAACTATTAGATACTTAAAATTATTCGCGGAAGTGTCAATTTCTTTTGACAATTGACAGGTTGTCACCGGCCGGAGGTACCCACTCAGTGTTTTGTCTAGATCAAGCTAAGTGGAAAAAAATTTCTTTTTGTGTTTTTGTGTTGTATGACTTTCATTTATAATAAATTAAAAAAATAAGTTGTAATTTTAAATAATTAGCAAATATGAGGGCCAATTTACTAAAAAACCATAATTTACTTAAAAATATTATATTTTATTCATAAATTAATAATAATATAACACGGAAAAAACAAAGAAAAATACAAATTAATTACTAGTATAAAATTATCTGTACACGTTCTTTTTTACAACATTATTAAAATCTAAATAAACAAAAAAGACTACTATTGATCATCATCATCGGACTCATCCGTTGTATCAAAAAAGTAGTAGTTTTCTTCATTTTGGGAAATCACCCTAGGTACAGTGTGCCTAGGCTGTATATTAGGAGCTATTAAAAAACACCTCAGGGGCCCATTGCATAACTACTTGTAACTTTTAATAGAAGCGGAGGTCTCTTTCGAGTAAAGGAAGTTGAAAAGAGGCTTCTGCTTGTATTACAAGTTACAAGTAGTTATGCAATGGTCCCCTGAAGATAATCTATCTACCTTTTTTTTGGAAACCTCCCGAAGCCTATTGATCAAAGGATCAGATGTGACAAGCAACATGGATATTAAATCTCTATGTTTCAATCATTCTTCAAAAAAGTAAGAAAAAAATATGTTCTACTCATTTTTGCCGAATAAAAATTACAGGAAAGTAAATCAGAGAAATGACTCTAGATAATATGCAAAATCTATGGGAGTGTAAAGCGGGGTAAAGTATTTCCCACTCTATTAAAGTTGATAAACTCAGAAAAAGGACAGTATTGCGACACGTTTTTAAAACCATCTTTTATAATATGACTTACCTTCATAAATGAGATCCATCACTAACACTTTTTACAAAATACCGCATCATCAAGAGACATCGACAAGAGATGTTGTTGAGCATGTCACAGAAATGCAACTGCACGTCTAGCACGACCTGCCCGCGAGTCATTTGTCGCTCAGTGCATCCCTTACATATTCGACTTGTTTGACAGAGACGCACTGAGCGACAAAAGACTCGCGGGCATTTCGTGCTAGCCCCCCTGATTAAATAGTGTGATTGCACTTACCTCATTAGCTGACTATGGCACCCTATAACTAATGACAGAAAGTTAACACTTAGCTAATATGGGGGTTTAAACATGTTATTTATCTTATCTGATTACTCATTAGTAGAAATCCGCTAATGAATTTTGTCCACCTAGCTTGTTCTATACGAAACACAGTGCCACTGAATAAAATCTAGTCCATGCGTTTATTTTCTTACTTTGCTTTAAATATGAAGTAGGCGATTACTAAAAATATAATAATAATAATATTTACTTATGTTCCAATTGGGTAAGCGTTCGTTTTTTCCATGGGACGTATAGTTTGGGTAAAAACGCAAAATATTGACCACAGACACAGAGCAGAGTAATGTGTAATGTACATTATACCCAGAGAGCAACGCAGAAAATTCTAGAAAAGAGCCCTCTTCAAATTATTTTTTTTATTAAGTATCGGTATTTATTTTGAGTTGGAGGAATAAAAAGGCCTTTTTCACTTCACTTAATTCTGAAAAGATTATTTTAACTTAACTTGTGAATAAGCGTTGCATGTCTATTGAATTGCTGGTCTATTGAAGTTTTTGGTCTGTCAAAACGTGACCTTTGAGTTGAGTTGAGACGTAGTCGAATATTGTCGAACTTACTGATTATTTTTTTATTTTATTTTGGCACAAACAGTACCTACAGAATATACTGTTACACGAAAAAATATATATCTTACGTTACCAACACGGGACGTTTCTGTATGCGATTTTATATATTATGCAGCTCTCACTAGCTAGCGACATCTAGCGATTAGGTACAATTTCATCTGGTTATTCCGTAGGAAATCTGGGATTAGGATATTAAAGCCAGTATAATTGAACATTTTTTAATCGCAAATTATATTTGAATTCTATCTACCTTTTAAATCAACATCCAAACTGCCATATCCATACTAATCCATACTAATATTATACCTAAATGCGAAAGTGTTTCCATAAAAAAGTATTACAACTAGGAAAATATTTTTGTTTGTTTTCCTTCGCCGAAATACTCGTGGTAAATATAAATTTAAAATCCGTACGGATCTGGAATTCAGAGGTGCGAGCCTGGATTTGAACCCGCGACCGTGCAGGACGGGAGCCGCACTTTCCTGATTCGGACCAGCCATGTAATTCTCTAACGTGCGCAGCGGCTAATCAGTGTTGAGGGACAAATTCTAGACCGATTGACTTTGTACTTACAGGCTAAATTTAAAGTTGCACGCTCGCGACTGTTGTGTACCGAAGTTTACCGACATTTCGAAGCGCGTCGTTTCGGCCGTTTGTATGAAGATGTAATAAGTATTGCTTACTCAATTATACTGTGGTACAGGTAGCGGCACGAAAGTCTAGCGGTGAACGACACGTGGTGGAGATACTGCGCATGGATGCGGCTCACTCTCCTACGATATCCAATTCCATCCATTTGTGCCGCCACCTGTGAGCGACTGATCAGAACCTAGGACTTGGTCTTACATCTGCTATGATTGCTATTGTTTTCCATGTTGATGCTTTCATAGGCTGCATTTTTCCTTACTTGAAGCTGCTTGCAGGAATTATGGACAAAAGTAAGAAACCAACGAGAAAGAAAAGTCAACCAGAGCCTTCGTCATCCGGTGTCAAATTACCTAAAATTCCAAGGCTCCAGAAGCCTGTTAGTACCAAGATACGGACGAAGCCACTATTTTCACTGCCAGAAGAAGTTCTTAAATTGCCACCACCACCTAAAGTAGCAAAAAAGGAAACCAAGGTGGTATTTAGGAAAAAGTCAATAGGTAATAGAAAGAAATGTTACTCAGCGTCACAAATACCTATCTGCAGTAGGTACTAAAATCAGGGGCGTATTTACCCTAGGGCAAAGGGGGCCATGACCCGGGGCGGCAAGCTGCGAGGGGCGGTGAAGCCTCGCGGCCTTCTTTAGGGGCCTTTTATTGTCAAACTTACTTGCCATATTTTTCATTACTTAACACGTTGGCTGCCCGCCATACTACACCTACAGTATTGCTCCCACGCCCCATACAAATTTACTGATTCCACCGGTGATGCTCAAAGCTTCGCTCTATTACTGAGGTGCCATATATGAGCGTCACCGGTGACACATTAGCTTTTGATCCCACCGCGACCGGTGATGCTCATGGCCACACAGAGAAGAAAACGTGATCCCACCGGTGATGCTCATGGCAACCAACGTGTTAATGGGGCGGCAAAGCTAACAGGCCCCCAATTCTCGGGGCATTCGAGATAATTTCGATTGTGAGATTAAACGTCAGATTCATACAGTTGTGTCGAACGACTGTATGCACTGACGTTTATGAGATCTCGATTGTGAGATTATCTCGAATGCACCGAGAATTGTGGGCCTGGCCCGGGGCGCCAAATCTTTAAATACGCCTTTGACTAAAATGTACAGGTTTTGGCGCTGACTCTACAGACCTTAGCATGTTTATACATCAAAATAAACCCTAACTTTTTCTGCTTTTCCTAATTACAGTAATGCAAAATTTTACCGCACTGAGAAAAGCGCGGGAACAATTCAGAGCTAAGCTAATTGAGCTAATTTGTCAATCTGCACCTGGGGAGGACGGAGACTGCATCCCTTCAGGAGAGGAAAAAAACATGCTGCGATATTACTACTACTTACGTTATGGGATTGATTCTGTCCACGTTGCACCACTCGACAGTAAAATAATAAAGCGGTAGGTATAGTAGGAATTATTTTTCTATTCCCGATCGCATTAGCTAGTTATCTGGCAAACAAAACCATTGTATTTCATTGTGAAGTGTAACCGCCAATCGCTACTTTGAAATAGGAGGTCGTAACTGCAAACACTATTTCACACAAAGGGCTTCTTTATGTCTAAGGTAAGAAGGTTCACATTAAAACACAGGGCATGGCAGATGTTGAACATTTTGTATTTAAAACAGCAGTAAAGTACACATGGAAGCGTAGAACGACTAACACAATTTAATACTCGTTTACAAATATGAATATACATAATATATATATCTTTTTATATACATCTTTTTAAACAACTTTTTTGCTGGTCACGATAAATGGGTGAATCAATTTTTTTTTGTCTTGTTTTCATTATAAACTGCCATGAAACATGCAATAGGTAAAAACTAGAAATTTCCATAAACAAATAAACAGTGTTTTTAAACATGTATGTGGCGTCTACTAAAATGCGAATTTGCATGAAAAATATAGGTTGCCCAGTAGACAAACCACTAATTTCATACAAATTCTGGGGACATTACACGTCTCTTGGATAACAAAATGTAATGTACCTATTTCTTAATGTACTGTTTCATAGATTTACTAATTAACTAATAAATACCAGCATAACCAACAGCAAAAGTGATCACGTTTTTTTGTAATATTGTTCTCTACGCCAACTAGTAAAATTATGTCGACAACAAAAAGTTGATTGACTCCAATATAATAATTACTAGCTGTGTGTGTGTGACTGATGAGATTTCGCTACCGCACGGGAAATCCCATTGGGCACACAGCTAGTACCTCAGAACTTAAAAAATTACGAACTTCCATACAAACCCCTATTTAACACCCTTAATGGATTAATTTTGAAAAATCCTTTCTTTGTGCTCACCTACGTTCTATAACCTACTTTTGTGCAAAATTTCATGCTTCTAGACCCCAGCTGTTTAGGCGGTTCGTTCATTGTCCGTCAGTCGGTGTTAATAATTTTATTAAGTACCTAAGTAAGTACCTATAGTAGATTCATCCACACTCTTCTTATTTGGTAAACAACTTTCTAACCTCAAAATGCGCCTTTTTTTGGCTGAAACAGCTGTTTTCTTGCAAATAAAGGAGCCGGAGACAATATTTTAGTCGTCACTTTCCCAATTTTTTTTAGCCTAGGTTTGGTATAGTTAGGATAGAACAGCTGTTTCACTAAATAATTGCACATTTTGAGGTTAGAAACTTATTTACTAAATAAGACAAGTAACTATGGATGAATCCATTGTAGATGTGAATCATTTTCTCAGACAACTTTCAACTGTTTTCGTAGTGTTCACAACTTGATCTCACCAAAGCTGAAAAAATGGGAAGAGACCCTTGTCATAGCCACTGACGAAATGTGTGAGGATTTTGTGATGAGTATGAAGAAGGCAATTGTGGACTTCGTTTTGAAAGATCCAAACACGGTAGCTATTATTATCCGTAGTATTTTTGGCTTCTTGTATTTTTTTGGGCTCCCTTTGTTTGCTTGTAACTTTTTTTAGTATTTTTATTCTATCAAACGTAGCGTAACGAATAAAAATGTCTGATACCTATCCTTAAAATTTTATACCGGTCTCGACAGCAAAAGTTTTAGGTCAAATGAAGATTAGGTCAAACACAATTAAGTCAAATAACTCTCGGGCACTTGATGAGACCCCACTGTCGCCTTATTAAGGCTGTGATGTGATATCTTGCTTCTTTAAATAAAGCAGTCTTATTTCAAGTATTATATATCATAGGAAGAGTCGCCCGAAGAAGAAGATACTCCACTCAAACAAGAACTGGCTAAGAAAGATGACGCGTGGAGGAACCGGTATGCTATGGCCAGGAAGACACTGACGAAGGAACTGTTCATTGTAAACCCTTGTATCGCACAGGTCTTGGACATTTGGTGGAAGCATTTCATGTAATTTCCGTTTTTTATAACTAGCCATTTTTTTATTATCAGACAACATGGTTCCATAGAATGTTAGGTACTTAAAAACAACTGAAAATACCTATATTATTAATGAATTGAATGAATTCTTGTTTAAGTGACCTCCGACTGATACATGTTAAAGAAATTATGATGTCTAACGAAGCATACACGCTCCAAGACTTCAATTTTGTTTGCAAACGGAATATTGATAATGCTGCCAATGTGCTTACAAATCAATGGATATCCATGTTGCTGGCCGTCTTCAATCTGGTTTGCACGTTCATAATAGAAATTTTACAAAAAACTCCGCATTTGTATGTTTGTACCGATGTATGTTTAGTTCAAATATTGCTAGTAAGATTTAAACTACTTCCCGGTGTCCGATTGAGCTGAAATTTGGTATACTTACCTGTGTAACTTCGGTGACAATGCAATAATATGGTACAATGGAGCTGGTCTAATGATGCAGTCGGAAGGTGGCCATTGGAACTTCTCAACTACACAACATAACCCCGGCGTGTTAGGGCTCGTTGGATTCTCTTGACAGATACCCTGATGAAAATGCACACATACAGGCAAAATGTTAATTATATAATAGGGCAAACAATATTTTAAAGTAAGTGATATTTTATAGGGAATTAAAAAGAGGCAGATTCCGGAGCAGAAGCAGGCACAAAAATTTAAGCATTTTTACAATTGCTTGGCCTGCATAATGACATATAACTTGCAAACTTTATGTTTAAAATCAATGAAAGAATATAGTGATTACTTGATGGATGTCGGGGTAGGTACAATCATAAAGAAAAAATATGTACTTATTTATTCACATATTACAGCGGCCCTAGCATGCTAGACGCGGGGATAAGTTAAACCAGTTTATCTCTCTCTGACTATCTCTTTCATCGGCACTATTGTGAGAGAGACGCACTTAGAGATAAAGCGGTTTAACTTAACCTTGTCTCAACCTTGCTAAGACCGCTGGGTAGCTTGATTTTATGAAAATAAACTGTTCACAGGGAGCCAATAAAGGTTTCGTGATAAACGTGGCATTTCAGAACGACACTATAGAATTTGAGCCCACATTTAAACAGTTCAGAGATAAGCTATATCTAATGTATGAATTTCAAATCGACTCTTGCCGCTCGATTCCTCGCTTAGAAAATTTGCTGTACCAGGGTAATGTATCCATCAACAAATCTAACCTAAAGGTATGGTATTGTCCGTAATATTATATAAAATTCGGTTGAGCAAATTTTGGTAGACCTAGATTATGTAAATAAAATCTTTCAGCCAATAATAGAAGACGAGCTCGTTGACTTTTATAAAAAACAAATAGCTGATTTAGTCACTGAACAAAGGATCGGGCCAGAACTACGGGTTCAAGATTTTGATGATTATGTTTGTTTGTTGAACGGAGAGGTAAGTTCTGTCGGTCGTGCGTAAGTATTTCTGCATTTCTGTTTCTCTAGTTTGTGCTTATCGTAGCTTGCCTTTACATTTTTAGGCGATGACAAAAGTAGAGGAATTCATTAACTCTGAACCTGAAAAAACGTTCGAGGAATATTGCGTTGAGGCGGTAAAATATGTTGAGTTTTCAAAAGAAATACCGTCAAGACTGGAAGGAACGATCGTTATAGGGATGTTTCAAATGCAAAGAGGAGAGCTGATCAATTCACTGCGGCAAGCTGCTACGAGAATGGCCAACACCCTGTTACGGAGGATGACCGAAGATTATCAAACGCAGATAAGGGCGTAAGTTGAATTTATAATGATTATATCAGACAGGACGAAAATTCCTGTAAAATTCTTTAAGAGGAGTGTGAACCTACAGCTTTTCATACAAAAGGCGATAACGATTTCCACCCCTTAAATCATAACCGATGTTGACCAATATTTGACAGGTTGTCAGTCAGAACACAATCTAGGTCCATGTGTTTTGGTTTTTACAATAAAAATGATTAAATTCAGTTTTAATGTTGTTTTTTTTTTTAAATTTATTGCAAAATATAAAAATACAGTTTAAAATGTACAAAATATCGCCAAACTACAGAGCAGTTTGTTGGCGATTTATTACACTTCTTCAGTTGATTTGTGCTCAAAAGATACAATACATGATTTAGTATTCTCATACAAAACTAATTCCCGAGTATTTGTCTTGGTTCAATATTCAAAATACGTATAGACCTAGATTTTGATCTGACTGACAACCTATCAAAAATTGGTCAACATCGGTTAACATTTAAAGGGTGGAAATCGTTATCGCCTTTTGTACTAAAAGGTTGATTTTTGCCGTTGCTTCACAGTCCTCTTAATCATGGTTTAATGAATGGTAGGTATCGTGTTTCCACAGTTACTACCGGAACATCCAGTAAATTAACAAAGTTTAATAATAATAATAATATCTTGGTCATCACAGGCCATAAATCCAAATAGACTCCACATAGCCGGGCGCCCCCGCTGCCATCATTAGAGGCAAAAAGCCTTAAGCTGGAGTAAAAGCTGCTGTTTTAAAAGTTAGGCCAACCGGTGTATTTAGGATATTTTGCCTGTGTTGGACACTAGCACACACCACTATACCTACACTAACTACTATTTCCTGGGGGCTAGCACGACATGCCCTTGAGTCGTTTGTCGCTCAGTGCGTCTCTGTCAAACTAGTCAAATACGTAAGGGATGCACTGCGCGACAAATGACTTACGAGCAGTTCGTGCTAGACGTGCCGTGCTATAGGTACTAGCATACGAATACTTATGCAGATAGATATATACATTAATAAATGCTGAATATCTATGACTCGGGTACAAATATTCATCTCGTGCTCATCACACGCTTGCCCCTAGCGGCATTCGAACCTGCGATCTCCAGCACAGCAGCAGTTAATACCAATTTTAAATAATTTTAAACCTTATTGCGTACGTAGTTCGGGGCGATCCACTAGTTGAACATTAATAATTATGCGACGTTTAAGGCCCGGCCATATTGTGGGCGCAGCAGCAGCGCGTGCGATCTATCCCGCTCACACCCATGCAATACAACATACAACATAATGGCGTCGCATCGAGTTGTACCGTAATTGTCAGTGCTATACTTATACAGGATATACGACGAGTACTCCCTCATATCGACCACTCTGTTGACGCCGCCGCCCGACACCCAAGGCCTGATGGACCTCATAGAGTACTACAAGAAAGCCGAAGCGGTGCTGATGGAAGAAATGGAAGAAAAGCTGCGAGACGTGATGCGTTACATAGTTTTCCTCGGAGACTATACCACCTTCACCCCGCTCGAACTAAAGTCTAACAATCAGACATATCACTGGTTAGAACTGACACTGTAATGTTAAAAAAAGTAAAACACTGCTGAGGTTCTTGCGGCGTTTCTTCTCAGCAGATGTCACCTTTCGAAGCGCTGGTAGATTCAGACATGTGAAAGGCCCGTGTGGCTTACTTGCATGTTGAATTTTGAATTTTGATACGTCTATAATATTTATGCTACAAAACAGATCAACTAACGTCCGCGTACAATTTGGTTATCGTTATTTCATCGGATTCTTTTTAAGTTTTCCGGGATAAAAAAGAATCTTATTTAGGTAGGGATATAAAACATCTACTACATGCCAATTTCCATCCAAATCCGCAAAGCTGTTATTTCAGTTATCGTTATTTCTTCGGAAACTTTTCAATTTCCGGAATAAGTGTTTAGGTTAGGTAAATGTCTACTAGCCAATTTTTCATCAATATCTGTTGCGCCATTTATGCGTAACTGAAAATTGATTAACAAACATTGCCACAGACTTTCACATTTACAATATTACTTAGTAGGACTTCCATGCTCTTATTCAGATTTTAAACATTTATCAGTAATAGGTATATTGACAGTAGAATATAATAATATAATCAATTGTTTTTATAGGTATGCACGCTTGCCGGGTATAATTCAAGAATCTAAGGCAATATGTGAGGCCAAGAAGGTGGAGTACCAGGCCCTGTTAAAGGTCATCGTCAAATTTGACCTTTAAATCTCTGCTCATCATCATCATCATTTCATCCGAAAGACGTCCACTGCTGGACATAGGCCTCCCTAATGATCGCCACAACTAGAAATAACTGCAAAATAAGCTTGTTAAATTTGCATACCATTTTAAAACAGGCTAAAAATCCCTTATTGTTTCTTGAAATATTCAGAGATATTTATTTTAATTTACAATAGGTATTTAAATTAAAAAAATATATGTTACTTATTCTAAGAGCCTTTACATGATAACTTACATGATGACTTAATGAGAATACAATTACTTTTTTACCACTACTAGACCTTTTTTGGTTACAAATATTTTCATTCTCTTGTTTTTAGTAAGTAGGTATCTCGATTCAAAATGGTATCTTTGAGCCATTTCTGACACAAAGCCAGATGAATATAGGTACGAACAGACAAACAGACAGTGATCGTATAAGGGTTCCATCTTTTCATAATTTTGTTACCCAAATGGAGAGCGTCGATGGCCTAGCGGCTAAGCATGTCAACTCGTGATCGTAGGGTCCGGGTTCGGATCCAAGCGGTTTCCATGTACCAATGGTTTTTCTAACTTATTTACATTATCAAAATGCGAATTGCGATTCAGATTCAGATTACAGATTCTCTTATGGTGAGGGAAAACATCGTGAGGAAACCAGCATATTTCGGTAACTGAATGTGTCTGATTCGTCTGTCACAAGGTTTACGGAGGGTAGACGATAGTCGCTCCACTGTAATAACCCGACCATGTCGAATCTTGGATCATAGTCATAGTCAAAGCCTACCCCGAATTAGAGACTGGAGAAAAGCGCAAGGAAGAGAAGAAGATACATAACCCTAAATTAGCAACGAAATGCGAATGCTTCTTTTTATGGATATCTCACTGAAAGCTTGGTTTGCCGTTGCAGATTAGAATTACTAAGTTCATTGAGGATTTGAAGGTGTACGAAGCTCAAGTCAATGAACTGCAGTACTGGGGAGATATCGAACAATTGCCGAAATATGTCATGCGGGCGCGTCGTCTTGATGAAAAGTAAAAGGTTTTCTGTATTATCGTTGAATGGTCCTTCGCAAATCCAATTTAATTATCTTTTTTGTCCAGGTTATCTCACGCTTTGGCGACAATCGATCAATTCAACGAAGAAGAAAATGCTTTTGGGTATGAATTGTCGCAATATCCGAAGAGAAAAGCAGTATACGATAAACTTGTACCTTTCAAGAAACTTTTTGATGCCAGTTTTGACTTTCTCAATAAACAACATAACTGGATGTCATCCAAAGTAGGTTCTGAGTTATGTAGAATTTCGCGATTTTGCCATTCTACACTTTAACCTCCCAACTAAGTAAGTAGGTAATTTTGTCATGCTGCTATAGCTCTATTGCAAACCAAATGACTGATATTCAAGAAGACCAAAAGTGTGAATATCATCAGTAGAAGTAACTCGTAAAGCACAAAATGTCCAAGTTCTAAGTCACGAACAAAGATAGACTTTCGCACGAGATAGTTGTGCTTGGTTTTCATTATAAGTGGATAATGTCACCTGCGAATACGAATAAAGACTTTCTTTTAACAAAAATCATGTTTCCTAGAAAAGGTCTGTTCCAGGTGAAAAAAAGCGTCTCAATGATGATTGATGACAAAGAAACCCAATATACACAGACACTTTAAGCATCAAGAACTAGTGTCCGGCTATGTTTAAACTTCAACCCAATTTTACCCCATTCGTTAGGCAATGAAACAAAATTATATAAATGAGAACTGTAGCTGGCGAAAGCAAAGAATTGAACCCTAGACCCCGCATGTTGTTGTATATCGTGCGATTTTAATTGACCGCTGGAAGTCGTTTAAACATATTATAGCTATTGCATAATTGCTGGTAACCGATGGTGAAGATGAAGACTAATTTTAAACGTTTCCACGTTCAAATCTGGAAGCTTGAATTTGCCAAATCATTGACCTTTGAATGTTTATGTCACTTACCTAGTGTGTATACTTCATAAGCATTATTTTTCTAGGTTGGAAGTTTTGATCCAGAAGAGGTTGAAGGTGACGTTAGTTACTTTTACAAGATTGTTTATAAACTAGAAAAATCCTTCCAAGAGGTACCTGAGGCCTTTCGACTCGCTGCATCGGTTAGGTGAGATAAAACACAAATAAATTCGAAAAAAGTCTCCAACCTATATTGGACCGGACTTGTTTTAAGCATAAGTACCTATGATTTTCCATGCGATTAATAGATATTTATTTAATTTAACTAAAGGGCAAGAATGGATGACTTCAAGAAAAACTTGCCGATAATACAGACCCTGGGCAACCCTGGTATGAAGCCTAGGCATTGGGTGAAAATCTCCGATATTGTGGGTTTCCCGATAGTTGTGGATGATAAATTATCCTTAGAGAAAGTGATTGACTTAAACCTGGTAGATTACATTGAAAAATTCGAGGGTATCTCAGAGGCCGCCACGAAAGAAAACAACCTAGAAAAGGCGTTGGATAAGATGATGAAGGAATGGGCCGATCTTAGATTCGACATTTTACCCTACAAGTCAGTAAATGTTTTTTATTTCATAGTCTTATTTTTTTTAATTGATCAATAAGTTCATATGGCAATTTACAGAGACACTGGATCATACATCTTATCAAGTGTAGATGAAATTCAATTATTATTAGACGACCACATTGTTAAGACTCAAACTATGAAAAATTCACCGTACATAAAGCCTTTCGAAGATATTATTATGTAAGTTGAACTACTGGCATTATAAGAAATACTGGTGTAAGTTTCTATAAATCGTCGGCTTCGTCTTGTTGTGAGCAATAACAAAATCAATGTTTTTCTAGAGATTGGGAAGGTAAGTTAATATTGCTGCAAGAGATTTTAGATGAGTGGCTTAAAGTTCAGGCTACTTGGATGTACCTAGAGCCCATTTTTTCCTCTCCCGATATTCAGCAACAAATTCCCGAAGAAGGGCGACGCTTCAGCGCTGTTGACAAGGTACCATACATGTTTGTAAAAGATTTCAGTGAACATATTCCAAAGCAAAAATATAATGTAACTTTTGTCTATACATTTTATAACAATTGTTTCATATCTTTTAGACTTGGCGTGAGATCATGAAGATGGCTTGCGCAGAACCTCGTGTATTGGACGTAATTATGATAGAGAAGATGCTAGACAAGATGACGAAAGCGAACAACTTGCTCGAGATGGTCCAGCGAGGCCTGAATGCTTACCTCGAGAAGAAGCGTTTATACTTCCCGCGCTTCTTCTTCCTGTCGAATGACGAGTTGCTCGAGATTCTATCGGAGACTAAAGATCCCATGCGGTATTTAAATAACTTTTCTTCCCAATCTTGAGCAGTATTTCCAAGTACTTTATTTGTTGTTTATTTTTTTTTGCATTTACTAGAGTGCAGCCACATCTCAAGAAGTGCTACGAAGGCATAGCGAAGCTGGCGTTTACCCCAGAGATGGTAGTGACGCACATGAGATCCTCTGAAGGGGAACTGGTTCAACTGACCATCACTATCGATACTGTTGCAGCCAAAGGACAGGTTTGTTTCACTAAACATGCGTATTTAAAAAAAATAACATGTTTATGTCAGTAATCAAAAAATATTCAGAGTAGTGCGATAATATTAATTCATTATTCTATATTCAAGGATAATAAACTATAAGTACCTATAAACCAAATGGTTTGTCAAGTTAAAGTGAAGAAATGTATGTTGTGTCATATTAATAACCTATAATGACAAAAAAGATAACAAAAAGTCAATAATTAAGATTTATTATTCATATAAAAACTAAAAAATAATAAAAGTTGATAAAAAAGCACTCTATTCTAAGATACAATTAATCATTCGAAACTTTGTAAAAAATATTATAAATTTTCAGCACTTTCCAATACAATCTTTAGATATAATCCGCATGAAACCGGATTATTCGGATATCCGGCCCATGATGGATATGTCTTGCATCTCTGTTAAGGACCTATCAATACATTTTTTAACTATCTTAAATAATCTATTAACTATCTTAGTTAATCTCAATGAGCATTGAGATTAACCTTCTTTCTTTAATTAAATCAATATGTACCTAGGTGGAAAAATGGCTATTGGAGCTTGAAGGAGCGATGAAGTCGTCGGTGCACAACGCTGTAGCCCTCTCGTACGACGACTACACGCTGCGGTCGCGGCAGGACTGGGTGCTCGTTTGGCCCGGACAAGCTGTAAGCAACTACTTCCATTACAGCGCTCCGCTTATGGGCCGTGAGCCAGCAACAGATTTTCATGACCCTCTCGGACGATAAATCGTAAAATGCTTCAGAGAGTTTAATCATGACTTCGTGAACGTCAGCCGTCAGTAATCATTCCCTGCCGATTGAATCATAAGTTTATAGCCAACACAATGTCTTTAAAAAAAACGTGCATGGGATGTTTCCGCTGCTCAACCCACAAACGTTCACGAGTCTTCATGATACAACTCACTGAAGCATTTTACGAGTTATCGCCCGAGAGAAAATGCTTGACGAAATAAGTACCTGGCTCGTATTATATTCTACTGCATATTTGCATTGTATTTCAGTCCTATTAGCTTACTTACCCTTGTCCTTTTAGCTTTCTATATTTTGCAGGTTCAATGTATAGCAATGACATTTTGGACTTCAGAGGTGACAGACGCCATCCACATCAACATACCGGCCATGAAGAAATATTGGGACAAGTGTAACTTCCAGATTTCCAGGATTGTGGACTTAGTTCGTGGAGAGCTTAGTTTACAGAATAGGATCACTCTTGGTACAGAAGAGCAATCTTTTATTTAATTTGAGTTTTTGCCTTGATGTATTTTTTGCGACATACGAGTATAATTCGTACCCTTTAGAACTGGTATTTTTTCAGGCTAATTATGTTTTTTTATATTCCGTAAAATCGGTTTGAATCGATCTATGATTCAAACATTAAACCCTTGCATGTGCCTTGCATTTACTATGAACCTCCTTATGTAACAATTGTAACAACAAAAAGAGACTAATTAACCAGTATTTACTAATTTTATTGAGTATTTTAGGAGCGCTTGTGGTATTGGATGTGCATGCCAGAGATGTTCTCTTGTTGTTAATTGAATTTAGAGTACAACATGATAATGACTTCAATTGGCTTTCTCAAATACGGTACTATTGGGAGGTAAGCCGATAATCCAAAACCAATATCTAAGAAACGATATCTATCAACTCAAAGACACCAACATATTTTTGTAGAAACAAGAAAACGGGTCTATGCAAATCGCAACCCGCATGATCAACTCTCAGCTGATGTACGGCTACGAGTACCTCGGCAACACGGGCCGGCTGGTCGTCACGCCACTCACCGACAGGTGCTTCCGAACACTATTCGGAGCTCTGCATTTGAATCTTGGTACTTTACCCACACTCCTTGCTTTGTCACGAGTTTCATTATTGCATTATAATTAATGGGACGATAATGATTCATTCAATTGATATAGTTCCTATCCATTCACTGTTGTACCGGCAACGTCACATTCAAATTCTCTTCCAGGCGGTGCTCCTGAAGGCCCAGCTGGTACTGGAAAGACGGAAACCACAAAAGATCTGGCGAAGGCCGTCGCAAAACAATGCGTTGTGTTTAACTGTTCTGATGGGCTGGACTACCTCGCTCTTGGAAAATTCTTCAAGGTTTGATTCAATACATGCATCATATCTATAGATTTTATACATACATATAATAATATCAGGAGGGATACAGCAGGGCGTTATTTTATTATATTTATGAGAAAAGTGTGATATCCTTTGTTGAGTTAATCAACTTAAAAGTATCATCAAGTTAGTAGTTAAGTAGTATCATACTCTAGAAAGAGCATGTTTAAGGATTTTTAAAACTATCGAAATCGAGGAATGCAACAGGTGGCAGAGTTTACCTACTAAACACAGACACCCTAAAATTAGCTGATATTGGACTATTTTTAGGCAGTACCAAATTTTAAAAAGGGAACACTTGTACAATATCTGTCCAACTGTTTGTCTCTCGTGAGACTTTTTCGAATGAACGCCTCAACGTATCGAGCTCAAATTAAGCACAATCAATGGTGAGTTTAGGGCTGTAGGGTTTTGTACCAAGTACTAATCAAACAGATTATTATTTTTAAATACATGGTATAAAACATAGCAAATTAGGAAAAAAATCAAATGTTTATTACGTAGGAGCTTACCTACCTCCCCAAATATGGATACCGTAAAATTGGCTGATTTTAAACCTTATTTAGGTTGTACCAAATCTGAAAACAGAACCCTTATACAACGTCTCACGTCCGACTGTCTATCTGTTTGTCAAGACTCTTTTACTTACGAACGGCTTAACTTAAAGCGCTCAAAAAAACCGCACAAAAAATAGGATACACTTATTATACCGTTCCACGTAAACGAAGTCGCGGGCAAAAGCTAGTTTAAAATTCATAAATAAATCAAATTTCTTAAGATATTTCTCTAAAGATTTTCCCTGCTAATGTACTTAGGCAGTGAGGGTTGACGCGGCTGCCGTCATTCAATTTAAAACTTAAATAATTTAATAACATCAATTTAAGTAGTTGTCGCTGTGACAATGTTTTACAGGTGCAAATCTAATTGGTTAATTGTACGTTTTCTCCCAGGGTTTAGCATCGTGCGGTGCCTGGTCATGCTTCGACGAGTTCAACCGCATTGACCTGGAGGTGCTCTCCGTGGTGGCGCAGCAGATCCTGTCCATCCAGCGAGGCATCGCCTCGGGCTCCCCGACGCTGCTTTTTGAAGGCACTCTATTGCAACTTGATATAACTTGCGCAGTTTTCATAACTATGAATCCTGGTTATGCTGGGCGTTCTGAGCTGCCTGATAACTTAAAGGTATTTAAAGTTATACATCTACGAGTAAGTACATTACGGTTACATATTTAATTATCATGATTTTACTAGCAATACTTGGCCGGTACCTATATATAGGTAGGTAATATTAATGGGTTTAACGTTTCAGGCATTATTCCGCTCCGTGGCTATGATGGTGCCAGATTACGTTCTCATTTCTGAGATTGAGTTGTATGCCTTCGGATATTTGAACGCTAAACCACTCGCAGTCAAAATCGTGGCCACTTACCGCCTGTGCTCGGAACAGCTGTCATCGCAAAGTCATTATGATTACGGTAAGCATGTGCAGTACATGAAAACAGTCTGTAAGGCTGCATTTGAACCAGAGCTATGCGAGGAAAAAATCTAGCCATCAGTGTACACTGCGTCGTATGTTTGTCTAGAACCAACAATTCTTATTGGTAGATATTTTCCATACGCAGCGTTTAGTTGCGCTTAAGGATGTATACCCAATATATCGATTTGTATATTTTTCGCTGAAATTGAATAGTATGGTAGTATTGATCGTTTCGCATAAGTGTAATAAAAAATAAAACCACTTTACCGTTCTTTTAAAGGAGATAAATGACATTTAAGATTACATGTGTTATGTGCTGTGTCTATGTTATTTGTACCGGAAGTTGATTAAATTACAAGAAAAATCAAAAAATTATTATGTCTCATAGTACTTTTATAATCAGAAAATGTATTTTATATAACTTTGCACTCTCCTCCATTTTTCGATGACAAAAAAAAATGTCGTTACCGTTGTTCCCACGGAAATATTCTTGATTGAATTTCCATGTGTCCGGACCGTTTCAAAAACTGCATATTGATTGGTTATGACTCGAGTAGTCAAATCAGGTTCTGATTTTATTTCACATAATAATAATTATTAATAATTACACAATTTGTACATTTTAAATCATTATTCGTACAAAATTACTCATCGCCGTTATTTGGTGCAAATGAAACAGAACTTGAAAAATAAAATACATGTACTGCGGATTTGACGTGGCATACATCCTTAACAGCGCTAGCGGAAACGCAATCTAAGGCTAAAAATGTAACTGCAATACAGGTATTCCACACAATTTATTCATTTTAAAATACATAGAATCTCAAATCAAAAAGCCTTTCTTATTCGCCTTTTTTGCATTGAAATAATAGTACGGAACGGCTCAAAGCAATTCTCGCGATGCTTTCTTTTGAGGTGTCATATCGCGAATATGACACCATCGCACGTTCAGTCGCACGGCAACCACGGTCATGGACACCCGTTTAAGTGACACTATCTAGTTAGTACAATTCCACAACCTGAGAGACCGCAGCACCGAAGCCACCGCCGACAATGTTATGAAAGCGTGTGAATCAAGCAATATTAGACTTTAGTATGTATGTCGTAAGTACTAAGACATCAGCAATAGGGTGCGTGGTTAAACCATGGCGCTGACGTTTGACAACCTTCTATGAGACTTGTTACACGAAATTGTACTGATAGGCAGGCATATCCTTCTTTTGAGATCTTTGCTTTTTTGCTAAAGGTATGCGTGCGGTGAAGTCTGTTCTTCGTGCCGCAGGCGCCTTGAAACTGCGATATCCAGACGAGGATGAAGATGTTATCTTGCTACGATCTATCAAGGATGTCAATCTGCCTAAGTTTCTTGAGCACGATGTGCCCTTGTTTATGGTAAGTGATTTATAATTGGATCGCGTTATGCAGAAAACAGCTAACTGACATATTCGCAAAAAAAAAAATACGAACTTCTTCAACTTCTTACATCATTTTCAAGTTTTGTGGAAGACAGCCATGTTTATTATCTTTAAGGGATATGGAGAAACAAAACTGACAAAACAGTCATATATAAAAATAATTTGGTAAATAGACAATCATTTTATGGTTGAAAAACCCATCTTGGCACATGACATAAAAATAGAATCTGTAAAATTTTAAGTCCTTCCTCTGCTGCACTGGGAGTGAAGAAATAGCATGGAATGCGTGCAGATGCTTATCATCCTGGCATGTCGTAAAAGTCGACTAAGGGACGGGTCCTCTCCAACATGGTGGACTATCTGTATGGGCGATGGGCTGATCCCCTGTCACCATACGGTTCATCATACCATCTTAGGACTAATTAATCGAACGTGGCCACAAGTAGTCTTGTGGCTCTGCCCACCCCATTAGGGATTTCGAGCGTGATGCTATGTATGTATGTATGTAAAATTTCAAGTTTATTTTAAGCGTTCTCTAGGTTTATTTATTTATTTTAAGCTGTTATTTAGTTTTAGTTTATTTTATTTAGTTAGATTAATTTATATGAAATTAGTTGATATAATAAACGTTTGGAAGTCCATTAACTTCTTTATCTGTAAAAAGCGACCAACCGAATGAATGAGTCTTGCTAATGATTTCTTGCATAAATAATCCATTTGCCTTCGCCAAACAGTTTAATAAGATGGCCTTTGTATGTGTATTTATGGTACCAAAGTAACACTTAATTTTAAAGAAGACGGCCATCCATAATACGTTCATAACTACCTATATAAAACGCCAAAAATTTCCTATATATCCGACCCATGAAAAAAAAAATCAGATTACCAGTATATAAATCCTAACTCTTTTTCCAAACCATCATAAAATTACCGAAGAGTATGGATCAATTTTCAGACACACAACTCCGTTTCAACTTCATATCAGTTGACTGTTTTCTGTATAACGCGGTCCAAGTTCGAGTTTCAAATGAATTTGTATCCTTATCGTCTGATCCATTTGACCAGGGTATTATTGGTGACTTGTTCCCTGGCCTGCCACTGCCTGAAGCCGGCTTGCCCCACTTGGTTAATTGTTTGATAGAAGTATGCGTTCCTCTTAATCTACAGTCAAACGCATTTTTCATAGAAAAGGTATGGTATAATAAAGTTAATTTTCTACTGAATTTGACTTGGATAATTATTAAGCTTTGTCTATTTTCTTATTTTTCAATTTGTAGGTTCTCCAACTCTACGAAATGATCCTTGTAAGACACGGACTTATGCTGGTCGGATTCCCTTTCTCAGGAAAGACCAAAAGCTACCATGCCTTAGGACACGCTTTAGGTTGTGTCCATGATAAAGTACGTGAACACTTTTAATTGCTATTAATTATATTCTTAAATATTATATTAATTTAGAATAGTTGCCATATTAATTTCTATTCAGAAAATTACTTAAAGAAAACTTAAAATCATACAGTAAAGCACTTGCAAAAAAACATTTAGATCTTAGCCTATTATCAAATGATAAAATAATGCAACTAGTTACCGAATTCACCTTACGTACATCAAAAAAAACTGTACATCCCAGTGGCAAAGCGTTAAATATTTTCTAAAGGAAGCCGGAAGAATTAGAACCGGACGTGCGAGTCTGACATTTAGTTAGAGTAACATGGACTTCGCTAACAGCTAGCCGTAGCTTTCTAGCTTGGTAAAGCCGTCGGGAATCGGCTTGTAGGCCGGCTGCGCCGCTGGTACGTCCCAAAATCAAAACTGTGTACCGACAAATCCCTCTCCAGTGTTTGACAATATTTAAAACAGAATCCCGAATGACATTAAACTAGAAGTTAACGACAATATCTTAAAAAATCGGCTAAATAAAACATTTAATCAACATATGCTTATTAACTAGATTGAATATGTATTTTGACGTCACCTGAAATCCAATAATGGCGGACGGATGCTTAGAGACATTTTGTTTGTTGATATTTTTTTAAAGATCATTCCAATAATATAATACGTTGGTATTTATGAGTACTTCCTATAAAGGCAATACCTACATTTGGAATATTTTCTCACTACCCGAACTGTCCGAATAGCTATTAGAGGATTTTACGGAGACTCATCGACTGCAATTTCCATATCGACCCCATAGGGATAGCAGAATCAATTTATTGTTTATCTTTTTTTGGAGGTTACATAGTCGAGGTTTTTGTTTTTTAAAATAAGAAATGTTTTTTTTCTCTAGTTTGAGTTTTGTTATTATTTATTGTTTTCTCACAGTCGAAGTGAAAAGTAAAAATATTACTTAAATATTTCGTGTGAAATAGCTCTTTTTGAACAATATACTATTAAATAAGTAGGTTTTCCCTTGGACATTTTCGTTTGCTAGTTAGCACGTGGTGTCCCGGACTTATTAAAATTATTAATTATTTAGTGTGAGATTTTTTTAGGAATTAATGGACGAGAACCATGTGGAGTGGATAGTTATAAATCCAAAATCGATTACAATGGGGCAACTGTATGGTCAGTTCGATCCAGTGTCCCACGAGTGGTCCGATGGAATCCTCGCGGTTAGCTACAGAGCGTTTGCAGTTTCACAGAACGACAACAGGTAGTGAATTGCGGTGTATAGAATATTAACCTTTTGGCCGCCAAGCATGTCTGAGAAGTAACACGAATTTCAACTTTAAGTCAAGGTAATGAAGGACTTTTTTACCCTGTATTCACTGACGGCTGCAGCCGATTGTGGCGGTCAAAAGGTTAAAAGGACTGTGAAGCAACGGCAAAAATAACCCTTTCCATACAAAAGGCGATAACGATATCGTGAACTATACGTTTTTTGAATATCGATTAAAGATCAATAAAGTCGCCGTTTTGTATGAGAACACTAAAACAACAACAAAACTGAATTTATTAGTGAAAAAACCAAAACTCGTCAACATCGGTTAACATTTAAGGGATGGATATCGTTATCGCCTTTTGTATGAAAAGCCGTAGGTTCACACTCCTAATTAATTACTTGTTTTGAGTGTAGCTAAATAACGTTATTTCAAAAATACTTTCCGATGCGATAATTTTTTGACTTTCGTACGTAGATGGGGACGTTCTCAACGTTAATCAACGTTGATTTTAAATCCTTAGTTTGATTTTAGATATTAAGGGATAAAAGGTTTTGATTTCGTAATTATTGCTACTGCTTCAATTTTGGGTTATGATAATAAAAAAAAAACTATATCAACAATATTCATTCGATATAAATCGAGAATGTAAATAATTCCCTAGAAGAAAGAATACGAACTAAATTCTATATGACAGAAAGTGGCTTGTGTTTGACGGGCCGGTGGACGCCATCTGGATCGAGAACCTGAACACGGTGCTGGACGACAACAAGAAGCTGTGCCTCATGAGCGGCGAGATCATCCAGCTCGCGCCCACCACCAACCTCATCTTCGAGCCCATGGACCTCGAGGCTGCCTCACCAGCTACGGTATAGTTACATTTTGATTCAATCATCAATACATATAAAAGAGTACCGTGACCCACTTATAGACAACTCACAGCCTAAACGGGTGTCCTAGAGGTTTGAAATTTGGAGGAGATATTCCACGAGTACCCTAGAGGTGCACTGAGGACGGATTTTATGAAAGTCCATTCCTGAATGGATGAAAAGAGGTGATATCAAGATTGTATGGAAAATACCGAGGGCGAAGCTGTGTCGCGTCCACTAGTAGTTTAAATAAATAATAAATAAATCAGTAATATATTTTTAAATAAATAAAATATATTTTTCATTGACTAACTAAAGGTCAGAGGACCAAGGGTAAACAGGTATACGTCACACCTAATCACCGCCACGTTTATGAATATTTCGACGGGTCTCTGACTCAACCTCGTATATGAAAATTTATGAAATTGGAATATCTACTTTAGGACTTGTACCTAAAGTGGATATTCGGATTTCATAAAATTTCGTATACGAGGTTGAGTCAGAGACCCATCGATTTGCAACACCAGATGCGCTGCCGGTTTAGTTTTTTTTTTAATTTATTTTATTAAAAGTACGTATGTTCTGTGTTAGCCCACTCTCCATTACGGGACAAAATAGGTGAAGCTTGGCTTACGAGTTCCTGACTGCGAATTTAACTCTCAAAATTAATTTCTTTAATATCATGTAATTCAACCGGCCAGATGTGAAATTGGGAATGGAAGTTTGTATGGAAGTCCGTATTTAAACAAGCGTTTTTTTATATTCACTTGTTAGTTCGTTCGTTTATTTGTTCGTAACTGTTTTATGTATCAGACCGACTTTTAGGTATCCGATTGGCTTGCTTGCTATGCATGCATTGGTGTATTATTCTTACTTTTTTACTTATCTTTTAAATGCGGAAGTGTTCTTTCCCCTGGTAAAATTGACAGTTCCCGAGGGAGAAGTGATAAATGAATTACACGCGGGCAAAGTCGCAGGCAAAGCTAGCGTATAGTATAGTATAAAGTTTGTGTGGGAGCCACGTTATTTTTAAAGTAAGTAACAGGTCAAAACCAAAGAAGTTTAACAATTTTAACGTTTTACCATTTATCAAAACTAGGCAGAGCAAAAAAGTTCTAGATATCTTCTAAAATACCTTGAACAGCTTCTGGTCTATGAAACTGCTAATGAATGGTAACCTTCCTCCACCGCTAAAGCGCATACTTTTTGATACGTGTGTTCTTCCCATCTTACCAACAGCGCCTTAATTCGGTCACAAACTGAAACTCAAAAGGCCACACTCAAGCTTTGTCAGCATGTTTCAAATCAAAAACACCGAACTTTCCAGAACTCGTATCGCACGTAAATCTCAAGTGAAACTGGGCTAGATACGTCTGCAGCCAAGGTAATCAGCGATTGGGTCCTGCAAGATAATTACCGAATCAGAGACAGGCCAAGAAAGAGATGGCGGGATGTCTTGGACTTATTTCGATCGTTCTGGCAGTGGCGGAGCTACCAAAGGGCTAGACGGTGCCGTGCACCGGGGCCCTGACCAGCAAACCTCGTATTTACCTCATATATACCTTCGGAATGTAAATTAAATAGGTTGGTTCTTTTTTGCCGGAGCAAGTACTCACTAGAGACGAGTGGTGAAACGAAAGGGAGACCATTGATCAGCAGAGACAAACACGTTTTTGAAAATTCATTCCTTTAACTGCAACTCAATTACCTAAGAATAGTTTAATTTTCTCATTGATTTCCTGTTTTGCTACTCAGGTGTCACGTTGCGGTATGATCTACATGGAGCCCAAGGGCCTGGGCTGGCACTGCCTTTTGGAGTCGTGGCTGAACACTCTGCCGGCGTCACTTACCGGAAAACACGCCCTCATCCGAAATCTATTTTTACGCTTCATGTCTCCTTTACTATGGCTTGTGGAATATTCTGGAAAAACGAAGGTAAATTCAGCGACAAAATTATCTAAACATGGTTAGTACTGTGTCACTCAAAGTTGACAAATATATACCAATAGTGCATCACCACGTTTACTGGGAGCGGCATGGTACTAAAATATGCAGGTATTCTGGACTGCAAGTGGTATTTTAGTAGGTATCTTTGTGATTTATTTTTATTATTCTTCAATTTTTGTTGACAGCAAATGTATGTGACATCACGAAGCAATTTAATCAATTCGTGTATGATGGTATTTGACACTTTTATGGATGACTTTAAAGATGAGAAATTTCTGGAAGCTGTAACTGATCTTGATATCAGAGCACAGCTAGAGGTAAGTACGCCTAATACACACACAAACACCCACGCCCGCACGCACGCACGCACGCTTATCAGAGCAGACTTTAAAATTATCAATATCCATTTAGACATCCGTGGACTCATCATCATCATCATCATCACTCCCATAACAATGATGCTGTTCTAGTGCAAATATGAAAGTTATTTTAGAAAAATGCCTTGATTTTTCATGGATTCCATCATCCGACTCCTGCTTTGATCTTAACGATATAAACCTGGTTACCCGGTCTATCGATTAAAAAAAGATTCGTCCACATCGGTTCACAGATAACAGAGTTCTGATCAGGCCACCAATTCTCGGTGCATTCGAGATAATCTCACAATCGAGATTAAACGTCCGTGCATACAGTGGTTCGACAGAACTGTATGAATCTGATGTTTAATCTCGCAATCGACATTATCTCGAATGTACCGAGAATTGGGGGCCTGGGCTTGAATTATCAGTATTTTCATCAACCGTGCGGTTTCTTTGAACTTGTATATGGTACCAGTACCAATTTTGGTTCAGCCTCAAGGAGTGAAACGAAACAGACAGCTTACATTAGAAAAAGGCATTAAAAATCCTGGTTCAGCTACTCGCCGCCAGATAGCACTAGTAAAGAGTCTTAAAGATGTTGCCTTTCAACATTAGATGACGCTTTACATGATTTGGTTTGGAAGTGAAACGTTTGGATAACGTGACAAACTATAATTTTCTTATAAGAATAGAAATATTTTTAAATGAAACTTACTGCTTATTACATGTTATCTCACTTGATTTGAATATTTGTTTCTTTTGTTTTTATGAACTGGTCTAACGATCGCTTACGAACGTGCCACACGTCCATGACATGTCAATGTGATCATTTTCATCATATCGAGGTCACACAAACCACGCCCACATACCACATCTCCCTTCTTTCTTTTATCTATGGAAATACCAACACTCACTCCCTATTCACGAAATCTCAGGAAATATAAAATCTTCTACTTTGAAACTTGACAGTTAGGTTCATTTTACCTTTTAGGGTATAGTATAGACGTCCGACAATTTTTTTTTTACAAAACCTATCCCTAAGAGTGTGAAAGTATTGTTCAAAGTTTGTATAGAAGTTCCTGCGGGCGAAGCGAAGGTGCTGGTTATTAATATAATATAAGTAAAGATCAAATGAACCTACTTATTTTATTTACAGGGTGTTTTCTTCTTTTCTGCCATTTGGTCTATCGGAGCAACATTAGAAACTGATAGTAGGCCAAAGTTTGATATGATGTTTAGGGGATTACTCGAAAAAGAATTTCCAGCAAAGGTGAAGAAAACAATATACCCATTTTAGTAATATCTATTTTACATATAGGTATTATGACTTTATGATTCCAATTTTCAGGTCAAGGCAAGCTTAAACTATCCCAGAACAATAGCGAAACCTGAGAAGCCATATATTTTTACAATTCCAAAAGAAGGGCTTGTTTATGACTATCGATACATCAAGGAGGTAAAAATTGGTTCATATGCTAAATACGTAAATATACTAAACTGTTCTAATAGCTTCTACTCTGCTGCACTGGGAGTGAAGAAATAGCATAGAATGCGTGCAGATGCTTATCATCCTGGCATGTCGTAAAAGTCGACTAAGGGACGGGTCCTCTCCAACATGGTGGACTATCTGTATGGGCGATGGGCTGATCACCTGTCACTATACGGTTCATCATACCATCTTAGGACTAATTCATCGAACGTGGCCACAAGTAGGTTTGTGGCTCTGCCCACCCCATTAGGGATTTCGGGCGTGATGCTATGTATGTATGTATGTATGTTCTAATAGTATCCGCGTAGACCACAAGCATTGAACATAAAAATCTCATAGAACCAGCATATTAACAAGTAAATTACTACGGGAGCCACCAGCGTGACCAAATAAACTGTCCCTTGCTCTTTTTGTCATTTTATTAAATTTGACACAAACATTAGTAAAATATGGATGATTCATCATTATTTTTTTTTCATCTTGTATTGGAAAGTGCTGAGTAATAGAAACCAATCTGTGTACGCGAAACATTATTATGTTGTTTATTTTATGAGTTATGAAGCTTTGAAAAGTCATTGTTTATAGCAGTCGCAAAAACACTCCATATAAAATGGACAACAGCTATGACGTCACAGCTGTCGTTAGACTGTACAGAATGTATGGCGTTTAAACGTAATTTGCAATTATCTCCGAAAATATTGTTTTTGGACCAACATTGTAGAAATAAAACATGACATAGATTTGATGAGGATGTCCAAAAAACAAAAATGAGAACTAAAAAACAATATATATTTTTTACTAATTTTGTCCCTTAATCAAATAAAAATGAATAGTCAAAATGATCTGCTTTTATTTACATTTACATTCATAATATTATATCATTTAAACCTCATTTTGATTTTTCCCATTCAATCAGCAAAAATACGCTAAAAGATAAAACAACCACCTAATTCTTTTTTCAAACAACCGCACTTTAGATACGTTCTTATTTTTCATAATTCTTTCATGAATAGATAATGTAAATCAGGATTCAGGACTAAAGATTATTTGTAGGGCAAGGGTAAATGGAAGCCGTGGCAAGACGACGTGGTCTCCGCGCCACCAATCGGTAGAGATACGCCACCAAACCAGATATTGGTGACAACTCTGGACAGCGTCAGATACTTGGCGTTGTTCAGGCTTCTAGTGACGCATCAAAAAGCCGTCATGATGGTTGGCCCTACTGGCACCGGAAAATCGTCCTACATTATCGTGAGCGTGTTTACAAGTATCGTTTTGAATTGTATTAAGATATTTATCTACACCCATATCATAAAACCTCCATAATTTAATCAAAAACCGTAGGAAATGACCACCATTATGACAACCTGTACTGTAATGTTATTACAGTATCGATTTTAGTATCGTAATGGTCATAACTATACAGATATGAGCTACAGGCCGGCGCGCCGCCGTTGCCGCAGCCGGAGGGGCCCCATCGTCGGCGTGTCGCCGTTTATAATATGTGTGTAGATAAAGTTATGTATGCAACTCTGCATAATTTCGCCTTAAAACACACGTGCAATCATATTATTAAACTCGCTTAAAAGCTCGTTTCATAAAACCGCACTAGTGTTTTAAGGCCTATCATTATGTAACCGTTGCATAAACTACTATTGTATGACCAGATTTAAAATATTTTTCATTGTGTTTTTTAGGATTTCTTAGTGAAGAGGGTAGATACAAAGGTATACAAAGCCCTGATTATGGGATTCTCTGCACAAACCAATTGTAACCAGACTCAAGACATCATAATGGGCAAAATGGACAAGAGGAAAAAAGGTATTTTTAGGGGTTCCTGGGATTGTCTTTTGAGCTCTTAATTCCAGGCAGTTCTCGCTGTAAACTGAGCTGTCTGGTAAATTCACCGACCTCTTTAGCGCGATCATAATACGAACTTCAAGGCAGCTCAGTTTATGGCGGGAACTGCCTGGAATGAAGAGCTCATTTACGACCCTTGTACCTAAAAGTTTAACAGGGAACCGTTACGGTGAGAATTCATTGTATGTCTGTTTGCCTGTGTATGTCACAGCCGTTTATCTCAGCAACTAGTAAGGTTTTAGACTTGAAATTAGGGATAGTAATAGAACTCGCGTGCCAGTATATATTTAAAATGTTACTGAAACTAGGGTGCAAGGAATGATCAACCAACCAGGAGTTCCAGTTGTTAGTCCAGGAGTCCAAGTTCTGCCAAGCAAGGAGTACGTTACTAAGTAGGTTGAATAGCGTTAGGACAATCGATATTTTAGAATATTTTTAATGATTTATGTTTGTTACTTACATTATTACGTTTATTGTTATGTAGAACAAAAATTTACATGTATATAATTCTGGTTTGTGTTCCTCCTAACCCTGTTACTCTGTGTAACTAACTCTTTTTGATTCGAGCAACTTAAAGCTCTAAGCATGCGAAATATTACTTTGGACCAAAAAAAAAATAAGTGACTTTGTATTGTCTAGGGCTCTGGTACGATCGTAAACTCAACATTGCTATGAACCTTATCGACGTTCAGGTCAGTTCGTAAATATTAATTCTACATGCACTGTATTTTCATAGGCTACCATTTGATTCAGTTCTGATACGATTTGTTCTTTACCTGACAGTAAACCGTTTGCGTAACTTGCATTTGTATTACTGAAACTTGATGAAGTAACATTCTTCCGTAAACGTTGTATCAGTAAAAAAAATTGCGGCATAAAATAAAATGTGCTTAGGATTGGTTTGCCAAATAAAATGGCTGCGATAAATTGGTTGGGAAACAAAATTAGAGCTGCCTATACGGCAGTAAACCGTAACAGACCGACAGACAATGAAGTCTCACCGTAAAGGATTCTTTTTTGTGAGGCGGACTCGGGAATGAAAGAAAACACATTTTTTGGTAAATAAGTATTATACTTAACACAAATATATTTATTGCGTGGTGCTACGGGCCTTCGGTGGGCTAGTCTGGCTCGCACTTAGCCAGTATTTTGGATAGTTTTTAACTTAAAAACAAAACAATACATTGAGACTATTTACTTTTAAAATTCTTAAATTATTAGGTTATTTTGGGCCCCCCGTGGGATGCTATGCTGTAGTGTTTGTGGATGACGTGAGCATGCCACAGTCAGAAACTTACGGCGCGCAGCCTCCCATAGAGGTGCTGCGGCAGGGCATAGATCTAGGGCTCTGGTACGATCGTAAACTCAACATTGCTATGAACCTTATCGACGTTCAGGTCAGTTTGTAAATATTAATTCTACATGCACTGTATTTTCATAGGCTACCATTTGATTCAGTCCTGATACGATTTGTTCTTTACCTGACAGTTTATGTGTGCTATGGGTAAGCCTACGCCAGGGGCTAAACTGATAACTCCGAGGTTTTCACGTCATTTTTCATTTTTCTGCATTGACGAATTTGACGAAACTACGTTACGGGTTATTTTCAACAGAATAATGCTGTGGCATCTCGATACGAGGTATTTTTTGTTGTAATATATTTGTTACAATACCGCTATTGGTTCTTACGATCTATCGTGACAATATCATTTAAATGTTTTCAGAGGATTTTCAAAGGATTTTGATCCTTGTATCGAGGAGATTGTTAATGGAACATTGGAGGTTTATAAGGAATGTCGCTTGAACTTGCTGCCAACGCCTTCTAAATCTCATTATACCTTCAACCTGCGAGATTTTTCCAGGGTTATTCTGGTAAGAATTTTGTGCTTAGTATAAGAAAAATATGTAAGATCTTTGATTTACTTAATTTACCAATACAGGGCGTACTTCTATCCGTTCCCGAAGTGACTCCATCCCTTCAGTCCATAAAGCGTCTTTGGGTGCACGAGTGTCTGCGGGTCTTCGCCGACCGTCTGGTCGAAGAATCAGATCGGCTCTGGCTGGTCAATTGTCTACGAGAAGCTACTGCTAAGCACCTCAATGATGATTTTGATACGATGCTTTCAAGGCTCCGGAATAATCCAAAAGAGAAGGTAACGGTTTGTGCACTATTTATCATGATAATTATCTTGATAAATAAAAAAATGATAATTATCACTTCGAACCCTGGCTGTGCATGAATGAGTAAGTCAATAAAAATCAAAATTGTACGATCAATTAAAAACATTCGACAGCAATTATGGTATTTGTTACGTTACTATAAAATTGCGAATAGCGATATTGAAAAATACGCCAATGCGGCAAAATAAGGATGAAAAAACGACGATCATGCATGTATGTATACAATTTCAAAGTGATGGTTGTAATGAAAATAAACCTCTAATATTATGTATGAACCTTCAATTTTTCTGAAACGAATAATATCTATACTTTCTTTTTCGTAACATTCCGTATTAGTTGTTGTTGTCCGTGTAAGTCTGTTTGTACCTATTCTTTTACATTTTATCCACATACATAAGTAAGTTAACTATTCCAGACTGATATTTTCAGATAACAGATCAGCACCTTCGAAACCTGATTTATTGTGATTTTGCAAACCCCAAAGTAGACACCCGGTTTTACATGGAGACAACCAATATGGAACATATGACTTCGACTGTCGACGCCTTTCTTGTTGAGTTCAACAACATGTCCAAAAAACCCATGAATCTTGTGCTATTCAGGTGAGAAATTTTACTTCCAGATCTTAACAGTTTATGAATTGAATTATATTCATTTGACAAAGGGAATCTCTATTTCTGGAAGTGGTGGCTCCAGGGTCCATGGAAGACGTAAGAAAGTCCACCCCCTTTTAAAATTGAAATAAAGCAGAAAATGTCTAGCAACAAGCAAGCTGGCAAGCCGCCTAGCCTTCGTTTTGTTTACTTACATAATCTTACCTACATAAAAAACGCCCCTTCACAGAAGATAAATTACTAAATTGAATACTTGCACGTAGATACATGTCTAGCGCATGATATGATGTTATATCCACAATAGCTGCATTTTCGAACTTCTTATTCTAAATTGAATTGATGCAAGCGATATAACAATAGCCCGTCTAATTATACTTAGAGGGATATTTTATTTTTCATTCAAATAATTTCGAGTAAAAACGTAATAAACAGATTCGCGATCGAGCACGTCTCCCGAATTTGTCGCGTGCTGACCCAGCCGCGGTCACACGGGCTGCTGGTGGGGCTGGGTGGCTCTGGCAGGCAGTCTCTCACCCGCCTCGCTGCTCATATAAATGAGTTTGATTTATTCCAGGTTAGTTCTATAGTTCATTTCACGAGTAATAGTTACTTAGGCCCATAGTACTAGAATGCATACTTCGGTACAAATATCAGTATTGAGTGCAGATTTTATGCGAGGATTTCTTATTAATCCACTTCGGTAGGTTTAATATCAAATAAACTTTCTTCTAGGTCGAAATGAGCCGAACTTATGGAAAAACTGAATGGAGAGAGGATTTAAAAACTTTACTGAAGAAATCTAGTATTCCGGATTTATTCATGGTGTTTCTATTTGTTGAGTCTCAAGTTAGTATTCCGATAAACATATGAGTGTCTAAAGATTTTCTTCTTCAATCTTCTTATTTAACAACGTTTGATAGATTAAAGAAGAGGGCTTCCTGGAAGACGTCAACAACTTGCTGAATTCTGGAGAAGTGCCTAATCTTTTTGGTGCCGATGAGAAGGCAGAAATATGTGAGAAGATGAGAGTGGCAAGTAGTCCTCAAGCGCAGTTTTAAGTCGGGACCCTTTAAAACTGCTTGTAGTAGTATATATAAATGGCTTTTCGACAGATCGATCGGCAAAGAGACAAATCCCTGCAAACGGACGGCAGCCCGACGGCGCTGAACGCGTACTTCGTGTCGATCGTGCGCGACCAGCTGCACATTGTGCTGGCCATGTCGCCCGCCGGCACCTCGCTGCGTACGCGCATCCGCAAGTTCCCCGCCCTCGTCAACTGCTGCACCATCGATTGGTTCCAGGTCACTTTGAATTGGATATTCAGACAAAGAAAGTTCAATTTGAATTTCTCTAAACCTCAGTAACCAACTAGTTCTAATAGCCCGGGAGTTTTACTAACTGATTTCAAATAAGGAAGCCGTTATTTATTCGACCTGTATATAATTATTTTTACATATGAGGGAACTACTGGACAGCTACAGGCAAATAATGGATATTTATGTTACCGTGACTACTTCTGTTATCGTTATAGACAGGGTTTAGCAGAAATTGTACTGCCTATAGGAATGGCCGCCGGACGCGCTGCTGGCGGTAGCGACACGCTTCCTCAAGGACATCGAATTATCAGACCTGGAGCGTGACACCGCCATCAAGCTGTGCCAGGTGTTCCATATCGACACACAGGAGCTCACACGCCAATTCCTACTGCGGCTCAAGAGATACAATTACGTCACGCCAACTGCCTACCTAGAGCTCATTAACATGTTTAAAGCGTTGTTGAATAAGAAGCGGACGTTAGTAGTGTATTACAGTGTAATCTCACTAATCCGGCACTATTAAAAACCGGAGGGTGCCGGATTATTGGAATGTTCGGATTACTGGGTTATACTGAAAAAGTCATAGGTATTAAATAAAATAAAGCATTTCATAAAGAGAATAAATGTATGTAATGTATTATGGAACAATTGAATTAACATGTAGGTACATATGTAATTAACTAGTTTTGAAATAATCCTTAATTGAGGTCTGCTTTTGTGCAACTTGTACCCCACCCACCTGGACCCAGTTCTTCTACTTTGTTTTTAAAAAGCTCGATAAATGGCTTCACTGCAGATTCGTTGCTTGATAATTTCTCACCCGATATGGTTAATAGACGGATACCAAATCGTTTTTTAAATTTATCTAGCCATCCATCGCTGGCACGAAAATCATCTTTGTTGGTAATTTTTTTATAAAATTCAATTGCTTTGGCTTTCAAAATTTCTCCAGATATAGGAGTGTGTTTAGAACGCCGCTGTATGAACCACAAGTAAAGAGCGTTTTCCATCTTTGGACAATCGCCAACTTTTAGTGTTTTACGCTTTCCTGGCCCTGACTCCATTGTCTTGACGTGGTCTATTATCTGCTGCCTTTTCTTCTTAAGATCGTGTATAGTAGCACGCCCAACACCATATTCTTTTGCCAATTTACACATGTTTTGTCCGCTATCTAACTTTTTTAAAATTTCCATTTTATTATTCAAATCTAGTGTTTTGTGTTTGCGTTTATTTGACATTTTTAACTGTAAACTAGTCTCACTTGAAAGAAACAATACGTTAGCACGTGATAAGTTTTGAGGTTAGACTGCTAGTCGATGACGCAGCGACCAAAGCGCACACGTATAGAGGGGTAAGGGAGGCGTGGGCGGAGGGTGCCGGATTATTGGACGTGCCGATCTATCGAAGTGCCGGATTAGTGAGATTATACTGTATATACATATTGTAATTATAGTACATACTTATCTACTCTTTTGTCTCCAGTTTATTAAATACATGGTCGGTTACTTTGACCGCAACCGCACTCAACCCCTGAAGAAAGACTACATACGAGTCCAAAACTTGTCGGACCATTTCTGACAATAAATCGTGACCAAACCTTGCTAATTTCTAGTCTTAATACATGGTTCGATTATTTTAACAGAGAGTTACTCTCGGGCGAGAAGCGTTACTTAACGGGTTTGGACCAGCTTGCTATCGCTGCTAAGCAAGTCACATCCCTTCAAGTGGCTTTGGAAGTTTTGCAGCCGAAATTGGCTGCCGGCGCCGCAGCCGTGGCGGAGACAACCGCCAAAGTAGAAAAAGAGAAAGAAGGAGTAGCTCTTGTAGAAGCCGAAGTGTTGAGAGACCAGGCGGCTGCCGAGGAACAGGTTTGTACACTCCATCTAAGAAACAATAATCACCAGGAGACTGAACAAATTTCAAGTACTCGAAACTCGAAGCTTATATCAGAGTATTATTTTGAGGTTGGTTAATATCTTTAGCATAATTATGATGTGTCTAGGCGGCAGAAGCACAAGGAATCAAAGAAGAGTGCGACGCGGATCTAGCTGAAGCCATGCCGATTCTCAACGTTGCTCTTGCGGCACTAGATACTCTCACACCCCAAGACATCACCTTCATCAAGACCATGAAGAGTCCTCCTAGAGGCATCAGGCTCGTCATGGAGGCTATCTGTATTTTGAAGGTAAATTTAAGCCAGCAAAAGGTTTACAGTAATTACAGTAATAATTACAATTCACTAATCTTAGACTCCGTATCATCTTTTTTTATATTGCTAGTAATTTTCGATACATATGTTAATTGTTATGTTCTCTTCCATTGATGTAACCTGTAAAAATCAGATGTATCCGTAAGAACCCGCTTTGAATCAGAACAGTTTTTTTTTCAGTTATATACGGTCTTATGTTTTTTGTTTTATGAATATGCCTCAAGGACGACCCGGTGAGTCAACATTTTATGGAAAAACAATTTAGTATTAATATACCTAATCAGCATGTTTATTTGCCGCTTTAGATTGAACTTATTTGCCAACTTGTAATAAAACCAGATCACGAGTTACTGCTTTTTAGCACCTCTTCTAGGCTCCTATTTACAAACTGGAGTGAATACTTGAAAAAAAAGTTATATTCCAGAAACAACTAACTATTAAGGTTTAGAACGTAGAGAACAGCGAGCAAAGGAACCAACCGAGAACGGATTCTGTTCTCTTCTTCCTAAAACTTGAGAGGCAAGGCAGATCGTTGTAAGGTACAGGCATTGCCTAGTGTAGTACACTGTCCGTCATCGGGTTTACATATGTGTACCAAATTTCAGCCTATTCCGATCATGGACATCACACCGGCCCTTTGTCACCCGGGCATTTTGCCTGAATCGTTTGACACCCCATTTGTTAAAATCGGTATAGTAGTTTTTTTAGATGGTAACTAATCGTGTAATTACATAAATAATTAATCACATACTTACATACATTATGAGATCGCAAAAAATATAATCCTTGCTTTTGTTTCGCTGCAGTTGAATAAGAAATGCTGCTAATCACTACAGATTAGACGAAAATGATAAAACTTTTTTGGTAACCACATAATGGAACATTTTTTGTGAATAGTATCTGATACTGACTGAGGGAATTTTTTAAGGAAATTGAAATACTAACCCTGCCTTCGCTATACGTATTTGAAATAATAATGTATGTCAGAAAAAATATATACAATTTTCCTACAAATGTAAATAAGCCAAAGGCTACTAGAAATACCGGAAAGCTTAAAGTACCAACTTATAGACTGGCTAAAACTAAAAAATCATTTCTAGGAAATTGTACACGTTTTTACAATAAAATACCTAAAAACATAATAGAACAAACAGACACATTGTTCAAATCTACTGTAAAGCGAATTATTATTTCTAGGGCATATTACTCAGTAAAAGACTACGTCATGGACAGGAACGTTTGGCTTAAATCGTGACCTGCACCGGCGATCCCTGGGTCTCGATGAGCGTACCTGCTGTGGTATATACTTAGATTTGTATAAAACTGTAGACATCATTGTTGACTTATATGTGTACTGATTTGAAAAAAATGATACCTCACCGAGTTTCTTGCTGGCTCTTCTCAGTAGAGGATTTTTTCCGAACCGGTGGTAGATTCATTCCTTGACCTTCATAAGAGCTTGTAAAAGCCTAAATTGAATGAAGATGGTTTGACTTTGACTTTGATACGGTTGTACGAAGCAGACTAGACCCGGAGCCGTATTGGCTCGTTCTGTATCTGTAGATACAGTGTTTTGTCATAAAACGGTAGAATACAATTAATACGAGGTTTAAGTACAATGTACATATTTATTAAAAATAACATGTAGTCTAAATATTAGGAGATGAAACCAGACAAGATCCCGAACCCATCAGGTGTGGGGACGATGGAGGACTACTGGGGTCCATCGAAAAAGCTGCTGAACGACATCAAGTTCCTGGAGGGGCTGCAGAACTACGACAAGGACAACATCCCGCCTGCCGTCATGGCTAAGCTCATGAAGACCGTCATGCAGGACGAGGGTTTCGTGCCAGAGAAGATCCGCGCCGTTTCCACCGCTGCTGAGGGTACTTACCTGCACATATAATATATTTAGCGTAATAATAATTATGATCGTGCGGTTCCTGTGTGGCAGGAATGTGCAAGTGGGTGATCGGTCACAGGAGATGGGAGAGGCCGCTACCGACTTGTCGAAATCGGCGTCTCGTCCTTTCTCTCTGCGATGTGTCTCCCGGCCGGTCTGTCACTTCTCTTCCTTCGAGCATGCCTATGACCGATTTTGATTTGACCTGTATCGGTGGGCTAATTCTATCTCTCTTTAAGCAATTTTTCGATCACTTGCCCTGTCGAATGCTCCCTCTAATTCATCTCTAGCTCGTATTGCATCACAGCGGGAAGAGTTATTGGTTCTCCATATAAGATAATGTGTGGCAGGCATGTGCAAGTGGGTGATCGCAATGACGAAGTACGACAAGGTGGCAAAGGTGGTGGCACCGAAGAAGCAGCGGCTGGCCGCCGCGCAGGCCGTATACGACAAGGCCATGGCTGCGCTCGCCGTCAAACAGGCGCAGCTTAGAGAGGTATCGACACTACCTACCACATGATACTTTTCACTTTTCGATTATTAGATACTTATGCTTTAATTATTTACATACAATGTTTGTATTTATTTATACAATATACTGCATTGTTGTGACAGCATCGGTGGCTAGTGGCCTAGTTTCGAATCTAAACGGTTTCCCTGTACCACTTTGTTACAAACCTGTATTTCTTACTTACATATGTACGTAAATTAATTACCTGCAAATTGCAGTAACTGATACTCTTACGGTGAGAAAAATATCATGAGGAATTTAGGTAAATAAATGTATAACCGTGATCCAATTGGTCTGGTTCCCCTGTTTCAAGCAGTTGCAATTGTATATCTAATTTAAATAAGTTTAACTGAAACCTTTCTCTTATAGCAACACTTGGCCTGCAAGATTTATTGCTTGCACAAAATTCAGTAAGGGAATCATGAGAGAAATTGGGTATTAGGTGAATTGTTTGCTTTCGTCTAATTTGTTTTATTTCATGATGATAATAATCTTTCAGGTCCAAGAAAAATTAGGAAAACTAGAAGATGCTTTAGCTCAACAAAGTCGCCAGCAAAAGTTACTGGATGACGAGGTCATGGACTGCAGCAACAAGCTGAAACGGGCCGAAATGCTTATCTCGGGGTTAGGAGGGGAGAAAACTAGGTGGACGCAAATAGCTAAAGATTTGCGGGAAACCTATAATACTCTTACGGGTATGAAATTTAATAGCCCTTATCCACTAAGCGGTTAGTCGCGGCCTGCTAGCCGCGCGCGATTCCTATTTATTCAGATAAGTCATATACCATACCCATTGAAGTGGGCGACGCTCTGAAGGAAATAAAATCGCGCGCGGCAAGTGCGGTCTGCTAGCCGCTTAGTAGAAAAGGGGTCTAAATATCAAGTTTAGTTGTGGATGAATTTTGTAAACTTAGGCACACGCACGTAAATGTATAAATATTGAACATCCATGACTGGAGTACAATCCTTCGTGTTGGTTCATCCCACAAAGTTTGCCGCTAGCGGGATTCAGACCCACAACCTGTGGCACAGTCAGTGTGGCACAGTCAGCGGCTGCACTGCACTACCACTGTCCCATCGATTCAGTCTGCAGCCCCCGTAGCAGACCATTTTTATCGCGCACATATAGCATTCGTCCCTTTTGCACCCGCTTATCAATACATATAAAACAGTACCGTGACTCACTTATAGACAACGCACAGCCTAAACGGGTGGTCCTAGAGGTTTGAAATTTGGAGGAGATATTCCTCGAGTAGGTACTCGGGAATATAGAGGTGCACAAAGGAGGGGTTTTGTGAGATTCCATCCCTAAAGGGGTGAAAAGGGGTGATAAAGTTTGTACGGAAAATACCACGGGGGAAGTTGTGGCGGGTCCACTAGTGTTATAAAGTGGCAGATGCTTTATGTGCGCGATAAAAGCTAGTGTGCTAGGCACTCTGCTGATATGTTTGTTTTTCCAGGTGATATCCTAATCGCCGCTGGCATCATAGCGTACCTAGGGCCATTTACGGCCTCGTTTAGGAGTTCACAAGTACGTTATTATTTTAAAGTAACTATAGACTATTCAGGTAAAAATTAGCTAGTGAAAAATGCTTTAGCTACTCATAGGAATTTACATGTCGGACCGGGAATTTAGGGTTCCGTACTCCGTAGTTATGACGCGTTGGACCGTCCAGCACCCAACGCCAAGTTCTTTGAACAAAGTATATGACACAATCTATACTATTCACATGGGACAATTTGGTATAGATTATTTACAGAATATAAGCTTTCCTTTAAGATATTTTTATAGTATGTCCATCGAGGGCCGTAAGAAGAGGATAACTAACGAGAGTCTGTTAGAAGCCCGATGCCGAAGGCGAGGGCTTTTAATGACTGGAGTTTGTTATCCCCTTACTGCCCGTGATACACACAATGTTTTTTATCACATTTGTGAGGAAATGAAATAAAAACTAGACAAAAAAAGAAAAATATAAAATATAATAACACCTTTTCCGAGCAAGTGTGATGCAAATATATTAATGTATAGGAATTCTGTACAAGGTGCGATAATTCGCCTAATCGTAATTAACATTGTAAATATTTATTATATATTTTTAAGTTTATTACTTTTTAATTGCTCAGATATGGCCATTAAATGAGGCATTTCGTCTTGCGAGAGGGATTTTGCATTACATGACTTTCTTTTCGTAGCCTTAAAAGCTTTTTTTACTGTTTTTTTTTATTCTCTTAGCATTCTTATCTGAGTAACACAACGCATTAATTCCACTTAATAATATAACATAGACATTCTTATTCAAATTGCATTATAAATCAAATTGTTAACTTAAGTAGATTCTTATTTTACAAATGATTACATAATTATGTCTTGCCTTCCTGTTGATTATTAATAGTTTATTATAATTTACAACATTTACTTATGAATTATTTATACGTTACAAGCATGGTAATTTTACTTTCTTAAGAATACAATCGAAAATGTTTATTTGGGTGGTGTTGTTATAATTATTTTATGGTCACAGGTAGTAAAATGGGCGCAGGCCACTCATGACTGCGGCATTGTGTGCACTCTGAACTTCAGCCTGATCACCTCTTTGGGCGAGCCGGTCACTGTCCAGCAGTGGAATATAGATGGGTTGCCATCTGATGACTTCAGTGTTGAGAGCGCCATTATTATTATGTGAGAGGAAATAAATATTTTCAAGTGTCCGACCGAACTTTCGGTTTCGATAGGTTTCGGCAAAAAAACATATTTCGGCTGAAGGTTCGATTTTGGTCAAAATAGTGCCGAACCTTTCGGTCGCGACGAAACTTACCTACCGTAGTATTTCGAGGCTGGCTGATCGTCATTAAAACTCAAAATACGTCTTTTCTCAACTTTTATAAGTGAACTTGTTTCATTGCATACAAACCTATACGACATACAAGTGGTTTATTGTGTAGAAATAACCACTCATAATTTTATTCATAATATTCAGCGATTTGAACACATCTATAAAAGTTTCGGTTTCGGCCGAAACTAGAATCAAAACCGAACCTTCGGTTTCGGTTTCGGCGAAAACACATGTTTCCATTGGACACTAATTTACAAGTATAACAACAGCAAGTTTTATGTTCCTATCCGTCGTTAAATAACCTCCACATGCTCAAATAATTGATTAAACCTCAGGACAGCACGGCGTTGGCCGCTCATGATCGACCCACAAGGCCAAGCGAACCGCTGGATTAAGAACTTGGAGAAGCCGAATAATTTGGCAATCGTGCGCATGACGCAGGCGGATCTCGGCCGGATACTGGAAAATGCTGTTCAATTTGGACAACCGGTAGGATCTTTGACAAATTACTGCGAAAAATTATCAAAAGATCACAGTGTTTTTAAATAAAATCTATCTATCGCCTCCTCTCTTGTATACACTTCTTTACCTTTTGATCATGCTGGATTCAATTTGGGTTCTTCTAGGTATTGTTAGAAAATGTGTTGGAGGAATTGGATCCCATGTTGGAGCCGCTCCTTCAGCAGCAAACGTTTCGTCAGGGTGGTGCTCTGTGTATCAAAATTGGTGACACTATTGTGGAGTACAATAAAGATTTCAAGTAAGTTTGACCTAGTATAAAGGTAAGAACCAATCATGTATGATTTAATATCAACATTATCTGTGTAATCTACAACTACATACTAATATCATTACGAGGTCTTGATTGATAGACTGATAGACTTACACAAAATGATTTTGGTTTATGGTTTCGTCATCTTGTCTTCTGAAAATACATCGCGTGTATAATATAATACAAACAATAAAATACAAACCAAAATAAATCAGTAAATTATTTTGTGACAGTTACTGATTATCACCTTTTGTAGATTGTACATAAGCACAAAATTAGCAAATCCGCATTACTTACCTGAAGTGGGTGTGCGTGTGACCCTGGTTAACTTCATGTTGGCTAAAGACGGCCTCGAAGCACAGCTCCTCGCGCGCACGGTCGCGCGGGAGAGGCCCGACTTGCAGCAAGCCAAGTCGGATCTCACCACGCAAGGCGCTGAGCACAGGAGGCTCTTACAAGAAATCGAGCGAAAAATTCTGAATGTTCTATCCACATCTGAGCATCTTTTGGAAGATGAGCAGGCCGTGCAGGTACAAGAGAAATCGTTCTCAACACGTTTTTTTTTCTAAATCCAAATACTACAAATGTTTTTATTATCTTTATAGATTTTAAACTCTGCTAAAGAGACGTCGAATGAGATCAAGGAGAAACAAGAAGTGGCAACGGTGACAGAGAAAGCTATAGACGTTGCTCGCAATGACTACGTGCCAATCGCAGTTCACTCTACAAACTTGTTTTTCCTGATTGGTATATTTGGTTTGCTCATCAGCATAATTAATTATTTTAGGAATGTCTATTTCATTGTATTCAACTTTTCAGCATCATTAGCAAATATTGATCCCATGTATCAATATTCATTGGGATGGTTTGAAGGTCTGTTTACCGCTGCCATAGACAACACAGAGAAAGTGGATGAGATACCCGAGCGGTTGGCGATTCTGCGCAAATTCTTTACGCTATCTCTTTACTCAAACATCTGCAGGAGTCTATTTGAGAAGGTTTTATATTGATTGTAACTCGCTTATAGAGTAATTTTATATCGGCAATTCATTGCTGCAATTCGGGCTATCCCAAAAAGATATTAATTGTTAAAGAAAACTGTTTAAAATATAGAAGAGCCTCTTATTGATTTACTGTTTTTTAAATATCAGGATAAGTTGGTTTTTTCGCTGCTGCTGACCATCACTATAATGGTAGCAGAAGGTAACCTTGATCAGAGCCATGTGCTGTTCCTACTGGGTGGAGCTCAGCCGCGGACCGTGACGCCCAACCCGGTGCAGTTCCTCACCTCCAAAGCCTGGGCTGAGTTCAACGGGTACTTATAGAAATACGTACATTTTCAGAATGATCTATCTCTTTGTAAGGTTCCGTACCTCGACAGGTAAAAACGAAACCCCTGTTAAAATCATTCAAGTGTCTGTGTGTGTATCTGTCAGTCCGTCCACCTGGCGTCACAGCGAATTATCTCAGAAACAAAACGGTGTAATACCTCAATTTTGTATTCACATTAATAATTTCGCAAATGACTCAGTATTGCTTTTTCACTTTCATTGTAAGCTGCTGCTAGCTGAGATGTATTTTGAGATGGATTGGCTTTCACTATGGCTTTTAATTCTTCATCATCACCTAAGGTCTTTGGTAGATCACGTGGCTCATTGTTGAGGTTAAATTTTCCGGTTCGGCCCGTACGCATCACTGATGTTGCGTGCTATCTGTGGGTTTCAAATTTATAAATTGAATTCACAAGGCCATCCAAGCAGAAATAAATGACCTAAAAAAAAGTGGATAACTAACTGATTTCGAAAAAGGAATGGAATAACATGCCTTTAGTGTAAAAAAATATTTGAATTTGGAATTTTTAGGTAAACAAAAGTAAGCCTTGTTTAATGTAGTCAATCTGTGGAATGCAACCTTTTTATATGAAGTAGGCAATAAAAAAACCTTATGTTGGCCGACTCGCCCTTTACCGCAATTTTATTTATTATTACAACCAACTGATATGATCTTTTATTTGCTTAATTATGCAGATTAAATGAACTGGAATCTTTCAACGGCATACTGGACCACTTCATGAAGAATACACCTGCTTGGGAAAAGTATTGTGATACCCCAGACCCTCACAATCAACCACTGCCAGCACCATGGAATAACAAATGCAGTTCTTTTGAGGTAACATAAATACAATTTGTATACATAAATGGTAATCATATTTTGCTCATCTAGAATTGAGATGTAACCTTTTTTCTACAGAAATTGTTGGTTCTGCGTTGCATGCGTTTGGATATGATGGTGCCAGCTGTTCAAAATTTTGTAGAAGGTAAGGTAGTGAAATAAATAGTCTAAATTAATAGAAAAATGTCAGTGGCCCGTTTCACAAAGCTACAAGTTACAATTTTATAGTCAAAAACTGGCAACACTGCAAGACAGATGTATGGCATCTGTCCTCGCTATTGCCAGTTTATGCTTGTAAAATTGTCACTTGTAGCTTCATGAAACGTGCCACTGGTTTAGTGATGATTACAACGATCGCGAAAGCAGGATATGGCGTTCAATACAACTGCGTTGAACAAATGTCATGGTAACGCCATCTATTTACAGGTTTATAAACTACGAAGCTCTATTGCTGACACGTCTTAGTTCTCATGACATTTACACAGTCTTATTTCGCCTGATTCATCGCTGTCTTTCATTGCTCGCTAGGAGCTACGAACCACAAAAACAACGCATGAATCAGCCAATAATGGACCTTTCCTCAATGTAGTAAGAACGCCGATGCCGGTAATATTTACAGAGTGTGCGATGATGTCATTTGACACCAAAAAAGTGAGCATCGCGAAAATCGCGTTGGGCCTTACTATATATTTCTGTGGATAATTACGAGTACAATTACCATTATATTGCAGAAACAATGGGGCGTCAATTCGTAGAGCCACCGCTCTTTGACTTGGGTTCCTCGTACTCAGAGTCGCATTGTTGCGTACCACTATTGTTTGTGCTCACACCTGGATCAGACCCCATGGGTACTTTGCTCAAGTTTGCAGATGACCAGGTGAAATAATAAATATTGATATTTACCATACGCATAAGATGATGAGGCTAATAATGATCATTTCTGTTTAGGGTTTTGGAGCATCTCGCCTTTTCTCTCTGTCTCTAGGCCAAGGCCAGGGTCCTATTGCAGTCAAACTCATTGACGAAGGCGTTCGTTTTGGGACCTGGGTAGTACTGCAGAATTGCCATCTGGCTAAGAGCTGGATGCCGATGCTAGAAAAGGTATCAATGCAGTGTACAATTTGGTTACAAATGTTACGATGTTTATAATTCGACATTGGCCTCATACAAAGTATGACAATAATAACTTTTCATTACCGAAACGATCCATTTTCTGAATATAGAAATCAGTCATAAATAGTAATTTTATAAAAATAAAATGTACACGTGTTGTCACACAAGTAGAAACGCCAAATTGACAACCAGAAATCTGACAATGTTTTATTGAATGACTGAATGATCAAAGACTTTTTTACTACGTCATTGTGTACTTTTATATCATTAAAATGCAATGAATATCTTTAATGATTAATGCTTTTTAGGATTTCGTACCCGAAGGGAATAACCCCTCGGAAACCACTGACGTCGGCCATATTGCGTTCCAATTTAAACCGTTTTAGTTTGAGATATGGTTGACTTGTTCAAAATTGTTCAAATTGCAAACAAATTGTTCTCGAGATATCACGTTGTTCCGGCAAACGTGCGATATATGCGATATGCACGGTCAGTGATTGTGATGACTACAGTGGGCTCCGACAGGTTAACGGGTCCCTATTTTACCCAGCCTACAACGTCCATCCTGTCAGAGGCCTTTATCTCAGCAACTGTAAGAAGTACAAAGGTGGACTTTTACAGACTATGTGCTGTCGAGGCGTAAATACTGGCTAATATAAAAGTAGGTACCTATTGCGTGTACAAAGTCGCGAGCATAGCTAGTTAAAATAAAAAGTCCCCACTGGTTTAACTTAACAATTTTTACGGCTCTTCTAGAGCACCATCGACTTGATTTCAAATTTAAATTATTTGCTAAAAAATAGGAAAATGGTGATTTTTGATTTCGAGTTAAACTATCTTCACTGTTTGTTTTTGTAAACAACCCTTCAATTATTTGGCCACCGTTGTGCATAAAAGTCTGGACTCGATTGATTTACAGAACTTTATGTTAAGTGAAAATATCTAATACGTTATATGTTGAATATGTACTGTATCAATAACACATCCTCTTTGATACTTAATACATTGACTGCATGGATAATTTGTATTGTAAATAGAAGTCATACTGGGTGTTTCGAACTCTATGACCATCCCAGTATGTTACCGGTTATTTATATAATCCGGAGTTCTATAGAATACCTAAGCATTCTATTGACAAGGCATTCTATAAATGACATGAATTACTTACATACTTTTTTTTTAGATATGTGAAAGCTTCACCCCGGACACAACTAATCCAGACTTTAGGCTGTGGCTTACTTCATACCCGGCTGATCACTTCCCCATCTATGTACTCCAAAATGGTGTAAAAATGACCAACGAACCACCGCAAGGTCAGAACCTATTGAAACGTTGTATTAGGTATTACAAGTTTTAACAAAAGGGACTGCATTAAAATTTTGTTACCATAATTATTGTTGTGCAGGTCTCAGGGCGAACGTCGCCCGCTCCTACCAAAGCGACCCGATCAACGACCCCGAGTGGTTCGAGGGCAACAAACAGCCAGAGAACTTCAAGAAGCTGCTGTTCGCGCTATGCTTCTTCCACGCGGTGGTCCAGGAGCGGCGGCAATTCGGCCCGCTGGGCTGGAACATCCGCTACGAGTTCAACGAGACCGACTTGCGCATCAGCGTCACGCAACTCTACATGTTCCTCAACGAATACGATGTGAGAGCGCCACACCACTTGGAGAAATACCTTCACTGCGATGATCATTGAGACTTTTGTTATGGGGCACCAATCACACGATGCGTTTGTTTAGGATGTGCAATTCGTGGCACTGCGCTACCTGACCGGCGAGTGCAACTACGGCGGGCGCGTAACGGACGACTGGGATCGTCGCTGCCTCAACACCATACTCTACAAGTTCTATAACCCCAAGACCATTGGTGACGAAAAGTACAGCCTCGAACCTGCAGGTAAAAGATTCATACAGATTTTTAGAATTTGTTACCAAAATGATTAAGAGACACCCTTAAATCTGTAAGATCATAATCAAGATGAAATAATCCATTAATGAGCGTGGTCTTTTACGTATGAACAGGCGTATACTACATCCCGACGCTGAAGGAGCACGCGGACTTCATCTCGTTCTCGCGCTCGCTGCCGGTGGCGACGCCGCCCGGCGTGTTCGGCTTTCACCCCAACGCCGACATCACTAAGCACTTCCGCGAGGCGGAGGAACTGCTCAACACTGCGATACTCACGCAGGTGCGTACACGCACAAACTATGTGCCGTACACACTGCAAGTGTTCTCATCGCCGCCCACGCCAATTTCATTCACGAAGCAGATGGTCGGTGGCTGATGGATCAATCACCATCCTCAAACCCAAATCCTACCTGTATCAGGTCTCACTGGTGTACCTACTAATTTTATAAAGTCATCTGAGTAAAAATCTGGTCTATCTTTACGAGTAGATCAAAAAGCCATATTTTATAATGCTACACTATACTCACTTACGAACTTGTAAATGTTTGTAAATATTACAAGCTATTGTTTTTTATTTTCACCTATCCCGGTGTCTGTACTGTCTGTAATCAAATCTGGCAATTTAACTTTGACCCACCTCCCGGTTTTCGATTAAGCTGAAATTTTGCATGCACATGTAAATCGGATGACAATGCAATATTATAATAATATGGAGCTGGTCTGATGATGAAGCGGGAATGTGGCCATTTGAAATCTAATAAAACGACGGAATCTCGTCGACTTTGGGCTCGTTCGATTCGTCTTGACAAGAACTCTGGTCCTAAATGGTTTTTATTAACAACTACTAAAAGAAAGCTTTCCAAAATATTAGAATAAGTACTTGTTATTAGATTGTTAACCAAAGGGTGTAAGTCTTGGTTAGCCTACTATTTACCTACTTTTAATAGAAAGCAGTATTACTGCCATGTATATTAAGTATAAAGATAATTATATTTTTATTTTTTATTCATCAACCATGCTGCCAAAAAGGATCGTTTGGTGAGTAGAATTTTTCGATTCCACTGATTTACCTAAAATTATAGTAATTTTAATACACTATTTACGAATAAATATTTCTTTTTTCAATTTTCGCATCCAGGATCTCCTGAAGCAACATTTGGTATGAATGATTTCTGTATAATATTATAAACGCGTAAGTGTGTTGTTGTTGGATTGTTGGTTTGTCCTTCTTTTATGCAGCAACGGAGCAACGATCGAAGTTATTTTTTGCATAGATATAGTTTATGGGTCTTTTATCCCAAAAAATGCACAGTTCCTACGGAAACAGCGATAAACAAATTCCATGCAGACGAAGTCATGGGCTAAAAGCTGGTTTCTTATATTCGCACTATTGAAGTGTTCATCATGTTTACTGTTCATTTGGCCGAATGATTCGTTTAGACTTATCTGTGCATTGGTAGTTTTATTTTTCTTCATGGCAAAGTAAAACTGTACCAACTTCTGGGTTCTGACTAATCGGACTGTTTGCATCAACGCTTTATGCAAATTTACATATGCGTCCTTTCACTCGAAACCTTTAAAGTCTAAAGCAACAACAACAATCACACAATACAACAACTGCGCACTATGACATTGATATAAATCTAACCTCACCTGTGTTATACAGATTTTATAAATCATGAAAATATCGAATCTGGTATTACTAAAATGCAAGACCTGTTTGAAAATGATCATCCAGAAAATGCGTGGTCAGTAATATAATATTGTCTACAGGACACGATGGCGGGCGGCGGCGGCGGGGCCACGCCGGAGCAGCAGGCCATGGCGATCGCGGAGGACGTGCTGGCGCGGCTGCCCAGCAAGATCCTGTCGGGCCCGTCGCACGAGGGCGACATCAAGCCGGCCGACATGACGCCCATGTCCATAGTGGTCATCCAGGAGGCGGCGCGCTACGAGCGGCTCGTCACCGTCGTGCGCGGCAGCGCGCGCGCCGTCATCGGCGCCGTGCAAGGTGACCGCTGCCGCCCGTTCAGCCTGTCATCCACACGCTGTCTACATTCTGCTGTAATCGCCATTGAGAGCAATATTAAGAAGAGCTGTAATTGTTTTAGGCGTGAGCGTGCTGAACGATGTCACGGAGGAGGTGCTGACGAGCATGGTGCGCGGGCGCATCCCGGCGCTGTGGGCTGGCAAGAGCTACCCCTCACTCAAGCCGTTTGCTGCCTATTTTAATGATCTGCTCGCTCGCCTGGCTTTTCTCCAGGTTAATAATCAAACTAAATCATTGTAATGATCTGTACCTATATACAATATGAAAGTAACATTTCCCTAATGAACAAGTAATTTTTTTATTAATGGGATACTCTTTGGTTCAAAATATTATAACTTGATTGGTTTCATGTAGCACTGGCATACGAACGGTCCACCGGAGGTGTTCTGGCTCTCGGGCTTCTACTTCCCGCAGGCGTTTCTTACGGCCGCGCAGCAGAGCTACGCCAGGAAGTACAAGATACCCATCGACCAGCTCGCCTTCCACTACGAGGTAAACTCATGCACGTCAATAAAACATGTATAAATTCCACCACGTCATTGATGTACGAGTGTCGTCCTCTGACACGGTGGCCGGCTAGTGCTGGTCAGCTAGCTACCAGGCGGGAACGCTTTGTGCGCAGGTGCTGCGCACGTTCGTGCTGGACGAGCGGCCGGACGAGGGCGTGTACATCAGCGGGCTATTCCTGGAGGGCGCGCGCTGGAACATGGAGGACTACTACATCGACGAGTCGTACCCCAAGGTGCTCTATGACGAGTTTCCGCCGGTGAGTCTTGGTTTATTATTTGAGATATCTCACTTAAGCTTCGAAGAGTGCTTTCACTATTTCTAAAGGCAGACGGAGCTTCGGAGTTGAATTTTGTTGTTTTATACGATCATCAGGTGTGGCTAATCCCTATGAAGCGCAGCGACGTCCCCGAAGGCGAGTTCTACAACTGCCCGCTGTATAAGACGGGCGAGCGGCGCGGCGTGCTGTCCACCACGGGCCACTCCACCAATTACATTCTATTCATGCGCTTGCCCACCATACAGTCGTCCGACCACTGGATAATGCGCGGCGTCGCACTACTCACGCAGTTGCCATTCTAAACTTGGAAATACTAAAATTATTAAACATATGTCCATGTGCAACCTAATAAAAATTTGTTTATGTTAAAAATAGCGCCCATTTATGTACAGTACTACCATTAAAGTTACGCATCTCTGCAATTTGTCGTTGTCTTTCGAAACGAACGCGCGATAATTAGTCTAGAGCTGTTACAACATTAAATTATGTATTAATTCCGAAACACGAAAACTGTTAGGTACATAACTTTAATTTTAGAACTGTATCTACCGCTGCTTAAAGTATTATTGGTTGACAAACATAGTAACATTGCGACGCACTTTTGGTAGGGACTCTTGTCCTACTTATTTACCGGGCTATATATCGAAGTTAAGATGTCAAGGTTGTCGCTTGACCACAGTCTCAAAGTCATAGCATGGCTGAAGGTGGAACGCGATTGGGCGATGTTGGCCTTACTTACTTATTTGCGGAAAATTAGACTGGGTTACTTGTAGTAATACAACGCAACGTCACAATAGTAATAACTAGAGTATCCTTTTGTCGCCCTACCACATGTAATGTAATTTGAAATCATGTTAATTATTGTACAAATTAATAAATTATCTTTTTATTTGTGATTAAATAATTAAAGTAAAATCATGTTATTTTATTATTCCACTTTGATAAAAAAGTTGCTTTTAATATTTACCTACCGTAGGAAAAAACCTTTGCCATTTATTCCGAACATTCGAGTTCAAATAACCTCAACTTTGTCGGGAACACGGGAATGATCTTGTAAACTGTCCGATAATTTGAAAAGTAATTTCAATCAATGTGCTAATATTGTGCTGATGTGGTGATTCTTGGCCGATACAAACCTAACCCAAATTGGCCACTATTGAGCCAAATATTTTAAAAACGGGGCATAATTTTGACAAACGGTTTAAGAAACTGCAAAATGATTTTAAATCTTTTTTCAATGATATGAAATTTTTCTTTCCTTTGATGATGTAAGAAAACTTTTATTTCTTAATTTAAGTAGAATCCTTTTTACTATACTTCTTAGTTAGTATGTTTGGGTCAAATCTTGGAAGTCAATCTAGAACCAATTCCAGTGATTGGAATAGGTTAAAATTTGGTATACCATATATAAACCCAATGACGCTGCAATATTAAAATACAGTGGGGGAAAAAAAAAAAACAATTTTTAACAAATACATATTTTATCCATCGTCAAAGATCTAGGTTAACCGTTAAAAGATCCAGAATAACCGTCGTAGCCAAAAGAATTGTTAAACTTAAATTGCAGTGGGCGGGACAGATGGCGGATGGGGTCGAAGAGTTCTTGAGTGGCAACCACGTACTGGAAGGCGCAGCGTGGAAAGACCACCCATAGAGTCCTTTAAGCCCATGTCGTAACCAAAGGTAGCCTGCCCCAACCCCCCATTCGATGGGGGAAAAAATCCCAATTCGATGCTGACTACGAAACGGGAATTATTAAGGCCCATCTCGTAACCAATTTTGGTAGCCAGCTTCGAAATGGGAAAAAAAATTGCCGTTTGTAAAATTGTGTTGTAGCTTCGTCAAATGGAGCACATATTTCTTTATTATTTCCCTTCGGCTAAAGAAATCAGGCAAAAATAGATAATAGAATGAATTCCCGTTTAATAACTGGCTACGTCACATTTCCCATTTCGAAGCTGGCTACCAAATTTGGTTACGAGATGGGCCTAAAGGCACAGAGTGGTCTGATGACCTAGTGAGATAGCGGGACTCCGCTGGATGCAAGCTGCATAGATTAGGTCATTATGGCGATCATGTGGGGAAGGCCTAATTATGTCCAGTAGTGGACGTCTTTCGACTGAAATTATGATTAATAGATTCAGGCGTTACTTTGCGGAAATCCATATTATACTTTTTTATATTTTTTTTTTAAAAGAAAGCTCTGACTATTGTATTTTAAGATGTGATTTTAAGTTATCTCTAATCGTAAACCAATGACGAGACTCCTCATTTAACCATATTTTTTGTGCCCTATTTATTGCGATCCTAGCAGCTCTACTGGAGTTATTACAATGAACGTGGATATAATTAGGCACAACTTTTAATTACTTACAACGTTGATTGAACCAAACGTTCTGAACAGCTACACGATGAAATTATGATGTTGATGATAACATATTTTATCCCCACTTTTCATGTATGGGCAGAAACCTCAATTATTTTGTCAGAAATGTTAAAACATACGTTTTTAGCGGGTACTTTAGTACCTTACTAACCTTATTTATGGCCAAATTCAGAAAGGCCACTGAAATTGATCTTTAATTAAAGTAACGTTTGAATGACGTCTTTATTTAGGATGACGACTAGTTGAGGGACATTTAACCATTTAATCTCTAATCAAATGCTTAAGTGGCGTGGTCATTAGTCTTAGAAGTCCCTGAATAAAATTACAGACGGACGGACATAGTGGACCTGTATAGCTTCCTTGTGACTACCAAACCCTAAAAACTGGTCAAGAGTGTATCACGCTTAACCTCTTTAACGTCACGTCAAATACAAAAGTTATCACTCACACGCCAAGCATTTGCAACCGCATCACTTTTAAAGTGAATCATGCTTACTCATCTTATTTGATAAACAAGTTTATAACCTCAAATGTAACTTTTTTGGGTATAACAGTAATTTTATCCTAAGTAAAGCAATCCTAGGTGAAAAATTTGAAAATTGATGTCTAAAATATTATCTCCGGTTGCTTAATCTACGAAGAATGGAAGGTAATTTCTTACCTCAAAATGCACCATTGGTTTTCCAAATAAGGATGAATTCACTTTACTTGCACAATAATTTCATAATCTGTGGCCGGCTTTATATCCTTGTATAGTACGTATACTGTTGCTGGCCGCTAAATTCAAAATGCCACAAACAAAATATTAGCTGCTATGGAGATTGGAGAATATATTGATTTGTTATTCTGTCAGAAGCAGTCAGAACATAGTGGTGATAATTAATTTAAAACATACTACCATGTTCAATATAATTTGAAATGGGTTTAATAAGTGAACTAGTTAATTTAATAATTCAGCGACAATTATAAACATTCTAATTTTATATTAAAACAAAGCTAATTTACCTTATAATTATATTAAGTTTCGGAACAGGTGAGAAATAATTCTTGCGTTTTTATCTTCCAAGGATAAGTTAGTTGATCTTTGTTTAAATATTACCATAACATCTTTTCAAAGGTTATAAAAGTAAAAAACAAATAGTAAATTTCAGGAATCATGCAGAGAGATAAAAAACTATCGCGAAAGAAAGGGCAGCCAGAACCTTCCTCTTCCGATGTGAAGTTGCCGAAAATCCCCAAGATTAAAATGCCTGATGATTTCAAGATACGAACGAACCCACTCTTTTCATTACCCGAAGAACTTCTTAAGTTTCCAGAGCGCAAGAAAGCGAAAAAAGAAGTCAAAGTTACGAAGAAAAAACCAACTGGTATCTATGTTTTTTTATAGTTAGTTATCCAAAATATTATTCGCATGAATATTAAGTCTGCTATTGTATTCGTTATTTAATTCAGTGATGCAAAGTTTCACCGCTTTGAGAAAATCCCGAGAAGAGTTCAGGACCAAGCTAATGAAACTAATTTGCCAAGCTCCCCCAGGGGAGGCCGGGGATGGCATTTATTCAAGTGAAGAAGAAAATATGAGGCATTTTTATTACTACATAAGATATGGCCTTGACACTATCCATGTTGCACCACTCGACAATAAAGTAATTCTAAGGTAATTTACTTTCAATTATTATGCAATCGCGATGATTTAATAAACTAACTAACACTTTTGCATGTAAATTTAACAACAGCTTACGCCATCTATGCTGTACTTTGCTAAACAAGTGCTACTCACCGAAAATATTTTTTGTAAGATTCGCTTGGCTTAGGAATTGAGGAACGAGTGTAAGAAGTCTCAGAATCCTACGACGTGCGGTGGTAGACCACGTTCAATTATACTTACTTATTTATACTTACCTTTTTTGTGTTTGTAGAGTTCACAACTTACTGGCACCCAAATTAAGAAACTGGAGACAAACGCTGTTTTTAGTCACTGATGAAATGCGAGAAGATTTTATGATGAGCATGAAGCAAGCGATTGTAGAATTTATTTTAAAGGATCCAAATGAGGTATAATATATTACTAATGTGATATTTTTACCCCTTTCAGAGATCTCGTAATCATCAAGTCATAAATTAACTTAAACCGTAATTCAATATAAATTTTAGATAGAAGAAGAAGAAGATACTCCTCTCAAACGAGAACTGGCTTTGAAGGACGACGCCTGGAGAAACCGGTTCATCTTCGCCCGCAAAACACTAATAAAGGAACTTTATAGTGTTAATCCTTGTATTGCACAGGTCTTGCAGATTTGGTGGAAGCAGTTTAAGTAATGTCTTCAACGTTATAAAATCGATATAGAGTAAGATTTACTCCTGATAGTTCTCCAAATTATTGGTATTTTATTGGTTTTAGCGACCTCCGATTGATAAGTATGAAAGACATAATGATGTCTAAAGAAGCCTACGACCTACAAGATTTCTGTTTTATTTGCAAGAGGCATGTCGAGGCCGCAGGCAATGTGCTGAAGCTTCAGTGGCTACCCACGTTGCAGGCAGTTTTCCTTCAGGTACAAGATTTATTTATTGTCTAACTACATTAAAGATATCAGAATTTTTAGTCTCTTTTTTAGCAACGATCCCTTTGCTATCATTAGGTCTAAATAGAACATTGTAATGAACAGTATCAATAAAATTTGTAGCCATACAATTCTTCCTGGAAAAACATTGATTTAAACTGCGAACAAGAGAAAAAGCAAACTAATTAAGAATCTAGTATTAGTTACAAAAACCAATAGTGTTAGTTTTAGGTTAACAATTTTCCCAAATATAAATAATTACATTTCCTGATCTGCCCGTAAAGAAGATTGCTAAAAAAGCAGACTATAGTAAAGCAGTCACTAATAATTGTAAGTAACACTTTACAGGGCAGCAAAAAGCGACAGATTCCAGAGCCAAGGCATGTAACTAAAATGAAGCATTTTTACAATTGTTTGGCCTGCATAATGACGAATAATTTGCAAACTTTATGTCTTAAATCCATGAAAGAGTTCAATGATTATATAATGGATATTGGGGTACGAATACATTCATAAAATGCCCCGTGCTTGTAAAGCTAAGACGGCTACATATATTAATGGCAAAATTTACTTACAGAGAGCAAATCAAGGCTTCATTATAAACCTAATATATCGGGATGATGAAATACAATTTGAGCCCACATTCAGTAAATTTACAGATGATTTGGGTAAAACATATGACTATCTCGTAGAATCATGTCGGCGAACTCCACGCTTAGAGACGACGCTGTACCAAGACTTTGTTAGCCACGGCAAATTAATATTACAGGTATTTCAATCCTAATAATCAGTAAGCTCTCCAAAATCATATTCATATTTCTAAGTGTAATTTTACAGCCCATAATAGACGTCGATTCAATTCATGAATACAAAAAACAAATTTGTGATTTAGTAAGCGAACAACGAATAGCTCCAGAGCTGCGGGTTCAAGATTTTAATAAATATATTTGTTTGTTGAATGGTGAGGTAAGTTCTAATTTGTATTACTATTATGGCCATCGGGAGCTATCACTACCCGTTTTAGCTATTTCAACGTATTCAGTTCGGTTAAGTATATTAAATATTTCCCATTTAAAACCTAACCAATTAACGTTAATATCCATTTTTAGTCAATGTCTCAAGTACAACAATTCATCAACTTTATACCTGAGAAGACTTTTGAGCAATATTGCGAAGAGTCAGTGAAATATGTTGAGTTGTCGAGAGAAATAGTGATGAATCTGGAAGGAACTCTTGTATTAGGAATGTATCAGATGCAAAGGACAGACCTTATTAATACACTGCGACAAGCAGCTACGAAAATGGCTAACACTCTTTTGAAAAAGATAACAGATGACTATCAGGTGGAGATAAAAGCGTAAGGTTTTTCTTATACATAAGAAGACTAAAGATTATGCCGGGAGAGCGATATATAATAGGAATGTTTTTGCATTTATACGTAGGATATACGACGAGTACTCTTTGATTGCGACCACCCTGCTGACGCCACCGCCCGACACGGCTGCTTTGATGGCCCTCATAGAGTACTGCAAGAACGTGGAAGACCACCTGGTAGACAAGATGGAAGATAAGCTGCGCAACGTCATGCGCTACATCATGTTTCTCGGCGACTACACTATATTCACGCCTCAAGAGCTGAAGTCTAATAACCAGGCTTTCCATTGGTACAGTGTTACTCAGTATACCTAGTGATTAATAGCTTCATTAATGGCTTCGAAGTATATTATTTTTCTAGTTTTAATACACACAATTTTCCCCCGAATACACTATAATTTCAGTTTATATGTATAAAACATAATGGTCACATATGGGGCGCGGGCGAACGCAGTGCGACGCAGCTTGGCATGAGCGTGGCACGAACGTCACACTGGGAGACGTGTTCCAGTGTGACATGCGCGTGTACGCGCTCACGCCAAGCAAATCACATTGCGGGCGTGATGCCGGCATACGCACCGCAGATTTTCTGTCTCGCTCGCACCGTGTTCTTTATTGCCGGTCGCGTCATCGCGTGCGCATCTGATGTCAGTCATTATACCCTCCCTCTTACAACTCGAGCGCGCGCGTCGCGAAGCTCATCACCTTGCCTTACTTTTTAAAGGTTCCGTATTCGAAAGGATCAATGGGACCCTTTTACTTAGCCTACAACGTCCGTCCGTCTGTCCGTCCGCCCGTCCGTCCATCTGTCAGAGGCCTCTAGCTCAGCAACGGTAGCTAGAAGGTTGGAATTTTCACAGAATATGTGTTGTTATGGCATGAATACGCATAATGGCAAATAATAAAAGTATCAATAAGTTTTAAGCCTGAGAATCTCCCCATACATTGATACCCTAAAAATTTACTGATTTTAGACCAATTTTGTTCCGGCTGTAATTTCAAAACGGCTTAAGTTTCAGGTATCAAATTTGGCCTGATTTTAGTTTATACTCCATAGTCAAACAAAAAATATCAATTCAATGGTGTTCTGTTATAGAAATGTGAAAAATATATTGAAATCAAACTAGAAAAGTACCGCTGCAGCTTAACAATCTGCCAACTTAGTTACAAACTGTCAAAGTTCTTATACATATTATTACATTAAGTCTATTTATTGATTGGTTGAGACCATGCCAAATTGGTTTAGTAAGGAACGTTCAGTGGGCAAGTCCGTCTCGCACTTGACCGGTTTTTACTAAGATAACATAATGTTAAAATTCCAATAACAAAGTCTCTACGATAGATTTATTAATTGTTATCGCGTATGCGAAGCATCTTGCTCCAGCACTACTTCTCATGAACGTCTATATTTTTTCTTGTGCCAAAGTATCCACGACTGAGTCTGAAATAACTCCATATAAATTAAATCATTTTGATAACTTTGAAGCCCTTTAATCTAGTAATTCATCCATCTTATCGATATTTTCGTCATAAAAACAAAAAATTAGAAAAGACTAGACTCTGCAAAGTTTTCACAGTTGAATTTAGACAGCGGTAAAAATCTGTAAGTACGCAGTATTCGATCGCAGTTAGAGATTTTTGTAAAAATTATAAAATCACAGGTGGATGTTTGTGCACGACGACAAGCAAAACTTGGTAAGTCCCATTTGTTCTATGGAACTACAATTTTGATCTGGACCATACGTCACACACAAGTGGTATTATATACAAAGTTCTTAGGTTTAGGATTATTTGGTTTCCATGGAACAAAAGGGACATATCCGAGAAACTTTTCTATACTCGCAAATTACTCGATTATTTGTAGGTATATTTCAAAGTCCCTTAGCTTGCCCAGATTCAGCAGAGGCTTAGATAATATATTTATTTATAGAATAGAGTAGAATGTTTTCTCCTTAGTAAATCGACAATTATTTTATTAGCGTTTGTCACAATTATTATATTTCCGACATTATTACAAAAAAGAATTAAAATATTTAAAGGTATGCACGCTTACCTGGAATTATTGAAGAATCGAAAGTGGTTTGTGAACAAAAGAAGATAGAGTATCAGGATCTATTGAAGGTAACCTTTCGTCTCACGATACCTAAAATATGGATGGATACCTAATACCTAATAATATATCAGTAAAGTCATCAGCGTCAACCATATTGTGAGGAATGATTTGGCTACAAAATTCATTATATTATTCTCGTACCTACGCCTACACTTACACATCTTTCTTGGTTTGCCTTAAATATAAAAACCAAATCAGTTACTTAAAACCTTTACTAAATAGTTATTAAAAGTTTCATTTACTCTTTGATTAAGGTCCGGATTGTTAAGTTCATTGATGACTTGGATGTTTACGAAACTCAATGTGATGAAATGCAGTACTGGGGTGAAATTAGTGAATTACCAACATATGCCACAAAAGCTCGTTACCTAGATGAGAAGTGAGATATTTTTCATCAATTTATTGACATTATAATGTTTAATATTAACCAGAGCAAGTAATTTTAATGTATTCCATAATTAAGGTTATCACAGGCGTTGACAAGAATTGATCAGTTCAATGAAGAAGAAAGTTCTTACGGGTATGAATTGTCGCAGTATCCGAAGAGAAAGGCAGTGTATGAGAGACTTGTTCCCTTCAAGAAACTTTATGATGCTGGATTTGAGTTTGTCGAAAAACACCGTAACTGGATGACTACCAAAGTACGAATCAATACGGATACGAGCCTAAACTACACGCTATTAGGTCAAATTAATTTCGTATGTGTCGTCAATCCTTTTTGCAGGTTGGAAGTTTTGACCCAGAAGATATTGAGGGTGACGTTGGGTACTATTATAAAACTGTGTATAAACTCGAGAAATCATTCCAAGAAGTACCTGAAACGTACAGACTTGCTACAGCCGTCAGGTGTGTACTCGAAGCACTCGTAGGTATCAAAAATGCTCACATAATGTTTTTTTTAAGTAAGGAAATTTTCAGGTTTCTTGTAAAATTCAAAGAAGTATAAATGTCTTCCATCCCCTATATTAATACCTCGTCCCCCCGTTCCCCTGACTGGCAACGTATCAGCAGCGCCACTGACGTAGCAAATATCCATAGGCGGCGGTTAGCACTTTCCATCAGGTGGGCCGTCTGCCTGTTTGCCTACCTAGGACAATTAAAATAAGTATAAGATACCAGGGGATAATAAAATTATTCGACCGTTTTTAAAAATTCACCTTTTAGTGGTAAAAAATGCGGACTTAAAGTTTGTACGGTAGTCCCGTTGTTTAATAGTTACGAACATTAGAATGCACTCAATTTACTTTTTAACTACCGTTAAATTTTCATTGGACGTGACCGTGTTTGCCACCTACAGGTAGGCACAAAGTGAAGTGACACAAACAAATTTGTATTAATCATTTGTCTTAGTTATAAGTCTGCGTCAAAATTAGCTGGATTTGGGTCTATAATTCGGACAGTGGCAGATAAAAAGTTAATGTTTAAAATCCGGTTTTCAAAATACATACCTTAAGTTGGGTAATAGAGGATTCAAATTTGGGAAGAGTCACATATTCTTTGAAGTAACAATATTAAACCGGCTTAGCAGGCATCTGGTTAGAATCAAATTAATAATGGCATAATGGAGTTACGGAGGATAGGGTATTTTCGGTCTCAAAATAATGTACAGGGAATTGCCATAAATGAATTTTATGTGGCAGTATATAATTTACGAACCATATTATATAAAAAACCAAGTTGCTTTAAGAATTGATTTGATTTCATAGGGAGAAAATGGAAGAATTCAAGGCCCATATGCCGATAATTCAGACCCTGGGCAACCCTGGCATGAAACTTCGGCATTGGGAGAAAATCTCCGAGATAGTTGGTTTCCCGATAGTCGTGGACGATGAAATGAGTTTAGAGAAAGTGATTGGCCTCAACCTAGCGGATTACATAGAAAAATTCGAGAGTATTTCAGAAGCTGCCACCAAAGAAAATAACTTGGAGCGGACGTTGGACAAGATGATGAAGGAATGGGCTGATCTAAAGTTCGACATATTACCTTACAAGTGAGTAAATCAAACTGTTTTGGGAAGTTACTAGCGTGAAACCTTACACTAATCATAACAATTTTAACAGGGACACTGGAAGCTACATCATATCGGGTGTCGATGAAATTCAATTGCTACTGGACGACCATATTGTTAAGACACAAACGATGAAAAATTCACCGTATATCAAACCGTTCGAAGAAATCATTCTGTACGTCATTTTATATTATTATAGTAACTTCTAACTATGTCCTACATGCGTTGCAATGCTGATGTTAATGGTCGTAACGTTCCCGAGCGTTCACGATAACTTACTTAAATTTTCAATTTCATAAAAACCACTGGGATGTGTTGTGTTACTTCTGAAGCCCGTCATAGAATTTTTACATTGTTATCTTCAACGTACAGACTTTTCCATTGTAGGGTTTCATTATATGCACTAGCTTTACCGGGACTTCGTAAGCGTCAAATTCAAATATTTAAAAAGTCTATAGTGGCACATTGTAACGGGATAAATACTATTAAATAATCATCATCATCATACTATCTTTCACGCTTTTAACTTCAACCACGTACCTCCATACAAACTTTCATCCCCCATTTAACCAATTTATTTTGGAATAAATATTATTCGATATGTGACTCCAAATTATGCACTATTACCACATTAAATTTCGTCAAAAACCGTCGAGTAGTTTTAGCATGATTATCGCACAAATTAACCGACAGGCAGACTAACAAAAAAAATCTAAAAGGTCTTCTATCATCTTTTGGTAACATTATTGCGAAATCCGTAATTATTTTTAATATATCATGTATATGTGTATGTATCATGTATGTATCATGTATGTGTATCATGTATATGTGTGTATGTATCTATACGTACAAAATCAACTTTGTTAGCCTTAGATATACATAGATACATAAATGATTACTATCTGGTCCGGAGAGTCACATAGGCTACTTTAGTTTTCTTTATTCATATGAAGTTAATCCGACACAGCCAAATATTACGGTGTCGACTTCAAAATTCAACATTGTTTACTTACTTGACAAACACTAAAGGGAATTGTCTCAATCTACTAATATTTAAATTTTTAAAGTGATTGGGAAGCCAAATTGATACTACTACAAGAGATTTTAGATGAGTGGTTAAAAGTTCAGGCCACTTGGATGTATCTGGAACCAATTTTTTCCTCGCCCGATATCCAGCAGCAGATCCCCGAAGAAGGGCGTCGCTTCAGCGCTGTGGACAAGGTATTATTAACCGTCATTTACCTAAAATATACTTTTTAAGAAGACAGTCTTAGAAAATGATTTTGTAGATGTGGCGTGAAATTATGAAAGCTTGCTCGGCTGAACCTCGTGTTCTCGACGTAATAATGATAGAGAAGATGCTAGACAGGCTGAAGAAATCGAACAATTTGCTCGAGTTGGTCCAGCGAGGCCTGAATGCTTACCTCGAGAAGAAGCGTTTATACTTCCCGCGCTTCTTCTTCCTGTCCAACGACGAGTTGCTCGAGATTCTATCGGAGACCAAAGACCCTATGCGGTAATGTTAACAACTTTTATAATCGGAACCACATTTTATTATTGATAGTAATAAAAACAATAGGACAAGTAAGTAGGAGATATAGGTCAAAATGTATAAGTATAGGTTTGATTAATTCACAGAGTACAGCCTCACTTGAAGAAGTGCTACGAGGGCATCGCAAAGCTTTCGTTCACGGAGGACATGGTGGTGACGCATATGCGTTCCTCGGAGGGGGAACTCGTGGAGCTCACTGTTACTATTAACACTGCCGCCGCGAGGGGACAGGTTTCATTGATCTCCATTAATTATGATACCAATTTATTTTCACATAAATATTTAGACTAAAAATCAGTAGATTACACACCGTGTTTTTTTCATGATTCCTAATATTTTAAAACATTTTGAATTAAATTAAATTATATATTGTTCTATAAAGGATCTCTTTTGTGTAGAATTGGTTACTGACTAAAATTAAATAGATAATTTCGGTCTTTCGGGCCCTTGTTTTGTAAGAGTTTAAGAACGTAAATTTGTAGATACGTGAAAGGAGAAATGAAAAAACAAAGTCTGAGCCTTGTCTGAGCTAACGTTTCGTGACTGGATATTATGTTAAAAAAATGTTTTAAATACAAAATTGCTAGTCTTTTTCTTATCTGTAGGTAGAAAAATGGTTATTGGAGCTAGAGAAAGCGATGAAGTCGTCAGTGCACAACGCCGTGGCGCTCTCGTACGACGACTACACGACGCGGCCGCGTCAGGATTGGGTGCTCATGTGGCCAGGACAAGCTGTAAGCTGCAATTAAATGTCTAAATTATACTAGATAAATTATTCTTCTAAGAATCTTTTTTTATATTTATATTTTCCTCATAGGTGGAGTGCGGTAACAAAACTACTTTCGAATACTTTGGTTCCAATGTACCGACCTCGTAAAATATAATTTTGCTCACTTTTGACACAATCCAGTAATGTTCAGGCTGTCAAGAGAGAGAGAGAAGCTTTGGATATGTTTCAGGTGCAATGCATAGCGATGACATACTGGACGTCCGAGGTGACAGAGGCTATTCATATTAACATACCGGCCATGAAGACATATTGGGACAAGTGTAACTTCCAGATCTCTAAGATTGTGGACTTAGTACGGGGAGAGCTCAGTTTGCAGAACAGAATCACTCTTGGTAATTATGACATTGCATTACTATTTATGTAAATAAAATTACAACTGTCAAGCTTAAATCAAGTTTAGCGACTTAAATCAGACCTAAGATATTGGTGCAACCCACCCATAATGTCACCTGACAATTATTATCTTAATTCAGTGATTCAGTTCCTGGTGAAATATAAATATCATTAATAATATGCCCATAAAGATGCCCCTTTTTTCTTTAAGACAACTAGTTAAGAAGGATCATAAATTCATGTGTGACGTCGTCATAGTATAAAGTGTGCGTGTGGCGACGCATAGATACTTTGGCGCACACATACAAGCCGCGCGCAGTGCGTTTGTATAAAGATAACTTACTTCCCCCTCTTTATACTATGACGTCGTCCAAGGAAACTTAAACCTACGTCCAGAAAGAAATGACAAAAATGCTGCCAGCTAATTTATGTGTTATAAATCTGTGTCCCTTGGACGGTTTTAATATCTAGCTCTGGCGTACCTATAATACGAATAATGATAACTTTTAAAATGTCCTTCTATTCGTAAATCCTAGGAGCCCTGGTTGTATTAGATGTGCACGCTAGAGATGTGCTCCTGTTGCTTATTGAATGTCGAGTGCAACATGACAATGACTTCAACTGGCTTTCCCAAATACGGTATTATTGGGAGGTAAGGAAGCAAAAAGCAAATACGTTTTGACACCTATCTAAGTATATAGTGTCACAAACTCACTAGAAATTGTTTTTTTAGGAACAAGAAGAAGACCTAAGTATGCAAATCGTAACCCGCATGATCAACTCTCAGCTGATGTACGGCTACGAGTACCTCGGCAACACGGGCCGGCTGGTCGTCACGCCGCTCACCGACCGGTGCTTCCGAACATTATTCGGAGCTCTGCATTTGAATCTTGGTACTTTACCCAACAAACAACGATGCTCTGTCACGAGTTTCATTATTGCATTATAATTGTTGGGACGATAATGATTCATTAAATTGATATAGGTACAATCCATTCACTTAGTTGTACCGCCAACGTCGAATTCAAATTCTCTTCCAGGCGGTGCTCCTGAAGGCCCAGCTGGTACTGGAAAGACGGAAACCACAAAAGATCTGGCGAAGGCCGTCGCAAAACAATGCGTTGTGTTTAACTGTTCTGATGGGCTGGACTACCTCGCTCTTGGAAAATTCTTTAAGGTTTGCATTGTTCTTATTGGTGCATTGATTGATATGTGAAGTAGTCATGCTTACTCGATAAATGGACATAGTACATATTCTGTAACATATTTAAAGATCATGGTAAGCAATGAAGAAATTACCTTCAAGCGAGTTTCATGCATGCCAGATATTATTGCAATGTGAAGTAGGCATCTAATAAGTATATATTTGCTTCATTTTTTCTATATGAACTCCTCGTGTTTCATATGTAGCTAGATGGATTTGAAATACGCTTTGTCGTAGGGTCTGGCATCGTGCGGTGCCTGGTCGTGCTTCGACGAGTTCAACCGCATCGACTTGGAGGTGCTCTCCGTGGTGGCGCAGCAGATCCTGTCCATTCAACGAGGAATCAACTCTGGCTCCACCGAGCTGTTGTTCGAAGGCACTATGCTCACACTCGACATTTCTTGCGCAGTCTTTATAACTATGAACCCTGGATACGCTGGACGATCTGAGCTGCCTGATAATCTGAAGGTGACTGAAAAAATATGCAGCTTCAGCTCTTTAGTCGCTATCCCTGAAATACTGGAGCACGGTTGGGGATGTTATTATTACCTAAACCACTTACATACATAAATACATATTATCACGCCCGAAATCCCTAATGGGGTGGGTAGAGCCACAAGACTACTTGTGGCCACGTTCGAGTAATTAGTCCTAAGATGGTATGATGAACCGTATGGTGACAGGTGATCAGCCCATCGCCCATACAGATAGTCCACCATGTAGGAGAGGACCCGTCCCTTAGTTGACTTTTACGACATGCCAAGATGATAAGCATCTGCACGCATACTATGCTAGTTCTTCACTCCCAGTGCAGCAGAGGAGTAAACCACTAAACCACTTGTAGGCGTTTAAGCCAAATAGGTAGTAAACAGTAACGACAATCAGTCAGAATTAAAGATCATTAATTTTCAGGCTTTATTCCGTTCCGTGGCTATGATGGTGCCAGATTACGTCCTTATTTCTGAGATTGAGTTGTATGCCTTCGGATATTTGAACGCTAAACCACTCGCAGTCAAAATCGTGGCCACTTACCGCCTGTGCTCGGAGCAGCTGTCTTCACAAAGTCACTATGATTATGGTAAGCGTACATAACGACTTGTCAGTAAAAATAAAATTGTAAGGCTGCGTATATAATAAGGCTGTGAAACTTTGTGAATCACGGACATACTAACGAACAACCATCACCACAGCGCTGAAGTAGATTTATTACTGTGAATCATTACTTTATTATATTGATAAATCCCTTAGGAAAAAACGATATTAGCTTATTAAGAGTCTAACAAACGCGGTTTAGTGTGGACATACGTAACCAAAAAAAAACGATTAAGGAAATTCTGTTTGTGTTTTTACGTCAATATAAATATAGATAGCCAAATAACTGAAGGATTAAATATAAAAAATGATATTGAGACATTATTGTCATTTTGTGATATCTGTGTGAGCTCTTCGTGCAGTCTTGTGTACGGTACGTTTTTCGGATACCGTAATTCCTTCACTAACGGCAACAATTGTTATCCAAGGCCGAAATAGCAATTTTAATATTTCTGATATTTCCCTTTAGGGATGCGTGCCGTAAAATCTGTACTTCGTGCGGCCGGTGCGCTGAAGCTGCGATACCCAGACGAGGACGAAGATGTTATCTTGCTACGGTCTATCAAGGATGTCAATCTGCCTAAATTTCTTGAGCACGATGTTCCATTATTTATGGTATGTCATTATAATATTTTTGTGTTTTTAGGGTTGCGTACCAAATAAAAAAAAGGAACCCTTAAAAGCTCGTTTTCAACCGGCTAGGCGAGAATTTCAATTAGTATTAAATGCTCTAAAAGATTGGGTAAAAGTAGGGTAGGGTTTAGAAGTACGGAACCCTAGGCGCACTAGACTCGCACTTGACCGGTTATCGAATAGATCGAAGGGTTATTAGGGTTCCGTACGCAAAGGGTAAAACGGGACCCTATTACTAAGACTCCGCTGTCCGTCTGTCCGTCTGTCGCCAGGCTGCATCTCATGAACTGCGATAGTTATACAGTTGAAATTTTCACAGATGATGTATTTCTGTTGCTGCTATAACAACAAATACTAAAAACAGAATAAAATAAATATTTAAGGGGGGGTCCCATTCAACAAACGTGTTTTTTTTTTGCTTAATTATAGATAATGGTACGAAACCCTTCGTGCGCTAGTTCGTCTCCCACTTGGCCGGTTTTTACCTTAGTATTCTTCTTCTTACTTTCTTATGCAAGGTAAGCCTAACATTTATTTTCCACAGGGTATCATTGGTGATTTGTTCCCTGGATTGCCACTGCCTGAAGCAGGCTTGCCTCATTTGGTACAGTGTTTGAAAGACGTATGCGGGCCTCTTAATTTACAAGCAAATGACTTCTTTATTGAAAAGGTGGGACTTTCATTTGTATTTTGCAATTGTAAAATTCCATGTATATAACTTCACTTCATTTTACAGGTTCTCCAACTATACGAGATGATTCTTGTAAGACACGGACTTATGCTGGTCGGATTCCCATTCTCAGGGAAGACCACATGCTATCATGCGTTGGGAGGTGCATTAGGGTGTGTCCATGATAAAGTACGCCAATGGTTTTTATTTGTTTGTAAATCTACAGGGAGGTATTTTCACACGACTAAATTATTTAAATTACATTCTTTAAAGGGTTTGATGTTGGAAAACCATACGGAGTGGATAGTTATAAATCCAAAATCGATCACAATGGGGCAGCTTTATGGTCAGTTCGATCCAGTGTCCCACGAGTGGTCCGATGGAATCCTCGCGGTTAGCTACAGAGCGTTTGCAGTTTCTACCAACGATAACAGGTTATGAAATAATTAAAGATAGCAAGTATTGTTGAATTAAAATTTTATGGTTAGCTTTATCTAGTGTTACAACTTGCTATTTATAACAGAAAGTGGCTTGTGTTTGACGGGCCGGTGGACGCCATCTGGATCGAGAACTTGAACACGGTGCTGGACGACAACAAGAAGCTGTGCCTCATGAGCGGCGAGATCATCCAGCTCGCGCCCACCACAAACCTCATCTTCGAGCCCATGGACCTCGAGGCTGCCTCACCAGCTACCGTAATTTAACGTGTCCTTCTAAATTTTTTTAACGTATTAGACATGTCGTTTTTCTAGAATGGCAAAAAAATTAACCTTAAAATTTCCTTAAGACTCCAGCCATTCTTTAAGTTATAAAAAGCAGCCTTTTTTGGGTGCAGTTCTAAATGTAAAATGTTTCCGCTTCAGGTGTCACGTTGTGGTATGATCTACATGGAGCCCAAAGGCCTTGGCTGGAAGTGTCTCCAGGAGTCGTGGCTGAACACGCTGCCCTCCACGCTGCACAACGTCAACCGGCACCTCATAAGAACCCTGTTCAATCGGTTCATGTCTCCGTTACTGTGGCTCGTAGAATATTCTGGAATAGCAAAGGTATTACCCAATACCAGATATTATTTTTATTTTTAATATTATTTTTATTTTAACTCGTAATTGTTGTTGAAATGTTATTGGAAACTACATTGTGTAATGAACCAAATGTTATAAAATGTTATGTTTATCGGAATATAATGAAGAGTAATGCCAAACAAAGGGTCCAATTTGAAACGGATTCGTCTAAATTTAAAACTCGCTAAACTTACTAACAAACGTCATATTCGATTTAATATGGCACCAAACTGTCAAAATCGAGTTTGACGTTTCTTAGTTCAAGTTCAGCTACTGTTAAATTTGGTGAACACACTTTCAAATTGGCCCCAATATGCCATTTAAAAAGTGATACTATTCCTCCTCTTGTAAACCAGAACGCATGCCTGGGCAAAATTAATACGCTCATTTTGAAAGTTATTTTAATAACAAACTCAATGTTAATGATTTTTAGGTCAAAAGTCGCTAAATAGCAAAATTCATGTTACGTTGGAGTTGTCATTGTTTCACAGTGGTTATTTTCACCAATATCATATAAAACTTAATAAAAGTTTTCGCAAAGATTGGATTAAGTATTATCACTTTGACATGAGTTGACACGAGAAATTTTATTAGTAAATAAATAATCTTAATTTAATCTTATTGGCTGGCTGATAGCCGATTTGGCATTCATTATAAACTCCACCCTCTTGGCAATGAGTATATGGAACAGGTTTAGAGAGTGAATTATTATACTTCCATACTTAATATAATTCGATGGTGAGACATTAAAAATACTCGATTTCGAAGCACAAAATGGTCACGTACATAATGTTAAGACCACCAGAATCCCAAGAAGAGTGCTTTATTTTTGCACACAAACCGGAGCAAACGGAGCCGGTCGGCTGCTCTAGCATGAAAGAACCCACAGACAAAGGGAGCTGGCTTTACACTAAACACATTGGGATGGCTCTCGAGCATAATCTTATCGAAAAAAAAATCTTATTTCAATATCTTAAAAATACGATCAAAGTGAGCTCGGTTCGCCGAGCCGGTCTATGTGAACGGTCCCTAAAGACGGAAATAGTTGGGTTATTTTCACTTTATAGCTGAATTTGATTTTGTTAATGAAATAATTTTAATAAGTTGTGGTTTCACAGCAAATGTATGTGACGTCACGAAGCAATTTAATTGTAGCGTGCATGAAATTATTTGACACATTTATGGACGACTTTAAGAGTGAAAAGTACATGGAAACGCTATCGGATCTAGATATTAGGGCACAACTAGAGGTAAATATGTAGATAAATGCAAAAAATACCTATCAATACATATAAAACAGTACCGTGACTCACTTATAGACAACGCACAGCCTAAACGGGTGGTCCTATAGGTTTGAAATTTGGAGGAGACATTCCTCGAGTACCCTAGAAGTGCAGTAAGGAGGGATTTTTTGAAATTCCATCCCTAAAGGGGTGAAAAGAGGTGATAAAGATTGTATGGAAAATGATTGCGAGCGAAGCTATGGCGGGTCCACTAGTATTTTTATAAGTGTTTAATACACAATACATATATATAATATATATACAAAATTCCTATCACTGATTATATTAAGGTGCACAATTTTATTTTCAGGGAGTTTTCTTCTTTTCTTGCATCTGGTCCATCGGTGCGACATTGGAAGCTAGTAGCCGACCAAAGTTTGATATGATGTTTAGAGGTTTGCTTGAAAAGGAATTTCCAGAACAGGTAAAAAGAGCAGACCGCCTAGTTAAAGTTATATTGAGTCCGAGTCTGTTAATTTCCTTTTTCCAGGTGATAAAAATCTTAAGGTATCCTCGGGAGATAGCAAAACCTGAGAAGCAATATATTTTAGCTATTCCTAAAGAAGGACTTGTTTACGACTACAGATATATCAAGGAGGTAGGAAAAGAAAATATTAAATAAATAATAATAATATTTATTTTAATAAATAACGACTTGTGACTCGGGTCACCGGTTGCGGTGATTAGACCCGAGCACCACACATTGTTCTACCGCTTTTCATAGCTGGGTCAGGGCCTGGATACATGACCACAGTACGGCGCCGTGCCGAGAAAAAATCTGTTGCACATCACCTTTATAGGTATAGAAATAAGGGCGACGAGCAACGGAATTTTTCATCATGTGGCAAGGCGCTAAGGCCGTATATTATGCCACTTTTTGACAAAAAAATTGTCCCCAATTTTGATTGCGTATAAAAAACAAAGTGCTTGGTAAATTATAGTAAAAGTATCTATCAGATTAGGTATGTGTAACTCTTAAACTATTAGAATGTATTCTGAAAGTAAATGTAAATCGTACAGTTTAAAAAATATAATGTGGTAAATTGGTCCAGACTCCGAAATTTTGCCAAAAACACACTGTCTTTTTGGTTCGACCTAACGTGGCATTATAAAATTTATATTTTTTCCATTGAAAATTTATTACTTAGCTGTAAGTATCTGAAGTGTCTCAAAATAAAACTGGTATATTGATTTATCGTATTTCAAAAAATTGTCATCATATTTTCGCTTAATTGTTACTATTTTGTATGTTACTAAAATTAAGCTTTTTGAAATATTTAAAACAATTTATAATGGTATTATTATATAAGTATTTTCTAATGGCACTTGCATTATAGCATGTTACAAAATCACCCTAACAAACCCTATGTGTTACTTTCGCTTCTACATTACCGTAACATAGAAGTGTCTATTTTACTCTTTTATGTTACGAAATGGCAAAATCTACGGCCTTACTTTGCCACCCATTTATTATGAAGGTGCTTTTTAAGACTTCGGCAGAACAAAGTCTCTTGAGAACAATACGATCATATTATCTAGGGGAAAGGTAAATGGAAGCCGTGGCAAGACGACGTGACCTCCGCGCCGCCCATCAGCAAAGATACGCCACCAAACCAGATATTGGTCACAACTCTGGACAGCGTTAGATACTTAGCGCTGTTCAAGCTTCTAGTGACACATCAAAAAGCCGTCATGATGGTTGGCCCTACTGGTACCGGAAAGTCTTCATACATAATTGTAAGTCATTTTTTCGGCTTGCATTACTTTAAGTTGTTCCATTTTAAGTTGTATGATATATTTTCTAGGATTTCTTAGTAAGGAGAGTCGACACAAGGGTGTATAAAGCCCTCATTATGGCGTTTTCTGCACAAACCAATTGCAATCAGACTCAAGACATCATTATGGGCAAACTTGATAAGAGACGGAAAGGTAATGTTTTACCTAAAACAAAACAAGATAAAACAAAATTATTAACATTATTTACTTATTATAACATTACATTTTTAGGGTACTTTGGGCCACCACCAGGATGCTATGCTGTAGTGTTTGTGGATGACGTAAGCATGCCACAGTCAGAAACTTATGGCGCGCAGCCTCCAATAGAGGTGCTGCGGCAGGGCATAGACCTAGGGCTCTGGTACGATCGTAAACTCAACATTGCTATGCACCTTATTGACGTTCAGGTCAGTTCGTTAATATTAATTCTACTTGCACTGTATTTTTATAGGCTACCATGCAGTCCTGACACGATTTGTGCTTAACCTTGCAGTTTATGTGTGCTATGGGTAAACCGACGCCAGGGGCTAAACTGATAACTCCGAGGTTTTCGCGTCATTTCGTATTTTTCTGCATCGATGAATTTGACGACGATACTCTCCAGGTTATCTTTGGCAGGATAATGGCATGGCATCTTGATACGAGGTAGGTTCAAACTTGAGTGCGCCATAGCCCAAAAGGAAAAATCGAATCCACTGATAAACTTATAAATAGGAAAGAAATTTTGTAACACTTGATTTTCTTTTAAAAAAACTATTCTACTCATATTCTAAAAGCGAACGTTTGTGTGTGTATGTTTGTACCATTCAGGTTCGTAACGGCTCAACTAAGTTTCGTAAAAATGAGTATATATTTATCCCGGAAAATACAAAAGTTTCCAAAGGAATTACTATATCGAAATTCCACGCGGGCAGAAGCTAGTTAGTTCAGTGGGCATTTTAATACTATAACTGTATGCCGTTCCTGATAACCTTGCAAACAGGATTGAATAAGTGTTCCATTTAAAGTCAAATTTTTAGGGAGCCCTAAAAATCTAACTATTTTTTTAATTGTATTTACTACTATCAGTGGAGTTATGTAAAACACCAGCCTCAATCATTCTTTTTTGTTTCAGAGGGTTTAGCAAAGATTTTGAGCCTTGTATCGACGGGGTAGTGAATGGCACATTGGAGGTCTACAAGCAATGTCGGTTGAACTTACTGCCAACGCCATCCAAATCCCATTATACCTTCAATTTGCGTGATTTTTCCAGAGTTATTCTAGTGAGAGCTATATGGCGACGTTAAAAAAGTTAATTAAAGTGGCGTTTAAATATTAACTTTCTTTTTATATACGCAGGGTGTACTGCTTTCGGTCCCGGCTGTGTCACCGGACATTCAGTGTATGAAACGGCTTTGGGTGCACGAGTGTCTGCGAGTGTTTTCGGACCGTCTGGTCGAGGAATCAGATCGGCAGTGGCTGGTCACGTGTCTACGAGAAGCCACTGCTTTGCATCTAGAAGAAAACTTCGATATGATGCTTTCAAGGCTCCTAAAAAGCCCTAACGAGAAAGTAGAGTCCCTTGGCATGCTGAATAAAACTCTTCTATTTTAGTTGAAATACATATATTATTTTTACAGTATATACTTATTTGCAGATAACCGATCTACATCTTCGAAATTTGATTTACTGTGATTTTGCGAATCCGAAACCAGATACACGCTTTTATATGGAAACAACTAATATGGAGCATTTGAATGAAACTGTAGACGCCTTTCTCGCTGAGTTTAACAACATGTCCAAAAAACCCATGAACCTCGTACTATTCAGGTTTGAGTCTACTATTGGCCGAATTCGCAAACGCCACTTAGCATTTGATTAGATATTAAATAGTTACATGTCCCTCAGGTAGTTGTCAACCTATAAATAAACGTCACTTTAATTAAAGATCAATTTGAGTAGGGTTTGTGAATTTTGCCATATATATGCTATGCTTTCAGTTCAGCTTAACACTTTGATGTAGAGTACAATAGGCACGCAATAGAAAAACTACTTACTTCAGCATGAAGTGACGCAGTTCGTGCCGGAAACATTTGAGATGTTTTAAAGTATCATTCGACAGTTGATTGCTTACATTTGCGCCTCTATTCGGGAACGCTAAGTGATTCTGTAGCGATTCGTGAGCGAGATTTCTCATCTCGCTCTTACGCATTGCGCGTCGTGCGGAAGAGTGGGAGGAGAAATCTCGCTTACGTAACCGAATAGAGGCGCTATGACGAACTATGTTAAAAATATTTTCGTAATTTATGTGAAATTTTTTATTTTACTGAATTATGTGAATACGCAAATTGACAAAGTATTGTTATTAAGTAACTTCCTTAGGCGTTACGTCATATTGTTACGCGGATCATCACTCAAATCAAATTGGATGAATACAAAATAATATACTTATAATCTTTGCTAGTCGGTAGCTGTTATTCACAAGTCAGAAGAGAGAGCTTGACAAGATATATTCTACAGCGGTCGTGTCAACACCACAACCTGGAGGTGTTAGAGTTGTTTTTGTTTGTTGTTGTTCTTAACATTTAACTACATGTTTGTTTGTGATCAGATTCGCGATCGAGCACGTCTCGCGAATTTGCCGCGTGCTGACCCAGCCGCGGTCGCACGCGCTGCTGGTGGGGCTCGGCGGCTCGGGCAGACAGTCCCTCACCCGTCTCGCCGCCAGCATCAATGAATACGATCTATTTCAGGTATTTTTTACCTATTTTCATTTAAACAATAAGAAAATCAATTTGTGGATTAGTTTAACAAATCATTCACACATTTATATAGGTTGAAATGAGCCGAACATACGGAAAGAACGAATGGCGAGAAGACCTGAAAACTTTGCTAAAGAAATCAAGTACTCCTGATCTTCACATGGTTTTTCTATTCATTGAGTCTCAGGTAAATCTAATATTGGTCAAGCGCGAGTCGGACTCGCTTGGAGAGCTTTCCATACTATAAACAATAGACAGCCTATTTCCTCCGAATCTTATAGATTTAGGTGACCCAATCACGGACATATAGCGTAAATATATAATATCATGTGATGCACTAGACATCGTTTTCTTTAAATTTCTCGTTTGCCCGCGATTTTCTCTAAGTCAGATTTTATTTATTAACGCGATACACCCGTGCTTGCATGGGTTACCTAACTCTGTATATGTAGGTACTTTCGCAATTTCAACCTTTCACGTTCAGAAGATTCGGAGAAAACAGGCTGTAAGAGACAGACAGACAGACAGATCCGAGAGTGATCCTATAAGGGTTCACTGTTTTCATCGGATGTTTCGAACCTAACATGTTTAAGGGCCTGTTTCACAATGTCTGAGTAAAATGTATTTGTCGAGTAACTCATATAAAATTCGCCGTTATCTGCCAAATAACGCCTTACTTGGAGATTGTGAAACAGGCCATAAGTCAACTGTTTTGCGATTTACCTTTCATAGATAAAAGAAGAAGGCTTTCTGGAAGATGTTAACAACATGTTAAATTCGGGAGAGGTGCCTAATATTTTTGGTGCCGATGAAAAGGCAGAAATATGTGAGAAGATGAGAGTGGTAAGTAGCCCTCAAGTGCAGATCTAAATCGGGGACCTTTGAAATAACTTTTAGCAGACTACATAATTGAATTTTCGTCAGATCGATCGGCAAAGAGACAGGTCGCTACAGACAGACGGCAGCCCGACCGCGCTGTACGCGTACTTCGTGTCGATCGTGCGTGACCAGTTGCATATCGTGCTGGCCATGTCGCCCGCCGGCACCTCGCTGCGCACGCGCATCCGCAAGTTTCCCGCCCTCGTCAATTGCTGCACCATCGATTGGTTCCAGGTAATTTTAAAGTGGATATCTGGAGCAAGTTGCGCTGTCCATAAATTACTTCTATGAATATGAAGGAAGCTGCTCGCTTACGACCTCGCACGTCACTGACAAGAACATCCTAAAATTTTGCATCGCACAGTCATGCGCACTGATATTTAAAGCCGAAAGACCCGTTTAGGACAGACCGGCTTACATGTTGCTATCGCTATATACGGGTTTCAAATTTGTAGGAATGGCCACCGGACGCTCTGCTTGCGGTGGCGACACGCTTCCTTAAGGACGTAGAGCTGACGGTCCTGGAGCGTGACACCGCCATCAAGCTGTGCCAGGTGTTCCACATCGACACACAGGAGCTCACACGCCAATTCCTACTGCGGCTCAAGAGATACAACTACGTCACGCCAACTGCCTACCTAGAGCTTATTAACATGTTCAAATCACTCTTGAACAAGAAACGCACGTAAGTAGTTAACATTAACATTCGATAGGTGTTTATATATGTATAAGTACCTACGTTAGCTTATTAATTTAATATTTTGTTAACTGCTCTTTCATTTTGTTTTGTCTTTTTATGTGCAATCTTATAAAATTGTATAAAAAAATAGCCTTTACTCAGTGGCTTATCATATTATTGCATGTTGTGGATACCTGTAACTAAGTGAGCATTATGCGCATTATATCATATTGTACTGTTCTATACCTTGTAAAATTCTGATGTATCACTTGTTGGTAACCCTTAATAAATAAATAACTAAATAAACATAATTATCTGCATACTCGAAGTAAAATCAGTAAATGTACGATTTTCAATTTTTCACAGAGAGTTAGTGTCGAGCGAAAGACGTTACTTAACCGGGTTGGACCAGCTCGCCATCGCTTCTAAGTCAGTCGCAGCGCTGCAAAAAGCTTTAGAAGTGCTACAGCCGAAATTGGCCGCCGGCGCTGCAGCCGTGGCAGAGACCACCGCCAAGGTGGAAAAAGAGAAAGAAGGAGTAGCTCTCGTAGAAGCCGAAGTGTTGAGAGACCAGGCGGCTGCCGAGGAACAGGTCGGTACTTATAGAAGTCCAAATAAGTTAGTAGTGAAGTTTTAATATAGTCTGGCATTTATTAAATCACCATTTTTAATAAATTTATAGGCGGCTGAAGCTCAAGGTATTAAGGAGGAGTGCGACGCAGATCTAGCTGAAGCCATGCCAATTCTCAATTCTGCTTTGGCAGCGCTAGATACCCTGACGCCTCAGGATATCACCATTATTAAGACCATGAAAAGTCCACCGAGAGGCATCAAGCTCGTCATGGAAGCTATTTGCATTTTGAAGGTAATTTCGCGTATTTAGTTAAACTAGTTATACTAAGCCAAACACTTTTATCGGTAAAATAATCACAAAATCTCTCCAAATTAATTTTATGTTATTTTATACTTATCACTCAAAGGATGATCCGGTAAGTCAATCAGTTTGTATTTGGTTTCATAGACGGGTGTTTCATCGGCAATTTCAACTGCCGTCATTCCTCGTTTCCATATTATCTAAATAACAAAACGTACAATATTGATGAAGAGGGTTAGAATTAGGTAATAGTACTTCACTCGCTTATTTTCACACGGACGATAGCTTCATGACGAAACTGTTCCACTTGGCTTTCTTTTACTATAATAATGTTTCCCATTTTCTTCTTCAATTGTTGGAATTTGTGCCTTGGCCTTCTACCTTAAAGTTTCCATATCGTAATCATGTTGTTTAATGGTTTACTATTGCAAAAGATTAAATATTCCTACATTCTCTTTAAAAAGGGCGCACCAAAAATGTATACAATTCTTATATTTATAACTAATTTCTATACAGTGAAAAACCTACATTTGGCATCATTTCTCGCTGCCCAAACTGTCTATATAAAGCATCATAATAATATCACAGCTTAAGCTAATCAGATGAAAATAAACATTATTAATATAACCTCTAAAAAAAAAAACAAGAAAATTATTCGTTTTAGAGGTTTGATATGTTGCTTTTTATAATTAATAATTTTTATGTATAAATACGTATCTACGGTCCTGCGAAACATTCGGGACCCGGAGCCCTACTATTAATACGAGCTTTAAGCATTATATATATTGATTAAGAATAACATGTAGTCTCAATATTAGGAGATGAAACCAGACAAGGTCCCGAACCCATCAGGCGTGGGGACGATGGAGGATTACTGGGGCCCGTCAAAGAAGCTGCTGAACGACATCAAGTTCCTGGAGGGGCTGCAGAACTACGACAAAGACAATATCCCGCCTGCTGTCATGGCTAAGCTCATGAAGACCGTCATGCTGGACGAGGGGTTTGTGCCCGAGAAGATCCGCGCCGTTTCCACCGCTGCTGAGGGTACTCAATTATATAGATGATGGGATGATTTGATTATTATTTTTATTACATGCATGCTATAATATATCCTTATTTTTTAAAATATTTTTAATATAGTTGACAATGGGGCCAATTCGAAAGTGTTTTCGCTAAATTTAGAAGTCGCTAAATTTGAAATAAGTAACATTCGACTCGATTTTGAACCTTGGAACTATACAAAATCGAGTTTGACATGTCTTATTTTAAATATAGGCAATCTTAAATTTAGCGGACACCGTTTCGAATTGGACCCAATGTATGACTATTACTGAATAAATGGATATGAATATAAATAATACAGCTCGTATTGTATCATAGCCTGAAGAGTTATTGGTTCTCCATCTAAGATAATGGATGCAAAGAATATGTTCATACAGTTTCCCTATCGCAGGGATGTGCAAGTGGGTGATCGCGATGACGAAGTACGACAAGGTGGCGAAGGTGGTGGCGCCGAAGAAGCAGCGGCTGGCCGCCGCGCAGGCCGTATACGACAAGGCCATGGCTGCGCTCGCCATTAAACAGGCGCAGCTCAGAGAGGTGAGGAACGATTTGTTTCGAATGCTATCAAAAGTATTTATTTATGATTCTTTTCTTTGATGATTTATGATATTTGTCACGATCAGTGTAATAATAAACCGGTCAATTGCGGTCCCTCGCCTCGTCACCAAGCGAACTTGAACTCGTATATTAATAACTGAAAAACAAAAGATTTCGCTCACGATTTTCTGATCCAGACTTCCGGTGAGGGGACGTTTCTGACAAAAGTCATTTCAGTGCATTAATCCGATATTCATTAAATTGACTATTTTATGCAATTATTATTAATAAATACGGACGTATTTGATATGGTCAAACAAAATAAAATTCCAGGTTCAACTTAAATTAGGAAAACTAGAAGATGCGTTGGCCGAGCAAAATCGTCAACAAACAATGCTGGATGACGAAGTCATGGACTGCAGCAACAAGTTAAAACGAGCCGAAATGCTCATCTCCGGGTTAGGAGGTGAAAAGACAAGATGGTTGCAAATAGCAAAAACACTTCGGGAATCCTACGGGTCGCTTACGGGTATGTCTAGTGCCAAATGACACTATAAATGAGAATATGGAGACCAAAAAAAAGGATAACGTATTTTTTGAAGGGTAGCACGGATAATACTAGCCTCTAGGTTATCTAACCTGATATATTATAACCTCTCTTCGATAAAAGCTCCTATCATTTTGAAATCAACCTTAAGTAACTCAACTATTATACAAACATGGTAAGTTTCTTCTTCCATCAGCTAATTTTGAGATACAAGTCATCGAAATGACGATATCTCTAAATACATGATGAGAATTGAAGGACAAGATACCCAAAATATAAAAAAGTATGCCTTTATTTAGCACAAGTATATATATTGTGATAGGTACCTATTTTAGTTATTTACAAGATACAATTTTCAGGTGACATCTTAATTGCTGCTGGTATCATAGCGTATCTAGGACCATTCACAGCGGTCTTTAGGGCTAACCAAGTACGTAATTGATCACATCTTCCTATCTTCAATTAACGATGGGTAGCTTCCTAGATTATCTCTTTCGATATTATTATTATTTTTCAGTTTTATGTCGTGACAACACATTCTGTGAAAATGTCAACTTGTTTCTCATTACCGTTTCTGATTTAAATTATCTGGGACATCGTAAGTTAGATTCGGTAAAAGGATCCATTTTATGCCCTTTAGATACATAACCCAATAATGATTATCTTATTATTATCATTATCATCATCATCAGCATTCGCCTGTCCGTCAGGACCGATATTCATTGTAAATATATCGCCACAGGTAAAACAATGGGCACAAGCGTGCCACAACTGCGGCATTGTATGCACTCTGGACTTCAGCCTGATCAAATCACTGGGCGAGCCGGTCACTATACAGCAGTGGAATATCGAGGGCCTACCTTCTGATGATTTCAGTGTTGAGAGTGCTATTATTATCATGTAAATACTTTTTAAAATAAATGCCATATTTGTTTTTTGTTAAGTCACTTCTATGTGGCTTACAATTCCAGTAATCTGTATCGTACACAATCATAGGACAGCACGCCGTTGGCCACTCATGATCGACCCGCAGGGCCAAGCGAACCGCTGGATCAAGAACTTGGAGAAACCAAATAACTTGTGCATTGTGCGTATGACGCAGGCAGACCTGGGCCGAGTATTGGAAAATGCTGTGCAATTTGGACAACCGGTACCTGATCTTTGGATCAATACATAAAGTCGGAGACTTCTGTAATTACTCGTATAAAGTATATCTAGTCATTCGACTGAGGCATGAGAGGAATATGAAACATGAATTCTTTGCTTATTTCTAAGTCATATTTAGTGCTAACCATTGATTTTTTGAGGGTTTTGTTTCCCACAGGTATTGTTAGAAAATGTGTTGGAGGAATTGGATCCCATGTTGGAGCCTCTCCTTCAGCAGCAAACGTTCCGTCAGGGTGGTGCTCTGTGTATCAAAATTGGTGACACTATTGTGGAGTACAGTAAAGATTTCAAGTAATTTTCACTTAATTTATACCACTAGCAGCCCAACCTTTAACATTTGTACACATTGACATCAAAGTCGTAATCATAATCAGTCGTAAAAATATATTAAAATACTGTTACGGAAAACAAAACAAGTATTTTTATTTGCTATGTAAATACATGTTTTTATTAAATCATAGTTAAACTATAATTTATAGATTAATACAATTAAAATCTCTTTGAACTCATATTGAGATTATTATTCTTTTGAATAAACACGCATAATAATTATTTCATCTTTTTTATAGAATTAATAATAAATAACAATATTCAAGCTAGCTAACTAACTTTCATACCAACTTCATACCTGCCTATACTTTCATACCTATTCCCATTTTAATTCTTAACCATATCTTATCATTTCTGATTACGTCTTTAAAGTCAGCCTGTATTCTACAAAACATTCTCATGGTGGATGTAAGTCGGTCAATGGTTGGTTCGTTCATGAAGTAAAATTAACAAGAATGCACTTTCAACTTTTTATTGAAATAATTTTCTCATCATAATGATTGTCATCGAATTCCAGTTGACTGACTGACATTGACTTAGTATTCCATAAAAGCTTCATAATAGAAAGAAATATTTAGTTAATCTTTTGAAAATCATGCTAATTGCAATAGAGTTTTTTTTGTCGCACCTTTAGAATTATTTATTTTATTACACAAAACGAATATAACAGTACATAAACCTTAAATCAAAAATAAATCTAAAATTAAGATAGAGATTTTTAAATGATATTGGTGTCATTATTTTTATAGATTGTACATAAGCACAAAATTAGCAAATCCACATTACTTACCTGAAGTGGGTGTGCGTGTGACCCTGGTTAACTTCATGTTGGCTAAAGATGGTCTCGAAGCACAGCTCCTCGCGCGCACGGTCGCGCGGGAGAGGCCTGACTTGCAGCAAGCCAAGTCGGATCTCACCACGCAAGGCGCTGAGCACAGGAGGCTCTTACAAGAAATCGAGAGGAAAATTCTAAATGTTCTATCCACATCCGAGCATCTTTTGGAAGATGAGGAGGCCGTGCAGGTGAAACAGAAACCGTTTTCAACATGAAATAAATACCTATACTAAACCCAAATTCTACAAAAATATGTGTTATGTTTATAGATTTTAAACTCTGCTAAAGACACGTCCAATGAGATAAAAGAGAAACAAGAAGTTGCAATGGTCACCGAGAAGGCTATTGATGTGGCGCGAAACGATTATGTGCCTATTGCAGTACATTCCACTAACTTGTTTTTCCTCATCGGTAAAATTAATTATTCCATGTTAAGTATATAAGCTATTTCAATTGAGTATCTGCTTCATAATTATATGTTATTCGTTTGCAGCATCACTAGCTAGCATTGATCCCATGTATCAGTACTCTTTGGGATGGTTTGAAGGTCTATTCACCGCTGCCATCGACAATACAGAGAAAGTGGAAGATATCCCTGAGCGGTTGGAAATACTACGCGCTTACTTCACATATTCGCTTTATTCAAATATATGCAGGAGTCTCTTCGAGAAGGTAACAGACATAAAAAAGATGCTATATATCTGTCAATGTCTTACTGAATTTATAAATTGACTTTAAATCTATAGGATAAGTTGGTTTTCTCTCTGCTGCTGACCATAACTATATTGGTAGCAGAAGGCAAGCTTGATCAGAACCATGTCCTGTTCCTAATGGGCGGAGCGCAGCCGCGGCACGTGGCTCCAAACCCGGTGCAATTTCTCAGCCCCAATGCCTGGGCCGAGTTCAACGGGTACAAAATTCAATCAGATTATTTTTTGTAAATATTATATGCAAGACAAATTTCTTTTACTAAATATATTATTTATTTACAGTTTAAACGAAATCGAAGATTTTCATGGTATACTGGATCACTTTATGAAAAACATAAATATATGGGAGGACTATTGCAATACACCGGATCCACATAACCAACCACTACCTGCGCCATGGGACAAGAGGTGCTCTAGTTTTGAGGTATTCTACAAATTAATATAGAATAATAATGTGTTCTACCAAAATATGCCGAACTAGCGACCTACGCTTTGCTCTTTGTAGTTCGGGATTATCATGCAAAATTTTACACTTGTGGAATTTCAAAATGTTTTTATTGTTACTTCAAACACATCACATGCTCGAAACAGCATCCATGCTAAATTAAGAGGTCTAGGTTTTGTAGTTCTGGAGATTTCGTGATGAGTCACTGGTATTTCGTTTTCATGGTTCCTTAAGATATTTATAATTATCTCTTGGACCCACTATAAAACTGTAGATTTACTAATCGAATTAATATTAATAAAATGTATGTATACCTAATCAAATCTTTATTTTACAGAAAATGTTGATTCTGCGTTGTATGCGTTTGGATATGATGGTACCAGCTGTTCAGAATTTTGTTGAAGGTAGAGACAGCCAAAACGACATTGACATTCATTACAGGACGGGTTAATCATGAACTTGGGTTAACCTCGTCACGTTTCATCAAACTTGATCATCGTTTAAGACGTTCCTTGCGTTACGGCATTAGTGCCATTAGTTTAAAATTTTAAAGACGCGGTAAATGGAATTTTACAATTTCATTATAATTTACAGCCTCTATGGGACGTATATTCGTGGAGCCTCCTCTCTTCAACCTGGGCTCCTCTTATTCAGATTCGCACTGCTGTATACCTCTTCTATTTGTGCTAACGCCTGGATCTGATCCAATGGGAACTTTGCTAAAGTTTGCTGATGATCAGGTGTAGTTGAAAATCTTTAAATGTTACGTGCTTGTACTGAGTTAAAAGTATAATAAATATTTACTTATCGGTTTTTTGGCAGGGTTTTGGAGCTGCTCGTCTTTTCTCCCTATCTCTAGGTCAGGGTCAGGGTCCCATAGCTGTAAAGCTTATTGAAGAGGGCGTCCGAAGTGGTACCTGGGTAGTGTTGCAGAATTGCCATCTAGCCAAAAGTTGGATGCCGATGCTAGAAAAGGTTTCATTCCGTGTCAACCATTTTATCTTTTAAGCAAGGAAATGTTGAATGCATGAGCTGTCACTCACCCGCCAAGCATGTCTGATAAGTCACAGTAAAAATGGTTTTAAGACCTTAATAAAATGTTATATTATTATTGTTGTTGTTGTTGTGTCCCTCCTCTGCTGCACTGGGAGTGAAGAAATAGCATAGAATGCGTGCAGATGCTTATCATCCTGGCATGTCGTAAAAGTCGACTAAGGGACGGGTCCTCTCCAACATGGTGGACTATCTGTATGGGAGATGGGCTGATCACCTATCACCATGTGGTTCATCATACCATCTTAGGACGTATTAATCGAACGTGGCCAGAAGTAGTCTTATGGCTCTGCCCACCCCATTAGGGATTTCAGGCGTGATAATATGTATGTATGTATGCATTATTGTTGATAAGAAACGTGCCTTTCCTACGCCTTCTCTCGCCATGTGTAGGGAATTAAAAACACGACAGCCTAACAAATATTTCTCTCCAAAATGTTAATTCAAGTATAATTTGTAATTGAATATTTAATGAATAATTATCTTTTAGATATGCGAAGGTCTAACACCCGATACTACACACCCAGATTTTAGACTGTGGCTCACTTCGTATCCGGCTGACCACTTTCCTGTATACGTATTGCAAAATGGAGTGAAAATGACCAACGAACCACCGCAAGGTCAGAACCTATTCAAACGTTCGTTGTATTCGGTATTATAAGTTTTAACAATAGGGACTGCATTAATTCTGTTACCATATTGTTGTGCAGGTCTGAGGGCGAACGTCGCTCGCTCCTACCAAAGCGACCCGATCAACGACCCCGAGTGGTTCGAGGGCAACAAACAGCCAGAGAACTTCAAGAAGCTGCTGTTCGCGCTGTGCTTCTTCCACGCGGTGGTACAGGAGCGGCGGCAGTTCGGCCCGCTGGGCTGGAACATCCGCTACGAGTTCAACGAGACAGACTTGCGCATCAGTATCACGCAGCTCAACATGTTTCTCAACGAATATGACGTGAGAGCGCCACACCACTTTGATGAATACCTTCACTGTGATCATTGCATTTTTTGTTATAGTGCACGAATCATATGATGATGTTTGCCTAGGATGTGCAATTCGTGGCGTTGCGCTACCTGACCGGCGAGTGCAACTACGGCGGGCGCGTAACGGACGACTGGGACCGCCGGTGCCTCAACACCATACTCTACAAGTTCTATAACCCCAAAACCGTCGGCAAGGAGAAGTACAGCCTCGAACCCGAAGGTGAGAGATATTCACATTTTTTTTAAATTTCTTGCAAAAAATGATTAAGAAGCACCCTTGAATCAATAAGATTATAATCAAGATGAAATAATTCTTTAATATGCTTGTTCTGTTGCGTATGAACAGGCGTATACTACATCCCAACGCTAACGGAGCACGCGGACTTCATCGCGTTCTCGCGCTCGCTGCCGGTGGCGACGCCGCCCGGCGTGTTCGGCTTCCACCCCAACGCCGACATCACTAAGCACTTCCGCGAGGCGGAGGAACTGCTCAACACAGCCATACTCACGCAGGTGCGCTCACGCATACACCAAACGCCGCACCCACCGATTTGACCAAGCAGTTGATTCTGCTTATGCAACAAACACCATCTTCAAACCATACCTACCTGATATCTCTCTGGTAGAGGTAGACTATGAACGTATTATGCATATGAAGTTATCTGTGTGAAGAGTTCGTCTATCTTCAGACTGTAAAGCCATGTTCTATAGTTACACTGTACTCTTACGAACAACTGGAAAACATACACTAAATAAATACTTTAAATATAAAGATTTTTCACTCCTGTTCGGGGGAAGTTTTAATATCATTTGTATTAAACACCATATTTTTTATTCATCCACATGCCTCGACAAAGGATCGTTTGGTGAGTACCTTTTTTAATTTTACTAACCTTACTATTGTTTGACTAACTTTGTACATTATTCACGCATTAAACTATTTTTAAATTTCGCGCATCCAGGATCTGCTTAAGAAACATTTGGTATGTATTTATGGTGGCTATTCTTCTTCATTGTATCATTATGACACATTCAACGGTTGCCCTTTTATTGGCCCTTGTCGGATTTGAGCAGATTTTTCGTTTTAGACTGATTACAGATATAGTGAAGAATATGTTTCCATCGGTAAAAGTCGGAATTCAATCGGAAGACGATGGGACCCGAAGTGTCAATTAATTATTGTATTAAATGAGTGACAGGATTATTTTCATTAACATGAAACTTTATTATTTAGTGTCAAATGTCAAAATGAAAAATGACAGCATGGTATGATGGGTACTGGCCCCCAATTCTCGATGCATTCGAGATAATGTCAATTGCGAGAATAAACGTCAGATTCATACAGTTGTGTCGAATGACTGTATACACTGACGTTTAATCTCGATCGTGAGATTATCTCGAAAGCACCGAGAATTGGGGGCCTGCTGAAGCTTATTGAGAGAGTACGATAAATACGAACTTTTCCATAAAACACGATGGAAACTAATTATGCACTACATCTGTACGTTACGCAAAGTTTATTTTTCCTATGCATTACGACATTGATATCAAACCTAATTTAAGCTGTGTTATACAGATGAGTTACACAATTTTAACGTATTCGCCAGAAAAAATAATTAAATAATCAGCAATTCATGTAGGAGGTACTACTAAAATGTAGACATAATTAAACATATTCTTAAATATAATCCTTTATAAAATAACTACAAGATCAACAGTGGATTATTTGTCTATCTATGTGATCAAAATACAATCCTGTAAGAGAAAACGGCGCTCTTAAATATATTTTAATTTCCACTGTTGTGTACTGCGTATGCTGTGTATGACAAAAAAATATCTTTGACTTATTTATTTATTTCACACTAAATGGTCAAAACAATTAAACAATATTAATATAAATATAAACATACATACTAAATAACGTTCGTTTCCTGAACAAATAATATTGTTTATCTACACCCATATCATAAAACCTCCATAGTGTAATCAAAAACCATAGGAAATGACCACCATTTTGACAACCAATTAGGAAAAACTAGTGCTGCAATGTTATTCCCGAATCGTTTTTAGTATAGAAATGAGATTAAATTTGGAACAGCTGTCAAAACTCAAGTGGGTCTCTATTCTAGTATCCATAGTTTTTTTTTTTTTTGTATTATCTTGCGATCAGTCGATAGACTATGAGCAGATGCGTTGCATGTGTGCCTTCAGGTGTGTAGAGTCGACTCTCCATCAAAAGCCTCTCTATCGGTGGCTGGATAATTTAATTTAGATTATCCAGTTCATGGATTGTTCTCCTCTTGAGTCGTCTCAGGTGGTCAGGTATTGTGAGCTGCTCAGCCAATTTGTTGGGGTGATACTGAAGTCGCTTTTTGTATTTTGCAGCATAAGATCGTATATCTTCCTTCACCGTGGTTATCTGCAGGTGATTATGTACCTCCGAGTTTTTTATAAACCAGGGAGCATTGCAGATTTGTTTGAGAATTGAGTCTTCAGCTCGTTGGATCATAAGCAAATTTGAATTGCATGCGGAACCCCATAACTGGATGCCATAAGTCCAGATTGGTTTTAAGACGGTTTTGTAAATTAGAAGTTTATTGTCGAGAGAAAGCACGCTATTTCTACCTAGCAGCCAGTAGAGTGAGCGATATCTGATGTTCAGTTCATCTCTTTTTGCCTTGATATGATTCCTCCAGGTCAATCTTCGGTCAAGGTGCATCCCTAAGTATTTAACACTGTTGGTATCTGGAAGCTGTTGACCGCACAATGTTACCGGTGGGCAATCTCCTCTTTTCAAAGTAAAAGTGATCTGAACCGATTTGGTCGTGCTGGTTGCGATTCGCCACTTAGTTAGCCATAGCTGGACTCCATTAAGGCTGTTTTGCAAGACCCGTGAGGCTTCAACGGCACTTTTGTTGGTTGTTACTATTGCTGTGTCGTCAGCAAACGTAGCCATTGTCACCCCAGGGTTTTGGGGCAGATCAGATGTGTAGATTGTATAGAGAACAGGGCCCAATACGGATCCCTGTGGTACGCCAGCAAGGATACTATAGAACGATGACGTGGTTTCACCTTCTCTTACTTGAAAGAGTCTTTCAGATAGGTATGATCCCAGAATCCCGTAGTACTTGTGGGGTAAGAAGGATTTTATCTTGTAGAGCAGTCCTTTGTGCCACACTCTATCAAAGGCCTGTTGTACATCTATAAAGGCTGCAGAGCAGAATTCTTTTCTTTCAAGGGACATTCTGATGACTTTGCACACTCTGTGAATCTGCTCTATCGTTGCGTGTTCTTGCCTGAAGCCAAATTGGTGATCTGGTATTGTTGACCGTTCTTGCAGAGCCCTCATAATTCTCTTTAGGAGAATTTTCTCAAACAACTTTGAAACTACCGGAAGTAGACTTATTGGCCTATATGAAGCAATATCATGTGGTGGTTTTCCTGGTTTTTGCACCATTATAATCTGAGATATTTTCCACAAAGTGGGATAGAAGCCAGTTCTTATTATACCGTTGAAAAGAGCAGTCAGATAGATTAGAGCTTTTCTTGGTAGTTCAGTTAGCACTTTTTTATCTATAAGGTCGAAGCCTGGTGCTTTTTTGTTTTCCAGACGATTGATGAATTGTTTCACTTCTTTAGGGGATGTCGCCTGGATTGGAAACTCCAGTTGTAGATCTTGTTCTAAGACTTCATCAATAGATGATTCATCGTTTCTCGGATCAGGCTCGTTCGGAGTAAATATTTGTGATAAGTGTGCTGCAAAGGCTTTAGCTTTTTCTTCCGATGTCCGGGCCCACGTATTGTCAGAGGCTTTGAGAGGAGGCCTAGGCATAATGGGCTTATTGGTACTCTTGCATACTTTCCATAACGAATAGTTGGAGGCTTTAGTGGCAGATAAAGATCCGATTTGTGCTGCAGCGTGTTCATTTGTAGTTTGGATAAGCACTTCTCTTAGTTCTTTAATTGCTTTATTGAAAACTCTCTTATCTTCAGGGTGCTGGCTTGTGTGCCATACTCTACGCAGCCTCCTTTTTTCCAGAATCATAGCTTTAATCTCGTATCGTTTTTAGTATAGAAATGAGATTAAATTTGGAACAGCTGTCAAAACTCAAGTGGGTCTCTATTCTAGTATCCATAGATATTAAAACAGTTATTGATACGAAACGTCAATTCAGTATGTTTTTTTAATATAAACTGCACAACATTTGATCTCGAGTGACATGAGAATAGAGACGTCATTCGTTTATCAATGATTTAAAAAAAAATGGTCTTGACGGAGGATCGAATTGCCGCCATTATGTTGGTTTTTTGCTGAACGAAAGTAGAATTGTTGTTGAATTGAATAGAAAAAGTTGTTTGTAATTTACATTTTAGTTGAAAATATGAATACGTGTGTGTGATGTGAAAATGCGCAGGATATCGGAAATATGCAGCCACGATTGCAACAAATAACTTGTTGCCAGAAAATATTGTTTCTGAACCCATCATGGAGGATTTATAATATGTGTGTAGATAAAGTTATGTATTCAACTCTGCATAATTTGGCCCTAAAACACACGTGCGATCTTATTATGAAACTCGCTAAAAGCTCGTTTCATAAAACCGCACTAGTGTTTTAAGGTCTATCATTATGCAACCGTTGCATAAACTACTATTGTAGGACACGATGGCGGGCGGCGGCGGCGGGGCCACGCCGGAGCAGCAGGCCATGGCGATCGCGGAGGACGTGCTGGCGCGGCTGCCCAGCAAGATCCTGTCGGGCCCGTCGCACGAGGGCGACATCAAGCCGGCCGACATGACGCCCATGTCCATAGTGGTCATCCAGGAGGCGGCGCGCTACGAGCGGCTCGTCACCGTCGTGCGCAGCAGCGCGCGCGCCGTCATTGGCGCCGTGCAAGGTGACCAAAGAACTATATCGAGATAGAATGAAAGAGTGTATGTACCTTGCGTGCCGAAAAAATGTCGTGAGATCATTCTTGCTCGCCGCGAACTCCAATCCGCTACCGACCGCTTTCCGCGTATGACATGTGACGTTTAGAATAAAATGTCTCGTTGTGCGATAATTAACTGTTTAAACATCACCAAAAAAGTTAGAGCTGTTAATCAAGGTATTTCCTTTCATCGGTAAGTACTTTTTATCTTAAAATATCTGTTATTATTTATAAAACAATTTATTTGTTTGCTGCGTATTATTTTCATCGAAACAGTAGCGGGCGATTGCGAGTCCAACACAACTTTTCCATTGCGGCTTTAATTTGACGCATCAGACTTGGCGTTCATTGAAAACCAGCAATATAAAAATAAGCAATCCAAACTGGCGAGTCGCGTCCAAGGTTGATTTATATTTTTTTCAAAATGTTACACGCTCGGTTTCCATACAAATCGACGAACTCTTTCCTTCTTTCTCGATATAGTTCTATGAAGGTGACCACTGCCACCGGTCCAGCCTGTCATTCATACGCTATATACATATATTCTGCTGCAATCAGTATTAAGAGCAATTTTAGGAAGAGCTGTAATTGTTTTAGGCGTGAGCGTGCTGAACGATGTCACGGAGGAGGTGCTGACGAGCATGGTGCGCGGGCGCATCCCGGCGCTGTGGGCTGGCAAGAGCTACCCCTCACTCAAGCCGTTTGCTGCCTACTTCAATGATCTGCTTGCTCGCCTGGCTTTTCTTCAGGTTAATAATCAACTTAAATCATTATAAAGATCTGTATATGCGACATGAATAGTAGTTTATGCAACGGTTGCATAATGATAGGCCTTAAAACACTAGTGCGGTTTTCATGAAACGAGCCGATAGGCGAGTTTCATAATAAGATCGCACGTGTGTTTTAAGGCCAAATTATGCAGAGTTGCATACATAACTTTATCTACACACATATTATAAATCCTCCATGATGGGTTCAGAAACAATATTTTCTGGCTACAAGTTATTTGTTGCAATCTTGGCTGCATATTTCCGATATCCGGCGCATTTTCACATCACACACACTCCGAGAAGACTACTTACTATTCATATTTTCAACTAAAATGTAAATTACAAACAACTTTTTCTATTCAATTCAAAAACAATTCTACTTTCGTTCAGCAAAACGCGAACATGGCGATCCTCCGTCAAGACCATTTTTTTTTAATCATAGACAAACGGATGAAGACTCTATTCTCACGTCACTCGAGATCAAATATTGTGCAGTTTATATTAAAAAAAACATACTGAATTGACGTTTCGTATCAATAACTTTTTTAATATCTATGGATACTAGAATAGAGACCACTTGAGTTTTGACAGCTGTTCCAAATTTAATCTCTTTTCTTTACTAAAAACGATAAAGAAGTCATGTTATTTCTTTATCGCAGCACTGGTTTTTCCTAATTGGTTGTCAAAATGGTGGTCATTTCCTACGGTTTTTGATTAACCAATGGAGGTTTTATGATATGGGTGTAGATAAAGGGATATTTCGTTTCTTCCATTAATGTTAAAATTAATGTTTTGTTTGAAATATTACAACATGATTTGTTTCATGTAGCACTGGCATGCGAACGGTCCACCGAACGTGTTCTGGCTCTCGGGCTTCTACTTCCCGCAGGCGTTTCTTACGGCCGCGCAGCAGAGCTACGCCAGGAAGTACAAGATACCTATCGACCAGCTCGCCTTCCACCACCAGGTAAACATATCCACGTCAATAACACAGCCAGTTCATAAGTTCCACCACGTCAATTAAAAGTCAGAAGGTTAAACCATTCCATATCCCGCTGATCAGTGTAAATGGGGAAGCTATACAGGTGTTTAGAGCTTCAAGTCCTTGGTCACGTCCTTTCAGAAGGCCTGTCTGCTGACTTTGAAATCGAACCGCAGGGCCCTGACAGTTAGGGGGAATATGTTTGCTCGCAGGTCACTTACACTCGTCGGGCCGTCATATGGATCTAAGGTCTGTTCGGCGAGAGTTGATAAAAAAGTAAAAAGTCAGGGCCTCTTAACTCATTACAAATAGCGGCCCGCTAATTATTTTTACCCATGATAATAAAAAATTAAAGAGAAAAAAAATTTTTTTTTTTTTTCATAGAAAATTTTATTGAATAGCCTAACTGTATAAAAAGAAAGCAAGACGCGAACAGAACACCCCAACGCCACACTCGAAGCCAATGACATTATTATATCTAGAAAGACACAAGACACGTCATATCCATACTCAACGCGTTTTAAACATGTGTCATAGATATTTTTTTTCTTTTTTGTTTCTTTTTCCGAAGCCAGTGCAGATTATTGAATTTATATGACATTTGACGCGGACATATAGGACATTAATTTCCAAAACAGTTTTTGCAATATGGAGATTGTGTATATGAACAAAACAAATATATAATATTGCCGCAAAACCGCAGTGACAACATCTGCGTCCCTCGTACCACGAAACTCAGTGCGTGCGGCGATAAGCGACGCTCGTCATACAGTTTGCGATAGTTAAGCGACAGTCGCTATTTCGAAACGATATCATAATAATTATCAACTCTCGACGAACAGACCTTAGTCTGAATTAAATTGAAATGATTCAGTATGCACCAACGAAAGTCGTTCACTGACACGGTGGCCGGTTGAGGCTCGTCGGCTTGCTATCGGTCAGGAACGCTTTATGCGCAGGTGCTGCGCACGTTCGTGCTGAACGACCGCCCAGACGAAGGTGTATACATCAAAGGGTTGTTCCTTGAGGGTGCGCGCTGGAACATGGACGACAGCTGCATTGACGAGTCGTACCCCAAGGTGCTGTACGACGAGTTTCCGCCGGTGAGTTCTGGCATATTATTTGAGATGTCTCGCTTAAGCTCCCGAGAGTGCTTTCCCTATTTCTAAAGGGAGGCTGGAGCTCCAGAGTTGAAGTTTGTTGTTCTACTTGGTTTTCAGGTATGGCTGGTCCCTATGAAGCGCAGCGACGTCCCCGACGGCGAGTTCTACAACTGCCCGCTATACAAGACGGGCGAGCGGCGCGGCGTGCTGTCCACCACGGGCCACTCCACCAATTACATCCTATTCATGCGCCTGCCCACCTTGCAGCCATCCGACCACTGGATCATGCGTGGTGTCGCGCTGCTCACACAGTTGCCATTCTAATCGCAGCCCTTCTTCCGCAAATATCGATCACTTTGAAGTGGATTTGTAATAATACTTTTATTGCCTTCACAAAAAAAGTGATACATCCCCTGTCGTGTATGCGGAAAGAAAGACCCCATATCTGAGGCAAATTACAGAAAGCTTTGTTGGGAAAGATAGTTATGGTTTGGCAAACCAAATCATTCAAACTTCGTTAGTTTGAAAATTCGTTTAGCTTAACCATAATATTATTGATCCCTTGACGCGTGACGGGTCAATGATGTGTCATGAAACACTGAGGGAGAGTGACGTCTTGCAAGCGAACCATACCTGGGGCCGCGGCGTCACGGCAAGAGGGAGGTATAAAAATAACGCTGACGCATAGAGGAGGCGCATTAAAAATGTACCGCCCGTTACCTGGAAGCTAATGACATAGTTTTTGTATTTATCAGAACAAATCAGTAGTACTCCAAGGCCAGGTTTATTAAAAGTCAGTAAGACCAAATGTCAGATCAACTTTTATTAAATCACTAAAATTATTGACATTCGTGACCGAAACTTTATCGAACGGGTCTTTAAAAAACTCAGCCTTATAAGACCCGGACTGAACACTTGCGCCTTACATGCACTAAGTACGCATGATTAAAGTACGTCGGATTGGAAGTAATGATAATATTTTGTTTAACTACGATTAAGTTATTTTTATTTATTTATTATATTAATTTTGATTATATGGCTATACATTGCCATGACCATAGATTTATTCATATAATTATGTGAATTCAATTATGCGTAATTAAATCATTTAAAAACAACTTTTATGCCTTTTCATTACCGCCTTGTGTTTGAGAAATTCGTAATAATATTCCATGATTGATATTCATATTTCGTCTCGCTTATTTAGTTTTTAGGGTTTCTATTAATGGCGATATGATTGAAGGATTGGATTGAATAATTTTAGTATCCTTCGCTGGCTTCAACTGCAGCCTTGCATAACAAATAACTATTTGATTATCTGTTATTACTTACTACAACTTGTTATTTCCGTGCATTTCAAAGTTTACTTTTCCATATGTGGAACAGTTTAAACATGAAGAAGCTGCCATCGTTGACATAGGCGGTTGGAAATACTATAATGACTTACTTGCAGTTATATTTATTGTGCAGTCCATCGCATTACAATTTGAATAAGATTTTCTGAGCAAGTAACTTTAAACCAACCAAATATTGCAACCCTAGGAGGGTGACAAGGCGGCCAACAATGCCCCCGGAATGATTTCGTCCCCCACGTGGACTATTGAGCTGCTAAAACAATGAGTTAATTTGTTACGTGTATGAACACTGCGCATTGTTACTGCCGTTCAGAAGTAACAAATTAAACTAAAGAAGCTGCAATATTTATAAGATAACGATTCTTAAGTAATCCATGTTCGCATTAATTTTTATTTCTATTACCTATTAAATAGATTTTTGCATCAACTTAGGAAAGTTCAGAGCTTCGTATTGTAAGGATACCCAATATTTTTTTAATGTGGCGTATACTCTGGGTAACTATGGTGAACAAGCACACGAGTTGATTGTCTGCTAAGCTTTATTGAGAGTTATCCCAAAAACATTTTTATTTATAGATGTAGAGTAGACTCACTTTGTAGAAACTTATGAACGATTTTTTGTTATAACTAGCTTCCACCCGCGACTTCATCCGCGTGGACACCTGAATCACTTAGCGGTATGAAATATATTTTACGACCTGTGCTCATACCTACCAAATATACATAAAATAATTCATAATAATCGGTCGAGACGTTTCGGAGTGCGACCACAAATACCGTGACATGAGTTTTTTTTATACATACTTAGATTATGCCAAGGAGGTAGAGTTGTAATCAGTGTGGTTTACATTATGAAAATGTAGTCCTCACTTTCTAAAGTACGTAACAGTTTTCTACTTATTACTCTCAAAAATTCAGGACAATTGGTGCCGTAGTGAGGCCGCCAACGCGTAATAAACACAAAGTACCACAAAAATGTGTATTTTGTCATTCGAGCTTTCCTTTAGTAGGTAAATAATATAAGTCGTAGAATGCTAACGTGTTACATTCCGGCGACCCAGTTTCATCATTACGTGAGATGAGAACGTGCTTAATATTGAGTAAAGAGAGGAACGAAAGATGATGGAAAGATGATGAACAAGAATAAAAAGATGAAGACCTTTATCTCGAACAGTTGTTTGCATCAAAGGTTGGCTTTCGGTAACCGGGTCAATGTCGGCAACAGCCGCGGCGTACGCAGCGACGCGGCCGCCGCTCGGAGCCGAGCTCATACCACGCTCAGCATATAACGGTGTTCTAACATTTAGCATGAAAAAGCTCGCATCCTAGATACGTCATGTATTAAATAAGCGAGTAGTGGGTGGGGGGCGGTCGGGCGGCGGGGTCGTAGTACGGGAGGCACTCGGTCTGGCGCGGCGTTGTCCCGGTAACGCGAGATATTGATCTGCGCGCCCCGCCCCGCGCAGCATCCCGCGCCGCCCGCCACGCGCGCCCTTGATGCTGCCGCTCGACCGCTCGCGCCGCACCCGGTGCCCCTCACCCTCCACCCCCACCCCCAACCCGTCATACAAAACACTTATTACACTCGCACAACATACTCTTCGTAATCCAATACAGAAATTTTACTTTTGCCTCGCGATGTGGTGAAAAGCGTAATCTGCGACTTAATTAAATAGAGAGGCCTCTGTGTTACTAAACTATATATCTAGGGCTAGTACAAAACAGTATTTTATGCAACTGGTACATAATGACCGGTCATAAAATACAACTGTCCTTAAGTTGCCCGGAGCGCAGCTGAGATTTCTCAGGACTGGAACGAGTGTTTTAAGCCTTACTATGCAGCGTTTTATACATAACTTTTTCTATGAGTCATCATTTCAGCCGAAAGACGTCCACTGCTGGACATAGGCCTCCCCCAATGATCTCCACAACGACCGATTCTGTGCTGCTCGCATCAAGCGGAGACCCGCAATTTTCACCAGGTCGTCAGTCCACCGTGCGGGTGGTCTGCCGACGCTGCGCCTTCCGGTACGAGGTCGCCACTCAAGAACTCTGCGACCCCATCGGCCATCTGTTCTACGAGCAATGTGCCCAACCCACTGCCACTTAAGCTTAGCAATTCTTTGGGCTATGTCGGTTACTCTTGATCTTTTCTATGAGTATCTTTCGTAAATTAACCATAATATCAAAAGATTTCTTCTTTTGATTCTTTAATTACGAAACAAACGGAACAAATATCGCTTTTTGTTTTCGTTTGCGTCCATTGAGACGTTTTGCATAACGTTCTATATCTGATTTCGTTATAAATTATACCTTCTTCGTGATTGGCTCGCGAATATGACCAATAACTTGCAAGCCAATCACGAATCCCTGCTTTGACACGGTCAAGAAAACCTAAAATTTCAAACGTAATCTTTCATTAAAGTGCCTTAATTCCGATCGTATAATGAAATTTCATACAGTTATTATAGGTCTATTAGACGTGTATAGTACGGACTTATAACGTATCTATGCCTTTTATGATACCCTTTTGAGCCTTTTAGTTGTAACTTTATAGTGCAGCAGAAGTATGTGTAGAAAATTTCATTACCGTTAATTTGCCGTCATAACTCTTTCGTAAAATAGTAGTTTATGCAACGGTTGCATAATGATAGGCCTTAAAACACTAGTGCGGTTTTCATGAAACGAGCCGACAGGCGAGTTTCATAATAAGATCGCACGTGTGTTTTAAGGCCAAATTATGCAGAGTTGCATACATAACTTTATCTACACACATATTATAAATCCTCCATGATGGGTTCAGAAACAATATTTTCTGGCAACAAGTTATTTGTTGCAATCGTGGCTGCATATTTCCGATATCCGGCGCATTTTCACATCACACACACTCCGAGAAGACTACTTACTATTCATATTTTCAACTAAAATGTAAATTACAAACAACTTTTTCTTTTCAATTCAACAACAATTCTACTTTCGTTCAGCAAAACGTCAACATGGCGGCAAATACGATCTTCCGTCAAGACCATTTTTTTTTTAAATCATAGACAAACGGATGAAGTCTCTATTCTCACGTCACTCGAGATCAAATATTGTGCAGTTTATATTAAAAAAACATACTGAATTGACGTTTCGTATCAATAACTTTTTAATATCTATGGATACTAGAATAGAGACCCACTTGAGTTTTGACAGCTGTTCCAAATTTAATCTCATTTCTTTACTAAAAACGATAAAGAGGTCATGTTATTTCTTTATCGCAGCACTGGTTTTTCCTAATTGGTTGTCAAAATGGTGGTCATTTCATACGGTTTTTGATTAACCAATGGAGGTTTTATGATATGGGTGTAGATAAAGTATGATTTAACCTCAATTAAAGTTTTTAGGCTAGGTCACATTTATAAAATATTCAACATGGTAATTAAGAAAATTTTACAGTTTTAATACAATTAGTAAAATCAGGTTTTAAGAAACACCGACAGCGAACCTTACATTTCTTTTGCATGTCTATTGTAGATTTATTAAAAAAAGTGTTGTTATTTATAATTACATGTATGGACACTAGCGACCTGCCCTTGAAAGTAATATAATAAAAGATTCAGACGTATTGAGAACCTCCTCCTTTTTTGAAGTCGGTTAAAAATCATATTTATTGATTCCGAACGTACCAAAGGAAATAAAAACCAATAGTCCCTGACCAATTTTAAATTACTATGGCTCAAATTTCAAAAACATGGTTTCTTGCATAGTTTTTCATTACTTCCGATATCCTCGAAAATCGACCCCAAAATGTTATGAACTTATTTAGTTAAGTTTATGACATTGATAGAAACGGAGAGACGTGTGAAAATAATAAATGATACTGTTACGTAGGTACGAACAGTGTAACGTAACTGATCAGCGATAAGGGACACATTCAAATTTAGATCGAATTACTATGTCTTTACAGTCTAAATTAATATTTTAGTTTATGTGCTGATCAGCCGCTGCGGAAGTTATAGAATCACGCCACAGTTTTGATGCTAACGACGCTCCGGTGACGCCCCGCAGTGATTAATGTGCACAGCTTAACACTTTGTTTTCAATATGGACTGAAATACTAATGAGACTTGACACTTATATGATTACGAGTATATTACGGTCAATACAATAAATATAGTAAGAATAATAATTAAAGATACGGAAAATGTGATGAATACCAAGCTACAAAAACATTCGTGACTTTTAGATAAAATTGCACAAGAAATGCGGGTGGCCGTTTTTTTGTTTTCCGTAGTCAAAATAGGAACCCTTTATATAGACATGTCTGTCTAACTGTATGGAATAGTCACTTTTCCCGAAGATTAATTAAATTACAAAGCTGAAATGTACCATTATTAATGCTTGTCCGATGCACCTCTAAAAAGCTAAAAATTCCATCAAAATATTGCCTCTTACGAATGTTAAGGAAATATTGAAGAATCAAATACTTAGAGACAAGAGAGGACTTAAAATCTATAAAAAAATTGTCAATTTAAGCTTTAATTGATATTGTAACCAAGTAACACCACTCGCGATGGGCTTCTTATCTCTCTTGAGAAGCAGGATCTCGCTCTTCAGCTATCGCCGTTTAAACCTATAAAAGGTTTGATTTAAACGCGCTTTGAATTTGAGAGAGATCATCTCATCTTTAAGAAAGAAAATCAATTTTATCGGTTGTAGTAACGGCTACGGAACTTACACTGTGCATAGCCAGACATGCTCTTGACCGGTTTTTATAGTTTTGCAGTTTATTTAACCTTATGCCTGTAAAGCCCTAATCAATACATGAATAAAAATAAAGGTTATCAATAACTCGTTCGTTAGTATGGTCGTTAAGGTCGACTTTGACCCACTTCTTCTTTAGTTCTAGAGCGTTCCTGGGATACGAACAAGAAGGCTCAAGGGGTTCAAGAAGCTTGAGAAGGATTGCTGTTAAATCGAAAGCTGGAAGATAAGTTTGCGTTTTTCTTATATTATGTAAGAAAAGCAATGTTAAGTTTGTGTCTAAAAAATATTTTCAAGGCATTTAACAAAAAAAAAAGGGTTCAGTTTTTTGTCATTTGGCTACGGAACCCCTAGAAATAAACTTTGGACATCCAAAAAAGCTAAATGTTTGTTTATGTTTATTGTTTGCATCTTTTTAATTTATTTTAGTTACCATTGTCTAAGTTTTAGCGATCCCAAATAGGTAGTTATCAACATACGTATAATCATTAATTGAATGTGTAGGGGAACGAGAGTTCCTCATAACCCTGACCTGTGCCCTCGCTGGCACACTCGGAAAACTAATAAAATCAGTCTCCATTAAGTTGAACATTCGCGAGATATTCCACCCGAGTACGTTACGATACGAGTCGCAACAGGGGCTGCTAATTGAATCAATCGGGGGAGCGTTGCGCTCAAGAGTACAGTGAAAGCAGTACGTACTCTCGCATACGTAAAGTACGTAATTTAGTACTCGCGTGGTAGTCGCAATTACCGTGTGCCTTGCGTGCTTTGCTCGGAGTACGCGTTGACTCATCACGATGCTTTTGACCTTGAATAAACTTTTTTACCTCACTAGCAAGGAAAGGCTTTCTTTCTCGAATCTGCGTGCAAAACTGCGCTTTAAACGCTAAGGCGGAAAAGTTCAGGGAGGTGGCGCGAACAAGGCGGTGCCGCGGGTTTTGTTTACAGAACACAAGGAGGCGGCGGGAGCGCAAGGAGGACATTAAAGAAAACCCGAAGATGACCTAAGCGTGTTTGCATCTCTTTATTTTCGAAAAGTTGTGTTACTACGCTCAGCATTCAACTATCAGCACTCGTGCTAAATAACATCTTTGCTGCCTTGCATTACAAATAACTATTTCTGTACGCTTTGTCTATAACGGGTGAGCGTGTTTTGCGTTTAAAACTTGTTAAACCGATTGCGCACCAAAATAAAACTGATTAAATGAAGAAAAAAAAATATACGCGTCGAATTGAGAACCTCCTTCTTCGGTTTTTTGAAGTCGGTTAAAAAGGAAAATTGGTGGTTGAAATGAATTTAAGAGGAGTGCCAACCCTAAGGCATTTCATACAAAAGGCGATAACGATTTTCACCCCTTAAATCTTAACCGATACTGACCAATTTTTGATAGGTTGTCAGTCAGAACATAATCTTAGTCTATAGGTTTTTTTTTGTCTCTATAATCAATAAATTCAGTTTTATTGTTGTTTTAGTCTTCTCACACAAAACTAATTTTGGCGATTATTTGATTTGTTGATATTTAATCAATATTCAAAAAACGTATAGACCTAGAGTTTGTTCTGACTGACAACCTATCAAAAATTGGTCAAAATCGGTTAACATTTAAGGGGTGGAAATCGTTATCGCCTTTTGTATGAAAAAGGTGTTTTTTGTGCCGTTGGTTCACAGTCCTGTTAATGATGTTCACAAACTACTTTCTTGTATACAAATTGAAACTCGTGAGTCATTATTAAAACTAGAAATAAACAAGGCTTTACTCACGAATTATTGTCAGAAATGGTCTGACATGTTTCGGACTCGTACTTTCTTGTAGGCACAAACTCTAGGCACCTCAGTAAGTAATCGTCATCTTTGTACATGATCAATATACTTATTGTACTCCAAGGAATACGTCGCTACGAGTTTAAATAATAACTCTACGCGCTACACTCTTCTACGACATGACTACATAACTTCTACGCTGCTAAGTAGCATTACACTTTAAAACTGCTTTTGCGTATTGAAAATTAACAACACATAAAACACATGTTCCAGCATTCATTATTTAAAAATTTCAAGTCATCAGGTTCATAACAAATTAATTTTTACTGCCTCCTAAACAAATATGTTCAGACAATCTTAAAATGTAAACCATCCATTTTCCAATAAAACTGCGGGAGTATAGCCAAGGCAGGAAATGAAAACACGGAAAACAATCTGGTTGGTGGTTTTATATTGCATGTACTGGGATATATTTGGCATATAGAGCTCTTATTAAATTGACAGCAAATGCGACCGCCTTCTTCTTCAACATCTGTAAAAAAACGATAAGAAGTATCGCTTAGGGAATGTCGACATCGAATAGAGGCCCATTACGATAAGTTTTCGAAAACAGTTCTCGTTCTCGAGATCTATCGGAAATTCTACTAATTGCTGATACTCCTCTGCTGCACTGGGAGTGAAGAAATAGCATAGAATGCGTGCAGATGCTTATCATCCTGGCATGTCGTAAAAGACGACTAAGGGACGGGTCCTCTCCAACATGGTGGACTATCTGTATGGGCGATGGGCTGATCACCTGTCACCATACGGTTCATCATACCATCTTAGGACTAATTAATCGAACGTGGCCACATGTAGTCTTGTGGCTCTGCCCACCCCATTAGGGATTTCGGGCGTGATAATATGTATGTATGTATGTATGCTGATACTAATAAAAGGGACCGGGCGATAGGTTTTCTATTAAGAAAATGGTTTGCATAAACTCATGGTAGATACCACAGAATAGTATATTTTCACGTAACCTAATATCGCCCTGCCAATCGAGCGAGCGTTGCTATGGTGAGAGACGAGTTATTAGATAGCGACCTTTGTAGTCATTTCTAATGATATTGTTTTCAGAAAATTACCTAAATAGAGACTGAAATATGAGCCAATATTAAAAGAAAACATCTCATCTCTTTGAATTGTAGATCAAATTAGTTATAAGATCTTAAGGAATATGGCAATGCTATCAATATTACCTGCTTAACTTTTTTATTAATATTTAATTTTATTGACTACTTTTGTTCATTTGACATAAAATCTATACAAGTATTTATACCTGATACAAATAATAAAATCGTAAAGTGGAAGAATGCTGTGCATTGAATCAGCAATGAAAAAATCTAAGAGTTGCTTCAGAATTAATTTACATGCAACTTTATAGCGTGGAATTGTAGTAACCCCTCAGAAACTATGTGATTCTCAATGAAGCCGTTTTCAAACCATGAACAAAACCAAAGTTTGCATTTTTCTAGTAGTTGAGTTGTGCAAAAATAACTGTATAACAACTAACAGGCAGGCTCGTTTTCTGATTACCGAATAATATTAGTAAGGACAGTAAGGAAAATATTACTCATTTCAGTAATAAGCACCAGCGCCTCTATTCGGGAAAGTCTAAGTGATATTGTAGCGACTCCCGAGCGAGATTCTCATCCCACTCTTCCGCACGATGCGTAATGCGTAAGAGCGGGATGCGAATCTCGCTCGCGAGTCGCTAAAATATCACTTAGACATTCCCGAATAGACGCCCTGAGCGACCGAGCGTCGCTCTACGTATTGATTTCTTTCTTTCTTTCTCAGCAATGACACATATCTAAATAAACTTGAAAAGTAAACCATTACCTAAATACAAAATTTCATCCAAATCGTTTAAGCCTAGTTTAAACCATTTATTATATACAAGAGTTGCTCGCTTAACACTTTCAGCGCCGACAATCGCTACGCACTCCGCGTGTAGCGCGTAACAGCGTCTTTCCGATTTGTAGCGAAAATCCGCTACGAATAAAGTGCGCGCCGAGCGGGTTCTTGACACTCAAAGTGTTATAAAAACTTTAGAATGGATATAGGTTTTGAATGATGGAAAAGATTCGTTGCCTGTCGAAGCTTAAAGAATTTCATTATAAATCCACTGCAGCTGAAGTACTGCAAAGTTTTCCGAAGAGCGCAAGTTCAGTTTGTTAAAAATAACAGCCGTGACTTGAGAGCTCGAAGCTGCACAGTTGAGTCAGAAGCAAAGCAAGACTAGATCTTGCCGTGTTTATTATGAAAAATAATAATGAACAAGGTTGCCTATGCTTATGTTTATTGGGAATTGAACTGTGAAAAAGAACGACTACCATAATTTACATACAAAAGGAGAAATAGTAAGTGTATAAGGAAGCAAAAGATATTTTTACAGCGAGGGTCCTTTATGAATCCAGAGTGGAGCATTGAAATATATATAGTAATAATAATAATAATAAATAAATATCAGCGGACAATCATTACACAAATCGATCTAGTCCCAAAGTAAGCTCTAAAGGCTTGTGTTATGAGTACTAGACGACGATATAAATACTTATATAGAGAAATAAATACTTAAATACATAGGAAACATCCAAGACTCAGGAACAAACATTCGTGCTCATCACACAAATTTTTGCCCTTACCGGGGATCGAACCCGGGACGCTTGCGTCGAAGGCAGTGTCACTACCAACTAGGCTATCCGCGTCGTCAGTAAGGAACTGCGCCTCTATTTGGGAACGCTAAGTGCTGTTGTAGCGACTCGCGGGTGAGATTTCTCATCCCACTCTTCCGCACGACGCGTAATGCGTAAGAGCGAGATGCGAGTTCAATTGCGGGGCGATAATTAATTTGTGCCCATTAGGTTTATTTATTGCACTTTTTATGTTAGTTTTAGTTATATGTAATTTTAAAGTGGAAAAAAGACTTACTGCTGAGTTTCTTGCGGCGTTTCTTCTCAGCACATGTCACCTTTCGAAGCGCTGGTAGATTCAGACATGTAAAAGAGCCCGTGAGGCCTACTTGCAAAATAAATATTTTCATTTTCATTTTCATTTTCATTTTCTTTTTCATTTTCATCACTTGGACGTTCCCGAATAGAGGGTCTCCCCCCTACCTTACTACTTTACTACCCTACTAATACTAATAAACACTGGAAAATGTGCAGTTTTCATTTATTTCAGTCCGTACTGACTAGGGTAACATGCCCGGTAACTGTTCGTAGCGAGTTTTCGCTGCAAAGCGGCAAAACGCTGCTGCACGCTACATGCGTAGCGCAGCGCTATGGATGTGGCAATAAACTCCATATCACCAGCCCTGATAAATAATATTTTATATTCTCTATATTTATATATATATGATTCTACTGTACGTGTCATTGTCACTGGACTCCTCCTAAACGGCTAGACCGATATGAATGAATTTTTTTGTATGTGTTTGGGTGGCGCCCTGGATGATTTAGATTCACAAATCAGCCCGGCAGATGGCGATGCAGTCGGTACAAATACCGCGGGCGAAGCTGTGGCGGGTCCACTAGTTTTATATAAAAATTGTATACACCATGGGACTGATTGTTAGGGTTCCGTATCTCAAAAGGAAAAAAGGAACCTTATAGGACACTTCTTTGTCCGTCTATTTGTGTTTTAAGGCCTTTTTCTCAAGAACGCGTGGAGGTATCAAATTGAAAATCTGCAATATCCTGGAGCTGTGAAAAAATCAACCTTCTAAGTCAAGCAATCAAAAGATACGGCCGTTTATGCCACATATTTTGATACTCTCAAGGGAATCCAAGAGGAATTAAATCATAAAGAGTACTTCGCGTTGACCTAGAATCATGAAATTTGGGAAAAAGCCAGTACAGGAAATTGTCCGAAAACTGTAAATAAGTATTTACATCACAAAAAAAAAACAGAGTAACGGAATAACCTTTGCCAGGTCGTATCACACTCGACGGTTACACGGAGATAGGAACTTGCGAAAGTTATTTTTTTTTTGTCTTATTTCATAGGTATTTTTATGGTTTCTTACTTACAAGGTACCTACTGTCTGTTTTTCATAGGAAAGAACGGACCCCTTGGCGCGCGAGTCAGACTCGCACTAGATCGGCTTTTTTTTATTAACCAACCAACACATACTTTGTTAAAATCAATTGGGTGGATATGATAATGGATTCTAAAATTACCGCCGCGGGCCTCGCCGCAGTGCTGGTAATGTGGCTACAAGAACACCACCTACTGTGATCTTTCTAATGTCCTGTCAGGTTAAGGTGTCAATAATGGATGTTGTGCGGGCACGGGGCATTGTTGTGGCAGGCGCGCGGGCGGCGACGCGCCGTAATGAGTTGTGTCAACGGCAGCGCGTGACGACGCCCATTCATGCGACGCCTCAATATTTAACCTCCCGCTCACATCTCACCGTCAAAAGCAATGCTGTGTGCAAAAATAATAATCCTCATGAGATTACTTCCAGCCACCACGCCGAACTAAGAGAATCTGTTTTATTAAAATTCAGCCGGTGCGGCATTATCATTATCATGGGACGCGTCCGGGCTCGCTCGCGAGGTTTAAATGCGACTTCAATTTTTCAGCACGAACTGACTGGTAAAAAAAACGGCGCAGTGCGCGCTATCTCCAGGCAAGAAGGATTTAATTAAAATGCACCACTTACATCTGGCCGCGACGCCCGCGCCGCGCACATGCCTACTTGTTAGCGGGACTGCCGGTGCTTGCCAACCCTTCTAATTAAATGATAAACATTCAGCCGTGGCTTCGCAAACGTTTTCCGTCCGTTTTTATTTTGATTATCATTTCTTTGAAGTCCACTCTATACGAGCGGAATATTAAAGCAGCCGTATAATTGGTCGGCCCGGTTGTTGGAGGAGCGTTATTGGGGTGGCTGGTCAAAGTTTCGACGGTTTGATCCGTTAAAACCCCGTTCGATCGGATCCGGCATCCTATTTAAACGGCGTACGTGGCCGTGCCGTGGCCATTAGGCCGGTCGCACATCGGAGCGCGGAGCCATCGCTTATTCGAATAGGACGCGAAGCCATTCGGGCTGCGTCCGCTGGCAGCCTTCCGATTTTAATGTTATGTAACTGAACCGAATAAATTCGAAGCTATCCACTATGCTCTACGAAAGTAGAGGTACAATAGACCACTTTAATTAATAAAATTGTTTTACATCTAACTGCATTGTATTAGAATTTAGATATAGGGTGTGTATTTCTATTGTATGTACTGTAAATTTGAAGACACAAGTATAAGCTGTGGTTACCTTTAATTAGATAAGCACCTGTCTGGAATGTAACATATATATGTTGGTGATCCTAAATAAATAAATAACTAAATAGATAAAATTGGTAATTTTTCTTCTATTTGCTCTACTAATTGGTACGATAGAAGTGGACTTATTTTCTCCTATTTGCTCTACTAGAGGGTATTAAGTAATAGGGTCGACTGAGCTCAGCTTCGAGAACCTCAGTGCGGGTTGACCTTTCAGGCCTGTTACAAAATGTATTCCTACCTATTTGAATTTGTCCAGATGATTTTCTTTAACTACACAGACTCGATTAGTAGAGCAAATCTCCAATTTGCTCTATTAGTAGATACTTTCATAGAGCATAGTGGATAACCAGAGTAAATTCGCGTCTCGCTTGCCACCGCTAGTTCAAACACTCGCTCGCTAAACCGATCTCGAATAAATATTGTTTTTAAACAGTGTAATGGAAGTTGCGGTCTATCAGTCGTAATAAAAAAACCCATTCAACTCGAAAATGAGTTCCGAATTGTGGTTCGGTCTGGTACATTTCAATGGGCTTTGATGGTATTTTTTTATCTACACTCGTCTGTGACTTAATGCTATATGTCGCTTTTTAATTGGTAAACTAGGAAATAGAGAAAAAACCGTTTTGTGCACGCTGAAAAGTAATAATCGCTCCTACAGTTTGGCGAGCGCAATAGGCACAGTTTAAAGCTATTGAATAGACTTGTTATTTAAAAAACTATATTTTGGCCATACTGCCAATTACTTTTTACTTTTGTTTCTATAATGTAAATAGTAATATAAATAGCATTAAAACGAACGCATAAGGCTCAGGATCAGGATAAGGATCAGGTGGCATAATTCATGATATTCGAATTCTACGCGTACAATGTTGCCAGGATAAGCTATATGCTAATGGTATGCTTTAATTTACTGAATTGACTTCTCTCAGCTTTAATCGTATTCCGTTCGCATATATCTCATTTGATGTCAATAAGTTTCTCGTTGATCGAAATTGCGTGACAAAATTATCTGAATTGAACAATCGGCCAAAATTCCTCCTCCTACTTCACATGTATAAACGAGTGTAGCAGGTTTATTGACACACAGACGACAAATCCAATAAAACAACGCAAACGCTTCAGAAGAGATGCATTATTTGTCGTTTATAAAGGCAGGAGCTTTGTAAAGTAGGAGGGGAGCCGGCGCGGAGGCGTGCGACTCATTACGTGCCGACTCGCACCGGCTTCTTTCACGTCGACCGCAGCCTCTAATTAGTACACCTTGTTACTCGCAATACCGAAAAAAACCTTGTCATGTCGGCGTCGACGAAGAAGTTGTAGCTCGCACCGGGTGACTTCCCTGGGTTGCGGTACGAGTCATCGTGCACGCCATCATCACTACGTGTGAATCATTGTTTAATTGCGTGGCGGGTGTGCGCGCGCGCGGGTGGGGGCGCGGGGGGAGATCGATCGTCTCGCGTCGCCATGGCAACGCACCCCCGCGCGCCCCGCGCCCGATTCATTTGTAATCATTTGTTTCGCGGCCGTCGAATAATGGTGCTCATCAAATGGCACGAATTTGATGGATTGTACTTTGGAGCCCTACGTACATAGATAATTTGAGTACGTAGAGAGCATTATGTACTCGGTGTCATGCGCGCGTCCCCGGAGACGGCTCTTTGTCGACGTACGGCACAGCTACGCAATCCTCTCAATTAATTGCGTCCTTTAACAAAACAAAATGAATAAATGACTTGCGTAACTTGTAATACACTGTATTCACCAATTTCCAAACAACATAACAAGAAAACAATAAAGTTCTTTCACAAGTTCTCAGAATAAAGTATTTCTTTTGACGATATTAATTATGTACACTTTTCTTACGTTCTCGAAATAACAGTATTTTTAATTAATTTTTTATCAACATTTCCATTATTGCACGTTAATGTACTGTTAGTAAAATAATAATTTTATTACCATTACTCTCTAACAAAACACCTACCTATATACAGCCCTTATAACGCTCAAATTAGAGTTATAATGGCTGTATAACCTCACTTATACAGCTTGTGTGCTGCTTGGGTATCTCTCGGTGCTCGTCAACGATATGCCAAACATCCCTGCGTTCCTGTGATATATTACTGTCATTATTTAGCCTCGGGTGCTACGGCTACGGACACGCGCTACTGCTCTACGCCGTAGTCACCCACGCCAGGAATCAAAGTGTACTTTCATGTCATATCGTCGGTGATATTTCAAAACCGCGTATGAGCAGTTTTAATACCGCATAAATCCAAAAACCCAGACAACTGCGAGTTAAACTCGCGTGAAGAGGGTTCCATTCCGTACATGATTATCTGAAATTTCTTATGGTACTTTAAATACCATAGAATTCTTATAGGTTTTCCTGTAATCTATAGGTAAAGAACTATTTTCTGTATATTTTTCAAAATTGTAGGCCCAGTAGTTTCGGAAAGAAGGGGGGGGGGGGAGTCAATAACTTCCAAACTATTTATCTTAAAATTCCAACAAAAATATTGAAGGTCCTCAAAATAAGCCCTTTCATTTAATATGTCACACAATATAGTTTGCATAACTTATTTTTTTAATTTTCTTATTTACCCCCATGTTTATCTTATCTTATCTTAGAGGGTGGGGTCCTTGCGGATACACTTCGACCCTATGGGATCTTTTGTGTAATTACCCCGTTTTCCTAAGCACTATCCATAGCATTCTCCACCACTTCAATGAAGTGACTTGTCACTTGACTTATCACTGTTTTTTTTAAAAAGCACTTACGTGGTATTTACAAACTGCTCATTCATGATTTTGAACTATACTCTTAGTTACTAATTTATAGTCTTAGTTACTAACTTATAGGTTAATTAAATCTTAATAAGTGAAAACAAATACATATTGGAATGCTCAGCATCTAGCGACCAAGCTTCACTCAGCGTTTTTGTTTCGAGAAACCAATATATACATTGGCAGAATTGGCGAAGAGGCAGAAGGCCTAAAGGTGGGTAAATATAGCGGTCTCGGCGCGGCGCCGCGATCAGAAAAAGCTGAAATCGGGTACACATATTAACCAAAATCTTGTTATAAAAATGCAATTTTTAACAAAACCTTATGTACTAAATATTGGATCATTATTACTTTAAGCAAGCAATTCGTGGGCCTCTATTCGGAAACGCAAAGTGATGTTGTAGCGACTCGTGAGCGAGATTTCTCATCACACTGGTCCGCACGACGCCTACCTAATGCGTAAGTGCAAGATGCGAGTCTCGCTCGCGGGTTGTTGCAGTATCACTTAGACGTTCTCGAATAGACGCTCTGTATCCGAAATTATCTAAACGATATCGTAAATTATTTTTCTACGATATGGTAGCTCTTATTGACTTGAAAGCATAGGCGGCAGCATCGTTAAACCATCGCCATATTGATCGCTCAGGTAATGTCGAATAGAGGACCAGCAGAGGCAGAGGATTTCTCAACCCACTCTTCCGCACGACGCGTAATGCGAAAGAGTGGGATGAGAAATCTCGTTCACGAGTCGCTACAGAATCACTTAGCGTTCCCGAATAGAGGCCCAGGAATTGCTTGCTTAAAGTAATAATGATCCAATAATTAGTACATAAGGTTTTGTTAAAAATTGCATTTTTATAACAAGATTTTGGTTAATATGTGTACCCGATTTCAGCTTTTTCTGATCTCGGCGCCGCGCTGAGACCGCTATATTTACCCACCTTTAGGCCTTCTGCCTCTTCAGCCGCCGCTCCAGCTCTGATAGAAGTTCGGTGGAAATGCGGCGGGTCTAGTGTGTCGACACAGGTTGCATCCCACACCAGCACCCGCTCCACACTCCACGGAACCAAAGACATCTCGTCCGGTCTCTTGCTATCATTTCTCATGATGCCGGTCGGCTCTGAAAGGACCAGCACATTAGCCGATTCAAAAGACCAATGGATGATGTCGTTAAGAGCAGCATGTAAATAAATAAATGAATACAAGAAGGAAAAGGCCTATGGTACGCGGTGTTCCAAGGCGGTCACCCATCTAAGTATCGACCGCGCCCAACGTTGCTTAACTTCAGTGATCGGACTAGAACGGGTATGTTCAAGTGATCAAGAGTGATACCATCACCAAAATTCCAAAACTGCAAATGTGAACCTAAATCACGTACAAAACAACAACACATTCGCGATTTCGATGTAGAAAATCACTTAGCAGTCCCGAATAGAGGCCTAGAATAATTGAAAGCATAGAGTCCGAATCCTAGTGAGTGTTGGGGTTTCTCAAATAATTTTAATAGTTGTCCGGTAGCCTCCTCCCCGCCCCCGAGCCGGCGCGGGGCGGGGCACGGAAGCGAAATGAGATTTCCTTTGAGAGCGCCGAGAGCTAGTGACCGCGACACCCCGCTAATGCCCCTCGGAGATATCTCCCATATCAACTTCACTTTCATACTTACAGCGCCGGAGCCTTATCTACAGTGCTCGAACTAAAAGGACATGACAAATGATGTAGTGCTTCGAGCACCCACTCGTGAGACAAGTTCGTAGGTTTTCTGGAAAAGTTTGTTCAACCATAAAGTACGGTCGAGGTTTTTTGGCAGAACGCTTTGAAAAATTAACGGCTCCCACACAGCGATCAAACACCGGTGGATATTCAAAAAAGTGTTTACACGTCACATAATGGAAAATAATTTTAGTACCCTTCGTAGCGGCAGCAATGTAGCATTTTAGTCCCTGCTAATATTTTGAAGTTATTACAGCTTAATTTTTTTTTATATGTTAATGAGAGGGTTTTATTTTAATACATATTTAAACACTATACTGATATAAATATGCATGAGTTTTTTTTCTGTTGGGTAAAGTAAAAAGCATTGTGTATCACTTGAGAGCAAAATATGTATTTATATCTCGGGCTATATATTTCAATATATATTTTTCAAACCCTAAATATACTACTTTGCTCCCTTGTGATACAATCAATTTTTTGTTTTTCTTAAGTAATCTTTTTCCCACTGGCCAGTTAATAGTTATTCAAGTGTTGGACTACGAAGCGTCAAGCTGCGGTTATGGCTAGAGGCTGATATTCGTCATAATCATATTTAAGTATATTCGTTTTAGGTTTGACCATTTGTATGCTGATCACGGACTCAAGGTATAGTCTATCCTAGTTTGGAAATATCCATATTTCCATACTATCCATACTAATATTATAAATGTGAAAGTAACTCTGTCTGTCTGGCCCGTTACTTTTTCCGGCCGGACCGATTTGAATGCAATTTGGCCCGGATCTACTTTGGTCTTTACCGAAGGACAGAGTTCACTATTTATCCTAGAATAATACAAAGTTCCCCGGGGAATCGTAATAAATGAATTGTTTCATGACTGCCGATTTTATGTAAAAGTTGGAGAAGAGAAGCCCTCTGGGTTTCGCCGGCCCGGGACGGGTGTCCCTTAATTTTAATTTCATCGCAGACAAAACGAACACGTTGATATTACTCAAAGCGCCTCGCCCGGCGCGAGCGAAGTGCCTTGAATCACGAAACAACGAATTCCCCAGTTCAGTTCTTAAGGCCACTTGATCTCTAAAATATAGGTTAGCTCTTAACAGCAGCTTCTTACTAATAATAATCATTCATTTCAGGTCCATTAGTGGCCCATACATACACTTTTCAAATATAACTTAATAACCTAATTAAAATTATGTTAGCGAGGCAACGGCGCGGCTCCTTTGCGTCGTGTTTTATGGGACTTAGCAAGCTTTCTGGTAATAAATAATTAATAAATGACATATTTTTTACCCCTAGCAGCAAATAAATCTGAGCACAAAATTCTCTGATGACGAATGTTTATAGTCTTAAGTTAAGATTGTGTTCATAAATCGCTTTCCAGTTAGCTAAACGTTAAATAAAACTTAGATTAGGTATTTTAATGTAAACATTACTTTATGCATATAACTAGCAATTCCTTACACATCACACCAATAATGGTCTATTAGCCCATGACACTAAACCTAGTTCGATAAGACTAGCAGATGATATTATATATAATTAGTCACGTCATTAATGGGGGAACACGAAATGGCGATGCTGCAATGCAAAAATACTGACGGTGTTATAAAAAAGACGCCGAAGTTTCGTTTGTTCCTCGAAACAGGGGAGCGGTAGGAGTATGCGATAATGCAGTGCTGCAAGCCCCCCTGATTGGCCTTATCAGTGGCAGCAGTATGAAGCTCCTCAAAAAACCAAGGCTCTTTTGAAATATCATTGATTTTTGTGTAAGAAAAACCACTGCTGCATTTTCCAAACAGTGAAGAAAGTGGTTGCCGCAGCGGTTGAAGGTCGCCCTCCGCGCAGCTGGATTCCGCGTTTCAATTCAGTTTTGTCAGCAAACACCCGGTTTTTTTCGATTTGTACTGATTGAATACGCGTGCCACGGTCACGTACGAATAATTTTACGACTCGTTGATTTTTTTAAACAAATGCTCTGAAAATTTTTGAATACTTAATTCATAAAAAAATACATTATACCACATAACATAGAATGGTATTGAAATTTGGATGAGGGCGATGAAGAAAGAAGATTGGTTATTCAAATAATTTGATAATTTTATCAATATATATTTTGTTTCCCAAGTACGACAACATGCAGTGTCGACAACATGAGGTGTAAAAAATCTTCTAATAATATTACTCTTAATTAAAAATTCTTATTCTTATGAGCTAAACTATTCTTTCAAACTTTAAGGTGGCTAGCGTGATTTGGAATGCAACCGACGTATGCAAACTTCATACGTCGTGTCTGGTGTTTAAAGTCACGTGCCTTAGAAGTAAAAATTGAAGTTTATTAATTTATTAAATTCTAAATGATCTTGATTTATTTTCACATAAATTCTATTCCATAACGTACTATTGAGGGTTAAGCTATCGGTCCACAGAAATATGTTAATATTTGTTACTATAGTCAAGTAGCCAATTATTCCTCAAAGTTATTCAGATATACGTGATACCGCCGCATCCAAAACTTCTTGCAGTTCTCGGCGGTTTGCTAACAAGTGCTTCATAAAGCGTCCCAAACAAACGAACAGCACAACACCGCCGCAGCCTGCTTTACCATACAGACTGGTCTGGTGGAAATTTAATAGTACTCAGATAAAGAAAAATGTACAAGCGAATTATGTTTGGAACAAAGGTAAGGTAAGGTTAGTTTTTTAAAAACGTAGCTTTTATTCCACCAAATGGCTTGATTAAGGAAGAAGACTTGATTCACGTAAAGCAATTTCTTACTTAGTTACCCTAGATCTCTGCGCGGCCAACTTAGGAACCGGCACACATAAATAGTTGAGTAATTGCTTTCGCAACAAACTGATGCTAACGACACAATCGCAGGTCCCCAGCTGCTCTTTATGGCGGGCTCTGGGAGCCTTACGCAAACCTCATTGATCCCCCTACCCGTCAGGACCCATTATACCCTGTATCGGGGGGCCACTCAATCACGCCGGGCGTCCGTCAAGTTTTGTATGCCGCGAGCCTTTTTAATATTACACATGTCACCCTCGAAGCCTTTGACTAATTCGTTACATTACTTTCAAAATATTGTGGCGTAGCGACGGTATAGATATGATTTGTGCGTAGGAATCCTACTATCCTACTATATATATATAATCCTAACTAAAATTATAAATGCGAAAGTAACTCTGTTTGTTAAGTTTTCACGCCTAAACCAATGAACCAATTTTGATGAGTTTTGGTATGGAGAAAGATTGTACCTTGGAGAAGGACATATGCTACTTAAATAATTATTCTACGCAGACGAAGTCGTGGGCACCAGCTAGTAAGATTATAAATGCGAAAGTTTGGATAGATGTATGTTTTTTTTACTCAATCACGCCAGAACGGCTGAACAGATCTGGATGAAATTTGGCACTGATAGATTATAGTCTGGAATAGCACATAGGCTACTTTTTATTTCAGAAAATTTAAAGTTTAACGAGTGAATAACTATAACTAAATTCCACGCGAACGAAGTCGTGGGCAGAAGCTAGTAGGCTAAAAGGGGCTATAGGTAATAAAATAACTTCCTTAAGCTTCATCCGAGACATAACTTGTCTTAAATTTGCTAAAATAGACAGCCGTTAATAACTTAGAGGCAAATAGGTTAGTTTGTATGTATGTAAACTCTTTATCGTACATAAAAACACGAAAAACTTACAAAGCAAATTAAATTTGTAACAAATGCGAACTTATCTTTAATGAATCTGCAATTATTATAGATAAAAATGAATGAATGACCGATAACCTACTTGACCGATAGCTATTTAATGGTTAAGTTATTTTCAAACGAGCACTCTCTTCATTACAAGTATTTAAGGTATGTACTATACTATCTAAGGTACACAACTTTTGAAAATTTGGTTTCAGCAGTGCCCGTAATTTATATATTTTTAACCGCTGCTCTGCGTAGTCTTAGTTTTTCAGCAGAGGGTATCTCTTTATAGATCCCTCATTGAAAATAAAATAAAAAAACGTTTCTTTAGCAGTCGCTCTTTTATTCGTCATATGAATAAGATAACATAGGTTAAATCTACAAGCACTTTGGACAGGACCATCATTACTAAGAAGTGCCGCAATAAACTCAACAGAAACTCAACTTTGCAAACCATCAATTCCGTTCAAAAAATCATTGCAAATGGAAAATGCTAAGCATATCATGAGTAACCCCACATTTACCAAATGAAAGTCCGATAGGTACAGGCTTGATTGTTGAAGTTTTCCTAAGAGTCGCAATTAAATGATACCTACTTCACAAAAACTAAAAGAAAACACACGTTTGTCAGTAAGGCACTAAAAAGTACAAAACACCCTCATCACCAAGGTAATGTATTGGAATCGTCAAAACAAAACAAATGAGCCCGAACTCGATGGGTTCGATGGGTTGGGGGATGGGTTTTTTTTTATGTCAGTTGACTGGCAAACGAGCTGACGGCCCACCTGATGGAAAGTGGTCACCGCCGCCCATGGACATCTGCAACACCAGAGGTACTGCCAATGCGTTGCCAGTCTAAGGAGGATGGGGATGGGGAATGTAGATGGGATAGGGATGTGGGAATAGGCCTCCGGATCTCGTCACTCACCGTACGAAACGCAATAGCAAGCTATTACTTTACGCCGATATTCTGTGAGAGTGTGGTGCTACCCCGGTCGAGCCGGCCCATTCGAACAGTAATCATATAGTGAGGATTACTGTTTGGCTCTACCACTACGTCCGTGGGTAGTCCTTGAAGAGTTCCACTATCCACCTCCGGGTTCCCTGGTCAGATCAGCTCGATGGTACCAAATTATTGTATTGTCATCCGAATTTCATATACTTAGAAAGTTTCAAATCGTTACGATAATTAGAACTAGGTTAAAACTAAGATTTTAATACCTACATTGTTTGTTAGTTAGTTACAAGTGAAGCTAATAAAAGCTAAAAATACCTAGGCAACGGACATAACCCTGTTTTTAGTCACCATGTTCATGACTACATTTGAGATTAAAAACCTAATTACGAAACGAAGTGTACCCGGAGCACATGTAGCAGGGATAAAGCCCGCTGTCCACGCCACACAAGCTCCAGGCCACGCGAGGTTAGATCACCGGCTTAACTAACCGAGTTGGAAGTTTCGGACACCCACAACCGAGTGGGCTAACTTTATAGGGTTTTATTCCGCAACAACTATGTTGTTTCGGATAAACACTACCAGTTTTGAAACATAACATAGGTACTTTACTATAGCAATATGGGGATAATCGCTAAAGTTGTAAGTATATAAAAAAAAATTCAAGCGTGTGTTGTGAGTATAACTTAAGTGTTTAAATTATTGTGCACGATTCCGTCCACTGCAGGTAATGCAAAGGTAATGCTATTTTCGATGTCACCGCCCGTCCAGCCTCCCGACCGACGGCCGACCGCTGCGATCAATGCCAGACAGCCTATTGCCACTTCGCCCTCAAACGCTTTTTAACAGCACTGCAAACATCAAATAGCTTTGAAATGTCCAAACAAATCGTCGGTCCGGGCACAAATTAAACTCACTTCAAACAAAATGTAATTCCATCCGATTTGTATAAAGATACGAATTCCTATTTCTCTTAACAGTACACCGAAATCCCATCGAGATAATTGCTTAATCCAGATTAAGCGATGTTTTAAATTATTGATGACTTTCAGTTAAAAGCTGCTTTGAGGGGAAATTAACGTAATTCTGTTTGCGTTGCATTTATTCAGGAGCCGAGTTACGGCCAAGGAAAATATATCTTCGCTTCGTTAAGCGCTCGGCACATTCGATAATGGACCTAGGACGTAAATATTGAAGTTGAAAATTATTAAGGGCTGTCCTTTGAAATTTGCTTTGAATTGTTGGAAGGGATTTTGCGGGGCAATATTTTTTGAGCGTGGCGTAGGAGGCGAGGTACGTGCGGGCGGAGGGGCGGTTTGTTGATGTTGACGGTGGCTGCGGTTAGCTTTTGGTGTTTGTTTATCGGATGAGTACACGCATTTCACACTCCGCCGCTCGCTGAATAGCTGCCGACCCTCAGTCTGCCATGGATTCGGCGTTTAACCTTAAACCGTATTATTATATATAAAAAAAAACTGAAAATAGGCCTCCCCTAAGAATCGCCACAATGACCTATCCTGTGCAGATTTGTTAGATGGCTTCCGCGAACGCATTATTTTCATGTAGCTTTTTTCCGAGTCGCATTTTTCCGCGATCGATTAATTTCTTCATTGGAATTTTACTCATATTTATTTTATTTATTTATTTATTTAAGCTTAGCATAGCTTTCTTCCAAGTCTAATTTTGTCGCGACTGAAAAATTCATTAATTGGCATTTTACCTACTTGTAGCTTGTTTAAAGACGCATTTATTTTCACTTTCAAAATGTTGTTTACGTAAATAATGTAAAAAATGGAAGTTATTTACGAATTTATCATACCTACACTTAATTTATGTAAACATTTTGTCTGCGAGTTTTGATAAAGTAACTTTCCACGAGTTGAATGCTGATGAATAAACTAATCGAGCTAAACTAAAAAAGCTATGAGTAAAATTCCGATGAAGAAATTACTCGATCGCGGAAAAATGCGGCTCGGAAAAAAGCTACACGAAAATAATGCGTCGCGGAAAGCCATCTAACAAATCCCTGTGCAGTTACATAAAATACTATTAGTAGTGGTAGAGCCAAACAGTAATACTCACTAGATGATTACTGTTCGAATAGGCCGGCTCGACCGGGGTAGTACCACACTCTCACAGAATATCGACGTAAAGTAATAGCTCGCTATTGCGTTTCGTACGGTGAGTGACGAGATCCGGAGGCCTATTCCCTCGTCCCCATCCCATCCCCATTCCCCATCCTCCCTAGACTGACAACGCATTGGCAGCACGTTTGGTGTTGCTGATGTCCATGGGCGGCGGTGACCGCTTTCCATCAGGTGGGCCGTCAGCTCGTTTGGCAGTCAATGACATAAAAAAAGAAAAAAATGTGTATTCTATGCGACTTTGTTCGTCAGATTGGGATGAAAAGTATCCATGTCTTTATCCATCTGCCCAATCTCATCCATATTCGTCCAGCAGTTTACACATGATAGTGGAACAAACATCCAAACATTTTCACATACTTTCACATGGGATAAAACATAAAAGTTAAATACATCTCTCACAAACAACATAATATGGATACACTCAGAATAACGATCGGGCTCGGCTCCTTGCGAGGAGCTGAGAATATCAGCTCCGTTAGAGGCTAAATGCCAAAGTTGACGAATTTTCATACATTTCAGATCTGTTGTTTCTTAAGATAATTTCCAAAAAATATATATTCTTTGATCTTTCCTTAACATTCGTAAGAGACAGTATTTTCGCATTTTTAGGGTTCCGTACCTCAAAAGGAAAAGAGGAACCCTTATAGGATCACTCGTGTGTCTGTCTGTCTGTGTGTCTGTCTGTCTGTCTGTCCGTCTGTCACAGCCAATTTGCTCCGAAACTACTGGACCGATTGATTTAAAATGTGGTATACATATGTAAATCAGTGACCGCAACACGAACGCGTGACGTAAATATATGAATTTTAAACATGGGGTAAGTTAGTTTTTTTTTTTAAGTTATGCAGCTTATGTCGTGTGACATATCAAATAAAAGGGCTTATTATGTGGATCTTAAATATATATTTTTTTTAATGTTAAGATAAATGGTTTGGAAGTTATTTAGGAAAATAGGCGAAAATTGACCATTTATCTCCGAAACGAGCGGGCCTATAGTTTTAAAAAAAAATTACAAAAAGTAGTTCTTTACCTATAGATTACAGGAAACCCTATGAGAAGTCTATGGTATTTAAAATAACATATGAAATTTCATATAATCATGTATGGAACGGAACCCTCTCCACGCGGGTTTAACTCGCACTTGTCCGGTTTTATTTTAAACTTCGTAACAAAAGGTATTAAATTAATACATTTTTCGTATCCACTTTATTAAATCATTTAACTACATACTAGTAACAATTCTAAGTAGAAGACTAATAAGGCTAACAAAATAAGAGCCGGGCTTTTTTTTATTTTGGTTTGTTTTTAGAAGTCCAGATGGGACCTTAATAATTAACTGTTGTTACGTGTGTGTTTGTGATGTTATTGCGGTGAGGGTCCGTTGAATCAAACGATAGTTCAATAAAACTTTTAACTAAGTAGTGTACCTACCTACAGCCTCTCTACTAAATTGCCTATCATTAAAGTTCGCATTCAAAATCGTTCAGTGGTTTTCGAGATCAGCGCAGCAGACAGCAGCAGATCGGTGACGTCCCAATTAGTGTACACCGAAACATGTTTTCTTGCCGAAACCGAAACCGAAGATTCGATTTTGGTTCTAGTGTCAGCCGAAACCGAAACTTTTATAAATGTGTTAAATTTTTTAAATTATGAATGAAAATATCAGTGGACCGTTATTTCTAGACATATTATTATAAACAATAAACCACTTGTAAGTCATGTAGGTGGTATAAAATGAACGAAGAACACTTATAAAAGTTGAAAAAACATGTAAATACCTATTCCGAGTTTTAATTTTAATAAATGACAATCATGCAGCCTCAAAATACTACTCACTAACTTATGATAATACATAAGTCATCGTCCTTCTTTTATTTACTTGTCAAATACAAAAAAGACAACAATTATAAAGTAGGTAACATCTTTCTAACATTAATCAACACTACTGATTGCACTTGGAAAGGGACCACTTTCTAGATAGTCATGGAATACAACTGTCTTATTAAATGGTTTCAATAGTTATGCCAGTAGTGAATTATTGACAACCAACTAACTCTGGCGAACACGGGCGAACTACGCCGTTGCCGACTGAGCCGAGCGAGGTCCGAAAGTATGGGTAGGTAAGTTTCAGCGCGACCGACAGGTTCTGCTCTTTTTTGACCGAAACCGAACCTTTGGCCGAAACATGCTTTTTTTGCTGAAACCTGCTGAAACCGAAACCGAAAATTCGCTCGGACACTACAGTACACTTTTAATAAATGATGAAGCTTCTTAACTAATAAATTAATTAGAGAGTAAGAACGTATCAAAATAATTAAGTGTGAACGTCAGGCAATTTCCTTAAGTGTATAAATGCAAACGACTCGTGTTTGATATTTCAAGCCGTGCAATCTTCGGAAATTAAATCATTTCAGTATAACAGTTCCTTCTTATATGTTTAAATTATAAATGACACGTTTTAGGAAATTGGTACCGTGTTAATAAATTATTAAACCTCATCTACCCTTCGTTAAGACAAAGCCGCGCTGTTAACATAATCGGGTTATATCCCCTCTTTCGACTCATTTATTCAGTCGCGCGATAGGCGACTCCTTGTGTTTTCGCCCCGGGCGGGTATGGAGCGATATAAAATGTATGACACAGACGTAACCCGACTCTGCAGAGCCATGAAGAGATCTCTAGCACAAATGAAAGTAATAAAGTACGTATTTAGTTGAACGCTTAAAACTTTCCAACAGGACCTATCAGACGTTTTGCTTGAAAATTGCAAAAGTTAACGTCTGCCCACGTACGTCACGTATTAGTGTGTTTCTAAGTCATCTGTTTCCACCCAAATTCAAGAGTCACTTCAAGAATACAAGAATTCACACTTCAAGAAACAAAAATTAGCCCTCCTGTAACCAAAAGTTAACGAAAACGACTGCTTAATTTTACGTTTTCTTTATACAGGCCAAAACTATGCCTAATGTCCTACATGCGGATATAGTCCAAGCAACGAAATCAGGCCTCAGGGTCCTTAACTTTCGGGAACAGGAGGGGACAGTTCTGAACCTCAACGTGTGTATGACCCAGATGTCATAATGCGCTTGCATAAGTTTCTCACGGGGGCTCAGTATGTCTTTACCTTTATCGTCAATAAATGAATATATTTATAAAACCCTCTTGACGAAGCAAAGCAATATGGTTTCTTCGCTTTTATAAAATAATTCGTTATTGTCCACGACTTTGTTCGCTTCGGATTTCGGTTATCGCTGTTCTCGCAGTTCCCCTGGGAACAGTATATTTTTCCGGGATATAAAAGGAGCCTTGGTCAGTCTCCGGCCCAAAAACAAATCCTGTGTAAAAAAATCACGTCGATCCGTAGCTCCATTGCTGCGTGAAAAAAGTACAAACCGACAAACCAACACTACACACATTCGCATGTATAATATCATACAAACTTTAAATAGGTACGAACTTTGATTGATGCTAGTCTATGATTCGGATCTGATTGACGCTTGAACACAAAAATTACTTTCCAGTTAGGATAAATGTAATATCCTGGAATAATCCCGAAATTCACACCAACAACTCAGTAAAGGACGCCAGCAGCGCGCAGTGATCAGCGGTGGCTTCATTCGTGATTGTGAGTACCTGTTTTATTATTGTATGGTCAACGAAACTATCAAATACAAACCAGTGAACCCATAAGATCCCAAGGAACCCTCATGGGTCTCCTGGTCAGAATATAATTAAAGAAAATCTGTGGATAGACAACTGCGCCTCTATTCGGGAACGCTAATTGATACTGTAGCGACGCGCGAACACGATTTTGCATCTCGCTCTTACGTATTACGCGTCGTGCGGAAGAGCGGGATGAGAAATTTCGCTAGCGAGTCGCTACAGTATCAATTAGCGGTCCCGAATAGAGGCACTGATGATTGAAACCTCGTTTCGTGCACATTGTTTGCTAGTAAACCTTTGTGGAATGAATAGAAACAAAAACCCCTTATGTTATTTTCCTATTAGCTAGTGCTGTAGTGCGTAAAGGCATTTGGAATTTCTAATGTATTTATCGTATCCACCTCGATATTAGATTCTCTCCTTGTGTTGTCGTCGTTGTCGGTGATTCCGTCTGGGGACCAGGTACGCCCTGCTAATTGACCTAACTTCCACCCACACGTAAAACGCAACCAATGTCTCAACTCGTCCCGCTGTCGCTTGTTATAATTTTCACTCAACCCCTTTCGCGACTAATTTAAAGTGCAATTACATGAGCAACTTTTTACGGCAATTTAGAGCCGGCAACTATAGCTGTCTTACTCTAACTTCGTACGTTAGAGAAAGATGCCTATAGGTGACGGCCACACATTGCCGTGAAAATGTTGCTCGTGTAACTACATTTTAACACGATAGTGAGTTCTTGCTTTTTTTGAACAACATTTTGAAAAATCTATTATTATTTTTCTTCAAAACTAATGTTTTCTTTCGCAATATTTGCTGGTTGCGTATCGTTCGAATGCAAAACTTTTCACCCCATTTTATTTGGCAAACAACGTTTGACAAATATTGATTTCGTAAAAACTTATGATTTGAAAACCAAAAAGTAATCGACATCCCCAAAAATGTGGCGCGCCCTGTAGGCCTGGTAATAGGGTTTTTTTTCTATGGAGACCCTGACATTAATTCGTCTATCCGTGATATTTTGCTGTATCAGGTAGCCACATTATGTTTAACTGGCGCATTTTGGATTATTTGAAAACGAATCCACTCTATACTTAATCATACTGCAAAATTTCACGAACGGAGGAAATTATCAGAGTCAAACTCCTCGTTGAATAGCCTACTGGGAGACGCGCAGGCTTGGGAATCGAAGCGGAGGAGACTTGAACGGGATGATGTGGTGACGAAGTTGATGGTGAAATATAGGTAAAATTTGAAACATTTTTGCACTGAATTCATTGAACAATACACATACATAATTGTGTACGACGCAACGAATTGCCTACTTTATCGTTTTGAATATCTTATAGAAACATATGGTAGGTACCGCAGTACACTTGTATGTATCTATGCTATACATGGAGATGAATGCACCCAACTATGTTTGCCTGTCGCAATGAGGACATATTGACTTTAAATACAACGCATAGAGTTAAATTTTCAAAGAAAACTTATTGCAGTCACACATTTTCATGAGGAGGTAAATTAAAAGAATTAAAAGAAATAATGCGCTGCACATCAATAGAAATGAAACCCTTCTAGTATTTATATATAATAAATAAATTCGCATTTTTTACTCAAAGGTTTTTATGAAATCTTTTTACGCAAACTGCAAGTGAGTATTCTCGGTTGTCAAGTTATCTGTCTACCAATTTTCAACAGTTCAGGGGTTTGGGCCACTTTTTACATTAAACGCGTTTATTCATGTCCGATCTTTTCGTTTCCAATTCTTGACGTAAACTGTAATTGAGTTTTTACCATAGTTTAGCGTTGACATCAAACTCCTAATCAACAATCTGGTATCGACGCGTATTTCTCTTTCACCATTTATTAATGCCCCATTATTATTAGTGATTCCTATATCTCAGTGGAATGCGCTCACATAGTGTCCTACTGTGCTTGTTAACCCGTCCACTGCTGACTGTGACTGCACCGGGAGTCAATGCGGACGCCTCCACGCCGCCCACCCTTTCTGTCCGGCTCCCGGCTGCCGGCCTTTACCCGGTTCGCATACCCGCATATGATTTACCCGGTTTGCATACCCGGACGGCCTTTACGTGGCTACCCTTTACGCGGCTGGTAGCACTCGCATGTGGAAATTTGATTCGAATGTTCACGTTTCGTCGATTTTAATCTTGTCCAATGCTCTCCCTAGGCTGTAAAACATTATATGCACCTGAGTTCGTATAAATGCAGTTATTGTAAAATGTTAAGGTGATCGTATCCCGATGCTGGCAATGATCCAACTCCCCCGTTAAGATTGTAATCGGTAAAAAATCGGTCGAGCGTTTTAAAATCTTATGCTTCACGGAATACGATTGACATTTCTAGTGCTGTGTTACGTGTATTCAGATCCTCATATAGGAAACCTCGCACTTATTACCGTATATTTTACAGCACATTTATTTATTTTACTCTTAACTTATTTTGTATATTATAGCTATGAATGTCCGATAACAGTATTATCTAGGTCGAACTAGTGGGTAAATTCAGTTGCAAGGAAAAACGTTTATAATTGCTCGATCTCATTTTCAAGAGCTTAATAATTTCGCTCCGAATTGTATGAATGATTTTATCTGAAACTTTTAAAGAAGATTATTACACGAAGCGCAAAGTGATTTATTGGGTATGAAATCGCGTGTTAGCGTGGATCCCAAGCGACAGCGAGAGCACCAAAAAAACGAGTACCTATAATGATATATGTCTCAAGGTCCGTAATCTGCTGTTCTTCCAAGTATTACAATTATTATGTTTTAAATATTCTTTTACGATAATATATATTGTAGTCATTCGTTTTCATTTCGTATTGCTTCGGCACATTTTAACATTCTATGAAGCCAGAAGCTCAATTTTTACCAGTAAAGCGATGCACTACTACAGAAATTCAGTTTGGTACCAGGTCCGGATCCATCATACCTCAACGGATATAATCAACTCTGTGTATAATTATAACCAATTTATCAATGACATTTATTTATTTAAATAAATAAATAAATCACCAACAAGATTCATTACAAGCTCGATTTTCTTACAAGAGATCCACTTAATCGAATTCCCTTTTTAGGAAATGGAGTGCCAGAAGACGAGCCACCTTTTGACTAATAGGTAGAGAGAATTTATTTTAAGCCACCTATTAGAGTCCAATCAGAAAGTTTGAGGCCTCTGACAAGTTTAATCCTGTGGGCGAGAATACGTAATTTCTAATTTGGAAACGATATCTTGCGGCAATATTCTTATTACCGGGCGAAGAGGGTTTGCTCGGAGGAGATAAATGAAAGGAGCGGGTGAATAAATTAGTGGCCCACTGTTATTGCACAAGTGGGTCCTAACGGGCCGTTTATGGGCCTTTATGGCCCCCTCCGGCCTCACCTACGACCCTAGCAAGGTTGACACAAGGATAAGTCATCCCCATCTTATCTCTTTCTTCGATACTAGTATGAGAGAGACGCACTGAGGGATAAAATGTAAACCTTGCTAGGTCCCGCTGCCTCGCCATTCCAATTAACGGAATTAGTGACACTTTCTATTATAATTACAGATCTGGATAATAGTCGATTATGGGCGAAACATTAATTTAATCAGTTTAATTTTTATTACAAAATCCTAGAGCTTTACAGCAATAGTAAAAACCGGACAAGTGCGAGTTAAACTAGCGTAGAGAGGGTTCCGTGATTATATGAAATTTCTTATGTTACTTCAAATACCATATACTTCTTATAGGTTTTCCTGTAATCTTTGTTTGTAATGTAAGGCCCAGTCGTTTAGGAGATAAGGGAGAATGGTCGATTTTCGCCTATTTTCCTAAATACCTTCAAAACCATGGATCCTCAAATTATAAAAAAGATTCTCATAACAAGCCCTTTCATTTGATAGCAGCACGCTATAGTTTTCAAAACTTCTCTTTTTTTATTTTCTAATTTACCCCCCAAAATTGGCCCTCATGTTTAAAACTCATTTATTTACGTTACACGTCCGTGTTCTTGTCACCGACATATATGTACCAAATTTCAACTCAGTCGGTCCAGTAGTTTTAGAGCAAATTGGCTGTGATAGACAGACGGACAGTTCTGTTTTTTCCTTTTGAGGTACGGCACCCTAAAATATATAGATCGTATTAGAATCATTCAGCATCATTAAGTGAAAGTAATCCTTTTGTGCGATGTTTTATTGCAACTATTCTGCAGTATAAGTGCCTATAAATTTAATTACAGACATTACGGCGAACACAACATTGTTAAGAGCTAGAACCGTTTGGTGTTATAATTAGTAGATAACAATAGCCGGGGCGGAGTTCGCCCTAAAAGCGTGTTTACGGTCTTATGGGTCGTTCCTGCCGCGGCTGCGCTATTTAATCGTTGCGAACCTAAAACGGTTTCCTTGCTATGGGACGCAGCTAAGCGGTGACCAACGTTAAAATACATAGTAAGGAACTCAAAGAAATTCTCGCGATGCTTACTTTTGAGCTGTCAGAACGCGAATGTGACACCATCGCAGGTTCAGTCGCATGTCAACCACCATCCATGACACCCGTTTAAGTGACACTGTTATAATTGAAAAAATGCCCTCTCGCATCGTGCGGTGTGAGACCGCAGCACCGCCGACCCCACCGCGGACAATGATGTGATAGCGTGTGAATCAAGCAATATTACACTTGTGTGTGTATGTCGTAAGAACGAAGACATCAGCAATACGGTTGTGGTTAGGCCATGGCGCTGGCGTTTGACAACCTTCTATGAGACTTATTACTCGAAATTGTACTGATAGGCATATCCTTCTTTTGAGATCTTTGGCGACCAAGGAAAAAGTCCACTAATATTGAGGTCGCTCGCGCATCACTGAGCTGCCTTGCACAGGGCGTCTATTCGGGAACGTCTAAGTGATACTGTAGCGACCCGCGAGCAAGACTCGTATCTCGCTCTTACGCATTACGCGTCGTGCGGAAGAGGGGGATGAGAAATCTCGCTGGCGAGTCGCTCCAACATCACTTAGCGTTCCCGAATAGAGGCGCAGGCTCTAACGTGCGAAGCGGCTGATCAGCCATGAGGAAAACATTCAAATTTAGATGGCTTTGTGCATACAGTCTAAATTAATAGTTTCGTTTATGCGCTGTTCAGCCGCTGTGAACATTAGAGAATGACACCCCTGGTCCCAGACCAAATATCCTAAGACACCGCTTAGCCTAAATTTTCCTAGCCAATAAAGCTGCCAAACTTGCGGGGCGCGCGGGGTTTTCAGAGCGCTGTGATTGGTGCGTTCAAGGTAATGCGCCCCACCGCTTATGGTTTTTTTGAAGCACATCGCTCGACTATGCAGATATTATGGTCTGTGGTTCTAGTGGAAATGCAGCCTTACTTCGTACCTGAGCTGCCACTGCGCCGCGCTGTTCCATTATGTAAGTGAGCGGGGAGGGCCCTCGAGACCGCCGGCTGCACAATGCGACTGACGCTGTTATTCAATTTAAAGATTTCCTTCACCACTGGCAACCAGATTCTACGAACAGTTCGGTGCAAGTGCAACTGTTCTGAAATGTAAATCTTTGGAAGATAGTCAAATACGGAATGAAATAAGCATATCCCTACTGATTTAATTTTTCGTTTTCGCTCTGGTGTGGTATTAACAATGTCGTGAAATGCAATGAATGTACAACTTGGAAGACATTCCGAAGGCGTTCGCAGATTAGCGAGTGAATAATCTATTGTATAATAAAACTGTAGAATGATCGGGTTTTTACATTTTGTATCTGTTTGTATGTGTACGCATCACGCGGAAACTACCACAATTTTTTTAAGAAACTTGGCTTAGTAATAGATTCGATCTCTAGTTCAAATAAAGAATTATTTTTATTCCGGAAAATTTAAACGTTCCCGAGGGAATAACAATAAATGGGAAGATAACCTTACTTCGTAAGTAATTAATATTCATTCAATATAAATATTTATTTCCGCCATCTAGCGGGTGGTAGTGCTATACTACTTTGATCATTACAATCGTGCTTAAAAACGCTATTCGCCACTAGATGGCCGGAAATCTTAGTAAGGGTAATTTAATATTTTGTCATGAACATATGATACTTTTCATCCTTCGCCATCCCAATGTGTATATATACGTATACGTATATGTCTACACGCGAAAGCTTTGTTGTGTGGATCATAAAAGTGTAGCACAGCCACGCCAGCCTCCGCGACGACTGCGGGACACGGGTTTGATTTATTGCAACGCTCGTTCTTGGCACTTTGACAAATTTACTGGCTTGCAGCTCAGCGTAAACAGTTACGTAGTACGAGCTTCGTTTCAACTTTGACGCGGCTTCTCGGAGGCGGAAAATTCAAATGTGCAGACTTTCTCCAGTTCGGTGCGGATGTCGGGGTCGAACATGAAGATCCGTGATGGAGAGGCAGCGGAGAGTCCTCGCGGCGGCGGAGCACCAGTGCTCGCAGTGAGATGCACCGAGTCCTTAATTGAATAGCCCGGCCGGGGCTAATCAGGGCTCAGCTGAGCGGTGCAGGCCCGGGCGGGGCGGGGCGGGGGCGGCGGGGCCGGAGCCACGCGGGCTGGCCGCGCCCCCTGCGCGCGCCGCTCCGCCCGGCGGCTCATTCAAGTAGCGAGCGCGCCCCGTGCCAGCCGCCACCCTCAGGTATGTCCATTTTGCTTTTGGTGTTTGCACGTACCGTCGGCCGCGCGCCCGCGAGTGTCAGTACCGGTCTGTGAGTGTGCCAGCTAGTGCGCCGCCGCCGCCCCGAGGTACGTATGCATGCACGCCTTGTGCCCAATTCGTGTCATACTACACCCAGATTAAATGTTTTAATTACCCCATTGAAGATATAGCCTTGTGATAATTCATAATAGGACTCATAACTTCAGCAGTTTTAAAAATATAAAATTTAACGACGTAGATTTAATCACGCACTAATATTTTAGTGCCGTACCAATTTAATATCATAAAATAAAATTTAATTGCCTTAATAGGGTAATTAATTTACTGAATTTAATTAAAAACACGATTGAATGCCCTATATGCCATTGATTTCGCTCAATTTTAAGAATTTATTAACATGGTGCTTCCATTCGATTCTAGGCGGACTGATATTGAGCATGCCCATAAATTCATTAAAATTATCCAAACGACTCGTCGTCAGTCAAACTTCAACAATCATTACTCAGATCTTTATATAAAACCCAAACCGCGTCATCTATAATTCTCGCCGCCGCCCCTGCACCGCACGCCGTGTAGGGAACGGTCCGTGAGGGAGGCACGGGGTTGAGGGAACAGTTTCGGGAGGCCGGAGAGGGTTGAGAGACTTTCACTGGCGCCGCCACTTCACCTTGTCGCCTGGCGCGATGCCAGCCTCCCCGCGGCATTCCGGGGCTGACTTAATCCAGGAAACGAGCCATTTTGAAAACCATTAAATCATAATAGGCTGAATTTTGCTATATATTTCTAATATAGTACTTACAAGAATCAAACAGAATTTCTCACCGTAAGTTTATTCCTACTTTTTTTCTTTTATTTAAACAAAATGAAAATGAACGGCGTAATAGTATTTAAATAGACACCCATAATATAAATAAAACATTTTTTAACAAATAATTTTAAAATTGGATGGGGTCTAGTTCAAAATATTAATTAAAACGATAAAATAAAGATCTATTTAAAAAAAAACGGCTACAAAATATTATTTTCATTTCATCTTTTATCACCATAGATAACATTCGTGTCCGGGATTAGGTTTTTGTGTCTCATTCCTTTATAACTGCACATACTATCAAACCACGTCTACACATACTTTAACGTACAGTCGAGGTAATAAATATGTGCATACGACATTATTGTCAAGGGCATAAGGGCGCTCGGTTTTTTTTTTCCCCTTGGGTAATGTATATATTTATGACATCAACTGTACATAAAGAATCAGTACGTCTGCCTGGTATATGAAGCTATTAATAAATGGAAACCGGAATGATATAACTTTGTTCTTTTGTTAAATTAGCTAGCGTACACGTTATGAGCAATTTTTTTATAAAATATGTTAATTTAAGTTATAACTCAGTAGCTACCATTCACGTATAAATAAACCTATAAGATCAACATTTAATTTAATAATTAAGTCCGCATAACACTAATATTATAAATAGGAGTTGTTTCTTTGTATTTAAGGGGTAATCTGGAACTACTGAACCGATTCTACTCTTTTTCATTTAATAGAAAGCTGCACTATCCCTGAGTAACAAAAAGCACTTTTTATTCCGTAAACAATAACGGTTTTAGTTATAAATATAATAATAAAGCTATTGTTATCACTTAGTGATACGAGATTTTATAGAAAAAAAAATATTACATAAGTCGCTTACAACAATCGTTAAACTATTAGTATAAAGTACTAACGCGTGGGCTGTGACTCGTAGCGCGTAGCAGTTGCTACGAGCTAGCGGCGTAGGCGTTCGTCTTTGCAGAGCAGTCAAACATCGTATTATTTTCTTTACACATTCTACTTGCAACATTATACGTTTTTTATATTTGTAAATCATTGATTAACAGCAGAAAGTCGCGCGTTCTAACCCCGCAATTCAATATATTATTTACCACTAACATTTCCGTGAAGGAAACCTGCACTCATCTGCAAAATATTTCGATGTATGTCAAGTCCCCGATCTGCACTGGGTCCGCGTGGGACTACTGCCCAGTCTCTCTCACTATGATAGAAGGCCGGTGCTCAGCAGTGGGACGTATAGTTCGATGATAAAACTCTAATAAATTAATAATAAACATGGAAATATAGTAATTGGGATTTACGTAAGTAAGTTATCAAAATGACCAATTGGAAATAATCAGGCCGTCACAGTTTAAATATTAAAATAGTTTAAAATAGTTTTCAACGGTACATAGAAACTTTACAAACTAGTACAGACAAGCTTAATACTTTTAACATTAATTTATTAGCTTACTAGCTTATGCTTGCGACTATCTTCGTAAATTTCGTTTATCGCTATCTTTCTTAACACTCAGAAATTGTACGGTTTTCCGCGATAAAAGTATTGCACGTCCTTCTCCCTGGAATCCCCTGGGAGACCCCCAGGAATCTATCTACCTGGCGAAAGTAACGATTTTAATCAAAACCAGGTCAGAGATACTTTAGTCATAGCGAATAGAAAGTTATAATCCAAATTTAAATAACCTAATATTAAACAACTACTAGTATGGATTCGTTTTAAAAGGGAGTCGTGTCGCCGTCCGTTAGGCAATGTATTTACCTGTTTAAGTATTTCGAGCATTTGTTGTCATATTTATCCGCAAAATATTAACAAAATTAGAACTAGCATTTTATATCACCAGCCGTGCTGAGCAGTAGTGTAGCCCGCATGAATGATACCATCTTATCTCTCAGTGCATCCCTTTCATAGATACTTAGGGTTAATTTAAATCTGTGTCCTAAAACTATTCTGCTTGTCAGCTTTGACAGTTCAATGAGGCAATTTGATGTCCTATAGTTTGAACTTCGTTTAAAGTTACCAAGAAATTTTCTAACTCTTGAACATCTGCGGTAGTGGCTTTATAAAGCATATCAAATCTAATCAAATCATTAACTTGGCCACGACTCACGAGTAACGTTTATTCCTGATTTAATTTTCTGTTTTTCTATGCCAACCGGGAGAAAGGAAAAATCTAGATTGACCTAGTTATATGTAGGTGTGAAGGAAACCGGCTCAGCAACTGAAAATATCTATATCTATATCTATATTTTAGTCTAATATCTATCATTATCATTTATCGTTTAAGCCGATAGACGTCCACTGCTGGACATATGCCTCCCCCAATAATCGCCACAACGACTGATTCTGTGCTGCTCGCTAATATCTTTTTTTTTTCGATTTAAATAAATAACTAAATCAGGGGACAATCTTTAACACAAATCGATCTAGTCCCAAAGTAAGCTCTAAAGGCTTGTGTTATGGGTACTAGACGACGATATACATACTTATATAGAGAAATAAATACTTAAATACATAGGGAACATCCAAGACTCAGGAACAAACATTCGTGCTTATCACACAAATATTTGCCCTTACCGGGGATCGAACCCGGGACGCTAGCTTCGGAAGCAGGGTCACTCCCAACTAGGCCAACCGCGTCGTCAGGAAGATTTATCTATAGATTTCGCTAATATCTATACTACGTTCACCATTTCCACGTGTCATATCGACGCTAACGCATAGTATCGATTGTGGTGATATCAGCGATTGCTGCCAGCATGTCGGCTTGCAATAACAAACAAAAATAATTCACCTGTCAAAGCTCTTACTGAGTCTGGTACTGCCACTGCCATCTATGTGGTCGCAAGTTAGAATGCCGCTTGTCGCTTTTAAAAGTGGTAGTGGGATATTATTGTTTCTACCCGCGAGGAAACGCTGCCTGCATACAATCATGAAAGCTTTAATTAAACACAGGGGAATGTGTCAATTCTGTTTCCATATAAATTATTCTGGTTCGGTTTCACTAACAGATAAATAATGGTTTTATAATTATGGACATAAGGTTTATCCAAATTATTATTTTTTATCGCCTAATCACTCATGGTACCTATTTTTAAGACACCTAAGCTTGTTTGGGCTGTTTCTCATTTTAAAAAAAGCGTTTCACTTCTGAGATAAATTCTTGATTTCTCTGGTGATATATAAGAGTTACAGGAATGTTTATGTATGCCATTATCATTATATAGTTACGTCACCGGTTCTCTTTATTTTGTTAAAATTATAACTTAATTAGTAATAACTTGTGTACATTCAAAATGACTTTAATAACAACGGGATCAATTTGGAAAAATACCCTATCGATTAAAAAAAGAATGATGCAAATCGGTCCAGCCATCTCCGAGTAATCGGTGTACATACTTATAATATATATATATATATATATATATATATATATACGCGTCGAATTGAGAACCTTCTCCTTCGGTTTCTTTGAAGTCGGTTAAAAATATAATACAGCATATTAAATGCTAACATATATTTAGAAGAATCACAAATTAAATAGAAGTTCATCTGTGTCTAGGCCGTAACAGCTGTATCCGAGACAGCAGCAAACTTCCCTGTAAAAATGTAGCAAATTTTTAATTTTAATGCTAATAATTATAAAGGCTACAGACCTAATAACTTAAGAATCATTATTAAAATAATAATCCATTTAATGACATATTAAAAGAGTATATAAGTTAAAGTGAGTGTGAGAGAAATTACCAGCTATGCCCGTGACTTTGTTCTATTCGACCGCCAAACATCCAGACCAGTCCAGCTATTTGTGCGTAATTGAGAAACAAACATATACACATCCAAACATCTTCACATAATTTCAAATATATGGAATACTCGCCTAAAATCATGAGGCTCTTACCGACTATTTTTGAATAGTTTGGAAATTGGTATTATTACAATTATTGTAATAAGCTTAAACGCGATATTTAAATGAAAGTTCGCAAACTTTTTTCTTCAATTATCCGCTCTGTATTTCACGAAGTGCTCTTAAATGCACAGTAGTTTTATGCAAACTTCGGTAGCGGCACGGTGCGCCTGATTATGCTGACGGTATCAGATCGATCGCAGATATAAACACCTTAACAAGTATAATTCCATGCACTCCGATTAATTCCGTATTTAAACCTTTTATTTAAATTTTCATGTTAGTTTGTCTGGAACAATCCTGCAAGTTAATTTTGATCCACTATTAATTAAGTTTTCTGGTGATAACGCAATATAATTATAGATAAATAAATAAATAAATAAATCAGGGGATAATCTTTACACAAATCGATCTAGTCCCAAAGTAAGCTCTAAAGGCTTGTGTTATGAGTACTAGACGACGATAGAAATACTTATGTAGAGAAATAAATACTTAAATACATAGGAAACATCCAAGACTCAGGAACAAACATTCATGCTCATCACACAAATATTTGCCCTTACCGGGGATCGAACTCAGGACGCTTGCGTCGGAGGCAGGGTCACTACCAACTAGGCTATCCGCGTCGTCATAAGTGAGGCAAAAGATATATCTTAGAAATATGCTCATGGGGTCCGGTCGATATGGAAATAGCAGTCGGTGATTTCAAATAGCTATTACCAGATTTTATGCAGAGTCACCGACTACTATTTTTATATTAGCGATCCCAGGAGCACGGCAGAGTAGTCAGTTTTTTTTTTAATTTTATACAATTAATATTTTTTATGTACCTATGTTTATCTGCAAATTATCAGACTTATATTATACTTTTACGGCATACTGTTGACTGGTTAATACATGTTCCCTTCTCAAAGGGTGTTAACCCTATATAACCCTAGGACCCTAATATTGTAGTATAATACCTGTCCTACGAGTTTTATCAGAAGGCTGCTCATACATAATAGTATAGTCTCGATCTGACAAATAGAAACATTAAATGTACGTAAATCTAATTGGGCGACTCGACACTGATTGAGCTTTATCAGAATCATTGCCACAAAATGTGATAAACCATATTTGAACCATTGCCATAAATGAACACGGCTTAAAGGTGCTGCGCTAAGTGATAAAATTGATATGACAGTATAAAAGCGGTGTTCGCGCGGTTCCACAGGCGGCCCCCGCGCCATGCTGCGTGACGTCACGCGCACGCGCGACATGTGCGCGTATCAATTTGATCCGCGCCCGCGCAGCTGCGACCGACGACCCCTGCGCTAGACCATTCAACTCGACGCCCAAAAGACACCCCATATTTTGGGTGATTAATCCGAACTTCTTTGTCTAGCCAAACCCTTCGGCGCATTATTTGCACGCGCAACGTATCTGCATAGTAATAGTGCACATTAATGCATCTATTGTGTTCATTACGAATCCGAGCATATGCGGCTAGTGACAAGCGTGATGCGTGTAATCCTTCTAACCGGTTTTCATGAATTTTTATTTTCAAATGCAATAGAACCGGCCGCCTCCTCATTATTTGTGACATTTAATTAATAACTGTCCGCTCTCCCGTTTTTAAACCAATAGTATCATTTGCAGGAATTGTTTTTATGAGTTTATTGTCGACACTCACCCTCATTGCGCAGATCCTGCAGTCTGCCACTAAGCAATAATAATAGCAAATATTCGGGGCTCGCATCGGACCCGACCCGACAATAGTTCCGCGTCGTACAATCAAACTGCAGAACAATAAAAGTTCCTGAATCAAACAATCGATTCATCGACGAGTCTATTTATTATCGTGACAGCTGCGCGGGGAGGGACCGGCAGGGGAAATGGTGACAGGGTCCCATCTCCCACGGTCTTGACTTGTCCCTGTTCCTTTGTCGCTAACGGTACTGACGTGGCCGATGTCCCACGATTCTGGCTAGCCGTTAGCATTGCATTAGAATAGACGAGGACCTGTTCCTATAGAGCTATTCACAGTAACCCTAAATGGTTTTAAACTCAGAAAGTAATAGAAACGAGGCTGGTGTATACCGACCAAGTTTAATAATGAGTAAGATATTCTAAATTATTTACCGTTTCATATTCAAAAATTCATCTCTCGTACACAAACCCCGTTACTATTATCCAGACTAGTTAATCGTTTATCTAAAAGTATTATGTCCATACTAAATGAAAGATACCTACAACGAGGCAACGAAAATGAAAAAATTAAAATATTTATTTTGCAAGTAGGCCACATGGGCTCTTTCTGATGTCTGAATCTACCCTTAGTTTAAAAAGATACATTGATGGAGTATTTTAGTGATTAAAGGAAAGTGCGGTTCAACGTCCTGCGGGCGCCACGCGACAGGAGCGATGGCCGTTATTATTACAATGCCAACATTGAAAAATAATAAAAATTAGTTTAAAGTGTGCTAAGGTCGTCCGGTTTTTTACTCATAATAGAAGGGTTCCATTGAATTCGAAGTTTAAAAATAGGCCGTGGATGTATGATTTTATTGGGTGGCAATTTGACGGGGGTGCCATTCCGAACAATTGTGAGGTTGTGTGATGTGATGATGAGACAGTTAACGAATTATACCTCTATTCTTTGCGATAGACAACTGAGTTTTTTGAGTGTAACCTAAAATGTGAAACCATGTGAATCAGTACTTTACAAGTAAAATAAAATTGCTGTTTAGTAGCTGGCAACTATGAAATTTTATTTAAAACTATATTGACATTATTTCATTGATCAGGAGGGCAATCATTTAATTATTTATTCAATTATAAAACCACTCACATTGCTTTTTTAATCAGAAATGCCATGCCGCCAAATGATTCCAATCATGTTCCGGCATGATGAGGTAGGAGGGGTTGGGTCAGCTGCACTGAACAAATCAAAGATCTTTCAGGCCCTTTTTGTTTCTCGTCCAACTTCCTTCTTTTCCATGCCTATTTCACTCTAGAGTACAGAAAAATACTAGACAAACGCGTTCCACCTTCGGCCGCGTCATAACTTTCCATCAGCGACTCTAGCGTGCCAGACATGGGGATAAGGTAAACCCGTTTATCTCTCTGACTATGCCTTCATCGACACTAGTGTGAGAGAGACGCACTTAGATATAAAACCTCGTCAACCTTGCTCGGGCCACAGGTAATACTGTGATCACTGATCAAGGGAGCCCATCAAAAATAATAAAAAACATAGCCTATTAGAACAATATTAAACGCGGCCTGTCTTAAAATACCTTCAAATTAGAAGGGTTATCTTCGAATAATGTTTTTGTGACATTACTCTTTACGCTGCTTATGTATCTGACACTTTATTAACAATGTGGAAGTGACCGGTGCAGTAATTGTTTCTTAGATCGATAAATTACGAGCCGTGTGACAGTGCCATGTCGGGTGCCGCGGTGGCGGTGCGGGGCGGAAGCCGGGCTTCCCTCTCGACGAGGGGTTGTACGCACGTATAATGGCCTTGCTTCACGGAACCCGCTAGTACTTGTGCGTTCACTCATAATGATGTGGTGCTTAAAGTTCCTAGCCGCGTCTGAAAGGAAATGAAAAGAAAAATAGCGCGGCGTGCGTAAATTTTCACTACGAAAGGTTTATCTTTATTTTGAGCAGGGATTCTGTAAAAGTCCTGGGAAGCCACACTTGTATTGCTTTTCAAATTTGGCTTTACTTTTATGGCATAGCGAATACGCAGTCATTTGCAAGTAAGTCCTTTATAAACCACATTTCTTAGGCTAATGCCGCATAGGCAGGTGGCTTGCTTTGCGCCTAGAGCCTAGCGAGTCAGGTGACTATTGAAGGCGCCAAGCGCGCAGTGCGGCCGGTGCCGAGAAATCTAGAACATTGTTTATAGCCAAGGCTCTAGGCGCTAAGCAAGCCACCTGACTATGCGTTTGGGCTCTTAGAGTTATCCAGAAATCCTAAGTTTGAAACAAGGATTATATAATTATAACTAATTTCATAATTACTCAAGACTCTGATAAGAATAAAATGAAGGTTATTCTAAATTGAAGATTATAAAAGTGAACGCGCTATAAACCAACAATGCAGACCTCATTTAGAGCTCTAACAAGTGGCGAAGCCAAAAAAACTAAAGGGACAAATGTAACTAAGTGAATATGAGTAAATAAATAAAGGCTGTCGGTCAGTAGCGACGGTAGGGGCGGGCTAATTGGCGTCCAGTGTTTACATTCTTTCACCATGGAGAATGCAGCCAAGGGGCCGGCGATCAATCACCCACCTTACACCTCGCGCTCTGATTGTCAAACAGTTGCTCGGATTAGAACGGTGTTTACGTGGTGTATGGTTTGCACTATAAAGATATGTTCAAAGTCAAAATCAAAAAGTATTTATTATATTGAAATAGATTATGCAGTAGAACAAGTCTTAATGAGTAAATTCAATTTTAGAACAGTAACGGAATTTATAGTTATATGAAATGCTTTTTAAATTATTTATTCCTGAGTTAAAAGCGATGTCAAAATAATAGTTTATGTTATACGAGTACAAAGCATTTTTACGTACCTAGTTTATTATTATTTTTTTATTTAATGACTCATCAATCATTTATTACTTTTAGTCAATCGTACGTTTGGAAGACAGAGCTTATTCGAAGATTATTCGTTGAAGAGTATTTTACTTACTCTGACTTTTAAAGCGGATGTTTCCTTCAATATTTTATAATGGTGCCATTTAATTAAGTATCAGATGAGGAAGTCGCTTTTGAATGTATGAGTGCTAGAGAAAAGTATAGCAAAGATACAGGGGGCTCAAAAGTGCTGTGAATCGCTACGAGAAAAGGATGTTAGGCCGTGCCGGTGGTGTTTCGTCGACTTTTACTCGCCGTGGCGGGGGCACTCCCGTGCCCCCAGAAGTGTATGCATGCTTTATTTCTATGTTATAGAACACTAAACGAACACAGCAGCACTACAATTAAAAACGACTCCCTCATCCGATTTACCGCGGTTTCGCGGGCAAACCCTAGTTTATTTTCATTATTACTCAATTAGGCACTTTAAGATTATCGATTGACTCTACTTATTGCAAACTAACTTCCTTAATAAATGTTTCATAATAATAATTTACCTTATCTTAGCGGGTACATGCATGAAATGCAATGAGTTCGTCTGTTCAGCTCAAAGGTTGCCGCTGCAGCTGACGCGATTGATGGTACCTCTCCATGCATAGATAATACATTGTTCCGGCTATACCTGGATTACCCGACGTTTCAACCGTTAATCTCATCTAAAAATATAAGACATTTAGCATTTTTCCACTCCTGTCCGTCATTTGCCGGATGATACGATGCGATGCGATGATGGATCCATGATGCGATCTGTTGTCTTGCATGAGAAGTCGTAACAGGTGTCACATATATCACGCGCGTGCCACGCTCTCGTTAGCTTGGTGCGACCACAGCGCCCATACCAGACAACCAGATGGTGGTCACGCTACGGTCGCGACGTGTTCCTGTTGCGCCCGCAATATGGCCGGCCCTTTATCTCAATAGATAATATTACTAACGTACAGAAGAATCACTGTCTAACAAAACCTGTGTTTAGGTACGAAAATATGCCTAAACATGCCTTCTCTGTCCGTCGCATAAAACGTGCTCTTTCGTGTACGCCAGGGTTGTCAGTTTTTTATCAGCGTCACCCAACAACACCAAACATCTAGGCTAGTTGATGATGCGCGAATCGGCCAGCGAGCGAGTGGCGACCTACTGCGATTTACAGCTCGGAGGTGTCCGACGGCCGAGCGTACCTAAAGTGCGGAAAGATCCGCCTGCCTTTATCTAACTTTGGCTGTCCGACTACTGCCCCTCAACAACCCACTTTTACGTTATCCCTACTGCTCACTACATAACTACTTCTTTACTATCACTACTAATACTAATCCCTACCTAACCTACTAATATTATAAATACGAAAGTGTATTTGTAAGTTTGTACTTCTTGACACGCAGCAACGAGGCTATTCGATCGACGTGATTTTTTGCATAGAGATTTTTCCCAAAAAGAACCAAGATTCCCGAGGGAACAACGGTTAACGAATTCCACGCGGACGAAGTTAGTTTTGTACTTACATAAACGCAGTAGAAAAGACTGTGAAACTGCCTACATAATCATAACTAATGGTATACCCATAACTGCCCTGTAAACTGTTGGTACCTACGGCACGCCGCGCGGGCAACGCACGCGAGGCATGAATGACACCGCCAGTTGTAACTATTCTTGTAACAACCTTCACTGTAGCTACAACCTATTTAAACGACCTATCGTATTGACAACCTTTTATATCGCGGGCTTAGAGTATAGAATAATAATAGAGTAAACGTCGAAACCGTCAAGCCATGCTGCCCAAAACGTCAACTACAGGCCACACAAATTCATACACACCCATGCGCATTTGTTTGGACTGTAAGGTTACGATACTAAATAATATTGACAATTTAGTGTTTATTTGTAACAGCATTATTACAATCTTATTAATTTGGTCATACTGTCACTGGCTGACGTAAGGCGAAGAACCGTAGTTGAAATCGACCTACTAATAAAATACAGCCATCTTGTTTTTTCATTAGGGCGCTGATGTTTGCGGGAGCAGCGTAGCATTACAGTCGTAGGTTCAATTAATTTACAGCGTATCTTTTACTTCTATAATCTAAGATCGCGGGCCTCATGCTAAAGAGGCCTATCAGCGGCCCTAACATGCATGCCACAAAGATAAATTAGAACCGTTTGTCTCTATGACTATCTCTTTCCTCGGCACTAGTGTGAGAGAGACGCACTTAGAGATAAAAGGTTCTAATTTATCTTTGTGCCATGCATGTTAGGGCCGCTGCAATATTACTTCACTATAAAATGCCATAAATGCCTTACTCCATAATATTACAATTACGGCCATTTAACGTGAAGTAATATTGCATTGAAAATGAAAATGAAAATATTTATCTTGCAAGTAGGCCATATGGGCTCTTTTAAATGTCTGAAGGTACCAGACTTTAAGCCAGAAGCTGTTAGAATGAAGACCGGGAATTATCATGAAGTACTTCTTATAAGTTGCTCAATTTCCATCAGCAATTTCTAGCAAGGGTGACGTGAGGATAACTTATCCCCATATCTCTCAGTGCATCGGTTTCTTTGATACTAGTATGAAAGAGACGCACTGAGCGATAAGATGGGAATAACTTATCCTCGTGTTAATCTCTCTAGAGGATAGCATAATAAAAACTATCTTATTCATCACCATATACAATACAATACAATACTATATGTGCTACAATATGTGCTAATTATGGAAGCCTCTTAGGCCGTTTGGCCGTATAAATAAACGTACTTTCGTATTTACAATATTACGAGGATTTTTCCGCGGCTTCGCTGTTTTTTAGGATTCCGTACCCAAAGGGTAAAAACGGGACCCTATCACTAAGGCTCCTCTGTCCGTCTGGCCGCCCGTCTGTCACCAGGCTGTATCTCATGAGCCGTGATAGTTAGAAAGTTGAAATTTTCACAGATATTTCTGTTGCCGCTATAAGAACAAATACTAAAAAACAGAATAAAATTATTATTTAAGGGGGCTCCCATACAACAAACGTGATTTTTTTGCCGGTTTTATAGATAATGGTACGGAACCCTTCGTGCGCGAGTACGACTCGCACTTGGCCGGTTTTTTTAGACGTTGATTCCGATCATTTGTTCCCCTTCACCAAATTATTCGTAGCATATAAGCCCTGAATATTCACCCTGTGTGCTTTAGCCTTAAACTTTTTCTTAAATCCATATTGAAGCCAATTCGAAACGGCGTCTTCTTAATTTAAAATTTCCTATACTTAAAATATGAAACTTCAAACTTGATTTTTACAACTCTGTGCAATACAAAATCGAATTTGACGTTGTATATTTTAAAATTAAGAAGACGTTCCGAATTGGACCCATTAGGTACCAAACAAAGAATAATTAAAATAATTTCGAAAAATGAGTTTCGGTCCTTGGATTCCATACGATACGAGCATAAAAATGTGACCGAAGCCAAAAAGATTACCATTACTTCGTCGGCTGTAATTGTTATTGTGTCTCTAATCTATATCAGTTATATCAAAGTGATTAATGTGGAACCTATTTATATTGGACTAAGTTACAATCAGTTTCGATCTGAATATGTATACATATGTATATTTAAAATACCTACAAAATAAAGTTAAGGCTTGCGGTTGCAATAAATACCTTTTGCATGATGAAGAAAGAAGGCTCAAACTATGTGATTTCAAGTGTATTAACAAGGGTCTCTATACTTAAGAGCAAATTAACCTTTTGGCCGCCGTTGTCGACTATGCGTGACAGGCTATACAGGGTAGAACAGCCCTTCATTACCTTGACTTAAAGTTGAAATTCGTATAACTTCTCAGACATGCTTGGTGGCCAAAAGGTTAAAGAAATTGATTTTACTACAGGAAAGCAACTACGATTCAAATCAAATAAAACTTTGACTTAACTTTGTTTTTTAGCTTTATTATTAAATATGTTTCTCTGCTGCACTGGGAGTGAAGAAATAGCATAGAATGCGTGCAGATGCTTATCATCCTGGCATGTCGTAAAAGTCGACTAAGGGACGGGTTCTCTCCAACATGGTGGACTATCTGCATGGGCGATGGGCAGATCACCTGTCACCATACGGTTCATCATAGCATCTTAGGACTAATTAATCGAACGTGGCCACAAGTAGTCTTGTGGCTCTGCCCACCCCATTAGGGATTTCGGGCGTGATGTTATGTACGTGTATGTGTATGTATTAAATATACACTATAGTTATGTTCCATACCTATCAATACAATTGATTACACAAAGTATATACACAATGTAATATAACAGCACCTAGGTAATTGCAACAATTAACTTTTTAGTCATCAGCCACCACAGAACGGAGATGCTCAAGACAAATGAATCCTTCCCAACAGCTATGAGAACTTGTCAATCTGAGGCACAATAATGGAGACTTGTACAACGAGGACAAACTATGTTCTTCATTGTTTCTTCCACACTTTATAACAATCAAGCCCCGGTCGCATTTCGGGCGTATCGCGACCGCAACGCAGCGTGATGTGTGACGTCTGTTACGACTTCCAATACAAGACAACAGAAAGTGCCACGCTTCTGCCACTCCCGTAATGCGACCGGCCATTCACTGTCGTCCCCTCGGTAGCTCAAACTCAAAATTAGGCCAATCGTCCACTTAGGAAACACAATAAATCGCAGTATTCAGATTGGTGGACTTATGGTTGCTTGCGTGTCCTGTTGCTCAAGTGAACGATGACGTAATGCCCATCAATCAATTTTGGTATAAATGTGAACAGAAATGTGGCGGAAAGTGTCGGTGCTATTGTGTTTTTCTTTTACATTATTAGTTGTATTGCATTTTAAGTCTTTAAGCACGGGTAAAGTGAATAAAAGAGCTTGTAAACGGACTAGAGTTTAGGCAATTTATGGCTGCAATATTCGGGCTATTCCCAAAAATATTACATTTTACATCACAACTGGAAACAAAAAGTTTAGGTGTAAATTTATAGGGATAGCCCGAAAGCAGCAATAAATTGTCAAGAAAACTGCTGCTGTAAAAGCATTGTTAAATTCTCGCCAGTATAATTTAAGTCAACTGTCATTAAGTTTTATTCACGTGATCACAACGCCGTCACGTTTGTACTCGTACGTGAACATGTAAACAAAATGTGATCGCGTATTCTGCCGGGATTGCGTAAACGTTGTGTACTCGTGTCGTGAAGTACTGGATAGCAGGTGAGAACGTAACACGCGTTATCAAATTAGCGGCGATCGATGGCCGATTGACGACGCGGTGGCGACAAGCTTGCTAGTAAAGAACCACAAAAAATTAATCAGCCATCAAACATCGTATGCCGTTACAAAAAAAGTTATTGTCGCTTGAATAATGTAACTTACTATAGTGGTAAAATGGTACTGTGCGTTGTGAATTTATTAGTGTATTTCAGTATATATAATATGTACTTAGAAACGTAGAAAGAAATGGGTAATATAATGTAAAAATTGCGAAAGATTTGCAATGCAACTTTTTAGCCATGTTGAAACGGTAATTTTTGATTTCGTAAATTATTATACAGTTGCGGCTGTGCAAGGGAAAAGTAAATGTCTAATACGTGCTTTATAGGGACGAACATCTAAGCTATTCTAACATTTTTTTAAAAATGTGCGAGTCGCTCAGATTTTGCTCCATAAATTACTTAGTAGTTTAATATTGCTGTAACATTGTAAATTCTCATTAAATATTCTCTGTAAATATTCCTAAATTTTGATACGCACTTTGATAGCGCTAAAGCTAAATCGATGCTATTGCCCAACATGCATTGATGTACTTTACTCAATTCTTTGCATCGCGATAAGAATGACAGATTTAAGCAAAGTGGAGATGACGTTTCTTAGAAGTATAATGGGTCCAATTCGAAACAGTGGAGCCAATTCGAAAGTGTTTTCGCTTAATTTAAAACCCGCTAATTTAGGCGGCACCGTTTTGAATTAGGCCCAGTGTCTTCTAAATTTAAAATTTCCTAAACTGGCCGAAACATCAAACTCGATTTTGTATAGCGCAAAACTGTCAAAATCAAGTTTGACGTTTCTTATTTTAAATTTAGTGACTTTTCAATTTACCAAAAACACTTTGGAATTGGCCCCAAGGTATAAAATTTTACTATCAGCCTTAATTATAACTTACAATAAAAAAATATTTGGTAGATGCCATTTTTAAGTGAAGTATACCTTTGAAATATACTAATTATGATGGTTAAAAACTCAAAGCAAAGCGTTAGTATGGCGGGTCTGCATTTTTCCCGTGTGCGCTCCAACAGTATCGCGCGACCCCTTGCAGCTGCCCCATTGTACGCGCACAATGCGCCCCCGATCCTAGCCCTCATCTAGCCGCCATCCAAATTCATATCATCTATTATTATTGCTAAAAGAGAGGTCAATGACTCGAAAGAGAAATTTTGGTAGCTTTCGTGATAATAATATGGTCATTTTGTTTTTTCTTTTGAGCTCTCGTCCTCTTTCCGTTTTCGCGATCACAGATCTGTGCCCTGTTTATCAAAACACAAGCCTTATGTATTACAACAAGTACTTTTCTTGTGAAATTTTTCATTATTACCAACATGCGTTTATCAAAACTATACGTGTAAATTACAGGCTACAAGTAGTTATTTATTTCACAAATATTTGTGATTTTGTTAATCAAAAACCCTTTGTAACTTACATCGACGACGCGGATAGCCTAGTTGGTAGTGACCCTGCCTCCGAAGCAAGCGTCCCGGGTTCGATCCCCGGTAATCCCAAATATTTGTGTGATGAGCACGAATGTTTGTTCCTGAGTCTTGGATGTTTCCTATGTATTTAAGTATTTATTTCTCTATATAAGTATTTATATCGTTGTCTAGTACACAAGCCTTTAGAGCTTACTTTGGGACTAGATCGATTTGTGTAAAGATTTTCCCCTGATTTATTTATTTATTATTGTTTATCTTATAAAAAACCACGAAAAATCCTGAGTGTCTCCGAAAATCCGAAATCTCTCCTCCATTCCATCTTACAATTTATTCAAGTATCTTATTTTTTTAAACTTAGTAATCGAAATCTGTTTAAGACGTTTTTGGCAAACATTTGCCGTTTATCCTCTACAAATTATGTTTTTGATAAAGGGCTGAAATTTTCTAAAGTTACACGTACATACCTATGAATCTACAAGCGTTCTAGTTTACAAGTCTTGTAGTTTTTTTGAAACACGCACCTAATTTACTTGAAGTTACAAACCTTTTTTGTAAAGTGTGACTTGTGAACGGGTAGACTTGACGGTACTGGTTGTTGGCTCGTTCACAGACCCGGGTTATGGTTATTCTAGTTATGGTCATTGTGTTTAATTGTATTTATGATTTTAATTTGTCTTATCTGCGGCATGTCAGAACACATCTTTCTATTTTAATCCCCTGTGGCCCGTTGCAAGCTACAAGTTACAATGTTTAAAATCAAAAACTGGCAATGCTGGTTGGTAGTCAGCTGTATAAGACCTGACATCGGTGTTGCCAGTAGGTACTTGTTTGTAAAATTGTAACTTGTACAACGATCTCAAAAGAAGGATATGGCGTTAAGGATGTATACCCAATATATCGATTTGTATATTTTTCGCTGAAATTGAATAGTATGGTAGTATTAGTCGTTTCGCATAAGTGTAATAAAAAATAAAACCACTTCACCGTTCTTTTAAAGGAGATATATGACATTTAAGATTACATGTGTTATGTGCTGTGTCTATGTTACTTGTACCGGAAGTTGATTAAATTACAAGAAAAAGCAAAAAATAATTCTGTCTCATAATACTTTTATAATCAGAAAATGTATTTTCTATAACTTTGTACTCTCCTCGATTTTTCGATGACAAAACAAAGGTCGTTACCGTTGTTCCCACGGAAATATTCTTGATTGAATTTCCATGTGTCCGGACCGTTTCAAAAACTGCATATTGATTGGATATGACTCGAGTAGTCAAATCAGGTTCTGATTTTATTTCACATAATAATTATTATTAATAATCACACAATTTGTACATTTTAAGTCATTATTCGTACAAAATGACCCGTTATTTGGTGCAAATGAAACAGAACTTGAAAAGTAAAATACATGTACTGCGGATTTGACGTGGCATACATCCTTAAATACAACTGCGTTGAACAAATGACTTAGTTCGTCATGGTAACGCCATCTATATATAAGTTTATAAACTACGAAGCTTTATTGCCTATGTCTTAGTTCTTATCTTATGACATTTACACAGTCACATTTTGACTGATTCATCGATCATCACTGACTTTCATTGCTTGCTAGGAGTTACGAACCACAAAAACAATACACATGAACGAGCCAATAATGGACCTTTCTTCAATGTAATAAGAACTCCGATGTCGGCAATATGTACTGAATGTGCGATGGTGTCAAACTCGGGACTTCACAGCAAAAAAGTGAAAATCGCAAAAATCGCGTTGGACAGTTCCTTACTATATTTCTTTGAACTTGTAGCTTCGTGAAACGGGCGACCGGGTGTTTCGGAGCCTGACTTTGGTCGTAAGGTGTATCCACCACTAGCGTAATGTGTCTCCAGATAGCTATACAGGTCAAATAAAACGTCATAAAAATACGTTAAATAATTGTATTAGAATTTATATACACACTGAACGTATACAATAATAATACCAATCTGAAAGTTTAGACACGTAACAAAGTTTTAACAGTGTAATTTAGTCAAATAGGTATTTATTACACTGTAGGTTACCAAAGCAAGGTGCCAAGGTCAAGGGCAAGGTCACCGCCCTGGTGGACATTCCTTCAGCTGTTAACTGATTCAGAGCAATTTACATTCTACAGCTGAATCGTTCAAAAAGCAAAACGCCTGCAACTTTACAATGGCAATTATACCATTAAGATGCATACATATTAGAAGCATTTGAAATAGAAATGCAGCAGGGGAATGATTCTGACTCGACAACCAGTGTATACAGTGTCTAGGGTTCCTTAGCCAAATGCAAAAAACGGAACCCTTATAATTTCCTCCTGTCTGTCCGTATGTCATAGCAATTTTACTTGTAGACTATTATAGATGAAATTTGGATGGTAGGTGTTTTTTATGAACCGCTATGACAATAGTGCAGTAAAATCGCGAGAAAAATATATTAGCCGTGGCCTTCATACATGTAACTGAGGGATGAAAATAATAATTCCAATTCTAGGTCTTTAAAAATTATATGGCGGTTTCAAAATGACTGTTTTATTAAATGTCAGATATGCTTTTCAAATGTCATAAAAAGTATGCCCCCTCTAACTTTTGAACTACTAGGGTGGAAAAATCAGTTTTTTTTAATGGTAGGACTTGAAGCACTTTTAGAAATCAATTTTATTCAATTTACCACTGAGGTTAACAATGCTTGGTCAAAATTTGGCATACATTTTATTAACTTTACTACATTTCATAGTCTACTTTTATAAAAGATGCTTAGAGGTAATTGCACAAAAGATCCCAAAGGGTCGAAGTGTATCCGTACGAACCCCAAACCCTAATTTAAAATAAGCATACATGCTTTTTCGATGAAAATGTTTGGAACATACCTTTATTTCGTGCTCGGTACCCATCGTGATTGGTACCTAAGTAGGTCAGGTAGAACATTCGGCATGTGATATAATGTAATATGACTTTGTACTACTTTAAAACGGGCACCCGGCGTGTTCACTCAAACGCCTGTACAGCTGAATAGCAAGCAAACACTCTGGTAAAATTATGCGCACGTTAAAATAATAACTTTTTTCCATGTGTGTAGCTAGTTTAAAGGTTAGGCAATTTTAAGCGATCCGCGTTTTTATATCATCGAAAGCGCCTATATTCATATAGAAATTACATTTCGCAAAAGTTGTTTCTCTACGTCACACTGACGTCATTCAGGCGACCCCCATACAAACAAACCGACTGTACGTCGTCGGATCGTTTGAATTACGATTTCACTCTCACTACGACGTAATTTTGAAAAACCATCTTTCTACATGAAAATAGGAGCTTACGAAGAAGAAGAAATTAAATAAAAGTGGCCCCTTTCAATTGTTTAAACATTAACACTAGCTAAAAGGAGACACAATATTTTGGAAAAAAGTTATGTCAATAATTATTAAACCGACTGCGGTTATCTAAGTAGCATACCGTCAGTATTTCTGTGCCAGTGGTTCCACTTTTGGAAGTACAGGTCGCGGGTTCGATCCACATACAAAACTTGCTTGCACTTCTCTCAGGATATTGGTCTGCCTTTGTATGATGTTAACAGATACAGGCAAAACTGTTATGATGCTTTGACTGTAATTTTATTATTATTTGGACCTGTTTCACAATGTCCAAGTAAAATTTATTCGTCGAGTAACTCATGGGTACAGGTACTTGGAGATTGTGGAATTATTGATTATTACTTAAATTTTCATGAGAAACCTATATCTGATACCTACTACTGTTCAACGATGCATTTTACGTCCACAGCACGTCTAGCATAACCTGCCCGCGATTTATTGTCGCTCAGTGCATCACTTACATGTATGACTAGTTTGAGAGAAACGCACTGAGCGACAAACGACTCGCGGGCATGTCATGCTAGCCCCAGTCAGCACTGGATCATTTATTGCTAATAGGTTGTCCTTACTAATGACTATTCTTTCCCGCAACTACGTCCACGTGGAATATGGTTATTATGCGATTTCCGGGATAAAAAGTAGGTACTGTATGTCCTTCTCCGGCCCTCCAACTATCTCTATGCAAAAAATCACATCGATTCGTTAAAAGACGGACAACAAACTTTCGCATTTATCATATTAGTAGTAGTAGGGATGATAGCTAAAGTCATAATGATTGGTAGAGTCCGGGTGAGCCCATAACTATTATAAATATTGGAACAGTTATGTTTTCACCAAAACGCTGGCCAAAGTCATCAATACATTGTTTTCTCAGGATTCTCGAATAAAACCGTATCTTTGTTTAACTTCCTTTATTTTCAAAACTCAACTAAGACTTAAAGAATTTTCCTCTTTTTTCACATAAAAACAAGCGTGGTAGCGCATCGACATCTTTTTTTTATATTAGTGTTGCCACAACTCGCAAGATTAATAAAAACTAAAATCACGTATACACTCTCCTGCTCTCCTCTTCTCTCCTCAACAGTTACAACATTCTAAAAGTTGAAAGGTTATATATTTGCCTGAGGATCTGGTGATTTATGTGTCTTCGTGTATTGTTTACGAGCTCAATATTATTTTTCTTGGCTACGCAGGTAAAATCAATGTGGATTATATACCTATTTTCTTTCAATACTTATTTTCACTTTCAATACTACTACGTCACACATGTCACGCCACCCTGCGGTCACGCCAAGCCAAGCCGAGCACGATGAGCGCGTGATATGATCGGGCCTTTAAGAGGTGTGAACCTACGGCTTTTCATACAAAAGGCGATAACGATTTCCACCCCTTAAATGTTAACCGATTTTGACAAATTTTTGATAGGTTGTCAGTCAGAACAAAATCTAGGTCTGTAGTCAAAGGATAAGTAGGTCTCTATCCAAATTCTTATAGGTACTTACAGTTTTCTTACCTCCGGTGCCTCTGAAACGACGGACTAGTACCGTCCTCGTTAACGAAATCTATCAGAAACACTGCTTGTTGTAACAAGTAAAAGGGACCAAGCGATACGTTTCTAATACGAGAACGGTTTCCATAAACTTATGGTAATAGTAATTTGTGCTTTGGATCTGGATGGCGAGAGATATACCTCGCCAATTGTAAAAAGAGCGCTGACAGTCATACATTTTATATCGCCGTCGGCTTCTTTTTACAATTGGCAAGGTATAGTTGTAAAGTTTAGAATCACATCCGTGTTTTTGTTAGCGCTATATTTGTCAAGTGACATGACAAGATGTAGTGCATAATTATAATTAGTTTCCATCGTGTTTTATGGGAAAAGTTCGTATTTATCGTGCTCTCTCAATTAGCTTCAGTACCCATCATACCATCTGTCATTTTTCATTTTGACACTAAATAATAAAGTTTCATATGAATGAATATAAACATGTCACTCATTTAATACAGTAATTAATTGACACTTCGGGTCCCGTCGTCTTCCGATTGAGATCCGAGTTTTAACGATATAATTATGCAATAACACTTAAGTAGGTCATCGCACCAACTAAGTTGTATTATTTCATTTTTAAACAAAGCATAGCTATCCTCAACGACATCACATGTCTTATTAATTTCCATTCGTCTTTAAAACTGTGAACATAAGAATTCAGTAATGTTAAAACAAAGTAATGTTTATTTATTAATTAACTAAAATTATTCCAAAATTTTGCCAAAGGTTGTGAACAGAAACTACGAACCTTAAGCTACGCGCACTGTGAGGATTTGTCGCAGCGATATTCGGATCTCACAGTATACCTGCGTGATCGTTAGTGAGAGAGATTAGTCAGTGTGTGTATAGAACATGTTTCTGTAACAAACGGCCTGGCCACGACTCTGCCGACGCGACGAGCGCCGAAATCAAATCCATAGAAACGTTGAGTCGTGTCAAGCTGCAAAGGTTTCTTTACATTTGATTTGTTCGCTCGTTGAGTCGCCAAAGTCGTGGGCAGGCCATAGCGGATCAAGAGCCAAAGAATCGAAGAAAGAAAAAGGAAGATAAGTCCAACTCCTCGCGTTCACTGCCGGAGCCATTATGTGTGTTACCGATCATAAGGCACGCGGTGAATGCCAAGAGCGGACTAATTCTACGGTTATCAAGACGCCGCGCATACTTCGGATACTGCCCTAATTGCCGGCTCTATGAAGACGTTCATATATTTGTAACCATGACATTCTATTTTCACCTTTAAGTTCATGGCACCATGGTGTATAGCCGAAGCCCTACGCAACCTACTCACATGATTTATTTTTCTAGCTTGGTTTGCAGTTTATTAATTTCCATAAATATGTTTAAAATTGTCACATCGGGATAATTTATACTCTAAAGTTCTAGTCAGACGCGTTTCGCATAGTTTTCACTTTTAGCGTGCCCGCAGACTTACAATTTCAAGTTGGCCAAGTAAGTGGCAGTATACCAATAGACATAGTGACTTATGTTAGCCCACACATCTTATCCAACTAAATCACTATGTCTGCGATTAAGTTAGCCAACATGAAATTTTAAGTCTGCGGGCACGCCCACTTTAACAATAAATAAAGACAACTATACAAAACGCGCGTTGACTGCCTGTCAAAAAGTCGCCGTGTAAAAGGGCCCTTTTTTCGTTTGAAAACATATATTTTCATCAATTTAATACAAAAAGAGGTGAATACGAAGCATTAATATTAAGGTAGAGACAAACTGAGTCCACGTACGCCACGTATGCAACACATTATGACGTATTTGCATGCTTCGAAACACATCATACGCAACGTATGCGTATAAGTTGCGTATGATCACAATGATAAGTGTGTTTCAAAGCATGCAAATTCAAGAGTCTTGCTAGACATCATTATGCGTTGCATACGTGGCGTATGGCTCAGTTTGTCTCTACCTTTATAATCAGTGTCGAAATACATCTGTTAAAATGGTCATCGTACTATTTCTGACAAATATTCAAATTAAAAGGATATTCCCATAGATCTTTATCTATCATTTATTTGTTTTTCTTCCTTCTGAAGCTTATGTTGTCTACTGCAGGACATAGGCAATACAAGTGAACCGTTTTCTTTTTTTTATCTTTTTTTATCGTTTCAATATCAATATCAATTTAATATCGGTCGAGATTATTTAAACAGGTGTACCATGACCTTTCACGACCTTGTTACAGAACGTCAAAAAATATGAACTCAGTGAAAATGGCTTTAGTTGTACGTATTTAACTTTTAAGTTTTTTTAAGGTCACGTGTCTTAACTCTACCATTATATTTAATAAAAGTGAGGTCACCTCACAGAACACATAATGTTTTCTGTGGGTCACCCTATTCAACAGTTTTATGTACAAATGTGTTTCATTTTAATTTAAAAAGTATTACCTCTGTCTGTTTTGTCTTGAAACAGTAAGGTGTAGACTGTCAGGTGCCTGTTGTAATTTACTTACCAACCAATAAATTATTGGCTCTAAATGGAATTCACGATAAGAGGTAAAATAATAAAGATAATTAAATCAATAGTGCCAATGTGTCGAGTTTTTCTGGTCCGAAAAACATATACATGTTACACTGGCTATAAATGTTCGGCCTGCGTCAGCTAACGACGGCCAACGCAAGGAACGCATTTATACGTCAGACTGAGACAGCATTAATATATATAAATCTAAATCATTATAAACACTTATTGCAACCTAGTTTGTTATATATTTTTACGTTTGATGTTGAAGCGAACGCAATGTATGCTATCGAGCTAAATCAGTCCATGGGTCCACTGAAAACCAGCGTCGTATTCCCCCAATAGGTGGTACGACACACAGCTGAGTGGATGCCATTTTCGCAGCAATATATAACTTTTATTTAGATGACATACATTATTAGATTTAAGTTCTTAAAAATGTAAAAATTAATCAGATTAAAACTTTCGTGAGACATTACTAAGACTAGAAATAAGCACGGCTTTACTCACGATTTATTGTCAGAAATAGTCCGACGTGTTTCGGACTCATATGGAGTCCTTCTTCAGGGGTTGAGTACGGTCGCGCTCACTGCAACCCACGCACTGCCGCCCTCCGTGAACCCCTGAAGAAGGACTACATATGAGTCCGAAACATGTCGGACTATTTCTGACAATAAATCGTGAGTAAAGCCGTGCTTATTTCTAGTCTTAATGTAAAAATTGTATTTTTTTTGCGAAATAATTTTTTTCTATCCTATTCTATTCTACAGAGATATATTTCTCATTCTGGCGCATCAATGCACCCCGACAGTTGACCGAGATTGGCCCAACATGCGTACCCCTATTTAAATGTTTTTCGGACAAGAGCCTTTACCATGAGTTTACGCAAACCGTTCTCGATATCGAAATCTATCGGAAATGCTGCTTGGTGCCGATGCAAGTAAAAGGGACCGAGCGATAGTTTAAGCTAGCGAGAGCGGTTTGCGCAACTCATGGTAAGGGTACAGGAAAAAGTGAGACGATAGCCGGTCTTAGGTAGAAAGAATATAACTACATACATAATTTAACGGTATACTCAATACTGGCAATTGGTTTGTAGTTATCTGGATTCGTCACGAAACACACTTGGTGCCAGCTGTCAATAATTACCTACAGCACAATCATTGCTACGGATTGGTATCATAATGACTAAATTCTCAAAACGACTAAAACATCATAAGGTCCAGATCTCAGAAAGACCATCTCCGTAGAAAGCCTATATATACTCATCCCGTTTTACTATTAACAGCACAATTATTAGCCACTAGGTCACTATATACCTTTTGCCCGCGACTTCGTCCGTGTGGGGTTCAGTTAGACCTGGCGCCTCATTCGGGAACGCTAAGTGATTCTGTAGCGACTCATAAGCCAGATTTCTCATCCCACTCTTCCGCACGACGTGTAATGCGTAAGAGCGAGATGAGAAATCTGGCTTACGAGTCGCTACAGAATCACTTAACGTTCCCGAATGAGGCGCCTGTTCCGTTGACAACTGTGCATTTTTCCGGAATAAAAAGTATGTAAGTAAGCATCTGAATTTGACATTTATCACGAGGAATTCGGTGAAGACATATCGAGAGGAAAGCTGCGGCTCTATTCGGGAACGCTAAGTGAGGTTGTAGCGACTCGCGAGCGAGATTTCTCATCCCACTCTTCCGCACAACGTGTACTGCGTAAGAGCGAGATGCGAGTCTCGCTCGCGGGTCGCTGCAGTATCACTTAGACGTTCCTGAATAACGCCCTGGCCCTTGGTGCATTCGAGATAATGTCGATTGCGAGATTAACCGTCAGATTCATACAGTTGTGTCAAACGACTGTATGCACTGACGTTTAATCTCGATTGTGAGATTATCTCGAATGCACCGCGAATTGGGGGCCTGGTTGTGATTCTTTTGAATAAAACTTCGTTGTCCATCGGCGAGCCCTACTTGACCCGTCAGTGCGTACAAACTACATGTTTGTGCGAGTCTTCAACCTTGGTCGTATTTCGACGCAGCCGTCCACGGACGTTAGATACTTAACTCCGCGTAATGCCAGCGAGTGCGCGGATCAATTTATGATTGTCGGAATGAGCGAGAAGATTTGTTAGAGTATAACATAGCTGCATCGCCGAAAAGTAGATAATTCAAAGTCCCCAATCCGCACTCGGTCCGCGTGGGGACTACTACCCACCCAGGCCCTGTCGCTATGAGAGGAGGCCTGTCCCCAACAGTGGGAGGTATATAGATGATGATGAAAAAGTATGTCAATTTGCTGTGCAAAAATCAAGTCAACTTATATATTTTGTTTGTTACTTTGTAAAGGTGGCGACACTGTCATGTCCGATGTAAGTTTATTGGCGGATAAAAGGTAACCACTATAGCGATACTCCATGTTTAAGAAAAATAAGTGAATGTAAGTTGTTACTTGGAAATTGTGATAAGTATCAGAATATTTGCTCAAGCAAATGATTGAATAGGTATATTAAGAGTGTAAACCAAAGGCAAAAACCACCCTTTTCATACCTACAAAAGGAGAAAACGATTCCCACCCCTTAAATATTAACCGAGTTTGACCAATTTTTGATAGGTTGACAGTCAGAATTAAATCTAGGTCTATACGTTTTTCGAATTTCGATTAAAGATCAAGAAAGTCAAATAATGAAAAAATTGGTTTTGTATGAGAAACTGAAACCACAATAAAACTGAATATATTGATTATAGTGATAAAATCAACATGAACAGACCTGCGCCTCTATTCGGGAACGCTAAGTGATTTTGCATCGACTCGTAAGCGAGATTTCTCATCCCACTCTTCCGCGCCACGCGTAATGCGTAAGAGCGAGATGAGAAATCTCGCTCGCGAATCGCTAAAGAATCACTTAGCGTTCCCGAATAGAGGTGCTGGATTTTGTTCTGACTGACAACCTATCAAAAATTGGTCAAAATCGGTTAACATTTAAGGGGTGAAAATCGTTATCGCCTTTTGTATGAAACGCCATAGGTTCACACGTTTCTTAATAAATAAATTATAATATGTATATAAATAAGTATGTATATTTCTTGTGTAATGATAAAAATATAATTTTGTAATTATTTGAGACAACCTTTCGGTACTCATTATTGAGCGTCACGTTCGTGGTTTAAATAAGGTACGTGATTATGATAATGGCGCAGAAGGTACTTATCAGCTCTCCCTCGGTCCACGTTCCAGGGGCCGTCCCTCTTATCAAAATGTTAGATATGCCTAAGCTTATTGCCTAATCGTGAATTCGCACCGCACGCATCTGAGACGTATTTGTACATCAGACATTTTCACCTAAAGAATTGTAAAAGCAAAAGCAAGCGTGGATATATCTTGCACCTGTCAGCTATTCAAAATTATGCCGACCATGTTAATAGTTTGTTTTGTTAACCTGAACTCCAAAGTATGACATTCATCATTACTTGTACATAAAAATAATAATTTGTCTACTTATCAAATTAGTACCTATCAGTGGCGAAGCGATTCCTGACGGCTTTACCAAGCTAGAAAGCTACGGCTAGCTGTCAGTGAAGTCCATGTTCCTGTAACTAAATTTCAGACTGGCACGTACGGTTCTAATTCTTCCCGCGTCCTTTAGGAAGTATTTGACGCTTCGCCACTGGTACCTATCGTAATTATTTCTTAACTTGTTTTAATAAAAGACAGTGGCCCTAACATGCAAGACAAAGATAACTTAAACCCGTTGATCTCTATGACTATCTCTTTCGGCGGCATTAGTGTGAGAGAGACTCACTTAAAGGTAAGACGGTTTAATTTATCCTTGTGTCTTGCATGTTAGGGCCGCAGGAGGTAACCAATGAAGACCTCAGTAACTAGTTGGCATACGTTCTTTTGTTTTAAAGTAATTTAAATAATATCTAAGGATGATAAAGTAATTAATAACTATTATAAAACATTTTATCGTCAGTTGGCAGCGCTTGTAGGTACTCGCTAAATCCCCTCACTTATTTACATCCTGGTGCACTTTATATTATTATAATATTAGCTCCATAACAAAATATGTCGGCTGATAAATATGACAGTTTACAGTAAATCATCATATGTATACAACTTATAAATTTTCTATTACTACAGTCATTAATAATTCATGCATTAATCAACAACGTTATTAATAAAGTCCATTAATTATTATTATTGGATTCGTTATTGTTGAATTTGAATAACAAAGAAAATGTTTCACAAATGTTGTGTTTGCGATTTAGATTAGAATACAAATAAAAAGTCAGGTTCAATTTCCAAACTATAGTGCTACTCGTAATTTATCTTGTCAGTGAGTCTAATTCGAAACGGTGTCTTCTTAATTTAAAATTTCTTTAAAATAAGATACGTCAATGTCGATTTTGTACAGCACAAAGCTGTCAAAAATCAAGTTTGACGTTTCTTATTTTAGATTGAATAATAATAATAATAAAGCCATTTATTCCCAAATTATAGTATTTGCAATTTCAAAATATTTCATTATTAATATAAAAATAACATAACCAAAATGTTTTTAATTAAAATAGAAATTTTAGATTTAGTTACTTTTAAATTTAACGAACGCACTTTCGAATTGGCCCCACTGTTAAATAAAGTTCAATTTGAATTTTTCTGAAAATATTCACCAAACAAGCAACGTTTACGGTGCACTCTGACACGATCAAAACCTAAACCATTTTTTCCACCATCCAAATAAATCGGTTTACTGTGCATTTGTGAAAAGTTAGGTACCCTAGGTATATAAAAGTAAAAAAAGGTTCATTTCATCTAAAGGCAAACATATTATTAAGGTATCACTAAATCTTTTGCAGAAAGATTATGTTCGATAAAGTCATCACATAATCGATACTTTTTGCATTCATCATCATCATCATTTAAACCCGGGGACGTCAACTGGACATAAGTCTTCACATTATTATTTAATAAGTGAAAAATTACAGTACTTAAGTAATGTTTGTGATTTATTAAGGTTGAGGTTGAAATGGGTTCTTTTTTTATTCGTTTTTTGTAAGTGCGTAATAAATATACTCTTGGCCGAATTCAGAAAGGCCACTCAAATTGATCGTTAATTAAAGTGACATTTCTGTATAGGTTGAGAACTACTTGAGGGACATTTAACTATTTGATATCTAATGGAATGCTTTCTTCTTCTTAAAATATAGAAAAATATAAATTGGAACCTTTGAAGCCTGCTCAAGAGGTATTCAAAGGATAATTATGTGTTTATGGGAAGTGGTTTCCTGATATCGTTCACGAGTAGTGTTTTCCTAAAACATAAAAAAACATGTACAGCTTAAAAAATAGATTCTGTAAAGAAAACATTTTTCACAACAAGTTTTTTATAGTTTAAACTTATTGAATTTAATTATTAATCTACAGAAACTGGGTTTATCGATGATGCATAATGATACTATAATCAGACCAAGCGAAGTCACACTGGAGGTTTAAAACACCTCCTCCCATCCCTTTTTCTTCTTACACTCTGGAGTGCCACAAGGGTCACATCTAAGCCTGTTTCTTTTTATTGTGTATGAAAGTTTCCAATTCTGATTATTCAGGAGGGAGAAATCTTCTTACTTATGTGAAACCGCTATCTAGCATAGCTATCGCAAATTATCAAGCTGAAAACGGCTTAAAAGGCCTATCTTGTCTATAAAATAATAATGTACCACACAAACAAAGCATATCATGATAATCTTACTAGACAACCTATCATCGATTGAGGCATATCGGACGGTGTAGCTATCAGGAATATGATCGGCGAACGACAGGTCCGATAGCTGATGCGTCATTTATTATCGCAGGGTTTTTGAAAGGCCTCCCTTATTTTTAAACTGATATATCGTCAGGGATACTGCAAATCCGCGTATATATGCATTGGTAAAGGGTTGGTCCTACTAGGTTCTTTACAGACGCACCTTTACCGATGCTACATACGCGGATTTGCCTACCCCTGACATATTGTTGCTAACTTATGGAAATAAGTTTGCGTACATTTGACATCATTTTGCTTTGTTGACTAACAAAGGTAGGTACTATGGAAATACATACATATGGTGCAGTGGCGCACTATTCCCGTTAGAATAGTATGTCTAAACCGAAATATATCTACATGGGTGTATGTAATGTACACAAGTATGGCTTTGTCTATATAATTGCGGCGAGGAGTCACTATTTGATACACTGTGAACTGTATGTATTTCAAGCGACCAGCTTAAATTTCATATTTGAGAATGATAACGCGCTTAAGGAGCCTCTTTGTTTATATTTTTGTATAATGACCTCATTATCGGGTACATTCTGCAGTAAGATTACTGTACGGCATTACGCGTACAATGGTATCATAGGAGTCATAAGGTCCAATGGGGAATTCCGAATACCTACGCATGGAGCTGACCCGTTACTGCGTCCCATTTCCACGAGTCGGGTAGCAAACCCATGACTCATGCGCTGCAATTTTGGCCACAGTTTAGTTGCGTCGGGTATCTTCATTGTCACTCAGCGATTAACGCGCTGGCTCCCAGCCAATGCCTGAATGTCTTAGTACATGTACATTGTCCCTTTGTTTATATAGACATTGTGACATGTATTTTCACATTACTACTTACGTGGGTTTTCCTGCTATGCCAACTGGTTTAAGTTTATGATACGAGTACAAACATTATTTCCACTGTAAAATAGTGGCCCCGGTCTCTTAAACAGTTGGATTTTATGTAATTAGAAACAATAAAAAATGTTTTAATAAGCATAGTTCAAGTTGGAAGTTGGTTTGTTACATGAAGCAACAGAAATAAACAACAATTGCTATTTTATTGGACACTGAACTTGTAATCTTCGTTATAATCGAATCACCTTAATTTGCCTTGTTATAATTTTAATTGATATGTTACTGACCGCAGCTGATAAATGTAGACTCGTTAAATAGTACATTGTGTATCTCAATACGTTAAAAAGATTGCAGCAGATAATCGCTAACATAGGATGTAAATAGACCACTTAGGACCTATACAGTACATTCACATACTGATAGGTATATGAGATAAAAATAAAGTTTCTTTTCAGTGGTAGGTAGGTACACGGTTGAACAAAGGACCTAGGTAGATAATTAGGTGTGGACAGAAATAGTCGTCGCGTAGTCGGGCCCTGGGCAGGTGACGTCACGCGCCAGGGCCGGCGGCGGGGCAAGATGGGCCCCGCGCCAGTGCCGCGCGCGCCGCCAGCCTGGTCGCACGTACCGTTGCATCGCTACCCAGCCGCCAGCCGCGCCGACTGCCCTGCCCTGCGCCGCACCACCCCTCGCCCGGCTGCCTACGCGCTCCCAACTACTACGCCTGTGAGTACCTGCCCACCTAATACATTAACTCTAGTTACCACCAACGTCATATGAAAGTTACTGTTCAAGTGCATCGCTCGCTGCACCGTGGTAACAGCCGCTGCAGATTTCACCTCCGCGCCTCTTCGATGCGCTGATCCCACCTAGCGTCGATGCAATTTCACGTATCACTCTAGTATGTAATTGCACTTTTTATTATTTAATTAGGCCCCAGTTTTCTTGTATCGACACAGAAGAGCGAAGCAACCTTGGCGCATCGTGCATTGCAGCGGGGACCTTGCAAGTCACGCGTCACACTAACCTCGCCTCACGCCGTGCTCGTACCTTTACTATGATTTCTTTCGATATCATTTCCAAAGCGATTCGTTTGTCTGAAACGTTTTCCATTGCTTCTCCATCACTGACTGTGGATTTTACTGCGATTGCTTGTACAATTGCCCCGTAATGGATGATGACCAATTCAGTATGGAGGCGTAGTAAAAATAACTTATTAGAAGGCCATGTTGATAGACGCGTTTACGGAGCGGACACAAACAGCTGACCGCTGACGACGTATTTCTTTTTTGTCCGAGAGTAAATGACGCGGTCCTTCAAGGACGTTTACGCATTAACGTATGGTATTTCCCGTTTGCCACTAAACCGATTTACTTACTAATAACGGTAATTTACAAATGACAGTCATTACCAAAGTTATTGTGTTAATTCAATCGGTCGTTTGAAGATTAGTTTCTTTATTCGGGTATCAAACATAAGAAACACGACCTGCGTGCGCATGATAGATATGCACACACAAGGGGCCTCGGCGTTTCCCGAGTTATCGCACTGGAAAAACACGCCATACTTTATCGCATGCTGTGTTCGCTATCAGCAGGGCTATTCAACTAGCAAAACTTCAACGCGACCATTACGATTTATAAACTTCCAATCTAATTTGTGCATAGTATCTGCAAACAAGCATTTTAGTGCAGTTTTATCAACGTCCTATCGGAGTTTAGTTCGGAGCTAGAGAACGGGGTTAGCAACGCAAACGTGAGGAGGTGAGTGCCACATCGCAGTGAACACACAGCTCTGCTCCGCTGGCGCCAATGCTTTTATTTTACTTGCCTCATTTAGGGCATGAGACAAAACGATAAAATTGAAAGGAGATCGTTGACCACTTTTCCTCTCACCCAAACTGGTCTTTTCAATTGCGTCGCATATGTATCTGCTCCGGTTAAAGTATTTTACTTTCATACTGTAATTTGAAATTTACTTGTAGCCCGAACTCTTAGTTTCAAGTACTGAATATTTTACGATCATTTGAAGAAACTTCGAAAAAATTATAATGCTGCGGTAAAGACGGAATGTACGTGAAGACATTAGGATTTTAATGTGGTAAATACTTATAACTATTCTTTACTAAAACTTTAACTTAAAGATGAATTACAACTATTCGTAACTCGTAGGTACTGGTACGTTTCGCCAAGGCCCGTAGGTGTAGGTACTTTAGATATTTTTTCACCTCGAGTTGGCATTGATCATGGTCCACAAAACCGGTAAGTTGCGGTTACCCTTCGCCGAACATCAAGAGATGTTGTCTACATGCCTACTGCAATCGAGCGAAGAATACGTTTCGATAAGGCACGTAATACTTATTGACACACGTATGAATACGGGAGTACCATCTTGCAAAGTAAGAAGAATTCTCTCGACAAGTTGGCTGTTTCGGTGCCTTGATACTTCCGAACGTTTCGGTTCATAGAATAAACACTAACCTATTAAACGAGGGTAAATAATTGACTGTCTTCGATGCTGTGACATAGATTTAGTTTTTCTTCGATTTGAGTGTACCGTTCCCCGAACATGACGCACTCCGTATTATCGAGCAGTTGTTAAGCGGTAAATGGGTTGAGCCTGTAGGTAGGTAATGTCTTTCGCCCACTTGAAGCGCGTCCATTCGTGGTCACCCGCGCTCGCCCCGCGCCTCCCACCGCTCGTACTGACGACATTGACATACTTTTTGGCCAAAGATTCTCGTTGCAAGTTACCAGTGGGCTACAACTTAATAAATCACGTGCTGTTACTATGCAGATTGTATACGTAATGGGTATAAAGATCGGGACGACAACGTATTCAAAAAAATATATACACCTGCGGCCTTAAAATGCATGCCACAAAGATAAATTACAACCGTTTATCTCTATGACTATCTCTTTCGTCGGCACTAGTGTGAGAGAGATGCACTTATAGATAAACGGTTCTAATTTATCTTTGTGCCATGCATGTTACGGCCGCTGGGTGCCTAGCACATAAAGTATCTGTCACTTTTTAACTAATATGCGGGTGCGAAAGGGATGAATGCTTTATGTACGCGATAAAACTTAGTGTGCTAAGCCCTCTGGAGAGCTTATTTATGTATATGTTTTATAAACTTGTCTCTTCCGATCTTTTTCCTAATGACTACTCATATGTGACCCCATAATACTGACTGTGACTTTTATTGATTTTTGAATATTGGTTTTTGGGTCACAAACCTTCCCGAGCGCACACACAACACCTCACAAGTTTCATCGTAATCAGATGAATGCTATAACAAACAAAAAAACATTATATAGTAGACTAGCTTCTGCCCGCGATTTCGTTCGCGCGGAATATCCCTTTTTTTGTTTATAATCTATCCCTGTTTTAAAGCGAACAAAACAAAAAAAGAGTTATGTATTTAAATCGGTCAAGCCATTTTTGAGTTTTAGCGAGACTAACGCTAAAGGTTTAAATGCATAATTTCAAGGATTTAGGGTAATTTCTTACTTTTTCCCATACTAACTTCAACTCGCTCTTTTACCCCCTTCCATCTTTGTTTCCAAAAGTTTCTATAGTCTATTACCTTAACATAATATTGAAAACCGCATTGAAATAGGTACGTCCAGCAGGTTAAAAGTTTACATACAATCAGACAAACTGACATAAAATTCAGAAACCATTGGGATGTGTTGTGTTGCTTATTCTGAAGCCCCCATAGCAATTTTTTATTTTTATGTTCACTGTACAGACTTTTCCTTTTTACAATTTTATTATATTTATGTGTACATTACACGTCAGTAATCTTTCGCGTGTAGTTGACCCCTACTTTCCTGTTAATAATTTAGTCATTGATATCAAACTTTTGTCCTTATTTCAGAGTGAAATGGTCAGAAAATACGAAAGAATGAGTGGCCGCCAGTCCTGGAATGAAGCCGACATGGCAAGGGCCGTTGCTGCCGTGGTCTCTGGGAAAATGGGCTACAAACTGGCCGCCAGGACTTTCCACATACCACGTTCCACCCTACAGAGGCGTGCCAGTAAAATACGCTACCAGCAACCAGACGACCCTAAACCTCTGATGGGGCATTACAGGAGAGTCTTCACAGAAAGCCAGGAGAAAGACTTGGTCGGTTACATCAAGAGTATGGAACAGTACTTCATGGGAGTGTCACGGCGGGACATAAGGGAGTTGGCATTCCAATATGCCGAAGACCACCATCTCAACCACCCCTTCGACACTAACTCGAGAATGGCTGGAGAGGATTGGGTAAGGAATTTCCTTAAAAGGAATCCTGAGCTTCTGCACAAATCGGAAAAGGAATTTGAACTGGAGCCGGTGAACTTTGACCAGTTTTATCACTTCATGTGTCAACTGTCTTGATAAGTCCTTCTCCAACAACTTTGATCATACCTTGCTCCATAAGGGATTTAGGGTTGGAACCACATCCAAAAGGCTCACTTTAAAAGAAAAAAGAAAAGTAACTAAACACTCAAAAAATATGTGCCAGGGTAATTAGAAGCGTAACATCAACCATGACCAATTGGTTACAGTTCTGGGTGAGGCGAAGAATAAACAAAAAAAATATTCTTTAATTTTATTCAAAATAGAGACCAAATTAACGAAGCTCAAGAAATAATATATTATTTTCGTTAAATTAAATGATGTTGTAACTACTTATTATAAAATCGTACTTAATGTTTAAATTAATGAGACACCGAGTTACTTCTTAGTTTATATTGATAGTTTAACTCTGTTATTTAATGATATATTTTATCTTGCTAAATTTAAGGGCTGTGATAATAAGAAAAGTGTATAGTAACGGAACATATCAAGCTGTCAAGAGCAAGACGAAGCTTATTTATAGCAGACGAAAAAGCAGAAAACGGATAAAGCGCATGCGCATGCCAAACAAGTAGCGGAGAAAATGAGGGCCCAACGACCGTCTAAAGCTTAGCTTATAAAACCTGTATTGTATAGTTTCTAATACTTACTGTAAGTTTATTCCTTTACAAAAAAAATGCGTGCAGATCAAGTAGGCAAATTTTGACCAATATTTAAACCGAGATCCATTTTTAAATTGAAAATTCTAATATTAAATCAAAAGGCAGTATTATTATAGCTTTACTTCGTTTTTTAGAACTAGAAATAGTTCAATCAATCCTGATAAAGTGATAAACAAAATATATACATACATAAGAATATTTTACTTCTTAGCGCTTAAAAATAGCACTTTCGACCAAAATTACTTGTCAAGATTGTTTACATTAATTCTAATTCTAAATAAACCGAAGTATAGTTAAGAGACGTTGTTAATATTCAATTGTGTCGTGATCTTGAATTATTTTATGAAACGTCTTTGCTTGTGATCCGGAACTGCACTTCTATTGTGATAATTGGTGATTGGTGATATTAGAGGAAAATTTATAACCATTAGAGATCAAATTTACTTTGTGAACCTTGTTCTTTAACGTAAATGCAAATTATTTATTATATAATTACAGGACGTGTGTCCTTATATTTTTTGTCGTTACCTGATTTAAGTTTTGATCTCTTAAGTTAGTTTAGGCACTAGATATTATTTATTTAGCCTCAAAAAGAAAATACGTCAGAGGTTAAACTTCGGGACCGCAGTCACCTACCTAAATAAATGCCAAACCTATTGATGATTTGAGATTTATTTTTAAGTACTTAATATAAGCCTAACTTAGTTCAATAAAAGATTTTAATTTTTTTACGTGTTTTGATTAACATAAAATTAACTTAATATAGAATTCTAGCCTATATTCGCCTGCTTTGTCTTCCAGTTTCAGCGGCCCTAACATGCATGACACAAAGATAAGATAGACCGTCTTATCTCTAAGTGCGTCTCTCACACTAGTGCCGACGAAAGAGATAGTCATAGAGATTAACGGTTCTAATTTATCTTTGTGACATGCATGTTAGGGCCGCAGTTTGTTACACCATCATTAGTTACACGCTAATCAAAGTTACATTAGATTAGTTTCTTTCTAATTGACTGTACTAATCGAGAAAAAAAAATAAGAAGAAAGAATCAACACTAGAAGAAATATATATTTTAATAAATAATCGCATTGTATTGAGATTAGTGGGAAAGAAAGATGTTTGTAAAAACTAAGTAGATGAAAGATTGGATAAATAGGACGCTTGTACGACACGACAGTTTCTTTAGGAACATTCTGGAGGGCAAAATCGAAGGAAAGAGACCTTTTAGAGGAAGAGCTATGGTTGAGACCAGAATTGACGGATGACTTTGACGGATAGTGTGTTGCCATACACGACGGAAAATATTACGATATGATCTATCGATAATAGAAGTGCTCCTTTGCTCTTCTCACATGCTTCTTTGATGTTATTAATGAAATCCAGTTAATAGTTACAAGTAACAGAAGAGGTTTTCATTTTCAATAATTCCTAATATTTTAGCTAAGGAAAAAACAGGGTTAATACGTTATTCCAAAATATATAGAACCTATTTCATGAAATTGCTCTTTAAAGGTAGAACAGACGGTGTATTATTAAAACTTTGGTCGATTCTGAATCCAAAAATATTAACCGACATCACTGGCTCAACTCTGGTACGTTTTATCAAATCGTTTGTCAAAGACATCCTTCTAATTCTGGTCTCGACTTAGATTTTAATATACTTTGATCAAGTAATGGGGGACATCAATGCCATGTCTAGAGAAGTGCTGGTCTTGGAAACTTTTGGAATCGTTCCTCATTTTGTAAGTATGTGAAATGTTCCCAGTCGAGAATATTCCCTATACAAAATGAAGTAACTTTCCAAGGACAGCGCATCTCTTCACGTCGTATCGGAAGTTAAAAGGCTGGCGAAAAAAAGAAACCAGGCAATTGCTAATCCAACGATAAAACTAGGTCTTAAATTATGATGATGATACAAATTAATAATTTTATCAAGTTTTCTCCGAAAGTACTGTTCCCTTATAACACACTATTGGACCCGCCACAGCTTCGCCTGCGGTATTTTCCATACAAACTGTATCACCATCTTTCAAAAAGTCCCTCCTTAGTGCACCTCCAGAGTACTCCAGGAATGTCTCCTCCAAATTTCAAACGTCTAGGACCACCCGTTTAGGCTGTGCGTAAGTGAGTCACGGTGCTGCTTTATATGTATAGATTAATTCTTTATCTAATGAAAACATCTTACTTACCTAAACGTACATAGCATATATACCAAGATTAATACCAGCACTGCTAAACTACGGAAGTCGAAGAAGTGCTTGCTCTGCGTCTGCACCAAAGAAAATTTCATGCCCTCATTAACGGAATTTAATTAAAAGTGTTTTTAGAACACCTAGTATTTAGAAAGTGTCGATACAATTTCAAGTTAGCAGGTTCTGTAGTTTTGGAAATTCTATGATAAATTATTTTACTAGCGGTACCTATACAAAACATGATAGCAAATTGGCTAGCCGCTGTACAAAATATGCCAGATTTATAGGCGCTCAATCAATGCTCGGAGATAGATATACATAACTTCTCGCTTCCTGCACGTCTAGCACGACATGCGCGCGAGTCGTTTGTCGCTCAGTGCGTCCCTTACATATTTCACTAGTTTGACAGAGACGCACTGAGCGACAAACGACTCGCGGGCATGTCGTGCTAGCGCCCCTGATCAGAATTTCTAACTTGAAATTCGTCTACGAAGCAAAATGACTAAAAATAATGTCTATGTGGCAAAATACCTAAGCAGTAAATCGTCTAAAGATCAAAATGTCTGCCAAGCAAAATGCCTAAATTGCAATAATACCTAAGCAGCAAATTGTCTAAGGATAAGGATAAAGATAAGGATAAAGATTGTAAAGGTTGTCGTTTAATCATATTGCCTGGTAGGCCTTTTGCTTCTTAGTCAATATACAATGAAGTTCAAGTGCTGCATAGTCATATTGCCTGGTAGGCATTTTGCTTCTTAGTCAATATAAGCTTTAGGCTAAATAACACGTAGATGTTTTGATTTTTAGGCAGCATGATCAATAAGGAACTTCTTTAGTAATCAAATTAAAAATGAATAAATCATCATAAGCACCGCACAAAGCTCAAGGCGAAAGCTCCAAATGTACCTACAGCAGAATATGTTGATAATGCAATATCTGAAAGTTGGTCCCCTCGCGGGTTCCCGATCGCTAAGCCCCCTCGGGACGAGAGAACTTCCAACTTCCCCCACGGCGGGGGTTAGTTTTTCGACGTGTCGGCTATTCAGCAAAACTGACAAACTTGTAGTGTATCTAGTGAATTAGGGTGTAGAAGAGTTTGTATAAGGACTGTTGCATAAAAATTTGTTTACTTTTAATACAAAAACTTCATACTGCATACACTGCATTTGAAATTATGAAAACAGAAGTAAACGTGATTGATTTTTAGGGTTGCGTACCAAATTTTAAAAAACAAACGGAACCCTTAAACTGCAGTTACACGAGCAACTTTTCACGGCAATTTATAGCCGGCAACTATAGCTGGCTTAGTCTTCGTACTTTAGAGGAAGATGCCTATATAGTTGCCGGCCACACGTTACCGTAAAAATGTTGCTCGTGTAACTACACTTTTATACGATAACTTTGTTATCCGTCTGTTACTCTGTCATCATTTTTTTTTCTCTGGAACAGCTTAACGTATTGCGCTGAATTTTGGCATAGTTGTAGTATTTTGAAGCCCGCACTAGATGATACAACATTATAAGAATAACTAAGAAGAACTGGCGATAAAAATCTCGCAAAATTATGAAAACTAGTAATTTATATGTACACGGAAAAATACGATGGATTCTCTAGCTTTAATAGTTCTAGATAAAATTGAAAAAAGAAACCGATGAAAAATAAGTTCATATTTGCGGGCGAAAAAAAAGGGTAAGTGAAAAGTCGTCTCGTATCAATAATATAAGGTAATAGCAACGATATTTAATCCCGTATAGAAGTACGGAAGGAAGGATTTTCAGATAATGTGCAGATACATACAAAGGCTCTCGCCAGGTACGATCCTCGTAAGAGATATGAGAAAGTCATCACTCGTTTATTCAGTTTAAGGGTTTTGCCTAAAAGGTACCGTATATTAATTTTCATAGCTAAGTACGGAACCCTCGGCGCAATAGTCAGACTCGCACTTGACCGGTTTTTTATTACTTAAGGGCGCGTAGCGTAGACTTTTAAACGTCATCGATAGTATGTAGGTAAATGTCATAAAATGACTCGTCGAGGTCGTCGGTGGGTCTACATATCTCTGTGTATCTACAATATAATGGGTATCTAGTACGTACCTACAGTAGAACTCAAAAATACCTTCGCGAGCAAAGTGGTCAAAAGTATGTGAACATGGCTTTATTGTAACATATATATGTATATATATATATGTATGACCTTGACCGTACCTGTCTCACCTACACTTGGTAATTGGGTTCAGAAATTCAGCGCCTGGTAGTTTTTGTGTCGCAATTACTGTTAAATGATGAAACTTGCATTTTGATTGCAGGCTCAAGGGGTTACCACGATTTCTTAATACGATTCTTTTTAGACCCTAAACTGAACGGTCGCTATTTCATACCATGACATTGTATTTACGTACTTTGATGACGCGGCTAGGTTAGTTGATAGTGACTCTGTCTCCGAAGCTAGCAGTCCCGGGTTCGATACCCGGTAAGGGCAAATATTTCTGTGATGAGCACGAATGTTTGTTCCCGAGTCTTGGATATTTCCTATCTATTTAAGTATTTATTTATCTACACAAGTATGTATATCGTCGTCTAGTAACCTTAATAAAAGCCTTAAGAGCTTATTTTGGGGCTAGATTTATTTGTAAAATATTGTCCCCGAATTATTTATTTACTTATTTACACATGTAAAATATACGGCGTGATATGCTGTATTTCATGTTTATGCACCTCACTGTATGCTGTATACAAAAAAATATATATTATTATTTAGTAAATATGTTTATGTAAGCTTTTTGCTTGTAGTGTTTAGTTTTTCAAAAGTCACAATAACAATATTTATTCTTATATATCCAAGTAGTTATTAGTGTTTAGTGTGTTGTTGTGTGTGTACCGATTGCTACAGACGGTGCTGGCTAAAAATCAGCGCTGCGGGTGTCTGACACTTCAGCATAATGCTGAGCCAGTGACCAATTCACTGCCGTGATGACACACATCCCTCGTTTTTTATATTGGTTTATTGTTTTTATTATTGTGTCTTGTGTGGTGAATAAATGCCTTTTCTTTCTTCTTCTTTCTTTCTTTCTAAATAGCGACACAGTTCAATTTAGGGCATAGGCCCTAGGGATTCAAACCTGCGAGCTTTGGATCAGCAACTGCCCTGTGTAAACTAAATCACCAAGCGCTTCACTCGCTTCCATTCCGTGTGGAATACCAGTTTTTTCCGTATCGGAATCATTGTAGAGCCTTTTTCGTCGAGCAAGTAAGAGAATTACCCCTCGCAAGAGTCATCTGATCTTTTTATAAGACTAAATGTCCTACCCTACGTCCAAATTTCTCAAAAGACTTGTAAACGAAGGTTCTATTATCTCCTGGAATCTATTATGAAGCCTATAAATAGCATCCGGTCCCGATTCCAAATTAGATTTCTTCTGACGACGTAATGGCAACAAAAGGACGGACAAGCCGAATGAATTGAGTCATCTTTGTTCTAAATTAGAAAATCCTGAAATGGCATAACTTTTTTTTCTTGATGTGGACAGGCAAATGGGCAGATGGACCCGTCTGATGGAAATTGTTCACCGCCGCCTACTGGCATTAGCAACACCAGGGGCACTGTCAATGTGTCAGCGGTTTAAGTACATAGACCAGGAGGATGGCGGGTTAGGGAATTGGACGGTGGGCTTTCGGATCGCACCAAACGAAGCGCAATAGTAAGCTATTCTTTTACGCCGATATTCTGTGAGAGTGTGAAGTTACCCCGTCGAGCCAGCCCATTTTCGAACAATATTCATAAAGTGACGAATTGAGGATAACTGTTGGGCTCTATAACTAAAGGCACGGTAAAATTGCGGGCGTGATGCCGAAGTGCACGGCGCAACCGCAGACTTTCTGTCACGCTCCGCTCGCCCCGCGCTCTTTGATCGCGCCAAGCTCGCTCGCTTCGCACGCACAATCTGACGTCTGGCAATACAAGAAGAATGTCTCTAAAAGCCTGGTTTTCGCTTTCTGCGGTGTAATTCTTTAACGTGCATTGGAGCGCTACGTATGCGAGAAGCTTGTCCGTACCACATACAAAAGTTCGTATCCGTTAACTCTGTGCTCATCGCGCAGACAGAGCGCTGTGCACGTCTAAAAATCGCATGCAAGGTCTATCGAGCATTAAAATGTTCACCTAAACATTGATTAGACAAATCACGATACGTTTATGAAACGATATTGGGTACTCATTGTGATTTACTTGGGTTGTGATTTACTATATCGACACTAATAAACTGTAGTATCTGAAATCAGCAAAATGGGTATCGGACGTCATAGCTGCGCCCAAAAACATCACCAAAAACATTTCTAAAATAGCAGTTACACGAGCAACTTTTTTTACGGTGATGTGGTACGGCCACTATAGGCATCTTCTCTAACGTAGGAAGTTTGAGTAAGACAGTTATAGTTGCCGACTATAAATGGCCGTGAAAAGTTGCTCGTGTAACTGCACTTTTACAAAGTTTTTAGAAAGCATGTGTGAAATCAGACAACTCAAAATTCTAATGATGTACGAGTTTGCTTTTCCAGAAACTTCGTAAGAAACATGCCCTTTGGTTTTTAATAGAAACTTTAGAGCCCAGCCATGACGTCAGAATTTTACAGTTTTCAGATACTACAATTTCTTGAATTTTTTTCGTGTTCCGGTCCTCCTCCCCCCCTACCTATCCCCTATCTTCCAAGAGCGACGCGTAAGAAATAGATATTCGAGCACTGTGTCTAGTGCCACAGCCCTACATAGCTCTCTATCCGAATTCATATACTACCGTGTTTTACCTCTGGGACGACGTAACGTATCTACTACAAACTTTTTAGAACAATCTATTAAGACTTCGCAACGTTCAAAAGCGAAATTCAGATGAGACAAGCACTTTAGTCTAGGGTCCAAAACTAACAACCTAGGCGCAAACTTGTTGTTATTCTAAGCATTGTTTGAATAGTTGGTGCGGGCCGAGTTAGCAAGTAACCACGACGACGGACAAGGAAACTATCCTGAAACGAATGCCTATTAATACGACGACGCGGATAGCCTAGTTGGTAGTGACCCTGCCTTCGAAGATGGCGTCCCGGGTTCGATCCCCGGTAAGGGCAAATATTTGTGTGATGAGCACGAATGTTTGTTCCTGAGTCTTGGATGTTTCCTATGTATTTAAGTATTTATTTCTCTATATAAGTATTTACATCGTCGTCTAGCACTCATAACACAAGTCTTTAGAGCTTACTTTGGGACTAGATCGATTTGTGTAAAGATTGACCCCTGATATATTTATTTATTAATACGCCGTAGTCCAAGTTATACTCTAATAATGAATGAAATGTAATAAATGCTTTAGTAGGTATGGATTGCCAAATGGGGATCATGCATGAAAATCAAAATGAGGTTAAATGATATTTTATGAAAGTTAATGTAATCAAAAGCATAATACAGAAAAAAGCAGATAATTTTGACTAATTCAGCCTAAGTAGTTAAAATTAGTTAGAAATATATATTTAATTTAGTTCTGATGTTAGTTTTTTTTGGATCATCCTCATCAAATGTATGTCATATTTCATTTCTACGATGTTGGTCTAAAAACAGTTATTTCGGAAATAATTGCAGATTTCGTTCAAACGCTATAGATTTTGTACAGTCTAACGAATGCTGTGACGTTATACTTGTTGTCCATTTTGTATGGAGTGTTTTTGCGAGTGGTATGAACAGTGACCAAATGGTAGAGCCAAATAGTAATCCTCACTAGATGATTACTAGTCGAATGGGCCGGCTCGACCGGGGTAGTACCACACTGTCACAGAATATCGGCGTAAAGTAATAGCTTGCTATTACGTTTCGTACGGTGAGTGACGAGAACCGGAGGCCTATTCCCTCATCCCTATCCCATCCCCATTCCCCAACCTCCCTAGACTGGCAACGCATTGACAGCACCTCTGGTGTTGCAGATGTCCATGGGCGGGGGTGACCACTTTCCATCAGGTGGGCCGTCACCTCGTTTGTCAGTCAATTGACATTAAAAAAAAAAACTTTTCATAGCTTCATAACTCATAAAATAAACAACATAATAATGTTTTGCGTACACAAATCGGTTTCCAATACGAGATGAAAAAGAAAATGATGCATGTTCCCTATTATGCAATCTTAAAAGAAGACACGTGAGAATCATGCGATTCTAATTGAAAAAAAGGTTCTCTGATTTTTTCCATTTCAGTACGTGACTTTTTTCATACAGCCACAAGGCAAAGGTCACAAAATGGAAACATGAAATTGCTATGTAAAATTAGGAACACATTTCTGTGTTAAATTCAGTAATATAATGATTCTGAGTAGAAAAGACATAAACCAAATTCAGAAGAGAATTGTAATCAATAGATTTTTTTTATCAAAAGAAAGCGTATACTTTGTTTGTCAGTTCAGTATGTTTTTTTATCTACACCCATATCATAAAACCTCCATTGGTTAATCAAAAACCGTAGGAAATGACCACCATTTTGACAACCAATTAGGAAAAACCAGTGCTGCGATAAAGAAATAACATGACTTCTTTATCGTTTTTAGTAAAGAAATGAGATTAAATTTGGAACAGCTGTCAAAACTCAAGTGGGTCTCTATTCTAGTATCCATAGATATTAAAACAGTTATTGATACGAAATGTCAATTCAGTATGTTTTTTGAATATAAACTGCACAATATTTGATCTCGAGTGACGTGAGAATAGAGACTTCATCCGTTTGTCTATGATTTAAAAAAAAAAATGGTCTTGACGGAGGATCGCCATGTTGGTGTTTTGCTGAACGAAAGTTGAATTGTTTTTGAATTGAATAGAAAAAGTTGTTTGTAATTTACATTTTAGTTGAAAATATGAATAGTAAGTAGTCTTCTCGGAGTGTGTGTGATGTGAAAATGCGCCGGATATCGGAAATATGCAGCCACGATTGCAACAAATAACTTGTTGCCAGAAAATATTGTTTCTGAACCCATCATGGAGGATTTATAATATGTGTGTAGATAAAGTTATGTATGCAACTCTGCATAATTTGGCCTTAAAACACACGTGCGATCTTATTATGAAACTCGCCTATCGGCTTGTTTCATGAAAACCGCACTAGTGTTTTAAGGCCTATCATTATGCAACCGTTGCATAAACTACTATTATATTTCTTAAATAATTCATGTATCATACAACCTTTCTTTTGTTTCATAGATTTCTAAGCTCTTTAAGCGTTCCAAATTCGACGCGTTGTCGAAAATATACCGTCTTAAGAAATACCTACCGGCGAAGCAACTCAATAAAACGAGTTAACTACCAAAGTCTAACTAAGAGGGTACATTCAACATCGAGTTCTGTGCAATTTCTTTTGGAATTCGCGTTTTGATGTCTTGCGCAAGTTATTCTTGAAGGTTACTTCAAAAAAACGTACCTAGCTGAGATTTCTCACTGCAAGTTGAAAAGATTTCATTCCTAACATATTTTTTTAACAGATTCTTGATATGTTTGATTCAGAAATTCTTCTATAGTAAATAAAGAACAACTTTGTTTCTTAGTAGCCCAGTTTTTTACAGCTTTAACAGGGGTATTCCAGTCATTAAATATGAAAAATTAAATGAACCGAAATAAAATATTAACCGAAAATTAATCTCCTGAGAATTACGTTAACCTCAAAACGCCTTTATAAACCAATATAATATAACCCCAATAAAGTTCCTTTACGGCTTAGTAAAGTTACAATCATAAACACCGACGGCAAAACCCATTTCTATTTTCATTTATATTTGTTTTAAAAGGGAGCCAATTTACGAGGCGAGGACGGCGACGCGAGCAAAATAACGTTTGACAGCATCCGAGGACGCCTTTGAAGAAACCATTAGTAAGAGCGCTAAGCGTGAAAAATATTGTGCTGATGTTGAGCGCGCTTTCATCTACCGCTTACTTATATACAGCAATTATATATCAAATAAAGCCAGTTATTCTACTCAATATACTGTACCTTCTTCCTGAGAAGAGCGGTGTTCTCCTAAAACAAGTATATTACTTAAAAAGAGGCACCTGCCTCACATAGGTCTTAGATACTGAATACAGATTTTTTTTATTCTTGGCCGTACGTACTTCTACATCTTATATTTTTCTGTGTATTAAGGGCAATATCGTCCTTAGTGCATAGAAAAATAAACAATTTGAATAAAGGGATATGTCGTCCACATAATTTTACTAGTTGGTGTGAAGAACAAAATTACAAAGAAACGTAACCATTTCTGCTTTTGTTTGTGGTGGTATTTACTGGATAATAAGTAAATATATGAAACACTATGGGAGCTGTAATTTTGCATTGTATGAAAAGTATGACAATAGTGTAAACTGGGTAACCTATATTTTTCAAGGAAATTCGCATTTTAGCGGATGCCACATCTATGTCATGTTGATTATGAAAATTTGTAGTTTTATTAGATTTTATCAAACGCACGTTTCTCATGAAGTGTAAAAACAAGTTATTTCACCCAGTTATATTAAGTTAGACATAAAAGCCAAATCGTACTTGCGATCAACGCAGTGAGTAGCACGACAGTTGCATTATTTAGGTATAGTTACAATAACCACGTAGGTACATAGCGTGTACGGTATGAGGTAAGTACTACCCGTTAAGAATCCCGAGGCAATCCAATTATATCGACGTTTCAAAGGCACTGGAAGCAGGCGCTTCCGGCTCGTTGCGCCACTGCAACTAACGAATACCGCGCGGTTCCCAGTTCTGTTACCCTCACAAAGGAGCAATAATAATCCTTACTTCCTTACTTATAAGTAAGGATAAGTAATAGCAGTGTTCCTTATGTGTACAAACAATAACCACAACGCAAGTTTCGTATATAGGGAAGTATGTAGCTTCAAAATCCAAAAGTCATTTTCTGGGCCGATTTCTATGAAATTTGGAAAAAAGGTACCTTGGCTTTCAATGATGAGTATGAAATACTTTTATCTCGGAAAAGAGCTCAATTGTAGCTTACACAAACGTATAGTCGCAACATATAAATGTGAGATATAGTCCTTCGTCCCAAAAGTAAAAAACTATAGTATCTAAAATGTTATATAGATCTATTCAGGGGTGATGCACTAGACCCACAGATCTCACTAATCTTTAATTACGTGCCGGCAGGAAGCCCTTGGAAGATTGGGGTTCCGGAATTTAAAAAATGCAAAATTCTTGAAATTCGTAGAATTTCTATGACGTAACAGCAACTAGGATCTAAAATTAACATCAAAAGCATACAGTATTAGCGTAGTAGGACATTGGTTTTCGAGCACTGTGGGTCTAGTGCCACTTCCCGATTGGTCCGTGAGCCAGCAAAAGGTTTTCATGAGCAATTACCTCTCGGACGATAGCTCGTAAAATGCTTTAGAGAGTTGTATCATGAAGCCTCGTGAACGGCAGCTGCGGTTCCGTGGGTAGGTTTAGGGGTAGGGTAGGAGGTAAGTAAGCACGTAGAAAAAAATATATTTTAATCAATCCAACGATTCCCTCCCGATTGAAAATTGATCAGATTTTAGCTAACCCAATATCTTGGAAAAAAAAAGTCGACTGGCTGATTATAAATTGGTGGATTATACGTCAGCTAGTCACCAGAACATGAAAGCTAACGTTATAATCCACCACTTTATAGTCAGCAGTGGCGAAGCGTCAAATATTTCCTAAGGGAAGCTGGAAGAATTAGAACCGTACGTGCGAGACTGACATTTAGTTAGAGTAAATGGACTTCACTGACAGCTAGCCGTAGCATTCTAGCTTGGTAAAGCCGTCAGGAATCGGCTTGTAGGCAGGCTGCGCCACTGATAGTCAGCTGACTTTGAAATTTGAACCTGGCTTCTGGTCTATATCGGTCTCTATCCGAATTTCTATACTACAGTTTACCTCAGGGATGTCGGACTAATGGATGCTTGTCACTCGGTCCTTTCCTCTGGCCTTTTGTTCCCTGCAGGTGCTATTAGTTAGCGTTGTTATGACAACCTTGTGTTTTTGCACAGACTTTTTACATACACGAACAGGATGGTTGGAATCTCATAAAATAAGCGATCCAATTTCTTTCTTACCATGGCATGCCATTAGGAATTCTTGTATTCTGTAAGATGACACGAATTATTTTGCCAAGGGAGCCGGTACCCAATTTAGTGCGTCTCTTTCTTCGAGACTAGTATAAGAGAGACGCGCTGAGGGATAAGATGGGGCTAAGTTATTCTCGTGTCAACCTTGCTAAGGGCTACAGGGTTAAAAGGAGACTACTTAAGTGACGCGGCGTTTCGTTTTGTCGGGTTCTGATTAATTTACGTATTTGTATAACCTCACAAGCTTTTCGAATTAATTAATTAATTAGCTAAATTGAAAAACAAAGATCCGGCAACTTCAAATAGCCATAGTTGTGAATGATGGTTGAAACTTACCGTGGGTTTTTCATATGAGACAGATGAATAAGTATATGCTTTTAATTACGCGGTACATCCAGCACGACACGTCCCGTTTTAGTTGCGCTACACTCTATTACGATGCGAGCAAATGAAAAGAAGACGCTGTGCCCCGCGCTCAGCCAATGAAACTCACACTTTAAAGACCCTGTGCACCCCCCGTTGCCTAGATACAACTTCTCACCCGATACTTCTCGTATTTTCATCTACCTCGAACGTTTGAGAACCAGTTCCCAGAAAAGCTTCTACGAAAGGTAACCGTTAGAGGAAAACGTCTCTAGAGAAACTAATACAACGACTTCCATTATAATTCCTCATCGACTTTCGTCAACAAATAAGTGGAACAGGGACTCGGTCTCGTTATTCGAAAGATATTCGAAAAAATAATGTTGAAATGTTTTCTACAACGGAGGCAGTTGAAAAGCAAGAATTTATGAAAGAATTCATTCTGGTTTCTTTATAAAGTTGACTGAGAAATTTCAAGTCCATTTTGCAGTTACAGTTATGTCGTCATAAAGGTAGTTGAGATAAAATAGAGGGTGAAGGGGCGAAGGGCGGACATAAAACTGTATCCGGTTCCGGTACAGTCAGCTTGCAATGTAACAAAGCAAAGAACGTGTCCAAACTTTATGACACAAAATGCCTGTCAAATAAGTACCTAGGACATGCTGAGGTCGTGTTTGAGCGTTGCTAAATTACCATTGTAGTAGTGGCCATGTTGGTCCTACTAATTGCCCAAGCATTAATGGTACGTGTTGTTAGGGACGTCACAAATTCTACATTTTGTTGTTCCTTTTCAATGTTCTGATAGCCAAAAGTGCTTTAATGAACTATAGATGCTGACTGTAGAGTGACCGGCAGCCGCTGCCTGCGGCGCAGCTCGACGAGAGACGCTAATTGTGTTAAAAAGCGGCCGAGCATGTATTTTCAGCGCAGACACTCATAATTAATTTAATAAAACAAAACATTTTTAGAACAGTACGTTTTCCGAGGGTCGCCGCCATTTTATTTCCAGAACGGTCTTTTAACCATACAATTTCTAGTTACTTTAGAAGTCGTCGGAGTGCGGCAAGAACTCTTGAAATAATTCGAAACCATCAAGTAGGTAGGTGTACTTATTTTTTGACGAACTTTTTCGTCCGTGTACTTGAGTACCTACGCAAAAGCAGTTATATAAGCAAATAGATTTAAAAAAGCTTTTTACCTTCTAAAATATAATTCCGACGTCTATCTGAAGGCAATTAATTAAATTTTATGAATTGGTATTACATTTATATTTCGAGAGTGGAAAACAACTTAAATTCTCTAGAAGGAATAAATAACTTTATATTTTCGGCGTCGGTTTGTTATGAAATTAAATGATTTATAAAATCCGTAGTCGACCTCTCTATGTTTGAATCATGCAATCGCAAAACATAAAGTAACTAACATAGGTAAAAAAACTGCGGTTTGTATTATGAATTCGAATAGAGACCTACATAAATAATAGTAGGGGTGTGGCACTAGATACTCATTGCTTGAATATCTATTTATTACGCGCCGGCTAGAACCTTTTCTAATGGGCGGGTAAAATGTGTAAAATTGCTATTGGAAATTCCAATTAAAAACCAAAGGAACTACAGATGTAGTGCATAATTATTTTCCATCGTGTTTTATCGGAAAAGTGCATATTTATCGTGCTCTCTCAATTAGCTTCAGCAGGCCCCCAATTCTCGGTGCATGCGAGATAATCCCACAATCGAGATTAAACGTCAGTGCATACAGTCATTTGACACAATTGTATGAATCTGACGTTTAATCTCGCAATCGACATTATCTCGAATGCATCGAGAATTGGGGGCCAGTACCCATCATACCATGCTGTCATTTTTCATTTTGACATTTGACAGTAAATAATATAGTTTCATATTAATGAATATAAACATGTCACTCGTTTAATACAATAATTAATTGACACTTCGGGTCCCGTCGTCTTCCGATTGAGATCCGAGTTTTACCGATGGAAACATATTATTCACTATATCTGTAACTATTTCTACCAAAGTATTTAGGAAGCATATACTGTATTAGAATTTTCAGTTGTCTGATTTCGCACATGCTTCCTTAAAACTTAATAAGAAATGGTTTTCGATGCTGTATTAGGGCCCAGCAATTTTTTTTGTATTTCATATGCCCTATCTCCAAGAGCCTCTGTTATGTTTCTTTTCTGTCAAGTACTTGCGTAGCCTTCTTTTTCATTCCACTTTTTTCCCGATATATGAAGTTCTAAAGCACGTTGAGCTGATATGAAAATAAAAGGAGACAAGTGAAGTCACGTTTTACCTGAACGCGGGGCTCGCTGCTCTGGCAGGCGCGCTTTGCATATCAATGCTCTAACCGCATTTCGAGAGAAGGGATAACCTTATATATTTTGATATGCAAGCTCCGACATATATAGAATACTCTTTAAACGAATAATTTAATGATGGTACCGAACAACAAAGCGGTTCACATCACTTTTAGAAGTAATTAATCCCAATCCAGTAAAACTTCTGAGGGTACTAGCTAAAATAAAGGACGTGATTTTGTCTAATACTATAATTTGATTACTTCGCTGTATGTTAAGAGGAAGGCAGCGATTTTTTAATTATCTCTATGATTAATATTTACTCATCTGCTGCTCACTGGGAGTGAAGAAATAGCATAGAATGCGTGCAGATGCTTATCATCCTGGCATGTCGTAAAAGTCGACTAAGGGACGGGTCCTCTCCAACATGGTGGACTATCTGTATGGGCGATGGGCTGATCACCTGGCACCGTACGGTTCATCATACCATCTTAGGACTAATTCATCGAACGTGGCCACTAGTAGTAATGTGTCTCTGCCCACCCCATTAGGGATTTCGGGCGTGATGCTATGTATGTATGTATTAATATTTATTTAATCATTAATTTATTAAGAAGTACTCATTCTAAAAGGACGTTACTTTAATTGTGCGGCACAATAGAGCAATTTCTATGGATTGGTTTCTATTTAAAAAAGTTCATGCGATGTTAAATTCTTGTTGTGGATATGGAAACAGCAAAGACATTTATCTATTCTGCCATACAAATGGAAAAATTGGGTTAGGTTTTTATTTTCTTGATATTATTATATAATTTAAAATAAATCTTAATAAACATTTTGACGTGTTCAGCAGGCAAAAATCATTCGATTTCTATAGTAATTTTCACGGCTCAGGAGAAATTGAATGTTGTCAATTGGTGCCGCTCAAATCTAAACATTGGCTAGGCTTGTTATACATACATACATACATAGCATCGCGCCCGAAATCCCTAATGGGGTAGGCAGAGCCACAAGACTACTTGTGGCCACGTTCGATTAATTATAGGCTATAGGCTTATAGTTATAGGCTTGTTATAGTCGCTTGTAATTTAGATTTTGAAGCTTGGATCTGACAGCTCATGCTGTAACATAAACAATCACAAATACGTTTGAAGTAGTCAACATTTCTGAATTCAAAGTATTTAGCGTATTTAAATAACATAAGGCACTGATTCGCACCTTTAGTGTTTTTGCTTTTTTGCAAGAGTAATGTTTATTTGTTGCGGTATTGGCAGCGGGCAGAAGGGGTTCGATTCTCTACCGTTCACAGCGGCTGATCAGCGGATAAACGAAACTATTAATTTAGACTGTAAAGACGAAGACACTCGGTTTAAATTTGAACGTCTCCCTCATCGCTGATCAGCCAATGCGCACGTAAGTCACATGGCAGAGCACGATCGTTACTGTTTTATGTGTGGCGCTTATCTCTCCGCCAGGGACAGCCTATGTGTTCGCGTAGCTTCGTCTATAAACTTGCATGTGTTTTCTAAATGAATAAATCAATACAATACATTTGCCTTTGCCTCCAGAGGGCTTAGCACACTAGTTTTTATCGCGCACATAAAGCAATCGTCCCTTTCGCACCCGCATATTAGTTAAAAAGTGACAGATGTAAACAGACAGCGATAAAAGGTAGTGTGCTAGACACTCTGGTTTGACTGCCCACTAATGAGACGCTGGAACAAGTTATACCAGTCTGCTCCGAACCTGACGTAATAATAATAATAATGTTAAAATTTCATAATTCATATATTAATTTACGCAAATATTCTGTGAGAGTGTGGTAATACCCCGGTCGAGCCGGCCTATTCGAACAGTAATCATCTAGTGGGGATTTTCAATAACCTATGTAGATTTTTATTAAGAAGAAAAATTCTGCAAATGTGGTCCGAATAAAATGTGTTAAAACTTTAGACCGTTCTGGATCCGGGAGCAATCGTGCTCGCTTAGTTAAATCGGTTCATATAATTTCAGTCTATTCCATTTTATAGATCGAAGCTCACAAAGCTAGATGAATTATTCAGCACTCTAGAAATATAATGATATTGAGTTATTCTTCTAAGATTAGTCATTTGAATACGATACATAAATAACTAGAAAAAGTAAAAGCAGATTAAAAAGCCGGTCAATATACGAGTATGACTCGCGCGCTGAGGGTACCGTACCTATGAAAAACAAACAGTACCTTGTAGGCACGGAACCATAAAAATAAAAAAATTGCTTTTAACAACCGTGTAACCATTTACAACCTACCTATGAAATAAGACAAAAAACTACTTTCGCAAGCTCCTATCTATAAGTCCCATTGCAAAGTTTATTCCGTTAAACTATTTTTTTGTGATTAAACTACAAATTTACAGTTTTCAGACTTTTGCCTTTACTTGTGCTATTAGACATTGCTTCTTGCCAAATTTCATGATTTTGATTCCCGTCTGATTCCCTTGCGAGTATCAAAATATGTGGCATCTCCGTATCTTTTGATTCCGGTGACATAAAGTTAGAAGGTTGATTTTTTCACAGCCATAGGTGATTGCAGACTTGAGTTTATGACATTAATTTCAACTCGAGACCTCCATGCGTTCTTGAGAAAAAGGTCTTCACACACAGACAGACGGACAAAGAAGTGATACTAGAAGGGTTCCTTTTTTCCTTTTGAGGTACGGAACCCAAAAAACAGATCGGTGTCCTGTCTTTGGTTATGCAGTACGGTAGGTTTTTCTATGGCTCATGCAGTACGTACCGCGTTATTACTTAAATTCCGTTTAAAAAAACTGGATTTCCCAGTTTGCCGTGGCCTCCCTGAGACGCTTGCTGAGCTCCCTGAAGAGCCCATGCGCGCCCGGGCCTCACGGACCTAGTGTCTCGACCCCGAAAGCGACAAAATCGTACTGGGTGCCGAGACAACTAGTGTTTATTATTAAATGCGGTGCGAAAGTGTTTATTGGTTGGTTGGTAGTTAGTTCGTCCTTCTTTAACGGAGGAATGGATAAATGTGATTTGTTGCATATAGATAATTTATGGGTCCTAGAGTAGCATAAACTGCTTGTTGCCCCGAAAAAATGAACACTTCCCGATGGAACAGTGATAAACGAATCCTACGCGGACGAAGTCGTGGGCAAAATGAAAGTCTGCTAGCCAGAAGATGTTGGTATCTTCTCTAAAGAAGATTTCTATTTCATATATTTTTTAGAAACGCACCTGTTAAGATAGCGTCTGTAACGTCTCCCGACTGCCAGACATTTGTTTCCGTATTCTAGGAACGCTCTGGACGCCATTAGTGTCAACTAAATCATGACGATTTTTGTTCACTGTCCCAACCTTATGGTAACTTTTTTATCAGTTGCCACCTCCTGTTCCTATTAATAGTCTGATTAATTATCCACATCGCAGTAGGCATACGAAAGGCTGTTGTTACAATATGCAACCTAAATCATGGCTGAGACAAATTGAATAAAAGTGCAGTCCGCTCTGATGCGAGGTGGTATCATATTCCAATAATTCAAGATGGCGGCAATGTGCGGCCATTACGCGCACCTGTTCACCTGGAGCAAACAGCTGGAATTACCAGCAGTCATTCATCTTTTCCAAGAAAAAACAGACCATATCTTAAAATAAAGTATGCATTACTAATGATCATTCCTTAATTAAATTTTTGCGTTGCCACGTACGCTTGAATAGCGATTAACGGTGTTTATCGCGAAACCTTGCTACGAACTCAGACCCCAGCTGCTGGGTCCTTGGGAATGAATTTTGATAAATAGATGTGTTCAGTAAATTATTGCGTTCACACGTGCCTTACTGGAATATATAATAGTAACCTAAATTCTGGGTAAAAGCTGATATAAATTGGTATCAGTTAGACATGAAGGCTAGGTCATAAGTCCGTTATAAAATGCTCCCTAACTTTATTATATTTTCATGATATTGGTTCGCACTGTCTTTACTGTACCTTTTTTGTGATTGTTTTCTTCCGATAAACGGAAACTTAAAAGCATCTGGTTGGAATATTGAAAGATAGTTGGTAGACTTTCGTAGCGCTATCTAGCAAGTATCGGAAACTATAATATTGTACGTCACGAGTGCTGATAACTGCACAATAGACAGGACGCCATTTTTTTCTCCGTAGTTCGATTTCGTCTTTTATAATTGAATGCGTATAGTTCGGTACCACCGTATGCTAGGTAACTATTTTTAAAATGCTAAATATTTTTCTTAAATGCGAAGTCTTCCGGTGATGCGAGTTAGGTACTCAATTAGTATTGATCTTGGGGCCACAGCTGTCACTTATATCAAGAAAAGATTAATGTAATTTGCTTGAGATTTAGATTTACGCCTATGAGTTCCTACGTGGGCATGACCTAGCTTATTCGTACGCCATATAGCTAGCTCTATGACGCTTATTTCGGTTCTCATTTGTATTTGCAATGAAACTACAAATCATTTGTCAAAAATAAAACATGCACGGTCATCACAACATTTTATAAATAATCCGTCATAATGGCTAGTACATGCATAATCTACCGCTAACGCTTATCAAGGTATGATAGCAAACATGGAACAAAAAGTTGGCGCTGCACTCAAACAAAAGTTACAAACGCCCCCAATGACATAATAAATATTCAAACAAAGAAGTGAAAAACATTTGGATGTGAATTCTATCATTCGATATTTAAATCTGTGAGGTGTGGGGGCGGGCGGCGCGCGGGCGCGCGGGGCGGGGTAATTAGGCGGCCCGGCGGAGGCTGTATTGATCGGCGCGTCTCCTAGCAACGCGCGAGATGGCAGCACAGCCTGCCCTCCAGCCCGTACAAGTTTTTTGTTCGAGACCGCGCTAGGTGAGACCGCTTTGATGTAATCTCCGACCGAGGGGATCATTCGATTCGATTCGTTTACTATATTCAGCAGGAGATTATGACTCCATTAGTCTTGTGACGGCCGAGGATCGTTTTCGTGCGGTCGTTTTATTGGGTTATGATGCGCAATCTGGCTTAATTTGAATTCTTATTGAACCTTCGCCAGTGGTTTTATTGCAAGGAAGAACCGAAGGGGAATTTAATAACGGCTCAGTCACGCCGGCATCCGGCGCGCGCGGCGCTGTGTCAACATAATTACTGGCGCGCGAGCCCGCGCAGCGCGGCCGCGGCACGCGCCCCTACAGCCTCACTATATTAAAAGGAAACTTCCTCGTTCTACTTCCGTCGCATGAACTCTATCTTACAAATTATAACCTTGCGCACTGCGTTCTTGCACGTGGCATTCTGGTGCCTCCTGGTCCTCTTGGTACACAGATGATGACGTTGTAGCTAGGGGCTGGCCAAGCGGGCGGTTGCCAGGGACACAACCCTCAGAGGGTGCTTGTTGCTTCAAATCTTGCTGCGTCATTGATTACAGCACAGATGCAGAGAGAAATTTGTCTAGTGCAAGGGCCAATTGGAGTGACTTTCAGCCCTTTCGTGAGGCCATGGTTGAGCGTGTTAATGAAGCCTAACTCTCGTTTCCCAGTGGGGTAACGACAATTTAGTTACCTTCAACGCCACCAAAACGCAGGCCAGTTTATTCACTCCAAAAGAGTCCACTCGCACTGAATCCTAATTTCAAGGTACCTATAGTCATAAAATATGCGCAAACTGCAGCCAAAAAGCTAGGTATCTTATTATTTAAAGGCAATTTCATGCGTGCCCGAGAGAGCTCATAACTTGAGGGAAAAATTCTAAATTTTAAAAAGTCAGTGACATGAAAATTCATTTTATTTTAAAGATACATTTTCCGCTGACGAAGTTGTGAGTATTCCATATATCCTAGTGCAACAGCCGAAACGTCGGGCACGAGGCATTTTTACCTATCGTTCGTTACAGTGAAAAAAATTATTACCAAACTACTTCGGTTATTTCAGAATTACAGATGTAGTGCATAATTAGTATCCATCGTGTTTTATCGGAAAAGTTTGCATTTATCGTGCTCTCTCAATTAGCTTCAGCAGGCCCCCAATTCTCGGTGCATTCGAGATAATCTCACAATCGAGATTAAACGTCAGTGCATACAGTCATTTGACACAACTGTATGAATCTGACGTTTAATCTCGCAATCGACATTATCTCGAATGCATCGAGAATTGGGGGCCAGTACCCATCATACCATGCTGTCATTTTTTTCATTTTGATATTTGACACTAAATAATAAAGTTTCATATTAATGAATATAAACATGTCACTCATTGAATACAATAATTAATTGACACTTCGGGTCCCGTCGTCTTCCGATTGAGATCCGGGTTTTACCGATGAAAACATATTATTCACTATATCTGTTACCATAATTTGGTAAAACGTTATTATAGTTCATTTGATTTAACAAAATGGTTTGTCTATAAGGAACAAAACTGAATGTAAGGTCATTACCTTAAGTTATGTAGTCACTTTTTTAAGTTATACATACATACATACATATTATCACGCTCGAAATCCCTAATGGGGTGGGCAGAGCCACAAGACTACTTGTGGCCACGTTCGATGAATTAGTCCTAAGATGGTATGATGAACCGTATGGTGACAGGTGATCAGCCCATCGCCCATACAGATAGTCCACCATGTTGGAGAGGACCCGACCCTTAGTCGACTTTTACAATATGCCAGGATGATAAGCATCTGCACGCATTCTATGCTATTTCTTCACTCCCAGTGCAGCAGGGGAGTAAGTTTTTAAGTTATAGATAAACGAAAATCAGGTTTCATTTAACAAACTTCTTGTTTTCATAGTTTTTATTACGTTAAGACCTTAACCAAACTTATAAGAGTACAAATCGTGAAAGTTTAAACATAACAATACTCGTATATATAGTGCATAACAAAAATCAACTTACCACGTTTTCCGTCTTTGAAACGATCACTCCAATTTCTTCCGCGCCGTCGGACCTTAAAAGAGAACACGAATGCAAGGCATCCGCTGCACTAGGCCGTCCCTCTCTCGCCGTAACAGCCGTCTCACTCGCGGATGCCCAAAGGAAACGTAATAATGGGGAATGCTTCGGCACGTGCTGCATTCTATGAAGCATATTACATCGAAAATGTGTCATCTCGCGCTCACGAAGAAAATCGAGAATTTTAACGTCACATTATTGCGATGAAACGGCGTCGAACAATTGCGATAATTTGTTTTTAAAACTGGGCCTGTATACGGGAACGCTAAGTGATTTACTTTATGGGAACGTCAAGCACGTACAAAACAACGACACATTCGCGGTTTTGGCATTTTAAATGGCGATATTCTAAATCACTTACATACATACATAAATACATATTATCACGCCCGAAATCCCTAATGGGGTGGGCAGAGCCACAATACTACTTGTGGCCACGTTCGATTAATTACTCCTAAGATGGTATGATGAACCATATGGTGACAGGTGATCTGATCAGCCCATCGCCCATACAGATAGTCCAACATGTTGGAGAGGACCCGTCCCTTAGTCGACTTTTACGACATGCCAGGATGATAAGCATCTGCACGCATTCTATGCTATTTCTTCACTCCCAGTGCAGCAGGGGAGTAATCTCTTAGCAGTCCCGAATAGAGGCCCTGCTCTCGTTAAGCAGAGGTTTAAATAAATTTCAGTATGCGGAACACCTCGACTGCCCAGTAATCAAGTTTTGTGTTGACATTGCCATTGGAAGGACAAAGTCATATCTCTTGCGTTTCTTCTTTCAATGACTGAGAATTATGATAGCTTTATTCATTTTAAGTTTTTTTGTTATTGTTTGTGTTGTTTCTTTGATGCACTAACATTTAGTGTGTACGCTAATAATATTGTATATGGTTAATATTCGAAATCTGAAATAAACGTATTTTTTTATATTTTTTTTTCATTACTCAACATGTTTCAATACTGCGCAAAGCAAAGCAAATTACTTTGAACAAAACACTCAACAATAAAGCATTAAAAAAAAAGCCGCACTTTGTGACTAAAATAAACTCATGTTTTATAATCCACTAAATAACTATTTCAGCACGTAGACGGCTCTACGGTGCTCGTAGACGTGGATCTACGGCGTAGAACTTCGTAGCGGCTTAGGTAGTATTTATTCAATCAAATAGTATGAAACTTTCCATTTATTCAACAAACGGAACAAAACACCACCTTCTTTTTTGTGGTCGCGCTACATCACGCCGCGACGCCCGCGAGCATAAACATTGAAGGAGGCCTAGGTATGCGTGACCTAGTCACACCTGATAGAAAGCAAAGAACACGCTTGACCAGAAAATGTCTATTCACTCTTATCTTAAAGACACCAAGATGCCTCTCTGCTTCACTTACCCTATGTGTAAAAGAGAAAAGTAGGTAAACGCTTCGCGGAGCACCGCGCGTGGAACGCGCCCACATGCATTATGCCATAGATAAGTTTGCATCTTTTTTAGGGTTCCGTACCTCAAAAGGAAAAACGAAACCCTTATAGGATCACTCGTGTGTCTATCTGTCTGTCTGTCTGTCTGTCCGTCTGTCACAGCCAATTTGCTCCGAAACTACTGGACCGATTAGGTTGAAATTTGATATACATATATAAGTCGGTGACCGCAACACGGACACGTGACCTCAATATATAAATTTAAAATATGGGGGCCACTTTTGGGGGGTAAATTAGAAAATAAAAAAAAAACTTATGCTACCTATATCGTGTGACATATCAAATGAAAGGGCTTATTGTGAGGATCTTAAATATATATTTTTTTGAATTTTAATAAATATAGTTTAGAAGTTATTTAGGAAGATAGGCGAAAATTGACCATTCCCCCCCCCTTATTTCCGAAACTACTGGGGCTAAAATTTTGAAAAAAATAGAGAAAATAGTTCTTTACCTATAGATTACAGGAAAACCTATGCGAAGTCTATGGTATTTAAAGTAACGTAGAAAATTTCAGATAATCATGTACAGAACAGAACCCACTCCACGCGAGTTTAACTCGCACTTGTCCGGTTATATTTTTAATTTGGATTTAGGAAAACACGGCTAGGATAACCACTGTCCAAAATCCTATATATTGTCGTCCTGGGCGTCTATTCGGGAACGTCTTAGTGATACTGCATCGACCCGCGAGCGAGACTAGCATCTCGTTCTTACGCATTACGCGTCGTGAAGGAGAGTGGGATGAGAAAAATCTCGCTCGCGAGTCGCTACATCACTTAGCGTTCCCGAATAGAGGCGCTGGTGCCACAACTAAGTAGATTAAGCAGGTAATCCAGTTCACAACTAATCGGTAAACCGTCTTTGGCTGCTTGTCTTGATTATCCTTTAAATGTATTGTGACATCAGATGTAATTACTCCATTCGTTACCACCTAGAGCCAAAACTACTGAACAGATTTTAACAAATGTGGTGTCAAACTATTCAGACAACATGCTCGGACGACAAAGGGTATATGACATCACCTGATATCTAATATGGCGCCTGCTAGAAAACATTTTGTTTCTTGATATTTTTCCACCCATTGACGAAATCAATCATGCAAGGCGTCTATTCGGGAACGTCTGAGTGATACTGCAGCGACCCGCGAGCGAGACTCGCATCTCGTTCTTACGCATTACGCATCGTGCGGAAGAGTGGCATGAGAAATCTCGCTCGCGAGTCGCTACAACATCACTTAGCGTACAGTACGCGCGTACGTACAGTCAAGGGCATAAATATATAAGTTACTAGAGGGTCTAGTCGTGTTTACATATATTTGACCACTTTGCCCGCGTAGACATTTTTGACATAGACTGGACACTGTTTAATTATCCGAATGCTGCCAGAATTTGCTCTATTTGAAAGTAATAATAGTTATGATTTAATAGAAACATCATAAGTCTGGCCCGTTTCACTATTATCGAATAATTGCTTAACCGTCTTGTTTCATTCAGCTTGACGTCAAAAATTCTGTTCCATCCAACAATGCGAAGGTTGTTTTTTATTGAAAAACAGTCTTACTGGTACTTTATTTTAGTTATAATTTTATATACGATAAATTTCAACTACGCAGCTCCGTTTACTCGCAATGAAATCTTATGATATTTATGTCGACGGTTTTAAAAATGGCGGTAAAAGATAGCAATTGTTTTTCTCGGCGGCGTTCGGCCAAACTGCGTGAAATATCGTGTTTATATGAAACATTAATGGGAACAGCGCACTTGTTAAAGAATACAATTGAGCAATAAGTGAACGTTCAAACTGGGAAAACGCACAAAACTTTCGTCGGTATTTACTCTTTCATTTAGGTAAGGTAATAGGTATTAAAATGCATATTGCTAGCGATAGAACAAGTTTACCTGTGCAATAAAAAGGTAAAATCCTTTCCAAGTGTCCAGGATTACTTTTTAAACACTCCTTTTTATACAGAAACTCTTTTTGAGGCGTTCACCCGGTACAGCCTACAATTAGGATAAAACGTGTCCGCCGCGTCGTCCAATCACAGACCGAACCTATACCTATATCTACCTGTATCTTTCATTAATTAGAGACCGATTTCAGATCCCTCTCATGGCTGTTGCCGAGTAGAGTAAATAGGTTTCAAAAAGGGCGTATGTTCCCGAAGTAATTAGTGCACGACAGTGCTGTCGTATGCACTGCCGAAATGGTGGACATGTACTTAGGTATTTACCGAGAACAAAGCGAAAGCCAGCCGCTAGCCCGGGGAGAGCGCATCGAGAACCAGGTGCCGCTCTCAGGTGATGCAATCCACCAATAATAACGAAACATCCTAACAAGTCAATGTTCATTACGCGACTCTAGGCCCTATTTTCACGCCATTTACATAGAATGTTCCGTGCCGTCAGCAGCCTCGTTGCCGGTTGCCAATAGTTACATCCGGGCCGCGCGAGCCCCGGGCAACATGCATGCGCCGTACACCTATCAACTTGATATTTGACCGGGGATTCAGCCCATATTATATAACGAATTATCACGTAGCTCCGCTCGTTTACATCGCAAAATCAATACTACAAGGAATTATTTTCAGCATGACGGATATTGTAATGGAAGAAATAATTAACCAACATCCGCCCCAGTAAGTCCCTCGCGGCGGTTCCCAAGTTTCAAAGATGAGTTTTAGACGTGGCTCGTTGCGAGCATTGAATATACCACGCAAATTTATGTAAATAAGTATTTTCTGAAGTCGCGTTGCCGAGTGTATGTTGCTGGTATTTCTTGTACATGCAGTTAAGAGCCCCGTCCCTGAGAAGCGCTCCATACAAACGTAGTTCAGGCACAGAATAATCATTAATTGTTTATACTGTGGTTCAGGGGATCTATTCGGGAACGTCTAAGTGATACTGCAGCGACCCGCGAGCAAGACTCGCATCTCGCTCTTACGCATTACGCGTCGTGCGGAAGAGTGGGATGAGAAATCTCGCTCGCAAGTCGCTACAACATCACTTAGCGTTCCCGAATAGAGGCGCAGTTGTGGTTTGGATATTTTTAGACGGATCGCATTGAAACTTTGCATGGATATAGATATAAGGCAAATCGAGGTATGTACGTCGCCAGATTGAAAACAGCATAAAAAAAAAATGTTTAAAAAAATGATGTAAAAACTCTGCCTCTTACGAATGTTAGGGAAAGATCGAAATTATTTTGGAAATTATATCTTAAGAACCAAAAGACTAGATAAGACCTCAAATCTATGAAAATAGGTCAATTTGGCAGGTAACCTCTCCGGGCCTTTATTAGACATTGCCTAAGACATTTCACGAATGGTTTTAATTCACGATATCGCTTAGGTTATGTCAATCAGAGAGCCCTGGTCGATTGTAAGATTAAAAACAACTTAAATCATAAATAGCATATATCTATAAGTAATGTTATTTTTTAATAAGGAATTGTAGGTACGTGTGCGTTACCGGGTGCACGTTTCATAGCCGTCCGTGCGTGTAGTGAGCTTAATTTAATTGCATCTGCCTACCACCAGGTCGGCTGTAGACACTGATTTAATTAAAAAAAAAACTTTCCTCAATTTGTAAAAACCGAACTAAATATCTTTCGAACGCAAACGAACATGCGAGTGACTTGGTGGTAAGTATTTACCGCCTCCCGTGATCGTTAACTACCCCAAAGGAGTCATAGAGCCGTTGCCGACCTTTGAGGGAAACAAACTCTTCTTTTGAAGGCCCCAATGTTAAACTCGTTCGGGAACACCGTTTAAGGGAAGTAGGTTCCACAGTTTCACCGTAGGTGGTAGGAAATTACTAAATACATTTCACAAATGGGATAAATCAACTTATTTGTTACTAGATTCCGCCCGCGACTTCGCCCGCGTTGTATTCGGTTGTAATTATACTCTCGACAAATTTTGAGTTATTTGGGACAAAAATGGCCCTATTTTCTATTCCAGAAGCTAACGTCTAACTATATACGACGTTTCATGATAATAATACGTTCAGCCATATGGAGCTAAGTTGTAACAAACATACACAAACACACACACACACAATAATTTATTTTAGAAACGGTTACTTACCTAATTGTTTGTTTTGAACTGCATATATACCAAGTTTCAAATCGATAAAAAAATGGAATCGGTTTTTCCAATACAAAGTTTAACGCCCCAAGGCCCCCTTTTTAGGGGTAGTTTCATATTGTCTTATACCGCATACCTTTTTTTCTATTTTGAAGAGTATTTATACCAAGTTTTATAAGTTAATAAACTCATCCAAACAGTTTTTCGCATACTAACTTCCACCCCCTCTTTTACCCCCTTCCAGTTTTATTTCCAAAAGTTTGCATAGCCTATGTCCTGCCTGAAGTGTTCCTGGATATATTACCGAAAACCGCATTGAAATCCACCCAGTAGTTTTAAAGTTTATCGCGAATATACAATCAGACAAACAGACTGAAATTCAAAAACCATTGGAATTTGTTCTGCTGCTCATTCTGAAGCCCCCCATAGCATTTTTTCATTGTTATCTTCAATGTACAGACTTTTTCCACTTTACGATTTTATTATATGTATAGATGTATAGATATAGATGACGCGAGGCTCAATGTCTATGATACCTTGCCTGCCATCTATTGATATGTTCTGTTATTTGTTACTCTGACAGGTTCCTCATTGATACAGTGTATTGTAGCGATCTTAGCGCGGGAAGTGTGCGTTTGTACGTGCTACTAATGGTAGGCCTCTTACCAAACCACGCAACAAAGTCGCTGGTATATTCTAAAACCCATGGCGGTGGCCTCCAAATCTCCCAGGAAATGTGACGCAACACGGGTTATTTAATGAATGACTGTTCATTATCGCGCCTCTGTCACGCTTGGCAGCGCTTTGTTCAATTTAATTTATCAGCAGTATGAGGGCGCTCGTTATTCCGAGATCATTGTGAGGCAGGTATCCTTTGAGATCATGTTTAGTATTACTTAATTATTATGCCCGTGGTTGTTTTTGATTAAGCCCATATATTTTGAAAGGTTTTATGACACTTACTGGTATGTGTTAATATTATGTTTTATTATTATTATTTTTCAATTAGCGGCTTTGATCACTGGTAAACATGTCAGTCCCGTTAGGTCAGCAATTATAATGTTTAATAATAATATGTGTTTATTTCAGGCTGGTGCCCATAGAAATTTTTAGTACTTTACAGATAATCTTAGCTACGTTAGTTCATAACTAAACATAAAATTTACATTAATGTTCACTAAAATTAAATTACATTGAAATCTATTGCAAAGAATTTAGATTAGAAAAACAGGTCAAATTACAATAAAATAAAATAAAATATAACGCATTGAGATGAAATTAGAAAGGAGTCAGATAACTTATTAAGTAACTCTATTACATAGATAGGTATTAGAGCATCCCAAATATACCAATACTCTTTGACGACGCGGTTAGCCTAGTTGATAGTGACCCTGCCTCCAAAGCTTGCGGTCCCGGGTTCGATCCCCGGTAAGGGCAATATTTGTGTAATGCGCACGAATGTTTGTTCCTGAGTCTTAGATGTTTCCTATGTATTTAAGCATTTATTTATCAATATAAGTAAGTATGTACAGATGTAGTGCATAATTACTTAGTTTCCATCGTGTTTTATCGGTAAAGTTCGTATTTATCGTGCTCTCTCAATTAGCTTCAGCAGGCCCCCAATTCTCGGCGCTTTCGAGATAATGTAACCATGTAACCTAGATTAATCAATTTAGATGTTTTCTCTGTTTTAATATTATTCTTATTATTATGACCCTTAGAGATTTATACATCTCTAAAGCACTTAAATTTACTTGTTCAGACGCGGAGACTATACATCTCCCTTATTAGTTGTATACGATAATTAATTTGTGCCCATTAGGTTTATTTGTTGCACTTTTTATGTTAGTTTTAGTTATATGTAATTTTAAAGTGGAAAAAAGACTTACTGCTGAGTTTCTTGCGGCGTTTCTTCTCAGCACATGTCACCTTTCGAAGCGCTGGTAGATTCAGACATGTAAAAGAGCCCGTGAGGCCTACTTGCAAAATAAATATTTTCATTTTCATTTTCATTTTCAATCTAACAATCGAGATTAAACGTCAGTGCATACAGTCATTTGACACAACTGTATGAATCCGACGTTTAATCTCGCAATCGACATTATCACGAAAACACCGAGAATGGGGGGCCAGTGGCCATCATACCATGCTGTCATTTTTCATTCTGACATTTGATAGTAAATAATAAAATTTCATATTAATGAATATAAACATGTCACTCATTTAATACAATAATTAATTGACACTTCGGGTCCCGTCGTCTTCCGATTGAGATCCGAGTTCTACCGATTGAAACATTTTATTCACTATATCTGTATATCGTCGTAGAGTACCCATAACACAAGCCTTTAGAGCTTACTTTGAGATTAGATCGATTTGTGTAAAGATTTTCCCCTGATTTATTATTTATTATCCTTACTTACGTACCCATTCTGCAATAAAAATTGGTGTTTACGTACGTATAACCTCGTCAACTAATCAAATGTTATCAGTTGTATACACCGCAAGCACCTCGCCTCGCCGCCAATCAGAGCGTCAATAAAAATGACTATAAAAGTAAACGGTTTATAAAAGCAGCGTTATATTTTTATTTCTCAACTTCCCCCTTGCCTTATCTAAAATTGAAGGCGGGAATCACATTAAATTTGTTGCAAGTTGTAACTTGACCCACAATATTCGGGCATAAAATTGTGGTAGCTGGCAACCGTCGGCTGTTTCAGATAAATGAGCCTTGAAAGTCGTTGGGTGGGATAAAACTGCGCGCCAGAGCGGCTGCGAAGAATTGGGACCATAAACTTGATTGAATATTTCTCGCGAGCTTACCGTGAGCCGCGCTCAATTGTAGGTGGAATACGGGAGGCTTTAGGATCCAGTGCACCCGTTTTCATTAATTACATTACCTAAGCAGATATCACACCAAAGCTGCATTTACGGTGCTTTATTAGAAATACAACAACGTACCTCTTGCAGCAAAACACGTTTAAGCGCACGATGGCGCCAGTTTTCGCTAAAAAGACTGAAAGAATGTACTTAAAACTATGAATATGGAAATGATATTGCTTACGCCCGGGTCGATGCTTGCACCTGCAGCTCAATCACGTGACACAATTGGTATCGGTTTGGCTCGAAATGCAAACCGATTTAGTCATCACTCGATGTAAATAAGGGTACAATTGGTTTACTTTTCGCGAAAGCGATACCAATTGTTGTTACATAATTGAGCAGCTGTACCTGTTTTATCGTTGACATACAAGATTTCAGTAACCAATAGACAAAGTGTCTAAGTAAGTAAGTAAGTTATTTATTTGCAAGAACATACACAGGTGTTATTGGTACATGTCAGTGAAATATAATTACATGAATGCGTGCTTCGCCACAATATGGCATGCAAATTTCTTAAATTCTAATCATACAATTTGTCAAAATATTCACTCAAACTATAATATGGCCTAGAAATTAAGAAGGATTTTAATTTATTCGAAAATTCATTAATATTATTACATTCATGTCATTCATGTCTCATGAACGAAACATCGATGTAGATCGATCGATCTAGAGTCAAAAGATGCTCTGACCAACAAATAAACTTTACAGCAAACATAGGTCTTTATAGCGAATAATGATTTAACCCTATATATTTGTAAGCAATTACTAGCGGGAATGACAGTCGCGATCAATCTTAGTAAACTTGTACTTACTGAAACATCTGAAAGTAATAATCATCAGTTGGGATCATGAAAGCGATTTGGCATTGGATTGGTGTAGGTTAGTGCGCTTCAAATACGTTATATCCGTCTTTGTGAAACGGCAAACTGCAAACTCGACTGTTATGAGACAAGGTGAGACGTGTTACCGAAAACGGTTGTAGGATTAACGTAGTTACTGAGTAGGTTTCAAGTAAAAATCTATTTAATTATATTAAAAGCATTATAGGGGGCAAATGTGTCCAGATAGGCAGCGGCCGCATGCTGTTAAGAAGCAATCGAATTCGTCTTCATAGTATGAAGTGAGACGGGCCTGTTCGAAGTCTGTTGTGATTTACTATGGGGCTTTAGCAGCATCCGCGTTAAATCACCCTACATTGTAGGGAGATGACGACCAATTTTTCTAGTCTTGCAACTCATTATTAAGATTAATTACGCTACGCGATATTAAAAACGCGTTTAAAAAGATTTTAAGATAAAGCGGTGGGTGTTGTTTTACCAAACTGCGAAAATCATAGTTAAGTGTCTACGTAAATGGCGTAAATATTGTGGTGAAAAATACTGCAGATAATATTTATAAAAATAGGAAAAAAGGCAAAATCAAATCTACACTTTATTAATTGAGTAATTAAGTCAAGTGAGACATCCAAATCTGTCGATAGAAATTACGATTGTTTTACCAGCAGGACGTCCTAACCCTAACGAACCCTATAAGGGTTAATTAGATATGCAGTCATACATAAACATCTGCCTATAGCCGAACATGTCTATCTTTCCCACCAGCAGATTATAAGACCTAATAATAAATTATAATAATATTTTGGACACTACCACACATTGATTGACTTGCCCCGAACTAAGATTCTCTCTAGATAATAGTATCTAGAGAGATTACGACCCAAAAAGATAGGTAGTGATAGCACTACCTATCTTTTTGGGTCGTAATCAAGTGGCTCAATTCATCCGTGAACATATCATCACAAAAGTTCACCGACCTGCTTTTGCTTTAAAATATTATCATCTTCACGTTCTTCTACGCTTCTACAACTACACGCCCAGCCTCACCGCCTCTCTCTCCACCTCGCTCTCTGAAACATTACCATGAGTTTACGCAATTTTTTCTCATTATCGGAAACTATCGCTCGGTCCCTTTTACTTGAATCGTGCAAGCAGTATTTCTACTTGCAAAATAACTATTTTCATTTTCATTGTCATTTTCATTTTCCGATAGATTTCGATCTACGAGAATTGTTTGCGTAAACTCATCGTAAGGGTACTGTTCTAGATAGCATTATGTGAACGAGACAGCACTAACAAACCCTCAAACTTCACTGGACCGTGTGTTTCCTCTTAAAGTTGCCCAGTAGCGACCGACATAACAACGCTAGCACGTACTGTCGGGGCTCTCCGCGGCTGCTCGATAAATCACCAATAAGATTCATGCCTTTTGTTGGCCGACCTCGGGTCACGTTTGGAGGCCTTTTTACGCATCTATACATGTCCCTGCAGGGGCACACGAATAAACCAGGTATATGCTACCTAATAAATAAAAAGGGACCGGAAAAATATATTTAAGGAAAAATTTAGGGATATTTATTAGCACGTCACCGAATAATCGTTGATGAATGGCCTGAACTTTATTACCTGCGGCCCTAACATGCATGACACAAAGATAACATAGTCCGTCTTATCTCTAAGTGCGTCTCTCTCACACTAGTGTCGACGAAAGAGATAGTCATAGAGATAAACAGGTTTAATTTATCTTTGTGTCATGCACGTTAGGGCCGCAGGTCTAGAGAAAATGAAACGCAACGAAATTTCGAGATAAAATCAAGCGTGACTATCCAAGCAATAGAGAAATGCGTGTTTTTTTCTGTGAAAAGCAATGAGTAGTAGAAACTGACCTGTATACCTACGCAAAACATTACTGAGTTGATTATTTTTTTGAGATATGACTCTTTGAAAAGTAAGTCCCTCGCTCGCAAAAACTCACAGCTGACAGCCCACGTTGGATTGTACAAAATATATTTAGCGTTTAAACGAAATTTGCAATTATTTACTTATCTAAACATATATAGGTATATATATTTTTATTCATATCATAATCATATAATTTAAATGTCATTTTTATTTTCATGCCTCCCCTATTAGCTGTTTCACTATGGCACAAATAGAATACGTGATTAGTCAGATAGTGAACTATTATGCCAGCTCTACATTTATACAGATAATTCTCGATTTTGTACCTATATGTTAGAGATGCGAATGACGTTTTCATCACACTTGCTCGGAAAGGGTGTTATGATACGCAGGCGTATAGAGCAGCTATAGCCGATTTAGCTGCTCTATATACGCCCCGCCGTCAACAGAGTTATAAACCATACAAAATCCATAACTCCCACGGGAGTTATGGATTTAGTATAGTAACTCCCGCTGACAGCGGGGCGTGCGCCAGGTCCAGCGGGGGCGCGCGCCGGCTCCGGCGGTTTTCGTTTTCTTATACAAGTAGCGCGCAACCGACGCGACATACAGTTTATTTTACCCACCTGATGGTAATTCACGGTGTACAATGGGAATAAAATAAATAATTTTATTTGTAGTCTAATTTTTATTTCATTTCCTCGCAAATGTGATGAAAAACATTGTGTGTATCACAGGCAGTACGGGGATAACAAACTCGAGTCATTAAAAGCCCTCGCCTTCGGCATCGGGCTTCTAACAGACTCTCTTAGTTAGTACTATAACAGGGCTATTACGTAAATCGACCGCACTAGTACATCAACCAGCAAAACAGCCAAGGCCAATTTGTAATCAGTTTAGTATAACCGCAATCATAAATGTAAACGACGCGTCGGATGGGGTGCGTTGTTTTATTCGAACAATTGAACATCGCATCACATCACATTTGCAAGCCGCGTCACAAACACAAATGATACCTACCAATCGGATAAGTGACAGAAATTTACTCTGTGGGTTCCGCACTACCGATAATGAACCTTTTTAATATGTCAAATCGTAACGAAACACGAATATCAATCTTACACAATACATACTAGTGCAATATTTTTAGAATTTACGAAATACTTGAGATAAAACGGCTTAGCTCACCATTTATTGTCAGGAATGGCCCGAAATGCGAGTCCAAAACATTTTAGGCCGTTATATTTCAAGCATTCATTATGACTTACGAAAGTTTTCATTTGACTATTGCTCTACGAAATGTCGAGTATATCTCTCGTTGACTTTGAGGGTTATTAAATGATGATGGCTCTGGCAGATTTCGGCCATAGCGACTATATAAACTAAGACGTTTTCATTTGACTATTGCTCTACGAAATGTCGAGTATATCTCTCGTTGACGTTGAGGGTTATTAAATGATGATGGGTCTGGCCGATTTCGGCCATAGCGACTATATAAACTAAGACGTTTTCATTTGACTATTGCTCTACGAAATGTCGAGTATATCTCTCGTTGACTTTGAGGGTTATTAAATGATGATGGCTCTGGCCGATTTCGGCCATAGCGACTATATAAACTAAAACGTTTTCATTTGACTATTGCTCTACGAAATGTCGAGTATATCTCTCGTTGACGTTGAGGGTTATTAAATGATGATGGCTCTGGCCGATTTCGGCCATATCGACTATATAAACTAAGACGTTTTCATTTGACTATTGCTCTACGAAATGTCGAGTATATCTCTCGTTGACTTTGAGGGTTATTAAATGATGATGGGTCTGGCCGATTTCGGCCATAGCGACTATATATATAAACTTAGACGATTATGGCATATTTCTTGAGAAAATCCGCAGCATGTGAACACACCGTTTATGTGATTATAATTGATCGCTGCAGGTTTCAATGCGTCACGTTTGTAAGAGCTGGTAGAAAATCAGTTTTCGTATTAATCACTATTATATCTCTTTTGCCATACAACAGTCTTAACAATAGTAAAGATAGGTCTTTTATGTACATATATCGTAAAATATACACCACAGCGTGTATTACTGTATTACTGCTTTACGGTATATACCTCCAGCGCACCATCCTTAACATGTTTCTGTTTGGCCTAGTGGTTGACTGGTAGAGAATGCCTTATGGCATTAAGTCCGCCATTTCTACACTCGTATATTGTGCAATAAAGTTTAAATAAATAAATAGTCCTGATTAGTTGAGTACAACTAAGACATGAACACTGCAACCATACAAGATCTAATTCAACTCACTTTAATAGGCTTCATAGATTACTTTTTAAACGTGCATTGAAGACACAAAAGAAGTAATAAAATATATAAAAGAGGCGTCTACGGTACTCTAAGGAACAACTTATATCCAAAGCGGCGACCCAGTAACGTGACTATTTGGTTCTTTATCCTTTGTAATAAAATCATATCCTTCAAGGAAATGTAATACATTCTACTCAAAACGAAGGCTTCGAGGTCATATAAAAAGATAGCCAACAAACGGCCGCTTACTGTAACCTAAACATCTCTAAATGTCTATTTTTCTAATGGATTTTGATATAAACTCAAACAGATATAAACTATCGCTCGATCCTTTTTACTTATATCGGCAACAAGCAGTATTTCTGATAGATTTCGATACCTAGGACTGCTCTCAAAAACTCATGGTAATGGTACTGCGGCCCTAACATGCATGACACAAAGATAAGATAGACCGTCTTATCTCTAAGTGCGTTTCTCTCACACTAGAGCCGACGCAAAAGATAATCATAGAGATAAACGGGTTTAATTTATCTTTGTGGCATGCTGTGGGCCGCTGCTCTCGATATACTCGAAAGTCAATCAATCATTTGCCAAATAAAGTTCATCAGCGAAGAAAACAAAGTAATAACGACAAGATAATAGTAGTTTATGCAACGGTTGCATAATGATAGGCCTTAAAACACCAGTGCGGTTTTCATGAAACGAGGCGATAGGCGAGTTTCATAATAAGATCGCACGTGTGTTTTAAGGCCAAATTGTGCAGAGTTGCATACATAACTTTATCTACACATATATTATAAATCCTCCATGATGGGTTCAGAAACAATATTTTCTGGCAACAAGTTATTTGTTGCAATCGTGGCTGCATATTTCCGATATCCGGCGCATTTTCACATCACACACACTCCGAGAAGACTACTTACTATTCATATTTTCAACTAAAATGTAAATTACAAACAACTTTTTCTATTCAATTCAAAAACAATTCTACTTTCGTTCAGCAAAACGCCAACATGGCGATCCTCCGTCAAGACCAATTTTTTTTTAAATCATAGACAAACGGATGAAGTCTCTATTCTCACGTCACTCGAGATCAAATATTGTGCAGTTTATATTAAAAAAACATACTGAATTGACGTTTCGTATCAATAACTGTTTTAATATCTATGGATACTAGAATAGAGACCACTTGAGTTTTGACAGCTGTTCCAAATTTAATCTCTTTTCTTTACTAAAAACGATAAAGAAGTCATGTTATTTCTTTATCGCAGCACTGGTTTTTCCTAATTGGTTGTCAAAATGGTGGTCATTTCCTAAGGTTTTTGATTAACCAATGGAGGTTTCATGATATGGGTGTAGATAAAAACTTATTACGCATTATATTCAGTACCTATTTGTTAGAATTAGCATTCTATTATATCCTTACAAAGGACGGTCGCAAACGACAAAGGTTTCCCGTTGCGCGACGAAGTTTCATTAAAGAAAATAATTAAAAGCCAGTCTCAGAAATAAAAGAGAACCAAGAGCATATAGTATGGAGCTGAAAATAAACCAGGAGCGCCAGACGAGGCTGGCACCTGTATTAATGCAGCACATTTGCAGGCGCCATTATTGCCCGCTCGACAAAAGAACTAATACTACGCCCGGGCATTTTCTATAAGCATTTACCATGCGCACGTTGGGTGCCGACATTGATTAATTAACTCCCAGAGTCGCGGATAATGCATTTTTTTATAACGCTTTATATAACTGATCTATAGCACCTGGCAGCTTATCCAAAGTCTAAAGGGAAAAACTTGCTTACTCAATAAAAATGGCCTATATTCATGGCTAAGTAATCCTGGGCAAAGAAATATTAAAGGAGAAAGTATGCGCACCCTCGTGTCCCGGATAACTGCGTCGCTGCCGGCGCCCGGAGCACCCGAAGCCCGGGACGGCCGGGGGACGCGTCACTGATATGACTAGGTACTTACCTTATTGCATTGCGTTCTTTTGATGTCCTAACAAATTGGATATTTGCGCGATACGGACCACTCGATAAGGAACCCTGTACCTTACTCCGAATTAAAAGATGTCTCGTATAAATTAAATGATACTGTATTACATACGCCAAACGTATTCCGGGGAATAAGTTTAAATTGAAATAATAATAATAATAATAATAAATCAGGGGACAATCTTTACACAAATCGATCTAGTCCCAAAGTAAGCTCTAAAGGCTTGTGTTATGGGTACTAGACGACGATATAAATACTTATATAGAGAAATAAATACTTAAATACATAGTAAACATCCAAGACTCAGGAACAAACATTCGTGCTCATCACACAAATATCTGCCCTTACCGGGGATCGAACCCGGGACGCTTGCGTCGGAGGCAGGGTCACTACCAACTAGGCTATACGCGTCGTCGAAATGGATTTGTTAATTTGTCCAATTACGAGGTTTAATTGGAATGTTGCTATGGAATTTGTACCTACCTTCTGAAGTATTTAATTGGCTTTGTAAACAATTTATGAACGCCTACCTGGCTTATTAAAAGCTGCTCGCTTATTCATCTTGCTGCTGCTTCTATATTCGCCATTCCATCCCGGGTAACTCTAGATAAAATGGAGATTTTTTAACTACTACCTACCCGGACTTCAAACCTACATCGGGTAGATAAGCGTTGTTCAACGATCCACAGTTCATTTTGATTCAATACTGCCTACATTAAACTCCACATTGTTAGTGTGATTCGGAACGAAAATAACGTCGGTAGGGCTCACCGACGTGAACGCACTCAATTTGAAATGGCGTCACGCGGTCTGGCAAGATGGCGGCGCCCTCACCAAGAAAAAGCTCCGACATTATTTACAGACCTTTCTCGTTTACCATTTTTCACCGACATTCAGCTTTGAAAACCATGCTAACATCCATTGAACTAATTCTTTTATCCCTTTAAACATTAAAAATTTGTTAAATGGATTTTTATAATTTATTTGCACATTTATCGGGCCAAGTTTATTTACATCAAAGATAAACCGTTTTTTTATTAGGAGTTGCTTTATAGGTAAGAGAGAAGTAACATTAATAAGCCTCTTACCCTATCCGTCTAAAGTCAACATCGGTGTTCTCGGAGATGGCGGGTGGATGTGGTCCCCTCTCGGGTGCGTTGCCATGGCGACGCTCGGGGGCGCGGACCCGAATTTTATCGATTCGGGTACAGACAGCAGCCGGCAAGCTCTCGCCTACACTAACACGATTCAGCGTGTTTGTACATCTCGGGTTGAGGAGAGCGTCGACATTCGGACTGTTTAAATATGTGCATGTAGCTAAACAATCTCGTAAAACAAATCGCTACTGTCCGCTGCGAGATAACCATAATAAAGATTGCAATCGTGACGACCCTACAATGGCGCCGATCTGCAGAGAATCCAGGCTAAACAGGATTAGGCTAGGCCTTTCTAGGTCATAATCATAACCATAAATTTTACTTAAGGGCGAAAAGGATACTGTATGGTACGATATCTGAATCAGAATCAGAATCAGAATTTTTATTCGCATAAGACACGGTACAAATAAGGTATTAAGCAGTACAATCGATTTCACGTGTTTTATCATATGATGACGTGCAAATTTTGATAAGAAGGTAGCTAAAGTATAGATTTAGAATATTAATTGAATAAAATTGCATTAAATAGATAGATGCAAATAGCACACTTGTTTCAATAATAATAATAGGAGTTGTACAATGTTAATTACCCATTAAATGACATTTTTATATCTAAATATTCCTTAACATAAAACACTTTTCTTGTGAGAAAATAGGCGTTTCCTGAAAAATTTGTTATTAGTCCGCACATAATAAAAAAAATATTGAACACATATACTTTTCCTTTTGTCAATTAAACAAAAAATGACGACGATATAGTGCGTTGAAGTTGCGCGTGACGTCACGACAACATTAATTGACGTCATGAGCCCCCACTCCCGAACTTTGATGCGCATTATCTTTGTCAATTTTGATTGATGTGATGAAGCAAAAAATACGTGTTCAATATTTTTTGATAATCTAAGTGACGGACTAATTAGAATTATTGTTTTTTTACCCAGGAAAAGTCCCTATTGTGCCATTCCTTAGAGATGCTTTTGGTAACCTTTGCGATATACATACGCATGTTTGAAAGTCGTAAGTTTACTGGCGTAAGTATTCATTAAAAGAATAAACAGAAACAACGACGTTAATCTACACTACAACGCTCCATGACTAAGCAAGATAACCGTATCCCACGCAATATTGGTCAAAATTATTACGTATGCACCCTATTTCGGCCCTAAGCAAAAATTTGATAACAAAAAAGGGAGCAGTAGTTACCTCACGGAACGGCAAAAACACAACTTTCACAGCGATTTTTGAGTATGGATAACAAGGAAACCGGGGTCGCAAAGGGTTCTCCGAGCGGAATATGAACTATTGCACCCTTCGCACACCCCTATCAATTGTTACCAGTTGCGCATATTTTTACCCACAAAAACAACCCTCCTAGCCATGAGATCGCGCCGAATTTCGTGATAATATCGTAAGAATATCGTAAGAATAATGAAGGTGACGTGTAGGTAATCAAGAACAGTGTACCTATATCGAAATTTACGATCTACGTTGACGCAAGATGTTACTTATTTTGCGGGTGAGATGACAAGATGAAAGATTGATCCTTACTTGTCTTATTTGGTAAACAAGTTTCTAACCTCAAAACGCACCTTTTTGGCTAAAACAGCTATTTCTTCGTAAATAAAGCAACCGGAGATTATATTTTAGACATCACTTTGCCAATTTTTACCTAGGATTGCTTTACTAAGGATAAAATAGCTGTTTCTCCCAAAAAAAGGTACCTGCATTTTGAGTTTATAAACTTGTTTAGGATGAATTCACTTTAAATACAGTGGACATAGCTAGAAGAGTTAAATTCTACTAAAGTAGGTATCAATTACTGAAATTATTTTTATCTACACCCATATCATAAAACGTCCATTGTTTAATCAAAAACCATAGGATATGACCACCATTTTGACAACCAATTAGGAAAAACCAGTGCTGCAATGTTATTTCTGTATCGTTTTTAGTAAAGAAATGAGATTAAATTTGGAACAACTGTCAAAACTCTAGTGGGTCTCCATTCTAGTATCCATAGATATTAAACAGTTATTGATACGAAACATCAATTCGAGTGACGTGAGAATAGACTTCATCCGTTTGTCTATGATTTAAAAAAAAAAATGGTCTTGACGGAAGATCGAATTGCCGCCACGTTGACGTTTTGCTGAACGAAAGTAGAATTGTTGTTGAATTGAATAGAAAAAGTTGTTTGTAAATTATTTTTAAGTTATATTAATTTGTAATTTATATTTTAGTTGAAAATATGAATAGTAAGTAGTCTTCTCGGAGTGTGTGTGATGTGAAAATGCGCCGGATATCCGAAATATGCAGCCACGATTGCAACAAATAACTTGTTGCCAGAAAATATTGTTTCTGAACCCATCATGGAGGATTTATAATATGTGTGTAGATAAAGTTATGTATGCAACTCTGCATAATTTGGCCTTAAAACACACGTGCGATCTTATTATGAAACTTGCCTATCGGCTCGTTTCATGAAAACCGCACTAGTGTTTTAAGGCCTATCATTATGCAACCGTTGCATAAACTACTATTTTCTTTTTTGTAAATATCTCTTCAATTGATATTGTAATAGGTCAAATCTATTGGTAGATAAGTACCTAATCTCACTGACAATGCGCAATCCAACTGATCTCCGTCATCATCATATATATACGTCCCATTGCTGGGCACAGGCCTCCCCTCATGGTGAGGGACTGGGCAGTTGTCCCCACGCGGGCCCGGTGCGGATTGGGGACTTCACGCACATCTTGGAATTACTTCGCAGATGTATGCAGGTTTCTTCATGCTGTTTTCCTTCACCGAACGGTTCCGAAAATCAGAGGCGGGAATTGAACCCGCAACCCTAAGCACGAGAGGCCGCGTATCAGACCACTACGCTACCAATGCAATCCAACTCGCATTTCCAAAAGCATATTAAGAGGAGTGTAAACCTATGGCTTTTCATACAAAAGGCGATAACGATTTCCACCCCTTAAATGTTAACGGATGTTGACCAATTTTTGATAGATTGTCAGTCAGAACAAAATCTAGGTCTATACTTTTTGGTTTTTTCACTATCTATCTATATATATATAAATGAATTGCTGTTCGTTAGTCTCACTAAAACTCGAGAACGGCTGAACGGATTTATCTTATCTTAGTCTTGAAATGTTCGTGGAGGTCTAGGGAAGGTTTAAAAGTACATAGGTTACTTAAATTATTATTCTTCGCAGACGAAGTCGCGGGCACCAGCTAGTAATCAATAAATTCAGTATTATTGTTGTTTCGGTATTCTCATACAAAGCTAATTTCGGCGATGATTTGACTTTGTTGATCTTTAATCAATGTTCAAAAACGTATGTACTTACCTAAATTTTGTTCCGACTAACAACCTATCAAAAATTGCTCACAATCAGTTAAAATTTAAGGGGTGGAAATCGTTATCGCCTTTTCTATGAAAAGGGTGATTTTTGCCGTTGGTTCACAGTCCTCTTAAGTTAAAGCACGCACTTGTTTAAGTAATAACGCAAATCTCTAAAATTAACAAAGCTAATGTTTTAAGAGATAAAGTAACAATCAGAAGCAAAAGACGAATCCGCCGGAAAAAAACAGTTTTTCCAGACTACTTCTGCTGACGTAATTCGTAAAAAGTATCGCAGGGTCCGATTAACACAGTATCCTTGAAGATGTCGCTCGCAAAAAGGGGCATGGGGGACAAAAGGCCCTGAAACATTTCTCATTGAGGCGAAGGGTGGCGCCCCCTCGCGGCCGCACCCGCTTCGTGCAGACTCCGGCCAGGATGTCCATAATTTATGCTTTCGAGCGGACCACGAAAAATAAATGAGCGCCCGTAACGAGAGAAAACGGAAAAATTACTTACGTCCGTCGAAGGTATTTTACGAGTTCGCGGCATCCGCGGCCGAACGTTCGTGTCTAGCTGGCCACCGACACGTTTCTTACAATAATCTGTTTATTGGTGTACTGGTCTTTGGGCAAAATATTTTTCGCCAATTTTCAGTTCCCAAAAACTTTTTCGCAGTAGCAGGCAGGTTTCACTCCAAACTTTAGGTACGCGCGGTCGTTGCGTTGCTCGGAGGTGTAAATTGCAGCAGGTTGCCGCTCGCTCGCTCGCTGGCCGATTCGCGCGTTCTTGTCGTTGGATGACGCGGATAAAAACTGACAACCCTAGCTTACACGAAAGAGCACGTTTTATGCGACGGAGAGAGAAGGCATGAGTAGGCATATTTTCGTGCCTAAACACGGGTTTTCTTAGACAGTGATTCTTCTGTACGTTAGTACTATTATCTATTCTGTGGCAGTAGTTTCATTTCCCAAACGAATCTTTAGCACATTCCATTTCGCATTTTATCATTTGGTCAAATTATCATTTGCCATCATTTTGCTTTAGGTATCAGGGGTAGGTTAGGTTAGGGTTAACTTGTGTCCCTTACGTAAGTACTTATTTGTTAAAATATACTTTTGCCAACTGTTAAATTGCGATAAGCTAATTTGACTAATGAGTTTTTGCCAAATGATAATTTGAGTAAAATCGTTTGGGATCTGATGCTTTGGGAAAACTTTTTTGCCCGTACATTAGTAATCCCTGTTTATTTTCAAAGGATTCACAGGTAGGTGAAAAAATGTCAACTTTCAATTGGATCATTTTCCTTGCGACTGTTACAACAAAACTCATCAAGCAACAAACCGAAATAATCGTACGAGTCGTCCATAAACCATGGCGACCGTCGAGAGTAACGTAAGAGTATTCCCATTCGGTGGCCACCCTTACCAGGACAGAGCTGAATAGAGTATCCACGCGATACGATACATAATACATCATGATATTGTATTAATTTGAGCGCGCAGGTCGCGTGCGGCCGGCGGGGGCGCATTTTTTAGGGAGAAATTAATGGCTCCGAGCACCTCTCGGGCTTATTTTGATTCCTTGTTTTCTTTCGGGCGGCCGGGGAATTGAAAAGCGATGGACGCAGCCCCGGATAATTTAATCAATCCCCGGTAAATTAAGGACACTCAAATATTTTTTCAACCTCCGTAACGGGGAGCGGGAGCTTTTTCCGGCTCCGAGCTAACGGACAAAGGGCGTACTAGCCTTCTCTAATTAATTATGTTCTAGAAGAGGAGCCTGAAGTTGAGGAGAATAATAAAATAAATAAAAAATTTCCGTATATTTTAATAATAATATAGCAAACATAAAATTCTAATTAGGTACACGTATTTTAGATATGTCGTTTTTCAAATGAGTTAGACGAAACTTATAATTTTTTAATATGTTTAGATACCACTTTTTTATAGCTTAAAAGTTTAATATTATTATTTAAGAGTATAACGACTTTAGAACAGAGAGCAGCCTTTGATTTTCTATCATTACTTCCATATCGTACTACTTTCGTACAAACTTCGACGATGATTCAGAAAATATGATTACATCTGCGTTTTAACTTAAGTCTAAGCAGACTTAACTGTCTTAACAAACTACATAACGTCAATCTTTTCAAATTCAAACTTTACACTGAAAACTAATCAGATATTAAAGCTAATTTGACATTTAAAAGTCCAAATACAAGGATCAAAATCGTGTGATTCACTTTCCCATTTTTCCACCGAAACCAAGTTTAGTTAATAACGTGGATAGTTGTGGGAACTCTTTGTTAATGACCCACTCGAACCAAAGTTCGTTATTCGAGAGGGAGGACGTAGCTTTTACGTGCATGTACGAAGCGAACGCAATGTGATGTCTTAAACTGAGAGCTGAGTCGGCTTCAGGTATATACTCGGTCAGCGCCTGCACCACTTGAGGATGAAGCCTGTTAAATACGAAGCCGTTTTGCCGGCCCGAGAAAGCGCTCTCCTCCACCAAACACCGAAAAACGTCGGACGTGTATGCTTTCAGGGTTTGTTTGTGTTCCGCGTAGCTTTGTTCCGCTCTGTTCTTTGATGCGTTCATTTTCAATAGTTGCTTGTACCTGAAAGATAATGCTTTCGTTTAATTAGTTTAAATGTGATCTCAGCCCTAAATCTAAACGCAACTGTATCAATATATTTAGTTTAGGGTTCGAAGTTGAGATAGTTTTTACTCTCAATAAAGAAGTTTTCTGAAAAATTCTAATTAGTCCGTCAGTTAGATTATCAAAAAATATTGAACACGTATCTTTTGCTTTATCAAATCAATCAAAATTGACGAAGATAACGCGCATCACAGTTCGGGTGTGGGGACTTATGACGTCATAAATCCCCACTTATTGGTACAAAGTGTGCAAAGTCGAAGTAACGTCACGTCACGCGAAACTTCAAAGCACTATCTTCGTCATTTTTTGTTTAATCGACATAAGAAAAAAATGTGTTCAATATTTATTTTATAATGTAAATGACGGACTAGTAAGAATTTTTCAGAAAACTTCTTTATTCCCTCCCTTTACGTGATCCCCGGGTGGTGCAAAACGAGCAACACACTACCGGTGGCAGACTCCGACCACGGCTGGTCACCGCCCCTTTGACAAAGCTATGCCGCCATGCGACTCCAATTGTGCCTCCGATAGCAATTTCGAGAGGTTCGCTCTGGACAGTAGCACCGAATAAGCGAACGGTCATTAAATTTTAGTTTCGGTGCCTCGTCCAGTGTTGCCAATTTCCAAGAGTAAGATGACCCAATGAAGGACTTACTTAGCGTAAATACGAATTTGTTCTCCCCCTCCAAAATTCGCCCTCACGATCAGAATCCTTTATAACGCTATACGGCCGTGTTTAAGAGGACTGTGAGCCAACTTCAAAAATCACCCTTTTCATACAAAAGGCGATAACGATTTCCACCCCTTAAATGTTAACCGATATTGACCAATTTTTAATACGCTGTCAGTCAGAACAAAATCTAGGTCTATGCGTTTTTTTGAATAGTGATTAAATATCGATAATGTCAAATAATCGCCAAAATTAGTTTTGTATGAGAATACTAAAACAACAATAAAACTGCATTTATTGATTTCACTAGAAAAAAAAACGTATAGACCTAGATTATATTCTGATTCTGACTGGCAACCTATCAAAAATTGTTCAACATCGGTTAAGATGTAAGGGGTGGAAATCATTATCGCCTTTTGTATGAAAAGCCGTAGGTTCACACTCCTCTTAAGTCAACTCATTCTGTAAATGTACCAAATTTCAACTTCTTTTGTCTAGGAGTTTCGGAGAAAATAGGCTGTCACACAGACGGCCAGACAAATAGGTAGACACGAGAGTGATGCTATAAGGGTTCCGTATTTTTATCAAACGTTCGGGACGCTAAAAATGCTTTTAATAAGTGATAACTTTACGGACCAAGGCCTAAGGCACATTGCAATAAGCGACTGCCGCCCGCTTCGCTAATCCCGCTCTTCAAACGATTTTCCGTTCCATAAGTGCAGAAAATAAATCAAAACCAATCCGCCCGGGGCAGAGCTGCGAAACAGCCGCGTTGAACAGTGCACACAAATAGACAAAATATGACTGCCTGCGATTTACAATTTTGGTCAGAGAATTCTAGTAAATTCATCATTGCACTAGCTGTGCCCTGCAATTTTATTCACAATTTCATCGGATTATTGTTTTTTTGCGAGGAACTCTAATTATGTTTCTTAAATAAAAGTAGACTTAGTTACTCATTTTAACATCAGCTACATATCTGCCGGTGAAAGTCCCGTCAAAATCGGTCCAAGCGTTTCAGAGATTAGCCGGAACAAACAGATAGACAAACAGACAAAAATTAAAAAAAAAATGTATTTTCTTTTAAGTACCGTATATACTTTCATATGTATTTAGAACAAAGCTGTTTTTTGACATTACAAACAGACACTTCAATTTTATTTATTTGTAAAGAAGATTGCATATATATGAGTCTTTTGGCCGAAATCACAAAGTCCTTTGACGTGTGACATTTATGTATAGATTGACTTAACCATTTAACTGCAGTCAAATTTTTATCGGACGTGTCCGTGTCACCTATACAAAGCGTCACAAACAAAATTTTATAATTTGTCTTAATAATAATTATAAGGCTTAAAATTCAGACAACGGCGGTTAAAAGAGAATACTAATGTATGGGCAAAAACTTTTCCCAAAGTATCAGATCCCAAACTATTTGACTCAAATTTTCATTGGGTAAAAATCATTAGTCAAATCAGCTTATTGCAATTTTACAGTAAGCAAAAGTGTTTTTTGACAAAGAAGTACTAATGTAAGGGACACAAGTTAACCCTAACCTAGCCTACCCCTGACAAAGCAAAATGATGTCAAATGATAATTTGACCAAATGATAAAATGCGAAATCGAAATATGCTAAAGATTTGTTTGGGAAATGAAACTACTGCGATAAGTTTTTTGGGAAGTGAAATTTGGCGAAAAATGTTTTGCCCAAAAGGCAGTACACCCAAGTATACAGTATTCCATCTTCATGCAAACGGCCGAAACGACGCGCTTCGAAATCTCGGTAAACTTCGGTACAAAACAGTCGTGAGTGCGCCGCGGTTGGGTACGGACGTAAATTATGGCACGAGAATTTTTGATGTTTTTTTTTTTTTTTTTTTTTTATATATAAGGGAAGGCAAACGAGCTTGCGAGTCACCTGATGGTAAGTGATTATCGCCGCCCATAAACATCACTAACCCCGAAGGAGTCATTGAGCCGTTGCCGACCTTTTAGGGAAAAATAAACTCTTCTCTTGAAGGCCCCAATGTCAAAACAGTCCGGGAACACCGCTGATTATTAAAAGCAAAATAAATAAAAAACATTTTTTTACTCCACACTGACTTACAGTCACTTTTGAAAGTAGAAATAAGAACCAAGTAGAAATGATTAAAATTAAGACTAACAAGATTTGCAGTTATATTTCATAAAAAGATGCTAAGACAGTTTAATATAGCATTATCAAATACGTAACCCAAGAATAACAGTCGGCCGGCAGCCCTACTGCGTGTTTACATTCCGAGCGGCCGTAGGCAATTATTTCGAGGATACTGCCGAGACAAAATACTGTTAATTTGTTATACTGTGGCAGTACTCACAGCAGGAGGAGGCCGGCGACTCTGTCGAGTAGCCTCGCGGACACCGTGAGCAGCGGCAGCGCGAGCGCGGCGCGCGGCGGCAGCGCGCCCAGCGCGGCGCGCCCGCGCAGCGCCGCGGCGCCCAGGCGCTCGGCGCACTGCACGCTCGAGTACAGCACTCGCATGTCCTCTGCAATATAAAACTTGTTGAGGACTGTGAACCAGCGGCACAAATCATCCTTTTCATACAACAGGTGATAACGATTTCTACCCCTTTAATGTTAACCGATTTTGACCAATTTTTGACAGGTTGTCTGTCAGAACAAAATCTACGTCTATAGGTTTCTAAAGATCAACAAAGTCTAATAATCGACGAAATTCGTTTTGTAAGGGATATTGAAACAGCAATAATACTGAATGTATTAATTATGGTGAAAAAACCAATACGTATAAACCTAGGTTTTCTTCTGACTGATAACCTATCAAAAATGGGTCGAAATCGGTTAACATTGAAGGGGTGGAAATCGTTATCGCCTTTTGTATAAAACGCCGTAGGTTCACACTCCTCTTAATACTGTAGCATATGGCTACTTTAACGTCTTGGTTTACTGCGACATGTACGCAGCTTGCTTGTGTCAGCGTTTACCTTACATTATAAAATAGCATTTAAGTTATTAATAAAGGCTCATATAATTTGAGACGTGGCTCTACTAATTATCCCAATACTTCAATACCACCAACAGATACCAGGCGACCGTAGCCCCACGTTGGGCGCCACTGTCGCTCACTGGTTCGGGAGCATGGAGATACTTATCTAAAGAATTTATTGTGCCATAATGTTGACAATTTGCTACTGCTGCTACTTATTAACATTTTATTTTAATTGATTTCTCGTCATGATGAGTCACGCTTTTTTTTATTACAACTTTTTTATTTGTTTTTGAATATCCAAGTGGCACTTTAATAGCAGTTGATGTCATAGCAGTGAGCGTCCGTTGGATCTAAGCCAATGACAATCGAAACAGGGAGCCCGCATAAAAATCTAAATTGATGCCAGGGCTCACTTCACTCAGGACTTTAGATTACCGATACCGAGGTTTAGATTAAGTATGATTTTAGGGAATTACTAATATACCTAATTTATATTTGACACAAATTTTACTATAACAGACGACGTCGGTTTATACCCTTATAGGATCACTCTGATGCATGTCTATCTATCTGTCTGTCTGCCTGTCTGTCCGTTCCGTTCTGTCAGATATAGAGAGAGGGTCATCAAAAGGATATGTGTTTGTGTTTACCTAATCTGTTGAATTAAAGAAACAATATGTTTGTGTAACCAGAGGTTACAAAAACAACCTTTACAACGTTATAAAGAGTTCTAATTTCAAGATAACGCACGATATACATGTTTGAAAAAGTATTCGGTGAAATAGTCAGGTTGTCGGGGCGTCCAGCCTCCTTGCCGACCGACTGACTTGACAATACTGGCAGACGACATAAATTTGGATATACACCCATACAAAATGAGAACAGACAAACAGACTAAACAGGACTGACGAGTGGACCAGTTGAAGATCGACGCTGTCAGGAACAAGAGATAAAACGGTGCACCGACTGTACCGTTCTCTTTCGACCCTTTCCAAATCCTCAGTAGTACTTGAACCTGACGACCTGAACCTGACACATGTCAAGCGCAATATGCCCGTCATTGCTCCGTCCCTCTCTAACGAGTCCAGTTCGAAAGGGACGCATGCACTCTATCCGTACATACCTGGGTCGACCTGCAGCTGTTTGCCGCACATGGCGTGCACTGTGGACGCGACGTACCGCAGCACGTCGGGGTATACGTCGCGCGACGCGGTCGTAGCGAGGAAGTACTGGCGGGGCCGAGTGCTGGCGTACACCTGGGAATAAAATTCAGTCATTCAAAGCATATCTTCATTAAAAAATAAATAACGTTACATATTTACAATCCACCCCCCGTCTTGTATCTTGAAAATAATAATGAAAACATGCTATGACGGGGCTTCAAACTCAACATATCCCAATGGTTTTTGAATCTCATGTCTGTTTGTCTGATTGTATGTGCATGATAAATTTTTAAACTACTGGACAGAATTTAATGCGGTTTTCAAAATTATATTAAAGGTAAATTCAGGCAGTACAAAGTCTATAGAAACTTTTGGAAATAAAACTAGCAGAGCCAAAAGAGAGTTGAAGTTAGTATGGGAAAAAAGTAACACATTTAGGGAAATTATGCATTTAAACCCTATATCTACCACATAAATGTGTGTTTGTTCGTCTCCTATGCGTTGCTATAACTTTGTTGTGTTTATGAACTAACAAAAAAGACACGGCTACTACTCAATAATCGAGAAAAACGAGAAAAGTGCGTTAGTATTCAAAACGCAAGCCCAAAACACGCACACATGCATACTTTTACACATCTACTCACACATCCTCATCTGATAAACTTATATCACTCGGATTACTACAATTATTATATTTGTCGTTACAGAGCCACTCACAAGATTGGTGTACATAGTGGTGAGAGTCCTTAGTATGGCGAACTGTTGCACGGGCTGCGCGCGGTGGTAGATCTGGGTCACTGGCTCCAGGATTTGAACCAGCAGCTCGGGGCTGTCCACATCCACCCACTCCAGCAACTTCAGGATCTGCGGGGAGCAGCATCCTACTTTAATTCGGTTCTAGATTATTATTTATAAAAATATTTATAGCTGCTTGTTAGATCATTTTAGATTATATTAAAAATATTTTCGTAATGAAATTTTCACATTTTCAAGGAAAAAGCACTAAAAACATTTTTTTATTTTGACGCTAAATCCCTATCATAATGTCAGTTGTCGCGTGTGACGGCAACTTACTAAACCCGATCGTAAACTTCAAAAAATAGCATAGTCTGTATGAGGGTGCAGTCCGAATAACACTCACGGTGATCACAACGATTAACCCCTCGGATGCGGGAGGTAAAAAAATACCGGCATTCGCGTCTCATTGGATTCATGGAGTACCAAAAAAACAATGAACAAAAAAAATGCAAAGAAGTGCACCTAATTAAGAGCACGGATCCGGCCTAAGCATCCGATGGGTTAAGGTGGGCAGCGTTATTCGGAACGCATCCGACCCATGCAAACGTCATACGTCGTGACCGGTGTTTAAAGTCACGTGAGCAAGAAGTAAAAATTTAAAAATTTTAAGTTATTATATTCTAAAATAATCTTGACATATTTTTACATAAATCCTGTTCTATAACATACTATTGAGTGTTAAGCTACCGTTCCACAGAAATATATTAATATTTGTTACTATAGTCAACTTTCACGTTTATAATTTATAATAGTAGAATTGGCTAGTATTATAAATTATAAACGTGAAAGTTTGGATTTTTGTACGTTTCTCTACTCTGGAATTTGTATGAAAGTTATCGTTCATATGTATAGTTCATGTCAGTAACATTCAGGATACTTTTTAGCCCCGCTAATGTAATAGTTTTTAAGGAAATAAAGATTAATGAATTAAAACACACTAAGTAAAAATGTTGAATGTTCATGTTAGGGCCGCTGTGGGCTGTAGACTAGTCCACAGGGCCCGCAGGGTTACCTCGCTGAAGTATGCCACCTCGTCCCAGAGAGGCAGCAAGTGCGCCAGGAAGGCGGTGACGGCGCGCAGCGGCTGGCACAGAGCGCGCTGGAGCGCCGCCACGCGCTCCAGCGCGTCGCATTTCTCTGCCACGCTGTGGGGAGACGCGTCCAGGAAACCTGTAAGCAAACCCAGGTTCCATCATCAATATATAAAACGGTACCGTGACTCACTTATAGACAACGCACAGCCTAAACGGGTGGTCCTAAAGGTCTGAAATTGTGAGGAGACATTCCTCAAGTACCCCAGACGTGCACTTAGGAGGGATTTTTTGAAAGTGATACAGATTGTATGAAAAACATCGCGGGCGAAGGTGTGGCGGGTCCACTAGTCGGCCCATATACGTCCGACTACTGAGCCCGAAGTGTCGTAGCGGTCATGAGCGCCCTTGGAAAGGTTTTGCGAATTTTGCGCCCACCAAGACAATTACGAACGGGGAAATATTGTTTCTGTCTGCCAATGTGGGCCCCCCTGAGGGTTGCACGGTCGAAAATACTACGATCACATACGATGTATCCCAACGACAGCGCTTAGCCTAATTTTAACTAGCAAATAAACCTGCTAAACATGCGGGGCGCTGAGTATTTTAGAAAGCCGATTAGTGGGTCTGAGGCTAAGCCCGCTCTTGTCAGCCACGGTCTCAGCCTGAAATTTTGGAGAGGGTCACTAATAAAATATTACGTCGAGTAAATTAGACGTTACTTTTAGACTAGACTTTTTTATTTTGAACATTTTTAGAAGATTTTTTCAATTTGACGTGTTCGATTTCTGGGGGGGTCATGTACCATGTGACCCCCCCCTGACCGCGCCTGGATCTTACCTGCCTGTAGCCTCGTCACTTAAAGTTTATTGACGCTAATATTGGCAGCGGAGGTCGCCCCGGCTACGCGGAGTCTATAGAATACCTATACAGGGTGACATCGAAGACGTGATCAGAAACCAGTTTTTCAGACTGTAATATCTACTATCTACTAATATTTATCCCTTAATTAAAGCACCGATTCAGTAAATCATGGTTACCCATTTTTAGAATCATACCCTCTTTATATTCTAACTAATATTGCTTGAAAATGGCCATCAATTACCGAGTCTGAAAAACTGGTTTCTGATTACTTCTTCGATGTCACCCTGTATATGGTCCGTGACAGCGTCGTACAACCCGACCGGTTACACAACGTGGATTATTTTGAATATTGAGTAGTGGCGGGGCGTGCATACTAACAGCCGGTGAGCAGGCAGTGCACGTCGTAGTGCAGCGCGGCCTGCGTGCGCGCGTCGCTGAGCGCGAGCAGCACGAGCCCGGTCTGGTTGCGCAGCAGCGCGCGCAGGCGCACGGCGCGGTGCACGCTGTACTGCAGCAGGCACACTGGGCTGACACACAAACCATACTCACAGCCGGTGAGCAGGCAGTGCACGTCGTAGTGCAGCGCGGCCTGCGTGCGCGCGTCGCTGAGCGCGAGCAGCACGAGCCCGGTCTGGTTGCGCAGCAGCGCGCGCAGGCGCACGGCGCGGTGCACGCTGTACTGCAGCAGGCACACTGGGCTGACACACAAACCATACTCACAGCCGGTGAGCAGGCAGTGCACGTCGTAGTGCAGCGCGGCCTGCGTGCGCGCGTCGCTGAGCGCGAGCAGCACGAGCCCGGTCTGGTTGCGCAGCAGCGCGCGCAGGCGCACGGCGCGGTGCACGCTGTACTGCAGCAGGCACACTGGGCTGACACACAAACCATACTCACAGCCGGTGAGCAGGCAGTGCACGTCGTAGTGCAGCGCGGCCTGCGTGCGCGCGTCGCTGAGCGCGAGCAGCACGAGCCCGGTCTGGTTGCGCAGCAGCGCGCGCAGGCGCACGGCGCGGTGCACGCTGTACTGCAGCAGGCACACTGGGCTGACACACAAACCATACTCACAGCCGGTGAGCAGGCAGTGCACGTCGTAGTGCAGCGCGGCCTGCGTGCGCGCGTCGCTGAGCGCGAGCAGCACGAGCCCGGTCTGGTTGCGCAGCAGCGCGCGCAGGCGCACGGCGCGGTGCACGCTGTACTGCAGCAGGCACACTGGGCTGACACACAAACCATACTCACAGCCGGTGAGCAGGCAGTGCACGTCGTAGTGCAGCGCGGCCTGCGTGCGCGCGTCGCTGAGCGCGAGCAGCACGAGCCCGGTCTGGTTGCGCAGCAGCGCGCGCAGGCGCGCCGGCCGGTGCACGGCGCGGTGCACGCTGTACTGCAGCAGCGACACTGGGCTGACGAACAAACCATAATTACTACAAAGAACGTTTTCATCACACTTGCTCGGAAAGGGTGTTATTATACGCAGGCGTATAGAGCAAATATAGCCGATTTAACTCCTATATACGCGGCGCCGTCAGCGGAAGTTAGAAACTATACAAAATCCTTAACTCCCAAGGGCAGTTATGGATTTTGTCAGGTCGGCGGGGGTGCACGGCGCCAGGTCTGGCGAGATGCACGCGTCGCCGGCTCCCACCTGACGGTAATTCACGGTGTACAATGGGAATAAAATAAATATATATAGTATTTTTGTCTAATTTTTGTTTAATTTCCTCGTTGTGTGTATCACGGGCAGTAAGGGGATAAAAAACTCGAGTCAATAAAAGCCCTCGCCTACGGCATCGGGCTTCTAACAGACTCTCGTTAGTTATCCCCTTCTTACAGCCCTAGATGCACAATGTACTATTTCATCACACTTGTTTGCTCGGAAAGGGTGTTATTATAATAAGATAATAATAGGATAATATATTTCCATCGGTAAAACTCGGATCGCAATCGGAAGACGACGGGACCCGAAGTGTCAATTAGTTATTGTATTCAATGAGTGACATGTTAATTTTCATTAATATGAAACTTTATTATTTACTGTCAAATGTCAAAATAAAAAATGACAGCATGGTATGATGGGTACTGGTTTATTTAATAATCGTTCGTAAGGAGTAAACTCCTGTCGTGCGTCGGAGCTGACACACACACACACTTTTTTATTTTGTTTACTTAACCTCTAAATGCATGGTGCAACATGTATCTACATAACAAAGAAATAATTTTGTTTTTAGTGGAGGAATATTTATATGGTTCCTAAGGATGGTTCCACAAAAGAAACTAAGGTATTTTCATCGACCGAGCGAGCGAAGCGGCCGAAGCGTCTCCGTTTTAGCTTGGGCAAAAATGCTTTCGTATGTCCAGCGGATGTCCGGCGGCTGTCCGTCTGTCCATTTGTTCTCGTCTACAGGTCACAGTTCTCAACCGATTCTCGTGAAATTTTGTGAGCAGTTTTTTGTCGATTCAGTTTTCCGAAATGTTTCAAAATGGCGGAGAAATGGGGGGTTTTGCAATTACAAACTTATTTGCGGTGTTGGTAAACTGACCCAACGTATGGCGATATCAGTTTTCCAACAGCAAAGTTAAGTTTGTCGCGAGGTATAGCTCGCGGTTCGTGAATTATTTTTTCGGTTTCTTTAATCTTTGATATCTTCTAAAGTATATATTTAAATCATATAGTGTAAACGACAATTTTAATCTACATGAAATTCCCAAGTTAGGAAATGTATTTGTATGGATAAGGATTAATACTGAATAGGAGAAAGTAGCTTCGCAAATAACCTAATAATGTTTAATACATTTTTTAAACAAAAATGGTTACTGTGAGTCAATCTTAGGAGATAGACATATGCCATCGCGGACCTTTCACTAGGCTTTTTAAAGAACTAAGTACATTTATTTTGTACATTATTTTGATATATTTCTTAAGGTTTAACCAGGCGTCAGCTATTTAAGCGCCAAAAAATTGAATTTTTTGACGACTTGATTAAAAAAACATTGGATTTTCTCTACTATATTAAAACTTATTTAGAATGCTATGTACATATAATCCTTCCCAATGAACCAGGTCGTCCATTGGTGGAAACCGCATCTAAGTGAGTTGCGTGGTTTAGGAGTTAGCGGATATATAGTTTGCCAGCGTCAAAGTGAAGTTTGTCGCGAGGTCTACAGCTCACGGAGCCACTAGTATTTATTATTAACATGTCAGCGGTCCTGTATTAAGAAAAATATTAACGAGATGGCAGCAACTTGGAAAGAAATTGAAGGTTTTTGTTGAGTATTTTTAGCGACTCTTTATAAAGTTTGTTTTCATTTGAATGTGTTAACATATAAGTATAACAAATATCGTACAGATACTGAAGTTAATAAAATATTCTATATATAAGTAAGCTATAGTTTTGTATTTTCTTATACACTTTCTTTCTTTATGTATACACTGCAACCTAGTTTACTAAAATTTGTGAAAATTATACATCAACTGACTAATATTTTTTTATTAATTTCAGTGGCGGACTAAGCCCGTCAGAGGCCCGGGGCGGCAAAGCTGAATGAGGCCCCCCTCTTCAAGACTAATTATAATTTGTTCGAGTTGAGACCTCATGATCAGGGGAACGCGGGGGCATTTGGGGGCCCCCCAAGACCGGAGGCCCGGGGCGGGCCGCCCCTTCCGCCCCCCTGTTAGTCCACCACTGATTAATTTTCCCGTATCTAGAATTCCATTAGCTATATATAGTACTAGTGGACCCGCCACAGCTTCGCCCGCAGTATTTTCCATACAAACTTTATGACCCCTTTTCATCCCTTTAGGAATAGAATTTCGAAAAATCCCTCCTTAGTGCACCTCTAGGGTACTTGAGGAATATCTCCTCCAACTTTCAAACCTCGAGGACCACCCGTTTAGGCTTTGCGTTGTCTATAAGTGAGTCACGATACTGTTTTATATGTAAACATCTATACAGAGATTACCCTAGGGAGTAATACAAACAAATTTTACCTCCTTATAATGTTATTAATAATAATAATAATGTAGATACATAATAAAACAGATACTTACTCGGTGAAATCGAGATGGCTCTTCTGTGGTTCCTTATCAGCATACTGTTGTGACCCAATATTTTGGAACTCTATGTTTGGCACTAGAGATTCAACTCTGTTATTATTTCTACTCTGAAAACAATAAGCAAGTAGGTACAAATAAAGTAATTTACAGAAATTTTTTTTTAGTAGAAGATATAATCACTTACAATCATAGGATTGGTCCATTTTAAGTGATTGCTCTTTGTCAATGAATCATTTGTACAGTTCTGAAACATAATAAAAGCCAGTTCCATCATTAAACCAGATTCAAACACCTGAATGATGATTATACCTAGTTTATTAACTTGATTGTGCAAGCCTCATATAAGAACAGCACTGACATAGGTCAATATACATTTTCTGAAAAATACTTAAAGTCGCCACACGACATCTTTAAAAAGTCACCAGAAAGTTAAGAATACCATATAATGATCAAAAGTGTCCGGTAAGTAGAGAGGTTTTGAATTCGGAATGAAAAAGTGTCCAGTAAGTAGGTACGATACAAATCTCATAACATGCACTGCACGGGGCGTGCGCCAGGCCCGGCGGGTTGCGCGGCGCCGGCTCCCGCGGTGATCGCGACATACAGTTTATTCTACCCACGGGATGGTAATTCACGGTGTACAATGGGAATAAAATAAATAATTTAAAAAATAGAAAATATTGAGTAATAAATAAACTAAACTAAACTATAGATTTTTGAGAAAAGCACTATACAAGCTTCAAACAATAAGTGCCATACTGGACTTCTCTTCAGTAATGTACTATTTCAAGATCGCATAAGATCATAAAAAAAGTATGTATAACCATGCAGAAATAAAGCAAGAGGACTGCCAGTCAATCGCCGTGCAATAATGATTTTCTTCGAAAAGCTGGTAATTTTCACAAATGACGATGACGTCTGAAGACGCACTACACGTGCCGTTTTGCTCAATAAATTATTTCTTTTCGTTGTATTTGATTAAATACCTCGCCGGCTACGACTGTGGCGCCATCTAGTTTAAATGTGTCTTAGCGGCTTCGGCTTATTTCCGAGGGACGATCGTCTTAAGACGATTGTCAGTCTTCTTGTTTTATTCATACAAGGTAAAAAATAAAATTTTAGTAATAAAATACAAGGCCAAGAATATTATAACACTCTTTACAATCAGAATCAGACCCGGAATTATTTATTGTTATGAACTACTTTACTATACTCTGAGGTTTTCGGATCTAACGTGCGGAATTGAAATTTATATTTACCATGAGAATTTCGGTGAAGGAAAACATGTGAGGAAACCTGCATACATCTGCAAAGCAAGTTAATCTTTTGGCCGCCAAGCATGTCTGAGGAGTAACACGGATTTCAACTTGTTCGAGTCAAGGTAATGAAGTACTTTTTTACCCTGCCTGTATACGCCTGTCACGCATAGTCGACAACGGCGGCCAAAAGGTTAAAGATGTTACTCCCAAGAACTGGACTTCAGCCCAGTCCCACTCACTCTGAGAAGAGGCATGTGCCCAGCAGTGGGGACATATATAGGCTGATGATGATGATGATATCAAATACAAATGTTAAAAGCAACAAGTTATGACTCATCAGAATATTAAGAAGATAACCTAAATAAACTTAAGTATAAAGTAAAAATATTATAATATTATTATTAGTATTTTTACTTTTGTTAGACCATTCAAACCATTATTTTTATACTTAAGTTTAAGTTATCTTCTTAATATTCTCTGTTGGGAAAGGTTTTATTTAATAGTTAAATGTTCTGTAATAATTTGCTTAAAATTCCTTAATGCTAAATTGCTATAATTACCTGCCATCGCTTAAATCTAGTGAGGAGAGTAATGTTGCTTCTGAATGTGTCATGCACAGGGACGGCGGGGATGGCCTCTGGCACCAACTCTGGCTTATAGGACTTAAACAAGCCCAGCAGTACTTGCAGCTGGCGACACTTACTCTGGGAACAATGTTTGGTTAAGATGGGTCTGTCGTGGTACATTTACAAAAAATCACTGATACTAAAACAAAACCTATTATCAAACATAAAAAATATAAGAAATCAATTGAGACAGAGACTGATTGAGACTGCTCTTATAAAATTCTCTTCATGTTAATCAAATGTCTGATAATACTTAAGATGTCTCACCAAACTGCCAAGCCAGTTTCATTTTCAGACAGTATAAAATAAGACACCAATGGCCAAATTCAGAAACCATTTGAGCATTTGCTCGAACATCACATATTTAAGTCAACATCAACTAGCTGTAGCCCTATTACACAAACATCAACATCACTTAGAATAAATTTGAGTGGGCATTCTCAATTTGGCCATAAGAAGTATTTCTCGCTTTTTCAAAACTCTCTACCTAGACTTACTGAATTATGTTTATTTATTTCAGTCAAGAAACAAATATAACTGCTAAGTTGTTTTAAACTGATTCAAATATTTAATAAATCTCGCTTGTCCAAACAATCCCAAATTTGTCAAATTTATATACCTTTTTAGCCTCTCTTTTCCTGATATAGTCAAACAGTTCCAACACCCTTTTTCTGGTGACATCTCTTGGCTTGCTCAATGTGTATACCAGCTTTGACACATGTACAGACTGTAAATAATAAGTCAAAAACTCATAAATCAACTTAAAACTCAACTCTAAATTCATTGGTGACACAAATAAAATATTTGAATCTTCTTTACTGAGCTGGAATACAAAGGAATTAATGTAAAAGAAGTTCTGAGCATTCATAGTAATTTCAAAATTAGCGTTTGAATGTAGTCTCTTGAGACCCAATTGTCCTTGAGTTCAGGTCCTGATGAAAATTTCACCCGAATACAGGTTTATTTGATTTTAACACAATTTTTAACATAGTAATTTATAAAAAAAAACATATATTATAATTGTGACACTGACATCTATCCAGTAATAACTTTATAAAATGTTGGGTATACTTACAAGCACTTCATAGGTAAGGAAGGAGAAAAATACTTCATAACAACAGTCCAAGGCAGCAATATCAATTGACTCACAGTCCATAGCAGCTGAAATACATGTTTTATAGAATTTTAACCACCACCTTCCAATGGCACCATCCTGACATCCAGTAAAAGCAAACCAATACTCTTTTAGCTAGAATAGAAATGAGCCAATAGCATTCATTTATTATCAGTGAATGCTATTGGCTGGTGTTTCTTCGAGCCAGTTGCATGTTGCAATGCCTTAACATTAAAATCGCTGGAGACCCAGCTTGTCCATCACAAGTGAAGTGAGGATTAGATAGATTCACCTGTGAGCCAATCAAGTAGAAATGCTATCCTGGAGAAGTTGTTCTGGTTTTGGCTGTTAGCCAGGAGCCAACGCAGTGCATAGTCTACTGTCTGTTCTGACACATTGTGCTGGGGCACTAGGCAAACTCCAATGCTGACCCATTTTGTTATAGCTGGAATTTAAGAAGACTTTTCATTTGGTAATGTGTAGAAGACGGCTATCAACGCTATTCCATCCTAAAAACATAGGTTTAATAGCTTATACAGATGCCGTTACAAACTTGAAGAAGCCTTACCCAAGACTAAAGACGGACTACTTACGTATGGATAAATTCAGCCAAAGTTTAAATAGAGTGTGAAAATCCTCGTATTCCAAACCACCGGTATCAACAGCCTGAGCCAAATCATCAATCTTGCTTTGAAACAAATCTTTATCAAAGCCTCTCTTTAATGATTTGATAAAATCTATAATCTCATCTACGTCGGACATTTCAATATGCAATAGACCAACAACTTAGGCTCAAAAGATAATATAATGTTAGGCTCTAAATAAAGCTGAAACGAAACTAAAAGCACGCACAATCAAAATAAATCAAATCAAAGAAAAACGTTGAACGATTGACAGTTGACATTCGGACTTCCACAGATATACTTATAAAATGGACACAAACATGTACTACCACAAGTAAATGAAATAAAATGGATCTTGTGCTATTTCTGTTATATTAGAATCACATTTGTTTGAACCGACCTAACCCAGCCTTAGGTCGGTTCAAACAAATGTGTTCCTAATATAACAATAATAGCACTGAACTACAATATAACTGCGCAATATCACTGGTTGCACAATTAATATATCTTCAGTATATTATAATATTGGGTCTATATCAGTTAGTCATCAGTCATAACGACCTTATTTATCTAATTTTAAGATATAGGTTATAACATATTTTCTAGGAGTCTTCTATTTTTATAGAATATTTAGTTTCCCTTTTTTTTTGGTGACCAAGCCTCTTTTATGCGTAACAATATTTGTAAACGCCAAAGATTTCAAACGCCAACTTGTCTATGGATAATGTCGCTTAGTGTGGCCATGCAACTTATTTTTCCTCGTAATTTGCGTTAGTTCAAATATTTAAAAAGATATCGATAATAGTTGTACAAACACATAATAACTAAAGGCTTATAAATTTACGAAAAAATAGCCCGTTTACGCGGCCTTAAGATTATTTATTATATTTGAGGGCAAAGCTCCCTTTTCTTTGCGAGTGGCCTTTGTCCTGCAGTGAATATTTTATAGTTGATGATAATGATGAAGATAAATATATTGCATAATTATACCTAAAAGGTCCTTTAAATTATAATTTTAGTTCTTTTGATACCATTCAGTCTTTTGTTATCCAAGTCTGCAATCTATTCACGCATCATAATATTGTTTATTCTCGTAGTAAAACGCTTAAATGGTTCTCACGACACAGGCTTGAGCTAAAACAGCTTCAGATGCTAAAACATAATGATAATAAAATTGTTTAACCCTAAGAAACGTATAAATTGTTACATAAATAAATTAATTCAAAATTTCAAAGATTCTAGAAAGAGAACCTTCTAGAAACCTCATATAAACTTTATGGAAATGTTTAGAAACTTCATCGGCTGACCTCTTAGGGGCCGTCCCCGTCCATTAACCACGTGATCTTTTTTTAAGCATTTTTAACCCCCCCTCCCCCTTGGTGATACATGGTGAGGTTCAAGACTACCCCCCACCCCCCATCCAACATCACATGTACGAGTATTTTTAGTATCTACAAAAATCTTAATTTTTTAGAATATTTAGGAATTCTTAAATACAGGTATAAAGTATAATCTTATTTTATTCGCCGCCTTTCGATTTAAAAATCACGCGTTTGAAAAAATAATGAAAAAATAAAAACACGTGATATCTTATTACACCCCCCTCCCCCCTTGTGACATTTCGTGATTTTTGTCAACCCCCTCCCTCCCTTTCAAGCCTCACGTGATTAATGGACGGCCCCTTAATTATAGGCTTTCTGGTACACAGAATCAGGGATAACTTCGTCTGCGTGGAAATGTGTTTGTAAAATATCTAAAAAAAAGTTACTGACTTTGCTTTTCCAGCCCATTTAATTTTCAAAAACATGGCTTAAGCTGTCTACATACTCAATTTCATCAAAATTGGTTCAGAGGTTTAGCTGTGGAACCATAACAGATAAACAGACAGAGGTGCTTTCACATTTATAATATTATTATAGATATATGTATAATATACATTTTATATATATAAATGGCCAAAAAGTATTCGTAGTAAAACACAGATTAACCAGATGGAAGGTAAAAAGACGAACTGTTTATTCATACAGTTGTCTCATTCTTTCTTTACGGCCATACACCTTAAGTTAAAATGAGACAGCTAGCAATGAAAGTTGCTTCTCAAACCAAATGTCTCCAAACTGTCACTTCTAAAATGTATTCCCTTGAGTTGAGATTCTTTCAAGTTGTATAAACATGAGAATAGCTTGCAATATGTACAATTCAATATTTTTATTGAATAAAACGGCTAATAAATAATGTCAAATTATAACTAGTAATTATGAAATAGGACTGGATACCTGTGGCCGTGTTACGAATTAAATTTTGTGTTTTATTTATTCTTTGTTTAAATATCTAATAATATTATTAATGAATATTTATTATTCAAATTATTGTTAGTTAGTCACTTAGTTGTATACAGGCACCCAATTATTATTGGTATTGCCTTCCGCGTTTTTTTTTAGGTGAAGGGAAACTAAGTTTTAACGCTGGTATTCCTAGAAACCAAAGACAAGATGCAAGCCATCCGTTATTATTTCGCATCTACTTGGCTAAAGTGTCAAAATGAACGAAATTGTCGTTTGAAGTGAAGTAAACAGTATGGATATTTGCCAATTGAGAATTTCCTGAAATATGGTCAGAATATTATAATCCAACAGTGGATTAGAAGTGTGTAATAAAACGGCCTGAAAATGTGGCCTATGCTTCTAAACATGACGCCCGACGAATGTCGTCGAACGCTTCGTAGACTTGGTATATATTTTTAGTCTTATAAATGGCATTCATTTTCCCTCCTAACATTTTCTATTAATGTGAGAGTATGGTACAAGCTGAAATAATGTGGAATGTGTTTGTAATAAGGTAATTATTGAAGAGGATATTCCTTTCTTTGTAGAATTGGAAGCCTACTCGAATATGATCAGTGTGTTAAGAGCACAAGGAGCTCTGGAAGACAACAGAAAAAAGTTGCTTGAGGAACTGCGCGCCGCTTTGCATATTAGCAGCGACCGTCACAGCGCAGAGGCGCGGCGCGTCTCTAACGACGAGTTGTTAGCTACTATTGCACATCAGTAAGTTAATATTTAGTTTTTGTTTTAGCTTTTCAGTTTATTTTTAAACACCATTGGATAGTGTCAAAGATGGCTGAGAGTCAAAGTTCTCATGAACCTTGTTGGCTTGGTTAGCATGTGGGATGTACAAAATGTAATGTTATCAATGAAGTATGTGAAGAAACTTGGGTATAATGGAATAATTCCTAGTCTTTCTGGGAGTCTTGGCCCCATAGATGTTAAGGTTCTTGACACTTTCAACAAGAGATTGTGGTGTTGGCTGAATAGTTATAGCACTTTTAAACATATTTTCATTAAAAAATATATAATAATTTACCTTTGAAATTTGACAGGTAACCTAATTTTAAATGTCATTTTTTTTTTGTATGTTAAAAGGATCTTATTTGATCCATAGCACTAAGATGGAATGTAAAAGTGTATGGTGTGGTAATGTTTCATTGGTATTTATATCATCTAGGTACTTGATTAAAGCAAAATTATGAATTTATAATATTATTTGTCTGTTATTTTGAAATAAAGTATAGTGGTGTAAAATACATATATCATCATAATATCCAACTTATATTGTGTTATTATTTATAGCTAACTTAAATACATTAAAATGATACATGGTGTTGCAATCAAGCTTGCTTGTGATAACTTGAAACTAATCAAGACAGGCTATCTACTAATTAAACTGTTTTGCTCTAAATTATTTTTTTATTTTTTTAATTGTTTTTTGTCTTAGAACTGGAGTGTTATTGCAGGATTTTTAGATTAACCTTTTTTTTTAAATGAAAAAAAATGATTAACTTACGTATTTATCATGCAATTTCAAATTTATTGTGATAGCACTTGGTATTATATTATAGAATAGTGCATTATTTTCACTTCTTGTTCTGACCAATTTTTTATTAAAGACTAACAGGTCCCAACACAGGCTTAGGATGGATAAGCGAAGGTCGGAGACGAGTGCCCCTGATGCCTCGTGGAGTCGCACAGACGGCTTACACCGAGATTGCAGATAAAGCAGCTGAAGCTCTCAAAGAAGACAACAAAGAATTTTTGAAGAAATTAGAAGACGAGAAACTGGTTGCTCCAAAGTCCAGCGAAGAGGAGTTACCAGATCCTGAGGGAGAGACTGCAGAGGGTGCTCTGCAAACAAATGACATCATGGATGAGATGATGTACCCGCCAATGGCAATGGAAGATCAAACATCTAAAGTAAATAATTTTAACCAATCTATTACTTTTTTTTTATGTGTTCACATCCACCTCACTCAAATATTTTTTCTAGCTTTGGGAGGCAGAACTCGTAAATCGTAAAAGAAAAATCCCAGAGGGTGGTTCTATACCTGATGATGCCACCACCCCAGTAAAAAATATGAGGAACATCCCTGTCAACACCAATCAGAAACACCTTAATCTATCACAGATATACTCCAAGTATTCACAGCCAGCCGCAAGTGAGTATAGATGCTTTTAAGTTAAATAAACATGACAATAGCTTATAATATAGATACTTTTTATTGAAGAAGACTGCTAAAAAAATTATTATAATTAGGAATTATGAAATAAGTGGACTGCAGGTATCCAGTCCACTTATTGCCCGTTTCACAAAGCTACAAATAAAAATGTAGCCGGCAATTTTTACTATTTCCTCACAATTTTCCTAACAGATTCTCCAATGGTAAATATTATATAAAATTTTTAATTTTTATAAATTAAAATTTGGAAAGTCTATTTTTAAATCTATTAATTACTCAATTATACAACTACTATAAATATACATAAAATCAAATTATAACAATTTTTATTTAATTTTCAAACAAAAATACAGGAATACAAACAAAATAATAATAGACACTGAAAGTAAATAAAAAGAATAAGTAGACTTCTCTTCTCTTCCTTTTTTTATTTCTGAATTGAAACTTTTATTTACTTTCCTTTTGTGTAGTTTAGTTAACAGGCAGTGATTAGGCCCCTAGCACACGATGACATTTTCACACGCAAGAGAATCAGATGTGCGGTTTGTATCAATGTCACTTTTATACTTCAACAATAAATAGTGCCAGCGATAACAAATTCAAGTCTCAATATAATTAAAATTGTAGTCTAGTATAACATTATGCCTTTAATAAGACTAGAATATTTACAGAAAGACTCGAAAACTGCCAGACAAACCTACTGTAAATCTTTTGTTATTACTCACTAAATAACCCAGTTTAATACTATTTCATAAACTTATATTGTGTACAGGTAAATCATCAGGACAATCAAAACATTCATACAACCAAGTAAGCAAAGTGTCAACAAGTAAATCAAGTCAGCTGCACCAGCCGCGGTCACACAAGCACAGGTCGCACAAACAGAACAAAAACGCTCAAATCGTCCTCTCTAAATCGCAAATGAAGAAAGCGCAGGAAGTTCCCAGTTCCCCAGGGAAGCAGTTTGCTCCGGGAATGCAGGAGTACTCTGTGGCCCCGGGAACCTTCCAGGCGAGTTACACGCAGTCGATACTGGGAGGTAAGACGAAGCCTGATTATTTGGACGAGTTAAAGCCCAAAGTGCTGTCGTCCCCGGGCATGGTGACGGACTCGCCCACCATGAAGCTTCTGACGCAGCCGGCCACGGTGCCGCACGAGCTGGGCGTGTCGGCCAGCCCCGACGACCCCGCCTTGCTGCAGGCGCAGACGCCGGTCTCCAAGCACGTCAGCAAGCACCCCCACCATCTCCTCCTCAAGGGCCGCCGGCCCGAACCGCACCCCGACAAAAAAATACAAATGTCAGAAATGAAATTATTACAGAAACCCGCAGAGGGCATTAAAGTTCTGTCCAACAGGCAAGTCCTGGTCGCGCCCGGCCCAACGCAAAAGGTCTTGAACACGGCGGGCAAGATTGTCGCCACTAAGCTTATGGGATCCGTGCCGAGAATGCAGGCTCCGACCTCGGCTTTGTCTGATAAAATGATCATCGTATCAAAACCCTCCTCCGAACACAAAAACCTGAACTCTAAAATAATAATTACGTCGTCGGCAATGAGAACGCCGAGCAAGGACGCGGCGCCGGTCGCCACCAGCGTGTCGCCTAAAATCACGGAGACCTTCACGCCAAAAGGCATCCCCGCTACCGATTTGAAAGTGTCAGCAAAAACGTTCGTTATAAATCAAAAGCCTGGACAAAAAATGGTCGTCCTACCCGCAAAAGCGCGAACGAAAGCGGGTTCCGAAGTGCAATTACCGCTTCTACATTTCAAGGGGATTCCTACCGGGATGAAACTTGTCCCTGTTAGTTCGCAATCGCTTACTCAAGTAACTAAATCCCCCGCCGTCACAGTCGTGTCGAAACCGGCTAGCACGGTCAGCACGCCATCCGCTACCCCTAGAATACTGGGCGTGGAGACCATCAAGACTGCCAACTTAGCCGACATAGTACCAGTGAAGGGGCTCACTCCAGTGTCCACAACAAAAATGTCTAATCCTATCGTCAGGCCCGCGAGCGCCAAGGGCAGCGTCATCGTTGTACAAAAAGGAGCAACAATAGGCAAAGCATTGTCGTTTACAAAAAACGGTAGCGATATGTCGAAGATTATCATGGGAAAGAACGTGAACCAGCTCCTGCAAGCGAACAAGCCAGACCAGGCTGAAGCGAGCAAATGTCCAGGGAACGTTATCGTACTGGAACTGAATAATGACCAGCCGGGGCGGCCTACGACCATGTCTGAGATCCTAGACAGCCGCGGTGGGAACTCCAGCCGATTATCTGATGAGGCCAAGAAGTCACATCAGGCCATCACTCAGGACACGCCCGTGCTGTTTGAACAAATCGAGGAACCGTGCAACGTCAGTATGGACTCCGCGCCCGAAAGCATCGGCGACATAGGCCCCATAGAGAGTTCACCTTTGATATACAAGGACGATGACACCAAGTCGATGGATAAAGAGGACGCCGCCAAAGATTCCTCGAGCGTCACGGACTGGGAGATGGAGCTGGACACCGTCTCGAGGAAGGGCAAGGACGAGGAGGACAAACTGAACTCCCTGCACCTCGACCTCGGCATGTCGAGCGACAGCGACGGCGAATACATGGTGGAAAGGAAGGCGAAGTCGAAACAGGAGACGATACAACGGGCGGCGCCCAGAGGTAAGTCATGGGAACAATCGAATAACATTCGCACTTTCGCTCGGGATATGTAATTTTTTTTAATAATTTTTTTTAGGTGAGCGAAGCGAACTGTACGGTTCGAGCGCGCTGTCAACGGCGACGCGGACACTCCTGAGCCAGCTGCAGGACGAGGGGTCTTCGAGCAACGACTCGTCGTTCGCGCTGCGGTCGAAGGTCGTCGACAAGAAGGAGAAGATCGACCCGGAGAGCGACGCGCTCAGCGAGGCCAAGGAGAAGCTGTCGGAGAAAGTGGCGGAGGCGCGGTCGCGGCACAGGCGCATCGACGTGTACAGCACGGCCATCAGCTCCGCGGACATGCACCTGGACGCGTTCGCGTACCTCGACGAGGCCCTCATGGCGGGCGACGACGAGCGCGCGCCCGCGGCAGGTGAGCCCGCGCCGCTGCACAAACCATAACCTCGACACGGGACACATGTGAAGTGGCAAGTGATAACGCGTAATCTTCGTATGACTCTTTTAATTTATCGTTCCTGGCCGGTCTACTGAGTGTATCATTCCCCTTCGAATATAGAGGCTATGCGTTGAAGTTGCGCGATTTCATAACGGAAGAAATCTCATATCGGTTCTGTGTTTTCTACGAATTCGCCGGCGTTTTACCCCTTGCATTTAACGGTGTTTATTCAAAAATATATCGACTTTCCTTGACTTTAAGACGATATTCGAGTTGGTGTATTTTTTGGAGCCAACTGTGTACGTTTACATGTTAATCTTTATAGTTAAAATATATGTTATTGCTCAGTTTATACAAAATGTATCGGAGTATTGCATGAAAAAACTGACTTATACCATTGACCCTGAAGAGACTTCTTACTGACCTACTTGTCGCGAATGAAGCGCCTTTGTTTATTCAACTTGCCGACTGTAAAGTGTTCTCGTCACATAATTAATATTCATAGGTTTACCTTTACGCTAAGTGAGTTAGCCCAAAAAAGAAAGTGTTTAAGCTTTATTTTTCTTTATAGCAAACCCTTTAATAGTAGTTTATGCAACGGTTGCATAATGATGGGCCTTAAGATATAAGTGCGGGTTTATGAAACGAGCCGAGAGGCGAATCAGTTTTTGCCATGAAACCAAATCTTTACTCGATGAGTATTGAAATAGGCAATGTTTGTCTTTTTAACCTTTTGAACGCCACAGTCGGCTGTAGCCGACAGCAGATAACCGATACGGCATGCCGTTTTCGAAAAAAAATGTCGGCTACAGCCGTCACTCGGCGTCCGGGTCACGCTTACTCGCACTCAGCCGTTGCGTTCAAAAGGTTAAAGAAATACGATACAAGTTACTCTTATTCGACGGAACTACAAAACACTGAATCTTCAGCAAGCCCTTTCAATGCAATTATTTACCCGCATAACATTTCCATTGGATGAATGTCATATCGCGCAAATCATTACGTGAATTAAGATTTAAGTTTAATATAATGGATACATTTATGTATGTCGACCTCAATAAAATAGTTTGCCATCAGTCTGGCCCCCGAAGCCACTCGAGCGTCCGGCCCGAACAGACGAATCGTCGGTAACCACTTGAAGGTGCTTGGAAACGAGCAATTGTTTCGGCAATTTATCGCTGCAATTCGGGCTATGCCCAAAAGTAGTACACTTAAACTTTTTGTTCCCAGTAATCATTATCCTTTTGAACGCCACGGCTGAGTGTGAAAAAGCGTGCCTCGAACGCCCATTGACGGCTGTAGCCGACAAAATGTACCTATGGGAAACGACATGCCGCGGCGTCAGGAGCACGGAAATCTGCTGTTGGCTACAGCCAACTGTGGCGTTGAAAAGGTTAATGTTAATAGCCCAAATTTCCGTATTAAATTAACAAAAAATAGCTCGTTTAGAAGCCCTTTAAGGCTGCGTTTCCACCAGAGCTGTGGGAGGCATTTAATGCAGGCTACTCACAAACCTGTTGCAGGGGCGATTTTGGGTGAAAAGGTGTGGGAATAGCTGGTACAAGCGGTGCGCGAGAAAAAATCGACCAATAGGAATACTTCATTTTGAAATGACCGCAATCCTATTATTGGTGGTTCCTTTCCTCGTCTCCGCGTAGCCGCCTAACACAACTTTGGTGGAAACGCAGCTTGAGGAGTGTGAACCTACGGTTTTTCATACAAAAGGCGATAGCAATTTCCACCCATTAAATGTTAACCGATATTTACCAATTTTTGATAGGTTGTCAGTTACAACAAAATCTGGGTCTACATATACGTTTTGATTTTGTCGATTTTTTTAAAATCGGTGATCATTTAAGGGGTGAAAATCGTTATCGCCTTTTGTATGAAAAGAGTGATTTTTGCTTTTGGTTCACAGTCATCTTAATAACATTGTGAATAAGACCTAGTCCAGATGAAGCGATATACGCGCGAGTCGAGTAGCGCGATCGTCATATACTAGAGGTTCATACATTCCGTCCACATGCAGTCGCGCAATGTGGACGGAATGAATGAACCTCTAGTATCTCACGATCGCGCGACTCTACTCGCGCATAAAACGCGTCATCTAGTCAAGCTCTAAATCAGTATCCATTCTCTAATTTTGAAACTTATTGACAATGTCAATAACGCACTGTAACCGCCGGCATAACTTTGAATACAATGGCAGCCAAAAAAAAGACGCTCGAGTGGATCCTATATGTAATTCCTGTTTGCACAGATGATATTTATTGAGTTTTGTTATGTTTTCTTTATCATAGTTATTAAATACAGTTAAATTATGAATGCCTTTAACAAATAAAAAACCATTTCGAAACATTAGGCTGATTTCAAACGGCGAGTGATATGTATATCGGGCAACTCTAAAATAATTTATATTGTACTGTAAATACGTAATATTATGTTGCACTCTAGCTATATTTGTGCAGGGTATTGGTGCAAAATGGTTCTGTTTTTTTAGAACGTAAGAAGCATGTAATCTGTGGCGATCTTAAGATAATTTCCAAGATATCAATAACTTTTATCTTCTAGTAAGGTAACTTTTAAGTAAATGTTTATTTAAGTCTTCATTTTGTACAGAATGTGCAATAAACTATTGGTAGATATCGCAAGTTACGCTTTGGCGTAATCGTCGTCTGAAGTCAGCTCGCTTTGACAACTCAACCGTAAGTAGACTAATGTATTGTAGACCAATATAGGTTAAGGGAACCAAATTTTATGTACATAAAGTATGTTGTCCTGTTTATTAAGTTTACTTATGGCCACTCAATTACTTATAACAACGTTCGTTTCGTAAGTTAGCGTTTAACGTGTGTCCGCCTGGTTGGGGTTGATTTTTAATAAGATGCCGAGGTGTCAGAGATAGGGAACACGGTACATATTTCTAAATTGCATCAGAATGGTTACAGCATTCTAAAGAAATTGTGCCATGGTTATAACCTAGTTTTATTCTATGAGAAAATTGTACATACATTAATTTTAAACGAAATATCATTGACTATGTCAAGCTGTAGTATGTATTAGCGTATTTGTATCATAATAATTAATTGTACGAAACTCGCATTTTATGGAAGTGTATGTGCGTATGTCCTACAATAAACTGACTTAGTTTTAGATTCACATCAACTTTTAGATGTTGATGCAGGTGAATATGATTAAGATTGTTGTTGGCAAAACAATCAAACTGTGAATATGTGTTCCCAAAATTATATAATAAATAACAATTGCTATAAGGAGTCGCACATGCAAGTGTAGAAAATTAAGGTTCGAGTTTTATATGAATTTTAAATTGCAATGTTAACGATTGACCTGCATCCGTTTTTAAACTAGCATTAAGACGTTCCTTTGTTTTGACAGCTGTAAATATTCCGCATATATTTTAATTCCCGTAGTAGACTGGAAACGTGTTAATAAAATTTGTGTTTTTGGCATCAAGTTTATTTTGTCTACTTATTTTAACAATAAAAGTTTAATCATATTCTCGCAGTTTTGCTTTCACGTTGAAATCGAATGACTCAAATGGCGCTACTCACAGTCAGTTAATGAAGAATAAACACGTTCCGTAGTGACGATTTTGTATGGGAATTTAAAAAAGGAACAAGTTAACCTTTTGACCGTCCCAGTCGGCTGCAGCCGTCAGCGAATACAGAGTAAAAAAAGTCCTTCATTACCTTGAATTAAAGTTTAAATTCGTGTTACTTCTCAGACATGCTTGGCGGCCAAAAGGTTAATAGTTCATTATCTGACTGAGTGCGGCGACGGGAGAAATGAATAACGATATAAAATTGAATGTTGTATATTTTAACAATCACAAAATAAAGATAAAAATAAATGGCATAAATCACAATCTCAATTTATAACCTTTTGAACGCCAGTCAGCTGTAGCCGACAGCAGATATCCGCCCCCCCCCCCCCCCCCCCCCCCGACGCCACGACATGCCGTGTCCATACATTTTGTCGGCTACAGCGACGTGACGACAACGTGGCGTTCAAAAGGTTAAATAACGTACATAGTTCTCGTAAAATATCGAAATAATATGAAATAAATACTGTGCTCTTCTGGTACGTAGTTTGATTTATAATGAACTCTGAAGCGTGGACAGTAAGGTCCGATATGCTTTGGGTGGTGGAGCGAATTAGGAGGACACTTTGTGCATGGCTTCAGCGACGTAGTTGACGTTCTTCGGGTAGAGCCCGGCCATGGAGATGCGGCCGTCCTTCGTGAGGTACACGTGGAACTCCTTCGTGAGACGCTCCACCTGGAATAAGAAAGCCTGTTTATGATCATTGAAATTTGTGACATAATTTATTAAGATAATTAACTAAATGTACGCTAACTAACCCACGTGACTCCACTAATCCAGTCGATATTTTTTTATCAGTGTGTTTTTATGTCTTGATTGGCTGGTTGGCGGAGTCACGTGGGTTAGTTTGTTTACATTTAATTCACTACCTAAGCAAATACAGTATAGTCATTATGTTAATATCGTCTGGGACATGTTACTGAAGCAGTATGATAAATAACTGGTAAGTTTTTTTTATTGAAAAGTTCTTCTGTAAAATTAATATTAGTAACTAACAAACAATTTAATTACATTACTTATTTTATGACAAGACTTTTCAACTAAGATTACGAGGTATAATAAAACTATAATACTTGAGATAATTCATCCTAACACACAAAATCTGCTATCCAGAGTTCTTAGCTTACAGAATTAAAAGTTTCTTGCGGCGTTTCTTCTCAGCAGATGTCACCTTTCGAAACGGTGGTAGCTTCAGACATGTAAAAGAGCCCATGTGGCCTACTTGCAAAATAAATATTTTCATTTTCATTTTAAAAGAAAAGATGCCTTCTGTTTGGCAGTTTTAGTTCTCAAGAATATCTGACACGCGGCGTCAGTGAACACTGTCGATGCCGTCGTACCAAGCACAAGTCATGCACCAAGTGGGTCCAATTAGGAACGGTGTCTTTTTTCTTAAAAAATTCCTAAACTTAAAATAAGAAACGTCAAAATCAAGTTTGACGTTTCTTATTTTTAGTTTAGTGACTTTTCAATTTAGCGAACACACCTTCGAATTGGCCCCAGTATCGCCTGTGTGCACAGCAACCGCGCCGCACTCCGAAAAATTCTAATTAGTCCATCATTAAAATTATAAAAAATATATATTGCACACATTTTTTCATTTGTCAATTAAACAAAAATTACGAAGATATAGTGCGTTGAAGTTCCGCGTGATGTCACGACTTTGCACACTTACCATTAAGGGACGTCATGAGCCCCCACCCCCGAACTTTGATGCGCGTTATCTTTGTCAATTTTGATTGATTTGATAAAGCAAAAAATACGTATTCAATATTTTTTTATAACTGACGGACTAATTAGTTTTTTTTACTCAGGTAACATCTCCATTCAGTCATCAGATTTTTCAGATTCCATCTCCAGTCATCAGATTTTTCTACTGTAATCTATAACCTATGTAACTTCTGATTTTGATGTGATGACATCTCACCTGGTCGGGCTTCAGCCCGGTGAAACAGAACATGCCGATCTGGTCGGTGATGTGCCCCCAGGGCCGCTTGCTGCCGGCGCCCTCGATGCCCGCGCGCAGCTGTTTGCGCATCATGATGATACGGTCCGCCATCTGCTTCACGTCCTTCAGCCTGACACCACGGACATTCGCATTAGTTTAGGTTTAGACAGAGCATACAATATACAATCGCAAAGGCTTGTGAGGAAATGTTAAAACTAGGACAGATACTTACCTATTAACACTTCATAACTGTCATTAACTTTATTGACTTCGTGAAAACAAGATCCAGCAAACACTAAAACCTAACCTTATTTTTACCCGACTTCAAAAAAGGAGGAGGTTATTGACCAATACATGCATGTGACTTTCTTTAAATTCTAAAGGATGAACGCGCGGTTTATTTAGCTTTACGATAATTCCGTAGCTCCGTATTGAAGATTGGTTTCTCCCAACTTTGGTGACTATGGTCAGAATTAATAATCTGTGTTCAAGGCTATCAGAGGTCTGTGAACCAACGGTAAAAATAACCCTTTTCACACAAAAGGCGAGAACGATTTCCAGCCCTTAAATGTTAACCGATTTTGACCAATTGTTGTCAGTCAGAAAAAATCTAGGTCTATACGTTTTTTGAATATTTGATCAAATGTCAACAAAGTCAAATAATCGCCGAAATTGGTCAAAATCGGTTAACTGTTAAGGGGTGGAAATCGATAAAGCCTTTTGTATGAAAAGCCGTAGGTTCACATTGCTCTTAATAATTTCATTACCAGGCCAAAAACCAAGACTTTAACTGCATGCCGGTCATCTAAAAATAGTATGGAATGAACTCCCCTCGGGAGTCGTCCGGCATGCGAACAAAGTTATTGAGAACTCCCGACTACCCGGTACTGAAAGTGTTAAGTGTGATAAGTCTTGAGCACAGACTAATTAATACAGGCGTACGACTTCTCGCCACAGAAATTATCACCCACGCGTTAACAAAAAAAAACTGGTCAAGTACGAGTCTGACTCGCGCGCCGAGGCTCCCGTACTTACCTATGAAAAACAGACGGTACCTTTCAAGTACCATCCATGAGGTGATTTTATAGTGCTTTCAGATGTGTTGATGTACTCACCACTGCTGTTTAAGATCTGGGGTGTTAAGGATCTCCTGCACGATCCTTGCGCCGTACAGCGGCGGGTTGGAGTACATGGTGCGGATCATGATTTTGACCTGAGACATCATCTTGTCAGCGGACTCCTTGTCACCACACAGGAATGTAAGCGCGCCCGCGCGCTCACCGTATAATCCTGGAATATTCAAAACAGGTCGTTAGAGAACAGCATCAATAGTAGTTTATGCAACGGTTGCATAATGATAGGCCTCAAAATACGAGTGCGGGTTTATGAAACGAGCCGACAGGCGAGTTTTATAATAAGATCGCACGAGTGTATTAAAGCAACATACAATAAGAAATAATAAGATTCACACAGGAAAAAACCTATTCCTTAGCCAGAAGAAAGGAAATTGAGTCCCCAATGGCTTGTTACACGATGCTACAAGTTACTATTTTACAAGCAAAAACTGTCAACACCGATGTCAGATTCCATACATCTATCTGCGCGGGCGGCTGTCAGCTAACTGCAAAACCAACAGCAAGTGCTTATATTGATTTCCTTGAGTAGCAAAAAATCCGGGAGCGGTTAACCGAAGGTGCGGGCTGGGCTTTACAGGGCTTAAACTGGTGAACAGGGTTTGAGGAAATTTGGTATGGAAATAATTTGAGCATTGATAAAACAAACAGGCTACTTTTTAACACAACCAACCCCTAAAAGCCTAAAAGTTGGAAAATTTATTTATTGCAATTTCGTGCATAGCGTACCCCATGAGAGCCCGTAATTTGAGGGAAAAAAATCTAAATTTAAAGAATCGGTAGTATTTCCATGCAAACGAATTGGCAGGTTGAAGCTAGTTATTCATTATATAATCCACGTGACGTGTTTATCGGTGGTGGTTTCCATCCACGAGATAATACATATGACAATTTACACCATTGACCTTGTTATCTAATCATTTCGTTTACTTCAATAAAATTCCATTGAAAATGAATTCTATGTACTGTTTCAATTTTATGTTCGTTTCGACATGAAGCAAGGGAGTGGGGATGGAGTTTATATCAATGAGATTCATGGAAAAATACTGGCAGCACTATGGAATAAGCTCTAAGAAATTCGAAGTGATTTCAATGCTCATTTTTACATACGGCGTATTTTCAATAGTCGATAGTCCGAAGTTGGTATACGCGTTATTTAGTCGGATGCTATTGCAGCGACGCAATGCACTTCTAATAGCATGCGAGTTATCGACTAATGGAAATGCGCCATGATCCGCCCAGAGACGTTTTATCGAATTATAGTTTTATCGTTGTATTTAGAAATTCAACCTTAGTAACTACACGGTATGATGCAAATGAGATTGTATTTACGGGAAATTAATCTGCTTTTAAATGTTTCCCCAAGGGTCAAACATTAAACTGCATTTAAATTTTACGTAGCATATTATGTATGTATGGGGCCCGCTAAAATATGGACGACACCGCAATTAATATACCAAATTATTTTGTAACAGACAATGACATATTATAGAAAGACACGTTATATCCATACTCAACGCGTTTTAAAAACGTGTCTCCGATAATTTTCTTTTTTCGTTTTTTTCGGCCAGTGCACTTAGGTGACATTTGACGTGCGGATATTACACATTAATTTGGAATATGGCGATCATGTATGAACAAAATAAATGCATTTTAGTACTTCTATTTACGTTGAATGTACCTACAAATGAAATAAAGCATCAGTTCTTCCTTTTATTTTTTTGTAGTATTAGGAACAGACATTTGGCTCATGAATGGCTCTTTTGAGAGCATTTTCAATAGAGCACGACATGTGTTACTCGGCCAAAAGTCCGCGCATGACTAATTGAAAGCAACCCAATTGGGTTGCTTTCTGGGTTTAAATTTTGAGCTTGAAAGACGCATCTTTGGTTTTTTAATATCATTGGTAACAGACCACTGCAGACCATCTAACTCTGTAGTACGTAAAACGGGAAGACTTGAACTGACCTTTTGACCTGTCTTGCCTAAAGTTCCTGTCAAACCAATCTAAACCATAATAAGGACATCGGACATTATAGTCATCTAGAGATCAAATTCAAACCAAAAGCTATCGTGACAGCGACATAAGGTGCAGATTCCCCTTTATAAACATCAACATATTAAAGTTTAATTAACTATTACGGGTTTTAATTATTTAACGAAAGTTAATGAGTCCGTTAACAGTTTTTGAAGTTAAACCGTTACTCGAAATGTTAACTTCGTTAAATAACGATTAGCGGATTAACGGTCATGTGCCTAGCTATGGGCATACCCATATTGTGTAGCACAGCCTTTGAGGGCTACTAAGCTAGAACTCGAACTTACCCATATTCTTCGCGAAGCTCTGAGACAGCACGACCTGGTGTCCTTCTTTGACGAACAGCCGCACGGCGGCCGCGTCGCCGTCCACGTCGCCCGTCGCGAAACCCTGGTACGCCATGTCGAAGAACGGCAGCAGCTTCTTGCGTTTCACGGCCTTTATAACAATATGGATAATGCCTTGAAGACTATCGTAACATAAAAATGGGATGACGATAATATGGTCAAAGCTATAGCAGACCATAAAGACCCATAACCAGGCCCTCGCTGCCAATAAGAGTCAAAAAACTTAGCGGCGGGGCTAGTCAGGCAAGGAGAACGCATAACTTCAAACGCCAATCACAGCGCTCTAAAAAACTCCCGCGCTGCGCAAGTTTGACAGCTTTATTTGCTAGTAAAGGTTAGGCTACGCGGTATCTTTGGAATATATCGACTGTGGAAATTTCAAATGACGTAACGGACATTTTTGTTGAAATGTCAAAATGTACCTTATGACATTTGAAATAAGGTTCGAAATGTCAAAATGTCCCTTACGACATTTGAAATTTCCACAGTCGATATTATTATGAGCTGTGAAGGATCATCATTCCATGCACTTTGAATCTGCTGAACTGAACGGTTTAAGTTGGGCATATGCTGTATATCTCTAAGAAAAAGCTTCTAAAACCTATTGTTTTAATAGAAAGCTTTTTGTTGGAATGCACCTGTCCAAATCTCATTACAACATCACCGGGAATTCGTTAAAAATGACATAACGTAAAAAAGGGAAATAGATGTAAGCAGATCGTTACCGTCCTTGGGCGAGGTTAGGAAGTAAAGAGTGGATGTACGCGGGAATATTGGCACAGCAAAGGGACAGAGGGTCACGGAATAAATCAGTGTCTAACATGCAGAAATATCTGTCCGTCTGTACAAAATCCTTGACCTGACTGATGTAAAACTATTGGGCTTTTTACTAAGGTTTTCTAGCTCTTAATTTTTGATCTCGAAATGAATTTAATGGAATATTATAGAGACAGTGCCAGGAGAGTCACAAATTATATTATGATGATAATAGAATGCTCATTTTTTGAAATCAACCTGTAGCAAACTCAACATTTCTTTGATCGTTAGGAAGGTTATGAGATATGAGCTCGTTCAAGGATAATAAATAAATGGTGTTTGTAAAATAAAGTCCAGTGTTACCTCAGAAAGCTGCTCCCATTCCCCTATCTTGGGGTCGACGCCGGTGGGGTTGTGTGCGCACGCGTGCAGCAAGATGATGGATCCTTCGGGCATATTCTTAAACAATACATATAGACTCATTTACATTTGTAATGATTTTAAATGATGACATATTCAACCTTATTAACACCAGGTCAAATCAAAGTTTTTAATCCAGAATATTATTACTATAGGAATAGGGTTGAATATTTTACCATTTTTACTGGGCATCTAAATTAAAAGTAGTTGCAATAAAGGAATGTTGCAATTTTTGTTATTTTGCTTAATTTACTAGTTTTATTATTCTATTTATTGAAATTTTATCATATTGTTACTTTCATATAATTCACAATTAACCAGTTAAAATTTAATTAATTATATTGACGAACTTAAATTTATAATTTTTCATTGACATGTTAATCATAATTTTAATTGTTTTAAGAAATAAAAATTTGTCTATTTATTTATCTTTCTAATAGATAGGCTACATAGCCATGTGACTGTTTGTTAGTGCAATTAGATCATTATGCGCATGACATACTTTCGCGAGCACATAACGAACCAAGGCCCCGCCTTCGATCAATCAACTACACAGTATAATAGAATGTTTGTAATTTCTGGAATGCTAGGCTCAGTGGTTGCACTGTTGGAAAAAAAGTTGGTTTTAAAGGGTCGGCAACGCGCATGTGATACGCCTGGTGTTGCAGGCGTCGATAGACTACTGGCGGGCCGTACGCTCGTTTGCCATCATCGTGATATAAAAAAAATCTTGACTTGACATAATATAACATGTGGGTTGAGGTCTGGCAGTTTTTCTTTGTGCCTTATTTATGGACGATACTGATTATTTTATTTTGGTCCGTTGAGTGTGACTAGGGTTGCCACCCGTACTTTCAAGCACGTATTGTACGTTAAAGTACGCTAACATAATATCTTTACGACATTGATTTATCAATGGTTATATTTTAGCAAAGTGTACTATTTGTACTGTCGTTTTTGCTCCCTCAAATGAATGTAATAATTGATTTCTTAAAAACGGTGGAAACTCTAGGTGTGACATTATTAAAACCCTTTACTGGGTATTATCATTTAAGATAGGCATATGCTTTGAGGTGGTTTTTTTTTTCTGATGGTCCTAAATCAAATGTTACTGGAATCCAAGTTTTTTAGAATTAAAGATGAAGCACAACAATTTTATGGAAAAAATAAATTTTTAATTTCCAGATAATCACAAAGCTAACTTATTTGATTGCTTGCTCAAATAATCTGTACTAACGATAACACCCTTTTCTTTATCCGTTTCATTATTTATCATAATTTTCGAGTTTAATTATGGTGTGACCGGAGACCTGCCATTAATTCTTGAACGATAAGTTATGTAACGCCCACTGGCCGAGCTCGTGTGCTGTTATCATATCTCGATTGTACTGGTTTCGCATTAGCGATGCTTAGAAATATGATAGTCTAAGATAACGTTTACTTTTAAGTACGATATATTAGCTAAAAGACAACTTTTATTTTTATGACCTCCAGCCACCACACATTTGCATTTTTTAGTTTGTATAATAGATGTATGCTATTAATATTCGTTTGTCGTGTTATTAACGACGATTAACCGATGTCACCAGAGTATGTTTTGATAGAGCTATTTTTAGAGAGCGTCATAGTTACATAACTCTCTATGTAGAGCTAAAATAAAGTGTCCTTGTAGTCAATTTTAGTAAAGCATTTATACTTTACTATGAGAGGAGGGACATCTATTATACAAATCGGGGAATCAGGGGACAATCTTGTACACAAATTGTTCTTAGCCCCAAAGTAAGCTCTAAAGGCTTGTGTTATGGGTACTAGACGAAGATATACATACTTGTATAGATAAATAAATACTTAAGATATAGAACCATCCATGCCTCAAGAACGTGCACATCACACAAATATTTGCCGTTACCGGGGATTAAACCTAGGACCGCTAGCTTCGGAGGCAGGCTAACCACGTGATAATTTATACTTTCGATTGTCGGAATTTGATGGAAAATGAATATTACAATTTTCAATATCACCAAATTGCCCGATTACATTTTATTAAGTATCGTTATTTTTAATTTCCTATTTATAACAAATTCGGCGGGCTTGGCCTCAAGGCCGCTACACACGCATTGTACAGTTTTTTCTTTTCTATTTTTATGTGTGACTTCAGACTTTTTACTAGTAATGCAGCTGCATGTAACATTGACAAGGTCACTGGGAACAGTGAAACCTTAGTTGATGGATAGACGCTTCTCAAACAGGGCATCGTGGTATCAATACTCGGCTTGGGCCAAATTAGATTTAATTTTTATTACAAGACGCTAGGCAGCTAGCTAGCGAAAAATTTGCAGAGTATTTCAACGACGCGCGTGAAGTCCCCAAATCACACTAAAACCGCGTTGGGACCTTTTCACTGTCGATATAAACAAGCTGCCGGAAAAAATCTTCCACTTACATCGATATCTTCGAGAGCGCCTTTCAGATCGAATCCAATGGTTTTAGGGTCGAAGTAGCGGTACTTCTTGTGGGTCAGATTGAGCGTGTTGCAGATCTGGGGGTGGTTGCCCCACGTGGGGTCCGGCATGTACACCACCTTGTCCTGGCCGTAGTGCTTCGACATGAACTCGAGACCGAGCCGCAGGGCGCCCGTGCCGGAGATGGTCTGCGGAAAAAGCAACTTTTAAAATTCTGTAGAGATATTGAAAAATTTTGCTTGCTTGTGGTAAAAAAAAACCTATTTTATGTCAATTTCTGTACAGATTTTTAATTTTTAGGTATAGCCAGTTATAAATTATTTGATGTAATCAGTTATTTACTAGGCTGCAGTTTTTTTAATAAGGTTAAAAATCCTAGTTGCTGAGCAATTCTGGATGACTATTCAATATTTAATGTTTTCACATTAAATATCGTGATGGTTTCGTAACCGAAAGATGAACTTTATTTAAAATATAATAAAGTAGAAAATTTACACAAACTTCAGCATGACTACTCTTTGCTGATGAGGACACTATAACTATTATGTTGGTTTTGTGTTTTATATCATAACTAGCTTCTGCCCGCGACTTCGTCCGCGTGGAATTCGGTTATAGTTATTTCCTCAGGAACATTAAAATTATGCGGTATAAAAAGTAGCATATGTGTTATTCCAGGGCCAGCTATCTCTGCCAAATTTCATCCAGATCCATTCAGCCATTCTGGCGAGATTGAGTAACACACATATATATATATCCATGCAAACTTTCCAATAGTCACGAAATTACCCCCATTTTTTACTAAATTTTCTGGATTGTTCTTCAAATTTCCTCTTTGGAATCTTTGAGAGTAATTTAAAAAGTTTCTAGAACAATCTAGAAATTTTTCGAATTTAGAACATTGACACGAATTTTAGAATTTTCAAGATCATTCAAAAAAATTTCTAAAGCATTCGACATTGATCAGAAAATTGGCATACATGTTAGAACTTTCTCGATCATTCTTTAATGTTTGTGATCAATCGAGATTTTTTTTCGAATATTTAGAACATGCTCGATATTTTCTAGAACATTCTCGTATAATTAGAATCTAGGCATATATTTTAGAACTTTCCAGATAATTCTAAAAATTCTTTAGAACAATCACGATCTTTTCAGATCAATGATAGTCTCACATTTTTGAAGCTGACTTTTTTCGAACCCCCGTATTTTTCCCACCCTTATAGATATTTACTTGCAACCACCATAGTGCACGATGGGAGCCTGGTACCTATTGCCACATACAAACACTATGCGTCTGCGATATGTAGTTTTGGCTGCAAAGTGAAATATAGAGACACACACCTCAAATTTTATATATATATATATATAGATTATTAAGAGGCTGCGGCGGTTTGTCATTTTGATGATTAAATTATTAGATTTTATGGAGAGAAAATAAGAACAAGTTTGTACTAAAATTCATTTATTATCATAGACATCATTTCATAACGTTGGCTGAATGGTTAAAAATCTGGGTCTATTGCTTTCTGGAGAGGACGTGAAAAAGGAAGAAAGAAAAAAACAAAGAAGATATATTTTGGTTGATAAAAAAAGGGGAAACAAACAAATCGTATTAGTTGATAATTAAATTACATAAAGTTAAGTATTACCATGTTTAATTGTTTTAGTTAATTAACTAGTTATGGTGGAATTACGCACAATTGCGAATTATAAAGTAGTTAATCTAAATATTATATTGTTTCATTTATGATAGATTCATCTACTAATCTAGGTTTTAACATTATATTTTTTTTGTATTCTCCTTTTATTTATTTTTCTTCTATTACAGGTGTTGTGGCTGGTAAGCGCCGCACAAAATGTCGAACACGTATTTTAATTAATTGCGCTTAGGACTAACTGAAAACCAGCGCCGGTGGCAATCTGCGAAGACCACAGCGGCTCTGGGGTAGTTATATAAAAAAAATACTAGCTTCTAAGTAGCTGTTAGGGAATAAACTATTTTAATTTCATGTCATAAGATTTGATTTGTGGTTAGCTGGAAACTGACCTGCACAGTGCAGTAAGACTTGTTCTTGAAGATCTCGCTGTCCTCGCCGAAGGCCAGCCTGGCGACAGCCTCTGTATAGTCCGCTTCGCCGGCGATCGGCGCGTATTCATGATTGAGGTGTCTGCTGTGCAGAATCTCCTCCGCCTGTTTTAAAGAGGATTAAAAAGTAAAGCATATGCTCATTGTAATTTTATTCTTATGACTTAGAGGATAAAGTCTTCTAACTTTTTGAACAAGGAGCATGTTGCGTAGCTGATAGGACTTGTTTGCGTACCCAAAGAGAAACCTATCGACGGGTCTTTTCGAAATTCGAATATCTACCTTAGGTACACGTCCTAAAGTAGATATTCCAATTTCATACATTTTCATATACGAGGTTGATTCAGAGACCCGTTGCTATCTATATTCAGCTGAAGATTACCACAGGGCGAGTGTGGTCATTGACGTCACCAAACCAAGTCTTATCGGCGAATTTACAAACTCCACATAAGCATTTGGTCCTGGAGTAAATAATTAAGTATCACTTTTATCAAAGACGGGGAGGAGGTCCCGGCCTCCAGGACATAAAGTAGATAAGATAGCCAGTTTTTTGCAAATTTTGTTCAAAATTTCAGGGTCGGGAAAAGCTTAAGCCAATGTGATGATCTAAAAACCCTTACCTTCCTGACTGAAGGCAGCACGAACGGTTTGCCCTGTTCGTCGCGGTAGGCGCCGACGCCCAAGTTGACTTTGTTGGGGTCCTGGTCCCGTTTGAACGCCTCCGTGATGCCCAGGATCACGTCTGGTGGGCCCATGTTCACTTGGCTCCACCAGTGGCTGTCAAGGTTCCGTAACGTTAAGGACATATTTAGTATATTCTATCTAGGGAGTTAATCCTTGCCACTGTTAAATTTTCCGTTGTATTTTTAGATAAGTTTGAAGGTCGCGCCAAATTTAAAGTATGCTCTGTACACGAGGCGATTTGCGTTGCAGTACACCACCTTGCCACCTTCTAATTATCAAATTAGCTATGAGCAAAGCTAAACTTAACCTGCAACTGGATATCTTTATCGCGCAGTGTAAAGTCATCTACAGTAATCAAGCACTAGATAAGATCACCTTATCTCGCTAATGAAGGGACACTCAAGCAGTGTATATTAAAAAAAAAACTATTTGACAGACACAATGACTTTGAACCTAATGACTCTAGATGTACAGTCTAAATCAAAAGTGCTCTCTAATGAAAATAATTCTAATCAAATTTCTCACTCGTCTTATCTCTATTTCACTCAATACCACATGGGAATGGCACAACATGCTATTTAAGCAGTTTAATTAGATCATTATTTTCACCCGACAACAGTGAAGCAAAAAGGAGGGTTATGTTTTTCAAGAATATGTATGTAATAACTCTATTAGTTACCACCTCTAGAGCCAAACTATTGAACTGATTTTAACAAATGGGATATTACCTGGGTGACACTGAGTATATGTCACCTAAATCCAATATGGCTCATGCTAGCAGACATGTTGTTTCTGGTTATTTTTTTTGGATGCATTATTGGTACCAAATGAAAGGGCTGGACAAGAGCGTTCCAAAAATATATAACACATTGGTATTTATAAGTACTTTCTATATAATATGTGAAATACCTACATTTGGAATCACTTCTCACTACCTGGACTGTCCATATAAAGCATAACACAACTCTAACTAATAAGATGAAAATAATAATTATTAATTTAAAAAAACAAAATACCCAAAACTCAACTCAAAAAAAAAAAGAAACAAGAAATTTGAACCTGCCGTGCCCATGGGGTCTATATGAAAATAGCAGCCAGCAGTCCATGAAATCCTATTATAGCTATTCAAAGTCACCAACTGCTATTTCCATATCAAACCCATGGGCACAGCAAAATTTCGTGATTCTCTTTTGTTTTGAGTTTATGCAGTCAGGTTTTTTGTTTTTAATAATAAATTATTTTTACTAATTGATAAAACAACTAACCTAATAAAATAATAAGTACTTACCTAACTAATCCTATTTTTCCATCACTAACTGGTCATCTCACTTAGGATTTAGGTTGAAAAAGTAACATAGGACTTAATCATTTAAAAGGATGCAAGGTGAAGGAGGTCTTTGTTATGTATAAATATAAATTTCATGATTGCTTCTGTACAATTTCACAGAGTAGCCATGATAACCAAAAATTTGGTTGTAATTTACATGATTAGTATGGCTTAGAAAAATGTTTCAGTTATAAATTCTAAGTCCCTTATTTATATACCTATGTATGTAATTAATAACTTCAACTTATACCTTACCTGTTGTAAAAAGAGTGCTGACAGCCATATAAAATGTATGGCTGTCAGCACTCTTTTTACAATGGATGAGGTATACAATTGAGATTTCATATCTACATATTCAGTCAGTCTACTTGTTTTTGTAAGATTTGTCAACATTCTTATCACTTCTGAACCTTATGCAATAAAAACATTATGTTGTCTGATTAAAATATGTAAAATCTTGGCTAATTAATATGCAATTGAATAGATTGATCACCCTCATTGTTTTTATTTCGTTGAAGTCATGAGATCATTATGTATAACTAGGTATAACAATTGAACATAGATTATTCAGTGAGCAGTGCAACCAGGACCTTAAAAAGCGACAGCCATTTTAAATACATACATTTTTACTATTTATTTTGATTTTGATTTTGTCATTTATAGATCATTATCATGAATCTGGCTGTGAAAAAACATAAGGTTAAAGTATTAACTAATTTTCATCCTCTAGCATCCACAGAACACACTTTGGTTTACTAAAGCATTAAAATTATTGATAGTCACATTTATGTACTTTTGGACATGTAATAGTGGCTTAAGGTTTCCTAAAAAAGCTAACAGAAAAAGTTTGTAGCTAGCACAGGCCACAGATATCAAACCGGTTAGAGAAGTGCTTGATAGCTTCTTGAATAAATTGCTTAAAATAATTTAATTCAAAGTTCAAAGGGTCTTTTCTGTTTTTCAAGTTCATTCAGAATAAGCAATCACAAATTACCATAACTAAACCACACATTCTAACAGGCAATCACATCTCAGGCTTCATGTTTCCATCAGATGAAATAAACATGCTGTGTAATTACATTACAATGTAATATTGATGGTTTCTGTAATTGGTGTACATATCTACAATAAGTCAATTACAAGTTATTAAAAGTTTACTTTAATTTTATCAAGTTAAATGAAAGTTTAAAGTGAAAGTTTGATTTTGTGGCACGCAGAGCTGAAAGCTTTTTATGAGCGTATTGGATATTTTTCTAACAAGAAACAATCTGATTACAAAAAAGCCTCGAGTCCACAGCAGCTAGCCATTAACATGCTTTTTTTATACTCTAGAGGAATTAATGCGCCGCATTTCATTATAAATTAGCCATAGTACAGATTATTGGCAAACCGCATTACGTAAATAACCATGAATTGCCGGTATAGATAGCTTACCTGCTTCTCGCCGCAACGGCACCGATGGCTTCCACATTGTTGTTTTTAAACACTTGAACGGATAAATTTTTTAATGCTTGAGCCATTTTTACAGCGTCCGAAGGGCACGTGGACCAAAGTTGAAATAAAACTCACTCCGAGCCGGGCGCGCGCTGCCCGAACACTTCACTTATCGTTGCGGCAAAAATACCTACACAAAGTAGAATCACGTAGATTCAGAAAAGAAGATTGTTGCCAACTCTTAAATTAAAAAGTTGCTATACGCCTAGAAGATGCCAAAAAGTTGCTAAAATTTGTTAACGTTGCTAATAGAAGGTGCTAAAATTTAAATTAAAAAAAATAGCAGAAATAAGGAAAAGTGATTTTTAAGCTACATTAATAATACATCATCTTAAAAACAAATACAATTATTATTGTATCTTAAAATTATGAAATTAAGCTGGGTCTCTCGTTAATTTCAATGCATATGCAGGTGATGGCCAGAAAAATTTTATTGTCTCAAACAACAAAATATTGAAATGTAAATGCGACTATATATTATCCAAATATATACTTTTGCAAAAAGTCTGAATAATAAAAGTTGCTAAAAAATGTGCTAGATGCTAAAAGGAAATTTAAAATGCTAAATCAGCTGAAAAGATAATAAATTTAGCTACAAACTTGCAAAATTAGCAACTCTGAAAATAACAAGCTACATAAATATATATCTCTGTGTATACGGTTGCCCTATTATAAAAGTTTTTCCTGACTGTATTCAGCCAATTGATAGCGCTTCTGAGCAAGAAGGGGTGCTGTAAAAACAAATCCCACCAAAAACATTTTCATGTAAAATGTTGGCAAGACGAGACCATATATGGCTCGCACTGTCAAAAAGTTATCAGATCAGATCTCATGTAGACCCAAGCTTCTTACTTTACACGCCCTAACTCTGCAAGCCCAAACTCTACACTTTACTCAAAATAAGTAGCTTGACTTATTCTTTTAAATTGACTTAACTGTAATATTTAATTATAATGTCATATTATTGGCCGTTTCGTTACTACAAGAACTATTGTATAGCAGAAAAGTAATGACCAGTGAATACATCTTTCGTGATAAGGGTGGGGGGTGATTTACAAAAAACCCCACAATATGTATTTTATTATTTATAACAAGGAGTCCCTTTACCAATTTTCAGAGCATCAGAATTTGCGGAAGTTTCATACAAACTTCCATCCCTTAGTTTAAGGGGTTAGGAGATAATAGTTCCAAGTATTATATTTTTTTAGTTGTTTGTGCACTAATACTAGCTTACATACCAAATTTCAGCTTTCTAGAACTTTAGGAAGTACCCTAAGAGTATTGATGAGTCAGTAACGAAATCGGGGTTTTTTTGTATATTAATAAAATCTATTATATAATATTATTGTATATGTTTTATATCGTGTAGTAAGTCTTTTAATTTTATTGGGAACTCTAAAAGTGGACTGCAAGGAGTAAAAGTACTTAGCAATGTATTATATTCAGATTTAAACGTCAAATTTAACATTTTATTTCAATAAATCATGTCAAATAGTTATTAATTTAATTGACAATGCACTCGCATAAAGATAAATCCGGCTAAGATGGGTCATAGTCTTTTAACCTCTGTCAACTTGGTCTTTGCGCTTCGATTTCCCCATATGTGTACAATTCGACAATAGTGGCAACATTCAATCAGTTTAGCGTCAACGTCACATCACGTATTTACAGGCGCGTCATAATGTCAATGTCGTAGAAAGGTCAACTTTCGAGGTTCCGTAATAAATATTTATTTATGATGACCGATTACATTACTAGTAACGTAAATCAAACAATGTAACATTTAGTAACGTAATTTCATACTCCAAACCTACGGTAAAAGTATTTTCTTATATTAAAATCAACTAAAATATGTAAAATTTTGATTACTTATACAAATAAAAAGTTTGACGTTATTTAAACTAGTATCAATTACATGTTAATAAAGTTCGGAAATTGTAGAACATAATCGAGTTTACATTTATTAGCCAGCCATGGTATTTTAGGCTAGCCACTGACCTACAATATAACTGTGCAATATCACTGGTTGCACAATTATATTGATCGTCGATTTCTTTTGAATCAACGATAGCCAAACGAAAACCAAGTAGAACCAGAGGGCCTAGCACACTAGCTTTAATCGCGCACATAAAGCATTTGTTACTATTTAACCAATTTGCGGGTGCGAAAGGGACGAATGCTTTATGTCCGCGATAAAAATTAGTGTGCTACGGGGACAGGTCAATAATCTTTTTTTTATCGCAAGCGTATAGATGATCAAGCCCATAGTGCCTTTGCTGTCAGTTTTTTATTTTTATCACAGATATCACGTATAAAGGAACGAATATGAGAATGTATTATAAAGATCTATGATCCTGGCCCCTAATTCTCGGTGCATTCGAGATAATGTCGATTGCGAGATTAAATGTCAGATTCATAGAGTTGTGTCAAACGACTGTATGGTATGCACTGACGTTTAATCTCGATTGTGAGATTATCTCGAATGCAGTGAGAATTGGGGGCCAGGACTATCCTACTCTCTAAGTTATTATGATATTATCTCTATCGGTAAATTAAGTAAAGATAAAATAAACAATTATTTTTGCTACCCTTTTCAAAACATTTATAAAAATCATAATAAAAGTTTGGAGTTTTCTGTTGTAAAACTTTGCTGCATTGATAGAGGTTTAAATTCTCATAATTTAAATGAACAAGTCGCAAAATCAGATTTGAGAATAGCGCTCCCAAACCGTCATGTCAAAATATAATGACGTTATTCATTCTGTGTAAAGAGGTGTATCAAAAAATCGTATTTATTTGCTGTTTAATATAATTTATAATGGCTGCTGAAATTAAGCCTGCTCCAAGGACGCCCAATGACAGGTTTTCAACAACGAAGAAGCCGGCCCTCCTGAGTAAATTGGAGGGATGCACGGACGATGTAAATGCCGCAGTAGTTATACCTGGCGAGGATGGAGTAATTAGCGTTTGCGATGATAAGTAAGACTTCTGGCTTATATTCTAATTAGCATGTATCAGTATAATAGTGTTGACGCATTTTTAAATGTGTACATTTCGGCGATATTGTTTTTTCGGAAGTTAAAAGTACCCTCGATATTGTGTATCAATCTATTGTATGCCATCTGTTTTGTCTATTGTAATATATTATACAGCTCAAAGAGTTCTAGGTTCGTAATGCCGGCTCTATTGCAGTCTTGTGTTTTTGAATTGCATCACTTTATTTGATAGTACACAAAGTTATCAAAAATTCTATCATTGATCCGAAACCTGTTCTTATGAGTATTTTTGTAAACGAATTCAAGTAAAAGCAGGTTTTTAAAAATCCTACTCCAAGTAAATCCACTACGGCTACTTCATGGAATCAAAGAAACGGACTTGCCTATATAGTCGGGAATAAAAACCATTCCAACAGGCTTTAGAAGCGAAATATAACTTCTCAGTTATTTATTTATATTTTGATTTAAAAAGTAGTTCCGAAATTAGTTTTGTTTTAATTTAGATTATTTTTTAATATAATCAACATCAAATCAAATATTTGAAAAAACGCGACCGGCGAGTGACACTAGTAGAGTAAATAGTGTGAACTCGCCAACAAAACAATTTAAACTTTATGCCCATGTATTGCTGTATTAAATTTTAAAATGTGACGTCACAAAACTTAGGACCCCTCCCACCCCTTGTCACACAATGTCACACATTGTCGAGCCCCTCCCCCCCCTTAACGTGTGACGTACTTTATGGATGACCCCTTATGGACACTTATGTTTACATTACTTAGTTAATTGAAAGCCAGTAACTGAAATATCATTTGTTGAATGAACAGATTTTTAAACATACAGAGTTCTGCAGCAAATGCTTTAAAACAATACTTTCTTTTACCCAGATATTAAAATGATCACCTTTCATTTTTTTTTTGTTGACAAAAGAACTAAATATAGCATATGGTTGAAACTCAAAATTTGAGTACTTTTACTTAACAGATCTGTATTATTTTGATAGGACAGTACGAGTATGGCTGAAGCGAGACTCGGGCCAGTACTGGCCGAGCATCTGCCAGTACATGCCCTCCGGCTGCACATCGATGTTCTACACTCCAGAGACCCGTCAACTATTCATTGGGCAAGAAAATGGGACAGTCTCAGAATTCACACTGGCTACAGACTGTAATAGAATTAACCCTGTAAGTATAACAGTATGTTAAATATGGTGTTACGACTTTTGTAAGTATAAGTACTTGCACAAGAAAGCAAAAGTGCAAGGGTGCATTAGGTTACATTGATTTATGACCAATTAAGGGTTTCTTAGCTACAACATTTAATTAGTGAATTGGGTAGTACACTAGTACACCCACTGAACGTAATCCTTAAAATAAAGTAACCGTGACCTCCCCAGGCAAAGGCTTGCGGTCGCGAGTTTTTAAATACATCATTGTTGAAACCCTGTCATAGTATTAATAAGGCCGGGGGCTGCCAGTTTTTTTTTTTACTTGTAAAAGGGTTGTGTACAAGGTTGAAAAAACCTGGTATATACTATACTATCATGCAGCACTAGTGCACAGAGCAGGTGGGGTCCACAGGACAGGCAGACATGACACCCCCCAAAAACTTGCAGTCAAATAGAAAAATCAAAAAATTTACAAAATAGAAGAGACTAGTCTTAAAGTAAAGTCTAATTTACTAGACATATTTTATTATTTTATAGTGACCCCCCCAAAATTTCAGGCTGCGACTGCGCCTGGCACAGAGTAAGTAAGAGACCCATATGGTCGAAGTGTATCCGCAAGAACCCCTCACTCTAGGCTTCTTGCTGCACATCAGCAACAGCATGTGCAAGGGACATAGGTCCTTTGATGACTTTTTTCATGATGATGAATATGTCCTCCATGATGGACAGTTCTTACGGTGACACCCTGTCAACTCTTTCTGTCATGTACACTGAGACTAGAGAACCCGAACTGGTCTCTCAGATGTTTCCCACTTTATAGTTTACATGATTAAAGCACGATAGCATTTTGGTTACCATTATAAGACTTGTTTCATTGAAGTATTACTCGAAAAGACACTAGAAAAGACATCTCAAACAAATGACAGCGAGCACATGATGACGGAGCGGCATGCGCACCGCGTCCGGTGGTGATCATTTTGCTATAGGCGTTTGTGCCATTTGGCCTCAACAGGCTTTACGAAAAAATTAAGTTGAGCAGGGCCGGATTTAGAGGTCTGGAGGCCCTGGGGCAACAAAGGAGTGGAGGTCCCCTAGAATATAATATGACGTAGATGATATTGACGGTCCCTATTGTGGGGGTCCCTCTTTTGTGGAGGCACGGGGCAGTGGCCCCGGATGCCCTCCCCTAAATCCGGCCCTGAAGTTGAGGCATCCACTCTAGTATACATAATTACTCAGACTTGTTTGTTGAATTTATTTTTGGCTCCTCTTTAAAACTAATTATATGTTTTTTTTTGTACAGAGCCGTGAGTACCTAGCCCACACGGCGCGGGTGACCGGTGTGGTGTTCTCTTTAAGTTGCGAGTGGGTGCTGTCGGTGAGCCGCGACAAGTTGTTCTCGTACCACTGCAGCGAGACCGGGCGAAGAGTTGGAGGGTACTCGTTTGAGGCCTGGTGCACTGCATTGCAGTATCCTTTTATACTTATTATAGGAAGCGAAGCCTGAAGCTCGAATCGAAGCGCGATTAGCACCATCATATCGCATTAGTCTCTATTCTATTTTCACAAAAAGTTGCACTGTAATAATAATAGCCTGGTAAATGAGTGTTCGCAAGTAAGGGGTGGATGGAATGGTCGAAAGCAGAAAGTTTGACTTTGGAACTTTGTTTGGACTAGTTAGGAGACAAACATACTAAAAGTCCCCACCCCTCGGACGTGAGCCCGAGCCCGTTTAGGCCGTGCGTTGTTTATAAGTGAGTCACGGTACTGTTTGATATGTATTGATGATGATGATTGATATAAAAATTGACTTTTTTCGGAGCTCATATCTATACAACAATTGGGAATAGGTAAAAGTGCATTGAACGCAAGTTGTAGAGAATTTTATCAGCTTTCATGATGTAAATGCCCCCCCCCCCCTCGGGCTCACGTCCGAGGGGTGGGGACTTTTAGGTCTCCTAACTAGTCCAAACAAAGTTCCAAAGTCAAACTTTCTGCTTTCGACCATTCCATCCACCTCTCACTTGCGAACACTAATTTATCAGGCTATTATTATTGCAGTGCGCCTTTTTGTGAAAATAGAATAGAGACTAATGCGATATGATGGTGCTAATCGCCCGATTAGCGACTTCGTACGTGTGCGATTACAATTGTCGCTTGCAACCTTTTTCATTTAGTATTGTCAGAGAGTTTTCAAAACTTAACAAATGGAAGACCTGTTAATTTCCTGTGTCCATCATTTCTCTCTTAAGAGCTCCGTCCCTGAGTAGCGCATTTGTGGTTTGGACATTTTGAGCTGGATCGCATAGAAACTTTCCAAGAATATAGATAAAAGACAAATCTAGGTTTGTACATTGCGAGTTAGGAGATACAATTTAACAGGTGTATATAAAAAACCTGCCAAGTGCGAGTCGGATTTGCGCACGAAGGGTTCCGTACCATTATCTATCTATTTAAGCAAGAAAAAGTCACGTTTGTTATATGGGAGCCCTCCTTAAATATTCATTTTATTTAAATTTAATTATTGATTTTTAAACTGAATATATATCTAAATATTCTGTGAATATTTCAAGCGTCTACTGTTGCTGTTATCAATATCGAGCAAAAACGAGCAAAAAAAATCACGTTTGTTGTATGGGAGCCCCCTTAAATTTTTATTTTATTCTGGTTTTTGATATCTGTTGTTATAGCGGCAACAGAAATATCTACAACATCTGTGAAAATTTCAACTGTCTAACTATTACGGTCCATGAGATACAGCCTGGTGACAGACAGACGGACAGACGGACAGCGGAGCCTTAGTAATAGTATTAGTAGTAGTATTCCCGTTTTTACCCTTTGAGTTCGGAACCCTAAAAATGATTTTAAATTTTTATAGAAACCTGTTTTTATCCTATTTGATTTCACTCACGCAAAGTACATACCCCGTTTTGCCTTATATCTATATCCTTTCAAAGTTTCAAAGAAACAGGAGAATCAATTATGTATTTTTTACATGATCACAAAATAAATCCTAAACAGCATATCAGGTTCGACTCCCAGTCGAAATACGCGTTCGTGGGGGACTACAGCGGGCAGATAACGATGCTGAAACTAGATAACAATGGAGCCACTCTCGTCACTACACTGAAGGGACATACCGGGTGAGATAACCGTTGCTACGTTCATATTGATGGTTAATAAAAGTTGCATTAGCTGTACAAATACGATTATTATAATAAAACCGGACAAGTGCGAGTTAAACTCGCGTGCTGAGGGTTCCGTTCCGTACATGATTATCTGAAATTTTATGTTACTTTAAGTACCATAGACTTCTTATAGGTTTTCCTGTAATCTATAGGTAATGAACTATTTTCTGTATTTTTTTTTAAATTATAGGCCCAGTAGTTACGGAGGTAAGTGGTGGTAAATTTTCGCCTATTTTCCTAAATAACTTCAAAACCATTTATCTTAAAATTATGAATAAATATATATTTAAGATCCTCATAGTGAGCCCTTTCATTTGATATGTCACACTATATAGCTGGCAAAACATTTTTTAAATTTTCTAATTTATCCCCCAAAAGTGGCCCCCATGTTTAAAATTCATTTATTTACGTTACGCGTCCATGTACGCGTCACTGACTTACATATGTGTACCAAATTTCGACTCAATCGATCGGTAGTTTCGGAGCAAATTGGCTGTGACGTATTTGAAACTCGAGTATCAGAGGCGAAGCGTGAGGGTAAGCCAGTGTATCATTTCTCGTTCTAAACATTATATTATTACTCATAAAATTATCTATTTACTTAAAAAAATATGTAATATGTAATTTTTATGTTAATACAAGAAGAAATTAATAATAATAATAATGTTTGAGTTAAGAAATTATGCACCGGCTTACCCTCACGCTTCGCCTCTGTCGAGTATTATTATCGAGGGCTAGGATGCTCCTCACAACGCAGTCGTTACATCCGCAGATCCGTTCGCGTACTCAATTGGGCGGCGCAGCCGCAGCTTCTGTTCAGTGGGTCCTTCGACCAGACCATCATCGTGTGGGACATCGGCGGGCAGAAAGGCACTGCGTATGAACTGCAGGGCCACAGGTAAGCACTACAAGCCAAGTCTTTGCATTGAAAAGGAATCCATTATTTTTCAAGCAGCCTCAAAAGAAGGATATCGCGTTCAATACACCTGCGTTGAACAAATGACTAAGTTCGTCATGGTAACGCCATCTGTTTACAAGTTTATAAACTACGAAGCTCTATTGCCGACGTCTTACTTCTTATGAGATTTACAGAGTCTTATTTTGCCTGATTCATCGCTGTCTTTCATTGCTCGCTAGGAGCTACGAACCACAAAAACAAAACGCATGAATCAGCCAGGACCTTTCCTCGATGTAATAACCCCCTAGATCCGGGGCCGCCAGATGGAGAATGTTAATACTATATTGAGAATAACACTCAATTTTACTTAAATAATCCAGAAAAACAAGATAAATGAAACGGTGCCAGCTAAGCTTTGTGAAACCTGTTCAAACAAACAGACATAATTTGTAATGAATGAATCCGATTACGTGTATATTTTCCCTAAAATTCATTATGTACAGTCACGTAGGTTGTATAGATTTATTATTCAAAAGGATTAGCTTTTAAGGGCTACTACTTACATTGTCGTTTAGATTGTTATATTCAATTATTCCTGTTTGAGGGACGCATCGAAACAAGTTAGCACGAAATGCAGCATTTGCAATTGATTTGGTTTCCCTATGTTTATGCCGGTTGCTGGCACGCAGCCAAATGAACGTGCGTCGAATATTGGCATTATTCGTGTGCGAATTTAATTTGTTACAGCTATGCCTTAAGATTTATGCGCATATAAATTGCATACATTTTTGGCTTTTTTAGGGTTACGTAGTCAAATGAAGTTATAAAACTAGAAGTTACAATTTTAGAAGCAAAACGTTGCAACGCTGCTGGCAAATGTATGGCCCGTGGAACAACGTTTTTATTAACTCGCATTCTTGTCTGTCCGTTTATTTGTCTGTTCGGTACAAATTTTCCAATCGATTTTTAACTAACTTCCCAGTGAGCTAGAGACTTGAATCTTTAAACATAATTCAGAACTCGATGACACTGCAATATTAACTCTTCCTCTTTCTTGTCTGTCTATTAGTCTGCTAGAAATTTTGCAAATCTGTTTTAAAAACGACGTTAAAACTTAAAATTTTAGCTGGCGTGTTATGGCCTACCGTTCAGTGGGCTAAACATAATCTAGGAATTAACCTCCCCAGCAACAAAGTGACCGGTCTGTGGTACGTGGGGTCGTGCACGCGGCTGGTGTCCGCGGGCGAGGACGGCGCGCTGGGCGTGTGGGAGATGGGCGTGCGCCGGCGCGAGACGCCCGCGTGGCGCGAGGCGGACCTGTGCCAGCTGTGCCGCGCGCCCTTCATCTGGAACGTGCGCGCCATGATGGAGAAGAAGCAGCTGGGTCAGTTACTAACTAATTGCTTCTTTAACAATTTCATTGCCAAGAACCCGCCTAGTGGGCACTCCGAGACTTTGCATACAGTGAATTCATACATACTTGCCTTATGTGATAAATAAGTTTCTAACCTCAAAATCTGCAATTTTTGGGTGAAACAGCTGTTATATCCTAAATAAAGCAAACCTAGGCAAAAATTGGCGAAGTGACGAATAAAATGGTGTACTGCTCTTTGGGAAAAATCTTTTAGCCAAATTTCACTTCCCAAAAAACTTATCGCAGTGGTTTAATTTCCCAAACGAATCTTTAGCACATTTACATTTCGCATTTTATTAATTTGGTCAAATTATCATTTGGCATAATTTTACTTTGTCAAGTTTTATTAAGACAAACGTTTATTAGGCGAACGTTTTCTTTTTGCTAGTATTATATTCCAAAAAAAATGTAAAAGTGGGAGGGGGTGAAGCCCCCTACAAAGGGGGAGGATGGGGGTGAAACCCCTCCACAAGGGGGGGGGAGGGGGCGCTGCCCCCACAAGGGGGAGGAGGGGGCGAAGCCCCCTGCAGTTAATAATCAAATACTCGAAACAATTGTATTATTGGTAGGTTAGTTTAGGGTTAACTTGCGTCCTTTAGAGCGGAAATAGGCACGCGTCGACACGCTGGCGATTAGGTTAGGTTTTTGACTAAATAATAATTGGTAAAATGAAACATGACCAAGTATTTATTTGTTAAACAGTAATTTGCTAATGAATACTTTGCCTACTGTAAAATTGCAATAAGCTGTTTTGACTTATGATTTTTTGCCAAATGATAATTTGAGTGAAATAGTTTGGTATGTGATACTTTGCGCAAAGATTTTTGGCCATACATTAGTAATCCCGAATAAAATATTGTCTCGGGTTCCTTTATTTCCAAGGAAACAGCTGTTTTAGCCTTTTTAAGGTGCATTTTGAGGTTAGAAACTAGTTTACCAAATAACACAAGTATGGATGAATCCACTGTAGGTCTAGGTGGTGGGCAATCGCTATGGATGACTATTCTACGCCGCAGAACTCATCTAGCAGACGCCTTTTTATAGTGACAGGTCGGCATAGTCACGTGAACCCGCCCAGCGGGCGCTATGGCGTGTAGCGTTGAGTTGGTATATCGCTGTATAAACCTCCTATATATCACCTAGCGGGTCTTATAGACGACTCCTTGGTAACTGGGATACTATTCGATTTAATGTCTGGCAATGAAAGTGTTAAATAGGGAACGAGCGATAGCACTAACGACAAATGAGAAATAACGCCCTTCAAATTTGTCGTCACGTTATCTGAAACATAGCCACGCCTATGACTTACTATATATACAGGATGTCCCAGGGAATAATGACCAGCGAACGTCCAGTAGTAGAGCAATATAGGTAGGTTTAATACCTGATATCATATTATAATGTATTTCACAATCGGTTAACATTTAAAAGGGGAAAAACGTTTTCGCTTTTTGTATGAAAACTGTGTGATTTTTGCCGTCGGTAGTCTGTCCTTTTATGACCATTCCCAATATTCTATCCGCGGATAGATTTGGTTACAAAAGATAAAAATTTGACATTTGCCTCATATAAAATATGTTTATTTTTAACTGGTAGTAAGAAAATCTATCCACAGATTGAACATCAGATAGGTTTAGCAAAACAATCGAGTTGGCATCCTACCGACTGCGCCAATGCTACGAATTCCTTAATCGTTTTACTTAGTTTGGGGATTGGTTATTGGAATATGAGCCTTATTTGTTCGGTGACAGGTCTGCGCCAGCACCACTGCCGCTGGTGCGGCGCGGCGGTGTGCGCGGCGTGCTCGCCGCACCGCCTGCCGCTGCCCATCATGGGGTTCGAGTTCTCGCAGCGCGTCTGCACCGCCTGCTACGACACGCTGCGGCACGAACCGTGAGTACATAGCGTTGGCAAAAACATTGATTGAATCTCAGTAGTCGTCATGTCGTGCCACAATAAGCGATTCCCTCGAGAACATCGTTTTTTCGCGGGATAAAAGTATCCGTCCGTCTCCATTTCAAGACAATTGGTGCCGTAGTTAGGCCGTGAAGGCGTAACAAACAGACAGACTCACTTTCTCGTTTATAATGTTAGCTTTTACCCGCAACTACGTCTGCGTGGAAATGTATCCAGCCCCTATTTCACCCTTTAAGGGGTTGGTTGTCTTATAAAAGTAGACTATATGCTTCGCCAAGACTCAAACTATCTCCATAGCAAATTTCATTAAAATCGGTTCAGAAATTTAGGCGTAAATCGTGCAGATACATAAAAAGACATCAATGGGCTGTCACCTGGCTCGCACTAACTACCCGTAAATAGATTTTCCAGCTTATAATAGGGGTTGATTTTCTTAAAAAAGTAGCCTATGTCTTTCCCCAGTCCCCAAACTATACCCATACCAAATTTAATCAAAATCGATTCAGCGGTTTAGCCGTGAAAACGTAACAGATAGACTTTCCCATTTAATATTATGGATTAGTAACAAATTATTTGACAACGCGGTTAGCCTAGTTGCTAGTGCGTGCCTCTGAAGCTCGAACCCGGGACGCTGGGTTCGATCCCCGGTAACGGCAGATATTTATGTGATGAACACGAATGATTGTTCCTGTCTCTTGGATGTTTTCTATGTATTTAAGTATTTATTTCTCTATATAAGTATGTATATCGTCTAGTACCCATAACACAAGCCTTGAGAGCTTACTTTGGGACTAGATCGATTTGTGTAAAGATTGTCCCCTGATTTATTATTATTATTATTTAGATCAAGATTAACCTTTTGATCGCCAAACATGTCTGAGAAGTAACACGAATTTCAACTTGAAGTCAAGGTAATGAAGGACTTTTTTACCCTTTATCCGCTGACGGCTGCAGCCGACTGTGGCGGTCAAAAGGTTAAAACGATACGTTTGTTTCAGCCGTGAATCCCTAGCATCGTTCCACGATATGAAACACGCTGTAGCCTCCCTATACCTGGACGAAGCGACGGGCCGGCTGGTGACGGCGGGCAAAGACCGCGTGATCAAGGTGTGGGATGCGTCGGCGCTGCTGGCGCCCGCGCCGCGCGCCGGCACCAGCGACCAATAGCACCCGTGAGTGCACCTTTGTTACGCTCAACCAACAATAGCCTTTCTTGTTAAAGACATAAGTCCGTGAACTGCTGGCAGCAACGAAAAGTCGAAAGGTGACGCGTAGTTCCCTTTTTGTAATCACAGTGTAGGCAAGGAATACTAACTGTAACTATACGTCGCCCAATGTGAAAAGAGCTCTGACGACCATATAAAATGTATTACTGTCAGTGCTCTTTTTACATTAGTTGTGGTATAATAAAGAAGCGGTTGATGTTTTAGAACTTCATGCTTGTCGTATGCCTTACGAGTGCAGTAAGTACGTACCAGAATTCTATAATGAATTGAAAAAGGGTTCGTCTTTCACGGCGTTTAAAAAAAAAGTAAAAAAGTGTCAATGTTAATAGATTAAATATGGGGAATGTTTTGTTTCCGTTGCTTGGTGAAATTTATATTTAAAAGTAAAACTGGTTCGAGTGTCTTCTGTGTATGGATGTCTCGAACCAATAAAAAAAGGAATGGATATATTTTGGTTTTTCCTCCAAATTAACCTAGGTAAATAACTAAATTGATTAACCTAATTTTCAACGCACCTTTGAAACTAAAAGGCAATACGTCTAAATTGTTTTAATAGCTTTGTCTCGTAATATATATTGCTGTCTTTCAAGTATTGCAGTTATCTCGAGTTGGCAACCCTAAGACAATTTAAGCATGTGTGCTGACCGTGTAAACGACAACCTACCAAGAGCGGCTTTTCTGTTGGCTCAAGTGGACTGTCATGGTTCTTATTGCATTGGAATAAAGAATTGTTTTGCTTGGATAATGACTTGATCGTTCACAAAAAAGTTAGTGTACAACAGCGTTTCATCATTTGATTACCGAGTCACTATGTATATAAAACTATATACCACTTTCATTACCAACTTAGGTCAAGCAATAGTAGCCTTTTTTTAACGCTATTAGAACGCGTAATTTATATTTATGGTTATTCTATACCAGCGTATCTACGAGTGGCAACCTACAGGCAGTTATGGAATAGGTTTATATCTCCGTCATGATCGACATTTTCATTTGTCTCGCTTACTCTTAACAATATGAAACAACCGGATGAAAGGGACAGCCATCGGAGTTTTGGGTGAAGGTTCTAAACTATATACGTCATTGTAGAGTGCGGCCATATGGACCGATTACTTTTTTCAAGTTCAATGATCATTATTGTGAGTACGATAAAGTTGTTATTGCAACAGCAAGTTTGCAGTTATCGATACATTCGATATCGTCCGATTTTGTGGCAGGTTTCACAGCAACTATCTCTTTTGCACTGGGTCTTATATGAAGGAAAAAGACGCTTTTATAATAGAAATAAAAGTATATTAATACCTCTGGGGCTCTAGCAAGGCTGACAAGGTGGATCCCCGGATCTCTCTATCTCTTTCGTCGGCAGTAGTGTGAGACAGACGCACTTAGAGATGAGACTGTGTTTACTTATCCTTGTATCAACTTTGCTAGGGCCGCTCTGGTAGTGTAATCTTCAAGTGTTTCGAGGATATAACTTTGTGTATAATATATTTTGTGATTAAGTTTTTATTCATGTGAGCAAGAAATAAATATATAAAAAATTAATTGAGGGAAGTAGTGATTAAGCGCTGGTATCGTCTACTGTTGGCCAAAATTGAACCTTAATATTGATGCATAAAGTTTTTTTTAAAGAGCCGGTATTCTAAATTTTCGGGCATATAGGTCTTAAAGTCTAAAGTATAATATTCAGTATAATATGCAAGAGATTTGATTGGTTCGAATCAATATTGCAAAACATTATAGTATAGGTGCAGAGTGAGCGAGAGAGTGCGACTCGTTGTTCTAAAGGATATAAAATATTTGTAGGCAAATTTATTATAATTCGATTTGCAATTCCGAATCGATAAATTGTGTACATAGTTTATCGAATCTAGAATCATGTATTAGGATGTGATAAGAGAACCAACCTGAGCTGACATGCCGAGGTTATCGAATAGAATCGTCCCGTTTCCTCTAGTCTAGTATGAAAGGGATGGATTATTGTCGTAGTCACGGTGAACTCAAACCGTGTTAGCACTTGCTCCTAAGGCGAAAGCATGTTAAAAAGATACCTTCTAGAAATTATAAAACAATATAAATGGAATTGTTTTTAATAATAATATATTTTAATATATTTCTTATTCAACGAAAATTCCATTGAGTTATCGTTGGCTACTAACTAAGACTGATACTTTCCTTCGGAGTACTTTCGATCTTTTTCTGAGCACCGCGAGGGGAGTTTATTTAAAATAAATTTAACAAATATTCCAGTGCAGTGGTTGCCTACTGGTTTTATGTGCAGCCTGTCTTGCAGAGGGTCGCGGGCTCAAATATGGACTAGCAACACAGTGATTTGAGAATATCATGTGCGAAATCGATTTTGATATTTACGGCGAGCATAACGGTGCTTAAAAACATCATAAGGAAACCTGCACGCCCAATCACCACTGGGCGCACGTGGGCACAACTGCCCAGTCCCTCTCTCAATGAGAGGAGAGGCGCGTGCCTAGTGGGGCGTGTTTAATAAATTTTGAAGTCAATCGATGGATCTCTTAACGAACTAAAATATTTAAAGATGTATAAGTGCCCTTTCGTTTTTACATAAGTATTTTTTTAACTTTAACTTTTAATAGAATTGACTTTTTGGATTTAGTTTAAACATTGAAATATATATTGATTTATATTACACACACAAATTTAATTATGAAAAATGAAGAATATCTATCAACTAGTCGTCAATAATTTTGCCGAAAAGCCACCGACTAGAAAATACGCCGAAGGTTTTCCCGACTACTTTTTAGTAGTATCTCTAGTGCTGAGCCATCGAAAAACCAATAGGATTAGAGTTGTGCGTGCTCGTTCACTGCGCGGATCGCTCCGGACTAGTACGATTGTGCGAATGTACTAGTTCGCTCTTCTAGTTCTTTTAGTACACTAGTACACTGAAATAATCTCTCTATGGTCTGCTCTCGCCCGACTGGTCCGTTTCCTTCCCTCTTGCTGTCTTACTCTGACAGAGCCAATGTGCAGCCGTTCGGTCGGTCAAACGGATCGCTTCGCTTGCGCTGCTCGCTCCGCGCAATGTACTAAATGTACTAAGAGCAGAAACGTTACGGAATAGTTCGTTCTAGTACAGTGACGGGAATTCATTCCTTTAGTTCATTAGTACATGTACTACACAAGCCTAAATAGGATTCCACTAGGGAGTCGAAATATAACTTAAAATTTCTGTACATACCAAGTAAAAATCCGTAAATTACCAAAGTCAATAAATCACATTGCCATAGTTCAAGGCAGCTCGGTTATAAAATGATAGAATTACGATTATGTATTCTGCACACCTGAGATAAGGTGCTAATTAGATTGGTTTACATTAATCTTCCGAAACAGCTGATATCTCTTATAAAAACTTCGACTTTGGAATTCGTACACTGTACGATTCGAGTTCGATTAAATAATTAAAACTGTACCTATTCCATTTAAAAAGGTATACGGTTGAAATTCCCGTACTTCTTGTGTCTATTAGCTTTAGCAGCTAACTTGCTAAGTCATTCGAGTAAAGTGTTGATTCTTCTGTAAAAACAGCTCAAGTTACTGACCAATCCAATCCAATTGTAAGTTTTATTAAATTTGTATGCTTCTTTTTTAGGTCTGTTCCAATCTTCAGGTAAATTTAAATAAAAAATAAATCAGTTGATGAAAAACTTAAGAAAGGGAACTCTTGTATGTAGTTGTGAGCAGAACTGGTTTTAAACTTATGACCAAATTCAAATATCAAATGTCTCATTGTCTATACGGACGTTTTACTACATGAAGCAGTTTCCTTTATTAAATGTTTCACCTATACCAGCGCTTTGTAAAAAAACATAATTTTGTGTTAAAATCTCATTAATATGTCTTGGAGCTGATCTGGTTTTTTTTCAATGACTCATCTAAACTCCTTATAGCAAAAAGGCAGGTATTTCCTATTTGAGATTAGTTCAGAGTACATCGTTATAACAGACGCCAAAAAATTATCAGATTACCTTTTGAGTACTTTTTTGCAAATCGTACCTTAAACTTTAATATTGCTTTAGAATAATAGTAGTCAGTTACATGTAAAATTATAACTGCGAAAAGAAAGGGAAAATCATGATTTAAAAAATTGCTACAAACGACTTTTACTTGTATTGGCACCAAGCAGCATTTCCGATTGATTTCAATAGCGAGAACGGTTTGCGCAAACTCATGGGAAGGGCTCTGGCTACAAGTGCATAAAGTTTACGAGATACGAGCTTTTTGCAAAGTAGTGACGATATGAAAGTCTCTCCGAAGAGTACCCTTTCTGTCGCACGCACTACTTTATCTTAGCGGTGAAGGCAAACTAGGGTGTGTATTGTATGCCTGCAACCCTAGCAAGGTTAACACGGGGATAACTTAACCCCGTCTTATCTCTCTATCTCTTTCATCGGCACTAGTGTGAGAGAGACGCACTTAGAGATAAGACGGTATTAACTTATCCTTCTGTAAATCTTGCTAGGGCCACGATTGTGTTCATGGAGTGTTGTCTCGTAGTACGCATTTATGTGTTGGTTGATGTTTGTAAATATGTTATATTAATGTAGTTGTGCCCTAAATTTCTCCTACATTGTTAGCTCAATCCTACTTATTTCTTTGAAAGCCCCAATCTATACTGCTATTTGAGATATCATAGAAAACTATGCCTTTAACTTCTGCTCCTGCGGCCCTAGCATGGTGGGTAATTAACTCTGTCTTATCTCTCTATCTCTTTCTTCAGCATTAGTGTGCGAGAGACGCACTCAGAGATAAGATGGCGTTAACTTATCCTTGTATCCACCTTGCTAGGGCCGGTGAGTTTAGATTGATAAAATAATGTGTGTAACATTCTTATTTTATAGCGTACTTTTAGTATATGCTGTCGTCCAAATCAAAAGTGCTCTTACTTTGAAGTGTAACATCTTTTCTCTGGCTTTCCTGCAGGCTGTGGGAGTGATTTCGTGAAAAGGGACGGAAGTGTGTAACAGGAAGCCGGGGAAACGCGCGCTTATTTGATTTGACCAATGACGCGCGATGATTGGATTTGACCAATGAGCGCGAGCTATTTCATTTGACCAATGAGCGCGCGCGTGAGATGTCAGATGTTACACATCTTAGGCGATTAGAGAAAGGCTCGTTATTAGTACCAGTTCTGTGGAGTGGCTGAAAATGGAACTACGGTAGTTTCTATGGAAGTAAATTTTATTTTTTGACATTTTCATTGCTGCTAGCGCCACCCTCGAACTTACAAGTAAGATGGTAAAAATGGCGTAAGTAACTTTATTTGATTTGAACGGCCATATATTTTTATTCGATTTGAAATTACTGCTTCGTACTATAACGCAAATGTATATGACTGCGGACAAACGGAAATTTTTATGTTACATGAAGTTTTCTTCAAAACAGGTATATTTTTCCAGTTCCGTGGGTATTTAGGCATTCATTAAGATAAGCCATAGTTGTTTCAATTTATCCTAAGGGAATCACGAAGTGATTAGTTTTATTTACTTTTTAACATATTTTTAGCGCTATCTAATCATTTTATTTTATTGTTGAAGAACAAAATTTTACTATATAAGTATTAAAAACAATTCAACTAAACAATATATGTTATGAGTTTAATAAAAATTTGTTTTGTAAAAATTGGTGGGTTTTTTTTCCTACGGCGGGGTCGGCAGCAAAATGGATGTTTAGTTTAATGGTCGACGTGTCCTAAACGTAATCAAAGTGTTGGTTGGTCCGCAAATGTTCGTTTCCACTAAAGGGGGACGAATCTAGCCAATTAGAATGCTTGAAATACATTAATGACATACCTATGGCACATAACTGATTGGTCTCAAGATTCTATTGAACAACCCAAAGATGTATTTTAATAGTAGTTTATGCAACGGTTGCATAATGATAGGCCTTAAAACACTAGTGCGGTTTTCATGAAACGAGCTTTAGCGAGTTTCATAATAAGATCGCACGTGTGTTTTAAGGCCAAATTATGCAGAGTTGCATACATAACTTTATCTTCACACATATTATAAATCCTCCATTATGTGTTCAGAAACAATATTTTCTGGCAACAAGTTATTTGTTGCAATCGTGGCTGCATATTTCCGATATCCGGCGCATTTTCACATCACACAGTCACTCCGAGAAGACTACTATTCATATTTTCAACTAAAATGTAAATTACAAACAACTTTTTCTATTCAATTCAACAACAATTCTACTTTCGTTCAGCAAAAAAACCAACATAATGGCGGCAATTCGATCCTCCGTCAAGACCATTTTTTTTTAAATCATAGACTGACGAATGAAGTCTCTATTCTCACGTCACTCGAGATCAAATGTCGTTCGGTTTATATTAAAAAAACATACTGAATTGATGTTTCGTATCAATACCTGTTTAATATCTATGGATACTAGAATAGAGACCCACTTGAGTTTTGACAGCTGTTCCAAATTTAATCTCATTTCGATACTAAAATCGATACTGTAATAACATTGCAGCACTGGTTTTACCTAATTGGTTGTCAGAATTGTGGTCATTTCCTATGGTTTTTGATAACACTATGGAGGTTTATGATATGGGTGTAGATAAAATTATTTTAAATGCGTTCTGTGCGGCTTTTATGAATTGAGTATGGACCCCAGCCATTCGAAAGCGTGTTCGCTAAATTTAAAAGTCGCTAACCTTGATATAAGAAACGTCAAACTAGATTTTGACAGCTTGGTGCCATACAAAATCGAGTTTGACGTTTCTTATTTTAAATTTAGGGATTTTTTTAATTTAGAAGACATCGTGTCGAATTGGACGCACTATCTATTTTAATGTTGTATACTTACTGTTTGGACAATAATTTTCTTCAGTAGAGTACAGTTAATGTTTCGATAACCACGACCTTAGGTCATTTCTCAACTGTTCTAAAGGTAACAAGTAACTTTGTTAATTATACTTACTTTTACTTGTTCTCACTGTCAAACATTGCATGAGATTAGGGAATGCAATATTGATCTTTAGGCATAAATTCGTCGAGATCATGCGAAATTAACGGGACATCAGTTAGCAATGCATATTCCGCGTGACACTCGGCGCGGCGTTGCGCTCTTGTGCTGACCCTTAGAGTATACAATAATAATAGAGTAAACGTTGATGCCGTCAAGCCATGCCGCCTAAAACGTAAACTACAGGCCACACGGATTCATACAAAACACATGCGAATTTGTTTGGCCTGTAAGGTTATGATACCAAATAATATTGGCAATTTAGTGTTTATTTGTGACAGCAATATTACAATCCTGTTAATTTGGTCATACTGTCACTGGCTGACGTAAGGCGAAGAACCATATTTGAAATCGACGTACTAATAAAATACGGCCAACTTGTTTTTTCATTAGGGCTGATGTTTGCGGGAGCAGCGGGAGCAGCGTAGCATTACAGTCATAGGTTCAATTAATATACAGCGTATCTTTTACTCTATTCTATAATCTTAGTGCTGACCGCCTCCCAGTTGCCTCTGAATGCTGCGAGCAGCAAAGGTACTGCTTCGCGAGCATTGGCGAAAATTGCCGAATGCTCCGATTCACGTGAGCGGGACAAGGACGATCTTAAACTTTTGAACGCCACGGCTAACGGCGAAAAAGGGTGCCACGAGCGCTCCACGACGGCTGTAGCCGACGCAAATGTATGGAAAACGGCATATCGTGGCGTCAGGGGCACGGACAACTGCCGACGGCCACAGCCAACTATGGCGGTCAAAGGGTTAATCATCCCTAGGCTAGACCGGGTAGGATTTCATTAATATTGCTTTTTATTCGTTTAAAATTCTAGAACCCAAAATATTTTTTATTGCGTTTGGCTTTCTGAATAAAAATAATAGAATTATTCCAAAAACTATACGAGATCTCGAAGTTGCGATCTCGACAAGAGATTTCATTCCCTGTATGAAATTTGAATCAATAAGACATTTAACCTTTTGACCGCCACAGTCGGCTGCGGCCGTCAGCGCATACAGGGTAAAAAAAGTCCTTCATTATCTTGACTTAAAGTTGAAATTCGTATTTCTCAGACATGCTTGGCGGTCAAAAGGTTAATAATTATTATTAATAATTATTTTTTAAATAATTTAAAACTTATTTGTCATGTTTTGGAAGTCTCTTAAACAGACGTGTTTTCGGTTTGGACCAACTTAAAAAATCGTATATTTGAAATTATGTTAAAAATTATCGCTTTAAAGTTCAGTATGAACATTCACCGTTTGTGATGAGAAAATTGTTTATTAAATACGTAATATCATTCAATTGTATAGAAAACTCATGCTTTTATAATGTAATATTGCCAAACATAAACAGCAGTTAGCCACTAGATATATCTAATTCATAATCTCAGACAATGTCTATTGTCACAAGTATCAAAGTGTAAAAATAATTCTATTGTTATTTTTATAATTTTTGCGGTTTATTCTAAGGTAATATTTAAATGTTATAAAGCGCCTTTTGCTGTACAAGGCCGCGAAAAATATAATTATATTATTATCTACAAAGAGCATTATTCTTTTAAGTCGTTTTAAAGATTTATTTTTTTATTCACAGAGCTTTTTACACACCTTGTGTTTGTAAAGTCATATTGTAAGATATAGTCACTGTGTAATTTAATTATCATGTAACTTAGGTCGCTTTAAAGATTCTATGCCAATAAAGAATATGGATAAACTATGTGTGTATCAATACAAACTAGAGGTAGATCATGCTATATCTAAATCGTATGAGAAATGTCACTATTTTAGTTACAAATAAATATTCTTCGGGCACTTAAGAAGTGGTAATAGTATTCACAGCCTTTGAAGGTTCGTTTGTAATAAATATCAGTCAGGTACTTCTCTACTCGCTTGGCGATCGCCCTAGTCTTCCCGGGGGGCTCAACCCGGACAAGCGTACTGGCTCGCGGGGACGCACACCTGCCCGTTGAACACCTGTTCTACCGGACAGGTCAGGTAGGTCCGTTGTCCGGTAACACAGAAGTAGTAGCTTTTGCACTCCGTCCCTTGTTGGACGTAGAAGCCGTCCTTCTCGCACAGTTGGCCGCCATTTTCGATGGTGTTTCGCCGTGGGGCGCCGCAGTCGTGGTGCGCCGGCTCCACGCAGGCGCGGCCGTCGAAGATCTTGCCGCCGAGGCATGTGAGCGTGGCCAGCCGGTCGCCGCCCTCGCAGTAGAAGTAGCTGGAAGGTAAAGTCATAGTAAGAAAAAAGTCCAGTGAACAGGAAAATGGCTGCAGGTACCTGAACAGGCGAGGTGGTTTTACCAATATAAAAATACGAATCAATAGAGTCTGCATGAAAATCAAAATGAGGATTAATGAAAATTTAATTATATATATTATAAATGTTAATGTAAACAAAAGAATTTAAAAAAAAACCGGCCTAGTGCATGTCCGTCCATGTCAAATGTAGAGTCCTGTACTCCGTAGTCATGTCTGCGTCGGGCCATAAAGTATCAACGCATTTTTTGACCGACTTCAAAACAAAGAAGGTTGTATGTTTTTTTATGTTTGTTACTTCACATCTCCGGCATTTATTAATCGATTTGAAAAATTCTGTTTTTAATCGGTAGGGTATACTTCCAGTTTGACAAGTCAGTTTACTTGACAAGTCACCACCAACCACCAACCACAAACTTTGCCACCGACTTCGATATATTTAATTTATGACTTCACTTAACCAATAATATATCTGCCGTTTCTAGGTAAATTACTTACGAAAGCCAATTATTATTTCTTACTTTTCAATGGGGTTTTGGAGTCGGTTTTTTATTTGTTAAATTATTTGAACAAAGTATAAGCCATAATCTATGCTTTGGACGTGGGAACGTTCAGTATAGATGTGTTACGCAACAGTAGGTACCAGTGGCGAAGCGTCAAATATTTCCTAAGGGAAGCCGGAAGAATTAGAACCGTACGTGCGAGTCTAACATTTCGTTAAAGTAACATGGACTTCACTGACAGCTAGCCTTAGCTTTCTAGCTTGGTAAAGCCGTCAGGAATGGGCTTGTAGGCAGGCTCCGCCACTGGTACCTACCTACATAAGCGTTACGTATAGGTAAGCTTTCATTGAAGAATCCATTTTTGCTGTAGGGGGGGGGGGGGGGGGGGACACGTAACTTCAATAGAAATTACACCATTAAAAATGAATACGAATCAAAAATTTAGTAATTACTCATATATCTAGGGGAGGTTGTAGAAAAAAAATTGTACCCTTTCTTTACATGTATCCGTAAAAAAAAAAAACCATATTTTAATCTTTTTGTTTCTGCACTGGACAAACATTAATAAATTTCAGGTTTGTTACTTAGTGTTCGAGAAAAAGTGATTGTGACATACAGACAGACAGGCGGACACGGCGAAACTAAGTAGGTACCTATAAGGTGTTCCTAGTTGTACTATGGAACCCTAAAACCGGTCAAGAGCATATCAGCCCATGCTCAGTGTACGGTTTCGTAGCCGTTGTAATGATGACTGGCTGTTCATTGTTATACTATTAAGGGTTATTTGAATTTTATTTTGAGTTTTTCGGACCTGAATTTTTTTCAGCATCGTCAGCAAATGCATGTTATGTTTTATTACTACGATATTGGTATTTAAAAACAGTACTTACGAAAATAAATGCAAATGCAAAGGCTATTATTATACATTTTGTACAATTGAACGTGGACTCTGACGTCAAAGTCTATGCCCATTTTGTATAGAGCGTTTTTGCGAGGGATATGAACTATGACTGCAAAACAGGTACACAGTAATGTTTTGCGTACTCAGTTTGGTTTCTATTACTCAGTGCTTTCCAATGAAAAAGGAAAAAAAAAACATGATCGTCAAATAGTCCTAAATATTCCTAGTCCTTTCAGCTGCACGTCAAATGCAAAAGCTATTACTCGCACATCCAGCATGTCCAAAAAATTACACGAATGTCAACATTATCGTACCGTCTATCGACCCTTTTAAAGTGTACGTATACGATTATAAAGCAAATAAATAAATAAAGTCCGCGTATTTGTCGTTTGATCAAATTTAAAGTTTCCGTATTGTAAAGAAATATAAACGGTACCTGTGACAATCCGTTTCGATGTCGGCGTGGTATCCGTCGGCGAGCGCGCTGCAAGAAGAGTCATCGTCGTCGCAGGCGGCGCGCGCGGCCGGCACGCACGCGTCGCCGTCGAAGGCGCTGCCCGCCGCGCACGCGTACGCCGCCTTCTCGCCGCCCGCGCACGTGTAGTAGCCGCGGCAGCCGGCGCCGCGCGCGCGGTAGCGCCCGTCCGCGCGTGCGAAGCACCCGTCGCGCCGCAGGCTGGGGCACTCGCGCCGCGCCGCCGCGCCCTCGGAGCACCGCGCGCCGTCGAACGCGCTGCCCGCCGCGCACGACATCATCGTGCGCATGCGCCCCTCGCAGTGGTAGTAGCGCGTGCAGTTGGACTCCAGGTCCTGATAGGTGCCGCTGGGGCGCAGCTCGCACTCGGCGGCGGGCTCGGGCCCCTCGCAGGCGAAGGCGCCCGCCGGCACGCAGGCCGCGCCGTCGAACACGAGCCCGGCGCCGCACGCGCCACGCGCCACCACGCGCTCGCGCCGGCACTCGAACCACGAGCCGCAGTGGCGCCAGTCGCGGTGCCGCCCGTCCGCGCGGTTGAAGCACGCGCTGCGCGCCGGCGCCGGGCACTCGGTGCGCGCCGCCGGCTCGCAGCCGCCCGCGGCCGCCGAGAACAACCGGCCCGCCTCGCACACGCCGCGCCGGATCACGCGTCGCGCCTCGCACACGAAGTACTCGCGGCACCCGGTGACGCGATCCGCGTACGCGCCGTCCTCCGCGTGCTGGCACAGCGAGGTGCACGTCTCGTCCGAGCAGAAGTCGGCGTCGCCGGCCGGCAGCGGCACGGCGGCGGAGCGCGGCGGCGGGCACGCGGCGCCGGGCGCGCACGGCCCGCCGCACGACACGACGGCGCGCAACTCCGCGCCGCGGCAGCGCAGCGTGCGCCGGCACTCGTGCGAGGAGTCCGGGTAGTCGCCGTCGGGCAGGCCGGCGCACAGCGGCTCGTAGCAGGTGCCGGCCCCGCGCGTGCACGCCTGCCGCTCCAGGTCGAACCACGCGCCCGTGGGGCAGGCGTGCTCCACGGCCGTTCCGTTCTCGCAGCGGTAGTAGTGGCGGCAGGCGGTGTCGGGCGTGGCGTACGCGAGCGCGTCGCCGGGCGCGCACACGCGGCGCACGCACGGCTGGCGACGCCGCGGCACGCACGCGCCCGCCGCCTCGCTGAAGGCGCGCCCGGGCCCGCACGCGTATCGTCCGCGCACCGCCCCGCCAGCGCACCGCACGTACTCCCGGCACTCATTATCGTAGTCTGCGTACAACCCATCTCTATTGCACGATATTTCTTTACTGACTGGAAAAAATATTTAAAAAATTTAACAACTCATAATTTATTCTGTGTTATTTACATACGCAATTTAATGTGAAGTGTCATGCTTACTATCAATTTTCGCGGCTGCTGCAATTGCTAAGATCGCGGTGAGCCGGCAGACGACTCGCGAGGCGTGCGCGCGCGCAGACATGTCGACGGCGAGCCTGCGACTGAAGGCGCGCGCGCCGTGGGACCGCTTGGCGCTGGGGTTCCTTGACATTCGCTCGCCCCCGCGGTAACCCGATCCCTCCGAAGCCACGGCCCGGATGCAGCCTCCGAGTTAGGAATCTAGACACGCCTTGTTTGTCGATCGCCTGCTGCTCGAGTGAACTTGACCGTGAACTTTGACTTCTCATTATGTAACAATGAGAAAAATAACAGATGAATGAAACGATGACAAGTTGCTTAACTTTTGATAACCCGTTGAATTAATTTTCATTCATGTTAAGCAACAGGATGTTCCTTCGTACCAACCTAATTCCCGCAACGGTTTTCATTATTATTATTAGCTATCTTAAAAGTCAAGATTTGCAAGAACCGCAGCTCCATTTTATTTATATCCATTGAATCGCACAATTATTATTCCGCGGCCGTACCCGTGGGAAACTGTGATAAAAAATAAATAAAAAACGGCGGATCGTGTTGAAACGCAGATACGTAATATACGCTATACCGAGGCGGAATCTCCGCGAACCGGCATACGAATGAGTCTATCGGCATGCATCGGATAAAAACGTTTATGTAAGGTAAGGTGATCGCGCACTATGGTATTCGACATTGAAGATGTTACACGCTAAACATCCGTTTGTTGTTATTGTTTACCGAGATGCATAGCTGATTATTACGTGTGACGGAAGGCAATTAGAAACACGTTATTCACGGTAAAAAACTGGTCATCAATTAATCACAAATATCGTCAACTGTTTCCTAATTTAAAAATAGTACAGTTTATCCAAGTTAATAAATCCGGAGCGCGTATTAACGTAAATAATATATTTCAAAGGCCTACAAACTATGTAAGGAATGCGAGATGTATCGATGGCGCTGCGGGGGGCGCCGGCGGCATTCCTCTAATTGTAATTGATTATCATTGACCATTATCTCGCCTCATAATACATAGCCTCGAGCTTAGTTCCGCATCCACGGCGCGATCGGCGCTTGACCGTTACGCGCGTACGAGGGTCATGTAAAACGGTACGTACTTAGCTGCATGTGTCGATGACAACATTGTGCTGACTGACCTGACAGGCTAGTGCTCCTGATTTAGAGTCGATAAGTCATTGTAACGGGTTTTTTAAGCATAAGTCAAGCTAGGAGTTGGATATAGATTACATTCCTAACGATAGCGCTGGTGCAATGTGGTAATAAAAACTATGGAGCTAAAGTTTTGATTTGGTTAACACGGCTGTATGCGAGAAAGCGTGCCACAGATGCCGAGTGACAGTTGTACCCGCCAAAATGTATGGGAAACTGCATGCCGCGGCGTTAGGGTCACGGAAATCTGCTGTCGGCTACAGCCGCCTGTGGCGTTCAAAAGGTTTAAAATGAAACCTAACTAAATCACTAATCCATACTACTTAATATTAAAAATGCGAAAGTAACTCTGTCTGTCTGACCGTCTGTCTGCCTGTTAACCTTTTGGCCGTACGTACGTTTTCAAGAAATTTGGTGCAAAGATAGTTTGACCCCTTGGGAAGGATAGTCTGCTTTTTTAAGACAATCAATCTCTAAAAGTGTGAAATAGGGTCTGGAAATAGTACATTGTGCATCTAGGACCGTAAGAAGGGGATAACTAACGAGAGTCTGTTAGAAGCCCGACGCCGACAGGCGAGGGCTTTTATGACTCGAGTTTGTTATCCCCTTACCTACTGCCCGTGATACACACAATGTTTTTCATCACATTTGCGAAGAAATGAAATAAAAATTACACAAAAAAAAGTATATATATTAATTTTATTTCCATTTTACATCGTGAATTACCATCAGCTGGGTGTTCATAAACTGAGCGTACGTTGTGATCAGCGCGGGGCAGCTCCGCCGGCTGCGGCTCCCGAGCAGCTCCGCCGACCTGGCGCACTTAACTGCCCGCGGGAGTTCGAAACTCCCGTTTATAACTCCCGCTGACGGCGGGGCCCATAGAGGAGTTAAATCGGCTATAGTTGCTCTATACGCTTGCGTATAATAACCCTTTCCGAGCAAGTGTGATGAAAATGAATTAACGGCAAGTTCGGGCGTGTCCGATGAGAGCCCATAATTTGAGGGAAAAAATTCTAAATTTAAAAAGTCAGTAGCATGAAAATTCGCCATATTTCAAAGATAGGTATATTTCCGCATACGAAATTTTGGGTAAAAGCTTGTAAAGCTGATGTCCGGAATTAATAACCACATGGCCTCACCTATAGCAGTCTTGATGATGATGATTGATTTTTATTTTTATATTTCATTACTTTATATTTGTTATTGATATTTTATTACTTAGCTTGTAATGAAATAACAATTTTAGGATGGAAACAAATACACCATATATGCGATACCTCGGCCTCGCGAATACATCTATGTAATTATAGTGTAAAAAATATCGCTAAAAGCATTCAGAATTTTCCAAAGTGTTAGTTCCGTGACACCTAAAGTTTATTGCACGACATTGCCTTTTCAAGCGTGGATCGCTTCGGTATGCGATGCGTCCGCACTTTGATCTCGAAGTTAAAAATGTGCGGGCAATCGTGCACGCGCATGGATCCGGTTGGTGCGCTACATTCTTATCGCTACATCACTTCAACTTGATGTATGAAAACTGCAGCGAATGAGAAATAATGGGCATTTTTTTTGGTATGGCTACATCCATGGATCTTCTACAGAATTCCCTCATAAGGCTTGTTTGTAAGGGAATCGATACACGTACCGCCTTTGTACTATTTGGGTAGTACACACTTCAAGAAACAAAAATTGTCTCTCCTGTGACCAGGCCCCCAATTCTCGCTGCATTCGAGATAATATCGATTGCGAGATTAAACGTCAGATTCATACAGTTGTGTCAAACGACTGTATGCACTGACGTTTAATCTCGATTGTGAGATTATCTCGAAAGCGCCGAGAATTGGGGGCCAGAAGTTAACGAAAACGACTGCTTAATTTTACGTGTTGTTCATAAGTAACTACACGCCAAAACTATGCCTAATGTCCTACATGTGGATATAGTACAAGCAAAAAAATCAGACCTCAGGGTCCTTAACTTTCGGGAACAGGAGGGGATAGTTCTGAACCTAAACGTGTGAGTGACTCATTTATAAAAAAATGTCGACAAATTTAACCGACGAGGATTTAGCGGCAGGGCTCTGAGCTTTGCAAATGTGTGGGGATTTTCATACGATATTTTCCTGAACCATATGACCTTCTAATGGCCAAATTCAAAAAGGCCACTCAAATTGATCTTTAATTAAAGTGACGTTTGAGTGACGTTTCTGTATAGGATGACAACTAGTTGACGGACATTTAACTATTTAATCTCTAATCAAATTGTTAAGTGGTGTTTCTGAATTCGGCCATTTGGCATGTAACCATATAACAACTCCATTGTCACGGATGTAGCTTACTGAAATTGAAGATTGAGAGTGCAGCGATAAACAAATTCCACGCAGAACAAGTCCGGGGTAGTTAGTACCACACTCTCACAGAATATCGGTTAGAGTAATAGCTTGCTATTGCGTTTCGTACGGTGAGTGACGAGATCCGGAGGCCTATTCCCTCATCCCTATCCCATGCCCATTCCCCATCCTCCATAGACTGGCAGCGCATTGCCAGCACCTCTGGTGTTACAGATGTTCATGGGCGGCGGTGACCACTTTCCGTCAGCTCGTTTGTCAGTTAAAAGTCGCGGAGAAAAGCTAGTATGAAAAAATCCTTATTGCATAACTTAATAATTACTTTAGTGTTGTTTTTCGCCAAAGATTCAATATAAATTCAATCCAAGTTGCATCGTCTACGTGACGACGCATTTAAAACAATCCATTTTACTAGGTCATTAACACGGTATTGAGGAAAATGTCGAGCTCCTGGAAAAACAAGGCTGGTAAAAATATATTTGTTATATCAAAATTATTAACTTACATCCTTGTATTGGATGCGAAGTCCTAAATACGGATATGAACGGCTAGATTTACGTAAACGTGTGAACGTAATCATGCAACGCACGTGACTTCATGTCCACAGTGACCAATACGCTTTGCCTTCAATTAAACCGGTGGTGGTGTGATTTTCCAACGTTCAACGCCAACGTCGGATATATCCGTCAGTGTATACAGGTTAAAAAAGCCCTTCATTAGTTTGACGTAAAGTTGAAATTCGTGATACTTCTCAGACATGCTTGGCGTTGAAGAGGTTAATGTGGACCTAATGATTTTGATCTTACAGTACAAATTAATTGTTGCTCGTCGCTGACGCAGTGCTGGGCGTCTATTTGGGAACGTCTAAGGGATCGTCCACAAATAACGTAACGCAAAATTCTCAAATTTTTGACTCCCCCTCCCCCCATGTAACAGGACCGTAACACTTAGACGGACCCCCCCCCCCCCCCCAAAACAGGTGTTTTGTAAAAAGTTGTTGCCTATTATTCAGGTAGAAAGAATAATATTTTTAAATAAAACACGATAGTGTAGTTTCAAGGACGACATAAGAATTATTCCGAGAATTCTATAGCTCGCCCAATTTCAAAAGAGCGCGGACGGCCATACATTTTATATTGCTGTCAGCGCTCTTTTTACTTTGGGCGACGTATAATAATCTATGAACGTATTTCGGTCCTATTTCTTAATAATATCATTATAATTTCATAAGTTTACAATATTATAAAATCGTGATGTAACGTCAACCTTGGAAATTGTATTAGTCTTATGACAAAAAAGCAAAACTGTTGGAATTGCTTATAGGTATAGCCACGGAACCCTAACAATGAGCTGGATCAATACATAAATTATTTTTATAGGTAACATTCGTCGTTTTAGCACGAGATCAGAGGTAATACGTTTTGTTAATTAAATGAGGCGTGTCGTGACTCAAGTGGCAATGCGCACGTGGATGATATATGAGTTTCCAAGATTGGCAATGTAGATCAAATCCTAAACGTGTGTAATTAAATATAATAATTATTGGTCACGAGAGTCATGAATCATGATCTCGTCATAATATACGCACGGCGCACTGTCCAAATAGCTAAGCAAGTTCTAATACCTTGAGGCAGCAAAATGGCCGAGGTGAGAGTGTATTTTACTTCCATACTCTATTTTTATTAGGGTTCCGTACATCAAAAGGAAAAAACGAAACCCTTATAGGATCACTCGTGCGTCTGTCTGTCCGTCTGTCACAGCCAATTTGCTCCGAAACTACTGGACCGATTGAGCTGAAATTTGGTATACCTACATATGTAAGTCGGTGACCGCAACACGGAAGCGTGACGTAAATAGGTATATGAATTTTAAACATGGGGGCTACTTTTGGGGGGTAAATCAGAAAATTAAAAAAAAAGTTATGCAATCTATATTATGTGACATATAAAATGAAAGGGCTTATTGTGAGGACTTTAAATATATTTTCTTCTAAATTTTAAGTAAAATAGTTTGGAAGTTATTTAGGAAAATAGGCGAAAATTGACCATTCCCTCCCCCTTATTTCCGAAACTACTGGGGCTAAAATTTTGAAAAAAATACAGAAAATAGTTCTTTACCTACAGATTACAGGAAAACCTATAAGAAGTCTATGGTATTTAAAGTAACCTAGTAAATTGCAGATAATCATGTACGGAACGGAACCCTCTCCACGCGAGTTTAATTCGCACTTATCCGGTTTATTTTAATAGTGACATTTAGGTTTAGGTGGGCATAGTTTCGAATTGGACTCATTAGAGTCCAATTCGAAACTGTGTCTTCTTAATTAAAAATTTCCCTGTGACCCCCCCCCACCCCTTGGGACCGTGCCTGCTGTCCGACTATCGTGGAGCACTGAATTGGTTCCGGTTCCCGCTGAAAATCACCGTTTTTGCTAGCGAGGCACAACATTATACTGCGCGGGAGTCCTTTCTGTGACACTCAGTCGTATCGAGTCCTTTATCAAGGGGCACAATTCTGAATCATCAAATAAATCTTATCTTATCTTTTCTTTATGATTGTCGGGCAAACTGAGAGACTAAATGAGCACAGTGCTGCCAACGCATAAATTAAAAAGTAGCTAGATGGACGCCTAGAAGTTGCCAAAAAGAAGCTAATTATTTTTGAACGATGCTAAACAAGATACTTAAAATTTTAATGAAAAATAAATGAGCAAAAATAAGGGAAAGGATAATTAAGCTGGTTTAATAATCAAAAATCATAAACAAACAACAGTTATTGTTATCTTACTACAATTATGAAGTTAAGCTGCCCATTTTAATGTATATTTATATGAAGGCGTTTGCCGGGAGAGCATTGATGACACACGACACGATATGGTTATTTTAATGTCTCAAACAACAAATGCTATATTTTCTAAAATAAACTTTAATAAAAAGCTCCAAAAACAAAAATAGTAGCTAAAAATGTCCTAGATACTAAATGGAAATTTGAGTTGCTAAATCAGCTGGAAAGATGCTAAATTTAGCTTCAAAGTAGCTGAATTGGCAACACTGATGAGCTACGAAATTTGCTAAGAGAATAACAACGGCTGCGGTCAAATTATTGCGGCATTTTTTGTTCGCATTCCTAACTAAATATTGATGCTACGTGTCAAGTTTCACTAACTTCATCCGGGTCGGATTTGGTAAACTGGGTTAAAGCTTGACGTACACAGCTCGCCTTGAAATTGAACGCGCCGCGTAATATTTTGACCTCTGATTTTAAAATGATATCCGCCAATAGCGTTTCGAGCCACGAAATTATTTGAATAAGTACAAACTAAACTTTGCAATGTTTTGTGCAGAATATTTTGTAACTCTTGCCTAGCAGCTGTGGGATTTTTGCTCTTATATTCTCTTTTATAATTTAACTGCCCTCGCCAATACTCGTATTGACTAATCTCAATTGCCATTTTTAGAGTTCCGTACCTCAAAAGGATAAAAGGAACCCTTATAGGATCACTTCGTTGTCCGTCTGTCTGTCTGTCGGTCAAGACAAGACCCTTTTCTCAGGAGCGCGAGAAGTATCAATTTGAAATTAATATAAAATACTGAGTCTGCAATCCCTTGTAGCTGTGAAAAACATCAAATATCTAAGTCAGCGCAATCAAAAGATACGGCTGTGTATGCCGCATAGGTATTTTCACACTGGCAAGGAAATCAAAATCTGTTTGGCAAGAAGCAATGTCTTTTAGCACAAGTAAAGGAAAACATGAAAACCGTAAATTTGTGGTTACGTCACAAACAAATAATAGTTAAATGGAATAACCCTTGCAAGGTCGTATCACACTTAACGGTTGCATAAGGATAGGAGCTTGCAAAAGTTATTTCTAGTGAATGGTTACCCGGTTTTTAAAATCTTTATTTTCAATTTTAGGGTTCCGTACCGACAAGGTATTGTATTTTTTTCATAGGCTAGTACGGGACCCTCAGCGTGCGAGACAGACTCACACTTGACCGGTTTTTTACAAGAAAGCGAAGTCCTGTTGCAAAAACCTTCATTAGTTGAAACATTTATGTTTCTTTCTTTCCCACAATAATTGATGATCACAGGGCAAACCGGGGTGCCCGCCCCGCGTGGGGTAATTTAAGGGGTGCCAAGTGCATGAGGTAAATATAATTAATCCTAAATCCTGGAGGGGAGGGGCGCCACTGTCAAGTTCTTGCTCCGGCTCGGTAAAATCGCACATCTGGGGCTGGTATCTGTAATCTTTTAAATAAGATGTGTACATATTTATTTATTTTTTATTTATTTATTTCAGGAAAACTTACAGCTACGTTTACAGTTTTGGGTAACAATAGTAGTACACTCTAAGCCAATTACAAGTTTTCGCCAACAATGGAACGATAATACATTTTTAACATTTATATAAAATATAATTACCTACTATGGATAGTACTAAAACAGAAATGTTACATATTTGCCTGCTTTCGACTGAGCGTGTGTGTGTGTGTGTGTGTGTGTGTGTGCGCGCGCGCGCGCGCGCGCGCGTGTGTGTGTGTGTGTGTGTGTTTGTTCGTGTACGTATGTGTGTGTGTGTGTTTGTGTGCGTGTCTGTAACTTGTCTTTGTATATTATGGTCTAAAAAAGTTATTGTTTATGAGTGTCTTAATAGAGTTGTGATTGCAATTGAATAAGTCTAATGATGTGGAGTGTTTTTTGTTGAACTTATTACAAACCCGTGACATGTATGAGTTGCGTTTGTAATTCGTGTGATTGCGTGGCACGTTTAACTTTGTCACATTCCTTCTTGCCTGTATTCGGTGTGGAGCTACGACACCAATTTGATTGAGTAGCGATGGCGAGTCAACTTTTCCACGTAGAAGTTTGACCAGGAAGGTAAGATCGGCCACTTCTCCACGCTGGGATAATGGTAAGAAATGATGGTGTTTGCAGCTATCGGTATAATCTGTAGATTTTTTTTTATTATATCTTGTATATTCATGACTTAAAGATTTTTAAAAACAAATCCAAAAGAAGCGCTTGCCTGATCAGGAGTTCTTGTGTCGTCTTTCCATAAATGTCTCAAAAAGAAGCAACTGGTGGGTTGTTATTACCTTTACAATAGTAATTGATGCTAGACATTGCCAGTAACCAACACTAATGACCGTCATTTGAATTGCACAGGTTAATAAAAACCTACTTTTTACTCGCCTGCATCTAGAAGGAGAGCTGTCGAATAACCGGAACTTCGCGCCAGACCACAGACCTATTCTATTGACTCCGTCCGTGCGTGCGTGCGAGTCTGATATTTAGTTAGAGTAAGATGGACTTCACTGACAGCTAGCCGTAGCTTTGTAGCTTGGTAAAGCCTTCAGGAATCGGCTTGTAGCAGGCCGCGCCACTGCTCCGTATAGCCGGGTGAACCCCGCTGACCCGCTGCCAATATTTAAGTAAGAAAAGCTATAAGCGGCGGGGCTACGCCAGGCATAGCTGGGCACAAGACCGTTAATCCGTTAATCGTTAATTAACGAAGATACTATTTCGACTAACGGATTAAAATGTAAATTAACTTCAAAAATTGTTAACCGACTCATTAACTTCCGTTAAAAAAATTAAGTCCGCTATACGTTTATTAAGTAGCTACTATTTTCCGAAAGGACAGAGCGCGGCTAATGTCAGATAGCTTTTGATTTGAATTTATAAGTAAATTATTAACGCAACGACATATAAAATGCAATTGCAATCACGAGTTAACGATTAACGTTAACTTCCGTTCAATCTTCCGAAATTAAACGTTTAACGAAGTTAACTTTTTTAGTGACGGTTTAACGATTAACGAATTTAACTATTTAACAGTGCCCAGCTATGACGACAGGCAAGGGTAGGAATAACCTCGAACGCACCAAACACAGCGTTCTAAATAAAAACCTCCCGCCCTCCGCAAGTTCGGCAGCTTTATTTGCTATTCAAAGTTAGGCTAAGTGATGTCTGTAGGCTATATGGTCTGTGCGTCAGATTGAACTAGTAAAGATATGTATGCTAAGTACACTACGATTAGTAATTGTATAGTATAAATGATACGATTATCATGTATACGGTTATAAACGATACGATCAATCCGTGTGGCTATCGCATGGCAGCCGTGCGGTCACTGATGTGAAGGCTTCCATATTAGTTCCTGATGTGACACTGCTTACGCGGTTCCGCTTCCGAACCGCTCCAAGATGGCGAAATGATATCTTAACGGTGGCATTAGGAAAAATTTATAAGATTCAATCACCAGCAATGATATTAGCAACCTAAATTCGTTATAGTTATCGGCGGTAAGGCGGCTGGTAAGGCGGTAAGGCGGCTGCAACGCGACACATGATTGCCGCATAAGCAATATGGCCACCACAAATATATTATAATGCGTTTGTTTCTGTCGCGGCTTAAGAGGAACTATAGGTTGACCGCTTAAATGAGTCGTCGCCCGCGCGGCACAGGGGCGCGGGGGCATGACGACAAAGGGGCCTGAGAGAGGTGCGGGCGGCGTGAAATGAATGAAAATAAAAATGTGCCTGCCGCCCGCACCTCTCTCGGTCCCCTTTGTCGCCTGCCCCCGTGCCCCTGTCTGTGCCGCGCGGGCGAAGACTCATTTAAGCGGTCAACCTATAGGCAGTAGTAGCACGCGGGCCGGGTGCAGATTGCGAACTTCAAACACATCGTTGAATTACTTGTGTAGTGTGTAGGTTTCTTCATTATGTTTTCCTTCACTGACATGCTAGTGGTAAATATTAAATTGAATTCCGCACAATAGTTCCAAAAACTCAGAGCTGCGTAGTATTTGAACTCACGACCCTCTGTATGGAAGCGCGGGTAATACCTACACAACACGCTTCTAGAAAAAAAAATTGTCCCTCCTGTGACCAAAATTTAACGAAAACGACTGCTTAATTGTACGTTTTCTTCATGCATGCCAAAACTACGCCTGATGTCCTAAATGTGGATATAGTCCAAAGAAAAAAATCAGCCCTCAGAGTCCTTAACTTTCGGGAACAGCGTCCCTAACATGCAAGACACAAGGATAACTTAAACCGTGCATGTGTCGTCGAAAGACATAGCCCTATGGCTGGACCCGTTTGGGTTTAACTTATCTTTGTGTCTTGTATGTTAGGGCCGCAGGAGAGGACATTTCTGAACCTAAACGTGTGTATGACCCGCGCGCGTCCGACCACTTGGATACCAATATTGGATTGCTCTGACAACCTAAATTACTAGCAAATAAAACAACGGATCCGCTTCTCATTTGTTTTAAATTTATTATAAGACTAGTGCGAATTTTTGCACAGTATCGTGATCAAACACCGGATAATGATAATATTATAATAAAGTGAGAATAAGTACCTCAATGCAGGTATTATTAGTACTCTATTTGTCTATCTTTCGTCAATAGCAGATAATTTTGACAAAGATAATAATTAACGGAGTACTTGCGGGTGTGCCATCTATTGACATATTGGTCTGCAAATAGCCAAGACACGTTTTAGTTAAACAGACTATCAATAGATGGCGCTTGCAATGCGGCTGATTTTTATTTACGTACGCGGCTGTGGGCCACGCGCTGTTTTGTGATTGAAAGTATTAATACATATTATTATAATACCTATATAGTGACGGATAATTTTGTCAAAGATAATAATTAACGCAGTACCAGCGGCCCTAACATGAATGACACAAAGATAGTAGCGCCATCTGATCACATTAGTCTGCATGTGCAATTAGCCATCAAACATGTTAGTTAAACAGATTGTCAATAGATGGCGCTTGCAAATCGCGTGGATTTTTATTTATGTTTTAACGAAGACGTTAATTTTAATCTATTTGTGTATTTTGTAACAAAGCGACGAACATAAGCTTTAAAATGACGTTTAAATCATTAATTTTGGTAAAGAATTAACGGAGATAATATATACCGTCTTCACAAAAATACCTTTTAGAAATAATATATATGATGATGATGATAAGTATCGTATTTTTTACCTCTGCTTATAATATTATAATCTGTGCGTCAGCATCGGCCCTAGCAAGGTTGACACGAGCATAAGTTATCCCCAGTTTCCCTCAGCGCGCCTCTCTCACACTAGTATGGAAGAAAGAGATGCACCGAGAGACAATTTGGGGATAACTTATGCTCGTATCAACCTTGCAAGGGCTACGGAGCGTTTAAAAAAGGCACATCAATGACATATCGACAGAGGTCAAAGAAACGCCGCGCCGTCGGGAGGTCCTTGCCCAAGATATTATTTATACCATATATAGTACCTACTTCATGTTAGACTTATGAGTTCAAATGTAAGAAATCTCTTAACAAGAGTTAATGCTTACAAGGAAAATATAAAACCCGATTGAGTAAGAGCCTGAAAGGCGACATTGTAAACAGCCGTTTCTTTTGTCGGACGGTCTTACGCTGGTAGCCTCAGACGACTTCTCCAGCTTCACCTGGATTTCCTGAATTATACAATCTTGGTGTCTTCAAGGTAAAAGTGAATAGGCATTTCTGGGCAAGCGTGTTCTAGCCTAGACCCTGTCTTCGCTTTCCAGGTGTGAGTAGGCCACTGCAGGATGTATGAGACCGGGGGGCTAGCACGACCTGCCCGCGAGTCATTTTTCGCTCAGTGCATCCCTTACATATTTGACAAGTTTGACAAAGATGTCATTGAGCGACAAACGACTGGCGTGCATGTCGTGCTCTGACAACGGTGTTGCCGGTTTTGCCTTATAAAATTGTAACTTGCACATAGCTTCGTGAAATGGGCTATTGACACCGGTAACAAACATTTCTTTTGTTTTTTGTCATATTCTTTTGTATACTTATAACTGCTTTAATTACGAAACATACCATTAATTATTGTTTTTATCTTGACCCTGAATTCATCACTAGATTTTTCTAGGTTTGCTTTTATTATAAAAAGTAAGAAATAATGCCCTTCGTAAGTAAATTGTAAGTAAAAAAAGTGATACATTAAATACATCGAAATCGGTGTCAAGTAAATGTATGAGGGTTGGATTACCTAATTTTCTTGCCACCGACTTCGATATATTTAATGTATCACTTAATCAACAATATATCTAAAGTTTCTAGGTAATTTACTTACGAAGGGCATTATTTCTTCCTTTATATTTCTTACTTTTTAAGGGTTTTTGAAGTCGGTTTATTTATTTGTTAAATTTTATTTTTTCACTTTTTTTATGATTATCATATGTGATTTAACGACACACATTTACTACATCAAGTATCAATAGCATAATGCCAATTGCTCATCACCCTTTATAAAATGTTGCTATCCAAGATGCAAGGACGTCAATCGTTGAGGAGTTCTCCTGGTTCTTCATCGCCGGTTCTATTTTACCACTTGAATTTTTACGAGCATAAGTTGCTTCCCGACCTTATACAGAAATCCAATTGCCACCCGTGAAATACTTATAATTGAAGAGTTCCGGTGGTCACCCGTGGTCTTCATCATCAGTTCCACTTTACCAAATAATGTTTTTAATACGTAACTGCTTGAAACATGAAAGAATATATCAAAATTTCTATATGCGTGCCTATAATATTTGAGGAGTTCCTTCGATTCCTCATAGATCCTCTCATCAGACCTCGACTTTGATCACAACGGGAACAACTTAGAGAAATACCCTATCGATTAAAAAAATAATCATCCAAATCGGTCCAGCCATCTCCGAGTAATCGGTGTACATACATATAAAAAAAATACGAATATAGGTACGCGTCGAATTGAGAAGGAGGAGGCTCCTTCGGATTTTTTGAAATCGGTTAAAAACTATGTTCTTGTGACAGTTTTTTTCTAAATTATTCGGTAAGGAAAATATGTTATGGACTGTATCAAGTTACATTTCGCGCTTGAATAGATTTTTATTTCTTCATAACTTCTGCCCGCGGCTTCGTTTGCGTGAAATTGTTTATAATTATTCCCTCGCGGGATATTTAAAATTATCAAGGACAATAAATAGCCTATGTCCATACCCAGCGTATAAGTTATCTTTATTCCAAATTTCATCCAAATCCCACGCACTCAAATCCCACAAATCACACACAAACTTTCGCATTTATAATATTAGTGTGATTTTAAATGATATAATATATTTTTACGGTATACGGTAAATAAGACTCTTGGTCTTAGTAAAGAAACAAGATATCATATTTCTCATACTACCTACTAATGTAGGTAAATTACATATGAATAACAATCTCAACATAAAGTAGGTTTTTCCTAGATTTTGTTATTTTGATTGCGTTTTTTTAGTTGCTATGACAGTCTGACATTGACATATATCTAGATAATACAATCCCGAGCATGTTTTTCAATTCCGGGATTACGGGATTTTTTAGCGTTATCCCGGGATCCCGGGGCTTTCCCGGGATTGGAAAAAATCTAGTGATTTCTTAAAAAATGTTTTTAATATCGTTGCACAGCACAAATCACAATAATCAAAAAACTTTACTTTTGTAAATAATAAAAAAGACAAAACAAAAACCTATTTAGAAATTCGAAAATACAACCGCAAAAATATCAAAGCATCCAATGTTTGACTTCCACCCTTCCCTTATAAGTTCTACGACGAACATAATATTATTAGGGCTGTACCTGTGTAATACGTATCATAGGCCGTACCGTATCTAAGGGTTGTTTTTTTGTCGTAATAAATGCTATTAATATATTCTAGGCAAGGTTTTTGTTACAAGTTTACCTTACGGACTACGGAATGCAAACTTGTTTGTGGCAATCCTGAAAATCCCGAAATTAGCCACATACAACGCTCTAAAAAAAATATTATTTTATCCGGATCGAAGGACCAAATTTTGTTCTTTTTTTAAATAGGGTTAATACTATTAGTATTTTGATTATAAATAACTGTTAAAGTTGTAAGCAGTTTGTATCTCATGAATTGGTATCCCTTACATTGATATGAATTGGGAATTAAATCGTCCCAAACATTAGGCACCGTTTATAAATAAAAAGCAACCTATTATTAAAACCTTGAATTCATAAGTCACCAACTTCATTGAAAAGATAGACTTGAAAGATTTTCACAAACTGTCAATAAGTAGGCTTTTGTGGAACTAGTAGTGCCACCTGTAGTGTTCTACGTGCATTGATTTAACTGCGACCTAACTTCGTTAAACCGGTGTGGTTAGTTACCTATCGACTTACGAAACCAAAACCTATAAAGTAATTCCTGCTTTCGGACATACTGATAAGATGACTACTTTATTACGAAATATTAGAACAAACACCAGACATTAAGATACTAAAGCATATTGTAAAAACTTAATTAACTTAAGTTAACAACACTGAGTAGCTTCTTCGTTAATTAGTTCCTAGACATTACAATAGATGGCGGTAAAGCGCGGTGGTAAAGCAGATTAAGGCTTTTACGGCAAAATAATCAAGATTAAAAGCCCGTTTAAGCCTAATAATGCATAAAATAACGTTTTGTTATGTTTGTATGTCATAATCACAAAGATCAGTAAAGTTTAAAAACGAATATTTTTGGCGAATGCGGTTAAACGGGTGGCATTACAAATATGGCGGCGGATTGGGTCGGTAAAGCAGTCGCCGCGGTCCGGTGGTCGGAGAGACACGCATACGCGACAGGTAGGTTACGATTCACGGTCTGTCGCATTTGACTGGTCCGAGCGCTCCCGACGAGCCCGCGCGATGCCCGAGGATCTGTGACGTGACAGTGCAGTGACAAACAGTGCCGTGCTTGTGATCCCAGTGCCGTGACATGACGAGCGGCTAGCCCGCCACCCTCCGGATAACGGTAAATATCGTGACACTGTGACCTATCTGTGTTTGTGTGATCAGGTGATTGAAACTATACGTGATTATCTAACGGTACCGGCCCCGATTCATCGGGATTTCATAGCCGCATGCGCACGTCCCACTTTTGTGTAGAGATTTATCTTCCACGTCGCCTCTCGTGTTTACTCGGTATTATAACACCTGAAGCCGTTTACTCCGCGTGACTGACACTGAACGTTAATAACCAACGTTTACTTAGTAAATTACAAGAAAGCAGTTAAATTTATCACGCGTTAGTTAAAATTTTATGGAATTAGGCGCCGGTTTACCGTTGCGGATGAAAGTTAAGTGACGGTAAATATGTAAAATTCTCTACGTTCTAAAATTGCTAGATTGTAGAAGAGTCTTATTGGAATCGCTAGATTTTTCCTTATTTACCTAGGTATTTTATCAGCTTTGGTGCAACCGGTTGGCGGTTGGTAAAAAGTTGTTTTTGGATGTTTCTATTCTAGTAAGTACGTAGGTAAGTAAGGTACGTGCCGATAAGTCTACACGTATCGCTTCGTCATTCAAAAAAACAATTGTTGACATGAATATTGATTGAAAGGCAGGTACAGTGATTACAATTCGGTGCCGCTCTCGTGGATCAACAATGGGTCGGTTCCCATAGAAAGTTGTAAACACATGGTCTCCACGGAAGCATTGTTCGTTGTTTGTCAGGAAAATGCGATGTTTGCACTTCGCGTCGTGGTACTGCACTACACATAGGCCAAGCTAGCACCAAATATGATTCAAAAATATTGATAATTCTTTGAAAATACCTATAAAATCATTATTATTTCCATTGATGAAACCGGCAAGAAAAGATTATTGGCAAGCTATTACTCGCACCAAAAGTTATCTGCCTTCATGTTTTTGCGGAATGGTTAGAATATTGACTCAATTTACAATATGAACGTAAATAAATATATATCAACATGAGCAACTCATGAACCAGCAATGAATTTTATCGTTGTTAATTGCTTGAATAGGTATATGTAATCGAATTGACGCAATAAGAACACTTTTTACAAGCATTTATATAACTTCAGTTGTGAGTTGCTTTGTCGGTTGCTTAGTACCTACCTATGTTAGGGTTACATTTTGAACCTGTTCGCGTAATCGGAATAGGATGAAATTTGGCAAGACTTATTTTGTTTAACAGTGTACGTTAACAAAATTAATAGTTAAAGTAAAACGTCATAGCATTATCTATTGTCTCTTGTAATGGGCCATCGTCAGCCATCGGCCATCGCATGTGCGGTACCTATTCATGACGACGACGGCAATGATGACAAATTGCAATCGGCAATCGGCTTTGCATGACTGCAGTGTTGAGATAAAGATATCTCCATTTCATTCTTTCGTATGAATACGTCCCGTGCGATGACCGACGATGGCCCATCGTGTGTAGAGGGCCATAATGACTGCCCTACATGATCGGCCATGATGGGCCAACTCTCGAGACGCGACATGCATTTGAGGCTATATCTACCTATATAGTTGCGGCCCTAACATGCATGGCACAAAGATAAATTAGAACCGTTTATCTCTAAGTGCGTCTCTCTCACACTAGTGCCGACGAAAGAGATAGTCATAGAGATAAACGGTTCTAATTTATCTTTGTGCCATGCATGTTAGGGCCGCTGGAGCACCCGTTTAGGCTGTGCGTTGTCTATAAGTGAGTCACGGTACTGTTTGAATGTATTGATGAATTTGATGATGATAATTTTAAGATACGAGATTTTTCAATGTACATAATTTTATTTTCAAAGTAAAGAGAAATGTAACAAATTGCAATTTAACCTGTTTCGAAAAGTTCACCAAAAAAGTTTTACGTTCTTATGACCCGTAAAAAAGACTTCAACGGCCGCTGAGCACCCGTTATCTGTACCTACTACTGATTGGAACATTATAACTTAATTTGCTTTGAAATTCTTATTTTTTAAACGAAATATCTGAGGAAGAGTACCGTCAACAGATTTTTGTGAATAAAATGCTTAGCTTTTTCGCCGCTGCGTCAAATAGGTACAAAAGTTGTCACTCACACGCCAGGCATGTCAGATAAGGAGCACAAACAACCTTACGTCAGACTTTCGTAAGTTTCTTGTACACTGTACGCCATCCTTTAAAAAACAAACAATATTAATTAAAATTATTAAGACTTAATGAAACTTCAATACCTATTTCAAACCGTAAATGTAGTAACTAGGTAAGTTTGTGTGTGTGTTTGATTTGAATACTAAAGTAGTTAAATAAAAATCTATGTGAGTGCTGTCTGTATATACCTATCAATAGTGTTACATATAGAATAAGCACTTTTGCACATTTTTATGTAAGTTTCTGTGTTAACACTGCGTATCGGTGGAGTTTTGGTGTCAATAAATAAATAAATAAATCCTTATTAATTCATAATTTTCTTGGGTGACAAACATCATACATACTTAATACTTTCTATCATGAAATCTCGTAGTGTGAAGGGAAAGATAAAAAGCCTGATTGCAGAGCAATTTCACGCAATTTCAAATTCCTAGATCGTACGCATAAAAACAAAGCATGCGAGCTCGTTATCAAAACCGTTAACAATGCAGTCGGCTCTTTTGTTTTCAAAGGGCACAGGAAACAAGCACTTAAGTTTAGAACATGTCCTAAAAACGCGGCGAAACCGACCGCTGCGTGTGCGCCGTGAATTAATTCACGGACACTTTCACTGCAGGGCGCACGCGAGGGCACGTATTGTCAGTTTTCAGTAGCCATACCCTTTGCGTTTTTTTCTACAGAGCCCAACCTTAACAAGTAGAGCTCTTTAGTTCTTTACAAAAATATTGCATCTCCCTTTCAAATATTAAATCTAATGGAATATTTAAGGCGTTATATGTAAAAATAACATTAATCTGTGGGTGTTCGTTGTAGTGCTATCATTACTTCAAAATAATTAAGTATTACGAGGCAATATAGAAGTAAGTTTTATATATCAAAAAAAACGAAACTGATGGCCTACTGTCTCCGGGTTGGAATTAATTGTAGCATTGCAAGAAAATCTAAAAACCTGTAATACAATTGATTAATTATATTTGATATCACAGGGGTCCCATTTAAAAATCCGTAAACTTAAAATAAGAAACGAAAACTCAATTCTGTATAGCACCAAGCTGTCAAAATGGAGTTGTACGTTTCTAATTTCAAGTAAAGCAACTTTTAAATTTAACGAACACTCTTTCGAATTGGCCTCACTGTCACAGCCAGTGGCTTAGCTACCGAAGGGTTAGACGGTGCCGTGCACCGGGGCCCCGAAGCTCAGGGGATCTTCGGACCCTGAGCAGCAAACCTCGTACCTATTGAACTAGCTATGAAATGCTCCCACCTTAAACCGTTTAGTTAAAAACCCATTTTTTTACACCAGGGCCTTTGGTTACCGATCTACGCCTCTGGTCACACCAAAAAATAGATAAGGGTTAATAACCAGTAAATAATTAGGATAGAATAGGCTTGTATTTGATATAACTACGTTTTTATAGATCGGAAATGGTAATAATAGTAATTTAACCTTTTAAACGCCAAGGCTGAGAGCGAGAAATCATGTCCGAGTGACGGCTGTAGCCAACAAAATGTATGGAAAACGGCATGCCGTGGCGTCAGGGGCACGGAAATCTGCTGTCGTCTATGTGGCGTTCAAAAGGTTAACAATTTGTATATTTATTTATTTTTAACCTTTTGGACGCCGTTGTCGACTATGCGTGGCAGCGTATACAGGGTAAAAAAGTTCTTCATTAGCTTGACTTAAAGTTGAAATTCGTGTTACTTCTCAGACATGCTTGGCGGCCAAAAGGTTAAGATAGTAAGATAAGTTCACAGGACATGTAATAAAAGCTAATTAATTATTTTTGTCGAATGGAGCAAAACATATTGCACATAGATGCACACGCAGCTCAGCATATAAGGTAATCAAGAGGTAGTCGCGTAGGTAAGGTAACGCTTTCTAAAATTTCTATTCCTCAAGAGACTTTTGAAAGGTGCAATAAATTTCGCAGCTCATCTGCAACAAAACACGGGTACATAATATATTATGATGAGTTTGACAGCCTAAGAGGCTATTTACTTATTAACTATATTTATTTAACCGACTTCAACAAAACCGTTTCAACATAGTTTCTCAATTCGACGCCAATATGTTTGGGTATTATTACATAATAACATATATGTTAGTTTATGATACCAACTTATTCAACTGCAAATAATGCAATCAACTTACTTTGTAAAAAAAAAAAAAACAAAAAGTCCTTCACACAAGGTAGCCGAAATTTGTAAACGTCATAGTTTCTTCATCCATCTAAAATGGATGGAACTGTGCAGTTTTCTGGCTTGGAAAGTATTCTTGGATGTCAGGATTGTCAGGTTACCTCTATGCCAAATTTTATAGCTATCAATCCTGTGCTTTAACCGTAAAAATGGAACAGACGGACAGACAGTTTAGCATTTATTAATAACTATTAATTTTTTTTTTCACAATAGGTATTCATAATCGAATGGCAAATCATTAATTTAAAACCAGCTTACATCAGCGCTAGGCTGGCAGCAACCTTATAATACCAGATCATTGCATGAAGCTCTATCAATGTTCCTACTTATCGATCGATGACCGTTCGGCATTTCATCGTTGTAAATAATGGCATACCTATAACTTAGCTTTCTGTTTCAAGTACTTTATTATACATATTTTAAAGTTATCGAAAACTATACAATTCTCTTCGCAATTTCGAACATATTTAATGTTCCAATGATCAAAATAACAAAACGGCTACCCCGAGCGTCTAACAGAAATAAGTTAATAGTACGACTCCGTTTTGCCACAGTTACTTTATCTTTCAAACACGACGACACAATAATCTAGAGAATTAATGCAAGGTCATTTTATGATCGCAGGTAGAGACCGTCGCGACATTCTTCACAATTAACATTCTGTACGACCGGTGTAAGAAAACTTCTTTCAATGTTAATATGAGAGGTCGTTAAGTGGTCGCTTGATGACACATCATATACGCTTTATTTACCCAAAGAGTCATCTGTTGACATTACGAATTAGTAGAGGCTATGGTAGAGGCTAAAATAAATTAAAGAAATATGATCCGGTGTTTAACACTTAATACGCATTGCGTGACTACTGCTTATTTAAATTTTAATACAAATTTTACACAGGTTTCATTTTAATGGAGGGGTTTAGTGGTATGAAGGAAATGTAATGTTCATTCGTGTTAAGAAAACAGTGAGTCAGCACTGTCCTTTGGCCTAGCCACGTCACCCGACCAATCAGATTGCAGAAAATTAAAAAACCCAGTTCACATAGATCAGTTCAAGGCAGACTTTCATACGGAACGGTCGTGTCCTGTGTGCATTATATTTAAAAATGCGTACCCAAACTTTAAGAAAAAATCAAATAGCGGAGAAAGGCGAGTTATTCACAATGTTTACTGTTTAACTTCTTTAATCAACGTAGCTGTGTATTTTACAACTGTTAGTGTTAGGTATTAGGTATATTACCACACAATCTCAATAATCACATTCGTTATATAGTAATAATGAAAATAATTATTATTTCATGAATTGCTTATCAATAACACTTTGCTTTGTCATTTAAAATATAAACTTTATTTTTTACTTCACAATGAATACACCTTTACCCGACTGTTGCACTGATGACTCACTATATTCTTAACGCAGATGGACTACATATAAATATGAATGAGCCATTTTGTGATTTCTGAAACGCAACGCGATAAATGAAGTAATTATCTTCCACTAAATTTGTATTCCAGGTAGCGGTAACTTGCATCCAAGTTTATCAACGCGTTACTTGGATAAGCTAGACTCAAAAAGCGAAAACGTCGACCACAGCGCATTGTGATTCCTTTATAAATAACTTCATAAATCTAACGTACCTAAACATAACCCTGTTCGTATTCAGTCTGAAGTGAAACAATCAACTTAAACCAACACAGTTCCCAGGAAGACTTGGTTGAGAGTGGTATTGACACCGTTTCCCATTCTCAATTATTCAGACGAATCATTTAAATGAAATTTAATTGCCGTTTCGACCATTAAACAACCAGCCATAGTATTTATATTGCGCCTGAAATTTTCTTTCGAGAAACCATGGTATTTTTAATGACAAATAGGCCAGTGCGAACAGTGACATGTTTCTGTTCGTTTACGAGCTCGTAAGTCATAAGCAAGGCCTCAGAATTATCGGAGTGACAATTGACAACAGGTAGGGAATGAGCGTTGTTTTTTTATTAAACGCTCTACTTTTAAAATTTAGAGATATTATCGGAATATTATTACTCTATAGGAGGTAAATAAATAAAATACAAGAAAGTAGTTTCCGATTGATTCTTTTAAAAGCTGATATCCAAATAGTTTTGTTATCACACTATTGCTTGATAGACCACCTAAAATCTGAACTTATGATATAGATAGAAATAATATGTTGTCTTTTCCGTCCATCATTTAAACTTTAAATCAAGGAAAATATTCTTAATAGATACCTATCTTCTCATAATTAAATGACAAAGAGCTACATAAAATTATATATAGAAGACCAATAAACGTATAATCGTTAGGCCTAGTTTTTTTTAATTGTTTGGTCGTCATGTTATGCGAAAAAGATGTAAATCTCCTTATAAGTAATATAATTTTGTAACGCTTTTTTATTATTAATGTTTTTTTAAGTTTTATATTTGTATTTAAATGTCCAAGTTGCACTTCAATAACTTACTGATGGCATTGCGGTAAGGGTCCGTTGGATCAAAGTTAAAAGGTCATTCGGAACGGGTAGCCCCTGAAAACTGATACGCCGAAATTATACAGTGTCGCCATATAATATGTCTCTTAAATTAAATTGCTTAATCGCGAATTTCTGTCCACTGTTCAGTGGACAGAACTTCGGTCGTAACAAATAATCTCTCTATATATTTCTCGTCATATACTAGAAGCAAGGTAAGGAATGACCTTGCTTGTAGAAATGAGGAATACCAATCGAAACTTGACTTATACATTTAGGTACTGTAACACCCGTGCTGCCATCTGCCGCTGCTAATGACACTCACGAGGGCCGAGTCCCTGACTTATCTGTCGACAGCGCTCGTCAGCGCTCACAGCGAAGGGCAGTGTTGCCCGCCCGCTATAGAGATTAATTTTTTAGTGCTCCCTGTTTTAATCTAATGCTTTTGTAATGTTGGTCATATGTAATGCATACTGTATCTCATTTTATCAATCTGTGTTTGTTTATAGGTCAATAGTTCAATCATCAATCATCCATTTTATTTGTTCCGGTCCTTCCGGTAATTATTTTGTATTCACTCACTTCCGCCCACTCTCTCTTAAGCTAGACTGATGGCGTCGTCTTGCAAGAGACGGTTAACAAATTTAATACAAGGTGTACTCAGTTGTTTAAAACAATTAAAGTGATTTCCTCATGCTAACGGTGGTATTAGTTACTTCGAAGAAGAAACCCTGAACCCTGAGAAGAACCTCTACAATTAATAGCGCCCAGCGTGCTAAAAATGGCTGCCCAACTCGGTTTTTCGTTGTAATTTCACCGTGCATACTAACTTCAAGAACGATGCCTCGTCGTGCGCGAAAAAGCGATAGCGACCGCGCCGTGGCCGACGAACCTGCTACTGATACAATGAGTTCCGCCAGCGTCACCGCAATGATTGAAGCACTCCAGCGTACCCAAACCCAAGCATTTGAACGGATGTTGGACAAAATGTGCGACTCGATACCCAACCTCGTGTCTTCGTCGCCGTTACCCAGCTCATCCTCGTGTTCAGCGCCAGGCGGGAATCTGTCACGCTGCACTGCGCGGTATAGCGGCGCCCCTGAAGAATCCCTGGAAGGATTTATCGACGCAGTTGAGAGCTATCGGGAGTGTGCAAATGTTTCCGAGGTCGCCGCCCTGCGTGGCCTTTCCATGCTTTTGACGCATGACGCGTCCACATGGTGGCAAGGTGTAAAACATCTAGTTACATCGTGGCACAGCGCCATCGACAATCTACGTAGCGCCTACGGAGACCGCCGTCCACCTGGAAAGATCTACAGAGAGCTGTTTGCGTCAGAGCAAGGTCAAGAACGAACCGACATCTTTGTAGCTAAAGCCAGAGCGCTGCTCGCTCGTCTGCCGAGAGGAGACCTAACTGAAAAGGTAGAGCTGGATATGGTCCACAGTCTCCTTAATAAGAGAATTAGAAATGAAATAAAAAGACGTGACTACAATTCATTTGAAGAACTATTGAACCTCGTTCGAGAAGTTGAAGATGACAAAGAATTGAACTCCGTAGCGTGTTCATCACAAGCGCTCCGCGCCGCTGGCTTTGAAATTCCGTCAGTTCGCCGTGGACCGCCGCCGTGTGATCGCCGCCCGCGCTTCAACTCGTCATCCCCGCTGCCTGCGTCGCAGCCACCGCAAGCGATATTTAGCGCGCCTACGCCGCAGCCCGAGTTCGCGCCTCGCCGCGAGGCGCCATCTACCGATCGCCGACAGGAGACTCAAAACGTCAATCAAATGCCAAACGTAAACAATAGCAAGAATGTGTTGAAGAAGTTCTGTGTTTATTGCAAGAAAAGTGGACATTTACGTGACGAGTGTAGTAAATTACAAAAAGGAAATGACACTAGAGACATTAGTAATGGTGTGGTTTCGTGTTATGGTTGTGGGAAAAGAGGAGTTGTCAGAGCGCAGTGTACGGTTTGTAACCCCTCGGAACCATTTTATACCGTCAACACCCCTGTCGAAGGTAACAATATTACGCCTCAGGTTAGTACAACCCCGTTACTTTGTAATAACAATTTTAATTTGCTTTCTGTGCCCCACCGTGACGATCGCGATCCGTCGCGTCATTTCTTGCGACCCATATTTAATATAGAGATTTTAGGTTGTAAAGGAACAGCGCTTATCGATACGGGCGCAAGACGCTCCATAGCAGGGCATACCTTGTGTCCCATTCTGCAGCGCAGCTGTCAATTTTATCCAACCACTACTGCGGTAAAGCTTGCAGATGGAGAAATTCGTACTATGGAGGTCACAGAAGTGCCAAATGTCAAAGTGACACTAAAGCAGAAAAGCATCCATGCGGATTTCATGATATTCCCTCATTCTGATAATAATGAAACATTACTGGGCATCGATTTCATCACTGCGGCTGGGATAGTAATTGATTTTAACCAGAAAACCTGGCATTTTTCAGATGACACGAGTTGCATTTACAGTCTTCAATTCGAGATTGACTCATCACTGCCCAGGAGGTGTTCTGCATTAGACATGAGGAGTGATGAAGGAAGTGACCTTGGGGACATAGATAGAAGGAAACTATCAGATGTTTTGAAAAGGAATGCTGACATCTTTTGTCCAGGGGGAGAAGCAACCCCATATGCAGAACATAGAATAGAAACTGGAGACCATGCACCAATCGCCGTGCCGCCTTACCGGCTCACACCTGCGAAGAGAGCTATTATGGAACAGGAGTTGACTAAGATGCTCGAAGATGGAGTGATTGAAGAATGTGAATCTGAATGGGCTGCACCTGTGGTTCTTATAGAAAAGAAGGATGGTACCTACAGGTTTTGTGTAGATTACAGGCGCCTTAATGCAGTTACCAAGACAGACACATATCCACTCCCTCTGATCGATGAACTTATTCATGGGACAAAACGGCACTGCTTCATAAGTACTATGGACTTGAAGAATGGTTACTGGCAAGTGAAAGTGTCAGAGAGTGACAGAGAGAAGACTGCCTTTGTAACACCATTTGGTACTTATCAGTTCATCAGAATGCCCTTCGGACTGAAGAATGCCCCGGCCACATTTCAAAGACTTATGGACCGTCTCAGATCATCTGCTTCTTTGAGTGATGTCACCATGTTTTGCTACCTTGATGATATTATAGTCATTTCAGAGAGCATAGAGAAGCATCTACAAGATCTTGATAAAGTTTTCCATCGTCTGCGTCAATTTGGATTGCATGCCAATCGAAACAAATGTCATTTTGTTCGCCGAGAGGTCAAATACCTCGGCCATCTCATTACCCAGGAGGGGATCAAACCGGATGACGCCAAGATAGAGGCTATAACATCCATGCAGGAGCCAGCTAACTTGAAGCACTTACGGTCTTTCCTTCAAACTTGTTCCTGGTACAGGAAGTTTATGCCGAAGTTTTCCCATGTCGCTGAGCCGCTTACTATGCTGACTAGAAAAAAGCAGCCATGGATTTGGGGTCCACACCAATCAGCTGCATTCAGTGAGTTAAAAAGACTTCTCACAACAGCTCCCATACTAATCCAGGCTGATTACTCTCTTCCTTTCATCGTGAGAACAGATGCTAGTGCCTACGCCCTGGGTGCCGTCTTACTTCAAGGAAATGGTCCCAGTGAACGTCCTCTGGAGTATGCCAGCAGACTGCTTACCCCAGCCGAGCGAAACTATACAACCACTGAAAGGGAAGCTCTGGCTGTTGTATGGGCAGTGGAACGGTTCCGTGGTTTTCTCGACGGCCATGAAGTCATCGTGCGCAGCGACCACCAGCCGTTGAAATGGCTGATGTCACTGAAGTCGCCATGTGGACGCTTAACGCGATGGGCTCTTAAGCTCCAGGGTCATAACATTAAATATGAATATACACCTGGAAAGGCAAATGTGATTGCAGACACTTTAAGCCGTCCAGAGGATGAAGCAGCTGAATGTGCAGTAAGCACAGTAGTAATAGACCTGCCTGCGATTAGTCCGACTAAGCTGCGAAGTAAACAGATGGAAGACGGAGATGTAGCGCCCATTATCGCAGCGATAGAAGGCGCCGATGACTTGTCAGCTCGCCGCTGGACTGAACGAGGCTACTTAATGAATCAGGGAGTATTATACCGCTATGATCAAGATAGCGACGCTGAAGAGGCCCAACTCGTCGTGCCGTTGTCCATGAGGGAAACTATAATGCAGGAGTACCACAACTCGCCGACAGCCGGACACCAAGGAGTAGAGCGCACGTTACACCGCTTGCGTCAGCGCTATTACTTCCCAGGTATGCGAAAATACGTCACAAATTACACTAAGTCCTGTGCAGAATGCCAAAGATACAAACCAACAAATTTGAAACCTGCTGGATTACTGCAAACACCGATCCTCAACCAGCGCGGCGAAGTACTGGCGATAGATTTGTTTGGCCCGCTGCCAGCTGGAGACCAGGGGGAGAAATGGATTCTATTAGTAGAAGACACTGCAACTAGATGGGTGGAGCTGTACGCTTTACGTGAGGCTACCGCAGAGGCATGCGCCCGCGTACTCAATGAAGAGTATTTTTTAAGGTTTGGCTTTCCACGCCGCATCGTGTCAGATAACGGAGTCCAGTTCATATCTGGGGTTATGCAGCAAACAATGTTTCTTTTAGGTATTGAGCAGAATCTCATACCTTTATATCATCCTGAAGCTAACCCAGCTGAAAGGAAAAATCGCGACATGAAGACACAGCTTGCTATTTTAGTGAAAGATAAGCATCAGTCATGGCCTGAACACTTGCCTGCGCTACGTTTCGCCATGAACTCTGCAGTGTGCTCGACGACTGGTTGCAGCCCTGCTTATATGATGTTCGCACGAGAGATGCGAGATCCCTTCGAAGCCGGTCGAGATTTGCGTGCTATCTTAGCAAAAGAGAACTTCTTACCACAAGTCACGCCGTACCTAGACAAGTTTCTAACCAGCTTGAAGGATGTGAAGGAAGTGGTTGAAGACCATCAAAATAGAAGAAAGGAAGTTGCTGATAGAAAACGCAGGCCATCCAGTGACAGCTACAACATAGGAGATCTGGTTTTAGTGACTGTTCACCAATCCAGCAATGCTTCCAAGAAGTTAACAAAGAAGTTTATGCCCAAGAGGGATGGGCCTTATACAATACTTAAGAAATCAAGCCCTACGACCTATGAATTAGGGGATTCCATGGGTTTAATGATAGGTAAATTTCATTGCAGAGATATGACGCCATGGGTCGCGACGCAAGGTGAGGCACAGCCAGTATTACCGCGTCGTCAAAGGGGTCGTCCAAAGGTTTCTGTGGTTGCCAAGCCACTCACGGGGCGTGTTAGTGACTTGGAGGGGGAGTATGTAACACCCGTGCTGCCATCTGCCGCTGCTAATGACACTCACGAGGGCCGAGTCCCTGACTTATCTGTCGACAGCGCTCGTCAGCGCTCACAGCGAAGGGCAGTGTTGCCCGCCCGCTATAGAGATTAATTTTTTAGTGCTCCCTGTTTTAATCTAATGCTTTTGTAATGTTGGTCATATGTAATGCATACTGTATCTCATTTTATCAATCTGTGTTTGTTTATAGGTCAATAGTTCAATCATCAATCATCCATTTTATTTGTTCCGGTCCTTCCGGTAATTATTTTGTATTCACTCACTTCCGCCCACTCTCTCTTAAGCTAGACTAATGGCGTCGTCTTGCAAGAGACGGTTAACAAATTTAATACAAGGTGTACTCAGTTGTTTAAAACAATTAAAGTGATTTCCTCATGCTAACGGTGGTATTAGTTACTTCGAAGAAGAAACCCTGAACCCTGAGAAGAACCTCTACAATTAATAGCGCCCAGCGTGCTAAAGTACTTATTTACTAGTGGCTCCGAGAGCTGTAGACCTCGCGAGAAACTTAAATTTGCCGTTGGACAACTGATATCCCCATACATCGACATAAGGTCGGGTCAGTTTACCAATACCGAAAATAAGTTTGTAATTACAAAACCCCCATATCTCCGCCATTTTGAAAAATTCCGAACAACTGAATCGACAAAACAAATGTATATAATTATAGAACCTGCTCACAAAATTTCACGAGAATTGGTTGAGAACTGCGAGGTGTAAACGAGAACCAATGGACAGCCGACGGACATCCGCTGGACATACGAAAGCATTTTTGCCCAAGCTGAAACGGAGACGCTTCGCTCGCTCAGTCGAATAAAGTATAACATCGGAATATTTGCTAATACTAACAAGACTTTGCACCATACATAGCATGCGCAAGAGTTTGGCAAGGCAGGAAAGACTGCGCGTGCGGTTGCAGGCACGGCGTGATAGAATGCCGCTTCGTTTTCTATACATCTAATTTGTAACCAAGTTCATTTTTCCAACACAGCGGTGGTATTATATTTACATAATTTATGGTACCTTTTTATTCTCTTTTGAAAGGACTTAGGAACTTTCAATTAAATCGAACGTTAAAGTCCTGTCAAGGTCCATGGCCCGTTCACAATCTTTGTTTTAGATATTTAACCGACTTCTAAAAAGGCTTCACTCGACCCGTGTATTTTTTTTGCTAATGCATCCTCTCGTAGTTGCTTAGGGTTGCTAAAAGAAAAGAAACATATTTGATATATATGTAATACTAAGTTCTGCCCAGGACTTCGTCCGCGTGGAATTCGGTTATAGTTATTCCCTCGGGAACTTTTGAATTTTAAGGCATAAAAAGTACCAAGTTTCATAGAATACCGTTCAGCCGTTACGAAGCCGACTGACAAAAATCATAAACACACATACACAAACTTTTACATTGTTAATATTAGCGGTTTGGTTGCCATTGTATGCCCCCGTCCAAAATATCTGTTCAACCACTTTTTGCATCCACGCTCGCCGCAGACAGGCTAGCAAGGTATCATCTACACATTGTGAGTACAATCCTCGTCAACATCATAATTTTAGGATTATGTAAAATTATATTTATAGTGTAAGTTTATTGCAAGCAGCTGACGGGCCATAAACCGACCGTCGGCGATACGCGTCGGTGCGCCGAAGGGCTGCCCCCGGTTCAGATAATGTAGGTAGGTACAGTATTAGAACCGGATAGCAGCGTCATTCAGCCGCGACAGACAGGTGAAGGGTCACGGGCGGTAATCAAACAACACCTTTGCTAGCGCACGAAGTTACATGGATAACTTTACGTATAGATAATGGCATCTAAATTCTTCTAGAATTTATTGGCGAGTTTTTCCTTAATCATAATCTTAAAAACCACAGTTGTAGCTGCAATTTCGGCACTTAATTAGGAACGTTGCCATTTAAATTGCAATGATGTGACCGTTTTTTTTAATCTTTATTTTTTAGGGGCTTTGATCACTGCTGAACACGTCAGCCCCGTTAGATCACTCTCTAATTAAACATAAACGATTGCAAATGGTAATAGAGCTCACTGGCGCAAAAAACCAAATACCACCTTCGCTGCATCAGACAAAGGCTCTGCTAAAATCGATTGAAAGATACTGATGTTCGAATCAACGATACTTACCTAATCGCGCAAGCAAACTCTCACTCCGGGTTCCAGTTCGGGCACACTCCTGCACTCCTGTAACAAATGATATACATCCTCAATGATATGACATAGATACGTAGTTCGGGACCTGCATTGGATCAAATAGTGAGATCGTTCTAACTCCTCACCGTCTTGTCGTCTCCGAACTGTAGCTCCAATAATGGTACAGGTATGTTGAACTACAGATGGATGATTTTACTTCCGATATCTATAAGAGGAGTGAACTAGTGTTTACTTGGTTAGGCCTAGTTCTAGCTTTAAACATGGTCGCTACCGTACTTTCACGACTTTAATCGGAAATACGGAGTTTGTATGTATAGAAATCAGACGCAATAAGTTAAATCTTACAATAAATGTATGACGAAAAAGAGAAAGTCAAAAATCTTTAAATCGTGAGCAAGGGACAGTTAAAACTATTCATTTTAATCTAAGCTATCTGAGAAGGGGTTTTAAAGAAACTTTAAAAAGCGTTTAAGTGATTTCATCACGAAGGATCAACAATGTAACAGCCATTATGATGGAAGATAAGATAAACAAACAACACAAGTGCAACGCTCATATTAATGATCGTGCTAACAATCCACAAGATGCTGTCGGCTATCAGGATAGCGTTTGTAACTGTTTCATCAATGGACGACCACGTACGGTATAAAAGGCACGGTCGTGTTTCAAATGCAATGGATTCTTTGATAGCAAATGTCTACTGAAGTCTACACGGCGATGTTCATTCATTTCTAAAGCTAATAGCCTTGTGCGTGGTTAGTCATCGTATTTGTCTCTCAGTTGGTATTGTATGAGTAAACCTTCGAATGGGTTTAATGCAGGGCAATGAATCTGAAAATGATGAAGATAATGGATAAAATGATAAAGGAAACGTTCTTGTTTCGCAACTTGCTAAAAAGCTTTTCCGACTAATCAACTAACAAAATGAAAAGTGGTTCAAAACATCGAACTAAGTTATTGGTCAGACGAAACGAAGTCGGACGGATCATTAGACATGAACGGTATTCTGATATTAGGAGAAAAAATAGGTAAGTATATTTCATACGTGTACGAGATTGAATAATGTAAACAAGTTGCCACAAACATCTCGCTCGCACATCGATTGTAGTAAATATGTTGGTTAGCAAACCCGTACCTGTCTCTCTGGAGTCAGTGTCGCATGCCCCCGTTACTTAACGGGATCTTGAAGAATGACACCCATCTGGAGAAACGTACCGTCGATTCGAGGGAAACTATTTAACTTATGAACTGTGGGATGATATGGATCAAACTGATAGTTATTTGCGTCACTATTTTGTGAGTAACTATTAAAACTGCGACTGTTGTTTCTTGTTCTTGATCACTGACCAATTTCTCGACCGATCCATTGTAAAATTGTAGACTTGTACCTTCTCTTTCTTCCCCTTTTGCGTAAGGGAGCGAGGTGAAAAGCTAGTAGCTAGAGATATACTATAATATAATCCGGAGACAACGACCGTTTAATGCAAGCCGATCCGATTATTGCGCTACGCTGAATCCATTACGGCTCACGTTACCATATCTAAGAACGATTATAAACAGCTTAGGATGTTGCGTAAATGCGTAACGCAGATTTATAGCAGGTCATTGTCAAATGTGCTACTTATTCCTGGGGGTTCAATAACTTGCCGAGGTATAACTCTACGACCAACTCATAAATGTTCTTCGTTGACGATCGAAGCGCTTATCGCGTCACATCTGCGGGATTCGGAAGGTTCGCGCTCCGTTAATCTCTATTCCCTTATCTTAAGGGCGTACCCTACGCCGATGACCTTGAGCGTTCCAACTCGGTCAAAATAAAAAAAAATACTTGAAAAGTAACTCGTCGCATGTGCGCGGCGTCGAGCGGCACAAGCTTCACGTCAGACGGCTTAGCAGCGTATGCCACCCGTCGCCCGCGCAGAGCGCCGCGAGCCTCTTAGTTCACGCGCCGCAGTGAAAAGTATAATTTACTCAAAAACTACAAAATAAATTGAAAAACCGGTAGATGAAATTATAATGTACATTATTGTCTTCTGATTAGTAAAAGTTTCATGTATAAACGTCGCATAATAAGGGAGCCTTTACGGATTTTAGTTTGAAAAAAGGGTTTACGGTTTTTTTTTTTGCTCTTGATTTATCACTTTTTTCAAGATTCCGGTAGACGAAAATAAAGAATAGATTCCATACTACAATATATATTTTTTTCAAGATTCTTGCACAACGCTAAGTATACTTTATAGGATTTGAAAACAAGCAGATTCAAGGTCATTGGCGTGGGGTACGCCCTTAACAGCGTGATTGGCGCAAACCTTCGCTGAAGCCCGCAAATGTGACCCGGCATTATAGGATCATATGGATGCGTTTGAGCTACACATTTATGCACCTAACATGTTCTGAGAATTGGTCGGTTGATGTGAAATGTCGGTTTACGATTTATGTTCGGGTGGTTTCAATATTTATGACAAGGCTTTTGCGTGACACCGGCAAAGCTGAGCTTTCTTACTTCAAATATTAGATTTAAGATGAGCAAGCTAAATTTAAGGGGAATTCCCATCATGCTTCCACACTATGCAACTAGATCGAATGTGGTGGAAGTACTATTGTGTAATTCAGATTGTGCAGAATTGCGAATAGGAAGTATCGATATTGGCAAGAAAATCGAATAATCCAAATTAACTAAAAAGCAGCAGCTCAATTAGTATACTAATGAGAACATTTATTATTCTCCACTGAATATTGAAAATGAACGCAACCGTCACCAGCCTCTATCAAAAGTGTAGTTATGTGCTCGTTCGTATTTACGTTAATCGACGGCAGAGAAGATAACTGGGGTTTATATAATGTTAAAATGGCTAATAGTTCATTGGATACCTATACTAGGCAGGTGCGGCCGAGATGAACGGCCGCGCGGATAAAGGGCTTCCGGCGCGATCAGTCCCGCTGCGCACGCGCTCGTCGCGGCGCACGCGTCGCCTCCACGCGACCCGAACACGGTCACGACATGGAACTCGGTTGTTTAGGTCGTAACCAAAGCATATGTAGCGTTTTTCGATCGTAGGTTGTCTTTCGGTACACGGTGCGCGAGGAAAAAATCCACTACTTAATAGGGTTACTTCATTTTGAAATGACCGCAATCTTGTTGATGTATTTCTTTCACGCTCCTCGTTTAGATCTTCGAATAATGCACAGCACGTTTCGAGCCTACCCCTGGTTTACCAAATTATTTAAAGCAGATTTTTTGACAGAGGTAAGAGAAAACTTTAAAAACCGGCCAAGTGCGAGTCGAACTCGCGCACGAAGGGTTCCGTACCATTATCTATGAAAACGGCAAAAAATCGCTTTTGTCGTATGGGAGCCCCCTTAAATATTTATTTTATTCTGTTTTTTTTTGTATTGGTTCTTATAGCGGCAAAAAAATACATCATCTGTGAAAATTTCAACTTTCTAACTATCACGGTTCATGACAGACAGATAGACAGACAGACAGACGGACGGACAGCGGAGTCTTAGTAATAGGATCCCGTTTTACCCTTGGCTACGGAACACGTTAAGTAAGTATTCAAGTTAGTGGCATCATAAGTATAGGTTTCGGAATTCTCAAATCAAAATACTTATACATGTGAACGTGCTTTTGTTTAAGTCCTTTTATTTTCGCACTGAAAAAGCGTAAAGGTTTACATGCAAAGAATTGCCTTTTTACATCTGTTCGTACGTGTGAAAAGCATAAAAGGTAAGGTAACCCTTGAGTTAAAACAATGAAGCATTTAGCACCTGGCGGTTTAAAATTCCAACCGAGCGGCAGCGTTGTGCTTATTTCTATTTCAGAATCACGCCTTTCGTTCTGTAAACAATGAAGGACTTACAAAAACAATCCTCTTTTAATCCTTTTAAAAACACAGTTTGTTTTCCCGACAACCTGTTCTGAAGCCCACGCACTTCGATGAAATGAATGACAAACTTTTGCATCTGAAGTTGGACATCCCGTAGCCTTTACACTAAGAAATTTTATGCTTCGTTCGAACAAACCGGTCTTAAACCTGCAATCAGTAACACAGAAAGATTTTATTACAACTCTACAAACAAAACAAAACTGAACCGACCTTCAGCTCAATAAAGCAGTATTCACCTGCGAACAATACTGCTTGGCTTAGTAAAAAGACGTATCTGTTCATTGTTCGTGTGCGCATACGCTCTTTTTGGTCAGTATGGACAATAAGAGGAGAGGAACACGAGACAATGGCGCATTGCGAAATATCGGGGTTCACTCCCCGTGACCGGCCACTGATGACTACTCCATTGCAACCCAGATATTAATTGTACTGCAGTAGAATATGGAACGTAGATTCCATCTTTCCGAGTCGGTATCTAAGCTGCACTGCATACGTAATATGAAGTGATAGCAAAATATAATAGGGATGTTGCCTAGGTAAAAAAATTGTAATTCTAATTAGTCCGTCAGTTAGATTATTAAAAAATATTGAACACGTATTTTTTGTTTTATCAAATCAATCAAAATTGGCAAAGATAATGTGCATCAAAGTTCGGGAGTAGGGGCTAATGACGTCACTTAATGGTGAAAAGTGTACAAAGTCGTGCGTGATGTCACACGGTTCTTCAACGCACTATATCTTCGTAATTTTTTGTTTAATTGACAAAAGAAAAAAATATATGTTCAATATTTTTTTATAATGTAAATGACGGACTAATTAGATTTTTTTAGGAAACTAGCCTAAGCTTGACTATCGCAAGAAAAATTTGTTGGTATGCAAGCATTCCGATTTGACGTTTCATTTCTTCGTTTCAAAATAATTTGGAATGAAATCATCATACATTTCAATAGAACATTTCAATGCAACATAAATATCCATGACCATTCTTCGTACGATTCCGTGATGGATGCCGTCGTTATATCATGTTTGATCACAGGTATGATGTCACTCGTTCGATGAGGGTTATTTACATTATTTGTTATACGGACTTTTATTGCGTAACTTATAGAAGCGGCAGTGGAAACCTGAATATTAGTTATGAGCTACTTTGATTTAATTCCTATTTATTCTGAAACTACATGAATCACATTCAGAAAACCTTTCGATGTTTTGTCTGTTTCGCCTGAGAGTGCCATTCGGCAGTCCGCCATTTCAAATTTGAGTTAAATAAATAGATGTCTGTTTTCAACTATTTGAAACGCTCCAAACATTATTTCTCAAGAGCATTCGACGAAGTTGTTAGACGTGCAGTGATTGCGATAATGAGCTGAACGATTTTTATAAGTAAACATTGCTCGCAATTAATGAGTATGAGCATGAAACTGAGTCAATAGAGAGCAGTGTGCTTGTACCTAACCTACTGTGCATCCCGTTATCTGACGCTTGTGGAGTTCTAGGCGTTAACAATTACGATTTAACTTTTTGTTTGGTGAATTAAATGGTAGGTAATTTAATCATAATAGGGTAGGTGCATATTTTTTTTCATCTTGATTTGGAAAGTGCTAAGTAACAGAAACCGATCTGAGTTGAGTACGCAAACCATTTTAATGGTGATTATTTTATGAGTTATGAACCTTTGAAAAGTCATTGTTCATACCGCTCGCAAAAACTATCCATACAAAATGGACAACAGCTATGACGTCACAGCTGTTGTTAGACTGTACAAAATGTACAGCGTTTAAACGAAATCTGCAATTATTTCCGAAAATACTGTCTTTAGATTTGATGAGAATGTCCAAAAAACTAAAATCAGAACTAAACAACAACATATTTTTCATTAATTTTGACCCTTAATGAAATAAAAATGAAATGATTTGCTTTTTTCTGTAATATGCTTTTGTTTACATTAACTTTCATAATATATCATTTAGACCTCATTTTGATTTTCATGCAACTTCCCCATTATATACATCACTACCTATAAGCAACAACATAATCACGTAAATATTCTCATGAATTCATGACGTCGATCGATATGTTGTTTCTAATTGGCGCCACAATTTGTATCCGATTTCGCAATTTTCTACGTATTTCTTCGTTCTGGGAACTATGCTGAAATATTTTCCTGCCTGCTTTACGTTAGTATGTGTGCGTGTGACATAAGCACGGGTGCGGAAACGCATGGATTACGACTTGGTCGTTCAACATGTTATTGCGCTAAATCGTTGGACATATTAACTATACAACTGCACTGTAATAGCAACATGGACTTGATGCAATAATGAGTCGGGTTATGAAAGTACTTTAGGTAATCCATAAAATATGAGAAGGGTTAGGAAAAACTGAATGATGTACCAGCATTGCATTCTTTTGGTTCAGCGGCAAGCAAAGGTGAGACGAGGATAAGTTAACGCCGTCTTATCTCTAAGTGCGTCTCTCTCAAACTAGTGTCGACGAAAGAGATGGTCAGAAAGATAAGACGGGGATAAGTTATCCCCGTGTCAATTCCTCTAGGGCCACTGGCAACCCTAAACCGCCCCAAACCCCAAACACAATTATTTAATCTGTGATAGGTACACGTACTTACGATTTATAATTGGCTAGTCAAGTAACAAATGACAATATATTTCTGTGTAACGGTAGCTTAAGCCTCAATAGTAAATTATAGTACAGGATTTACGTAAAAATAAATGAAGATTATTTCGAATTTAATAACTATAAACTTAAATTTGTAGGTACTTCTAAAGTCACGGAGTATGAAATTTGCATAGGTCGGTCGCGTTCCGAATCACGCTGCCCACCTTAATCGTTGCGCTCACCGTGAGTGTTATTCGGACCGCACCCTCATACAGACTATGCTTTTTTTTGACGTTTACGACCGGTTTATGTAAGTTGACGTCACTCGCCAGAAATGACAGTAAGATAGCGTTCAAGCGGCAAATTTAAAAATGAAAACTATTATTAGTGCTTTTTCCTTAAAAATGTGAAAAATTCATTACGAATATGTTTTTACATAATTTAAAATGAGCTAAGAAGCAACCGATTTTTTTTTTTTGAATAATGGTCAAGAACCGAATAAGAAAATTATAATTTTTAAACATATCTAGTTCAGCCAGTTTAGCTTTAGTCCATCACTACATGTTCCACAAACGTACCTAAAAAAAGAAATAAATCACATTTCAAACCGCACCAAAGAATTCGAACAACCCACAGTTGTAAACCAAGTCGCGCTAACAAGACGAGATGTGTGAAATGCAAGCAACAATGTAGGCAAGTGGACTTGCCACTACAAAGTATTTGAGTGCAGGACTTAGTAGCTCAAGTCGCGAATGCATATGTTTAGCGCCGCATTTCAGCCATATTATTCTGTGCGAAGCGCTTTATTCGGCGATAATCTACTTGGCCTGTATTCGAGATTGCCTTAACGATATTGCAAATTATTTAGCTACGATATGGTAGCTCTTATTAACTTGACTGTAAACACGGTCGCATTGTAAAACTGATGATATCTATCGCTTAGGCAATGTCGAATAGATACACTAGACACTTTTAAAATGAGAGTGCACAGGGACATCCTTTGGGTAAGCCCGCTTTTTCGTTGTTCTCATTTTCGCTTACCATGAGAAGAGATTGAGGAAAAGGATGAACCCGATATTCCATGTAAAAAAAAAGCTAGGACGTGTCGCATACGAAACCGGTTTGAGACTGTATGGCTCTTAACGACGAGCGATCGCTGGCAAGTGAAAAAATCACAGTTCGTAGCTCATTCGGATGTTCGCTGGATTGATTTACCTTAAATTTGGCATCCAGCATAAGTAAAATTACGTTTGAAATTTTACGTCCAACTGTGTGTGAACATATTTTTCTTGATTTCAGGTCGGGCCGTTGATCACATGCCGCCGTCATCATGGTGATCGTTACCAGGGTAAGCTTGTTTTTACTGCAATATCAGTTGGCTATTGAAATTTTACCGCACGCATATAGGGTAAATTATCCGATTGTTGGTTCCCAAAGGACAAGTTATCGACACCTCACCTGATTGTAGAATATTCACCTGTATTAAATGGAAATAAAGTTGACCAAGACAAGGAAGGGTGCTGACAAAAGGACTGCTTACCCTATTTCGTTGAAATTTCTTTTCTCTCTCGTGATTCCACTTCCTGGCAAGATGAGGACCGAATTTATATTTTAACAAGATAAAAAAATTATTGCGAATAATGTTTTTAAAAAAATTTGGCCTCGGAAGAAAACAGAAACGTTTTAATGGTGAATACAAATACGCTCAATTTGCTTATATCCTTTGACGATTTTCTTAAACTTACGTAATCTTTGCCGGCCAGCCGGCTTTTTAATTGCGTCCAAAATATAAAATTTCGAATAATTAAAAACGATACAAAGCACATATCGTAAATACTAATGATTTATAAGCTGTAATAAGTGTGGTGGAGGTGAATGGCCGCAACACTGGTGCTGAGGCAGGCTGACGGAATGTGCTCTTGCCAAACGCACTGATCGGAACACAAAGAGATAATGACCAGTCTCAAGCCAGTTTTTGAGCCTTAATAAACTTAAGAACAATGCCCTTTACCTATTAACCTTAAATCATTGTATTTTAATTGATTTACTACTTTTAGGGTTCCGCACCTCAAAAAAAAAACTGAACCCTTATACCTATCTCTTTTGTGCTTATAGGATCACTCGTGTGTCTGTCTGTCTGTCCGTCTGTCACAGCCAATTTGCTCCGAAACTACTGGACCGATTGAATTGAAATTTGGTACACGGAAGTGTAACGTAAATAAATGAATTTTAAACATGAAGGCCACTTTTGGGGGATAAAAAGAAAATAAAAATAAAAAAGTATTGCAAACCTTGGCGTGTGACCTATCTAATGAAAGAGCTCATTGTGAGGATCTTACACATTGTTTTTGAATTTAAAATTAATAGTTTGGAAGTTATTTAGGAAAATAGGCGAAAATTGACCAACATAGTTCTTTAGCTATAGATTACAGAAAAACCTATAAGAAGTCTATGGTATCTTAAGTAACAGAGGAAATTTCACATAATCATGTACGGAACGAAACCCTCTCCACGCGAGTTTAACTCGCACTTCTCCGTTTTTTTAGGTTTTGTCTTACCGGAGTCCTTGATGGAGTCATTTGCAATATTTATACATCCTCTTGGCCTATACATGTTCTTATAAACAGTAGGCAGACTCCAAATATCTTATTATTTCGATAAATATGTATATAACGGCTTAAACTATAAACGCACCAAGTATAGGAACCTGCCTAAGTTGATGGAGCTTGCGTCATGACTATAAACGCAAGAACATCTTGGGGTTTGATTTATTTGAAGATCTTTTCGTTGCAATGATCGTAGGCATACTATAATAAACAAAGTAGCAAGCCTTGAACTTGATCGGACAAATTTATGCGGTCGTCAAAATAGCGGTCACGAGTGGCGGTCGGAGGTTTCTTTTGCCATCAACATTATACATAGGCGTTGAAATTGCTAAAGAAATTATGTTTGTATACGTACCTGGTGTTATGTATGTCATTGTAGCAGTGTACCTAACTTGAATAACATAGATAAAAGTCAAAGTGAAAAGCTAAAAGCCGAGTGACGTAAAAGCATGTTTGCTCCCAGTATGACGCATCCTTATAATTATTATGTAGCTTATGACACTCACACGTTATCCACTGCACGAATCATTGATACCATTTTTTTTTAAACAAGCTTGTTTAAAAAACAGCTAAAGTCGAACGTCCGACTTTTCGTCACAGAGGTACGTTACTTTACGTCGTGTGGTTTCGCGCAGCGGCCATATCATGCCACACGGGGATAAGTTAAACCCGTTTATCTCTCTATCTCTTTCGTCGGCACTAGTGTGAGAGACGCACTTAGGGATAAGACGGTTTAACGTATCCTTGTGTCAACCTTGCTAGGGCCGCAGTTGGGTAAAAATAACCGATTTTCACCTGACTTTTACATAGTTTAAATTTGTTAGGAATAATTTTTAAATCATATCATCATATTTGCACCGCTCCTATTGTCTTGGGTAACAAAAAAAATCTTTGACAATACATAACGAACACGAAATCCCAGAACCAAAAAAATATAAAAATTGTAAATATCAAATCATACGTTCTGAGAACACTAATGAGATTTCAGTAGGCGTTTAAGTAGACAATGTAATTTGTAACAGCTTTCCTACTCCCGAAAAGGTATGGTGCCTTCTGGCCGCGCCAAATAAAGTGTCTGAATGAGAACGAGAGTGACTGCGCCAGCGCAGGTGGGCGGGGTTCTAGGAGCGACTGACACAATTACGCGACCAAAAGCATTATGACTACAACTTTATCAAGAACAGTCTATCTGTCTGGAGCTATTTTATGACTTATTTACGAAGTCGTACAGTGTCGCTTATTTACGAAGTAATAGGTATTATTCTTACGAAATATAATGTATAGCTAGTAGTGCCCGAGATGCGTTACAATGCTCTATTTAGGGTTCCGTACCCAAAGGGTAAAACGGGACCTTATTACTAAGACTCCGCTGTTCGTCTGTCGGTCCGTCTGTCACCAGGCTGTATCTCATGAACCGTGATAGTTAGACAGTTGAAATTTTCACAGATGATGTTTTTCTGTTGCCGCTATAACAACAAATACTAAAAACAGAATAAAGTAAATATTGAAGGTGGCTCCCATACAACAAACGTGATTTTTTTGCTCATTTTACTCGATTTTGAAATATTCACAGAATATTTAGATATATATTTACTTAAAAAATTAATAATTAAATTAAAATAAAATAAATATTTAAGGGGGGCTCCCATACAACAAACGTGATTTTTTTGCCGTTTTTATACATAATGGTACGGAACCCTTCGTGCGCGAGCCCGACTCGTACTTGGCCGGTTTTTTATAGATAATGGTACGGAAGACTTCTTGCCCGAGTCCGACTCGCACTTCTCCGGTTTTTTAGTTTTGGGTCATATAGCTTCCCAAGCGCGCGTACCTACTACACTACACAAAAATTTCATCTCAATCGGATGAACGGTATAGGAACGATTAGGAGACAAACAAACAAACCAACTAACAACCAAACACACATTTATATAGTAGATAAAGGGTTTAAATGCATAATTTCAAGGGTTTAGGGAAAGATGGTTCCTTATTACGAACGCAAGAAAAAGTGCGAAAGAACAAAACCAATAGAAATAATAAGTAATTTATCAATGACAATAAGATGATTAAAGCAAGATCCAATAAATCTAGCCTGAACTATGTAAGATTGATTCGTGGCCAGGTAATTCGATAAAAGCCGACAACGTGGTTTTGACATTTTGGGTCTCCAGTTTACCTTTACCCGATAATCAAAAACGAATCAAAGCTAATCAAGTAGATTCTTAATAATATTTCATTGTTTAGATTGCTATAGATTGTAAGTCTAAGTACTTCGTTTTATTTAGAAAGTAGGTACGATATTAAGTTTGGAAGACGACCGGAACTACCGGTATCGAAAGCGTTCTAAAAGAACGCGACTGAATTGCCAATCGGAATTTATACGTAGATACACGCAGTGATATTGGTGAAATAACGCCTATATGACAAAACTGGTTAATAACGTGCCTATGTAGAAAACTAGAAACTAACGTCAGCGCTATGGCTGTGAGAAGTTAAAACGTAGGTATTTTCCAGAAGTGTTAACCTATTTCGCTGGAAATCATATAATTTGATAATAATCATTATGCTGTTTCCATACACATGCCAAACGAAAGTGACGCAAGTGAATAGATACGTAAGTTGCCAAGCGACGAAAAGTGCCCTCTTACAAAGAAGGCTTCTACGTACATATATTTACTAATTATCGTTGAATCCATCGTTATATTTAACATAATGTTACGCAATTAATGATTTCATTTGATTTATGATTTTGCATTAGACCACTTTTTGCGAATAGGAAACCAATACGCATAGAGGCTTAAGTAAAGTTCAAGTTATAGTTACTGACATATTGCACTTGACAGTTTTTTTAGGGTTCCATACCTCAAAAGGAAAAAACGGAATCCTTATAGAATCACTCGTGCGTCTGTCTGTCCGTCTGTCACAGCCAATTTGCTCTGAAACTACTGGACCGATTGAGTTGAAATTTGGTACACATTTGTAAGTCGGTAACCGCAACACGGACGTGTAACGTAAATAAATGAATTTTAAATATGGTGGGCACTTTTGGGGCCAAATTAGAAAATAAAATAAAAAAAGTTTCGCAAACCTTGGCGTGTTGACATATCAAATTAAAGGGCTCGTTGTGAGGACCTTAATTTTTTTTTATAATTTTAGAATAAGTGGCTTTGAAGTTATTTAGGAAGATAGGTGAAAATTTACCATTCCCCCATTATCTCTGAAAGTATTGGGCCTAAGATTTCGAAAAAAATACAGATAATAGTTCTTTACCTGTAAATTACAGGAAAACCTATAAGAAGTCTATGGTATTTTTAGTCACATAGGTAATTTCATATAATCACGGATCCCTCTCCAAGCGAGTAACTCGCACTTGTCCGGTTTTTTTAAAACAAATCCCGGCCAATCGCTTGTCAAAAAGATAAATTCTTTTTGGCAGTTTTTTTGGTTATCGTTTATCGTCGTTACTTTAATAATGAATGAAGATAACTTTCAAGTTCGAATGAATCAATCATGGCCGACCTTGCTGGAGATAGGTCAGTTTTTGAGATAAACTCATCGGCTCGCATCGGCATCGGCTTGTCAGTATAATTCATAACTATCGTTGAGTAGCGTCATATTTGATCACTAAGTAAGAAAGTAGTGTATAATTCGGTTTGAGTTATGTGTGGTTATGGATAGTAGGTAATGGAGACCTGCTTGGCCTTTGAGGTAATTTCATGTTTGGCTTGATAATTTTCTTTATTCGTGTGTGAATGATGGAAAGATAAAACTATAATAATATCACAGACAAGCCCGTTAAAAAGTTAATTTACGTTCCGGTGTTTCCATTTTATTTGCTAATGAACGTGACGTAGTTTTTTTAAAGTTTTTGAAACGGCTATTTAAAATGCAATAATATAAAGATTACGTTCAAAAGTCGGTCAATGAAACCTCATGCTTGATTGGACGCTGGTAACGAATTATTTACATAATTAACTAGGTAGTAAGTGTACATATACACATATAATTTAAAATTCGACACCGCGGATTAACTTTCTCGGAGGCACTAACGAATAGTTGTACTGACTGATGTTTATCTCGGAGATTCGAGAACTTTCTATTAAATTCAAACAATTGTCTTGGAATAAGTTCCGGCCATTTGCGAGTGATCAGATGAGCATGCAAACACGCAACCATTATGCCTTACTGAGTGTTCGTAATTTATATGATTTTCAATAATTTATATAATAATTTTAGATAGTTGATAGTGTAGTTATATAGAGAAACTTAAATATGAACGTACAGGTTTATTTTGAAACATTATATAGGAAAGATTATTTTCAAACTCGGTATAACAATAAATACTAAACGCAAACGGTGGAGGGTCACGCTAATAGATCTATAATCCAAACGATAAGGTTTCAGTAGCGAACAGTAATATTATTAAACAACGTAGGTACGGCACGTAGGCTACCTCTTTCACAGATTTGTAGACGTAATTAAAGGAGACTCGGTTATTTTCTCGCACTAAATCTTAAAAAGTCATGCCAACTAAAAAGTCATTGGCGTTGTAGTGCTAAATAATCAATCAATCAATCAATCAATCAATCAATCAATCAATCAATCAATCAATCAATCAATCAATCAATCAATCAATCAATCAATCAATCAATCAATCAATCAAAATTTTATTTGCATAAACAAGAGTATAAAATGGTGCTAAAAATAAATGTCAAAAAGCACATTTCTTGTTTTACCATAATATGGTGTGCAAAAGTTACATAAGAATTATATTAGGTACATTAAATTAGTGTGAAATTGCATTACAAATTAAACAAAACAAGACTAATAAGTCAACTTTAAAAAGCACCTCTTGCTATCCAGAAAATCCACTTAATCACACTATTGTTTGCAGATCATTGAAATATATAGTAAGGAACTGCTGAAAGCAATTTTCGCGATGCTTACTTTTGAGGTGTCGGAACACGAATGTGAAACCATTGTAGGTTCAGTCGCATGTCAACCACCATCCATTACACCCATTTAAGTGACACTGTTATAATTGAAAAAATGCCCTCCCGCATCGTGCGGTGTGAGACAGCAACGCCGACCCCACCGTTAACAATGAATGATAGCGTGTGAAATAAGCAATATTAGACTTGTGTATGTATGTCGTAAGAACTAAGACATCAGCAATAGGGTGTGGTTAAGCCATCGCGCTGGCGTTTGATAACCTACTATGAGACTGTACGAAATTGTACTGATAGGCATATCCTTCTTTTGAGATCTTTGTTGCAGATAATTTGCTGGACCGACGTTTTCATAATAGGGAAGATGCATTTTTTTTCCATGTTTTATTGGAAAGTGCTACGAAATAGAAACTGATCTGTGTACGCAAAACATTATTATGTTGTTTATTTTATGAGTTATAAAGCTTTGAAAAGTCACTGTTCATACCACTCGCAAAAACACTCCATACAAAATGGACGACAACTATGACGTCACAGCATTTGTTGACTGTACAAAATGTATGGCGTTTGAATGAAATCTGCAATTATTTCCGAAAAAACTGTTTTTAGACCAACATCGTAGAAACAAAACATGACATAAATTTGATAAGGATGTCCAAAAAACTAAAATCAGAACTAAAAGCCAATATTAATGTTTCACAAATTTTGACCCGTAATAAAACAAAAATGAATAGTCAAAATGATTTGCTTTTTTCTGTAATATGCTTTTGTTTACGTTTACTTTCATAATGTTGATATATTATGAAAGTAAACCTCATTTTGATTTTTATGCATCTTCCCCATTTTGTGTTACAGGGTGACTACATATGGATCGAGCCGGTGTCCGGGCGCGAGTTCGACGTCGCGATCGGCGCGCGCGTGCTCGCGGCCGAGGGCCGGCGCATACGCGTCCGCGACGACGACAACCAGGAGCAATGGCTGCCACCCGAGCGCCGCATCAAGGCCATGCACGCCACCTCCGTCCACGGCGTCGAGGACATGATCTCCCTCGGGGACCTCCACGAGGCGGGGATACTGAGGAACCTGCTCATTAGATACAATGAGAACCTTATTTATGTAAGTGCCATCCTCATATTTAAGAAACTGGCTTTCGAGCTGAGAGTGGGCGGGGTTATATTAGGCAGTAATCATATTTTTTAAGTGTAGTGTCTCAGAAAGTCCTTGAGATAATTACCAAATAGTGTTCCAAAAAACTCGAGCCTTTTAGCTCTTCTTTTAAGGATCGCCTCGATTCTTAACGCCTAGAGAACTAAAAACCTATAAAGCTCTTTAGCCCCCAATTCAAGATTCTTAAATCTCTGAGCTAGTAACCTTAATATAATATTTTGACAAGGGCTTTTAGCCTTTAAGTACATAGTATTTAAATAGCTTAGAGATTCAAGGCTCTTGAATACAACTAGGCTTAGAGGCTAATGAGCTTGATAGGCTTTTAGTTCTTTAGGCGTCAACAATCGAGGCAAGCCTTAAAAAAGAGAGCTAAAAGGCTCGAGTCTTTTGGAACAATATTACCAAACATGCCATGTCAGTTTCTAGAATAACCATTTCCTTTCTGATATTCATTATTTAATTTACTTTATAACTGACAATATGACTGTTAATTACCAACACATTTTCTTAGGAAACCTTTTAATCAACTGGATACGAATGTTTGAAATATGCTGTTACTGCTTCGAGTTATGCAGGTTCGTTTTACAATGGGCCGTTTGGCCATTCGAATCCAGAACGAATTCAAAAGCGCTCGATTGCATTGGTCGTTAAAATCTTTCGCCTATTGTAATGATTTAATTAAGAACCGCGCGGTGCACCAAACAGTTCATGTGAAATAACACGTAAAAAAGTTACAATGTCTAAAGTTATTTTTTTTACATTTCAGACATATACGGGATCGATATTAGTAGCAGTAAACCCTTACCAAATATTACCTATATACACGGCAGACCAGATTAAGTTGTACAAGGAGCGGAAGATCGGTGAGCTCCCGCCGCACATCTTCGCGATTGGCGATAATGGGTACGCGCACATGCGGCGCTACGGGCAGGACCAGTGCATCGTCATCAGCGGGGAGTCCGGCGCGGGGAAGACAGAGTCCACAAAGCTCATCCTACAGTACCTGGCTGCTATCAGTGGAAAGCATTCTTGGATTGAACAACAGGTCAGTAACATAGGCAACTCAAAAAGAGGAGAGTAAATTTGTTTAATTTAGACAAATCTGTGGCTTTTTGAAGACAATTTTGAACTTGGCGTATTAGAGCACTAAGCAGCAGTGAGATATCTACACTGGCTTAACAAAGTCACTGAGGGTTTGGAGTAAGTGAAAGCTGATTAAAAGAAGTTATTTTCCTTTTTTTTTCAGATCTTAGAAGCTAACCCAATCCTAGAAGCATTTGGTAATGCAAAAACGGTCAGGAACGACAACTCCTCGCGTTTTGGAAAATACATCGACATTCATTTTAACAGTTCGGGAGTTATAGAAGGCGCTAAAATAGAGCAATATCTTCTGGAGAAATCAAGAATAGTGTCTCAAGGACAGGACGAGAGGAACTATCACGTGTTCTACTGTTTACTAGCCGGCCTATCCAAGGAAGAGAAGAAGAAATTGGACCTGGGGGAACCAAAGGAATATAGATATTTATCTGGGGTATGTATACAAATTGACTTTGGACTAAAATAATAGTTTCACTAGATCTTCCTTATTTAATGTTTCATTCGGAATTTCAGGGTGGCAGCTTTACATGTGAAGGAAGAGATGATGCGGCAGAATTTGCTGATATACGGTCAGCCATGAAGGTGTTACTTTTCACCGAACCAGAAATATGGGAAATTCTGAAATTACTAGCTGCCGTGCTTCACTGTGGAAACATCAAATATGAAGCAACAGTCGTAGATAATCTAGACGCAACCGAAATTATTGAACAAGCTAATGTAAGACGAGTTGCTACTCTTTTGGGAGTGCCTATGCAGTCTTTAATTCAAGCGCTTACGAGAAAAACCTTATTTGCACATGGAGAGACTGTCGTTTCGACATTAAGCAAAACCCAGTCCGTGGACATCCGTGACGCCTTCGTAAAAGGAATCTATGGGCGATTATTCGTGACCATTGTCAAGAAAATTAATGCAGCTATTTACAAACCCAAAGCAACAACACGAACCGCTATAGGTGTTTTAGATATATTTGGATTCGAAAATTTTGATCAAAACAGCTTTGAGCAATTTTGTATTAATTTCGCCAACGAAAACCTTCAACAGTTCTTCGTGAGGCACATTTTCAAATTGGAGCAAGAGGAGTACAACCATGAAGGAATCAATTGGCAGCACATTGAATTCGTAGACAACCAAGACGCACTAGATTTAATAGCTCTTAAACAATTAAACATTATGGCTTTAATAGATGAGGAATCGAAATTCCCGAAAGGCACTGACCAAACAATGTTGGCAAAATTACATAAAACGCATGGTCTGCACAGGAACTATTTGAAACCAAAATCGGACATCAATACAAGCTTTGGTTTGAACCATTTCGCTGGTGTTGTGTTTTATGATACGAGGGGATTCTTGGAAAAAAACCGGGACACGTTCAGTGCTGACCTATTGCAACTTATTCACGTGTCAACTAACAAATTTTTGCAAACGATTTTCCAAAATGATATTACGATGGGATCGGAGACCAGAAAGCGTACGCCAACTTTGTCGACGCAGTTTAAAAAGTCATTGGATTTGCTGATGAGAACTTTAGGGACCTGCCAGCCTTTCTTCATACGGTGTATAAAGCCAAACGAATTCAAGAAGCCGATGTTGTTTGACAGGGGGCTCTGCTGCAGGCAGCTTAGATATTCCGGAATGATGGAGACAATAAGGATTCGAAGAGCAGGGTACCCGATCCGGCACAGTTTTAAAGAGTTTGTGGAACGATACAGATTTTTAATTTCCGGCGTTCCGCCCGCTCATAAGACTGATTGCAGAGCGGCGACTGCAAAGATCTGTGCCACGGTTCTAGGCAAATCCGATTACCAACTAGGCCATACCAAAGTGTTTTTGAAGGATGCTCACGATTTGTTCCTCGAGCAGGAGAGAGATAGAGTGCTCACTCGGAAGATACTGATTCTGCAGCGGTCTATACGTGGCTGGGTGTACCGCCGGCGGTTCTTAAAGATGAGGGCGGCGGCCATACTCGTCCAGCGCCATTGGAGAGGGAAGCTGCAGCGGCTGCGGTACAACAAGATGAAAGTGGGGTACGCCAGGTTGCAAGCGTTGATCCGTGCGAGAGTGCTGGCTCATAGGTTTCGGCATCTGCGGGGGCACATCGTGTCATTGCAGGTCAGTTCTAAATGAGTTGGAAAATATTTTCAATTTTTAGCAATGAAGCAAAATGTCTGTTCCATTATTCGTATATATTCGTTTCAAAAATCACGTATTATTAAACTATTGCGGCGAATAGCAATTTAGTACTTTAGAAGTAGGGACTTGTTTATACTGTGTATCCGACTTGATAGTGATAGCCAGCTGTCTTAATGCTAACGGTATTTGGTCCCCGTAGCACGGTTGTTATCACGCTCTAGTGAACACCAGTCCTAAATATGACCCCCAAAATAATGTGATACTCCCCAGCACCGCCACCATCACCAAAAGTAATCAAATATATCTTAAAATGATGTACCTGGAAGGTACATAGCGTACCTAAACCGTAAATAAGTGTACCCTTCACAGATAATTAAAAAAAAATTGGTGATGGTGGTGGTGCTGGAGTATCACACGACATGATCCCCAAAGAACCTGTCCACTAATAAATGTTGTGGCAGGCGGCGGCTCGCGGCTACCTGGTGCGCCGCTCGTATGGGCACAAGATGTGGGCGATCGTGAAGATCCAGAGCCACGTGCGGCGCCTCATCGCGCTGCGCCGCTACCGGCGCCGGCGCCAGGACGCGCGCGAGCACGGCGAGGCGCTGCGCCTGCGCCGCCTCGACGAGCAGCGCCTGCAGCACCAGGGCAACACGCGCGCCAAGGAGATCGCCGAGCAGAACTACAGGGTCAGTGATATTCTACGGACCATATTATAGCACTATGTATATTATATGTGTGGACTCGTGCGAACGCGAATCCGACAAAAAAGATGCAACACATTCAGTTTTTAACACTGACTCACTAAAAGTGAATCAGAAATTATAGGCACTTCTAATTGGTCCAGAATCTTGAAATTTGGCTAGACGATAGGTCGTTATGTAAAATGAGTTAAAATTACAAAAAAACCAGTTAAGTGCGAGTCTGACTCACGCACGAAGGGTTCCGTACCATTATCTATAATCAAGCAAAAAAAAACACGTTTGTTGTATGAGAAGCCCCCTTAAATATTTGTTTTATTTTGTGTATAAACGTGAATATATGACTCAATATTCTGTGAATTCAAGCATCTACCTGTTGCCATTATCAATATCGAGCAAAAAAAACACGTTTGTTGTATGGGAGCCCCCTTAAATATCAATTTTATTATATTTTTTAGTATATTTTGTTATAGCGGCAACAAAAATACATTATCTGTGAAATTTTCAACTGACTAACTATCACGGTTCATGAGTTACAGCCTGGTGACAGATGGACAGACAGACGGACGGACAGACGGACAGCGGAGTCTTAGTAATAGGGACCGTTTTACCTTTTGGGTACGGAACCCTAAAAATGGTCTGGCGTGAGTCGGGCTTGGTAAAATTGCAAATGGTTTATGACCACCTGCCGACTGGAAAGGCATGAGATAGGCTTAACAATATAATCACACCAAATCAAAAAGCAAACGCATCCTGTAGCTAAAATATCAACAAAAGAAAATTAGCCAGCCAATAAATCATAATCGAATTATGCCTTCAAATAAATTTATATCCGTTTAAAAAATGCGTTATCATTATCATTGTCAGAATTTGTATTGAACGTGACGTAGTTGGCATAAGCGAAACCTGACTTCGATAAATGTTGGTTTTTAACAAAATATATAGTACAAAGTGCGCCTTACCAGAATCACTGAATTACAAATCGCGTTACGATCTAGAACGATATTGATCGATATTTATCATTAAATACTGATATGTTGGTCTGACGTAGGTACGTGATTAAAAATATTCGGGGCACTTCTATTTTTTCCATGGTTAATTTATCAATCAAAATCGAAAATAATTTGTTATATGAATGTTTTAAAAAGATTTTTTATCAGCTGTAATCTATATATGTTGTTCGTTACTTAATGTCCATTAACGTTGCGTGTTCTTTTTCTTCCTAGATTTTTAGATAGGTACCTAAGCTAGTTTTTTTGCCGTCTGTTTGTTCTGTATTAACGTAACATAAGTAATTTTCCTATACATATAGATTTTTTAATTAATACGACCATCTAAAGGTGTATATCTAAACAAAAAAGAATCGACTACAACTTCTTTTTAACCGACTTCAAAAAAAACGAGGAGGTTCTCAATTCGGTTGTATTTTTTTTATGTTTGTTACTTCAGAACTCCGTCATTTATAAACCGATTTTGAAAATTCTTTTTTTAATCGGTAGGGTATACCTCCAGTTTGGTCCTGTTGTAGTCAAAGTTAAGTTATGATGAGAGGATCTATGAGGAATCGATGGAACTCTTCAAATATTATAGGCAAGCATAGAGCAATTTTAGTATTTTCTGTAATAACTCAAGCAGTTACTTTCCTAAAGCATATTTTTTTTATGAAGGACTGGGCATGCGTTTTACCCTAGTCTCACCTGATGGAAAGCGAAGACAGGGTCTAGGATAGAACACGCTTGCCCAGAAGATGCCTATTCACTCTTACCTTGAAGACACCAAGTTTGTATAATTCAGGAAATACAGACGCCGGGAGAGTGTTCCACACCTTAGCGGTGCGAACCAAAAAGGATTTCGCACACCGTTTAGTACGGCTCCTAGGAAATTCAATTACATGTGGGTGAAAACCCTCCTGACGTCTGGTGGTCCGGTGGCAAAATGTGGATGGTGGGATTAGGTCATGTGGTCATTTGGTGAAGTGGAACTGTTGATGGAGACCATAGATGATCACCGAACTGTTGGAACTCCTAAATGTTGAGTAGTTCAAGGTTGGCGATTAAATTGCTGTATAAAGTTCTGAAGCAACTTATGTCCATGAAAATTCATGTAGTAAAATTGAAGAACCAGGAGAACTCCTCAATGATTGACATCCTTGCACCGGGGATAGCAACAGTTTGTAAATGGTGATGAGCAATTGGCATTATGCTATTGTTACTTGATGTAGTAAATGTGTGTCGTTAAATCACAGGATAATAAATAAAATGTGAAAAAACAACTTACTTTTCAAAGGCCATTTGAAGTCGGTTTTTTTATTTTATAAATTATAGATTATATGGAATCTAAATACCTACATACATCACTACTTTTTTAGATTATAAGATTTTGATCTATTTATTTTATTTATTTATTTATTTTATTTTATTTATTCGTAAATATATTTACACAGCATTACAGTTGTGACACTAATAGACTGTGAAACTACATCTATATGACTACACCACTTGTAGAAGACATAACCAATTGGTACTAGGTACTAATGCTGTATTTTCTAACAGAACACAGCACAAAATACAGCAAGGAACAATAAATAGGTAAAATAAAATGCTAATATCGTTTAAATCTGCTATTGTTAGCTCATCTATATAAAATGACTAAATAACGAGTAAAACCAAGCAGATAAATACATCAGGAAAAAATCTAACAGTCAGGTACATTAGGATATCATTTTTATCGACACTGATTGAAAAATTTATCAAGAGTGCAAGATAGCAATATAAACAAAAATGCCGCGCACACGATATCATATTGATAATCAAAATTACCAAATAACAGTATATTTTATTGGACTCATAAATTAAAAAGCTTTTGTCTATACGTGATGTGTTTAAGACAAGTATTTTAATGATTATTGTCAAAATGAAACAGAATTATTTTAACTGAGTATAACATAATTGAAGACAAAAAGAGATTTTTTTAAGAATATTTCAATTATTTAGATTTTATTTATGTAAGTAGTAATGGTTAGGGTTCATCAGTTTACATCAAATAATTGGACATTGTCATTTCGGTAAGTTGTTTTCAAGTAACTAATATATATATTTTTTAAATTAAAAGCACAAAATGTAAAGAGTAAAAAATATAAATCTTGGTCCAAAATCCATAGAAAAAAACACTCAACTTGTGCTCGCCGTTAAAATAAAATATAAAGCAATAATGATGTCCAATGTCAGATCAGTAAGATTACAACCATCCCAGCAGAAACCATTTTTCCTAAAGAAACCGCTTAACCTTTACTAGTAACTAAAGCTGCCAAACGTGCGGGGCGGTTTTTTTTAGAGCGCTTATTGATGCGTTCAAGGTTATGCGACTCCGTTGCCTCCCGGCAGCCGGCCTTTCAAGTTCTTTTGACTCTAATATTGGCAGCAGTGGTTGCCTGGCTATGCGGAGTCTTTAGGATACATGGTCTATGCATCCCGGTAATGGCAAACGCGTGACTTCTCAAATGTGATACAGGTCACTTATTGTACCGTAAGATAGCTTTACGCCACATCCAAATATTCATCCAGCAGCGGACATAGGCGATCAATCAAGCATGCCGCAAAATTGTGCAATTATCACACACGGCTACCGGGTTGTATAACTCAAATCTAGTTGAACCACATCGTAATCCGAGCCTACAAGACTTAGGGCAATATCAGCTAAACATTACTGAAAGCCGGTCGTGTTCGATTTTTAACTGTTTCTTAACTTATAATGATAACCTGTTTCCAACGCGCCCGCGATGTATTCGCCAGGGAATTACACTATGTGGGTAATTTGTCAATATTTGTTACACAGGAGAATTAAAAAAATGGCCAAACTAGTTCTAGTGCGAACCTATTAAAAACCGGCGATCACATTGCTATCAAACATTAACGCATAATTGCATTCCGCGATACTCTTTTCTAAATAGACCGAGAATGATACTCGTCTAGTTAGGACGCTATTAAAAATGTGGGAGGTAACAATATCACCTATATGCGCAGTACCGACACCAAAACTGAACCAGAAATAAATTCTAACTTACCTTTTATTTGACAGGAGCGTATGTACGAGCTAGAGCGGCGTGATGCTGAGTTGGCATTAGAAGAGAAGCGTCAGCTGGAGGCGAAGCGTGCGCTGGTGCAGGAGGCGACGCGCAAGCAGGACGAGCCCGTGGATGACAGCAAGCTGGTGGAAGCCATGTTCGACTTCCTGCCCGACTCCAGCAGCGAGGCGCCCGCGCCCAAAGACACCTCGATCTTCAGCGATCTGCCGCAGCAGAGAGCTGATCAGCAAGAGGTTAGCATTTATGATACACATTTGCATCTGAAGAATGAAACACTATTGCTTTTCTGAAGTCATCAAATCATTTCTATATCGAAACTAAACAAAGTATTCCAATACTGTTTCAGATGGTGACACCAATGCAAACAACATCGGAAGATGAAGAGGACCTTTCCGAATTCAAATTCCAAAAGTTTGCAGCGACTTACTTCCAAGGAAATGTCACTCACCAATATTCAAGGAAGCCTTTGAAACACCCATTATTGCCGCTACACACCCAGGGAGATCAACTTGTAAGTCATGCGGCTTAACCTTGTGATATAACCATATTAGAGTCCGTTATCTCATCAGTCATCATATCGAGGGATATTTCTTATATCGACGATTTTTTCAGGCAGCGCAAGCATTATGGATAACAATCCTGCGCTTCACGGGCGATCTTCCCGAGCCCAGATACCACACAATGGATAGAGACAACACGTCCGTAATGTCCAAGGTCACAGCAACGCTTGGCAGAAACTTTATCAGGTCCAAAGAATTCCAGGAAGCGCAGATGATGGGCGTCGACCCGGACGCTTATCTGAACAAGCCGAAGCCAAGGTCGATCAGACATAAATTAGTATCGCTGACGTTGAAGCGGAAGAATAAGCTCGGTGAAGATGTAAGGAGAAAATTACAGGTGCGTCCTAATATTTATTTATTTTACATGTAAACACTGGATATCAAAATTTTATTATAATAATAACGCTGATAAACTGCATTGTTCCTTTTTTATTGCAGGATGAAGAATACACAGCAGACAGCTACCAGTCGTGGTTGGAATCGCGTCCAACGTCTAACTTAGAGAAACTCCACTTCATTATAGGACACGGAATCCTTCGTGCTGAACTAAGAGACGAGATATACTGCCAAATATGCAAGCAGTTGACTAACAATCCGTCAAAGTCATCTCACGCCAGAGGATGGATTTTGCTGTCGTTGTGTGTAGGATGCTTCGCACCAAGTGAGAAGTTCGTAAATTATCTGAGGGCTTTTATTAGAGAAGGCCCACCTGGTTATGCACCTTACTGTGAAGATCGCCTCAAGAGAACCTTTAACAATGGCACCCGAAACCAACCCCCCTCATGGCTGGAGCTTCAAGCTACGAAGTCTAAAAAGCCTATCATGTTACCAATCACATTTATGGACGGCAATACCAAAACGCTATTAGCTGACTCGGCGACAACAGCTAGAGAACTCTGTAATCAGCTGTCTGATAAAATAGCTTTGAAAGATCAATTCGGGTTTTCCCTTTATATTGCTTTGTTTGATAAGGTGAGCTCGCTGGGAAGTGGTGGCGATCACGTCATGGATGCTATTTCACAGTGCGAACAGTACGCCAAAGAGCAAGGCGCACAAGAAAGAAACGCTCCATGGCGGTTGTTCTTCAGAAAAGAAATATTTGCACCTTGGCATGATCCTACCGAAGACCAGGTGGCAACAAATCTCATTTATCAACAAGTTGTCAGAGGAGTGAAATTCGGCGAATATAGGTGCGATAAAGAAGATGATTTGGCGATGATTGCAGCTCAGCAATATTACATTGAATATGGTCAAGATATGAACAACGAGCGGTTATACACACTGTTACCGAATTACATACCAGATTACTGCTTGACAGGAGTAGAAAAGGCAGTGGACCGCTGGGGTGCTCTGGTAGTTCAAGCATATAAGAAGAGTTACTATGTGAAAGAGAAAATTCCTACGTATCGAGTGAAAGAAGATGTAGTGAGTTACGCAAAGTTCAAATGGCCTCTGCTGTTCTCCAGATTTTATGAAGCATATAGAAATTCTGGTCCTAATTTACCTAAAAATGATGTCATCATAGCTGTGAACTGGACAGGTGTTTATGTCGTCGATGATCAGGAGCAAGTGTTGTTAGAATTATCGTTCCCTGAAATAACGACCGTCGCGAGCCAAAAGACCAACAAAGTATTCACGCAGACTTTCAGTTTGTCAACAGTCAGAGGTGAAGAGTTCACTTTCCAGAGTCCGAATGCGGAGGATATCCGTGATTTAGTAGTTTACTTCTTGGAAGGGCTTAAGAAAAGATCTAAATTTGTGATTGCGCTGCAAGATTATAAGGCCCCCGGTGAAGGTTCTAGCTTCTTGACATTCCAAAAAGGAGATCTGATCATTTTAGAGGAGGACAGCACTGGCGAGACCGTATTGAACAATGGCTGGTGTATTGGTCGGTGTGAAAGGACTGTGGAGCGAGGCGACTTCCCGTCTGAAACTGTGTACGTCCTACCCGCGCTGACGAAGCCACCGCCGGACATTCTGGCACTTTTCTGTTTAGAAGGCGCTTCACACGGACGTCGAGCGCCGACGGCAACGTTAAACGGAACAGAAACTAGAGACAAGCCCCATACTTTAATAGAATATGCTATGGATCATTTCAGATTGCCGCCAAAACGCACTGTATCCAAAGCGCTCACACTATCAACAGCTAAAAGAGGAGGCCCTGAGGAACTGTGGCGACATTCCAGAGAGCCTATCAAACAGCCACTGCTGAAGAAATTGCAAGCCAAAGAAGAGCTCGCCGAAGAAGCTTGTTTCGCTTTCACTGCAATTCTTAAGTACATGGGTGACCTGCCATCAAAGCGGCCTCGAATCGGAAACGAATACACTGATCACATTTTCGATGGTCCTCTCAAACATGAAATATTGCGGGACGAGTTATATTGCCAAATAATGAAACAGTTGACTGATAACAGGAACAGAATGTCCGAGGAGAGGGGATGGGAGCTGATGTGGCTCGCCACGGGTTTATTTGCATGTAGCCAGGGACTGCTTAGAGAGTTAACACTATTCCTTAGAACTAGAAGATATCCAATTGCTCAAGACTCGCTCCAAAGACTTCAAAAGACTTTAAGAAACGGACAAAGAAAATATCCTCCTCATCAAGTGGAAGTCGAGGCCATTCAACACAAGACTACTCAGATATTCCACAAGGTTTACTTCCCCGACGACACTGACGAGGCGTTCGAAGTGGACTCGTCGACGCGGGCGAAAGACTTCTGCCAGAATATCGCGCAGAGACTGAATCTCAGATCGAGTGAAGGCTTTAGTTTGTTCGTTAAGATAGCTGATAAGGTGATATCTGTGCCGGAGGGAGACTTCTTCTTCGATTTCGTGCGGCACCTCACGGACTGGATCAAGAAGGCGCGCCCGACGCGCGACGGAATAACGCCGCAGTTCACTTATCAGGTGCGTAAATGCAGTAGCCCGCGTAACTTTCATTAGTTACTTATCGGTGAGCATGATAACAAATGTGTTTGTGTAATAATTGTTAATTTATACATTATTTAATTTTACATTACTGGTAAGTACTTAAGCATGTATTACTTATCGATTTAATCATCTTTAGAATCTAGTAGTAATTGAAATCGAAATGGTAATACAAATTACGCCACGCAAGCTTTCCTTTGTATTAACAAACTACCTCGTACGTTACGTTTTATACGTAAATGGTATTTATAATCATTTTCCGTTCCAAGTTTTTTAAGGGCTTAAGTAAAATGATACCTCATATGTCTCTTCGGGATACTTTTTCCTGAGATGCTGCGACTTTCCATAAATGTTCCTTTCACACTACAGAAATAGAGACAGACATACAAATTCGAGACAACGCGTTGCAAAAAAATATCCAATATTCACTCTACGAGTATGCTAACTTAAACACCTATGTTAAAATCCAAACTATCTACCGCACATAAAGAAAACAAATGATATCCGTTCATGAAACTTCTGCATTAAACAACCCCCAAGTACTATCGTCGTACTCTCTAATGAATTATAACTGCAAGTGCCGTCTGCAACTAGAAATAACAAATTAAGCAAGCTTACCTTTTCCTTCGTTTCGCAGGTATTCTTCATGAAGAAGCTGTGGACGAACACAGTTCCGGGAAAGGACCGCGCGGCGGACGTGATCTTCCACTTCCACCAGGAGCTGCCCAAGCTGCTGCGCGGCTACCACCGCTGCGGCCGCGACGAGGCCGCGCGGCTCGCGGCGCTCGCCTACCGCGCGCGCTTCGGAGACAACAAGCAGGAGTTGCAGGCGATACCGTAAGTGATCCTGCACTTGTCCTCGCTGCGAGCCATTTGCGAGTAGATATAGGCTGCACTTATGCCGCTCTCTTGTTGTTAAATTGTTTTAAGCCGCTCTATTATACCCCTGATTGCTTATTCTTAACTTGAATCAAAAATAATAAACCTCCAATATTCAATTTTATAATGCACTAGTGGACCCGCCACAGTTTCGCCCGCGGTATTTTCCATACAATTTTTATCACCTTTTTTCACCCCTTTAAGGATGGAATTTCAAAAAATCCCTCCTTAGTGCACCTCTAGGGTACTCGAGGAATATCTCCTCCAAATTTCAAACCTCTAAGACTACCCGTTTAGGCTGTGCGTTGTTTATAAGTGAGTCACGGTACTGTTTTATATGTATTGATAATCTTCTAGACTATGTTTATGGTTATCATTAACAGCGTCAAACTAACGAAAGGATTTAGTGATAGTTTAACCACAGGAACTATTAATGTCGGTAATTTTCCCTAATCCGTACTGGACTTACTAAGTGAGGAGGCGTTTATCACGTATATAGGCTGATCATAATGATGATGATGATAATGGTGATGATGAAGATGATAATGATGATGATGGTACTTATTTTTCGTCAATTAATTTAAAAAACCGAATTGCGTTTCAGACAAATGTTGCGCGAGCTGATACCTGCAGACTTGATAAAGCTGCAAAGCTCGGCTGACTGGAAACGAGCCATCGTGGCCTCTTACAACCAGGACGCCGGTATGACGCCAGAAGACGCCAAGATCACCTTTCTCAAGGTCATCTACCGGTGGCCAACCTTCGGCTCCGCGTTCTTCGAGGTGAAGCAGACCACGGAGCCCAATTACCCTGAACTTCTGCTGATTGCCATCAACAAACATGGCGTCAGTTTAATCCACCCAACGTCCAAGGTAAGCGCAAACTTCATTACTTGTCAATCTTGTGATACTGGCGATGAAAATTATGCACCGCATAACTTACCGGTTTTAGAATTAAATGGATAAGGATCTTGAGATAATAAAATTCGCTGAATGTCTATAAGCCCCTACAAGGTTAGAACATATCATATTTATTGTACGTTTAAAAAAAAAAAATATGACGTGTGCTGTTATGCGAACAAATGTTTGAACTTTGAACGTTGGAGCTATCTGCCATTATGTAACGTCCAGCTTTGCTATACATTACAAATGCATGTCTTTAGCATACAGGTGTCCCACGGCTATGCCACATGGAGGGAAAGTATCTTAAATATTGTTAATAGAAAATTTTACTGAAAGAAGACTTCATTTTGATTTTAAAAACAATTTGAACTGCATTCGAAGGGTTTTGAATAATCGCCTGTCTGAACCGGCAATCGAACCCGCCAAATGGTAAAAAAAAAACTTAATCGTACGTAAGGATTATTTCTTCCAAATTCCGTCCATACCATCTTAAATAAAAGGAAAACCATGAAATTTTATATTTATTTAAAGTAATTACGTTTTGCTTGTAATTAATTTAATTTAGCAAATGCTCAAAATGTGTCTCGTTCTGTTGTATACAAATTTTCACTCTTTTAACAATTTCACTCCCTGCGCCTCTATTCGGGAACGCTAAGTGATTCTGTAGCGATTCGTGAGCAAGATTTCTCATTTCGCTCTTACGCATTACGCGTCGTGCGTCAGAGTGGGATGAGAAATCTCGCTTACGAATCGCTACAGCATCACTTAGCGTTCCCGAATAGAGGCGCTGTTTTGCTTTATCATTTCATGGTGAATGTTTAAAATAATAGTGTAAGTTCATTTTGTAACTCTTGCACATTTTTATCAGCCATCTTTATTGTGGTTGTGAGCACACCAAAGAGTTGCATGCAACTAGATAGGTACTACAATTTATTTAATTAATTTATTTATTTATAAAATTTTTATTTTATCATGTAGTTTTAATAGGGAAATGATATGTATTTATCAAGTGAGTACTTATTAGTAATACTTTAAAATAAAAAAAATCAGTTATTAGAAGCACGGCAAAGTCAAAGAAAAGGCTAGGTATTAATTTTTCTGAAATTATAAATGTAAAATTACATGGTGTTCCTTTTATTTAAGATGTTGTTATCTGAAAAAAAAAATCCTTACCATTGAGCCTTTTGATCGTTATCGTAATTTTACGTTTTTTTTTACCATTTGGCGGGTTCAATTCCCCGTTTAGACAGGCGATTATTCAAAAATCTTTGAATGCAGTTTAAATTGTTTTTAAAATCAAAATGTAGTGTCCTTTCAGTAAAATGTTCTATCTACAATATTTAGGATACTTTCCCTCCATGTGGCATAGCCGTGGGACGCGCTGTATATCCAATGCAAAACAACAGGTGCACGATGTCGTCCTATTGATAAGCAAACATTCCATATAAAAGGTTTTCATATTTGAACATTAACGTGATGTCTTTAAAGTCCATCGCCTCGACTATTTGTCAGCCAGACCTTCAGTAACAATTTATCATAACAAACCAAAATATTCCTTTTCAGGACATTCTGGTAACACACCCATTTACCAGAATATCAAACTGGTCCTCCGGCAACACTTACTTCCACATGACCATAGGGAACCTCGTTAGGGGCTCCAAGCTCCTGTGCGAGACCTCTCTGGGTTACAAGATGGATGACCTCCTCACATCGTACATCTCGCTTATGCTCACCAACATGAACAAACAGCGATCCATGCGCGTTAAGTGAAGCGTCGCATTTCACAGCCGCGGGGCTTTCGCAGAACTGTGGGTCAACTCCTTAGCACAAAATTCGAAACTGTTAATGCTCCGTCTCTTTCTCGCGACGTTGCACGCCTCGAGAGCAAGAGGGATAACAAAAGAAGTTCGAATTTCGTTTTTTTGAGTACAAACCCTGAACTGCTTACGATATAAGATCTTACAGACCATAGAGTGATAGGTAGAACCATTGAATCCTTAGAAAAAGTGCGCCTTTGTAGCGGACTTTTTTAATATAATTTGTACATTATTATAGGTACATAATGATGTTTCCTAGGTGTGTTTAGAAGATTTTGGACGTGGATATTATTTGCTTATGAATTGTGTTTGTTGATATGTAATAATTGTACATCACTATCTCATTGTTTAAGCATGCTATAAATTGTTAAAATGTTAGCATGCCATAAACTCAAGTATTTGTAGCAGGGAAATAAATGCACAAAGTAATTCACAACGCATTAGCTATTTCATTCATAATAGTAATTAAATCTATAAGATACTATAAGATTCTTACATCAGAAGTGTGATTAAAAGTATCCTTCCATAATTTAGTCATCGAAACGGCTTTTCTAAACTTACTTATTTTGCACGAAGACTTAGTTAAACATTGTAAGTACAATTAACAAAAGTTCTTTAAATTATGCTGACTCCAAATAACAAAGTCAATCATCATGATTCACATTAGTAGCCTGAGCATCATGTCGATTTGTAATAGGTGATGGGTCTCTGAGACTGTCGCAATGTATTGAACATGTTGCAGGAAGCATCCTGTATTGTGCATTGTGTGTACGATGCTTTTCATAAAAATATATGAAACTTTTTGTAATACGATGAATGGATGGTTTAATACGTTATTGGCGCAGTACTTATTCTAAAACTTAAAATAGCTTATAAACTTGAATGAAGATCTGTTATATCATAACTATTTATATAAGCGATTGGTTACTTGGTAGGTAATTTAAATGTAATAAATAATTAATTAACCATATCAAATATATTTGTTAATCAAATGCCTTGCTTGACGTGGTCGAGTAAATATAGATAAGAATATAAGTTTTATACAATTTATAATGAAAAAATCAACTTTTGATTTATATATGTCCTCTATATATTCGGAATGATTTTCGTAGGTTATGTAATTATTTTTAGCAAGTGGTTACTGATCACGTTGAGCTAAGTAATTGTGTTAAATTGTCAATATCATGCCATGAGTACGGAGACAATACTTCTGTTTGTTTATTCGCTTTAGTCAAAAAATGTTGCATTTGTGAGTGGTATAAACAAGAGTCACAATGATAACTGTGTTTTATTTTATAATTTTTGCCTTTACCGTCTTTGAACTTATAACTGATTGTTTAAGTAAAAAAAAAACACACCTTAAAGGCAACTTCAATTATTTACCTACCGAGTAAACTAGCGACTTAAATTATAGTGAAAACCGCATCAATATCCGATTAGTAATTAAGAACATTAACTTTTTAAGCAAATACGCAGACAGTGACAAGCGACTTCGTTTTATACTAGGTATTTATAGAAACATACACATGGCTGCAAAAGTAAGATATACCAAGAGAAAAACTGGAGTAGAAGTAGGTACACAATGCGGTTAGGTAAGTTAGAATCGAGGGTACCACTGTTACGAAGTGATTGCATGTTTCGTGTTCAAACAAAAAGTGTAAAATTACAGTAAATTAGGTAGAACTGAACAAAGCACCTACCTAGCGTGATTACAGTTTAACTGTCCGCTTTTACAACCACACATTTAAGCATATAATCAGCATTAGTTGCTTGGTATTTAGTACTAGAGGTTTTTTAAGGAAACGTATTAACTAGCCTAGACCTTTCAGCTAGGATTGAAATTCCAAATATCCGCTTTAAACCGAATAGGAAATGACTAGGCATTGCTCGGAATTCGAATTTTTTTGGGGTAGCAGACAAATTTGTCGGGGTCTTTGGACAGTTTAATGATTACTTGCAGAAATTTTCAAAAGTAAAAAACTCAAAATCGCTAAATACTGAGCAGTATCACACATTCTAACAATTAAGGTAAAAGCAGGCTATTAGAAATACTGTTAATTGGAACAAAAAAATATATATAACCGTAATAAAGTCGTGGGAGTCTCTCACGGCACAGCCTATTCTGGCAGAGCGAGGAATAATGACGCGCTATTGTGAAGCAGGAAGTCATTTATCTACCATCAAGAATATGACTGTTTACAGCAATTTCGTGTCCGATTTCTCATCCTAAAGTGCGCAATTTTGGGTGACTAGGTCCAAGCAACATGTCTGCTGTCGTCAAAAATGTAATGTTTTTCTGAAGAGGTTCCACAGAATTTTAATACTTCTTTAGACACAAATTAAAACGAAGTGGTCGGTTATACTTTAATGCTACATAATAGTCATGTATTTTCATTGATTTACCCAACTATGTTCTTATGTATAACCATTATGTAGGTTGAATTGTAGGATGAATCAACGAAAAATCATTACAAACATACCAATCATCAGGAATGGGTTTTATAAACGGGATTGGGATAGTGTGTTTAATTTTATTTCATCAGACATTTAAATACTATATAACTTTTAACCACAAGTTGCCAAGTAGCAACTGCTTGAATTTTTGGAAGATTTGTTATTATTGTTTGTTGTTCCACCACGATGAGGACGAATCTGTAGAATCGGTTACAATTTTACAAACCCTTACTCGATTAACCCTCAAGTCTGATAGGATGATAACGTAAAAAGAACCAAAATTCTTTCTGCGGGCTCTTTCACTCGTCACATGAATACATAAAAATGGGGTGAATCTACCAGTGCTTCGGATAGGATCATCATAAATGATAAGAAGCGGTGCAAGATACAGCAGAAATTCGTGTTTTCAAGTCATACAGCTTGTCTGCGGCCCTAACATGCAAGACACAAAGATACCTAAGTTACAACCGTTTATCTCTATGACTATATCTTTCGTCGGCACTAGTGAGAGAGACGCACTTAGAGATAAGACGGTTTAACTTATCCTTGTGTCTTGCATGTTAGGGACGCTGAATAGGTTAGTACTGTTAGTAGACGTTGAAAAGAGGCATGTTTTTTTAGGGTTCCGTACCTCAAAAGGAAAAAAGGAACCCTTATAGGATCACTCGTGTGTCTGTCTGTCTGTCTGTCTGTCTGTCTGTCTGTCTGTCTGTCTGTCCGTCTGTCACAGCCAATTTGCTCCGAAACTACTGGACCGATTGAGTTGAAATTTGGTATTCGTATGTAAGTTGGTGACCGCAACACGGACGCGTGACGTATATATATGAATTTTAAACATAGGGGCCACTTTTTGGGGGTAAACTAGAAAATTAAAAAAAAAAGTTATGCCACCTATATCGTGTGACATATCAAATGAAAGGGCTTATTGTGAGGATCTTAAATATATTTTCTTTTGAATTTTAAGTAAAATAGTTTAGAAGTTATTCAGGAAAATAGGCGAAAAATGACCATTCCCCCCCCTTATTTCCAAAACTACTGGAGCTAAAATTTTGAAAAAAATACAGAAAATAGATCTTTGCCTATAGATTATACAGGAAAACCTATAAGGAGTCTATGGTATTTAAGGTAACCTAGTAAATTTCAGATAATCATGTACGGAACGGAACCCTCTCCACGCGAGTTTAACTCGCACTTGTCCGGTTTTTTTTAATAACACTTCGTTTGGAAGAAGTGATGATGAAAAGGTCTAAAGTAGATGGTAAATATATGCGCATGCGGTTTTCATTAGAGATCATGCCAATTTGTGAATTGCTAGAAAGTAAAAATTCAAGTATAGACGTGACAGTTTGACTGGCATCTAATTTAAACTTGATTGATGGGTTGGAACGTTTTAATTAAAGATCCTCATTTTCTTCCAAGCGAACAATGGACGCATTGCTTTAACCAATCAGTGTATCATTATAGAAATTGCCTTCCTGTTTGTAGTGAAAAATTATACAGAAAAAATCTTGTTTTTTGTAATAATTATAATAAAGAAATAGCGCTTAGCTCCTGCAGCGCAGTACATTGTAAAACCTCGTGCCTCGTGGCGTCTGCGAATCTTGGGCGTTACGTGAGTACCACAATGTAATTGCAGCGACACCATCTACTTCTCCACCTACTTTTTGGTGCTGTTCATCGCAGACACAGACCCCGGCGAAAGCTAAATACAGTTAGGTTAAGTTCGGAAATGGCCACAATGTATTTGTTGCAGGTGAGAGAGATAACGATAAAGCCACTTGTCTTATTGTCCGCTGGGTGCACAAATTGCTAGATAAAGACAGACCCTTAGGCAATAGTGAGCCATTTGATATTTCTGTTACAATTTCATGGATTACAGCAATACTAGTAAGCGGGGCAACCGGCCGCTAGGCTCTAGCATGGTTGTCACAAGGATAAGTTAACACCATCTTATCTCTAAGTGCGTCTCTCTCACACTAGTGCCGGCGGGAGATATTCAGAGACACTGAAAAAAATTTTGTTAAATGAAACCGAATTTTCGTTTATCTGTAACTTAAAAAAAGTGACTACATAACTTAAGTCATTTGGTTACATACAAATAACTTCAGTTACGCCATACCAAATTATGGTTAAAACTGAAATAACCGAAGTAGTTTGGTTGTCATTTTTTCTCAGTGGAGATAAGCTGGGGTTAAGTTATCCCCGTGTCGGCCTTGCTAGGGCCGCAGGCGTCACTCACGCCATAAACAGCTTTAATCGATAATCAAGTAGTACGTATCAAGTAGGTACGTGGACCTTGCAAGGTTCAAGCAATTTGTTCAATGCTGTTAGCCAGAAAATACTGGCCTCCCTTGATGACAATGAGGCTGAAATAGGTATAGGACGGATAAAGTTCTCCGCTACCATTAAAGGTATATATTATAAGCCGGATAGCAAATCCCACTTCCGTCAATCCAACAAGATGATCTAACATAACACAATAGATTACCTAGCTACCTACTTATGCTAGGCTTGTAATTGCTAATATAACAATGATTTCTTATTCAAGTCTGAAGGAAATAACGGCAATCAAAACTTATCTTCTCTTGACGGAAAAATCACTCTTATCCTTATTAACTAGGCTTTACAAAACTTAATAGCGTTGGGTATTCATAAACCATGTAGTATGGTTTTAATGACCAAGCGAGCACCAACCAATGTCAGTTGCCAAACTTGGGTATGATTTTTAGGTTCGCTTAGAGACTGTTCACCATCAGCTACCATTAGTTTTCCGCAGGTTCAGTCCGATCCACGGATAACATCTATATGTAGAAACGCCGTCTTTGATCATGTACCGCCATAATTCAGCTTATCTCAGTCATCAAAACATGAGCGCACCTTTAATTTAACTTTTGAAACAAACGAATATCAAATATTTTAATTGCTAATTTGATGTTGTTGCTTCCTGCCGCCGCTCCCACGGTACGAGATGACATGTTGGAAAACACGGGCACCGCCGCCGTTCCCACACTCTGCATATCTTGGTTGGCACCATAGATCAAGCTAGCAGAATGTAAAAAGCAGACAATGATTCGATTGTGTACACAGCATTCTCACAGCCCCCACCTAGGCGTTACACTTAATTAATGCGGGTAAATACATTCTGTTCCGGGACAGTTTCGGAAAAGGATGCTGTAACGTCAATAGGGAACTTGCAAGATATTTTTCCATCTTTAAATGGAAAGTACTGAGTAATAGAAATCAGACTGTATACGCAAAACATTATTGTGTTGTTTTTTTGAGATACGAAGCTTCGAAAAGTCATAGTTCATACCACTTGCAAAAAAGCTCCATACAAAATGGACATGAACTATGACGTCACAGTTCACGTTAAAGTGCACTTTATGGCGTTTAAACTTACATTTTCCTTCATAATATATAGTTTAAACTTCATTTTGATTTTCATGCATATTTCCCTATTACCAGTTTCCACTGTTCATTATAAAACAGGATGCATTTTTTCAGGAATGAACGACTTACGTGCTCATTCTGTCGTCATGATTTCTTGCACATGATTGATGACAATAATGAGTGCAGTCACGCCATGCGAGAGGTTAACTGCGGGCACTTACAAGTGGAAAGAGAGCATGCATGGTATCGACTTGTTAGGCAGCCTCCCTGAATGTGAGTTCACACAACAACTGTCAAAGGGGTCTTTGTATCTCAATGGGCGTGTTTCCTGATTTTTTAAAATTATTTCTCAACTTGACATGCGATGTTCAAGACTTAACATTGACTAAGTTCCTCATGCTTGACTAACCTAACTAAAGACACTTAATTACGAAGATATCTAAAATAAACAATATTACTATTATTAAAAAATCAACCCATAAGGGGGCGAAATTTAAACCCACAAGAATAAAGTAGCATACAGTCGTTATTCTTAAAATTATATGTGAAAATTTATCTAAGACTAAACTTAAGTTGAAAGAAGCATTCTCTCTAAGGGCGCCCGCCCACATCGACTTTATGCAGGGATGCAGGCGCGATAGTCGCGAAACGGTATCGATGCTAACGCGACGTTGTCGCTGGCCGAGTACCATAGCCCACGCAGACACGATTCTGCATCGCTACTATAGTCACGATTCAGCATATCTACAGACGCGATTCTGCATTGATACGATACCGACCCTCATGGCCCCATTGCACTGTCCCCTCCTCCGATATCGTCAGACACAGTCGCGCGTTTGCATCGATACAGTAGCGATGCTGAATCGAAACACGCGACTGTATCTCTAAAAGTCGCCGGCGGCGACCGCCCTAACCGGATATTAAAAGGCAATAAAGTTTTAAGACGTTATCTTCGTAACAGGCTCGGAAACAATTAATTATGTAGCAGGATGCGGGAAAGCCCATGGCACTTATAGTTATTAACTGTATAGAATGAACGGAGTGTGGGACAGTTTTTGCGTGATTTTCTTTTGTACCTATAGGTACTTAATGGTACGATTATGTCCACGCATCTCTCTTGTGACGTCACCTGGTGTCACTGATTGCATGGCAGTTGGCAGGATAAAGATACAGCTTGATCAAAAAATATACAATGCAATCCCACGTGATATAAAAACGCCATCAGCCACAGAGTACCTATTCTGATATGTCAGAGTATTGATCATCCATTTGTTATTACCTACTCTGAAATAAATGTTGCCAATGTTCGTATCGTCACTGTTGTTTTCTTGGTTGGGTCGGGGTTCCTCTTAAAACCAGCGCCGCGGCTTGTCGCTTGTTTTTAACTTTCTGTCTAAGTACAGCAGCTCAATTACGGAGCACAATTGATATCGGTTTGGCTCGAAATGCAAACCAATTTAGTCTTCACTCGATGTAAATAAGGGCACAATTTGTTTACTTTTCGCGAAAGCGATACCAATTGGTGTTACGTAATTGAACAGCAGATTGCGTATAACTTAAGTAGGTGCCTAATGCTAAGATGCGAGGAATAGAGTTAATACTTATAAAGTTATTACTAACATCACATGTGATAAAACTGACATTAATATGCATATCATACAAACAATATGTAATGTAAAAAATATATATATACGTATGTATTAGGTAGATGGATAAAGTTAAAATTATATAAATAATGCAAAAACATTTTTACTTTTAATTTTATCGATAAATTATTGAATTGAATTCACTTGATACTCGGATCGACTTTAACACCGTCGTGATCGCTGTATAATACTTGAAACATAGTAAGTGTCGGTGTCGACACGCAATGGATTTGACCGATCGGCTGGCCCATTGATTCCACTGTTGGACCACGAATATTGAGGTCCCAAGTTCGATTCCCACCAGAATAAGTACGCGTATCATAACATGCATTTGACTTGGGGTCTGGGTCTATTCGATATTACCTAAGCGTAATCGCGTATGGTTTTCTTACGATGCAAACGTCTTTGCTGTTAAGTTAATAAGAGCCATATCGTAGCGAAATAATTTGCGATCTCGCTTAGGCAATGTCGCATAGAGGCCCTGGTCGTTTGGGCGCCTTTCTGTTGTTCACGGACCTTAAATAATCTGAAATTCCTCTGAATGTCCTGAAACCTTGGTCCGTCGAACCGGATGTCAACCGCTTTCAGTTGACGTCACTTGTGGTGCGTTTTGAACACAGGTTATTCCAGTTTAGCCTGTCGCGTGTAACATTATTTACGGACAACTCAAGGCGAATTCCAGGCGTATTCCAATAGAAACGGCAATGTAGTTTCATTGGAATTGTAAAAACACCTTTTTAAATTATGTAGTTTCTTAAATGATTACTATAATACTACAGGTTGTTTACACAACATTATAAGTCAATAGCAGTGCAATTTACCACTGATCACTTCGCAGAATCGCTCGCGGCGTGTAATAGCGAAATTACCCTCGCGCCTTCAAGCTTTTTAAGCACTTAACGAACCCCGGAAATTTGTGTTCTTCATAATTATTAGTCTATTTGTAACTCTGAATCTCAGCCACGGACAATGGCGAATGGGTATAAACTTATGATAATTATCTGAGGTCAACCCCGGCGGAGCGGAACGGTATGTAGGGGAAGACGTTATTATCATGTGAAGAGTTTTTTGAAGACGTTCCCACAGATGCGCGGGCGCTGATTCCTCGTTAACGCCGATTCATAATTACGCTTGACCTCAACGCTTTAATTAGACAATAGGAATTAATTCAATCTGCGCAAACTCGTGGGAGAATTTAAGATAGCTGTCGGCTCACTGCTTACAGTGTGTGGGTGATAAATGTGCAATAAAAGAAAATAAATAATTTATTTAAATTCAGTTTTATTAAAAATATTCATATTTCCAATTCACCGCTCTATCCGATATCTTCGATTCATAGAGGGTACTTATTAATACACGAGCAGTTCGTTTTAAACATGTTTTCTTTTAATATATAATTACCAAATGTAAAATGATAAAACTCATGAGTAAACAGTTTTTATAGACAGATAACCTTTTCATACAAATTGACGACGTAATTACGGCGCATTATTTATTTATACCGATCTCTAATACTAATGTATTTGTAATACTGTAACTTGACCAATTCCATAAAATTATCTTGATAATCAAATGTTGTGTTACAAAAATATTGTTATTTTTTTGTACTTCAATATTACACTTTCCATTTGGAATGTTTGAAATCACACTTTTGCTTAATTAACACACATCGAATTCAAAAATTTCAAAAAGCCACAGCTTTCTTACTAAATAAGATTGGATTAAAAAATAAATATAATTTCAATTCGTATTTTATAAAACAATATGAAACTGTACTATGTACTAAATCTAGCTTATCTATTTATGTATTTGTTCTTCAAAGTCTCGGCTATTATACATACGAAGCGCGTCTGTGCCTTTATTAGGTTATAACTAACTCACAAGCAATTAGGTAATTTGTGAAAATAAATCAATATAGATGGGATTATAACGAGAATAAAAGTCTCTTAGAGTATTTTTATAGTAGTTGCAGTACAGCAGGTAAGTATAACATATAGCAATAAAGAAAATTATAGATTCCTACTGACATGAAATTGTTCAAGATTGAGAAAAACTTGGCGTATCCTGCAGTACATGACAGGCTAGTGCTGACTAAGAACGGATTGTGCAAAAAGATCATAAGATATAGCGTAAATATATACCTAACTGTTTTGGCTTCGCATCAATAAATTATTTATCTGACATAAGCCCAGCCCATATAATCGAACATTTTCTGAGCACAAGAACTGTTAAAATTACGTTTTACTAATCAATATCGTTATAAAGTACAAACTCAGTGACTTGTCATGGATATTACAACTATTTGGCCCCAAAGAAACGAATCTAAGAGCAGAGAGATCTCCTTTTACATTTCGATACATTTCACACATTCCTATTTATATATTGGCAAAAGTTAAATGCCATCATAGGAACTAACTTCCCGATTCAAAAAGGTTATATTTCATTGGTTTACGTAATACTAATATTTTATTACGTGATTTGAAATATGTCCTATTGTGTAACAAAATGGTTATGTCGAACGCCTATCAATATTCAGAGGTTGGCAATATGTGAACAATGTAGCAAATCTGCAGTCTCACGCCGCTAACGCGTAACGCGCCGGTAACGCGCTCAATTATGAAAAACAGCACGAGTGTAGCGCGAGCATTATTCAACTGCGAACATTTTCCTAACAATGGCTGCCAACCTTTAAGATATTGTGATACTGCGCACAGGCAGAAATACATGTTGTGGTAACTAAAATTGCTGGTAAACGAGGAATTTATATTTGGCAACTATAGATGTATACTCTTACTTCGTACGTTAGAACGAGACGCCTATAGCCGCCGGTCACATATGAACATGTTGCTCGGTTACCAGCACTTATAGAAACGCGAAAAAAGTTGAAAAACTATACCATCTAACCCCACAGATTGCTTAACCTTAACATAGCGTTTTGGTGTAATAATCTCGTAAATAAACATATTATAATCATCGTTCACATGAGGCACTGTCGTCATTTCACAAACGTCCGCGCACTAATCAATAATAAAGCTCTCTAGGCACTATCGAGACTAAACTACGAATTGCAATTCACTCACCGACGTCCACAGCGGGATTTGAACCAGGTATTCTTTGGATGGGCGTCACTGCAGGCCATCTTCGAGCCTGCAGTCCATGGGCTATTGTAGGGCGTGCGTGTGCGGCGCGTGCGTGCCGTGCGTGCCGTGCGGCGCGTGCGCGTCGTGATGCCAGGCGGTCGCGGCCTGCTCGGGGCGCATGACCTCGTCGACCGGCGGGCAAGCCGGCCGCGGGCCCGGCTCCGGGGTGTACGTGAATGTCAGCCCGGTCGCGTAGATGATACCGTCGTTGCGAACCAGCGAAACGGGCACCTGAAGCGGAGGAGTCAGCTGTTATCGTCTACTTACGCTAAAAGTTAGGCATTGTTCAAATAGAACGCGATCGCGCAATCAATAGGGGTGTTTCTTGGGTAAAAAAAATGTAATTCTATTTAATTAGTCTGTCAGTTAGACTATCAACAAATCGCTTCGGTGGGACAAGGGCACAATTGTCGGAAAACGCATTTTATTTGGAAAATTTCTGTATACTTAAAAAAAAATGCGTTTTTCGACAATTGTGCCCATGTCCCACCGAAGGTGCGAAATATAGGACACGTATTTTTTGGTTTATCAAATCAATCAAAATTGACAAAGATAGTGCGCATCAAAGTTCGGGAGTGGGGGTTCATTACGTCACTTAATGGTAAAAAGTGTGCAAAGCCGTGACGTCACGCGGAACTTAAACGCACTATATCTTTGTCATTTTTTCTTTAATTGACAAAAGAAAAAATATGTGTTCAATATTTTTTTTATGTAAATGACGGACAAATTAGAGTTTTTCGAAGAGTTTTTTAGAGAAACTAGCCTATTAGGACACCTGTTCGACATCAGTATGTATGATCGAACGCGTGAATTAGCGGCGATCGCACAGTCGGGTTAAAAGGGGGTCCGCCCAACAAGATCAAAAAGCTCAGCTAACCTAACCTAACCCAACCAAGGGGGGCAGCATGTCATGAAGTCAGGCGCCTCATTCAGGAACGCTAAGTGATTCTGTAGCGACTCGTAAGCCAGATCTCTCATCTCGCTCTTACGCATTTCGCGTCGTGCGGAAGAGTGGAATGAGAAATCTGGCTTACGAGTCGCCACAGAATCACTTAGCGTTCCCGAATGAGGCGCCAGTTCTACGCAACATGTTATACTATAACCGGCTCATACACTACAAATGGTTGGAAATACAGTTCTAACTATGCATGTTGCATGACCGTGGGTACGTTGGACTCTGCTGGTAGAATTTACTAAAAAGTGAGCTTACTTGTATTTTCATTTAAATTATACCACCATAATCTTTGTACTATTTCCAGAAATTGATGTAAAACTGATGATAATACCTCTGAGAAAAATACTGTTTAGCAGATTCTGTGAAGCAGAGCTAATCGCGTTTACAACAGCATAAATCGAACTTTTAAATGCGATAAATCACGGCAAATGTACGTTAAAAGCGGAATATGATTATATACACTTTGATACTTTAAGCGGATGAATAAATTATATCCATCTTTATTGCGATGAATTACGTCAAATTTGCGTCAAAGGCAATAATTCTTTTTATTTTTTAGGGTTCTGTACCCAGAAGGAAAAACGGGACCCTATTACTAAGACTCTGCTGTCCGTCGGTCACCAGGCTGTATCTCATGAACCGTGATAATTAGACAGTTGAAATTTTCACAGATGATGTATTTCTGTTGCCGCTATAACAACAAATACTAAAAAGCAGAATAAAATATATATTGAAGTGGGCTCCCATACACCAACGGTTTTTTTTGGTCGTTTTTCTAGATGATGGTACGCAACCCTTCGTGCGCGAATCCGACTCGCACTTGGCCGGTTTTTTACTTTGATAATCTAAGCGGTTAAATTCTATCCTATCCTACTAACCCTATTAATATTATAAATGCGAACGTTTCTGTGCAATCAGCTCCGTTAGCGCTGAACAGATTTTCATGAAATTTAGTAATTATCTTAGGTCTTGGATTAGGACATTGGAATTCAAAAGTTTCCGAGGAAATAATTTTAACCGAATTCCACGCGTACGAAGTCGCAGGCAGAAGCTAGTAAGATATAAAACGGTTCGATGGCAATTCACAGCCCCTAGGGAGCCGGCTATTATGCGTCTAGATTATGATTGAGCGTAACGCGTGGGAATTGGATCCCGTGACGTAGGTAATACATCGCCGGCTGTAAACAGTGAACACTCGCGGGTACCACGAGAATAAACTGGAAACATGACCAGTATCTGGGTACCTGGGTCCAATTCGAAACGGTGTTGCGTAAATTTGAAATTTCCTAAACTTCTTTTTTTTAATTAGTTTACATTTTTAACCAATGATATTAAAAAACTAAAGATGCGTCTTTCAAGCTCAAAATTTAAACCCAGAAAGCAACTCAATGGGGTTGCTTCAATTAGTCATGCGCGGACTTTTGGCTGAGTAACACATGTCGTGCTCTATTGAAAATGTTCTCAAAAAAGCCATTCATGAGCCAAATGTCGGTTCCTAATACTACAAAAAAATGGAAGAACTGATGCTTTATTTCATTTGTAGCTACATTCAACGTAAATAGAAGTACTAAAATGCATTTATTTTGTTCATACATGATCGCCATATTCCAAATTAATGTGTAATATCCGCACGTCAAATGTCACCTAAAGCTGCACTGGCCGAAAAGAAACGAAAAAATAAGAAAATTATCGAAGACACGTTTTTAAAACGCGTTGAGTATGGATATAACGTGTCTTTCTATAATATGTCATTGTTTTTAACACATAATGTACCCTAATATAATTACAATCTAGCCGAGTAGGCTAATGAGTAATTTTATTTTAACTTAGTTTTATAAAATAAATTGAAATAAGAATGTGTCCAATAGCACTTTTCTTACAGTCTCTAGTTAAGGGGAAGACACTACGTTCTTGTGTTCTTTAAATTAAATTTCCTAAACTTAAAACAAGAAACGTCAAACTCGATTTTGTATAGCACCCAGCTGTCAAAGTTTAGAATATTTTAAATTTAGCCTGCACACTTTCTAACTGATCCCACTTACTTTAAATTATGTTGAAATATAAATTGAACTAAGGTTATATCGAGGTTCAAGGGCAGGGTGTCATGTACTTGCATTGTAAGGTACTATAATATAATACATTTTGGAATTTTATCCAGTATCAAAAAGCTGAGTCAGGTAAGGGTGGATCCAGGCTTTAGGTCAGGGGGGGTGGAGAGGTACCATGACATTTTGACACACTGATTTTTAGTACGGTGCCTATCTAGCTAAGGAGGCTTGGCGCACTACACAGTTATGGCCATGTCAACTAAATATAATATATACAGGGTTCGTATTATGAGCTCTTAATTCCAGGCAGTTTTCGCTATTAATTGCACTGCCTGGCAAAAAGCGCGCTAAAGCCGGACTCTTTAGCACGCTCATAATACGAATTTTCCAGGCAGTTCAGTTTACGGCGGAAACTGCCTGGAATTAAGAGCTCATAATACGAACCCAGGTCACTTTTATTTAATTATTTATATTTTGGGTTATTATTGCATTATTGCAACAGCTGGGTTTTGCCGAATATACTTTATTATATTTAACCCGAAATTTAGCGATCGGATCGAACCTACAGCCCGAGATAAAAATATTTTTGTTTCCATGTAAAACATTCTGCTTTTCACTTCTCTTATGAGAAAACCAATGAAACACGCTAAATTTAAAAAAAAAACGCAGTAAGAAAAATGCGACTGCTCTCGCTTCCAGGGAAGGAATCAATTATTTTCGAATAGGGGTGAAAATATTTTTTACCCACTTCACATAATAAAGCTCACCTGTGTAGGCTGGCGTACCCACAGCCACTGTCCGCGGAACTGCGATATGTCCGGCACCACGCACAGCATGGACTCGGCGCAGCGGTACATAGTCTCCGCCTCCACGTCTCCGAACCACACCTGCAGCGACGGCGTGAAGTTGTCCCCGGCCAGCTCCAGCATGGCCACGTCCCCGCCCCCGTTCAGGTTCAACGAGTGGACCAGGGGCACCGGGGTCACTGGGGACCTGGGGGGAAAGGACTACTCAAGAACTGGGCACGTGTAATGTAATGCGGAAGAAATCGTTTGGTTTCCACACGTCATTTATATTTTTAATAGTAGTTTATGCAACGGTTGCATAATGATAGGACTTAAAACACTAGTGCGGTTTTCATGAAACGAGCTTTAGCGAGTTTCATAATAAGATCGCACGTGTGTTTTAAGGCCAAATTATGCAGAGTTGCATACATAACTTTATCTACACACAAATTATAAATCCTCCATGATGGGTTCAGAAACAATATTTTCTGGCAACAAGTTATTTGTTGCAATCGTGGCTGCATATTTCCGATAACCGGCGCATTTTCACATCACACACACTCCGAGAAGACTACTATTCATATTTTCAACTAAAATGTAAATTACAAACAACTTTCTATTCAATTCAACAACAATTCTGCTTTCGTTCAGCAAAACACCAACATAATGGCGGCAATTCGATCCTCCGTCAAGACCATTTTTTTTTTAAATTATAGACAAACGAATGAAGTCTCTATTCTCATGTCACTCGAGATCAAATGTTGTGCAGTTTATATTAAAAAACATACTGAATTGACGTTTCGTATCAATAACTGTTTTAATATCTATGGATACTAGAATAGAGACCCACTTGAGTTTTGACAGCTGTTCCAAATTTAATCTCATTTCTATACTAAAATCGATACGGGAATAACATTGCAGCACTCGTTTTACCTAATTGGTTGTCAAAATGGTGGTCATTGCCTACGGTTTTTGATTACACTATGGAGGTTTTATGATATGGGTGTAGATAAAAGCTTTTATTTAACTTGCAAAGTTTGTATGTACAGGTCAAATCTTGCAAGCTGAATTAGAACCACTTCCTCTTATCCTACGGAGCTGGATTTTTACATGTTGGTTCAGTCCCGATGACAATGCATTTTTATGGTAAGCATGACCTGAATGGACATCCAGGGTTTGCACCAGATGAAGGAACTCTTCAACGTTCAACAGCACAGACACGAAATTGTGTACGCACTTTATTGCAATATTTAAGTGCAATGGGCAAAAAAGCTTGCAATAAAAATGCAGTTTAAAAAAAAGCTTATTCTCTGAATCTTTAACCTTTTGAACGCCACAGACGCCTTTCGTACCCTGACGCCACGATATGCCATTTTTCATACATTTGCGTCGGCTACAGCCGTCGTCGCCCGCTCGTGGCACGCTTTTTCGCTTTTAGCCGCGACGTTCAAAAGCTTAAACTTTTCCGAACATCGATTTTATATCGGACAATAAATCGACCTAGATTCGGATATGTCGCATTTTTACGGGCGCGCCAGGACGGAAAGCATGCATCGTGACAAATTTAAAAAACACTAAGCTGACTAATTTTGAGGAACGAGCTTTCGTCAAATAAGTGACTTATCTTGTCGTGTCTATAATTTCAGTATTCTCACACGTTAGCATTTTCGGAATCTTCTCCGGAATGGAGATTCACGGATGACGGAAGCCGGACCTAGTGCGTAAGCTACCATAGAAATAGTTCTACGACTACTCCGGACCGTATTTTCACGGAAACGGAACGGACGTAGTGCGTAAGCGCTCTATGGGTTACCAACCCTAATTATTTTTGGTTTAAAAAGGAATTCTTTAGTCAAACTTATCTGACTGAAACTACTTGAAAGGTGCATGACATGTGATAGAAGGATTAAGAAAGAAGTTCGAGCATATTAAATTTATCATTCAATTATATAACATTATGAATGTGATAAAAACGCAATAAAATATAGTATGTACTTGGGAAAAAATCTTTTATATGTACATATATTTAAATGGTATAAAGTTTAATGTTCGCGGTCTAAATATGATTATGATACAGAGCGTGGGAGCAGTGCGGATGTTTTCGTAATTAGGCTTGGGAAAGATCGGGACGCATGTGGTGTGGCACTGTGACAATGCGTCCGTGTGACCCTGCCGATCATGTCGACGAGATCGACTCTTCCAGTCCATTGCAAAATTTAGTCCGATGAATTATTACTTTATTTATCAAGCCATAAATTATTCAACGCAACTTTACCCATGGGTAGCTATAGAAATATGTATGTATTTAGTAGTTTAATATATTATTGGGGTCAATTCGAAAGTGTACCTATTCGCTAAATTAAAAAGTCACTAAATTGAAAATTTAAATAAACACGCAAGAACGCGGTATTAATAATGAAATGTCTATTTTATAACAAAATATATAGTTATCATTTATTTCAATGCACAATTAGATTCAAAATATTCATTTAAACTGTATGGACATAATACAGTGACGAACTTTGGTAAACCTATGGTACCTATTTGGTAAACAAGTTTCTAACCTCAAAATGTGCAATTTTTGGGTGAAACAGCAATTTTATCCTAAATAATGCAATCCTACGCAAAAATTGCCAAAAAAAAATATTGTCTCCGGTTCCTTTATTTGTAAGGAAACAGCGGTTTTAGCCAAAAAAGGTGCATTTTGAGGTTAGAAACTTGTTTAACAAATAAGACAAGTAAGGATGAATCCACTGTAGAGATACATTTTTTTTAACCTGCTGCGGGTTTCGTTCTGCTGGTAACGCATTATACACTTTGGCAGCGACGAACTGAGGTCATCGCTTGTTAAGTTTTGCTTTGGCAACAGGAACAACAAGATCAAACATTGCGTTCAATCTGTCGCTTCTAAAGTCGTTCTTTGCAAGAAATCTCTCGGCATGTCGCCTTACCACCTTACAGAGTTCAACTATACACACCGATGTTAGAGTCGGTAGTTCAAGATCCCTAAAAGCACGACCCCCAATTGGACTTGATCCCATCCTGAACGCGCACGCACCACTTATTATTTATTATTTTTAAACTTAAATATATTAAGTTTCACTCATCGGCCCCTATACATGGGTTAGTATGGTGAAGTTGGAAACTATAAGACAGAGAAATTTGTTCTAGAAAAAAGTCTTCGATTTTAAAGGTAGGTAAGGAGCTGCGAACATAGATTTTCAGAAAAACTAGTTCATCGCGTACCTACCAGCAGTTTGTAATATAGAAGAGATTTAAAAAAAAATCATTGATATGCAAAATCAAATCAGTGCAGCGTGTAGAACCTATAGGCGAGAAATCTTGATTTTATGCGCCTGTGCGCCTCGCGAATCGAACGTGAATCTTCTAATATAAACCGGTATGTTATTTTATTACGAAAATTAATAGTGTACGTTGTTAAGAATAAATATTGCTGTGGCGCCCACATCTATAACTAAAAAAAGTGCTGCATTTTATTATTTTATACGATTTAGGAAGTTTGCTATCTATCCACAGACCAAAATCCTAGACACCGCTTAACCTAACTTTTACTAGCAAACAAAGCTGCCCAACTTGCAGGGCGCGCGGGGATTTTAGAGCGCTGTGATTGGTGCGTTCCGGGTTAGGCGTTCCCGCGCCTGGCTGTCTGTATAGGCTTATTTTAGAAACTACTGTAGGGATTTTGATATGGTTGTCACTAATAGATAGACTGATTCACGAGGAAGGTTTGTATGGATCTATAATCAATTCATGCATTTTGACTGAACTATGATGATGCTTGTCATCAAATCGGAAAAAAGTGTGTATGAGATCTTTCCTGCACGTCTGGCAGGACCTGCCCGCGAGTCGATTGTCGCTCAGTGCATCCCTTACATACTTTACTATTTTGACAGAGACTGAGCGACAAACGACTCGCGGGCATGTCGTGCTAGCCCGCGAAGCCGCTAGCTTTTATTAATTTTGAAAATAATAAACATGAACTTTAATTTTATTAATTTGTATAGATGTAGATTACCTGACAGGACCCATGCCCTCATAGAACTGGTATTCGGCCTTGTCGGTCGATATGATGGTCCAGCAGGCGCCATCGTTGATCATCTCCTTATTGGGCTCCTTGGGGCACGGTGTGGCTTGGAACTGGATGATGCGCTCCTGCGAGAGACACAAGTACATGCGCTCCGTGTCCTTCATGTAGAACGCGCATTTGTGCAGCTGTGATACCGGATCGTCGGCCTCCAGGAGGGCCATTTGTTTGTCTACCTGTTAACATTTTAACGCTCGATTTCACCAAAAAATGTACCAGACGATAAAATCTAAACCTTTTACCAGTAGGTACAATTAATAGCCGCTAATTAGTTGTTAAGCACTTAACCATATAAGTTCTTCACTTGGTGTGACGGCTCAATTACATTAGATCGGCCGTATACGGCGATCGTATCAGTTTCAAACGGATCCGGCTGATTGACATCGTATTTATACTAGTGAGGCCAATGCATACGGCGTAGTACGATCTCGCCGTACGGCCGCTTAATCGTGTCCGGCCAACTGAGGTTGCCTTTAGTGACGAGTTCACGTATGGGCTACGAATAGGCTAGTTTCCTGAAAAAATCTATTTAGTCCGTCATTAAAATTATAAAAAAATATTGAACACATTTTTTTGTAATTTAAACAAAAAATGACGAAGATATAGTGCGTTGAAGTTCCGCGTGACGTCACGACTTTGTACACTTTTTACCATTAAGTAATTGACGTCATTAGCCCCCACTCTCGAACTTTGATGCGCGTTATCTTTGTCAATTTTGATCGTTTTGACAAAGCAAAAAATACGTGTTCAATATTCTTTGATAATATAACTGACTGACGAATTAGAATTACTATTTTTTTTACCCAGGAGACATCCCTATTACATTAGATTATGTAGATAGACAGTTTTACGACGACGAGCATGCTCCCGTAGTCGTGTCAAATGCTTAGCGCGCCCACTGACTTACAATTTCAAGATGGCCAACTACATTGCAGAGTATACCTATAGACGTAATGACTTATGATAGCCCGCACATCTTATCCAACTAAATCATCATTTCTGCGATTTGTCCGACTGTTGACCAATTTTACATCGTAAGTCAGCGAGCACTCTGAATCTAAGTAATTAATCGATTTAAAAAAAACCGAAGGAGGAAGTTCTCAATTCAACGCATATTTGTTTTTATTTTATTAAATCACCGATTAGGTACTCAATGGCCAGACCGATCGGAATGTGTTTTTTTTTATCGATATGGTATTCCTCAATGTTGGTGCCATTGTAACTAAAGTCGAGTCGAGAGCTTTGAGGAATTCATGGAACTCCTCCTGCATATACCTAGCAATTTTGGTATTTTCTGAAATAAATGTACCGGTTGCGTTCCGAAATCATTAATTAGGTGAAGTGGAACTGATGTTGAAGACGACAGATGACCACCGGAACCAAGTTACTATTTCATGGGCGGCGAATAGATTTCTTTATAAAGTTTTGTGTTCAGCCGGTAGCCGCATGAAAATGGATGTGGTAAAGTGGAACCAATGGTGAAGAACCAGTAGAACTCCTCAATGATTAACATTTTGCAAAGGGTGATGAGCAATCGGCATTCGGCTATTGTTACTTTATGTAGAGAATGTGTGGAGTACGTGTCGTCAAATCATATATAATAATAACTAAAAAGTAAAAAAAAAACCGACTTCAAAAATCCATTAAAAAGTAAGAAATAATGATTGATCTTTTTTAGTCAATTACCTAGAAACAAAAGATACATTGTTAATTTTGTGATAAATTAAACATATTGACAGTGGCGTAACTATACTCTCTGAGGCCCGTGGCAAATTCTTTTGACGGGGGCCCTATCAGTAAAAATCGTCACTTTGTACTATATTTTTGAGCTCGCGGCCTCTTGGGCCGGGGCACTCTTGGGTCGAGGGCCCGTGGCATTTTGCCAGCCCTGCCACCCTATAGTTACGCCACTGCATATTGAAGTCGGTCGCACGTAAATAAGGTAGAATATATCCCTCATACTGTGTTCATTAACTGGACATTGATTTTGATGTATTTAATTTAGCAGTTAAGTAATTAATAAGTAATTCAATGGACTAACGAGGATCAATCATAATTTCTCACTTTTCAAATGGTTTTTGGAGTTGTTTGTTTTATTAGTTTTTTGTTACTTACTTTAGTGTATTTTTACGATTTTTATTTATCAATGTACCCTATCTTTATCATTATTATTTTTGAGGGTGCTAGGTATGAAGCTTAATATTAAACTCTGCTTGCTTAGACAAAGGTAATAAGGAGATCAATTTAGAGCTCCACTTCTGCCATGTGGATCATTGAGTGAGTAAGTAAAAAAATCGGTAAATTTTAGCACGAAACATTATTATTAATTAAATAATATACTCGTTAAATATGACACTACAAACAACCTAAATATATAAGTACCTAAATTGAGTGTATCATTTGGAAACAATCTGGTGTCAGGTTTTAAGTGTAATTATTTATTTGTGAATGGGTAATTCATTAAAAAAAAAAACAATGTTGTCAGAAGTTATACTGGTTCACCGTCAACGACGGATATATCCGTCAGAGCATACAGGGTAAAAGGGCCCTTCATAAGTTAGATGTTAGGTCAATTTGAAACGTGTTACTTCTTAGACATGCTTGACAATTTTTTATTTGACCGAGCATATGAAGAGGTTAAAGCTGGATTTATTTTCTTATATCAAAGCAAAGTTATGTAGTGTTAGGCAGTTGTGGTAAAATATTTGCTATAGAAGTTTTTTTGATAAATTGTCAAAATAAACTTGAGAAATTTGATCTGAACCATTAATACAGAAATTAGCAATTGAGATTGAGTTAAACAATCATAAGGTGCCTTTAAGGAATTTAAATAATTGTATGGCACGTGAAACAAATGAGCAAAATCATGGAAGGAGGATATAACATCTTTCTACAGTGAGGTTTGTTCTTATTGTATTTTAAGATATTCTTTATGCTATTTTTGTTTTGATCTTGTTAAAATTAACTTTATTAGTGATAAAAAATTGTAATGGGAGCAATGCCTTTCGAGTAATATTTTGATTGGCAATGTAATTTTTGTTGTAACTGGCTTAGGTATATGCTGTTTTATCATGAATGCAGTAATCACGCTTTTTTATAATATCATGCAAAATCTACAATTAATTGATATATTGCTTAGTGCTTACATAAAAATAAGTAAAATAATATATTAAGAAAAGGGTACATTATAAAAAAACACTGCCACCAAATACAAAAAAGCAAAATCAGGCAGGAAAGCAGTTCACGCAAAATAAAACTCCAGGTGTACTCTAATCCCCTTCCTCTCCTATGTCTCTCTTAGAACTTAAGAAACGTGCATACATGCATCCTCTTTCTAAAATAAATTGAGTAGTATTGACACTCATGAAACACAAACAACTATAAGCAACTTTCCCATCTGCAAAAAAAGGCACACACCAAATGTCTATGGCATCATGGCCTAACTAAACTAAAATCCCAGCCCCCCGGTACCCCACCAAAAACACAATATTTTTATTTCATGCATAAACTATGTTGTCTCACCTTTCGTATAATTAGTCTGGGTAGAGCCATGCCAGTGACAGAGCACACGAGTTTCACTGTAGATCCATAGTGGACATATCCATCCCGCACAGCAAACTCTTCGGACTCACTCTCATTGTCATCCAGCAGGTGTATTGTGAAGGCACCCCACTGAGTGGAAGATGCGTGGAAATTCCCATTTTCAACATGAAGGTATCTAGTCGACACAGTTTGTGACCTCAGGCGGTTGAACAGGGCTACTTTAGTCCCACTCGCTATACACAAATCAGCATTTTTCAAAGACTGTTTTTTCTTAGACGGCTTTGAAATCACCTTTATCCTCTTACTATTAAAGATACCAATATCATGTCCATTCCCATAGAACATTTTAACAGACAGCATAAAGTGCTTGCGCTTATCTGAATCTGATATGTACAGGGTTTTGGCAGCACAGTATTGCTTGCCATTGTTGAGGTCGAGCTGCTGCATGTCCTGGTCAGAGTTGCCTATGCCAATAAATGCGCACAACTGTGCAGCTTGCTCAGTCTCTCCCTCGCGCAGCATGCGTTCGCGCCTGAGCCGCCAGCCATCCCCAAACAAGTATATACAGGGTGGCGGACAGAAGAAGCGTTTCTCATTACCATATGACTTTTGTGCAACTTTAGCGTGCAGTATGACGACGATCATGTCGGCGCGGTCGCGTAGGTAGCGCTCCATGGCCTCGCGCGTGAGGCGGCGCTCCTCGGGGCGGTAGGCGCCGGCGCCGGGCCCCGCCGCGCTCGCGTACCGCGGGAACAGCGCGCCGTGCTGCGCCGGCGGCGAGCCGCCGCCCGCGCCCACCGCGCCAACTGCGCCGCCCGCGCCGCCCGCGCCGAACTGGTGCGGCATCCTCGCCACGGCGCCACCTCACCGCCCGCCCGACATCAGGACTGACTGCTTGATTACTTGCATACGCATGATGCCGCGTTCCAAACACTATCTAGAACCGCCGAGCGTGTGTTCGATAAACCTCATCGCGTAAACAATCCTCGGAGACTGAGTAGCGTCCCCTCTTATCTCATTCGACTGTTGCGAGGGACTCGCTCACCCTTAATAAATGACGAGCGGACAGGCGATCCGTCCGACGCCGATCGATACACTTTTTTATTATTCACAACACTAAAAAATTAATAACGATGGGAACTGCAACACATTTCTTTCAAAAACACCTGTTCCGATTCAGAATTTTCGGACAGTACGGCCAACATTCCACAAATTGTTAGTGATTATGTTCACTTTGCACGTAGATGTCAACACACAGCGAACTCCGTTTTGATTATTTATTTTTATATGTAATTGAAAAGAAAAAGTTATAAAAACTTCTGTTTATTTCGTGATTAATTCGACAACGCCAGAAATGTGAACATTGTGAACTGTCAAATTGAGTGCCATAGACTAAATAAAGCGAAGTGCAAGCGTGTTATCGGTGTCGACTGCACGCGCACGAACGAATCGCCGGAATGATTAGTGAGGTCGGTCGAATCGCGGACTGCGGAGCGCCGACTGAACTGACAGCCGGTCGGTCGGTCATAGGATGTGGGGTCGCATGGGGCGTGAGAAAATAAAGTGTGGGAAAGAGTGGGCGTCTCAGCGTAGTAAAACATTTGATACGTTGTAGTGAACCGAACACATATTTATGAACGTGATGCGCCAGTAGCTAACATTTCAATTGCAAGTGTGTGCGTGATAAATACAGCGAGTTCACAGAGCGAAAAAGGTAGCGATGTGTGAGGAAGAGACCGATGATTGACCGAAGATTTCGTGGGAAACGACTTTTGTTATATACATTTTGATAGTTTGAGCATGTTTGTAAAACAAAAATTCTGGTGTGAAATTTAATCGCGTGCTATGGGAGTCACTGGTCTGTGGCGACTAGTGGAGCCCGCGGGCAAGCCGGTGCCCGTCGAGACTCTCGAAAACAAAGTGTTAGCAGTCGGTATGATTAAATAATTTAATTTGAATAACCATCTCAACAATATTTTTAATGACAACTTATCAATTAAGTATACCTCTCTTTTCCCACAGATATTTCAATATGGTTGCATCAGATTGTAAAAGGTTACCAAGATGCCAAGGGGGCGCCTCTCCCGAATGCACACCTTATAGGTCTCTTCCAACGCCTCTGCAAGTTGCTTTATTTTAGAATCAAACCAGTCTTTGTTTTTGATGGTGCCTTTCCTGAATTAAAAAAAGAAACAATTGTAAGTGTTTTTGGTACCTACTAGCCACCTGCCCCTGCTCTACTTAGATAAATAAAAATTACTTTAAAGTTGACCTATATGGGGCCTATTCTGTTGCTTGATAACATGATGCCTATCCTGCTGCTGTAGTAACATTGAATTAAAATTTTCCGTGCTGATCAAAATAATGTTTTCTTACACTAGTATAGGACATCATTTTGAATGGCAAGAGAATTTTACATATTTTTTATGAAAAATGTTAAAATATGATGAATAAGATTTTAGTACTTTTAAAGATTACCTCAAAACATATGTTAAAGACATTGAGAAAGAAAAATTTATATAAAATTTATATATGTCTACTCAAATATATAAAAACCTTTTGTTTCTACTGAAGAATATGTTTGATACCTATTTGACAGTCTCTTTTTGTTTTTCCAGGCAAAGAGGCAAGATAGTAAAAACAAATATCACTCAGAATCTGAACGCTTGAAGAGAGAACTTGCTGTGTTGCTCGGTAAAAAGACTGCAATTGGCAGTTTGCTGGGCAAGCAAATATCTCCTACAAAGAAAAGCAATAGTGCAGACACTAGCCTCAACGATGACTTATTCAAGTTGCCTGCCTTACCCCAGAAGGAGGAATCTGATTCTGAGTATGTAACAGGCATGATTGCTCATGTATATCAGTCAATTTATGCAGATTACTTTGTCTATTTTTTTTTAAAGTTGGTAATATGATGCTTGCTTCAAATGCTATTGTGGACTTAAGAAACCAACACTAGCGTGACTTCAATACAAGCTTTACTTAGTTATCTTTTTAAATTGCTGATAAACTTGAATTTTATTCCATGATCATCGACATCAGTCTATAGGTATACATCTCACTGCTGGGCACAGACAGATCTCCTTCCATAGTGAGATGGATGGCAGTAGTCCCCGTAGCGGCACAGTGCAGACTGGGGACGATACACATCTTTGATTTACGTCATAGATTTATGCAGGTTACCTCACAATGTTTTCCTTCTTCAAAATGCTTGTGGTACATATCAAATTCAATTCAGTGCATGAGATTTGGAAAATCTCAGAGGTGCAAGGCAAACCAAAGGCCCTGGTGCACAGAAAAACTAGGGCCCTAACTAAACTGATTAAGGTGGGAGAATTTTTAGCTAGTTCAATACGAGGTTTGTTAGTCAGAGTGCGAGGGCCCCTGAGCTTGGGGGCCCCGGTACACGGCACCGTCTAGCCCTTCGGTAGCTATGCCACTGGTGCAAGGTTTGAACCCGCAAAACCCTGCACGAGTTTGCGCGTCAAACAACTAGTCTACACTGCAATGCTACTGCAATGTCAACAAATATTTTAGGTCAGATGATGAACAAGACTCCTCCAGTGGTTCCATTGTTGATTTGCATTCAGTCGATCTCCAATCTGAGAACTTTAAGAGTATGTCACCAAAAGAAAAGTATGAGATACTTCTTGAGCTCAAGGAAACAAGAAAAATGAACTCATGGGGTAAACTTCATACATTGCCAAAGAAAAGTGATAACTTTTCAGATTTTCAAGTAAGTTAATAATTAAATCAATATGACTAAATTTAAATACTTATTGTTAATGCAAACTATTACTTAACTACAAAGTTTGAGAGCTTTCATGCTTAGGAGTTCACTAAACATTTATCCTCCTATCTGGCTTCTATAACTTGGAACAACCTGTTTAAGTATATCATTTTTTTTTTCATTAGATGCAAAGATTACTGAAGAGAAGGAAAGTTCAAGAATGTCTAGAAGAAACTGAAAAAGAAATGGGTGATGTTGGTATGTCACTCAATGATCTTGAATCATTGCTGAATGAAACAGGCATTGACACAAATATAGAAAACTTGCCCACTCGACGCATCGCGGCCAATAATAACACTCGGTATTTACTTATAAGCAATGTTAAAGAAGCTTTAGCGAAAGCAAAAGAAAGAAACGAAGCAAAAAATAAACACGAAACTGGTGATACTGGTGCAATTGATGATACGACTGAAACAGTATCTGAACATGAAACAAACGAATCCCCAGGCAAAAAAGATGAATTAGAAGATGATCTACAAAGAGCTATTCAGATGTCATTAGAATGTGTTAATGAACCTGATACTAGTGCTTGCCATTCCAAAACGGATGACTCATGGACATCAGTTCTGACAGATACAGACTATTCAGAAGCCAGTGATTCTGAAGGCGAATTAGAACAACCAGATGTATCTACAGCAAAGGCTTATATTATGCAATACAGTGATTACACACATAAAGCCATTGAAAAAATTATAGCACCACAGCTAAAAAGTAGTAAAACTAAGCAAAAATCTAAAAAGGTAGACCATATATTAAGAGAACTTAATAAGGAAAGATCCGTTATAGTAGATAATGTAGCATTGTCTTCTAGTGATGAAGAATCAATACCAGAGAATAACGAATTCTTTCCAGCCAGCAAAGAAGTTCAGAGGCAGGCCGAAAAGGAAATAATCGAAGATTCAGTAGAATCTACTCAAGCGTCAGTGATGTTCATTGAAAATAATGAGCCAGATGTTATTTCACTCGACTCTAGTATTGAAGAGTCCGCACATAAAACTAAGGAACTCAATTCAGTACAAGAAAGTATCAATGTTGAATATTCAGACTCTAGTGATGATGAATTTGAAGAAGTACCAGAAGTAGAAAAAAAGCCAAGTATGCCTGTCGTTGAGCTTACACTTAAAATGGATGAACCGCTCGATGAAGCTGAAGATATTTTCGCCGACGTTTTTGTACCAAACAATCATTCAAACCATATTAGAGAAAGCAAAATTTTAAATAAGGTAGAAGCGAAGCTTAATTTAGATAATCTTTTATCAAAGTATGAATCCTCCAATAATGATATTGTGAGTGATAAAAAGCAAGAACTAACAATACAGAATGATAATGATAATAAAAATTTAGACTCTGATGACAAAAATAATGTATCCATGGATCAAGTATGTGATACAAAATTAAATAAGGTGTCCACAAATCAAGAACAATCCGAAACTACACTAAAATCGATAGAAGAACAATCTCAACAGCAATTTCACAAAACAAAAGCTATTGTCAGTAGTGATAAAGAAAGAGGGGAAATGCTACCTGAAAAAGTAAACGATGAAATCACACAGGAGAAATCTGCTGAAAGAAATAAATCAGTTGAATCAAATAAAATGCCTAAAGAACTTTTAACTAACGACCAACTTAATTCAATGGTTGAAGAAATTCAAAACGAAGAGCAAGATTTGATTCAAGAGAAGGGTAGATTGGATCGTATAGGTAGAAATATAACGGAGCAAATGACAAAAGAGGCGCAAGAATTACTTCAGATTTTTGGTATCCCTTATATTATCGCTCCTATGGAGGCCGAAGCCCAGTGTGCCTTTCTGGAGAGTGTTAAATTAACTGACGGCACTATCACGGACGATAGTGATATTTGGCTCTTTGGTGGCCAGACAGTTTACAAAAACTTCTTCAATCAAAAGAAACATGTCTTGCAGTACGTTTCTGAAAGAATAGAGAGGTCTTTCAGTAAGTATTAATAAAATAATTTTATCTACACCCATATCATAAAACCTCCATCGGTTAATCAAAAACCGTAGGAAATGACCACCATTTTGACAACCAATTAGGAAAAACCAGTGCTGCGATAAAGAAATAACATGACTTCTTTATCGTTTTTAGTATTGTTTCTTTTTCTTTGTTTCAATTTTTATTTTTATTATTATGACCCTTAGAGACTTTATACATCTCTAAGTTACTTAACTTGTCCAGACGCGGAGACTATACATCTCCCTTATTAGTTATTTATTAGTATTAATTTGTACCCATTAGGTTTTTATATTGCACAGTTTGTGTTAGTTTCTAGATAAAACTGTATTGCCAAAATTGAAAAAAGAGATACTGCTGAGTTTCTTGCGGCGTTTCTTCTCAGCAGATGTCACCTTTCGAAGCGCTGGTAAATTCAGACATGTAAAAGAGCCCAGGTGGCCTACTTGCAAAATAAATATCTTCATTTTCATTTCAGTAAAGAAATGAGATTAAATTTGGAACAGCTGTCAAAACTCAAGTGGGTCTCTATTCTAGTATCCATAGATAATAAAACAGTTATTGATACGAAACGTCAATTCAGTATGTTTTTTTAATATAAACCGAACGACATTTGATCTCGAGTGACGTGAGAAAAGAGACTTCATTCGTTTGTCCATGATTTAAAAGAAAATGGTCTTGACGGAGGATCGAATCGCCGCCTTTATGTTGACGTTTTGCTGAACGAAAGTAGAATTTTGTTGAATTGAATAGAAAAAGTTGTTTGTAATTTACATTTTAGTTGAAAATATGAATAGTAAGTAGTCTTCTCGGAATGTGTGTGGTTTGAAAATGCGCCGGATATCGGAAATATGCAGCTACGATTGCAACAAATAACTTGTTGCCAGAAAATATTGTTTCTGAACCCATCATGGAGGATTTATAATACGTGTGTAGATAAAGTTATGTATGCAACTCTGCATAATTTGGCCTTAAAACACACGTGCGATCTTAATATGAAACTCGCCTATCGGCTCGTTTCATGAAAACCGCACTAGTGTTTTAAGGCCTATCATTATGCAACCGTTGCATAAACTACTATTATCAAGTAAGAAACGCTGTGCGGTGTTGGTAATAATCGTTTAAATTACAGATTTAACCCGCGAACAGCTGATATTGCTGGCACTGCTGGTGGGCAGTGATTATACGACAGGCGTGGCCGGCGTCGGCCCCGTGACTGCAATGGAGATATTAGCGTCGTTTCCCTTTAACAAGAAACAAGTACTCGCTGAAACCTCAAAGCAAGTCCGATATGCTAAGCTTTTAGACGGACTCAAAGAGTTTAAACAGTGGGTCAGAGCTGGGAAACGAACTGATAATACGAGCTTAAAGAAAAAGCTTAGAAATGTCACTTTATCAGACGACTTTCCCAGTATAAGAGTAAGTATTCGAGTCCAGGTGTTTTAAGTACAGTTTAATTGTCATGAAAGTTAATTCTTGAATTTATTTTAAGGTAGTACAAGCTTACCTAGAGCCAAATGTAGAAAAAAATGAAGACAAGTTTACTTGGGGAGATTTAGATATAACAGTGCTTAGAGATTATGCGAAGACTAAATTTGGTTGGTCACAACAAAAATTTGATGAAATAATAACACCCGTGCTAGCAAGAATGAAAGACCGTAAAAACCAAAAGACTGTTCACGATTATTTTCAACGAAAAGTAGAATTTCAGACATTGGAAGATCAAATGAGTAAAAGAGTAAAAGCAGCAGTGCAGAAAATGGGTCCAAAAGGATTACATACTGAAAAAAACTTAGATCAAGATGGAAGCTTGCAACAAGCTAAGAAACGAAAGAAAACCGTTAAAAACACTGCAGACAATGAACCTGGACCTTCCAAACCTAAGCAACGAAGGAAACAAATTACAAATTCAGAGCATATTGTTAAAATAGTATCAGAAGAAAAGCATAGTACATCCAGTATTGAAATAAGCATACCTAAGACTGACAGATTCCAAGAAATCATACCGCAGAGAGAGAAAGATAAACAGCATCTCCTCGAAAATAAGTTAAAAGCTATTGAGGTGTTTAGGAAGACTACTATAGATCGCAAAAAAAAGCCTAAGAAAAGGAGAGCTAATCTGCCCAAAGAAAAGGCAGAGCTTTCCGAAAGCAGCAACAGCGATTAAGTTTTATTTACTAGTAGCTCTGTGAGCTGCAGACCTCGCGAGTCTAGGCGAGATTGCGTATTAATAAGGGTTACAAAAAAGTTTTGTGATATTTTGGGACATTTTACGAAATGGCTGAATTTTTGTTTTACGTTTTCAACCCAGTTTGAAAAATATAATGAACAAAAAATCCATATAATTATCGAACCTGCTCACAAACGAGAAAAACCGCTTGAGAAATGTCACCTGTAAAGGAGAACAGCCGGACATCCGAACACATGAAGCATTTTTGTCCAAGGGGAAACAGAGACGCTTCGCGCTTGCCCGGTCAATTACTTACTTACTATTTATTTTACAGGATTAAGATTAGTGAATAAAAAGAATATTTTATTTTATAAAATAGTCAATTTTATTGTTAGGTACATCAACTTTTTCTGTTATCTAAGGATAGTTTTGAAAAACATTTTGATTAGTGTACATTTATTGACAATATTTGAAACACTCAGTAATGTAATATAAATAAATGAATCCACTAGGAACACCTATATAATAAAAGTGTGATCAAAACATATTCATTTCAAGTAAGTGTAATTAACTTAAGTTTTAATAATTGCATACTGTACTGAAACATCATATGCAGCCAAATTAGACATGGGCCGACTACTTACCGACTAGTTGGCAAAAACAGACAATAGTCACGTAACAGCATCTGAATACAGCGAATTTTCTAGTCTGCGACTATTTAGCAAAATTATCGACGAGTTCGTCGTTATTTTCAATTATTTTTATAATCAAAGTTGTGTGTGTAACATGAAAATAAATATAAATTATTAATAGGTAAACTATATCAATAATCTCAAAAAAAAAAACCCTTACAACAACAATCGTACCTGTTTGCGTTACAAAATCTAGCTTTGTTAGCTCGATACATGCGTCGAAAGCCGTCGAAGTTATGCAAATAATTGCAATAATTATTATTTAACCTTTTTTTTTGAACACTACGGCTGAGTGCGAGAAAGCGTGCCCCAGACGCCGAGTGATGGCTGCAGCCGACGAAATGTATGGAAAACGGCATGCCGTGGCGTCAGGGGCACGGAAATCTGCTGTCGGCTACAGCAGACTGTGGCGTTCAAAAGGTTAAAGCCGTTTACTCTACTAACCGGCAAAAACCATAGTCGGTTGGCCCATCTGTAACTTAAATGTATTATTCAGACAGCATCAGTTTTATTTCAGATATTTTATAAGTACTAATTTATTGCTATCTAGCATTCATTGCCTACTCACGTGTTCAATTCTATAATCGTTGTGCAGCAGCGAGCGTCTTAACCTTTTGAACGCCACAGGCGGCTGTAGCCGGCAGCAGATTTCCGTGCCCATGACGTCACGGTATGCCGTTTTCCATACATATTGTCGGCTACATCCGTCAGTCGGCGTCCGGGGCGCGCTTTCTCGCATTCAGCCGTGGCGTTCAAAAGGTTAAAAGGTGACAAACCATAAACAAAATTACTAAAACAGTAGAGTATAAAGAAGAGTTCTAACCAATGACTAAATATGATCCTAAATTAAATTAATGATGGAAAAAATGACCGTGCATATGACGGCGATATATGACTTCCTGGACATAAAGAAATACTACATTGGGCTGATCGCAATTTCCAGGACTAATAGGGGCTAAATGCCAACATTGAACTGTACCCTATACTTAACTAAATGTAAACAAACTAACCCACGTGACCCGGCTAATCCAGCCAATCAAAACACCTTAGATCAAGAAGAGCTAATCAAGACAATATCGATTAAAAAGATAGACTTGTTCGTTTCTTTACATTTAGTTAAGTACCTAGACGAATAGGGTATAGTTATTGTAAATTTTAAAAATGCATAGGAAACGATTAAAAATCACTTTTGCTAATTCAACTATACCGAAATTTATCCCGGAGCTAGTTGGAGCGTTATATTAGATTTTCTACAAACACGGCGGCTTGAGTCGAATATAGCGTCATCCGCCTTATTGGATTCTGGATTACGTCATATTAATCGGTTCAGGAGCAGTGTCTATATGATGAAAATGAGGTAAAAGCATCCGAAGGAAATCTTCTAATACATGCTGATGTAAAACGCCACCGACTCAAACTTATCCCAAGCCCTCCCACCAGTGGATTATGCTGCCTCGCATGTAGGTACATGTCGAAATTTGGTTGTGAAAAAATGCTTAATCTCAGTTTTCGAATACGACAATAGGGACGTTTCCTCAAAAATTCTAATAAGTCCGTCATTTACATTATAAAAAAATATTGAACACTTATTTTTTCTTTTGTCAATTAAACAAAACATTACGAAGAAAGATATAGTGCGTTGAAGTTCCACGTGACGTCACGAATTCTCACAATGTACCAATAAGTGACGTCATAAGTCCCCACTCCCGAACTTTTATGCGCGTTATCTGTTAATTTTGATTGATTTGATAAAGCAAAAAATACGTGTTCAATATTTTTTGATAATCTAACTGACGGACTAATTAAAATTATTATTTTTGTACCCAGGAAACATCCCTATCAATACATATAAAACAGTACCGTGACTCACTTATAGACAACGCACAGCCTAAACCTAGAGGTTTGAAATTCGGAGGAGATATTCCTCGAGTAGCCTAGAGGTGCACTAAGAAGGGATTTCTTGAAATTCCATCCCTAAAGGGGTGATATAGTTTGTATGGAAAATACCGCGGGCGAAGCTGTGGCGGGTCCACTAGTTATGTATACAGCTGTAACTTGCCAAATATGCTGTGCCGTACTTGATCATTCAAACATTTAATTTTGAATGAGTTTTGAATACCACACACTACTGCAATAGTACACTTTGGCGGCATCGTGATAGTCATAAATACGCAAAAATCGTCAGAGATAACCATAACTATCAATTAAAATAATTCATACAATGCTGAATCGTAATTCAAGAATTCCGTAAGCAATGACGCAGGGTCGTTTGTGCCTTAAATACTATATATACTATCTATGGCTAAATTAGTTATTATTCCTGGAACTTAGGCCCGTCACATACATTCGTTTTCCTGATTCGATTTCCGAATTCGTTTTCCGTATGTGGACACCCCGAACGCAAGCATTTCATATAAATAGTTCTACATGACACACACGTTCGTAATTTTTCCGTGCGGAATTCCGAACGGAATTCGTTCGAACGTGTGTGTCATGTAGAACTATTATTATTATTATTTATCAGGAAAACATGGCCTTCTGGTACAGTCAGTATCAAAACGCTTTAGCGGACAAGCTTCTAAAAAATACGTGACCATAATTTATGAAATCGATTGACACTTTAGCTGCTAAAATCCGACGGCTGGTCTTAGAAAAAAATAGAGAACATAATATTATGTACATACATTAAACAATATATCGCGGGTTGACACACTGCGGGTGAAAATAATCTGAAAACTAAAACAATAAAATAAGATAAATCATTAAATATGTTTACTTTTAGGTGCACGTTATTGGTATACAAATACATCCACCCAACCATCCTTCATCAAAATCACTGCTGTCATCAATACCCATGTTAGGAATACCTTGAATAATCACAAAAAAAAATCGCATGTAACTATGCACTATTTCATCGCTACAAAAAAGTGCAAGTCTTTAGTTCAAATTCATTCAATTTTGAGATCCAGTACCAAATGAAGCCACGATCATGCCTGGTTTAACATTATAGATGATTTATCATAAAATGGATCCAGTGGCGGATCGAGGATTCTATTTAGAGGACAGGCTTGGCTTTACCGGGAAGAATTAACGTGTTTAACCTTTTGACCGCCAAGCATGTCTGAACACGAATTTCAACTTTAAGTCAAGGTATTGAAGGACTTTTTTACCCTGTATCCGCTGACGGCTGCAGCCGGATGTGGCGGTCAAAAGGTTAATTGTCTGCCCATTATACATGTTATCCAAAGAGTGAGGATGGAGGCAAGCTCCACCTAGATCCGCCACCGAATGACATGTTGCATCTCAATCTTAACAAGACATACCAATACCACACACGCGACGTATCGCAGTCTGATTAGCACTCTAAATTGAATCAATAAATCGTAACTACGCAAGATTTCCTTCATGGTTTATACTAGAGATGCAACGGATATCCGGTTTACTATCCGGCCGGATACCGGATAGAGAGTCAGTATCGGGCCGGATACCGGACAGTAAAAACTTGGATCAGAAATATGATAAAACAAATAAAAGCCATCAGAAATGAACAAAAACAACGTCAGTTATTAAATTAAAACTTAGTTTCTTAGTATTTAAGTATAAAACTAACACGTAACATAACGTCGTCCACGTTCAAATATTTCCAACTGGCCTCAAAGGGCCTCCCCCGCACTTACAATTCGTAATAAATTGAAACTTGCTCGCCGCGCGAAGGCCGAGCAAGCTAACACGACGCGAGAGATAGCTCGTGTGCGGCTGGATATCCGGTCGCCGGATATCCGGCTATGCGGCCAATGGCCTTGCCGAATATCCGGTATCCGGCCAAACCACTATCCGTTGCATCTCTAGTTTATACTTTCTTTATGGCATTTTCTCATGAATTCAGTTTTATCGATAAAGACGCGTACAAGTAAAACCCAAACCTTACGCAATTACAATTTAATGAGCCATTCGTTTGTCTCACACACTAATCTACTTTAACGACACTGTATATCTTCCGGACGAACCAGAAGCAGGCCATGAAGCCTATAGTTCCCGTGAGCAGGAAGAAGAGGAACACCATGATGAGGGTGTAGCCGAAATAGAGGAAGGTGGAGGCGGCGTCCTCGATGTTCAGCTTGGTGACGAAGTAGTGGCAGCAGTACACGAACAGGTAGCCGGCCGTGGAGCCCGACGAGAGGAACGCGCGCCACCACCAGTGGTAGTCCTCGGCGCACAGGTGGAAGTAGCACAGCAGCACCGTCGTCTCCGAGCACGTGATCACCAGGATCACGAACACCAGGAACAGGAACCCGAACATGTAGTACATCTGCAACGGGACAACTCACGGTCATATACCGGGCAATATTTCCTAAGGGAAGCCGGAAGAACTAGAACTGTACGTGCGAGTCTGACATTTACAGTAACATGAACTTCACTGACAGCTAGCCGTAGCTTTCTAGCTTGATAAAGCCGTCAGGAATCGGCTTTTAGGCAGGCTGCGCCACTGATACCGGGTCCAATTCAAAACGGTGTCGTCTAAATTTAAAACTGCCTAAACTTAAAATAAGAATCATCTAACCCGATTTAGTATGGCACCAAGCTGTCAAAATCGAGTTTGAAGTTTTTTTATTTCAAGTTTAGTGACTTAATTTAGCGAACACAATTTCGATCTGGCCCCACTGTGTGCCTTCATTCGCTTAAAATTACGAACTAAAACTTTATTAAAATCTAACTCGTGTCTCTATCTTATCTCACAAATCAATTATGTTTTTTTTTTTACAAATATTTGGCATCGCCTTCAAAATAATCTTATAATACCCACAAAAATTTAAGTGGAAACTACTGTGAGTAGCTTATTCCTAAGCTTCCGCGAAGCAATCTATTAAAACAGCGCCTCTATTCGGGAATGCTGAGTGATTCTGTAGCGATTCGCGAGCGAGATTTCTCATCTCGCTCTTACGCATTACGCGTCGTGCGGAAGAGTGGCATGAGAAATCTCGCTTACGAATCGCTACAAAATCACTTAGCGTTCCCGAATAGAGGCGCAGATCTCTGACGCATCTGACGATGTCTTCGGTTTGAAAAAAAACCGACCAGGGGGGCTAGCACGACATGCCCGTGAGTCGTTTGTCGCTCAGTGCGTCTCTGTCAAACTAGTCTAGTATGTAAGGGATGCACTGCGCGACAAACGACTCGTGAGCAGATCGAGCTAGAGGTGCAGGTGCGAGTCGGACTCGCGCATGAATACTTACATACTATTATCTATAAAAACGGCAAAAAAATCACGTTTGTTGTATGAAAGCCCCTTAAATATTTATTTTATTCTGTTTTTTAGTATTTGTTGTTATAGCGGCAACAGAAACACATCATCTGTGAAAATTTCAACTGTCTAACTATCACGGTTCATGAGATACAGCCTGGTGACAGACGGACGCACAGCGGAGTCAGTAATAAGGTCCCGTTTTACCCTTTGGGTACAGAACCCTAAAAACGAACAACTCCCGTTCGGGTATAAGTTACCTGGCTGGACCAGAGCGAGTTGAGGATGAAGAACAGCTGGATGAAGATGCAGCCGAAGGGCAGCACGCCGCCCATCACCACGCCGGGCACGGCCTGCGTGTACAGCGACTGCTCCGGGATCTGCCGCGGGATCTGGTTCGTGCGCACCGGGTGGTCCAGGATCTGCGCACACATACACTTCATGTACACACATTTGATAACTAATTAAAAAAATCACATTAATTTAAAATGTAATATTGGCAGCAAACAAAAATAATATGAAATACTTCAATATGGCAAAAGTTCTAAGCAACATTGTTACTGATCGGTTTGTGTATTGCTAATTTATCCCTTTTCCTTTCTTGTATGAGGAGTATTAAGACAAAATGTAGCGATATAGAAGTCTTTTGTTTATAATATCGTTAAGGAAATCTAGACAAATAAACATGTCAAAAAGACAGCTTTTTACTAAATACATATGAAAGTATATACGAACGTATAAAAAAATATAGTTTATAATTTTTGTCTGTCTGTCTGTATATTTGTTCCGGCTAATCTCCGAAACGGCTGGATTGATTTTGACAGAACTCTCACTGGCAGATAGGTGATATTATTAAGAGTAAGTTAGGCTACTTTTATAAAACCCATGAAATTGTGAACATAATTCGATCTACGCAGGTCAAATTTAGTTCCTGTGAACAAGCTGTTTAGACACAGTTTACGTTGCTTATTTATATTGTGTGCAAAATTGAACCTAGATCTCAAAGGCACTAGGTCAAATTTGGTCGAACCAACCTGTATTTAATACAATATTGCCACTAATCTGTCAGTGTTATACAACAAAATGCTCCAAGTAACGGGAATAAAGTTGAAAATCGCTCTCTCTCTATGACAAGTATGACAATAGTGTGTGCCAAACCGGAATGTCAGCTAAAGCCTTATAATATAAAATACTTTAAAAAGTGGAAACAAAGTTGATCTTTTCATCGGTTACGAAAATCCAAAGTCTACATCGAGTAACTACAAGACCTATCCGCGTGATACAAAAAAACTTCAACGCAATGGGAATAGAGATTAAAATCTCACTCACTCTCTTTCTAAATCCGAAGTACGCGCCGATGAAGGTAAGCGGCACCGAGACTCCAAACCACAGCGCCAGCAGCGCCAGAAGGGTTGAGAACGGGATGGCGGCCGAAGATCCCTTGCCCCACAGCACGAGGTTCATCACGAAGAATAGAGAAAACACCACGCTAAAATAACATAAATAATCCATTATCAACAATTGTACGGATGATTAAACCTTTTTTTTACAAGGTAGATGTATGTGTATTTGACCTCTATCTCACCTGATGGAAAATGACGATGAGGCCGACGATGGGGCATGCACACCTAGATAATGCCTATTCACTATCTCCTTGAAAAAAGACCCAAGTTGTAGCATCGTGGAAACAAGTCTGCAGGCAGGGAATTCCACTGCTTAGCCGTTCGCCAAATAAATGTGGAAGCGTACCGTTTAGTGCGATTCTTGGAACATCCACAACATAGGTCCAAATTTTTGTTTCGACATTGATTTTTAGTAACAGCTCAAATCTAACTCTGAGGGGGGTCATTCCGCGCTTGATATAGGAACCTATGTATATTTAGGAGTTAAGGCTGTTCATTGTGACTGTCTTCGGTTGTTCAAAAGACCGGCATTTGACATTCTTACAGGTGAAAAGATAATTCAAATTGAATTGTAATCCAGACTGACCCCGGGCAGACCATAGAGGTGAGCAGGATGTTGCTCTTCCACCGACGGCCGCCGAAGCTCTTGTAGATGCGCGCGCTCACGTAGCCGGCCGCCGCTCCCAGCAGCACCCACGCCACCAGCGCGCACGTCATGAGCGCGCCGCGGTTGGCTGGCGACAGGAAGCCGAGGCACGCGAACGCCAGCGTCACCAGCGTCATGCCGAACACCTGATCATACAATACAAGGCTGAGGGAAGGCAAAAACGCCAATAGGGATGTTGTCTGGGTAAAAAAATAGTAATTCTAATTAGTCCGTCAGTTAGATTATCAAAAACTATTGAACACGTATTTTTTCCTTTATCAAATCAATCAAAATTGACAAAGATAATGCGCATCAAAGTCAAAGTCAAACTATCTTTATTCAATTTAGGCTTTTACAAGCTCTTATGAAGGTCAAGGAATGAATCTACCACCGGTTCGGAAAAAATCCTCTACTGAGAAGAGCCGGCAAGAAACTCGGTGAGGTATCATTTTTTCAAATCAGTACACATATAAGTCAACAATGATGTCTACAGTTTTATACAAATCTAAGTATATACCACAGCAGGTACGCTCATCGAGACCCAGGGATCGCCGGTGCAGGTCACGATTTAAGCCAAACGTCCCTGTCCATGACGTAGTCTTTTACTGAGTAATATGCCCTAGAAATAAGAATTCGCTTTACAGTAGATTTGAACATTGTGTCTGTTTGTTCTATTATGTTTTTAGGTATTTTATTGTAAAAACGTGTACAATTTCCAAGAAATGATTTTTTAATTTTAGCCAGTCTATAAGTTGGTACTTTAAGCTTTCCGGTATTTCTAGTAGCCTTTGGCTTATCTACATTTGTAGGAAAATTGTATATATTTTTTCTGACATACATTATTATTTCAAATACGTATAGCGAAGGCAGGGTTAGTATTTCAATTTCCTTAAAAAATTCCCTCAGTGACTCGTGGGTGCCCATGTTATATATGGCCCTAATGGCCCTTTTTTGTAAAATAAAAATAGACTCTAAGTCAGCAGCTGATCCCCATAAAATTAAACCGTATGAAATAATACTTTTGAAATACGCGAAGTAAACCAACCTTACCGTCGCTACATCAGTTAATTGCCTCATCTGTTGGCAAGTTCGGAAGTGGGGGCTAATGACGTCACTTAATAGTAAAACGTGTGCAAAGTCGTGACGTCACGCGGAACTTCCACGCACTATATCTTGGTCATTTTTTGTTTAATTGACCAATGAAAAAATATGTGTTCAATATTTTTTTATAATGTAAATGACGGACTAATTCGTTTTTTTTAGTAAACTGGCCTATTAACAGCAAAGCAGTAACTTTAACACATTCAGTGCCGAAAACCCGATATCGAGTTTTCTATTACTTTGTCGCCACAGCGAACGACTCGCTGGTCGGGTTCTTGCTATAGCCATTTTGAGCAGGCAATTCTGCGGCGCCTGGGATGGGCCTTGATTTTTGGGGTTGGCACTGACAGTGTTAATATACGAAGAACGTTTTGAATGTAGTAGCGTGTAAAACAAATCGCGTCAAGATTCGTAAACTCACACATTTATATATAGCACCTAGGCAAGCTTGGTGCCTTAATTATACGTGAAAAACGAATTTTCAGGGATCACACCTGTTTAGATAAACTTGAAAATTCATCCAAATCGTTATTTCCGAGAATTCGATTTTGTAATTATGTTACAAGAATGGCGCACTTAAAATAATAGAATTAACATGTGCTCGGACGGTGCGCTTAACGCACACATTCAAAGCATATATATTATACAGTACCCACTTATCTGTGGAGTAGCTGAAAATTTAAATGCTCTCGTAATTGGTGATAATGCCCTATATTGTACAAATAACCGGATAAACCATAGTTGAAACAATCGGCATAAATAATCGCAGTTTGTTGGCAGCTCTTTGGTCAAATACTATCCATATATTTTTTAACGGCCGGGTGGGCCAAATCGTATGGTCTGAACGTGTATAGCACACCTTAAACGCCCATTATCGCTTCGCAATGCCAATAAATGCCGATAACATCTCGTTACGAGCAAGAGGGTAAGCTCCGCAGTAAATTCATTAATCTAATATAATTGTAACATATTAACACCAAAGACACCGCTTGTAAGGGGATATACCCCGTGCCTGGATGTCGCCGACGCTTATAGTTTTTTGACTCTAAAGGTGTTTCTACACCAGCAATTTCGAGCTATTTATTGCTGCAATTCAGGCTATCCCCAAAAGCTTACACTTAAATTTTTTTTCCCATACATACATAGATATTATCACGCCCGAAATCCCTAATGGGGTGGGCAGATCCACAAGATTACTTGTGGCCACGTTCGATTAATTAGTCCTAAGATAGTATGATGAACCGTATGGTGACAGGTGATCAGCCCATCGCCCATACAGATAGTCCACCATGTTGGAGAGGACCCGTCCCTTAGTCGACTTTTACGACATGCCAGGATGATAAGCATCTGCACGCGTTCTATGCTATTTCTTCACTCCCAGTGCAGCAGAGGAGGATTTTTTCCCAGTAGTGATGTAGTATGGAATCTTTTTGAGAATAACCCAAATTGCAGCAATAAATTGGTAAAAAAACTAGCCCCGTTTACAAAGATATATTTGTGTTTTCCCTGGGTCTATAATATATCTCGTTTTGTTACCTGGGCTCCGGATCCCAGGAACACAGCCAGCAGCATGCCTCGCCTGGGTGGTCGGAAAACATCGCCGTGAACTAACTTCCAACCGAATTCTTCCTGTTAAACAATAGGACGTTTAAACTATTTTAAAACATGGGATTTAATTGCGTTGAAATATCGACGAAATGTCAAGGTCAATAAAAAAATTACAATTGGGACATTCTACTTGATAGTGCCTAATTCTGTCACTTCCAACCGAATTCTTCCTGTTAAACAATAGGACGTTTACACTATTTTAAAACATGGGATTTAATTGCTTTGAAATATCGACGTAATGTCAAGGTCAATAAAAAAAAATACAATTGGGACATTCTACTTGATAGTGCCTAATTCTGTCATGGATATTGTAGCGTTATTTTTAACGAATTCGTATATATTTTAAGATTTTTTTTTGGGTTTCGTAAATGTCTTTCCGTGGCCTTTTTATTATTCACATGAATCTCAGTCAATAATTATTTCGGAGATGCCAAAATAACCTAGATTTGTTTTCTTAATTAGCAGGGGGCGTTATCTGTTGCCGAGCGCCGCTACCAAAAAAACTAGTGCGTTACAAACAAAAAAATTAGAAGCTCGAATATCCGACGAACCAAAATAGTCATTAAATAAATCGTGTTAAGTAATATATAGAATAATACATACATAGTTATATAGCCTAAACGCCCGAAATCCCTAATGGGGTGGGCAGAGCCACAAGACTACTTGTGGCCACGTTCGATTAATGAATTAGTCTTAAGATGGTATGATGAACCGTATGGTGACAGGTGATCAGCCCATCGCCCAAACTAATAGTCCACCATGTTGGAGAGGACCCGTCCCTTAGTCGACTTTTACGACATGCCAGGATGATAAGCATCTGTATGTATTCTATGCTATTTCTTCACTCCCAGTGCAGCAGAGGAGGAATAATCCCGTGTTATAAAAATGTATTTTAAAATATGCTAGAGCAGTTTTTGTAGGCACTGAAAAATAGAATGACCCAATTAAACAGGAAACTTAAATTAACGACATCAAAGATAAGAAAAACCGGTCCCGATCATGTTGCCATGCTCAGTGTAGGGTTCCGTAGCCCTCACTTTACTACAAATGACATGGTAAACTTACATTATGAATAAGTTTACGTTGACTATGGAACCCTAAAAGATCTATGCAACTATTTCAAATTAAATGGGTTTTATCTTGGAGGATGTATTAGTCATCGACTGAGTAATTTAACTTGTTAATTTAGGTAATTTATTTATTATACTGTTATAGGACGATGCCGTAATTGATATGAACAGTTGATATTTCATTTTGTTACTAATTACAAAATTACAGCCCTAAAAAAAACACCAGAACATCAATCATCGCAAATATATATGTAACAAGCATACCTGGGCATCTTCTCCGCACTCCATCTGGTTGTATCTGGCAATGTCTTTATGTAGAGTCCTCAGTAAAATCATAGCGACCATTCCGCTGAGGAACAGCACAATGACCAAGGAGTTCAGAATGGAAAACCACTGGATGTTCGTGTGAGGCATCGACTCGAGTATGTAGTCCCATCGGGACGACCACTTGATGGTATTGTTCCGGTGAAAAGTGACTCTGTATGAATAAGTGACGGTGAAGCTCTCATCACCGCTGAGACTGTTAGGAATTTCAAGGGGATTGTTGCGCATGTTGCAATCGAGGTTGTCAGGGCCCTGGTGCCGGATACTTGCGGGTTTGATCTGTGAAACAAAGACTCCAGGTAACAAGAAGGTTACAGTTTCAGAAACAGAAATTATATTTTACATATTCTTCACCATAGCTTAACTAACGAAGTTAACTTTAAAAATTGTTAACTTCCGTTAAAACAATTATTATCCGTTAATCGTTAATGAAAAGGACACTGCACGGACCACGCACGCCGCGAAAAACACGTTCTGACAAGTACGTTGTCGGCGGTCATCGCGCGCAGACCCTTCTTTTATTTATTTTTCATCTCCTGCTTCAACTTTCATAGCCCATACCAAATTTTTTTATAAACAAATCACTAACACAACGACATATAATGCAATTTCTGTCATGAGTTAACGATTAACGTTAACTGCCGTTAAATGAAATATCACGCTTTAACGTTTAAGGAAGTTAACTTTTTTAGTAACGGATTAGCGATTAACGAAGTTAATCGCTGAGTTGCTGAGCTGCTGAGTTTCTTGCGGCGTTTCTTCTCAGCAGATGTCAAGTTTCGAAGCGCTGGTAGTTTCAGACATGTAAAAGAGCCCATGTGGCCTACTTGCAAAATAAATATTTTCATTTTCATTTTATTTGATTAACAGTGCCCTATGTTGTGTGTTATGTGCAGCTATGTTCTTCACTAGAAATGCTGAATAAAAAGCTAGTAGGTTATCTTTGTAACTATCATGTGTAAATATAATTCTAGAAAGTACTAATATGAGTAACATTAGCTTAGCAACCTCTCCACAATAACTTACCTTAGCAGATATAATTCTGCCTCCGTTCTCACCGAAGCCGACTCCCCAGTCTTCCTCGGCCCCGCTGTGATAGGTGATGTCAATGTCCACATGGTTGAAGAGGAAGTATGCGCCCAATTGGTTCTGCGTTGCGCTCACAATAGGTGAGCATGTGTCCTAATAAAAAGAAGTGAATTCAGGTAGCATCAAATCATTGTTGTCAGAAAAAGTATACTAAGTGCAACTCATCTTTGCGCCCGGCGCTGTGTGCGTGAGCTTGTATATATCCAACTTTATTAGTGTGGAGTGACGTGGCAGGCGTCCGTGTGAGCAACATGCGCACGCACACAGCGCACCGCGCGCAAAGATGAGCTTAAGTATCTATATTAGTTAAATACTTATCTGAAAGACTTCAGTCGGTATCTAATAAATACTTTTTTAAAGAATATTAACGTCCTTTAAGACGTGAGTGCGAGTTTTTCTGATGAACTAAAGAGTTAGAGGGTTGTTTGTAATTTCTTTGCATGGAACATCATCTCACTCTTCCGCACGACGCATAATGCGTAAGAGCGAGATGCGAGTCTCACTCGCGGGTCGCTGCAGTATCACTTAGACGTTCCCGAATAGACGCCGCGATATCACAAAAAAATTAAAATCTACCATGGTGATTAAGTTCCATAATATGATATCAGTATTGTTGTTATCATAGTCGTGTCACCTAGTTATTTAAGAGTTTTATTTTTACTTATGTATGTTAGTCTTTAAGGTATATATGTTATGGGCCTTGTTGCCTGAAATAAATGGTATTATTATTACAATTACTATAGCCACTGCTCATTACAGAACTGGCGCCTCATTCGGGAACGCTAAGTGATTCTGTAGCGACTCGTAAGCCAGATCTGTCATCTCGCTCTTACGCATTTCGCGTCGTGCGGAAGAGTGGAATGAGAAATCTGGTTTACGAGTCGCTACAGAATCACTTAGCGTTCCCGAATGAGGCGCCTGTTATCACCATGACAACGCTTCCATCATGTTAGGGAAAAATAAATAATCTTTTTCTATTTATCAAAATAAATAATCATCATCATCATCATCATCAATCATCATACCATCTTAGGACTAATTAATCGAACGTGGCCACAAGTACTCTTGTGGCTCTGCCCACCCCAATAGGGATTTCGGGCGTGATAATATGTATGTATGTAAAATAAATAAATTAATAATAAAAGGCAAAATAACAATAACACTTCCCAAATTTTACGGTTTTACTACTTGTTTTTGAAACTAAAACAATTCAAAACGTATTTTTTTTATTCCGTTATTTTTTAGTGTTTGCTTTCTCCTTGAGATATGATAAGAATGATAGCAGAATTGTTACGCGACTGAGGACAAGAAATGTTTACAAATACATGCCTTATTGTGTACATCTGTCAAATATCTGTGAACAATGAATACTGTCAGTTGTATCCTAACTAATGTGTGTTTTACTCTTGCCCATATTCAGGATTCAGTTGGGGGGGGGGGGGGGGGGTTCTACCGACCAATTCGGTCTAGGCCCCCCTTCAGTATTCAGCGCCTTAAAAAACGCAATGCAGTGTTTGTTACAGTTATCAGACTAATGACAGATGTCTGATTGTCTATTTTGTTATTGTCTCTATTATTCATAGTCCCATTTTACCTCCATCACGTTTTTTTGTAATAGCATTTTGTCTCTATGCAGTTACTATTACGTTTTGGTCATAAGACTGATTGCATTTTCTTGTTTTTATATAGAATAAGGAATCAGCTCTCATTCTGTAAAAACTACACTGACATATTTTCAATAGCTAAAGATTGAACCGAGTATCTACCTAGACAAAGGTATATGCTTAAATAAAAAGGATCCAACAAGTAAAGCAAATATACATAGAAATAGCATAGCATCTAAAAATATATCTTTAAAGGTAAAATGGAATAAACCTTTGAATTAACTATGTTCCAAAAAAAATAAACACAGTTAAATGTAAAAAGGATAAAACCCTACATGAAAAAAGTATGTTAAGAATTATATGCATCAGTGGCGAAGCCTGGCTACAAGCCGATTCCTGACGGCTTTACCAAGCTAGAAAGCTACGGCTAGCTGTCAGTGAAGTCCATGTTACTCTAACTAAATGTCAGACTCGCAAGTACGATTCTAATTCTTCCGGCTTCCCTTAGGAAATATTTCACGCTTCACCACTGATATGCATCAATTATCTCAAAAGATGGGACTCAAAAAATCCCTCACCATAAAAAAGCTAGTTAGATTTTTGGCTAGTAAAGTAAAATGTGAATAAAAATATGGCTACAAATAATGCTTTTAAGGAAAAGGCCCAACAGAGGAGTATCATCAATCATCAATACATATAAAACAGTGCCGTGACTCACTTATAGACAACGCACAGCCTAAGCGGGTGGTCCTAGAGGTTTGAAATTTGGAGGAGACATTCTTCGAGTACCCTAGAGGTGCACTAAGGAGGGATTTTCTGAAATTCCATCCCTAAAGAGGTGAAAAGGGGTGATAAAGGTTGTATGGAAAATACCGTGGGCAAAGCTGTGGCGGATTCACTAGTTTATCATAATTGCTTTATTATTAGGGTTTGCAAGGCATAATTGTTTTTTTGTGAAACAGCAAGGAATTGAAGATTAATATAATTTTTTGAGGACCACATAGTGACATAGCATACAATGAAATTGTGTCTCACTTCCCTCTGCTTGCAATTTCATTCGCGTGGAATTTGGTTATAGTTATTCCGAACGCAGGAACTCTTAAATTTTGTGGGATGAATAGTATCCCATTTTACCCAGGATATAAGTTATCTCCATTCCAAGTTTCATCCAAATCCATCCAGCCATTTAAGCGTGAAGGAGTACCAAACATACTAACTCACACACACACACACAAACTTTTACATTTCTAATATTGACAATTTAGGCATGTTTAAATACAACTGAATTGCTTACCATATCTCTTCTGACTTGGCAACCCATCGGGAATCCAGTGCTACAATAAGTCTTTTCCTTGTCTACTTGATAGCACCAAGTTACAGGCATGTTATCCAGGATCCAGTGGTGCTGGTAGTACAGCGCCATAGCCATCTTCAAGAGGTTCAGCTTCTTCAAGCTCTCCGGATTGGAGGCCTCATAAGTCTTTGTACAAACTTTCCTGCAGTCCACATTCTCCATGAAGTTCAGCTTGTACGGGCTTGGCCGAATTCTTTCTCCAAACACTACTTGGCCGAGGTTTTCAACCGGTGACTGGGTCTCATCCGTTACACAGAAATCAAAGTGGTGGTATTCAAATGGTATTACCGACTCTTCTGTGTTAAGTCTGTTCACATACAGAGGAATTTCATTCTGTAATAAAAATATTACTTGTAATTATGTCAAACTATTTTCTAATCTAAGCATCACTATAGGCTAATAAGTAAAATTAGAAGTAATAATCGTTAATTAAGCGAATTAAAATGTTTTGTTTCCAAAATCTGTTAGCGTTAAGAGAATATCGTTTTTCTTATCAGAAATTACATGGAGGTAAATAATAAACGTACATACAGATTTATTGTTACGTCGTGCTACAAGTGATGGCATGTCCGTGAGGTCATGGGCGGTATTTCACCGTTTATTAGAATAATAGCATCGTACTCACTTTACAAGAGTTGGCGTTGTCTTCACCTATTTTACTACAGTAATTTACCGGGGCTAAGCCGGGTAAATAAAACGCTTTTGTGGTTGTCAAAAGCGTTAAAGCGAATACGTAAAACGGCAACGAAGACATGATGAGATGGTTCCTTCACAAATAACCAATTAAAAGTCAATCAAATGCGTTACAGGGGTCCACATAATCGATGTCACTGGTTAGCACACGAATTATGCCTTGAAAAGTGTAAATTTTGCTTCGTTCCGAGATTTTTAGTAAAATTCTTTACCCAAAGCACGACAAACGACACTGGAAAACGTCACCACGGTGAGTGTTACCAAGTGCAGAAATAAATATGTCATAAATAAATGACAATAACTTTCCGTTCCAACCAAAAGGAATTATTATTCAATGACATTAATTATTTATAATAATCTTTATATAAATTCATAATATAAAACTTTAATAACTTTTATTTTATATATACCTACCTAACCTCTGGCATTCTTCCATTCTATGCTCAAACTTCATTCCCCTCTATTCCTAAATAACTCGTCTTGTGTTATTGTGTGCCGTCCTTAACATTACTGTTATTTAATTTTTATAGGTACCCGGTCGATCTATCTTGATCCCTGTGACACTTTCACAAGTTTCAGCTTATATAACCTTGTCATTACGTCGCTGTCACAACAGTTTATGTTTGTTTTTGTGTAAAAACAACAAATTAAGCAATGATAATATCAAATGTATACGATTCATTCAAAATTAACTGAAATGGGTAGAACCGAACATCTGTATCGATCGACTAAGGAAGAGGTTTTTGAAGTGAAAACTTCTTTAGACGCGTTTGAGCTCTTTCTGAAGCACAGTATTCTGAAGGGTAAATGAAACTGAACCGCCGTCACGCTCAAAGGCTTTTTTAGGCTTTCACTTCTATGGTATTATGTAATCTGTGGTGTGGTGTTATGCTCACAATTTTTTTAGGGTTCCGTACCCAAAGGGAAAAATTACTAAGATCCCTATTACTAAGACTCTATCTGTCCGTCTGTCACCAGGCTGTATCTCATGAACCGTGATAGTTAGACAGTTGAAATTTTCACAGATGATGTATTTCAAATCCTAAAATAATAGAATAAAATAAATATTTAAGGGGCTTCCATACAACAAACGTGTTTTTTGCCCTTTTTGTAGATAATGGTACGGAACCCTTCGTGCGCGAGTCCGAGTCGCACGTGGCCATTTTTATTTTATGGTAAGCAAGAGTATTTTATTTATTTTTTCGCCTGGTCAGCAAGAGTTATGTCGATACAGTGTTGCCAATTTAGCAACTTTGTAACTAGCTTTATTAGCTAGAAACTTTGTAGCTTTTTCAGTCGTTATTTTTCTCATTTATTACTGAATTAACAAATATATCTTTCTAAGTAATTTTTTAAGTTGTTTCTAAGTAATTTACTAACGGCCAGTCTTTATTTCTTACTTTCAAAGGATTTTTGGTGTCGGTTTTGTTTTTTGTTAAAATTGGCATTGTTTTTTTGGTAAACAGGCAGTTAATTAAGTCTCGTCATAAGGGTTCCTTTTTTACCGTTTAGGTACGGAACTTAAAACTTTACAAATAAGTATGTCATATTATCAGCACCCTGTCGCGTACGTTAAATTAAAGCAACCCGAGGCCTGGCGTACAAAATACAGACGCACATGTAGATAGATAGGATGGGATCAGTTGCTAAAATTTGTATGTTTAGGTTTTCATCCAAAATGAATTTATTCCACGTTCTACTTATTTTATTTTATTAAAGCAGTTTTATATTAACATTAGGCAAGGCACAAAAAAGCTGTTCAGTTTAGCGCCAGCTGGCGAACGCGCTGTGTTCGCCCAACGTCGACCAAGCTGCCTGTGTCGTTGTCCAGGGCGAGGCCGCGGGCGAAGGCCGAGATGAGTCCGAGCGCTGCCGCTGGCTTATCCGCGGGCACCATGTGCCCGGCGCCGCGGATCATCACCTCGGTCAGATTTCCCGCCGTTTTGAAATACCTAAAACAAGACAGCTTTGTTACAATCAACTCCTTCAAGATCTGCAGCTAATAGAACCGGACAGTTTAACCAAAGACATTTTCACTTCTCATGCTCGTAAAATTGTTCTTTATGTCGAGAGAAGGCTGCATAAAACGGGTTTTTATGTTCTTGTGCATAAAGTAATTTCTTCTTTTAAGACTAAGGCAATTAGGCCTTACAGCCACATACAAAATACACCTTCATTTAATTGATATATTTTTATGAGATTTAAGTTAAGTATATGTTAATTTAATTACGACATATGTATTACTATGTAAATACAAAACGATTAATACGGAAGTGCATTTACGTATAAAAAATATAACGCTAATATTTATAATAACTTGGCATTAATAACTCAGACCATAGTCGAACGTCACATAGTTGAAAAGTAAAACAAAAATAAGAAAAGTTGTGTGGCGGGAAGCTAATTATTCGTCAAACAAAACTAGAAACTAGCTAAATTCAGGGCCGAATTTAGAGGTCTGGAGGCCCTGGGGCAACAAATGAGTGGAGGCCCCCTAGAATATACTATGACGTAAGATGATATTCACGGTCCCTATTGTGGGGGTCCCTCTTTTGTGGAGGCCCGGGGCAGTGGCCCCGGATGCCTTCCCCTAAATCCGGCCCTGGCTAAATTTATCGTGTTGCGGTTGAAAATTCAATAAGTTGTTCGTAAGTAATTAAACAATGTCTTCGAGTAGTGATAGTGACGATCAAATAATAATTTCGCCTGAGACTAATGGAAAGAAGTGCGAAAATGTTTATTGTATAGGTATGCTTAATCCTTGTTTTATTTCCTTGCATTCGAAGTGAAAAGCAAAATGTAAAACTCGAGCATAAAACCCATTTTACCCTCGACGTGACTATCCACCCTCGCCGTACCGGCATAGGGCAAATATGTACGTCTCGGGCAAAATGGCTCGTTTTATGATCTTGTTTAACAATCTACTATTTTTTTAAGCCAAAATTGGTAGCAACTTTTTTCTAAACACTTCTTACCCAGCCAGCGTCTCGTCGTGGTACCAGGGTTTGCGCTTGGCCGAGCGAAGTTCAGCGGAACCGGAGAAGCTGAGCTGGTTATAGGTGTTCACCGACGGGTGGTACGCCACGATGATGTCCAGGTGTCCGCTGGAACAGGCCAGTATTTAAGTCATACACACACCACATATGGGTAAGCATGGAAAGATGCGTCACCTAAACTAAGGCACTTTTGATGTCACATAACGTCGTAGTATTCATTAGTTCGAGAACGCGGTATTTATTTGGTTCTATTTAAACCTACGTAATTAAGATTATGATTGGTACGATTATGTTTATGAATCATAATTCATATTTATCATTTACTGAATGAAAGTGAGCGTCAAAATATTACTAGAATATTATTAATAGGGTTAGGTTAGGTTATTTATTTCTCAAAATAGAATCACATTATAAATTGCGCATGTTAAAGTATAAGAATTTAGATATAATAAATATAAATATAATATTAGTCAGAGGCGAAGCGTGAGGGTAAGCCGGAGCATAATTTCTTAACTCAAACATTATTATTATTATTAATTACTTCTTGTATTAACATAAAAATGACATATTACATATTTTTTAAAGTAAATAGATAATTTAATGAGTAGTAATATTTAGATCGAGAAATGATATACCGGCTTACCCTCACGCTTCGCCTCTGATATTAGTAGTGGTTGAGTTACCTGTGACTATCTGCTGTAGCACAATAAAAATGTTTATAAGTAAATATTTTTGACTCTGACTCGACCTATAAAATGAGATAAGTACTTAGGTACTTAGGACTAACAAAATATAGGTTTTACTCATATTTTCTATGTATGCAAAAATTATGTTAAAAGCGGACGTTCAGGTAATAAACGATGATTTACAACTAAAAAAGGTCCGTATTAGCATAAGAAAAATAGTGTTCCTCAGGTACTCACTTGTACAGCATCACTCTGTAGTTATCCAGTAGCTCTTCAAGCCACATCTTGGCGCTGCTCATGAAGTCAGGCACGAGTTTCCGGTACACCACGCCCACTGAGGTGAAGTTGGTGTTGCCGACGTGCAATGCGCGGCGTACTTCACTCCGCTGGATGAACTCGAGGTATGGACCGGCGATAGCGATGTCGTCTTGGAGGAAGTTGTACAGGTTTTGCAGTTTGGATTCATTCAGGAAGGTAGTCAGCAGATAGTTGTAATACTGTCAAAAAAGCGTCCAGTCAACATTAGATATGGAAAAAGTGTTCAAAAAGACTTGGCAACTACATTTTCAAAGTAAAAGTCGAAAATTAAGTAACACATGCTGCATAGCATATAATGTTTGTTTGCCAAGATAATCCATTAGAAAAAGTAAGTGGCACAATAACACACCCTCGGGAACACCAGCATGAAACCGCTGGCATTTGACCATGTGGGGCCCTAGCAAGGTTGACACAAGAATAAGTTAAACCGTCTTATCTCTAAGTACGTCTCTCTCACTCTAGTGCCGACGAAAGAGTCAGAGAGATGACGTTTAACTTATCCCCGTGTCTGGCATGCCGCTGCAGGTTTAGTACGCTGCCCGCAAAAGAAGCTTCTGTTTCTCGCTCTTCCGACAGCGCTGTGAAAGGAACAAAATTGACGCGTGCTCACTTACCGCATAAGCCTTCACCATCTCCCCGTTGTTGATGAACTGGGTGACGGCCAGCTCGAGATGATTCATGGAGTCAGCTACCCTGTCGTCCACTAGGCCGGCCTCTCGCACGAAGTAGCTGTACCGTTGTAGGGACAGAGGGTCGACGAAGCCATTACCAATGGCTAGGCCCTGAAGATAAAGGTTTTTTGAAGTTAGACGAAGCATCTCTGCATGATTTTTAGCATTTATTCCGCCAATGATACTTACTACATCACACGTTCACGTCATCAACGCTTTATTCACCCATAACGTGATGATTTAGTTCTTTTGAATGTATTTAACTGTTTCTTTGATTTGCACATGCCTCTTAGGCCTTCCTTGAGCGAATAGGATCATCGTGCTAATATTGAGCCTCAATTGTAACGAAACAACGAAGATTTATACATAAAGATACATTTTGAAACTCGAACTCACGACAACTTTATTTCCGGCGCGGGCGCTCTTCTAACTAGGCTAGGTGTCGTAGTTCCGACTCTTTGTATACCTTGTCATTGTGACATGTTAATTTGTTTGATAAATTGTTAAATGAAAAACCTAATATCTATGTCTAGGTTTTTTATTTAACACTAGGGAAACTCGTACGCCACTGCGCAAATTAATTCTTAACAAGTGGTGACCCTATAAAATCCCTGAAACCTGTTTTACCTGAAGATTGATAGGCTGATCTTCATGCCTATGCCACAGGATCTGAACGCCAATGGATGGGATGTGCTTGCCAGCGTACGACTCTCCAGCAATGGTCAGCGGCGCCTTCCGCAATTCAGGAAATATGGTCAGAAACTGCTGTAGAGCTGTGTACAAGTTTTCCCCAATCTGAAATAAACGGGAGTTATGTATTTCTAAATAAAATTAGAAGCAAGCACAGTCTTTCGATAATTTCTAGGGCCTCATGAATATGCAATTAGCAGAAACGTGAGAAATTAGGACCGAATAAATCGTTGATTTGCTATGATTAAGTACGTTATCAAACCAAACCTAGCAAGTTATCCGAAGTGTCTACGAATATGGGTAGCCTATGTTTACCCACTTATCTGAGGGGTATCTGAATAAGGAACTAGGGTCTTTTCCTGCAGTAAGTGCAATTTATTGTCACCTTCAAGCTGCCATGGCCTCCTGTTATATACGCTCCCAATATTAAGTCAATAGATCTAGGTATACAAATAAGAATAACCAACAGCTCTAGCAAAGTTGACAAGGAAAAATTATTCCCATCTTATCCTTGAGTGCGTCTCTCTCATCTACTAGCATGAGAGAGACGCACTCAATCCGAATGCGTACGTTTACCCCGCGCGCGTATCTTTACCCTAAGGCGTGCGTAATTTTACCCACATATCGGGACAAGCATTCGGATTTTTTTTACTTTAAACGTAGTTAGAGCACAAACTAATTAACCTTGATAGTAAATTTGCCTAAATAATGAAGATATATTAAATATTTTACCATTTTTATATCTTAACAAGTCAGATATCTTATTCTGTATAGGTCTTCGAGACCGTCAAAAAAACAGTGCGTTCTCTTGACCCGAATGACTCTATCGAATAAAGAGATGGGCTGAGAGATAAGATGGGGATAACTTATCCTCGTGTCAACCTTGCTAGGGCCGCTAGTTTAACTTTAAGGGCTAACTTACCGTTGTTTGGTTGGTAGCATACCCGCGATCGTCGGTGGTGAAGCTGAAGCCTGTTCCCACTGGGTTGTCTATGAAGAGTAATGAGTGGTTCTTGCCCCAAGAATGCTTTAGTTCTGAAAAAGTTTGGCCTTAGTACACTGCTACGAGACATAATTGCACAGCTACGTACTATGTGGTACTATTAAGGTTTTCAGTAGCAGTACATTTTAAAAACTATTGCTTTAAAGAAACGCCGAATCAAGAGTAGGAAAAATACTAAAATTATGTACTTAAATAATGTTGAATGAGACTTCTTCATTAGTTTAGGTAGGTGCTTTATAGTTATGACGGTTGCTTACCTTCTAAATTATTGTCATCATTAACAACAAAAGGCCCGATTTCCGTGAAAAGGCCGTAAAGTGAGGACACCCCCGGGCCGCCCTGCAGCCAAATGATCCAGGGGGTCTCCTCTACTTTTTGGTCAGTTACTGGGAAGTACCAAAACCAGAGGTTCGCGTTGTATTCTTTGTTTACCTGAAAATTAATTACATTGTAGATTTGATTAGTCGGATAACAATCCTAAGTACATATACGTAAATGACTTCGGGGAAGTATTTGCTTATGTGTGAGTGGATATGGAAAAGTATAATTGTGTGCGTATTTGTGTCTGTGTTTTAAATATGGAATACTAAATGAACACCACTATAAAGTCACAAATGCTTTGCCAAATTTGATTCAGCTTACCTAAGAAAATTTGGTATTTAACGTTACGTCACAAGACGAGTGGCTAGAAAAACTGTTGGTGCTATCAAATCTAGCTTTCTATTAACTTATTTACATCACACTCAACAGCTCCTTAAAAATCCTGGGTAAATACGTGAACAATATACAATTACAGACCCTAAGACAAATATATTACGATAGAAGCACTTATTTCATTGTGTCACGAGTCAAACTTAACACCTTGAAGTCGCAGTCTAACAGGGGAATCACTGGGTCAGCTTTTTTCAATGGTTAAAATATTTCGTATCATTTCTATATAATAATTGAAATTTTATTCGATATCGATATAGAGATAGATTCAGCGGCCCTAACATGCATGCCACAATGATAAATTAGAACCGTTTATCTCTATGACTATCTCGTTCATCGGCACTAGTGTGAGAGAGACGCACTTAGAGATAAACGGTTCTATTTATCTTTGTGCCATGCATGTTAGGGCCGCTGTAGGTAATATTTAAATTATATCATCCGAAAATGATATGAAGAATTGAAATTATCGAATATACCCTCTTAAAAGATATTTTAATCGTGCTTACCGTCAAATATCCAGCGTAGCTATCCATATCAGGCAACAAGTAATCAGAGTCAACTTTTGCTGCCTCTCTAGCTTCTTCTAACTTATTCTGCTCTATGAAAGGAGTGAGGAGGAGGGGTTCACCGCCATCAAAGTTGGACTTAGCTCGGCCAATTGTGTATAGGTCTTCCATGAACTTGAGAATGGGATCCGGTGCCTCGCCGAGAGGCAGTTCAGGTAAGGAACTTTCGGAGCATAGCATTTGCTGTGCGTACCTACGAAAGAGTAGATGTTATACGTCACAATGTCGGTATGATTGATATTGATAAAATAACACACTTTACAATTACATATTAAGAATTTTAATTGTAGAAATATGGAATTTGTTACATATTACAGGAAGATAAACACATACAGAAGATAAGACGATGTTCCGTTGACGGCAACATTGCCCGATATTGTAATAATGCCAGCAAAATTCCTGGGATAATCCGATAAAGCTTGTAATGTTGCCGGGAATGTAGAAAACTTGCCGGGAAAATTGAGAATATGCATATGGAATCCATAAGGGTATGGAATCATACCCTTATTAAATAATCACTAAGTCTCAGGAACTATGAAGCCTATAAAATTAAAACTTAATAGATAGGTTCCTTTTTAGGGTGTAGACGTCCGCTAAGAAAAGATTCTATGAAAACTCAATTCTAGAGGGATGAAACGGTTCAAAGTATGTATGGGAATTGCCAAGGCCAAGCAGTGACGGGACTGCTAATCATCATCAATACATATAAAACAGTACCGTGACTCACTTATAGACAACACACAGCCTAAGGTGGTCCTAGAGGTTTGAAATTTGGAGGAGACATTCCTCGAGTACTGTAGGGTGAAAAGGGGTGATAAAGATTGTATGGAAAATACTGCGGGCGAAGCTGTGGCCGGTCCACTATGTAGTATAATAGGCAAATACTGTAACACGTCTCTTATATGTTTCACGCTTTTAATTCAGCACATACTTGTAACCTTAGAGTGCTTATAAACGAGCAATATTACGGCAATTTATAGCCGGTAACTGTAGGCGCCTTCCTCTAACGTACGAAGTTAGAGTTAGCCAGCTACTGCTACTGGTCAGCTAAAAGTTGCCGCGAAAGTTGCTCGGTTACCAGCACCTTTAGAATACATGCCCTAACCGTATACCGAAAGCATGAGTAGAAACACTTACGCCAGCATTACAGTCCATAGTAGCAGCATCATCTTCAACGATCAATGGCCAAATTTCCTTATTCGTTTCTTCAATGCCTTGGACCTTCCTTAGCGGCCAGTATCGATCAGGAACTTGGTTCAATGTCCAGTATTTTTCCGTTTTCTTTTTGGTTGTTGGAATGCTGAGGTCTGTCTCCCCTGGTCTGCGGCAGCGGAATGGGAGCGCGCTCCTAGCGGCAGGAATCTTGTACCCGGCAGCTCCTGCGGCGCCTCTTGAACTTGGATTATTATCTCGATCTTTTTGCACAGGATGATTCAGAATACTTGTTTACGAGTGAATTAATTTATTTCGGATTGCGTTGATTTTTCGTAATTGATGGTTTTTCTCCCTATCATACATAAAATCAAAATTTTGTTATGGTAGGTATAATAATATGCAAGAAACTATGCATAATTTGTTAGTGCTAAAATTATATTTCTCTATTATTTATTATTGAGGGACCTTTTAGGAATTACTGAGCTCTAGTCACGTGTCCCCACAGCCAAAACTGGAAAATAGCACCAAGTAGCTTTGAATAGAAAACTAGTTAAAGTTAAGGTTTTCGGAGTTATAATACTCGTAGGTATGAGCATAGCCCGACATGCTCTTGACCGGGTTTTATTTAAGTAATAGATAAATAAATTCAGACTTAAGTGAGGAAACCCTTCAGAATCATCTGCACAATCACCTGCCAGAGTTGGGAGTGACCCTGCCTCCGAAACTAGCGTCCCGGGTTCGATCCCCGGTAAGGGCAAATATTTGTGTGATGAGCACAAATGTTTGTTCCCGAGTCTTGGAGGTTTCCTATGTATTTAAGTATTTATTTCTCTAATAAGTATGTATTCGTCGTCTAGTACCCATAACACAAGCCTTTAGACCTTACTTTAGGACCAGATCGATTTGTGTAAAGATTGTCCCCTGATTTATTTATTTATAACTTAGAGCTTAAAGGTGCTACTCACAGAAATACATCATACTTAGTTTTGTTGGTGATTAAGATAAGTGTAATAATTTGCTATCACCCTGTATAAGACCGATGAACAGGTACGCGCGCGGGGTACCAACGACCTGATTAGCATAATAAAAACCGCTCCCACGCTCCGACATTCGCGATAGATTCTTGCACGGAGTTGTGATTTGCTCTATATTTAGGATGCTCGTAGTAAAACATCGATGCGATACAACAGCGAGACGTGAAAGATCACTTATTACGTATTCTCCCCATGCGTCCGTTGGCCAGGGCTCAACTAAGTAAACAAAACGTATGCACGGCTGAGCTCCGGCGTTGTTAAAAACATAGGTATTACGTTAATGTCACAATGAAGAGCACATTATGTTCCCACGGTGGTTTAACGGCCGATATGTCGCTGGCGATAAATTACGGATTTTTATGTACTAATACGATAAAATGTTTGTTAAGGAAAATTTTCGTGCTTAACATGGGTGCTGTGAAGCGATACAATAGTATTACAAATATATCATATCGATAACATTCACTAAACTTAGCTACTTGGTCAGCCCTCTTGCCTACATGGTAATACGAATATTTAACTGTAAGAAGATAATTTTATCGCATGTGTTACGGTCGGGCATTTGCTTATAAAGTGGAATTTTATAGTTTTTCAAGTCGCGGATTGCAATTAGATAATACAGGAGACTTACGCAATAAACATTTCATTACCATTGCGTATTTATCCATACCATGCTTAATATTTTAATGCGAAAATAACTCGGTCTGTCTGTCGCTTACGCTATCAAGGGTAAACTACTGAACCGATTTTGATGTAATTTGGTATGGAGATAGTTTAGGCCCTAGGAAACACACGCTTTTTTTAAAATCATCACCTAAAGTGGGAATTAGGGGCTTGGAAATTGATTTATGGCAAGTTAGTGCGTATCTGATGAGAGGCTGTTGACGTCTTTTTAGGTATCTGCACGATTCATGGATAAACCGCTGAACCAATTTTGATGAAATTCGGTATGAAGATAGTCTGAGCCCCGGGATAGAACATAGGCTCCTTTTTTAAGACAACCAACCCCTACAGAAGTAAACAGGGGCTGGAAAATTAATTAACTGCAAGTTCGTGCGTGCCCGAATAGAGCCCGTCATAGTGAGGGAAGAAAATTTAATTTAAGCAGTCACTAACATTCATAATTTTACATATACAGCTCCATGTAGACGAAGTTGCGGGTAAAAGCTAGTATTATATAAATCGACAGTCCGCAAACGATTTTCCGCTTTGACTTCACCAAACGGCAATAGGCTGTATGTATAGGCGCTACCTATATTGTTTTTTTTCTTGGGTGTTAAATATATCCAGTCAGGTTGTGCAGTAGATTTTACTATTTTATTTATTTTACGAAGACGTCGCGTTATATTTTCATTGTTTGCAATTTATTGTCATACTAAAATTTTACAATTCTTACTTTACTTTTACAATTCTTTAAGGTCTTTAATGCATTTTTTTATGATTATTTTCAGGTCCTGCCTAAACATCTATAGCACATACAAACATTTTTGTAGGTAAATTACTAGGTAACGGAACTTTTACCCCTAAATAAAATATTTCGGAATTGTCATGAAAGATTCCACCCTTTATTTTAGATTTTAAAGGGTTGATTTTCAAAAAACCCTGAAAAACATCATTCGTCATTGAAATTAAATTGTGTCCAATAGTCGTTTTACGTGATTGCATAACAAATTAACCGACAGATCAACAGACAGAGAAAAAATGTAAAAGGTATTCTGGCATCTTTTATTAACAAATATATATAGCAATAGCAAAATATAGCATTATGTTAAAAACATATTTCAAGCACAAAATCGATTTAGTTAGCCTTTTATTATAAGTAGGTATGTATAGATATAAAACACAGATAGAATAGGTACCAACATGTCAAGTTAGAAGAGAACTTGCTAAACAGAACAATAATTGGTCCTTTGAGCCGGCTTTGTTGGTCCTTCGAGCCGCACTGAATAGACGCTCCTTGGATATCAGGGGTCAATAAGACCATGACTATGGACATTTTACCAATGTAGAAATATCGGCAGATGGAACTCTATCAGCCTTAGGCCCGATTCAACCAAACTGGTATAAGATCCTGTGCCGTGGATGCCATACGATAATTGGAGAGCCAAATGTGCTTTATATTTAGCCTGAAACTCTAGCGACACTCAGGATTAAACTTTTTTCCAAAATTCTAAGCTGCGCTCTTAATTTAACATTCTACTCTCCCCCCAGATTGTTTCCATACTTCCATGTGACACAATCTTCTGATGATGGGATTTTTATTTTGTGTAGGATAATGCTCTCGTATATATTGTGTTGTACTAAAGTTTACTATTATTTATTCATAATTCTTTAGGTAAATTCTTGCTAATGATATTTACATTGGTATCACCCATAGCAGATTTATGTAATGCTTTAGCTTCAGGAAAAGCGGAGTGCCCTAAGTACCACTGTCTTTGGTTAGACTCTCCTCGATGTACTGTGGCGCCGAGGAGCAATCAACGGAACACATCATACTAGAGTGCCCGCCCTCTGATACGTTACATCGGGGCCTGTACCATTACCATGAGATTATCCAAACCGTTCTCCGTATCAAATCAATTGCCTCATTTACACGCAGCCGAAGTAAGCCGGGAAGTGGGCATGGAAGTAGGCAGCGTGAGTATGTAAATGGGTCACTTCTCCTGCTCCTGCCGCTACTACTCGCGTTGCTCATGCAGCCGAAGTGAGCAGGGAAGTGGGCATGGAAGTAGGCAGCGTGAGTATGTAAATGGGTCACTTCTCCTGCTCCTGCCGCTGCTACTCGCGTTGCTCATGCAGCCGAAGTGAGCAGGGAAGTGGGCATGGAAATGGGCAGCGCGAGTATGTAAATGAGTCACTTCTCCTGTTCCTGCCGCTGCTACTCGCGTTGCCTGGCGCGTAGTGAGTCAGAAAGCAGCATGTAAACACACTGCCTTCGAAAGTAGTGTATGCGAGAATTATTTCTGGCAGCGCGAGCAGCAGTGGCAGTGGCTGCATGTAAATAAGGTACTTATACCTATTGGAAATACTGCTTGTTGCTGGTACCAGTAAAAGGGACCGAGCGATAGTTTTCTATTACGAGAACGGTTTCCATAAACTAGTGAGGACTGAGGACTTGATCATTCTACACGACGAAGCTGGGAATTGGCTTCTATCGTTAAAATTTGATCTTTACGCCATAAGTATAAATTAAAAAACCGGCCAATTGCGAGTCCGACTCGCGCACGAAGGGTTCCGTAACATTATCTATAAAAACGGCAAAAAAATCATGTATATTGTATGGGAGCCCCCCTTCAATATTTGTTTTATTTTAATTTAATTATTCATTTTTAAAATGAATATATAACTAAATATTCGGTTATCAATATCGAGCATAAACGAGCAAAAAAATCACGTTTGTTGTATGGGAGCCCCCTTAAATATTTATTTTATTCTGTTTTTAGTATTTGTTGTTATTGCGACAACAGAAATACATCATCCGTGAAAATTTCAATTGTCTAACTATCACGGTTCATGAGATACAGCCTGGTGACAGATGGACAGACAGACAGACAGACGACAGACAGACAGACAGACAGACGGACGGACAGCGGAGTCTTAGTAATAGGGTCCCGTTTTACTCGTTGGGTACGGAACCTTAAAAAAGGAAAGAGAAAGGAAGCGAACCGGAATTTACAGCTTTAAATAAAAAGCAAGTATTAAAATATTCTCATTTAAATATCAAAAATTCTTAAAATATTTTTGTATACAGAACCTATTTAATAGATACCTTATTCCAAACATCACATTTATTTTAAAGTTGTCTTAAGGCTTAATTAACTAATTTGAGACTCATTTCAAAATTAATTGTAGCGTGCCAAAAATGTTAGGACATGATTAAATCTTTTAAACCTTTTGACCGCCAAGTTGTTTGAGAAGTAACACGAATTTCAACTTTAAGTCAAGGTAATGAAGGACTTTTTTACCCTGTATACGCTGACGGCTGCAGCCGTCTGTGGCGGTCAAAAGGTTAACAATACTTCAATCATGTGTCAATTTTGCCAGCGTTTAGCAAAATATTCGAAAAAATAATGCTAACGCAGATGTTACAACATTTCAACTCTAATAAAATTTTACATCCACAGCAGTTTGGATTTACTAAGGGTAGGTCTACCACCGACGCGGGTGCTAGCTTAGTTAAATTCATTTTAGAGGCTTGGGAAGACTCACACGATGCCATTGGTGTCTTCTGTGACCTTTCCAAAGCTTTTGATTGTGTAGATCATGACACTTTAATTCGAAAATTAAAATTCTATGGCATTTGCGGCGATGCCCTTCAACTCGTTAGATCTTATCTTACACAGAGATTGCAGAAGGTATCAGTTAACGGTGCAGTATCTGCAGAGACTGTGGTGGAAATGGGAGTGCCCCAAGGATCAATTCTTGGCCCTTTCCTGTTCCTTGTCTATGTAAATGACCTTCCTTACATGGTAAGCCAAACATCAGGCATAGTCATGTTTGCAGACGATACTTCTTTGCTGTTCAAGGTAAATAGGAAGGATACCGAGCTCACTGAACCAAACAACACTCTGTCCATGATTTCTAAATGGTTTGCTGCAAATAATTTGTTACTTAATCCTAAAAAGACCAAATGTATTAAATTTTCTTTAGTAAACACACCAGATGTTAATGCACACTTGAATATTAAATTAGACGGTCAAAACATTGAATTTGTAAAGTCAACTGTTTTTCTAGGATTAACACTTGACTCAAAACTGCAGTGGGGTTCCCATATTACAGCCATAGCGAGTAGGTTGAGCTCTGCTGCGTTTGCAGTCAGACAAATGAGGCAATTAACTGATGTAGCGACGGCAAGGTTGGTTTACTTCGCGTATTTCAAAAGTATTATTTCATACGGTTTAATTTTATGGGGATCAGCTGCTGACTTAGAGTCTATTTTTATTTTACAAAAAAGGGCCATCAGGGCCATATATAACATGGGCACCCGCGAGTCACTGAGGGAATTTTTTAAGGAAATTGAAATACTAACCCTGCCTTCGCTATACGTATTTGAAATAATAATGTATGTCAGAAAAAATATATACAATTTTCCTACAAATGTAGATAAGCCAAAGGCTACTAGAAATACCGGAAAGCTTAAAGTACCAACTTATAGACTGGCTAAAACTAAAAAATCATTTCTAGGAAATTGTACACGTTTTTACAATAAAATACCTAAAAACATAATAGAACAAACAGACACAATGTTCAAATCTACTGTAAAGCGAATTCTTATTTCTAGGGCATATTACTCAGTAAAAGACTACGTCATGGACAGGGACGTTTGGCTTAAATCGTGACCTGCACTAGCGATCCCTGGATCTCGATGAGCGTACCTGCTGTGGTATATACTTAGATTTGTATAAAACTGTAGACATCATTGTTGACTTATATGTGTACTGATTTGAAAAAATGATACCTCACCGAGTTTCTTGCCGGCTCTTCTCAGTAGAGGATTTTTTCCGAACCGGTGGTAGATTCATTCCTTGACCTTCATAAGAGCTTGTAAAAGCCTAAATTGAATAAAGATAGTTTGACTTTTGACTTTTGACATGGCCTTGCTGTGTTTCAAGGCGTCTCTTTGTTCTGTCATCCAAAACGGATATAGAGAATTTGAAGACATAATGCAAAATCATTGCTTTACATTCTTACCTACATCTCACCTAGATTAACAATACTACCCGTTCGTGCAGGGTTTTCCGCTTCCACCAAATCCAATTTTATAAATTTATTTCCTTAATAACAAAATTACAAATAAAAAACTGACATCAAAAACCCTTTGAAAAGTAAGTAAAAATGAATGGCTTTCGTAAGTCCATTACCAAGAAACGTCAGAACGAAATCGGTGTCAAGAAAATGATCAGTATGAGCGATGTATTTATCTAATTAACTTGCCACCGACTTCGATATATTTAATATATCACTTAATCAGCAATATATATCTGACGTTATTTGATAATGGACTTACGCAAGCCAATAATTATTTATTACTTTTCAAAGGGTTTTGTTTTTGAAGTCAGTTTCTTTTATAATAGAAACAACCATCACACATTAAGTACATTTTATTATTTATACCATACACCCTAATACAACACAAAGTAATTAGCAAATATCTTTGACCGGGACTTATCAAGTGCACTTGCACTTGATATTAGTAGGAAACTGCACCATTGTTACAATATGATTAATTACTACTTTAAGATATCACAAGGCTAAATTAGGCATTAATAAAGTTACTTAATATTACGAAAAGTGAAGTAAATATATAATAAATCATACGTTGAAGTATATAAGAGTTTGCGCAATACTACCTAATATAATTAATAAAGTTATACTTATGACGACACTAAATATGGACTACGGGTGTCTGTTGATCTTCCTCGATGGCTGGTGAAGGCAAAAGTGAGCTCCCGCAGTAAACCTGCTCCTTTTAAAGCCTCGGGGTGACAGCTCCGGATACACGTCACTCCTGGTGCTGCCAGCTTCGCCGCCCAAAAAGCGACGGCGACAACATCCGGCCGTCCTAGCAACGGGTTCGTCCCCGAACATCGTCTGGGCATGATGCGGCGAGCTGAGAACATAAACAAGATATTATTATTCATTGTTAATAATTCCATTAGCGAGTGCTTCAAGTTCCAGTTCCGTGTGAACCATTTTGGAGCATCTTGGTTTAGACTAAGTAATATTTAATATTACCCTAGCCGTGCATCACCAAATACTCTATGCGATAGCGTTCATTACAGATTCCTATCACACGTTATCCCACAGTTCACAGTTAATGGAACGTTCGAAGCTAGAAGCATTAGGCCATTCAAGACAAGCTAGATAGATTATTAATTCATGAGAATTAAGATGTGTTTCAAATCAAATAAAATTAAATGGAAATTGTGATTCATGTGAAAAATTAAGGAAATTCTAATTGTTACCTTATATCATTTTGTGGACAACATCTGGCAGGTATTTATTATTCCGCTATGCAAATCCACGGCTTCATGTTTTCGACGCATGCCGTGCCGTCGTACTTTTTTGAGCTTCTCTCAGCGCCTCTTAAATCAGCCACTTTGTACCTATCGTGACCCAAAATCTCTGTGACCTGGAAAGGACCTTTGTAAAGCGGTAATAATTTAGTGCTATTACCATCATTTGATTGGCTCGGGATTTTCAGCACCACTAAATCACCTACTTTATACTGCGTCGCTTCTTTTCTTTTTCCATCAAAATACGCTTTTGACCGTTCCGCGTCCTTCTTAATATTAATATCAACAGTATTTCTCAATGCTGTGACGTCAATAGGGTGCTCAATGCCATCGTCAGCTATAGCATCGTTATTCATCCTAATCCTGTACCCAAAAAATACCTCACTGGGTATGGCGGCTGTGGTTTTGTTTATGGTGCTATTGATGCCTTGTTGGATGCTGGTTATGTGCAGATCCCATTTATTATTTTCAGTATCCGCACCCAAGCTACGCAAGGCCTCTAATATAGTCTGATTATAGCGTTCGACTTGGCCGTTTGCTCGTGGTATGGCTGTCGCAATAATATGACCTCTTATATTTCTAGCGTTACAAAATTCTGTGAATAACTTAGACGTGAATGCGCTTCCAGCATCGCAAATAAGCCGCTTAGGATTCCCAAAAACTTTAAAAATCTTTTCCAGCTCGTTAATAACAACAGTACTTTTAGTGTTCTTAACGGCCGAAATAAACACGAACTTAGTGAATGAGTCAACAAGTACTAACAAATAACTATTTTGTTTCGTAGTTTTTACAAAAGGACCAAGATGATCAACGTGGAGCGTGTGGAAAGGCCTGGCGTACTTCGGAATCGGGAATAGCTTCCCTTGCTTTTTGCCATGAATATTTTTATAATATATACAATTTAAACAATTTTTAATATACTTTGTTACAGTCTTTTTTAAATGGGGAAACCAATACTTGGATCTAATCCGTTCTAAAGTTTTATCAAGCGCGAAATGTCCTACATCGTCATGGTTAGCTCTTATTACGTACCATATACAACGTTTTGGAACTAGCCAGCGTCTGCCATATTCTGTGCGTCGGTACACCTTATTGCCTAGGACTTCGTATTCATTAAAAACTCGTTTATTCGCCTCGGCTTCACCTGACATCAAGATTTCACGTATACTACAAATGCTTGGGTCTTGTAATTGGACTGATAATAACCAATCCCACTTCTGATAATAGAAACAACCGTCACACATTAAGTACATTTTATTATTTATACCATACACCCTAATACAACACAAAGTAATTAGCAAATATCTTTGACCGGGACTTATCAAGTGCACTTGCACTTGATATTAGTAGGAAACTGCACCATTGTTACAATATGATTAATTACTACTTTAAGATATCACAAGGCTAAATTAGGCATTAATAAAGTTACTTAATATTACGAAAAGTGAAGTAAATATATAATAAATCATACGTTGAAGTATATAAGAGTTTGCGCAATACTACCTAATATAATTAATAAAGTTATACTTATGACGACACTAAATATGGACTACGGGTGTCTGTTGATCTTCCTCGATGGCTGGTGAAGGCAAAAGTGAGCTCCCGCAGTAAACCTGCTCCTTTTAAAGCCTCGGGGTGACAGCTCCGGATACACGTCACTCCTGGTGCTGCCAGCTTCGCCGCCCAAAAAGCGACGGCGACAACATTTATTTGTTTAATTTTTATTATTTTTTACATTTTCATTCATTACGTATCATTATTTGATTTAACGACACATTTACTATATTAAGTAACAATAGCATTATATCAATTGTTCATCACCCTTGACGAAATGTTGCTATCCAAGGTGCTTGGACGTCAATCGTTGAGAAGTTCTCCTGGATCTTCACCACCGTTTCTATTTACCACATGCATTTTCATGAGCATAAGTGGTTTCCCAACCTTATGGAGAAATCTAATTGCCACTCGTGAAATACTTATCATTGAGGAGTTAGGTGGTTATCTATGGTTTTGATCATCAGTTTCAGTTCACCAAATTGATTGAGTTATTACAGAAAATACCAAAATTGTTATATGCGTGCCTATAATATTCGAGGAGTTCCTTCGATTACTCATAGATCCTTCGATTACATCAGACCTCAGCTTTGACTACAACGGGACCAACTTGGAAGCAGGGGCGGCCTTAGGCATTGCGAGGCTCCCGGGCGGGTAGATCTTTGCGAGGCCCTTGTCTTTGTGGACTTGGTTTTAATTTTGATGCTACAGATATCAGCGCGATAACTACACGCATGAGAGCGCGAGTGGCATGAGGCGAGTGTTATAATGAGCGCCGTAAGGCGCGAAATTCAACATTAGTACTATTAGTACCCAATATTTTTCTACTTGGGACGTTGCGCGAGTGCGCGGTTGCCCTGCTCGGCACCCCCATAGGCCGCTTGGAAGGATCCCAAATCGATTAAAAAAAAGAGTCATCCATATCGGTCCAGTCATCTCCGAGTATAATCAGTAAACACATATAAAAAACAATTATACGCGTCGAATTGAGAATCTCCGCCTTCAGTTTTTTTTTTGAAGTCGGTCACAAATGCAATACCTCTCACCGTTTCTAACGTTTCACGAAATTACACGTTAAAATTTTACAGGCAAAAAGGGATGGGATTCGTCATCGGTGTTGCCAGTTATTGCTTGTAAAATTGTTATTTGTAGCTTCTTGAAACGGGACACTGGGTTTACCTTGTTTTTTTTTAATTATTTTTATTAAGTAGGTAAATTAGCCTTTACAATTAATTTGGCCGTATTTTATTGAGCAGAAAACATTGGTTTCGCATTGAGTATTCCAAGCCATCCTATATTATGCCAGTCGCCGACACTTACATTGGTAATTCTTGCTGCGCAGCATTTAGACTAATTAAATTGAGTTTCACTAAACTTGTCATATCCAAATCACAGAAACTCATTTTCTGAAACATGACGACGTGGTTAGCCTAGTTGGGAGTGACCCTGCCTCCGAAGCTAGCGTCCCGGGTTCGATCCCCGGTAAGGACAAATATTTGTGTGATAAGCACGAATGTTTGTTCCTGAGTCTTGGATGTTTCCTATGTATTTAAGTATTTATTTCTCTATATAAGTATGTATATCGTCGTCTAGTACCCATAACACAAGCCTTTAGAGCTTATTTTGGGACTAGATCGATTTGTGTAAAGATCAGTGGCGCAGCCTGCCTATAAGTCGATTCCTGGCGGCTTTACCAAGCTAGAAAGCTACGGCTAGCTGTCAGTGAAGTCCATGTTACTTTAACTAAATGTCAGACTCGCACGTACGGTTCTAAGGCTTCCCTTAGGAAATATTTGACGCTTCGCCACTGGTAAAGATTGTCCCCTGATTTATTATTATTATTATTATTAGATAGGTTAATGATGGCTGCTACGCACCAATTTGTTCCAAATTCAATTTCAACACGTTCAAAATATTTCAGTCGGTAGAGAGCGGAGAGTAATACACCCTACTGTTGTCATACTCGGCCTTCTGCCACTTCCACTTCAAATAATAAGCTAAAGAAAACACTAAGCTAAACCCTAAGATCACATTTATCACTATACTTAGAGTCAGTATGCCGTCTGGACCGGATTCTTGAAGTTCCATTTTCAAAAATGATTCCTTGCGTTCGGTTAAATCAGGAGTGTACTGGGGTTCGTAGGAGGTTGGTATGGTGAGGTTTCCATCGCCTATGAATGAAGTGATTAGTTGCTTGGCTTGCGCGGGAACGTCCCTGGGCACGAGGTGGCCCGAACTGCGCATGAGCACTTCGGTGAAACCGCCGCCTTGCTTGATGTAGCTGAAAATGTAGGAGCTAGTAGGAACCAATTGCTTTTGTCTCCAAAAAAATGTTCCCTAATCGTACTGTAGCCGGGTGTTCGGAAGTAACTTGAAATATGTTAGCCACAAAAAATAATGCGGTATCCTTTAAACTTTTTTAGACCATGTGATTATTTGCAATTTTACCTTAGTTCTGATCCGCAGGCGTCAAACGATTATTTCATACAATAGGCTAGTTTTCTGAAAATTTCTACTTAGTCCGTCATTTACATTATAAAAAAATATTGAACACATATATTTTCTTTTGTCAATTAAACAAAAAATTACGAAGATGTAGGGCGTGTTAAAGTTCCGCATGACGTCACGACTTTGTAAACTTTTTACCATTAAGTGACGTCATGAGCCCCCACTCCCGAACTTTGATGCGCGTTATCTTCGTCAACTTTGATTGATTTGATAAAGCAAAAAATACGTTTTCGATATTTTTGATAATCTAATTGTCGGACTAATTAGAATTACTATTTTTTTATCCAGGAAACATCCCTGTTCTGGCTTGCTCAGTCCTGATTACTATACAGTCTTAATCATAGCTGGGCACCGTTAATCATATAAATAATTAACTTCGTTAATCGCTAATCCGTTACTCAAAAAGTTAACTTCGTTAAACGTTACATTTCGGACATTTAACGGTAGTTAATGTTAATCGTTAACTCTTGATAGTGATATTACTTGTAAAAAACATGTATGGGCTATGGAAGTTTAGGCCGGACATGAAAAATTTACGGCCTGAACGTAGGTACAGATATAGTGAATAATATGTTTCCATCGGTAAAACTCGGATCTCAATCGGAAGACGACGGGACCCGAGGTGTCAATTAATTATTTTATTAAATGAGTGGCATGTTTATATTCATTAATATGAAACTTTATTGTTTACTGTCAAATTTCAAAATGAAAAATGACAGCATGGTATGATGGCTACTGGCCCCCAATTCTAGATGTTTTCGAGATAATGTCGATTGCAAGATTAAACGTCAGATTCATACAGTTGTGTCAAGTAACTGTATGCACTGACGTTTAATCTCGATTGTGAGATTATCTCGAATACACCGAGAATTAGCGGCCTGCTGAAGCTAATTGAGAGAACACGATAAAATGGAAACTAATTACCTATGCACTACATCTGTACCTACTACTTGCCAGAATGTGTACTTCGCGGTGCGGCGCGGTCCGTGCAGTGTCCTATTGGCAAACCGTAGGTACTTAGTTACCGATTAACGGCGTTTAATTGTTTTGAAGGAAGTTAATGAGTCCGTTAACCATTTTTAAAATTAATTTAAAAGTTAATGCGTTACTTGAAATGATAACTTCCTTAATTAAGGATTAACGGATTAACGGTTTTGTGCCCAGCTATAGTCTTAATTCAATACTCTTTAAACACTTGCGTATTCAAGTCAAGGTCGAACGTCAGCAAAGTTGGGCTCGTATGTCCTTCAATAGAGAATCGTGGAAAAGTCAGCTTTTCACCAATAGTGGGATAAGTAAGATCATCAATTAAACAAATAAATAAAGTAATAAACATTGTAATAGTCTTATAAAATTTAGAATTAACAACAATCATCACACCGATATAAATTTTTGGTAGCACCAATAAACATACAAATTAAATATAACAACCGAAACATCCTGTCACGTCATGGTTAAAATGCCATCGGATATAGAATCCTCTACGGTGCTATAGAAGAATGCCTCGCTTCTTCTTTTGTACCGAAAGTATAGAAGTAAGCCTCCGATCAGAAAGATGCTTAGTACCACATTTACAACTACGGAAGCTATTAGAGGCGCGTTCGCCTTTTGAGTCGGTCGGATAATTATGGGTTCAGTTGCGTTAGGATTATCTACATATTCGGGGTTGTATTCAGTTTTGTTTATGTAGCCAGGGGCTACGGACAGTGGCGCGCCGTCCATGAAGTGCGCGAGCGGTGCGCGCGCAGCGGCGGGCCCGGCGCCGCGGACCAGAACTTCGGTTAACCCTCCACCCTCTTTCACATAACTGCAACGAAAATATCGACCTCAGTACGTGATAATGGGATGTCGTTTACACATGAACAACCGTACAAGTGCGAGTTAAACTCGCGTAGAGAGCGTTCCGTGATTATATAAAATACGACGACGCGGATAGCCTAGTTGGTAGTGACCCTGCCTCCGATGCAAGCGTCCCGGGTTCGATCCCCGGTATGGGCAAATATTTGTGTGATGAGCACGAATATTTGTTCCTGAGTCTTAGATGTTTCCTATGTATTTAAGTATTTATTTCTCTATATAAGTATTTATATCGTCGTCTAGTACTCATAACACAAGCCTTTAGAGCTTACTTTGGGACTAGATGGATTTGTGTAAAGATTGTCCCCTGATATTTATTTATTTATTTCCTATGCTACTTTAAATATCATAGACTTCTCATAGGTTTTCCTGTAATCTACAGGTAAAGAACTATTTTTTGTATTTTTTTTCGAAATTGTAGGCCCAGTAGTTTCGGAGATAAGGGGGGAGGGTAAATTTTCGCCTAGTTTCCTAAATAACTTCAAAACCATTTACAATAAAATTATAAAAAAAATTTAGGATCCCCACAACGAGCCCTTTCATTTGATATGTGACATGCCATAGCCTGCAAAACTTTTGCTTAAATTTTCTTATGTACCCCTCAAAAGTGGCGCCCATAATTGGGGTCCTAGTGAAAAACCGAACAAGTGCGAGTTAAACTCGCGTGGAGAGGGTTCCGTTCCGTACATGATTATCTGCAATTTACTAGGTTACTTTAAATACCATAGACTTCTTATAGGTTTTCCTGTAATCTATAGGTAAAGAACTATTTCCGTATTTTTTTAAAATTTTTAGCCCCAGTAGTTTCGGAAATAAAGGGGGGGGGGAATGGTCAATTTTCGCTTATTTTCCTAAATAACTTCCAAACTATTTTACTTAAAATTCAGAAACAAATATATTTAAAGTCCTCACAATAAGCCCTTTCATTTGATATGTCACACAATATAGATTGCATAACTTTTTTTTTTAATTTTCTGATTTACCCCCCAAAAGTGGCCCCCATGTTTAAAATTCATATATTTACGTTACGCGTCCGTGTTGCGGTCACCGACTTACATATGTATACCAAATTTCAGCTCAATCGGTCCAGTAGTTTCGGAGCAAATTGGCTGTGACAGACGGACAGACAGACAGACAGACAGACAGACGCACGAGTGATCCTATAAGGGTTTCGCTTTTTCCTTTTGAGGTACGGAACCCTAAAAAGGGGTTAAGTCGAAAAATTGTGACATTTAGTGAGTTCCGTATTTTCTTTTTGAGGTACTCATGTCTGACCACACTATAGTCATTTAAAAACGATGTCATTTTTAAGTGCCTGGCGCTGACTGATGGTTCTGCGCACTGGAAACGGCTGTTTAAATAGATGTGCTGTGATGCAACTGTTTCGAAGTCACATCACATCGAGAGAGACTTGTACGTTCTATCTATCTGCCATTACCAAATCCGTGATATACATTTTGGGCGTTTAAACATGTCTATTGGACTGCTCGACTAGCACAAGAACAAGAGCTTCACATATTTCCGATACGCCGACCAGCCAAATACGTCAGCTTGCTTCAGGTATAAAAAGGGTTGCGAAGAAAACTCTTTTTTTTTCACACCGCGCCATTGCAATTCTTTTGGACAATTACCAAGATCTGTGCTAAGAATCACTCATTAACGACCTCGTTATTTATAAGTACACTCACCCAGCCAAAGTACCGTTGTACGTCCAGGGCAGCCGGGGCGCCTTGAAGAAGTCCGCGCGGCGGCTCCACTGCCAGTTCTTACGTCGAGACTCGGCACCGAGCTCGCATGGAGCAGTCAGGTCTAGTTGACCACTAGAACGAATAATTTTTATAATTCATTTTATGTCCGAAAAATACAAAATTCGGAATGTAGGAAAAACTGTATGATTAAAACGCATAGAATTACAAAGAAGGATAGTTTACATAAATCCGCCCTGACAAAAGTGAAGCGATTAACCGAGATGCATTCGGTACGCTTTGACTTAATTGACATTTGACATTACGGAGCGTCCCGGCGTTTGGAGCCATAAATGGCTCCGATTTTGTTGCTTCAAATTGTGCGCGCGGACTTGGTTTCTATTGTGTTATTATTCTAAGTTAAAACGGTTATTATAACGGATACTGCATTGCGCTCGGATACTATCAAAAATTACCTTTCACCATATGTTTAAAGTGAAAGGAGAGATTGCGGCAACTCACCAGTAAACCATAATCTTGTAATGCTCGAGAAGTTTCTCCAGTTTTGGTCGTATCGGGCTCAGGAAGTCGCCCATCAGCGCCCTATCTACAGAGTCGTTGCTGAACGTGAACCTGATGCTGCCAACGTGCATGGCTGCCCTAACATCTTCTCGAGAGATGTACTTCTCAAATTCGTTCAGGTTTCCCGGATCACCCAGAAGGCTATAGCGCGAAGGTTGCTGGGTGATTTGATCTATTAGATCCAGCAATTTATCCCGGAGCTGTGGAGTAATTTCAATATGTTTATACCTATACCTTAATAAATTAAATTAAATAACTGGGTAAAAAAAACTACAGAGTAAGTGAAGTCGTCAACAAAAAATAATGTAAAAATCATGAAAATGACACACTGTAAGGAAACAAAACTCGTCGGCTTTCAACTCAAGTCTGAGACTGCCGAGTTGGGTTGGGTTGTAAGCACCTCTCTGTGTTGGTAGCTGGTGATCCTGGTGCCTGGTGTATATCTCCTATCGGCATAGCTGGGCACAAGACCGTTAATCGTTAATTAACTAAGTTAACATTTCGAGTAACGGATTAACTTTTAAGTTATGTTTATAAATTGTTAACGGACTTATTAATTACCGTTAAAACAATTAATTTCCGTTAATCGTTAATTAAGTACCTACTATTTGTCAAAAAGATACCGCGCCGCGCCGCGAAAAACACGATCGGACAAGTAGGTACGTTCGGATCGGACGGCGGTTATCGCACGTAGATCCTTCTTTTATACATTTTTCATGTCCTGTCTAAACTTCCATAGCCGATACCAACATTTTTTGATAAGTAAATCACAACGACATATACAATGCAATTTCTGTCACGAGTTAACAATTAACGATTAACGTTAACTACCGTTAAATCTTCCGAAGGCTTTAACGTTTGTAGTAACGGATTAGCTATTAACGACTTTAACTATTTGGTGAACGATGCCCAGCTATGCCTGTCGGAAATCCTAGTATGTGGAGTAAAACATTTAGTTGCAAGATTTTTTAAAGATAAGTAGATCTTAAGTTTTTCGTGATCATGTAGTACTTTACTTACCTCCCAAGCTAGCGAAGCGTTGTTATCCATAATGGCCTTGGAGTACTGGTCCTGCAGAGGCTTCGTCGCCAGTAGGCCTTGCGCGTCGAGCAAGCCCCAGTGGTAGTAGATCGATGACAGGTTTGCCGCGTCGATGCGGTCGATGATTGGGTTACCCATCATTAGGCCCTGGAATCAGTGGAGGAACAATATCAGGAACGTTGTTCGCCATCGTGTCATGTTCTTGGCAAGATTTCGGCTTCTGTGCTTATATGGGTAGTTTTGCAAATCGGTTGGAATTCTTTCTCCCGCAATATTTTCGTACACCTTATGGTAGATAAGAACGGATGAAAAAGACATAGCTGTGGCAGCGGCCTAAAAGTCCAAGTCTTTTCTTTGTTTCAAGGCTTAGGTCTAGCTCACCTTTAAATTTAAAGAAACATTTCCAGTAGGCTGTTCTTCTAATATCTTGTATCCGAAGGCCGGCACGTATCGCCCCGCGTAGGACTCTCCAGCGATGAAGAGAGGCGCTGTCCGCAGCTCAGGGAAGATCGTTAGGAACTGCTGCAGGGCGATGTACAGGTGGCTGGAACACTGGAAAACCGAGAAGACTGTTAACAAGAAAGCTCAAGCTTATAGCCCATGCAACCATGATGCTGAATCGCTACAGATGTTCGCAGCCCCGCTTCCCTTTTCCCTCCCCCGATGTCTTCCAGTAGCGAATGTAGCAATGCTGATTCGAAACAGCGCGACTGTAGCGATGCAGGCGCGCTGTTCAAATGCTGAAATGCTGAATCGATACAGCGCTATTGCATCGCTTCTGTTCCACTTTGCACCAAACGCGCGACTATGTATCGCTACAAAAGTTGGAAATCGAATCAATGTCGGTGATAGTTGTTTGTTGTTCTTTCTAACCTGCTATTAATCACGAACATGCAAATAAAATAAATAAACATGCACTTTTCGTTAATACTGTTAGGTACGTACTTACCGCCTCCATGTCCTTGACAAAGCCCTGAGTGCTGTTGGTGAAGCTGAAGCCGGCGCCTACCGGGTTGTCGATAAACAGCATCGAATAGTTGGCGGTCCACGACCATTGGCGCGCTGGAACCATTTTATTATCGTTCGATATCATTGTCTCAGCGTAAACAACTGTAGTATGTGAATTTTGATAGAAACTTAATAGGGGTGTCGGTCTAAACCCCCAGTGCTCGAATATGGATTTCATACGCGCCGAATATATATGCTATTGGCAGATAGGGGAGTCTGAAACACAAAAAAAAATGCAACGAAAACTGTAGTAGGTGTCTGAAATCCGTAAAATTGCTATTGGAAACAGCTGGGCCCTAAAACCCCACGTAAAAATCATTGCTTTAGAAGTTAAGGGATCATGTGCGAAGTCAGACAACTCAAAAGTCTTATACATGCTTCCTAAATACTTCATAAGAAATAGTTTGGTGTTTTTATGAAATTTTAGGACCAAGTCCAATAGCAATTTGACGGATTACAAGTATTTAATTATTTTTCTTATTTCCAAGAGCTTAGATGACGCGTGAGAAATAGTTATTCGAGCACTACTTATGGCGGCTCTAGTGCCACCCCTATATGAAGGGCCTATCTGAATTCATAATATACTACAGCTTTTTACCTTTGATGGGATGGCAGTCTAATATTAGGGTAGGTGTCGTGTCAGCGCTGGATTGTATGAAATGCCTTATATCAAAACGGCTTGGCGCTGCGTAAAATGGCACTGTTTTGTACATCGGATAACCGATTTATAATTAGTAGTTTATGCAACGGTTGCATAATGATAGGCCTTAAAACACTAGTGCGGTTTTCATGAAACGAGCCGATAGGCGAGTTTCATAATAAGATCGCACGTGTGTTTTAAGGCCAAATTATGCAGAGTTGCATACATAACTTTATCTACACACATATTATAAATCCTCCATGATGGGTTCAGAAACAATATTTTCTGGCAACAAGTTATTTGTTGCAATCGTGGCTGCATATTTCCGATATCCGGCGCATTTTCACATCACACACACTCCGAGAAGACTACTTACTATTCATATTTTCAACTAAAATGTAAATTACAAACAACTTTTTCTATTCAATTCAACAAAATTCTACTTTCGTTCAGCAATACGTCAACATAATGGCGGCGAGACCATTTTTTTTTTTTAATCATAGACAAACGGATGAAGTCTCTATTCTCACGTCACTCGAGATCAAATATTGTGCAGTTTATATTAAAAAAACATACTGAATTGACGTTTCGTATCAATAACTGTTTTATTATCTATGGATACTAGAATAGAGACCCACTTGAGTTTTGACAGCTGTTCCAAATTTAATCTCATTTCTTTACTAAAAACGATAAAGAAGTCATGTTATTCCTTTATCGCAGCACTGGTTTTTCCTAATTGGTTGTCAAAATGGTGGTCATTTCCTACGGTTTTTGATTAACCAATGGAGGTTATATGATATGGGTGTAGATAAAAAAACTTTTATACTTACTTTTATACTCCGTTTATTGAGAAGCAGTTTAGGTCTTATAGGAATAGGAATAGATTGCTCAGAACATTTATAACTCTTTTTAAAGGCAATAAATACATGTAACTTGGATATTGTCTCAAATAGGTACTCTTCTTAAGTACAGGGCCATAATTATCTGAGATCTCCAGAAGATATTTTTAGCCTTAATTTTAATTTAATATTTCGTTTTTAATTTTTCATATTATCATCAAATTTTGCTTCTTGGATTCGCTAGGATTCCCCCAGACTTCTGTTAATCTTAGTAGGTACTAACATATAATTACTGAATTTTGAATAGGTTTTGTGTAGTTTTAAGTTAAGATTTCGTTTCTAGAAGCATAATGTCTACACCTATAGTTAAGATTGCACTTAGACGGATAGGTACTGTAATAGCTTGATATAAATTACTTTGTCATGCATATACCTAGCATAGATATCTTGTTAGTGTTCAATAAATAAATAAATAAAACAACGAAAATAATCGAAATGAAATAGGCCCCTTGGATCGCCTACAGGCATATCGTGGCGGCCATGGCACAAAAATACACTATCGTATACTTATAGCCGACTGTTGTGTTCAAAAGGCAAAACGGCATCGATTTGTATTGTGGTTAGCGGGGGAATTTTAACAGCCGTCTCTGGTGTTGATTAATTGGGAATGGAAAACGGGATAATAATTTACTTACTCAGGCTAAGCAGGAAAACACTCCTTTATGGGCTCTGTTTATAACAGCTTATCACATATGCACCTATTATTTCCCAACATTACAAATCCTGTAATTGATTACCAATAGATACTTACGTCTTAGCTCCCCAACTTTGTATTCAAAGGGGCTTATCTCATCGAAGACTCCAGCCAAGCTGCTGACCCCAGGTCCTCCCTGTAGCCAGATGATCCAAGGGGTCTCGTTAACTGGTTTATCGGCCACGGGGAAGTACCAGAAGTACAGATTTGAATCATATTTCTCGTCGACGGTGAGAAACCCGGCGTGGCTCTTAATGTTCAGGAAGAGTGTGGAGTTGACTAGGGAAACATTTCTCGCTTCTGAGAGGCGGTTCTCTTCTATGTATGGAGAGAGTATTAACGCTGGTGTTTCAGGTATGCTTATCGAGGTTGTAACACTGGAAAAGGATAAAATACTTTTCATCACACTTGCACGGAAAGGGTGTTATTATACGCAGGCGTATAGAGCAGCTATAGCCGATTTAGCTGCTCTATACGCCACTCCCTCAGCGGTAGTTATAAACCATACAAAATCCATAACGCCCACGGGAATTATGTATTTTGTATGGTTTATAACTGCCGCTGACGGCGGGGCGTGCGCCAGGTGGCGGGGGGGCGCGCGGGGGCTCTGGCGGTGATCGTTTTCTTATACAAGTAGCGCGCAACCGACGCGACATACCTACAGTTTATTTTACCCACCTGAGCGTAAATTACGGTGACCAAGGGGTTTTTTTTTGTCTAATATTTATTTAATTTCCTCGCAAATGTGATGAAAAACATTGTGTGTACTTATCACGGGCAGTAAGGGGATAACAAACTCGAGTCGTAAAAAGCCCTCCCGCCTTCGGCGTCGGGCTTATAACAGACTCGTTAGTTATTCCCTTCTGACGGCCCTAGATGCACAATGTACTATAGTAGTACTTAATCAAATAAGAGGGAAAAAACACTGCTGCTGATGCCGAGCAATATGTGTGCGGCAAGCTTAATAATCTCCGTTTTACAACGGTGTCTTCCAGAGGCGAATTAAAAGATTTGACGCCCCGGGCCAGTTAGCTTTGCCGCCTCATTAAGTAATAAAAAAATTGTAAACAGGTACGCTCGACAATAAAAGGCGCCCAGAGAAGGCCGCCGCTCCGGGCCATGGTCCCCTTGGCACTAGGGTAAATACGCCCCCTGCGGCCCTAACATGCATGCCACAAAGATAAATTAAACCCGTGTGAGAGAGACGCACTTAGAGATAAGACGGTCTATCTTATCTTTGTGTCATCTGTCCGCTGGTGTCGTCACATAAAAAGTATTTTACCTATATCCCTCTCTAGACTATAGGCTATAATTACCATCCTAAATTTTAACAAATTTTGTTTAACCTTTTTAGCGTGATTGAAGCACAAATCAACCGACGGACGGACAACAAATTAAAACCTTTCATGACAATATTTTTTGTTAGCTTTTCCTAAATATGGCGGGTACCTAGTTAACAACGGTAAGCCTGAATGTTAGGAGAAAACGCTGGCAAGATATGAAACGTATTCAGATCGGTATTTACCTACAAGACTTGTTTTCGTTTAGTTTCTTTAATCTCGGATAAAATTTACACGAAAAGTATGTTAGCAGCATTGAGAGATTTAAAAGATCGGAACAGTGTTGATATAGGACTAGGGCTTATGTAGGGCTAGGGTTACCAACCGTACTATAATATAAAGTATTGTAGGTACTATATTTTGGCTCAGTGTACTATATACTGTTGAAGAAATATATAGTACGCAAAAATACTATATTTTGGTCAGTCCTTACAAATGGGCTTCGAGTGGCTAGTTCGATAGGCATTTTCGCAGCTCGGATAGCCACAAGATGCGCAATCGGAATGTTAGTAAGACGAATGTTGTGTATGATATTTAATCAAACATACCTTACACACTTTTTAAAAGGTTTTCCTTGAAAGTACTATATTTTCTTTGAGTGTACTATTTTATTGATACCTTTGACTGGAAAATACTATATTTGCCCCATAAATAGTTGGCAACCCTATGTAGGGCATCACACATAGTTGTGGCCTGTATGAAGAAAACGTGAAATTAAGCAGTCGTTTTCGTTAACTTTTGGCCACGGGAGGAACAAATTTTGTTTCTTGAGGTTTATTATGGCAAGTTATTGCTGCAATTCGGGCTATCCTCAAAAGTTTACATTAAAACTTTTTGTCCCCATTAGTGATGTAATAGGTAATCTTTTTGGGGATAGTCCTAATTGCATCAATAAATTGCCGAAAAACTGGCCCGTTTACGAGCCTTAAAGTGTGTATCAATATTTTTTAATCAACACCAGATAACGGAAAAATTACACATCATACCTATATAGGTACCTAAGTACATACGGCCAAATACCAAAACGACTTCATTATGATCTTTGATGAAAGCGATATTGTCTCTGTTGAGTTGATAGCTGGTTGACGGATTACTTAACTATTTAATCGCAGTACACTAACAAAACATAACACTGTTTATACTCAGACTGCTGAGTGACTACAAAATAAGAAAGTTAGTTTATTTTTGCATTATCATACTTATTTATTTGAGAATGCATTATCAGGCACACCGTTATGGACAATAGGTATTAGCGACGCTAAAGCGCAACAAGTGAAACGTAATGTGCACGTTAACTTACCTTAGGCATAAAATAACTATCCCAATCCGTGAAATCATGTTTGTTCACAGTTTATAATTATTTGTTTATCTACAGATTACTGGTATCATTGGTTAGGACGCGAGATATCGCCCGGCACGCGCCCGGCTCACGGCTCGAGGCAGACTAAACAGAGGCATTTCATTTGAATTGGCAAACAAACTCCGTCACCACGCGGGCTGACTCATACATGTAATAATGCATGGAGCAACATTGCGTCTCGTTTATCGCTCAATGCGTCCCTTTCGTCCTGCTTTCGTTTAAAGTAAGTCAGAGCAAGATAGCCTGAGCTTGGAGTGACTTATTCTATTTATTCTACCTGTTTGATCCCAGTTTACCTTGCGCAATACTATGACCTTAATCCAGGCTGCCAGTCATGGGTTAACCGGACCAAAATACGAATTTTACAACTTACTTTTAAACAAGCGAAAGGCATCCTAATTTTTACCCGACTGCAGCGAAGCAAAAATGAGGGTAATTTTTTCCCGTCTATGTAGATATGTTAGGTACGTACCTACGTGATTACGTAGGTATGTATGTAAGTAATCACTCCACTAGTTCCCACGGCGAGCGAAAACGACTGAACCAATTTTAGCAAACAGGTAGGGTGTTAAACGATTCACGGAAATTGTTAGGGTGACATAGGGCATATGACGTCCTAGAATCCAATATGGCGGATGCTAGAAGTCATTTTGTTTCTTGATATTTTCCTTCCAATTATTATTGGGAGCTATGAAATGAAAAAGCTTGACGGGACCATTTCTCTATCGACTAAAAAAAGAATCATCCAAATCGGTCTAGCCATCACCGAGTAATCGGTGAACATACAAAAAAAAACAAATATGTACTGGGTGTCCCTAAAACCAACGATAAAACGAAAGGAGCTGGTAGGGCGGCTCAAGAGCTACTAGACCTAAGACCTTAATAAAAATATCGTACATTTCGAGATAATGGGACTTTTATAAAACTCGTGGTTTTTGATACCCTGATTTATTATTTTGAGTGCACATTATAATATTTAGTAAACCTGTTTTTTGCATAATGTTCCTGAAAAACTAGGTATGCTATCGAATGTATCAAAACATTTTTTTTATATCATAATTGCAGTAGCGCAAAAAAAAGAAATCAAACACTTTTTTGAATTTTATTTAAAAAATGTACCTATTACACTCACCTAGCACATAAAGTAAAAAACCGGCCAAGTACGAGTCGGACTCGCGCACGAAGGGTTCCGTACCATTATCTTTAAAAACGGCAAAAAAATCCCGTTTCTTGTATGGGAGTCCCCTTAAATATTTATTTTATTCTGTTTTTTAGTATTTGTTGTTGTAGCGGCAACAGAAATACATCATCTGTGAAAATTTCAACTGTCTAACTATCACGGTTCTTGAGATACAGCCTGAAGACAGACGGAAAGACGGACAGCGGAGCCTTAGTAATAGGGTCCCGTTTTTACCCTTTAGGTACGGCACCCTAAAAACGTAGAAATTTAGTGGAGTTTTTAAAATGGTACAACATGTACTAATTTACGCAGCAGTTTTAGAGATTAATAAGGCTAATTTACAACAAAAGGACCTCATACTACGGTTATTCTATTGGAATGGTTTGGAACCCAAGTTTTAATGTTGAATAAAAAAGTAGATGTTGGAGAATAATTTGAAATTGGAATACAATACTACAACACAATACTACACTAACCTGGCACATAACTTTTAAAAATATTATCATATTCTTAGCCTTCCACCCTCTAGTTTGTTTATTCCTATTATTACCCAGAAAGATTACAAAAGATCAGGTTTTACTCTGGGCTGTGTACTAACTTTTCCGTTTAGTATATTTTAGTATACTGCCGTCAAATAGGAAACCGGCCAAGTGCGAGTCGGACTCGCGCACGAAGGGTTCCGTACCGTTAGCTATAAAAACGGTAAAAAAATCACGTTTGTTGTATGGGAACCCCTTTAAATATTGATTCTATTCCGCTTTTTAGTATTTGTTGTTATAGCGGCAACTGAAATACATCATTTGTGAAAATTTCAACTGTCTAACTATCGGGGTTTTTGAGATACAGCCTGGTGACAGACGGACGGTCGGACGGACAGACGGACAGCGGAGCCTTAGTAATAGGGTCCCGTTTTTCCCTTTGGGTACGGAACCCTAAAACAATATTTTGTGTATTTTTCAAAGTGGTAAAAAATACATATCTAAAGTATACGTATACGTTTTTCAAAATTTTAGGCGCAGTAGTTTCGTAGCTAAGGGGTGGGGGAATGGTAAATTTTCGCCTATTTTCCTAATTAACTTCAAAACCATTTAACTTCAAATTATAAAAAATATATATCTAAGATCGTCACAACGAGTCCTTTCATTCAATATGCCACACGGTAATGTTCGCAAAACTTTTTTTTATAATTTTCTAATTTAGCCGCCAAAAGTGGCCCCCATGGTTAAAATTCATTTATTTACGTTACACGTCCGTGTTGCGGTCACCGACTTACATATGTGTAGTAAATTTGAACTCAATCAGTCTAGTAGTTTTGGAGCAAATTGGCTGTGACAGACAGACAGCCACACGAGTGATCCTATAAGGGCTCCGATATTTCCTTTTGAGGTACGGAACCCTAGAAAGTTTTGTGGATAAATACTGCATGCTATCTTTCCACTCAATGTTCCAATGTTCAAACACACTTAATTACAATAATTCGATACAATTTAAATACTTATGCAGTACCTACTTACTAAGACATTCAGAAACATACTTAATTAGTAACTACCTATTATGCATTTTAACCCTTTGTCTACTACTAGCGGCCCGTCCCGGCTTCGCACGGGTGGACAAGGTTTTATTTTTTTACCTTTTATTTATATTTTTTTGTTGTTTAATTTTTATATTTTTTTTAACCGCAGTACCACATTATCTATTTATACTTACAATCCGAATTTTTTCATCGTTTTTTTATTTAAGTAACGTATTTAATATTAAGTGAAAGATATTACTCAGTTTTGTTTATTTAAATTTTTACAACATTTTACATTTTTATGTGATCCTACCTAATGAAATTTCCTAAGTTTTTTAAGATAATCAATTTTGAATATAAAATAATTTATTTGGATAAGGATTAATAAAGAGGTATGAATATCATGCACAATTTTTTATGACTTATTAAATTCATAATAACAATTCAAAAAGTAATCTATACGAATTGAAACAGTCTTGAAAACAATATGATTTATTTGGATAAGGATTTAAACAGAAGTATGAATGGTGTCGTCTAATTTTGGTCGGCATTTGTATCAACTTTTAAAATGTAAAAAATAAGTGTGTGTGGGTGTCAGCTCGGACGAACGACAGTTTACTCGCACTCCACTCGCACTCGGTATGCAATGCGAAGCGACCGACGCATCTTCGGCTAACATCGTGTGACTCCGTACCGTGTGACAGTGTGACATCGTAGTTTGATTTTACTCCCCATCATTTTTCATACCCCGGGCTTATATATGAAAATCGATTCTTAAGGAGTTAACTCCAATAGTGACATCGGATTTGGTTTTGTCATGCCTAAGTACCTTGAAAACGATTTTTGACATGACAGTGTTATCCGCCAACTTCGTGTGACTCCGTCGTGTGACATCGTAGTTTGATTTTACTCTCCATCATTTTTCATACCCCGGGCTTATATATGAAAATCGATTCTTAAGGAGTAAACTCCAAAAAGTGGTTATTGTGACATAACGATAATAGTTGGACATATCGTATCGCGATTTTTTTTGTATATATTGATATGTTCTTTAATATTGTAGAACATACTTTTGTTCTATCATCAATAGTTTCCGCAGCGCATGCGACAAAAGACGTTTTAGGGTTTTTTTTTTACACCCTGGGTTACGTAACTTAAGTTTTAGTAAGGATCCCTAATCTTTTCTAGCAATAAATATAGCCTATGTCTCTCAGGGTGAATGTAGCTTTCCAATGGTGAAAGAATTTTTGAAATCGGCACAGTAGTTTTTGAGTTTATTCATTACAAACATACACACAAAAATACAAATCTTTCCTCTTTGTAATATTAGTATAGATATAGATGTTCGTTTGTTTATTCATATCCATTCTACCGATTACTTAATCAGTGAACCCGTAGTACACACCCCTATCGTCTACCGTGTTACTTTTTTCTTTGCCTTTTTCCAATATGTTTTATGTGGTGTTCAATACAGAGTATTTGTATTGTACTTATTTTACACAGATCAAGTATATTGATAGAAAAAAAGAAAGCAATTTATATATCTTTTTTATTATAAGAGCTTAAAAATTTATTATAGTGATGTTCTGCAGGTATTCTTGCAGACGTAAAGTATTTAAGTACGAGATCGGTTGCCAGCCGATGCTGCCGCGGTGCGTCCAGCGCGCCAGCAGCGCGCGCGCCGCGCCCGGCGCGTCCAGCGGCACCATGTGGCCCGCGCCGCGGAACACCACCTCCGTCAGGCGCCCGCCCGTCTTGTGGTACCTGCCACCAACGATCACGTACAATTTTTATTTTTTTAGGGCACAATCTTTACACAAGTCGGTCTAGTCCCAAAGTAAGCTCTAAAGGCTTGTGTTATGGGTACTGGACGACGATATACGTACTTATATAGAGAAATAAATTCTTAAATACATAGGAAACATCTAAAACTCAGGAACCAACATTCGTGCTCATCACACAAATATTTGCCCTTACCGGGGATCGAACCCAGGACGCTAGCTTCGGAGACACGGTCACTACCAACTAGGCTAACCGCGTCGTTTGTTCGTCATTTTAAGATGACAATTGAAAAATTCTGGAGACCGGCTCATCATATCCTACAATTATGTTACGAACGATTATCTTCTTAAAGTGATTGAACTTGAAGCGTTGAAGTAACTTTCATCAAACACTACCATAAACCAAAACCACAGAACACTGTGACCAAAACTCAAAAAGCATTGTTTGGAATTGCTTCATCCAGGAGGTATACTACTCCAAAGACTATCCAGGCGCACATAAATATAAATAAAACCAAATAAAATAAGTACATAAAAAACAGCCAACCGACAAATTTCTTATTATCATACAGGTTCATTGAGTCTCGGTTGCAGAGAGTACATTCGCTGTTCAAGTCCTAAAAAATGGACCTTTCTTTAGGAAGCTTTCGTCATCTTTAGGGGAGAAAACATGTATGATAAAACACTGTACAATATTACGGCAAACTTACCCGGCCACTCGGCCGTTGTAGTGGTAAGGGGACCTCATTGCTTCCAAGAACTCCTGCGTGCCATTCCAGGTCCACGTGCGATAGTTCTTCGACGTGTACAGACAAGGCAGCATCTGGTCTAGCTGTCCACTGAGGAAAAGTATTTCGTCGTCAGCTTGATTATCGAATGAAGTCTACTGCTGAACATAGGTGACAGACCTACGAGGGGCAGCTGAAAAGTTATCTACCTAGCCTATATGTTATGCGAAAATAATACTGGCCACTATGAGGTCGTGTTCACTGGTTATTCTTTTTTCAAAATCACCAACATTCATTTGTTTCTCGCTTCCCGCTTTTTTTGGGACTGGATTGTTTTCAAAATGTCGCAAGAAAAAAATAATCTGATTAAAATTGAGCAGCGTGCAGTGATAAAATTTCTCACTAAAGAAGGAAATACACCGTCGCAGTTTTGACTGCGTATGTTACCTGTTTTTGGTGGTTCGTGCCCTTCTGAATTTACAATAAAGTTCTGGTCGAAACAGTTTAAGCTTGGCCGTGAGAGCCTTGAAGATGATCCTCGTAGTGGGCGACCAGTTTCCGCTGTCACCGATGAAAATGTGGCCAAAGTGAGAAATTTTATTTTAGAAGACCGGCGAATTAAGCAGTGGGAGTTAGCCAGGGATGTGGGCATTAGTAAAGAACGGATCAATGAAATAGTTCATGAACATTTGCACATGTCTAAGGTTAGTGCACGCTGGGTCCCTAGAATGTTGACTCCGTTTGACAAGGACAGACGTGTTCAATGTTGCGAGGAATTTTTAGACATGAGCCGTGGAAAAGAGGAGGAAATTATTTCTAGAATAGTAACCTGTGATGAGACTTGGATTTGGCAGTGGGATCCCGAAAGTAAACAGAGAAATTCAAGGATGAAAAGCCTCCTCGGAAATTTAAGGTTCGCCCGTCAGCAGGCAAAGTAATGGCAACATTTTTTTGGGATGCGGAAGGAATTCTGCTTGTAGATTACTTGCCAAAAAACTACAATGAATGCTGAATATTACGCAGATTTACTTGACCAGCTCAGAGAAGCCATAAAAGAAAAAAGAAGGGGCAAACTCAGTAAAGGGATTCTGCTTTTGCATGATAACGCACCTGTGCATACTGCTCGCTTAACGAAGCTAGCAATTAATGGAAATGGGTACGAAGTAATCAACCACCCTCCATATAGTCCAGATTTGGCCCCATCCGACTACTTCCTGTTCAGACTTTTGAAGAAAGAACTGAGGGGACGAAGATTCGTAGCCGAAAACGACATGAAGGCTGCTGTTAATGACTTTTTCGATGATAAACCTAAAGTTTTTTTTTTAACGGGTTAATGTCTTTAATTGATAAATGTAATAAGTGCATTTCCCTGTCAGGAGACTATATTGAAAAATAAAAAAAAAACTAGCCATGATCGTCTTTTGTTTCATAGTTAGGTAGATAACTTTTCAGCCGCCCCTCGTATTTCCAGCAGTAGACTTTATAGGCGCACACCATACAGAAGAGCCGTGGGACGGAGACAGGACGAGGACACGTGTCCTTTTCATGTGCTTTGATACAGATTGAATAATTTGCAAGCGAAATTGAGTTTGATAGTGAGCCTGCGTGAGGACTACTGCACAATCCCTCTCATTATTAGGTAGTGAAGGCGTGTGCCCTGCAGTGGGGCATACATATATATACAGGATGTTACAAAACTCACCGTAAAGCCGAAAGGAGGTTAAATGGGGCCTTATAACGAGTCCATTCACAATATTTAAGAACCGTAGTAACACTGTACAACATACCACAAAACTATAAAAAAATATTATTATTTTCACTGATGTGCAAACCCTAATTCAGTAATGACATCCTTGTACTGAGGTAGCAAACATTTATGAATGAAAAATAGAAAAACTATTAAAGTAGACAATTATTAGGTAAAATAGGTACGTAGGCCTTTCTGTTAAATAATCTGGTTCCCTGACATCTTACTAGGGTTGACAAAATTTTTGGCTTTGATAATTAATTATATTTTTTACGGGGTATTTTGTAACACGCTGTATATATGTATAGACTAGTGATGACTATTACCACAGCATAGATAACAGTACTAACGTACAGAAGAATCACTGTCTAACTAAACTGGTGTTTAGGTACGAAAATATGCCTATTCATGCTTTATCTCTCCGTCGCATAGAACGTACTCTTTCGTGTGCGCTAGGGTTGTCAATTTTTTATGCGCGTCACCCAACAACACCAAAGATCTAGGCTACTTGATGATGCGCGAATCAGCCAGCGAGGGAGCGAGCGGCAACCTATTGCAATTTACAGCTCCGAGCATACCTAAACAGCGGAGTGAAACCCCCAGGGGCCCGTTTCTCGAAGCATATTACATACATACATACATAGCATCACGCCCGAAATCCCTAATAGGGTGGGCAAAGCCACAAGACTACTTGTGGCCACGTTCGATTAATTCGTCCTAAGACGGTATGACGAACCGTATGGTGACAGGTGATCAGCCCATCGCCCATACAGATAGTCCACCATGTTGGAGAGGACGCGTCCCTTAGTCGACTTTTACGACATGCCAGGATGATAAGCATCTGCACGCATTTATGCTATTTCTTCACTCCCAGTGCAGCAGAGGAGGAAGCATATTAGTCTAATAATATTAGTGTTATGTCTCGTTAATTAAAAGAAAAAACCGGACAAGTGCGAGTTAAACTCGCGTGGAGAGGGTTCCGTTCCGTACATGATTATCTGCAATTTACTAGGTTACTTTAAATACCATAGACTTCTTATAGGTTTTCCTGTAATATATAGGTAAAGAACTATTTTCTGTATTTTTTCAAAATTTTAGCCCCAGTAGTTTCGGTAATAAGGGGGGGGGGGAATGGTCAATTTTCGCCTATTTTCCTAAATAACTTCCAAACTATTTTACTTAAAATTCAGAAAAAGAATATTTAAAGTCCTCACAATAAGCCCTTTCATTTGATATGTCACACTATATAGATTGCATAACTCTTTTTTTAATTTTCTGATTTACCCCCCAAAAGTGGCCCCCATGTTTAAAATTCATATATTTACGTCACGCGTCCGTGTTGCGGTCACCGACTTACATATGTATACCAAATTTCAGCTCAATCGGTCCAGTAGTTTCGGAGCAAATTGGCTGTGACAGACGGACAGACAGACAGACAGACATACAGACAGACAGACGCACGAGTGATCCTAAAAGGGTTTCGTTTTTTCCTTTTGAGGTACGTAGGTACGGTAGGTATGCTTCGAGAAACGGGCCCCTGCTATTACAACTGAAACGTAAAACTGAAAAGCTTACCAATAAACCAGCACCCTATAATGCTCCAAGAGTTCTTCCATCAGCGGTTTCGTGTTGCTCAAGAAGTCGGGAGCCAGCTCGATATTGACTGTGACGTTCAAGAAGTCAAACTTAATGTCCCCTACGTGCAGGGCCCTCTTCACATCGGAACTGGCCAGAAACGTGGAGTATTTGCCCACGTTCAGATCATCCCGCAAGAAGTTGTAGGCGTGCTTCTGATGCGAGAAGTATAGGAGGGTGGCGATGATGTTAGTCCATTTCTGAAAATTATTGTTTCTTTTTCAATTCCTATAATAATGTCGCTGGACATTTTTTCAATCAACCTAAACCCGAAACTGAGGTTTCAAAGTGCATTACAAAGCTGAGCTAGAAAAAATGCATTTGTCGCGTTTTTCCCGAATATTTATGTACATGTACATTTTTGACTAAATACACGATTACATGTCTCAGCACGACAAAATACCACTTAAATAACCTAGAAAAACACTTTGTAATACGCCTAAAACGACGGTCATCTTTTTTTTTGATGGGTTGTTATATATTTTTTTATTTTTTTTTAAATCAGGGGACAATCTTTACACAAATCGATCTAGTCCCAAAGTAAGCTCTAAAGGCTTGTGTTATGAGTACTAGACGACGATATAAATACTTATATAGATAAATAAATACTTAAATACATAGGAAACGTCCAAGACTCAGGAACAAACATACACAAATATTTGCCCTTACCGGGGATCGAACCCGGGACGCTTGCGTCGGAGGCAGGGTCACTACCAACTAGGCTATCCGCGTCGTCATTGTAATATCTGCGACCCTAGCAAGGTTGACACGGGGATAAGTTAACCCTATCTTATCTCTCTATCCTCTTCCTCTGCTGCACTGGGAGTGAAGAAATAGCATAGAATGCGTGCAGATGCTTATCATCCTGGCATGTCGTAAAAGTCGACTAAGGGACGGGTCCTCTCCAACATGGTGGACAATCTGTATGGGCGATGGGCTGATCACCTGTCACCATACGGTTCATCATACCATCTTAGGACTAATTAATCGAACGTGGCCACAAGTAGTCTTGTGGCTCTGCCCACCCCATTAGGGATTTCGGGCGTGAAAATATGTATGTATGTATCTCTCTATCTCTTTCGTCGGCACTAGTGTGAGAGAGACGCACTTAGTTATAAGACGGTGTTAACTTATCCTCGTATTAACCTTCCTAGGGCCGCAGGAGACACATACCGAGGACTGAGTATAAAGGTACGGTAGTTAAGGTAAATCCCGTACCAACGTAGAACCCCCTTTAACCGACTTCAAAAGGACGTTCTCAATTCATCCTATTGTTTTTTTTAAAGTTCAATAAACTTACGCGCTTAGCTTCGACGCTTCTATTATTGGTTATATCCTGTTGAAACCCGTCGATGAGCGGCTGCATGGCGTTCAGCTGCGTCTCGTCCATGATTCCGAAGTACTGGAAGGGGTTCGCAATGTGCGATATCACCTCGGGGTCTACCAGTGCGTTGCCCATCATCAGACCCTAAGGAAAAATTTAGAATCAGATCTACGGTCACCAGTACGACCAGCTGACGTATATAATCTAGCACTTTATAGTCAAGATATTTGGGTTAGATATAATCTGATAAATTATCAATGGGGGAATGATTTAAAAAAAAAAACCGGATAAGTGCGAGTTAAACTCGCGTGGAGAGAGTTCCGTTCCGTACATGATTATCTGAAATTTACTATGTTACTTTAAATACCATAGACTTCTTATAGGTTTTCCTGTAATCTATAGGTAAAGAACTATATTCTGTAATTTTTTCAAAATTTTAGCCCCAGTAGTTTCGGAAATAAGCGGGGGGGGGGGGGGAATGGTCAATTTTCGCCATTTTCCTAAATAACTTCTAAATGATTTTACTTGAAATTCAAAAGAAAATATATTTAAGATTCTCACAATCCCCTTTCATTTGATATGTCACACGATATAAGATGCATTACTTTTTTCTTTAATTTTCTAATTTAGTTGCCCCCATGTTTAAAATTCATATATTTACGTCACGCGTCCGTGTTGCGGCCACCGACTTACATATGTGTACCAAATTTCAACTCAATCGGTCCAGTAGTTTCGGAGCAAATTGCAGCCGGCTGTGACAGACGGACAGACAGACAGACAGACAGACACACGAGTGATCCTATAAGGGTTTCGTTTTTTCCTTTTGAGGTACGGAACCCTAAAAAAAAACTACGTGCTTGGACGGTTACCGCCACTGCTCAACCCACCACGGAACCGCAGCTGACGTTCTCGAGGCTTCATGATGCAACTCTCTGAAGTATTTTACGAGTTACCTATCGCCAGAGAGGAACTTGGTCATGAAAATCTGTTGCGGACTCACGGACCATAAAAACCTACTTCCTAAGCATTATTCCGTGAACAATTTTTTATGGGAACTAAGAGTGTAAGGTATCTGTTATAATGATGTGAGTGTGAGATGATATTTTTGCCAGACCCCTTCCACCTTATTTTGAACTGAACGTAATTAGTAGACACCCCCAACGATACTTGACTGATAAATACTTGGAAATTGGGAAACAGCAGATAAGTATTAAGCAATCAAATTAATTTTGTAAATGCCTGCTTTGATTACTTGTTCTCCTGCTCACGAAGTCACGATTACAAGTTTTAATTGGAAATCAATAGGGATGTTTCCTGTGTAAAATAATAATAATTCTAATTAGTCCGTCAGTTAGATTATCAAAAAAGATTAAACACGTATTTTTTGCTTTATCAAATCAATCAAAATTGACAAAGATAACGCGCATCAAAGTTCTGGAGTGGGGGCTCATGACGTCACTTAATAGTAAAATGTGTGCAAAGTCGTGACGTCACGCGGAACTTCAACGCACTATATTTTCGTCATTTTTTGTTTAATAGACAAAAGAAAAAATATGTGTGCAATATTTTTTTATAATGTAAATGAAGGACTAATTAGAATTTTTCAGGAAACTAGCCTATGCAAGTCAAAGTCAAACTATCTTTATTCAATTTAGGCTTTTACAACCTCTTATGAAGGTCAAGGAAAGAACCTACATTATTGGCCACGTACCTATCGCTGCTAAGAATGCTCAGTTTCGACTAGACGAAAACTGAAACATATACCCATAGCCTGGGCACCGTTAATCAATTAGTTAACTTCGTTAATCGCTAATCCGTTACTAAAAAAGTTTACTTCGTTAAACGTTAAGGCGTCACATTTCAAAGATTTAACGGAAGTTAACTTTAATCGTGAACTTGAGATAGAAATTGCATTTTATGTCTTTGCGTTAGTGATTTACTTATAAAACAATGTTGGTATGGAACTTAAGGCAGGAGAAGAAAAATTTATAAAAAATGGTGTGACATTAGAATTTCTACTAGTTTTTGATTATTTAGAGATCAAATTCAAATTAATAGCTATCTGACAAGATGCATATTCCCCTTCATTAATATAATAATAATAATAAATCAGGGGACAAAGCCCCTAATCTAGCCCCAAAGTAAGCTCTAAAGGCTTGTGTTATGGGTACTAGACGACGATATACATACTTATATAGTGAAATAAATACTTAAATACATATAAAATATCCAAGACTCAGGAACAAATATTCGTGCTCATCACACAAATATTTGCCCTTACCGGGATTCGAACCCGGGACCGCTGGCTTCGGAAGCAGAGTCACTACCAACTAGGCCAAACGTGTCGTCACGAATATATACGGTCCGCGCGGTGTCCTTTTGGCAAATAGTAAATATTTAATTAACGATTAACGGGCTTTAATTGTTTTAACGGAAGTTAATGAGTGCGTTAACAATTTTTTAAGTTAACTTCAAAGTTAATCCGTTACTAGACATGTTAACTTTGTTAATTAACGATTAACGAATTAACGGTCTTATATAGTTCAGTTTTGCACAAACCTGCATATTGAAGTGACCGCCGGGCCAGTCCTTCTGTTGGTGTATCCTTATGGCTAGGGCGGGCACATACTTGCCGGCGTAGGACTCGCCAGCTATGAACAACGGTGCGCTCTGGAGCTCAGGGAAGATTTGCACGATCTGCTTCATTGCTATGTAGAGGTGGTTGCCATACTGTGAATAAAGAAGTGGCATTTAGCGGCGTAGGCTAAGGAGGGAATTTTGAAGAGGTGGTTGGTCACCAATTTTATGATCAAGACTCCATGGTTCATTCTGTATCGGAATAAGATCTGCAAACACAATTTTTAGAATTACTGAGAATAAAAAAAATACTCTTTTGCTGGTAAGTATTTTAAGGAAACACGATCATATCAAAATCGAATAAAAAATCCGGACAAGTGCATGTCGGACTATACACAATATAGTCGTCTGTATTTAGTCCCTAAGCCTCCATACATTTTTTTTTAACATAGTATATGACTAAATCTATGTCTTTAGTGTTCCGTACCTCAAAAGGAAAAAACGAAACCCTTATAGGATCACTCGTGCGTCTGTCTGGCTGTCCGTCTGTCACAGCCAATTTGCTCCGAAACTACTGGACCGATTGAGTTGAAATTTGATATACATACTCGTATGTAAGTTGGTGACCGCAACACGGACGCGTGACGTAAATATATGAATTTTAAAAATGGGGGCCACTTTTGGGTGGAAAATTAGATAAATTATAAAAAAAAGTTATGCAACCTATATTGTGTGACATATCAAATGAAAGGACTTATTGTGAGGATTTTAAATATACTTAGTACTTACCTATATTTTTTTAGAATTTTAAAGAATACAGTTTGGAAGTTATTTAGGAAAATAGGCGATAATTGACCATTCCCCCCCCCCTTATTTCCGAAACTATTGGGGCTACACTTTTGAAAAAAATACAGGAAATAGTTCTTAACCTATAGATTACAGGAAAACCTATAAGAAGTCTATGGTATTTAAAGTAACCTAGTAAATTTCAGATAATCATGTAAGGAACGGAACCCTCTCCACGCGAGTTTAACTCGCACTTGTTTCAACTTTGTTACAGACAGATAGACAAACCGACGGACATGGCAAAACGCTTGACTATAGAAGTTGACTACAGAACCCTAAAAATGTTTGATGCTTTGTGAATACGGGTGTAAGAACAAACGTACCGTATCCAAGTCTTTGGTGAAGCCATCTTTGCTTTCAGTGAAACTGTATCCCGTGCCCACTGGGTTGTCGATAAACAGCAGGGAGTGGTTCGCAAGCCACGTGTGAGGGTTCTCTGAAATTCAAATGCATCCAAACGATATAGGACGTAAAATGTGCCACGAGTGCCACAGTCATCTATGACATAATTCTAATTAAAACAATTTAATTAATTTTTAACTATACAGGGTGACATCGAAGACGTGGTCAGAAACCAGTTTTTCAGACTCTGTATTTGATGGCCATTTTCAAGCAATATTAGTTACAAGAAACAAAAGCAATTTTTTTTGTTAATTTACCTTTACTGACTATTCATAGTTCACGCTTCGGAGGAGTAAATTAACAAACAACATAGCTTTTGTTTCTTTGAACTAATATTGCTTGAAAATGGCCATCAATTACCGAGTCTGAAAAACTGGTTTATCTACACCCATATCATAAAACCTCCATTGGTTAATCAAAAACCATAGGAAATGACCACCATTTTGACAACCAATTAGGAAAAACCAATGCTGCGATGAAGAAATAACATGACTTCTTTATCGTTTTTAGTAAAGAAATGAGATTAAATTTGGAACAGCTGTCAAACTCAAGTGGGTCTCTATTCTAGTATCCATAGATATTAAAACAGTTATTGATACGAAACGTCAATTCAGTATGTTTTTTTTAATATAAACTGCACAATATTTGATCTCGAGTGACGTGAGAATAGAGACTTGATCCGTTTGTCTATGATTTAAAAAAAAATGGTCTTGACGGACGGCCGCCATTATAGACGCGCCGCGCCGCGTTGACGTTTTGCTGAACGAAAGTAGAATTTTGTTGAATTGAATAGAAAAAGTTCATGTGTAATTTACATTTTAGTTGAAAATATGAATAGTAAGTAGTCTTCTCGGAGTGTGTGTGATGTGAAAATGCGCCGGATATCGGAAATATGCAGCCACGATTGCAACAAATAACTTGTTGCCAGAAAATATTGTTTCTGAACCCATCATGGAGGATTTATAATATGTGTGTAGATAAAGTTATGTATGCAACTCTGCATAATTTGGCCTTAAAACACACGTGCGATCTTATTATGAAACTCGCCTGCGGCTCGTTTCATGAAAACCGCACTAGTGTTTTAAGGCCTATCATTATGCAACCGTTGCATAAACTACTATTCTGATCACGTCTTCGATGTCACCCTGTATACATGTGTAGTGTCTGAACAACACTGGTCTCCTGAAAAAAGGCGTCTAAAAGTGCATTATAAAGACCAGCGCTGGCCCCCAAGCCAGCATTATGCTGAGTTGGGACCTTTTTGTGACAGTTGGCACTGTTCTACCTTTTCTAGTTATTTCGTTTGTATTTTTTTGTGCTCTTTGTTTGTTTTTTCTTTCTTTTTAAAGTGAAGCTTCTTATTTTATTTAGATGTACAGATAAGAGCGCTTACGCAATACGTCCGAGCCGTATCCGATCCGAACCCGTTTCTAGATCCGTATTGTTCGGACTGTAGAATTCGGTCAGAGATTTCTAGATCCGTATTTTCGGATGGGATACGGATCGGGCGTAGTGCGTAAGCGCTCTAAGTGATTTAATTCAAAGGCTACCGTAGTTGTCATATATAGTGACTTATCGCCAGTACTGACCAAATACTCAGTAATGACTATCATTTTGGCAATGTGGAATAGACGCCCAGCGGCCCTAATATGCAAGACCGAGGATAAATTAAACCGTCTTATCTCTAAGTGCGTCTCTCTCACACCAGTGCTGACGAAAGAGATAGTCATAGAGATAAACGGGTTTAACTTATCTTTGTGTCTTGCATGTTAGGGCCGCTGAGCTCAAATTTCCACTAAGTAAATTTGAGTCATGTCATGGCAAACATCCCTAACGCGACGCGCTGGGGTCCTAGTGAAAAAGGGGTTAAGTCGAAAAAGTATGATTTTTAGTCATATAGGTACCTTGTTGAAATCAGAACAAGATATATAATTAAACATCACACTTTTTCGACTTATCCCCTTTTCACTAGGTCGATTAATTTCGTCACCGTAATTTTACGCGTAGCTGTTTTCCATGTATGTATGTATGTATGTATGTATGTATGTAAACTCTTTATTGCACATAAAATAAAACAATAAAATTCTGCATTATGACATAAACAGTGTACAAAGGCGAGCTTATCCCTAATGGGATCTCTTCCAGCTAACCTTGTAGTTGACGAAAGAAGACAATGCGTGGATAGACAAAAATTACAAACAGCCACAACAAAAACAAACAAATAATATTAATTATAAAATAAATAAACATCATAAATAAGTGCAGTCCACAGAAAAGTTAGTAGAGATCTAACTACTAAATAAATATACTAGGCATTAAAAACTGATTTTCAATGCCTGATTGAGTACCTGTGAAAGACGCACAGTACCTTGTAGATACAGAACCCTAAAAATAAAAGAAATGGCTTTTAACAAGCGGGTAACCATGTACAACCTACCTATGAAATACGACAAAAAATAACTTCGACAAGCTCCTATCTCCGTGCAACCGTCGTGTGATACGACCTTGCAAAGGTTATTCCGTTAAACAATTTTTTTTGTGATGGAACTACTTATTTACAGTTATCATACTTTTTCCTTTACTTGTGTTGTAAGACACTACTTCTTACCAAATTTTATGATTCTAGGTCAACGGGAAGTACCCTATAGGTTTTGATTCCCTTTGGATTTGAAATTATCAAAATATGTGGCAAAACGGCTGTATCTTTTAATTGCGTTGACTTAGAAGGTTGATTTTTTCACAGTACCAGGACGTTAAAAATTGAGTATTTGATATTTCTACTTGATAGCTCCACGCGTTCTTGAGAAAAAGGTATTGACACACAATACAGACAGACAGACAGACGGACAAACAAGTGATCCTATAATGGTTTCTTTTTTCCTTTTGAGGTACGGAACCCCTTAAAAGTGTACAGCCGCTTTATTGTCAAGAATTTGTCCTATAAAATGTGACTATAAGATTGTAATTGCATTGCTTTGCGTGCAATTTGCGGATATTACTTCTCGACTCGAATTTTATATTTTTTAAGCTTAATAATTCCTTATAAATTTAATTCCGTACCTATTAAACACTTTCTTTTTCATGGCGTACCAACTTATCCGGTGGTCTCAACCAATCAATAATAGACTTTATGATAATGGCAAAAGAACTTTAACAGTTGCAATTAAGTTCGCAGATTTTTAAGCTTACGGCGTAAAGTTCTCGTTTTATTTCAACATATTTTTCCTATTTCTATAACAGAACACGATTGAATTGGTATTTGTTGTTCAGCTATGGAGTATAAACTGAAAGCAGGCCAAACTTGATAGCTGAAACTTAAGTCGTTTTGGAAATACAGCTGGAACAAAATTGGTCCAAAATCAGTCAATTTTTAGGGTATCAATGTAAGGGGAGCTTCTCAGGCTTAAAACTTTTTGATATTTTTAATATTTGATATGATTTTTGCCACAACAACACATATTCTGTGAAAATTTCAACCTTCTACCTCTTACCGTTGCTGCCGTTGTCCCATCAATAATAGGGTCCCGTTCGGATCCCTTCGGGTACGGAACCCTAAAAAAATGGTAGTTACGTTTACGCTATCAACAGTCGCAGACAAAATGATGGGCATTTTAACAAAAATTCAGCATGTGATAAATGTATAAATAACTTCCATCTTTAACGTTATTTGCATACAACATTTTGAAAATAAAAGAAAATGCGTCAAAAAAAAGTAGTTTTGTTTCGCGACCAAAAAGTTTTTCGTCGGCATTCGACTCATAGCATTTTTATTTTCAAAATTACGTAGGTATACCTATGCACATAGCGTAGCTTTTCCATCAAAATAATGCGTTTGCGGAACCCATCTAACAAATCCAGAACAGATACTCACTTCTTAAAGTTCCATGAGGGCTATAATTGATAGGCCCTATCTCATCAAACAGGCCCGTGAGGCTGGAGGCCCCGGGCCCGCCCTGCAGCCACACGATCCACGGGGTCTCGTTCACGGGCTTATCCGCCACAGGGAAGTACCAGAAGAATAGGTTAGAATTGAACGTCTCATTCACTGTCACAAAACCACTGTAGCTTTCGAACCCTAAAAATAATTCAGGGTTAACCCTGGATGCGTTCCTAGCTTCAGCCAACCGACCGGTTTTTATAAATTCTGTTAGAATTAAAGCTGTTCCATTATCCACTTGCTCAGGCATAGGTGTGGTTCCTGTTTCTTTTTCATCCGCTATATCGTCAGTGTGGTAAATCTCGTTGTCAGTGATTTCCTTGGATGTGGCTACTGTAGCTGTAACATTTTTGGCAGAGGCGGTAGTCGAGGGGATCACGGGGTCTTCGCTTATCTCGTTCGACACGTGGATGCCTGCGTCTTGTACCACGACTTTTCCGTACGTGCTGTGAATTGGAACTATGATTTACTAAATGCGTAGGATACCACGATCATTTGCAAAAAACAATAAAGCAATGTACTAATATACATTTAAATATTAAATATTTTCGTTGTGATCGTTTTGAATTAAAAACTTCACTCGCTATCACGGATTTACCCAGGATTAAACTTTTAATCTATATAATGGGGTCAATTCGAACATGTTTTCGCTAAATTTATAAGTCGCTAAATTTGAAATAAGAAACGTTAGACTCGATTTTGAACCTTGGAGCTATACAAAATCGAAGTTTCTTATTTTAACTTTAGGCAATCTTAAATTTAGCGGACACCGTTTCGAATTGGACCCAATGTTATATAAAAATAAATATAAACTTACCAGCCAATTACAATTAACAAGAAAAATAACTTCATCATGAATTAATGGAACGACACATTAAGTAGAGCGTCCGCGACTGTCAAATACTTACGCGAACTGCGTGCGACTTAGATCTGCACTGCCTATAAATTTATCAGTTGTGAACTACTGAACCGAGTAGCGAGATATAAATTGTTATTCTAAAATTATCCAAGAGTTTCAAGGTTAATATTGTGGGATATGAGTTACAGAGAACCCATACCCTAAAAATATCACGGAAAAAACGAAGTGCCAGCAAAGTACCAATTTGACTTGCCTAACATTTTACAGCTACAGCCGAGACTTATTTGAAAATGAAAATATTTATTTTGCAAGTAGGTTTTACATGTCTGAAGCTACCAGCGCTTCGAAAGGTGACATCTGCTGAGAAGAAATGCCGCAAGAAACTCAGCAGTAAGTCTTTTTTTTCCCAACTTTTACATTAGAGTTTTAACTAAAACTTACACATGAAAAGAGCAGCAAATAAACCTAATGGGTACAAATTAATTATAATAAATAACTAATAAGGGAGATGTATAGTCTCCGCGTCTGGACAAGTTAAGTGACATAGAGATGTATAAAGCCTCTAAGGGTCATAATAATAATAATAAAATAAAGAATAAATGAAACATCTAAATTGATTACCTAATCTAGGTTAAATGGAGATGCAGACAGTCTCCACGGTCAATTTGAAACTAAATAACGTCTTTGTAAATTATAGACATGTGATTGCTTTGAATTGTTTGATTTCAGCAAACAGCTTTGCAAGCTCTGTCCGAAATAAGTCGCTTGGTTGATATTAGCAATAATTTGTTTGTTTGTAGCCCTCCCATTTTTTTAGTGTACCTACGTGTCGTCTTGTTCCTCTAGCATAACGCTCTTTCGCTTTACGCGGTCGGGTGAAAATCGACACAATAACATCGACTTTGGACCTTAGGGAGGTAGATATAAAACGTTATTTAATACAACTTTATAAAAATAATTCGAGTCGTTCTTAAACCATTTAAGTGCCTTTCTTTCCTCATCATTTCTCAGGAATGAACACTTATCTAGATAAAGTTGAAAAATAAAACATCATCTACATAAATACAAAACTTTCATCAAAATCGTTAAGAGCCGTTTCTAAGAAAACGATTACACATTATACATAAGAATTGGTTATTTAAGCCCACAAACGCGTTTCGGGTCAAATTTATAGAAGCCGCTCTTAAAGTAATAAAATAATTACACAAGTTAAGATATATTTCGTATCATTATTGATTGATATACCTACCTCATTTGATAAATTAGTCATACCACGTGACGTAATAAAATGCGAACGACATGACACACCTTTTCAAGTTACGTATCATATCTTCGGTAGTATAGTGGTAAGTATCCCCGCCTGTCACGCGGGAGACCGGGGTTCGATTCCCCGCCGGAGAGTTCTTTTTGTTCTTTTTTTCGTCATTGAATGCGCTTTAAGTATTGCTTTCATCCGTTCTCTGGTTTAATAGAACGTCTTTTATTATAGTCATAACGGCCACAAGTTTTTCCAAATGCCCGGAAATTTCTTTTGTAGTTTCTAATAATTTCTTAGAATTTTGTACTTTTTTTTTCTCCAACCGAATCAATTCTGCTGCATCTTCATCTTCGTCTAAAAACGATATAAAATAGAAATGTACTTTTCTTATTTTTTTATTATTTCTTTTTATTTTAGGGATGCTTAAAGCTTTATCTATTTGACTCTTGCTAACATAATCTTTGCTGGTTGCAAACAAGACCCAGTTTACAGTACATTGAAGGGTTATCAAAGTAATACACCTCAAGCGGCAATTATGACGCGTCAATATACAACAAACAGTGTGGCATTTGTGTAAAACTACAAATAGGTCCTTTGCTAAACTTTTTAACGGTTGGGGCAACTTTGTGTGATGAGCACAAATGTTTGTACCCGAGAAATGGATGTTTAGTATCTATACAATGTATGAATCGTACCTATGAGGCTATCTATATAAGTATTCATTTCATTCTTTTCCATAGCTTTGGGAATCCTAGTTCGGGACAAGATTATATGCGTTAGTGTCTAAGATGTTATTAATATATTTATTATAAAAGTGTTCACTGTACCCGATTTGTCTTCCCCCTTAACAGCGAGCCTCTGTTTCCCACATGCACTGCTCTGTTCTTCATCTAGGTCCGAGAGATCTCTCGATGAATTTCTCCTCTTTTTGCCTTTCTTCCCTTTTGCCATTCCTGTAGATATATGATAATTTTTATATATTGCTTAAAGAAATATATTAATAAATTGCCTGGTTATTTGTCTATATCTTTTTCACATAAAAACTACCAAACATGTATATTTAAGTATGTTATTTTGATTGAGTTTAGGAGGTTGTTCGAAGAATCTGTGTAACCTACCATTATTAACTGGAGCCTCTTCACCGTTGTCGGCCATATAAGATTCATCATCTGAAAACTGAAAACAATGTCATTTCAATAATTATTTTTATTAATGTAGCAAAAAATTTGATGCTCCTTAGTTAATGACGTAAAAACCTAATCAGTGCTGCTTACATGGCATGGTTGACTTAATATAGTTCAAGGTATTTAATCCAGATTTCGCAAGTGTTAGAGACACGTTTCATGTAAATATAATAAAGCCAGATTAAGGCCAGGGTCAATTTATAAAATTTCATTCATATTAGACTCGTTTGACTTAAGTGGAAATTGGTTGCAGTAAAATACTTAATACTTACACCTTCGGCTAGGGGATCACTTTTGATCACAATGCCGGATACAACACTCTCTCCAATGATTTGCAGGATGCTTTCTTCCATCTGACTGAGGTTTGAGACTCCATCTGGAGGCGGCTTGTCGCTGTCTCTTGCTGCTTTGAGTTCTAGTGCTCGTCTGCGGACTCTGTACTTCCAATCACACCAGTACTGAAAACAAAATCAAATGTCGGTCAATACCTACTATTATTTAAAAAACTTAAGTACACCCTTCTATTATATTAAACAAACTCAAGTGATTGATCAATCCTTCGTTTTTGAGAGAGAGAAAACGTTAATTTCAAAAAGATTAGCTAACAATTCTAATACGTTCTTATCAGAACTTCTTATGTTGTATCATAGATCCAGAAGATTTCGTACAACAAATAGCTACTTACCTAGTTATCACTTGAATATAATAATAATAATAATGACGATGTTCATTTATTTAGGTATAAACCCTTTAACAATTAATTACATAAATTACACATTACAAGATTAGTACACAATAAATTATCAAATTAAATTATATTAAATTAGATTACATTATATTAAAAACAGATTGAATTCCTATTTCAAAATATTAAAATAAATATTATATAAAATTAAAAAAAAAACTTTGTTATATTAACAGCCTTCCCTGGTTCTTATGCTTCCATGAAATGAAATATCACTTACTTTTGACCATCCTTTTCCATCCTTCACAGCGCCGTCCCTGATCGCATTTAGTTTCTTAGCACAAGCATTCCACAGCTTTAAAGAGTGAAGTTTACCGCGCCGGCCCCGGGTCAGACCCTTGGCCAGGTCTTGGTGCTCGTTCAAGTAATCCAGAAGACCTTTCAGCTGCTCCAAAGTCACTTGCTTCCGAGCTCTCAAATCTTAAATCCAAAGATATCAATAAAGTACTTTTTTCCACTTCTTAGTTAATGTTTTTCTGAAAACCTTTTGTGTATTTCAAAACTATGAAAAAAGTTTAGACATAAACGATTAAGTTAAATTAAAAAACAATCAGGAAATAAATAAACCGGTACCGGCAACTTTGACAGTTCAACCTCTTTGTTTTTGCACTAATTCAAACAAACGAAAAAAACAAGTGACGAACCTGTATCCATTTCGCCTGCCTCAAATTAAAATTTTCTAGAGCTCTTTAACCGGTACATAAATTAATTATAATAAAAACTAATATTTTTACAAACAAGTATACGTTTTATGGAATTTTTAACGGATCATAATTATAGTATCGGTATCGTTAAAACATCGCGTAGATATCGTTCAGTACGGAATTAGGTCGGGCTTGTCTGGTGCTAAATGTCGGCAAGTCTACATCTGTTTTATCGACGCGCGCGACGCGCGTTGGCGGGAGTTTCGTGCGCGCGCATATTCGATTTTTCCAGCGTTGTAACCTTTTCAGCGCTTGCATCAGCTAAGCTAAAATTATACAATTTTTTCTATTTGTTACCCTTATATTTTCCTACACTGTAATGGTGATTTATTCGATTTCAAAATACGCTCTAGAATAGTCAAATAAAATTCAAGAAATCTCCTACCAGTGTATTGGTATTACGAAGTCTTGGAACCTAGAAAATATTTTTTCGGTTAAGTAATAATGTAAACGACTAAGTAGCTACGAAACAGTAGAATGTGTTACATGGGAGCAAATTGGTAAGTATATTCAGATACCTACATGGCAAAATATTAAACACGTAGAACACTGCCTTTTAGTTCTATGAAAAAACCAATGAAAAACTCTCAATATAACAGCAATATTTGTGTAAATACCTACTTTAAATGTAATTAAATTAAACCATGCTGTTAATAGGTAGGTATAGGTATACTTAGTAAAATAATAGGTATGTGTAAACTCAAATACATTTAAGTGCAACAGCAGGGGGGCTAAATGCGACTTTGCTCTCACCACGCAGGGTACAAGTGAATAATTCTAATGAAATTTACGAACAGGACGAGTGAAAAATTATTAAAAATCTCAGTTCACCCACTAAAAAGCGCTGAATTCGCTGAGCTTCAGCATTCCGCTTTCTCACGGCAAATATTTACATCCCTCCCCATACATTGTGTTATGCTGATAAAACAAAAAGTGCGTCTACACCCTGCAAGTCGAAGCTAATGAAGTCTCCTTAATTTTGTTCAGTAACAAATCGTTCAGGACAATAAAATTGACAAGTGATACGATATCTATCGACAATTCTTTGATTTTGTTCCCGTTTGGATCGCGGTGATGAGAAATATGATAATGAAAACAGTGATCGACAATTTGAAGTTAATTTAACAAATATCAAAATGGTGCTGGGTCTACAATTGCTGAAAAGGGTAAGTTTTGTATTGTTTAATTGGTCAATTAAATATTTTAAGTAAGTGTGAGAGTCATATCTTCATTCGAGGAATCGTAGATATCCATTAAATCAGTGGACAAATAGATTAGATGGCAAATGTCAAGGTAACTTATTAATATAGAAAGCAGATCTTTTTAAAATTACGCTTTAAATTCTCAAAAATCTACCTGTTGTACCTACGGTGAGCATGTGACGCAGTTAGCTCAGCGTTAGTTAATTAATTTGATGTTTAATCGAACGGTGCAGTTATGAACCTCTATTTTTGGTTTCACTTATTTTGTGCACCATTATTTATTTGTTTATTTATTTATTAATTTATTTAATGCCACATACAAGCTTACAGCTAGGAAAGCCAAGACGCTCATAGGGTATACATATAAAAAGTAGGAATATTGAAAACTAATAATACCAATACTAATTATGCATAAATTGTTTTCACTTTCGTAGGCTATGGCTTGTCCAATTTAGAAAGGGCAAAATTCGACATCGTAGTCGACTTAAATTGATATTTATTGACACCCAAATCTACATACTACTGTGCCTTTAGTGTAAGTTTGAAAAATACGTCTCGAAAGCCTTTTCGCCACAAGCAAATATAGACTTAAAGTTATATACATTAAAGGCTCAGATTATTAATGCTTTCGATTGCACGGCACTTGATGGAGTATAAACTGCATCTTGAAATTACAACGCACGCCCTATCAGTGGCGCAGCCTACCTACAAGCCGATTCCTGACGGCTTTACCAAGCTAGAAAGCTACGGCTAGCTGTCAGTGAAGTTCATGTTACTCAAACTAAATGTCAGACTCGCACGTACGGTTCTAATTCTTCCGGCTCCCTTAGGAAATATTTGACGCTTCGCCACTGCGCCCATAGCTGACACAGGGATAAGTGAACTCCGTCTTATGTATCCGACTATCTCTTTCGTCGGCACTAGTGTGAGAGAGACGCACTAAGGGATAAGATGGGGATAACTTATCCTCGTTTAAAAAGGCTGCTGTTCTGCTTTGGATACTATTATCTATCCGCTCTACCACCGACTCTGTCATCGTCAAATTATCAGCACAACCATCGGGTCTTTTTAGGGTTCCGTAGCCAAATGGCAAAAAACGGAACCCTTATGGATTCGTCATGTCTGTCTGTCTGTCTGTCTGTCTGTCCGTCCGTATGTCAAAGCCACTTTTTCCGAAACTATAAGAACTATGCTGTTGAATCTTTGTAAGTAGATGTATTCTGTGAACCGCATTAAGATTTTCATACAAAAATAGAAGAAAAACAATAAATTTTGGGGGTTCCCCATACTTAGAACTGAAACTCATTTTTTTTTCACCAAACCCATACCTGTGTGGGGTATCTGTGGATAGGTCTTCAAAAATGATATTGAGGTTTCTAGTATCATTTTTTTCTAAACCGAATAGTTTGCGCAAGAGACACTTCCAAAATGGTAAAATGTGTGTCCCCCCTCCCCCCTGTAACTTCTAAAATAAGAGAATGATAAAACTAAAAAAACTCGTAAGTAGTTTTTTTATAATACGTCATAAATCAAGGAACCCTTCATGGGCGAGTCCGACTCGCACTTGGCCGCTTTTTTTATGTCAATTGATCTTTTTATCAGTAAACTGGCGGCAGACGGCCCACCTGATGGAAAGTGGTCACCGCCACCTATGGACATTTGCAACACCAGAGGTGCTGCCAATGCGTTGCCAGTCTAGGTAGGATGGGGAATGGGGATGGGATGGGGACGAGGGAATAGGCCTCCGGATCTCGGTCGGTCGATCGGTCTTGCCTATTAGTACTGCCATGCCATGCCTTTACAATTGACTCTTCTATCGGATCCATCATCAAATCTTCCATTTGCTCTTCTGCTTTTCGTTGATCATACTTTTGTTTCCTCGTTTTTTATTGGAGTTTACTCCTTAAGAATCGATTCTCGTATATAAACCCGGGGTATGAAAAATTATGGGGAGTAAAATCAAACTACGATGTCATACTGTCACACGGTACGGAGTCACACGAAGTCACACGATGTTAGCCGAAGATGCGTCGGTCGCTTCGCATTGCATACAGATATAGTAAATAATATGTTTCCATCGGTAAAACTCGGATCTCAATCGGAAGACGACAGGACCCGAAGTGTCAATTAATTATTGTATTCAATGAGTGACATGTTTAGATTCATTAATATGAAACTTTATTATTTACTGTCAAATGTCAAAATGAAAAATGACAGCATGGTATGATGGGTACTGGTTTATTTTATTAATCGTTCGTAAGGAGTAAACACCTGTCGTGCGTCGGAGCTGACACACATACACACACACACACACACACTTTTTTCATTTTATTCCATTTATTAGTCATAAATTGCGTCTACTTATGTACTTAGAGATTTTATTGAAACGTTTAGGTACACATTTTTTGGCAAAAGGCATTCCCGGCTCGCTCGTCAGATATGAACGCACCTAGACTAAGAGGTTCACAATATCCCACCCAATATCTAGATTTCAGGGATTACACTAACGTAAAAAAAAAACATTCATACATAGGTGCATACATAGCATCATACAGACTACTTGTGGCCACGTTCGATTAATTAGTCCTAAGATGGTATGATGAACCGTATGGTGACAGGTGATCAGCCCATCGCCCATACAGATAGTCCACCATGTTGGAGAGGACCCATCCCTTAGTCGACTTTTACGACATGCCAGGATGATAAGCATCTGCACGCATTCTATGCTATTTCACACTCCCAGTGCAGCAGAGGACCTCCATATTAAATCGACTTTCATTACATTACATTAATTACAATTTACAATATTTAATAATAATAATACAATAATAATGATATAATATTGATACATTTTCTTTACATTAATTATATTTTTTGTTTATTTATTATAAAGTAATGATTCAAAATATTCATTTAAGCTAATTTAGTTGTGACCAAAACAAATATCAAATTTATTGGCGAACGGCCCTAATAACAAGGTAATTCCTCGTTTAATTAGCCGCGTAGCTCGAAGACAGCGGTTTTCTATTCCCATTTGAAATGGTAGTAGGTATTTATTGAGCAATAAAATGTATTTTCAATTTAATTCAGCAGGCGAGGCGGTCCGCTCCGCGCCCTCTGTTATTGTTCTGCCCGTGTCCGTACTAAACGGTTTCAAATGAATGGAATGAACAGTAGCACAAACACTTCCGCTCAGACCGCACGCGTTAGAAAATCCGCGGGAAAAATAACGGAAACGGAATTGTTCAAACTTTTTTCGTGAGCCCATAGACAATCGCGGGTGTTTTTGACAACCATTAAAAGGAAGCTAATTAAGCACGGTTTCAATGTTTTGCGCTAACGAATGAAAATGGAAATTAAAGTTGACGTGGTAAGTTTATATTAGTTAGTGGCATAATTTGATGACCCTATTCATTCATTATGTATTAATTTAGGTTGATGGAAAACGTATTTGAATAACAAATGACCTAACTAACATTCGCTATGAATCTTTTTTAAAAAGCCGTTGAGGTTCTCGGCTTTTAGGGTTCCGTGCCTCAAAAGGAAAAAACGGAACCCTTATCGGATCACTCGTCTGTCTGTCTATCTGTCTGTCCGTCTGTCACAGACAAATTGCTCCGAAACTACTGGACCGATTGAGTTGAAATTTGGTACACATATGTAAGTCGGTGACCGCAATACGGACGTGCAACGTAAATAAATGAATTTTAAATATGGGGGGCACTTTATGGGGGCTAATCAGAAAACTAAATATATTTTTTGCAAGCTATGGGGTGTGATTTTTCTGAGGACCTGAAATAATTTATTTTATAAATGGTTTTGAGGTTATTTAGGAAAAAAGTCTAAAAATTGACCATTCCCTCCCACTTATCTCAAAAACGACTGGGCCTACAATTTCGAAAAAACTACAAAAGAATAGCTCTTTACATAGGTAAAGAGCTATTCTTTTGTAGTTTTTTCAAAATTCTTATATCTTTCTATTTCCTATAATCTATAGAGATTACAGGAAATAGAAAGATATAAGAATATATATAATAAAACATAGGAATTTTCATATAATCACGGAACGCTCTCCACGCGAGTTTAAATCGCTCTTGCCGGTTTTTCACCTAAAACCGACTCAAACAGTAGAGTAAGAGTATTTTTTTTTACTTCAATTAAACTAAATCAACGAAACGCTATTTTGTCGTAGTCATTCGATCGCTATTTTAATATTTGCCATAAATAAAATACATTGAATACTTACATTCAATAGTATTTTAGCAACCGATTTTTCTTCTATACCTACAACGTTACATCTATCCTTATCCATATTGATCAGAAATGCGTTTACACATTACGCGCAAGTAAGCACTGCCTTTGACACTGCTCTAACCCGATAAACCGCAGTCAATCATTAACAGGTATAAATAAACATCCGATCATAATTCACGCGTTTAGGTCAGTCATGGCCAATATTATGTCAGGACATAGGTATCGTGCCTTATAAATCTACGTGTAGATGCGTAAGTCGTATCACTTCACTAGTGTTTGCCAGCGACTTCATCCGGGTGGAATTCGGTTATAGTTATTTCCTCAGGAAGTTTACCCTATGTCCTATTATTCCAGGTAACATAAAAATTCGTTCAGCTGTTATATAGCTAATAAATAAAATCAGGGGACAATCTTTACACAAATCGATCTAGTCCCAAAGTAAGCTCTAAAGGCTTGTGTTATGAGTACTAGACGACGATATAAATACTTAAATAGAGAAATAAATACTTAAATACATTTTGCTGTTTAAAAACAGTGAGCAAAATTCGATTTTGCTGCAAGCGTGGGACAAACTAACTTTTTAATATATTTTTTTAAACGCGGAGAACAGATTTTAACTTCATTTTGTTCTGTCACTTTGACTTCGATACAAAATAAGCAAGAGATAGAAACAGTCGATTCGAAGTTCGATTTTCAAATTCCATACCTAGTAGGTCCAAAACAGATACACAATAAAACATTTGGAACCACACATAACCGCTAAACTACAAATCATCTGTCGGTTTTAAATTTGATTATTATGTTTTTTTCTAAATTATCGAATTGTATTTTTTATAACAAAATACGAAGTTTATCATATATCTACATAATTATTTATTGTTTTAACGATCATTAATATTGTGACAGAATACCGCGGGTGCAGTTTCAGAACGCATCTTTAAAAAATACTGGGATTCAAATTTTTATTGGTTTTGTTCTTGATAAGCTAGCTACAAAATTGGATAAACGTGGAATATCATAAAAATAAGGATAAATCTTGTTAATATGAGTGAGTCCAGTGACGAAGTCTGCTATTTAACCCCGGAAGAAATGAGGTAGCCTGTAAAAAATTCAGAATTAAGCTTTCTGCTTGAAAAGTCTCTTTATCCAATATGTTTTTGCTGCTCAGGTGAGAAGTGGTATATTCTACACGAGACCACAGTTACTGCATCTTGTGTATTTGAATCCCTCGCTAAGCTCGTGATTCAATTATAGAGTCCTTCACTTGCTCTTGATTCAAAATCAACACTCGCAGCAAAAACCAACTTGGCTCTCTTGTTGCACAATAGTAGTTTATGCAACGGTTGCATAATGATAGGCCTTAAAACACTAGTGCGGTTTTATGAAACGAGCTTTTAAGCGAGTTTCATAATAAGATCGCACGTGTGTTTTAAGGCGAAATTATGCAGAGTTGCATACATAACTTTATCTACACACATATTATAAACGGCGACACGGCGACGATGGGGCCCCACCGGCTGCGACGACGGCGGCGCGCCGGCCTGTAGCTCATATCTGTATCGTTATGACCATTACGATACTAAAATCGATACTGTAATAACATTACAGTACAGGTTGGTGGTGTTGGTACAGTAATGGTGGTCATTTCCTACGGTTTTTGATTACATTATGGAGGTTTTATGATATGGGTGTAGATAAATAACTATTCCTGCCTTCGCATCGTTCCTTCCAAACTGACGATTGTTTCGTTCGCGTGCTGATCGCCAAAACCCTAATTGCTATTTAGGTAAACACTTCAAGGGACTGGGCGTCTTCAATAAGGGCCACTTAAGTCTAAGTTGGTTAATTACCGTGTTTATACAACATTATAAATGCCTATATCGCATGATGTAATGGAATGGAAATTAGGGCATTTACGACATCGATCGATGTTGCTTAGAAACATTTGCCTGTGGCATCATTTAAAATTCGTGTGTAGTTGTCTGTAGCATCGTAGCCTCCAAACGGATGAACCGATTATGATTTAGTTTTTCACTTTCATTAGTCACACGTTTTAAAAATATGTAGATAATTTTCGCGGCATTAGTCATTGGACAATGAAACTGATGTCTGTTCTGGCGATGGGGCCAATTCGAAAATATGTTCGCTAATTTAAAAGTCACTAAACTTAAAATAGGAAACGTCAAACTCGCTTTTGACTGCTTTGTGCTATGCAAAATCGAGTTTGACGTTTCTTATTTTAAGTTTAGGAAATTTTAAATTAAGAAGATACCGTTTCGAATTTGATCCTATATAACTATTAAGTGGTCCTTGTACACCGAAATATTCTAGAATTTCCTACCTACTTTTTTATGAGCGAATAGTGATGTTGACAGGGTAAAAAAATTGTAATTCTAATTAGTCCGTCTGTGAGATTATCAAAAAATATTGAACACGTATTTTTTGCTTTATCAAATAAATCAAAACTGACAAATATAATGCGCATCAAAGTTCGGGAGTGGGGGCTAATGACGTCACTTAATGGTGAAAAGTCTACAAAGTTGTGACGTCACACGGAACTTCAACGCACTATATCTTCGTCATTTTTTGTTTAATTGACAAAAGAAAAAATATGTAGGTATTCAATATTTTTTTATAATGTAAATGACGGACTTATTAGATTTTTTTAGTAAACTAGCCTATTGTCAATACATGTGTCAACCAATAGCTACGTTACCTACCACTAAAAGGTTACTCGAGCAATTCATCAATAAAATATTGAGAAAAAGTAAGCTAAGGAGTCTTATTTAGTTGCAAAAGGAATGTTCTAGTAGGTAATAACGTTAACAAATCAATGCAGTATCATTGATTTGTTAACGTTATTACCTACTAGAACATTTAAAGGCCCGGGCACACCAAACGCGGTTGCGGCGCGTTTGCGGCGCGAACGCGGGCGGCGGCGTCAACGCGTTTCGAACGCGGGCCCGCGTTGCTCACGCCCCGCGCCGCTTTCGCGCCGCGTAATACAACTTCGCGTGCTCGCGCACGCGCCGCCGCCGCCGCGTCGCGCACGCCCCGCGCCGCCGCCGCTTCGCGCACGCTCCGCGCCGCCGCCGCCGCTTCGCGCACGCTCCGCGCCGCCGCCGCTTCGCGTTCGGTGTGCCTCTGAACATGGCGGCGGTATTAAATACAACTTCGCGTGCTCGCGTTCGCGCCGCAAACGCGCCGCAACCGCCTTTGGTGTAGATATGAGCGCCGATGGCATTTTAACCGGCGGCGGCGTGGGTCAACATTTCCATCGGCGGCGGCGGCGTTGTCGGCGGCGTGACTTGGCAATACGTCAGGGTTAATTTTTTTAAATAAAACTCGTTTTTTTTTAAACAATCAACGTAAATTAGATTAGAAGATATCTTCTAACTTATTAGTAACATATAATGTTATAAATGTATTTCAGCAGTGCGCCTTCACCACACTTCTGAAAAAATACGAATCAATCGTTACCCATAACCTTCAATAAAAATATATTTTGTCAATATAATATGCACAGGCAGTGCTTTTTAAGCAAACGACAGATTCAGTTTTAAGCAATTAAATTAATATTACTTTCAACGTCAGTAAATGAAAATGAAACACAGCTTTTAACATATTTACTAAAGGAAATGACACCAAACCAAAGTTAACTCAACTCTATGTTTAAGTAAAATTATTGAATATAAAACAAGAAGATGTTTTTTGCCAAAAAAAAAGAAACAATTCCATAACACTTCCAGTTAATTCATAGCGAAAATAATTTATCATAATTGGTACACAGCAATATTATTTGAAATAAAAAATAGTTAAGACTTAGTCTGCAAACCGTACATCTTCATTGATATTATTTCAAGTAAGCAAGCATCGCAAAATATTTGGTCACATAAAACACTTCTTCTTTTGCCATCTAACTAAATCGATTGATCTAAAATGAATCGGTAAATATCTAATTGTATTATTCGCGGTCGATGCAGTTGCCATTTTGTTTTATTTTTGACGTGCGTTTACTCCACGGCGAATCAGTTTCGACTGCTCGAATGGATCGGATCACCCGATCGGCGCGCCGATGTTGCCGCGCCGGCGGCGACGGCGCGGCTGGTGATTGCGGCGACGGCGGCGCGCCGGCGTGGCGCTCATATCTACTTTGGTGTGCCCGGGCCTTTAATGCCACGTATTTGCTCGAGCACTAAGTAAACCTCATCTTAATTACTGCTTTTAGTTAGATAGTGCTTCACATGTCGTGTCATGTTTGTTTTATTATTGCTATAACAATAGGGTATTTTCCACTATCAAGAAAATAAAGTAGAAGTGAACAATAAAGCGCCATTAATCTTATCCTAATATTTATACTAGTGCCTCCGTAAGCTGTAGACCTCGCGACAAAAGATTTCAAAAAACTGAATCTAAAACAAAACAAAAACCCTTTGAAAAGTAAGAAATAATGATTGGCCTTGCGACAAACTTAACTTTGCCGTTGAAAAACTGATATCTCCATACATCGACAAAGGTCGAGTCAGTTTACCAACACCGCCAGTAAGTTTGTAATTGCAAAAACCTCCATATCTCCGCCATTTAGAAATATTTCGAAAAACTGAATCGAATTTTTTTTTTTATACAATTGCCGAACCTCGTTAAAAAATTTCACGAGAATCGGTTGAGAACTGCGAGCTGTAGACGAGAACAAATGGACATCCGCTGGACATACGAAAGCATTTTTGCCCAAGCTGAAACGGAGACGCTTCGCTCGCTCAGTCGATTATAAACGTGAAAGTTTGTATGTGCGTCTGTCTGTATGTTACCCAGCTCCGTAAAGTTGACCGATTATCATGAAACTTGGTATAAAATTACCTTAATAGGACATAGGACATACGGTAGGTACTTTTTATCCCGGGAAAATCGAAAATTCCCGATGGAATAACTATAACGGAATTCCACGCGGACTGAATCTGTAATCAATAATTACAAAAAAAATATATACTTAAATCTTAATTCGTTTTGAGGCCAAGCCACTGCCCAGTAACGTGAAATACAAATCCATTCCCGATTCATTTTTAACGCGGGTAAGCAAACTTTAAAACAAAAGTGAATTTCATTTTGAGTTTTCCCTTTTATTTTTAAACGTGCGGAAAATGGGTTGCACCACATTTATCAGCCGTCATACTGTCATTTGGATTCTCAATCAGTCGACGATGACTCAAGGGCGCTTGTGATTTGAATACTAAAACACCGCTAAGTGCTTTCCTACTGCGGCCACGAACAATTCTTCATTAAAACAGCCACTTTATTACCTGCAACGCATTCCAAACAGGTACGCAGGGACTATTAGGTACAGGCACAGATATAGAAACAATCTAATCGATAGATTTATTGCAGTATACCTATTTCTTTTACATTAGCTCGCGTATAATTCGAAAAGTAAAGAGCAGATTTTGAATACTCGAATGCAACGAAACTTTATCTTTTTAGATACTTTTAATAATGCAATGAAAACATACAAATATAAAAATTCGTTTAAGCCACGGTTGGTTGACACGTTAGCGGAAAAACTTCTTATGTATTTGATAAAACCAGTTTTTTTTTCACCCAAGCGAATTCACACCTCGCCTGCAATGAAACAGGACATCGATTGAGTTTTTAAAAGCCTGTCCTACTTATCGATCTCCTAAACGTTACATTGTATCTAAAGTTCATTTGGTTGTAAAAATATGATTTACGGCGTTGTACCACTAAAGTGCTGACTTAATTATAATTACCGTACAACAATCGAGGGGTAAGCGTAGGTGCCTGAAATCAATCGGCTAAAAGGAACCAGCCTAGCAGACTGTATAGTTGGGTGGAATACTAATAATTTTATTGTTTATGACTTCAATAAAAAGGAACGTAAAATTAGGTCGTCACAGCCGGTCCAAATCTCGTTTATTAGATATCATATCATGACCTGCCCAGCAGGACTGTCTGCAGAGCCCCTACAGCGAGGCTTTGACCGTTTATGCCTCTATTAATTGCTTAAGTTATTAGTCGTTTGAGCTCGTAATAGTTGGGGTTAAAGGACAAAAGACTGTACTTATCTATTTAGCGCATGAAACGGCATGTTTTCCTTATTCTTATACATATATATTCCTGTGCTAGAGGTATAAATATTTAGAGGTTATGCATATCTTATCTTCTAACTTTGAAATATCGGAGCGGTTTAATTCAAGCCTTATTCTTACCTAATTCCATGGTTACTTTCATCAAGTAGTTATCTAATATCCAAACTTATTTCTTTCTCTTAAACCACAGTACGCTGTCCCGACCAACCCGCTCTGGCTCCACAGAAAACCAGCGCCGTTAGCACCACCATGCTAGCTGCATTGCTGAGTGGAGACCATTTCGGCTCACATCACACTTGTGTCATCACCGTGTTATATTTTACCATTTATTACTAAGTTGCTGTGTTGATGTTTTCGCCGAATAAATATTTTTCTATTCTATTCTATTCTAATGAAGGTTTAGAATAGCCGTTTCCAAACCATCTAACGCGTGCGTAAATGAAGAGCTATCAGCTCTCTGTCGCATAGAAAACCGCTTTGTGCCAGTATTACTAGTACGTCAAGCGAATCGCTTGAAAATTAGATAATCACACCCAAGGTCCTTCAAACCTTCCACACGCTGAAACGCGGGTCATGCACGGGGCGGGTCGTTTGCGGGCCCGCGTAAGCATAGTGTCACAGGAACTTAAATGGAAGCCCTTCACAGAGCGCAGCTGCTGCACGGGTCCGCGTTCAGTTTGCACAAGCCCGCAGGCGACCCATCATGGACACGACCCGTTTTGGTGTGTGAAAGGCTTCATTGTCTGGCAAAGGCGTCATCGCGGTTTATGATTACAGCACACGGTTTACCCGTCGGCGCGGCCCGAGCCGACAGCGAAGCCCGGCCAGCTAAAAGGACCGTATGGTTCCTGGTGCACACCTGAATCTACTCCGGCGCATACATCGTAAGTATACAATAATTTTAATTAAGTGGCCCGCTGAAAAATAACACCCATAACTTTACTCGTACAACATAATAATGTTGTATGAGTCGATTATCGATATTTGGATTTATGTTTGTATACAAATGAGAAGGAACCTTGGTACATCTTTTACGTAGCAGAAGGTCATCAATCAATACGTCATATAAAACAGTACCTTAACTCACTTATAGACAACGCACAGCCTTAACGGGTGGTCCAAGAGGTTTGAAATTTGGAGGAGATATTCCTTGAATACCCTAGATGTGCACTAAGGAGGGATTTTTTGAAATTCCATCCTTAATGGTGTGAAAAGAGGTGATAAAGATTATATGGAAAATGTGGCGGGTCCATTAGTTAAACCACAGTTAAACATACTAATTGAATGTTTTTTTTTAAAGGATAACATCTAAAGCAATATAAGTACCTAATGGAGTCCAGTATTATTTGATAAAGATCTTTATTATTTCAGGTTAACGCACACAAACTCGAATATTGAAAATAAGACGCAGTTTCGAGATGTTACGAGTCAAAGTAAAGGGTAAGCTAAGGATATAATACAAAAACATGATAAAAAGTAAGTACCTGTTACAAGAATACAAGGTTTTTTTTATTTTGCAGTACCTTCATCCAGTCAAAGAAAGTCCGCTTGTTTCCTTCGACGCCACCTCACGTGTACAAATCCCACCTCATTATCAAAGACACATACACTGAGCTGAAAGACATTAAGACTTCGAAGACCAAAGACGACCCTCCTGAAAGGTGCCTAAGATTTAAAAAAAGATACTTACTTAATTTTGTACTCTCGCCATTACAATAATCCAATATTTAAACATGTTTACCTACTTTTGCGGATGAAGATAGATGCACATAATTTCAATATTTATAATTCTACGTAACCCGCAGATACTGAGAATGTTGTTTATTTATTCCCATATCCATATTTTAGGCCCCCACCGGAAAAGAAGTTGTCAATAATTGAAACACCACAGAGTCCGGTTCCAAGCTCACCATCTCGGAGCAAGAAATGCAAGGGCTTCCTAAGGCTGCCGGGTTTCTGCGATCCCTTCACTTCCATCGACCCTCAAGGTGAGAACATTTAGATGGCATTACACCGACAGGTAATCATTATTAGAGGAGGCCTGTCCTTAGCTGTGGTCTTATATCATGGGGGCAGTTGGTCACTGTTTTTCATTTTTAACGTAACCTGTCCCATTGCTCCTGCAGCATGTACATTAGGTATATTTTTGGGTTTTCTTCGCCTGCGAAGGGGGGAGGGGGGGGGGGATCTAACAGAACAACTACGCCCTTGTCCGATATAGATGATGATTAACACAATGATGGTGATGATGATCATGATAATGTAGGTTAAAGCGTCATATAATTGAAAAAAAAAAACCGCTTTATACTAAGCCCAAAGCATATAATGGCAACTGCGAACCTAGCATGCGGTCTTTTATTGTGTCGTATCGTATTCAAAAGAACAAGAGAAATAAATAGCCACAGATATTTTTCTAACGGAGCCAGCCGCCTAAAGAGCTTTAGTCTTAAGAGCATACGTTAGCTTTATTCTTCCAGCACTAGATAACCAAGCCAAATAACTGATTCCAGCTGCGTTCACTCGAGACATTTAAATTCATAATTTTGGTTAAGTACAACTGTTCTCACTAACTCAACTATAACAGGTCGCGCCTATATCAGCTGGCTCCTCTTAGTGACCTTCTGCTATAGTTACAACGCGTGGTGCATCGCACTGCGAGCGACCTTCCCTTACCAGACTCCTGAGAACACCCTCTACTGGATGATAGTCGACTACTGCTGCGACCTGGTCTTCTTAATCGATGTAGCCCTGATAAAACCAAAGCTTATGTACCTGCATGATGGGTTTTGGGTTGACGATCCTGGAGAGACTAGAAGGAACTATAGAAAGAAGCTGCAATATAAGGTGACTGGTTTAGAGTTATGGATAAAATATCCTCACATGGTCTTCAACTTCTTTATTATGTATCATTTCCAGTTCGACGTGGTATCTCTTACGCCTCTGGATCTACTGTACTTATACTTCGGTACGCACATGGTGATATTGCGTTTTCCAAGACTCTTGAAGCTGCAGTCTTTCTGGGAGCTTAACCTCGCTTTAGATAGAATATTGTCATCGCCTTACGTGGTAAGTAAGTAATGCGACAAACTTAGGCATTTTAAGGGGCTCTTTAGCGGGCTTTTCGGCTATTTATTGGTGCCATTCGGGCTACCCTCAAAAGTTGACATTCAAACTTTTTGTCTCCATCAATGATGTAATATGTAATCTTTTTGGGCATAGCCCGAATTGCAGCAATAAGTTGCTGAAAAATTTGCTCGTTTACGAGCCCCTTTAGAATACACAATGCAGTATTGAGCTTTCATACTATATATCGACACGAGTTTTATCTTTTTACCCAGCGGCTCTATCATGGCTGACACGGGGATAAGTTAAACCCGTCTATCTCTAACTATCTCTTTCGTCGGGACTAGTGTGAGAGAGACGCACTTAGAGATAAGATAGTTTAACTTATCCTTGTGTTAACCTTGCTAAGGCCGCTGGGCTTTTTATGAAGTGTTTTAATATAGCTAACATGGGCTGAGGTTTCGGTTTTATTGTTCTTTATACATATCACTAAAGGAATCATTTTGATCTATTTTTAGCACACCTTATACAGGTTCAATCCGGCACTTAGTACGATTAACTTAGCGTTAGCTTGCTTGAGTATTAACAATCAACACAGGCAGCTTATACAAAAATCATTAATGTATCAGGTCCGCATCGGCAAGACCCTGTTCTACATATTCTACCTGATCCACCTGAACGCATGTGCTTACTACATGATGAGTGCTTTCGAAGGAATCGGCAGCAACGATTGGGTGTACGATGGCGAAGGCAACGCTTACATACGATGCTTCTACTTTGCTACGAAAACTGCCACTTCTATAGGTAAAGATTTAATATGACTAAATGATGTAGCGTTTTCAGCAATAACTTACTTGTCTTACTTAAAAGGAGATTATCCAAATGCGTATCACCTTTTGTTTTACGGCATGGCTGTAATAATACACAACAATTAAACCCTGAAATATTACAATAAATTCGGAAATTATTAGAAATTTCGTTCATTATAAGACGCCAGTTGTCAGGTAGATGGTGCTGCATAATTTTGGAACCATTGAAGTATAGTAAGGAACTGCTCAAAGTAATTCTCGAGATGCTTACTTTTGAGGTGTCAAAACGCGAATCTGACACCATCGCAGGTTCAGTCGCATGTCAACCACCATCCATGACACCCATTTAAGTGACACTGTTATAATTGAAAAATTGCCCTCCCTCATCGTGCGGTGTGAGACCGCAGGACCACCGCCCCACCGCATGACCCAATGATATGATAGCGTGTGAATCAAGCAATATTAGACTCTTCTATATATGTCGTAAGAACTAAGACATCATCAGACATGGTTAAGCTATGGCGCTGGCGTTTGACAACCTTCTATGAGACTTACACGAAATTGTACTGATAAGCATATCCTTCTCTTGAGATCTTTGTTTGAACCTATGAGTAAATGAATGAATATGTGCTGTGTAGGAAAGAACCCGAAGCCGGAGAACGCGGGCGAGTACCTGTTCATGACGGCGGCGTGGCTTATGGGCGTGTTCGTGTTCGCGCTGCTCATCGGCCAGATCCGGGACATCATCGCCACTGCCACCCGCGCCAAGGTGACAAAAAAACTCGCCTCTTAACAGTATTATCTAAGGTCTGTTCGCCGAGACTTAATAAATAATATGATATCGTTTCGAAATAGCGACTGTCGTTTTCGTGGTACGAGGCACGCAGTTGTTATCATGCGCGGCGCCGCACTGGGCGGCCGAGTGCGCGCACGGAGCGGCCATATTGCCATTCCCTTCCGGAATACGCTTCGAGTGTGTCGTTTGGGTGTTCGTGTGTTGTTTTAGAAGAAGCAATTGAACGTTTCATAATAAACGTCACCGACTATGATTCTTCCTCCGACCCTGAAACTTCGTCATGGTCCTCGTCCGAAGATATGCCAGCAATGAAATGAGGCTATTTAATAATAATATTCTATGAATAAAATATACTATTTCCCTTTAATTTTTTATTATCATCGGTAATAATAATTAGTGGGCCGCTATTTGTAATGAGTTGAGATGTTTTTTTTTTTTAATAACTCTCGGCGAACAGATTTTTTTCTATTTTCAACAAAGTCTGACTGATTGACTGATGGACATGTCAACGCACGGCTGATACCGCTGAAGTTATAGAAATTCGAAATTTGGTCGTTGATAAAGTCAGTTAAAGTATCGGCCCAATCTTGTATCTTGCATCCAGTCCTATGTAAGGTCCGGGAACCGGAACACATATGTATATTAGTAGTCGTATTTAGTCCGGTAGGACTCGAACTGCGACGGCGTCCTCCGGTTCCTCTATGCCGTAGGTGAACCACCAGGCCAAACGTTTGGTACTTTGTGATATCAAGGAATTTTATTTCTTCTAGTTCTAAGATTCTTAACTTATTAATCTGTTGATTACAGACCGAGTACCGGAAGACAGTAGATGGGTGTACGCGCTACCTCCGTCAGCTGAACATGCCGGCGTCGCTGCAGCGGCGCGTCACTTGCTGGTTCAACTACACGTGGAACGAGCAGCGCTGCTTCGGTCAGTCACCTTTGACAACCAGATTGCACCAGATAGGCAACTTTGGAGCTCCAAAAGGCACCAGATAGGCAACTTTGGATCATATGCAAAACCTGCCACGTATTATTTATTTTGGCAGTAATATGTGGTGAATATACCAGAAATCTGAACAAGCCAATGCTAGTTAGGTCAAGAAACCATCACATTCGAACATTGAAATTACTTTGATATCTTTTAATTTTACTAAGATTTAAATGGCGCCCAACATGGGACCATTGTTATGATTGTTTTTTATTAATAATGCATTTAATGAATTATGTGTCATAGAATAATTTGAACACAACGACCCTTTTCCATTAAGCAATTGGTCAAGTTTGAGTCGGACTTTCGTGGAAAGGGTTCCGTACTATAAATCATGGATAGCCTTAGTTCTCTGTTTTTTTTTTACATAAAGTATACAAAGTTAGATAACCCAATTATAGAAGTATAGCGTAAATAAACACAATCTGATTTTGGGAATTCATTTTGGGTGGCAAATTACTATTAGGTGACCCGCATGCTCGTTTGTCTTCCCTTATATAAAATTAATTAAAATCTTTTTTAAGTGCATCATTTTTGTTGTAGTACATACATACATCACGCCCGAAATCCCTAATGGGGTGGGCAGAGCCACAAGACTACTTGTGGCCACGTTCGATTTATTAGTCCTAAGATGGTATGATGAACCGTATGGTGATAGGTGATCAGCCCATCGCCCATACAGATAGTCCACCATGTTGGAGAGGACCCGTCCCTTAGTCGACTTTTACGACATGCCAGGATGATAAGCATCTGCACGCATTCTATGCTATTTCTTCACTCCCAGTGCAGCAGAGGAGCAAGGAGGGGTTTTGTTGTAGTGGTAGAGCCAAACAGTAATCCTCACTAGATGATTACTGTTCGAATTGGCCGGCTCGACCGGGGTAGTACCACACTCTCACAGAATATCGGCGTAAAGTAATAGCTTGCTATTGCGTTTCGTACGGTGAGTGACGAGATCCGGAGGCCTATTCCCTCATCCCTATCCCATCCCCATTCCCCATCCTCCCTAGACTGGCGACGCATTGGCAGCACCTCTGGTGTTGCAGATGTCCATGGGCGGCGGTCACCACTTTCCATCAGGTGGGCCGTCAGCTCGTTTGTCAGTCAATTGACATAAAAAAAAAACAAGCTGAAAATATACGAAAATTTAGCATTATCATTCGTACCTCCGAAATGATTGTCATAAAATGCCGAATTTTCATATATTTTCTTGTGATGATGGATTTTAATTTAAAGTTATAAAATATATATTTCTTTTGCGATGCACTTAACACTGTGCAAGTATACTGTGTTTTTTAAAGGTATATCCGCCGCGTCGATGAAGTAATCGCCAGCCTTCTTTCTCTTTGTCAAAACTGGCGCCCAACCTGGGACAACGGTGGCAAAACGAATCTTATGCTTAAAGTAATGATTTTATGGTTAAATCAATTTACAGATGAATCGAATATATTGAACACCCTGCCATACAACATGAAACGAGACGTTGCGTTAGCTGTGCACATGTCGACTCTTAGCAAGGTACGGATTAAGAGAATTCATAGCAATTTACATGCCAATATAATTTTTAGTTCTATAGAAGGCTGTTTTTTTACCCAAAAAATGAATAAATACCTTTCTCATTGCATTTTTTTATCCTATAAAGGTACGTTTATTGTATGTTATTATTTTGGCACGTCGCATTGGCAACTTTAGTAAGAATGGGGAAGTTGCATGAAAATCAAAATGAGGTTTAAATGATATATTATGAAAGTAAATGTAAACGACGATTAGACGACGCAGATAGCCTAGTTGGTAGTGACCCTGCCTCCGACGCAAGCGTCCCGGGTTCGATCCCCAGTAAGGGCAAATATTTGTGTGATGAGCACGAATGTTTGTTCCTGAGTCTTGGATGTTTCCTATGTATTTAAGTATTTATTTCTCTGTAAGGAGGTGACCGGGAGCGCAAGTGAAACACAGGATAGATGATTAATAACTGATATAATTAGGTTAAATGAATGCTTATATACTAAGGCTACATATGAGAGTGTGAGTGTGGCGCAGCTCACACTACACCTCCCCTCTTATTGAGAAAAAAAAATACATAAATTTTTTTTTCGGTCTGAATATATGAAAATATATTAAAGTTTTATCACAAATGTAAAGCAAAAGAAAATTTAGATTAATTAATACATTAATTTAGAAACATTGCATACTTACCTACTAAGTTTACATGACATAACTAGAACCAATTGAATTATATTGCAATTATTTGAGACATTTTATTTTAAGACACAATTGTCTTACATCTATTTATGTAGCATGAACTTTATACATTCATCAACAAACAACGTATCTCCGCTAAATATTATACCTACTCATTCCTAATAAACAAGGTTGGTAATACTTACGATATACTTAATACAGAATCTTATTGTTAAATCTAAACAAACACATACCTTTTGCGCGCTTTGCTGACGAGATATAATTTTATGTTTACCAATATTATTATATGTATTTATTATTAGCCTTTTCTTACTAAAATGTAAAAATAACGGTGTGTAAATATTTTGAAGACACGTTAAAATATTAAAATTCTTTGACATTTTTAAACTAAATAAAATAATTAATTGAAATAATGTATGCATGTATATTCATACCTGACTACTATATCTAATCACACTTTTTTTATTTAATTGTATATAATTCTCCCTAACCTAGGTACCTAGATATGCATTAGCATAAAATTAATATCTATGTCACTATCCGTTACTTGCAAGTTTTCGTCGTTATATTTAATTTTATATTGTTCTCAAATAACGACATTTACCTAATTAGGTAAGTACTTCTTTGAAATCTCTTCTCTACGGTCTTATACTTCACATAAAAGTGGGCTGCTTTGCCTTCACTTTTATTATTCCAAGGTACACAACACATATATTTACGTGGTCGGCCGACCTGAAATATATTTTTTATTTAATTGTTCAGGATACAAGGATATTTATTTATTGTGCGCGCACACAACATTATTATCCATTTATAGTATACACATTCAGGCAGTTCTTTTAACACATCCCTACTTTCATAATCATACCTCGTGTCCAAGCATCTTCACGATTGGTGCTCGACCGAATCATGATCAGATGACAAGGATTCCGTGCCTGCCCTGTATCCTGGTGTACCTTGCTTCTCTAGACCACTTCGCTCAACAGCGCATCTCGGGCTACTGTTGAAACGAATGGTTTTTCGTAAATAAATAAAAACTTCCATTCTCATGAAATACCATTCTGAATCTCTCAAAATTCCCATTCGATATGAAAACTTAAACTTATAAGAATCCCAATAACTCTTAGGTGATCAGTCTAATCGCTAGTTGAAAAACTTATCCGCTTCAGCTTTCCCATACACGTTGCTATTATGCACTTTCTAACAAAACCAATAACCAACTCATAAAATAAAAACCTTTCATTTGCAATCTCTCTTATTTAAAATTCTTTCCAAATCAAACCTATATCATTACATTATAAACTGTCCTAAACATTCTTAACAAAATCTATGTCCTAAACTGCTAACCATAAAATCCAGCTTAATAACTTTACCTGCGAACCGTCATCCTTACTAAAATGTTCTTTTCCATAACTCTACAAATCTTAACGTAGTAAACCATTCTTTTTGTTTTTCTCATTACAGTTTGTCGCAAAGATCTTGTCTTTTTATTTTGTCAAGTCCATGTCAATATGTTTAAAATCATATCTGATTTAAATTATCCTAAATCAAACGAAGTTCAATACAAATAATAACTGTACCTAAAACAATAGTGCACTTTCTCAACCTACAAACAGTTGCAATTGGAGCTGTAATAACAGCCGCCAAATGCCATTCCATTTATGGTGACCTGGGATGAGATCATTCCATTTATTGACTACCAATACGTTAATGATGAGATGAATTATCTTAACTTGAACTGAACAAACCTTTTTAAAATTGTATTCAAAATCATATTTATTGACGAGCTTTATTAGGGGCAAAAGGAGTGGAACCTTTTCGCTCTCATTGTGTGATTTAAAAAAAAATTGTTTTATTAAATAGCACTGTAAATGGCACTCTAAAATATATATTTGGAATATTTCAATACTATAATCTATAATTGTATGTAAATAATATATAATAATAAACGGCATCACCATGTCTATAATAGTACCTATCTACTTACTTTATTCCTTAAATTTACCTACCTGTTCATAATCTCGTCAACAAGCACCCTTTATCTTAATCTAAAAATACACAAAATATATAATAAACATTATTTTTTGTAAGTACCCAATTTGACAACAACTAGCAACCATTTAACAACAATTAATTAGCAACAGTTCATTAAAATATCTTAAGTTGAATTTTTGTTTTCAATATTGGATCTCTCATTATTATTAACTTCTCTTCTTTATCGTTTTCAATAAGTACTTAGTACTTAGTATATCTTTTTATTTTATTTTAATTTAAGTATCGTTTTCGTATATAAGTATATAAAATGTAACTGTAATTTCTCTAACAGAAAATAAGATTGCAAAAGAGTAAAGTTTTTGTAATGATTATGTAGTATCTTAAAGTATATGATGAAAATCATATTTAATTAAATGGGTACTAACAACACATAAGGAATACTAATAATAAAAGTAAAGAATTAGCACTTAAAGTGTAACCGATTATAAAATTATTGTTTTATTTAAAAACAACAAATCCAAAAGATAATCTTCTATTTTTTTTGATAGATCACATACCGTTGTTTCTTACAAACTTATTAACGTCCATACTAGTTGGTCATCATTGAGGATCCTCCATGTCCTTGCTCCATCCCTCAACGACTCCAACAACTCCCGGCAGCAACCAACATCCGTAAACCTTTCTCCCGGCTCCCAGCAGCAAAAATAGCAATACTGATTTTTCTTCTTATTTTTTTCATGATGGACCAGCCATCATTTTTCACTATCTCGTTTATTCTTCTTTTTCTTTGTCGAAAATTTTATCCCAATCTTAATAAACTTCTTAATAGTTCAACACACGGAGTTAACACGCACGTTCATTTTATTCACAGTCGCTTTCCAAATTTCATAATTAAAATTAGAATGTTTTTTAGATACTTAACGTATTTAATTGTCCTGTATATTTATTTTTATTACATTGGATATTTTATAAAGGAGTAGTGGCTCCCTCCTAAAATAATACTTCTTCAGAATTTTCAGTTTTAATTAAATATTTTGTATTTTATATAAATTGTTTTTGTAACACATTCATTGTACTGTCACCGCAATGTTTTTAATACATATAGTAAGTATTTTAAATGTCTACACCATTTCATCACTTTTTAATAAATTTAGTTCATTTTTTTTTTTTTTCACTTTTCACTTTAAGTTCACTAGTCCGCTAACTGGACGGCGTAGCGCGCCGCCAGTGCCGCACGAAGGCAGCACTGGCAAGGTCGCCATGTAAGGAGGTGACCGGGAGCGCAAGTGAAACACAGGATAGATGATTAATAACTGATATAATTAGGTTAAATGAATGCTTATATACTAAGGCTACATATGAGAGTGTGAGTGTGGCGCAGCTCACACTACATCTCTATATAAGTATTTATATCGTCGTCTAGTACTCATAACACAAGCCTTTAGAGCTTACTTTGGGACTAGATCGAATTGTGTAAAGATTGTCCCCTGATTTATTTATTTATTATTATTTATAAACAAAAGCATATTACAGAAAAAAGTAGATCATTTTGACTAGTCTGTGTTATTTGATTAAGGGTAAAAATTTGTGAAAAATATATACTATTGTTTTTTAGTTCTAATTTTAGTTTTTTGGACATCCTCATCAAATTTATGTCATGTTTTATTTCAACGATGTTGGTCTAAAAACAGTTTTTTCGGAAATAATTGCAGATTTCGTATAAACGCCATACATTTTGTACAGTCTAACGACAGCTGTGAAGTCATAGCTGTTGTTCATTTTGTATGGAGTGTTTTTGCGAGTGGTATGAACAATGACTCTTCATAACTCATAAAATAATCTCAATATAAAAATGTTTTGTGTACACAGATCGGTTTCTCAGCACATTCCAATACAAGGTGAAAAAAAAAATAGGCATCTTCCCTATTGTACGAAAACGGTTACACCAGAGTTTCTTGTTTTGCTGCGTATAGTGTGGTATAGTGAAACTATGGTACGGTCAGGTGCAACTGTTCCGCGACTGCTCGGCGTCGCTGCTGCGCGAGCTGGTGCTGCAGCTGCGGCCCGAGTCGTTCCTGCCCGGCGACGTGGTGGTGCGCCGCGGCGACGCCGGCCACCACATGTACATCGTCAAGGCCGGCGAGTGCTACGTGAGTCCCGAACACCTCAATAGAAGGATATGCCTATCAGTACAATTTCGTGTAACCAGTCTCATAGAAGGTGGTCAAACGCCAGCGCCATGGGTAATCCACACCCCATTGCTGATGTCTTAGTTCTTACGACATACATACAAAAGTCTAATATTGCTTGATTTACACGCTATCATATCGCGACTTCGCGAGTAAATACATTCATCCATCCATCTCCTGCCTCCTCCTCCTCTCCTCCCCTTCTCCTCGTGCTACAAACTGACCTACTACGTGAAAGAACTGGAACTTGCCAAATACTTATCTAATGGCAAACAGTAATTGTTTTACTGAGATTGAAAAGAAATGGTATATTGTGCATCTAGAGCCGTAAGAAGAGGATAACTAACGAGAGTCTATTAGAAACCCGACGTTGAGTTTGTAATCCCCTTACTGCCCGTGATACATAATGTTTTTCATTACATTTGTGAGGAAATAAAATAAAAATTAGACTCTACGTTGACTCCACATTGACTCTACATTTAATCTACATTGACTCTACATTGACTCTTCATTGACTTTAGATTGACTCTGCATTGACTTTACATTGACCCTATATTGAGTCTACATTGACTGTTGTGACTACAGTGACTTTGTAAATAGGTGATGTCGCAAGATGAGAACGAAGTGCTGGCGACTCTGGGCGAAGGCTCGGTCTTCGGCGAGATAAGTCTACTCGGCATCGACGGCCTGAGGCGAAGAACTGCTACTGTGAGGTACGGACATCTGGCATCTATCTCTTAAGGTTCAAATTATTTTCAGCTAGAGGTTTCAACGGATGACCAACGTTGACTTTGTAAACAGCATATGCTGAAATGGGACCGTTTAAGAATAATTAGCACCGAATGTTTTTGTTGCGAATCTTTCTATTTTCTACGTACCTTAATTAAGACAATAGCAAAAGTGGCATGCATGGCATGCCAAACACGGGGATAACTGAAACCCGTTTATATCTCTGTCAATCTCTTTCGTTGGACACGTCGCACACAAGGGGTCATCCATAAAGTACGTCACACGTTAAGGGGGAGGGAGGGGGTCGACGAAATGTGACATTGTGGGACAAGGGGTGAGAGGGGTTCTAGATTTAGTGACGTCACATTTCAAAATCTCTTATATTTATTGGCTAGCAAGTTTTTCAAATGTTCGATTTGTTGTTTGATTATATAAAAAATAATTTAACTGGAAATAAAACTCGTAATTTCGGAACTGATTTTCAATTTATTAATTTCTAGATGTAAAATTGCAAAATATGTGACGTCACACTAGGGAGGGGGGGGGGTCTCACAAATGTGACCAACTGTGACAAGGACGGGGGAGGGGTCAAAAAATCTCGAAATTAGTGTGACGTACTTTATGGATGTCCCCCAAGTGTGAGAGAGACGCACTTAGAGATAAGACGGTTTAACTTGTCCTTGTGTCAACCTTGCTAGACATTCTAGAATTAGATCACTATTTCCTCAGATCCCGTGGCTACTCGAATCTGTTCGCCCTGTCCCGCAATGATTTGTACGGGGCATTACGCCACCACAAGGAAGCCGCAAAAATTTTGCGCATTAGGGCTGACCAGATCATTCGGGAAAACGCCGCGCGACAGGCTAAGCGACGCATGGCGGATCGACAGGTAAACGACAACGACGGTATTCGGGACGGTACTAACATGAACGAAAAACGGATTTATTTAAGGCGCTGACAACACCTAAATCCGCTTTACTTAAACAGTTTTCTAACAAAACCTATTTGATTTGGCAAAGCGAAAAAAATATAAGTTCATATTCTTTATATTATTGAAAACTTAACCATTTCCAAAAAACGATTTGATGAAATCGGTACCATAGACAAAAAATCGTGAAGTTACGTCCGAAATCCTCTTTAAACAGTTCTATGTCTTAATTTTGTCAGCTTATGGGACTATAATTAATAACACTATTACATCATGCCCATACGAAAAACTTGACTAATTTATATTTTACGTGTAGTGTGTTTACTTATATAATTCATAGGTTTTTGATATTCCCCATACAAATAACCGCACAGTGCTTCTCGGTCACTCCGGCGCAAACAGACAGAGACCGATCGCTCAAATTGGCTGTTGTCAGGGTCTTAAATGGGTTTTTTGTATAAAAAGCGGGGTTCAAACAAAATTCTAATTAAGAGTGATGAAAAAATAATAAAATAATATTGTATCGACAGTGGATCGCGTCATATGCTTGTGAGCAACAAGAGCAAGGCCTATCCTGTCCAATTTATAGTGGGAAGTTCCCATTACTCCCTTACCGACGATAATCTAATAATGTCACCCACGTGACCACCGTTCCTCGGAATGAATACCACGCTATATTGTGCCATATGTGAATGTAAACGTATGTGGCCAGGCCCGCAAGTCCGCCAGCCTGCAGTCCGAGTCCGGGCTGCGCCGGCGCCGCGCCTCCAGCCTGTCCAGCGCCAGCAGCGCGCGCCGCCCGCGCGCCGACCGCGCCGTGCTGCCCGTCGTCGCAGAGAATAAGGACGACAGCAAGGTACTTTAGAACTGCTATACACAGGATGTCCCTAAAATCAACGATAAAACGAAAGGAGCTGATAGTGCGGCTCAAGAGCTACTAGATTAAGTAATTTTGACTTTAATAAAATATCATAGTTTTCGAGATAATGGCACTTTTATGAAACTCGTGGTTTTTCATACCCTGATTCATTATTTTGAGTTCTACGACTGCAAATTTTAATATTTTGTAAATCTGTTTTTCGTATGATGTTGCTGAAAATTATGCTATAGAATTTAATAAAAAAATATATAAAAAACGAAGTCAAATTTTTGTTTTTTTTTTTAAATCGACCCGTTAGTTTGATCGAGTTTTATTTAAACAAAATTGTTGCACTAACCTTGCACATAACATAAAAACATTATAATTTAGTGTAATTCTTAAAATGGTACAACATGTACTAATTTATGCGGCAGTTTTAGAGACAAGGCTAATTTACTACAAAAGGACCTCATATTGCGGTTATTCGTTTGGAACCAAACATTTTAATTTTAAAAATTGGAATACAATACTACAACGCAATACTACACTAAAATAGCACATAACGTTTAAAAAACCGAAATTTAGTGTAGTTTTTCCAAATTGTGAAAAATAAATGTTCATAATGGTTTTGTCGCTCGAATAACCGCAATATGAGGTCTTTTTGTAGTAAATTAGCCGTGTCTCTAAAACTGCCGCATAACTTAGTACATCTTGTACCATTTTAAGAACTACACTAAATTTATAACTATTTTATGTTATGTGTAGTGTAGTAATTTTTTTAACTCGTGTAAACTCGATCAAATTGACGTTTCGAATTCTGAAAATCCAAAATTTATTTGATTTCTTTTTTTTTACCGCTACTGCATCATGATATAAAAAATGTTTTATTACATTCGATAGCATAGTTTTTCAGGAACATGATGTAAAAAACAGATTTACAAAATATTAAAATTTGCAGTCGTAGCACTCAAAATATTGAGTCAGAGTATCAAAAACCACGAGTTTTATAAAAGTGCCATTATCTCGAACACTATGATATTTTAATTAAGGTTAAAATTACTTAATCTAGTTGCTCTTGAGCCGCCCTATCACCTCCTTTCGTTTTATCGTTGGTTTTAGGGACATCCTGTATGTATAGACTGTGCACCAGATAAGCGAGGAAGATGTGAATAATTCACGAATAACCCAAGGAAGGTTAAGGCTGACAAACGACCAGCCTGCAATCTGATTATATAAATATTGTTAACGTGTCAAACAAAATAAAACTTTTCAGACACTGCCATGCGGAGAGGCAGATGACACCTTAATGCCCCTACCAATCTACGGGAAGCTCCGAGGTCCTTTACCAAAGATCGTGCTCTCCAGCGACTAACCATGAGGATGCTCTACGAGATGAAGTTAAACATGAAATCCATTGTTCACTTGAGCGACAAAACAGCCACACGATACATAAGCAACATGAATCCTCCAATCTGACTGGTGTTTTCATGTCACTTGACGAAGTGAATGGTAAACCTAAGAACAATACATTATTTAATAAAAAGAAGAAAAATACATTAAATTCGACTAAAAACCTTATTTACTTGAAATACACACGGCTTCTTCAAGGGTTGAATGAAGAAGGACTCCATACGAGTTCGAAACATGTCGGACTATTTCTGACAATAAATCGCAAGTAAAGCCGTGTGTATTTCAAGTATTCATAATGTCTCACGAAAGTTTTAATTTGACTAAAACTTTTTTTGTCATTATTGGCTGTCGTAAGCAACATGCAACTTTGGTGTTCAGCCAGAAAATGCAAACCGGTACTCAGTTAAACGGAAAATGATTCGTAAGAGTTGTCAAATCACGCAAAACTTAAGCCCAAGTACCCGAAATATCCAAAAAAGTTATAAGGCATAGGGTAGGAATTAAATAGTTAATATGTAATTTATATCGCTCTCTTATTCTAACGCTACATTTGGATGCGAAATAAGATATACCTTCTGTCAATGGCTTTTAGTGTAAGAAATCGGTGTCAAACGCTAAATCTTATTTAAAATACTATCTGTGATTATGAATAAGGTCCACACCCATACCCATATCTACACCCATATCATAAAACCTCCATAGTGTAATCAAAAACCGTAGGAAATGACCACCATTTTGACAACCAATTAGGTAAAACGAGTGCTGCAATGCTATTCCCGTATCGTTATTACTATAGAAATGAGATTAAATTTAGAACAGCTGTCAAAACTCAAGTGTGTCTCTATTCTAGTATCCATAGATATTAAAACAGTTATTGATACGAAACGTCAATTCAGTATGTTTTTTTTAATATAAACTGCACAACATTTGAACTCGAGTGACATGAGAATAGAGACTTCATTCGTTTGTCTATGATTTAAAAAAAAATGGTCTTGACGGAGGATCGAATTGCCGCCATTATGTTGGTGTTTTGCTGAACGAAAGTAGAATTGTTGTTGAATTGAATAGAAAAAGTTGTTTGTAATTTACATTTTAGTTGAAGATATGAATTGTAGTGTTCTCGGAGTGTGTGTGATGTGAAAATGCGCCGGATATCGGAAATATGCAGCCACGATTGCAACAAATAACTTGTTGCCAGAAAATATTGTTTCTGAACCCATCATGGAGGATTTATAATATGTGTGTAGATAAAATTATGTATGCAACTCTGCATAATTGGCCTTAAAACACACGTGCGATCTTATTATGAAACTCGCTAAAGCTCGTTTCATGAAAACCGCACTAGTGTTTTAAGGCCTATCATTATGCAACCGTTGCATAAACTACTATTATATATAAGAGCCTGGAGTTATTGAACTTACATGGAATATTAAATATCATGATTTACTGTAAGTTTTGTAAAACTGACTCAAGTCCCATGTTGGGCGCCACTTAGAGATTTTGCTCTTATTTAAATGTAATATGTATTACAATAATAGGGCCAATTCGAAAGTGTTCGCTAAATTTAAAAGTCACTAAAATTCAATTATAAAACGTCAAACTTGATTTTGACAGTTCTGTGATATATGACGTTTCTTATTTTAAGTTTAGGAAATTTTAAATTAAGAAGACACCGTTTCGAATTGGACCCAATATATATTTAAGTAAATACTTAGTGCATTTATAATTAACGGGGCTCAATTTTCTAAATTATTTATATTTATACATCTATCTATAATTATTTTCTAGGATTTAATTTTGATAGTACATAAAAGTTACTCCTTTTGAGGATAACTCGTATTCTAGTCAAATAATTCAAATTTTACCTATTAATAGAAAAAGAAAATTGTTGATAAAAATCAAGTTACATTTGGAAATTTTTTCAATGTTAGGTAAGGTAACTTTAAGTAAAAAACTCCCGAAAAGGAATTAATATTTTTAATAAATGTCTATTAAATTTTAATAATAAATGGTGTTAACATCTTTACTGTTTGATTTTTTAAGGCTATTGCAATCAAATCTCTCCCTACATATTATAAATCTGCAGAAACAACGTGTCTGCACATTAAAGATACGGACAAAACATTTTACAGTTGATATTAGGGTGATTCTTGAAAGGGTCAATTTACAGCGTCCAGAGTGAAAAAGTACCCGTAGAATTAAAATAGTTGACCCTACTATTTTTTTTTAGTTACATTACCACTTAATCTAATTGGGGCACGATTTCTTTTTTGTTTAAGGTAAGTAAAATTACCTGTAAAAAAATATCAAACATCTAAAACCTCATTATCTTGGTGCGTCCATTTGCCATTTCGTGAACAAACTACCCCGAGTCGTATCTTTAGAATATTGGTTATTGATTTGAAAGAAAAAATATGGTTCCTGTGTTTATCATAGTTTTTTTAGAATAATTATAAATGGTTTGTCCGGAGCTAAGCTGTCATTTACTTGGTGCCTCACTTAACAACGTGCACATCCCTACTTAAACGTCTTTCTATGAGTTGCACCTGCCGTGCCTATACAGCATCAGTAACGCTTCTAAAGCCGCAGGGAGAGGACGTGACTCATCGCTGGAGCTTTGAGCTATGAGGGTAAATCTATCATTTGCTTGGTTTTGGTTCACTATGATTATAGGTAATTGTTGTGTATTTGCATATAAAATTTATTTCCTGCAATTGGCATACAGTTGTAAGCGAAAACAAAACTACATGAATGACTGCATGTTTTCATTTCATAGTTATACCTGTATTAATAACAGTTTCGGCATAATCGACAAGAAACATACTTTTTCTCAGTTCGTTGGCTCTCATTCTCTTGGCGTTTTGAGCACAGTAATGATAGTTTTCTCAAGTTTTTTTGCAAAAAAAAAATATTTTCTTTTGATTCGCATTGCATATGATTGATTAATTTATTTAGAATTTTATTCCATCGATAGCAGGACTGAAATATTGAATTTTGTGCTAAATTGAAGCTTAGAATATTTTCTTCGGTTTCCACGAAATGTACTGTATAAAATATCATATTTTAATGTTTTCATTTTTTTTTTTTTCATGTGATCTCAAAAATACTACTAAAATGTTGATTCGCTTATTGTTTTTATAATGCCTCTGTCGTCTTATCTCATTTGCTTGGCAGTTAAAATTTTAAAGTGGTATATCTTCCTACCAAATTGACCCAAAGGGATGCCAATTCGATAAATATGCTTATAATTAAATAAAATTACATATTTAATTGTAACTAAGTCAAAATTTTATAAAATAAAAAACGCCAAGAAAATGAGATGAATAATCCAATTCTCAAGAATGACCCATTATCCAGAGGCGAAGCGTCAAATATTTCCTAAGGGGAAGCCAGAAGAATTAGAACCGTACGTGCGAGTCTAACATTTAGGTAGAGTAACATCGACTTACTGACAGCTAGCCGTAGCTTTCTAGCTTGGTAAAGCCGTCAGGAATCGGCTTGTAGGCAGGTTGCGCCACTGATATCCTTATCCTGTCTTCCTTAGTATTCAGTATGCTTCCGGGATTATCTTTGCTTTAAAGAATGTCCCCCACATTAATTATAGTATGGCGCAATCGGTTGCGTGCATCCAGGGCGCGCGACAGTAGGCATAGTTAGAATGCAAACAAAGCGATATCACCACGGTAATTTCGAATAATGGGGGTAATTTATATCTGGAAAAGAGTCATTTGGAGTGAAACTCGAGCCCTGAATTTGAAGAACTTAGAAATTTATAATAAGGGTTCTATCCCTAATAGCATTTAGTGTTGGCAGTTAGTCGGGCCACATGTTTAGATTTGGCCGTCGTTTTGAGGTTAGGCCTACCAAGGGCCATTGTAGAATTTCCAACTGAAGCAGTATAATGCAGAAATGCCAACAGTTTTAAACCAACGGTAGCAGAAGTCGCATTGGCCCAACGTTGATAAGCAGATGAGCGTAGGGGAAAGTGAGGGAAATACGAACACCTAAGGGAAAACTTAAATAAAACAGTGGAATTTAATGACAGAGTTTCTTTATTGTTTAATTATTAAAGTTGACTTATCTGTCTAACGAATTCACTAATCAACATTTATATTTTTTTAATTAATAAATGGTAACAATATGAAAAAAAATCAAAACCCTTAGTGCTCGGTTTTACCCGACATTAGTCGGGTAAACACGAACACCAACTTTAGCTGATTAATATGTGAGTATTCCACTATGTAAAAGTTAAAAAAATATGTAAAAGTTTGTCATTTAGCTGATTAACATGTGAGTATTCCACTATGTAAAAGTTAAATTACTATTGTAGATAGAAATAAATCAACACCAACTTGAATTTGCCAAAAACCTTACATCAAAAACATGCAAAATATTGAAAAATGCATACCTTGACAAGTACGTGCGTCCGCGTCTCCCGTGTTGTTGACTGGCACTAGTGGTTAGAGTTATCTCCAAAATGGCGGCAAGTAAAATATGGCTACCTCTTTCTAACACATTAGAACCATTGGATTCGGGATTACCCCGCGTTCGCGTTTCCCCCACTTTCCCCTAATGATAGGTAATATTTTACTGCATTAGGCAACACTTATTATCTATTAGGGCCTTCGTTGTATACAGTGCAGCAATGCCAACTGTTTTTAAACAACGTTGGGCCATTATGAATACAGTTTAGTTATTCCAATTTTTTTGATAAGAAAATCACTAACGCAATGTCATATAAAATGCAATTTCTATAACGATTAACTTTAACATCTGTTAAATCTTCAGAAATGTAACGCTTTAACGTTTGACAAAGTTAACTTTTCTAGTCACGGATGTTAACAATTTGATTAACGGTGCCCAGCTATGGGCATAAGACACCTCCTACGCCTAATAAGACAGCCTACCTACGAGCAAGGGCGTAAGTCAGAATTTTGATAAGGTGGGGGGGCAAGCAAAGTACCAAGAATATGCCTAAGGTATATGCTGCAGGAGCAATTGGACAGGGCCCCAATTCTCGGTGCATTCGAGATAATGTCGATTGCGAGATTAAAGTCAGATTCATACAGTTGTGTCAAAGAACTGTATGCACTGAAGTTTAATCTCGAATGTGAGATTATCTCGAATGCGCCGAGAATTGGGGTCCTGGTTAGGTAAGTTAAAAATGAAAAACAAATATACCTACATCAATGATCAACTGCATCTTCCACTCTCTCCCACGCAGCGGCCCCACCCTGCCCGTACCTCGCTACGCTCCCTACGAGATAATAATAAAAAGCAGTGCGCGATGTGCGAATATGCGTGACAAAACTCGTTTCATGAAACAGCAACCTGAAAAAGTTAAATAAAAAACTCTCATTAAGTAAACTTGGAAGATATTATTTTATATTTGTTTGGGTTAGTTCGATACGAGACTAATGGCAAGCTATAATTTAGCAGTTATTTACGAATCGCATGTCACCAACGGCTCTTTAGTATACACGTCACGTCCTGCGATCGCCTCGACGGAGGTTCAGGAAAGGTGCACTTAAACTAACTTGTATAGGGTCTTATTCAACGCAAACAGTTGTATTACTTTTATCTAAAATGACCCGTGCCCGACCGGTTTCGTCCGTAAGAAGGTTCTTAAAAGATAAGATTTCATCATTTTCTGCATTCAATGAACGTACGGAGCAAGCAATCATCTTTAAATCCGACTCGACGCAGCAGTGTCACTTTGCGTAGCGGTGCCCCAACACGCAAGACACAAAGGTAAGTTAACGCCGTTTATCTCTATGACTATCTCATTCTTTGGCACTAGTGTGAGAAAGACGCACTTAGAGATAAGACGGTTTAACTTTAACTTGTGTCTTGCATGTTAGGGTCGCTACAAGCTTAAAGTGACGAGAAAGTGGGGAGTATTGGTAGATCAACACTGTAAATCAGATAAAAAGTACATCTGAAAATATTAATTTCAAGAATAAGCAGCATAAAGCACTTCTGAAAAACTATCATAAAAAAGAATCTGTTTTCGATATATTCATCCAATCATTTGGTTTATGTCATTTTATCAAGCTTAACTTGTATCTAACTAACAAACTCATTAAGTATGTTAACACATCTTAGAAAGTCGATATTAACCTACTTATAATTGTCGTACCTATGGATATAAAACTTCGCAAGTAAGTAGGTATAATGCGGATGACCATACAATAATGTGGTACCATCGAGCTGATCTGACCATGGAGCCAGGTGGATGGTGGACTTCTCAATGGCTACTCTGCCGTCCAAAAGGAAAAAGCAGTAATAGTTAAAAGACTAAAACGGAGAAAAACGCGTCGTTAGTTTATGACCCTTTCAATAAGGATTGAGCAAATAATGTATGGTACCTATTTAAAAAATTTAATATGGGTTAACAGGGGATGTATCTTAAAAGTGGCTGAAAACTGCTGAACAAAATATTCACAATGTCTGAAACTAACTATTAAACCTCTCGAGATTGCGCTCTTTTGGTTTGTTTTCAAAAGTCCAATACATTACACTTGGTGACGAGGCTCTGATGATGAAGCTGGAAGTTGGAAAGTGGATTTTTATAAACTATCTATACCTATTTATATAATTTATGCAAGGTTTGAATAGATCATTATTAATATTGCTAGAATTATGTATTAAAGGGTTGTCCGCGCGTCGCAATGTGTAAACAACCCCTTTCATTAGGGAAAGCCAGAGCTCATCCACTAGTTGCTCAGTCTGAAACTTACCCTCGCGGTAGCGCATCTCTTGCAGCCACAAATAACAAAGTTATTTAATGTTAACAGCTAAAAACGTGGAAGGAAAATAGAGCTTTGTATAATTTTGGATTATTCATTTTGAGTAGGTAAGCATTGAAATTTATCTAACTAATTAACTATATTTCTATCTCGCTGCAATGTTTAAGTATCCCTCCGTCCCTTCTCAGTTAACTTTCTTAAATTAAAGAGCAAAATCTTCAAAAAAAAGACATGAAATAGGACACATTCAAAATCTCCTACATACTTATAACCCGGACGGGTTATATAAAAGTCCTTCAGACCAAATATCAAATCATATTTTTGTAAATCAGTAAAAATTTTCGTTACCAAAGTCACAATATCTCCTCTTTAACACCTACTTAATTAGATGAGGAACCATTTCCCCTAACCATGTTTACCAAGTTTCCAACCTGGTTCCAAAAACGTTTCTCATTTTGTTTTACGGCAAAACCTATGCGAAACAACATGACACTGCGACGGATGCCATAAAATACTTTACTGGCATATAATCTCTAATTTGATTATTTTCGTGGCCACGATCACGATATTGTGGGATCGCGTGTCACCCCGTAACGGGACTTTTACTTCAGAGATAGGTAAACGTTATGTAAACATAGATATATACCTTTTATTCAAAACCATCATGCACAATAGGCTAGTTTCCTGAAAAACTCTAATAAGTCCGTCTTTTACATTATAAAAAAAGATTGAAGACATATTTTTTCTTTTGTCAATTAAACAAAAAATGACAAAGGTATAGTGCGTTGAAGTTCCATTGCACCTTTTCTACCATTAAGTGACGTCATTAGCCCCCATTCCCGAACTTTGATGCGCGTTATCTTCCTCAATTTTGATTGATTTGATAAAGCAAAAAATACGTGTTCAATATTTATTGATAATCTAACTGACGGACTAATTAGAATTACTATTTTTTTACCCAGAAACATCCCTATAACTGGTACTAATAAGAAATTAATTTTTAACACATGCTTTTTTGCTACATGTTGCATTTTCAGTATCTACTTGTCAAGACAAATTCAATGAGCCCAAACACGACGAGGCTATTTTGTTTAGCTGAGGAGCTCCTATGGCCACTTTCCAGTTCCTCATGAGACCCTAGATTTCGCTTAGGGTTTTAGGGTGTCTTGTTTATACCTACTTATGATTATGACGTTGACCTTAAAAGCTATGCATATGAGTTAAAGTGCAGTTACACTAGCAACTTTTTACGGCAATTTGTAGCCGGCAACTACAGCTGTCTTACTCTAACTTAGAGGAAACGTTAGAGGAAAATGCATATAGTTGCTGTCCACACATTGCCGTGAAAATGTTGGTGTAACTGCACTTTAAAGGGGCTCGTAAACGGGCAAGTTTTTCATCAATTTATTGCTGCAATTCGGGCAATTCCCAAAAAGATTTACATATTACTTCACAATAGGGACTAAAAGTTTGAATGTAAATTTTTGAGGATAGCCCGAATTGCAGCAATATATTGCCGTAAAACTGGCCCATTTACGAGCCTTTTAAGAACATGAAACAAATTGGCATAAATGTGAAAGGAAACAATATCTATCAAAGCTTTTGAAGTCTAATTTTACTATTTAAAGTTTACGTTTTAACTAAAATTATTTTTAATTCCCAATGCACCAAACTTACTGCATTAGTAAACAGTTCGTGTCGCGATATTTCATAGTCGGGCTTGCATGAATAAGTTCTCAGTAATGAGCTGGTTACCGAAGCCAAAGTTATAGCAACTCAGCCAACCCTCGAGGTCGTACTCTACTAGATAACCATTATGTCATACCATAATTTTTATTGTATGAGGGCTCCGAACATCCGATGAAAAAACGTACACTTTTTTATAGGATCACTCTTGTGTCTGTCTATCTCTCTGTCCGTCTGTCACAGCCTATTTTCTAAAATCTCTTGAAGAAATTTGGTATATTATAGTTTATATTAGTTATGTGATCCAATAAAGGACGTATAGCGATAGCGTTAATAAACGAATTCTGATTCTGAGGGTTAATTTTGGAGGCTAATTATGGAATTGAAAAAAAAAAGATTGTCTAGTGTATCACATTAAATGCGACATTTATGCTTACGACATTTTGCCTTTCAAGCGTCGATATATATACATATACATATATTAAAAATACTCGAAACATAGGTTGTTGTAACTATGAAGCCCAGACTAAAAAGAAGCGTGTTAAAATCTAACTTTAAAACAAATGCAATAAGAAACTGTAGAAAGTTTTGAAGGAATTTCGTCGGGCAACAAACTCAAGTTAATGGTTCCTTTTCTTTTCCTGTTCTCTGTACGCTCAAAGTAGTTTTTTGAAGGTACAACAAGAAACAATTTTCGAAGTACCGTTGTCAAAAATAGGCAAAAAATATAATGGCAAGGAAATACGATTCCGTATTACCTCATATCTCATTAAGCCTGCTGCTACCTGAAAACCCAAATGTATCTATCTAAGTAGACCGGTTTCTGACAGGCCGATTCACCGATAAATGTCAGAGAAATAGTCGCTCCTCACGGAAGCGGCTCACATTTCCAGCAATCGTTAACATTATCTGATCATGAAGGCAAAAATTGTTTTATTTATTCCGCCGCGGTTTGCTACAATTCATCAGTGTTCCGTTTGACAGGCAAACAAGGAATCTATGTCACGGGACTGCCCTCAGCTAACATTTACTTATCCGTAATATTGTATTTGGGGGTATTTGGAGGGCTGGGCTGGCACTTAGCAAATTTATTTGAGGAGCGCCCCGCGGAAACGCTTCGTTGTTAAGTTTTTGCACGGCCTAGACAAGAAAATACAGTTGCTATGGCCTCGAAAAATTACTTGCCTAACCCTTTCAGAATCGTTTTTAGGGTTCCGTAACCAAATGGCAAAAAACAGAACCCTTATGGATTCGTCATGTGTGTCTGTCTGTCCGTCCGTATGTCACAGCCACTTTTTCCGAAACTATAAGAACTATGTTGATGAAACTTGGTACGTAGATGTATTCTGTGAACTGCATTAAGATTTTCACACAAAAATAGAAAAAAAAAACAATAAATTTTGGGGGTTCCCCATACCTACTTAGAACTGAAACTCAATTATTTTTTTTCGTTAAACCCATACGTGTGGGGTATATAGATACCCCACACGTATGGGTATGGTATAGGATAGGTATGGGATAAGGCTTCAAAAATGATATTGAAGTTTCTAATATCATTTTTTTCAATTTTTTTCCAAAGTGGCAAAATGTGTGTTCCCTGTAACTTCTAAAATATTGTATTATTTAAATAAAAATGAAGTTCCAGTTAACGTTAAACCTACCGCACTGCTACTAACGTATTTTTCCGAGGCTATTGTCACTAGTTCGATCTTTAAAAATTTAACGCATCAATCTGTACCTATTGCAGGTTGAAAATAGAGAATGGGGCGGGGCAAGGAGCCCGAAGTTCCCCTGAGCAACCCTATCGAGGCCAAGAAATATCGCGATGAATCCTCTGGGCATCTCAAGAACGGGCACTACTCTCGAGCTCTCACGTCTCTGAACAAGGTAAAACAAATTAATATTGCAGATTGGAACAACATAGCGAGCGCGGGGCGTGAAGTGCTCACGTCTCTGAATAAGATGTAATTAGATTGCACATTGTAAGTTAGGCAAATAGCATGGCGGAGCAAGACTCCGAAGCACAGCGCAGTGAGCAACCCCGTCGAATCCAGGCATACGAGTAACTATCCTTGCTTGCGCACCATAGATCTCACTTAATTTGATTGGGCTACACTTTAGAAATGCAGATTATCAAACAAACATAAACGCCGCTCACGGCTCTCTAAACGCGTAAACGAGCTATTTTTTTGGCTATTTGCCTATTATTGTAAATTGAGCTATTCCCAAAAAGATTTCCCAAAACAGCTTATGAACTGGACAGTAGAGGATCCGAATTAGAAACTACCTTCACCCATCTGTTTAATGGATGAAAAGTATTTTATATCAAATAAGTATGTTACAATATATATATACGAGTATATAATTTAATGGCGCTTATTTTGACATAAACTTATTTATTAAATAAATGGGTAAAAGAAAATAACTGGTATCAACATAAACCTGTTCATACCTGCCAACCCAGTAGTGAGGTACGCAAGGAAAAAAATAGATAACCCCAACATTTGTATATTCGATACCTAGGCTTCATACTTTGGGTTGTTATCATTGTTATAACATTTATTCGTTAAACTCATGAGTGATGCAATGTTTATTAAAAAGTCATTTTCCAATTTTTTATTAATCATGTTTGGCCAGGATTTTTTTACCTAACCCACTCGCGATATATTTTTAACATACTAAATTTGATATAAAATACTTTTCATCCATTAAACAGATGGGGTTGGTCGTTTCTAATTCGGATCTTAGACAAGGAAGAACTCGTAATTTTCATATATTTTTTTGTTAGCATGTTTCTAGCCTTGCAATGGATTTTTATAGATATTTTTTTACTTAAATTTGATCGTAATGTCGTCGTCGTTTGTGTCATTTTTTGTGTTATTGTTATGATATTTATATATAAAGGACTCCTGCGGACTTATAGCTTGCGCGATGGGCACCCTGCCGCGGGGACCAGATTTTTTAAATTTATTTTAAGTAATTTTAGCCTAGTTTTAGTTTTTATCTATTTTTTGTAGTGTTAGTTGGTACTGTTCTTTTTTAATAATTATTCATGAATAAATGGTCAAGCAAGATAAATGAAATTAACATAATAATAGTACCGTAACTCACTTATATACAACGCACAGCCTAAACGGGTCGTAGAGGTTTGAAATTTGGAGGAGACATTCCTCGAGTACCCTAGAGGTGCACTAAGGAGGGATTTTTCAAAATTGCATCCCTAAAGGGGTTGAAAAGGGGTGATAAAGTTTGTATGGAAAATACCGCGGGCGAAGCTGTGGCGGGTCCACTAGTATAATATAAAATGATATAGAATAATATATAATGATATAAAAATACATACAAATTGTGTATGCAGCATATAAAACTAATAACGGTTTGTATAAACCATTAAATAAGCGTCTTATAGCAGCTAAAGTTGCGACCATTGTCTGCAAACACATCAGCATTCTGGCCCCCAATTCTCGTTGCATTCGAGATAATGTCGATTACGAGATTGAACGTCAGATTCATACAGTTGTGTCAAACGACTGTATGCACTGACGTTTAATCTCGATTGTGAGATTATCTCGAATGCACCGAGAATTGGGGGCCTGGTTGTGTGCTAGGAACTCGTTCAAGGAAGCCAATCAATCCGGTGGCAGCTGCATTTGCGAGTGCGTGTTCTACTCCGGATGGCAAAAAGATTGCGTACGCTCCGGCCCCTGCGGCCCAGCGCTTGTGAAACGGTTAGGCTGTTATTGTTATTACGTTGTGTTATGTTACCTCCAGTACCATTACCATGAGTTGCGCAAACCGCTCTCGCTAGCGTACACTATCGCTCGGTCCCTTTTACTTGTATCGGCAACAAGCAGAATTTCCGATAGTTTACGCTAGCGAGTACATTTTGCGCAACTCATGGTAATGGTACTCTTTTAGTAATAAAACTTAGTGCATGAACTGTACTTAATGTATGTTTGAATATGACTGTATTTATTCAGATAATAAAATAATAAAAAAAGTTTTTGTAATATTTTGGGGATAGCCGAATTGCTGCAATAAGTCGGCAAAAAAATTTAAATTTTAAATTTACGTTAGGTGACAACGCGACGCGAATGCAGTATGTAATTGATAGGCATTATAGCAATATACAAAAAGCGAAACATATAACTATACGCGAGATTATTTACTAACGCGCAAGTTGTATTTTGCCCGAATCCTATTATTCGAAACCGAATCGTCTGGTGACAAATTATTATAATTTGACATTATTATGTATTCGGAAAATGTCAAATATAATCATACGTAACCAAAAACAATCGCTTTCTGAATATATGCGCGCGGCATTAGTCGTAAATGATAATAAAGGACTAGCTTCTACTCGCTACTTCGTCTGCGTGGAAATGCATCTTTACTTATTTAAAATATGACGAAATTCCAAGACTTTTTATATTTAGTTTTTATTTTTTCCCTCAAATAACGGGCCTACACGGGCACCCACAAACTTGCCGTATTGTCCAGCCACTATTTCAGCCTTTTGGGTTTGGTTGTCTTAAAAATGTAGCCTATGTTCTTTCTCAGGCCTAAACCTATGTCCATACCAAATTTCATCAAAATCTGAACCAATTTTGATAAAATTTGGTTTAGCCGTAATTCGCGCGGATACAGAAAAAGACACGAACGGACTCTCATCGGGCATGCACTAACTAACATCAACTAGGTAATTTCCTTTCAGGCATTGATGACTTTGAAAAAAAGTAGTTAGTACAGCCCGCCCTCTGTCCAAATTTCATAAAATTCAGTCCAGCAGTTTAGGCGTAACAGCGTGACAGAGTGCCGACAGAGCTACTTTCGCATTTAAAATATTAAGAATGGATATTTTGACACAATTCACTCTTATTTGTCGAGTTTATGGCAAGAAGATAGCGATTAAGTATTTTGACGTAGACTCTCATAACATCATTATTTTTTAGTTCGTGCCTGTACTGAGCGTAGTTGGTTATGTAACAGCAAATGGTATCGTTGAATTTGTTAAGATTTTCTATCTATTTAACGTTTTGAACACCACGGTCGGCAGTAACCGACAGCAGATTATCGTGCCCCTGACGCCGCGACATGCCCTTTTCCATAATTTTGTCGGCTACAGCCGTCACTCGGCGTCAAGGGCACGCTTTTTCGCATTCAGTCGTCGCGTTCAAAAGGTTAAAGGTAACTCCTATTATCTAATCCCGTAACCGAAAGTACACTGGCCTGTTTTCTTTTGTCTGTGCTGACAGGATTTACTGTCGTTCATTTTATTAACATTTTTATAGTCAGCTTTAATGACTGCAAATACAATCCATATGTGAATATACTTAATAGCCCATTAAACCAGTTAGGTTTTATTAGATACTCGTAAAGAAGCATAACGTCGCTAAACGCTAAGAGCGTCATACGTGCTCACCCCAGCACCGCTTCTGCGGGACAGGTGGCGAAGAGGGTGCGAAAACACATTTAGTCGTCATGACGACAACCTGGGCGTCAATACTGGCGCCTCTTCACACACCTCGCATTACGTAACACGTGAATGTAATGGACAGCAACGACACCGCCAAGGCCCTGGCGCGGTCCATCCTCGGACCGGCCAAAGACGCTGATTTCCTCGCGAGCTTCGTCCGAGTCGGGGCTGGAGACGAAGAAGAAGAAGATGCGACGCCGAAAGCTTCAATCAGCAAGAGAGCTCCGCCCTCCGCTGATAAAAGCCATGCAGCTGTGGCCGCAGATGAGAAAAACTTGGCGAAAGAAAGAAAGGAGTCCCTTAAACCAAGGAGGAAAAGTGCTAAGCGTAAGACGAAACGGGAAAGGAGGATGCGTGAGGAGGAGGTGTATACGGATAAGGATCGAGCTGCGGCCGTCGTTATGGGCTCGAAAGATATAAAGGCGTCGCTCAGTCAGAAGGACAAGGCGGAGAGAAGCAGCGCTCTGCAGATCCCGGAGGAGGCCGATGCTGGGACGTTGCTAGCTCTGGCGCGTTCTGAAATGACTCGGGAGAGATATAAAACTGCCATTTCTTTCGTTAACAAGGTAGACTTTAGTACTCTCGACCACTACATTGGTGAACACTGATATTGCATTACCATATGAGAGTCGTATAAGTACAGTTCTGACATGAGGGGAAGGTCCGCAGATGTTAAATAAGACGTTTCATGGCGCGCGCTTTCTTCCATTCCCCAACTGTAGGCTTTACATATTAACTAACGGATGTAACCCATCTATCCAACTAACCATGCTGTTTCTTTTACTCTAGGCAATTGAATTAGCTCCAGAAGAAAAAGCAGCCTACGTAGCGCGCAGCAAATGCCACCTACTCCTCGGCGAGCCGAAGGCAGCTCTCGCCGACGCCGAGACCGCTCTGAAATTGGACCCGAAGCACGGGAAGGCACTGCTTCACAAGGCCGAAGCTCTTTACTACTGCGGAGAATTCGAGATGAGCCTTGTGCATTATCACCGCGGTTTACGGGCGCGGCCTGACCTTAATGAGTTTAGGCTTGGGGTGCAGAAAGCACAGGTATGTACCGACTGTAGAATAAGGCCATCGTTAACTTGAGCGAGACAGCAACACGACTAGAATAGAAAATTATATGTCATGTTAGTGTTGAGCAACAGAAGTAAACAATGGAAATTACGTAACGGCAAAAAGTTGAAATTTAATTAAATGGCATGCATTTTTGGGTGGACTTTTAAGGCCGGTCACATTGCGGCGTGCAGCAGGGCGGTGCGATTTATTCCGCTCACACCAATGCATAACAAAATAATGGCGCCGCACTGCGTTCACGCCGCGTTGCTGCTCCGGCTTACGTTCCTATCATCGCATCGAGATACATCCTGTAGAAAGTCATCCCGAGCAGAGATAAAAGCATAGTTTACAATGCAAGTCCATTGCATTGTATTTTTCTAACTTTTGACGTCATACGCGTAATGCGATACCATAGATAGACTTTATAAAGGCTCCCATGCTAAACGCGTGCTCAATAAAGGATCCCTTAGAATTTCTACGTTTCCACCTATCCATCCGTGGACTGCTGTGCTAGTTACAAATTTGTCATCAGTGTACCAATCGACCAGAGATCAAAATATCGTTAATATCAGAACCAAGCATAGGCATTCATCATTACCTTTTTATGTTTTAGGAGGCTATAGAAAACACCATTGGTTCTGTCAAGCCGGAAACTGTGAAGAAGTCATCCAAAAGAACGCGCTCCAAGTCCGCGCGACCTGTGCTAGGTCAACTGATGTCCGATAAGTTATATCTGGAGAATCTTCTCAAGAACCCGGACTTGGCTATTGCCGATAGGAAGAACGACATCGTGACGAAGGAGGCGGAAGAGGCGCTGAGGTTCTTGGAGAATCGGGAGGAGTTCTGGAGACAGCAACAGACGTCCCGTCCACATTAATCCTGATTTGAATGCTATAATTTTATTATTTAAATTTTACGGCAGTAATGTTGGCAAATGATGGATTCCAGCCGTTGACTTTGTTTTGTGCCTGGCAATGCAAGTTATTGCCAGGCACTAAACAAAGTCAACGGCTACATGCCGAATATATACAGCGAGAGCTGTGTTCTTGGCGTGATGCATTTTATCCCTCTGCAGAAGCGCGGTACGTTTTATCCCGCTCACATCAATGCAATCCAACATAATGGCGTCGCACCGCACTTACGCAACAATGGGTGTTTAATCGTGATGTCTCGTGCTGAAAATACAGCGGCAGCACGCAAACTTTGGAAGTTTTAGGACGTTTAATTTTGGTTCTAATAATCGTAACTAGTTTTAAGGAATCCTTCATGACTTTTGAATGTTTGTATTGCATCAAATGGGTCATAGTGCATTAGTGCAAGGTTGATTACTCAACTGACTGTGCATGGATGCGTCACACATTTTTGATCATTAGTTACGAGTGTTACTCGTGGTGTCGAACCGAATCGAATTGCAATCATACAATGCGCGAGGGAAATCCCTTTCCTTGCATGACTGATTTGAAGTACGCGCCGCACTATGAATTGACCATGCTGATGCTCCTCTATATCACGATGTATCCCTGAGACTCAATTCTCTCTCATTTACCCCTTGAATTCACTTTGTTTCCTACCCCTTGAATGATAAAGACGGGAATATATTTGGCGGCTTGGCGGCTTGAACACTCATACAACCGGTACCTAACCGCCCAACTATAGTTATGTGGTGTGATTGTCTAACGCGCGCAGCGGCTGGTCAGCGGATAAACGAAACTATTCATTTAGACTGTAAGGAAAGGACGAAGACATTAGCATAGTTTACACGAAGCCAACACTGGCTACCAATAAGACTGGCAGCCAGCGCTGTCTTGATATTTGCCTTGTGTAAACAGGTTTTCAAGCCAAGCCAGCGCTGGCTGCCAACGCCGGCGAGAATAGAGCGCCCGTCTATTTTTCTAGCCAGTGACTGGCGCCAGCATTACTGGCTTCGTATAAAATTACATAACTGATTTAGTTGAGAGTGTATGTGAGAAAGCTCTAATGAAATAAGTTTTGTCTTAGAAAATTATCTAAGTACATTCATTAATATCTTTCGATTGTCGTAGGAAACAAGAAAAGAAAGGGGCCGGCAATGCCACTGGCAATGCTTGAAACTCAACACCCTAATAGCACTTCGGGTTGGCATTTGGTCGGCACACGGGCCTCGTTAGTTGGACAACGGTTAGATTTGGCCGTCGTTTTGAGGTAAGGCCAAGGGCCATTGTAGAATTTCCAACTGAAACAATATAATGCAGAAATGCCAGGAGATTTAAACCAACGGCAGAAGAAGTCGCATTGACCCACGTTGGTAGTGATGAGCGTAATGATATTATTTTATTGCATTGGGCCAACGTTACTTAATATCTAATATGGCCTTCTTTTTATACAATGCAGAAATACCAACCATTTTTAAACAACGGTAGCGGTATTCACAATGACCCAACGTTGGTAACTGGTTAGGCGTAATGAGAATATTTTTGTTATATAAGGCCAATGTTAGTTTTATGTGGGCAAACTACAACAATATTCCTACGGATTCCCTACTGTTGGCCAATGGATGCTAACGGAAAATGCTACTGGGTACGTCTACTTGACTGGGCCCCTATTCGGGATTGCCAAAGTGATTTACTAATATTGTCACTAAAATTAATGATATTAAAAAACCAAAGATGCGTCTTTCAAGCTCAAAATTTGAACCCAGAAAGCAACCCCATTGTGATCAGTTCAATTAGTCATGCGCGGACTTTTGGCCGAGTGACACGTGTCGTGCTCTATTGAAAATGTTCTCAAAAAAGCCATTCTAGAGGCAAATGTCGGTTCATAATAGTACAAAAAAAATTAAAGGAAGAACTGATGCTTTATTTCATTTGTAGATACATTCAACGTAAATAGAAGTACTAAAATATATTTATTTTGTTCATACATGATCGCCATATTCCAAATTAATGTGTAATATCCGCACTTCAAATGTCACCTAAAGCTGCACTGGTCGAAAAGAAACGATAAAAGAAGAAAATTAACTAAGTCACATTTTGAAAACGCGTTGAGTATGGATATAACGTTCCTGTAATATGTCATTGACTAAAATGCCATAACCCGAATGTGCACGTCTCACGGTTTGTTCCCAATCCTACAGATTCCCATTACAGATTTCCATTTCTACAAATTCCCATGTTTAGAGATTCCCATTACTACAGGTTCCCATTTCCACAGATTCCCTACTCAACAGATTCTCATATCCACAGATTCCCAACTCAAGAAATTCCCATTTCTACAGATTTCCAACTCAAATCAAGAGATTTTTAGTAGTAAAAGTGTACGAAATGACATTAAATAAAATGGACTTCGTCGGTGCAGTGGCGTCGATGCACCTGCACGTCTAGCACGACCTGCCCGCGAGTTGTTTGTCGCTCAGTGCATCCCTTACATACTTTACTAGTTTGACAGTGACGCACTGAGCGACAAACAACTCGCGGGCATGTCGTGAACTCTTTGTGATACAAAAAACGTGTGCGCATTCTAGTGAATATCCACAACATGGAGAGTTCTAGACCGTATTTCATGCAACATAACCTCCTTACTACCCTTACTATATGTATATCTTTGAAGCAACTGTATTTGTTCGGAAGCACATAAACTTATTTACACTCAAAAAATAACTGTGTAACCTGAGGTAGACGAATCTATAGACATGGGAATAATCGGACATGTCACTAGAGGAAAAATAATTCAAATGTAACATGAGTATCTGTAATATTGGAAATCTGTAAAATTTGGAATCTGTAGACATGGGAATCTATGGACATGGGAATCTGTTGAGTTGGGAATCTGTAGGCATAAGAATCAGTAGACATGGGAATCTGAAATATTGGAAGACATGGGAATAATATTTTTAAAAGGCAGCCTTCTTACATTACCGGTAATGTAGTAAGGCTGCCTTTTAAAAAAATCACGGTAGATGTGTCGTTGTTTTGTACGCGAATTTGGCATTTTTGTAGCAATGCAAAAGCAATATAGCTTCCATAAAAACATATTAGGACAGCTTTTTATCCAACAACACTTTTTCTTAATCACCAGTTCTTGGAACCAATGTACCTATAGCTACCTATATATATATAATAATTATGTTAATGTAATCATCATTTCAGTCGAAAGACGTCACTCCGTCATGTTCAGATCTCCTCATTTTTTATTCTAATTCGACGTAAAAGCAAAGCGATGTATTAATCATTTACTTTTCCATACCCATATTTGAGAGTTTAGTTACTAAATATACCTACCTATACAAATTTGTAAGTAAAAGTACCTATCTACTTAAATACTTATTTGTATTCACCTCACCCAATGTATAAATACCTACAAAATTTCATTGGAAGTTTATCATTAAGTCTGTATTTGAGTCCATTATAATTATTATAACTGTAAAACTGAATAAAACCTTCTAAAAATAAAATTGCTTATTATCTCGAGTCATATACGATGTAGGTAAGTACATACAATTTGATACTGATATAATTAATCACAGAACTTAATTCACACTATCTTACTATAAAGCACCTATGAGGCTACTTGATCTTCAATGTAAGCTAAAACGTTCTCAATCTAATGTGTTTGCAAAAAGTGTGAAAAAATGACATTCCGTGACATGTATAATTATCATAATATGTCTGCCGAAGTATACGAGATGATTACCTCAAAGCAGGAAGTGCGCTTTTGTTGGCTCTATATAAAACATCGGACGGACGCGGCGCCTACAGTTTGCTCGTACAGTGCCGACAACATGGTTTACTTTATTTTTGCTATTTTTCTCTTTGCTGCACCTCAGGTACGTAATCACAAAATTTAGCAACAATTATAGGCAACCATATTGTAACTAAGTTAGGGAAAAACTGAGCCCACGTACGCCACGTCACTGCTTTAGTTGGACAACTCGAAATGAAACTCAATTCTTTTAAAAGTCGTACGCAACGTACGTACGTACGTGTGTTTCTAAGTCATCTGTAATGCATATTCAAGAGTCTAGACATCGTCATAATGCGTTGCATACGTGGTCTAGGTACGTGGGCTCAGTTTGTCCTTACCTTTTAGATCGACTATCTGATTACTATTAAAAAAAAAACGATTTTTTGATAGATATGAAAAATTGTAAAGTTGACCATAGGTATAGCTATTTACATAAAAAGTTCAGTGATAGCATTGGTCCGAGGCGCGCCTCTGAGATTTCGAATCTCATGTGCGGAATTGAATTTGATATTTATTAAGTACCTACGAGCATTTCGGTAATGGAATACATTATGGGAAATTGAGCGTGTAACATTTTTGATAACGAGTCTAATTTAGTGATGGGACACATAACGTCGGTGATAGTTCAAAACCGCGTATGAGCAGTTTTTAAAAACCGCGCAGGTAAGTGAATTTTTAACAAAAATCAGTGATAAGCAAAATCAAATCAGTGCAGCATGTAGAACCTATACGCGAGAAATCTTTATTTTGCAACTTTTTGGATTTACGCGGTTTTTACGCATCAATCACAGCGCACTCTAAAAACCCCGCGGGGGCCCGCAAGATTGGCAGCTTTATTTGCTAGTAAAAGTGAGGCTAAGCGGTGTCTTTAGGATATTTGGTCTATGAATGGAACCAAGAACTTATGTCATCTTCATCATCATGCCCTTTTCGCGCATATCGCGTGACTGCATGTAGGTAGACGGAATGTATGAAGCTCTAGTATCTCGCAGTCGCGCGTATCGATACCCGCGAGTCGGCTCGCGCGTAACACGCGTCATCTGGACAAGCTGAAAAGCATAGATTAGCACGCGGCAAACCAAGTCTAGGCCCCGCCGCGCCACCGCCGTTGTTAGACACAAAGAGGCTCAGAGGCTCTCAGCACTTCTTTCTGGCACGCGGGAACATAGGTACACTCTTTCCTTCTATCTCGATATAGTTCTGTGTCCCTTACTATGAGAGGAAGCCCGGCGGTGGGACGTATAAAGGCATGATGATGAAGAAGACATATCTACAGACATATTATTCTTGGTTCCATTCACAGACCAAATATCCTAAAGACACCGCTTAGCCTAACGTTTACTAGCAAATAAAGCTGCCAAACTTGCGGGGCGCGCGGGGTTTATGGAGTGCTGTGATTGGTGCGTTTGTGGTTAGCGGATCTCGCACCTGTCGCCCTCCTTTGCGGAGTCCATTGGATCTTTGATCTGTAATTAGATTGGCATCATCGTTGTGTAAAAATGCAAGGATACATTTGTGAATAGGTACAGAAGTATTTTGGGCATATCAGAAGGTTTAATTTCGGAACTGTTTCATACTCAATGAAATCGCTCCATTGGAAACATTCGCTTGCTGTTGCTTTTGATCTCTTGCCATTGCAATTTGAACTCTTTTATGCTCTGATAAATCCTTTTTGATTTTAGGTGTTCGCTGAAGAAGAAAGTGATCTCATGTCGTGTTTGGAGCTGTTCAAGCCGGAAGTAAGACTTAAATGCATTATTGCACTCTCTCATTAATTAGACTAGCACAGTGACCCAAAACGAGTCTTGAACTCTAATAGAGCACGCTTCTTCCCTTAATCGTGGGGGTGTACTCCAAAGGACAAGCTGCGAAATGCCCCATCTCCTTCTTGCTAACGTACGTCTCGAGAGTAAGAGGGGCAACAGAGGAAGTGCGAATTTCGTTGTTCAGAGTACCTAACTACAGCAGTACTAGCAAAGTTCACACGGTACCTAATCATATCACAGTCTCTATCTCTTTCATCGGTACTAGTGTGAGAGAGACGCACTTAGAGATAAGTGCGGTTAAGTTATCTTCGTGTCAACTTTGCTAGGGCCGCAGGCCTTGGGGTGTGATTCTCAAGGAGGAGTTCCATAGTGGCACAAAATAGTTTCCTTTTAAAGTTTATTTATTTATTTCACCAGCACATGGAGAAGGAATGCTGCGAGAGCATGGATATGCTCAGAAAAGAATTTGAGTCCTGCAAAACCAAGGATGGAGATTGGGAGGTAGGACATTATATTAATGTCGAGACTTTCTTTATTAGACTATACAGTGGATTCATCCATACTTGTCTTATTTGGTAAACAAGTTTCTAACCTCAAAATTCAGCTTTTTTGGCTAAAACAGCTGTTTTCTTGCAAATAAAGGAACCAGAGACAATATTTTAGGTGTCACTTTGCCAATTTTTAGCCTAGTTTTGCATTATTTAGCTTTGTTTCATCCAAAAATTGCACATTTTGAGGTAGTAACTTGTTTACCAAATAAGACAAGTATGGATGAATCCACACACATAAAATATTAATTATTTAGTACTATCTATTTCGGGAATCAAACCCGCCATCTCTGGCTACGTAGGTGTACCACCCAGTGGGACTGGTTTATTGAGAAACAAACTCCGTGTCGAGTATCTTTGGAGTCCGTTAAATATCGGCCAAATAAATAAGTGCGTTGAAACACTTAACATAAGTAGCGGTCAAAAATATTATGCTAGACCGAGTCTCCAAATCCAGTTTGACTGTGAGTTTTTTGGAACTTATGTGCGGAATAGAATTCGATATTTACCACAAGCAGTTCCGTGGAAGTAAACATCGAGAGATCTGCGAATTAGTATAATGTTGTATGTTAGTGTTTTTTAATCTTTTTGAGTACGCGACCGCTTTGCAAGTAAAAAGATCTGGCGAAACCCCATGACTGTATTAACCTTTTGAACGCCACGGCTGAATGCGAGAAAGCGTGCCTCGGACGCCGAGTGACGGTTGTAGCTGACAAAATGTATGGAGAACGGCCTGCCGTGGCGTCGGGTATACGATAATCTGTTGTCGGCTACAGCCGACTGTGACGTTCAAAAGGTTAATACTATGTCAGTGGTTTCAACGACGAGGTACCTATTTAAAAACCTGGCTTGCGCCCGGGAACCCTGAGTGACCCCCCGTTATGCGACCCCCGGAGGGTCACGACCCACCGGTTGAAAAGCACTGTTGTAGGTATGTGAAGTGCCCCATAACCCGCGTTGGGACTTGCCCAGTCTTTGTCATTTTAAAAGGTGGCATATGGCCGGCTCACCTGGCTCACGTTTCGCAGCGCTGGCGGATTTACCATGGCACACCAAAGTAACGCGGGACCGCGGCGGTCCCGCGCCTCCGCGGTGTGGCATGGTCAATCCGCCCGCGCCGTTCTACAACGGCGCGGGCCCGCGTTCGCGCCGCAACCGCGTTTGGTTTGCCCGGGCCTTTAGAATCTAATGGTAAATTGATGATATATGATACTGACAGTACCTATCAATTCTCTTTCCGCAGTGTTCCAACGCAAAATGCGTTCTAGACAAAGCCAACCTTTTAAATGGCGACACTCTAGATGACAAGAAGGTGATAGAAGCAATCGAGAAGGGCAAGATGGACCGTCCCAACGACAGGGCGATGCTCGAGCGAGTGAAGAATGAATGCCTGGAGGGAAAGTTTCAGGAATACCCTCCCAAGGAAGCCTGCCCTCTCATAAAGTTTCAGATATGTAGCTACATTAACTCTATTGTGGTAAGTCGAATTCAATTTTGGTGATTATTTATTAAATATGTACTTACTTGCATAGAAAATAACATGTGAATTCTGTAGGTAATTTAAATTATACGAAAACCACAGAGTAATAAAATCACTAGGCGTATTGTAACAAAATGACATCCACAACAAATGATGAGGAGTCGAGCATGCGATCATTATATTTTATGCAAGGTTACGATAAAAAAAGCATTGGGTACGTACTCATACTGTATCATTACCCAAATTGAAACAAATTAGTTTTTTCCGAATTGCATTTGCAATTTGACGAAGAATTTTTTACATTTATTGCTATAAGCTGCATCCAGTCGGTTCACTATTCAGTATGACCGGAATTACCGGACAGACGTTTTCAAATATGCCGATCTAGCTAAATTAGAAATTAGAATTCGAAATCATTAACACGCTATTTAAGTATTTAGCTACACTGCCAGCCAGCCTTCACTGATGACAAATGACGGCATTGGTGTTGCAAAATTGTAGTCTTCGTCTCCAATTTCATTTTTAACCGACTTCAAAAAAAGGAGGACCTCAATGCGACGCGTATATTTGTTTTCTAGTATAAGCTTGCCAGCTACTTTGAAGTACTGGAAGTGATTCATTTTCTTGTAGATTCGACTAATTCCAAACCAAAAACTGGCTGGTCTAAGATCTTTACTGGAGTCGCGACTTCGCCGCTAGCGAGGTGCCACGTTTTTGAAGCGCTCCGCGGGCGAAAAATCGCTAACATGGGATTTTTTCGTGTTAAACATGCGTGTGAAGTGTCTACTGACTCGGCGAGTGACGGGCTAAAGGCGGGTGAAAAAAATTTCGAAATCGGTGCAGTGGAACGTGCAAAAACTGTGTTCCGGAAGTCTTTTTTGCTTACGGCGCTCGATTAGTCGCCTTGAGGTCACCTTTTGAAGGTAGCACTCGGTGGCAGATCGGCCAGTTCAGGTGCCCTCCAAGAACTAGATTTTTCTAGCGTAAGGTTTGGGTGCTAGAAGCGGAAAACCGAGAATCCTTTGTTCCCGGATCTCCAGAACCAGAAGACCCTGAACATCGCTCTGCACACCAAAAGAAGCGCACCATCAACCCGACACAAGACCTGCAACAATTTCGGAAATCGGGACATTTTTCACCCAAGTGTAACGTCATTAGTGTTTTGTTATTGTGCTGGCGAAGATAGATCGATAACATATCGACTTCTTCGTCTCACCGGATAGCCCACTGCATACGCATTAAGTCAAAACCAAGCCCGTATTTTTACGACCAGCCTCCTCGCCGAGGCATCGCTATACTTCCGACCCCCGGAGAGCGACACCGAAACTTACGAGAGTAAGTGACGCGTCACACGTACGCTTTTCATCTGTTTCTGCACCGGCCTACTTCTTGACCCCTTCGGAGTATTGCTGCGCTCCACCAAAGCCCCTGGGAAGAAATTCCAGCCTTCCAGGAGCAAGCGGAGCAACTCTACAGGAATTTCCCTTGTCTTTATTGTATTTAGGTCATAGCTTGTAGCGACTTAGTTTCAAAAAAGTTATATAATAAAATTATAAAAAAAATAAATTGAAAGTTAAAGCCCACTAAATATCCCGTCTTTTGGTACCCCCTCCCCTAACCGCTCGTACGACCCCAACTCATAAATACGTAATCATATCAATGGGTGTAATAGGCTAGTTTCCTAAAAAAAACTAATTAGTCCGTCATTTACATTATAAAAAAATATTGAACACATATTTTTATTTTTGTCAATTAAACAAAAAATGACGAAGATATAGTGCGTTGAAGTTCCGTGTGACGTCACGACTCTGTACACTTTTCACCATTAAGTGACGACATTAGCCCCCACTCCCGAACTTTGATGCGCATTATCATTGTCAATTTTGATTGATTTGATAAAGCAAAAAATACGTGTTCGCTATTTTTTGATAATCTAACAGACGGACTAATTAGAATTACATTTTTTTACCCTGGTCAACATCCCTATTGCCCTCCCACCACCCCTTGACTCTTGACCGATGCACCTTATTTTGAATATTATTTTTTGTTTACCTGCAACGAATTTCCTGCTCCCCTTAAAACGAAATGTATCAGCACCTGAACAATATTAATCAGGACTGTGATTTTCTAAAATAACACTTCGTTCATATACTCGATGGCAAGCGTAACTTGACCAGTCATTCGCATTCGGCCACGAACGTAGGTAGCGAACTTCGCGTAATGCTTACGAGCGCGCGGGTCAATTTATGAGCGGCGACGAGATTTCTTAGCGAATAACATAGCAGATAAATGTATTCATTTTTACAGGAATGCCCAGCATGGAAACCGGATGACACGTGCAAAAAGTTATCTGATGAAGCAAAGAAATGCAAATCTGCACTGGACTCGATGAAGGAATAAGGCTCGTGAAAAGAAATACAATGGACTATTAAAAGATAACATTTTTATTTGTTCAGATGGCCTCGATCTCATCGCCAAATCAAAATAATAAAAACAGCAAGCTATATGTACTACGGATAAAAATAAAAATTGTCACTCGATCAACTTGAACAGACATTACCATTCATTATTTCAGTGTTTTATTTACATTATATACACTACTCTTCGACGTCAAATTACACACTGCCTTCCTAGCGTTCGGTAACTTTAGCTTCATAGTTACATAACAAATTTTAGTCACATGAACTGTTTAGTGCCCAGAAAATAAGTATTCTTATAAAGACCCATAAAATGAGGTATTTCAGTGCCATGTTAGTCAGAAACAATAAAGCTAAGGTGGACTAAACGCAAATTAATCTTACACACCTGCAGGATTCAGAAATAGACGCCATTTGCCACATTTTCCTCGAAATTTAACACTTTCACTGCCACCAATTTGAAATTTCATATACTGTGGCAATAAATTTGCTAATGTTCTTGCCAAATGTTTATACACAAACACAGATTTTTAGGTTCGGCTTATACACATAGAACTTTCTTAATACATAAGACATAACTTAATTTATTCAAAAGAATAAATGTATTTAAATAAGCAAAAAAAAAAAACATAATCAGTTTACAGTCTAAAATTACTATAATTTTCGACTGTGCTTTGAAATATTATTTGAAATAATCAGTGAATACAAAAGCTACAGATTAAATTCTTGCCAAAACATTTGTGTAATAATGATAACCAAGGATAAAAAAATAATTGAAACTAAGTAAAAGATAAATGAAGATCTCTTCTAACCTATTTCATTTTGCAGTGTAATTATTATTATACAGCATTATCTATTTATTTAAGTATTTAACTAAATGTGAACAAACTAACCCACGCGACTCAGTTAACTAGCCAATCAAGACATACCACAGATAAAAATGATTGACTGGATTGGCTGTTTAGCCGAGTCACGTGTGTTTGTTTACATTTAGTTAATTACCTATACGAACAGAGTATAGTCCTGCTAAATTTAACCTACTTTTTATAATACTGTGTACTTGAAAAATATAGTACATTGTATATCTTATTCGAGTTGTAACCATATATAGAATAGAATTGGTTAATTCTACAAACCCCAGTCGAGCTAGAGATCATCATTATAGTAAACATCACTGATTGCATTAGTTTAAATAGGCATAGGAAATAAGCATGAACATTTGCTCGGTAGAAGGTTTTGCTGCGCTGGAATACTGTATTGCCTGACCAGTGACTTAGTTATTTGTGTAGCAACAAGCACAGCGCAGATCACACCATACAATTACACCACAGTTCATACACATGCATTCAATGAACTAGCTTAAAATTAACATAGACCCTAAAATACTACGACACTTAGGAAAATGCGTACTTAATCCTACAGTAATAATGTATATTACACAATGAAAACATTCAACCGATGTTTTACACTTAAAATGTTAAGTGGTGGTTTAACCCATTCACTGCCACTTCTTTGACTGTAAACTTTACCAGGTTCCACATTACATTATGACACTGGGCCACACTCAAGTGTTGAACGTACAAACGCGTCAACGGCATTGAGTGAAATAACGAGAAACGCACATATGCGTCTGAGGCAGTGAATGTGTTAAAATACCAGTATCATTTTGAATTCAAGCTCAAACTGAGCCAGTTTAAAATATTTTTTCCTAACAAATCGTCTTTTATTTAAATCCCTAATAGTAATCAGAATCATTGATTTCAAAATGAGTCAAATGTTTGTTTCCTTTCAAACGCAAGTGTTGAGAACTGTTGATTTGAAAGATAAGTCTTAATTTGAATTAAGTCTATCTTCACTTGAAATAAACACGGCTTTACTCACAATTTATTGTTAGGAATGGCCCGACATGTTTCGGACGCATATGGAGTCTTTCAGGATATTTAGCTCAAGTTTTTATAATGACTCACGACAGTTTTTTTAAGTCTATCTTCTAACAGCTAGCAAACCATTGCATAAACTTTAATCGCCAACTGGGGTCGAAATGATAATTATTACTGAACAATATCAACCTGTCTTCTACCGCTGACGTACCAGTGTGTCAGAATCCTGACCTACCTGTACGTTTGCGAAAATTTTTGGCATAGGTCTTTTTCGGTGACGCAAAGAAACGTCACTGGTAGAGGACAGGTAATTATACGATGATAATTATTTTGAATATAAGAAAATTTATTTGAGAAACAAGAGGCTAGAGTGACGCTTCGCGATTAACCAAACGTGTGGAACGTCAATGTAACCAAACAAGAAACTAAATTTTATTATCTCATTGTTACCTTACTTATTTAATTGTGATGCGATACGATAATACCGAAAACTAAAGACGCTGCACTCTAGTCAAGATTATAAAACAGTAAGTGTAAGTGTTTCATTTGCACAACATTTTAGTAAGTATTTTAACTTTTATTCAAAATTATAGATACAAAACAAAGAACCAGCATGGATAATTATCTTGATAACTAAATAAAAATTTAATAAAAATAACTATCTTGATAATTTCGAGCCCTGTCGACAACAACACTTGCGTTAAAATAAGTACAAACAAATAGAATTTAGAACCGGAATAATGTGCATGTAGCTGTTGTGCTGTAAATTTTATTATATTATAAGTTTCAAAGGTATTAAAGTGCTCAAATATGTATGTTTTTCTCTTCATCAACATCATCTTCATTTCAGCCGTAGGACATCCACTGCTGGACATAGGCCTCCCCCATCGATTTCCAAAAGGGCCGAGATGGAAGCGGCCTGCATCCAGCGTTTTCCTACGGTTTCTTTTATGTCGTCTGTCCATGTTGTGGGTGGACGTCCTACGCTGCGCTTACCGTCCGTGGTCTCCATTTGAGAACTTTTCGGCCCCATCGGCCGTCTGTTCTGCGTGCTATGTGCCCTGCCTACTGCCACTTCAACTTGCTGACCCGGTGGGCTATGTCGGTCACTTTCGTTTGTCTACGGATCTCTTAATTTCTGATTCGATCTCGCAGAGAAACCCCGAGCAAACGGGCTCAAAGTCGCACAACGAGCTATGGAAAGGGCTATTCCATAGCTCGTTGTGCGACTTTGAGCTTGCTAATGAGGCCCATAGTGAGAGACCATGTTTACAAATTATAGGCACCATATAATTTCACATCAATCCGTGGCGATACGAGATCACAGGTGTGTAACTATGCAATTACATGATATATATATTTTCCCTCAAATAGGCTCTTATCTGACACCCACGAACTCGCCGTAAATCAATTTTCCGGCCATTATTTCTCAAAATAAAATTGTCAATATTCATCCCCAGAGCTCAAACTAAATCCATACCAAATAATATCAAAATCGGTTTGGCGCTTTAGACGTGAAAGCGTAAGAGACACAACAGAGTTCACCGTGTAAATCAAGTAAATAAATATGTTATGGGACTATATTTTATTTTGCTTGGCCTATCTTTTACTTTTTATGATACTATTCATCAAATCACATTGCAGCATCTCATATCTCACCCTCACCATTTTAAAAGACAAAAAGGCTCAGAACTCATTAGAACGAGGCAATAAATAACTACTATTCATTAATATTTTCGTTAATACACATTACTAAACTTTACAGGTCATAAGTTTCTAATCGCATTTAAACTCCAGTCTAAATTGTCTTAATACAATCTACTATACTTAGCTTCCATTAAAACTTAGTATAAATATTTTCTCACATAATCATACTCCAAAGCCACTTACCATTTCAATTAAACGCTATTCATAAATTCCACTTCATTAACGACAATTTCGTCTCCACTCATGTTCCGTCAAACGATTGCACTAACATTTGATCACATCTCACTAGTTTCACATAGGGGCGAGGGGCGCGGCACCCCTCAGTAGCCGCTAGTCGGCCTCCTCGGCAGGCCTCCGGTACACGGGCCCGAACTTGGCCATGTACTTCCTGACGAACTCTTTGGCTTTGGATCGCACGGAGTCTGTCACGACAAGCTCGTCTACTGACCGACAGTGCTTCAGCTCTTTCAGCATCACGAAGTGGGTTAGCTGGAAAAAAAGGTATGGTCGTTATAAGTTATAACAATGTACTGCGTGTGTGCTTTACATAAACACTATATGTCTAGGTATTTTACGAATACATTCGAGCAGGCAAGATCCTAGGGAGGGGGGGGAGTCACTGTGGACAAAAATTTACAGACTAAAAATCTAGTCTAAAAGTAAAGTCTAATTTACTCGACATATTTTATTATTAGTGACCCCCCCCCCCCCCCAATTTCGGGGTGCGGCCGCGACTGCATTGGGGCCAATTCGAAAGTTTTTCGGTAAATTTAAAAGTCGCTAAACTTGAAATAAGAAACGTCAAACTCGATTTTGACTTGGTGTCATACTAAATCGGATTTTAACTTTTAGGACTTTTAAATTTAGGAGACGCCGCTTCGAATTGGACCCATTAGACTCCTAAAAGTTTAAACTTGTTAAACGGCATATTGACAATATCAGTAGGTATCTTATTGTAGAAGCGTATACAGTTCCCCACGAACGACGTGCTCACCTTACGGAGACGGTAACGCGGAACTAAAAGTTTATCCTTATTCCTAGTGTTAAAATTTGTGAACGTCGCTGTTTCGTTTGAACTCTTTATGTTTTTGCGGACATACATGACATTTTCAAGAATATATTGCGAAGCAACAGTGAGAATATTTATATCCTTAAATTTATCTTTGAGCAAGACTCGAGACCCTAGTTGAGCGTGTGCGTGTCTGTGTGCGTGTGTGTGTGTGTGTTAGTTCTAGCACTCACCTTCCTAGCCAAGTGCTTGAAGTCGGCCGTGCAGGTGATCTGGCCGGCGGGCGCGTCCGAGTGCCGGTAGGGGTTGAGGTGGTGCACCATGACGCGCGCCATGCTGCTGCGGAAGTGCTCCTTGATCTTGCGCGCCGCCTCGTCCGCGTCCGAGGCCGGCGCGGGCGCGGGGGAGCGCGGCGCCGGCGCGGGCGGCGGCACGGGGGAGGGCGGCAGGGGCGCCTCCACTTCTTCGATCTCCGGTTCCGAGTTGGAATCACAATCCGCGAGGTCCACCATCTGCATTTAGTTGAGTCAGAATTACCAAAACATATTGTCAAGCAGTAAGGCTATGGAATGCAACGCAAAATTGTTATCGGGAGCGGTTAGTTTTTAACACTTCCAGTGCCAGCCCAAAAATCAAGTCCCATCCCAGGCGCCGCAGAATTTTCAACATACAAAATTGCTATAACAAGAACCCGACCAGCGAGTCGTTCGGCGTGGCGACAAAGTAATAGAAAACCCGATATCGGGTTTTCGGTACTGAATGTGTTAAGTGATATTATCTCTAAATATATCGCTTGGAAACCAACAAAATTGTTGAAAATTAATAATGTAGAGAGCAGAGGCTTATACGGTAAATCAAATAAATTGTCAAGGAAAAAGCTACGCAAAACCTTACGTTTACATAAGAGACGTTAACACTAATATTACTTTGTACATACATCTATATATATACATATAAAACAGTACTGTAACTCACTTATAGACAAAACACAGCCTAAACGGGTGGTCCTAGAGGTTTGAAATTTGGAGAAGACATTGCTCGTGTACCCTAGAGGTGCACTAAGGAGGGATTTTTTGAAAGGGTGAAAAAATCTGCGGGCGAAGCTGTGGCGGGTCCTCTAGTTATTATTAAAATGCATTGCCCTGCTAGTCACCGTCGCGGTCATCGCGAGGCCTGTATCTCAGAATGGTATTCCAAGTGAGTATCGAGGATGATCCCCTTAGGGTTGCCACCTATTTATGGGGCAAATATATAGTACTTTCTAGTCAAAGGTATAAATAAAATAGTAGATTGAAAGAAAATATAGTACTTTAAAGAAAAATCTTTTAAATAAGGTGTAAGGTATGATTGATTAAATATAATACACAAAATTCGTTTTACTAATATTGCGATTGCGCATCTGTAGCTATCCGAGCTTCGATTATGCCAATTTTTCTTCAATCTCAATGCGTGTATGTTCCGGAACACGCACAACGAAGCAACGTAAGGATGCGTTGTGTTCACAAACTTCGGCAAGAGATGTTGCTATTTAATAATATATAGCGCGCTATATAGCGTGTATACTTCATACGAACATAGATTTTAACCAGACTTAGGTTTTAGTAGTCTTAATTAACATAGCGTAATTAATTTTTGAAAATTTCTCGACCAGTAATGTATTTAGCAGCAAAATTGATGAAAAGTAGAGAAGCAAATGAGAACAACAGTCGTAAAATTATAGGACGTCGCGTCAGTGAGGGCAACTCATAATCAAATTTGTAGTGATACATTGCGTGCTGACTTATTTCGTAAGGAAAAAAAAGTCATACATTTAAAAAAAAATATCAAAGTAATATTCAACTACCCTTAAAATTTATGTTCGTGTGACATATACACGCTGTATATTTCTTCAACAGTATATAGTACACAGAGCCAAAATACAGTAGTATATATTAAGGTAAGGTTGGCAACCCTAGATCCCGTAGCCCGGCTGTACCTTGAGCTCGGCGTCGTGGCGGCAGGGCGCGCGGCGGCTGCGCGCGGCCAGCTCGCGCACGCGCTGCAGCAGCCGCTCGCGGCGCCGGCGCAGCTTCTCCTTGGTCTGCTTGTAGCGCTTCACCTCCTGCCGGCCCGCCAGCTTGTCCTCCTCTGTGCGCGGCTGGAGGTATGCGTCACGTTAATATTGAATATGAAAAAAAAACCGGTCAAGAGCATGGAACATGTTCAATGTAGGGCTCCGTAGCCATTATAACTAGTGGCTCCATGAGCTGTAGACCTCGCGACAAACTTAGTTTTGCCGTTGGAATACTGATATCCCCAGACAGCCGACGGACATCCGCTGGACATACGAAAGTATTTTTGCCCAAGCTGAAACGGAGACGCTCCGCTCGCTCGGTCGACTACGAAAACGATAACTTGTGTGCTTCTTTCGATGATATTCAGTATTATAAATAAGTAAGTCGTGATATTTTTGCTTTAAACTTCGGTATATAAGCATTAATTAAAAATATTTTCAGATTTTTTGAACGTATAGTTTTGGCTGGAGGTTAGGACACATAACTTCAACAGAAATAATACCTCGAGAGCTCAACATTTCCTAAACGGTTCCTATAATCTAAAAATTGGTTATAACACCCAGTAACAATGTTTTTCTAGGAGTTATCCAACGATATCTCATTCAAAGTTGTAAAAGAAAAAAAGCCTTTTCTGTAAGAGCTAGCCAATTTTTTTTAAAAATTGGTTATAACGTACGTAAATGTTATTTTTAAAGAGCTAACCAGCGTCACCTCATTAGTCGTAAAAGAAAATAGAATACGGATGGACATGGCGAAACTATAAGGGTTTCTAATTCGACTACGTACTAAAAAGTAACATGCAGATATTTAATAAAGTGCCTGTTTGATAACCAAATTAAATTCCACGACTGTGGATTTGAATTCAGCAAAAGAGGAAACAAGATCTTGTACTCTTCGTATAGTCATGCGGAGATTATTTACAATGATATGATAATGGCAAATATTGCTTAAGGATGTATGCCACGTCAAATCCGCAGTACATGTTTTTTTATGTTTCAAGTTCTGTTTCATTTGCACCAAATAACGGCAATGAGTAATTTTGTACGAATAATGATTTAAAATGTACAAATTGTGTGATTATTAATAATTATTATTATGTGAAATGAAATCAGAACCTGATTTGACTACTCGAGTCATATGAATGAATGAATGAATGAATGAATCGTTTATTCACAAGACATATGGTACATAACCAATCAATATGCAGTTTTTGAAACGGTCCGGACACATGGAAATTCAATCAAGAATATTTCCCTGGGAACAACGGTAACGACATTTTTTTTTTAATCAAAAAATCGAGGAGAGTACAAAGTTATAGAAATACGTTTTTTGATTATAAAAGTACTATGGGAAAGAAACATTATTCGCTTTTTCTTGTAATTTAATCAACTTCCGGTACAAATAACAGGGGCACAGCACATAACACATGTAATCTTAAATGTCATTTATCTCCGTTAAAAGAACGGTAAAGTGGTTTTATTTTTTAATACACTTATGCGAAACGACTAATACTACCAGACTATTCAATTTCAGCGAAAAATATACAAATCGATATATTGGGCATGCATCCTTAAAACGAGAGTACTCACACTGATGGGTCGCTCTGAGACGAGCCCCGGCCGCCGCTTCCTCGGCTTCGCGTTCAACAAAGCGTGATCAGGGATCAGACCGTTATGCGTGTTATCTTTTATCACTGCAATAAATGATGGTTATTTAAAAATGAAAAAGTACGTTTACGAACTTAAAAAAATTATTTGGATTATCTAGAGCAGCTATACTCAACCTGCGGCCCGCCGGGCCTTTGTTATTGGCCCATCTGAATTTACAAATTTATTGTTAACCATTTTAAATTCCGCGTCCAACGATGTGCCCAAATCCTACTAACATTCTTTGGGTCTACGTATGTGCGCGAATCGTCTTTTTCAAAAATGAAATACACAAATAACGTTTACAGAAACAAACTTACAGATTCTCATCTGGATGATGTTACAAGGATAGCATGTAGCGACAAGCCAGATCTTGATAAAGTTTTGAAAAAGTGTTCACAGTATCAAAAATCGCAATAAAACATATAAATATCTTTGTAAAACTTCTTTTTTCATTAATAAAGTCACTATATCATTAACTTGGAATTACGTTTTAATTGAGACCTAAATAATTTTTGCTTGCGGCGCTCGACACCATGACTGAAACGTGTTTGTGGCCCCTATAAAACAAAGGTTGAGTATGGCTGATCTAAAGGATACCAGGGTAATACAAATACACAATCCAAGAAACCAAATCTGTCCCTACTGGAGCCAAAAGTTCACGAAAACTTCGTATAGGCCAAAACTATGCCTGATGCTTTACATGTATATAGTTAAAACCAATAAATCAGGTTTCAAAGTCCATAACGGTATAGGCGGGACAATTCTGAACCTTAACGTGTGTACTATAATACTTTATTATAAATGCGAAAGTAACTACTGAACCGATTTAAATGTAATTTGGTACACAGATAGTCTAGAGCCTGAGAAAGGACATAGGCTACTTTTTAATGCGAAAAAAGGGTTGAAAGGGAGGGAAAGTTTTATGGAAGTATCATCATTGTAAGAGCTAGAAGCGATTCGATATAAATAAATCTGACATTCAAAGTTTGTAACAGTTTTACCCTCAAGGGTGTATAATAACAATAGGGGATAAGGGAACACCATTCCACGCAGGCGAAGTCGCGGGCACAGCTAGTAAATAATAATATCTATAAAGGTCAACACAAAGGTACCAATACAAAATCATTATCCGAATAGTCAGGTTATAGTCAGGTCAGCAGTGCCGGATTAAGCCAGCGCGGGGCCTGTCGCAAATTCTGTCAAGAAGTCCTTGGTTTGCTTTAGTAATTTTTAATTATTTCTGTATATTTTCATACCGAAATATCAACATTGGCCTCTTGTATTTTAATTAAAAAACCATATATTTATACGCTCCCATCTTAATCTAAAAAAGGAATACGCTCATGCAAGCGTGCGTGCGCGGGGCCCCCCAATGTGCGGGGCCCGTAGCATTTGCTACTCTTGCTAATGGCTAATCCGGCACTGGGTCAGGTTACCTTCATAGATTCCGTTGACGCCCTCCACCATTTTCCCCTTGACCTGCCGTCCCACAGACATGTCAGGAGCACTAAGCAGTTCATCATCCTCCTCTGACGAGCTCTCGTCTATAATAAACAATTGAAGAGTTTAGCTTTGTTCCTTAGCGATGCTTCTGGTATTGGGTGGGGTGCTGGTAATTGACAATCAGCAACGTTTTATCCACATGTCTAATCAATTTTAATGATCTGCGCCTCTATTAGGGAACGCTTAGTCATATTGTAGCGACTCACGAGTGAGATTCTCATCACACTCTTCCGCACGATACGTAATGCGTAAGAACCGGACGCGAATCTCGCTCGCGAGTCGCTACAATATCACTTAGACGTTCCCGAATAGACGTCCTGGTCATATTACGGCCGGCTCTTTTGTTAGGAGAGCGTCTGAATGACATCACGGCGACGAAGAATGATCAACTTTTGAATTTTTATTCTCAATATAAAAATAGCGGCTCTCGAAAAAAAAAAATAGATTGCCAATGTACTAGGACTGATGTCCTTGGCAGTGTAGAGAAGTACCAAAAATTACATGTGATCAGTGTTTAGGTGGCAAAATTAGAGACGCGATGTTTTTAATCTGTCATTGCACCAGCACGTCTAGCACGACCCGCCCGCAAGTAATTTATCGCTCATATTTGAAAAGTTTGACATACCACTGAGCGATAAACGACTCGCGAGCATGTCGTGCTAGCCCCCCAGGCGCTGATAAACGATTTCGTTCCAGGGAGGGGGTAGTTATTATTTTCGTCAGTTCTGAAGTCTGGCGAATGCCTAAAAGGAATGGAGTGTGTATTATCGGTACCGTGCAAGTTGTGCGGTTGGGGCGGCAGCCACTGCGGCTGGCGCAGCTTGACGTGGTAGTAGTAGGTGCGGCCGCGCGCGTCCGCCGCCCAGCGCCACATCGACGGCAGCGCCACCTCTTCCAGAGACGCCTCTTCCACCACCACGGGGGTCTACATAAAACAACATTCATCCTAAAATCTTTGACACAGACTAATGGCCAAATTCACAAAGATCACTCGTATTGATCTTTAATTGGGAGGGCTATCACTTAATCGCGTTCTGAAAGATTAGGTATATTGACGGACGGCATGAAGTCGCCCTCGTCCAATGTACAAAAAGCGCTGACGGTCATATAAGATGTATGGCCGTCAGCGCTCTTTTTACATTGGGAATGATCGTTCGGCGGGACACAGGTCCGCTCTAGTCAACTAAAGTTTATTTTGATATACATTTTACGTAATAGTATTAACATAGTAAAGAGAAATTTACGGTTACTTCTTAGCGTTTTTAGTAGTTTTATGGATTTGCCTTGGTTTTTTTTTTCTACATATTCCTTACATATTTTTAAATTCAGAGGCCGCTATAAACTACACGACTATTCAAGAGATATTATCATATATTTTTCATTTCGTTTGCTTAGTAGAGTAGTTCAATCCACGAGCTCGAAAAAGTGACGTCGCGCATTTTTTGAAAAACTTGCTGCGGAATATCGGCTTTGTCACTAGATAAGAATAAATTGCAAAAAGCGAGGCCGCTATGAACCATACTAATAACTATACTCCACCATTCGGCAAGCAAAACTTGTCCAAGTCTTTCAGTTTCTCATAATAAGAAAAGTTGCCCAATTATTGAAAGAATCGTAATAGACCTCTTAAGTGACGTGTATGTATAGGTTGACAACCAGGAGAGGGACCTTTAACTATTTAATCTCTAATCAAAAGCCTAAGTGGCCTTTGTGAATTGATCAATTGTAATGACTTTTAGTATATGTATCTTATACCACGCTGTAGTAGTGATATAGGTAAATCAGATGAGGAAGTTGTTTGTGAATGTAGTGGTGCTGAGTTCTTTTAGTATGCGTACGCTTATACTTTTTCATATCACTCACACATTCAAAAACGGCTCCCTCATCTGATTTACCTATACAGTACTCTAGATACAAAAATCATACCGGTAATAAACTGTCACCGGGCGGCGGTTGCGTGGATTGGAAAGCGTTCGGCGGCATCTGTTGGCCGAACATGAAACCGCTCATGCCGAAACCGCTCATACCCATAAGACTGAAAAAAAAAACTTACATCACAAAGAAGATTTAACAACTTTTAGGACTCAAGTGGACTGTCAAAGCATGGATTAAAGCATTGTTTTGGCTAACAACTTTGACAGTTCACCGAAAAGTTGGTCGACCTATATTAACTAAGCCATCTATTATCATGACAAATCTCAACTTGTTATACCGCGCCCAATGTAAAAAGAGCGTTGACGGCCATATAAAATGTATGGCCATCAGCGCTCTTTTTAAATTGGACCAGGTATACAGTGTTAATGCGCGGGGAGGCCCTTTGAGATTCAATTACAGCTTTTTACGTCAGTTGGGAATATTCAAACGTGCATGACGTGAAGTTTATACTTAAATAAAAATAAACTAGCTTTAAAAACTGACGTTGATTTCTTCGAGTCTTGAGGTGACAGCTTAAAAGAAACTCACTTAGGTTGCGTCATGCAAAATTGTTGCGGGCCCCCAAAAGGCGGACAGAATCCGGGAGGGCCCTGGAAGTCCCCAGCGGGCCCCATCCACTCCGGCGGCATGTCCGGGGGCATCACGCCGGGAAGCATGCCAGGGGCTAACGTGGGGGCCATTCCTGGGGGCATTCCTTGAGGTATTCCTGGAGGCATTCCTGGAGGCATTCCTGGAGGCATTCCTGGAGGCAATCCTGGAGGCATTCCTGGAGGTATTCCTGGAGCCATCCCGGGCGGCATGCCAGCCGGCACCATTTGGGAAAGCATGTTGGGCGGTCCGCCCATCATGCCTGGTGGAAACATCTGGAATTTTTTATACGTTAATTGGTGATTTCAAAAAACTATTTCCTCATACATCCTCAGAAAAACATGTTAGTTCATTATTAAATTAGAGTACACAAAGACAATTTAAAAAATAATCTTTGTTAGGGTTCCGTACCCAAAGGGTAAAACCAGGACCCTATTACTAAGGCTCCGTTGTCTGTCTGTCTGTCTGTCTCCAGGCTGTATCTCATGGACCGTGATAGTTAGACAGTTGAAATTTTCGCAGATGATGTATTTCTGTTGCCGCTATAACAACAAATACTAAAAAACAGAATAAAATAAATATTTAAGGGGGCTCCCATACAACAAACGTGATATTATTGCTCGATTTTGATAACGGCAACAGGTAGACGCTTGAAATATTCACAGAATATTTAGATATATATATTAACTTCAAAAATAAATAATTAAATTAAAATAAAATAATTATTTAAGGGGGCCATCATACAACAAACGTGATTTTTTGCCGTTTTTATAGATAATGGTACGGAACCCTTCGTGCGCGAGTCCGACTCGCACTTGGCCGGTTTTTTGGTCTGGCCCGATCTTCAAGCAGTTGAGTGTCCTTTATTCTAGGTCTCACATACGGCTCGGCCTTATAGGTTACACTCATTCCGCAACTGTTTTTTCCCGATTACGGTAGGACCGGCGAATGTTTCAGTTACCTGCGGGAAGGCGGGGTCGGGCCAGTAGTGCGGGTAGTGGTCGCGCTGGCGGCGCGTCTCCTCGGCCGCCGCGGCCGCCTCCGCGAACGCGCGGCGCCGCTCCTCTTTGCTCATCGGCGGCACGGGGGCTAGCACGCGATCATTTAGTCTGCAAAACAAGTAAAGGTCAACTTACTGGACCTTGAGTTTGAGACGCTGACAACAGCCAATGAGCTTGAGCGATCGGTCTCTGTCTGTTTGCACCGGAGTGAACGAGAAGCACTGTGCGGTTTTTTGTATGGGAAAAATAAAAAACGGGTGAATTATATTTATAAATAAACACACTACACGTATAATATAATAGTCATTTTTTTAGTATGAGCCTGATGTAATAGTGGTATTAATTATAGACCCATAAGTTAAAGAAATTAAGACAGAACCGTTTAAAGAGGGATTCAGACGTAACTTCACGATTCTTTTCTATCGTATCGATTTCATCAAATCGTATTTCAGAAATAGTAATTTTTTCAATAATATAATGTATAGTAACGTCTATTTTTTTCACTTTGCCCAATCTAATAGTTTTTGTTAAAAAAGTGTTTAAGTAAAGCCGATTTAGGTGTTGTCAGCGCCTTAACACTTTCATTGCCAAGAACGCTCCGATACTGCTCACGTGCCGAACAGTCTACTAGGTGGGCTGTCCCTATAATAGCTATAGATAAGTACAGTTCACGCCGAAGAACTCGCCTAGCGGGCGACGGGCCGGTATACAGTTACGTGAACCCGCCACTGGGCGCTTCGGCGTGTAGCGTTGGGTTCCTCGTGATATGGCTCTATGAACTCGCTTAGCGGGTCTTATAGGTAATTCTGAGGTACCTGGGATACTATTCTATTTCATGTCTGGCAATGATTGTCCTTTGATTTTTTGAAAGCCGGTTTTAATAACGGTCCGTCAGACCAAATGTTGAATATAATAATTGTAAATCTGAAAACTTTGAAAGCATATCAAGGTACAGTAAATTTTGGCAATTTCGATGATGGCGTGTTTAATTTGGCCTGCTTCTATAAAAAAAAGCCTAATAAAATAAACAATTGCCCTCAGAGCATAACTAACCTTATACTCCTCCTGCCGTCGGGACTGCTCCGTCGTTTCCTTCTATCTCGCTCATCTCTGTCGCGATCTCTTTCACGCTCCCTATCCCTATACCTTTAACAAAATATAGATCATTACTAACAAAAAAATAACACAATCTAGTCAATCTTTTTTATATAATAATGACGCTCCTTTGCTGCACTGGGAGTGAAGAAATAGCATACGAGGGGTGATCCAAAAGTAATGATAACTGAATACTTATTGAATCGGATTAAAATAAATAGGTATGCAGTTACTGGCCATAAAGACTCCTTATTAAATAAAAAAAATAAAAATTAAAAAATATGTATCTGTCAGAGAGTTGCAGTTGTTTCTTCACGAGCAGTCGGAACAATAACGCAAAAATGGAGAAAACTGAGGTGAGAGCGGTTATTAAATACTTCTGTTTGAAAAAAATGTGTACTAAAGATATATACGCTGAATTAGTGGGCACACTGGGCGAGTCCGCTCCGCCGTATTCCACAGTGGCACGGTGGTCAAAGGAGTTTAACTTGGGAAGGACATCCACTCAAGATGAACATCGCGAAGGCCGTCCATCTGTCGCCATTACTGGAGAAAACGTCAAAAAAATTCATGATCTCGTTTTAACAGATAGAAGGATGACTATCAGGCATCTAGTTGAGCTCACAGGCATCTCGTATGGCAGCATTCGAAGAATCTTAACTGATGAACTACACATGAAAAAAGTCTCCGCTCGTTGGGTGCCTAGAATGTTAACGGCTGAACAAAAGAAAATACGATGTGAGATTTCGAAGTCCAATCTTGACAAATATCAAACTGATCCCGAAACATTTTTGCGTCGGTTTGTAACCATGGACGAGTCTTGGATCCACCATTTCGATCCTGAGACCAAACAGCAATCCATGACCTGGAAGCGAGCGTCTTCCCCTACACCGAAGAAATTCAAGGTAGCAAGCTCCGCTGGTAAGGTCATGGCTTCAGTGTTTTGGGATGCTGAGGGAGTCATAATGATTGAATACCTGGAAAAGGGTACCACTATTACGGGCTCCTACTACGCTGACCAAATACGCAGATTGAGACAGGCAATCAAAGAGAAGCGGCGGGGTAAACTTCGAGCTGGCATCCTGTTTCACCAGGACAACGCACCGCCCCACAAGGCCGGCGTTGCGATGGCTGCCATTCGTGATTCAGGGTTCGAATTGCTGGAACACCCCCCATATTCGCCAGACCTAGCCCCCAGCGACTTTTATCTCTTTCCACGGCTGAAGGAAGATCTTAGAGGCAACAAATTTTTGAATAATGGCGAGGTAATGGTCGCTGTGGAAGCATTTTTGGAGGGTCAAGAAAAAGATTTTTTTTTAAAAGGAATTCGTGGTCTGGAGAAACGATGGTCTAAGTGTGTAGACTTGGAAGGAGATTACGTAGAAAAATAAATTATTTTATTAAACATTTTATGTATCTTTCATACTGATTATCATCACTTTTGGATCACCCCTCGTAGAATGCGTGCAGATGCTTATCATCCTGGCATGTCGTAAAAGTCGACTAAGGGACGGGTCCTCTCCAACATGGTGGACTATCTGCATAGGCGATGGGCTGATCACCTGTCACCATACGGTTCATCATACCATCTTAGGACTAATTAATCGAACGTGGCCATAAGTAGTGTTGTGGCTCTGCCCAACCCATTAGGGATTTCGGGCGTGATGCTATGTATGTATGACTCGATTGGCTGGTTATCTGAGTCACGCGAGTTTGTTGACATTTAGTTAACTACCTAAACGAATATAGTTTAAAGGAAGTTAAATTTATTATTTGATTTAGATCTTGATCTTTCCGGGGATCACAAAGTAGATCTCAGCCGTCGGTGCGTCGACATCTGACGAACGCGCCGCGAATGCGTCGCTCGCGCACCATCCGCCAACTGCTCGTACTACATAATGCACGCGCGCGGTTAGCCTTCCGCAAATAGGCGCATTCGCGACGCATTCGTCAGATGTGGACGCACCTTAATATCCTCTATTATGGTTAAACAAACGATATTATGCTTACACAATAATAAATCTCTATATATGACCTGTACATTAAAGATATTTAAAAAGAAATGATACATGGGGACAAAATAAACGTAATAGAATCCTAACATGTCGTTTTTTTTTTTTGTTTGTTTGAACAGGTATCTTAGGAAAATTAGGGATTTTAATGGTTCATCTTATAATGTCACAGAAAAATCTCCACTGATACCCGCTGTCATCTTATTATGACGGGCATACTGCAGTTGAATTTATACCATTTTACGAAAATATACAGTCAATTTTTGCATGATTTTGCATGGTTTTAGAATTGAAATGGAATGATCTCTCCAATCACATTCGTACTCTCTGTTGAATAGTCCAAATCAGTTGAAAGTTCGTTTGAAAGTAACTGTTATAAGATTTCAAAACTGCCTAGGTCTCAGTCCTGTTTTTTTTCCTACAACAAACTGACTACCAAAAGGTTAAGGACGGTCCCAGGTGGCATAATAATAGCATAAAAAATTCGCAGCGACAGCTATATACTAAAGAAATATAACAGAAATATAAGTTTATACCGGTCGCGGTCTCTCTCGCGCTCCCTCTCCTTGTCCCGTTCTCTCTCCCTGTCCCGCTCACGCTCACGGTCACGGTCCCTTTCTCTGTCTCTGTCCCGCTCTTCGCGCCGTTCGCGGTCCCTCTCCCGCGACCCGCTGGAGTCGGCCGCGCGACGTTCAACGTTCGCTTGACGTTCGTGCTCTTTCATTTGTTGGATGCGCTCCTTTTTCGGGATTTTGAATACCTCCTAGAATTTTAGAGAGTTAGTTAATGTTGTTGATGATACACATAGCGTGTAAGGATTCAAAAAATAAATTAGCATTTCATATATAAAGGCTTTCGTTACTTGACAAACGGGCGGCTTTTTGTAAAGGGCGACATAAATTTGAGCAATGTCATGTCATCAAGTTTCATCTGTAAATGTAGTATTTCGTCGGTGATAGTTCAAAACCGCGTATGAGCAGTTTGTAAGAATCTCGTTAGTGTATTTTTAAGAAAAATTTGTGATAAACAATATCAAATCGGTTAAGCGTGTAACCTATAGACGCGTAATCTTATTTTGCTACTTTTTGGATTTACGCGGTATTTACAAACTGCGCATACGCGGTATTGAAAGATCACCGACGATTTGTGTTAAAACATACCTTCAAACTAGACCATCTTTCCAGTAATTGACTAGATAGATCTATGACTTTCTCCACAAGTGCTGCGTTTTCTTTACTTTTCTCTGGGCTTTCATCTTGAGATCGATTTGGAACTTCTATTGGCAAACCTGTAGGAAGCCGAAACAAAATTATACCTTCGCGCTTCCCTTGGTCAAAAATATATGATCATTTTAGTATTATCTCGATCTAAGTTGACACATAGTGACGCATTATAATTGTATGTGTTAACTTAGAGTGACATAGTACTTAAATGTGTACACTTATAATCTACATTATCCACCAAACTTGTACATGGGATAATGAACCTACATACTTATAATATAAAGAACGAATTCGGATGAAAAACAAAATTAAATTTTAAAAATATCACCCGATTGGGTGAGTTGGCCTCGTGGCCCAAATGCAACATACTACTGTCTAGTGTCCACACGAGCAATAACAAGTTAGTGTACTAACCAGTGGTCTCGTCGATAAACACGTCGGGCGGAGCGTCGGCCAGCCAGCGCTCCACAATGGTAAAGAAGCGGCTTTCGGACACCATCGTCTTGTTCGTGATCGGCAGCCGGTCTACCGTCTGCAGCATCTCTAGCCTGAATGACAAATTAAATCTTATTTAAAGGAGTCTTAGGGTCTAAACAGCTTGCATGTATTTGCTGAGATACGTCCGTTTAAAAGTAAGGATTTCAGTTGAAATCAAAGTCCACCTACGGTAATAAGTAGTCGAGGAACAGCCGGCGACACGGCACGTCGGCGTCACGCAACATACGCAGTAGAGCGACCTGCGTTTATATGAGGACCACCGTACGTTAGTAGAGCGTGTGTTCTACGGGGTCACTGACCTAAAGTCGAAGAGCGCGTCGGCACCAGCATCCGCAGCCCTCTGTGTAGTCGAGGAACAGCCGGCGACACGGCAAGTCAGCGTCGCGCAATAGACGTAGTAGAGCGACATGCGTCCATGTGAGGACAACCGTACATTAGCACAGCGTGTGTTCTAAAGGGTCATTGACCTGAAGTCAATGGGTGAGTCGGCACCAGCAGCCGCAGCCCTCTATAGTCGAGTAACAACCTGCGTCTATGTGAGGACCAGCGTACGTTTAAGCACAGCGCGTGTTCTACGGGGTCACTGACCTGAAGTCGACGGGCGCGTCGGCGCACCACGGCGCCAGCAGCCGCAGCCCCCTGTAGTCGAGGAACAGCCGGCGACACGGCAGGTCGGCGTCGCGCAACAGGCGCAGTAGAGCGACCTGCGCGCGGCGAGTCTTTGCGCGGACCACTGTACGCGAGAGACGAAGCGTGTGACTCTGGTTCTTGACCCCGGTTCGGTGGAGGGCTTCCAAGTCTTCCTCGATCTAAAGAGAAAATATATCAATATTGCACAGCTCAAATACATACTGCAAATATCTATGATTAATTTGATCATCGAAATAAGCTACTTCTTCATCCAATTTCTTTGAGGGTGTAGCAAGACTTGTACATTTGCTTGGTGCAACCTTTTCCTACATAACCACCCTCAATTTTCATTTGCGTTAGCTATATCCAAATAATATACAATATAAGACCAGAAATGCACAGCATTTATATCTTGGACGTGTGCAGTCTGTAACAATGATAGTTCCATGGGTGCAGATTAGTTTGGTCGCTCACTCGCAGTATTTAAGATAAATGTCAGACATTTATTGAAGCAAAACTTTTAATTCTGTAAGATCTAATTGAAATTTAGATTTGTATATAGGATATGTTAAACTTAGTACTATTTAAATTGTCAAAAAAGCACCTTTTGTTACTGTACCTTTTTATATGTTTAACAGGAAACTAAGTTTATTTATATAAGTTCCTAGCTGTTGCTCAAATACCATATAATTTTGTATAACTATATGTATCCAATTTTTTTTAAATCATTAGGTAGCCTAAGCCTAATGGCCGAATTCAGAAAGGCCACTCAAATTGATATTGACGGTTTTGTATAGGATGACAACTAGTTGACGGACATTTAACTATTTAATCTCTAGTCAAATGCTTAACACTTTAAGTGCTAGCCAAAAATCAAGTCCCATCCTAGGCGCCGAAAACTTGCCTCCATACAAAATTTCTATAGTAAGAACCCGACCAGTGAGTCGTTCGGCGTGGCGACAAAGTCATAGAAAACCCGATTGTCGGGTTTTCGGCACTGAATGTGTTAAGTGGCGTTTCTGAATTCGGCCATAAGCCTGCGAGATCTTAAATAGGCCTGCAGTAAGTGGGTGTATCATTAACACCACAGATTATAGATAGACTTATCATAGTCCACGAGCCAGGTACAAATTTCGTCAATCATTTCTTTCTATGTGCTTGGGAGATTACCGCTGCTCAACCTACCCACGGAACTGCAGCAGACGTTCACGAGGCTTCATGATACAACTGCATTTTAATTGAATTGGTCATGAAAATCTGTTGCTGGCTCACGGACCATAAGTAGTATTCCTAAGTTGATAATTTGCACTCACATCAGCATCCTGAACCAAGTCAGCGGCTTGCGGCTTGTAGGTCCTGTCCAGTTTAGGCTTGCGGGGACGGCGGCGAGGCGTCTCCGGCACGTCGGCCGCCCGGGGCTCCTCCGACACCTCCTCGAGGGTCTTGGATGTCGACACGTCGTCTTCCTCCTCCTGAAGACAGTGTTGAAGCTTAGTTTGGAGAAAAATGGAAATCGTTATCGCCTTTTGGATGAAACGTCACGCTCTTCTTAAGGTATAGCTAACTTAGTGCCAAGCGCCTGTGATGACATAGTAAATTCCATGGATTTTTGAGGGAGCTTAGCTTATAGCTCAAAATCAAACTGGTAGTTCAAAATAGCGTATTAGTAGTTTTTAAAAACCGCGTAAGTGCAATTTTTACAAAAATCATTGATAAGCAAAATCAAATCAGTGCAGCGTGTAGAACCTATAAGCGAGAAATTTTCATTTTGCAACTTATTAGATTTACGCGGTTTTAACAAACTGCTCATAAGCAGAGTTCTGAACTATTACCGACGTTATTTCCCGTTGGATTTAACCCTTTGACCGTCACAGTCGGCTGTGGCCGTCGGCAGTTTTCCGTGCCCCTGACGCCAAGATATGCCGTGTTCCATACATTTGCGTCGGCTACAGCCGTTCGTCGAGCGCTCGTGGCACGCTCTTTCGCCGTTAGCCGAGGCGGTCAAAAGATTAAGCAGTTTGCACTCAAATTAATGTAAATCAAAACGCCTATAAACGATGTGCGACAGGTATACCTCGCCACTAAAAAGAGCGCTGACGGCCATATAACATGTATAGCTGTCAGCGCTCTTTGGCATGTGGCGAGGTATCTATGGTTGAATTTTATTAGATTTTTTTATGAAGCCACTAATAACAGGTATCCAACACTAAAGCAAGGTAAAATAAGCTCTTTAGGAGATTAAAATAAGTTAAGTAATCCAAAAGCAATACCTCCTCATCGTCCTCGTCGGAGTCGGGCTCGGCGCCGATCCACCCGCGGCAGCTGTCGGCGCCGCAGAAGCAGCGCTGCGCCTCTTTTCTGCACAACAACAAGCCTTATAACTCCACACGCGTAATCCTCTACTGGAATAGGCACAAATTGTACAATGCAGACGTTATCATTTAACCTGGGCATAGCCAGCACTTGGCCGATACAATGAAAGGTACAGGGAATAAACGAACAAAATCTATTAAAAAAATAATAATAAATAAACACATATTTAAATTTTATATGACACTAGGTTCTGCCCGCGACTTCGTTTGCTTGGAATTCGAATAAAATTCCCTCATCCCTTTGGGATATAAAGTAACCTATGTGTTAATCCAGGGTATAAGCTATCTCTAAAAAAAATCGCTATGTCGTAAAATTCGAGTAAGGGACGGGTCCTCTCCAATATGGTGGACTATCTGTATGGGCGATGAGCTGATCACCTGTCACCGTACGGTTCATCATACCATCTTAGGACTAATTAATCGAACGTGGCCACAAGTACTCTTGTGGCTCTGCCCACCCCAATAGGGATTTCAGGCGTGATAATATGTATGTATGTATAAGCTATCTCTAGTCCAAATTCCATCCAAATCCGTTCAAAGTCAAAGTCAAACACAATTTAGGCTTTTACAAGCTCTCATGAAGGTCGAGGAATGAACCTACCAAAGGTTCGTGGTTGCTGTATGGGAGCCCCCTTAAATATCTATTTTATTCCGTTTTTTAGTATTTGTTGTTATAGTGGCAATAGAAATGCATCGTCTGTGAAAATGTCAACTGTCTAACTATCACGGTTCATGAGATACAGCCTGGTGAAAGACGGACAGCGGAGCCTTAGTAATAGGGTCCCGTTTTTACACTTTGGGGACGGAACCCTAAAATCGATAGCACACTGAAGATAAATTCCGTATTTTTATGGAGATGATCAATAAGTCAATAACGATTAGCAGCATCAAAGGATCATCCATTTTGGTTATTTAAAACCACAATACACATACACAACATTTTAAAAACATTTAGCACCAAACTATATAATAAACACTCACCCAAATCTCTTGAACTGGTAATCGAACGTGATCTCCTCGCCGGCCAGAATATCTCTCTTGCTAAAGAACCCTATTCTGAGTTCCCCGTTCACGGTCCACTTCTGTGTTTCCGCGTTAGGATCGCACGAGTGGTTGATGAAGCGAGATATGTTGCCTTTCATCGTCGCGTCGATGACCGTATCGCCCTTGAGCGACATGAAGTAGTGGTGAAGATTGTTTTCGTCGGAATAGGTCAGCGCACGTTTGTAGAATTGTTCATAGTCTAGCACCTCGCCTACGTATTCCATTAGGAACTCGCCTCTGTAAAAAAATATAAATAATTCGATTATTTGACAAAAAAACATATAACACCGGGCAAGGTCGACAGAGGTTGAGGCGAAGCGTGAGGGTAAGCCGGTGCATAATTTCTTAACTCAAACATTATTATTATTATTAATTTCTTTTTGTATGTACATAAAAATTACATATTACATATTTTTAAGTAAATAGAGAATTTAATGAGTAATAAAATAATGTTTAGAATGAGAAATGATACACCGGCTTACCCTCACGCTTCGCCTCTGGAGGTTTCTCATTGAAGAAAGAGATGCACTGAGAGATGACAGGGAGAATTCATCCTCGTGTCAACTTTGCTATGGCCGCTGTAACTTTTTCGAATACAAGCAAGTTCAGTTCCAGTATTGAACGCAACTTTCTTGTGTAAAATACCAACGTAATTTTTGATATTTGGGATAACATTATTTAGTCATTGTTTGACGTGGTGTCTGCCGTTGTTTCATAGTTAACTGTCGTTAGAACATTGCAATTGGATTAACTCCATCAATTTAATGTTGTATTGGAGTTTAAGTTCTTGAATATCAAACTGGTTCCAACAATATCGCTTTTTTTTTTCAAAACAACAATGCTGGTTATCAAATTAGCTGTACTCATATAAATTCGAGTGTACTTATCAAAAGCAGGACATATTATTAATGTTTATTTCTGACCAATTAATACCTACCAGGGAAAAATATATGTTTACTAATAGTTTAAAAACTTTTAATTTAAACTATTAGTAAATTTTTGACGAGGCTAGGAAGTAAGTAAGCGAAAGCACTTTACGCCGAGTAATAACTTCAACGGGGGCGGTGGTCGCTGAAGCCTTTCAGGGGGGCGGTAGAAGGTCCAGACGGGCGGAAGGCTGCCAGGGGGCCTATGCGTATCGTGGAAATACACAATTTATTTTTTAAATATTTATAATAGCCTTCCACGCAGAATTTAAAAGAGTACAACTCGCTGCTCTTGTAGAACAGTGGCACATTTCAAAATTAAATGGTCTCCGATTAGAGACTTTAATTGAATAGTATTAAGACTTTTAAAAGAATAGAGTTTCATTTCGAGTTGGTCCAACTAAAGCAGCGTACTGAAAAATTTCACTCCCGTCACGTAATATGAGCGCTGACCTAAAATGCCAAAAGTTAAATTTCAGGTCTATTAGACATGCGCGAGAATTTTCTCAACTTTTTCGCCGAGCGCTAGCGCTCATAAAATGTGACGTCACCTGTAACATTCTATAAAAATTTCACGAGGAAATTTTAGAAAAAATCCATCATAATAATATTTTCGACCCTAACACACACACACACACACACACACACACACACACACACACACACACACATTGGCCCAGCCCCATGCCACAATTCCCTGCGCTATGTGACCTAGACAACACGAATACTTATTTAGATAAATACATACATACATACATAAATACTTAAAATGCATGATTCGAGTACAAACATTCATGCTCATCACAAAGTTTGCCCATGACCTCCGCACAGAAGCCAGTTGCATTACCACTGTGCCTATAATTCGCGGCACGTAAGTTGAACTTTGACCTTGAATGCGCAAACATTTTCGGTACGCTTTTTTTCCATACTCAACCTGCGCGAACGGGCGCCATTTTAGTTCAACTTGTGTGCCGGAGATTATAACAATTTTGTGCGTATCTGTATCTCAGCTTTAATGGAGTAAAACAAAAAAATAACTTGAAAACCAAATTGTTTTTAAATTCAACTACTCATGTATAGGTATCTCAATACAATTGCATTAAGGCTGATTTACAGTGATCTAGTATCTCAATCTAGCACTGGAATCCAGTGACTTTGGATCGGCTATAGCATTGTATAGATTATGCTCTATTTAAATCTCTGGATAATGGATGGACTGGACAGAAATGTGTTTACATTGGTCAAGTAACAATCCAGCGTCACTCGGTGGAAATACTGGATCAATCTAGAAACGCCTTTACATAGGTAACAAAATGCATAAACTTACTTAAATGACGCTTAAAATCGCCTTTGCATCAAGCTACTAATAAAATTTCTATTTTACATGTTATGGAAATCAGTCATTCATGTGTCATAAGTCATAACTAATATTCGCATAAGCAATATATTATAGGAAAGAAACCTACGATATTATATCATCAGCGGCCTCGACGCCGCATCCTTTTTTGTCAGCATAGAATACTTTCAATGCCCCATTTTCACGCTTCTCGAACCTTCTATTGGTACACCGATCGCCGACAGGACATCGAGTGTTACTGTAAAATTTTAATATTAATTTATCACAAAATCCAGTATTGATTTATCACAAAGATGCCTTATTAAGAGAACTGTGAACTAAAGGCCAAAATCACCCTTTTCATACAAAAGGCGATAACGATTCTCACCCCTTAAATGTTAACCGATTTTGACCAATTTTTGATAGCTTGTCAGTCAGAACAAAGTCTAGGTCTATACTTTTTTGAATTTTGATTAAAGATCATGAAAGTCAAATAATGCCAAAATTTGTTTTGTATAAGAATACTAAAACCACAATAAAACTGAATTTAAAGATTATGGTGAATAAATAAAAACATTTAGACCTAGATTTTGTTCTGATTGACAACCTATCAAAAATTGGTGAACATCGGTTAACATTTAAGGGGTGGAAATCATTATCGCCTTTTGTATGAAAAGCCGTAGGTTCACACTCCTCTTCAAAGAAAAGGTAAAATGCACCTGAATGCAATCATAATAATAAAGCAAATATTTGACAAATACTTTACCATTCAATCATAAGCAGCCTATTAAGACAGTCTTCTCCGCAACCTAGCTCCCCTCTCTCAATCTCCTCTTTGGTCATAAAACAATCACAGATCATTTTCTTGGTGTCTTTACTAATCATGCGCTCACACAAATACTCATTCTCATCTAAATGCTGGAATTGATTCATCCTTTCATCTATAATTTTATCATACGCTTCTTTGCTCAAAGCAACCATTGCATGATCTTCAGGATTTTGGGCTTCAGGTACAGGGTTAAGTCTTTGAAGTAAATTCGGACTGGCTAGTGGAGAGTTAGCGGGAGAAATGGCTCCCATTTCTAGCTCACTGGAACGCCGCCACCGTGATTTTACTTTCACAGGTAAATCTGAGGGCACAGGAAATGATGGAGAAGTGGGAGCATTATTTACAGTTGCATCTCCAGACTTCTCTTGACTATCGGAGCTGTGCTCCTCCAGTTTAAGCTTAGTCTGTGTAATTAATGCTTTTTTCAATGGTGTCTTTACTAAGCCATAGCCTTTTGACTTCTGCTTCTGACTACTTATAGTCTTAATACGACTTGAACGCCTAACCCCAGTTGGAGATGACTCTGATGATTCATTCGAAAAGTTAACAGCTGGTTCTGTAACTCTTGAGGAATTGCTATCATCTGATAAAATTGAACTTGGGGTTAAACTCGGGTCTGGTCTTGCTAAAATTTCACTTGCACTTTCTTTTGATACATGGTGGTAAGAAGTTTGTGCTCTAGGCCCAGAATCAGAGCTATTCACTGGCATAATATTGAGTTTTTCAAAATGTTTTTGAAATTCTGCATCCTGGTCTTTCTTCTCTGCCCTTTGCTCCCCCGTTTCATCATTTGGACTGTCTAGGTTGATGTTATAGTAAAGGTCCTGATTGTCATCTTCAACAATTTGAACAATGGTGATGAGCTCTTCATCATCAGGATATTCCATTTGATCTTGTTCACTGGGAATGTCTGGATTCATATTTTCCTTATTCACAGTACTTGAGTCTTCATCCATCTGATCAAATACCATTCCCCTTCTGTTTGATGCTGCATGCTCTAAAACTGGAGTGGTGGTTTCTTCATGCATATTATTTGCAGAAGTTTCATTACTTGGTGCTTCAGGAGGCATTGGAATATCATTCAAAAATGGAATACCCATAGGTAAATCAATTGCTGTGGTTAAAGGCAAGCCAGGCAACAAAGATACTGTTGGAAATTGAATACCATCATGTGGAGGCTCAGTGGGAAAGGGAATTTCTGAAGTAATTGGAGCTTCATTAAGAAAAGGTATTGGAGTAGTTACAAGTTCTTTAGTAGGTAATTCAGCAGGTAATGGTATCTCAGATGTTAATAACATACCATCAGGTAAATGAAATCCTGAAGGTATTGGCAAAGATTGAGAGAGGAATGCTATCTCACTAATAACTTTTGTCTCACTTGGGGCTTCTGAGATCAGTGGCAACTCAGAGGGTAGAGGAATTTCAGAAGTTGGGGGCAAATCTGTTGTTTCTAAAGACTCATCAAGTAATGGTATTTCATTGGTTATGGGAACCTCCGAATTCATTGGCAATGAATGCAACATTACCACAGGTGACATATTTGTGCTACCAAAATTGCTCAGTTTCCGTGTTGTATTACTCAAATTGAAATTCACCACTCCATTTACTGTGTCTGACTGAGTGTCAATTGCAGCATTAGAATCCGACTCTGAACTGGCACACGGGTCTACAACCCGTATTTCAACACTACTATTAGTTTCACTATCACTTCCTACATCATATCTCCTGGATGAAGAGTCCTCATTGTTGAACAGACAGCGATACTTGCCAAATTTCTTGTGCAGTACTACAGTTGGTATAGGGGCTGGGGAAGGTTTTTCATTAGGTAATTTGCCCTGTGACTCAGAAGATGTTTGAGGGTTAGGGTTTGGCGCAGAAGGCTTGGCGGGTGGGTCTAATTCGGCGGGGGCGTCGGGCGGGGTGGGCTCCACTGAAGTGGACGCCTCGCTGTCCGCGGCCGCGGTCGCTGCCTGCTTTCCCCGTCGAGGCGTCCGCCGCGTCGCGGGCTTTGCTGCTGCCTTCCTTCGCCTTGCCATCGTTCCACTCGCTCAGCACAGCGACAATCAACCTTACCAACATAAAAACACAAGGCTCGTTTAGAATGACCTCTTTCGATCGTTATTGTTTTTTCATGGCTGTCAACGCCACATGGTTGTTTTATTATTTTCAGATAAAAAAATATATAGTTATACGCATTTCTCATTTTCACTTCAAACATTACCATGGACGGACATGTTAGTAAAATTTTATAAAAATCTGGTGTTTTACCAACGGTTGAAAGCATAGTATTGTGTTTAATGAAATTATGAGTACATACCATTACTTTCTTGATCTAGCAATATTCCTTATAGTCATTTAAGTTATGTAAATAAAACTACTCACAGTTCTCATAATACATCTGAGATACTTTATAAAATAAGCAACGAAGCTATTTTCTCAGTTTAGTTCATTTCATTAGTATTGTGGTATTTTTTAATTATGGCAGCCAATGGCAGCCATCTAGACTAGTGTAGTGCTAGTGATATAGAGAATAGAGAATGTAGCAATAGTAGTGATGTTAAAAACCGGAGTATTTAAGGATGTGTACCACGTCAAATCCTCAGTATGTCTATTTGATTTTTCAAGTTTTGTTTCATTTGCACCAAATAACGCAATGAGTAATTTTGTACGAATAATGATTTAAAATATACAAATTGTGTGATTATTAATAATGATTTAGTATGAGAAATAAAATTAGAACCTGATTTGATTACTCGAGTGACAACAGCGCTAGCGGCCTTTCCCTACCGTGTGACGTTACGGTCCGGACACATAGAAATTCAGTCAAGAATATTTCCGTGGGAACAACGGTAACAACATTTTTTTTTCATCAAAAAATTGAGGAGAGTACAGCCAGCGTCAGAGAAAAGTAATCCTCCCTGGATATGGCGTAGGTGAATTGAGGGGTTACCTTTCTCTGACGCTGACTGTACAAAGTTATAGAAAATACATTTTCTGATTATAAAAGTACTATGGGACAGAAACATTTTTCGCTTTTTCTTGTAATTTAATCAACTTCCGGTACAAATAACACAGGCACAGCACATAACACATGTAATCTTAAATGTCATTTATCTCCTTTAAAATAATGGTAAAGTGGTTTTATTTTTTATTACACTTATGCGAAACGACTAATGTCACCATACTATTCAATTTCAGAGAAAAATATACAAATCGATATATTGGGTATAATATGACAGTTTTAAGGATGTGTACCACGTCAAATACGCAGTACATCACTTTTATTTTTCAAGTTTTGTTTCATTTGCACCATATAACGGCAATGAGTAATTTTGTACGAATAATGATTTAAAATATACAAATTGTGTGATTATTAATAATTATTTAGTATGTGAAATAAAATCAGAACCTGATTTGACTACTCGAATCATAATCAATCAAATGTAGTATTTGAAACGGTCCGGACACATGGAAATTCAATCAAGAATATTTCCGTGGGAACAACGGTAGTACATTATTATTTTTATCAAAAAATCGAGAAGTGTACAAAGTTATAGAAAATACGTTTTTTTGATTATAATAGTACTATGGGACAGAAACATTATTTGCTTTTTCTTGTAATTTAATCAAGTTCCGGTACAACTAACAGGAGCACAGCACATAACACATGTAATCTTAAATGTCATTTATTTTTTAATACACTTATGCGTAACGACTAATACTACCAGACTATTCAATTTCAGCGTAATATATCCTTAATGAACAGTTTACGTCTGGCTCAAAAAGATAAGCATCTAAGGCTGTAGAAATATTTCTTAAATAAATCGTCAAAACGTCAATGGTGTGGTGTCATGTCAATCAAATTAATGTCTGTCCTGTCAAGCAAGTTTGAAGTGTCAAAGAGGGCGATAGCGGCGAGTTTTAGGGATATAATTTGATAAAATACATAGTTTTCTCGTAGTTATCTGCTTTTAAAACTAATTAAAATGACTGAAACTTCAGAGGTAACATTTTGAGATTCTTCGATAATTGATTTATTGACCAGTTCTCCCAATAATACTACTTCCCCGGGGACACGTCATGTTTTTCATTTTACAGAAATCGACGAAGCGTGTGTACTATGTGTATTATTATTTGGGCCACTCGTTTTATGTCAATTGTTGTTCACTATTGACAAAAAAGTACACTTCTTTTCTTTTATTAAGAGAATAATAATTATGAATATAATTAGATTCCGTCACTTTTTTTTTTGAAAGTCTTGAATATTAACGGTGGTAAGGATTATAAAATGTAAAACTAAAGAAATTATGTCTTTCATGAAAATTTTCTTGCGATTAACAAAGATGCCTATAAATATAAGTAATACTTTTCTAAACACTGTAGCAATCTTTTTTTAATGTTAACAGGTAGTCAAGATCAACAAATGGGATGGTGCTGCGGCAAAAAATGCTATCGATGATGCTGTCAGAGAGGTAAATTATATATATTTTGTGATCTGGTGAAGCTGAGCATACTTATTTAAAAATTAATGCTTCCAATGGTTCATATTGTTTGGTGTACCTCAGAATCTTTGGTGCCTATCCCAGAAGCTATATGGATTTTATTTGTGCTCAGTTTCCGACATGGCCCAACCTGCCCCAGTTCCAATGTTACTAGGGTGTTGCAGTTGGTACCGTCTAGGGATTGCGCTTGTTTAACCCTTTCAATGCCAAGGCTTAAAAGCATCTTGAGTTGTCATGCCTATCACGCCACCAACCCTTATAGTGGTCGGCGGTAAAACTCAAAAGAGATCTTGTATTAATTAATCTGATTTTAGCATAGCTTTTGAAATGTGCTTGGCGTGTGAGTGACACATTTGCATTTGACGTAAGGCTTTGAAAAGGTTAATTTTTAAATTAATCAGTATTCAATAAATACTTTTGATCTTATTATTTCTTAAACTTAAACTCTTGAGGATCTATGTTCAGTTATTCTCTGGGTCCTGGGCAGGGATATTTCACATACAAGTACTTGCTTAGCTCATGCTACTTTATCAAATAACAGCTACTTAGGCAATACACTACTTTACTTTCTGTTCTAGAGCAGCAATTATATTTTGACCAGAGTCAAGTATTGTCCATACGTCCATCAGATAATTAATGTGGCAATAGAAAAAGGAATTCGTAAATCAAATTTTTCTCGGAAGGAATGAACCTGCAATCCAAATATTTTTAACCCTTTAATGCCACAGCCAAATGTGAAAAAGCGTCCCACAGATGCCAACAATGGCACGAGCCGATGCGAATGTATGGAAAACGGCATATTGTGGTGTCAGTGGCATGAAAATCTGCAGTCATATACAGCAGAATATAGTGTTCAAAAGGTTAATGATAGTAAAATTTGTCCATTTGTAGGTACTGACTGGTGATCTGAAATGTAAAGAAAGTTTTGCCCTGATAGACGGACGCCTGTGCCTTTGTGCTCTTGCTGTAGGTGTCGCTCTGTATGCCCTGCTTTGGGACTACTTGTACCCATTCCCCCAGTCAAGGTAAGAATAGGGAATATGCATATCATAATGAGGTTTTATTTATAATATTATGAAAGAAAATCTAGATAAATGCATGTAAAAGAAAAAGAAAAGATAATTTTCACTGTTCCTTTTTTTATTTATTGTTTTTTAGTTCTGAATTACTAGTTTTTGACATCCTCATAATTTGTAATTTTTTATTTGGCCTAAAAGCAGTATTTTGGGAAATAATTGTGAATTTCGTTTAAACGCCATATATTTTGTACACTCTAACGCTAACTTGTGTTGTGATGTCATAGTTCATTTTGTATGGAGCTTTTTCCGAGTGGTATGAACTATCTTTTCAAAGCTTCGTATTTCGAAAAATAAACAATGAAATAATTTTGTACGCACAGTGTGGTTTCTATTACTCAGTGCTTTACATTAACAGATGGAAGGAAATTATATACAACTTCCCTATTAAAATATAATAATAAAAGACATCTCGATAATTTAAGACGTATCTATCATTAATTTAAGGTAGGAAACTGATGTTTGTTTATTTGCGATTTTTTTTTCTATTGGATTAGTTTTATCAAATATGTAACTAAATACTATCAAAATAAAACTTCAAATGACATACTAGAAAAGAATAATTCACGAAACCAGTTTAGTTTCATTCATTTATTGCTGGAATGCTGTTAAACAAACAGACAAAGCAAAGCTATATGATATACAGAATTTTCTGAACATAAAAACAGGTTCTTGAATTAAAATGATGCGGACCATATTGGAGATAACACATAATATTCAACATGTGAAAGGATAAAATAAAGGTTCACCAAAATAAAAATAGTAGATTTTAAGTAAAAGCAAACATAATAGAGATTTTATGTACAAAAGAGAAATGCGTGTAACAAAAGATGATAGTGCTGCGCTATATATTCGAGCCAATCGCTCTGCGGGCGCGGATGTCAACGCTGTAATTAATTACCTGTAAATAAAATTCTAACTTATACTTTTATATTATTAAACTTTTGACCGCCACAGCTCAATGCGAGAAAGCGTGCCCCAGACGCCGAGTGACGGTTGTGGCCGACAAAATGTATGGAAAACGGCAGGCCGTGGCGTCAGGGGCACAGAAATCTGCTACAGCCGACTGTGGCGTTCAAAAGGTTATGCGTAGTCTTGAAAGAATACCCATTCAATTTAATGACATTTCAGATTGGTCCTCATAGTTTGCGTATCATCTTATTTTGTGCTGATGGGCATTCTGACATTGTACACCACTTTCAAGGAGAAGGGTATATTTGTGGTCGCCAAAGAGAAAGTTGGCAACAACACTAGAGTGTGGGAAGCCAGCTCCTATGTCAAGAAGTAAGTTTTTTTATCTGGCTCTCTCTTTTCTCTCCCTTTTCTCATTTCATTTGGGGCCAGCTCTGTCTCTTCGTCATTTACTGCGGCCTTAGCAAGGTTGACACGAGGTTAAGCTATCCCCATCTTAGCGTTTCAGTGCACCTCTCTCATACAAGTATCGAAGAAAGAGACGCACTGAGAGATAAGATGGGGATAATTTGTGCTCATGTCAACCTTGCTAGAGCCGTTGTGCTGGTTAAAATATTTATTTTGATTCCGTTTTTACATACCTATACCGACTCGCTACTTTCTCTATCTGCCTAACATCTGGTAAGTGCAAAATATACTGCATAGTGTGCTGCATATCATCTACTCTTTTTTTATTAATTAGCCTGTAACAGTGTCCCATGTTATAAATATATGAAAATTTCCCGAATGGTCTTTCAAACCCAATCATAGATTGCCACATGGTCCTTCGAACTGGAAAGGCTCCCGAATGGTCCTTCGAACCGGATGCCGAGTTTTACACAAAAATAGTTCGAAAGTACTTTCAGGGTCGAGAGTTAAATTCTCATTTAAGCATATAAAAAACACATTGCAAAATTATTCATTAATTAATCTTGCAAGTTAACTTCACATGTTCCAAAATCTAACTAAACTCAATTTCCAGGCACGATGACAAATACAACTTGATCATTGTCCTGCGTGACACCAACGGCAAATTCCGGGAGGCCTCCATCAACAAATCCTTCGCCAACTTTATCGACACCAACGGAACAGTTGTCCAGAACCTCGTCCTGCATGAAGTGAACAAACTGTACAACTCACTATCCTCTGAAAAAAAGGAGAAATAAATTTAAGATAAGCTAGTTATTGTAACTTCTGTCTCAATAAATTGTGGATCTAATTATCACTGAGTTTTTAAAGATATCCTAGAACATTATTTTCTTTTCAATAGAATTTGTTGATTACTAGAAACCCGTTTAAACTCGTATCATATTAGTTTTTTAGCAAATCGTACAGAAATTTCAGATAAAAGGACATGAATACAATAATGTTTACCCATTCATTGATAAGGCGATGAATATGAAAAACCATAACCTTGTGGGATTTTTTTTGATAAAGGTTTTGGGATGAGAGGTACATTCATCTACAGAAAATATTTTACACGATCCAATAGATGGCGTTAAATGTAGCTTTTATAAAGCTCCGATATTTGTCGCTAGATGTCGCATAGTCCCTGTTTAGTTGGGATGAAGTTAGCGCCGAGCTGTGACTGATGTCAAAAATGTAGAATGAATCACGCATCAGCGCGAGATCGAACGAAAATACGGTCAGTCGGCTAAACCGGGCGGGGGAGTATAATGCCCGGACGCGCATGAATGTCATTCACGATTAGCTAATAAGTGTTACTTGAACTAAAACATCCTCGCCTTAGTGTATTGTTAACTTACATAACGTACTAAAAATAGTGACTTAAATAAGGAAATTGTATAGTGTTTATACATCCTTTTGCAAACACGACAACCTTTTTGTCCTTGCTAAACTGTTTCTTCTAATATAACATTTGTTAAATGTTTTCGACGTAGTTCTTCATACAAAATAATTGCGTAAGGTGAGTTTGTAACGAGTAGATGGTTAAAATAATATTTTAAGTTTTATCATTTCACCTTTTTCCCTAATAGTAACAGGAAGTTTATTTGCAACTACGTGATCATTTATTTAATAATAGTCTCATGCATCTAAGTTATATTGCAAACCTACTTGCAAAACAGAATAAGTAAGACCTTTGCAGTTGCGATTTTATTTACCTACTTTTAAGCACTTGAATTAAATATTGCGTTCAAACTATTCCTATAAATGAATGCACGCATGTGCACTTTTTAGTTGACTTTTAATATAACTTTGTTGTTTGTCTGCGTAATTTTAAACAAGCTAATATAGTTTCCTCGTGTACAAATTCATTATTAAGCAAAAACCAACGCCGACCAACGATAATGACATCATCGTACTGGGCGTTCCAGCTCAAGGTCCTAATGCATTTTAAGGAGTTCTTGTAGTTCTTGTTCTGGTACTTAATTGATTACCTTGGGCTAATCTATATTCTATCAGAAGTGGGATTGTAAATAGCTGGTAATAAATCCGCTCTCTATGACAGGTTACTAGTGTTAGGTATGGGTGTCTTAATGCAATTGTCTAGCAACAAGACAATTAGTTGATTTAATACTATTCAGTGCAAGCGTCACCTGACTTCACGCGTCGCTCTCTATTAAACCGAACAGCGGTCACAATTTCGCAAGCTCAGGCTATTTTAGTTCTGGCCAGTACCGGCGTGGTTCACTTACGGTAGGCACCGAAAGAAACGTATAATAAAGTACGTACAAAGCGGCATGTAAACTCGTGGTAGACTCAAATAAAATTGGAACTGTATGCGATGAACGTCGAACCTTTGCCAACATTTCACCAGCTATCTCCGATCGGATCGAACTACTATGCGGCCAGCGACATTGTATGAAACAACGTTAGCTATGAATACGCGATTTCAATTTTTTCCTCGTAGATATTATTAGGTTTATGGGATGAACGTACAATACTTCGTAACGAAATAGTATCAGCCTTGAGCGTTATCGGTGTGTGATAGACAGGTTAGACAGACAAGTCGGAAGTGATAATTCCTTTAATTAATAGCCACAATCTATGATAAAATCTTATCGTATAACGTAGGCATACGTGTATAAGTAATCACTGATCATGTATGATAACTAACTCTCAGATGGTATGCTAATTTGCCGTGTCGCAAGCGGTCTCTAGCAGTCTATTGTCTTAAAATAACCGACTATAATTTTCGACGACGATTTTCACGTCTGTGTATCAATAAAATAAATTGATATGCTGCCGAATTACTCAATGAGTCGAGTGTACCAAATCTTGTATGGATTAAAATATTTGTCCATAACTTCAGATGCGCAAATCAGATGATGATGAAAGCTGATAACGTCTCTGCTCAACACCGGATCTCATATCTCGGGTGTAAATAATTGTTCTAAAATTTAAATTTGAAAATGTTATTTGCTGTTTAAATTAATAAATATTAACTTTAAATTAAGTAAAAATTATATACCTATATTAGTTATTATATTAACGTCCCGACGCGAAGTGTCGAATATAGAATCCCAACACGTCAAAGATTTTGTTTCGTGGATGTTTGCAGGTTTTACTCCTCTGCTGCACTGGGAGTGAAGAAATAGCATAGAATGCGTGCAGATGCTTATCATCCTGGCATGTCGTAAAAGTCGACTAAGGGACGGGTCCTCTCCAACATGGTGGACTATCTGTATGGGCGATGGGCTGATCACCTGTCACCATACGGTTCATCATACCATCTTAGGACTAATTAATCAAATGTGGCCACAAGTAGTCTTGTGGTTCTGCCCAACCCATTAGGGATTTCGGGCGTGATGCTATGTATGTTTGCAGGTTTCCTCAGGATGTTTTGTTTCTTTTAGGACTATTATGATTTCTGATTTCATTTTTGTTTATAATAACTTTAAAATGCCATTATGCTGTATTTATATTTACCTACTGATTAAAATAAACTTCAGTGTTTAAAAAGTTAACGCGTTCTGTTAGGTAACTGTATAGATAAGCATGTGCTCTATTGTAGGTATATGTATCTTAATAATTATACGCTCGATTAGTAATTAACACGATACCTACCGGCGTGTTTATTAGTGATTTTACGCGAATTCTAAACGATATTCCCCTCTTTTAATATCTTGATTAGATTTAACTTTCATTCATATTACAATAACCTTAACCTTTTTAACGCCGCGGCTCTATGTGAGAAAGCGGGCCCTGGGCGAATAACGAGGGGAATAAATAAAGAGGGGATGCCGTGGCGTCAGGGGCACGGAAATCTGCTGACGGCTACAGCCGACTGTGGCGTTCAAAAGATTATAATGTGATCCGGTGCGTGTACGACGAAGAAGAAGAAGGTTAACGTGCAGTCCCTTCTAGTTATTTAAGCTCTAACGAGCAAGCTCTCAATCGGGACCAATGCAAATGTTAATATTATATACCTATGGTTCTTAATTCCACTACTCAAATAAATTTTAATCACATATTAGGGTCATAAGGTCAAAGAAACTATCTTTATTCAATTTAGGCTTTTCCAAGCTCTTATGAAGGTCAAGGTTATACACACATTTAGGTTCAGAAATGTCCCTCCAGCGACCCTAGTATGCCAGACACGGGGGTAAGTTAAACTCGTTTATCTCTCTGACTATCTCTCTCGTCGGCACTACTGTGAGATAGACGCATTTCGAGATAAGACGGTTTAACCCCTCTTTCCCAGCTGTACCTACCATTGATTAGTACTATTACGGGAACTATTGTCCCACCAGTATCATTAATGGTACTACTGGGAACTTAAGTCCCACTAGAACCATTAATGGTAGTACTGGATTGTTTTTATTTTAATATTCTTCCCAGTAGTACCATCATCTACTGCAGTCAGCATTGCAATGCTGGCAAGGTGCCCAAAATTTACCTGGACTATCACTAACAAACATCCTTTACAATAACAATGATGCGGACGGAGGGTAATAAATAACTGGCCACTTGAAATACTATCATTATAATGCAAACTATGTACCTTTTTGATAATATCTATTAATAACACATATCTGGATCATCGGGAATACAAATCAATTATTTGTTTTGTTTAATGTAAAACTTGTTGCATGAAATTAACATTAGCAATAAAATATATGACGGGCATCACGTCAATGTCAAGGTTCGGAATGTCTCTCTTTAAATAGGGATGAAATAACGAGATACTCATAGATACTATCAAGTATTTTAGTCTACAGTAGATGATGGTACTACTGGGCAGAATATTAAAATCAAAAATGCCCACCAGTACCATTAATGGTACTAGTGAGACAAAAGTTCCCAGTAGTACCATTAATGGTACTAATCAATGGTACAGCTGGGAAAGACGGGTTTTAACTTATCCTTGTGTCAACCTTGCTAGGGCCGCTGATCCCGAAATTTAAGGTCCCGAGGCCTGATTTTTTGTTTGGAATAGGTATATCCGCATGTAGGGCACCTGCGGTCCTAGCAAGGTTGTCCCAACACGAGGATAAGTTAACCCCGCCTTATCCCCCAATGAGTCTCTCTCGCACTAGTGCCGAAAGAGATAGATAAGAGGGGTTTAAGTTATCGCCGTGTCAGCCATGCTAGGACCGCAGGCATAGTTTTGCCTGTACGAAGAAAACTTAAATTGATCCTTTCGTTTTCATTAACTTTTGAACAGAGGAACGACATTTTGTTTCTCAACCTTACCCTATCAAGTAAATAACGTCGTCGTTTAAAAGTAGGTACCTACTTTACATTTCGTTTACGTCACGGTTACAAAGTTAGGACTACGCCTTGCGCAAAGCTAGGTGGCTATGGCCGAATTCAGGAAGGCCTACTCAAATTGAGATTTAATTAAAGTGACGTTTCTGTATAGGTTGACAACTAGTTGAGGGATATTTAACTACTTACTTAATATCTAGTCAAATCATGCGCGGTCCCAGGGGGGGGGGGGGGGGGTCACAGGGGACATGACCCCCCCAAAATCGTACACGTCAAATTGAAAAATCAAGTCTAAAAGTAAAGTTTAATTTACTCGACATATTTTATTATTAGTGACCCCCCCAAAATTTCAGGTTGCGACCGCGCCTGAGTCAAATGCTTAAATGGCGTTTCTGAATTCGGCCATAAGTCTTACTTAGTTGACGATAGAGTCGAGAGAACAATTCTTACATTATTTTCACCACCTTTCTCTCGGCTTGTATACACAGTACTTATAGTAGTTAAGTATTATAATTATAAGTACACACAGTACTTACACAATTTGAATGTTTGAGGAACCAGTTACATTGACCCTTTATGATTTCAGAAATGTCACGAAGAAAATTACTAATTGGCGGAACAGGCGCCGCGGGCGCTGCCCTCGCGGCCTGGGCGCTCTCCGCAGATGACTCACCCGCCGTAAGTACCGAGGGAATCCGCTGCATCACCGATAAGTGACGTAGCCTCCACGGAAATAGAGTCCCTATCGCTTTTCTTTATCTACGAATAAAAGGTATTTTTTCTGTAATGACTTAAAGATTACAAAAATGTCGGAATGTTTTGGCGCAGCGCTAAGCGCTTGTCACGGAATGACGAAATACAGGAAACCTTTAGCCGTCGTAACTAATGTCTGGCTTCTATATTCTGATAACGTTTCGTTCTGGTTAACTGCGACTGGTGTTTGACATATTTTGTATACGGAAAATTTCAAAAAAAAATAACTTCCTACTCGTTTTATAAATACTTACAGTAAAGCGGCATAAGTTATTCTCTATAGAAATTAATGTTATTTAACAAAACCGTTTAATAGGTAATAATAAAACACAAAAATGCTGCACGGTTAATTAGGTAGCTATCGGATTTAAATAGAAATAGAAATAGAAATAGAAAAACATTTATTCGGCGAAAACATCAACACAACAACACAACAACATAATGAAAGATATAAAGCCGAAATGGTCTCCACTCAGCAATGCTGCTAGCATGATAGTGCCAACAACGCTGGTTTTCTGTGGAGCCAGAGCGAGTTGTTCGATTTAGAGGTTTGCTTAACTGTAAATCAAAAGTAGATACATTAATTCATCCACAGTTTTAGCTTATTAGGTACAATTTTGCAATTGACATGCAACTGAAGTTTATATCATCGAAACTGCAATACATCGGAAAATTAACTGAATTTACTTACACACTACTAATATTGCATAAGCATAAATGCCATTGCCTCCCCCGGCAGTGACCACTCTAGTGGGGCGTGGACGCTGAATGAGCATCATAATATATTATGTGACCTAATAAAATATATGACCATACATATATGTACGCGGAATAAAGACTTATAATATATGAACTTAATGATAGACATATATTTTCTGGAAATTGGTACGTTTAATATAACACGCGTGCTAAGCCTGTTCAGTATAAAAAAAAACCGGCCAAGTGCGAGTCGGACTCGCGCACGAAGGGTTCCGTACCATTAGCTATAAAAACGGCAAAAAATCACGTTTGTTGTATGGGAGCCCCCTTAAATGTTTTTTTTATTATTTTTTAGTATTTGTTGTTATAGTGGCAACAGAAATACATCATCTGTGAAAAATTCAACTGCTGTCTAACCATTACGGTTCATGAGATACAGCCTGGTGACAGACGGACAGACAGACAGACGGCCGGACAGCGGAGTCTTAGTAATAGGGTCCCGTTTTACCCTCTGGGTGCGGAACCCTAAAAAGCTGCTTTGATGTGGACATGATACATTTATCGAAATCCAGAATGGACGATCCTTAACCATAAATCTCACTCAGACGACAGGAATAGTTTTGCGTTGCGGTATGACTATGCCCTCGCCGCCCTCCATGTATTAAACGCTCATAACGCTCGCGCTATTAGATCATGAATTCAAATATCAGTAATAAGTAATGTTAATATATACCTACATATATAACAGTTTGTTATCCTTTACTGGAACGGCTAGTTGATTAGTTATCACCCGTGTCTGGGGTGGAGCGCTGACTACCGAAACAGGTTTTCACCTAGTTTGGTGGTGGTAATGGTGTTCATTACTAGCCTTATACTTATGTCATTTTTATATAGTTACAAACACATGTTTTTGGTCAATAAAGATTTATTATTATTATTATTATCATTAATTCGCTTTCAGGTCTGGTACAAACCAGCCACGGTTTCAGCCAAGACTGAGCGCAAGAAGCGCCCCTTGCCGTCCAGGACTGATCAAGTTACCAGCTTGCAGGCCGGTCATGTGTACGACGTGCTCATCATAGGTGGCGGCGCCACGGGAGTGGGATGCGCCCTGGATGCCACCACCAGAGGTGAGATACTTCGATGATAATAACTAAGAGCGCTTACACACTACGTCCGATCCGAACCTGTGAAAATACGGTCCGGAGTTGTCGTAGAACTATTAAATGGTAGTTTACGCACTAGGTCCGGCTTCCGTCATCCGTGAATCTCCATTCCGGAGAAGATTATTGACGGACCGAAATAGCCATAGTATTATTTGTATGAACGGTCGCGCACTGCGTCCGAACCGAATCCGAGCTGCGTACGAGCAGTTAGGCAGCGGGGCGGCAGGGTATGCGACAGGCATCCAGTTTAGTTCGGTGTGGCAGTTGGATCAGAGATCGGACTAGTGCGTGTAAGCAATATCCGAATTCGGTCCGAGATTTCTAGATCCGTATTTTCACGGGTTCGGATCGGACCGGATCGGACGTAGTGCGTAAGCGCTCTTAGTCGCACAAACAACGTATGAGCCAATAAAACAATGAGATGTTCTATTACTATAGAATTATTGAATTCGTTTTAAAATCACGGAAAACCAATAAAATATAAAAAAATGCGGTTTTTGCTTATAAAATAAATCCTAGTATCTACTTGTCCTCCTACTCCTACAGTTGTAGAAGGAGATGCATTGAGAGATAAGATGTGATAACTTATTCTTCGTTTCAACCTTGTTATGGCCGTTGTCTCTTTCAGAACTTTGACGACATTGAGCGGGTGCTTTCACCGTTTTCCATTCTTTGGTTGTGCCTGTTACATAAATATAATGAACTTTTTTAGGACTCCGCACAGCCCTGGTAGAGGCCGATGACTTCGCCAGCGGAACTTCAAGTCGCAGCACAAAGCTCATCCACGGCGGCGTCAGATACCTCCAGAAAGCCATCTTGCAACTCGATTACGATCAGTATAAGATGGTCAAAGAAGCGCTACACGAAAGAGCCAATATGCTCGAAGTAGCGCCACATTTGACGAGGCCGCTACCTATCTTGCTGCCTGTTTACCAGTAAGTTGAAATTCCCAGATCGTTAGGAAGACCTGAGTACTCTACAATACAATACTCTTTACTGAAAATCACAAAAAGAACAGAAAAGCATACACTAAACAAATAAAGTTAAGGAACAATAGGCGGTCTTATCGCTAAATAGCGTTCCTTCCATACAACCACAAGAGAGAAATTAAAGAACAAAATAGTTCAACTTTGGCAGGTGGTGCCAAATTGAAGTTAAAACATTTCCTAAATTTACAAGCACTCACAAATAACAAATATATATATACATAACATAAACAAATAAATACATATCTACACACATTATGTAATAATATACTAATAATTCAGCCAAAGTACGAAGAGAATGAGACATAAATTACAGGAAAACTAAAAGTACCTATAAAATGTTACAGCGGAAGGGACAGATAATGCTCCCTAAGTCTATTTTTAAAGATACAGTGAGATTAAGCTTCCCTTAAATCTAAAGGCAGAGTATTCCACAGCCGGATAGCGCGAAAAGTAAAGGAAGGAAGGTAGTGTAATGTTACGAAGCTGCGGGCTTTAACGGCTTTGAGTCCTTACTAAATAATAGTTTAAGTAGTATCCATAATTTGCTTTATCAAGTCATTCTGGATTATTACTTATGTAAAAGTCTCAGGTGATGGTTGACATTTTCAGATGGTGGCAAGTGCCCTATTATTGGTTCGGTATTAAAATGTACGACGTGGTTGCTGGCGACAGAAACGTAAAGAGCTCCTATTACCTCTCCAAAAAGAACACTCTAGAATTGTTCCCAATGCTGAAATCTGATAACCTCTGTGGCGGCATCGTTTATTATGACGGTAAGTGATATTATATCGACTTTTTGATGGCTTTGCGATCATGTAACCTAGATTAATCAATTTAGATGTTTTCTCTGTTTTAATATTATTCTTATTATTAGAGACTTCCCTTCCCTTAGAGACTTTATACATCTCTAAGACACTTAAATTTACTTGTTCAGACGCGGAGACTATACATCTCCCTTATTAGTAGTATACTAGAATTAATTTGTGCCCATTAGGTTTATTTGTTGCACTTTTTATGTTAGTTTTAGTTCTATGTAATTTTAAAGTTGAAAAAAGACTCACTGCTGAGTTTCTTGCGGCGCTTCTTCTCAGCACATGTCACCTTTCGAAGCGCTGGTAGATTTAGACATGTGAAAGAGCCCGTGTGGCCTACTTGCAAAATAAATATTTTCATTTTCATTTTCAATGCATGTTTAACAAGTACCATTTTGTTTTCCCTCCTGGTGAATTCGTCTCGTTGAAATTCAGGTCAACAAGACGACGCCCGAATGAACTTGGCAATCGCGCTGACGGCAGCGCGGCATGGTGCTACCGTTGTTAACCACGTTAAGGTGACAAAGCTGCAAAAGACCGCTGGCAAGCTCAGCGGCGCTTCACTTAAGGTGAGTAGTTATTCAATTTCTTAAATGCCTTTCTTTCGGAACGTAGATTTTAACAATTACATATACTCGATCCGTCCGTGTGGTGCCGGCTCAGAATAGCATCACCCCATCTCCTCCCGTGTCGTAAAAGGCAACAAAGGGACCAACCGAAGGACCGCAGCAATGTACACTTCAAGTACTATCATGACCAACTGCGGTCGCCAACCCGCCTGCCGAGCGTGGCGACTATGGCAAATCCCCTCATTTTTACGGGAGGCCTATGTCCTGCAGTGGATGTTTTACGGCTGATGATGATATACTCGATCGTCCGTTTGCTAGCTTAATAATATACCTAAGTAGGTATTTAGTTGGACAAACTTGGTTGTATATTAATTTGTTTGATTCCTGGACGTATAATATTCGTATTAGATACCTACTATGCTGCGTTCATGAATATGATAAGATTAAAGTCCCCATTGCTCAGTGGGAAAGCTTTCAACCTCGGTTTAGAAAAGGATGGCTATAAACTTTTATAAATACTTCATTCCACATAAAAAAATTGTCATATCCTCAGGACGAAATAACAGGCAAGGAGTGGGACGTCCAAGCCAAGTGCATCATCAACGCAACCGGACCTTTCACCGACAGCATCCGCAAAATGGACGAGCCCACCGTCAAGGAGATTTGCTGCCCCTCATCTGGAGTGCACATCGTGTTGCCGAGCTATTACAGGTAATTGTTTTTAAGGGCTCCAAATTTCAAAGGGATAAAAATTGATCCCTTACAAGATCAGAGTCTGCCTGTTTGCGTAGCTGGGCACCGTTAATCAATAGTTAACTTCGTTAATCGCTAATCCGTTACTATAAAAGTTAACGTCGTTAAACGTTAAAGCGTTACATTTGAGAATATTTGACGGAAGTTAACGTTAATGGTTAACTTATAGAAATTGCATTGTATAATTCGTTGCGTCAGCGATTTTTTTTATAAAAATTTTGGGTTGGGCTATCGAAGTTTAGGCTGGATATGAGAATAATAAAAGAAGGGTGTAACATTAGTGTTTGCAATAATACCTAATTATTAAAATACATAGGTCGTGGAAAGCGAGGCTCGTTTAGGCGTCAAAATATCTTTGTACTTAGTAAAAAGACGGTCCGTGCGGTTTCCTTTTGGCAAATAGTAGGTATTAATTAACGATTAACAGACGGTAATTGTTTTAACGGAAGTTAATGAATCCGTTAATACTTTTTAAAGTTAATTTAAAAGTTAATCCAATACACGAAATGTTAACTTCGTTAATTAAAGATTAACGGATTAACGTTCTTGTGCCCAGCTATGTCTGTTTGGCACAACAGATATTTTTATGAAATCTAACTTTGATACTGGTTTCAAAATCATTCGGTATTAAAATAGGACAAGGATGCCGTTATTTTACCATTTTAAATACCAGTATGCCAATGCCAATATCATACAGCAGTTTCAATAAAAAAATCAATGCTGTTGTTACTCACCATGACGGCTTTTTGGTAGCCTACAGGTTGGATGTGACATGTCTCTTACCAAGAGAGCTTATAAGGGACTCTCGCATGTTATTTTATCTACACCCATATCATAAAACCTCCATTGTTTAATCAAAAACCATAGGAAATGACCACCATTTTGACAACCAATTAGGAAAAACCAGTGCTGCAATGTTATTTCTTTATCGTTTTTAGTAAAGAAATGAGATTAAATTTGGAACAGCTGTCAAAACTCAAGTGGGTCTCTATTCTAGTATCCATAGATATTAAACAGTTATTGATACGAAACATCAATTCAGTATGTTTTTTTTAATATAAACCGAACGACATTTGATCTCGAGTGACATGAGAATAGAGACTTCATTCGCTTGTCTATGATTTAAAATAAAAAATGGTCTTGACGGAGGATCGAATTGCCGCCATGTTGGTGTTTTGCTGAACGAAAGTAGAATTGTTGTTGAATTGAATAGAAAATGTTGTTTGTAATTTACATTTTAGTTGAAAATATGAATAGTAAGTAGTCTTCTCGGAGTGTGTGTGATGTGAAAATGCGCCGGATATCGGAAATATGCAGCCATGATTGCAACAAATAACTTGTTGCCAGAAAATATTGTTTCTGAACCCATCATGGAGGATTTATAATATGTGTGTAGATAAAGTTATGTATGCAACTCTGCATAATTTGGCCTTAAAACACACGTGCGATCTCATTATGAAACTCGCCTATCTGCTCGTTTCATGAAAACCGCACTAGTGTTTTAAGGCCTATCCTTATGCAACCGTTGCCTAAACTACTATATCTTGTGTGATTTAACTTCATGCATCTCTCTGTGCTTTATTATCCATTTTCGCTCTTATCCAGTCGGACTCGCGCACGAAGGGTTCCGTACCATTATCTATAAAAACCGCTTAAATATTTGAATTATTTTAATTTCATTATTTATTTTTAAATTAAATATATGACTAAATATTTTGTGAATATTTGAAACGTCCACCTATTGCCGTTATTAATATCGAGCAAAAAAATCACGTTTGTTGTATGGGAGCCCCCTTAAATATTAATTTTATTGTTTTTTAGTATTTGTTGTTATAGCGGCAACAGAAATACATCATCTGTGAATATTTCAACTTTCTAACTATCACGGTTCATGAGATAGAGCCTGGTGACAGACAGACGGACAGCGGAGTCTTAGTAATAGGGTCCCGTTTTACCCCTTGGGTAAGGAACCCTAAAAACAGGACGGCAATTTTAAGATATTTTCTCTTACCGCCAGCCCTGAACACATGGGGCTCCTCGACCCGGCTACCTCCGACGGTCGCGTCATCTTCTTCCTGCCCTGGCTGAAGGGTACTATCGCTGGCACCACAGATATGCCCTGCAAGGTCACGCATAGCCCCAAGCCGACCGAAGACGAGATTCTCTTCATCCTTACTGAGATCAAGAACTATCTGAATCCGGATGTTGAAGGTAGGTTACTGCAATGTTTTTCTGTACGAACGAACTGTAACGTTTTTGATGAGTATGATTACAGATAAAACATGGCTGGCTTTTAGATATTACGCCTCGCCACTACTTTGTTTATACTAACTAAAATCCATACTAATAATATAAATGCGAAAGTCACTCTGTATGTCTGTCCGTCGCGCTTTCAAGCCAAAACTACTGAACCGATTTAAATGAAATTTTAATGCTATAAAAAAGGGTTGAAAGGGGGGGGGGGTGAAAAGTTGTATGGAAGTATCGTCATTTTTAGAGCTAGAGGTTTGAAACTTATGTTTTAGGCTGTTGATTCGATATAAATAAATATGACATTCAAAGTTTGTAAACATTTTACCCTCAAGGATGTAAAATAACAATAGGGAATAGGAGATGAAAGTTTTTATGGAAATATGTAAGGTTTATGTGAATGTTTATAAGTTTGCGACAAGAGACAAAATATTAGAGCTATTCCGATGTAATAGTAATGTTATGTACTTAAATAATTTAATAAGCTCTTTGCAGTGAACATACATACATATTATCACGCCCGAAATCCCTAATGGGGTGGGCAGAGCCACAAGACTACTTGTGGCCACGTTCGATTTATTAGTCCTAAGATGGTATGATGAACCGTATGGTGACAGGTGATCAGCCCATCGCCCATACAGATAGTCCAACATATTGGAGGTTTGCAGTGAAACAGTGCAAATAGCTCATTAAAGTATTTATACGTATATCTTATTTGTAAAATAATTAAAAATGCCAACCGCGGCACAGCTAGTATTTAATATTACTATCCGACTTCCAGTCCGTCGTGGCGACGTGCTATCTGCCTGGTCCGGCATCAGACCTTTAGTGTCCGATCCCAACAAGGAGGACACGCAGTCGCTCGCCCGTAATCACATCGTGCACGTGTCCAAGTCGGGGCTCGTCACCATCGCCGGTGGCAAGTGGACCACTTACCGGTCCATGGCGGCAGAGACCATTGATGCTGCTATTGAGAGTAAGTTACAATAAAGACTCGTCTTTAAGGTTAGCCAAGTGTTATTATTAACCGACTTCCGGCCGAAGGGTGTTGTGTTCAGGCGCTTCCGGGCCACCATGCCTGTTCAGGACCCGACTCCAGTTGGGACGACGCTAAGGAGCCACGCCTTTTCGTCCCCTAAATAGTTTTAAGCACTTACTTTTAAGTTATTTTAATATGCATGTTAGTCTGTAAGGTATTTATGTATGGGCCAACATACACTGAGAAAAGATTACTGTACCGACATACGTAATTCTGGATGCCACGTACATAATTCTGGAGAAAAACGTACCTAACGTAAGTAGAGACTCGGCTACATGGATAATGTTGCGGGCTACATAGATAATGTTGCGGACTACAAACGCCTGTATATGTTTTTACATTACCACGTAACAATCAACATTATTTCGGATGCTTCGACATTATTTGGACTTGGCTGCGAATACATTACGGTAATGCAGGTATAGCATCAAAATTTTTCTCAGTGTATATAACAAAAGGTTACTCTCGCGACAACTATAAGCACTTTCAGTACCGCAATCATTCTCCGTTCTAGAATCAGTAGGAGGTTTGGTAGACTTTTCAATTCCGTGGTCGCACTGTAACCTGCTTACTGACCAAAAGATCAATTTTTTGTTAAGTCGATTAAGGAGAAAGACTTTTCTTACTCCTTACCTCGGTGTGCTCAGTATTCTAGCCAAGATCAAAAATAAAATCCGGATCGATGATTAGAATCCGTAATATTCCAGGCGCAAACCTGAAGCCGCTGTTCCGCGAGTGCCAGACGGATGGTTTCCTAATTGAAGGGGCGCACGGCTGGACCCCCACTATGTACATCAGATTAGTACAGGACTTCGGTTTGGAGATGGAGGTACAATTTAGTTTTTCATAAGTGCATTTATGACTGTCAGATTTAGTAAATAGATATCCCCATTGTAAGTAATTCGTCTCTAAAATAGTAACTATAGTGTTCAGTGGCTACCCCCGGTAGCCCCGGGCAGTTTTCTATTTGGTGTTTTATGTTAAGTGCTCTAACATAAGACACCAAATACTTAGACATGCTTATGGTGTCTGGTGTCATGTCTTGGTGGTAGTTATTTATTGATGTCTTTAAAGAGGGAGATTTTGTGCGCCTTCTTTGGATGTACGAGTGAGTTGTCATTGTCACCCCTTGGTGCTTGGCAGCCGGGGCGGACCGCCCCCTCCGCCCTCCTTACGCCGCCATTGAGTGTTACTTACTAGTCATCTCTTATTTTGTTTTGTCATATCGACTTTAAAGAATATTTTTGAAGTTTTAATATTTAGAATTTTTGATAGAGTTCCTGATGTAATTAAATGTATGTTTTAGGTAGCACAACACTTAGCGATCTCGTACGGTGACAGAGCATTCGCGGTTGCTAAAATGGCAGCCATGACCGGAAAGAGATGGCCTATCATTGGCAAGAAAATTCACCCCGAGTTCCCTTACATCGACGCTGAGATCAGGTAATTTATTTGGCTTTAGCATAAATACACTCTTGATTAAGCTGTTGATTTGCCTTGGAAAAGTCTTGTATTAATTACAAAGGCTACGAAGTTGAGACTTCGGGAGCCAGGGGTACTATTTGAGCACATTTTTTTTGAGATATACGGCATTTTTGGGAGCAGCACCATTCTCGAGATCCAAACTGGGTACGCCAGCTTGACGTCAAGTTAGCGTACCCGTTAAACAGGGCTTATATCTCCGAAATTACAAAGGTACTATTTTTTTGAACTCGGTACTAATTCGGTACTACTTAGGCACTATTTTTTGGAATCATCAGATCCTGGATATCTTCGACGGGTACGTCAACTTGACGCTCACAGCAAAGCCAGGTCTTCTGTCTTGTATTGTTCAGGGGATGCTCAGTTATAATACTCTGTTATTCCATACTATTGTGACAGTCCAACTTACAGTACTTCCATAGTAATCAAATTGTTACATCTTCTAGCTTTGTTTGTGGTTCAGTCTAAGTTATATAATATAAAACAGTACCGTGACTCACTTATAGACAACGCACAGCCGAAACGGGTGGTCCTAGCGTTTGAAATTTGGAGGAGACATTCCTCGAGTACCCTAGAGGTGCATTAAGGAGGGATTTTTTGAAATTCCATCCCTAAAAGTGTGATAAAGTTTGAATCGAAAATACCGCGGGCGAAGCTGTGGCGGGTCCACTAGTAGCTTCTATATGTCGGAGCGACCTATGCCCCTGCACGACTGGACTAGACTAGATTAGGTTTAAGTTTTAGTTCTTAAAAACATACCTAGCCTTAACTATCACTAACCTTTTTTATCAAAATTGTGTAACGCATAATAAATTCATGACTTTATGATTTGTTCAAGTTTTCAGAAAATAATGTAGGTGCATATCGCTTCAGGTAATGCAATCAGTCCATAAGTTAGCAACTTTATGACTTTGTTTTTGTAGTGATGAGGTATGCATTTTTTGTGTACCGAATGTGGTCGCGGGGCAAGGCGAGAAACAGGCAGCTCGGCGTCGAGACGGGCTGAAAGTAGATCCCTTAGGGAAGCCAACCGAGACGGTCATTGTTGTTGTGTTATCCCAGATCCCGCGAACTCATTTATCGTTACTATATTAACTATTCTTGTGACGTGTTTACTCTTAAGCAATATTGTTTTCAAATCACTTGTGCGTACTTCCTCGCCTACTGAAACTTCTCTGAACAGAATACGTCCTGACAAAATAATGAAAACTCGCCGGAACCTCAGGCCAGGCTGAAAGTCTCTTCTACCCCGGCTACCTACATTAACCCGTCATATATCTATTTAGATACGGCGTTCGCGAGTACGCGTGCACGTGCGTGGACATGATCGCGCGGCGGCTGCGCCTCGCCTTCCTCAACGTGCAGGCGGCCGTGGAGGCGCTGCCCGCCGTCGCCGACATCATGCAGGAGGAGCTCAAGTGGAGCGACGCCGAGAAGAAGGTGAACTAGCACTTGTAATATACAAAAAAAAAGCAAATATACGCGGCGAATTGAGAACCATGCTCGTTCGGTTTTTTTGAAGTCGGCTAAAAAGCAAGGTCAGAATTTACAGGCAGAAGTCAAGTTGCATGTAAGCATAGCTGGGCACCGTTAATCAAATATTTTACTTCGTTAATCGCTAATCCGTTACTAAAAAAAGTTAACTTCGTTATAAAAGCGTTACAATTTGGCAGATTTAACAGAAGTTAACGTTAATCGTTAACTCGTCATAGTAATTGGATTTTATATCAAAGCGTTAGTGATTTACTTAAAAAAAAATTGGTACGGGCTATGGAAGTTTAGGCAGGACATGAAAAATTTATAAAATAAGGGTGTAGCATTAGAGTTTGTAATAATACCTAATTATTTAGACATCGGCGCGGTGTCCTTTTGGCAAATAGTAGGTACTTAATTAACATTTAACGGACTTTAATTATTTTAAAAGAAGTTAATGAGTCCGTTAACGATTTCTAAAGTTAACCTAAAAGTTAAGTCGTTACTCGAAATGTTAATTTCGTTAATTAACGGATTAACGGTCTTGTGCCTAGCTAAGATCTTATAAAACAAGGAGTACATTTGACTGACGCCCAGTTGGCAGTGCTGAGCGTTGGTTATCGCCAAGCAAGCTTGTTATAATCACTAGTTAGACACATCTGGACGCCCAAGATACAGGCCCTGCCTAGTTTGGGGTCTACCGGATATTAGAGTTAAGAACAAATTGTAGCGTTTGACAATAAAAAGAAATAAAGTAAAAAGTGAGTAAAGCCGTGTTTATTTCTAGTGTTTATAATGGTCAATTTTAAATTTCAGAAACAAATTAAAGACGCCAACGAATTTTTATCCAGCGAGATGGGTCAGTTGGTGAACCGCGCCAGTCGCGACAAGATCCCCATTAATCTCAGCAAAACCGAAATTCAGACGTACATCAAGCGATTCCAGATCATCGACGTCGACAGGAAAGGATACGTGTCCATCAACGATATTAGGAGGAGTCTTAAGGTACTGTGATAGGGTTCATAATCACACAACATTTATAAGTATAATTAAGAGACAAATCCATAACAAGATAAGAACAGGAGATTGGTTGGAACACCTGATTCGTCGCCAACCTACAATGTCAGAACATGGTAGATTTAGGTTATTGTAATAAAAAACAGTTTATCTACACCCATATCATCAAACCTCCATTGGTTAATCAACAACTGTATGAAATGACCACCATTTTGACAACCAATTAGGAAAAACCAGTGCTGCGATAAAGAAATAACATGACTTCTTTATCGTTTTTAGTAAAGAAATGAGATTAAATTTGGAACAGCTGTCAAAACTCAAGTAGGTCTCTATTCTAGTATCCATAGATATTAAAAAGTTATTGGTACGAAACGTCAATTCAGTATGTTTTTTTAATATAAACCGCACAATATTTGATCTCGAGTGACGTGAGAATAGAGACTTCATCCGTTTGTCTATGATTTAAAAAAAATGGTCTTGACGGAAGATCGTATTTGCCGCCATGTTGACGTTTGCTGAACGAAAGTAGAATTGTTGTTGAATTGAATAGAGAAAGTTGTTTGTAATTTACATTTTAGTTGAAAATAAGAATAGTAAGTAGTCTTCTCGGAGTGTGTGTGATGTGAAAATGCGCCGGATATCGGAAATATGCAGCCACGATTGCAACAAATAACTTGTTGCCAGAAAATATTGTTTCTGAACCCATCATGGAGGATTTATAATATGTGTGTAGATAAAGTTATGTATGCAACTCTGCATAATTTGGCCTTAAAACACACGTGCGATCTTATTATGAAACTCGCCTGCGGCTCGTTTCATGAAAACTGCACTAGTGTTTTAAGGCCTATCATTATGCAACCGTTGCATAAACTACTAATCTAATCATTAGAATAATAACGCAATAGAAATCAAGTCCACGCGCACAATTTGAAGCAACAAAATCGGAGTCAATTCAATTCAAATCAAATTCAAATTTTGTGTTATTGCCCATAGATGTTATCGATGATTCCGCCAATGTCAAGGTTTAAAAAGACACATACATACATAGCATCACGCCCGAAGTCCCTAATGGGGTGGGCAGAGCCACAAGGCTACTTGTGGCCACGTTCGGTTAATTAGACCTAAGATGGTATGATGATGGTTTAAAAAGACAAGTACTTTAATAATTAGCGATTGTCCGATAATCTGACGTTTATACTCAGGTGAGAGGATCTATAACAAAAGACAACGTCACCACATACATTTATTGTTAGACTTCGCCAGAATGGTGGCAAATTTAGTCTGCAAGTTCCATATAACGTGGTGCTTGTTTCACACATCCATGTCGCTTGAATAAAAAGCTTTTCCACAGGCCGGCGGCGAAGAAGTGACCGGAGAACAATTGCACGAAATATTGAAAGAGATCGACACTAACATGAACGGACAAGTCGAGCTCGACGAGTATCTGCAGGTCTTTATCTGTGGCATGAAGTTTATTTTCAGATCTTTACCTTTTATACAATTTGAAATATTTTGAACAATGTAATGGGAGCAATAACTGTACTCAATTCTTTATCTGTGGATGCTCTGTTATAACCTGAAAAGGAATGATATTTTTAACATTTCTTAAATTTAATTTGAACTAAAGATGTGGTTGAATGTGCACGGTTTAACGCCAAACAGGAAAAAAGCATGCCTATGCTGACCCTTCTTATTTGAGTGTTTTTCTTCTCTTCATTTTCTTACTTTTTTAAAGGCTTTGGCTAACGCGATGTCGACTGCTGTCTTTGTTTAAATTTGCATGTTTATTATAAAATACATTAACTCTACTAATTATATTTTTCATTTTCATTATATTAATTATATTAACCTACTGATAAATAGTTGAACGTTAGTCAATAACTTTCTGTTTCATGGCAACTTTTTTAACTCTTATTTGGTACTACACATTCAAGTACCCAAAAATTGTCAATTTACTTTTTTCTTGCTGGCAAAAAAAATCTGTTACATTAATATCATGATAGAAATCCCCTTTTTCAAAACAAACTTTAAATGTGACATAACTAATTGCTTGTCTCCAAATAACCTGTATTAACTGTTTAATCATGCCTAGATGATGTCTGCCGTCAAATCTGGACACGTGGCGTACTCCCGATTCGCTCGCATGGCCGAGATGGAGGAAGAAAACCACGAGAAGGAGTTACTCAAGAAGAAGATTACCGTCGAGAGGAGCGGTGGTGGATTGTAGGCGATTGGATATCGTAAGTGATGTTTTACACTATATGAGCCGCAAGTACCTAAAAATATATACATATGTATGTAGGAATGATAAAGCCATACATACTGTGGCCCATTCACAAAGCTGCAAGTAACAATTTCACAAGCAAAAACTGGCAACATCGATACCAGATCCCATACTGCCTTGCAGTGTTGCGAGTTTTTGCCTGTAGAATTGTAAACAAGATGTGAAGTGACAAGCGAAAAGCAAAAATCGAGTGAAATTATGTACCTAAGGGCACTAAATAAGATCTATGCAGCAGCTGCATTGGTGACTCATTAAGCACATGGATTTATATAACATCATCAACCTAAGTTCATGCTCAAGCTTTTGTTGTCGATGCCCCTCACTGATGATGATGGGTGGGACGCCGTCGACAAGCGGGCGGTCGATCTGCGTGCGCTGATCATTCAGCCTAGTTCCCCTACGTTGGAGCTGACGGTTACTATCGCGGCGGCACTCCGATCCAGCATGGATCCCATCTTCTTGTTTTCCTGCAGAACATAAGTACATCTGCAGGTTCAAGCTACTAATCTGGGTTACATCTATTTTATCTTCCCCAAAAATGTCATATCTCAGTGACGAATACATGACGTAATCGGCTAGCTGTTTGCTAGTCTCTTCCTCCCCACAGTGTGGGCAGAGAGGATCTGATCTTACCCCCAATTACTGATTGGTGAATATTTAGTGGGCAGTGGCCTGTGATTGTCCCTGTCAATAGAATGAGGTTGTACTTACCAAGCTATACTAGATACCTGGTCCTTTTTTTGGTTTACTCTCCTGATCCTTTGTTTTGCTTGTCTGTATGCCTGAGCAGTTCTCCATTCTTCATTGGTTTTTTCCTCAATGTATCTTGAGATAACTCCTTTGGTAACTATGGCCGGTAGAGCCAGATAGGGCCCCAGAAATTCTTGGTCGGCCCCGGGTCTGGTCAGTTCATCTGGCTTATTGTTGCCCTCTACTCCGCTATGTACACACATGCAATCATACTCCTGTCTTACTTTAATCATGTGTGTACATATGGTAGACACAAAAACAATGCAAACTATTATTAGTTGGTTTAAAAATGTAATTATAATGATTATTAACTTGTATTTTTGTTGTTTCAGATTAGACCAGAAGAAAATTACTGTTATAAGAATTGCTTCACATTTCTTTCACTCATTTATATTGTAGTACCCTATAGTATTTGTATCTGTTAAAGGTGCAACACAAATTACTTACTTTCAAATTTAGCCATTAGATTGCATAAAATTATTTTACAGCGAATAATTAGTCATAAAGTTTATTTTCGAAATTATTTATTTAGGTAGGTACTTACAAAAAGTAATTTATAAATTTGAAAGACAAGGACAACTAATGTAGTTACAGCATTAGTCCATTACAATGTGCTCTGGCTTCTTTTTACCTGACTGCCCCAGAAGGGTACTTAATGTTTTTTTAGTTTTCAATTCATCATGTGCTAATAAATGAAGATTGAATAATTTTTGTATGCTGTTAAAGACATTGTAATTAATGTTCGTTTCAAAAATGGTTACTTTTAACAAAATATACATAATTTATTTGTTAAAAAAAGACAAGCAATAAAATATTTTGTTGAATATTACATAGTCACAAATAACTTATGAATTAGAATACAGAGAGTATGTTAGTTAAGTTATAAATTTATAATCAATTTGAAGATCTTTATGTACGTGTTTAATGTGCAATTTAATAAATCAATTTGAATCAAGTTTATTTATATAACTGTTTTATTTCCCTAAAAAAAACCCTTGCAATACCTATAATGTCAATGAAAAGTGAGGTTGCTGCTATGATTTGAATACAATCACAGCACAGGAACAGCTGTTATTTTGTTAGATAGTTAAGACAAATTGTCGCTGCATACCGCGGAAGAGCACTTTGTAAAAACCGCATATCTGCATTTTTTGCGATTTTTTAGGAACAAGAAAAAACTGAATATCTCAGTCATTTAAGTACATATCATTACATATCTCAATTTTGTGCCGTGCTGCTGTTACGCGGTATTTACAAAGTGCTCTTCCGCGGTATTGCACGCGCAGCGACGAAATTGTTCCAGAAAAATAGTCTTACCTGCAGGTAGATGTACTTATCTAGTTGCCAACTAAGTGTTTATGGTTTTTAAGTATTTTCCATAGTGCATTCCATATAATAGTGCACTGAAAGAAAAGAAGATAAAATTAAAATAGAACCTTTTAAAAAGAGTGTACTTAAGTAAAATACATATGAATTAACATTATGATTGATTAAATATCATACAGAACATTTGTCTAAAGCGGCTTTGGCAACCCTAGATGTAATTCAAGATAGCCAATAACCACAAGCCACCGACACCATTTATGATTAAATGACATGATATGATACTTATATACGATTGCCTGTTCTATCTACACATGATTATAGGTATGTTTAGAAACAAGTGGATTTGTAGCCACAACAAAACTTGGGACTTGCGAAACATAAAATTAATGTGAAAGGTGAATGGACTACTGTCGTTTCAAAATTTGCGTTGAGACGTAATAAATACCCCTGCCTGCTGCCTGAGGTAGCCTGCTACATGTATGTATACTTAATACATACATGTAGCAGGCTACCTCAGGCCTCGCTGGCAGGGTTTGATAACAAAACAATCACTCAACTACTTGTTTACCATTAACAAGTCTTAATTTATTCATTATGTTACAAAAAATAACAACAATAAAGATTTTAATTTCCTAAGCGTTCTCTTTCCTTCTTTTCTTTATTTGACGTAAACTCTGAGTGTTTTTTTTTTTTAATTAAATAAACAGAATAGATAAAATATTATATTTTTTTTTTATAAATAGGACCCAAAATACATCGCATAAAAACGTAAGACCATAAACAGCTAAATGAGCGGTTGAATGAACGGATACGGAGCGGAACGTATTTCCGTTCCATTTGAAAATGACATCACTTAAATGGGTATAATTAACTATGTTAGGGGTGCGGCCCTAACATGAATGACACAAAGATAAATTAAACCCGTTTATCTCTATGACTATCTCTTTCGTCAGCACTAGTGTGAGAGAGACGCACTTAGAGATAGGACGGTCTATTTTATCTTTGTGTCATTCATGAAAGGGCCAGTTCATCAATTATCAGCGATTAGGTCGCACAAGACTGCTGACATTTTTGATCTTTCTTGAAAAAACTCCAAAGGTGGTGTACTAAAGATACACTAAATAATAATATTTATCGAAAGGAAGAGACACCAAAGTGATGTCTAGAATTATATACCTACTTTAAAGAAATTGGAAGTTAAAAGTTATGGCTACGAATTAAATAAAAATTATTAAATTAGCAGACATCTTTAGGCAGTCCTTGATACTAATTTAATCTGAGTAGAATTTGATACGCTAGCCGCTGCATTGTTTACTACACAGTCTGAGTAGATGGCGCTGTAATAAATAGCAATAAAATATTTTTTAATTCTGCATTATAATAAAAGAATACGTACAGTAGCATTATAATATATACATTTTTCGATACTGGTGGATAATGTATAAACTGTAAAATATAATTAAACAATATACGAAATTAATGAAATATTATAAGTGCATACTTCTAATTTGTACTATTTTGTACATTAACAAGATTCATTTTCACTTCCACACAATTCAAATAAATTGGCGGGAAAAAAGTTATGATGTCACGTTAGCCGCGTGGCGTATGTAGGGCGGCGGTTACGCCCCCGTGACGTGCTGTAACGGGCGGGCGGTGGGTGGCAGCGTCTTTCGCGCGTTCTTGTCATTTTTAAATAATGGGCAACGTAGGGAGCCGTTACATAGCGAGCTGAAATGAGGGCAATCCCTCTGTCTGGAGTATTAGGGTGAGTGATGAAGGCTATCGGCATTAAGCTGAAACTGAAGCTTCATAATATAAACCCATTGTTTATAAAAGTGTGGATCTTTAAGTAGGTAGGTACCTACTAGTAAAACGTCGAAGGACCAAAGTCTAATTTGAGCAATTAAGCCTGAATACAAAGCCCAGTTCAACCGGAAGTATTTATTTATTGACATTCTGTGTATCGTTAGTGTATCTTCCGGTTTAATTTTGTTTTTAAAAGTACTTAAAAAACAAAAGCCGTATCTACCTAAAAAAAAGTTAAGGCCTTAGGTAATGCTGGTAAGATGATGTTAATTTTAAGTTTAACTCATGGTTCTATCTGGAAAAGTATCGTAATGAAACTTGCACACTGCGATTGTATGCACTTACGAAGATATACACAGTCGTTTAGAATAAACGCATCCCAGGCGCTTATCAGCTGTACACCTAAAATTTAATCCTTCACAATCCTGATCCCCCTGAACCCGGGTTTTTACTTATAAATAAGAAATAACCCTCAAAAAATAAGTGGTTACTGTTAAAGTAATAAAGAAATAAAAATAGACTCAAAAAAATACATAGGTAAGTAACGCTAGAATTGATCAAAGAAGCTATTAGATATAAAACTTTCGCCAACCAAGGAAAAATAAAAGATCATTCTTCCGTATGTAACCACAGTGATTAATCGTATCGCGCGTCGAACCGACACGTGTGAGGGCTCAGGGGCTCAGCTCGCGTACGCTTTCCATAACCCACTTGCTCTGATGACCTATTGGTTTGATGACGGTTTGGAATCCGATATGTTTAGGTTAATATTTTAATTAGTGCGAGATGCAGCGTGAGAGCTAGGGCGTGTCCGGGAATGGGGGGCGGGTGGCGCGGGCGGTCCGGACCGCCCACCGTCACTTCCACTTCCGCTAGAACGTAAGCCTAGCGGACATCTAGCCAGCCCTCAGGTGGTCGTTACCGTCACCAACCATATTATGCCCAAACTCCGGATCGCTTTGAACCATATGGTCAGTCGCGTGTTGTTTTATTTTTCAAAAATCGACAGTCTCGTGACATTATCAACCCCAGTCTCTATTGAAATGTCCCCTATAGTTTAATAGTTCAGGTTACTCGATTGCTGCTATCGAGATCATTCAATTCATGTCTAACATTTAAACTTACTTATAGGAGATTACTACTATTACTACTAGATAATATCGTCCATATGTCAGTAATTAAACTGCCTTATTTGACTGTATTTTTTTCTACTTAATTCAAATGACTAATTAGTACCACTTCAAGCTGTGCAACAAGTAGAGCTGAAATTCAAATTCAAAGGAGGATGATATCAACACCTTACGCATTCACGGCTATTAGAGACAATGAACCGAGACTACTCGCAATACGTTATTGTTTTTAATCGTCTCACCCGTCATATTTTCAATATGCAGGATAGGATTAGAAAACCTTATTCTCTCAAATATACACAGAATTTTGTATCAAGCTTGTTTCTGCCCTTAAATAAACTTGCGATAAGCCAAGTTTGAAGCAAACTTAAGAGCCTTTTAAGCCCTTACCTACTCAAACATTCCGCAAACATTCTATGGATTTGAGGGAAGCTTCTTAGAATTTGAAAAAGGACACGGAGAGTAAGTTTAGTAGAGTCAAGTGGAAAATAAAGATTTAAACATTCAGAAATCTGAATGCCAGCGGCCCTATTGAAGTTGTCACGGGGATAAGTTAACCCCGTCTTATCTCTCTGACTAACTCTTTCTTCGGCAGTGGTGTGAGAGAGATACAGTTAGATCAGGCGCGGTCGCAGCCTGAAATTTTGGGGGGGGTCACTAATAATAAAATATGTCGAGTAAATTAAACTTTATTTTTAAATCTGATTTTTCTATATGACGTGTACGATTGGGGGGGGGGGGGGGGTCATGTCCCCTGTGACCCCCCCCCCCCCTGGGACCGCGCATAAGTTAGATACAGATCGTGAATGTTTGAAGTTTTGCGAGCTGATAGATGACAGGCATACATGTTTTTTGTTACCTTAAATTACTCTTTTAGTTTCACAGTGTATTCGTTTTTCTGACTTTAATGCTGTGTGCTAACTTATCTTGGTGTCAACCTAAGTAAGGACACTGAGGATGTAAATTTACTTTAAATCTAAATTTCAATGTTTAAAAGCAGATTTAAGTAATCAAATTGGACGTGTCTACAAAAGAAGTCGCTTACACCTTGGTGTTCAAGAGGAAACTATCAATCCTGATTATTATCTTATGAGATAAGGTTAAGCGCAGAAACTCGTTCTGTGAGTTGTTGTTTTCGAAATCGAATGCAAGAGAATAAATCACATAAATATCGAGCAAAGTACGAAGGTGCGTTACTGTATTATAATATAGTACCTATAGTCGTAATATCTGATAACAGATGTTAAGACTAAATACAATGTTCTATTTAGTTTTCAGATTTCATTCCACAATGAAGCGTAGTTAAATCAATAAGTTGAATTATTGGTCGACAATTAAACGGAGAGAAAACAGGATCTGTGTAAGCGCAAACAAAATCGCGTCACGCTGCTGTCGCATGAAATACCACCACGCGTGGCACCGGAGTGCCTACACCCATAATAGAACTACGTAAAATTAACAACGGGTTATAAAATAAAAACCTTACATCTTTCAACCTTATATCACTCAATCTAAGATTTCAAATCGAACAACAATTCTAAGTACTCGGTAATAGTTGTCCGAGATAATATTTATTTTGAAAAAAGTGCCTTATGTTATTTGCATTAAGGTTGAAATTATTTATTTCGTGATGGAGATAATTAAGCCGCACACGTTCTCTCGGGGCGGCTGCTCATTCGTGCATAATGGACTTGGGGCTACGATGCTTGACAAAATGTGGCGCGACTTTCACTCTCGCTTCGAACTAGTTAGAGAAGACCATTTCATCGGAGTGCATAATACCTAAGCGCACACAAATATTTGTGACTCACTGCATCTAATTTGCATATCTAATTACTTTCCAATTTACACGCTATCAATTAAAGCTCGCTCTTTGAGTTCGTTAATTGTCTCTAGAATAATGGTGTGCAGAATTCCAAGACGGCACCTATTAGCTTGATAGAAGTACCTATCAGTCAATGTCAATAGATACTACGCGATGATATCATTTCTTAATTGCGTACACAAACAAGGCTGCGGTGCTCAGGCAATTGTATAGCTCTAGTTTCTTGGCTTAAATCACGGAATAATCTACTTGTATAAAACGTAAAATAATTGCATTGCTAAGAATTCGATCAAAAACGATAAAAGTTCTTTTGACATGAACATGTCGTAATCTGAGTTACGGCATGGAGTCATGTGAACAAAGAGTTTGCAAGTGCAAAGAAGTACTTAGCTACTGTTATCGTTTGTTTATACAGACCACGTCTTGTTACCAGACGCGGCTCTGGCGCGCCAAGTGAACAACATGTGTGCATTTTTTGCCCGCCCAAGGAGGCCGCGGGCGCGAGGTTATACACCCATTATTACGTCCTTCCTACTTTCAATTATTATTATCGGGCGGCGGCGCCGCACCCGCGCCGGGGAGGAGGAGAGAGGCGCAGCTGCTGCCTACCAATAATCGAGACCTGTCCTCGACGGAAAGGGACGGAGATAACGATAACACGGAACATAATACAACTTTTGAACACTTTTAACACTCTAATACGTTACCCGAGTAAGAATGTTTGAAAGCAATAAATTATTGAAGATTTTCGGCTACTTTAATATGGTCAAGATACTGTAATAAAAAAGAAAACAGTTTAAAACTGAAATAAATCCGACCGCGATAGGAGGCGGATCTCCGAAGTTTGCCGAGCGGTTTCGCCTATGCTCGTCAGTACGCTCGCCGCAGTTTGGCGGCCGGTCGTGAGGATGGTGCGTTCCGTTCGCGAACAAAGAAAAATATTACTTTGCAAGTGTCAAGTGGATAATGTCGTCTGAGTCCACAAAAGTGCAGGTGGAATACGTAAACGAGGACAAAACAAGCAAGGTAAATTGTTTCAAGTGAAAGGACATCGTATTATTGTGTAACAAAACGGACGCCAGCGGGCAGCGGTCTCGTGTCGGTGCAGGGGGAGGGCGGGGCGAGTGCGGCCCCTGGCGTGTGGGGCCCGCCAGGCCACACGCAGGAGGTTGTGACCGCTTTGCAAGCAACTCCCTTGCCGAAATAGCATCAGCATCCTCCTCCGGTTCCGCTTCCCACCCATTTCAGAATTCAACACTTATAACAAGGCTACATGGTATCATACATACATCTGTCAACAGAATACGCTCAACTGTACTCACTCTCTAAATGAAGGTCGCTAATGTCGCCATTTTAAAACAAAAGCTTCGTTGTTGATTATAGGTTGAATCATTTTAACGCCTTACAGTAATTCATCCGTTTTGAAATCTATGCCCTACAAACCTCGGTATAAACATTATGAAATGTTCGACACGTCTAAGATAACATATTCAACAACTGCATAAAATCAGTCACGCGATTTGAGGTGGGTGGATCAAAGGGCGGCGGCGGCCTTGCGTGCGACGACTCCCGGCACTCGTTAGGAAAAGGCGTGTCGACTTCAACTAGTATGATACACTGAACAGCCGCAACTTTTAAACTTCCTAGAAGTAGCCAACAAAACTTAGTTCGCGTTAACTTTCGGTCGTGCACTCTCGTGTTGTGAAAGTTTAATTAAAAACAGAACAATATGTCGTACTTGTCACACTGCTTGGACCGTGCCATACAGAAAACCGGAAGTGTTATTATCATTTTTATTAATAGAACGACTGAATGATTTGTCTATGCTAATTATATTATTGGCTTACAATTTTGCTTTTTCCTTCTTTTCCTTTATTTGTATCTGTATCAAATGTCAAACCACTTCGCAGTTCAAATTAAATAAATCATCACCCGCCAAAATTCGGAATTTCGTAGTTTGTTAAATTGTTAAATAACTTTTATAATTCAATCTTTGTTATTTAACCCGAGAATGGTAGCAGCGCCAATTTTGCCATACACGGTAGGTTGTTTTACGTCGGGGTTGTAAGTATTCTTCTTGAATAAGCATTTTTATTGTCAACCGTGGGGTCGACTGACTTGTTGCTTAAGGGCTCTTTATGTTTGGCATTTTCCCCCTTTCATTCGCGCCTTTTGCTTCCATTGTACTTTATCGTCTGTCCATGCCTATCTATAAAATGATTTATGTCGAGGCTTCTCCCCTACTGCAGTATAAGTATGCAATGTAACTATAGGTCAACTAAAAATAAATTCGTTACCAAATTTGAAATTGGTTATTATCCCAATTTGGTACTAATTAGTTAATATCCCAATTCTTACCCACAAAGGTTTACTTGAACCTTGTGTTTTATATTTAATTAAGTTCTGATTTGTAACAGATTTGTCTAGCAATAAATCCCTGTCCGAAGTTACAACTTAAACAATGTTCACTATTAGGGCCTCACACTTGGGAATTAGTCACTCACAACATACTTAATGGTCAATGTGATCAAACAAGATAGACTCCGCAAGTAATAACTGAATCCGTGTAGATTGCCATAAATAAATCTACCAGCGCTTCATATGAGACTTTCATTACTTAAAAGGAGCGCTGCACAAAACTCAGCAGAAAGCCATCTTATCAAATCATATGTTGGTTTTACATCATATAAAACCTCATGCTGGAGACATAATTTAGAACAAACATGGCTTAAAAGTAAGGTTTTTAAAATGATACATTAAAATGGCAGGAAACCAAGGAAGCCCTTAAGTATATACCATCTCTGTGTAGATTTTTATTTAAAATAGCATGTTGGAACTAAGACAATATTTGAATTATGTTGATATTTTGCAAAAATGTTTCATGAAACAAATTCAATGTTATTTTAGTATAAAGCATAAAGATTATGCAAATTTAACAACAGCCACTACTTGTGTTATTTTCATAAAATTTTCTGATAAGGAATGTATGCAAACAAGTAATTCAATGGTGTCTGTTTGGTTCTGACATCATCATTTACATTAAACATATCCAGACAAAACATGATGTCTGTTCTGATGTTCCGAACCTAAACAGGAAAATTTGAATCCTTATATGGTCACTCAATGTCTGTCCATCTGTCTGTCACAGTTGATTTAAAATACAGCATTATTTATTCACCTTATCCACAATTTTGTAGAACTCTTCGACTTTACACCGATATCATGTAGGTTGCTATTAGATTGCAGATGTTGACAGATCTATCCAACCTTGGCCATCAAAGGGTTTTTCTTAATATTAGAGTCATAGTGAAAGTTAGTATTTGTTAATAATTGGAACTGAGCCAGCGAGTTTTATGTATATTTAGAAAGGTTTCTTGATTCAGCCTTATAGCGCTTTCAAATGATTATTGTTTTAATCATGCTTACTATAGGTTGTGCCAAATGTTAAGTATGCTCTAAACTCATGGCTCTTTGCATTGGAGTTCCTATGACCCAGGTAATAAAGTACAAAACCATTTGCAAGGAAACATACTACTATTTTGGCGCAGACTGTATATTTTATTTACATTTTTGTTTTTTTTTCTGATTATCTCTACTGCCTAAGAAAATTATTGTACTGACATGTTTCCTATTCATTATAGCTTACCATCCAGGATAAACTTTGGTGGGTTTTCAAGTTTCTTTTGCACCATAGTCATAAGTTTATTTCATACTATCACTTTCTATCTGATATTAATGTTTAAAAAAACTGACTGCTTTATATTATGTCTATTATTGCAAAATGTCTGTATCTTATTACTAACAATAGTCCATCAGGCTCAGGTTCTCATTCTGGCTATCCCGGTTCCTAAGCACTGTAAACACTATAGGTAGATGGCTTACCGTTGCGTTCCCATTGAAGTGGAGCTGAGTGGAGATTGCTCAAGATGCCACACTCAAATGGAATTTTTTATGTAATTGATGATTAAGGATTAGTCTTGAGTCCAGAATTACTACGATCTGTTGATATGAAGCACGTACAGCATCTAATAATGTTCTAAAATCAGGAGTGCAGCGGAACCCAGTCGCCGCTAGCGCTGCTGGCCGCGACGTGCAGCCGCCTCGGCGCTGCCACCATGGGGCCCGAACAGCAGCAGCAGGATAAGGAGCCGCAACAGCATTTCAGTAAGGGTACACTCATGGCCGAATTCAGAAAGGCCACTCAAATTGAGCTTTAATTAAAATGACGTTTCAGTGACGTTTCTGTGTAGGTTGACAGCTAGTTGATGGAGATTTAACTACTTAATATCTAGTCAAATGCTTAAGTGGCGTTTCTGAATTCGGCCATCATTCTGTTAACAGTCAATTTATTGCTGTACTTTTCTGTCTCGAATAAGCTTTTAGAAACAAATATCAGACCCCCTATACTCTATTTTTGTAGGTAGTTAACTAAATGTAAACAAACAACCCACGTGACTCACCTAACAGGCCAATCCAGTGAATCGTTTTTATCTATGGTATATCTTGATTGGGTGGTGAGCTGAGTCGGGTTGGTTAGGTTGTTTACATTTAATTAACTACCTAAACGAATAGAGCATACTGGTGTTTATCGCGTAGGTACATAAAGCATTCGTCCTTTTCACACCCGCCTATTAGTTTAAAGGAGACGGATGTTCATGATTAATGTCTAGGACACTCAGCTAACTTAGCTTTATAGGTAAGCGGTTCCTAACAAATGGCGGTTTCTTTATATTGGCAGAATGTTAGTTCCTATTTCTAAACTTATTCTAACTTCAATTTTTTCTATTCCAGGTCCCCAACAACAAACGCAACAACAGCAACAGCAACAAGCCCAACAGGCTCAACAACAAGCGCAACAACAGGCGCAACAACAAGCGCAACAACAGGCGCAACAACAGCAACTGATACAGCAACAGGTGCAGAGCGACACGCTCGCGGCGATACAGCAACAGTACCTGCAACAGCAGCCGCAACTGAGGGTCATAAGCTCGGCGGTTGTGCAACAGTTGAGGGCGCAGGGACTCTCCGTGAGTGCTATAGTTCTTAAATAATCTATAGGTACAAGCTAAAAACAGTTATTTTACGTTGCAAGTAAACCATTTTTACAAGACTCTAAAGCAAGCATATGGTTAACTAGTGGACACGCCACAGCTTCGCCCGCGGTATTTTCCATACAATCTTTATCACCTCATTTCACCTCTTTAGGGCACCTCTAGAGTACTCGAGGAATGTCTCCTCCAAATTTCAAACCTCTAGGAGCACCCGTTTATGAAACTTCATGATCACGATCCTAGCTACAGCCGTGGCTTCCATACAAATTATTTGTGGTACCAAATTTAACAATTTTAGTAATATTATTAATTATTGTTACAGGGAAATGAATTGTCAGCAGCCATTGCAAATGCGGCGAACGCCGTACCAAATGGGATTCAAGTGCAACAGCCACAGGTTATAAATATTTCTCTATGTATGAAAAAAAGTCTTCAGAAAGTACCATTCGAAATCTGTTAAAAATGCCTACCTTAAATGTCCCTCGGACCCGGGCTAATGGCGTTTCATCCGCCATTATTGTCGTCCACTTTGTCTACAAAATATTGGCGAAAGGATTGTGAATTGTGAAGCCTATGTTTAACAGAAGTGATCTTCGGGGATAGCATCTTGGTTGATAAAAACAAGTCGCTATAGTCTATTCGTCTAGGTCGTCACGCTAACCTACGTGATAGCTACGTTTTGATTGGCTCTTTTTGATCCAGGGTATGTCTTCATTGGCTGGTTAGATGTGTCACGTGGGTTAGTTTGTTTACGTTTAGCTAACTATCTACACGAATGGAGTATAGTTGCTTTTCTTCATCAATACTTTGAAGACAGATTAAAACATCGAATGACCTGTTCAAGATATAAGGAAAGTTGCAAGATATGGGTGGTTCTATCGACTTATTTGTTACTAGCTGTGCCCGCGACTTCGTTCGCGCGGAATAGTGTCTTTGGGTAGCATTTTTAATTATTTAGGGTAATTTGTCTCTTGTCGCAAACTTATAAAACATTCACATAAATCTTACATTCCATACAAACTTTCATCCCCTATTCCCTATTGTTATTTTACACCCTTGAGGGTTGGCAAACTTTAAATGTCATATTTATTTATATCGAATCAACAGCCTAAAAAATAAGTTTCAAGCGTCTAGCTCTAAAAATGACGATATTTCCAGACAACTTTTCACCCCCCCTTTTAACCGCTTTCAACCCTTTTTTCGCATTAAAAAGTAGCCTATGTCCTTTCTCAGGCTCTTGACTATCTGTGTACCAAATTTCATTTAAATCGGTTCCGTAGTTTTGGTGTGAAAGCGCGACAGACAGACAGACAGAATTACTTTCGCATTTATAATATTAGTATGGATTACAGGTGATATCAATGCAGCAACTGCAGTCCTTGCTTGGCGGCGGCGTGGTGTCCAATGGGGAGGGCGCGACGTACCAAAACAGTCCGCAACAACTGTTGCAGATACATCCGCAGCTTTTACAGGTGTGTACATAGACTTAACACATTCAGTACCAAGAACCCGACTATCGGGTTCTCTATTACTTTGTCAGTAGGTCGTACGACCCGCTAGTGGGGATCTTGCTGTAGTCATTTTGTATGAATGCAATAGGGATGTTTCCTGGGTAAAAATAATAATAATTATAGTTAGATTAGTAGTTAGATTATCAAAAAATATTGAACACATATTTTTTGCTTTATCAAATCAATCAAAATTGACGAAGATAACGCACGTCAAAGTTCGGGAGTGGGGGCTAATGACGTCATTTAATGGTACAAAGTGTGCAAAGTCGTGACGTCACGCGGAACTTCAACGCACTATATCTTCGTCATGTTCCGTTTAATTGACAAAAGAAAAAATATGTGTTAGATATGTTTCTATAATTTAAATGACCGACTAATTAGAATTTTTCAGGAAACTAGCCTATTCTGTGGCCCCTGGGATGGAACTTGATTATATTTGTCTGACAGTGAAAGTGTTAATGAGGCTAGATTGAATGAGTTTTTAGTCAGGTTCACAGAGAAATGATCATAATACCTGAGAGCGGTCGGGGGCCTTTTGGGAGATGTGAAAATGCATTTTAGTTTAGCTTGAGAGTAACTGATGTAGCTCGCTGAATATGAAACTAAAGTCGACCATGCGCGGGCTCCGATGTCATCAGTGTCGGACTGGCCATATTGTCGAGGTGGCGTTTACCAGTCGGGCCCTAGCCCACCGGCCTGGCTTGTCGGGCTTAATAATATACCTATCGTTGATAATGAATAATTTGTATATTTAATGTTTTTTCGATATTACCCGTCCCGGGCCCCGGACTTGTGGGGAGCCACTCGGGCCCTTCCGGCCCAGTCCCATCCTGGTCGTTATGCTCTTAAACTCAGCATCGGCGGTTTTTAACTGGAATTTGGTCCCATTTATACCGTGCCGTATAATTGGGAATGCATCTGCTTTTACGACTAGGCTACTAAGCTGGTCCTCCTCTGCTGCACTGGGAGTGAAGAAATAGCATAGAATGCGTGCAGATGTTTATCATCCTGGCATGTCGTAAAAGTCGCCTAAGGGACGGGTCCTCTCCAACATGGTGGACTATCTGTATGGGCGATGGGCTGATCACCTGTCACCATACGGTTCATCATACCATCTTAGGACCAATTAATCGAACGTGGCCACAAGTAAGTAGTCTTGTGGCTCTGCCCACCCCATTAGGGATTTTGGGCGTGATGCTATGTATGTGTGTGTACTAAGCTGATTAATGACGAGAAAGCCGGGCGACTAGTTCAAATGTAGGTATTGATGTAGACTATTCTTGTGTCATTCTGTACGTTTAGTTTAGTTGAGGTTAGAAACTTGTTTACCAAATAAGATAAGTATGGACGAATCCACTGTACAGTGTATTGGTAGTATTATCTATTCCGTGAGTACAGCAGCTAAGTGTTGCAGCAACAAGCGGGCGGCGTGTACGGCGGCTGCCTGATGGGCGGCGCGCCCATGGCGCAGATGCAGGCCGTCACCGTGGACGGCCAGGACGCGCTGTTCATCCCCGCGCAGCACTCGCAGGTGAGTGCGTGCAGCAGCTAAGTGTTGCAGCAACAAGCGGGCGGCGTGTACGGCGGCTGCCTGATGGGCGGCGCGCCCATGGCGCAGATGCAGGCCGTCACCGTGGACGGCCAGGACGCGCTGTTCATCCCCGCGCAGCACTCGCAGGTGAGTGCGTGCAGCAGCTAAGTGTTGCAGCAACAAGCGGGCGGCGTGTACGGCGGCTGCCTGATGGGCGGCGCACCCATGGCGCAGATGCAGGCCGTCACCGTGGACGGCCAGGACGCGCTGTTCATCCCCGCGCAGCACTCGCAGGTGAGTGCGTGCAGCAGCTAAGTGTTGCAGCAACAAGCGGGCGGCGTGTACGGCGGCTGCCTGATGGGCGGCGCGCCCATGGCGCAGATGCAGGCCGTCACCGTGGACGGCCAGGACGCGCTGTTCATCCCCGCGCAGCACTCGCAGGTGAGTGCGTGCAGCAGCTAAGTGTTGCAGCAACAAGCGGGCGGCGTGTACGGCGGCTGCCTGATGGGCGGCGCGCCCATGGCGCAGATGCAGGCCGTCACCGTGGACGGCCAGGACGCGCTGTTCATCCCCGCGCAGCACTCGCAGGTGAGTGCGTGCAGCAGCTAAGTGTTGCAGCAACAAGCGGGCGGCGTGTACGGCGGCTGCCTGATGGGCGGCGCGCCCATGGCGCAGATGCAGGCCGTCACCGTGGACGGCCAGGACGCGCTGTTCATCCCCGCGCAGCACTCGCAGGTGAGTGCGTGCAGCAGCTGAGTGTTGTAGCAACAAGCGGGCGGCGTGTACGGCGGCTGCCTGATGGGCGGCGCGCCCATGGCGCAGATGCAGGCCGTCACCGTGGACGGCCAGGACGCGCTGTTCATCCCCGCGCAGCACTCGCAGGTGAGTGCGTGCAGCAGCTAAGTGTTGCAGCAACAAGCGGGCGGCGTGTACGGCGGCTGCCTGATGGGCGGCGCGCCCATGGCGCAGATGCAGGCCGTCACCGTGGACGGCCAGGACGCGCTGTTCATCCCCGCGCAGCACTCGCAGGTGAGTGCGTGCAGCAGCTGAGTGTTGCAGCAACAAGCGGGCGGCGTGTACGGCGGCTGCCTGATGGGCGGCGCGCCCATGGCGCAGATGCAGGCCGTCACCGTGGACGGCCAGGACGCGCTGTTCATCCCCGCGCAGCACTCGCAGGTGAGTGGGTGCAGCAGCTAAGTGTTGCAGCAACAAGCGGGCGGCGTGTACGGCGGCTGCCTGATGGGCGGCGCGCCCATGGCGCAGATGCAGGCCGTCACCGTGGACGGCCAGGACGCGCTGTTCATCCCCGCGCAGCACTCGCAGGTGAGTGCGTGCAGCAGCTAAGTGTTGCAGCAACAAGCGGGCGGCGTGTACGGCGGCTGCCTGATGGGCGGCGCGCCCATGGCGCAGATGCAGGCCGTCACCGTGGACGGCCAGGACGCGCTGTTCATCCCCGCGCAGCACTCGCAGGTGAGTGCGTGCAGCAGCTGAGTGTTGCAGCAACAAGCGGGCGGCGTGTACGGCGGCTGCCTGATGGGCGGCGCGCCCATGGCGCAGATGCAGGCCGTCACCGTGGACGGCCAGGACGCGCTGTTCATCCCCGCGCAGCACTCGCAGGTGAGTGCGTGCAGCAGCTAAGTGTTGCAGCAACAAGCGGGCGGCGTGTACGGCGGCTGCCTGATGGGCGGCGCGCCCATGGCGCAGATGCAGGCCGTCACCGTGGACGGCCAGGACGCGCTGTTCATCCCCGCGCAGCACTCGCAGGTGAGTGCGTGCAGCAGCTAAGTGTTGCAGCAACAAGCGGGCGGCGTGTACGGCGGCTGCCTGATGGGCGGCGCGCCCATGGCGCAGATGCAGGCCGTCACCGTGGACGGCCAGGACGCGCTGTTCATCCCCGCGCAGCACTCGCAGGTGAGTGCGTGCAGCAGCTAAGTGTTGCAGCAACAAGCGGGCGGCGTGTACGGCGGCTGCCTGATGGGCGGCGCGCCCATGGCGCAGATGCAGGCCGTCACCGTGGACGGCCAGGACGCGCTGTTCATCCCCGCGCAGCACTCGCAGGTGAGTGCGTGCAGCAGCTAAGTGTTGCAGCAACAAGCGGGCGGCGTGTACGGCGGCTGCCTGATGGGCGGCGCGCCCATGGCGCAGATGCAGGCCGTCACCGTGGACGGCCAGGACGCGCTGTTCATCCCCGCGCAGCACTCGCAGGTGAGTGCGTGCAGCAGCTAAGTGTTGCAGCAACAAGCGGGCGGCGTGTACGGCGGCTGCCTGATGGGCGGCGCGCCCATGGCGCAGATGCAGGCCGTCACCGTGGACGGCCAGGACGCGCTGTTCATCCCCGCGCAGCACTCGCAGGTGAGTGCAGCGGCTAAGTGTTGTGGGGCATAGCTGCTGTTTAGGGGCACTGCTGCAGCAGGACGCGGCCGTCAAGCGGCTTCACCGTCGACGGGTCTCCTGCTATGTTCACAACGCATGCAATACACCGTTAGCTAGTTTTCATTCTGGCCAATACTTTGCAGTGAAATAGGCAGTAGACCCAGCTTTACCGTGTGCCATTAAACCTTTGTATGACATGTAAAAATAAATCAGCATTCGCGTCTCATTTGATTCTTGATGTAATAAAAAAATACGTATAAAAAAATGCACAAATGTACATTGAAAAAAACATCGTTATTGCAGTGATCGTACTTTTTCCAGCATTTTTGGTGCAGTGCTAGGGTTGTCAGTACTGCCCAATATTAAATTGTTTGAACCGAGAATCAAATAAAATCAAAAATAAAAATAAAATAGCGTATTAAACAAATCGGAAATACAGAAAATATTCTCAGAACATGTAAAGCCTAACGAAATGAAGGGTTAATTTACTACGAGTATATGAGAAAATGTAACACAGTTGCAATAATCCTTATCTCAGGTTATAGTCCATAATTAAGATTAGGAATTGATATACTAACTATATATTACCATAAAGAACCACCAAAGACAGTATAATGCGTAGGTAATGGCTGACAGTGCATAAATGTAGAAGTCATTTTGTTTCTCATCATACCATCTTAGGACTTCTTAATCGAACGTGGCCATAAGTAGTCTTGTGGCTCTGCCCACCCCATTAGGGATTTCGGGCGTGATGTTATGTATGTATGTATTTTGTTTCTTCACTGACGTCCCGTCAAGTGCTAAGAACAGTTGCGTAGATTTTGTGTGTGAAAATGAGCAGTAATTATTAAGTAAAAAAAATATTATTTCATTTTCAATGACAACATAATATTACATAATTTTAAACGTCAATCATATTATACACGTCGACAACCCTAGGTCGCTGTCGTGTGTCATTTGACGTCATCGCACCAAGAATGCCGGAAGAAGTATGATCATATTAGATTGTGGCGGCGCGAACAACTAATTATTTTGAAGTTTATGTATTTTGACTATACTATAATCATTAATCTGTTGGTAACGAAAACACGATTAGACCAACTTCACTCGTTACTTTTTTTTCAAAGTCACCTAACTTTTAAAATTTTACTTTGGCATCACTAAAAGACAGGGTCTTTCCTGTTGATCTTAGTTTTGCAATCGTAGATTGTACAACAAGAGCATAAAACGAGCCATTTTACCAGAGACGTGCATATAGCCACCCGAGCCGGTTTTATTTCCTTGCAATCGAAGTGAAAAGCGGTGTAAAACTCGAGCTTAAAACCCGGGTGGCTATATGCACGTCGCCGGTAAATTGGCTGGTTTTATGCTCTTGTTGTATAATCTATTATTATTTCAATGTTCTGGTAACCCACTTTTAGAATTCCTTTATTGATTTTCGTACAGATATTTAATTAATTCGGCACTCACGTCAAGCACATAATGTCTACGCTATCTCTTTCTTTCATGTGCAAAAGTAATATAATCCATCATTATCAATTCACGCTCGGGAATACGGCCGTGGATCGTGAATCACGATGCAGGGTTTTAAATATCCAATTATTTATCCCAACTTTGCTATACTCACATATATCAATAAATTATGTTTCAGTTTCTCTCATTACAGAACTTCTCGGGTATGGGACAAGTAAGTCTCGTGAACGGACAACTAGTGAGAACACCCGTCCTGCCAGCAGGCTTTCTACAGAACGTCATGCATTTACCTACAGGTAAGACCGGAACTTGGATGCTTCAGTAAAAATCATCAGAAACATCTTTAGGTAGTTTTTCGATAAGCTTAGAATACTCATAACTTGATCTTTGCTTCGGGATTGCTGTCTTTTTTCTTTTAATTGGCTTCGCTTTTAATATAGATTCTTCATCATTGCAAATACGCGGTGCCATTTTTCATTTATTTTTGTAAAAAATTCGAAATTCACATCATGGCTTCCTTTTACTTAACCATACGTTTTATTTTGAAACTTTTTATTGTTGAATGTAAATGTTGGTGTTGCTCGCCAATTTATTTGTGAAATAAATGTTATTTTAGCTGTCAACAAAGCGGCTCTACCTTCTGCCCTAACAATGCCGATACGGGGATAAGTTATCGCCGTCTGATCTCTCAGTGCATTTCTTTCGATACTGCCGCCCCACAAAGACCTTGTTACGAAATGGCTCATACCGAACTACTTTTGTCAGTAGCTCGATGATTGCTGTACCCAATTGCTCGCGATTTTTCTACATTAATTTCATATTCTTATTCCCTCTCTCTCAACGACACAAAATACTTTTCCCAAAGTATCACATCCCATACTATTTCACTCAAATTATGATTTGGCAAAAATTCATAAGTCAAAACAGCTTATCGCAATTTTACAGTTAGCAAAGTATTTTTTTGGCAAATTATTGTTTAACTAATAAATACTTGGTCATGTTTCATTTGACCAATTATTATTTAGTCAAAAACCTAACCTAACCTAACCACCAGCGTGTCGACGTCACCCTATTCCTATTTCCGCTCTAAGGGACGCAAGTTAACCCTAACCTAACCTACCAATAATACAATTGTTCCGATTATTTGTTTTTCACTGCGGGGTGTTTCACCCCCTTCCTCCCCCCTTGCGGGGGGCTTTGCCTCCCTCCGTCCCCTCGAGGGGGGGGCTTTGCCTCCCTCCGTCCCCTTGAGGGGGGGGGGCTTCGCCCCTCCTCCTTTTACATTATTTTGGAATATAATATTAGCCAAATAAACGTTGGTCTTTACAAAACTTGACAAAGTAAAATTACGCCAAATGATAATTTGACCAAATTAATAAAATGCGAAATGTAAATGTGCTAAAGATTCATTTGGGAAATGAAACGACTGCAATAAGATATTTGGAAAGTGAAATTTTGAAAAAAATGTTTTGCCCAAAGGGCATTACACCATTTTTATCATACTAGTATAAGAGACGCACTGAGGGATAAGATGGCGATAGCTTATCCTCGGTGTCAACGTCGCTACGGCCCCTAGTATAAAGTTCTAGTTTGCGGCTTGCCATTTACGCGCTAATAAACCATTTGCAACATGGAATATTTTATTTATACATTTAATTTTCATCATCGCATTCACCGCCATAAACCCTTCACTTGTCTTCACCTCATTTATTTCTCAAATATGCCGGTGATGCACGCCTTAAACGCATGCCGCATGCCGCTACAACTACCATACTAATCAGTGTCCCGCCCGCTAACAGAGCAGCAAGCCACGGTCACCATACCCGGCACTAACATATCGATACCGCTGTCCGCGTTGACCGGAAACCAAATGATATCGATACCGCAGAATATAATCCAGGGCGGTATATCGATACCGACCAGTCAGGCGATATCGATACCGACGAGTCAGGCCGTGTCGGTCCCGATGCAGGGGCTGGGGGGGGACAAGGCCAAGGAGAGCAAGCAGGACGCCGGCGGACAAGGTGCGTCGCACGTTTCTTCCTTCTGACGGTGGGGAGAACCTTTCATGATAAACTAGCTTCGCGTGGAATTCGGTTATAGTTATTCCCTCGGGCACTTTTGAAATTTTCCGGGATAAAAAGCCTATGTGCTATTCCTGACTATAATCTGTCTCTGTGCCAAATTTCAACCAGATCCATTCAGCCGTTCTGGCGTCATTGAGTAACAAACATACTGGATACTGACAGTAGTACATTTGTATAATTACCATGAGCTTAATCAAACCGTTCTCGTAATAAAAAAACTATCACTCGGTCCCTTTTACTTGTATCGGCAAGAAGCAGTATTTCCGATATTCGATAGCGAGAACGGTTTGCATAAATTCATGGTAATGGTACTGATAGAATTTTTAACCGAGCGAATAACGACTCTTTTCTTAGCTAAAAATTGCTAGTACATCAGCTGTAGCAATGACATACCTGTATGCCCCAAATTACATTAACTCGTAGTGTTATTTTTATACATTTCCTGAATCAAAATCAGGATATTACAGTTAATTGATGGCCGCAAGGAAAAACATGAAATATAAAAAATCTAAAGCATTAATTTGTAGTCAGTTTGTACATAACATTGCGAAAACTATTTAAGTTTTTCAGAAGGTTCTTTCCACCCGAATAATCCTTAATTCTTCTTTCCCATAAGCTTACTCATTATTTTGCAGTTAAGGTTTTCTTTGCTTGGTGTATTTATTTTCTCACAATCATCTTGCAGTACCATTTTTATGATCATGACATCCACTCACGCTTAAGCGAGCATTTGCTTTAAAAAAACACCATATAAGGGCTAAGGGTCGAGACCCTTATAATAATGTAAACAGCGTAACATAGTCCAACTGATTGGCCTAGGAAATCGCAGGTTTGAATCCCGCTAAGCAAATACTTCTTGGACCCAAAATGTTGAAAATTATAATTTTGAAGTTCAAGTGAATACAAGCTTCGTTAAGTTAGGGTTCATATCATAATTACATTTATATTTGTCTTTTTTATCCATATTTTACACTACTTAGTTTTTACAGAGCACTTAACAAAGTAGATTGTGTCACATGGGAGCAAAGTGGTATATTTAAGTCCAGGGCAAAATATTGAATCCAGAGCGTAACAAAGAATTGTAGAATAGAATCACGATCGAAGCGAGGGTTTTTCACGTAGAATCCTGGGATTCAAGCTATACAGTCCGATATATAAATATAATTGCTCCCAAGTGATACAATCTGCTTATCACTTCTCCTACGAGAAAAAAGGGTTAATCTCAGGTTGTCCAGGTCGCAAAATGACTAGATAGGTTGAATGACTACATCGCATAATGACTAGGTCGCATAATGCCCAGATCTTTATTTGACCACATCGCACAATGACTAGGTCGCAAAATGCCCAGATCTTTATTTGACTACATCGCACAATGAGGTCGCAAAATGCCCAGATTTTTCAATCTATGTATTATGTATTTTCCATAATATATTAAACCTCGCATAGAAAAGACGTCTCAAACTCTCATACTCGTACCACTACAGGGCCGAAATGTTACAGACAGGGTAATTAGTACTTTACACTTGATTGTACTGGTGTTATGCGATGTGGTCAAATAAAGATCTGAGCATTTTGTGACCCAGTTATTGTGCGATATGGTCTAGACATTTTGTGACCTAGTCACTTTGAATATTTATTTTAGTACTTTAAAGTATAACTTAATAAAAGAATGTTATTTATATACTAAACGAAATATGGTTAAGTTGTAATAAATTTAAAAAAAAACAGCAGGGAGCAAAATGCGACCTTGCTTTCGCTACGCAGTTCAGGCCCCCAATTTTCGGTGCATTCGAGATAATGTCGTTTGCGAGATTAAACGTCAGATTCATACAGTTGTGTCAAACGACTGTATGCACTGACATTTAATTTGGATTGTGAGATTATCTCGAATGCACCGAGAATTGGGGCCCAGGGTAGAATTGAATTATTTTCGAATAGGAGGTGTGAAAAAGTTATTTACCGATTTCATAATGAGTTGATTCACGTTCTAAGCTTTGTTAACATTCCGACTGAAAACTGTTCGTATAAATATGTCCCGTTTTCAATGTTTTTTTTTTGAATTTTTTGCTATTCATCGTACAATTAAAATAATAAAGAACTTCGACCGTCACTGATCCTTTATAGCTAGGGAGCTGGATGCCAAAATTTCTATATGATTTGTTCGCTTGGCAGACTTGAATTGTTCGATAAATGACAATGTAAAGAACCACAGAAAAATAGTCTGCCACCATGGTGCAGACCTAGATTTTGATCTCACAGACAACCCATCAAAAATTGGTCAAAATCGGCACATTTAAGGGGTGGAAATCGTTATCGCCTTTTGTATGAAACGGGTGATTTTAGCCGTTGGGTCACAGTCCTCTTAATGACACGGTTCAACAGGTGGCGGCGTGGCGGTCCGCGGCGGCGTGGGCGGCGTGGGCGGCGTGGGCGGCGTGGGCATGGTGCCCGTGCAGGTGCCCGTGAGCGTGGCGGGCGGCCACACCGTGTACCAGACCGTGCACCTGCCCGTGCACGCGCCGCAGCATCTGCAGATCATCCCGCAGCTGCAGCAGGTGAGCGTGCTGTAGTTACGTGTGCAGGGCACACGTAACTACAGCTTTGATATGGAGAGGCTCATAATAAAAAAAAACCGGACGAGTGCGAGTTAAACTCGCGTGGAAAAGGTTGCGTTCCGTACATGATTATCTGTTTCCTATGTTACTTTAAATACCATAGACTTCTTATAGGTTTTCCTATAATCTATATGTAAATAACTATGTTTTGTATTTTTTTCAAAATTTTTAGGCCCAGTAGTTTCGGAAATTAGGCGGGGGGAATGGTAATTTTTTGCCTATTTTCCTAAATAACTTCCAAATTATTTATTTCAAAATTATACAAAATATATATTTAAGATCCTCACAATAAGCAGTTTCATTTGATATGTCACACAATGTAGTTTGCATTTCTTTGTTTTTAAATTTTCTACTTTACCCCCAAAAGTGCCCCCATGTTTAAAATTCATTTATTTACGTTACGCCTTCGTGTTGCGGTCACCGACTTACATTATATATACCTAATTTCAACTCAATTGTAGTCAACTCAACTCAAACTCAATAGTTTCGGAACAAATTGGCTGTGACAAACGGACAGACAGACACAGGTGATCCTATAAGGGGTCCTTTTTTTTTTGAGGTACGAAACCCTGAAAAAAAAGCTCTACGAGCTGGTTCGTTCTCATTGCCATTACAACCAAGCGACGGCGCGTGCGACTTCTGCGGCTCAGACACAAAATATGGATATGAATGGGGAGCCTGGACCCCCCCCTCTATATACGTCGTGCCGTGCAACGCTACGTCGTCATCAACAAGCTACCCCCAGATGTCTATAAAATCTTCGATTGCTACAGTGTACATGAAATTAAGACCACAGTTTTGCCTAAAATAAATATGTATTAAATTTTGTTTCTTGTACAGATGCAAGCGCAACCTCAAATGGCAAACGTACTCACGCCGTCTGGACAAATACAGCAGATTCAGATAGCTTCCTTAGCGAATGTGCAGGTAAAATATACACATTAATAACTAGCTTTTTCTTGTGGTGTCGGCTAAGAATAGCATCACCCCACCTCCCGTGGGTATTATAAATGGGCAGCAGCATCCTTCGAGTACTATCATGACCAACTGCGGTCGCTAACCCGCCTGCCGAGCGTGGCGACTATGGCAAATCCCCTCATTTTTGGGGGAAGCCTATGTCCTACAGTGGACGTTTTACGACTGATGATGAATAACTAGCTTTTGCCAGCGACTTTGTCCGCGTAGAATTCGTTTATAGCGATTCCCTCGCAATTTTCCGGGATAAAAAGTATTTGTCCTTTCCCCAGTCCCAAAGAAAGTCCTAGCCAAATGTCCTTGAAATTAGTTCTGAGGTTTGGCTGTGATAATGTAACAGACAGACAGAGTTACTTTCTTTAATTTTAATTTCTTACGCATTTATAATGTTACTCGTAGTATTAGAACTATGGATTATTTTTTCGTGATCCAATAACTGTTTATAACTTTTATCTACACCCATATCATAAAACCTCCATTGGTTAATCAAAAACCGTAGGAAATGACCACCATTTTGACAACCAATTAGGAAAAACCAGTGCTGCGATGAAGAAATAACATGACTTCTTTATCGTTTTTAGTAAAGAAATGAGATTAAATTTGGAACAGCTGTCAAACTCAAGTGGGTCTCTATTCTAGTATCCATAGATATTAAAACAGTTATTGATACGAAACGTCAATTCAGTATGTTTTTTTAATACAAACTGCACAATATTTGATCTCGAGTGACGTGAGAATAGACTTCATCCGTTTGTCTACGATTTAAAAAAAAAATGGTCTTGACGGACGGCCGCCATTATGTTGACGTTTTGCTGAACGAAAGTAGAATTTTGTTGAATTGAATAGAAAAAGTTGTTTGTAATTTACATTTTAGTTGAAATTATGAATAGTAAGTAGTCTTCTCGGAGTGTGTGTGATGTGAAAATGCGCCGGATATCGGAAATATGCAGCCACGATTGCAACAAATAACTTGTTGCCAGAAAATATTGTTTCTGAACCCATCATGGAGGATTTATAATATGTGTGTAGATAAAGTTATGTATGCAACTCTGCATAATTTGGCCTTAAAACACACGTGCGATCTTATTATGAAACTCGCTAAAAGCTCGTTTCATAAAACCGCACTAGTGTTTTAAGGCCTATCATTATGCAACCGTTGCATAAACTACTATTCTAGTAAATGTCTGAGAACATAAATGAAAATGTTTAAATCATTATTATTATAAGCTTACAACTGTTTCCCTTGGGGGTAGGCAGAAACCACAGAACGCCACTTCGATTCCGGCATACCCGTCAGATCCCTCTTTTCGACCACATTCGTCGGTATTTTCATGCATGCTCGTCTGAATAAAAATTTGTACCTACGCGGTCTCTGAGTTATATAGCTACATTATAGATCCAATTCGAAATGGTGTGTTCTTAATTTAAAATTTGCTAGACTTAAAATAAGAAATGTCAAGCTCGATTTTTTTATAGTATCAAGCTGTCAATATCATTTCTTATTTCAAATTTAGAAATTAAGAAATTAGCGAACACACTTTCGAATTTGCCCCAGTCTAAAATCTGTTCGCCAAGAGTTGATAAAAAAATATAATCAGGGCTTCTAAACTCATTTTAAATAGCGGCCCGCTGTTTATTTTTACCGACGATAATAAGAAATTTAAAGGAAAAACTATATATTTTTCGTAGAATATTATAATTGAATAGCCTGCCCAATTGCTGCCCAGTTCCTGAATCAGAGTCGGTGACGTTTATTATGAAACGTTCAATTGCTTCGTCTGCCATACCATCAATTTTTAAAAATCTATCATCTTCTTTTACCGTATAGTACCGCCCGCCCGGTACAGTTGACAACAACTGCGTGCCTCGTACCACGAAACTGTGCGCGCGGCGATAAGCGACGCCCGTTATACATTTTACGATAGTTAAGCGACTGTCGCTATTTCGAGATGATAAGATATTATTAATCAACTCTCGGCGGACAAACTACTTGTAAATAAAGTAAATAAGATATAGTACTTTAATGAGCTGTAAATACATGCGGGTTTGGTTTGGCGCAGCAAAATGGAGCGACGCAGGCGACCGCCAGCCAGGCGCAGACTCCCGGTACCATCACACTACAGGTAAACAACTATTTGATACATATACAATAAGCTTTCACAACAGTAGGTTTTAAGAATTAATTCTAATAACATCCAGTTTAACCACGCCTTACAAATATGAAAGAGTCTTTACAGTTGGATCTGCCTTTCACTCGATATGCATCCTCAAAAATGAGAAAAAAAATTGAAAGTTCAAAGTTCGGTCAAAACATACCATAGATAAAAAAAACCGGACAAGTGCGAGTGAAACCCGCGTGGAGAGGGTTCCGTTCCATACATGATTAACTGAAATTTCCTATGTTACTTTAAATACCATAGACTTCTTATAGGTTTTCCTGTAATCTATAGGTAAAGAACCATTTTTGTATTTTTTTCAAAATTTTAGGCCTGGTAGTTTCGGAGATAAGGGGGGGGAATGGTCAATTTTCGCCTAGTTTCCTAAATAACTTCCATACCATTTATTTTAAAATTCCAAAAAAAATCATATTTAAGATCCTCACAATAAGCCCTTTCATTTGATATGTCACATGATATAGTTAGCGTACCTTTTTTTTAATTTTCTAATTTGCCCCCCAAAAGTGGGCCCTATATTCAAAATTAATTTATTTACGTTACGCATCCCTGTTGCGGTCACCAATTTACATATGTATACCAAATTTCAAATCAATCGGTCTAGTAGTTTCGGAGCAAATTGGCTGTGACAGACGGACAGACAGACAGACAGACAGACACACGAGTGATCCTATGAGGGTTCCTTTTTTCCTTTCGAGGTACGGAACCCTAAAAAGATGATTGGATTGGTTGGATTAACTGAGTCACGTGGGTTAGTTTGTTTTGTTTACATTTAGTTAATTACGAAATGAATAGAGTATAGAGGTAATATTTAAACAATTAGAGTTGACTTAGCGTCTATCAAAATTCTTTTTGAAGTCTGTCATAGAGAGACTCTCTCACCTGGTACATTTTAGGTCACCGTGGCTAATCTGGATGTGATTTTTAAATTTGCAACGCAATAGTTGACGTATTATAATTAGTACCAAAAACAAACTTAACAAAAACATTCATTCCACTGCCGCTTGGATACTGGTATCGTATAAAGGCCGTCCAAAACCCAATGCAATCTGACAATACTATACAACAGCAGCCTTCTCAGACTATTATAGCGAGCACGCCAAACGGCCAGCAGGTGACCGTCATACCGGCCAACAACAACGTGCGGCCCGCCAACGTCGTACAGGTATGGTATATAAAAGCTTATAGACGACGGTACAGAGATCTGACCCGACTACACAACGGCCGGCTATAATAGCGAGCACGCCATACGGCCGGCAAGTCACCGTCATGGGAGCCTGCCGTTTCATCGAAAAACTTTTGACAAATTATCACTTCCCAAACAAAGTTTAGCAACCTTTTTTGTGCCAATGCAATCGTTGGAATAATTTTAGTACCCACATTTTCATTTGGTCAAATTTTCACTCAGCAGAATATTACTACGGAAAACGACATTAAGTCATTTGGTCTTTTATCAAATGTTTTATTAAAGCAAATAATGATTTGGTCAAATGAATTGTTATGATAAAAATGATATAGACAAAAACAGCAAATACGAAGTAATAATATGTTGCGGCGAACGAGCGACGCGAGCGAGCAATACAGGTCAGAGCAGAACCGAGTCGGATAAATTTAGGTTAGAAGGCTACGGCGGGAGCTTTGCTCCCGCCTTAGCCTTCGAGGTTTTTTTTTTCATCCCTTAATAAAACATGCTTTTGCCTTATTTTGTTTGCCTAAAATATGTTATGCCAACTGAAACATTTGACTTCATGAAATTTGGTATAAGTACCAGTTGGCAAGTGAGTCATTGTTGGAACGTTCACTTGCCAAACATTAGGTTTGCGTTAGAATTATTTGTGAAGAGTTCATTTGCTAAATAATATTTTGGCAAATGAAATTATACGAAAAATTGGGAAGTGATAATTTGTCAATATTTTTTCGATGAAGCAAGGGTAACCCCACCGTCATACCCGCCAACAATAACTTGCGGTCCGCTTGTATATGAAGTTTATAGATGACACAACGGGTCCAGTCGGCAATACCTACCTCGCAAAACGACTATAGGGCAAAAATAACTAGAACGCAAAATGTCTATGTAGAAAAATATCTATACAGCAGAAAGCCAACGGCGAAAGAGATCCACTAACCATTACAGCTACTTAGTATTAAGACTACGTCGTTAAATAGGTACCTTAGTCGCAAAATGAGTACTTTTTAAAATATACGGTCAACAAAAACAACACATTCAATAAACCTATTCTAAGGGTACCTTCACTGTAATCTTTAAGTCCTCCGTCTCCGTCTAATGGTCACATCTAATCCTGTCTATGTTTAGACTAAGGCCCGTCACATACATTCGTTTTCCTGATTCGATTTTCGAATTCGTTTTCCGTAAGCGGACACCCCGAACGCAAGCATTTCATATAAATAGTTCTACATGACACGTTCGTAATTTTTCCGTACGGAATTCCGAACGGAATTTGTTTGAATGTGTGTGCCATGTTGAAATATTCATATGAAATGGCTGCGTTCGGGGTTTCCGAATACAGAAAACGAATTCGGAAATCGAATCAGGAAAAGGAATGTATGTGGCGGGCCTAAGAGACAGTATTGTTGATTTTGGGTAAATTAGACAGAACTTGTAAAATATGCCCTTAGAATAGGTTTATTCAATGTGTATTTGTTTGTTGGCCGTTTATTTTAAAAAGTAGTCATTTTGCGACTACGGTTTTTTACGACGTAGTCTTAATACAAAGTAGCTTTTATGGGTAGTGGGTCTCTTTCGCCGTTGGCTTTCTGCTGTATAGATATTTTTTTAAATAGACATTTTGCGTTGTAGTTATTTCTGCTCTATAGTCATTTTGCGAGGTAGGTATTGACGACTGGACCCGACACAACAGATATCTGATACGACGTTAAACATAGCTGGGCACAAGACCGTTAATCCTTTTAAGTTGACTTTAAAAATAGTTTACGGACTCATTAACTTCCGTTAAAACAATTAAAGCCCGTTAATCGTTAAAAAAGTACCTACTATTTAAAAGGACACCGCGCGGACCGTATATATTGATGTTTTTAAAAGGGAATCTCTAAATAATTAGGTATCATTACAAACTATAATGTTACACCGGTCTTTTATACATTTTTCATGTCCTACCTAAAGTTCCATACAATTTTTTTTTATAAGTAAATCACTAATGCTATGAAATAAAAATAAAATATCTACCACGAGTTAAAGATTAACGTTAAATCTTCCAAAATGTAACGGTTGAACGTTTAACGAAGTTAACTTTTTTAGTAACGGATTAGCGATTAACGCCGAATATAAATAGGTAGCCGAAATAATTTAAAGCGAGCATGCCAAACGGCCAGCAAGAGACCCCGTCTCTTACTAAATCTAGTATTGTTTTAAGGAACGACAAAATAGTTTATTTAGTTATAAAAACGCTAGTGTGCGTTTTTAAAGTCGCATCGGTTCGAACTAGTTGCATCTATCAATTTAATCGCAAAGGAATTCTTTAAGATACTTTTATTTACACCCATATCATAAAACCTCCATAATGTAATCAAAAACCGTAGGAAATGACGACCATTATGACAACCTGTACTGTAATGTTATTACAGTATCGATTTTAGTATCGTAATGGTCATAACGATACAGATATGAGCTACAGGCCGGCGATCCGCCGTCGCCGCAGCCGGCGGGGCACCATCGTCGCCGTGTCACTGTTTATAATATGTGTGTAGATAAAGTTATGTATGCAACTCTGCATAATTTCGCCTTAAAACACACGTACGATCTTATTATGAAACTCGCAAAGCTCGTTTCATAAAACCGCACTAGTGTTTTAAGGCCTATCATTATGCAACCGTTGCATAAACTACTATTACATCACATAGTTCTATGTTCAATGCAGTGTGATGGATTGAAAGAAAATCAAGAACTAATAATACTCTTTGTGCTCGACAAAAGCAAAAGTATTCTGCGGTCGAGAGAATCGATGATCGAGTGGATATCACTGAAGTTATAATTAAACGTAGCCTCGTTCCTCAGATGCCTACATTGGGTGTGGGCGGTATCGGCGGCGCGGTCCAGCTGGTCCCAGCGCTGGGCTTGCCCGGGGTTCAGATCGCGCAGCTGCCGCAAGCGCAGCCTCAACAGCAACAGCAGCCCGTTATCGGTGAGTTTAATAATAGATCATAAGCAAGAAAAGTGACATGATAGATTCTACCTTAACAAGGATTTGCAATCGCAATCTAATATGGCAGGTATACTTCGCGTCACGTAAAAAGAGCGCTGACGGCCATATAAATCGTATGGCCGTCAGAGCCATTTTGACGCGACCTATATCGGGCGACATTTTTCCCATCGCATTTTTGGCACTTCATCATGTTCATCATTCAAACATGATGAAGTGGGAAGGTCGCGTCAAAATGGCGCTGACGGCCATACGATTTATACGGCCGTCAGCGCTCTTTTTACGTGACACAATTTAATCTGCCATATTAGATTGCAAGTCATATAATATGTCTAGTTGGAGCCCATAAAAGTCCACTCTAATGTCATAAATTCTTCTCCTGACTCGCGCAAAGGAACGGTTTCTTACTTTCGGCAATAGACCGACGACTGTCCAAAGGCAGAAGGTAGCTAGCTTCTGCCTTTGGACAGTCGTCGGTCTATTATCCACTCCACGTTTCGTCTGCTCCATTTACCTTTCTAGGTCTTACGATAAACCAGCAAAAATTTTCTGAATCGCTCATTGGACTACTTTTTTTTATTCGTGGAGCAGCCCTTTGATTAAATTCCGTTCCCTTATTTTTTTGTATTGCAATGATTAAAAGTGCTATAATATATTTTATAGATTCCGTTTGGCCAACATTTAGCATGTGAGCCAAATCATGTCCTTTTACCGGTTTTTTCACATGTGGTATGGCAACCCCGCTAAACTGTCAACGTAGCGTCTGTCTGTCAACTTTCGCTGCTCACTGCGACGATACTGCGACAGTGAATTGTTTCGTTATCTCGTTTTGTGTAATTGAATTTAATTCAAGTATTACAAGAACAATAAAAACGTTAGTTACAATTAAATTGTTAATATATATTTATCTGCATATGGTTTTTGGTTTATGATCGTGATAGACAATAGTGTATAAAAGATGATTCGAAATGGTGCAAATGGACCAGGTGCGGGGTCAAACCCATATTATGAAGTTATAATAATAAAAGATGAACCAGACTCTGATAATGACGAAGAATTGAACTCTAACGATGATGAAGAAGGTAACCTTTTTTGGGCAATAATTATGAAATTTTAGGCAATAGCCACCTCATCTTATGTTTCTGCGGAGTTAATTAGGATTTTGTGCCGACGAAGTTTTCAGACGTCACTACAGAACACAGGCGCTCTCGCCGGCTTTCCACGTTGAATTTCGTTTTTGTTAGTCAAGAATTCACTTGAGAACTGAGGTCTTTCATAAGAAAAGATGATTTAGTGGGTAGTAAAGACTTTATGGGTATTAAAGGCTAACAAACACCAGAACGCAAAACAGAAGTAAAGCAGGTCGCAAGCGGGCCAGCGTAAACAGTGTCATCAATACATATAAAACAGTACCATGACTTACTTATAGACAATGCACAGCCTAAACGGGTGATCCTAAAGGTTTGAAATTTGGAAAAGACATTCCGCGAGTACCCTAGAGGTGCACTAAGGAGGGATTCTTTGAAATTCCACCCCTAAAGGGGTGATATAGTTTGTATGGAAAGTACTGCGGGCGAAGCTGTGGCGGGTCCACTAGTAGGAACTAAAATGGATGCCTTTAAACCAGTGACTGCATGGCTACTGCAGCGGCAGCGTGTGTAGAAAACTTAACACCTTTATATTAGGTTCAATCAACTATTTATACCTACCTAAATCTGCCGCAACTTTAGAACTTCAATATGGAATTTCGACAGCAACCCATATTTTAACTTGAATGCTTGGGAATGCAAGAATTGATTGAGTAGCAATATAGGTAAAACAGATGAGGGAGTCATTTTTGAATGTGTGAGTGGTATGGAGAAAGTATAAGTGTATGCATGTTTTGTTTTGTGTTTTTAATAAAAAACATTTAATGAACACAGCATGACTACATTCATAAATGACTCTCTCCTCTGATTCACCTATAATTTTATTTCATTTCAGGTCAGCAGATCCAGCAAGACCCAAATGAACCTGGCAAGTGGCAGCTCGTCACTGTTAGTAATAACAGCAATAACAGTAACAACAGCAACAGTGGCAACACTTCAGGCACCGAGTGTGAGAACGGCAAGCAACGGGCTACCAGTCCAAGTGGGAAACGGTTGATGAAGAGGGTAGCTTGTACGTGCCCTAACTGTGACCAGGGGGAGAAGTAAGATAGCGTTTACGTTACGTTTTTTTAAACTTTGTGACAAAAAATTAAAAAATCACAAATTTTCGTTTTTAGTTATTTATCTTATAAGTAGCAGCCAGATCTTTTTATTAAGATATGCCATTAATATTGAAATTTCTATATAAATTATTGGATTTTGTAACGCTATTACTATGAAGCTACTTATTTCTTTAAAGTTTGATATTTGTATTTGAATGTCCAAGTGCACTTTAATAAGTAACTGATGTCATTGGGTTACGGACTGTTATATCAAAGTCAAGGTCATTGGGAAAAGAAAACTCCTTAATAACCTTTTCATTATTTCTTTTACAGTAGATTACTGGACCGTAAAAAGCAGCATGTCTGTCACATAGCAGGCTGCAACAAGGTGTACGGCAAGACATCCCATCTCCGAGCCCATCTTAGGTGGCATACAGGAGAAAGACCATTCCTGTGTAACTGGCTCTTCTGTGGGAAGAGGTAAGGAATTGTATACTTATGTCAATACCTAGGGTCCTTCTTTTTTAGGGTTCCTTACTTCAAAAAGAAAAAATGGAACCCTTATAGGATCACTTGTGTCTGTCTGTCTTTCCATCTGTCACAGGCAATTTGCTACAAAACTACTCAACTGATTGAGTTGAAATTTGGTACACATATGCAAGTCGGTGGCCGCAACACGGACGTGTTGCGTAAATAAATAAATTTTTCTTCCTACTACGCTTTAATTTCATCATAATGGCCTTAAATACTCAGCACAAAGCAGCCCTTATTTGCTCTAGAGCAAATAAAGTTGCATACAAATTTCATTATTGCACTATTTGTATTTTTTTTAATTTGGTTGGTTGATCAAGAAGTTTACACCAACAGCTACCCAATCCGCCCATTCACAGTCCGACGAGACAGCCGACCACTCTTCTGTGGACTTACTGTTAGCAAAAAAAAAAAAACCGGCCACATATCGGCGGCCATATCGAACTGTGATTGTCTCGTCTAAAATGTTATGCTCAAAGTACTGGCTGATAAGATAGTATGGGTTACAAAAAGATTTAAAAAAAAATTGGCATAATATGACAATTAATAGACTAGATACAAGACTTCTATGAAAATTTTCGGATTTTCGACTTTAGCTTCAGAACCAATAGACCGATTTTAATAAATAGGGTATTTTAAGATTCGGGGAGAACGTGCGAGTGTCATAGGCTATATAAAAATTCTAAGGGTGCGTCATAACAGGTGCCAATATCCTTTTTACTTCGCTAGTTGGGTTTAACTGTACCTTTACGTTTTTTACCAACTTTTAGCAGTAGTAGAAAGAAAAGCAGATTATGCACCTCGCATCAAGTGATTTGTTATTGCGCTCGTGTTTTTAGAGCCCTCACTAGCGTTCGGGCTCCAAATCAACACTCGGCGCAATAATGAATCACTTTCTGCTTGGTGCAACAATCTACTATTAAACATGTGGGCCACTTTTGGGGTGGAAGTTATGTAATGGAAAAAAAAAAGGTTTGCAAGCTTTATCGTGTGATATATCAAATGAAAGGGCTTATTGTGAGAATTTTAAATATTTTTACTTCTAATTTTAAAATAAATAGTTTTGAAGTTATTTAGGAAAATAGGCGAAAATTTACCACCCCCCCCCCTGTTATCTTCGATAGTACAGGGCCTAATATTTTGCAAAATTACAGAAAATTGATCTTTAACTACAGATTACAGGAAAATCTATAGGAAGTCTATAGTATTTAAAGTAACAACTTCAGATAATCATGTAGGGAACCCTCTCCACGTGAGTTTAACTCGCACTTGTCCGGTTTTATTTATTTTGTTCTACATTAACTTCTCAGGTAATCATTAAAGTCGTGAACGTGTATAACTCCTTGTCTACAGTTTTGGGCTGTGTTCTACGAATTATGTGTAAATACAAATGTCTAATTACCCGTTCTTAGTCTTATTAAAATGCATGAAAGTTTATTCTTAATGAATCATGCTGTTGCTTCCCAATTTATTAATATGGTTCGCCATTTTAGATGATAATACATAGTCCCTTATTGCATAGTGTTTTTTTGTAGATTCACGCGTTCGGACGAGCTGCAGCGTCACCGGCGCACGCACACGGGCGAGAAGCGCTTCGAGTGCCCCGAGTGCAGCAAGCGGTTCATGCGCTCCGACCACCTCGCCAAGCACGTGCGCATACACACCAAGAACCGGATCACGGTACGTGCACATACACATCTTGATTATAATAATAAATTACAGTCCTAAATCATAAAAACATATCGGTAAAAGAAATCACTGATTTACAAGGATATAGCGGGACACTCTTTACACAAATTGATCTAGTCCCAATGTAAGCTCTAAAGGCTTGTGTGATGGGTACTAGACGATGATATACATACTTATATAGATAAATATATACTTAAATACAAAGGAAACATCCAAGACTCGGGAACAAACATGAATGGATGGATGTTTATAATGAACACAAATTATAAAGGATTATCAAGCGATGACGAAATCGTTCATAATTTTTCATTCAATTTACATTTACAAGTTTCCAATAGTAGAATGACTGTACAATCGGCCATTTTATAAAATTTATTTTATAGCTTGGTTTCTTCAGTGCGTCTAATTAATATAGTGCTAGGTGGGGCTTAATCTAAGTAATCAATTTTTGTACCACACCACCACCAACTTAATTAAGCTATGCGATTACCAAAGCATTGAACTTAACTAATAAAATGTTGGTGCAATGTGACACCAAATAATGGTCTTCACTCAGCATGTGCTGCAGTACTTCGTGCTGCAACGCTGATATTCTGTGAAGCCATCCATAGATCCTTATCTCCAAGACGCGGATGTAGTTCAAGACAAAAAAAATCAGAATGCCTAAATGTGTATACAACCTAAATGCACTCACTATAACAACACAATGACTTTTCAGACCAGTTTCGCAGATTTAAAGACACCTTAAACTGTGCTTGATGTTATGACCAGACCGATTTTTCCGAGCAGTGGCCAAAACTTGACGTTGGTGCCCTTCCACCATGTTAGATTACTGATTTTGAACAAATGAATTTGGCGAGCATTTAAATTTTCGCCCGGGGCAAATACCCAGGTTTGCCTCCCCCTAGATCCGGAGCTGTTATGTAAGCAGTGCTGACTTTAGACTGCTTACTTTTAGCGTTTTCAATAGGCTAGTTTCCTGAAAAAAATCTATTTAGTCCGCCATTTACATTATCAAAAACTATTGAAAACTTATTTTTTTCTTTTGTCAATTAAACAGTTACACTTTTTACCATTAAGTGACGTTATGAGCCCCCCCCCCACTCCCGAATTTTGATGCGCGTTATCTTTGTCAATTTTGATTGATTTGTGAAGCAAAAAAATACATGTTCAATATTTTTTGGTAATCTAACTGACGGATTAATTAGAATTATTATTTTGTACCCAGGAAACATCCCTATTGTTCAATTGACGGTTCTTGATGCGCATTTGACTAAAAAAAGGGTTTCCATTCTCACATTAGTGAATTATAATTTGGTGCGTAGGTCATGAATTAATTTTCTTTCTATTCCAGGAGGTCGCAACATCCACACAGTCGATGTACTCAGACTCCGGGGATGACAGCTGCGAAGAGAAGATGATGCTGACAATAGAGACTATTCACCCGGACGGTGATGAAGAGAAGCAGCTGGTGATGATCCGGCCTGGTACCAAGCTGGAGCCTGATCGCATCGACAGCTAGGACGAGGACAGCGGCGGGGACTCGTCGCCGGGCTAATACGGTTAGATATGCCTTTTGAACGACATGTCAAAATAAGCTCTGGACTGTAATGAGACAGGAGGCTTAAAACTTACCTGTTGCTTCGAGAAAAAGGTAGTTTTCCCGGCAAAAGCAGATAATTAATTGCTTTTTACACACCCAAGATACAGGTTATCTTAGTTTGAGCCGTTGAGTATGACGTTATTTGAAAATAAAGGTTGGCCACCATCCAGTGTATGAATTGCAATATTTAATACGTAATTTACATTTACGTTCGATGGCTTTATAAAGGTAATATAAATGATTTAAGCTGAGTTTTATAAAGGTATGGTTTTAGTAAATCCGTGCAATTTTTGACCTGACTGAAATTTGACCTAACGGACTCTTATAAAGCCCATCCTTAATGTATTGAGAACGGTAACTCTTCTATAAATTATTGTTTTAAAGAACGGCTAGTTTGTACGTTGAAAGCACGCGCGTACATTATCAGTGGAATGTAAGCAATTAAATAGTGTAGAAGTGGTCTTAAAATACGCGTTGCCGAAATTTTCGGCTCTGGCACTCAGTGTGATCAGCTAACAAAGTTTGAAGCGGCCTCACGTAATGTTTTGGTGGCTCTAGTGACTCTCTTAGGCCTCTACCATCACAGATATCGTGAATACTTTGAAAAATTGTCGTATCTCAAAAGCACTCCAAGGGAAAAGAAACTTTAGTCGTTTATAGGTTGAGTTCGTTATTGTTTGATTTCCATTACGCGAGTTTTTTTTCAAAGTAGTTACAATATTAATGATTGTGTTGTTTTTTACATTTGCTGTTGGGAAGTCCTGTATAATAAATTATTAATTTCAGTCTTATTTTTAATTCGCTGGAGTAAACTAACAGTTGTTGAGTTACAAATCTCCGCTTTTTTTTGTATTAGCATCAAAAATATGACCGATAACTAGCCAAATAGGACTTAACTACATATTTTAATAGCAATCAGTCACATTTCTTACTCAAGAACTGTTAGTTTTCTCCAGCTTAAGAGCCCCGTCCCCGACTAGCGCTTCATAAAAATGTAGTATGGATCTGGATCGCATAGAAACTTTGCAAGAATATAGATAAAAGAAAAATCTAGTTTTGTACATTACGAGTTTTGAGATGTTTTAACAGGTAATATAATAAATGATTTTTAATTTGAATTCAAACCTGTTTTTATCCTGTTGTATCCATATATATTTATTTTTCAATCTCTTGAGGTACATACCTCGATTTGACTTATATCTATATCCCTGCAAAGTTTCAATGTGATCTGGCTAAGAATAACCAAACCACAGCTGAACTACGGTTGTATGGAGTACTGCTTAGGGACAGGGTTCGTAATAAAAATCTGTATCAATTGTTTTCTGAATGGTTTCCTGTTAGTTCTTCGTAAGGTCCGACCGAGATTGCTTTTTTAATCCCGGCCGAGGCCGAGACCGAGACCGAGAATAAAATAAATTCTCGGCAGAGACCGAGACCGAGACACTGTTTTTTTTTCTTCTATATTTTCGTTTTTTAGGGTTCCGTACCTCAAAAGGAAAAAGCGCAACCCTTATAGGATTACTAGTGTGACTGTCTGTCTATCTGTTGCGGGTGTCGGTAAAGTCGCACGACACGAGCCCGGGCGGGGCGACAGGTCAAAATCGCAATACAAGCTCGCGCCACCGCGGTAAACCGCGCGCTAAAATTTAACTTGATTGCCGAGATTGGCCGTTTTGAGCCGAGACCGAGATCTCGGCCCGATTTTTGGCCGAGATTTGCCGAGACCGAGACCGAGACTGAGATCTCAGTCGGACCTTAGTTCTTAGTCGCTAGTTGACCGAACAAGAGCCAGGTTATACTTTGTGAGTGACAGTGATGTTGAAACAGATATAACTATCAGTCAACTTTTACCCCTCAGAAGCTGCAGAAATAAATATAAAAATAACTCAATGAATCTGCATTTTCTATCTAAAAGATTTTTTGAAAACTCATATCAGAATAAAGTATAAATTGGCATTTGATCGTTGTTAGTTAGTGTGATAAAAGAAAAGGCATTATTAGTAATTATAGGTATTTGTTGCTTGATCTGTCTAGACATGAAACCTCTTTGTCGCACTGTAGGAAGAAGCCTCGATGGCAAGGTTGACATAAGAACAGTGGCGAAGCGTCAAATATTTCTTAAGGGAAGCCGGAAGAATTAAAACTACGTGCAAGTCTGACATTAGTTACAGCTAGGCGTCAGGAATCGGCTTGTAGGCAGGCTGAGCCACTGCACGAGAATAGGTTATCTCCATCTTATCCCTCAGTGCGTGTCTCATACTAGTATCAAAGAAAGAGACACTGAGAGATAAGATGGGATAACTCCCTCTCTCTCTCTCTCTCTCTTGTCAACCTTGCTAGGGGGCCGCTGGTATATTTAGCATCAATAGTTTTGATATAATTAAGAGGCAGAGGCGAAGCGTCAGGGTTAGCCGGTGCATAATTTTTTAACTTAAACATTATAATATTATTAATTACTTCTTGTATTAACATAAAAATTGCATATTACATATTTTTTAACTAGATGCAATATTTAATACATACATACATACATACATAGCATCACGCCCGAAATCCCTAATGGGGTGGGCAGAGCCACAAGACTACTTGTGGCCACGTTCGATTAATTAGTCCTAAGATGGTATGATGAACCGTATGGTGACAGGTGATCAGCCCACCGCCCATACAGATAGTCCACCATGTTGGAGAGGACCCGTCCCTTAGTCGACTTTTACGACATGCCAGGATGATAAGCATCCTCACGCATTCTATGCTATTTCTTCACTCCCAGTGCAGCAGAGGAGTATTAATATTAATTAATTATAAATACTTAATGAGTTATAATTAATGTTTAATAATAGAAAAGATACACCGGCTTACCCTCACGCTTCGCCTCTGTTAAGAGGGTACATTCTTAAGTGACATCACATGTTAGCAATGAAAAACTTTCTTAACTTAACGGTTAATATAAACGACTTCTTCATAGGTAAATTTTACATGGAATCCACAGGTTTTCTAGTGCTTAAGCGCTATTGTTAAATTGAGATTAGTTTGACCCATTCACTGCCACGGCGACGGGTGGGTGATTCTCCCAGCTTCTTAGGCCCGCCACATACATTCGTTTTCCTGATTCGATTTCCGAATTCGTTTTCCGTATTCGGACACCCCGAACGCAGGCATTTCATATGAATAGTACAACATGGCACACGCGTTCGTAATTTTTCCGAACGGAATTCGCTCGAATGTGTGTGTCATGTTGAACTATTCATATGACATGCTTGCGTTCGGGGTGTCCGAACACGGAAAACGAATTCGGAAATCGCATCAGGAAAACAAATGTATGTGGCGGGCCTTACCGTCGCCTCAGTTTTACGGGAAGTTACGATGACTAGCGATAATGATTATTAAAAAGCACTGGTCTCGGTACAGCTTTAGTTTATGCCAAAAATTAATACATGATTTCATTTATTCAGACAATAATAAGGTGACGGTACACACGGACGGGTGAGACGCTGTGAGATTCACCACGGTACGCGCGATTTTTATACGCATTTGCCGTGCGTTTGCACTGAAAGTGTTTAATTAATACTGGGACTTTATTCCAATTATACCATTAGGGTTAGGTTTATAATTACGTGCTTCAAGGCAGTCATATTTGGGGATTATTGAAAGGTCTGACGTGCACGAGTTGCCATGCGTAAAGATATTCCAACGATCCTAGCGAAGTTAGGCTATCTCCATCTTATCCCTCTCATACTAATATTGAAGAAAGAGATGCACTGAGAGATAAGATGGGTATAACTTAGCCTCCGTCGGTTCCACGTAATAGGTCTATCAACTTTTCTGTTGACTACCAAAGTTTTAATTTCCACAAAAATGTGGGTAGGCCTATAACCTTTTGACCGCCACAGTCGGCTGCAGCCGTCAGCGGATACAGGGTAAAAAAGTTCTTCATTACCTTGACTTAAAGTTGTAATTCGTGTTACTTCTCTTAGGGGTCATCCATAAAGTACGTCACACGTTAAGGGGAGGGAGGGGGTCGACGAAATGTGATATTGTGTGACAAGGGGTGGGAGGGGTTCTAGGTTTAGTGACGTCACATTTCAAAATCTCTTATATTTATTGGCTAGTAAGTTTTTCAAATGTTCGATTTGATGTTTGATTATATAAAAAAATAATTAAAATGGAAAAAAAACTAATTTTGGAACTGCTTTTCAATTTATTAATTTCTAGATGTAAAAATTGCAAAATATGTGACGTCACACTAGGGAGGGGGGGGGGTCTCACAAATGTGACCAACTGTGACAAGGACGGGGGAGGGGTCAAAAAATCTCGAAATTAGTGTGACGTACTTTATGGATGACCCCTTACATGCTTGGCGGTCAAAAGGTTAACGTCGATTTATACTTTTATAAGAATTCGCGATGTTGACATCATGCGATGCACACCTTCCCCGTGGACGTCGTCCCTAACAATTTTCGAATACGCGAAATTATTTGAACTAGTATTAGAATTATGTTTCGGAACCGCCTCTAATAATATTCTGTAGTGTAATTTTTAATCGTGAATGGTTGTGGTGGAAAATTCGTTTGTCGTGATTGGTGTATAATGTTTCAATTGTTTTTATTTATTTTAATTTACATTGCATGAAAGTATTTGAATGAAGTCTGGATTATTGAAGAAAGTACAGATACTTGTCAGATCTTTGTGAGCGTCGCTGTGTGCGTGAGCTTATGTTACTCGTACGGACGCATGCCACGTCATGGCACACAAATCAAAGCTGCATAATTACAAGCTCACGCACATAGCGCCCCGCGCAAATATGAGTTGAAGCATCTGTTCTATTTTCAATACATACATTACATACATAGTATCACGCCCGAAATCCCTAATGGGGTGGGCAGAGCCACAAGACTACTTGTGGCCACTTTCGATTAATTAGTCCTAAGATGGTATGATGAACCGTATGGTGACAGGTGATCAGCCCATCGCCCATACAGATAGTCCACCATGTTGGAGAGGACCCGTCCTTTAGGAGACTTTTACGACATGCCAGGATGATGAGCATCTGCACGCATTCTATGCTACTTCTTCACTCCCAGTGCAGCAGGAGTATTTTCAATAATCCAGACTAAATTCAAATACTAGTAAGAATGCGTTATTTTACAATTGCGATTTCTGTATAATTTGAATAAAGTACAATGTGATTAATAATTATTAATTTATTACCGTTTTATGTAATTTGTATCGTAATCATTTTGTGTTAGTTTATTCATTGTGCCACTATAACGACTGCTCACACCATATCCCGACAAACATAATTAATAAGTATTTTAAAAACTGATGAAGTGTTGTATATAATCGTTGTACATTTTGTAACTATTGTATATTATTGCGTTTTAACTTGGAAACACTAGTGCTTTCAGAATTTTCGCTGTTACATTTGTGCAATATAGACGGTCATTTGCGATGACGTCCTATATGACGAAATCGCAAATCTACAGGATTAACAGGCTATGCGAAATTGAATTTTAAGTCGGACGGTATTAGAAACCATTTTGCTATAACATCGCTGTCGATATATAGCCTTGTCTTGTGATTGTTTCGATTTTATTATTACAGTATAATTTCCAATTGAACTGAATTTAAACTAAATGGCACATCGAAGCACTGTGGGGTCCAATAAGTAAAGCATAATAAATGTCTTGTAAATATCATGTATATCTGTTATCTAGTGAATAGTACCTATTCTAATAGTATGTAAATAATTGTATTGTTAAAACCATTTTAATTAAAATATTTTTACATTATTCAGTGTTTATTTTCTTCCTTCACATTTTTTTTGCCGTTTCAAGTCGGTTATTCAAAGATGGGGAATTACAATAGTTCACAAATATCATTCATTTCTAATAATAATATAAGGTACCTATAGATGCCTCGTACATTATGATTAATATACAATACAATACAATACAATACTCTTTATTGAACACCACAAAAAGAACAGAAAACCATACACTAACAAAATAAAGTTAGGGTACAAAAGGCGGTCTTATCGCTAATAGCGATCTCTTCCAGACAACCATAACAGAAAATAATGAGCAAAATAGTTTAACTTTGGCAGGTGGTGCAAAATTGAAGTTAAAACATTTCCTAAATTTACAAGCACTGACAAATACAAATATATAATAAATAAATACATATCTACATACATAAATATATACAAACAGATACATATACCTACACTATGTAAGGATTTGCTAATAATTCAGCAAAAGTACGAAGAGAATGAGACAAATTACAGGAAAACTAAAAGTAATATCTTAATCCGTCGTCTTTCTTTTCCTACAAATTAAACCTTCTGACTTTAACTATAAGATTCCGAATTCAATGAATAAATGCCTGCCGGCGAAGACTGTCCTGAAACTAATAATGTTGATTGTAACATCTATTTGACTGTACAAGTATCAAATAATAATCCTCAAAGAAGGGTTCTCGGCAAGTAGGTAATCATTCGGAAACGCTGACGGATTTTCGTAAGCAAGCATCACTCGAGTATTCTGGGTTTATCAGTTTTTCTGGGTGGCAAATACTCGGAATACTCCAGTGCTCATTGTCATTATTATAGATATACTGAATAATATGTTCCCATCGGTAAAACTCTGATCTCAATCGGAAGACGACCGGACCCGTAGTGTCAATTAATTATTGTATTGTGTGTTTATATTCATTAATATGAAACGTTATTATTTGGTTTCAAATGTCAAAATGAAAAATGAATATCAGCATGGTACTGGCGCCCAATTCTCGATGCATTAAAGATAATGTCGATTGCGAGATTAAACGTCAGATTCATACAGTTGTGTCAAATGACTGTATGTACTGACGTTTAAACTCGATTGTGAGATTATCTCGAATGCACCGAGAATTGGGGGCCTGCTGAAGCTAATTGAGAGAGCACGATAAATACGAACATTTTCGATTAAACACGATGGAAACTAATTATGCACTACATCAGGGGCCCGTTCCTCGAAGCATATTGGTCTAATAATATTAGTGTTTTGACTCGTTAATTAAAAGAAAAAACGAAACAAAACACTAATATTATTAGACTAATATGCTTCGAGAAACGGGATCCTGTACTCACAAATATTTGCATCGCAGATTCAAAACGGCATTCAAGGTGCTAAATGAATCAGGCTAGCGCATCAATTAGACTGTCTCATTTGGTCCGGAACACCCGTAATTTTCAACCAGTTCCAACGCCGAGTTAGCAATCTGCCGCGCTCTATAAGCATTCAGCGGCCCTAACATGCAAGACACAAAGATACGTGAAAACCCGTTAACTTTATGACTATCTCTTTCTTCGGCACTAGTGTGAGAGAGACGCACTTAGGGATAAAACGGTTTAACTTATCCTTGTGTCTTGCATGTTAGGACCGCAGGGTTCAGCTGGCGTCTTTACCTAAAAAGTAGATTTAGGGATTTTTTTGTAGTATTATAGTACTAGAGGACCCTCCACAGCTTCGCCTGCGATATTTTCCATACACACTTTATCACCCCTTTTCACCCCTTTAGGGTTGGAATTACAAAAATCCCTCCTTAGTGCACCTTTAGGGTACTCGAGGAATGTCTCCTCCAAATTTCAAACCTCTAGGACCACCCGTTTGGGCTGTGCGTTGTCTATAAGTGAGTCAAAGTACTGTTTTATATGTATTGATATATACTACAAAAAAGGAAGTAGGTATACTTACTTACCTATGTATATACTTACGAGTGAATAATAATATGTGTATTTAGGTTTTTACACACTCCTGTGTATTATGTTTACCGAACCGTGTGTTTCGGTGAATTCCATTCGTGACTTAGTAATGACGCACTTCCAAGATATTTTTTGTAGTATTTCTCTAATTTGCGCAGCCTGTCTTCCTAGGCCCAATTAAGGGGACAACGCTAACTTTTATCTATGGACAATTTTTTAATTATCGGTGGTCTAAGTTCTAACTGTACTCTTCATTCGGAAAAGCTTTAAGTATTTATTTCAATTCAGAGTGATACTTAACACTTGCCAACCCTATAAGAACATTTAGAATCACCGCGAGGCACTATCACGATGCTTTCCAACTGTTCACTGCCTTTTTATCTTTCCGGTCCGCGGAACACAGTTGTTTCTTTCATGCAATTTAGAAAATCATAGATATAAGGAGTTAATTGCTCGAATGAGATGCATCTAGAGTAATTTATGTGTTTATGCGGTTCTTTTCTACGGAACATTACTGTTCTATTTGTAGGTACGCGGAAGAACATTATGCTTAACGGATTTGTGCGGCTAACGAAACGGATGGTAATCTGACATCGTTAAATGTTACCTAGTGTAGAAGGTCCTTAAATAAGTATAAAGAAAGAAAGGTGCCGAGCGACGCTGGTACTAAATACTTGACGTCCATGATTGGGGTACAATCATTCTTGTACCATGAGTTTTTTTTTAAATGTCAATTGACTGACAAACGAGCTGAAGGCCCACCTAATGGAAAGTGATCACCGCCGCCCATGGACATCTGCAACACCAGAGGTGCTGCCAATGCGTTGCCAGTCTAGGGAGGATGGGGAATGGGGATGGGATAGGGATGAGGGAATAGGCCTCCGGATCTCATCACTCACCGTACGAAACATAATAGCAAGCTATTACTTTACGCCGATATTCTGTGAAAGTGTGGTACTACCCCGGTCGAGCCGGCCTATTCGAACAGTAATCATGTAGTGAGGATTACTGTTTGGCTCTACCACTACAGAAGAGTTTTATGCAAACCGTTCTCGTTATTGAAATTTATCGAAAATACTGCTTGTCGTATACAAGTAAAAGGGACCGAGCGATAGTTTTCTATTACGAGAACGGTTTGCATAAACTCATAGTAATGGTACTGCTCATAGAAAATTTGGCAAAGATGACAGTTGTCTACCACTGCGCCATCGAGGCAGTCTGTAAAAATTGTGTTTGCTTTTTTACATAAATAAAAAAAAAACAACCTGTCAACCACGATCTTAATCCTTACTCTATGCCTCAAGCGATATTGAAACGTAACCGTAACAGGTCGTCGGCCGCCATTTTCCGTGTCGTTACTCGTCTAATGGCCGCCATTACTGCGCCCGTGAAATCGTGATGCCGCTGCCCACAAAACGATATGCTACGTTTTTTCTATTTTCCCCAACGCCTCGGTGACTCGGCAATCGCTTGTGAAATTATCTTGACGGATTTCTCACAGTGGATTCGACTGAACCTACAGTGTTAATGAGCAAGCGTTAAGTACCGAGTACCTACCTACATAATAAGTAATTTGTTTTAACATGTACCACAATATGATCCAGTAATACACTATTGTTGTATTACTGGATCATATTGTGGTACATGTTAAAACAAATTCGACAAGTTCAACATTAAACAAGTCGAAAATGTTCTACATTTCATAGAAAGAGTTTGCACCATAGTTTTGGTTCATAGTAACTAAAGGGGTAAACGGCTGCTCAATTACGTAACACCAATTGGTATCGCTTTCGCTCGCGCGAAAAGTAAACCAATAGTACCCTTATTTACATAGAGTGAAGACTAAATTGGTTTGCATTTCGAGCCAAACTGATACCAATTGTGCTACGTAATTGAGCTGCGGGCTAGATTTTCGGCAATTTATTGCTTCAATTAGAGCTATATCTACCCAAAAGCTGTAATCTATTTGGGGATAGCCCGAATTGCAGCAATAAATTGCCGAAAAACTAATCTGTTTACGGACCTCTTAATAATTGTATGGTTACGCCGGTTATTTACTTTTGATAAGTTAGATTATTTTGCGATCGATCTCACTTTAAATCAATTATAATTTTCACTTATTGTTAGGAATTAGGATACCACCAAAAATTACATTTAAGTTAGCTATTCACACCCTTGCAGCAGGGGTGATTTAGGGTGGGGGTGACCGTAAATGTAAATCGCTTCCTTATGTATAGGTATGTGCGGTCAGCAGGGTTTAGGAAATCGCCCCAGTCAGAGTGGAAGGTAAAATTGTGCTGTTGAAATCTCAGCCTCGTTGTATTTTTCTGTGTTGGTTAATCATCAGGGTAATTTAAAAATACCAGCGGCCCTAACATGCAAGACACAAAGATAAATTAAACCCGTTTATCTCTATGACTATCTCTTTCGTCGGCACTAGTGTGAGAGAGACGCACTTAGAGATAAGACGGTTTAACTTATCCTTGTGTCTTGCATGTTAGGGCCGCTGTAGGTAAGTAGTCCATTGTGCCAGTCGTTAAGAGTGATTCAGAAACAGAAACGGCTGTAGTGCAACGTTCGTCAATAGTCAAGGCTATATAACTATTACCTATAGGTATTATACCTGTAACTATCAGAACTACCTAAAGCTTTACGCTCCGGTGGCGGTACCATACTGGGGCGGATGCTAATGAAGCACCGACCGAGTATTAATTGAGAGCACTGAGCTTACTTAGTTGTGCTCCGGGCTGCTATTATATCGTTAAGGCGGTGAGGTTGGTAGCTTAATACGCTGCGTTGGTGGTACTTATAACATCTCTATTTAAAATGGAATTCGTATAGGTTTTGTATTTGATTTAATTTACGCTTTTTCAAATTTCTAATAAGAGGTAGGACTTATTATTACACTGAGAAAAAATACATACGTAATTCTAGATGCCACGTACGTAACTCTGGAGAAAAACGTACCTAACGTTAGTAGAGACTCGGCTACATGGATAATGTTGCGGACTACAAACGCGCGTATTCGTTTTTACATTACCACGTAACAATCAACATTATTTCGGATGCTTTGACATTATTCTGGACTTGGCTGCGAATACATTACGGTAATGTAGAATCAGCATCAAAAAACTTCTCCATGTAAAAATAAGGATTAGATAGTATATAAAAAGAAAATAATCTCTCTCGTAATATCCTATTTCCCGTCGGTGGGGCAGAGGGGGTCCACAGTCCTCCGCCATCGTGCTCTGTCTTGGGCTATGAGCTTCACCTCGGGCCCTAGGTATTTCATATCCTCAGTCACAGATCGATGGCAGGTACCTATGCTTCAGACGGCCACGCTTTCTCCTCCCTTGGTGGGTCCACTCTAGTGCTTGTCTATGTGGTTGGGATCCCTTCTGAGTGTGAGTCCATCCCCATTTTCGCCGCGTTATCTGGTGACCGATAGGTGCCTCATGACAGATCCCAAAGTTGGACATTGGAGATCTTCTCAGGCCAGAAAATTCCGAGGTTCTGCCTCAGGCAAGTATTGATGAAGACTTTGATCTGCTTCGTGATGTCTTTGGTTACTTTCCACGTTTCACACCCGTATAGCAGGACAGTTTTGACGTTGACGTACTATTACAAATGCCGAACTATGAAGACTGACTGAGCAGGAACCAGTGGACAAAGTGATCCTTAGCAAGAAATGGCGTTGGATTTGGATTGAGTACTCGGTATTTTTCAGGACGACTACCAAATTGAAGAAACAAGAAGAGTTTTTCAGTGTTTGTCAGCTCTGGAAACTACAATAACGGAAAAGAGCTGGAGTGATTTGTACCACAACCCATTTATTGACACGCGGTGACCATATTATGTCATCACCACGCTTGTCTTCCTTAAACATTTATCGCTACCTATGTAACTATATCGAAACGAAATTGCCTTGCCACGTGGTAGTAAGAAATTTGTTTGTATGCATAACACGGCATAAGTGATTGAATATATATAGCTACGCACAATTTCTCTCTGCATCATGTGATGAAGCTACGGACCCGTATATGACTCAGTTAAATCAGTTATTAAAATTATACTGGAGAAACTGTGTCATAATATGTAAATAAAAATATCGCATATACTTAGCTATCGAAAATATCGCTTTAATGTAATGTGAATTTTGACATGTTATCATAAATTTTTGCATGCCACTGTATTGGTGAATTATGTCGTTCTATATTTAACCATTTCCAACTGTACCAACCATAATTTTTGCAAAATAAATTAGGTTCTTAGTTACTTACTCACATAAAATTGCGTTGTAAAAGTAAATGGGTTATAAAATGAAACTGTTCCGTGTAACTGTTCAAAGTGAGAAAGTATCAATCTGTACGTCTAGCACGACCTGCCCGCGAGTCATTTGTCGCTGAGTGCGTCCCTTTCATATTTGACTAGTTTGACAGAGACGCACTGAGCGACAAACGACTCGCGGGCATGTCGGGCTAGCCCCCCTGAACGTATAATTGGCATCGATAGGTAACACTTCTTTAAAAATAACCCTAAACTACAGTCGTCCCACACAAAATGGCAACCCCATACGTCATTCCATACAAAATTTCAATCCGTTGTATGGAATAACGTATGGGGTTGCCATGTTTTCGTTGCAGAGTTATCTTGGGACGACTCTATTAAAATTATTTTGTTCACGAAATTTAAAAGCACCACAACAATCTTAGGTGTTACACGAAGGCTTCACTATTGAATCATGTAGGTACCTACCTACCTACCTACCTACTATCCACATTATTATTTTACAAATGCGAAAGTACGTTTATCCGTTTTTTGGTTCGTCCTTCTGTCACGCAGCAAGGGACCGACGATTTGACATGATTATTGTGCATAGAGTTTAGTTGCAGGGCTTGAGAAAGCCATAAGCTATAACCAATTTCCTCGTGGACGCAGGCAAAACCTAGTAACTTATAAAAGTGTGATAAGTGAAAACTATGTTTTTCCTCGACTATTTACTTAACCGTCACGCAAATGTCATAACAGTCCCATAAAACAGGGCAGGTGTAGAGTCACCTGCAGCGAGGATGTCATGCACCTTACATTTTACCACGGTTGATGCGCGCGCGACGGCGCGTGGCGGTCGACGCCTTCGAACCAAGATAGAGATTTCATACAGAACTTGAGGTGAAGTAAAATCTTTCGTGCCTCTAATGATAAATTATACCACTGTTTTTATTAATTTTTGACCGAAAAGGTTTGTTTGAATGTGGAATATTTCAAGTTATATTATGGCTCTCGGAGCTGAGCAACTACTCATAGTGTACTATTGAAAGCATCAGGACTTGCCGCTTTCACCTTAGCTTGTAACCCACGAAATATAGTGTAAAAGGTCACTGCCTACCTCATCTGTAACTGACGCTAACGCCAAGGCATATGATGAAGGCCTATGAGATTCATTATTGGGCTCTGTGGTGTGATTCTTCCACGTGCGCAGCGGCTGATGAAACTATAATTTGGACTGTAAGACCAAAGGCATTCGGTTCAAATTTAAATGTCTTCCTGATCGCTATCAGTTGCGAGCTCATTTGAGAATCACATGGCAGATACATAAATAAGGTACTAGGTATAGTATTTTTAGGTAAGTATTTCAAAGACTCCTCTGCTGCACTGCGAGTGAAGAAATAGCATAGAATGCGTGCAGATGCTTATCATCCTGGCATATCGTAAAAGTCAACTAAGAGACGGGTCCTCTCCAACATGGTGGACTATCTGTATGGGCGATGGGCTGATCACCTGCCACCATACGGTTCATCATACCATCTTAGGACTAATTAATCGAACGTGGCCACAAATAGTCTTGTGGCTCTGCCCACCCAATTAGGGAATTCGGGCGTGATGCTATGTATGTATGTATGTATTTCAAATCATCGCATGGTATGACCGCGTAAAGGCCTTAAAAAACAATATATTTCACTTTGGACTTTGGAAAGCCCTCATTTACGAAGTTTTAATTGCAGACGGCCATAAAGGCCAGGTAATTAAGGAGGGTGCATAATGTGCGCCCGCGCCGTGACGATCCCGCAGGTTGTTGGCATTCACGGGTTTTTTGCCGGTGCCAATGACACCTGTAACTGTTCTAGTTGGCATTTGTGCTGTAACTAATCCTGTAACCGTTTTTATTTATGGGGACGTAACCCTGTTCCCCCTTGTCGACACGGTAGAATTGTAAAGCTACCTATATAACCATTTATATAATCTGGATGTCACAGTCCTTAAAATGTCCAAATATAAAAAAAAACGGTCATGTGCGAGTCGGACTCGCGCACGAAGGGTTCCGTACCATTATCTATAAAAATGGCAACAAAGTCACGTTTGTTGTATGGTATGTAATATTTGTTGTTATAGCGGCAACAGAAATACATCATCTGTGAATATTTCAACGTCTAACTATCACGGTTCATGAGATACAGCCTGGTAACAGACGGACGGATGGACGGACGGACAGACGGACAGCGGAGACTTAGTAATAGGGTCCCGATTTTACCCTTTGGGTACGGAGCCCTAAAAAAGCAAAGCTGCGATGCAAAAAGAATCTCATTCTTCTGCATTACGAATTTGTGAGCGTATTTTTCTTATATTTTTCAAACATTACGACCTTTACGATTCTACTAAATCTTGTATATTAAAAAATACCCACGACTCAAATTTTCTTATGTTAATAATATTCAAAAACCTGCACTTGTCCGCCTCAAGTCGTTGCGCAGGAGTGGGCGGTCGCCCGTGACGGTGGATGACCGGACGGACGAAGCTCGGATCAAGCCGTACTCGGTTTGGAGCTTTTGAATTTAAGAATGAATTAAGTCTTGCGATTAAAGACTAGGTATTATCTACTATTTTTGAACATAATTATCTAAGTATAAACACACTGAAATTCAATTGGACCGGTCATATTTGTTGAAAGGCGGAATAAAGTACAAGTGCAATATTAGAGTGTATCATAAGAGAGCAAAATAATATTTTTACTGCGATGGCGGTAATTTCAATCCAGATCGGACCGTAGGATCCTAGAGTAGAATTCCGAGCGCTGACTGATTTTAACTGAGCATCAAACCCAAACAGTTGCTTTCTTGTGCCTTATAACAAGGAAGAAGAAGAAGAAGAATTCAAGTACCAAAAACAGGTTCTAATTGAATCAGGAAAGAATAAGCGCTCCTGCCACATGTTTATTGAGCCACGCTCTACCACTGACGCCACATTTCCGTTACAGCCAGTGGCGTAGCTAACGGTGAGCTGGGGCCCCCAAGATCAGGGGACCTTCGGACCCTGACCAGCAAACCTAGTATTGAACTAGCTAAAAATTCTCCCACCTTCGAAATGTAAATAAAATAGGTTGGTTTTTTTTTGGGCCTCTTGGTTACGGCACCCTATTGTTATCTCGAAACGACTTGGTACCAAAATTCGTAAATTTTTGTTGGAGATTTCAGTAAGTTTTAGGCCATTTGGTATAAAGTTGTTTTAAGATTTAGACAGACATGTTAGGAATAGGGTATTATAAACCGCATCCACTTCATTGCCCAATGCCGTATGCCAGTCACAGTTTCGATAGAGCGGTTCACACACTAAATACCTATCGGTCTGTTTATGTGTTGCATTAGTTATTATGTGTAATTTGGCTACCGTGGCGTGCCTAATGGGCAATCTGGCTTCGAGCGATGACCGCGGCAACATGCTATTAGGTACAAAAATTGCCATAAATAATGTATGACGTAAGAAGTAAAGCCAGATTGGAGGCAGATACAGTTACTGGATGCTGGGGTGTAAAATATAATTGAAACAATATAACGGACAGCTTTCCTTTGGACACTAACACTTCATCTAGTCCCAAACTATCATTTCCCTTTTCTATGGGTATTAGAGAACGATACGAATAGTTATTATATAACTACGTTTTCTGTTGCGATTCAACGCGGCGAGCGTGTTGGGCACCTTTGCGCCCGGAATTATGCGGGTTATTTGATTAGGCAATTTGTTGTTGTGTTATATATTAAGAAATACTTGTTTTTTAAACTTCCTTCTAGTTCTGTGAAGAAATAATATTATAAAAAGAAATACATAGGTCATAAATAAATGCTAAACATCCGTGACGTGTACAAGGATTCATGCTCATCAGACGAAGTTAGCTCTTAGCGGAATTTGAGCCCGCACTCTCTGGCATAGTAGAAAGTTGCACTACCACTGGACCATCGAGTCAATCGGAATAATGTGATTAACTTACTAGTTACGAACGAAACGCAGAACGGAAGCGGTGTGGGCTGGAAGCGGGAAGCAGTGTCACAGGAAGTAAAATGGAACCTTTCACATCAATCCGCGCGGCTGCCGTGCGGTCACAAGATGCCAAATGTTTCCTTTGTGTACCTTATCCAAATTAAATTACAAAACATTCATACAGAGTTCATCACAATGAAGATCGATACGCATCGTTAACAACTTTCCAGAAGCCAGTATCATACCAGTCAAATTCAACAAAGCTAACAACAATGCAAAAGAAAGTTCGACAAGAACCATCGACATACTTTCCTTCAAAATTGTTCAAATTATGCTTCTAATAATAAGCCCTTTGTGGAAAATAAATTGCGTCCAAACTATGAGTTTAGCCGACACTTGATGGAAGCAATTTATTCACAGCCGTCGGCGTACGCAGCAAACGTATCCTGGCTATCGCTAAAAACTAATTTTCTTTCTATTATGATGGCTTAAAGTACAATTCTGGTAAAAAGCGTTCCGTTCGGCAGCAACCGTGATTACTGAGAGTAATTTTGACGACACGAGTTTTCGTGATTTCGTAAGCGGTGGCTTTTTATTCATTTTGACTTTTTCACTGGATTGTCGAAAAAAGTGTCGCCGGGGTCCATGGCCGGCAGGCGGCGCGTGACGAGCGGCGTGTGCGCATGGTGATCGGCGCAACGGGGAAGTGACTAGGGCTGGGTTGATACGCTGGCTATTTTAGGTAGGCGAGAAGAGGCATTTAAGAAATTAATAATCCAGCTGTAAACTCATTATTTTTGGTCTTGCAAGAGCAATGAACTTTTTAAAAGTAGGTAAAGCCTTTATTATTCGTGGAAAACTGACACTGACAGTTTAATTTCCGAATACGTCCGAGATAAGTGTCTTCGTAAAGGTTAACCGCGAAAACTAAGACACAAAGTCGTCTCAATGAGACAGTTGGTTGCGTCCAATTTCCGAAATGGCTACACCATAAAATTGCAAGTTTTCTGGTTGACCTAACGCTGTTTCGAGTTATTTTCTATCTCTAAGAAGATAATGGAGGGCTATCAGTGCAACCGCATGGTTTCCGGCGCGGTGAGCCGGCTTCCTAATAATATTGTGATTCGACGATAGAATAGCATATTATATGCCCGCTACATTCAAATATTTTTATTGTTAAAGCGATTGCCATCAAAAGTGGAATGAAAAATGAGGTTATGACCCCGAACGACAGAATGCTAGGTTTAAAAAATTACGATGTATGTAATTGGTTTGTATAAATTAGAAAAAGCTATGTTTATGTAAAATTATTTCTCAATTTATATTACTTTACTTATAAGTGGCAGAGGACGCCACATTACTCGAAGAACAGATGGCCCATGGAGCAGAGTTCTTGCGTGGCGACGGCATACTGGAAGGCGCAGCGTGAGCAGACCACCCACGCGATGGTCTGTCGAGTTGGATGCGAGCAGCACCAGTCATTGTGGCGATCATTGGGGGAGGCCTATGTCGAGCAGTGGACGTCTTTCGGCTGAAATAATGATGATGATTAAATGTTCCTAGTTCGCCAATAAAACTGGTACTTCACACAATGACAAAACGATCGGAAGCGCGATTGACCACGCCATCCAATAGCGCGGTGAGACAATACCGAAACAAATGACTCTCAGACCGGCGCGTAATGTTCCGATCCACAGGTTTTAAAGCTGAGCTGTCGATTGACATGGATTCGTGGGGAAAAGAATTTTCTACTCAAGTACTTGCGGCCCATCCAACGAAGATAATAGTAGTTTATGCAACGGTTGCATAATGATAGGCCTTAAAACACTAGTGCGGTTTTATGAAACGAGCTTTTAGCGAGTTTCATAATAAGATCGCACGTGTGTTTTAAAGCCAAATTATGCAGAGTTGCATACATAACTTTATCTACACACATATTATAAATCCTCCATGATGGGTTCAGAAACAATATTTTCTGGCAACAAGTTATTTGTTGCAATCGTGGCTGCATATTTCCGATATCCGGCGCATTTTCACATCACACACACTCCGAGAAAAAGAAAAAGAAAAGAAAAGAAGCATTTATTCGGCTTATTGTAAATTAACATTGAACTTAAAACTAACTAATCGAGAAGACTACTATTCATATTATCAACTAAAATGTAAATTACAAACAACTTTTTCTATTCAATTCAACAACAATTCTACTTTCGTTCAGCAAAACACCAACATAATGGCGGCAATTCGATCCTCCGTCAAGATCATTTCTTTTTTAAATCATAGACAAACGAATGAAGTCTCTATTCTCATGTCACTCGAGATCAAATGTTGTGCAGTTTATTTAAAAAAACATACTGAATTGACGTTTCGTATCAATAACTGTTTTAATATCTATGGATACTAGAATAGAGACCCACTTGAGTTTTGACAGCTGTTCCAAATTTAATCTCATTTCTATACTAAAAACGATACGGGAATCACATTGCAGCATTCGTTTTACCTAATTGGTTGTCAAAATGGTGGTCATTTCCTACGGTTTTTGATTACACTTTGGAGGTTTTATGATATGGGTGTAGATAAAATACATTTTAATTTCAGAACCTTGATCTATAGTTTGTTATTTCACAAAGGAAATTCAATGCTACATAATGGTAATGTACAAGTAAAGGTTTAGTCGAAACCCACACTTGCAACATGCAAGGTTGAGATAGCGATCAGTCGTTATCATTTTAGGTTGCAACCAGCAGCTCAATTACGCAGCACAATTGGCATCGGTTTGGCTCGAAATGCAAACCAATTTAGTCTTAACTCTGTGTAAATAAGGGCACAATTGGTTTACTTTTCGCGAAAGCGATACCACTTGGTGTTGCGTAATTGAGCGGCTGGTGGCAATAAGGAACATAGTTCACCAAAAGTGTTTGGTTTCTGAATACGCTTTTAAAAGCCTAAGTAGTCCTCATCGACGATTACATGTGGATAATATCTAGGTATGTGGATTGAGTTCAGACCGGACCCAGATAGACATATAAAAACTTTCTTTAGGCTGTTCATATGCAATTGAACAAATGTTTCGTGGTTCCACAACTAACTTAAAAAAAATAACGAATAATGCCCATCCCTGGTCCTACCAACAGTGGTCACTGTTGCCCGCGTTCATCTTTCTACCACAGTTGAAATCCGTTCATACAAACCAGTTCTTATTATCTTTCGGCAACCCCTGTAATTCTACACATAGGCAAGTAGGCGTACAAATATCTTACGTGCAAGAGTTGGACAAAAACCGACGGAGGCCAAACACCGGAGCCGAACATAAAGCTCGCATGATACTTACAAGCCGCAGCCTTACTGCGGGTTTGTGTAACGACGAAATATCTCAAAAGAAAGATATATTTCTATCATATCATAGAAGGTTGTCAAACGCCAGCGCCAAGGCTTACCCACACCCTATTGCTGACATACATACAAACATACAAAGTCTAATATTGCTTAATTCACACGCTATCATATCATTGTGGACGGTCTGGTCTCTCAGGTTGTGGAATTGTGCTAGATACTTAATTATAACAGTGTCACTTAAATGGGTGTCATGTCAAGGACCGTGGTTTCCATGTGGGTGAACGTGCGATAGTGTCAGATTCGCGGTCTGACACCTCAAAAGTAAGGATCACGAGAATTGCTTGGAGCAGTTCCTTACTATTTATTTCAATGGTAACGACGACCAACCGCTCGTGGCAATCCTGACTGTATTGATAAAGGTAAGAAATAACCATCATCATCATTGTCTTCACTCACACACACATCTTTCAATTACTCCGCAGATATGTGCAGGATTTCTCACAGTGTTCTGTCACTGAAATGCTAGTTTTGCAGTTGAATTCCTAAAAACTCATAACCCTCCGCATGTCGACCCTCTGCATGGTCCCAGCACTCTGCTACCTTTGGCTAAAAGCCAAATACCGTCATGAGGTCTCTAACTTGCACAGCGCTCAATGATGCTTTAGCAACTGTCACATAAAACAGAACACTGGTTGTGCCAGTATGGAATTTAACATGGGTTTTCCCCAAACTTGACAATCACACCTTTGCTCTCGATACTTATGCTAGTCGTGGTCCGTTTGTCAATATGTCATGGACGGTAAAAAAGAGCAAGCCTTAGGGTGCCTTTGCGGGGCGGACATGAGCTGAACTAACCAATCAGATTGCTTTATCGTACGTCAAATAATTCAATGATATACGAGAAAACACTGATTTGTTAGCTCGGCTCATCTCCGCCCGCTCCGCTTTAGTGGAAAGGCACCCTGACAGTAATCGCATATGATGTGTAACATCTGACATCCGACCATGGTAATAAACAACATTATCATTATATCCTGACTAGAGGAGGTAAAATTGTCATAACTTCGTATTGTATGAAGATATAACAAAAAACAATGCTTCATTAAATGCTCAGTACGATTTATCAACATTATAAAATCAGTGGTCAAGTCAAATAAGCGCGCTTCATTGGTCAAATCAAATAAATGCGCGCTTCTCCGGGTTCCACTCTACCACCGCGCGCGCTCATTGGTCAAATCAACCGCTCGCGCTCATTAGTCAAACCAAATAACGTGCGTCATTGGTCAACTCAAATAAGCCCGCGCTTCCCCGGCTTCAACTCTACCACCGCGCGCGCTTATTGGTCAAATCAAATAGCGCGCGCTTCCCCGGCTTCCTGTTACAAACTTCCGTCCCTTTTCACGAAATTACTCCTACAGATTGCAGGAAAGCGAGAGGAAAGGAGTTACGCATCAAAAACTTTTATTCACCCAAAGTTCATACCCCCGCTAGTTGTGCGTCCGCTGGGCGTGAAGCCCTACATCTCTTGCGCAGATATGATAATTGTGCCCGCGCCGGGCAGACGGAACTGCACTACATTCACTAAATAATTAAACATAATATGTTATCTATGTACGAAATCTAAAACATGGAAAGGCTTTTTTTGGTAACGTAATCCCACACTGGTCAAATATTTTTTTATCAGCTTTTTTAATATTATTATAATAATATGAAAATAATTAACATTTAAAAATTAAAAAGACTTCACTACACCCACAAATTATAAAACATAAAATTTACAACAGGTTCATGAAATAGGACATTAACCTATACTTACTAAGGTTATTGATTTTAATTTGTCTCGCAGTTTAGCGTTTATAGTTAGCCAGATCGGGAGAAAAATATGAGAATACACTAGTAATAGTCTAGTCTAGCATTGTTGCGTGTTGATTTTTAGCTAGTACCTCAAGACTGCATTTTTTGCCTTTAATGCAGATACACGTAAAACACAGCAAATCCGTGGTGACTGAAACATTTCGCTATCATCATCATCATCATCATCGTTGTCCATATACGTCCCACTGCTCGGCAGTAGTCTCCACGCGACATATATAGTTAGTAGTTCAACTTCACAGATATATACAGGTTTCTTCAAGATGTTTTTCTTCACCACTCGTGGTAAATATCAAATTCAGTTCCGCACATGAGACCCAAAAAATCTCCCCTAGTAGTGTTTTCCGTTGGCATCCAACAGTAACCAACAGTAGCGAATCCGTAGGGATCTGGGATATAGTTAGTAGTCTGGCGTCATAAAACTAACACTGGACCAATATAACATAATCATATAATTTATAAAATAAAAAACCGACTTCAAATAGCCTTTGAAAAGTAAGTATTTTTACACATTGTATTTATTATCCTGTGATTTAACGACACATTTACTACATCAGTAACAATAGCATAATGCCAATTTCTCATCACCATTTACAAACTGTTGCTATCTACGGTGCAAGGATGTCAATCGTTGAGGAGTTCTCCTGGTTCTTCAATTTTACTACATGATATTTCATGGACATAAGTTGGGGGGCGTCCATAAATTACGTGAGGCATTTTTTTTTTAAATTTGACCCACCCTCCCCCCTTGGTGAGATGTTGTAAGATTTTTCTCGACTCCCTCCCCCCTGCCCCAATCTCACGTGAGATTTTTCAAAATTTGTATTTGGGTATAAAAGCGTTGAATTTATTAAAAAAAAAAACATAATTTGCTTAATTATTTTTATACATGACACTTTTTACTTTCATTTAGCTTTAATTTAACTTAACTTTCATGCAGTTTCACCGTTTCTGACGTTTTCCGTTTTCTGCTAGAAAAAAATTACGTGATATTTGCCAATACCCCCCTCTCCCCCAAGTGAGATTTAGTAAGATTCGTCTCAATCCCCTCCCCCCCCTGAGCACCTCACGTAATTTATGGACGCCCCCTTGCTAAGAACTTTATACAGCAATTTAATCGCCAACCATGAAATACTCATCATTTAGGAGTTCCGGTGATCATCTATGGTCTTCATCAACAGTTCCACTGCATCAAACTAATGCTTTTCGAACGTAACTGTTTGAGTTATTACAGAAAATACTAAAATTGCTATATGCTTGCCTATAATATTTGAACAGTTCCATCGATTCCTTATAGATCCTCTCGTCATAACTCGACTTTGACTACAACGGGACCAAACTAGAGAGGAACAAACATAAAAAAAATACAACCGAATTGAGAACCTCCTCCTTTTTTTTTGAAGTCGGTTAAAAAAGATTATCATGATGTCTAACCAATTACCAACGTTGGGCTATTGTGAATACCGCTGCTGTTGTTTGAAAACGGTTGGCATTTCAGCATTGTTTACAATGAAGGCTGTATCAGGTATTAAGTAACGCATTACGCCCATCCACTTACCAACGTTGAGCCAATGCAACTTCTGCTACCGTTGGTTTAAAACTGTTGGCATTTCTGCATTATATTGCTTTAGTTGGAAACTCTACAATGGCCCTTGCTTGTAGGCCGTACCTCAAAACGACGGCCAAATCTAACCGTTGTCCAACTAACGAGACCATGTTGGCCGACCAAATGCCAACACTAAATGCTATTAGGGTCAGAGGTGTGAGCCGGGAAATGAACCCGCAACCTTCTGCAAGACGGGCCGAACGTTAGACTACATATGCTACCACTGCACCAGTAAAGAATCAAATGGCTGTAACGCCTCAGATATGATCATGTGCTCGTCACGCCTCGTCCGCGCACGCGCACCCATTACCGGAGGAAACAATGTCTTGCAATAATTAAATAAATTATTAACCACAAAATTCAGATGGTTATCGGATGAGAGCAATCTTGGAAATAGAGAGGATTATATGCACGATTTTGGATAATTAATTATGTACGTATATTGGGGCCAATTCGAACGTGTTTTCGCTAAATTTAGAAGTCGCTAAATTTGAAATCAGAAACGTCAGACTCGATTTTGAACCTTGGAGCCACAGCTTGGAGCTATACAAAATCGAGTTTGACGTTTCTTATTTTAAGTTAAGCAATTTTAAATTTAGCGGACACCGTTTCGAATTGAACCCAATTATGTAGGTATAATGCCATATAAAATGTCACTTGCAACCTTTAACCTATTCCACATGAATTTGATTTACTATTTAGTTTTAAGTTTTTTTTTATAATAGTTTTATGTTACTGTGTAATTTTAACATTGTGTATGTTTTAGTGAATACTGTAAACTCACTTTTACTTATATAAATAAATAAATAAATAAACTTTCAATTTACAGAGCAGCTTAGTTACCTATGAATGTCAGATAACACCTAAACAGGTAGGCTGCCAAACGAATCATTCAGTTCAGTCACAGATGTTCAGTTTCACATTTAACTTTGATTCGCTTAAAGATCAGGTAACCCCCCTGATGTAAAACCCAGATCAACATTGAGTTTTTATTCACGAAATATTGTCAGAAATAAATCGTGAGTAAAGCCGTGTGTATTTCAAGTATTCATTTATCACATTATTTTCATTCATTCAATCTTTTTAGGGTTCCGTATCTCAAAAGGATAAAACGGACTGTCCGTCACAGCCAATTTGCTCGGAAACTACTGGACCGATTGAGTTGAATTTTGGTATACATATGGTACCGCAATATGGACGTGTAACGTAAATAAATGAATTTTAAACATGGGGGCCAGTTTCAGGGGGTAATTTAGAAATTTTTTAAAAAATACCTTTGCATACATTAGCGTGTGACATATCAAATGAAAGGACTCGTTGTGAGGATCTTATATAAATATTTTTTTCCGGCTTCAAAAAAGGAGGAGGTTATCTATTCGACCCGTATATTTTTTATAATTTTAAGATAAATGGTTTTGAAGTTATTTATGAAAATAGGCGAAGATTTGACCATTACCTCCCATGACCCCCTTATCTCCGAAAGTACTGGGACTAAAATTTCGAAAAAAATACTGAACATAGTTCTTTACCTATAGATTACAGGAATACCTATAAGAATTCAATATTATTTTAAGTAACATAGGAAATTTCATATAATCAAGGAACGCTCTCCACGCGAGTTTAACTCGCACTTGTCCGCGGTTTTTGTCTTTAATATTTTTGAAGTGGGCCCATAGGTGTGAACGACATATGCAAAAAATCCGGACGCAGAGCAAATGTACGGTACAACCGTTTTATTTAAAATTTATGGTCTCAGAATCCGGGATAAAGTTATGGCGGGATAAAAATGAATGGAAGTTTCCCAGGCGTGCTCCGTAATCTTAATTTTATTACCGAGTAGAGATAACATTAAAAACTTGGTCCCGGTTCTGGTTTGATTTGGTTCTTCTTTCCCTTTTCTCAGGGAAATAATATTGTATGTAATACGAGTTAAAAACCATTTTTAGATTCACTTTAATTTCGTTTGGTCTAAGTGCATTGAGAGTTTAAAAAGTTAACTCGTTTAAATTGCCTGGTTTCAGATAGATACACATCTTAATTGTCAAAATATTGAGTTAGGTATACACGTAGATCTGGTTTGATGATCCTCCGTGCGCTCAGGCAGACAAAAAACCTAGGTAGGTAATTGCAGTAGGTATAGCGGGGTCAATGGACTTTGTGGCGGGCTGCGCTCGCGTCGAATTGATTCAACATTCGTATTGCGAATTGTGTTTTTGGAAGCGTCGGTTTGAGTAGGTTCGAAAAGATTAGAACATTTTGGAGGACACCGAACGCTAGTAGCGCTATCATTATACATAATTATACCTAAATTTATTTTATAGGTACAATTTTTATTGCAATACTAGTGACAAAGGTTGCAGGTGTTAAAATGCGTGGATGGCTCCCAGACACCGTTTCTTTCTGAAGATGGATAAAAGATACCTACGTGAACACTATACCTACTGGGTCGCCTGAAAACGATCTTTAAAACCCGTCCGCAGCGACGCATTTTCATCGACGAATTTACATAAAGAAAATAACTGTTTATAACTGTTAGGAAGCAAAACGGAGGGTCATTATCTTCACGAGTATGTATGTTTGCATGTATGAATGTATGTAATCATTATCACTCCATAAGTAACATACCAGCTGGAGCTAAAACTACTGAACCGATTTTGACATAGGACTTATGATGTCACCTAAAATCCAATATGGCGCATGTTAGAAGACATTTTGTTTCTTGATATTTTTCCACCCATGCATTATAGGTAGCAAATGAAAGGGTTTGACGGGAGCATTCCAATAATATGTGACTTGTTTGTATTTATAAGTACTTTCTATTTAAAATAATGTCAACTAAACAAATTTGGAACCATTTCTCGCTACCCGAACTGTCATTTCGTGTCCATATAAATCATAACACGACTTAAACTAAAAAGATGTAAAATAAAAATTATTACTCATAAAAGACTAGAAATTAGCGATAAGTTATCTTAAAATAGCAGATGAGCTGCTGCTTTTAACTTATATGTTCCCTGAAAATGGATAGTTTAGAAGAAATGCTCAGCAATAAGCTTTAAAGCTTCGACATCGCCTATTCGCCACATGAATCCTGACCATAATGGCGGCGTCATTGATTGATCACAGCGCCGGCGCACGCTCGACGCCGCACGACATTTCCCGAATGCCGATCATGAAGACATCTCGCTAATAGAGCCAACTGAACTGAATGTCGCGGTTTATGGAAAAAGAGCATACAATGTTGCAAACTGTATTTCGCGTCAGTTGCGCGCTACTTCTATAAGAACACGTTCACCGCCGGAGCCAGCGCGCACGCCCCGCCCCGGCCCGATCCCGTCATCGGGAGTTATAAACCATACCAAATCCATAACTTCCGTGGGAGGTAAATCGGCTATAACTGCTCTATACGCCTGCGTATACAAACCCTTTCCGAGCAAGTGTGATGAAAACAATATTAAATATAATATAGACACACAGACGACAAAACCTGAGGCCCTAGCATGCGAGACACGGCCAAAAGTTAAACCTATTTATCTCTCTGACTATCCCTTTCGTCGGAGCTAGTGTGAGAGAGACACACTTAGAGATAAGACGGTTTAACTTATCCTCGTATCTGGCATGCTAGGGCGGCAGACGCAGAAGACAAATACAAGTTTTTGAGAGTATTGCCTCTTGCGGGAATCGAACACATTCCCTCTGGCTCAGTGGCTCTGCGACCGTCCGGTTTGAGAAGGTCTAACATAAAGTAAGTGGCTTTAGCACTTGCCAATACCTATCATCGTACTGGTTGCAATATTGGTCCGAATGAGATTTGAAGATTAACGTACGTGCGACCGCCGTGGGACAATTTACTTTCATATCAAGAAAGTCGGTGGGAAAAATGTTGCAAGTGATTTAGCAGTGGCTACTTGCGTGTGCGGTCGTGATGGTACTTCTGTTGATTAAAGTACCAACGACAGGGCCGTCTTAAACTAGGCTGGGGCCCTTGGGCACACAAGAATTTGGGGCCCCTTTGGAAAGTAAAAAAGCGAATTATAATAAGCGAATTAAAAAGCCAATTATGTGAGAGAAATTGTCGGTCCTTCGGGGCCTCCTGAGAATGCGGGCCCTGGACACGAGCCCCGTGTTCCCTTATGGTGAAGACGGTATTGATCAACGAGGGTAATATAGGTTACCCTTTTTGTCAGTGCTATAACGGATGCTTTCGGATTGGTTCGTTCATAGTTTATGAAATCTCTAGCTAATAGGACTGTATTTTTTTGTGCTTTAAGGGTTAGGATCGTCTGCTCTTTACCTAATATTATAATCAACTAGATAATTTAATAACGAGCTTTTTAAGAGGAGTGCGAACCTACGGCTTTTCATACAAAAGGCGATAACGATTTCCATCCCTTAAATGTTAACCGATGTTGACCAATTTTTGATAGATTGAGACGTGAGAGTACCAAAACGTATAGACCTAGATTATGTTCCGACTGACATCAGAACATAATCTAGGTCTATACGTTTTCGTTTTTACTCCATAATCAATAAATTCAGTTTTATTCGTGTTTTATTATTCTTAATCAAAACTAATTTCGGCGATTTTTGACTTTTTAATTCAAAAAACGTATAGATAGACCTAGATTTGGTCATGACTCACAACCTATCAAAAATTGGTCAAAATCGGTTAACATTTAAGGGGTGTAAATCGTTATCGCCTTTTGTATGAAAAGTGTGATTTTTGCCGCTGGTTCACAGTCCTCTTAAAAAGTATGAAGTAAAATATGGCTGCCACTTACCGAATTACAATTAAATTTAACAAATTGACTTTTACTAATCGGTAATCAGTTGCATACCTAATATTATTAATACCGTCGAACCTATTTTTTTCTTATTAGACAATTAATTAATGTAGTATGCAAATATGGATTTAATTATAGTATAGGTATGTCTATTTCTTTGGCACGCCTTAGTTGTAGCCTAAACTACTTGATGGATTTTCACATAACTACTTAATTTGAGCTGTCGTGAGATGCATCTTAATTGTGGGAGTATAGGTGGTATAGGGTATGTTATTTGACTAAAAAGATAAAAAAAAATCTATATAAAAATCACAAAACCCGACTGGTAACTTCTAAATTGAGAAATAAACAAATAAGTACCTATTATAAGAATACCAATTATAAGAATTTAAGAATAATAAACAAGCCGAGCACCCGGACGATGGGAATTTCCTAAAAACCTGGAATGGGCCTAATGCGCGGACGCATGTAGATTCAATCTTTGTCATTCCCACAGAACTTGCATAATAATTTAAGTGTCCAAGAGTTGTATTTGCGCTGTGGTTCCCACGCAATTTAACTTTATACATAATGTTACGATCACAACACCAATCGCAGTAAATATAATATTTCACGTTTGTCACGAATGCTATTTATAAAATAATGTGTCTTCCAATGTTCATTATCGTGGTATAGATCTAATCTTATCTAATGGTATTCATGATTTTTTACGCGTTTATACTTGTGTAAGTACTGAAATGCATATGCCATAAAGATTTCATTCCGATTTTCAGTCGCTTAAGTGTGTTGTACGTATGACAGATCGGGCCCAATTTTCTCGTTTCGTTGCAGTGCACAAACGTCCAACAATATAATTAATTAAAAGAAAATGCATTTTTCATCACACTTGCTCGGAAAGGGTGTTTAAATATACGCAGGCGTATAGAGCAGCTATAGCAGATATAACTCCCACGGGAGTTATGCATTTTGTATGGTTTATAACTCCCACCGACGGCGGGGCGTGTGCGCCAGGTGTGGCGGGGTGCACGCGCCGGGTCCGGTGGGTTCCTTTTTAGTTCAATGGTACTCGTATGTCCGGAGTAAGATTCCTTTTCCTTAGTAACCTCATATGGTCAGGAAAACAAATGATATACATTCAGCGCCTCTATTCGGGAACGTCTAAGTGATATTGTAGCGACATGCGAGCGAGATTCTCATCGCACTCTTCCGCACGATGCGTAATGCGTGCGGGATGCGAATCTCGCTCGCGAGTCGCTACAATATCACTTAGACGTTCTCGAATAGACGCCCTGATTTGAAAACTCTCAGCGCGTATTGCGACACGTTATCCACGGCGATGTCCGGAGGCATCCCAACAGCGGACATTTCATAAAGAATCCGTGAGCGATGAGCGATCACATTAGACGTGACAACCGACATTCCTTCAGCAATTGGCTTTGACGGTTACAGGGCTGCCGCAGAAAATATACAGAAAATACATATAAAGCAGTACCGTGACTCGCTTATAGACAACGCACAGCCTAAACGGGTGGTCTTAGAGGTTTGAAATTTTTAGGAGATATTCCTCGACTACCCTAGAGGTGCACTAAGGCGGGATTATTTGAAATTCCACCCCTAAAGGGGTGAAAACAGGTGATAAAGATTGTATGGAAAATACCGCGGGCGAAGTTGTGGGTCCACTAGTTATTTTATATATTCTGTATTTGTCCATTTGGTCATGACTGCACGGAGTCCAGCTCCCATGACGCAGGCCCATCTAGTTTTTGGTTCGTTGGATATTTAAAATTTATGATAATATATTATGTATCTTTCTTGGAAATAAATTTCTTATATATTTTTTTTATCTTTTATGCCAAGTTCATAAATAATATTGAGTTTTTTAATACCTACCTACTATAACAGCCCTAAACTAGACTAGCCATTGTTTATTTTGTGAGTAATTCAAGTGTATAGAAGTTCTTGATACAGATACGTATGGTATATAGCCTCCTTTTTTGAAGTCGGTTAAAATAGCTATAAGAAACTAAATTATGTCTACGATTAGATTTTCACCGTAACTTATTTTATGAAAATGAAAATATTTATTTTGCAAGTAGGCCACACGGGCTCTTTCACGTGTCCGAATCTACCAGCGCTTCGAAAGGTGACATGTGCTGAGTAGAAACGCCGCAAGAAACTCAGCAGTAAAAATGTACATCGAGTTAAGTACATCTAAATGTATCTATTAGCATTGTTTGTGTGGTAAACAATATATAACCTGGGTATTTACAATTGTAATTGAATTTATGTACATATAATTAGCTTTACTTTTAAGTGACAACCCTACTATAATAATTGTTTGCCTATCCCGGGTGCCGCGTAAATGACATTCTTGTGGAGGTGTTTTTTGGTAGCGATTCCGAGCGGAACGGATGCGAGGTATTTCATCTGGAGCACCGTTCCGTAGTCGAGGCGACGTGATAAAGCACCTAATGAACTGTGGCTGTATAGGAATCTGTTCATGCCTGTTTGTGGTTCCGACGTGAACGTTGGCATTTCGAATCTTCACGCGATTTGAAATTGAAATACATAAATCCCTTTGCTGGTTATACAGGTCTACCAACTTATCTGCTAAGTGAAGATGGACGCTGTCGTCAATGAAAAGTAAAAACCGGCCAAGTGCGAGTCGGACTCGCGCACGAAGGGTTCCGTACCATTATCAAGCAAAAAAAATCACGGTTGTATGGGAGCCCCCCTTAAATATTTATTTTATTTTAATTTAATTATTTATTTTTAAAGTGAATATAGATCTAAATATTCTGTGAATAGTTCAAGCGTCCACCTGTTGCCGTTATCAATACCGAGCAAAAATGAGAAAAAAAAATCACGTTTGTTGTATGGGAGCCCCCTTGAATATTTATTTTATTCTGTTTTTTAATATTTGTTGTTATAACGGCAACAGAAATACATCATCTGTGAAAATTCAACTGTCTTACTATCACGATTCATGAGATACAGCCTGGAGACAGACGGACGGACAGATGGACAGACAGACAGACGGACAGACGGACAGCGGAGCCTTAGTAATAGGGTCCTTAGTAGGGGTTTTTACCCTTTGGGTACGGAACCCTAAAAACTAGTATTTAAAAATAAATGCCGGTCAAGTGCGAGTCTGACTCGCGCGCCGAGGGTCCCGTACTTACCTATGAAAAACAGACAGTACCTATTGTAGGTAGACAGACAGACGGACAAACAAGTGAGCCTATAAGGGTTCTTTTTTTCCTTTTGAGGTACGGAACAGCAATTTCGCAGATATGATGTTAGGTTAGATATAACCGCAACTCGATATGATGATTTTTAGGCATTATTACGTTATTTTGAGATTTCCAAAATTTAATTTACAGGAGAAAACTCAGATCATCTAATCCAAAGTTACGTCCACATTATATACGATTACCTAACATTCCCATTGTTTTTTTTACAGTACCTATACAACAAGTATTATTGAAACTACAGCATTATCAAACCACCTGTTATCAGTTTTGACAACGTCAGCGCATTTTTAAACGTGAGTCCGAATGAACCAAAATGTTATCTAGCGACTCAGAAATGCCTCACAAAATTCTGGGCCCGTGGGAACTCGCGCTTCAGCCCAATTAATAACGCCAACCAGTTTTAAGCTTTATTTCATTGTCCCTGGATAAAATTATCTTGCCCAACTCGTTTACACTACTGAATCACAACTTACCTCAAAGACTACTGAGAAAGGATTATGCAAGAATGAGAGCCCGAAAATGATACCGACAAACGACAATCAGCTATTTTCATATCTCTTGCTCAAAACGTACAGCGTCTGAATGTGCCAGCCAGTCATGGTTTCAGATAAATGTAACTAAATAAAAAAAAACTTTCGATGGCACAGATAATTTATGTTTGATTTTGTAGGATTAAAATAGCTGTTGGTAAATTCATGTTTTTCTGGCTGCTAATAAAACATCTTAAAAATGAAATACTTACGTCAAAAAATGTAATGTGTTGTCGAGATTGCTCTATGTTGCTTTTTTAAAACGATAATTACTTGCATAGATAGTTAAAATTACCTATTTATTTTCAGAAAAGAATGTGATTGATTGCTATAGCTAATTTGAAAGATTCTTGTAATATCAACTTTAGAAACAAGTTCCTATCTTTATAACAGCGATAGGTATTTTTTACTGCAAGTTACGAGGTAAAGTTTGTATAAGAAATCTCAAAACGTGTCGTAATTCTCTGGCCAGTTATAACAGTGGCTAACATTGATTGTCATTCGTTAACGAGACAATCGTCACCACTTTTTTATTTTTAAAAAGTTTCTGGCCGGAAAGTGCATCGACCGCACGATTTTATCTTTTACGCCACATTTGCTGCTAAAGAGTTTCGGCACGGATTCGAAATTTAAACCGATTTCGAACGATTCGTGACGCCATTTTTGTTCTCGATGCGTTCAACTGTTGAATCTTTTTTATTTCATAATTCTAAGTGATTTTGATTTCGGATTAGCGTGAAGGAAATAGATTATAATTTTAATGTATATTTTTATTGGTACCGTATAAATAAATCGTAGGTAAAGGTTTTTGTGAAATATTGGTTACCCACCTACGTTTCAATGTCACGCTCGTAACAAGCAAGTTGCCTGTACGACTGTTTCCAAAAGTATCTTAAAGTTGTACTGTGGTGGTATAATCTCAAGTTGTAAGTTATTTAGAAACCTTCGTGACTGCTTCATTATTACTGGAAGGTTTCGAGGTCATTGCGGGTCGCTTTTTGCACCATCGCGTTGTCACAGAAATAACTCGGTATAGGTATTTAATTAACACTAGAAATAAACACGGCTTTACTCACGAATTATTGTCAGGAATTGTCCGACATGTGTCTTTGTTTATTTCTAGCATAGAAATATATACCTAGTAAGGAACTGCCCAACGCGATTTTCGCGATGCTCGCGTTTTTGGTGTCAAATGACACCATTGCATACTCGGTAAATATTGCCGACATCAGCGTTCCTATTACATTGAAGAAAGGTCCATTATTGGCTGTTTCATGAGTTTTTGTTTTGTGGTTCGTAGATCCTAGCGAGTAATGAAAGACAGCGATGAATCAGGCGAAATAAGACTCTGTGCAAATGTCACAAGAACTAAGACGTCGGCAATAGAGCTTCCTAGTTTATACACTTATAAATAGATGGCGTTACCATGACGAACTAAGTCATTTGTTCAACGCAGTTATATTGAACGTCATATCGTTCTTTTGAGATCGTTGATTTCTAGTGTTGGTAATGTCTCACCGGTTCATTGTGAGGGCAAATTAGTCAAACGTGGCCACAAGCAGTCTTGTGGCTCTGCCCACCCCATTAGGGATTTCGGGGGTGGTACTATGTATGTATGTATGTAATGTCTCATGAAAGTTTTAATTTGACTATAGGTGTTTAATTTTCTGATTTTACATACATACATACATACATATTATCACGCCTGAAATCCCTAATGGGGCGGGCAGAGCCACAAGACTACTTGTGGCCACGTTCGATTAATTTCTGATTTTAACTGTCTAAAATGCATTACCTAGTCAGCGGCACGTTTTGGCGATCAAATAACTATTTATGAAATGTGTAATATACATTCCATAAGAAATAATATATTCCTTCGAGTAGTAACGGAATATAACACCAACAAGTTAATGTTAAGATTTCTTAGCACGTCAAATTTTAAAAGGTGCTAAATTTCGAGCAAGTATCGCGAGGTAATTAAGCTGATTTCTGTTAAAATCAATATCTTAAGTTATAAAAAAGTAGTACAAGTAATTTAAAAAGATGTCTCGGGAGTTTCTTCGTCACGACGTCTTAAATATGTGGAGAACTACTCAAAGGATTTGGATGCCGAATTTAGTGTTAATTATCTGTCATTCTCGAGGTTGTTTCATGATTGGTGTTGTATGTACCGCCATTTCGGTGGACGCAATTGTTGACTCACACTAAAATTTATTCCTAGAATAGAAATTCTGTCTGATCAAAGTATACCTTATTTGCGCTATTGTAACAACAATTATAATAATCTAATACATACATACATAGCATCACGCCAAAAATCCTTAATGGGGTGGCAGAGCCACAGGACTACTTGTGGCCACGTTCGATTAATTAGTCCTAAGATGGTATGATGAACCGTATGGTGACAGGTGATCAGCCCATCGCCCATACAGATAGTCCACCATGTCGACTTTTACGACATGCCAGGATGATAAGCATCTGCACGCATTCTATGCAATTTTTTCACTCCCAGTGCAGCAGAGGAGAACCTAATACAACAGGATAATAATACTAAATAAAATTAATTGAATCTATAATAGTTCCCCGCAGCATCGTGCTGAAGAAAGATGCTGACAGCGTTTCCAATGCTAATGCTTTTTGCAAGGAAGCCGCCGGCTCTTCTCAGATCCCCAATTTTATCCACCAGCCTCTTTCAAAAAGCCGTAGTGCGCTAGTGAGGGTCTCGACTCCAAACGGAACAAAGTAAATATATTTCTTTTTGTATTTGACCACTTCAGCCACTGCGCCAGGTTTATAACGTAAACATTCAACTTTGTCATAACGATATCTTGTTCACTGAAATGATGGCAGATTAAATTCCGGAAATTTAACCCAAAAGCTGTTTTGGAAATTATGCTGTTTAGTCACTAGTCGGAACAAACTCCTCCGTAACCAACCGTCATCATTAATTCATACAACTCATGCAATCACCCAATTCCTTAGTCGATTGATTGCATCACCTATTGTTGAGTTCGTTCACTTATTGTTTGAAGTTCAAATCGACGATTTGGCTCCGAACTGGATTGTTTTCCGAATAACGGTGCGTCATACACAATGCAATTTTATATCGTCCAAATAAATGTGAGTAACCGGTTTTAATATTGTTATGACATTCGAAAACATTACCGAGTTCAACCCAGCCGGTATTCCAACTAGTTATTCTAACTTATGAACATTGCTACTGTGGTAGCTGATGCTCTTAGGCTGCGTTTCCAGCAGAGATGTGTGTTACGCTTTCATCGCTAAACTACAGAACCGATTTTGATAAATTTTTGTATGGCTACTTTTTTAAAGACAATCAGCCCCTACAAGGATGAAATAGTTGATGCAAAATTAACGTCCCTAAATACAAAATTTTGCTTCTACGTATGAAAATCTTATACTTATCTTGTAGATTTAAATCGCTCTACTCACGGTTACTAAATTGCACTGCAAGTTATATTGATATTTACAAACTTGTCATAGTTGTAAATGCACTCCGCGTAAAGTTATCGAAACTAGGTCATGAATACTTAGTTTGCCTTAAGTTATCTGATTCATGTCACTATTTACAGCATTTAAATGCTTGCATAGTGTTTACGACTATATTTATCAATAATTTACCAAATGAAAATTTACCTGTGCAACTTTTACCTCCATAGGTACGTGTTTTTAATGATTCTCATTTAACAGAAAAGAGTTACAAATACAATATGCTATTCCATTTGAAATCGTATCCGTTGGCAAGTTAGATTCAAAATCATACAGCAAGTAATTGAGTTGCGTCTTTTTCTCGAGAATGTTTTGTTGAACCCGATGACAAACGGAACAGAACTCACATGGTGCGGTGCCACGAATTCCTTAATTATTCCGCGTGCTGCCTCTTTTGATTTTTTTACTTTAATTACCGAGTCCAAATAACATTAATTAAAAGATACATTAATGGATAGCAGTAGGAGATCGGTTAGATAAAAATTGCTTTCATAGGACACGACCAGCGTTCTCCAATACACGGTTTTTATGCTGGTTTATAGAAAGGAAGGTCTATTTATTTTGGTTACTTCTGGTTTTTATTGTGAGCAAAGGCGGTCATAGCGCACTGGATTACTTGTGTTAGTAATTATAATTAAGTTTGTTCGGTGCCCGTAACATACAAATATATGGACCGCTATTCTGGGAAACGGTTTGCTTCGGAGTCATGTAGCTTCACAATACGTTAATGTTTGATAAGTATCACGAAAGTTATGAGAATCTGTTCAGCTTGACCTTCAACGCGAATTGTAGTATCCGTCCTTTTAGGATAAATTTGCTTAGGTTGGAGTTTGAAAGGGATGCTCTATGTTTGCTAAAAACGCTGGTGCGCTAGGACCACAGCCTAGGAGATGAAAATACCTACAATAAAAGGCTTGTTTTTCACATCTGACATATCTTTTAGGGCTTGTAAATCTGTTACTCATTGTGTCCCGGGATTTTTGTGATTTTCGTGATTTTTCATACAAAAGCAGTCACGAAAATTCCGGGATTGCAAGCCCTACTTCCGTTGGCCAACGGAAATATCATATTTTTTTCTTCTATTCATCACCATCATCAATATCATCATCATAATTTCAGCAAAGAGACGTTCACTGCTGGACATGAGCCTCCCCAATGATCGCCACGACGACCGATTCTGTGCTGCTCTCTGGTCGCTCACTATGGGCTCATAAGAAGGCTCAAAGTCATCCAAAGGGCGATGGAGAGGGCTATGCTCGGAGTATCGTTGTGAGTTCGATTTATAAAGGAGGAGATCCTCAAAAGATCTAGATTTTTTTCTATTATGCTAGCATACTTGCTTGCAGAATGTTACCTTTCCTAGTCATACAAATGGCTGCTAAGTACTACCAGGTTTGCAGTAATTTAACGTCTTCAAACCTCTATCTAATGTAAAATTTCGTCTATTTCATACATACATACATAGCATCACGCCTGAAATCCCTAATGGGGTGGGCAGAGCCACAAGACTACTTGTGGCCACGTTCGATTAATTAGTCCTAAGATGGTATGATGAACCGTATGGTGACAGGTGATAAGCCCATCGCCCATAGACATAGTCCACCGTGTTGGAGAGGACCCATCTCTTAGTCGACTTTTACGACACGCCAGGATGATAAGCATCTGCATGCATTCTATGTTATTTCTTCACTCCCAGTGCAGCAGAGGAGTTATCACTCCTATTCTATCACGTCTATTTCATCACGCTCGCATAAGATCTTAAGACGGATTTATCACTTACATGTAAGTTATTTTTTGGTCCAATAAATTGTCCGGAATGTTTCTTGAATAATTATGAGCGCAACGGTGCCAGTTACTTCGCACTCAATATATTTTTTCTCGTCCAAAAGTGTAATATGCCTTTAATAAGGGTCACGTCGCCGACTTTTTATACCAGTTTGAAATCTGGTGACCGGCCCAAATGTCGTCTGAACAGGTATGAAAAAATGTCCACCCGGCGCAGTTAGTCGGTCTGACCGATTTTCGGGCGTTTTAAGGCCGGCTGGGTTTTATAAAGGTTCATAAATAAAAATGTCAGATCAAATCTTAGTTAATCGGTACAATTTTTGACGTTCCTGACCGGATCTTAATAAAACCCAGCCTATAAATTAAGTCGAGTCGTTTTACAAAAGCCATCTGACGTCATCTGTGTTGTTTCTTTTCGATTGAGCTACTAGAAAGTGAGTGTAGCCGCTTTAGCAAAATCATACTTTTTTCATTAATGTTTTTTGGTATTTTGTTAAGTTTAGAGAGTTTCTTTAGAAAAAGTCGGGTTATGTGATGCCAGTAGTTCTTACTTTGGATTCTTATCTTCTGAAATCTTTGGCTTTCGTTTTTAGGGTTCCGTACCCAAAGGGTAGGATGGGACCCTATTACTTAGACTCCGCTGTCCGTCCGTCCGTCCGTCCGTCCGTCCGTCCGTCCGTCCGTCCGTCCGTCTGTCTGTCTGTCTGTCTGTCTGTCTGTCTGTCTGTCTGTCTGTCTGTCTGTCTGTCTGTCTGTCTGTCTGTCTGTCTGTCTGTCTGTCTGTCTGTCTGTCTGTCTGTCTGTCTGTCTGTCCGTCTGTCACCAGGCTGTTTTAAGGGGCTCTCATACAACAAACGTGATTTTTTTGCTCGTTTTTGCTCGATATTGATAACGGCAACAGATCTCCCTTACAACAGACATGATTTTTTTGCCGTTTCAGCTATCTTTTGTATGAAGCACAATTTTAGCTAATCTTTTTAATAGAAAACATTCTGTTTCTGGCTGATATTTATAAATTCTTACCACTGAAGATGATTGAATTTTATGATTTATCATTACAGTGTTTTGCTGCGATAAATATAGTTGTCATATCCTATTTCCCTTCATCGCATACCCGTTAAGGCTGTATTACACCACTAATTTGCGCAACTATTACGTATAACTGGATCACACTTTCCGGTGGCGATCGATTGAATCATATATTACGGTTATGCGTCCGTCCGCTGGCGCATCCTGCGCGCGCGCCGGTTTTGTGGAGTTTCACACGAGCTGCTAGGAAAATACAAAATTTAAGGTAACCAAAAAGTTACTTAAAAGGTATGGTGTAGTGCAATCAATAAAAAACCGGCCAAGTGCGAGTCGTTTGCGCGCACGAAGGGTTCCGTACCATTATAATCAAGCAAAAAAAACACGTTTGTTGAATGGGAAAAAATTTATTAAATATTAAATAAATAATTTTTTTAATATTTATATATATATTATATATTTAAATATTTATTTTATTTTAATTTAATTATTTATTTTTGAAGTTAAGATATATCTAAATATTATGTGAATATATATAAAAGGTAGACACCTGTTGCCGTTATCAATATCGAGCAAAAACGAGCAAAAAATCACGTTTGTTGTATGGAAGCTCCCTTAAATATTTATTTTATTCTGTTTTTTAGTATTTGTTATAATAGCGGCAATAGAAATACATCATCTGTGAAAATTTCAACCGTTTAACTATCACGGGTCATGAGATACAGCCTGGTGACAGACGGACAGACGGACAGCGGAACCTTAGTGATCCCGTTTTTACCCTTTGGGTACGGAACCCTAAAAAAGGTTACTTCTCTGCTTAATTATACATGATACATCAAAGCCTCACAGACGAGATTTTCTGTCACATTCAACACCTGATCGTGATGGTCGTGTTATGCAAAAAGTCATGCTTTTGTGAACATAAAACTTACAGAATATTCATTAACTTTAAAATAAAATTACCAGTTATTAGTGTTACACTATCCGTTATCATTTTTCGAAGATCACGTGACATTCAATAAACCATAAACCTGCCATAAGTTAAAAGTAAACATTAAATTTATCGCTTGCAATAGCCCATGCGCGCGCGCATGTGGAAGAGCCTCAATTATACTAATAAGCCAATTAAGACTAGTGCAACCAGCGGATACTGTCTAGAAATATGGTTCGGCGGGTTGGATTTACAACACAAATTTTATTACGACGCGATGTTTGCTCGACTCTCATCGCGACATTGTTCTACATACTACCATTGTTGCCCCTCGCTGTGTATATGTTTGAGTTGTAGATCGTAAAACAGCGCCTCTATTCGGGAACGCTAAGTGATTCTGTAGCGACTCGTAAGCCAGATTTCTCATTCCACTCTTCCGCACGACGCGAAATGCGTAAGAGCGAGATGAGAGATCTGGCTTACGAGTCGCTACAGAATCACTTAGCGTTCCCGAATGAGGCGCCTGTTTTCTTATTTGTCGTAAGTTCATAATTAATATGTAGCGCACGATTTAATTGTAGTGGTAGAGCCAAATAGCAATCCTCACTAGATGATTACTGTTCGAATGGGCCGGCTCGACCGGGGTAGTACCACACACTCACAGAATATCGGCGTTAAGTATTAGGTGTACAAATAAGTTTTAGGACAGTTTTCAAAAAATTCAAGATTTATTAAAAAAGAAGTAAAACACAGTTATTCATCGAAGTAATCTCCATCGCATTGAATGACCTTCAGCCATCTCTCAGGTAATTCGCGGATGCCTTTCGCAAAGAAACTTTCGTCTTGTGAGGTGAGAAATTTAGCGACCCATTTTTCCACTTCTTCAAATGTTTTGAATCGCACGTCAGACAAATCGTTCTGCATTTTCCGGAATAAATGATAATCGGATGGGGCTAAGTCTGGTGAATACGCCGGGTGTGGTACAGGTTCCCATCCAAGCGCTAGTAACGTATCCTTGACCGGTTTACCCACATGAGGCCGCGCGTTGTCATGGAGCAGTTTTACTGGACGTTTTCCTTTACCAGAAAATGGACGTTTCTTCTCAATTTCTTGATTCACTTGCATCAATTGATGACAATAGCGATCGGCAGTAACTGTTTGACCAGGTTTGAGAAGTTCATAATACAGTACGCCTTTCATATCCCACCATATGCACAGCATGACTTTATTACAATGAACATTGCGCTTTGGCGTGGATGTTGTCGGCTCGCCGGGGTCAACCCAATGATATTTGCGTTTCGGATTATCAAAATAAATCCACTTTTCATCGCCAGTCACAATTTTCCACAAGAAAGACTTTCTATGTTGCTTGTTGTAAAGACTCACACAAATGTTAAGACGGCTGTTTTTATTTTCTTGAGTTAGAAAGTGTGGTACCCACTTTGTTCCTTTTCGAATCTTACCCATTGCTTTTAAACGATAAGAAACAGTTTGTTGAGTTACTCCAAGCTGTTCCGAAAGTTGTTTCTCCGTCTGACAAGAGTTTTCATCCAGCAACGCTTGCAGTTCCTGATCGTCCACCTTTACAGGAGGCCCGGTGCGTTCACGGTCACTAACGTCGAAATCACCTTCTTTGAATCGCTTATACCAATACTCACATGTACTTTTAGATATAATGTTGTCTCCAAGAACAGAACATATCGATTCACACGCTTTCCTAACACTTTTTCCTTGATGGAATTCATAGCGAATGCAGTGTCTAATAAATAGCTTATCGGTCTGCATGATTAATTTACAGAATTTATAGGTTATGTTTATGACTCCTTTAGGTTTCGATACTACATATCAAGCGCCATCTATGATAAGTGAGCGGGACCTTTAAATTAATTTAGAATAGCTGTTATGATACAAAATCTAAGTGTCCTAAAACTTATTTGTACACCTAATAATAGCTTGCTATTGCGTTTCGTACGGTGAGTGACGCGATCCGGAGGCCTATTCCCTCACCCCCATCCCATCCCCATTCCCCAGCCAGATGTTGCAGATGTCCATGGGCGGCGGTGACCACTTTCCATCAGGTGGGCCGTCTGCTCGTTTGTCAGTCAATTGACGTTAAAAAAAAATGCCATAGAAATTCCTTTCGAATGATCCACTTAGCAAAATTAAAACTGCGAAGGAAATAAATAATCAATTATTTCCTTCGCAGTTTTAATTTTGCTAGTCGGATTCCGACTGCACCCCAGTGACAACTATGTGCGATTGTGCACCTATGGCCTAATTCAGAAAGGCCACGAAATTGAGCTTTAATTAAAGTGACGTTTCAGTGACGTTTCTGTATATGTTGACAACTAGTTGAGGGACCTTTAACTACTTAATATCTAGTCAGATGCTTAAGTGGTGTTTCTGAATTCGGCCATAAAAGGGGCTCGTAAACGGGCTAGTTTTTGGGCAATTTATTGCTGCAATTTGGGCTATCCCCTAAAACATTACATATTACATTACAGTGCCCGTCGGTAAATATTGCACATCGGCAATCATCGTATTTCCGAATAGAAACGAATGCGAATTTCCATGTGCATGTCCATCTATTATTAGATTTATCGTTTATCAGAATTTGAATTCATAGCATCTTAGGACTAATTAATCGAGCGCGGCCACAAGTAGTCTTGTGGCTCTGCCCACCCCATTAGGGATTTCGGGCGTGATTTGTATGTATGTATGTAGAATTTGGATTCAGAACTAAGTACTTTATTGTTGTTTTGTTTTTACTCCAGCGTGAAATATATAGAGCTGAAAAAACTACTTCCTTTTTAAATATCCTTTACTCCTTTTCAACATGTATAGTATAGCAACGTTATTAATAAAAATATTAAACAAAATAAAAAATACCGCTTCAACCGACTTCCAAAAAGAGGAGTTCCTTATGTATGACAATTAGTTATGCAACTAAGATGAATATTTATCCGACGACTGATGAAACACGAAGTTTGCCGGGAGACATTAAGAAAATAGAAGCATTGTAATATAACTTCTAAATACAATTATTTCTGTTTTTATGTGGGAATAATAAAACATGAAAAATTTATAAAAAAGGCCTCGTAACGGTTTTCCTTTTTTTCCTATAGATGCCATCGTACAACTTTAAGCGATTTAAAATTTGGGGTTTTAACAACTCTATATATATTTTTTGGATTGGACGCGACCGCACTCTATCGCATCTGAACCACGACTAGCAAACATTATAAAAGTAGTGTGGGGCAGAGATAACGCTCTACGTAGCCGAAATTAGCCGATTCTCTCTTTCCAAAGGTCGATGTGCAATATTTAACGCCGGGCACTGTACTACTGGGAACAAAAAGGTTGAATATAAACTTTTGAGCTAGCCCGAATTGCAGCAATAAATTGCAAAAAAACTAGCCCATTTACGAGCCCCTTTAATTTAGTGCATTATCGTCGGTGATAGTCCAATAGTCCAAACCTGCGTATGAGCAGTTTGTAAATACCCCGTCAATACAAAATGTAGCAAAATAAAGATTTCGCGCTTATAGGTACACGCTGCACTGAATTGATTTTGCTTATCAAGGTTTTTCTTTAAAGATACACTTAAGGCCGGGGCAAACCAAACGCGGTTGCGGCGCGAACACGCGTCCGCGCCGTTCGACAACGGCGCGGGCGAATATACCATGCCACACCGCGGCGGCGGCTGTTCGACAACGGCGCGGACCCGCGTTCGCGCCGCAAACGAGCCGCAACCGCGTTTGGTGTGCCCGGGCCTTTACGCTTTATTTGCAAACTGCTCATACGCGGTTTTGAAAATCACCGACGTTATCTGTTTCACCTACTTTGGTTCTAAAAATTACAAGAGTGCGTTTTTCTAACTGGCCGGACGAAGGCTCGAGGACGAGTTCTAAACTGGCAACATTTCTTTCTTTCTTTAAATAAACTACTTGGAATTAAATTTTGAAAATTGACTGCTGTTCGATTTCAAATTACGAAAACTATTTAAAAAAATCAGTTTTTTCTTTTTCTGCGTATTTAAAGCCATTCTTCATTCATGCCAGCATTGAACGCCCCTATGACAAAGTAAGTTTTATGATAAAAACGCTCTATAAAGGAATAATGGTATTATTATTTATCTTGGCAGCGCGTGCGCGCGCAGCTGCCGCCGCAGATGCTCCAGCGCAACCGTAGGGGAATGTTCTTATTTCAAAATTGATTCGAGTAAGTTCTATAGAGTTCGTTTTATTATTATATGATTATACTGTGACTATATGCTGCAGGTACCTAGTTGAGACAGCTGATACCCTTCTGTTATCTCTAGCAACACTTAATGTGTTCGAATCACAGCCTCAACCTTATATTCATCCCACTTCTGGGTACTGGGTAGTGGTCCCCACGTGGGCCCAGTGCGGGTTGAGCATTTTACACAAATCTCTGAATTACTTTGCAAATGTAGATATGCAGGTTTCTTCGCAATGTTCACCTTACACAAAATGTTAGCGTTAAATATCAAAATGTCTGTGTTAGTTGGTATTAATTGTTGTTTTGTATTTGTAATACTAGCTTCTGCCCGCGACTTCGTTCGTTTAGAATTCGGTTATATAACTATTCCCTCGGCAACTGGAAGGGTTGGAGCGGGTTGTCATATTAGTGCGATAATAATTAGTTATTAAATTTCTTAAAAAAAGTATACATATACCTATAGAAAAATATGCTGATGTAACTAGAGTCGCTATATAAATATACGCCTACAGTTATATAGAAATAGGTACATTCGTTTATGAGTACATTCCAAAGTCCAAAAACTTCTGTGCAATAAAAGATTTCAGTGGTAATTAACCTGCAGCTGCATTCAAATATTAGCGACGGTCAACAATAATTAACTGCACACAGAATGCTTCGGAAAAAATAATGATGACGAGTCTTAAATACTGATTCGAACAGGAAAATTATGGCTATTTTGCATGTATTATAAGACTGACGACGCGGTTAGCCTGGATGGGTTCGATCCCCGGTAAGGGCAAATATTTGTGTGATGAGCACGAATGAATGTTCCTGAGTCTTGGATATTTCCTATGTATTTAAGTATTGATTTATCTATATAAGTATGTATATCATCATCTAGTACCCATAAAACAAGCCTTTAGAGCTTACTTTGGGACTAGATCGATTTGCGATTATAGCTAGGGAGCTGGGTGCCAAAATGTCTATATGATTTATTCGCTTGGCAGACCTGAATTGTTCGATTAATAACAATGTAAAGAACCACTAAAAAATAGTTATAGTTTTCAATTGACAGCGTTTCAAAATGTTTGAAAAAAAAAAACGGTTTCCTAAATCATTAGTTCGTGTCTGCCTCTTGGACTGATGGTCAGAATCATCCTCAAATCGATGAACATCGAAGAGGCAGACGTGCAGGGCTCTCTTTTATAACCGGACGAAGTTGCAAAAATGTAAATAAAAAAAGCTATACTAAATCATTTTTTCGTCGTTCTCGTTCCGTCCATTCGATTCATTAGTACTCCCAGAATAGAATAAAAGTTGTCAGATATCTAGGTCGCTGATTTATTAAATACGATTTTTTAAAGTTGTAATCCAAAAACGCAGGGACATACGACTTTAATTTACTGGACTAAAACGATTTGTATTGACATAAACTTTCATCCCTATCAATATGAAAGATGAACAAATCATATACCAAAATGGCACCCAGCTCCCTAACTATTGATTTCTCATACTAATAACTTTTTCAGCGGTCTGTATGACATGCTGCAGTGTGATTCTCTAAAATAAAACTTCGTTCATGAACACGTCGGCGAGCCTAACTTGACACGTCAGTGCGTATAAACCGCATGTTGGTGCGTATCTTTGACTTTGGTAGTATTTCGACGCAACTAGCCACGAACGTAGATACCTCGCTCAGCATAATGCCTACGAGCGCACCGGTCATTTTATGATTGTCAGACGAAATGAGAACAGCTGAGTGGATGCCATTTTCGCATCAGTTTGAGCCTGGTCATATCTCCACGGCACGACGCGGCGCCGCTACATAACCACGGTACGGCGTCGTGTCGTGACACATTCCGTTGCAAATCACCTTTATGGCTATAGAAATAAGGGCGACGAGTAACGGAATTTTTTACGGCACGATGCCGTACCGTGGTTATGTAGCGGCGCCGCGTCGTGCCGTGGAGATATGACCAGGCCCAAACTGTTTTTTTTTCTTTTTTATAGTAAGAGTGGGGCAAACGAGCAGGCGGGTTACCTGATGGTAAGCAATCACCGCCGCCCATGGACACCCGCAACACCAGAGGAATCACGGATGCGTTGCCGGCCCTTTGAGAAAGGAATAGGCTGACAAACAGGCAGACGGCCCACCTGATGGAAAGCGGTCAACGCCGCCTATGGACATCTGCAACACCAGAGGTGCTGCCAATGCGTTGCTAGTCTAGGGAGGGTGGGGAATGGGGACGAGGGAATAGGCCTCCGGATCTCGTCACTCACCGTACGAAACGCAATAGCAAGCTATTACTTTACGCCGATATTCTGTGAGCGGCGCCGTTTCACGTTCACGACTTCGTACCGGGGTGTTGTAGCCAGGCCCTTAGTATCTTGTTTTGAAAAGATTTATTTAAACGTATAGACCTAGATTTTGTTTTGACTGACAACCTATAAAAAGTCAAAATTGATGAACATTTAAGGGTTGGAAATCGTTATCGCCTTTTGTATGAAAAGGGTGATTTTTGCCGTTGGTTCAGTCCTCTTATATTTTTCTACACTACTTCGCTGCACGTAAAAAGTTACACATCCTAGTGCCTTGTGGAATTAGAAGACGGGTAGCAGATGTAGGGTTGCCCTTAAAGGACGGTCGCCGACCCTTCCCGACCCTGAGTTCATTGTGATGGCTAATGTTCGAGAATTCTGCTCAAAATTTAATAATAATTTTGAGCAGACTGTCGAAAGAACTAAAATAAACAATGATTAAAACAAGTTGAGCTAATAATAATAACTAACTTACTTGGTATTTCGATGTCGTTACACATTCACATTCTATCAGTGGTGTTATTCTTGCGCAGCGGCTGATCAGCGGATAAAAAAAACTATTAATTTAGACTGTAAGATTTAAGTCATTCGGTCTAAATTTGAATGAGTCCCGCATCGCTGATCAGCCGCTGCGCACGTTAGAGAATAAAATGGCTGATATCAAATTGCTAACGTAAAGGTAAAATAATGTATCGGGGCGAATTCGAAAGTATGTTCGCTAAACTTAAAATGTCAAACTTGATTTTTACATCTTTGTGATATACAAAATCGGTTTTGACTATCTTATTTTAAGTTACGGAAATTTTAAATTAAGAATACATCGTTTCGAATTGGACCCAAAGTCTAAATATTGTTTCATACATTGAAATAAATAGTAAGAAACTGCGCAAGCAATTCTCGGGATGCTTACTTTTGAGGTGTCAGAACGCGAATCTGACACCATCGCACGTTCAGCCGCATGGCAACCACGGTCCTTGACACCCGTTTAAGTGACACTGTTATAATTAAGTCTGCAGTACAGTTCCTCAACCTGTGAGACCGCACCACCGAACCCACCCTCCACGATGATATGATAGCGTGTGCATCAAGCAATATTAGACTTTCAGCAGTAGGGTGTGGTTAAGCCATGGCGCTGGCGTTTGACAACCTTCTATGAGACTTGTTACACGAAATTGTACTGATAGGCATATCCGTCTTTTGAGATCTTTGGTTTCATAACTAAATTTATTATTTAACTGCAAGCTGAAACACATTGCGTTTTTTTGCAATCGCAAGCAACGTTTCGACCGTTGACCTTTCAACCCCTCCGTGTCCACGCAAGGTGTACTTTTTTACCCGCATCTATAAATATTACACGTTCTAAATGTTGATGTAGAAATGTTAATAGTTATCGTAAAGAATCTAGAGATGGTAATATTAAACCGATGAATGTCACAATAATTAGGTTTGTTCCATTACAATTCATTGTTAAGTTTGCACTTTAAATAGCTCTTTTATTGCAAGTCTATTAGAATCATATTGATTGTTATTACGATTCGTGGACATGATTCACAGTATAGGATCGTATCGTATATTTTTATTATTAGGACATAATATGTTATATATGTTTCAAATTGCTTCTTTTTGATATTTGGAAACCTTACATCTCCATATTTATAACTGACCGTGGAGGACCATTTGACCTAGATTAATCAATTTATCATGTATAATTGTTTTGTAAGTAAGATTATTATATATGTACCTACATCGCACATGCTTATTTTTTATCATGTGAGCCCAATGTGACATCTCTCGTCAGACGGCTACTCTTATCTGTGTTGATTTATTTCATTCTTGTCCGGCAGCGAGCATGTCATGCTCGCTCAAAGGTCTTTGCTTTCGGCGGCGTCGTTGATCGGGTCGCCACCTTCCCTAAAACATGGTTGAGGGAGACGATGGCTGAGATACGCGTCATACTCGCAAGGACCATTTAAATTGGTTAGTGTTTAATTTATTAGTTTTGTGCGATATCTGAACCTGACTAGAGAGACTTCATAGTGTTCTCTATAGGTACTATATATTTGATAGTTTTTCATATTCGTATATTTGTATTATTAGGACAAGAAATATTATATTTTTATTGCTTCTTTTTGATATTTGGAGACCTTACATCTCCATCTTTATAATTGACCGTGGAGACTATCATTTATTTAACCTAGATTAATCAATTTAGATGTTTCTTTGTTTCAATTATTATTTTATTATTATAACCCTTAGAGGCTTCATACATCTCTAAGTTACGTAACTTGTCCAGACTTGGAGACTATACATCTCCCTTACCTATTAGTCATTTGTTAGAATTAATTCGTCCCATTAGGTTTGTTTTTTGCACTTTTGTGTTAGTTTTTAGATAAAACTCTAACGTCAAAGTTGAAAAAAGACTTACTGCTGAGTTTCTTGAGGCGTTTCTTCTCAGCAGATGTCACCTTTCGAAGCGCTGGTAAATTCAGACATGTAATGGAGCCCGTGTGGCCTACTTGCAAAATAAATATTTTCATTTTCATTTTCATAATCGCTAATCCGTTAACGAAAAATTTAACTTCGTTAAAGGTTAAAGCGTTGCATTTAGGAAGATTTAACGGAAGTTAACATTAATCGTTAACACTTCGTATAAATTACATTTTATGTCATTGCGTTGGTGGTTTACTTATAAACAAAATAATATTGGTATGGGCTATGGAAAAGGCAGAACATGAAATTTTTTTAAAAGAAAAGTGTGTAACAATACCTAGTTAGAGTTTGTAATAATACCTAATTATTTAAAATTCAAATTCAAAAGCTATGCTATGCGACATAAAGTGCATATTCTCTTTTATAAACAAAAATATATTTAAGTTTAACGATTAACGGACTTTAATTGTGTCAACGGAAGTTAATGACCCCGTTAACAATTTTTAAAGTCAACTTAAAAGTTAATCCGTTACTCAAAATGTTGACTTCGGTAATTAACGATAAACGGATTAACGGTCTTGTCTAGCTATGGAAATAGAGCATAGCACCAAAAAAACTGTTAGGCATTGTCTCATTATATTGCATTGTACAGTATAGTTTTAGATTGAGATTTGCATATTAAGTAAATGATATTAAGAAAGTAATTTCCTTTATTTGACTCTAGTCTAATAACAGGAGGTAAAGTCGTTGAATGGTTCATTGAACTTTAATCTGCCGTTATCTTAAACAATGCGAATGGATAAACCGATTCCGTTTGCTATCATAAATTCCATGAAAACAGTGCAATCAAACGTGTTGATCTATAGGTTACAGGACAATTACGAGTTCCAAACGTATTAATTTTTTGACTTATGTATTAGCTTCTGCTCGCCACTTTGACATAGTTATTCATTTGGGAACTTTTGGATATTCCGGGATAAAAAGTACCCTATGTCTTATTCCAGGTAATATACCAAGTTTCATGAAAATCCGTTTAGCCGTCACGAAGCTAAGTAGTAACAAACATACAGACAGACACACACATAATACTAGTAGGATTTAACGTGACGTCAAAGGTTCGTGCAATCAGCAGTTAGTAATTAATAAAGGCAAATCTTATCAGATTTGATACGACCACACCGATATTATTATGATCTATCAGCTGGATTGATTCAAAGAATTCTAGATGAAGTTATTTCCCAGTTTCCTCTGCGCGGGCGACGGGTTTTTGTGGAGTCGGATGCCCCTGCCCATCCGGTCATGCGATACTTCTCGATCGTCGGATTTTTTCAACAAAATTATAGGTGTTGGAGAAATGCGTTTGAAGTAGCTGATCTACATCATAATAATTCATAGAAAAGATTTGTCGGAGTGACTCTCCGCGCGTTTAAATAGTTGATCGAGATAATTTTCAGCAATACAGCTGAAGACAAACTAATATAGTCTTGAAAGGGTTCACGTTGTTGTAAAACTGCATCCATTTCCATCTATCCATAGCCATTTAGATCTTCAGAGCTATCTTTCCGAGCTCATTTCTCTATGATACTTGATCAAAATTTGCGTATATGAAACAAAACGAGCAAATTTGCAGTAAGATTTGCAGAATCTATCTGATTGCTTGGAATAAGTAGGCAAGTGGTAATGATTGTAATCATAGTGATTTGATTTTGCGTGTGAATGTCCCACGTCAAGTTGTTTTGAGGATTGGGAAGTGTGTGATGATGATGAATGATGGACGAGCTCTATTATAAGTATTTTAAGGCAGAGCATGATGCTGATGCGGATACTATTTAGTAAGAAAATACATGAGACTGCCGAGAATCAACTTGCTTAGATCATACCCAGCACTCAGTTATGCAGCAATTTCTTTCAATCAAGTATTTGAAGTACGTAATATAAAAATAAAGCCGCATAAAGAAAAGTGCACGAATTTCAGCGCGATACGAACGTTATCAGCGGCGCCGCGTTATCGAGCGAGCCCAAATCGAATTTCTGTTTCTCTTTACTCAGGAGTGTGTGAAAAATACAACTTATTTTACTAGGAAATAAATGAGTAATGGTTAAAGCAAGTATTTTCCGCCTCCATTTGTGAATAATGCAAACCTATTTTAACCATGTAAAGGTACGTATTTTACTTTTGTAGGGCAACAGGCTTGTACAATTAGTGAAATTAGTTTTTACTGCTCCCAGATAAGATAGTGAACCGGTAGCTAAAGAAAAAAAGAGTACAATGTTTGTAAAACACAACTGTTTAAATTTTCCATGAAGTTCAGAGTGAAATTCCACTCAACATACACCATATCGTCTCTATCCTATTTGCAGGAATGTTAACACTGAGATTTGATTTGGATATGTTATCTAATCGCATTACCGCATGATATTGGGAATCGTTCGAGCGCGTTGTCTGTTGACAAATAACACACACACGGATTGTAAATGAGCCCGAGTCCGTGGGCCGGTGTGCACCATTGTTTTTGTTTTCAGCTGCTTCATCGGTAATTAGTTAAGCAATGTGTTTTCCACACAAGCGCATTCAGCATGTGACAAACCGTCGCGTTTCGTGTCAGCAGTTTTGTTGCATACAACACCACTTACTACATTGACATTTTTAACCTCATTTCGAAGAGCTTCGTTATCAAGTGCTACCGTGTGCGTAACGATTGTTTCTTCAGCGAGTGAAACAACTGAACCGACGAGGCCTGTTTTATTATCGGCAGCCGCTCGTAAATTATCGGCACTCGTGGCTTTGGGGCCGCGTGAGTCAGGTGTCAAGTAAACAGATACGGGGTCCCCGTCGCAGAGCCGGCCCGACGTGGGCCCGACCCTCGCATGGAGCCGATCAGCGGCGCGAACATTCGCGGCACGTCCTTTGTTGGCCGTTTTGTTTTGGAGTACCATCCGGTTTCTGATGGTAGGGGGGAGGGGACAGGTGGGCGCAGGTAGCGCGCGCGTCGGCAGTCAGTCCAACACGACGCGCCGGGCTGCGCGCGCGGCTCGGCCGCGACACATTCACAATCAAATATGGAAATGGCCGGTCAGGCCGCGACAGGTGTGCGGCCGCGACGATCGTGCACGTGTACTATTTGTGAGTGCCAGCGCTGCCCCCGAGTCCACCACTGTGGCTTTACGGTGAGTTCTCCGTTTTCTTGCTTTTCAATTTCTTCGCACTTTGGAATCAGCGTTATTGTAGTTTCTGTGAGCAGCAGCGTCGGCTGCTCACGCGCATCTGCCGTTCCGTTTCGGTGCAGCTGCTGCCGGTTGAATAGGTATGATATATTTTTTATATTCTCATGAAGTCGTAACGTTTGAGTTATTGAGAGCTCGCCCTTTTAGTAGCGTTAGTGTTCTAATACAATTAGTGTAAGTTATAGTCGGACGCGTACATGGGCGTTTCGCCCGCCGCTGTCAGTGCTCAGTGAATACCTACCTATCGCTCAATAACTTCGGTGAGTGTGCCCGTGTGTGAAAACCTCCTGTTATCGATTTCATGCGTGACGGAGATAGTTATCTTTACTGGATCTGGGTCATTGTTCTTTTGTATTTCGTTTATTGCAGTTTGATAACGAGTCTCAATTTAAAATTTCACAATGATCACGACTCCAGTTGAAATGTAAGTGCAAAAATCACTTTATTCTCTCTTTCTTTTTCATTTGTCGCTGGCATTTAATTTAGGTATCCTGATTGGCTTTTGAGATTGGTTCAAATTGTGAGCCACGCCACAGGTAATTGTTAGGCCACAATAATTATGAGATAAAACCAACACAAACATGGTTCCCATCAGGTAAAAACCACCTTACAACAAGAAAGACGTAATCTCTTGGAGTTGGTTAATAATTTAAAAATGTTATTGACCTTCCGTGGATTACCGTACAATGCGGCAGTACTTATCTAATTATCGTGAAACATTGTTACTTTGAATACCAACTAATCGTTTTCAATATTCGTCTGTTTGCGTAAATAACGCTAGAATCGATACGGGCATTGATAATTGGTTTTGAGTTGTAGCCAATCGATAATTTAAAACTATAGGCAGCTAGTCACATGAGAACGAGTTTTAAATTTTTATTACTTTGAGCAAGCACTAGGTATATTGAAGGACTTTATTTAGATAAGAACTAAAATAAAATCAACTTTACCTAAAGATTACCGCAAATAGCCTGCATTATTACGAATCAGACCAACGCTTGTAACATTGAGAAAGAAGCAAGTAGGTATGCATCGAGCTAAAACTGATTCCTTCATAGGTAATCTTCGTTGTCCAAAATCTCAACGCAGACGATACCTGCAGCTTTTGATTTCTTGTTTTAGTATGCTGTTGAAATGCCATATCCGTGGAGCGCATTGGTGTTCTCGGTTCTTGAACCCGCTATTAGGCACGGTAAGAGAATAGGCTGGTTTTTTTCCCGCCGCCGCGCTCTGTTGATCATGCCTCCATGACAATGTAAAATTCTGTATTACCACTGAATTTTACGTTTTCGAAGCCAGTTTTTGTGTATCTTAATTTATGCTTATCCTGTTTGGTACTTACATAGTTTTGTTCGGCTTAGTAACTGACTTTACCTCTACTTTATTGCCTACTACAAAGTCAATTAAACTGCGGCCATCTATGTTATGGTTCATGGCTCATGCTTCTCTACAAAGAATTTAATTATTACTCATTTTATTGTTATCACAATTATTAAAACTGCCAAACAAAACTCCCTTCTGGTCTAAACTCCCTACCCTACCGACGTCTAAGCTTAATTAACTAAACTAAATCACAGGGTTTCCGATGCTCGTCGGTATTCGAGTCGAGTCGAGATTTCTAATCGACATCGCGTCACGCGCGACTCGGCCGTAGCGAATCGGCTGATAACCATCAACTGCAGATGGAATCAGGGAATGACTGTTCTAGAGGTAAATTCACCGGGCGATTTGACCGCCGAAACGTCAATAGCTGGAATTTTGGAATTAATTTGGGAGCAGTTTACAAAAAGTTGAAACTGAGTTAATACCTAATTTGCGGATGTCATGTCACTTCTTACCTGTTCATGTCATGCGACTTCTTACCTCATAGATTTCCCTGATGTTGGTCTAAAGACAGGCAATAAAGATATTACAATAAAATTGTATGCAGTCAAAACTGTAATATAACTATAATCGCAGCTTGAATTAATCTACATTGTCGTGGTGGGCCTAACGAATTGGATAGAGGCATGTGAAGACATTATGATTTAGTTTTTCTCTATTTTTCGTAAGCACTTGGGAATAAGTAATTATAATAAATAACAATGATAAATTGCAGAAAAACTAGACTGATATGAAAGAAATCATTGCTAGAGTTCAAGAGTGAAGGCTTGAAGAACGCACTTCTAATGTTTGTAGGTACGTTGCTGTGTCCGTCCTTCAAAATCAGTGTCAGTGCCATAATGCGTCGATGCGCCACAACGATACATCTTCGCAAAAAAAGACAATTAGAACAGTACAATTGAATAAGTTCTGTTGGCATACAAATGAATGATCCTCTTTTTTACCGCGCGTTAAATAGTCATTAGCGTCAGATTTAGGCTGCTATTAATTACTCGAATCCGTAGCTAGGCTATTAGTCGAGACTCTACAGATCCGAACACTAAACCAGTTTCGTTCGCATTGTTGTTGAAAATATGACGAATCTTTTAGAAGCCGGAGCATGAAATTGTGTGCACGAGGCGTATCGGCAATTTGCGTCAGTTTTTTTTATCACAGTCACGACAGGCCGGATTCTTCGTGGCGCGGCCAATCGCCGGCTAGAGACGCTGTAATTGGGAGAAACTACTCGGCCACCACAAATGCTTGAGATTTAATGGCTCTGACCAGCTAACGCGGAACCCTCGAAATCTTCGCTCTTCCTGTTTCTCGGGTAATCTGTGAAGAGCGCCAAGTAGCGGAGAGGTCTGATTTAAATTGGAGCCCTGTAATGACACGGTCGTCCATCGGTCTGTTGCAATACTTCTAACTGTTTCGGCCCTTTTGTCTGGCTGGTGATTGTTTGAGTGATGAGATATCGTTTCTTGAGTGGTTGCCACGCACGGCTCTTTCGCAGGTAAAAAACCTTACACATGTGGAATGCAAGTTACAACACGGAAGTTTACAGTATAAAAATAGTCGAGTGGAAGAAAATATTCTAGTAACAGCTAAATATAATAGCATCGTTCATTCATCAAATTGAAACTTTCGTGAGAGATTACTTATACGTAAAAGAAAAGCAATGCACTTAACTCCTGAAGAAGGTCTTCTACAAAAACATCAAGCGGTTCCTGACACAAGTTCTGAGTGAACCCATCCTGTTTTTAAATTATTAAAGGACATGATCCCAAAAGTAATCGTAGGGTGTTCTAAAAAGCTTTAAAATTGGTTGATTCCTTGTGTGAATTATTGGATAAACTATTGCTATAACTACCTATTTATATTCAGTCTTCACACGCGTAAACATTTCCTATTGAAATGACTCATAATAAATAAAACGATAGGCCACAAAGATTTATATCTCCAATAGACACGAAACCGAGTACCGAGTGTGATATCTTATTTCTTTTAAACAAAAAGAGACACTTAGCTCGGAGTCCCATAATTTTGAGTACCATAGAAACATTAGCCAATCCATCGTTATCCGTACTTAAAAATCAATTAAGGTCACAAATTTCAAAGGCGTTGAAGAGATCTTGATAACTTGTGCGAGTATCTTCGATCTGTAGTGGTATCTCTTTGTTAATTTCCCGCTCTGTTGTTAAAAGATAAGATAAAGTGAAACATGAAAGAAATAAATGTTGTGATTTGTCAGAAAGCACGGTCGCTTTGAAGTTCGGGAGTTCTGTGACCGTTTCTCAAATAGACTTTTATATTTGAACTAAAGCTGTGTCCGCATAGTTTCATATTTGGCTGTCTTTCTAATCTTCTCATTCTTCGTCTGTAAATTTATATCATTAACCCTCGACAGAAAAAAGGTGTGTAAAAGTTTGAACCCTTTGTGTGTCTGTCTGTGGCATTATGTAACTCTAGAATGGATGAACGGGTTTTTAACGCGTTTATTTTAGTTTGATACCTAGTTAACCTTAATAATCAAGGTTTCCAATCAGTGTCTACCTTTCTCCGAGGACTTCTTCCAAGACAGTTTCATCAGCATTATCATTAAAAACAACCACTTCTTCATAAAGAAGGGTGTCGTGTTCCATCGTTTCCGTGGCAGCTTGCCTGTCCAGAACACGACTCCAGGAGTGATGACGTTATTACGTCGTCAACATAATTTTTATTAGGTTGTTTCCAAAGTTATATTTTAATATGCATATTAGTCTTTAAGACATTTACACTAATGTGCCTGAAATAAATGATATTTTTATTATAATTATACAGAAAGAAATGTTTAAATCATATGTTTATGTTATCGTTGCCATAGTTGTTACAGGAAAAGATAGTTAAAGCTTTTAGCAACAGGTACCTGGTTGTTAAAAGATGAAAATGTCTTCCCAAGCAGAACCATGCTCTAAATAAGACTGACAATAAAGATCATTTATTCATACTCACGGATAATTACTTGTAATAAATCCGCCTTTCTCGCCGTGTGTTGATTTCTAATCGAGAACTATAAAAGCGTTGTAGTCCGTTATTTCTTTAGCGCGGGCGCAACGCTCCGGTCGTAAACAAACTGCACTGATGCTCATTCGATTGTAGAAAAGTGCAGATTTACTGTTATTTCTTTATGGTTTCATAATGTCATTGCTTTTATAGTTAACGCTAATTCAAACATTAAAAAAAAATAGATCAAGATCGGCCTACTTTACGTATTAGAACTGAAACGAACAGTATAATGTTTATGAAGAGCCATAGAAAATGTATGCCATTTTTATGAATGAAAATGAAAATTATAAATCTTAAAATGATTACGAGGTCCAAATTGCAATTAGTCTAGATCTGCAACGATGCAAATAAGAGGATAACAGTTTATAAGCGTCAATGGTTATTGATGGCTATTCAATAAACCGATGAAATTTCAAATGTTCTTATTAACTTCTATTACCTACAACCCGTTTTATATCTCGACAATAGATTTCCATGAAACTTCGGAGTTTAAGGCCTCGTCATTTCCATTAAAAGGTACTTCAATATACCACAAGTCCCCGATCAATCGCTTATTGTGGTGCGCCGTAACTATGAATTATGGCACTCGCCAATAACGGACAATACTATAGATTTTATTTGATATACCCGGACAAATTATAGAGCTATTGGAAATATTAAATTATCTATGAAACATGACCAATTTAATACGCGGTCTAGGATATAGTAACGGATATACAAAAGTGGATACCGATCAGTCCTTCGTTATCTGCTCGGATCACGTTTTCTGTTCCGACTTGAAGTTTTACATAATTAATTATGTCTGTTAATTGTTGCAACTAGCTCACATTTTCAAATACAATATATTGTATCAATTTAATTGTTAGCTATTGGAATTGGCATTTATGAATTGCGTAGGTTCTCTCCTTTTAATTGTCGTGGCGTAAACTTAATTTATTGCGGAGTGTAGTTGGAGAAATTGAGGCGAAGGGAAGGAATATGAATGTTCTTAAACCTATTGGATAATTCCATGATCACTTATATTATTGTTACATTTTAGGCGAAGTTAGTAAATTAGAATCGTTCGATAAAGTTATATTCAGGGAGAGGTGACTGAAATATGCTTTAACTCGGTCAAATGATATAAATATTAATAGATGAAGTGGCAGAAATGAACGAAAACTGCAGGCGGTTACTTACATTACATATTTTTCTCTTCTTTGTAATATAAGTGAGACTATCTGCTTTTAGATAAACAATTGATTGGTTTATTTAACATCAATTTTGCCTCTATATTGGAATAAAAAAAACATAAATCATCTGATGAAATTAATGTATATTTAAGTGAATTATTTCTAAATACAACATTAAGGAACGATATTGAAAATGAAAATGAAAATATTTATTTTGCAAGTAGGCCACATGGGCTCTTTTACATGTCTGAAGCTACCAGCGCTTCGAAAGGTGACATCTGCTGAGAAGAAACGCCGCAAGAAACTCAGCAGTAAGTCTTTTTTTTTCAACTTTTACATTAGAGTTTTAACTAAAACTAACACATGAAAAGGGCAGCAAACAATCCTAATAGGTAAAAATTAATTATAATAAATATCTAATAACGGAGATGTATAGTCTCCGCGTCTGGACAAGTTAAGCGACTTAGAGATGTATAAAGCCTCTAAGGGTCATCATAATAATAATTAAAATAAAGAAATAAAGAAACATGTAAATTGATTTGATTATTAATTTACTAACTCCAATACTGCAGCAGGTGACCATGGAATTACCATACAGCCTACTAATCGATAAACAGGACATTATGTACAAAGACAGTGTAGTTGTAGCTCTAAATCTCTTAAAATGCATACATACATACATATATATTATCACGCCCGAAATCCCTAATGGGGTGGGCAGAGCCACAGGACTACTTGTGGCCACGTTCGATTAGTTAGTCCTAAGATGGTATGATGAACCGTATGGTGACAGGTGATCAGCCCATCGCCCATACAGATAGTCCACCATGTTGGAGAGGACCGCATAAGCATCTGCACGCATTCTATGCTATTTCTTCACTCCCAGTGCAGCGGAGGAGGAGGAGGGAGGAGGAGGAGGTAAAAATTCATAAACAACAAATATATGGCCGAATTCGGAAAGGCCACTCAAATTGAAATTTAATTAAAGTGACTTTTCAGTGACGTTTCTGTATAGGTAGGTAGACAACTAGTTGAGGGACATTTAACTACTTAATATCTAGTCAAATGCTTAAATGGCGTTTCTGAATTCAGCCAATACACTAATAGAACATACTCGTAGTATACAGACGGATGTGAATGTCAAGCAAGATAATTTGACTGATAGATGAAAAAAGGACACCAAATAACAAAGGCACCAACATATTGCTCTTATCTTGGGCCTGTCTGTTAAACTATTTTCCGAATCGCACCATTTCTCATCGTTATCAGCAAACAAACAGTTGGCATGATTCTGTTATTGATTCTCACGGCACAATATCCGCAACGATGATCGTGATTCAAAAACAGACATTTACTCCTTTAAAGGCTCCTCAGTTACGCATACGACTATTATACGACTTTTATGGCGCTTTGGAAATGCACGGACACGATTTGACTAAAGATTTTAATGGTGCTCTTAAGATAGTTTATAAAAAACCCTCGTGAAATACTATTATGAGATTTGAAGTAAAGGGCAGGTTTTGTTACGGTGATGAATCTGATAAGTGTTTTTTTTTCAATGTATTTCATAGATATAGATGTTATAAAAATTCGCCAAACTGTGAAGCAGTTTTTGGCGTTGCGCTCTTGATCCATTCGTATGTCTTATGTTCATATTTAAGTATCTTAAAATCAATTTTGGATATGATATTACCAATTTTTTAACGAATAGGAAATATTGAGCTTTATAGGTGTCATGTCTGTTGGACTATCGTGCCTACAGCTAAAACTATAAATTCTATATAACGAAGTTAAAGCCGAAACTATAAGCATCAGGACTCGGAGGCTTCATTGGTTCATGAGCTATAGGTGAATAAATTGTTAATAACCTATTATTCTCCAAAACGTCTATACCAAACCGTTCCACGTCTACAGCATAGATTGTGGCATATAATTTGTTAAAAGAATCGCGTCGGGTGTTGGGTATTACGGAATCCTACATTTATTATTTAAATTATATATTGTGCGTTGTCCGACATGCACTTGGTCGGTATTTTTTCCAAAGAAAGGTTGGCAAAGTGAATCAAAGCAAGTATTACCTGTTCGTCTGATATCATCAATTTTTTTATGTTTATTGGGGCCAATTTCAAAGTGTGTTTGCTAAATTTAAAAGTCGCTAAACTTGAAATAAGAAATGTCAAACTCGATTTTCGAATTGGGATCATCGTCTAACTAGCTGTCTCCCGCAGTTTAACCCAGGTTAATTGATTAACGTAACCCTAATTCTGTTTCTAAACTAAAAGTAGTCTAAGTAACTCCTTATAAAATCAGTGGAAGTGCCGCCGAAAACGGTCCAGCCGTTTCGGACATTAGTCGGAACAAATAGACAGGCAGACAAAAATTTTAATACATGATTCTTTTTATAAATACCGTAATACTGTCATATGTATTTAGTAAAAATCTATTATTTTGACATTACAAACAGACACTTCAATTGGTTTTTTGGATAGATTAGTCTGCCAACTTGTTTGCAATACAACATTACAGTCACTCCATACTATTTGCTGTTTCCCGGAGACGTTGTTTTTCCTCGCGTTGTCCTCGTCTTGCCATCTGAGGGAAATAAATCCTTAGAAGAAGGGGCCAGTGTAATTACGCCGGGATATGCTTGGGATAATTTGAGTTAAGTAGATTCACGTACCTACGTGAGCCAGGATTTATAGAAATGGCGTAACTTGGGTATCTAGTCAACTAAGGCATGAAATAAATTTCGAATTTCGTTCAATTTTTATTTTTGACAATGATAATTCTTAAAATAATTCTTGTTGATTTTTCAGTGATTTTTAGGGTTCTGCACCTCAAAAGAAAAAAATGAACCCTTATAGGATCACTCGTGTGTCTGTCTGTCTGTCCGTCTGTCACAGCCAATTTGCTCCGAAACTATTGGACGGATTGAGTTTACACATATGTAAGTCGGTGACCGCAACACGGCCGTGTAACGTAAATAAATGAATTTTAAACATGAAGGCCACGTTCGGGGGCATATCAGAAAAAAAAAAAAAGGTTTAAACTATAGCGTCATATCAAATGAAAGGGCTCATTTTGAAAATCTTAAATTATAGAATTTTAAAATAAATAGTTTGGAAGTTATTTAGGAAAATAGGCGAAAATTGACCATTCTCCATCCTTATCTCCGAAACATTGGGCCTATAATTTTGAAAAAAAATACAGAAAATAGTTCTTTACCTATAAATTACAGGAAAACCTATAAGAAGTCTATGGTATCTAAAGTAACATAGGAAATTTCAGATGATCATGTACGGAATGGAACCCTCTCTCGGAAGTTTAACTCGCACTTGTCCGGTTTTTAAAGTGATTTGCCTATAAAGTAAGCATTTTGTGGTCAACTCATCTTAGTTATTAAAATAACTGTAACCGGCCGTGCGAACCAGCGCCGGTTTGTTCCTCGTACGACTTATAGTTTCGTGCTATTTTTTATAGTTTGATGTGATTTTAATGACGTGTTTCAATCGTTTATATTATTTGAGAACCTGTAATGAAATGCATTCTTGTACGTGACGTATCGTAAATAACTTTTATCTTAAGTCATGTGTCACTTTAATTATGTTAGTAACACACAATTTACAATTTAAAAAGCATACTTTTACGAGGAAAATGCCGTTAAAGTTGAACTAGTAATTCATTCCCAACGAATACAACATGAACTCGTTAATGTTCGCTTATAAATTTATAGTGCCAACTAAAATAGCTTGTGTACGGCATTAGCATAGCCTTTTATGTCTTTTAGTATGTCCGGGGGCATTTTATTGGTCCTTATAGGTCGCGTATATGTTGCTGCGTGATGCGAGCTAGTTATATCATTACGTGATGACATGAACAGTAATGGCATGAGGAATTCAGATCGTGCATTTCCAATAGATGCGCTCTAGAAACATTGGATGGGAAATTATCTGTGGTACGCGTAAGAGTTATTTAATTTTCTGTTTGATGGTATTTTAATCCCAGAAAATAGCGAAGCGTAAATCGTTTTCTATTAAGAGCGTAGACACGTTGCTGTAAATCACATTTAGCATACAAACGACGAAAACGTTTTTACACATTACTTTTGATAATTTTATAATAGGTGAAAATGCAGCTTTGTAGGTTTTAGATTTTTTATATTAATAGACAAGGTTCTGGCAAAAATATGTTTTATATGAAAACATAAAAAAACAATATTTTCTAATTTTTTAAATACCTAAGTACAATGGGTCTATTCCGTTATGTACGATTTGAATCGTCATTTATAAAAAAACATAGCAGGAGCGCCCGCCGCATCACGACACACGCCAGCCTTAATGATATACCTATAGCGTCGGGCTCTTGTCAGCGCTGCGCTGGTGTGCCAGCGGTTCTTGAGCCGACAGGTTTGGCACGCGACGATGACAGGAGACCCGACGGTATAACGCTAGTCCTCTGGAAGTTGGGGCGGCCTTTGGTTTGGGATGCTACGGGTGTCGACACCCTTGCGCCGTCCGACCTCCCAGGGACCTCCGCCGCTGGTTCTGCCACGGATGCGGCTGAGCAACTCAAACGGCGCAGATATGCAGCTATTGAGAGCGGCTACGTGTTTGCCGTTTGAGGGCCATGGAGTCAGAGCGCTTGCCAAATCTTTTTTGAGCTGTCGAAGCGCCTTGCCGAATCGACCGGTAACCAGAGTGCTGGGTCATATTTGGCACAACTTAGCTTAGCCGCATACAGCGTGGCCACGCTGCCCGCCTTCTGGGCACCCTGCTGTCTGGCTCTGATTTGGAACAAATATTTTATATTTAGTTTTTTTACCACTTATAGTATGTCAAAAATGGTCAGTTGACATTTGATGGGTTAAAATGTTTTCTCTTTTTGTATGAAAATAATTTGTTAGTAGATCTTTTTAAAAGTAGCGATAAGTCTAGACTTAAAATACGTCCGATACGAAAGATGGACTTAGTCAGCCCTAATTGAGTTACACGGTTAAATTTTATATCAATGCTCTACGTCAAGTCGTTCTCTATAGGTCTTTGCTACAATATGTACTCTTTTTTGCACATAAATGACACAAAATATGATGCATTATGACACATGAAATTTATAAAGGCGGCCTTATCCCTGATAGGATCTCTTCCAGCTAACCTTAAGCCATATTTGCCTCATACTTGGAGCATGTCTCGCCTTCTACCTGATTTCAACAGACTATAAATTTCAATTGAAAGCTACTGATGCTATTAACTTTAAAACGATTCAAAGTTCGTGACGTCTTGTAAAAGGAAATTGTGTAGTTACACCTACATTTAGAGTGGATCTCAATTATGATCGAATCATGCAGAGTCATACTATCCATTCAGTGTACCGTTAGCGCAATGACAGTCGGTGAGTCGGGCCAATAGACCGACCGTACTCTCTCGTTCCAAGTCACGGCCAGTAGAAAAAAGCACGATTGAAAAATTGTTGTAGCCAGGATTTTGTTAATGTATTTGGCGTTGCCACATACATGCAATTAGTAAATCAATGACCTCTAGTACAATGAGAAAAACACGAATAAATTTAGCGAGAATATTTCTCATATGAGAATTCAAATATTAGAAAATTCTCTGTACCGTTGGCCGTGATTATAATTCAAACCTAGAGAAGTCACTTTGTGGCGGTCTCAAAATATTTCCACGCAACGCAATTAAATATTCATTACGGCGGTGCCCGCGGACGAAGACATTTTCTGTTATTAAGGACAAGAAGGCTTTTTGGAGGCTTTCGTAACAGTACAATCGTGCCTGGAGTAACGCATTACACGACGGCTCCAGGCTACGAAACGATTTACAATTCAGACCAAATAGTCATTAAATTTCCATAGTACTAAAGATCGGCGTGATTCCTAAATTTTGAATGGAGACCTGTATAATGTTCCCACGTTTCCTGCTGCGCTGCGACGGCAGTATGCTAATTGTCTCACAATAGATCTTATCCGTCCGTCTCTGCTCATAATTGCCTTAATAAGCACAGTACAATCATAATCAAACAGAATTACAAGCGGATTGAAAATGGGCTTTTTTGAGCCATTGTGCCTAGGAGTAGACGTTTGATTGCCAATCAACCTCCGCATTATATCGGCGTTACTAAACTCGTAGTCCATGATTTAAAATACTTGTTTAATCATTTCTATAGTGACTATATTCATGACCATGACTTGCGTATTCATTATGTTTTTATCAAAATACATGAACTGATGTAAAGATAAAAAAGCTATAGTTTATTGTTTTCGAAACGCATGACTCCTGACGACACCTAGTGACGAGCATAGACGAGTCGGAGGCTTCGCGGAACAGCGGTGAACGACCCCACCCCTCCCCGCACCGCCTAATTATCCTTCCCCGGGCGCGGCCGCTTACCGCCGCTGCGGTTTTGGTACATTTTCATGACATTAGAACGTTTTATTACATCATTTTTTTATTCTTAATGTCTTCTTGAAACTGCATTTGAGTAATGTGGAAACATTTTTTAAAACTTAGGTAGGTACTAAAATGTGGGTAAAACCGTATAGGCGTGGCGTTTTAAAATTATAATTTTAAACGTGGATTGCGCTAAATACGTTGCATGCGCGTCAACACACCAACTATTTAGAATACAAGGAACGCTTCCCATGGCAACCGTGAGAAAGATTTCTATCCCCGTCCGCCATTAATTTTTGTGCAAAAACCCGGGCATTCGGAAGCGCCCATGGAAAGGTCACACGAGAACTTGCAGTTTTTAAATTTAAGAATAAAAAGTGTTCGAATTCATCGGATGCAAGTCGAGAACGCTTTAAGTCACCCGATTCCATTTTTAAAATAGTTTATTTTTCTTTTGTTCCACGGGTAAATAAATTTGTTGTGATGTTTTTTTTTTTGGATTGTAGTTTAGGTACTTACATAAATAGTTTCTGGGTTGCTAAAACAGTTATAGTTTCAGCATTTTGCGGTATCAAGCGCGATCGGCTCTCATTACGCCCGGGACAAAAGCTTTCAAAGCAAAGGATTTACTGCACAATCGGTACAGCACGCTATGCATTATAAAGGAAGCGCTCTATGATATCACAATTTGTTAGGCAAAATGTGTATTGTTTGCTTATTTCGTGTTAGGTTGTTTTGTAATTCAAATGACTAAGTTCATATGATAACATTTTTAAAAATACAGGAAAAAACCAAGGTTGAGCCTGTAACCTAAAGTAACCTGTCATTATTATTAATTTGTTTTAACTTAATAAACATTTGTGTAGCTCCGCCCACTGAAAAGGCAATGCTAAAACTATTTGGCAACTATAATGAACTATTTAAAAATATTGTACGTACATTTATTTCTTCTATAACTAATTTACATTACTCCCTTGTTACAGATTATGGGATTGCGTTTCCAAAACATTCAACACTGGAATTTAAAAATGGTAAGTACAAATTAAGCTAACTCATTAGTTATCATCTAGTTTGTTTTATTGGTTGTGGACAAATATGCGGGCCACATCGTTAACGCTGTCTTGATCTTTTTGCTTCTAAATAAATTATTGCTGCAGAAATTGCATTAATTTGTATTAAAAATGCTGGAAGCTAAAACTTTTTAATCGCATTCGAATTTTAAATTGGCTGAAGCCTCAATTATTTGCTTTTAAACGACAGATAAGACATTCGAAATACGTTAGACAAAAAAAAACATTCGAAACACGTTCTGTAAAACTAACGTTATTAATAAAAATCCGGTTGCAATATTTACAAAGGTGACAGTGTTCGTTCGAAATAATGTTTAGTAAAACGAGGAACATGGTAATTGCCATGACGTCGGCTGAACCACAGATAAGTACGTTTCTAGCCGTCACGCAACGCTGCCCGCTCCACGCTCTTCGCACGCCTTCAAATTGTGCCCATTTCAAAACCCGCCATACATCGCTGCAGTTATTCCGTTGGTAAGACTGTAATGTAAACATGTGCGGCAATGGACAGTGAAATAATAAGAACAACAGCAAATTCGAGTGCTAGAGGTACAGTGATATGTTAGCGAAGTCCAAGGTCCTAGGTGCGTTATTTAAAGTTAGTGACATAGAATAAATTACTGAACAATATTGTGATGTTTTAAAGTTTACATACATACTTAGTCTAATATCTCAAGCAGGTATAGATTTTTGTTAAGATAGCAATTTTTGGCGATCTTACTGACACGTCACGCAATTATAATGTGGGCAAAGATCTCAAAAGAAGGATAGGTATGCCAGTACAATTTCGTGTAACATGTCTCATAGTAGGTTATCGAACGCCAGCACCATGGCTTACCCACACCGTATTGCTGATGTCTTAGTTCTTATGACATACATACAAATGTCTAATATTGCTTGATTCATATCTACCATATCATTGTGCGCGGTGTGGTCGGTGGTGCTGCGGTCTCACACCGCACGATGCGGGAGGGCATTCTCTCAATAATAACAGTGTCACATAAATGGGTGTCATGGATGGTGGTTGCCATGCGAATGAACCTGCGATGGTGTCAGATTCGCGTTCTGACACCTCAAAAGTAAGCATCCGCAAATTTGCTTTCTGCAGTTCCTGTGTATGTGGGTAATTTGTAGAATGTTATAGGTATCATATAACAGATAACTTACATGATTATATCAAAAATAATAATATGTCATGATGATGATACGAGTAACAATCGTCAATTTTTTATTAATAGGTGAACATGTTTAGATTCTCGAATGTGATAGAAAATGGCGCTTTATACCTACAGCATGCTAATAACAACAAAAATATGTTTGTTGATATATGCTTATATCTTATATAGTATGCTTTTCGTTCAACATTTATGTCAGCAATAGTATCATATTGCTGAAATAAATGCTGAACAAAAAGAACCATTTAAAATTGACGTCGAAATCTAAGGCCACCGAGAAAGCCTACAAGCCTGCACATCCTTTGTATGCCCATCACCAGCAATCATGGTCTTGCTAGGTTCAGAGGAGTGTGAACCTACGGCTTTTCATACAAAAGGCGATAACGATTTCCACCCTTTAAATGTTAACCGATGTTCACCAATTTTTGATAGGTGGTATAATGTGAAAAAGGGAGCCTAGTTCCCTACAAAGTAGGATTTGCTGGAAAAATAATTGATTTCAAAAAGAGTACCAAGTGCTACAGAAATTCTTTAAATCATTGCTATACCTCGCCAATTGTAAAGAGAGCGCTTATAGTCATATATATTATACGGGTGTCAGCGCTCTTTTTACAATTGGCAAGGTATACCGGAATTCACAATGTACTTCGCTTGCTTTAAAATACATTGGGCAAAAACCTGCTGTTGTTAATTTTTTTTATCTTCATTCTATTGCTTAGGTCCAGGAAGGGCTCAATAGACCGGCTGCTCAATTACGTAACACCAAACGGTATCGCTTTGGCGAAAATTGAACTAATTGGACCCTTATGGCCCGAGCCAAACCGCAATTGTGTTACGAAATTAAGCTGCGGGACTTATATTTGAATAACCTTGTTATATAACCAAATAAAAAATGTTATTTTGGATATTTTTTAAAATAACCGCACGTCTTTGTCATGTAACTACTGCTATCAAATTAATATCATCAGCATATTTTAATAGTCGTCCAAAGGTCAACAAAACTTAAGATTCACTTATCAACATTGGTATTATTTGCGGACCTACTTTAAATGACTATTTAGCATTAATTTAGTTTCTGTTTAGCAATTTAATTTTCTTAAATTAAAAAAGCTGTCTGTAAGGTCTAATTTATTTAAATTTATTTTAGAATTTATCTACGGAATCATTAATTAAAATACGAGTTTTTTTTTTTAAAAGGCACTTTTTGGGTCAATGGCCGCAGTCAAAGATTTGTTAATGAATAAAATAAATACAGTTTAAAAATAGTTATTACAAAATAAAGTCCAGTTACAAAGTGGAACGTGTCATATTTATAACGTACTCAGAAGTTAATAAGGAAAGATTAAATGTAAATTGATAATGGCGCCCGCAATGCCTCGACATTCGATATTCAAAATCCGTTGTCGCATATCGGAAGGGGTCGATGTCTTTGTGATTAAAAGGCGTTTTTTAAAGCTGAGCTGGCAACGTCTCGAATGTGCTTGTTTGAATAGTACATTTAATTTAATTTAATTTAATTTATTTCTAATTAGAAATAAAACGAATTTTCAAATTACATTCAATTATTATTTGGATTTTATTTCTAACAATTATAGTACCACAAAAGTGTGATTAAATTATTTGTGGAGGGCGTTGGCAGTTGGCAGCAAGAAACGTCAAAAAAAGGCTTTAGAAAAAGCATAAGGTCGCGGCCAGTATTGAGGGATGACTTTGAGGGATAGTGTGCTGCCATACACCGAACGGAAAAAATAGTGATGTGTTCGACCGATAATACATTGTCGACAATGTATTTTTCTATTGTATACAAGTACACTAGCAAAAGCAATAAAATAATTTCGTTGCTAATAATATATTAATTATCTCACAAGCTTCTTTCATTTTATTAATTAAATTCAGTTAAAAGGTACGAGTAAGAAAATGACGTACCTATCGTCGTATTACGTAAAATCGTGTCTGTAGTTTAGGAGCTACATTGGAATATCCGAATCTTGATCACATACCTACCTATTAAACTCAATACTCTCCTTTTGGCTACTTGCAGTCGGGTAAAGCTGTCAATTTGTTGTTCAATTTTCGCCACAGAGGTGAAGAGAGGTTTTTTAACTTTAAAAAGGTCGATAACAATCTCAATTTGTATAATTCAAATAATTTTACAGCCTGCCTCGCTGGAACTGGTTATATGGTGTTTAATGACAACTGTTAATAAATGCTTGAGTTTTACAGCGGTTTAATGGCGTTATTTAATGCAACTCGCGCGTTCGGAAGTGAAAATTTTCATTAATATTACAAGCTTTTATTACCTCAACATTATTTCACTTCACGCGATAATCATAAAAATGACATTTTAAAATTTGTAACCGCGACACATCATCGTAATTTTTTCCCCTCTTTTATCGGACTTTTTATACGAAGGTTTTTTGAAATGTTCCTATTTCACTGTTCAAATCGTATTTTTGCTAAATACTTACCTACCTTTAGTTGAACAATGTTAGATTATTTGATTGTCTGTAATTTATTCTAATATCCATACATATTGGCGCGCAGCGCGCACTAAAAAAATGATTTTCTAAATTTAACCCCTGAAGGGATGAAAAGGGTGTTCAAAATTTATGTGGGAAACACCGTAGGTGAAACTGCGGGGGCCGCTAAACTAGAATCCATAATACGGCGAACAGAAAAAAACAGCTCAAAAAAATCCACAAATGTTACCGCAGTACTGGTAGTGCTGTTCGTGTCGATATTGAGAAACGTTTAAGGCTTCGGATAACATTAATATATAAAGCTAATTCATTCATTATGTGGTAGAGTAAGCAGTACATAATTCATGTCCCCGATTTTAAATGAAAATAAGTAAGCCAACTCAGACTTGATAGACCATAGATCGATACGATGCTGAAATATCTACATTAACCACATCACTATTAAATTTCATTAATACCTGGCAACACTTTCATTTGTCAATTTAGTTCGCCAAGCCAAATCATAGATTCTAGTTTAGGTTCATCATAGTAAACTTTATGTTGGCATATTTTTATTATTCTTATTATAACAAGGAGAGCTTCTACGGTTAAAATTAGCAGAGCAGCTGAATTATTATAGATAAGCTAATATGGAACGACGCCACATTAAAAAAAACCGCTGTATTAAATAGACTCAGGGCCTAGCTTTTATCGAACACATAAAACATATGTATATCTTTTGACTAATAAGCGGATGAGAAAGGGGCGAATGAGTTATACCTCTAAAAAAAAGGAGGAGGTTCTCAATTCGGTTGTATTTTTTTTTAAATGTTTGTTACTTCAGAACTCTGTCATTTATAAACAGATTTTGAAAATTCTTTTATCTACACCCATATCATAAAACCTCCATTGTTTAATCAAAAACCATAGGAAATGACCACCATTTTGACAACCAATTAGGAAAAACCAGTGCTGCAATGTTATTTCTTTATCGTTTTTAGTAAAGAAATGAGATTATATTTGGAACAGCGTCAAAACTCAAGTGGGTCTCTATTCTAGTATCCATAGATATTAAACAGTTATTGATACGAAACATCAATTCAGTATGTTTTTTTAATATAAACCGAAAGACATTTGATCTCGAGTGACATGAGAATAGTGACTTCATTCGCTTGTCTATGATTTAACAAAAAAAATGGTCTTGACGGAGGATCGAATTGCCGCCATGTTGGTGTTTTGCTGAACGAAAGTAGAATTGTTGTTGAATTGAATAGAAAAAGTTGTTTGTTATTTACATTTTAGTTGAAAATATGAATAGTAAGTAGTCTTCTGAGTGTGTGTGATGTGAAAATGCGCCGGATATCGGAAATATGCAGCCACGATTGCAACAAATAACTTGTTGCCAGAAAATATTGTTTCTGAACCCATCATGGAGGATTTATAATGTGTGTAGATAAAGTTATGTATGCAACTCTGCATAATTTGGCCTTAAAACACACGTGCGATCTTATTATGAAACTCGCCTATCGGCTCCCTTCATGAAAACCGCACTAGTGTTTTAAGGCCTATCATTATGCAACCGTTGCATAAACTACTATTTTTAATCGGTAGGGTATACCTCCAGTTTGGTCCCGTTGTCATCAAAGTTGAGTTATGATCAGAGGATCTATGAGGAATTGATGGAACTCTTCAAATATTATACACAAGCATAGAGCACTTTTACTATTTTCTGTAATAACTCAAGCAATTACGTTCCAAAAGCATTATTTGATGAAGTGGAACTGTTGATGAAGACCATAGATGATCACCGGAACTCCTAAATGTTGAGTATTATACGGTTGGCGATTAAATTGCTGTATAGAGTTCTGAAGCAACTTATGTCAATTCATGTAGTATAATTGAAGAACCAGGAGAACTCCTCAACGATTGACATCTTTGCACCGTAGATAGCAACAGTTTGTAAGAGGTGATGAACAATTGGCTAATTATTTATTTTTAAAGTGAATATATATCCAAATATTCTGTGAATATTTCAAGCGTCTACCTGTGGCCGTTATCAATATCAAGCAAAAACGAGCAAAAAATCACGTTTGTTGTATGGGAGCCCCCTTAAATATTTAGTTTATTCTGTTTTTTAGTATTTTTGTTATAGCGGCAATAGAAAAAATTTCAGCTGTCTAATTATCACAGTTGATGAGATACAGCCTGGTGACAGACGAACGGACAGACGAACTGCGGAGCCTTAGTACCTAATAGGGTCCAGTTTTTACCCTTTGGGTACGGAACACTAAAAAGCTGGTGCAGCTCCCCTCGCCAGCCGTAGTGCTGTGATAGCCAGACAATGTGGGCATGACATGTGAGGCGTGCGGGCCGCGGGGGGAACTGCACCCGCCTTTTAAGTACTTCAGGCCCCGACAACACTCAACTTGCGCGCGGACTGTATGCTTATGTTTAGCTTTGAAGCGGGATCTTGGTTACCCCGGCTGTTTGCCAGCTCAAACTATCCTGAAAATATTTACAATTTCTATTCACGCGAGAGAAAATGAGATCAATTTTGTAGTTACTTATCGTGTTATCGTACTAATTACAATTACAACTAGCGTAGCAAGTTTTTTTTAAGTAACATACATACATACATAGCATCACGCCCGTAATCCCTAATGGGGTGGGACTAATTGTGGCCACGTTCGATTAATGAATTAGTCCTAAGATGGTATGATGAACCGTGATCAGCCCATCGCCCATACAGATAGTTCACCATGTTGGAGAGGACCCGTCTCTTAGTCGACTTTTACGACATGCCAGGATGATAAGCATTTGCACACATTGTATGCTATTTCTTCACTCCCAGTTCAGCAGAGGAGCTAACATGCCTACAACTTGTACCCCCAACTGGTAGGCGCGGTACTGGAATATAGTTTCCCAGTTTTTCTTGCACGTAGAGAGCTGACTTATTAGTTCTGCCTCGTAATAAATAAACCGTAATTATTCCGCAAACGGCATTTTAGTAATTTAAATGCTCTACTTGTTCGAGTAATAAATCTTAGTCGGTACAAAAACGAACGCTATTCTAACGCCATTAAATTCGTCTAAAGATTTCCTTATGAGTGTGGTACCGATTCACTGACTGCGAGTTATGTGAGGAAATTACTCTGCACAATAGTGTGATTCTGTCGTGCACGGAGCAGCGTCAGCGACGAGGGAAACTTGAAATTTAGACTTAATTAATTTGTACTTACAGTCGAAATTAAAAGTGTCGCTCGTCGCTGACGCAGCGCTGTGCACAATAGAGTATTTATTCTTTAGACTGCATAGCTGGGTGACCCCCGCTGCCAACATCAGAGTCAAAAAGCTATAGCGGCGAGTTTGGCAGCCGTATTTTCTAGTAATAGATAGTCTTAGCGGTATGATACTAATGATTTATAACTGTGTGTTAGAGGTGCAGAGTTCCTGACCATCTTTCTTGGTGACTACCTGTTAAAAAAAGATTTCTACTTTAGTTCAGTATTCAGCTGCAAAATTAGAAACAAAACTAATAGTAAACTCTGAAATATTAGTATGAATTTTGACTTCAATATTCCAAAATGTCTTGTACGTGTTTGCGTCTTGTTCTGTTGCCTACGACGCCGAATTTCTAGGCCGTCATTCCAATCCAACTACGAAAATAAAAGAGCCAATGAAGGCCGAGTAAATTCCGTTAGTCATTAAAGCGCGGGCACGTGCGCAGCGACATGTGCGTGCGCAGGTGCGCGGCCAACTGCTCCCGCGCCGGTTTGAGACACCCTCTACATAGGGGGTTGTGAAGCACTTTTTTAGGGATAGCTGGGAATCGCAATAACGTCAAGGTTTTAAAGTGTAATTAATAGGGAAAGGTGTGAAACAATTTAATATGTCACTTAACTTAATGGTGCATCATCTTCTTACGCTAACAACATTATATCTACTTTGAAGACGCAAAAAAGGGGCAGTGCGAGAACGAGTTAAAACATCATACTGTCAGTTTAGTCCAGAAGAATAGATTCTAGAACATAGGAATCACAGAACTACATCAAGATAGAAGGAAAGAGTGTATGTCCCCGCATGCCAAAAAGATGTCGTGAGATCATCTTTATGTGTAACAACGGCGGCGGCGCGGGACGGCGGGAGTGGCGGTGCCCAGACTCTGTTTGCCGCGTGCTAATCGATTATTCTTTTGAACCGTTTTCCGGTTTATGCTTCCCGGCACTAAATTACACTCGTCATATCAAAGTACGAGTAACTACGCATAAATGTTACACGCTCAGTATCCATACAAATCGACGAACTCTTTCCTTCTATCTCGATATAGATGGTAGGAATCGTTAGAGAAAATACTAACATTTTCAGGTTATTTGTTAGCAAAGAGAACCTTTACTTTGCCAAGAATTTTAATAGTTCTTAAAGGTCACCTATTGAATTTAAGGGCAGATTAAATGTTATCTTTATTCGCGTATTCTAGCATTCTGTCGGTGAATACCTTTTACCTATTTCATTTCGAGATATTTGATTGTTTAATATTTGTTGCAGATGACAAAATGGATGCTTAGCGGGTGAGTAAATACGAATAATGGATTTAGCCACGTCGCATAACAATTTGTACTGACAGCGACCCAAGATATTTGCTTGTGAGCGTTGGTCAATGAGGATGGAATCTGATGTCATTTGGTCTGATTCCTTCTTAAAACGTATGTCGCTATAGCGATGTTTCGAAACTTTATTGTAATATTGTCCAGGGGATTTTGCAAGTTCGTGTCTGACTGAGATGCGATTCCAAGATGAGTTTATTTGCGTCACATGGGTGACGTGCCGACGGTCGATGACGTGCATCCGAAGTTTTTTTTTTTTTTTCTTTTATATAAGGGAAGGCAAACGAGCTTGCGAGTCACCTGATGGTAAGTGATCATCGCCGCCCATAAACATCACTAACCCCGAAGGAGTCATTGAGCCGTTGCCGACCTTTTAGGGAAAAATAAACTCTTCTCTTGAAGGCCCCAATGTCAAAACAGTCCGGGAACACTGCTGATGGAAGTTGGTTCCACAATTTCACCGTACGTGGCAGGAAGTGTCTTAAAAAACGCACAGTAGTAGATCGCCATTCGTCAAGATGGTGTTGGTGAAATTCTAGTTTTCGGCGAGTAGTACGATCGAATACAGCGGCTGGTAACAAATTAAACAGTTCCTCTGAACTCTCCCCATGATAAATCCTGTACAATACGCAGAGAGAACTAACATCCCTTCGCATGGACAGGGGATCTAAGCGATCGGAGATCACTGGGTCATCGACGATTCGAGCTGCTCTACGCTGAATGCGATCAAGTGGAAGGAGAAGGTATTGGGGTGCCCCAGCCCAGAGATGAGAGCAGTACTCTATATGTGGCCTGACCTGTGCCTTGTACAACTGAAGGTGGTGGGCAGGTTGAAAGTACTGTCTTGCCCTATTTAGCACCCCAAGCTTCTTCGAAGCCAATTTAGCTTTGTCTTCCAAATGACCGCGAAATTGAACGTCGCTCGATATGTCAACGCCCAATACCCCAATGCTAGGCTTAATGTCAAGTGGAGTGCCCTCGAAACACGGAGTTATGACAAAAGGGGATTTTTTTGCGGTGAACACGCAAACTTGTGTCTTACTAGGGTTAAATTGGACTAAATTGTCTCTACCCCATTCTGAGACCTGTTCAAGACACGTCTCCACTTCGGACACAAGTTTAGTACGGCTTTCTGTGACGTAATCCCGAGAGACATTTTTTTGACCAAAGTAGCGTACTGCACCCGTGCTGTCATCCGCATAACAGTGAATGTTACGAATTTGCAACATGTCATTGATGTGCAGAAGAAACAGAGTAGGGGACAGTACACAGCCTTGTGGAACACCAGAATTCACAGGCACGAGGTTCGAGCATGAACCGTCGACAGCGACTTTGATGCTTCGTCCTAAGAGAAAACTGGCCGTCCAGGTACATAATCTCTCCGGGAGCCCGAAGGAAGGCAGCCTAGAGGATCGTCAGCTGCTTAGCGACCACCAATATGGCTTCCGTCAAGGCCGCTCGGCTGGTGATCTTCTGGTTTTCTTGACCCACTACTGGGCGGAGTCAGTGGAAAGTAAGGGCGAGGCTTTAGCAGTTGGTTTGGATGTAGCAAAGGCCTAATTATGTAGGTGTAATTCACTTGAGTTGCATGTGAAATAAATGGTACTCGTAGAAAGCGTGTAATATACTTAGAAAGTACAAATTACATCCAATTTTACGCGTTCGATCAAGTTTGATTAGTTTTCGCTAGGTTTATCACCGAACAATTATCATAAAATTCAAAAATAATTTACTCTAGCAGTGGTATAGTTATTTTGCATTATCGTTGGAATATTCTGTTGACTTGTGTACGCGTCAGCATCAGACTTTTTAGTCACTAATTCAAATATATATATTAATTTGAGTAAGGAGTTTTTGTAAAAATGGCCGGAAATTATCAAAGAGTCAACAGTAATATTATTCCTAAAAATTTCGAAACGCAGGAAATATGTTGACTTTCTCACTTTCGTACTGTCATATACCATGATAGATATATTTCAGTCGCCGGTATCGCCACTTTGCATCCGTATCGCTATTAGCATAGTCTGAAAGCGATAGCTATATACAAAGTCGTGGCGGATACTCATGAAGTTTGCTACAGAATGATGTTCGACTTTAGAAGTTTACTGATATTTAAAATGGTTGTACTATAATATATTATCTGGTGCTATTGTCACTCAGTACAACTCCTGGGTCTGAATACTCAAATCACATATGCGGATAGTTCAAAACGGTTGGATCAACAAAGGTACCTACAGTACGTAAAATCTTCGACTATACTACCGCGAAACACACAAATAAATGAATAACGTTATTATTTTGAAACCGGTATATCTCCGATAGGCTCTAAGATCTCACGTACCTACTGTATATTAGTTACAGTAATATCAATGGGTGAGAAAAATACGACGAATCATGCGATAACTGTTAGTTTTGCGTTTACGGAAATTAAATTAGCTTAGCACTTTATTCTTGTTCCAATAAAACGTCTCGACGAAGTATCGAGTCAATTCAAGGCGTTGCACTCGAGAAAATTCTTTGTTTCAATACAGATCACACGGCTTAAGCAAATGTTTGAACACCATGAATCGGCCACAATGCCATGTTTGTGTGGGTACTTTGATCGTCCGCCCAATTTGTACATACTAGTGTTCCTGCTCGTGTTTGCTTATCTCGTTCGGATATGGCTCGAGATCGCGCTCGTTTTGTACGATGTTTCCCTTTCGACTTTACTTAGAAGTTAGCGCTTTTATCGCCTCGAGAAATACCTTTGGCGTAGATAGTAACGTAGCATTCATGTCCTTATATTACGTTTGCTGTTGTGAGGTTGTAATGACGACGGAATGAGGCCATCATGTGGCCGGAATTATGGTTATGGTACGTCAGCTCTGGCTGCACATAATGAGGCGGTCGGACGTTTTGGATTTTCCGGCCAAATCTCACGTTTGTAGCATTAAATTCCGAACTGAACTTTTATCTAATGAAGTAGGGAGCCTGCGGTTTCATCAAAAAACTTTTGACAAATTATCACTTCCCAAACCAATTTTAGCAACCATTTTTTTTGCCAATGCAATCTTTGGAATAATTTTAGTACGCACATTTTCATTTCGTCAAGTTTTCACTCAGCAGAATATTACTACGGAAAACGAAATTAAGTCATTTGCTCTTTTATCAAATGCTTTATTAAAGAATATCATTAGACAATAATCATTTAGTCAAATGAATTGTTGTGATAAAAAGTATAAAGACAAAACAGCAAATACGAAAATATGATGTACATTTGACTTCATGAAATTTGGTATAAGTACTAGTTGGCAAGTGAGTCATTGTTGGAACGTTCACTTGCCAAACATTAGGTTTGCGATACAATTATTTGTGAAGAGTTAATTTGCCAAATAATAATTTGGCAAATGAAATTGTACGAAAAATTGTTAGGGAACTGATAATTTGTATTTTTTTTTGATGAAACAAGGGTAACCCCTCATTCCTCGACCGGACGGCCTGTTGAGGCTGCAGGCCAGGCTGGTGCGTGTGTAGTAGCATGCGGCCGTCAATCCAACTAGAGCCAGAACGTCTTCGTCCGTCATTAAAATGTGAGGAAAAAAATCCACTGTCCCAGTGACCTGAGACAGGAGGCCCTGCCGAAGCCCGTACAAACATCCCGACCAAATTCTGCAGTCAAAAGTCTCTCCGGCCGCCCGTCCATGTGAAAGCGTTAATCTTTTTCTTCCTCTTTGAGGTCCTATGGCTAACTTTTTCTAGGAATCTCGTACATCTACAAAATAATGTCTGTGAAAATTCTTGCCCTCACCGGGCTTACGTAGAGTCCATAATCTATACTTCCCCTGAATCATACGAGCTGAGAACAGCATTCTGAATTAAATATTTTACATCGAAATATCAACAGGCTGCTAGATTCCTTTATATTTTTAAGGGCCCCAAATTAGTCGTATTCTGTTGGTTCAAGCTCTTTCGCTTTTACAGATTTAAGTACGATTATTTTGTTTGATATAATTTCGTAGTACTTGTTTCAATGTCACGACCAGTCAGGTTATCAAACGAAAATAATGACGCATTACAAACATCAATATATTCTAATAATACCTATTAACGTGTGCACCGATTACATTAGGAGTAATACAAACGTAAAGCCAATTTAATGAACTTCCAATAATGAGTTTTATATTTGCATTCTCATGTTTCTTTGTGACGTAATTTCTATTGATTACCAGACCAATAGACTGACAGAGATCCGATCTGGGCAAACGTGGTAATAAGAAGTCGTGTTTGCCTATACCATATCCATTGCGTTCCGTTCAACTAAGAATATAATGCGGAAATTCCAACTATAAGGCATATTGATTCCTTTACACAGTTTACACCTTCAATAACCTTAAATTCTGAACTCTGAAATGTTCCATCGAATAATTTTAATTATGTGCTTTAATCCATTTAAATTAGAGGCGGTTTCTCATTGATGAGCGCGTGGGAACCGGTGAGACAATGGGAAGAGCGAGCCCGAGAAATCGTGAGACCCGTGGGACGGACGCGTTTCCCGCATCTGTTCAAATAGGAGCACAAACCGCGATCGCGCCGCTCGCGGAACGAACCGATAATAAATATGATTAACATACTTAACCGTTGCCTGTCGTGTCCTTTCCACGGCTTGTCAGTGTTATTTCGATGGTGAATAGCCTTAGCTGGCCCCACGCGAGTATTGCTACCTACATACGTAGATCAGGCTTGGAGCCCATAAAGTTGCGCAGTGAACGAACTCATTTAGGAGTCAAAATGGTCGCTCAGTCTCGTGAGCGGGATGTTCGCGTGTTGGCAGTATTTCTCGCCCTCTCGTAGATATATAGCAGAGCAGCTGTACATCAGTGACCCTGCGCGGTCACGACCACGACTCGCCGCACGCACCGCCTGCGACTAAATAATGTCACTGTCAGCCCTAACATCGAACTTGGCACGTATGCCTCACGTCATTAGCCCCTTTGTTGTGTGTAATCCGAAGTAAATTTTAATGCGTTCCCACGAAGAGCTATGCCGCTCGTTATCACCGAGGTTTACACCATAATAGGTAGTTAGATTGGCACAGGATTGAAATTCGTAAAGAAACAAGTGAATGCTAAATGCGGTTCGCCGCGGTACGAATTGTAAATCGAAATTGTCCGAAGTTCGGCGAGGTCTCTGCGATAGGCAAATAGGCTTCTATAAAATATAGAGCGAGTCTCAGCCGAGGTGACCGCATTCACACGCTCGGAAGATTACCGCCAAGTGGTTTCGTGCGCAGTGATTGATCGTCCCAAAGCGCGAACGGAGAACGAATGAACGGATTATGCCTTTGTCTATGCTGCGTCTACTTTGTCTTTGCGTGAAGGAGGTGTTTCGAAACATCGAGACACGACACGTCCGTCAACATTCATTGGGGACTGTTGGGAGGTAGTTCATTGTCTGTATTTACTTTAGCTTCAACTATACAGCTTCCTACGCGTTTTTAATGCATTTCGTAGTAAACACTAACACCGAACGCGGAATAATTAACTCCTCATAATATTTGACTACTCCCACACACCTTACTTATTTGTACACATGACGTGGTCCGTACAAAAATAAACTAAATTACGATGTCCGCATCGCGATGGAAAAAAATCGTTACCTGTAATGACAAAACTGTAGTAATGATTATGAACCATAATGGCATCCTGAGGCTAGCTTTTTAACTACCTACCTAATCATAAAAACGCTTGTTCAATATATATATATGGAGACCCAGCTCTTTTTAACGCATATTTATATCAAGGAGACTGCCTGAAATTTCGTAAATCAGCTGAATATATGTTAAATTTGGCCACATAGTTGCTGAATTTGCAACAATGGACGTCATTTATGATATGAATTCCACTAGAATACAATAGATGGCGCCACGCTGCTGTTGCGCCGCGCTCCTGACTCGCGCGCAATGCGACCTTAACGCGTCCTTGATTGGCCTAATTCCCTAATAAACGCCATCACACAACCCACAGTTTCAAACAAAATAGGCTCAATGTTTCGCATCCCGCATATTCTAAGAAAATAACAGTAACAGTGGCAGGTGTATGGGAATGAACCTCGCTACCGGCTCGGCTCGGTTCACCCATTCATAGTTAATTGTACCGATAACGACCGAGTAGTCCAATCGATTGATCTAATTGAGTATTGTAAACGAAGTAATTAAATCGATTTAGGTTAAGAATGTTTACATTGGAGTTTAGCAACAGGTTAGATACAGAAGAAATTCATGTAATACCACATTAAAATGTTTCTTAGATCAGTTGGTAGAAAAGTCTTTCGTCTTATAAGCGGACAAGTGTACATTTTTAATAAGTAATCTTAGCTTGTCTTTGACAAATTCCTGAACAGAAGAGATCAACGCGTTAAAAGGACTAAGGACCTTCCTTCTCAGGTTATTCTGTTGTTCAAAACATACAGGCATAAAATAAAACTTTTACAATGGCATCCTTGAACAAAATGATGTGTTTTATTAAATAACTTATTCTATTAGGGGCATGATGAAATACAATATTAGCAAAACTACAAAAAAGTTACGCATCAAAGTGCTGCGTACTAAAAATTACGTTTACTAAAAGGTTATTTTGGAATAGTATTTTTTTTTTATAATTATGCACTCATATATATACCTTGTAAAAACGTTGGAACTGTATTTGAATGTACTTCACCATTACCTTGGAAAATACAGGGCGTTTCCACACGATAAAGCCGCGTTGCCAGATAGCCCTAATAAAAACAACCCATTCCATCGGATAATTCAACCGGTCCGCAGATAGCTCAATTTTCCCTGACCGCATATCGATTTCAGAACGAGTGGTTCAGAATTGGTTGTTCCGTTCGGAAACCTGCGCTAACCGGCATCACTGGTCTGGGCTTGTTCTTATTCGGTTTCCGAACGGACGTGGCTTTCGATTATCGACGAGGTTAGAACACTGCCAACATGGCTAATTTGTGAGATTACGTAGGTCTGGGTCCGTCTGGTTTAAACATACAAAAACAATGCTATTGTTCAGAAGCTGCTGTTCTTTTTAATAGTTTTAAAAACTAACTCCTTTTAATTTACATATAGGTCAACTAGAATGTGAATGCAAGTATTGACCATAATTTAATTTGAAATGAAATAAAAAAATCATTGAATTCATGCTGTATTCTATAAGTATGACAAATTATATTTCTATGAAAGTTTTTCAATTATACTTTAATTTATATACGAACCATGTTAAAAATGAAAATATTTTTTTAAACGTAGGCATTCCGCCCACACGCCGAAGGGAATATACACTCTTCCACATGCCGCTGTCAGGCCTGCCAACTGTTAAATAGCGGTTGTGTAGAAAAATATCGATGTAGTGATGACCCTTGACCCGCGCGTCACATGCAGTGACGTGAAAACGACGATACTGGCCATAAATTACAGACTTGTAGAGAGTATTTTGAAGCTTGATGATTAAGTATTTTTTGGAAGGGATATAGAGATGGGCAAGGTTGTCGATAATGTTATAGTTGAGTGTAACGTTAACTGCGTTTAAACTAATATTTAAGTAGCAATAGAGAGAGCTGGTTAGTTGTATGATGACGTGTTACAGAGTGGCTGGAAGTGTCAATTCGTATGCTTCGTCATTCTTTCGTCATGAGAAGTAATTAAAACAAAATGATAAAAAAAGTAAATTAATATATTTATCATCAAATAATGCCTGTTGTTATAACTTTTAATATTGTATTACGTGAGAAGTTTTTCTTGTAGAAGTCGATAAGTACTTATATTTGTATCTATTTTAAATTTCTATTTAGATTCATGATGATTAATGGGATGTTTATAGGATTAATTCCTTAATTGCTACCAGTAAAGGTATGGCAGCAATAAAGTCGAGTTGCAAAAAATACTCGTTTCGCGTCCGGGAAGCGAACCCGTTGGACCTGTCAGCGCCCGTTGTTTCGAAGTAAATCTCAGAGATTTACAAGGATTTTGATTAATTTAACCCTTGAGGCAAAGATAATATTGGAGCGAGAGAGTTGAAATTTATTGTCTTAAAGTGAATTTTATTACGAAGATTAATTTGCTAAATTGATTTGTTGACTTTATGCGAGTTAATATGCGGTATAAGATCTTTAAAAGGGTACAAATGTCTCTGCATTTATGTTGAAACGAATTTCCAAGTCAAACCTTAATAAGTTTATTTTAAGTTCTAAACTAACTTAGGCCATTTTAACTGGTAGTTAACGACGTGGTGCAACTAGGAGTAGCTGAAGTAGTTGGCATAGCTGTTCTCGCAGATGGCTTTTGTGTGGACGGAAGTAAGCTTTTTCTAAGTAAAAAAATATTAATATAAAATAAATCTCCCGGTGTCATGTTTTATCTCCCATTACGGATCATCTGTCTCTATTATAGTAAACAAACGTAATGAATAGCCACATGCCTGCTTTTAAATGTTATTTCGACATAAGTTTGCCATACGATTTTTTTATTAAAAACGATATAACACACTATTCCGTTAAAAAATTTGCAGATCCATATCGCGGGACTCATGCAAAAGACGCGTATCTGCAGTATTACTTCATGCTAAAATGTCGTAACTGTATACTATGGAGTATTGCAGTTACGATCTTTTACCTTGTAGTAATATTGCAGCTACACGTCTTACATAATATCTACAAAGCTAAAATTATAGTTCATGTACAAAGCAATTTTTGTTTTACGTATGTTCATAACATGCCGCTAGCGACTCTACACTTTAGCAAGCACTAAATCGCTAGTAGCTTTTCCCTATGGGAATCAACAAACCAAAAACTACACTGCTAGTGGCCAGTTCTAAACGAACATTTTCAAACGTCGAATGATATTTTTTTAATTTGTTCTCGGTCATTATCGTAACGATAGTGGCCATGTGCGACTGACCCACGTCCGCGTCGTGTTTTCGCAAACCGGTCGTATGAACTTGGAACAAGAAACAAGTAAGCGAGGCTAAGTACGACTTTGTTTAATGACGAGCAAATGTGTGTTTGAGACATATTCTTGTTTAAATTCAAAGTATTAAACTTATTGCTGTTACCGAGAATAATCCAACTGAAATACAAAAACCATAGAAACAGTTCACCCTTGACAACCATTAGCAGTTAAACCTTTGTAAAAGACCTCAAAATTTAATAATAAAATAACAATAAATAGTTTAATTATAAACAATAAAGTAGTTAAAAAGTATGAACGTTTAACAACACTGTCACCATCAATACCAACTAACAATTATATTACCAACATAACAGCACTAATTGATTTTTATTACCTTATTAACATAGCACGGAACACGGAGAGCCGCGTCGAAACTACAATCGATACAGAATCGATACGATAAATCTATTTGAATCATTATGTCATCGCATAGTGTCGCGGGCGTTGCCACTAGTGGTGTATGAATATTCAAACCAGTCTGAGGAACTTGTCCGTGGAATGGACCGTGCGTCTTACGATCGGAGCCTTTGGGTTAAAGGAAGCCTATTCGTCGACTCGATAGTTCGATTGTGATTTATCTTTATTGAAATGAGTGCATTAAAATAAATTCTGAAAGAAATGTGATGGATTCAGTATTATTCAAAAAGTACTCGTTCGAAATAACTTTACAATAAAAGGAATTTAAAGATTTTAAAGCGTAGTCTTATTGTAATTTTTTACTGACCGTTTGTAGTTTATTTATTATTTACTAGTAGTCCCGCCACAGCTTCGCCAGCTTTTTCCATAAAAACTTTATCACCCCTTTTCACCCCTTTAGGGATAGAATTTCAAAAAATCCCTTCTTAATGCACAACTAGGGTACTCGAGGAATGTCTCCTTCAAATTTCAAACCTGTGGGACCACCCGTTTAGGCTGTGCGTTGTCTATAAGTGTGTCACGGTACTGTTTTATATGTATTGATTTATTTGAGTTTTAAATGTAATACGATTTGCAAGCTATTTGTATTGTATACATATTAAGCATTTTATGCGTTACTTCCGATATATGCATGGTAGGGTGGGAAGGGGTCTCGTCGAACGTAGCAAGACCTGACCTCTAATTCTCGGTGCATTCGAGATAATGCCAATCGCGAGATTAAACGTCAGATTCATACAGTGGTGTCAAACGACTGTATGCACTGACGTTTAATCGCGATTGTGAGAATATCTCGAATGCACCGAGAATTGGGGGCCAGATCGGGGATGTTCTTAAGAAAGGACTCTATTCGGGAACGTCTAAGTGATATTGTAGCGACTCGCGTGCGAGATTCGCGTCTCGCTCTTACGTATTACGCATCGTACGGAAGACAGGTCAAAGTCAAAATCAAACTATCTTTATTCAATTTAGGCTTTTACAAGCTCTTATGAAGGTCAAGGAATGAATCTACCACCGGTTTGGAAAAAATCTTCTACTGAGAAGAGCCGGCAATAAACTCGGTGAGGTGGGATGACAATCTCGCTCGCGAGTCGCTACAATATCACTTAGACGTTCCTGAATAGAGGCGCGGCGAGCGTGCATGAAGAACTAAATGAGAGTAGACGAAGCGAAAGGTGTGTGTCAGGGTCGTAGCAGGTGGAAATCCGTGGTCTCTGCCTACCCCTTTGGGACATAGGCGTGATATATGTATTTATGTATGTATGTCCTATATATCTTAGTATATTCTATATTTGATGAAGTAGATTGTTAACAATTATATAAAGAACAGCGAGGGATTTAAATTCCCTGCATTAAAGAGTACCTACATGCATAAAAGCTGTCTTACCGATTGACATAGTTTATGAGTTATTGAGTTGTTACTTATCCACGATTCTTATCAAAAGTATTTGAGGACTAGACGTTGGAATTCGGTAACCGCTTTTCCCTCGGAAACTGTGCTTTTTTCCGGACCGTAAAATCTTTATGCATTAAACTCTCGACAAACCGACAAACCAACAAACACTTTCACATTAGGTAATCTTATATATATATAAAACAGTACCGTGACTCACTTTTGACAACGCATAGCCTGAACGGGTGGTCCTGGGGGTTTAAAATTTGGAGGTTATATTCCTCGAGTACCTTAGAGGTGCACTTAGGAGGGATTTTTTTAAAATCCATCCCTAAAGAGGTGAAAAGAGGTGATGAAGATTGTATGGAAAATACCGCGGGCGAAGCTGTGGCGGATCCACTAGTAATATTATATTAGGGAACCAGGGATAGGGATTTGCAGGAATAATACTCGAACGCATTAACAGTTTTACATTTGTAATATAACTCTGACTGCGCGAAAGCAGAGCATAATATTTAAGTATCTATTAGTTAAAAATGTTGCTTTGAAAAATGCAGTGTATGAGTAATCAGAGAAAACAGACTAATTTATCTGCGTAAATTTACTCCCCAGACGGCCTCGATATACCTACACTAAAAAATAAAAGGAATATGGCTTCTGCATAACTGGTCGTAAACATTCAAATGCCCGCTCCGCGATTCCCAGCGCGTAGGACGGGCAGGTGGCACGAATTAATTAGGGTGTCCGAGCACGGTAGCCGCCCACCCACCCGACATGGTGCATTACTGAACAGCGGCTCAATCGTCCAGTTATTTAGCTGTGAAATAATTTTTATCGGTTCCGAACAATGAGATGTTTTATTTCAATCAGAATCGAAACACTGACTTTTTCTTCTTCTACGCTTCAAGCTTCTTTTACGTCCTGAGGTGTGAAACGAAAAAAATAAACTAAATTTAGACTATAAAACAAAGTCGTCTGTCTAAATTTGAATGTGTACCTCATCGCTGATCAGCAGCAGTGTACGTTAGAGAATGACACGGGTGATAAACCAAGAAAAACGTGTCTCAACTTAGAATTTGCAGTCTTGCCCAAAAAACACTCATCTCTTTCCTTAGAGCAGTCTAGAACTTCAAGGAAGAACTATTAATTATGAAGCGTAGTAGTAGTGACTTTCTCTGGTTCTCCTCTGGGTAGCCACCAAGAGGATCTTTGTTCTTAGTCTGTAAACTTGGTTTGCTGATCTGAAGTTTGGTCCAATGTCATTGCAAATCTGTTCACACCTTTAATCGGATTAGATTAAGGATGACGTTCGATGGTTTTTGTCTCAAACGATTCGGAATATACGTCGGCAAACAATACAAGCGATAAAAAGCTGCGATAAAAAACTAAGACGGGAAGGTATGTGTTGAAGTTTACACTATCAAATTAACATGGTTGTAGATCTACGATATATTCGCATGATACAGTCGAGGAATAGTAAATCAATCAAAGCGATGGTATTAAAACAACTTTACAATTGTATTAACAAGAACACAGTTACTAGGTTACATTTTTTTAACACTTCGACTATTTGTTCGTGAAATAATCGAATGTGTCGTTCGCAAATACTTAAATCTTATGATAAAGCTAATAAAAACTGTCAATTTATCTTTCCCTAGAAACCACACTTGGAAAGACTAGAAATAAGCAATGGAAAGTTTTCGTGATTGTGACTTCACAAATTGACCCTGTAAATAGAACCTACTTCAAATAGAAATTAAATCAGAGATAGAAACCAAAGTCGCAGCCGCAATTCCCATTACGAAATGCCATCTTGTTAGAGACAATTTGAATAGACGATTTCCGTAGATACCGTTTGCGTAAACTTTAATGTAGAACTCATTGGTAGTCACTTTTGTCTGTGATCGTGATAAATTATTTTTAATTTTTGTCGGTGTTTTTGCCATAGACTAATTGCGATTTTAAAAACGTTGGGCTAACGCGTCTAAATGAAATGCGTTAAGTCGCAATAAACTGCAATCCATACGTGTATTGAAAAGATGCATGCATTTCAATGCATAAGCAATAAAGACCTCTGGATTTAAATTAGGAATTCTCTCGTGCGTGGTATGAATAGGCGATAATTTCTAATTTCGAACACGAAACTGCGCGGTGCGTACGCGTACCTACCCACCCGCGGCGCGCGCGCACAATTTCGCGATGTTTATTGCCCAACTTCGGATATAATTCCACAGACATCAGGAAGCGGGGTTGTTTACGTAGCAGGTCATTTATGTTCGTGACAAACTCTGTCGTAAACAGTTAATTTTGTAATGATATTCATGGCTCGCGCCCGCGCTGGGGATTACTATTGATGTGTGTCAATTATTACTCACTAAATACTTTTCGACAACGCTAATAGATGTATTAACAACAGTCACATTCGATATAATAGTATTATTATGAGCGATCGCTTCAGTAGTAGGTAGATAAATGAACTCCTACATCAGATACTTCCGAGATTTATCGTCGTTCGCTTAACGATAAGCTATCTGAAACGTTTATTTATTATAGCCGGGGATCTATTTATAACGATCAGAGACAACTCGCCTCGGACAATGCAAATTCGCACTTAGTTATTGCTATTCAATTGACTTACAATTTTCTTTTCCCACCACTCGTTAATCCGCTGGGGTCGGTGGATTTACGTTTGCGTTTTGGTTGCGTTTCGTTTGTTGTTTGGTCGGTGAACGCGACGCAAACGCTTGCGTTGTTGTTAAGACTCGTGCGGTGGGTTCGTGAGTCTCTCTTAGTAAGCAGAGCATTAAATCTCGGCATGACTAGGGCTTGCGAAACCCACTCGGCTCGTTGGGAGCGAGGAGCTAATCTGTTGGGAATGGCTGATCGAATTCCCATGCAGTCGATTTAAATTGCTTTAATCAACATTGTATTTATTTAATTTGGATTTAGTACCGGGTGTTGATAGCTTTTAATTTAGAACGGATAATAATTACCAATTGCGCAGTGTATTACTGCATATTTTGCACGGTTATTTGTGACCACCCTAAAGAATTCCGTACTCTTTCTTTGTTTAAGCGTAGTGAAATGTTTTAACCTAATGTATGTCTCCAATACTTTCTTGTGTATTATAAATTCTTAATAAACCTCCGGTAAATTTGTAAACACATACTTTCGAAGACGCATAAACATTCCGTCAGCGTGATAACGTCATATCTCTCTTATTACTTCTGTTATCTGTAAATCTATCCTTTCAACTAGCTCGCTCGTCAAAACCAAACTTCAAAGATTGGAACATCGGCGTAAAGTCGCTTGTCTTTCGGTACCCAGGATGTAGTGTGCCCCAGTGTGCCCAGGAACTACACGACTTCATCCCTCCCTTCACTTTCTCCCACCGGTTTTCCCGACGCCGGGAGCTTCCATCCACATGTGTTTCAATTTCCATTGTTTCGCACGAAGCGGTTTGCTTCGTCATTCATTATTCGTACAGCCAAGGAGTGGCACACGCTCCCTGCGTCTGTATTCCCGGAAGCGTATAACCATGGTGTTATCAAGGCAAGAGTGAATTGGCATTTTCTGGGTAAGCGTTTACCACCTTCGACCTCGTCTTCACTTAACATAAGGTGAGACTGAGATCAAACGCAAACTCATTTTTATTTTAAATAAGCATTGAATCGGGAGGCGACCAATAACAGCGATGGGCCGTCGATAGGCTGCTTTAGTCTTGATTGTGATAATTCCTGTTGTAATAGCTTATGAATACATACAATCCTTTGTCCTTCATATGCCCAAAATGTACCCACCGTTGCTAAAAGAAGTATCTGCTCAGTATAAAGTAATAATATTGTATTGCAGTCACAATGGGCCAAAACTATCTGATTTCATACCTGCGTATATACGAAATCAAAAGTCAGGGAACAAACCTTTTAAATTTAGAGATCAAGAGGGGCAATTCTGAGCCTAAATGTCTAAAGGAATGTGATTGTGGGCTCCTGCGCAGAAATGTGCAATGAGTACCAAGTTAGAGGCCCATAATTGGAAAAATATGTACTGAAAAGTACAATTTCTTTATGAACTCAATCCTACGTAGCCTAAACCTCAATATAGATCTTTAAGGATTCGCTTTCAAACGGGCCCAGAACATTTTGCCTACATGTGCGAATTAATAGGCCAAGTATAGTTATTTGTGTTCGTGTTTAGTGCTAACTATAAAATATAGCCGCTTCATAAAGCTGTAATAAAATGTGTTTAATGAAAGTAAAATTACGTAATTATCTACTTAGGTGGTCTCTCTGAGTTCGCTTTTTAAAGTTCCGTATGCAAACTAGGAACCCTTATGGTTTCCATTTCCATCTGGGTATGTGTTGGCAACTTTTTCTCGAATTTTTAAAGTTACAAAGCTGAAATTTTGGAAGGTGTATCCATCCTCACTACCTTGATCGGTGGCAGTCAACTACTGTACGTTTTTTGCGGAAATTTTTGCCACGTACGTACAGTAAGAATTTGGAACGAGCTTGCTGCGGCAACGTTCCCGGACCGATACAACTTAGGGATCTTCAAAAAACGAGCCCACTCCTTTCTCAAAGGGCCGGCAACGCATCCGTGGTTCCCCTGGTATTGCGGGTGTCCATGAGCGGCGGTGATTGTTTACCATCAGGTAAGCCGCCTGCTAGTTTTTTGCCCCCTCTTACTATAAAAAAATATATATAGAAGATGGCTCGCGCAAAGAGACACAGTATAAAAAAAGTAAAGGTAAATATTAGAGTAGCTCCCATACTCCTAAAGCAAAGGTTTTTTCTTGTAATGCCTTGAATGAGATGTCGTTGGATAGCTCCTTAAAAACATGATCAGTGAGTGTAACCAATTTTTTGATAAGTGGGACCGTTTAGGAAATATTGAGCACCAAAGATGTCATTTCTGCTGGAGTCACGTGACCCCACCATACACAGCCAAAACTATGAATTCTTAATGAGGGCGATCTTTCCTGACTCACGACCGATGACCAAAAGACACGACACGATTTTGACCAAATATTTGGCGTTAACCGAACTAATGTTCAACGCCGTTGTATTGACAGACATATATCTTTTGAGATCGTTGTATGTTTCACAGAGCGAAAATCTCAAAAGGGAACTGTCCCATAGAACTGTGACCATAGATAATAGATCATTTGCACGTCTAGCACAACCTTGCACCTAATACTTTTTGTAGTAGTAGAGCCAAACAGTAATCCTCACTAGATGATTCACTGTTCGAATGGGCCGGCTCGACCGGGATAGCACCACACTCTCACAGGATATCGGCGTAAAGTAATAGCTTGATATTGCATTTCGTACGGTGAGTGACGAGATCCGGAGGCCTATTTCCTGATCCCCATCCCATCCCCATTCCCCATTCTCTCTAGACTAGCAACGCATTGGCAGCACCGCTAGTGTTGCAGATGTCCATAGGCGGCGGTGACCACTTTCCATCAGGTAAGCCGTCTGCCTGTTTGTCAGTCAATTGACATGAAAAAAAAAACCTGCCCGCGTGTCATTTGTCGCTCAGTGCGTCCCTTATATATTTGATTAATTTGACATTGAGTGACAAACTACTCGCGGGCATGTTGTGCAGCCCCCTGACACAAGTATGGAAAGTAATTTTGAGATGCAAGAAAAACAGACATCAGGTTTGTATGCTTTTAAGTATCAAAATATTGTGGGACCTTTATTGATCGTTTATGAACGTGAAGTTAATCAAAACTCGGAGCGAGCAGGTGCTTGGAGATCAGATAGACTATTCAATCTTGGTATTTTTAGTTGCGTGCACGCATTCTAGATGAAATCAGAAGATATCCTGGAAGCATTCGTTTCTAGCTACTAGATTTAATCACTAGAAAACTTTTTTAATCAGCCATTTACGATCGTGTGAAAGTCTCTTATTGCCCCTTTTATAATTATAATTGCAACAAGAAGCCGTTACTTAATAATGTAGTTTTGTGCAGGAAAGCGTAAAATTCTATTTCTTAACTGCCCGCGACTTTATTTAGAGATACGAATTGGGATGGGGATGAAAAATAAATTTCATCCTAATCCGTTCAGCCTTTGAAGCGTGATGAAGGAAAAAACATTTCACTCAATGTGTAAGCAATGTGTAGTGTAAGCTGCTTTGTGGGATTTAGATCACAGGTTTGAATCCCGCTAGCGTCGCCAGTCTGGCGACGTAAAAGCACTTTTGCTTCTAGTATGACGCACCTTTACAATTTTTATTAAATCTATGACACTCGCACGTTCTCCACGAATTATATGATACCTGATTTATTAAAATCGGTCCAGTAGTTCAGGACCTAAGAGGAAAATCCGATTTTTGGGCACATACATATACATACATAGTATACATACGTAAAGTGTTAAACTCTATACCCTCCTTTCGGCTTCGAGCAGTCTAGTAAAAAACAATGTTACCACACGAAAAATACACTAACCTCACCAATCTCAACAAATGTACCATTACATTCACATAGCTATGTGCTTGTCACAAAATATTTCTTCAGTTGCTATGCTAATGAGTGCACCATTAACACCTGTTCCATTTTAATTAAGCCGTATAGTTAACTTTTATACAGCATGATTCTGAAAACGATATGCTAAGCCATTTTGTAGCAATCATCGCAGTAAAACCGCTTGCGGTTTCATAAAAGCTTGGTTGAAATAAGGAATTATTTACATTTGAAATTTTCCTAAAAATGACATCGCTTCTGCCCGTGACGCAAGTGACTTTCATCTATCTGTCTTTCAAAATGTGAATTGCATAACATTATCTTGGTAAAAGCAAAAATTGCTTGGTGGAAATAGCATAGAATGCGTGCAGATGCTTATCATCCTGGCATGTCGTAAAAATCGACTAAGGGACGGGTCCTCTCCAACGTGGTGGATTATCTGTATGGGCGATGGGCTGATCACCTGTCACCATACGGTTCATCATACCATCTTAGGACTAATTAATCGAACGTGGCCACAAGTAGTCTTGTGACTCTGCCCACCCCATTAGGGATTTCGGGCGTGATGCTATGTATCTATCTTCGTAAATTCTTAAGACGAAGTTTTACAACGTAATAACTCATTGGCAATTGTACTTTCCATTTCAAACTCGTCCTGTATACCCATAAAATGGGTATATCTGAATCTATGTCGGCGAGTAATAGAAACACAACGTACGAGGCACTGGTTTCATTAATTTTAATTGCGATCTGCGCGAGCGTCTTCGAGAGTCCTAATAGAGTTAATGGGAACCGCGGGTGACTAACGGAGTTGTAAAGCAGGATTATAAAAATAAAGTTTATCTACACCCATATCATAAAACCTCCATAGTGTAATCAAAAACCGTAGGATATGACCACCATTGTGACAACCAATTAGGTAAAACCAGTGCTGCAATGTTATTACAGTATCGATTTTACAATCGAAATGAGATTAAATTTGGAACAGCTGTCAAAACTCAAGTGGGTCTCTATTCTAGTATCCATAGATATTAAACAGTTATTGATACGAAACATCAATTCAGTATGTTTTTTTTAATATAAACCGAACGAAATTTGATCTCAACTGACGTGAGAATAGAGACTTCATTCGTTAGTCTATGATTTTAAAAAAATGGTCTTGCCGGAGGATCGAATTGCCGCCATCATGTTGGTTTTTTGCTGAACGAAAGTAGAATTGTTGTTGAATTGAATAGAAAAAATTGTTTGTAATTTACATTTTAGTTGAAAATATGAATAGTAGTCTTCTCGGAGTGACTGTGTAATGTGAAAATGCGCCGGATATCGGAAATATGCAGCCACAATTGCAACAAATAACTTGTTGCCAGAAAATATTGTTTCTGAACACATCATGGAGGATTTATAATATGTGTGTAGATAAAGTTATGTATGCAACTCTGCATAATTTGGCCTTAAAACACACGTGCGATCTTATTATGAAACTCGCTAAAGCTCGTTTCATGAAAACCGCACTAGTGTTTTAAGGCCTATCATTATGCAAGCGTTGCATAAACTACTATTATGATTAAGATCTTATTGCGTTGACTTGAAGGGATATTGTTGTTTGTTTTATGTGTATAATTTATGCTTATGTGGAATGTGTGATTTATACTCTTATTAAGTCTTTTTGTAAATACATGAAATCTGGATATCAAGAAGGAAATACTCAAAAATGAAACTCAAACGAAAGCATCAAAAGCATCAAGCAATAACAGTAGCGAAGAGCAGAAGAAAGAAGATATCGCACCATGCACAGGCAATGGCACTGGAAGAATTCACGGGTTACGTAATACAGTCCCGTGGTCTCTTAGTGGCATCACTAGTGCTGGGCGACCCTACAGTACAACACTATTCAGCTGTGTCAGTAAATAGTAAAACTCTTGTAAATAGTAACGTGGCAATGCCCACTGTAAGAGGTTTATTAGAACAAGATTTAGGGCGTTCGCCCATAGCGACTTTTTGCAGCGATACAGTCGCGCGTTTCGTGAACGCGCGGCTGCATCGCGACTTTTGGCCGTTTATCGCATTTGCAATGCATGCTACAGTCACGATGCAGTCAACGCTACTGCATCGACGCAAACGTGCAAGTAGGCCATACGGGCTCCCGTATTCTGATGGCCAATTTCAGAGAAGCCACTCAAATTCATGTTTAATTAAAGTGACGTTTTAGTGACGTTTTTATATAGGATGACCACTAGTTGAGGGTCATTTAACTATTTAATCTCTAATCAAATGATTAAGTGGCGTTTCTGAATTCGAGCGCTTCGTAAGGTGTTATCTGCAGAGAAGAAATTCCGCATAAAACGCAGTAAGTCTGTTTTCATCGAAATTTTACAAATAAAAAACAAAAACTAAGACTTAAAGTTCAGACACATAAACTTAATGGGCACAATTTACTTATTTATAAGAAAAAAAAATAGAGAGATGTTTAGTCTCTGGTTTAAATCTTAAAAGTCAAAAAGGGTGTATTTTATAGGATCCCTGGACAACGGTTGATTATTCAATAACTAATTATATTTTTATTAGTCTTAATAATTATCATTTATTACTTTATTACTTTATTGTTTTTTCATTCAATTTATTTAGTTTAGTTTTTATATGATGTAAACACCATGAATGATTTGAAAAGATGACTTTCTGCTGAGTTTCTTGCGGCACTTCTCAGTAATGATGGTCCTGTCCACAGCACTGGTAGATTTATTTTATTTTATTAAGGGGAGAATGAACCTACGGCTTCTCATACAAAAGGCGATTACGATGGTAATCGATGTTCAACAATTTTTGATAGGTTGTCAGTCACAATAAAATCTAGGTCTACGTTTTGGTTTTTTCACTATAATCAATAAATTCAGTTTTATTGTTGTTTCAGTATTCTCATACAAAACTAACTTAGGCGATTATTTGACTTTGTTGATCTCTAATCACCATTCAAAAAACGTATAAGTAGATCTAGATTTGGTTCTAACTGGCAACCTATCAAAAATTGGTCAAAATCGGTTAAGATTTAACGGGTGGAAATCTTTATTACCTTTTGTATGAAATGGGTGATTTTTGCCGTTGGTTCACAGTCCTCATGTAACGAGTAAAAGCCCACAGCTGGCCAATTTGCTGGATAAACGATTTAAATTTGAACATGGATGTCTGAGGTCCGAACGGAACCAGGGACCTTCCCGCAAATATAAAATTCTGTAGGCTTAGTTCTAAATTTTTCTCCAAGAAACTATGTTAATATGTGTAGCTATTTACAAGGTACAGTTTGTACAATTTGAAAAAAGTTTAGTTTACAAAAATGTGAATTCGTTCAACGCTATCCGCGATTTCGAACCCAAATGTTGCTTATAGGCTTGCGAAGTAGTACGTACGGCGGTGTATTAGGGTTGTCACCAATGATTTATTTTAATAGTTTTTTTTTTTTAAGTAACTAACCATTACAAACCGATTGCACATTATTTATTTGATACGATATTTCTTGCAGGCTCCCTCGTGTCGTTCCACCCAGTTTATGGATGTAGATATTTATCTATATAAGTATTCGTATCGTTTTCTAGTACCTACTTTAGGGAATCCTAGTTTGCCTATATCAAAGTGTGTTTTTTTTTGGGGATCTAGGAGGCTGAGGTTTTGGTTTGGTAAGGGCATGGCGCCCTTTTATCCGTATCATCGGCACTCAGTATTATAAATCCGCAGACGTAAGGTCCGTGCCTTTTTGCAGATGGGAAGATTGCGGAATGTTTGTACTGCATGAGTGTGAATACGGCTGAATTTAGTTAGAGGAAGGATGCGTGCTTTTCGACTTTATAGGATCACTCTGGTATCTCTTTGTCCATCCGAGGTTTTTTTTTCATCCCTTAATAAAACATGCTTTTGCCTTATTTTGTTTGCGTAAAATATGTTATGCCAAATGAAACATTTGACTTCATGAAATTTGGTATAAGTACCAGTTGGCAAGTGAGCCATTGTTGGAACGTTCACTTGCCAAACATTAGGTTTGCGATACAATTATTTGTGAAAGTGTGAAGAGTTTATTAAGAGTTTATTTTATTTGTGAAATTATACGAAAAATTGTTTGGGAACTGATAATTTGTCAATTTTTTCTTGATGTAACAAGGGTAACCCGTTTTGCATAGGTAAGTACGGACCCTCGGTGCGCGAGTCAGATTTTCACTTGACCGGCTTTTTTTGATCAATGTGTGTTTGTGTCCAAGGGGTCTATATCGGGTGGTCTAAAATTTTTTGGTCGATCTTTTTTTCGCAACATACTTTTTTGCGTACCAACGGGTCGTCGAATGATTTAAATGTCGAAAATTGTTTGATCGAAATTGTTTTGCATAATATTCTTTGGACAAAAAATTGTTTAGTATAAAATTTCTAACCTAACCTATCCAAGTCGCTTTTGCTCCTACCCATTTTCAGTGAGTTTTATGCCCCCTTGTGGATTATTCATAAGAAAAGAGAACCAAAGATAATTTCTTTAATTAGAATATAAATACTGTCGGTATTTTTATTATAGGTCATTGTATGTTAGGCTAAATAACAATTAGACCTAACTGTATTATGGATTAAGCCTTTTAGTAATTAAAATTTTAGACTGTACTATTTTAGACCCAAAGTGCTTTAAGAAAAAAAATATGTATTTAAAAAAATCTTCATGCTAAAAAAGAAGTATGCCAATAGTATACCAAACATACTCGACCAAAAATTTTGAACGCATACAATTTTAGACATTGCGAAGGTCCATCCAAGATATTATCATTATTTCAAAATATCATTGAGCACAGTTGGCATCCCTACATTTGTAGTTATAAAATGCTGTGTGAATGCTGCATTAGTATTGGTGAGTTTGAAACGATTTGTACTCACTATGCATGCATGTTATCTGCTGTATGTACGTTATACATTTATGCTTTTATTCTCGTGAAAGTCCCTACTATTGAGGCACATTCAGTGGTAGATGCGCGGACGCAAGTTTCAAGCGGAAACGGTTGCAGGACTTTTTAGGCACTTTGATGTTACATTTACTTGAAAGTGCTGAAATCCTGTCAAAACTGGATAAAATAGCAATAAAAATGTTTAAATCCTAACTTTTATTATAAATGCGAAGGTAACTCTTTTTGTTACGTTTTCAAGACTAAACCGCTGAACTAATTTTGATAAGTTTTGGCATAGAGATAGATTGGACCTTGGAAAAGGACAAAGTCTACTTACATAATTATTCTAAGCAGAAGATGTCGCGGGAAGCAGCTATTTAATTATAACTTACATTAGGCCTGCTGTAAATTTTATAAATAAAGCGTTATTATTAGGAATTACGGCATATTCTTTTATTAAACTTATCTGAATACATCAAAAGTATATAGTAGGTGTCATTATTATAAACAATTGATTGATATATATGAAATTGCAATATTATGTTTGATATTGTCTTGTCTTTCTATTGTCTTGTTTTGTGAAAGACGGAATTTGAATATTTTATTAAATGTCTATAAGATTTTCAAAGTTGCACTCCAATTACTGTCACGGACGTAGCTTTAGCTTTGACATGGTGGGGGAGTCCATAATAAAAAAACAGAGCTTTACACTCCAATAAAATCAATTCACCAGCCCTGCTCCCCCTAAAACCCCCTTATATACATATGTCCATGATTGTCTAAAGACAAGTTATTTTCGAAAATTCGTTACATAAAAACGCTGCTGCTTATGGGTTGTGGCGTGCGCAATAACCGCGTCGAGAGATTTCTTCAATAATATGCCTACAGCGCGCGAGCCACTTATTGCCCGCTAGAAAGCTACGGCGCGTGCCGGTTTTTTACCCGGACGATAACCGTCCGGTTCCAACTATACTAATATAACAACAAAAGATGCATGTATTTCTCATTTCAACCCGTGGTGTGATTCTCCTACGTGCGCAGCGGCTGATCAGCGGATAAACGAAACTATTAATTTAGACTGTAAGGACAAAGTCATTAGGTCTAAATTTGAATGTGTCCCTCATCGCTGATCAGCCGCTGCGCTCGTTAGAGAATGACATAGCCGGGGACTTAGGCTGCTGGATATACGTCTCCCCCAAAGACTTCCACAACGAACGGTTGCGCGGTTTTCTTATTATATTCAACAATAATGCATTATTTCATCACACTTGCTCGGAAAGGGTGTTATTATACGCAAGCGTATAGAGCAACTATAGCCGATTTAACTCCTCTACGAGCCCCGCCGTCAGCGGGAGGTATAAACCATACAAAACCCATAACTCCCTAGGGAGTTATGGATTTTGTATGATTTCGAACTCCCGCGGGCAGTTAAGTGCGCCAGGTCGGCGGAGCTGCTCGGCGAGCCGCAGCCGGCGGCGCCGCGCGACCGCAAGCCAGCGGAGCTGCCCCGCGCTGATCGCAACCACATCGCAACGTACTTACAGTTTATGAGCACCCACCTGATGGTAAGTCACGATGTAAAATGAAAATAAAATTAATATATATACTTTTTTAGACTAATTTTTATTTCATTTCCTCGCAAATGTGATGAAAAACATTATGTATATCACGGGCAGTAAGGGGATAACAAACTCGAGTCATAAAAGCCCTCGCCTGTCGGCGTCGGGCTTCTAACAGACTCTCGTTAGTTATCCCCTTCTTACGGCCCTAGATGCACAATGTACTATTTTCCTCATTACAGTCAGCAAGGACACTAGTCGAGTTGCTAGTCGATTTAATTAATTAAAGGAATTTTCAATAATTCCGTTGCATAATTCTTGACTTCTAAAATACTGAACCTACTTCGCTGGGTTCTTCGACCATTGCTAACTATTACGCCATAGAAGTTCTGTAGACTGAAACCACCACCAGTGTTGCCATCTATGGGATGGATCCAGGTACCAGCTGGCCACTCTGGATTCGATCGATAGGCTCGCCAGAAAGCTCACTGGTGACTCAAGACGGTAGAGGCACTGCAGTCTTGAATACCGTCGAATGGTTGCCAGGTTATCAGTATCTTATAGGATACAGTCAATTCGAAGAATGTGCGTCGGAAATGAATCATTTCATTCCGCTATCATTTTTATATCATCATAACTAGGCACCTAGCTTAGCACCTACGAGTAGCTTGCACCTCCTATTCGAACGAAGCGGTTTCCGTCTTCGCATTTATAATAAATATTCACAGCAAAGATCTAATTTCCACTAAGCGACCATACTCATTGACGCGGTGACGCGACTCGGAAGGAAATAGGAGTCGCGCGCGAGTATCCGTGCGCAGCTAGCCGCGTAGTGGAAATTAAGCTAGGTTTAGACAGGTTCAGTGCACAAGTCAGTATCGGCGTCGAACCGACCGACTTCAAAATATTCGTGTGCGAATATACAAGTTAGTTGGTTTTTCTCAGGTCAACGCTGACTTGTCTCGAATTCGAAGTCAGTCACTGACCCTGACTAAACCTGGCTTTAAACCTAAAGAGTATGGAACTCCCTTCCTGAAGACTTTTTCCCCGAAAATTATAACTTGGACCTTTTCAAGTCCAGATTCTCGAGGCGAGCAGGTACCATCTTAGGCCTTGTCGTCACTTCCATCAGCCATGTGAGTTTCTTACGTGCACAGCGGCTGATCAGCGATGAGTGACACATTCAAATAAAGACCTAATTACTTTGTCCTTACATACTAAATTAATTCCGCCGATCAGCCGCTGCGCATGCTAGAGAATGACACTACAGGTGAGATATGAAAATAACATTTATTCCGTTGTATGCCACTGAATCTGCCACCGATGGCACAAACCGGAAAAAATAACCGTTTAGTGCCACTGTCACCTTTTTAAGTAGGTATATCGGCTAGGTGTTACAAATGTAATAGAAATATAATGAAAGTTTGTTTTTTGTTGTTTATTTATGTGCTTCGGACGTGAGGGGGGGGGGGGGATAGGTAGGGCCTGATAGTTATGAGGTAAAGCGTTTCCATAAACACGCATTTATGTTTGTTCGAATACTATTGTTTTGTTTCCTAAGACAAGTTGAAGATTTTACGAGGTTGTGCAAGAAATGGACGGGTACTGTGCTTAAAACGTATGCAAAAATAAACGAGACTTCATATATCTATCGTTTCCTATAGACTTTAAGAAGTCGTGCAAGATAAGACAAATTTTATAGAGTAGAGTTGATGGTGAAGCTTTTGGTAGAGCTGCTTGTACTTTAGTTTGTTCGCATGGGATTGGAATGAAAAGTCCTATGTGTTAATCCAGGCTATAACCTATCTCCATTCCACAGCCAAATCTGTCTAGGTGTTGAAGCGTGAAGGAGTAACAAACAATAACTCTCTCACACACACACTCACAAAATTTCCCTTAATTGATATTGAATCGAATATATTATCGATATCCCCTTGGTAACTGGATTGTTCCTGGATAAAAAGTAGCTTATGTCTCCGGCCATCCAATTATCCCAAAAAAAAATGATTAAATCCGTCGCACCGTTTTAACGTTAAAGAACAAACAAACAAATAAATATACAAGCAAGTACACTTTCACATTTACAATATAATTATAATACGGATATTCTGATGTGGTGTCTCTTCCAAAACCTGACTTGAGAAAGGGGTACATGCACCTTAAGCAAAGTCGGGTTCCATTATATTCGCATTCCAATGTTCTATTCTAATAAAAACCGTTGGCGCGTACATATCTCTGAAATCAGTTCTTATAAGCACAAACATTCTAACGGGTACTCGAACCTAAATTCGTTTCAATGATCGATTAGTTTTTACGCGCGAGTGAAATCGGACAGTTTTACAAAATGGCTGGCCCCAGCTGGGACCGTTATAAAATGTTTTCGATCATCTTTTTGCCCCTTATCCGTAACCACAGAAGCATTCAAGCCAGTAACAAAAACTGATATTTATTGTAAGTAAGTAGGTTTATTGTAAGTGATGAAATTACTTGCGAGCTGATTATTATCTAGGTACTTCTCTGCCTTTGATCTATACATATATAACTAGCTTCTGTCCGCGACTTCGTCTGCGTGAAATTCGCCCAAAATCGTGTAATTTTTCCGACGCTTTCAACTATTCTCGTTTTATTTCAACCAATTTACACAAAACCTTGACAAATTATATACCTAAACCTTCCTGTTGAATCACTCTATCTATTGGTGAATACCACATGAAAATCCGTTCAGGAGCTTTTGAGTTTATCAGTAACAGACAGACAGACGGACGTGGCGGGCAACTTTGTTTTATAATATGTAAGGATAATATCGTAAAGTGGAAAAGTCTCTACATTGAAAATATCAATGGAAGAATGCTATGGGAGGCTAGGCTTCAGAATGAGCAACATAACGCATCCCAGTAGTTTTTCAATTTCATGTCTGTTTATCTGATTGTATGAGCGCGATAAACGTCTAAACTTCTGGATGGATTTCAATACGGTTTTCGGTATTATATTAAGGCAGGCAGAACATAGGCTATGACTATAGAAATGTTTGGAAATGTAACCGGAAAGGAGTAAAAGAGGGAGTTAAAGTTAGTAAGAGAAAAAAAAACCCTTATGCATTTTAACCCTTTATCTACTGCATAAAAACGGGGCAGAGGCAGTATGTTATACATTCCTAACTATCTGTGTGCTGATAAAAAGTATATAAAAATAAATCCAAATGATGCAAAATGTAAAGTATATCAGTAGGTTTAAAATATACCTACGGACTGTCTGAAGACCCTCAAAATTTAAGTACCGCGAAAGTAATATCAATAAAACAAGTGGCAGTATTATCGAACGATAAGTTATATATTATGGCTTCTCAGTTTTCCAGACGTAAGTAGGTTCCAAGCTCGAAGTTGCTGGTAATTACAAATCAAGCTACATACAGCGATAAGCGATAGGAAAGCTATTTGTAAGCCTATTATCACGACACCAGGACAATCGACAGGCGTATCGAAAACCTAGAAAGCGTTCGTTACGCCCGACGGGCACCTTTCGACTTTCGCGCCGTTTTCGCCCCTATCGATCAGCGTTTATCGATCGTCGGCGACACGTGTTAACAAGTCGGTGTGCACCTCGGGTCGATAAGACGTTATTTATCGTCGACTGCCTCTAAAGCACTGACGTGGCTATTTATTATACCGATAGCTACCAATTCCTCGCGGGCGACGCGGAGTCAAAGATTAATTCGTTATTTGTTAGGGTCGCCTCTGGCTGCCGAACGAGTATGGAGCTAGCACGCTGCAGATTATACAGAGCTGATTAGTCTTCTCGACCAGGCTCAGCCAGCCAGTAGCACAGCAGTGGCGAAGCGACAAATATTTCCTAAGTGAAGCTGGAAGAATTAGAACCATACGGTGCGAATCTGACATTTAGTAAGAGTAACATGGACTTCACTGACAGCTAGCCGTAGCTTCCTAGCTTGGTAAAGCCATCAGGAATCGGCTTGTAGGCAGGCTCCGCCACTGTAGCACAGTTACCCTTGTATTTATTTCATAACTAACAATTACTTGCGACTTCCTTGGTATTAATTTTAGTTTACATCCACTTAAAGGTTGCATTTCAAAAATTATTTTCCTATTGCAGATATAGGCACATCCTCCAAATGACCACGACCTCAAATGAAGGATATTGCGTTCAATTCAACTGCATTACTAAATGAAAACGCCATCTATTTACATGTTTATAAACTGCACTAAACTTGCTTTACATAGAGTCTTATTTTGCTTGATTCATACGCTGTCTTTCATTGCTTGCAAGAAGCTACGAACCACAAAAACAAAACGAATGAATCAACCAATAATAGACCTTTCTTCAATGTAAAAAGAATGTCCGAAATTGACAATATTTACCGAGTGTGCAATGGTGTCAAACACGCCACAAAAAACTTGTCGCAAAGAAAAAGATTGCGATGAATTGAGAATTCTTTTTGAAGTCGGTTAATAATGAGCATCGCCACAATCGTCAGTCAAGCCGTGCGTTACTGTGCTTGACTAACAATCTATGTAGCTAATTTAGAAGAGCAGTTTCGTTAAATATAATCGACATAGGAACATACTCTTTACAGACCACCACACATAAGACCATATGGAAGCGTGCATTCTAATATAAGAAGGGAGCGTTAATTTATCGAAGAGCGACAAATAACCGATTTAATTCCCTTTTCTTATTATACCAGCCTGAAGACAAAGCGAATCGATAACCAAATTTAGCAATGGCCAGCACTTAAAATTTAGTACTGCTCTCCATATCGCCAAGTACTAGATTCCATTCCAGAATAGAAAGTGTTACTTCCTTTCCATCCCAAATGTGTTCGTCCATTCATTGCTTTTTCCCGGGGGAGGGTCGAATACGGAATACAATGAGTGTCACTGCGCAATGCATGTTGCGACTACGCAAGTAACTGGCTCATTCATAAAGTACGGTTTTCTTTTGTTTGTAAAACTGCTTTGCTATCTCTGTGTGTTCATACTCAGTGGATTGCAAACGCTTTAGGACTTCCACTATTATGCCTGTTATATTTTCACAACGTAATGGCCGCATCGGCCTACGAAATTAGCAGTCGTCATTCTACACATTTCTAATATCTGTCTTCGTAGGTATAGTCGTTGAAAACACCGTAAGAAATGCTAGCAAAATAGAACTTTGCGGTTCGTTTTTCAACGATGAAAAACTCTAAAACTTAAAATTGTTTGAAACACAAATACCTTAAGCCCTTATTAGGGCCATTTCGAAACGGCCTTGCCTAAATTTAAAATTTCCTTAAAAAGACTGTGAACCAACAGCAAAAGTCACCGTTTTCATATAAAAGTCGATAAAGTTTTCACCCCTTAAATGTTAACCGATATAGACCAATTTAAGATAGATTGTCAGTCATAACAAAATATAAATATATATATATATATATTAAATATCAACAAAGTCATATAACCGCCGAAACTAGTTTTGTATGAGAATACTGAAACAACAATAAAACTGAATTTATTGATTATAGTGAAATAACCCAAACGTTCGATTTCGATTTTGTTCTGACTGACAACCTATCAAGAATTGGTGAACAGTATTATGTAATCTGTGACATCGGTTAACATTTAAGGTGTGAAAACGGTGACTTTTGCCGTTGGTTCACAGTCCTCTTCGAAGTCCTCGATTTTGTATAGTACCAAGCTGTCAGAATTGAGTTGGACATTTCTTATTTCAGTTTTTCTCTCGTGCAGAGGGTCGCGGGTTTAAATTACGGATCTCAAGCATTTCAGTAAAGGAAAACATCGTGAGGCAACTTGCACACGTCTGTGAAGCAATTCAATTGTTTTTGTGAAGTCCCCAGTCCGCACTGGGTCCGCGTGCCCATCTCTCTTATAAAGAAAGAAGGTCATTGCCCAGCAGTTGGACAGAAACCGATCGTTACTGTGGTAACGAAATCTCGCTTTGTTTTGTTACTTTCTATTCAATGTAAATTCTTCAAAGTAAGATGAAGACGAAGCAAAGCTAAATGATATGGCATATCACTTAGACAATGTCGAATAGAGGCCAAGGCTGACAATCGACCTTAAGCATGTTAAAAGCATGCGGGACGTCACCTTGCTAATTGTCCTCCTATTGACTTTGCATGGTATCGCTCATAGATACGACACACAGACCTTTATATCTTAACCTTTTGAACGCCACAGCTATCGGTGAAAAAGCGCGCCACGAGCGCTCGACGGCTGTAGCCGACGCAAATGTATGGAAAACGGCATAGGTACCGTGACGGAAATCTGCTAACCCATACAACAAACGTGATTTTAATGCCGTTTTTATAGATAATGGTACGGAACCCTCCGTGCGTGAGTCCGACTCGTACTTGTTTTATTATTTCTTTTGTATTGGACAGTGCGCTAAATATTCAATTTCTGTTTATTTTCTAATTATTGTGGGGTGCGGGGGGTTTTTAGAACGCTGTGGTTGGTACGTTAAAACTGCGAACCCTTGCTGGCATGTAGCACCGCCATTTATAGTTTTTTGACTCTAATGTAAGCAGTGGGGGTCGCCTGGCTATGCGGAGTATGTAGGATTACTTTAAGCTTTTTACGCCCTTATGAAAAGACTGCGTTCAAATCGGATATATTGTACTGCAGTAAGGTTTTTATTTGGAAAACGCCTACTTGAGTACGATAGCAGTCTTGATCAGAAACTATTAATTCGGGCACTAGTGTTTGGTTCATAGCGTTGAATAGAAATATTATTTAAATTTTTTCCTTGTTTTTTACATTCACGTTTAGAACTGCTTATTGTTTAAATGAAAGTATTTACGGGAACTTTGTATTTATCAAGATAAAAAGGAAGAATTTATCTAAAAGATACCACATTTACGTAAAGAAAAATTATACGTCCCACAGAGATAAACGGGTTTAATTTATCTTTGTGGCATGCATGTTAGGGATGCATGCCACAAAGATAAATTAAACCCGTTTATCTCTATGACTATCTTTTTCGTCGGCACTAGTTTGAGAGAGACGCACTTAGAGATAAGACGGTCTAACTTATTCTTTGTGTCATGCATGTTAAGGCCACTGATGGGTACGCCCAGAGGCGACGTTAGGCGTGGGCAACGTGGGCCACCGCCTACGGCCTCGCGGTCCGAGGGGCCTCGGGCCTCAATGGTTTATGCAGTACTCGGACGCAACCTAAAAATGTGTGCGTCACGAGAGGGCCTCGCAAAATGTAACTTGCCCACATCAAATTTTGGTCTTGCCCCGCCACTGGGCACGCCTTCTTATAGTGAGACAGACTGGGCAGTAGTCCCCAAGCCCCCATTGGGGACTTCAGACACATCGTCAAATATCAACGTCTTGACGACGCGGTTAGCCTAGTTGGGAGTGACCCTGCCTCCGAAGCGAGCGTCCCGGGTTCGATCCCCGGTAAGGGCAAATATTTGTGTGATGAACACGAATGTTTGTTCCTGAGTCTTGGATGTTTTCTATGTATTTAAGTATTTATTTCTCTATATAAGTATGTATGTCGTCGTCTAGTACCTATAACACAATCCTTTAGAGCTTACTTTGGGACTAGATCGATTCGTGTAAAGATTGTCCCCTAATTTATTAAATATTAATTTTTTTATTAAATAAGTATTTCTCTTGCAGTTCGTACATATAGTTAATGTGCTTACCATTTCGTAACTATTTTATTAACAGATTTTCCAATGGTATTATAGAAAATTTATATATTTTTTAATAACTATTGAATAATTATTCGCTGTGTTTTTAATTAACACAATTACTAAAGAAATGTTCGAAAAATGTTGGCAAATTTTTAGAAAAATCGTAACGAAATGGTAAGGCACGTTAACTATAACTATGTAATAACTATAACTAACATAAACTTTTAGAGAAAAACTCAAATAACTTCGCAGATGTTTTTTGCTAAATGATAGTGGTACCTCCGTTCCTAATAATAGTAGAATAATAACCATAGTCGTTTTTAAGGTTACGTACCCAAAGGGTAAAAACGGGACCCTATTACTAAGGCTCCGTTGTCCGTCTGTCCGTCTATCTCCAGGCTGTATCTCATGAACCGTGATAGTTAGACACTTGAAATTTTCACAGATGATGTATTTCTGTTGCCGCTATAACAACAAATACTAAAAAACAGATTAAAATAAATATTTAAGGGAGCTCCCATACAACAAACGTGATTTTTTTTGCAAATTTTTGCTCGATATTGATAACGGCAACAGGTAGACGCTTGTTTAAATTAATCTTAGATTTATGAATGTCAAAACAAATTCAAACCACATTCAAATTTGCTGCGTTTTATTATCCTTACATATTATAAAACAAAGTTGCCCGCCACGTCTGTCTGTCTGTCGGTCTGTCTGTCTGTTACCGCTAATCTCAAAAACCACTGCACGGATTTTCATGCGGTTTTCACCAATAGATAGAGTGGTTCATCAGGAAGGTTTATGTATATAATTTGTCAAGGTTTTGTGTAAATTGGTTGAAATAAAATGAGAATTGTTGGAAGCGTCGGAAAAAATCAACCCGCCTGGGAGCTTTCATCGAAAACGCTGCCTAATCCTTTTGAGATATAACAAAAAAATGCATAGTGGGATATTTCTCTTTTATAGATCTACAAAAAAGGCCGCGATGGCATATATCTATCTTTTAAGGATAACGTACTTATACCCATTCTACCTTCTAAAAAAATGGTCACGTACAATGCGGTAATTGGAAAGCTATTTAGACAGACACAGTATTAATCCTTATCAACCTAAATACGTTAGTTACGTTAAGCATTTCATGCACTTTATTATAATCTTTTACACCATATAATTTAAAGGAATATCTTAGGAGTTATCGCAAAAACTTAACGCGCACGAAAATAAAGTTGTTCGCGTAATAATATTTTTGACTTTTACCGTGCGAAGCCGGGGCGGGTCGCTAGTTGGATAATAATATATGCTTTTAATATGAACAAAAGCGTTATCTATATCCCTACATCCGTTCTGGTTTTGGTCGGTACCCAGGTAATATTCAACGAAGTACATCGTTTCATCTTTATTAGGGAAAAATTGATTGATTGTCACTATTTTAGTTCCTATCAATCATACCTTATTAATTAATTATGTTAAAGCTACGTATAAGTTAGCTTCAAAATTATTAAATTACGTCACATAAATAAAACAAGTGCGAGTCGGACTCACGCACGAAGGGTTCCGTACCATTATGTATAAAAACGGCAAAAAAATCACGTTTGTTGTATGGGAGCCCCCCTTAAATATTTATTTTATTTAAATTTAATTATTTATTTTTTAAGTAAATATATATCTCAATATTCTGTGAATATTTCAAGCGTCTACCTGTTGCCGTTATCAATATCGAGCAAAAATGAGCAAAAAAATCACGTTTGTTGTATGGGAGCCCTCTTAAATATTTATTCTATTCTGTTTTTTAGTATTTGTTGTTAAAGCGGCAACAGAAATACATCATCTGTGAAAATTTCAACTTTCTAACTATCACGGTTTATGAGATATAGCCTGGAGACAGACGGACAGACGGACAGACGGACAGCGGAGCCTTAGTAATAGGGTCCCGTTTTTACCCTTTGGGTACGGAACCCTAAAAACACCTACGTAGCTGTCAAACAAATGTGCTCATTTTACAAAATCATTTCACTTCATTTATTCATTGCCCACATGTACAGAATCTTAATTCTAGGTACATAGGTAAGTTGGTGGCATTGGCACTATACCGCGTGAGGTAAAGTATAAAATACCTTTATTTGTTGAGTGTACACTCAAGTGCAAGTGTCTCTATCATTATGCGAACTATGCGGGTACAGTTGCGGAAGTTCCCGCACGCGGCTTATCATCTCATTAGCATGTCCCGAGGCGGTACAGTCAGTTTTAAAATACTTTTAATATACCTGAAAAAAGTTATTATTTATAATCGACTAGCTTCTGCCCGCGACTTCGTCTGCGTAGAATTAGGTTATAGTAATTCCCGGAAACCTTTGAAATTTCCGGGATAAAAAGTACCCTATGTTCAATTTAGTTAGTCAGTACCCTATGTTCTAATTCAGTTAGTCAGTAGTCTAATTCACTAGCTATTACCCAGTTTAATCATAAGGTAACTAAATATATACATACATCCGTGCAGCGGTTACGGAGCTAACATAGTGAGGGACTGGATATACTTCGCATTTATAATATTACAGTAGGATATTAATTAAGGATAGATTTTGCCCGTGACTTCGTCCACATAGAATTGTGCAATTTTTGGTGGTAAAATACTTAAAATATTATGCCAGTGCTTCGTCATATAAACAAAATTTTGTAGTTCAACACTGAAGCGCAGATGTAAACACGGGTGTAACAGCTCACACTCAAACATGCAACGTAATACGTACGTACGTTGGCCATGGGAGAATCATTTCTTGCGCAGATCAACACCGACAGCCTGCAGTGTCTGACCTTGACACTTTGAGAGTTCTTAAATTCTGTAAATGCATCTGGTCTTTCTGCAAATTGGACCAGACTGTGCATTACAAACCTACAGAGTAATGTAATCGAAGCTGTAATTTTGACTGGATGCAAACGGGAAGAAGAGGTACTCCTTCCAAGCATTAATTACACTTATACCATCAAATTTCCCATTCTTGTCAAGCACGTTGTCACGCACAGTGCGGTTTGAGAGGAATTTCCTGCCGATAATGATCCGGAAGTGGAATGAGCTGATGCCGATGTTTTTTCAGGGACCTACAGTATGGGGTTCTTCATGAAGGAAGTCAATAGGTTTTTAAAGGGTCAGCAACAGGCATATGAAACTCCTGTTGTTGCAGGCGTCCATAGGGTACGGTAACCGCGTACTTTCAGGCGGGGCGTACAGTTTTTGCCACCATCGTGATAAGTATAAAAAGAAAAAAGGACTTACAGTTTTTATTGTAATTAATTAAGACACTGCAGACTGTTGGTGTTGATCTGCGTGTGGAATACTTCTCCCATGGCCAACTTTACGTTGCGTGTTCGAGTTTGAGCGATTGCACTTGTCTTTACATCTGCACCCCAGAATTTCGAACTGCAAACATTGTCTCTATGACGAAGCACTGGCATAATAGTTCAAGTAATTTATCATTGAAAATGGCACAGCTCTACGTAGACGAAATCGCAGGCCAAATGCGGAAGTTTGTGTGTGAGTGTATCTGTCTGTATGTTAGCTCCATAACCGCTGAACGGATTTTCATGAAACTATTCAAATTAAATGTTTTGCTATGACACAATTTGGATTATACTGGCTTCTGACATAATAGATAGATATATGCTATCGCTATGCGGACTTTTTTTTAGAACTTTATAAGACAAACAATTCCACCATACATGAATTTCGTATAACTCTAACAGTTTATGCAGCGTATTTTTGGTGACTTACTGACAATTATAGTTATACTTCGGCCTATTTACACGTTATCTTTATATATTATAGCCTATGTGCTATTCTGATGTATAAGCTATAACATTGTAAAGTTTCATCAAAATCCGTCCAGTGGTTTTTGCGTGAAGGAGTAACAAACATCCATACATCCAAACAAACTTTCGCGTTTATAATATTAGTAGGAAAGCAGGAATTAGTAGGAAGTAGGATTTGACGTGTAACTTTACGCATCCGTTTGACCACACGTTAAGAGTTAATAAGTATTTATTAACAAAAATACCGGTGTTAATAAAACAATCGGAATGGATTCTACTTGCTATTCTGAACAAACTAATTTAATTTAATAACCGTGTGGGTGGGCTGCCCACGCTGCGCCGTCCAGTACGCGGTCGCCGAAGGGTTCTTGAGTGGGGACTCAAGAACTCTTCTCTATCTCTATAAATTCACCTAGTGTAAAAGACATTATGGGGTCGAATATTTTTTACTCTGAAATAAAACTATTTTATCGGCTTAACTCACGTGTAATAATTCCAAAATTCAATGTTGGTATGACAATTGCAAATACCAAATAATTTAATTAATAATATATTAATAGTAATAATCATTTAATTTAAAAGGACGTATACCAACTGCAAAATCATCCTTTTCATAGAAAAGGCGATAACGATTTCCACCCCTTAAATGCAAACCGATTTTGACCAATTTTTGATAGGTTGTCAGTCAGAACAAAATCGAGGTGTATACGTTTTTTGGATTTTGACTAAAGATCAACACAGTCAAATAATCGCTGAAATTAGTTTTGTATGAGAATACTAAAAGAAAAATAAGACTGAATTTATTAATTATATTAAAAAACCAAAACGGATAGACCTAGATTTTGTTCTGACTGACATCGTAACAAAAATTAGTCAACATCGGTTAACATTTAAGGGGTGGAAATCGTTATCGCCTTTTTTATGAAAAGCCGTAGGTTCACACTCCTCTTAAATATTGTACTCCCTTTGAATTTAAAGGTATTGATTTGTACTTTCCTCTCATTGAATTATCCTTGGTACAATAAAGGATTGGAGCGCTTTCTTTTATCCATTTGTAATGATACCCGATGTCGGTGTAGACCTGTAGGCTCCGCGAGTGAAGGGTATTCTTGAACGAGACTATTCCAATTTGGATATAGTGGCGAACTACTAGAGCACCGCCCGAGTCGCCTCTGAAACACCCGCGGTAAAATATATGGTTAAGAGGATTGTGAAGTTCAAAAATGTTCATACAAAAACCTAGTCTGATTTTCACGATTTTTGGAAATGTTGTAGATGTTATAGAAAACTAGGTTTGTACGTTTTGCTTTTAAAGAAATATTGTATAGAATTGAAAATATTTGCCACTGAACATTCATTTTTTGGACTTGAAAACTTTCTCAAGTGTTTGCATTGTTTTTAATTAAACTAAACTGAATTACCAAAAAATCAAAACGTATAAACCTACTTTAAGGTTTATGGAAACAAACTTGTCTCATTTCGTAAAGGTTTAGGGGGTGAGACACGTTATCGCTCGGAACAATAATTCTATGGAAAATGTAGGCCAATACGCTCACGGCCGGAGACTCTCTCTATCGCACCACAGTTTATAGAGGAGGAAGTAAGTTATCTTCATACAAACGCACCGCGCGCGGCTTAGTATCTATGCGTCGCCGCACGCACACTTAAACAACTAACAACAAATCTCGACCCGGGAAACGGGTCGAGATTTTGTTAAAGTTTGCGTGCGGCGATGCACAGATACTTTGGCGCACACATACAAGCCGCGCGCGGTGCGTTTGTATGAAGATAACCTACTTCCCTTCTCTTTATACTATATCAAAGTCAAAGTCAAAGTCATCTCATCAGTCATCTTTATTCAATTTAGGCTTTTACAAGCTCTTATGAAGGTCAAGGAATGAATCTACCACCAGTTCGGAAAAAAATCCTCTACTGAGAAGAGCCGGCAAGAAACTCGGTGAGGTATAATTTTTTCAAATCAGTACACATATCAAAACCCTCACCATAAAATATACCCATTAATTATAACAAGTATGTACATACTCGGCTGCATAGTTGTATCCGAACTCCTCTCCAGCGCAAAATGCACCCTCAAGTAATACGCCAATGGCCTTGCGGCATTTCGATGGGGTCCACACTTTCTGCTTCGTGAACTTTAAAAAATCGCTCTGTTTCTCTTTAACGTCCTTAAAAACATAGTTCAGTGAAACACAATTCACGGCAAGTACCACAAAGGATTAGGTTTTATTATGACTCATTGCTAAAAAGTGGCCTTTCTTTTTTCCAAGCAACAAAATCTTGGTGATGATGCCGTGAACACACCACACAAGGAACTGATTTTGTGGATTGCTTTTGAGCAGTTTAAGCAAATAATTATCTTGTTTTGTATACTGTCAATGCCAAAAGTATTAGACACATTTTTTTGTCTATTGACGTGAATTTTCTTTTTTTTATGTCAATAAATATTATAATATAAATTAAACATAAATGCAGATTGATGAAACAGTTAGACATGTAAACCTGTAGCAGAAACTGATGTGAATATTCTTACATGTACATACTTATTTTTTGTACCAAACCATAACAAAAGTCACCAAAACCCCATTAGCCTATTTACCTTTTTTTGGACTCCGTTCCAAATATTAAGTTTATTTTTTAAATTTGACTTTTGTAACAACTTGACTGAAAGTTCTCATTAATAGTTCCATTAAATCTGTGGAAAGTACGAGGGTGTCTAATTCTTTTGGCAACAGCTGATAGAATATTGCTGAGCAATAATATTGAAAATCTGAGACTCAAAGATCAAAGTGTTACTCCGACCAATAAACGGCAAGAAGTGACAGAAGAATGATGTAGATGATATTGAAAATTTGTTGTGATTTATCATTTTCTATCTGAGCAATATCAGTATGTTAATAGCTTACATCTACAAGACCCCATCCTGCAACATAGGCTGTTTCTTTGTACGGTGGGTATTTCACCAATACCACTCTCTTCACGACCTCATTAAGCCTCAATTTTTCTCGTGGTCTCACCAAACCTATATCGTTTGAGATTTTATTTGTTTCGAAGTCTTCATGCACAAGATAAGCACTGACATCAATGTATTGCCCTTTTTTCTTATTCGCATTTCCCGCGTGAATAAAAACTTCGCAATTTTTATTGCAGTCTTCGAGGCAATGTGCAGCAGTAAGTAGAATATCTTGATTAAGTATGGATGCACCACATGCATAGTGTGTGCTATCAAAGACGTTTGTTCCGATATCAATGGTAAGATATGCCGAATGGGCAAAATCTTTTATTTGGGCGTATTCGCCCCCCACTATATAGCTTTCCATTCCACCTTCCTTCCCTCCTTTTGCTGTGTTTATCAAACTCATTATCATTATAAGAAATACCTCCGCCATTGTTTGTTGCCCAATGTTTAAGTAGAGTCAATGGGGTGTTTCAATCATTACTGTTCTAAGATAAAACAGTAATAACATTAAGTTTAACGTCAACTTTTATAGGGTTTCTGCCATTATGAGTAATAGTCATCAAAATTATGCATGTTTTAAAGTGCTAAAAAAAATTGCCTACGTGGCATATAAGCATATGCCACGTAGGCTATTTTTTAGTGTCTACAAAAATTTCTCAAGCGTAATTTTAAGTATAAATGTTAAGTAAGGTTAAGATACTAATAATTACTTCATAGGTAATAATTATTATCATATTTTAGAATAGTAAAAGTATATTCGCTAAAAAGTCACTTACTTAAAATAAGAAACGTCGAACTTGATTTTGACAGCTCTGTACTTGACAAAATTGAGTTTTCTTATTTTAAATCAGTTTATTATTATGTTTATGTTAAATATTTATTTTATTCTGTTTTTTAGTATTTGCTGTTATAGCGGTAACAGAAATACATCATCTGTGAAAATTTCAACTGCCTAACTATCACGGTTCATGAGATACAGCCTAGTGTCAGACGGATAGATAGACAGACAGGCAGACAGGCAGACAGACAGACAGACAGACAGACAGACGGACGGACAGCGGAGTCTTAGTAGTAGGGTCCCGTTTTACCCTTTGGGCGTGCATGTTGCCGCCAAATTGTTATTATAACTTTATCTAGTCCAAGATATTGATTTGACGTGGAACATTACGTATCCGTTTGACCTGACGTTAAGAGTTAATAAATGATTATTAACAAAAATACCTTTGTTAATAAAACAAGTGGAATGGATTCTACTCGCTATTTTGAACAAACTATTTTAATTTTCATTCCCCCATCTCGGAAAGAGTATTTCAGCTCTTCGATATCTGAGTGCTAAAGCCGTTTTTATCCGCTAGAGGATAAAGTAAATTGAATTTAGAACATCAAGTTTAGTGCACTAAGTTTGTGAACTCAAAACCTCATTAAACCTATTTACTTCTACCTCCATGGTGCCGAATTGGCTTTGGATTAATACTGTTGAATCGCCTGAACACAGGGAAAAACGTCCATCTACAAGACGGAAGGATTTGCCACAGTCCATAACTAGCAAACTCAAGGTGGTCAAACACTCTGAGAGCTATCAAATAATAATTATTTTTAATAAGTTGCCTGTGGAGTTGAAGTCGCTTACAATGATACGAGTAACATGTTTATAAACATGTTATTAAAGATCTCTTGCTCGAGCAGTGTTTGTATTCTGTGGATTATTTTTGACGGCAAAGCATGTAATGCAAATAGATTTTTATTATTATTGTTATTTTTATGTTATTTTAATTTTTGTTATTAAATTACTTGTAGTGACATGTGACTTATATAAATTTGGATATGATTATTTTTCTAGTCAATCTCTGAGGACTTGTTTTAATGTTCTAAGTTTATTAGTATTTTTTATCGTTATTTTAATATAGTATAGTAATTTTACTTCATTATCCTAGTTAATTTTAAGTGACATGTGATTTATGATATTTTTGTAATTTAGTTGAATGCATCTGTTATCTATGTTAATTGATTATTTTGTTTACTTACACATCTGTCTATTAACATTTTCAAACGCAATGCTTATTGATCATGAAATAAATAAATACATTTTTTTATCATAAAACCTTTTTTAATTTGTTAAAAACTCAGACTCCGAACCTTCTTGGTGTACATTTTTTTTTAATTTGCTTTGCGCGCGCCTTTTTCTTTTCACGTCATATTGTTAAAATGTTAGGTTAAAAACAAGAAACTTGAAAACAAGTGAAAAACCTAAAATGAGTGATTCTAGCGACGAGGAAGTTTATTTGACGCCAAGAGAATTGACAAACTGTTAATAATGCGCAAATGATATTTTTTTTGCATTTAGTCATTTCATCGCTGAGGTCGAATGAAAACTTACGTGTTGCACTCGATTGCAAAGATTTTTCACCTCGTGCTCTTTTGATTCCCTCGCTAACGCTCAGGATTCTAATTTGTGAACCACTCGTTGCGCTCATGATCCAATTTTAGAATCCTTCGCTTGCTCAAATCTAAAATTGAGCACGCGGTTAAAAAGCAACTTTGTACTTTTGTATAACAAATAACTATTAATAACCATGTGGGCAGCCCCCCACGCTGCGCCGTCCAGTACGGGGTCGCCGAAGAGTTCTTGAATGGCGACTCAAGAACTCTTCTCTATCTCTAAAAATTCACCTGGTGTAAAAGACATTATGGGGTTGAAACATTTTTTAGTCGGAAATAAAACAATTTTATCGGATTAACTCAGTGTAATAATTCAAAAATTCATTGTTGGTATGACAATTGCGCAAACCAAATAATTTAATTAAGAATATAATAATAATTTAATTTAAGAGGACGTATACACGGCATCAATCACCCTTTTCATACAAAAGCCGATAACGATTTCCACCCCTTAAATGCTAACCGATTTTGACCAATTTTTGATAAGTTGTCAGTCAGAACAAAGTCTAGGTGTATACGTTTTTTGAATATTGACGAAAGATCAACAAAGTCAAATAATCGCCGAAGTTAGTTTTGTATGATAAGCCTAAAACAACAATAAAAGTGAAGTTATTGATTATAGTGAAAAAACCAAAACGTATAGACCTAGATTTTGATTTGACTGACATCCTAACAAAAATTGGTCAACATCGGGGTGGAAATCGTTATCGCCTTATGTATGAAAAGCCACTCTCCTCTTAAGTTCACACTCCTCTTAAGTGTTGTACTCCCATTGAATTTAAAGGTATTGATTTGCACCTTCTTGTCATTGAATTTACCTTGCTGCAATAAACGATTACAGCCATTTCTTTTATCCATTTGTAATGATACCCGGTGTCGGTGTAGACCTGTAGGCTCCGCGAGCGCTCGAGATTCTTGAACGAGACTATTCCAAGTTGGATATAGTGGCGAACTACTAGAGCGCTGCCCGAGTCGCCACTGGAACACCCGCGGTAAAATATATGGTTAATGACGCGGTTAGCCTAGTTGGGAGTGACTCTACCTCCGAAGCAAGGATCCCCGGTAAGGGCAAATATTTGTGTGATGAGCATGAATGTTTGTTCCTGAGTCTTGGATGTTTCCTATGTATTTAAGTATTTATTTCTCTATATAAATATGTATATCGTCGTCTAGTACCCATAACACAAGCCTTTAGAGCTTACTTTGGGACTAGATCGATTTGTGTAAAGATTGTCCCCTGATTTATTATTATTATATCTATACATAAAGGTGCTCGTAAAAGAGCAACTTTATTGGCAATTTATTGCTGCAATCCCCAAAAGCTTACACTAAACTTAAACTTTTTGTTCCCAGTTGCGATGAAATAGGTAATTATTATGGGAATAGCCCAAATTACAGCAATAAATTGCCAAACAACTACGCCAGTTATGAGCCCCTTTAAAGACAGAATTTTTAAGTTTTTCAAATATGATTCCGCGCCTCTATTCGGGAACGTCCAAGCGATGTTGTAGCGAGGCGGCAGCGAGATTCTCATCTCACTCTTCCCATCCCACTCTCAGACAGACAGAGTTACTTTCGCATTTATAATATTAGTAAGGATAAGGATTGGACCTCCTCTGCTGCACTGGGAGTGAAGAAATAGCATAGAATGCGTGCAGATGCTTATCATCCTGGCATGTCGTAAAAGTCGACTAAGGGACGGGTCCTCTCCAACATGGTGGACTATCTGTATGGGCGATGGGCTGATCACCTGTCACCATACGGTTCATCATACCATCTTAGGACTAATAAATCGAACGTGGCCACAAGTAGTCTTGTGGCTCTGCCCACCCCATTAGGGATTTCGGGCGTGATGCTATGTATGTATGTATAAGGATTGCGCGTGCGCTGAGTCAAGCTGTATCGTTACGTTAATCATTGTAAGGTCGCCACGACACAGGCTTTGCCTAGTGTGGGACCATTGGATATCTTACTGTAATACTTGATTTGGTCAATAAACGATTTATTATTATTATTACAAGTGTGTACATACTCGGCTGGGAAGTCTTTTCCGGACCACTCTCCAGCGCAGAATGCACCCTCAGGTACATCGCCAATGGCCTTGAGGCATTTCGGTCGGGTCCACACTTTCTGCTTCGTGCACTTTAAAATATCGGTCTCTTTCCTCTTCATATCCTTAAAAAGATAGTTCAGTGAAACACAATTCACGGAAAGTACCACAAAGTATTATATTTTATTATGACTCATTGCTAATAATACAAAAAACCGGCCAAGTGCAAGTCAGACTCGCGCACGAAGGGTTCCGTATCTAAAATCAAGCAAAAAAAAACACGTTTGTGGTATGGAAGCCCCCTTAAATATTTATTTTATTCTGTTTTTTAGTATTTTAGTATATACATGTATTATAGCGGCAACAGAAATACATCATCTGTCAAACTATCACGGTTCATGAGATACAGCCTGTTGACAGACGGACAGACGGACAGACGGACAGATGGACAGCGGAGTCTTAGTAATAGGGTCCCGTTTTACCCTTTGGGTACGGAACCCTAAAAAGGTAAAACGGCTAATAGGTTCTTGGCGACTGATTTTTAATTTGACGTTTACAGCAATTTGACTGAAAGTTCTCATTAATAGTTCCATTAAATCTGTGGAAAGTACGAGGGTGCCTAATTCATTTGGCAACGGCTGTAGAAGCGATAGAAATATTGTAAATCTGAGACTCAAAGATCAGTGTTACTCCGACCAATAAACGGCAAGAAGTGACAGAAGAATGATGTAGATGATATTGAAAATTTGTTGTGATTTATCATTTCCAATCTGAGCAATACAATACAATAACTTACATCTACAAGACCCCATCCCGCAACATAGGCTGTTTCTTGGTACGGGGGTTGCTTCATCAATACCACTTTCTTCACGAACTTAGAAAGCTTCAATTTTTCTCGTGGTCTCACCAAACCTATATCGTTTGCGATTGTATTTGTGTCGTAGTCTTTATGCATATGAAAAACATTGGCATACGTATATAGCCCTCTTTCCTTATCCGCATCTCCCACATGAATAGTAATTTTGCAATTTTTCTTGCAGTCTTCGAGGCAATGTGCAGCAGTAAGAAGAAGTGCTTGATTCAGTATCGATGCGCCGCATGAATAGTATGAGCTATCGAAGACGTTTGTTCCGATCTCAGCGGAAAGAAATGCCGAATGGGCAAAATCTTTTATATCGGCGTATTCTCCGCCGACTATGAAGCTTTCCATCCCACCTTCCTTCACTCCTTTTGCTATATTTATCAAGCTCATTATAATTATAAAAAATACTTCTGCCATTGTTTGTTGCCCAATGTTTAAGTATAGGCAATGAGGTGAGTCAATCAATTACTGTTCCAAGATAAAACAGTAATACCATTAGGTTTAACGTCAACTTTTATAGGGTTTTCGGCCATTATGAGTAACTAGCTTCTTTCCGCGACTTCGTCCGCGCTGAATATAATTTTAGTACTTCCTTCGGGAACTTTTGAATTTTCTGGGTTAAAAAGTACCCTACGTTCTTATTAAAAAATTAAAAAATTGAAAAATTTAAGAAAATATTTTGCAAGTAGGCCACACGGGCTCTTTTACATGTCTGAATCTACCAGCGCTTCGAAAGGTGACATGTGCTGAGAAGAAACGCCGCAAGAAACTCAGCAGTAAGTCTTTTTTCCACTTTAAAATTACATATAACTAAAACTAACATAAAAAGTGCAACAAATAAACCTAATGGGCACAAATTAATTATAGTATACAAAAATATTCAGGACCTAAGGTAACTAACTACTTATATACCAAGTTTCATCCTAAGCTAACTATATACATACATCCGGTCAGCGGTTACGGAGCTAGCATACAGATAGATACACACACACACAACACACAAACATTCGCATTTAAGTATTGTAAGGATAGCTTTTGCCTGTGAGTTCTACTATGCAATTCTCAGTGATAAATTACTTAAAACATTATGCCAGTGTTTCGTCATAGAGACAACGTTACAACACTCTAGGGTGCAGATGTAAAGTCGGGTGCGACCGCTCACACTCGAACACGCAACGTAAAGTTGACCATAGGAGAAGCATTTCTTGCGCAGATCAACACCGACAGTCTGCTTCTGCGCCCTCCGGACTTTATGAGTTCTTAAATCCGTAAATACATATGGTCTTCCTGCACATTGGACCAGATTCCGCTTTCATCATCATCCTCATCAACGAAGGTGTACTTTGACTGGATGCTAACGGGAAGAAGAGATGCTTATTCCACGCGTTACACTTATACCAACAAATTTCTCGTCCCAGTTAAGCATGTCACGCAAAGTGCGATTTTAGTGAACTTTCCTCCTGTGAACGATCCCGAAGTGAAATGAGCTGATACTGAGGTTTTTTTAGGGGTCTACAGTATGGGGTTCTTCATGGAGTCAATAGGTTTTTAAAGTGACGCTTATGACACTCCTGGTGTTCCAGGCGTCCATAAGCTACTGTAACCGCTTACTATAGCCAGCCATACACGGACAGATTTACCCGTCAGATCTGCCTGATAGTCGTGCCTGGCGGGCAAAACTGTCAATGTATGGTGAGAATTAGGCGCAGATTTGCCTGCCGGATGCCTGTCCACTGCCCGTGTTCCAAACGAACGGATCGGGCACGGGGCAGACAGATCTGAGCGTCCAGCCGCGCGTGAGTGCGTAGTAACAGATGCGCCCGCCAGATCGCGCCTCAGTAGCGCTCAGTTTTCGCTTGAAAAATGGCGTTCAGTGACAATAAAGTGTTCTGAACAAGTTTTATAGAGCTTAATAAGTCTTTACCATCTTTATGGAAGATAAAGGACAAGAAATTGCACAGCATATCTCATTACTGTATCTTCTTTGGTAATTAAGGGTTTCACTTAATTCTGTACGTATTCAAAGGCTGATTCATCCATTCTTAAAAAAATTAACAAATCAAAGGGTTCATGAATTGACAAATGTTTTAGTAGATTCATATGACTATATCGTGGCCGTTTGGCTAGCCATTGTTTGGCCCAAACTCTTCTACGTTTTCTTTCTTCGATGCATATAATACCGCCGCATATTACAGCTAGTTTTTGCTTTGAAAGAGACATTGTTGCAGACAACCATTAATAGTAAAATCCGGATCACAACTGATGCCCGTGACCGTGTGTGGTGAAGTCGGGGATCAGATCTGAGTCGTGACCGACGGGTAAATCTGTCCGTGTATGGCTGGCTTATCAGGCGGAGCGTACGCTTTTTGCCACCATTTTGGTATAAAAAAGAAAAATGCGCTGGCAGTATTCAGAGTCTCTTTGTTTTGCCATGACCATTCATATTATACCTTGGTTCCAAGGACAGACACTGCAGACTGTCGGTGTTAATCTGCGTAAGAAATGCTTCTCCTTTGGTCAACTTTACGTTGATTGTTCGAGTGTGAACTGTTCCACCCGTCTTGACCCCTGTACCCCAGAGTGTATTATAAGCACTAGCATAATATTCATATATTATGCTAGTGCTTATAATATTTTACGTAATTTACGCACAGCTCTACGTGGCCGAAGTCGCGGGTAAAAGCTGTCCTTACTTAATATACTACTAATATTACAAATGCGAAAGTTTGTGTTTGTGTGACTATCTGTATGTTAGCTCCATAACCACTGAACGGATTTTCATTAAACTTGGTATATAGTTACCTTAGGCCCTGGGACGTGTGAGGACATGGGTACTCTTTAGCCCAGAAACTTTAACAGCTCCCAGGAAAATAACTATAACTGAATTCCACGCGGACGAAGTTGCGGGCAGAACCTATATTATATGCATAAACGCGAAAAGTAGGTGCCAACTAAGAAAAGATTTTAGTAAATTCATCCCATGAAGGGGTTGTTTAGGTCAGACAATAAAATATAGATTTGCTAAATAACACATATAATTTTTTTTTTAAATTAATTTATGAAAACGTGTGTGGTACCTATTGTTAAAAACAGAACTGGTGACCTCAGTAGTCCGTCTAACTACCGACCTATCTCGCTAGCCACAGTTTTTTCTAAAATCTTAGAAAGGCTGATTAAGCCTATACTTACTGAGCACATACACTTAAACGATGCGCAATTTGGGTTCCGTCCGGGCCTCTCGACGGACATGGCTATATTTTGTCTCAAAAATACCGTCAAACATTATGTAAAGAGAAAGACATCTGTTTATGCGTGCTTCTTAGATTTGAGCCGCGCTTTTGATACAATTAACTACGATATACTGTGGGATAAAGTGTCAAAAGCGGGCGTACCGAGACAAGTAGCTTGTTTGTTGAGATACTGGTACGGGAACCAAGTTAATAGTGTTAGGTGGGGAGACTCCAATTCCGATCCATATAGATTGAACTGCGGGGTTAGACAAGGTGGACTGACTTCGCCGGTTCTGTTCAATCTGTATGTCAATGACCTGATGGAGGAGCTCAGTAGAGCCGCGGTTGGTTGCCACATAGCGGGCGTATGCGTCAACAACCTGAGCTATGCAGATGACATGGCACTGCTGAGCCCCTCTATCGCTGGTCTCCAGATACTTGTTTCCATATGTGAACGATATGCAGCATCGCATGGCCTCAACTACAATGTAAAAAAGACGGAATTAATGGTTTTTAAGTATGGCAGAGGACCGGATGCCGTCCCGCCTGTTACATTGAATGGCACTGAGTTGAACATTGTATCAAGCTTTAAGTACCTAGGGCATATACTTACGGAGAAACTGAAAGACGACGAGGATCTCGAGCGTCAGCGACGGGCCATAGCTATGAAAAGTAATATGTTGGCGCGCCGATTCACTCACTGCTCAGACTCAGTAAAAATAACCCTATTCGGGGCTTACTGCCAGGCGTTCTACACTAGTCAGTTGTCGTATCAGTATACTAAGCGAGCTTTCAACAGACTCAGAGTACAGTACAGCAACGCGTTTCGTGCTATGCTGCGGCTGCCGTGGCGGTGTAGTGCGTCGGGCATGTTTGCCGCGAATAGAGTGGACGACTTCTTCGCCATAATGCGGAAAAGACATTGGTCCTTTGTTGCGAGAGTGAGCGCATCGGCCAATAATATTGTGAGGACGGTATGCACTACGTGCTACTTCACGAGCGAGGCCTCAATATTTAAAATTTAAATTTAAAATATAACATGTCGAAATAGGAATTCAATTTGTTTTTAATATAATGTAATCTAATTTAATATAATTTAATTTAATAATTTATTGTGTAATTCATGTAATTAATTGTTAATGGGTTTATACCTAAATAAATTAATATTTTATTATTATTTATTTATTAATTATCCTTACTAACATTATAAGTCCGAAAGTGTGTTTTAGTGTTGAGTTACTCATACATGAGGCACCTCAAATGTTACACTTACTTTGTTAGATTGTCACAACACCACACTTCGTAAAAATGTCCCACTTCAATGTTCATGTCCCACTGATAGCGACGAACCGAGCGAATCATGCGAGTGAGGTGAAAGAAATGATAGCGTAGCATAGACAACATAGCGAGTAACTCGTGTGTGTGATACAAACGAGCGCCGTCCGTTCCGTCCGTACAGTGTGATACGCTGACAGGAGAGCGAGGTGTAAGCTCCGCGTAGTACCTCGCCTCATTTGAGGTAGGACATTGTACCACCTCGTTTTGTAAAAAGAGTTACTCCCTCAAACTCGTTTTAATTTCATGTCCTGCCCAACACTAGTGTGTTTGTTTGTTTGTTACTCTTTCACGTTATAACGGCGCGGCGGCGGATTGACTTGATTATTTTGCATGACGATAGTTGGAAGGTTGCGAAGGACATAGGCTACCGTTTATCCCGATATCCTGGAAAAAGTTTCAGGAATGCTTATTAATACAGGAAATGTGAGAAATGCGACTCCTTGGTAGATGGAATTCCACACGGGCGAATTCGCAGGCTATAGCTTGTACTAAATAAATAGCGATTTTCCGTAGATAAAATGTCCTTAGGTACACGTGTTCTAAAGATATTCTCACTGCCGTAACTTTTAAACTATTTACCCAAATTACTTAGTGTAAGAGACAGATTATCTACGTTACATACCAAAAGTTAATGAAAGTATTTATTTGGATAAATATTAATTTATAATACCATAAATATGCATTATAAATACAAGTTTATTTATTTAATAGTTTTTGTTACAATTTGATTAAACTTTTTCCAATTACCTACAGTACTAATTAAATATGTCACACGATACAGTTTACATTCTACAACAAGATGTCTAGTCAAATAGCCCGCCCCGCGTCATTCCGGGCGCAAAGGTGCCCAACACGCTCGCCGCGTTACCTCGTTGAATCGCAATAGCCAACCTTTGCACTAGACTTTGCGTTATAAATAAAGTATTCAAATTATATGTTTTGCTTTGTCGCACTTTTGATTATACTGGATTCCACGTAAATTATAGATATATGCTATCGCGGACTTTTTTTTAGAACGTTGTAAGACGAACAATTGCACGATACATTATTTTTGAGTAACTCTAACCGTTTATGCAGCGTATGTCGAAATAGCTCTCAGATGGCAGGATTTTAGTCGACTTACTTGACAAATTATAGTTATATACTTCGGCCAACTTGCACAATGGGTCCAATTCGAAACGGTGTCCGCTAAATTTAAGATTGCCTACATTTAAAATAAGAAACGTCAAACTCGGTTTTGTATAGCTCCAAGGTTCAAAATCGAGTCGAACGTTTCTTATTTCAAATTTAGCGACTTCTAAACTTAGCGAAATCAGTTTCGAATTGGCTCCAATATCTTTATATATTATAGCCTATGTGCTATTCTGATGTATCAGCTATAACATTGTAAAGTTTCATTAAAATCCGTTGCGTCGAGGAGTAACAAACATCCATCCATCCATACATGCATCCATCCGAACAAACTTTCGCGTTTATAATATTAGTAGGATGAATAAACATAATCATCATATATTTTTTGACAATAGAGAACTTTAGAATTTGCTTCTATCCAGTTGTAATGATACCCTGTGTCGCTGTAGACAACCAGGCTCTGCGAAACTGAGGGGTTCTTGAAAGAAACCAGTCCAATCTGGATATAATTTCGGATCATAAGAGCGCTTCCTGAGTCCCCTCTGAAACAGTGCAGTGGTTAAATAAATGACTCATTAAATTTTACTCCAGAATCAAATAGTGCGGCCCTAACATGCATGCCACAAAGATAAATTAGAACCGTTTATCTTTATGACTATCTCTTTCGTCGGCACTAGTGTGAGAGAGACGCACTTAGAGATAAACGGTTCTAATTTATCTTTGAGCCATGCATGTTAGGGCCGCTGTTGGCTAAATATCGTGGAATGGTATCAATGCTATATAATAAAGCTATCTGGGGGCATGTATAATTCCAGTAAAACTTTTAATAATATTCAGCCTATTATATATATCTATATATTTATACAACGAGTTACGGTGGGTTGGACTGTTGTCGTCGATTTATTAAGACGATCGACTACCAGAAAGCTTACCATACAAAAAGCCATAATTTTTATCGCTTTTAACATATATAACCTGTTTTATTTTTATTTTTATTAAGCGTTTAAATCCAAAAATATTAATGTGTTAGTGTTTTCATTCTAAATACATTTTTGCCATAATATTATATATTTTTTAACCCTGACTTAAACGTAAATTTGTATTTATTGACACTTCGACAAAAATAGGAAGTTCATAAAAAATGACAAAAATAAAGCACATGGGCCGAAATGTGCCAATAAGGACCCCACTCAGCACAATAGGGATGGCTCCTGGGTAAAAAAGAAATCTAATTAGTCCGTCAGTTAGATTACCAAAAAATATAGAACACGTATTTTTGTCACAAATGAATCAAAATTGACAAAGATAACTCGCATCAAAGTTTGGGAGTGAGGGCTAATGACAATATTTTTTGATAATGGAAAAGACGATTTTTTTTTTTTTTAGGAAGCTAGTCCATTACCGCGGGAAGCTGCGGCGCTGATTTTAAGTACCACACTAAGTGGTAGCACGATTGCTAGTATTGAGTTTTAATTTCTTTTTATTAGATTATATTAAATAAAGCAAGAAGAAAAAAAACATATAAGATAGCTAGTTTTAGTTTTAGAGTTTACAATTTACAAATTCGGTTAACGTTTTAAGAGTTAAAAAAGTTTTCGTCGTTTCTAGCTAATACGTTTAAAATGACATTGGGGCCAATTCGAAAATATATTTGCTAATTTAAAAGTCACTAAACTTAAAATAAGATAGGTTGAACTAAAGTTTGATGTTTCTAATTTTAAGTTTAGAGAATTTAAAATTTAGGAATTTAAAAACATCAAAAATTATTATTCCATGGATGTAGTTTCGACCCGTTTAATTTCTCGCAAAAGTGATGAAACACACTGTACATAAATAATAATACCCTGATGTTCAATTATGCTTTTTGGTTACTTTTGGTAATTAAGGAAATGGATTAATAGCATTTGAAAAACGGAAATATAATATAAACATACTAGTGGACCCGCCACAGCTTCGCCCGCGGTATTTTCCATACAATCTTTATTACCTCTTTTCACCCCTTTAGGGGTGGAATTTCAAAAAAAACCCTCCTTAGTGCACCTCTAGGGTACTTGAGGAAGTTTCCTCCAAATTTCAAACCTCTAGGACCCGTTGAGGCTGTGCGTTGTCTATAAGTGAGTCACGATACTGTTTTAATATATATATATATTGATTATTGCGGCAGTTCATTTTCCTATGCTCGCTTGACGATCTAATTAATGCCAGCCTGTTTTCGGCCTCTTGAGGCATCTCTACACGTCATCAAAATATGAATTAAGCCCATTTTGTACATACTCAGCAGCGTAGTCGTTCCCGGAGCGCGTTCCCGCGCACAACGCGCCAGGCGGGACTGTTTTCAGGATTGTGAGGCATCTTTTTCGGGTCCACAAAATTTGGCGTGTGAACTTGAGACGCTTGGTGGTTGTTGAAGTTGATTCCTTTAAAGAAAAGATAAGGTTGTGTAACAATTAACAAGGAGCCGTCTCATGCAGAGTCGTCATCCTGCGAATTGTTAACAGTGGGCTTCTAGATGACAAAATAAAACCCGCAGCGAAGCAAAAAACGGAGAGTTATGTTTTTCGCGAGTATATGTATGTGATTATGCATGTATGTAATCCCTCCATTATTTACCACTCTCGATGGGCACGTACCTAATTAACCAGTGGCGGGTAAATACCCGATATTTACCTACCCACGGGTAAATACGAGGATGATTATTATTTCTTTTATTTTGAAAGATTTTATCATTTCCGAGTTTAAAAAGCGACTTATTTAAACGAATTGAGGCAATGTTTTCTTCACGATCATAACTTAAATAGCCCATAGCCAAGAAAAACCTTCTATTACATTTATTATGATCATTATTCAGACACAGTACATTTAAATTTATGATATACTCCTCTTTATTACGAATAACTTAATAAGTAACGTTGCGGCTTAGCAAGGTACTTGCGATTTTAAAACAAATAAAGTAACACAAAAAAAAAACTGTCTTATCCTGACTGTCAGCCGTTATCTTTCCAAATTGATTGTTTTATCCCAAAATAATGTAATTAAACTTACTTTAAAACATCTCTTACTCATCTAATCTCATGTAATAGCTTACATTTGTCAGTCCCCATCCTGCAACGTAGGCTGTTTCGTTGAGCGGATGGTTCTTCATTAAGATAACTCTCTTAAGTTTCTTACCGAGCGGCAAATTTTCTTTCAACTTCACCAAAGCTACGTCATTTGCAATCGTATAACAATTGTAGTCTTCATGCGACATAAAATTCTCGGCTATCAACGAGACACCCTTATTCTTGTGCACATGTCCCGCATTGACTGTGATATAGCTGGAGGGCATGCATTCCTCAAAGCAATGTGCCGCGGTGAGTACCATCCGCTGGTTCAGTATGGATGCGCCGCAGACATAATAACTGATGTCCTCAGTTGTGATACACTCTATACTAAGACTTGCCGAATGAGCGAATTCTTTAATCTGGGCGTAGTCCCCGCCCACAATATGCCCTGTCATCTGTCCCTTGGCTATCACTTTTACCAAGCTTATAATTGTTAATAAGAAAACTTCTTCGGCCATTGCTTCGTTCTCATCTTATCGTTTTAAAATCGCTCGACTCAATTAATTACTGACTCGACTATACTACACGATAAAAGTAGCCATTAAATTAAAGTTTTACTTCATCCTTATCGGTTTTTTTTGTAATTAGTATAGGTTGTAATCTCAATTTGCTCTCGTTAAACGTTTTTAGGGTTCCGTATCTCAAAAGGAACCCTTATAAGATCACTCGTGTGTCTGTCCGTCCGTCTGTCACAACCAATTTGCTTTTTGGACCAATTGAGTTGAAACTTGGTACACATTTGTAAGCCGGTGACCGCAATACGGACGTGTAACGTAAATAAATGAATTTAAAACACGGGGACTTTTGCACGGGGACTTTTGGGGACGGGCACTTTTGTGAAGTATATTAAGAATTGAAAATATATTTTTTTTTTCAAACTATTGCATGCGACATATCCAATGAATGGTCTTGTGAGGATCTTATTTTTTTTTATAATTATGATTTGTTTTGATGTTATTTAGGAAAATAGGTGAAAATTTACCATTCCCCCCTTATCTCCGAAACTACTGGGCCTACAATTTTGTAAAAAAAATACTGCAGATTGTTTACCTATAGATTATAGAAAAACCTATAAGAAGTCTCTGGTATTTAAAGTAACATAGGAAATTTCATATAATCATGGAACCCTCTTCACGTGAGTTTAACTCGTACTTGTCCGGTTTTTTATGTGTGAATAACCACGTGAGATTTCCTGAACTCTATCGTTTTCTGTATTTACTGGCTGTATGTCCAATGGGATTTTTAATCGCTAATCATATCACATGATCATAATTCCTTCTATACAATCTTTCTTCCCTTTTTAAAATTATTAAACTTTAAGGTCTGTTCGCCGAGAGTTGATAAAAAAAGTAAAAAGTCAGGGCTTCTTAACTCATTACAAATAGCGGCCCGCTAATTATTTATTTCACCCAAACTAAAAAAATAAAGGGTTTTTTTTTTCATAGAATATTATTATTGAATAGCCTAACTGCATAAACATAAATTAACACGCGAACACCCTAACGACACACTCGAAGTCAATGACATATTATAGAAAGACACAAGACACGTCATATCCATACTCAACGCGCTTTAAACATGTGTCATGGATAATATTTTTTTTCGTTTCTTTTCGGCCAGTGCAGATTTATGTGACATTTGACGCGCACATATAAGACATTAATTTGCAATATGGCGGTTGTGTATATGAACAAAACAAATTTTTGCCGCCTTCCACCCCGCGCGACACCGCACTGACAGCATCTGCGTCCCTCGTACCACGAAACTCAGTGCGCGCGGCGATAAGCGACGCCCGTCATACAGTTTGCGATAGTTAAGCGACAGTCGCTATTTCGAGACGATACCATAATATTTATCAACTCTCGACGAACAGACGAGGATGAATTTTCAAAAATCTCTTCTTAATGATCACCTATATTATAAAGAACTCCTGCGCACAATTTATGCTTCTAGACTCACCGGTTTAAGCTGTGAATTGTCTGTCCGTCTGTGTTAGAGTTTTATTAATAATCCACGAGTCAGGTACAAATTTCATCACTCTAGCTATCGGGCGATAACTCGTAAAATGCTTCAGAGAGTTGTGTTTTTTTTCTTCAAGATATTGGGTTACCTATAATCTGATACATTTTCAATCGGAACGGTATGATTAAAAAAATTTTTAGGGTTCCGTCCGTACCTCAAAAGGAAAAAACGAAACCCTTATAGGATCACTCGTGCGTCTGTCTGTTTGTCCGTCTGTCACAGCCAATTTGGTGCTAGCTGAAATTTGGTGTACATATGTAAGTCGGTGACCGCAACACGAACGCGTGACGTAAATATATGAATTGTAAATATGGGGGCCACTTTTGGGGGGTAAATCAGAAAATTAAAAAAAAAGTTATGTAATCTATATTGTGTGACATATCAAATGAAAGGGCTTATTGTGAGGACTTTAAATACATTTTCTTCTGAATTTTAAGTAAAATAGTTTGGAAGTTATTTAGGAAAATAGGCGAAAATTGACCATTCCCCCCCTTATTTCCGAAACTGCCGGGGGTAAAATTTTGAAAAAAATACAGAAAATAGTTCTTTACCTGAAGATTACAGGAAAATCTATAAGAAGTCTATGGTATTTAAAGTAACCTAGTAAATTGCAGATAATCATGTACGGAACGGAACCCTCTCCACGCGAGTTTAAAGCGCACTTGTCCGGTTTTTTTCTACGTGATTCGGAGGTTACCGCTGCTCAACCAACCCACGGAACCGTAGCTGGCGTTCACGAGGCTTCATGAGAAAACTCTCTGACGCATTTTACGAGTTATCGTCGGAGAGGGAATAGGTCATGAAAACCTGCTGCTAGCTCACGGTCCATAAGTAGATTTATTTATTTAATAGATAACAGTTTATTACAAGGGATACAATAAAAAATACTAAATCAATGTTATTTAAATAAATTATTTATCTTAATTTATGAGTCAAATGAGGATGTGGGGAGCATTGAGCACTAATTTCAAAGATAGCTTAGGGCATGCCCAATGCCCTCGCCACTACTGTTTGTTTCGGCAATCGGTGTAAAAAGTAGGTACTTTAATTAAAATCAAATTATATCCACGGGTTCTAAATGCGTATAAATATTGAATTTGCATCTCGGCGTTATATTAAATCGAGTTTGACGTTAAGATATTTTTTCAAAGGTACGATCAAACAGCTTCACACGTTTTATTAAAGTAGCTACAACATTTAGCCCACATTCCCTTTACAAAAGAGTTGCTTAGACACGTTTTGTATCCAGTTGTATTTTTCCGCGATATTGGTGTACACGACGAGGCTGCGGGAGAGCTGCGGATTCTTGTAAGAGACTAATCCGATCTGGATGTAATCGTTAACTACGAGTGCACTTCCCGAGTCGCCCCTGGAACGAAGTACAAGATAAATAGTAAAAAGGGAAATTTTATGCTGTGAGGTATGTACACAATGGGGTCAATTCTAAACGGTGCCTTCTTAATTTAAAATTTCCTAAACTTAAAATAAGAAACGTCAAACTCGATTTTGTACAGCGCAAAGCTGTCAAAATCAAGTAAGATTTTTTTATTTTAAGTTTAGTGACTTTAAAATTTAGCGACTTTTATTTTAGCGACTTTTAAATTGGGAACATGCATCATTTTTTTCATCTTGTATTGGAAAGTGCTATGAAATAGGAACCGATCTGTGTACGCAAAGTATTATTATTTTGTTTATTTTATGAGTTATGAAGCTGTGAAATGTCATTGTTCATACCACTTTCAAAAACACTTCATACAATATGGACAACAACTATGACATCACAGCTTTCGTTTAGACTGTACAAAATGCATGGCTTTTAAACGAAATCTGCAATTATTTCCGAAAATACTGTTTTTAGACCAACATTGTAGAAATTAAAGATGGCATACATTTGATGAGGATGTCCAAAAAACAAAAATCAGAATTAAAAAACAATATATATTTTCGACAAATTTTGACCCTTAATGAAAATTTTCTGTAATATGCTTTTGTTTACATTTACTTTCAAAATATATCATTTTAAACCTCATTGTGATTTTCATGCATGTTACCCATTGGCCCCAATATGGCACAAACGGAGGTACACTTGGCTTGACCGCTTAATTAAAAAGTACTTACATACGATTTATTTTAAACAAAATACAAAACTGACTCCAAAAACCCTTTGAAAAGTAACGAATAATAATGACTGGCCATCGTAAGTAAATTTACTGGAACATCAAATATCTTGTTAATCCTTAAATCCCTACTGTGTTTGTTGGTTTGTCCTTTTTTAAATACATCAGATACATAGAAAATGGAATCGGTATTCATACGCTTACCAAATTTGAAGGATTCCGTGGATTTCTAATAGATCTCATCATTAAACTCCAACGTTGCCATTAACGGGACCAATCTGTATTCTATTGATTATAGAAAGAATCTTCCAAATCGGTTCACAAACGTTGGAGCATTGAGGTAAATTAAAGAACATTTTAGTCTGGAACCTCCCCCTGTTGAAATCGGTCAAAAACACCAGGGTAGTGCAACTACCATTGTGCTAGGCACCTAGTGAAAGAAGCGGTTCTTTAAAAACAACTGCTACAGCGCATCAATAGCACAGCATGCTGCGCCTGCGATCGTCACGCTGATTGGTCGCCTTATGTTAAGCGCTCTCTCAACCCTTTAGCAAGTTCTCTGAATGTACGTTTATTATTTGAGTGGTCGATTCTATCTTTGTACTTACTGGGCAGCAAAGTCTCGTCCATTCAAGGATCCCGCGCAGAATGTGCCCTCAGGGATTGAGTTCAGGACAGTGAGGCATCTCTTTCGGCTCCACACTGGCTGGCTCGTGTGCTTTAGGTAGACTGTACCGAGATGGTTACTTTCCTGAAATCGAGTGCAATCATATAAAATGTTGAGAAGTATCCTGCGGCCCTAATATGCACACACACAAGGATATTATTATTATTGGAGGTTAATTGGGCCATATACGTGCCGCTTCGACCATTGCTGATCTATTGTGGCAGCCCTTCGGTTTGGCTAGTGCTGGCCTCGACAGGGTGGTCCGCTAGCGGCCCTTTCCACCGGGTGCTCAGACCCTTACCGTAAGAGCATCGGTTACCGCAATTCGCAGGCAGATAATGTACATAAGTTGGAAAAACTCATTGGTACATGGCAACCGCTTGGATTCGAACCCGGACGTCACGATCACGAGTCGACATCCTTAGCCATTAGGCCACCGACGCTCTTGACACAAAGATAAGTTAAACCTTCTTATCTCTAAGTGTGTCTCTCTCACACTTGTGCCGACGAAAGAGATAATCATAGAGACAAACGGGTTTCACTTATCTTTGTGTCTAGCATGTTAGGGCCCCTGAAAAGCATAATAAAAATGTGTTAACATTGTATGTTCTGTATGCGAAGGTAATATGTATTAACTTACGTCAATCAAACCCCATCCTGCTAGTCTAGCCGTTTTGAAGAAAGGTGGTTTAGGCATCACTATAATTCTGTGTATGTGCTCTCCAAATTTTATCCTCCGATTCAATCTCACTAAACACACATCGTTTACGATCGTTTCTGAGTCGTATTTTTCATGCAACTTAAAACTTCTCGCTGACCTCACCAATCCCATATTCTTGTGTTCACTCCCCGCGTTAACTGTGATTTTGCTGGCAGCTCCGCATCCCTCGAGGCAGTGTGCAGCAGTAAGCAAAAGCGCTTGATTCAATACTGATGAGCCGCATACAAAGTGACTTATGTCATATCCCGTGTCACACTTTATAGTGAGAAATGCAGAGTGGCTGTAATCATTTATATTGGCTAAGTCACCTCCAACTATAAAGCCTTCCATTTGTCCATGTACTTTAAATTTTACGGAACTCATCATAATTATTATGAAAATTGTTTTTACCATTGCGTTTCAAACTTCGTTATAATGATTCAAATCGACGGAGTGCGTTCTTAATCTAATTATTGTTTCCCAATAAAAACAGTCATTAAACTGAATTAGAAATTGTGCATTTTAACGAGCCGGGGTCTAGTTCTCATTCATGCGCAGCGGCTGATCAGTGGATTAACGAAACTATTAATGTAGACCGTAAGGAAAAAGTCATTAATTTGAATGTGTTCCTCATCGCTGATCAGTCAGCTGTATTCGCGTTTGCTTAATTGATTTCGCATTTTTTATAATTTGATGCGAAGTTAATAGAGCTACCACAATATTACAAAATAATTCGCAGTATCGCTTAAGCAACGACGAATAAAAAAAAAAACAAATTGAGGATTGAATAGAGGCTCTGGACTACGCAGCGTGAGGAAACCAAAAATACCTATGACTTTTATTTATTTATTACATTCTTTCATATTATAAAGATAACATTATAAAATAAAAAAATATAAAAAACGGTGAACCACCGACTGCGGAGCAGGGCCCAGGCGATCGGTGGCTAGGGCTGCAGAGAGAGGAACCTCCTGACGATGCGTGCAGAGTCCATGAGTACCGCCTTCTGTATCCGGCCCTTGATCCAACCATCTAGCGAGAGCCTCTTGAGGTGTTGGTCGAGGCTCTTCGCTATTAGTCCGTTCACTGAAACCACTATCGGGACGATAATCGTTGAATCCACATCCCACATGGCGGTCACCTCGTGGGCCAAGTCAAGGTATTTGCTTAGCTTATCCTTCTCGGTCTTCACGAGGTTAGCATCATGCGGGATTATTATTATTATTATTATTATATCATTAACTTAACACTATCATTACAGGACAAACCTAATGCGATAGAGTAGGCACATAAAAATGCACATTTTACGAATAATTAAACTTTTAACTATAATATATCACATATAAGGTAACTCTTTCGAATTCGCTTAGAGTACAATGAAATATTCGTATTCGGTCAATTCGGCAACCACATTGAGAGTAGATGCTACATATAGATGCTAGCTCTTGTAACACAGGGAATTCCAGCTCAGGAGCTATATTTATGTATGTGTTTATCTAATAATGTTTATTACGTAAGCAGAACTGTACATTACAAGCGGTTTTCGTTAGACCCCGAACTAGGCTGAGTATCTCGGGAGCCGTGAGTGCGATTTACTATGGTATACTTTATTTCGGTAGCAAAAGAAGTTAAAAAAAAAAAAACAAAAGAAAATAAAGCAATTAAATAGCTTAGCACAGCAATCAAACAATAACGAGCAAACAAACAATGATCATAGCTCACTGAAACTATTTTAACAAATAAAGAATCACCAGTAAAATATAAGGCATATCTCTTTTTCCATTTTCATGATTGGAGCAATTGGATATAAACTAATAATGGAGCTATGATCAGTGATATTTATAGAGACGCAAGTGCGTCAGACCCTGAGCTTACTATCAATAATACAATGTTGATACAGGGAGAATCTTTCTTTTTTGGGAATCTAAAGAATTAAAGTCAAATATTTAATAACCTCCTCGAGCAGTAGAGATTAAACTTTTTAACCAAGGGTTAATTTAAAACAAGAGAACTGACAATCGCTTTATGGCGACCGTTCGGAAATAATCCAATGCGGCAAAAACCCATTTAAATTAGATGGCGCCACAACCATAGTCTGAGGGGTATTTAATCAAATACAATAAAATTAAATCGTTAATTTTAATTTTATAGTGCTTTTTACCACGTGGTTTGTGAAAACGACCAGATTTTCGAAGGAAACCAATCGAGGGAATTGCAGCCGTAATTTAAGAAATTCACCAATGGCGTTACAAAATCTGAGGTACGCTTCATTGTAAGGTGCTTGACAATGCTCTAGCTATATTCGTCCATGCTAGTACCCTTAGCATAGGAAATCCTAGTTTGATACTCAAAGATCTCAAAAGAATATGCCTATCAGTACAATTTCGTGTAGCAAGTCTCATACTAGGTTATCAAACGCCAGCGCCATGGCTTCCCCACACCCTATTGCTGATGTCTTAGTTCTTACGACATACATACAAAAGTCTAATATTGATTGATTCACACGCTATCATATCATTGTGGATGAAGTGGTCGGTGGTGCTGCGGTGTCACACCGCACGATGCGGGAGGGCAATTTTTTCAATTATAACAGTGTCACTTAAATGGGGGTCATGGATGGTGGTTGACATGCGACTGAACCTGCGATGGTGTCAGATTCGCGTTCCGACACCTCAAAAGTAAGCATCGCGAAAATTGCTTTGAGCAGTTCCTTACTATATATTTCAATGTTGATACTACATCAAAGTGAGTTAGTGACCATGATCTTATTATATAATGATCTTTATTTATTTTATTGTACTTAAAAGTGAATAAAAACTACTTATAACTGGCTTATTGTAAATTATTATCATCATCGTCATCATCACCAATCCACTGGCCATTACCTATGTGAAAAGCAAACATTATGTAACTGAATTTCGTTTAAACTGTACTATACTTAATGAATAGGTACTCCGAAAATACTTTTGTTGCTCTTATCGGAGTTGCGCCATTAAACAATAATGCTTTTATGATCATGAAATTAAATTTTAATGTCTCAGAAAAGAAGGTGCCTGACTAATTGCATCTTCTGTGTTTTCTTTTGTTTATTAAGTTGAGGCGATCGTGAGAAAAAGTTTTGACAGACAGACGGGCAACAAAGTGATTGTATACTCTAAAAGTGCAGTTACACCAGCAACATTTTCACGGCAATGTGTGGCCGGCGACTATTGGCATCTTCCTTTAACGTACAAAGTTAGAGTAAGACAGCTATAGTTACCGTCCCTAAATTGCCGTAAAAAGTTGCTCTTGTAACTGCACTTTAAGGGTTCCGTTTGTTCGAACCTCAAAAATATCCAGAAAGGTGTTAAACTGAATTAAAAACTTTACACGTATAATTACCTGTTGTTGTAAAGAATTTATTGATAAAATATAGAAAAGGCAAAGTCCTGACTGAAAATCTCATTATTTCACTGACTTCATTCATCACCCAGCCCAAACCTGCGGCCTTAACATGCATGGCACAAAGATAAATTAGAACCGTTTATCTCTAAGTGCGTCTCTCTTACACTAGTGCCGACGAAAGAGAAAGTCATAGAGATAAACGGTTCTAATTTATCTTTGTGGCATGCATGTTAGGGCCGCTGGGTGTTTATTTTATATTGTAAATCTCGTTTGTTAATAAGGATTTTCTCGAAATTCAGCCCATAAGGGAAAAAAGAGCAAATATGCGTTTTATTAATTTTTTCCATACAAAAAATAAATAAAACGCATATTAACCTCATATCGTTACCAAGCAAAGAATAAAATAAACAGAGGACTATGATTGTTGGCTGCGGCCAGTGTTCATTTTTGTGTTGTAATTTTTTAAATATTTTCTGTTTATTGTTTATACTGAATAGTTAAAGTTAATATTATAGTAGTTGTGATGTGATGGGATGTGTTATACTTAAAAAAAACTTTGAAAAATTTAAAGCGAGTCAGGACTTTATTTTATGACACATTTTTTAATAATATGTTTTATTTATTTTTATTTACATCCATATCTTTGATAGCAGCTAATTTTATTTCATATCTACCTACGTCAGCAAAGAACCTGATCATGACTAAATTAATACATAAATAGACAAAAAATTACGTCAAAATAAAGCGTTAACCTACGTTGATAAGGTTCCACAATGAATCCCCTGTGAGCCGATAAATCAAATTGATTGAGTGTACATAAATCATGAGTCAATCCATTAGTAGACATTATTGATTGTGAAGCAGGACGTCTTAACTTACTGATTATGCTTTTTTCATTCCAGACTACACAGCAACATCCCCACACTTATTTCCTTTTTGCTGGCAAAACCATACACCACCATTTTGTTATGTAATGTTCTTAATTTATATTTATATTAATCTGTGTGTGTTCTGTGATAGTGAATAAATGTTTCTCTATCTTTCTCTTTCTAAAATCGGCATACAGTCGTGCTTGCACTTGTCAAATTACATTATCATGAGATCTGTGTGCGTATACCTGGCTATTTGTAGACACTGTCGTTTAATTTACCTATCTATTCCTTGATTCTGTAAATATTTCAATTGCTTGTACTTTCTTAATTTCTAGTATTATTTATTCACCAGTTCCCGGCTTTACAATTAAAATCAGCTTTAATTTAATGTTCAACGTAAATCTGAAATTCATGAACGCCGTAATGATTCATTAGACGCTCATTAATTGGCCACGTGCATTGTAGCAAGTATTTTATAACTGCCTAATTAAAAATAGGTTTTTAGAAGTTATAAGTTTAGCTTTCTGAGGGGAAACGGAAAAGCTGAGCAGTAATGGGAGTTATAATATTCATTATATTAATTAACTTGGTCAATTTAACTATGACAAGGGGGGAATTCGAAGGAAGTATAGTTGGGGGCAGTTTTTCTAAAATAAAAGACTTTGCTTACAGTGTGTTTCTAACAGTTCAGTGTTATAAAAGTGATAGCAACGAAGTCTTTGTATGCGGCTCATCTATATTGAATCAAGTTATTTTAATAACTGCTGGTCATTGTCTCGAAGATTGCATGCCAGGATCACGTGTTATTATACACGCGGGAAACGCAAACAGAAAGAAGGGATATGCCCAGTCGACTACGACGTTTAAAATACATGAAAAATACGATGCTTTTGTGCTAAGTTACGATATGGCTCTGATAAAATTGAATAAAAATCTTATTTTTGGGGAATTTGTGCAAAGAATATCTTTGATGCGGAAACCACCGCAGCGCGAATTGGCCATGGTTGCAGGTTGGGGTGTAATAGATGTAAGCCGGTGTTTCTATTTTATAAGCGATTAGATACCCGCAAGGAACTTGATGGGCACTTTAATGAAATTTTCATTGTGGTCTTGCGAACCGAACATAATATTAAAGAAATTAAACGAAGATTTAAATACGGATTTTTTACATTATATAACTTCGGAACAGTACAGTACATCTGTTTTCTTAATGTCTCTCGGCATTTCGGCAATCATCGCATTTCCGAATACAAACGAATGCAACTGATAGAAATCCGACGACTGACGAAACGCGAAGTTTGCCGAGAGACATTAAAAAAAGATGCACTGCAGTAAAGTTCCTGGAAAAGGCTAAAACCAAGTTTGCTATAATCTATTATGTGCCAGCCGGCTGGCTATCGCAATGAAGATAAGTAAATTAAAACTTTCCCTTACTCTCTGCTTACTACTTTGTCTATGAAGAACTGTCTTTAATTTGTACTTTCTATTAATTCTTTTTTAATATTCCATTTAGCTTTTCTTTCACGTTTTTGTCGAAAAAGCGTTGGTACGATTTCGGGTACAATTTTTTGGTATACATACTTACAGCTGGTTCCGGAATTGAGTGGTTTTCTTTGTGATCCCAACTAGGTATGCCAGCTTGACGGTGCATAATATTTTACCCATGTTCGGTATGAAATACCTAATTTTCTATTAAAGCTTTGAGGGGTACTATTTAGGTATACCTATAGATATTAATAAATTTTGGGGGCAGAACGATTCTGGAGATCCAGACTAGGTCCTACGCCAGCTTGATGACACGTTAGCGTACCCAAGGCTCATTATATCCGAAATAACAAAGGTATTTTTTTGGACTATTTGGGTACTATTTAAGCACTATTTTTGAAAATCATCGGATCCTGGATATCTTCCACGGGTCCGGCAACATGACGCTCACATAGATAAGTAGTTACTTTCGCATTTATAATACTAGTATCAGTATGAATGCATATTGGTATGGAATAGTATGGAATATGGAATTTTATGGATAGCTCTGTTCAAAAGCCTCGAGATACTAATAAGTATATCTGCAAACGTATTATTGTGTAAATTCAATTAATAAAATCCATAATTTCATTATCTGGCAATCTTGGAGTTTTTTTGTTTATAAGGTTGTTTCAGAGCGCTTACGCACTACGTCCGATCCGTATCCGATCCGAACCCGTGAAAATACGGATCTAGAAATCACGGACCAAATTCGGATATTGCTTACGCACTAGTCCGACCGATACGGATCTAGAAATCTCGGAACGAATTCGGATATTGCTTACGCACTAGGCCTATCTTTGATGCTACTGCCACCTTGAACTAAACTGGATGCCTGCCACGCCACGCTGCCGCACTGCTAGTACGCATCTCGGATTCGGGTCGAATACGGTTCGGACGCAGTGCGCAAGCGTTCATACAAATAATACTATGGCTACTTCAGTCCGTCAATAATCTTCTCCGGAATGGAGACTCACGGATGACGGAGAGAAATCGGATGGTAGAAGCCGGACCTAGTGCTTAAACTACCATATAAATAGTTCTACGACTACTCCGGACTGTATTTTCACGGGTTCGGTTCGGATACGGATCGGGCGTAGTGCGTAAGCGCTCCTAATTTATCTCGGATAAAGTACAGAACTGAATTTGCTTTTTTTGTTACAGGCAAAATATGGAAACAGAACTGACTTGTTAAAGCACACTAGCCAAAGGGTTTGGACCCGCCTGGCCTGCAGTAAGGTGATTCCTCACCTGCCCGTGGGCACTTTATGCGGAGGAGACTTACACGGCGTAAGTCATCCCTACAGGTATTTTATAATAAAAATGATAAGGTGAGATAGATGTCCCTACTTATATAATTCTGATATAGTTAGTAATTGTAAGTATATTAATCGCTTTTACATAAGTCGTTCAATAATAATATTAAAAAAATAAAGTAAAACTAGAAAGGACCATCTATTCCACACAATGAAATAACATAAAAGGATATGTCAAACGGGGTGAATAGGAATCAAGGGGTGAATAGGGACAAAACCAGTACTGAAATTTACCTCAAATTTTCATAAAAACTACCAATCAGAAATAATATTTCATGGTCTTAATAAATATTAGTTTTTTTTTTCTAAATGCAATAATCATTTGACATGAAGTTAATAACAGATTGTCGAAAAAGCAGTCTGAAGTCGGCCCCTTCTTAGTCGGGAAAAATTCGTCCTGAAAAATTTATTGATAAGTGTTGTTTTGAGAAGGCAATTGAGCTTCGAGTTGTATGATAGACTAATTTCATTTACTGTGGAAGATTTTAATGAAGGATTAAATCTAATTTGAACATGTTTTATTAGTGAAAAGTGGAAAAATATAAACACAGAATTTTTAAAAATACGAGGTTTATAGGGACGCAACTGGGGTTTTTCGGAACGACTATAGGGGCCAATAGGAACACGATACTGTGTATATAGGGACCAAGTATTTTCAAATAGGGATAAGAAAGATAGTATAGGGACAGGGTTGTTAAGAAGTAGTTTTAAATTAGGAAATGGACCCTGCCAACTGGGCAAAAGACATTTGCATCAAGCCCTGGCGGCAAACTTTTCGTCCCCAAACGAAAAAGTAACCGAATGCGATTCTTAAATCTGTATTACCAGAATGTCAGAGGGCTGCGGTCAAAAACCGCGATATTCCAGCAAAATGTGGAGTTCTCCCGCCCGGCGCCCTTATGTCATAGCCTTGACAGAGACATTCCTAACAGCTCTGTTAATAGTGGTGAGCTGTTTCCTCCAGGTTACATCGTATTACGGAAGGACCGTGTCGGCGATGCTGGATGGGGAGGGGTTTTACTGGCAATAAAGGACGAGTACAAAGTGCTCCTTATTGAGCACATTGATGGTTTAACTGATGACAAAGAAGTTTTGTTTGTGATTATTTCGAAAGGAGATGTACGATAAATTTTATGTGTTGTGTATCTGCCACCAAACTATAGTAAAGAACAATACCTGAATGTATTAGACTGTATTGAAAGTGCAATGTGTACGTTTGGCTCTTCAAAAACTGTTATTATAGGAGACTTTAATCTTAACTCCTTTCATTCTCATGTGCAAGATCAATTTGATTGTTTTATCAGTTTTTACTCCTCTGCTGCACTGGGAGTGAAGAAATAGCATAGAACACGTGCAGATGCTTATCCTCCTGCCATGTCGTAAAAGTCGACTAAGGGACGGGTCCTCTCCAACATGGTGGACTATCTGTATAGGCGATGGGCTGATCACCTGTCACCATACGGTTCATCATACCATCTTAGGACTAATTAATCGAACGTGGCCACAAGTAGTCTTGTGGCTCTGCCCACCCCATTAGGGATTTCGGGCGTGATGCTATGTATGTATGTATCAGTTTTTAACCGACTTCAAAAAAGGAGGAGGTTATCTATTCGACCCGTATTTTTTTTTATGTATGTTCCCACATAACTTTTTAACCCGTGAATCGGTTTCGACAATTCTTTTTTTGTTGGGATTGACATAGTTCAGAAATGATCCCATAGAAAAATTGGTGGGATCTGATGATGGGATCCATGAGGAATCAACAGAACTCCTCATATTTTGTAAGCAAGCATATACCGTTTTTGCCATTTTCTAAGATAACTGATGCATTTGCATAAAAACATCATCATTTTGTCAAGCTGGGTGATGATAGAGTCCACGGATTACCACTAAGAACTCTTCAATGTTAGACAGTCAACGAATAATGATGACATTTTCTTGTCTCTGTCGCTAAGCAACTTGATCTCGTTAAAATGCATCTGGTAAATCGGAACTGATAGTGGGGTTCGTGAAAGAACTCCTTAACGGTCAACAGTTCTTGCATTCTGAAAGCACTATTTAACAAAGGTAGATGAGCTGTTGACATAATGCTATCGTCATTTGGTAAAAGTGGATATAATGAAACTATATATTAAATCGTATTCACTAAAAAGCTAAATATAAAAACAATTTTAACAAAAAACAAAACCGACTCCAAAAACCCTTTGAAAACTAAGAAATAAAGACTGGCCTTTAGTAAATTACCTACAAACATGAGATATATTTGTTAAAACAGTAATAAATTAAATATAAAGAAGTCGGTGGCAAGTAAATTAGGTAAACAACTATACATCCCGCCACCGACTTAGATATTTGTAATGTATTTGTTAAAATTATTGTAAATTACGTCAATGTAATGCATAAAGTATTCGCATGGATGTATCATCGATCTAATTCTAGCAAATATTAATGCCGACGACACCGAAGTGCGATGCTGTGACGAAGTATTAGTCTCCGCCGACACCTTCTATCCACCACTTACTGTAGGTCTATCGTTGCATTCTGTCGAGCATGTAAGCGTTGACTTGAATCCTATAAACCATATGTCTTCCATTGAGTGACCGTTGAACCTTTAAAAAAGCAGACCTTATGACACTGTATTCGGATATGGCTGACGTTGATTGGTCACCTTTATATAATCAGGCGGTGATTAATAACGCAGTGGATACCTTTTATGACACTGCGCAATTTTCTCAATAAAAATTTTCCCATTCAAAAGCGCCCAGGTTGTGGCTCGTAGCGTTATGAATATCCAGTTTGGTATACAGCTGAAATTATTAAGTACATTCAGTTAAAATATTTTATCTACACCCATATCATAAAACCTCTATAGTGTAATCAAAAACCATAGGAAATGACCACCATTTTGACAACCAATTAGGAAAAACCAGTGCTGCAATGTTATTCCCGTATCGTTTTTAGTATAGCAATGAAATTAAATTTGGAACAGCTGTCAAAACTCAAGTGGGTCTCTATTCTAGTATCCATAGATATTCGTTTCGTATCAATAATTGTTTTAATATCTATATATTAAAACAATTATTGATACGAAACGTCAATTCAGTATGTTTTTTTAATATAAACTGCGCAACATTTGATCTCGAGTGACATGAGAATAGAGACTAAATTAAAATCTCATTCAAAGTTCAGACTCGTGCCCATTCACCCCTGTTGATGTATTGAAATTCAAAATACAAAACATAAATAATTAATGTGGTCTTCGCGGGTATACGCTTCTTCATGGTCCACGTCTCCCTGTTTACAGCCGCCTAGCCGTTTCGTTTGATTCCAATAGAGTCCTGCTATTGCACAGTTGTCATCCGACAAGCGAGCTTAAAGATCTGCCTCGAAGCAAGAGGAGACTCTTGCTTCCCCCCCACAATATTACTACATATTACAATTTAAGATTATGATTTATGACATTATTAAACAAAATCCAATATCTCTTAGATTTCGCGGAAGGCATAGAATTTAATGAAATATTGATTTTCAAGGTTAATAATATTTAGTTCGTTTTTTTTTTAAATCTTTACTGGATTTAAAATCTAAATAAACTTTATTTACCTCTTACTCATAGGTCGCGGGATTGACATAGCATATAATACTGAACACTCATTATTTATATTTAGTAAATCATTAATGTACGGCAGGAATAATAATGGCCCCAAAATACTTCCTTGTGACACTATTTGCGTTTCTGTTTCTAGGCTGCATCTTTCATTCATGACCGAACTCTATTAAACGCAATATTGATTACTCCCAGCCTAGTTCTTTGGATGTTATCCAATAGATGTGGTATTATGCATTCGCTCTTATTCGGCAGTCACAAACAGTTCGTAAATTATGTAATTATATAATTAACTCAATCGAATGCTTTAGATATACCCATGGATAAACAAGGAGCCACGCCACGCCTTTGCGTCGCCAAAAAAATGATAATTTTAAATAGTATCTTTAGTTATGTTTTAATATGTATGTTAGTCTGTAAGGTATTTATGTATGGGCCACTGATGCCTGAAATAAATGATAATAATAATTATTATAAATATGTTGGTGTTAAGTTTTTTTTTTAATATATGCCGTCAGATTTTTTTCTTGGCATTGGAATATACAATCGTCTGTTATAAATAAACTACTTTGCCAATTGATAGCCTTGCTCGTCGTAGGCTTACTGTTGGCAAATGAAAGACCGCGTAACAAATCACAATACTACAGACTACACCTCACTGACTCTCCTCTATATCTTCCAGGGGCGACTCCGGTAGCGCGCTTGTTTTGCGTAAGTACATCCAAATTGGGATCGTCTCCTTCGGTATGCCTTCAATCGCTTTAGGCCTTACGGTGTACACCGACACCGGATACTTTTACGACTGGATAAGCAGAGAAGCTGTTAAACTATACTGTTTAAAGTAAATACAAAAAATGTGACATTTTATTGTTTTTTTTCTTTTGTAATTTAACCCACCCATTTAAAGTATTATGCCCAGTAGTAGTAGTAGAACCTTAGGCCATTCAAACGTATTTTATCACAACTTAAGATAAGTATTTCCTCGCTTTCCTCGTTAGGTGGCAATTTTGTTTTCCTAGCAATATACATACTTGGTTGCTCAGTAACGAATTGTCTATGTAGCAAAATGACCAGCGACGCATTTTTTTTTATAAATCAAAAATGCGTTTGCGTTTGATCTTAGTCTCACCTGATGTTAAGTGACGACGAGGTCAAAGGTGGTACACGCTTACCCAGAAAATTCCTATTCACTCTTGCCTTGAAGACACCAAGGTTATACGATTCCGGAAATACAGACGCAGGGAGAGTGTTCCACTCCTTGGCTGTACGAATGATGAATGACGAAGCAAACCGCTTCGTGCGCACCAATTGAAACTGAACCACATGCGAATGTTAGCCCTCCCGGCGTCGGGTAGACCGGTGGGAGAAAGTGGAGGGTTGGGATGAGGTCGTGTAGTTCCTGGGCACACTCTCCATAATACACCTTGTAAAATACCGAAAGACAACAAACTGAACAAGAAGCGAAATGTCAGACTTTTTAGACCATCTGAAGTCAGGTCATTTTGATTCATTGACGATTCTGATTATACTTGGTTATGTCTCGGCGCTACCCGGCGGTAACATGTAAAAACGTAGAGGGAATAAGAAACGTATTCCTACTTTAATAGCTGAGTAGGATTGAGTTTCATTGCTGCACTGATTCCAAAGCTTGCACCGCTACTCAATAACTTAACGTTTACTATTGGGTCTGACCCTATATGCCAAGTCTTACAACTGCAATCTTCTGTGTACTGTTATTTTTAATCGACTTCATAAAATCCGAAGGAGGAGGTTCTCAATTCGATGCGTATATTTGTTTTTTTTTAATATATATATGTATGTACACCGATTACTCGGGGATGGCTGGACCGATTTGGATGATGACGATAGGGTATTTCTCCAAGCTGGTCCTGTTGTGATCAAAGTTGAGGTCTGATGAGAGGATCTATGAGGAATCGAAGGAACTCTTCAAATATTATAGGCATGCATATAAAAAATTTGATATTTTCTTTCATGACTCAAGCAGTTACGATTCAGAAACATTATTTGGTGAAGTGGAACTGATGATGAAGACCACGGGTGACCACCGGAACTTTTCAATGAAAAGTATTCCACGAGTGGCGATTAGATTTCTGTATAAGGTTGGAAAGCAACTTAATTCATGTGGTAAAATAGAACCGGTGATGAAGAATCAGGAGAACTCCTCAACGATTGACGTCAGCATTTCAGCATTCGTCTTAGCAACATTTTGTAAAGGGTGATGAGCAATTGGCATATGGCATTAAATCACATATGATAATCACTAAAAAAGTGAAATTAATATTAAAATTTAACAAATAAAAAACCGACTTAAAAAACCCTTTGAAAAGTAAGAAATAATGCCCTTCGTAAGTCAATTACCTAGAAACGTCAGACATATTGTTAATTAAGTAATACATTAAATATATCGAAGTCGGTGGCAAGTAAATTAGGTTATCCATCCCTCATTCTGTGTTCATTTACTTGACACCGATTTTGATGTATTTAATGTATCACTTAATCAACAATATATCTGACGTTTCTAGTAAGTAATTGACTTACGAAGGGCATTATTTCTTACTTTTCAAAGGTTTTTGAAGTCGTATTTTTTATTTGTTAATTAAACCTGCCATTTTAGATAAGGATTTCAATGCATGTGAAGTAAACCAACCGTGCCGTTGCAATATCGAATAGCTTCTCATTTAATTGATTGCAAATGCAATGGACTCAGACCCACTGGTTATTACTGAATTATGGGATCTCCACTGCAGTTCGAGATTGAAGCTCTATTTTTATGCTTTGCGACCAAAATTAGGTTGATTTTTTTCTACAGAAAGCCGACCGCTCATGACCGCGATAATGATGCATAAAAGGCTGCTTTTAATTAGTTACCGTGTAATCTAATAGGCATTTTGTAGTAAACCTTGGAAACGAAACGGCTGAGCGGTAATGGGAGCTGTAATACTATTTTAATTATGCATTTAATACATTTCAATGTGGCAGATATTCGGCCATATAGTTGGGGCAATTTCCCTAAAATAATAAAAAGATTTCGCTTATACTACATTTTTTCTTAATATATAGCGTCATATGATCGATCGCTCATATTATTTTATATGTTGCTCGTCTATAGTAAATCGAGAAGTTTTATTAACTGCTACACATTGGCAGGATTGCAAGCCAACAACAGTTATTGAAACACATACGGGACTGGCAGACAGAAATAAGGGCAATGTACATGTAGCCTCAAAGTTTAGAATCGATAAAAATACAGTCCTCACTCGATACCTAACGATATAGCTCTGGTAACATTGAAGAGCACGTTTGGGAAGCATGTGTGGAGAATATAATATTATTGGTGCCAAGACCCCTTGTTTCGAACTGACCGTGGTTACATACATACATACATATTATCACGCTCGAAATCCCTAATGGGGTGGGCAGAGCCACAAGACTACTTGTGGCCACGTTCGATTAATTAGTCCTAAGATGGTATGATGAACCGTATGGTGACAGGTGATTAGCCCATCGCCATATGAACGATCGCTCCTTCTATCGCTGAAGTAACACCTGCCAAATGAATATTCTATGAAAGCAAAATCTGGGGATTGTTTTTCTGCCAACCAATCGATCTACAAAATAAATCATTTAGCAAATGAAAGAATGCCAAACGTTGATCGTACAAACAATATTTCTGATAACCGTTGAGTAGGAAATGACATTCGACTCAACGTATTTCGGTCAACAGATAGAACACCGTCTCTATACACTCTTCAAATGCTGGTGTTTTTTTTCCACAATAATTTTTTTACCGGTTGCTGATTTTGAAATTAAAATCAACTTTAATTTAATTATCAACATAAATCTGAAATTCATGACCGCCGTAATGATTCATTAAACACTCATTAACTGGCCATGTGCATTGTAGGAGGTATTTTAGAACTATTTAAAAAAAAAGAGTGTTTAGCAGTTATAAATTTAGCTTTCTGAGGAGAAACGGAAGAACTGAGGTGTAATTTACGCTTTACACTAAAATCAACTAGAGTTTTTTTCTACAGAAAGCCTTTATTTCATTAACGCTGTAACGATTTATGGAACCCTGTTTTAGGGTTCCGTACCCAAAGGGAAAAACGGGACCCTTTTACTAAGACTCCCCTGTCCGTGTGTCTGTCACGAGGCTGTATCTCATGAACCGCGATAGTTAAACAGTTGAAATTTTCACAGATTATGTATTTCTGTTGCCGCTATAACAAATAATACTATAAAACAGAATAAAATAAATATTTTAGAGAGCTCCCAGATAACAAACGTGATTATTTTGTCGCTTTTATAGATAATGGTAGGGAAACTTTCGTGCGCGAGTCCGACTCACACTTGGCCGGTTTTTACTTACCTTGTCTCTAAAATGCATTTTGTTTTAAACTATGAAAACTAAATGGCTGAGCAGTAATAGGAGTTGGAATACGTACTAGCTTTAATTATCCATTTTACAAATGACATGCCCGGCCATACAGTTGGGGCAATTTCACTTTCAAAGGAAGATTTAACTTATAGTGAGTTTCTTAATATAGAGTGTCATACGAGCGATCGCTCATAATACTTTATGTGTTGCTCGTGTATGGGAAATGAAGAAATTTTATTAAGTGCTGAACATTAGCTCGAGGGTTGCAAGCCATCAAAAGTGATTGATGCATACGCGACGCGACAATACAGCAACATCCTTATACTTATCTCCTTTTCGCTGGCGAAAATTGCCATACCATCTTGTTTGCACTTGTCATCTATGTATTAGTGTGTCATTACATTATCATGAGATCTATATAAGTGTGTAACAGGGCGTTTACAGCGTGTGCCATGGCGGTAAGCGCTGATCGACAAAAACGCGCGTACCATAGGTCCCGCTTTCTATGAGAGGCTAACCGCCGACTTAATAAAACGAGTGTTTGGACGTTATATTTGGTCGTTGACTGAAAGAACTTTAAGAGCAACTTATACTTTACTTTAAAAGAATTAATCTAATGTAATTTTCATTAAAAAAATATTTTGTACCTACCTACCTCCTATTTTTAAACACTGAATCTCGAATAAGTAACCTATCTATTTATTAATATTTATTATTTTTATATCGTATTGTTGTGATACTCCAAATACTCTTCAAATGCTGGTGTTTATTATTTTTCCTAATATGTCATTTGTCGGTTGGTGGCTGATTTTAATTGCAAATCAGCTTTAATTTAACCATCAACATAAATCTGAAATTCATGACTGCTGTAATGATTCATTAGACACTCTTTAATTGGCCACATGCATTGTTGCAGGTATTTAATAACTATTTAAAAAAAGTTTTTTAGCAGTTGTAAGTTTTGCTTTCTGAGGGGAAACGGAAAATCTGAGTAGTAATGGGAGTTTTAATAATAATAATATTAATTAACTTGGTCAATTTAACTATGACGAGGGGGGAATTTGAAGGAAGTATGGTCGGGGGCAGCTTCTCTAAAATAGAAGACTTTGCTTACAGTGTGTTTCTAATGGTTGAGTGTTATAATAAAGGCAACACCTATTACATATGCGGCTCATCTATATTGAATCAAGTTATTTTAATAACTGCTGCGCATTGCGTCTATGAATGCACGACAAAATCAAATATTATTATACATGCAGGCAGCGAAAACAGAAACAAGGGTTATTCACAGTCAACCTCGATGTTTACAATACATGAGAAGTTCATACGTCGTGAGCTAGCTAACGATATAGCTCTAATAAAATTGAACAAAAATCTAATGTTTGGGAAATTTGTGGGAAGAATATCGCTGACGATGGATCGACCTCGGCGCGAATTGGCCGTGGTTGCAGGTTGGGGTGTAACAAATGTAAGCCTGTGTTTCTATCTTATAGGCGATTAGATACACGCATCAACCTTGATGGGCAAGATATACATATTTCATGACATTTTCGTTGATATTTCGCAAACGCAAATTAATATTTTTATTTATGTTTAGAACAGAAAAATTAAACAGTTTCTGAGGAGTATTAAAAATCCACAAAATGGAGTTTTTTAACTCTACTACTCCGAAAAGATCAAAATATTTACATTGTATAATCATGTTATAGATCCGTAATTTAATCCTCTTTGAAATTAAAGTTAGTCTTTTTTATATTATGTTCCGTTCGCTAGATATCAACGAAAATGTCAATAAAATGAACATCAAGGTAATTGCCGGTATATATAATAATCAACTTATATTTTTATAATTTTACCACCTTTTTGGGCCTCGACTTCGTCCGCGCTGAGTTCGGTCATCCTTGTTCCGGCGGGAACTATACAATCTTCTTGAATGAAAATTATAATTTAACAAATTAAAAAACCGACTTCAAAACCCGTTTGAAAAGTAAGAAATAATGATTGGCTTCGTAAGACCTAGAAACGGTAGACAATATTATTGATTAAGTGATAAATCCAATATATCGCAGTCGGTGTCAATTAAAAGAGCACAATATGAGGGATGGATTAGCTAATTGACTTGCCACCGACTTCGATATATTTAATTTATCACTTAATCAATAATATTATCTGCCGTTTCTTGGTAGTTGGTAATTGACTTACGAAGTCAATCATCATCATATATATATATATTATTTCTAAAAGGTATTTTTATGAAGACGCTCAAGATCTCCGTTATTTCTTTACCAAAATTAATGATTTAAACGTCATTTTAAAGGTTATGTTCTCCGATTCGTCTTAAAAATACAAAAATAGATTAAAATTAACGTTTCCTATGTCCTATTCCAAGAGCTAAAGTAACTATTATTTACCAAGTTTCATGAAAATCTGTTAGCCGTTATGGATCCGAGGATTCGTTTATCGCGATTTCCTCAGGAACTGTGTAGTTTTTTGTGTCCTCCCCCAGACACCGAACTAGACCCTTGCAAAATTTCATCCAAGCGGTGCGACCGTGAACTCGATAATTTTTCTTACTTGTATTGCTAAGGGACGGATTTTAATGCCGTGGGGAAAGTAAAATTTCCAACCTCTGTTTCACCGTTCTAGGGGTTGATATTCTTGAAAAAACCGTCCAATTGACTCGGACTCGCGCACGAAGGTTTCCGTACCGTTATGAATAAAACCGGACAAGTGCGAGTTAAACTCGCGTGGAGAGGGTTCCGTTCCGTACATGATTATCTGAAATTTAGTACGTTCCTTTAAATACCATGGACTTCTTATAGGTTTTCCTGTAATCTATAGGTAAATAACTATTTTCTGTATTTTTTTTCAAAATTTTAGCCCCTGTAGTTTTGGAAATAAGGGGGGGGAATGGTAAATTTTCGCCTATTTTCCTAAATAACTTCTAAACTATTTCACTTAAAATTCATATGAAAATGTATTTAAGATTCTCACAACAAGCCCTTTCATTTGATATGTCACACAACATAGGATGCAGAACTTTTTTTTTAAATATTCTAATTTACCCCCCAAAAGTGGCCAATGGCCAGTGGCAATGTTTAAAATTCATATATTTATTCGTCATGCGTCCGTGTAGCGGTCACCGACTTACATATGTATGACAAATTTCAACTCAATCCATCCAGTAGTTTCGGAGCAAATTGGCTGTGATAGACGGACAGACAGACATACAGACAGACAGACAGACAGACGAGTGATCCTATAAGGGTTTCGTTTTTTCTTTTTGAGGTACGGAACCCTAAAAATGGCAAAAATATCACGTATGTTGTATGAGAGTCCCCTTAAATATTTATTTTATTCTGTTTTGTAGTATTTGTTGTTATAGCGGCAACAAAAATACATCATCTGTGAAAATTTCTACTGTCTAACTATCACGGTTCATGAGATACAGCCTGGTGACAGACAAACAGACATACGGACGGACAGCGGAGTCTTAGTAATAGGGTGCCGTTTTACCCTTTGGGTACGGAACCCTAAAAATGACCTTTCCCGGGACTCAAACTATCTCCATACCAAATGCATATTGGTATGGATAGTATGGAATATGTTGAACAGCTTCAAGATACCAATTGGTATTGCCCAAACATATTATTGTATAAATTCAATACATAATATAGAAGTAACTGGAAAAGCTTTTCTCGGGCCAATGAAAGGCCCAATATCTGTGACATGCAACGAAAAAAGGCCACGAAACGTTGCCCACTTTTATTAAGATTTATAACACTCAATTGAAACTCCAGACCCCCAAACAATTTAAGAATAATCGAGATAACAAAACAGCCACCTTGCCAATACCCAAAGTGCAACGAAATGCCGCAAGTATCAATCAACTACATGTTTTCAAATGTTTCCTTACATTTTGATTCTTTTTCGTGGACGTCTTCACGGCACGGTGGCCAGTTGGTGTCAAAAGAAACCGACCACTTACTGACTACTCCGACCCAATACTTGAGTCCCTGTGGTCTCCAAATACGAACCCTTTATCAGAATTGCAAAATATGGCCACCATTTTGAACTATTTAGTTACTGGACCTAAACATGCAAATAATGCATGCATGCCGATGTATGTACAAGTGCCGACCGGATCAGAAATATGACTCCATGAAGTTCGGGCACGGATACCTGGCACGGGTACCCGAAACACGGATACGACCGGGTGCCCTAGTTTTAATGTACCTCGGATTAAATACGGAATTGATTTGCTTTGTTCGGCACAGGTAAAATATAACAACAGAACTGACTGGTTAAAGCACGTAAGCCAGAAGGTTTGGACCCGCCTGGCCTGCATGAAGGTGATTAGTAACCTGCCAGAGGGCACTTTATGTGGAGGAGACTTACACGAAGTAAATTATGCCTCCAGGTATTTTATAATAAAAATTACAAAATTACATGTTCCTACTTACACTTCTGATATTCCAGGTCGATCAATATAGAGACAAAAACACACATTTTGTACATTTATTGTTATTCACATTTTTAATAAACGATATTTATCGCTGACTCATGGGTACCGGGATTGACATAGCATATAATCATTGAACAATCATAATTAATTTTTAGCAAATCGTTAATATACAACAGAAATAATAAAGGCCCCAAAATACTTCCTTGTGGAACTATTTGCATTTCTGTTTCTAGGCTGCACCTTTTATTCATGACCGATTTCTATTGTACGCAATATTGATTACTCTCAGCCTAGTTCTCTGGATGTCGGCAGTGATAAACGTGTAGTTTGTAAAATAATTATATGAGTAACACAATCGAATGCTTTAGATAATATGTGTTAAGTTTTATAATGTATGCCGTCAGATTGTTTGTAGCGTTAGAATTTAGCAATACTTTGTCATAATTAAACTACGTTGCTTATTGATAGCTTTGTTCGTCGTAGGCTTACCGTTGGCAAGTGAAAAACTGCGTAACATACTACACTACTACAGGTGTACCTCACTGACACTCTTCTATGTCTTCCAGGGGTGACTCCGGCAGCGCGCTCGTTATGCGTAAGTACATCCAGATTGGGCTCGTCTCCTTCAAAATGCCAAAAATCTCTATAAGCCTTGTGGTGTACACAGACACCGGATACTTTTACGACTGGATAAACAGAGAAGCTGCTAAACTATACTGTTTAAAATAAATACTAAAAATGTGATCTTTCGTTGCTTTTTCTTTTTTAATTTAACTCACCCATTTAAAGTATTATGCCCGGTAGTAGTAGTAGAACCTTAGGCCATTCAAACGTATTTTATCACACCTTAAGATAAGTATTTGCTCGGTAGGAGGCAATTCTGTTTACCTAGCAATATAAATACTTGGTCGCTCAGTACTGAATCGTCTATGTAGCAAAATGTCCAGCGATGCAAATTGACCAAGGAGCGAAATGTCAGATGCCCTATTAGCATTTTGCCTCATTAACATAACATCAAAATAGCAATTAGTCCGTGTAGCATAATGTCCAAACTACATATTGTCAAAAAAGCTATCACCCAAATAACCAAATCGTCGAATCTTACTAAAAGCAGTTAGTCGAATCGTGGTGGTTTTGGATCAATAATTTTGTGAATATCATCCATTACTTTTCATTGTCATGTTTTCATGTCATTATTGAAATATAACGGATATTCCTGTTTCAAGTGGCCGGTTATATTATCAATACCTATTAAACTCAATTTCTTTACATCGTGACATACTTGACATTATACGTTTTGGACGTATTGCAATTTTGGCGTTCAGCTTTATGGGCGCCATTAAGTAATTTACATTTAGGACGATTTAAACATTGGGCATTTTACCTACTTAGACTTGTTGCTATTTCGCCGTGTCCCTTCATGGACGTTATGCGTATTGGGTATTTTACTATTAAGACATCTTCACAGAATGGCTAATTTATATAATCGGACATGTGTTTTTTAGATCATCTGAAGTTATGGTAATTTTGTTTCATAGATGATTCGGTACTGACTGCACTTGGTTAAGTCTCGGTGCTACCCGGCGGTAACTTATTCCTACTGTTATAGTTGAGTAGTGTGCCAAGCAAGTTAATGATGAAGTTACTGCATAAGCAAATTTATATAGAATTAAGTAAAAGAATAAGTTTATTATAATATTTCCTATATACATTTCATTTGATGATAAAGACAAGATAAATCAAGACGGCACTGATTAAATAAAATAAAATTAAAATCTTTATTGATAAAACTTATTTGACATTAATAAAGACTAAACATACTGATGGACAAAAATAACACACGTGCCTGAACTAGGAAGTTCCTGTGTTTCAGGCGAAAAAGGACTTACATAACTATCTTAAACAAACACATGAAAAAAACAAATAATATTCTTAGTAGTTAGATAAATTACAAAAAAGAAAGTACAAATAAAACGAAAAACAATAACAACAATAACAAAATACCAATAGGCAGTGTTATGAACTTAAACATAAAACAATATTCATTTCAAAACAATGATCAATTTCTCTGTATCTTCGTAGGACATATTTTGAAGTGCTTCTTGGAGAATTTTCTTAGTATTGTTATAACTAAGAGGATATATGCCTAATATGGCGTTTAATCTATTGTAAAGGAGTGGTCCAAGGAACACGTAAAATCTGGATGAGAAGGCATGTTTTCTGCCTATATTTTTAGGACAAACTAAATCTTTCCGCCTTTTTTTAGTAGTTTCAGTACTGTAGGGAAGTGCGGCGTACTGTTTGAGGACTGTGCTCATTATAAATAATTGTCTAACTGAAAGTACCTTACACGATTTATAAAGAACTTCAGTGGGGTAAAGGAAAGGACGGGAAGTAGAAAGCTTTAGAACCGCTCGCTGGGCTCTTTCAAGGGTTAGTAATGTCGTTTTAGCTGTGTCACCCCATGACGTAATACAGTAAGTTAATATTGATTGACATAGATTGATTAATTTATTTAAATCGTTTTCAATAAAATATCAACATAACTCTCATTTGTTTATCGTAGTCGGTAACCGATTCGAACTTGACATAATGCGCTTGAGCTAGGTATAGTATCAATCAAATTTGAGTTTTAAGCGTTTAAGCTAAGGATCATTACGCATAGGATAAATTTAAATAAGTCGGGCGATTGAATTATGCGTTTATAGATATTGGGTTCTTTTGCCTTGTAATTAAGTTTAGTATCGGCTGGAAAATAACTCTGTGATCGCTTGCAAGACCGCGCACGGACTGACATCGCACAAATGAATCCGGAGTGTGACTTTACGGGCTGGTGCGATGTCGGCATGGTCTGTCATAGTTAAGTTATAAATATTACTAACTGTTGTTAAATTACTCATTATTCGACGGGCGCGCCAGATAGACGGACACATTCTGTAACTGTCGAACTTTATCTCTATTTTTCTGTTGCAGTCAATCTCTGAGATTCGTTATATTGGTTTCTTGATAATTTAATTGTGTGCATTAGATAATTTATTTTACTTTTGTTAGTTTTAGTCCTACGTAAGAATAAAGTGGAGATTTAAATATTTATTAATTAATCTAGCTTCAGCGGTAATATTTACGACATAATTCAGAGTTTGGCTGTAGCTTCGAAAGTGAAGCAGCTTTCTGGATTGCCACCTAACGATGCCAACGACGTCCTTGAAGTTGTAGTGGCTAGGAATCGCATGAGTCTGCGGTCCAATCACCTTTTACTCTGGCTGGCGGAGAGCTGGTGATATTTTGACTCATTGTGCCTGGTACACGTGTTCATTCGGAGCGGCAAGGCTCTAGCAAGTGAGCTGACCCAGAGTCTGGTGTTCTACGTGGACTAGAGACGATTCCCCTTATCTACTTATGTATTTTCCTTAATTGGAATATATATTTTATTATATAAACAAATTTAATGTTCATAAGGATACCTACCTACAGATTCTGGTTTTAGTTAAATCAAAGCGCTTTAACTTAATATAATCATGGTAGGAAAACTAGGAAATAAGTATGTAATGAGATTATGTTAGATTAAAATACCTGTCTATAAAAAGATAGTAAGCTAAAATAGAAATTTCATAGTTTTATGATTTGTTATACTGTTAATTTGTTGACTGTTGATAAGGTAAGATTATAGGTAGAAAATTGTCACTAGTTTAGAGCCATAATATTTTCCATAAAAAGAGCTTTGGTTACTATTTGCGGTTCGCAACTTAACGTACTAATTTATAAGCCACTGGACTGATCTCCAGCCAACCTTTCAATCTAACTCAAAGTTACTTATACGAGATTCGGTGTCTACAATATACGTAGAGACCGAATCTCGTATAAGTAACTATTTATTTATTTATTTAAATGAAAATGAAAATATTTATTTTACAAGTAGGCTACATGGGCGCTTTCACATGCCTGAATCTACCAGCGCTTCGAAAGGATCTCTTGAGAAGAAACGCCGCAAAAAACTCAGCAGTAAGTGTTTTTTCAACTTTGACAATTTTATCTAAAAACGAACACAAAATTGCAACAAACAAACCTAATGGGTACAAATTAATTATATTAAATAACTAATAAGGGAGATGTATAGTCTCCGCGTCTGGACAAGTTAAGTAACTTAGAGATGTATAAAGCCTCTAAGGCTCATAATAATACAAATAATAATTGAAACAAAGAAACATCTAAACAGATTAATCTTGGTTTAGTGGAGGTGAAGACAGTCTCCACGGTCAAGTATAAAGATGGAGATGAAAGGTCTCCAAATATCAAAAAGAATCAAATTGAAATAATAGAACATCTCATGTCCTAATAATACAAATTTACGAATATAAAAAACCTATTAAATATACATAATGAAGCCTGTCTACCTCATTTGTAGGGCTCCGTACCTCAAAAGGAATAAATGAACCCTTATAGGATCACTTTGTTGTCCGTTTGGTTGTCTGTCTGTCTGTCAAGTGTTCCTTATTTACGCATATTTTTTTATGTAATAATTCTATATTGCGTAATCAGTATAAGCATAATTTGTATATGCGCAGAAATTAATCTCGCATAAATATATTTCGCATATTTCTGTCACGCATATCCTCACTAACCCGAACGTTATTTACGCATAATTTGCGATGTCCGAATACTGCTAAGGCAGAAAATGGCTTACGCACACATTATTTACGCAGAAAGCTACTTTCGCATTTTTGTCGATTTCATAAACTATACATGGACTATATAACAAATTTATTTATTTAATGTATACGATACTTGTAGGGCCTTTGCCCCCCGACCCGCTCTTGTGGGGGGCTCCCTCCTCCCTTTTTGTATGTTATACAACTAGATTCGGACAGGATTTCGGGCTATCAAAATTCTGCTAAATTACATATATGCTAAACAATATTATGAAAAATAAAATTCGGCCATGTCAATATTATGCTAATATCATATTCGGGAAAATAACCATTCGGGTTATAACGAATTATGCCGAATAAAAAAAAATCGGCCAATTTAAGAATCGTCGCAAATAAAATATGCGAAACTTGTTATGCCTAATACGTTTCGGACATTAAAATGTATGCTGAATAGATGGCACCCGTCTGTCAAGACCCTTTTTCTCAGGAACGCGTAGAAGTATTAGGTTGAAATTAAAAACGTTAAAAACGAGTGTCCGGCAGTTATTTATTTGGTGTTCGACTGAAAAAACTTTTAGAGAAACTTTTACTTTACTTGAAAATAATTAATCTAATGTTATTTTTATAAAGAAATAAATGTCGTACCTACCTACTTACTTGTAAACATTGAATCTCAAATAAGTAACCTATCTATTTATTAATATTTATAATTGTTATATCGTATTGTTGTGATACTCCAAATACTCTTCAAATGCTGGTGTTGGTGGATTATAATTGCAAATCAGCTTTAATTTAACCATCAACATAAATCTGAAATTTATGACTGCTGTAATGATTCATTAGACACTCATTAATTGACCACATGCATTGTAGCAGGTATTTAATAACTATTTAAAAAATAAGTTTTTTACCAGTTGTAAGTTTCTGAGGGGAAACGGAAAAGCTGAGCAGCAATGGGAGTTTTAATACTAATCATATTAATTAACTTGGTCAATTTAACTATGACAAGGGGAGAATTCGAAGGAAGAATAGTTGGGGGCAGTTTCTCTAAAATAGAAGACTTTGCTTACAGTGTGTTTCTTACGGTTGAGTGTTATAATACTAAAGGCAAGACTTATTTTATATGTGGCTCATCTATATTGAACCAAGCTATTTTATTAACTGCTGCTCATTGCCTGTATGATTGCAAGCCAAAATCAAATATTATGATACATGCGGGCAGCGAAAACAGAAACAAGGGTTATTCACAGTCCACCACGATTTTTAAAATACATGAGAATTACAGTCCTCGTCCGGTAGCTAACGATATAGCTCTAATAAAATTGAACCAAGACCTAATGTTTGGGAAATTTGTGCGAAGAATATCGTTGACGCTGAAACCACCTTACCGCGAATTGGCCGTGGTTGCAGGTTGGGGTATAACAAATGTAAGCCTGTGTTTCTATCCCCGCTGTCCGATTAGATACCCGCACCGCATCGACCTTGATGGGCAAGACACACACATATTTCATGACATTTTCGTTGATATTTCGCGAATGTCATTATTTTTAAAACGAACTTAAAATTGAAATACTGTTTTCTTTTAAATATATTTTTAAGAACAAAAAAAATTAAACAGTTTCTGAGGAGCATTCAAATCCACACAAAGGAGTATTTTTACTACTCCTCCGGAAAATCAAAACCTTTACATTGTAAAATTATGAAATAAAACCGTAATTTAATACTCTTTGAAATTAAAGTCAGCGTTCGCGAGATATCAAAGGAAATGACAATAAAATGTCCATCAAGGTCATTGCGGGTATACATATATGCAGGGTGTCCGTGGAAGTATGGATCAAATCGAACAAAAACATTGAAGCGGTCATTTCCAATCATTTCAACCGATAAGTGCTCATTCGATTCTTGACGGTTCAAAAGTTATGATTTTTTTTAAAAGCCTGACTTCGCTACCATGACGAACAAAATAAATAGTAAAAAAAAATAACTGTAACGCTATCGGCTTATTTTTTATTCTTTTTTAAAATGGTACTTTCACCTGAAAAAACTATCACTGTGTCAGAAAAATAAATGGTTTCCTACAAATCTTAACACGATTTTTTAAAAATTCTCGTGAAAAAAAATTACACTATCAAAAGTTGACCCTATGTTGTAGAAACTTATCCGTTTAATGCTTATTCTAACATAATGCTAATTATTGTATTATTGTTATTAATTGAGTAGTTAATCATCTTTTTATCTAGCAGGCCGGTTTTCTTAATCGGAACCGTCAAGAGTCGAATCAGCACTTATCGGTTTAAATAATTGGAAATGACCATCTCTATGTCCCTGTTTGATTTGATTCATACTTCCACGGACACCCTGTATAACAATCACCTTAAGATTGTCAATAAAGAATAATAATAGGTACCTAATTATTTAGAGATTACCCTTTATAAACATCAATATGTACGGTCCTCGCCGTGTTTTTGGGGCGGATACCTGGCACGGGTACCCGTAACACGGCGGACCCTAGTTTTAATGTATTTCGGATTAAATACAGAATTGATTTGCTTTGTTCGGCACAGGAAAAATACAGGAACAGTACTGAGTGGTTAAAGCACATTAGCCAGAAGCTCTGGACCCACCTGGACTGCAGTAATGCGATTCATGAGCTGCCCGAGGGCACTTTATGCGGAGGAGACTTACAGGACGTAAATCATCCCTCCAGGTATTTTATAATAAAAATGATAAGATGAGATGTTCCTACTTATAGAAATCTGATATCATAGGTCGTTCAATAGAGATATAAAAACATTGTTTGGTCATTTATTGTTATTCACATTTTTAATAAACGTTATTTATCTGTGTCTCACGGGTACCGGGAAAGACATGACATATAACCATTGAACAATCATAATTTATTTTTAGCAAATCGTTAATATACAGCAGAAATAATAAAGGCCCCAAAATACTTCCTTGTGAAACTATTATTATTCATGACCGATTTATATTGTGCGCAAAATTGATTACTCTCAGCCTAGTTCTCTGGATGTCATCCACTAGGTGTGGTCTTATGCATTAGCTCTTATTGGGCAGTCATAAACATGTAGTTTGTAAACAAATTATATGGTTAACACAATCGAATGCTTTAGATATATGTGTTAAGTTTTATAATGTATGCCGTCAGATTTCTTTGTAGCGTTAGAATTTAGCAATCCTTTGTCATAATTAAATTACGTTGCTTATTGATAGTTAGCTTTGTTTGTCGTAGGTTTACTGTTGGCAAGTGAAAAACTGCGTAACATACTACACTACTACGGGTGTACCTCACTGACACTTTTCTATGTCTTCCAGGGGTGACTCCGGCAGCGCGCTCGTTGTGCGTAAGTACATCCAGATTGGGCTCGTCTCCTTCAGGAGGGAATCAATTACTAAAAGCCTTGTGATCTACACCGACACCGGATACTTTTACGAATGGATTAATAGAGAAGCTAATAAACTCATCTGTTTAAATTAATACAAAAATGGTGACATTTTATTGTGTTGTCTTTTGTAACTTTCCAACAATATTAAAAGATTATACCCCGTAGTAGTAGTCGAAACTAAGGCCATTCAAACTTTTTATATGAGACTTTAAGATGAGTGTTCTCTCAGCCTTCCCCGTTAACTGGCAGATTTTTTTCTTAGGAAAATATATACTGTCAGTAAAGTCCCGGTGGTAGACGACCTATTTTTTTGACGAAGTAGAAATGCTTTATGCTTCGTCACCCCAGCCACGGGTCAGGGCTTATATGGGGCGGTATGACGGACTCACCCTAGAGGGCATACCGTCTAAAACCACTTCGGCTTTTCCCTCACGGTTGTTAAGTGGGGACGCCATGGGATCGCCGAAGCATGCAACCACGATGCCACCCAGCCTACTCCGAAGAGCCACCACCAAGGAGGAAGGGTAGCGTTTAGACGTGGGTAACTCCGGATTCAATGAGTCAAATGATCCAATTCCGTGAGCGGACTCGATTGACTCACTAAGTCCGCGCGATCCTTACTGAGTCCGCGGACTTACTAACTCCGACTGGACTGACAGACTCCGAACGAAACCTACTCTCGCTACCGCTCCGGCCGACCCGATCCGCGTCACTTGATGTCGGTGGTGGAAGTGACTATATACCTGATCTGAATACATGAAATATATTAAACTTCAAACATGTTAATTGTGAATAGGCCCTGTAAATATTTGTGCTAATATTTTTCAACTAAACTTGTAAATAAAACCAAAAATAAAAAAAAATATCACAGAAAAAGAAATAAAAAACAATCACTGCGCATATAAATCAAGCATTCAATTGTACCTAAATAAAATCGATTTTTACATACACCTATCTAACACATTGTTAAGATTGACAGTCCTAAGCCTGTGTGTGTACGAAGGGAAATCTATAAACCATTATTTAATCCAATCAACAATAAAAACACTATTAAAATTACTCATCACTCCGGTCCGGTTGGTACATGTATAATTAATACCGATCCGAAAATCCGATGCATTCCGATGAATCATAAATGTTTAAAACGCTCCGGACGCGATACGAACCGGACTCATCAAGAGGAGTCGGACTCATTAAGCTGACTCGGATCCGATCGCGGATCCGGACTCAGTGAATCAAATCACTCCGCGGAGTCGAGATTACCCATGTCTAGTAGCGTTCGCCAACACTACCTTTCCCCAGACACGTAGAACTGTGCAATGGGCCCCGGACCCTAGTTCTACGAGGGGGTTCGGGCGATGGGCAAACAGAAGTTCGCCCGGTTCGCCATCTCCCCCAGCCGTCTTCGAGCAGCGGGGAAGCTTTCCAGGATCAGCTCAGTCGGCCCACCACCGACCTTACCGTCCTTTCAAACGACCCCAGCTGCACCCGTCCCAGATCAGCAGTGTCCTCTGCTATGACAGAGGAACACGCTGAGGAACACTCGCAGAGTGGGAGGGAATAGTTTCCGGGAGCGGGTCACAGGCCGTCTGCCTATCCGCATCCCTTCAACTAGACCGATAAGTAAGTAAAGGCTAGCAGAGTCGGTTTCTCTACAATTTTAGCCGATGCCCATACCCAAGTGCTGTCCATAACTCTGATTACTAGAGGCTACGTGAGAGGGGTACGCACTCAACTCTAGAAACCACGAGAGATCTACAGCACCCAGATATGACTTTAACCACTCTCCCTCTCCCAACCGAGTATAAGCCATGGACCCGGAGAGTCCTTGAGTGAGTCACCGGCCGTCTGCCTACCGCAGCAAAAACAGTCCCAATTCATGCCCAGGGTGCACCAGCCCAGATACTGCCCTTCTCCCCGCCTTCGCGAGTATGGTTCAACATTCCAAAGTATTCCCCTTCCACACTAATCTCAGAATTCGGGAAGAACTGCAGTATCCAAGCCAACGTGGAGGAACTCGGGTTGTACCCCAGGTGGTAGGGGCCCTGTGCCAACCGACGGTAACATGGAAAAATCTACATGAAATTAGAAAGTTATGCCTACTTTAACCCTTTGCAACTGAGGTGACTTTTTTGTTGATATTCAACTGAGGTGGAGTCTGTAGGACTAGGACTGTAGGACTCTAGTTATTTTGAAGTACGTATAAGAAATGTTAAGGTTTTCAACTGATAGTACAATTATTTCTATTTTTTTTCGGTTTCGTAGTTCATATGTAAGCAAAATAAATGAAATTAAGGTAAATCTGATTCTTTTTTGTGAATTATAGTATGTATATGGTATCACTTGTATGGAGATCGATATTTTAGTAATTTCTTAACAAACATAGTATACAATAGGTACCGCAACTTTTTTAATAGAATTTGGAATTATTTTAGCTTTTTAGGGTTCCGTACCTCAAAAGGAAAAAACGAAACCCTTATAGGATCACTCGTGTGTCTGTCTGTCTGTCCGTCTGTCACAGCCAATTTGCTCCGGAACTACTGGACCGATTGAGTTGAAATTTGGTAGACATATGTATGTCGGTGACCGCAACACGGACGCGTGACGGAAATATATGCATTTTAAACATGGGGGGGCCACTTTTGGGGGAAAAAAAACGACACTGTATGTTATATACATCTTTACAGTGTATTAGAATAATGTCATTAGTTTCATTATATTTTGATTTACTGACTGACTGAATTTGTGTTGGTTACATTTTTTTTCTATATTTTTTTTAAATCGGATTCCTTTTGTTAATGTTTTTATTTGTGACATTTTGATATTGAATTTCAAGAAATGTTTATTTTTGATTATTCCTAGAATAATTTCTAGATTTTTATGTTAGTTTATTTCAACTGACGATCTTTTGGTGCATTCATTATCTTAAACAAGTAATCTATCTAATGTAATTTTCATGAAGAAATAAATGTCGTACCTACCTATTTGTAGTCACTGGATCTTGAATAATTAACTTATCTACTCGTACCTCATTTTATATATTTATTCATATTTATAATTTTTATATCGTATTGTTGTGATACTCTAAATATTTTTCAAATGCTAGTTTAGGGTTCCGTACCGAAAGAGTAAAAACGGGACCCTATTACTAAGGCTTCGTTGTCCGTCTGTCCGTCGTTCCGTTCGTCTGTCACCAGGCTGTATTTCATGAACCGTGATAGTTAGACAGTTGAAATTTTCACAGAGGATGAAAATTCTCTGTTGCGGCTATAACAACAAATACTAAAAAACAGAATAAAATAAATATTTAAGGGGGCTCCCATACAACAAACGTGTTTTTTTGCCGTTTTTATATATGGCATAGAACCCTTCCTGCGCGAGTCCTACTCGCACTTGGCTGGTTTTTTACTATCCATATTTAATTATTTACCGGTTGATGGCTGATTTTAATTGCAAATCAGCTTTAATTTAACCATCAACATAAATCTGAAATTCATGACTGCTGTAATGATTCATTAGACACTCATTAATTGGCCACATGCATTGTAGCAGGTATTTAATAAAATAAAATAAAATAAAAGTTTTAAAGCAGTTGTAGGTTTTGCTTTCTGAGGGGAAACGGAAAAGCTGAGCAGTAATGGCAGTTTTAATACTCATCATATTAATTAACTTGGTCAATTTAACTATGACAAGGGGAGAATTCGAAGGAAGTATAGTCGGGGGCAGTTTCTCTAAAATAGAAGACTTTGCTTACAGTGTGTTCCTTACGATTGAGTGTCAGAATACTAAACTCAAGACTTATTATAGATGCGGCTCATCTATATTGAATCAAGTTATTTTATTAACTGCTGCTCATTGCCTCTATCATTGCAAGCAGAAAACAAATGTTATGATACATGCGGGCGCCGAAAACAGACATAGGGGTTATTCACAGTCAACCTCGATGTTTAAAATACATGAGAAGTACAGTCCTCGTCCGGTAGCTAACGATATAGCTCTAATAAAATTGAACAAAAATCTAATGTTTGGGAAATTTGTGCGAAGAATATCGCTGACGATGAAACGACCACGACACGAATTGGCCGTGGTTGCAGGTTGGGGTATAACAAATGTAAGCCTGTGTTTCTATCTTATAGGCGATTACGACAAATTTCATGACATTTTCGTTGATATTTCGCGAAAGTAACATAATATTTGTAAAAACGAACTTTAAGATTTAAATACTGTTTCTGTTTTAATAATAAAACAGTTTCGGAGGAGCATTCAAAATCCACAAAATGGTTTTTTTACTACTGCTTTAATTTCAAAGTTAGTTTTTAGGGTTCCTTAGCCAAATGGCAAAAAACGGAACCCTTATAGATTCGTCTTGTCTGTCTGTCCGTCTGTCCGTCTGTCTGTCTGTCCGTCCGTATGTCACAGCCACTTTTTTCCGAAACTATAAGAACTATGCTGTTGAAACTTGGTAAATAGATGTATTCTGTGAACCGCATTAAGATTTTCACACAAAAATAGAGAAAAAACCAATACATTTTCGGGTTCCCCATACTTAGAACTGAAACTCAAAAAAAAAAAAAAATATGTTCCGTTTACGAGATATCAACGAACACATCAATAAAATGTCCATCAAGGTCGTTGCGGGTTTTATAATAATCACCTAGTCAATAAACTCTATCTAATTTTACCACCTTTTTTGCCCTCGACTTCGTCCGCGCTAAGTTCGGTTATCCTTGTTCCTTCGGGAACTATACAATCTTCTTGAATGAGAAGTACCCTTTGTCCTATTCCAAGAGCTGGAGTAACTATTATATACCAAGTTGCATCTCTCTGTTAGCCGTTACAGATCCGAGTGGTAAATAAAATACATACACACACAAAGTTTCGCATATAGTAGCAAATGCTAGGCCCGTGATTTAATCGACGTAGAATTCGTTTATTGCGATTTTCTCAAGAACTGTAGTAATTTCATTTTATCAACAAATACATTATAATTTATAATCTATAATAATCCCCATTAAATATTTTTTACTATTATATCAATAACGCTCGCTCGTCATGTTACAGAATGGAATTACATATTATACTTATAAGAACTTAAATTGTTTTTTTCATTTTCCTGGGCCTGGGCCCCAATTCTCGGTGCATTCGAGATAATCTCACAATCGAGATTAAACGTCAGTGCATACAGTCGTTTGACACAACTGTATGAATCTGACGTTTAATCTCGCAATCGACATTATCTTGAATGCAGCGAGAATTGGGGGCCTGACCCGTATCTTGCTGTCACGAACGGGTAATACCCGCCTACCCGTGTACACGGGCACGGGCTTAAACACGGACTATAATAGGGAATATCACACAAAACTCGGCGCAGAGGGCGCCACTAGCAAATACAGTAAACAAACCGCCCTAATGTTTCCCGTAGGGGTAGGCAGAGACCACTTCTTTCCACTTGCTACGATCCTTACATACTTGTTTCGCTTCGTCCACTTTCATTATTCCCTTCATACATGCTCTTCGGTTTAGGGTACTCTTGACCTGGTCATGTCGTATGTTATTTAAATTGTAAAAATCTATTTTGCGAACACGTATTAGATTATTGCACCTCTGCTGCACTGGGAGTGAAGAAATAGCATAGAATGCGTGCAGATGCTTTTCATCCCTCTCCAACATGGTCGACTACTGTATCGGCGATGGGCTGATCACCTGTCACCATACGGTTCATCATACCATCTTAAGACTAATTAATCGAACGTGGCCACAAGTAGTCTTGTTGCTCTGCCCACCCCATTAGGGATTTCGGGCATGATGCTATGTATGTATGTATGTATTAGATTAGTTATATCATTATTCTTGTATACTTAATGAATCGAAGGCACTATTCCTTTCCTTAAAATGCGGTTGGTGTTATTTAATCCTTACAGTAAGTAAGAATTTAAGTTACTTTCAGAATAATATCATATTTGGTTCACTTTCGTGATAATAGGGAAGGTTATTCTATAATAAATTTCAACTATCTTACCTGAAAACTTTTAAATTTTAATGAAGTCTTCGAATAATGAATGTTTAGACTGTTTTTGCTCGGAAGTCTACGTGTTGCTGCTTCCCATAGTTTTTGAACATTTTTTATTTTGGATATGAATGGTTCCCTACATTTCTGCTTCTAAATATGCAGCACTGATGCATTATTATATAAATCCGGACAAGTGCTAGTTAAACTCGCATGGAGAGGGTTCCGTTCCGTACATGATGATCTGAAATTTCTTATATACCACTTCTTATAGGTTTCCCTGTAATCTATAGGTAAAGAACTATATTTAAGTTCCCCACAATAAGCCCTTTCGGATTACTAATGTATGGCCAAAAAACTTTTCCCGAAGTATCACATACCAAACTATTTTACTCAAATTATCATTTGGCAAAAAAATTATAAGTCAAAACAGCTAATCACAATTTTACAGTTAGCAAAGTATTCTTTGGCAAACTATTGGGGCCAATTCGAAAGTGTTTTCGCTAAATTTAGAAGCCGCTAAATTTGAATTAAGAAACGTTCGACTCGATTTTGAACCTTGGAGCTATACAAAATCGAGTTTGACGTTTCTTATTTTAAATTTAGGCAATCTTAAATTTAGCGGACACCGTTTCGAATTGGACCCAATTGTTTAACAAATAAATACTTGGTCATGTTTCATTTTAACTCACTGACCTAACCTAACCTAACCGCCAGCGTTACTCAGCTACGCCAGCTACTCCCTGACGAAGCCACACATACTTTTGTAAGAGCTATAAGCTCCATAAGAGGCATTTAAGCCCTTCTCCAAAACTGTTTAAAAATATAAATAAATCATAAGCTGAATTAAAGCAGAGGTTTTTTTTGATTTATAAAACTTCCATATGTCTCGCTGTGGCATAATTAGGGTTCCGTACCTACAAGGTACCGTCTGTTTTTCATAGGTAAGCAGGCGCGGGACCCCCGTCGCGCGAGTCAGACTCGCACTTTACCAGTTTTGTTAAAAAACTGTTCAAGTAAAGCCGATTTAGGTCTTGTCAGCGCCTTAAATACGGCATCGATTTGCTTTGTTCGGTACAGGAAAATTATATGAACATGACTGACTGGTTAAAGCACGCAAGCCAGAAGGTCTGGACCCGCCTGGCCTGCAGTAAGGTGATTCCTCAGCTGCCCGAGGGCACTTTATGCGGAGGAGACTTACACGAAGCTAATTACGCCTCCAGGTATTTTATAAAAAAATTATAAGATGAGATGTTCCTACTTATAGAAATCTTATATCTTAGATTGTTCACTAAGGATACAAAAACGTATATTCACGTTTTAAATAAACGTTATTTACCTCTGACTCATGGGTATCGGGATTGACATAACATATATTGAACAATCATAATTTATTTTTAGCAAATCGATATACAGCAGAAATAATAAAGGCTTCCTCAGGTTCCTCTACAAACGTGCCTTTGGATACTATCCTTTTGTGTACCTAACCAAATATCTCGAAGGATGTCTCGGATATAACTCCCACAACACTAGGAGAGCTTGCGATCAGCTAGCAACGATTTGTAAGATCCTTTGTGGAATAATTGACGCACCCGATCTTCACAACAGCTTGCTCCGTTTATCTGCCCCGGATAATTACCTCCGAGCAAGAAGTCATAGGCTCTTTTCCGTGCCTTCGCGTCGTACTGTAGCCAGAGCTCGCTCACCGCTGCCACGCACTCTCTCTGCCTTGAACATCATCTTAGACAAAAACCCGGAGTGCTATGTGTTTGCGGACAGGGCCGGATTTAGGGGAGGCTGTTAAGTTTTATAATGCAGGCCGTCAGATTTTTAAGTAGCGTTAGAAATTAGTAATCCTTTGTCATAATTAAACTACGTTACTTATTGATAGCTTTGTTTGTCGTAGGTTTACTGTTGGCAAGTGAAAAACTGCGTAACATACTACACTACTACGGGTGTACCTCACTGACACTCTTCTATGTCTTCCAGGGGCGACTCCGGCAGCGCGCTCGTTGTGAGTAAGTACATCCAGATTGGGATCGCCTCCTTCAAGGTTTATTCAATCTCTGTCAGCCTTGGGGTGTACACTGACACCGGATACTTTTACGAATGGATCAAAGAAGAAGCTAAAAAATTACACTGTTCTTACAAGACATAAACATCGTGTAGTTTCCCTTAATGACCTTGGACCCTTAAAGGTCAATAATGACCTTCTTTATGCCATCTTTCTGATTATTCGGAAACAAGTACTTTATAGGTAGGTAGGTGGGTAGGCCACTTATTTCTTTATGAAAATTATATTACAAAAATTATATGTTGAAGATAATGAATTCACAAAAAGATCGTCAGTTGAAATAGAATAATATAAAAATACCGTCTAGAAATAATACTTAATAGGAATGATAAAAATAAATGTCTTAAAATTAAATTTTAAATGTCACAAATAAAATCAATAACAAAAGAAAACAGATGTCAAAAAAATGCAAAAAATTAAACCTAAAGAAACACTAATGTCAGAAAATCAAATGGAAAAAAAAACAATAAAAATATAGTACTAAATTAGCTTTCACTGTATTCACGTCAATAAAAGTTCTTTCAGTTGACGACCAAATATAACGTCCGAACACTAGTTTTGAATGATCAAACGAACTTACCATAAGTGAAGTTCGATCATAATTATCTGGTCTTCGTCGAAGAGATTTAAAGAGTTGTTTTTTGACTAATGTAGTTGTGTCCAGCAACTTGCGAACCTACCCGCACTAGTATTTTAGCGCTGATGGAGGGTAAAAAGAACAATCTGGTTCTCTATCCCCAACCTCAGCGCTACCTGCCTTGGAGCCTCGCCTCGATGTCCACCTCATTCTTTTCAGAGTAGCAAGCAACATTGATTGAAGGGGTTGAGAAATACCATGGGTGGGAGGGACCTTAAATCTCTTCGACGAAGACCAGATAATTATGATCGAACTTACCTTATGGTAAGTTCGTTTGATCATTCAATTATCTGGTCTTCGTCTCTGAGATTTAAAGAGTTGTTTTTTGACTAATGTAGATGTTCAGAGAGTATCGGTATCAATGTTGCATACCTAATTTATTAGCAGTAAAAATAAATAAACAACAGGTTAAAGTAAGTGATAGTCTTTTATTTCTCAATCATTAGTGTACATAAGAAAATCTTATAATAAACTATTAAATATGCTTATCGCGGTAGACTCAATAGGCCTATTATAAAAGTTGGCAAATACAGCTGATTGTCCTGACCAACCAGCTGCCTTCCTGATGACATCGACACTTATGCCCGCTCTAGAGGCAGCTGAAGTAGAGGCGTGGCGGGTGCTATGAGCACCAAATATTTGAGTGTCAATGCCACTCTCCTTCAGGACCTGTTTCATCCACCGACCAATAGTTTGTGATGAAGCAGGTCTGAAGCGATTCCTATAGGTTAATATAAGCTTGTCTTCATTATTTAATCTAAAGGTTGAGGTAGCTGATACATATGCTTGTAAAGTAGTAGCCGGGCAAATACATGGTCTTTGATTAAAGAAGGGTAACTCGATTGTTGGTTGGGCCCTTCCTACCCCCGAAGTCTTTATTAAATCAGTAATAATGATGACAATTTTGTCTTCGAATATTTTAATATTGGGGATTCTAATCAAAGATAAAGTCTGGGTCCTTTGAGCAGAGGCCAGAGCTAGCAACATTACAAGCTTTTTACTTAATTTTTCTAAAGTGATTGATTCGTTTGGGAAAAACTGGGCCAAATAATCAAGTACGGTACTTGGATTCCATGTGACGTTGTACCGTGGAAACGAAGGTTTTAATTTATAGACCCCTTTGAAAAATCTTTTAATACTTTCATCTTGTCCTATATTGTTACAAGATATCAAGGATATAGCTGATCTATGATTGTTTAGTGTCCCGTAGCACGATCCCGCTTCAAAACATTTAGAAAGAAAATCTAATAATGATCCTATGTTAACATTAAAAAAATCAACATTGTTTCTGTGACAATATTGCCACCATTGCTTTAGGCTTGAGGAGTATTGTGACTTGGTATTTTTAGTAATAGACGATAACATTACATTTAAAGCCGATTCTGGTACACCCTTTTTGATGAAGCCTTCCCGGATAACACGCTCGCTGCCAGGGTAAGGTGGCGGTGGAGATGATGTGTCAATCTGAAAACAGATGAGAGGAGAAATTTATCCGGAGGGAAAATTACGATTTCACTTATGGAAAGCGATTTAAAAAGGGGGTACCAGGGCTGAGATGGCCATTGTGGAACTACTATGATTCCGGTTGCTTGATCAGTTACAACTTTCTTAAGAACTTTTAACAAAAGTGCAAATGGTGGGAAAGCGTAGAAAAAAAATGGTTCCCAATTTATTGTAAACGCGTCAATATTGTAAGCGTACGGGTCTCTTTTCCACGAAATATACCGCGCGCATTTTGCATTTATTCGACTTGCAAAAATATCTATGTCTGGCTGGCCAAAAACTGAGACAATTTTAGAAAAAACTCTATCTTGTAATTCCCATTCACTATCAATATTTATCTTTCTGGATTCACTGTCAGCTTCAGTATTTAAGGAAGATTTTATGTATGAAGCAAATATAAAAATATTTCTTTCTTCACACCACTTCCATATCATATTGGCCACATAATTTAAGTGTGGGTATTGTATACCACCCATTCTGTTGACATATGATATGGCTGTGGTATTATCCACGCGTAAAAGTATCTCACAATTGGATTTATCACTTGCAAAAGATTTTAAACCAAAATAAACAGCAAGTAATTCCAGATAGTTTATGTGGTTACTCCGTTCATTTTCAGTCCACTGACCGCCAGTTCTTTCACTGCCTGATGCAGCACCCCAGCCAGTGGTGGAGGAATCAGTAAATATTTCTTGTATATATTTACATTGCCGAATTGGATTAGTTGCCTTCAAAATGTTATTTTTCCACCATACCAAGTCGCAATGTAAACTATCTGGAATTATCATAAATTTATCATAATTATCATTATTATTAAGTAGTCCTATGTATTTAGCTCTTTCAAGAGATTTCGTGTAAAGCCAACAGTAAGCTATAGCTGGGCAAGCCGCTGTGAGGGTGCCTAAATATCGTGCAAACTCTCTGATGCGAATTTTCTTTGTAGTTAACAGTTTTTTAGTACATTGTAAAATGTTATTTCTTTTTAACTCTGGCAACTTTAAGCACATTTGTTCCGAGTCCAAAATAAAGCCTAAAAAGGTGCAATCTCGTTTCGGGATTAGACTACTTTTTTTGTAATTAACGACAAAGCCTAACCTTGTCAAACATTTTATCGTTTGATTGGCATTTTCTATGCAATCCTCCCTATTATTTCCTAAGCAAAGTAGGTCATCGAGATATCTTACGGACTGGAAACCGGAAGTCCTTAAATGTGTGACAACCGGTTGTAATATTTTTGTGAAAATATAAGGTGCTGAGCTTAGTCCGAATGGTAACGCCGTAAATTCATAAAGATTTTGCTTAAAGTAAAAACGTAAGAATTTTGTATGCGAGGCGTGAATGGGAAGTAAAAGATAAGCTTCTTTAAGGTCGATATTAACCATATAACAGTCTTTTGTTAGAAGTTTTGTAGCTGTCCTGATATCTTCCATTTTGAAGTGTTCTGTACAAACATATTTATTGAATTTTTTGAGGTTCAAAATGAATCTCATGCTACCGTCACTTTTTGGAACAAGGAAAATATCAGAGACATACTGCCCCGGCTCAGGATTACATTTATTTACTGCTTTTATATCCAATAAATGCAATAATTCTGTCTCGATTAATAAAGATTCAGATGCCGTAAAAGATCTCCTAGGGTAATCTTCCGGACACTGATTTGGTATAGTGACGAATGGAATCTGGTAACCTGATACAGTATTTAATATAAACTCGTCATTTGTAATCGACTTCCATGCATTTATGAAATATTGTAAGCGGCCGGCATGTACCTGCTGATTTACGTCGAACGCTGACTGGGGAATGCGCGCGGCGCCTGCGCTGGCTGCCGTCTCGCGGGCGGCGGCGGCGGCGGCGGCGGCACTTGGCGCCGGACTGGCGGGGCAGGAGTCGTGGGCGCTCGGCGCCTGTACTGGTAGGCCGCTCTCTGCCCTCCGCCTCGGTGGAAGTACGTCTGGCCGCCTCGTGGTGGACGGGGACGCGACGAGGGGGCCCTCCAGTTTAAAGTCGAGCTCGACGTGGCTGCTGCCGGTGGTGCTTGAATCAATTGGCCAGTTTTACTTATACCTCGAGAGCTTTTTACTAAATCACCAAGTTTTTCTCCAAAGAGAAAACTGTCCCTTTTTCTATCTTTAAACGGGTCGATTAAAGATTTCTCTACAAGTGGAATTACCACAGAACGTCGCGTGTCGGTCTCGGCAAAATGAGCATCTCCTATTAGTTTGCCGACGTCGTTTAACGTGCGAATGGCTTCAGGAATGTTGGATTCCTTTTTCAAAAGGGTTGTCATTGCTTTTCCAAGCGCTGAGAGCGCTCTCCCGATTTGATCCTGCTTAGTTAGTATACGCTTGTCTCTGTTCCTGCAGGATTCCGTAAGCATAGCTGCGATTTCCGGGTTAAGCGTAGGGGCTTTTGCATAGGGCACGTTTTCGGGAAACAAATATTTCTTATTTAAATCTTCCCTTGCCTCTTTTTTTAAACCGTTTAAAAGGACATGTTGATACTGCTTTGCGATATCGTTGTGTATCTTTTCACCCCACTCGACTGTATCTGCTTCAAATTCTCCGAGTGCTTGTAATAGCTCGGGGTCGAAGGAATCGACATCGGCGAGGGTACTTACGTCATTGCCGGAGGTAATCGTGGCGTCAGCCGAGGTACTCTGAGAATTGGCGGTGGCAATCATAGTATCGACAACGGCGCTTACAGCAGTAGTTGTATCGGTTACGGCAGGAACTTCAGCGGTTTGTACTTCTACGCCGCCCTCAGTTAGGCTGCCGTTCTCTTCGCGCTCAGGAGGCATAGATTCCAGATGATCTGGAAAATGCATGAGCAAGCATAAGCAAAAACGTAATATAAATCACTTTCCGTTTGAAATAAAACGAAAATAGATAAAAAAAGGCTTAAACTTTTTATAATTAAATTTGTGGGTAGAAGTTGTTAAGTTACTGCAATGCAGAAAACGAAAAAATAGCTTCGGGTTAATATCTCGTATTAACTCAGAGCAAAAAGGAGCTATTGGCCAATATCACGTATTGGCTCGAAGCAGAAATAGCCTTATGAAAGGAATTTGCTTAGCGTATTTTTTAAATTAACGACCTACCTTCAATTAGATCGTGCTCCTCGTCTGAATAGAGAATTCGATTCACTCGCGTACTGCGCAATTCGTGTAGCTTAGATTCGTATTTCTTCATTTTTCTTTGCAATCTTGCTTCTTCCGTCTCCTCGATTTTACGTTTTGGCATTGTACTAAGACTTAAGTAATATCGATTAGTATTTCGACAGTACGGTCCCTATTTATTGGATTACTAGTGCGAATGCCGCGCGCACACGAACAAGAATGAGGTGGACATCGAGGCGAGGCTCCAAGGCAGGTAGCGCTGAGGGTGGGGATAGAGAACCAGATTGTTCTTTTTACCCTCCATCAGCGCTAAAATACTAGTGCGGGTAGGTTCGCAAGTTGCTGGACACAACTACATTAGTCAAAAAACAACTCTTTAAATCTCAGAGACGAAGACCAGATAATTTTAGGTCGGCGGGTAGCCTCTCATAGAAAGCGGGACCTGTGGCACGCGGGTTCTTGTCGAGCAGCGCCAACCGCCGTGGCCACGCTGTAAGCGCCCTGTTTGTCGGGTGTACCGATAACATGGGTTATACCGATAACATTGTACTCAAGTATTGAAATGAAATGAAGTATCAGGTGGGAAACACTTTGAGGAAAAATATACACTTACCACTGCTTATATGACTAACACTTGGTTAGTCATATAAGCTATCCTTAGGAATTTAGTAACATAATAAATTTAGTGGCATCTTCTAGGCAAAAAAACAATCAGTTTAAATCTTGTCTTAAATTTGTGAATAGAGACGTAATGAGGCTAATTAAGTATGCTTTACTGATACTTGGAAAAACCGTTATTCATTACTCTTATCCGAAACAGACGCCATGAACGATTATGGTTTTACGGTAGAGAAATTAACTTTTAATGTCGCTAAAATAAGTTATTTTCAATGTAACTTGATTGACTAATTGTAGTTTGCTTTTCTTAGAATAGAAATAAAGGTGTTCTGTGGTGGTTAAGACATTGAAATCTCTTTTGATTTCAAATAAAATACTATTTGTTACCCGTAACTTCGTCTACGTGGATTTGTATGTTTAAAATATAAAGAAATTTCATGTTTTGACTTTTTAAATTTAGTTTTTTATTCACTCCAATCCCATTCCGCTCTCATAGGGCATGCGCTTATTTAATTTACATCACTTTTTTAGGGGGTTGGATGTCTTAAAAACTGGTCAAGTGCGAGTCTGACTCGCATGCCGAGGGTCCCGTACTTACGTATAATAAACAGACAGTAACTTGTAGGTACGGAACACTAAAAATAAAAAAAATGTCTTTTAACAACCGGGTAACCATTTACAACCTACCTATGAAATAAGACAAAAAATTACTTTCGGAAGCTGCCATCTCTATGCAATCGTCGACTGTGATTCGACTTTGCGAAGGTTATTCCGTTAAACTATTTTTTTTGTGATGTAACTAATTATTTGCAATTTTTAGACTTTTTCCTTTACTTGTGCTGTAAGACACTGCTTCTTGCCAAATTTCATGATTCTAGGTCAATGGGAAGTACCCTATATAGGTTTTGATTTCCTTTGGATTCCTTTGAAAGTATCATACTTATCAGTTTCATGGGATGGCATAAATGGCCGTATATTTTGATTGCGTTGACTTAGAACGTTGATTTTTTCACGGCTCCAAGAGACTGCAGACCTGAATACTTACGTGATACTAATTTCAACTTGATACTTTCACGCGTTCCTGAGAAAAAGGGGTTGACACAAAGACGGACAGACAGACAGACAGACAGGCAGACAGACGGACAAACAAGCGATCCTATAAGGGTTCCTTTTTTCCTTTTGAGGTAAGGAACCATAAAAAGATAGTTTGAGTCCTGGGGAAATACATAGACTTCATGTATTTCCCCAGGACTCAAACTATCTCCATACCCAAAGCGGTTTTTAAGACAATCGTCCTCTTATAGTTTGTAATAGGAGCCTGATGAGAGCCAGTTGATGTATTTTTATGTATCAGCGCGATTTACGGCTAAATCGCAGAACCGCTTTTGGTATGGAGGTAGTTTGAGTCCTGGGGAAATACATAGACTTATTTTTAGGGTTCCGTACCTCAAAAGGAAAAAAAGAACCCATAAAGAATCACTTGTTTGTCCGTCTGTCTGTCTGTCTGTCTGTCTGTCTGTCTGTCTGTCTGTCTGTCCGTCTGTTCGTCTGTCTGTCCGTCTGTGTGTCAACCCCTTTTTCTCAGGAACGCGTGAAAGTATCAAGTTGAAATTAATACCACACAATGAAAAGTGAAGTACATACATGTGATTGACTTCTGTTTTGTGATACTGCCCTGATAAGCCGAAAAGCGATATTTGGTAGTCTACTGAAAAAACTTTTAATGACGCGATTACTGTATTCTATTAAAGAATACAGTGAATTACAATAATTTCATTATTTTCATTATATTTTGATTTGCTGACATTTGTGTTGCATATACCTTATTTTGTCTATATTTTTTGACCATGGTTTCCTGTTGTAATTGTTTTTTATTTGTGACATTTTGAAATTGAGTTTTAAGAAATGTTTATTTTTGATTATTCCCAGAAATATTTCTAGACGTTATTTTCATGTAGTTTATTTCAACTGACAATCTTTCTGTGAATTCATTATCTTTAACGAGTAATTAATCTAGTGTAATTTTCATAAAGAAATAAATGTCGTGTATTTGTAGACACTGAATCTTGAATAATTAACCTATCTACCTTCTTTTTAGGGTTCTGTACCTCAAAAGGAAAAAAGGAACCCTTATAGGATCACTCGTGTGTCTGTCTGTCTGTCTGTCTGTCTGTCTGTCTGTCTGTCTGTCTGTCCGTCTGTCACAGCCAATTTGCTCCGAAACTACTGGACCGATTGATTTGAAATTTGGTACACATACGTAAGTCTGTGACTGCGGATGCGTAACGTAAACAAATTAATTTTAAACATTGGGGCCACTTTAGGGGGGTAAATTGGAAAATTAAAAAAGAAAGTTACGCTCACTATATCATGTGACATATCAAATGAAAGGGCGTATTGTGAGGATCTTAAATATGATTTTTTTGGAATTTTGAGATGAATGGTTTGGAAGTTATTTAGGAAAATAAGCGAAAATATACCATTCCCCCCCCCCCTTATCTCCGAAACTACCGGGCTAAGGATTTTGAAAAAAATACAGAAAATAGTTCTTTACCTATAGATTGCAGGAAAACCTATGAGAAGTCTATGGTATTTAAAGTAACATAGGAAATTTCAGATAATCATGTATGGATCGGAACCCTCTCCACGCGGGTTTAACTCGCACTTGCCCGGTTTTTACATTTATTGTTATTTATAATTTTTATATCGTATTATTGTTATACTCTTCAAATGCTGGTGCTTTTTTATTTTTCATAATTATTCATTTATCGGTTGATGGCTGATTATAATTGCAAATCAGCTTTAATTTAACCATCAACATAAATCTGAAATTCATGACTGCTGTAATGATTCATTAGACACTCATTAATTGGCCACGTGCATTGTAGCATGTATTTAATAACTATTTAAGCAGTTAAGTTTTTAAGCAGTTGCAAGTTTTGCTTTCTGAGGGGAAACGGAAAAGCTGAGCAGTAATGGGAGTTTTAATACTAATTATATTAATTTACTTGGTTAATTTAACTATGACGAGGGGGGAATTCGAAGGAAGTATAGTTGGGGGCAGTTTCTCTAAAATAGAAGACTTTGCTTACAGTGTGTTTCTAATGGTAAAGTGTTATAATACTGAAGGCGATACTTATTATTTATGTGGCTCATCTATATTGAACCAAGTTATTTTATTAACTGCTGCTCATTGCCTCTCTGATTGCAAGACAAAATCAAATATTATTATACATGCGGGCAGCGCAAACAAAAACAAGGGTTATTCACAGTCCACCACGATGTTTAAAATACATGAGAAGTACAGTCCTCGTCCGATAGCTAACGATATAGCTCTAATCAAATTGAAAAATAACCTAATGTTTGGGAGATTTGTGAAAAGAGTATCGTTGACGCTGAAACCACCTCGGGGCGAATTGGCCGTGGTTGCAGGTTGGGGTATAACAAATGTAAGCCTGTGTTTCTATCTTATAGGCGATTAGATACACGCATCGACCCTGATGGGCAAGACACACACACATTTCATGACATTATCGTTGATATTTCGCGAAAGCAAAATAATATTTTTAAAACTAACTTAAGATATTAAAATACTGCTTTTTATTTTTAGAACGAAAAAAATTTAAGTGATTCTGAGGAGCATTCAAAAACCACCAAAAGGATTTTTTTTACTACTCCTCCGAAAAAATCAAAATCTTTACGTTGTTAAATTATCTATTAAATCCGTAATTGTATCCTTTTTGAAATAAAAGTTAGTTTTTAGGGTTCCGTACCTCAAAAGGAAAACAGGAACCCTTATAGGATCACTCCTGTGTCTGTCTGTCTGTCCGTCTGTCACAGCCAATTTGCTCCGAAACTACTGGACCGATTGATTTGAAATTTGGTATATATATGTTAGTCGGTGACCGCAATACGGATGCGTAACGTAAACAAATTAATTTTGGTGGGGCCACTTTTGGGGGTAAATTAGAAAATTTTAATAAAAGTTTCGCTAACTATATCATGTGACATCAAATGAAAGGACTTATGGCGAGGATCTTAAAAATGTTTTTTTTTTTTGTAATTTTAGATGAACGGTTTGGAAGTTTGTTAGGAAAATAGGCGAAAATTGACCATTCCCCACCCTTATCTCCGAAACTACCGGGCCTAAAATTTTGAAAAAAATACAGAAAATAGTTCTTTACCTATAGACTATAGAGAGAGAACCTATGAGAAGTCTATGGTATTTAAAGTAACATAGGAAATTTAAGATATTCGTGTATGGAACGGAACCCTCTCCACGCGGTTTTAACTCGCACTTGCCCGGTTTTTTTATATTATGTTCCGTTTGCGAGATATCAACGAAAATGTCAATAGAATGTGCATCAAAGTCGTTGCGGGTATATTAATAATCACCTTAAGATAGTCAATATACTCTTTATACTTTTACCGCCTTTCTAAAAGCTTTCATTTAACTTGCAATGTTTGTATGTAAGTATGTACGGGTCAAATCATGCAAGCTGAATTATAACCACTTCCTCTTATCTTACGGAGCTGAATTTTTACATGTTGATTTAGTTCTAATGACAATGCATTTTTATGGTAAGCTTGACTTGAATCGACATCCAGGATGAGCTTCAGATAAAGGAACTCTGCAACGGTCAGCAGCACTGTCACGAAATTTTGTGTACGCATTTTATTATGATAGCCGGTTTAAATTTTTACTATTAAGTGGTTGCTGCACTCAGGGTTGGCTCCTAATTAGGGAACTCTTCAGCGGTCAACGGCACAGTCACGAAATTTTGTGTACGCATTTTATTATGATAGCCGGTTATATGTTGTACCATGCCATAGTTGTTGCACTTAGGGTTGGCTCCTAACTAGGGAAGCGTTAATTTTTTGCAAAAACTCCTAAGATATCGTTTAAATTATAAATGTTTGAAAAGATTATAATAATGTGCATGAAATACTTAAGGTAACTAACGTATTTAAGTTGATAAAGATTAATACTGTGTCTGTCTAAATAGCTTACCATTTACCGCATTGTACTTGACATTTTTTTTAAAAGCTTGAATGGATATAGTAAGCTATCCTTAAAAAATAGACATATGCCATCGCGGACTTTTTTGTAGATCTACAAAAGAGAAATATCTCACTATGCACTGTTTTGTTATTTCTCAAAGGGATTCTCAGCGTTTTCGATGAAAGCTCCCAGGCGGCTTGAATTTTTCCGATGCTTCCAACAATTCTCGTTTTATTTCCACTAATTTAAACAAAACCTTGACAAATTATATATTAAAACCTTCCTCATGAATCACTCTGTCTATTGGTGAAAATCACATGAAAATCCGTTCAGTAGTTTTTGAGTTTATCGATAACAGACAGACCGACAGGCAGACAGACGCGGCGGGCAACTTTGATTTATAATATGTAAAGAAGGATATGAACATATATTTATTAGGGTATTATTTTCGCTTTGCTAAATAAAATATTTTTTGTTAAAAACTGTTTAATAAAGCCGATTTAGGTCTCGTCAGCGCCTTAAACATGGAACTGATTTGCTTTGTTCGGCACAGGAAAAATACTGGGACAGTTCTGAGTTGTTAAAGCACGTAAGCCAGAAGGTTTGGAACCGCCTGGCCTGCATGAAGGTGGTTCGTAACCTGCCAGAGGGCACTTTATGCGGAGGAGACTTAGACGAAGTGAATTATGCCTCCAGGTATTTTATAATAAAAATGATAAGATGAGATGTTCCTACTTATAGAAATCTGATATCTTAGGTCGTTCACTAAAGATATATAAAAAATGTTTGGTAATTTATTGTTATTCACATTTTTAATAAACCATATTTATCTCTGACTCATGGGTACCGGGATTGACATAGCATATAACCATTGAACAATCATTATTTATTTTTAGCAAATCTTTAATATACAGCAGAAATAATAGAGGCCCCATAATACTTCCTTGTGGAACTATTTGCATTTCTGTTTCTAGGCTGCACCTTTTTATTCATGACCGATTTATATTGTACGCAAAATTGATTACTCTCAGCCTAGTTCTCTGGATGTCATCCAATAGGTGTGGTCTTATGCATTAGCTCTTATTCGGCATTCATAAACATGTAGTTTGTAAAATAATGATATGATTAACACAATCGAATGCTTTAGATATAAGTATGTGTTAAGTTTTATAATGTATGCCGTCAGATTTCGTTGTAGCGTTAGAATTTAGCAATATTGATAGCTTTGTTCGTCGTAGGTTGACTGTTGCCAAGTGAAACACTGCGTAACATACAGCAATACTACAGGTGTACCTCACTGACACTCTTCTATGTCTTCCAGCGGCGACTCCGGCAGCGCGCTCGTTGTTCGTAAGTACATCCAGATTGGGCTCGTCTCCTTCAGGAGGGAATCAATCACTAAAAGCCTTGTGATCTACACCGACACCGGATACTTTTACGAATGGATCAAAATAGAAGCTAAAAAATTATACTGTTCTTAGGACATAAACATCTTGAAGTTTGCATACCAATGCCAATAATTTGTTTATGGCATCTTTTTGATTATTCGGAAAGAAATACTTTATACTGATAACATTGTACTCAAGTAAGTATTGAAATGAAATGTAGTATCAGATGGGAAACACTTTGAGTAGGAGGAAAAATATATGCCACGTGTTAGTCATATAAGCTATCCTTAGTAACAAAATAAATTTTATCTACACTCATATCATAAAACCTCCAATGTGTAATCAAAAATCGTAGGAAATGACCACCATTTTGACAACCAATTAGGTAAAACGAGTGCTGCAATGTTATTCCCGTATCGTTTTTAGTATAGAAATGAGATTAAATTTGGAACAGCTGTCAAAACTCAAGTGGGTCTCTATTCTAGTATCCATAGATATTAAAACAGTTATTGATACGAAACGTCAATTCAGTATGTTTTTTTAAATATAAACTGCACAACATTTGATCTGGAGTGACATGAGAATAGAGACTTCATTCGTTTGTCTATGATTTAAAAAAAAATGGTCTTGACGGAGGATCGAATTGCCGCCATTATGTTGATGTTTTGCTGAACGAAAGAAGAATTATTGTTGAATTGAATAGAAAAAAAGTTGTTTGTAATTTACATTTTAGTTGAAAATATGAATAGTAGTCTTCTCGGAGTGTGTGTGATGTGAAAATGCGCCGGATATCGGAAATATGCAGCCACGATTGCAACAAATAACTTGTTGCCAGAAAATATTGTTTCTGAACCCATCATGGAGGATTTATAATATGTGTGTAGATAAAGTTATGTATGCAACTCTGCATAATTTGGCCTTAAAACACACGTGCGATCTTATTATGAAACTCGCCTATCGGCTCGTTTCATGAAAACCGCACTAGTGTTTTAAGGCCTATCATTATGCAACCGTTGCATAAACTACTATAGTGGCATCTACTAGGCAAAAATTTTACAGTTTAAATCTTGTCTTAACTTTGTGAATAGAGGCGTAATGAGACTTATAACACATGAATCCATTTAAATAAAAAGTAATAAAAAATATAACAAAGTTTATTATGGTTTTTTGTTACTTCGAAATCCGTTTTTCATTACTCTAATCCGAAACAGACGCCATGAACGATTATGGTTTTATGGTAGAGAAATTAACTTTTAATGTCGCTAAAATAAGTTGTTTTCAATGTAACTTGATTGACTAATTGTAGTTTGCTTTTCTTAGAATAGAAATAAAGGTGTTCTGTGGAGCTTAAGACATTGAAATCTCTTTTGATATAAAATATAATTCTAGTTCTTGCCCGTAACTTGGTCTACGTGGAATTGCATCCTTATAAAATATAAAGAAATTTCATGTTATTGACTTTTTAAATTTAGATTCTTCTTCACTCCAATCTCTTTCCGCTCTCATCGGGCATGCGTTTATTTTATTTTACAGCCCCTTTTTTAGGGGTTGGATGTCTTAAAAAAAGTAGTCAATGTATTTTACCAAAAGCGGTTCTGCGATTTAGCCGTAAATTGCGTTGATACAAAAAAAAAAAAAAACGAATTCAATAACTTTACTAAACGAATTATAACTCGCATGTACTGTATGTTTTGTATTATACTTAATATTTATTGATTCTTATTACATTCAACAGCGATAATCAAAGAAAATACAGGATTCCTTCTGCCAGTTTTCAAGCTGCATAAAATATGAATTTATATCTTCATCCATAAGTTTCGGTATTACCTGGTCTAATCCCACAGGCAGTGTGCAAATACAGCGCCTCTATTCGGGAACGCTAAGTGATTCTGTAGCGATTCGTGAGCGATATTTCTCATCCCACTCTTCCGCACGACACGTAATGCATAAGAGCGAGATGAGAAATCTCGCTCACGAATCGCTATAGAATCACTTAGCGTTCCCGAATAGAGGCGCAGTAGTTTATTTATAAATAAACTAAGCTACATTATGGAGTAGCGGACTGGTAGGTGCATCAAAGATTTTATGATAGCTACCCTGATTTATTATTAGGGTTGCATCCGTGATTGTGTCGCCTTACTCTTATAAAGTGTCCAAGAGATTGAGGGAGGGGGACTGGTGCCTAGGCGAGACTTATACCACCCGCCAATGGAGATCTCTGTCCCCTTAGGTGTAACCGCGCGTCGATTCTCCCCTGAGCAAATGGATCCTAGTAATATAGAGTCGCAACGGGATTGGAATTTTGCGAAAGGCAATTATGAGGTTTTGTAAAAGTTGTTATGTAAAGTAAGCTGCGGCAAGACACTCCTCAGATGAATGACGTTAATATTCCAGTCAATAGTTTCTACGATATAATTTATGGTATTTTTGATACCTGTATACCTAGAAAGACTCGATTGATACGGACCAATAGACGTTACCCGGTATAATTTACCTCTGATTTGATATCCGATATAACTTTGAAAGCTAGGCTCCATCGGAAGTGGAAAGCTACGAAGAATAGGGATGTGTACGGTGAGTATGCTAATTTTGGGACTGATATCAAACGACGAATATCCTTGCCTTATGATTGTTACATAATTCGTATCCAAGGTCAGGTCAAAAAAGATCCACGGTCTTTTTGGCAGCATATACACCGTCTCAGGTCGAAAGGTGGGTCCGAGGTTACGTTTGGGGGGAAACGATTCGTCGGGGCAGAAGCTGCTGAAGCGTTCTCTAAGTTCTTCTCTGGTGTATTCTTGCCGGATGCTCCTCGCCTTGACGTCAACGCTTTAAAGAACAATAGTCAGAGTAGGTCTTCGCAATATATTAACATTAGTAATATAACCTTACAAGAAGTAGAGGCAGGCATTAAGCGGCTTAAACCTAATAGTGCTGCGTGGCCTGATAACTTACTGGCGGTTGCATGGAGCAGCTGAAGGTTCCTGTACATTATTTATTTAATTTGGCACTCTCAACGGGAAGATATCCGCACCAGTGGAAAGTCACAAGGGTTAGGCTATTCCCAAAGACTAGTAACAGTGTAGGTAGATGTGGAGGATTATAGGTTTTACTCTCCTCCCTGGCATAGTTGTTTGAGTCCATACTTCACCGGACAATAATCTGCACAGATCAAACCATTCCTATGTGACTCGCAGGTCGCAGCACGGCTTCAGACCAAAACGCTCCGTCAATACTAACCTTCTAATACTGGTTGACACCATTTCTGAGCATCTGGATAGAGGTGTCCAGGCAGATGTCCTCTATTTAGAATTCAAGAAAGCTTTCGATCGCGTAGATAATGATGTTCTACTAAGCAAGCTTGAGAAATTGAGCTTCTCCCCGATGTTACTAACTTATTTTGCTAGCTATCTGCGTGATCGACAGCAGTATGTGCAACATGAATACTTCATTTTGGCTCCGTACAATATTCGATCTGGTGTCAGCTAGGGTTCGATATTGGGTCCCCTCTTATTCGGAATTATGATTAACGACTTGGAGTCAGTCGTAAAGCGCGCAAAGTGTCTGTTATATGCAGATGACCTTAAACTTGTATATGGGGTTAGTAATAAAGCACATGGCGACTCTTTACAGGAGGTTATTGACTCGGTGGTCCGGTGGAGCGTCAACAACAAGCTTCTTTTTAATACGGCCAATTGTTGTGTATTTACTTTTAGACGCGCCTCTGCCCCTTTACATTTGACTCGCAGCTCACGTTTCACGAGCATAATTGGGAGCTCGCAATTGACTGCTTTTGGAAGTTAGGTTTTGTTATCCGCAATGTCAAAGACATCCACGATTTTGGAGCTATTAAGCTTGTCTTTAATGCTTTGGTAAGAAGCAAACTGGAGGCATCGTCGGTCATCGTCGGTCGAACCTGCATAAATGCACGTATATCTACTGCTGGAGGAGATTCAAAAGATTTTCCTTAGGTTTATGTACAAGAAAAGATATGGGTACTACCTATTCAAAATCAGAAGTTACAGTCAAACTATCTTTATTCAATTCAGGCTTTTACAAGCTATCTACATTTTGTTGGCGAAAATGTTCATTCCGTCCGCGTCCTGTTTGCACTTGTCATCTATTTATTAGTGTGACATTACATTATCATGAGGTGTATATAAGTGTGTAACAGGGCGTTCACAGCGTGTGCCATGGCGCTAGGCGCTGATCGACAAAAACGCGCGTATATAGGTCCCGCTTTCTATGATAGGCTACCCGCAGACCTAATAAACGAGTTCGGACGTTAAATTTGGCCGTCGACTGAAAGGACTGTTATGGACCCGATCACTGTATTCTATTAAAGAATACAATGTTTCAGTGTTAGAGCATTACAGTTGATTACAATAATTTCGTTATTTTCATTTTGTTTTGATTTGCTGACATTTGTGTTTTTTACTTTCTTTTTTTCTACATTTTTTTACATCTGTTTTCTTGTTTTGTTAATAATTTTATTTGTGACATTTTGGAATTGAATTTTAAGACATGTTTTGATTATTACTAGAATTATTTCTAGACGTTATTTTTATATAAGTTTATTTCAACTGACGATCTTTTGGTGAATTCATAATCTTTAACATGTAATTAATGTAATGTAATTTTCATAAATAAATAAATGTCGTACCTACCTACCTACTTGTAGACCCTAAATGTCAAATAAGTAACCTATCTACCTCGTTTTTTATATTTATTAATGTTTATAATTTTTATATCATGTCGTTGTCCCTCTAAATATTGGTGTTTTTTTTACATAATTATAAAGAATTAATTAATTATTTTTGATGATTGTTTTTAATTCCAAATCAGCATTCATTTAACCATCAACATAAATCTGAAATTTATGACTGCTGTAATGATTCATTAGACACTCATTAATTGGCCACATGCATTGTAGCAGGTATTTAATAACTATTTAAAAAATATATTAGCAGTTGTAAGTTTTGCTTTTTGAGGGGAAACGGAAAAGCTGAGCAGTAATGGGAGTTTTAATACTCATTATATTAATTAACTTGGTCAATTTAACTATGACAAGGGGGGAATTCGAAGGAAGTATAGTCGAGGGCAGTTTCTCTAAAATAGAAGACTTTGCTTACAGTGTGTTTCTAATGGTAAAGTGTTATAATACTGAAGGCGATACTTATTATTTATGTGGCTCATCTATATTGAACCAAGTTATTTTATTAACTGCTGCTCATTGCCTCTCTGATTGCAATACAAAATCAAATATTATTATACATGCGGGCAGCGCAAACAAAAACAAGGGTTATTCACAGTCCACCACGATGTTTAAAATACATGAGAAGTACAGTCCTCGTCCGATAGCTAACGATATAGCTCTAATCAAATTGAAAAATAACCTAATGTTTGGGAGATTTGTGAAAAGAGTATCGTTGACGCTGAAACCACCTCGGGGCGAATTGGCCGTGGTTGCAGGTTGGGGTATAACAAATGTAAGCCTGTGTTTCTATGTTATAGGCGATTAGATACACGCATCGACCTTGATGGGCAAGACACACACACATTTCATGACATTATCGTTGATATTTCGCGAAAGCAACATAATATTTTTAAAACGAACTTAAAGATTTGAATACCGATTTTTTATATTTTTAGAACGAAAAAAACTAAACAGTTTCGGAGGAGCATTCACAATCCACAAAATGTATATTTTTTTTACTACTCCTCGGAAAAAATCTAAATCTTTACATTGTAAAATTATGTAATAAATCGGTAATTTTATCATCTTTGAAAATAAAGTTTTTTTTTTATATTATGTCCCGTTTGCGAGATATCAGCGAAAATGTCAATCAAATGTCCATCAAGGTCGTTGCTTATTGCAAGAGTTTATTGACTATCATATATAATACCCATATATGATAATCAATAAATTCTTTTTGTATTTTTACCACCTTTTTTGCCATTGACTTCGTACGCGCTGAATTCGGTTTATCCTTGTTCCTTTGGGAACTATACAAGCTTCATGAATGAATAGTACCCTTTGTCCTATGCCAATAGCTACAGTATCTATTATAGGTATACCAAGTTTCATAAAAACCTGTTAGCTAATTGTTAATTTAAACCTGAGCAAGGTCTTAACAGACAGACAGACAGACAGACGGACGGACGGGCGCACGGACGGATGGACGGACAGACAGACGGACAGACAGACAGACAGACGGACAAACGAGTGATATAATTGTTCCTTTTTTCCTTTTGAGGTACGGAACCCTAAAAACGGATGAATTATTTAAGTAAACACACTACAAGGAAAATATAAATTAGGTAAGTTTTTAGTATTGACGTGATGTAATAGTGCTATTAATTGAGGACGTATAAGTAAAAAAACTCCTCTGCTGCACTGGGAGTGAAGAAATAGCAGAGAATGCGTGCAGATGCTTATCATCCTGGCATGTCGTAAAATTCGACTAAGGGACGGGTCCTCTCCAACATGGTGGACTATCTGTATGGGCGATGGGCTGATCACCTGTCACCGTACGGTTCATCATACCATCTGAGGACTAATTAATCGAACGTGGCCACAAGTACTCTTGTGGCTCTGCCCACCCCAATAGGGATTTCGGGCGTGATCCTAGGTATGTATGTATGTGTTATTTAATTGACAGCTTCGAGTTCGTCGACGCTTGCAGTTGTGTGCATGTTACAAAATCGTACCGCTGGTTTTTCCCGTGTGAATGCCCCGGCTTATAATCTATGTAATAATCAGATGTTAAATTGTAGTACTATGTAAGTATGTAGTTTACAAGACTTTTGCACACTTAAACAAAATCTCGACCCGTTTCCCCTTACTAAGCGGGTCGAGATTTCGGGCGTGATAATATGTATGTATGTATGTAAGTAAAAAAAACCGGCTAAGTACGAGTCGGCCTCGCGCACGAAGGGTTCCGTATGTATCATTATCTATAATCAAGCAAAAATCTAACGTTTATTGTATGGGAGCCCCCCTTAAATATTTATTTTTGATTTTAATTTAATTATTTAATTTTAAAGTGAATATATATTTAAATATTCTGTGAATATTTCAAGCGTCTACCTGTTTCCGTTATCAATATCGTGCCAAACTAGTTATATATTCAGTTCAAAAATAAATAATTAAATTAAAATAAAACAAATATTGAAGGGGGCTCCCATACAACAAACGTGTTTTTTTTTTGCTTGATTATAGATGATGGTACGGAACCCTTCGTGCGCGAGTTTGCCTCGAGCTTGGCCGGTTTTTTTTTCAATAATATAATGAATATGAACATATTTTTTTTTTATTAAAAAACTATTTAAGTAAAGTCGATTTAGGTCTTGTCAGCGCCTTAAATACGGAACTGATTTGCTTTGTTCGGCACAGGACGAATACTGGATGACTACTGACTGGTTAAAGCACGTAGGCCAGAAGGTCTGGACCCGCGAGGCCTGCAGCAAGGTGCTTTATCAGCTGCCCGAGGGCACTTTATGCGGAGGACAGTTACACGATGTGAATTATGCCTCCAAGTATGTTATAATAAAAATTAATTTTAACAAAAAACAAAACCGACTCCAAAAACCCATTTGAAAACTAAGAAATAAAGACTGGCCCTTAGTAAATTACCTACAAACATCGTTTTTTTTATGTCAATTGACTGACAAACGAGCTGACAGCCCATCTGATGGAAAGTGGTCACCGCCGCCCATGGACATCTGCAACACCAGAGGTGCTGCCAATGCGTTGCCAGTCTAGGGAGGATAGGGAATGGGGATGAGGGAATAGGCCTCCGGATCTCGTCACTCACCGTACGAAACGCAATAGCAAGCTATTACTTTACGCCGGTCGAGCCGGCCCATTCGAACAGTAATCATCTAGTGAGGATTACTGTTTGGCTCTACCACTACTAAATATATATTTAATTTATTACTGAATTAACAAATATATCGGATGTTTGTAGATAATTTAGTAACGGCTAGTCTTTATTTCTTAATTTTCAAAGGGTTTTTGGAGTCAGTTTTTTTTTGTTACAATTTATTTTATTTTTAGCTTTTTAGTGAATATGATGTAATTTATAGTTTAATTATATCCACTTGTACCAAATGACGATAGCATTATGTCAACATCTTATCTACCTTTGTTATAAATTGCGTTCAGAATGCAAGGACTGTTGACCGTTAAGGAGTTCTTTTGCGAACCTTAGCAACAGTGACAAGGAAATTTCATCATTATTCGTTGACTGTCTCTCATTGAAGAGTATCAATTAGTAATCCGTGGATTCTATCATCACCCAGCTTATCCAAATTATGTTGTTCTTATGCAAATGCATCAGTTATCTTAGAAAATGACAAAAACGGTATATGCTTGCTTACAAAATTTGAGGAGTTCTGTTGATTCCTCATGGATCCCATCATCAGATCCCGCCAATTTTTCTATGGGACCATTTCTGAACTATGACAATCCAAACAAAAAAAAATCATCGAAATCGGTTCACGGGCTAAAAAGTTATGTGGGAACATAATTAAAAATAAATATATACGCCTCCTCCTTCGGTTTTTTTGAAGTCGGTTAAAAATGATAAGATGAGATGTTCGTACTTATAGAAATCTGATATCTTAGGTCATTCAATAAAGATATAAAAAAATATTTGGTAATTTATTGTTATTCACATTTTAAATAAACGTTATTTACCTCCGACTCATGGGTACTGGGATTGCGGGCTCGTAGCTAGAGTGGAATTTAAGGTAGGGCAGTGGTGGTTAAAATGTAGTATCATACTTACTATGAACGAACAATTTCTTAGCATATTATCTTAGTTAATGGGATTTTTTAAGGTAGGGCATTGCCCCACAATGCACCCCCTAGCTACGGCCCTGTGGGATTGACATAGCATAATGACCATTGAACAATCATTATTTATTTTTGGCTAATCGTAAATATACAGCAGAAATAATAAAGGCCCCATAATACTTCCTTGTGCAACTAAGTATTTGCTGTTCTGTTTCTAGGCGGCACCTTTTATTCATGACCGATATCTATTGTATGCAATATTGATTACCTAATCACAGCCTAGTTCACTGGATGTCATCCAATATGTGTGGTCTTATGCATTAGCTTTTATTCAGCAGTAATAAACGTGGTTTGTAAAATAATGATATGATTAACACAATCGAATGCTTTAGATATATGTGTTAAGTTTTATAATGGGTCAGATTTTTTGGTTGCGTTAGAAATGTTAGAATTCAGTAATCCTTTGTCATAATTAAACTAAGATGCTTATTCGTCGTTTGGAGCTTTGCTCGTCGTAGGCAAAAATGCGTAAAATACTAAACTAATACAGTGCCTCTATTCGGGAACGCTAAGTGATCCTGTAGCGACTCGTGAGCGAGATTTCTCATCTCACTATTCCGCACGACGCGTAATGCGTTACCGAAGAGAGGCGCTGGTGTAGGTACCTCACTGACATTCTTTTGTCTTCCAGCGGCGACTCCGGCAGCGCGCTCGTTGTGCGTATGTACATCCAGATTGGGATCGCCTCCTTCAGAAGGCTTTCAATCTCTTCAAGCATTATGGTGTACACCGACACCGGATACTTTTACAAATGGATCGAAAAAGAAGCTAAAAAATTATACTGTTCTAAAAATACATAAACTTCGTTAAGTTTCCCTTAATGACCCTGGACCCTTAGAGGCCAATAGTGACCTTATTTATGGCATCTTTCTGATTATTCGAAAATAAGTCATTTATACTGACTGATAATATTGTGCTCAAGTATTGAAATGAAAATGTAGTATCAGGTGAGTAGGAGGAAAAATATATGCGTGGCATATAGGGGTTTAGTTATATGTATAAGCTATCCTTAGGATTTAAGTGACAAAATAAAAGTAGCATCTACTAGGCAAAAATTTTCCAGTTTAAATCTTGGTCTTAACTTTGTGAATAGAGACGTAATGAGACTTATAACACACGAATCAATTTAAACGAAAAAGTAATAAAAAAAATAACAAGGCTTATTATGCTTTATTGATACTTCGAAAAAACCGTTTTTCATTACTCTTATCCGAAACAGACGCCATGAACGATTATGGTTTTACGGTAGAGAAATTAACTTTTGATGTCGCTAAAATAAGTTGTTTTCAATGTAACTTGATTGACTAATTGTAGTTTGCTTTTCTTAAAATAGAAATAAAGTTGTTCTGTTGAGTTTAAGATATTGAAACCTCTTTTAATTTAAAATAAAATACTATTTGTTACCCGTAACTTCCTCTACGTGGAATTGCATCTTTAAAATATAAAGAAATTTCATGTTATTGACTTTTTAAATTTAGATTTTTCTTCATTGCAATCCCCTTCCGCTGTCGTCGGGCATGCACTTATTTTATTTTCCAGCCCTTTTTAAAAAAGTAGTCTATGTATTTCCCCAGGACTCGAACCATCTCCATACCAAAAGCGGGTCTGCGATTTAGCCGTAAATCGCGCTGATGCATAAAAATACATTGAACCGGCTCTCGTCAGGCTCCTATTACAAACTATAAGAGGAGGATTTTCTTAAAAAAAAAGTATCTTATTACTTTCCCCAGGACTCAAAATATCTCCATACCAAATTTAACGAAAAACTATTCAGCGGTTTAGCCTTGAAAACGTAACAGATGAACAGAGTGATATAACTTTTGCATGACATTATACTTAATATTTCTATAAATATGCATTTTTAGGGTTCCGTACCCAAAGGGTAAAAACGGGACCCTATTACTAAGGCTCCGCCGTCCGTGTCGGTCTGTCCGTCTGTCTCCAGGCTGTATCTCATGAACCGTGATAGTTAGACAGTTGAAATTTTCACAGATGATGTATTTCTGTTGCCGCTATAACAACAAATACTAAAAAACTGAGTAAAATAAATATATAAAGGGGCTCCCATACAACAAATGTGATTTTTTTGCTCGTTTTTGCCCGATATTGATAAAGGCAACAGGTAGACGCTTCAAATATTCACAGAATATTTAGATATATATTAAATTTAAAAATAAATAATAAAATTAAAATAAATAAATATTTAAAGGGGCTCCCATACAACGAAAGTGATTTTTTGCCGTTTTTATACATAATGGTACGGAACCCTTCGTGCGCGAGTCCGACTCGCACTTGGCCGATTTTGTCTATTTATCGATTTAGATTAATCGAAGTTTATGCCATTATTGTTTCTTCCTGTTCGCGATTCTGCACCATATGAATTCCACACAACTGCATTTGACCACATTCGATATTCTTCACAGTCATTATTTGTATACATTCCCGTTTCCTCCTATTTGCGATTCTGCACAATATGAATTCCACACAACTTCATTTGATTACATTAGGTATTCTTCAAAGTCTGATCATGTGTTGACCATATTTACTTTTCTGTATAGTTTTTATTTATGCACGATTGCGTTTATTCCCATTTGAACTCTATATTTTCCCCTTCTCTAACCAAGCTAAGACAGAATTGAAAGCAAATAGGCAAGTGACTGGCTTTTGCGTTTTTATTAATTTTTGATCTTTGGAAGATACCTCTTTCAGTTACAGATGTAAAGATGTCGATGAGATTAGTGAAATATTGCTTAAATGAAGATAACGAGAGAAACAAAAAGATGCACAATGCACAAACATATAAATGGACAAGTCGAAAATATGTCAAGTTAAGAGTGAAAATTGTAAGAATGATGTAGATTATATAAAAATAATGACTGTGAAGAATACCAAATGTGATCAAATGAAGTTGTGAGGAATTCATATTGTGCAGAATCTCGAATAGGAAGAAACGGGATTGTATAAAAATAATGACAGTGAAGAATATCGAATGTGGTCAAACGCAGATGTGTCGAATTCATATTGTGCAGAATCGCGAATAGGAAGAAACAATAATGGCATAAACTTCTATTAATCCATCGATTTTTATTACATTCAACAGCGATAATCAAAGAAAATACAGGATTCCTTCTGCGAGTTTTCAAGCTGCATAAAATATGAATTTATATCTTCATCCATTACAGGTTTAGGTATTATCTGGTCTAATCCCACAGGCAGTGTGCAAATACAGTAGTTTATTTACAAATAAACTAACCTACATTATGGAGTAGCGGGCTGGTAGGTGCGCATCAAAGATTTTATGATAGCCTGATTTATAACTAGGGCTGCTAATGATGCCATTGATACCGGCTGACTTTATATGAAAATTGTCTAAGTCACAGTTTTGCATTTGGCTGATTTGTTCCCTCGCTGCGCTCACTTTTTCCAAATAAATCAAACATTTGTTTACTTTTTCTTTCTCCTGTTTTGTCCTGTATTTCAGTTTCGTTAACCGCTCTGTGTACTGTATACCAATTTAGTATATTTTTATATAATAAGTATTTATGTTGTTCTAAGTTTTTTGCGCGTTGTGCATTTCAGTTTTTTCTTTCAAAGGCTACAAATAACAATAATTATTCTTATATATACCACTTATATATCCAAATAGTTTTTATTATTATTATTATGTATGTCCTTTTTCATCACGGGACTATATGAGTCCCGGACCTTTGGAAGGCGTACATGGGGCCGAAGCCAACACGTAGAGGCCCTTAAGACAATTTTAATGTGAATGTGATGTGACACCAACCGGCGATTATCCCTGAGGTCATACTATAGAAGTGTGCACGCACGGACAACTATTATTATTATTATAATTATAATATAAATGTAAAAATAAGGATTAGTAAGGATTAAGTGATAAAGTAAATACATCGAAGTCGGTGGCCGGTAAATTAGGTAATCCATCCCTCATACTGTGTTCATTTACTTGACATCGATTTCGATATATTTAATGTATCACTTAATCAACAATATATCTGATGTTTCTAGGTAATTTACTTACGTAGGCCAATCATTATTTTATACTTTTCAAAGGGCTTTTGAAGTCGGTTTTTTATTTGTAATTTTTTTTTTCTGGATTGTTTTGTTGTTAATAATATATTTAAAGATATACCATTTATCACTTTTGATAATTATATTATTTAAAACGATGGATCATTAACGTAAGAATTATTAAGCGTTATGCTTAACAATATTTATTGAATAGCAATTTTTTATGTTTATACTCATAACCTCCTCCGGCCCAAGTTAAATATTCATTTTTTATTTTCCGCCCAGTGTCCAGCAAAAAGGACAACATATTTTTTGGCCTTGCGGCCCACAACTTTCGACAAGCTTTTTTACATGATATAATGAAGATGGAATTTTTATATTTTTTTGGGGATATATTGGTGTAATACTTTGACCATTTGCACCACGTTGGATCTGATATTTTTGGTTCCCTAAAAAGGACATTGGGCTTGTAATGCATAATCAGCTGATTTATGTTTGTGTATTATAATAGACATTGGGCTGCTAATGCAATAATTAGCTGATTTATTTATCGCTGTAATGAGAGACGTTAGATGCTAAAAATCACTGCATCTTTATTATCATTTAGATAAATAAAAAATAACGGCCAATTTATTCATAATCTAGTCATATTCACTATTTTAGGAACTTAAGAAACAATGAAATTACAAAAAAGAGATGAAAAAAAAACCGCTTCGAAATATGAATGCTGGGATAATTGTTCCAGGTAGTTTAACAGCAGTTCTGTTGCTATTGATGACAGTCATTTGAAAGAAGTCGTCATTGATACATTGCTGGATATAATCCATCCTTTCATATTCTCCTGTATCTGCATTCAAATAAGCAGGTTGTGTTATGGTAGGTACATTCAGCGGAAATTCTTTTTCCATCCAAGGTGGGTTTCCTGGAGCTGCATCGATATTCCTTCTATTCCTTATTCAGAGTCTTGACTTCCTCCCAGGGCCTCATTCTTGGCCGCGTCCCCGACCGCTATCTCTACCCTGGTATCTTCCGCAACCTCGTCCTCTACCCCGGCCCCTTCTTCAACCTCGCGTTGTTGCGTTTCTCTGCCTTTGACTTGTGCGGTACCAAGAGTCAACTCAACTCTTGGAGGTTATCTTCCTAGTATTCAGTTTTGGACTTGGTTTCTTGATATTGATTTGAGTCAATTGATTCTGGATCACTTACCGCAAGATGTCGATCTTGTGGAACCTCTTCCGGACCACCAATATCCTCATATGTAGGATAGAAGTCCGCGATGTCAGAATTTTCAAGTAATTGTTCAACATCCTTATCAGTGACCAGTGTAATTAAAATACATCATACAGTAAGGGATCGGCCCAATGTCCATTAAAATTGACATGAATTTTTGAAGTATCTAGACTACTCAGCTTTTACAATAATCCCAAAAATAATATTGTCATATACAAAAGACTTCCTTACTTTATGGCTACAAATAAGATTATTTTCCTTTAACAACAAGATTACTAACATAAATCACGATGAAAACTCACATCTCCTCCAGTGGGCGCTCATGATGATACGTGGCGGCGGAATGACGAGACACTATTAATCGCTAGAGAGTATGGCTGCTCACCTCGATGTCAATATCAATAACCAATAGGAATAAAGTAAACGAAAAACAATATGGCGCGAAATTTAAGTTTCAGACGCGACAAACAAATATGTCCTTTATAAATGACACTGGGAGGAAAATATATGTTTTTTACTATAATGCTTGGGCTGCAACGCCTAAAATAAATTGTCCTTTGTAAGTAACACTGGGCCGGACGAGGATAAAAAATTGCTATTCAATAAATATTGTTAAGCATAACGCTTAATAATTCTTACGTTAATGATCCATCGTTTTAAATAATATAATGGGACTCAATTACACTGACTTTCAAAATTCGTAACAAGTTTATGGATGACAAAAATATCTCGCTTTTTAACCGACTTCAAAAAAACCGAAGGAGGAGGTTCTGATTCGACGCGTATATTTGTTTTGACATTTTGATAAGGTTAATCAAAATGGTTTAACGACTTAAATCAAATTAAGATTTTGTGGACGAAAATCTTAACTTATTTTATACTTTTAAATTAAAATTCATTTGCGACACCCCTATTTACGAGACAGGTATGATCACACCATGATATCGATCCCTATAATAAATGGCCGCCGTAATGACTTAATTACGATCGAACCAGAATATGATAATTTGTAACTGATAGTGTAGATATTATGTGGATTAGTGCTGCCGCGCCGGTAGAGTGACACCGTACGGCATCTAAGTATAAACAGGCGGTGTAGATCTCAAACTTAAACTCCCGCGCAGGCAGGACTGCGACATTGCTTAATCATTTAATCATTTAATCATTTAATTAGCTTATTTAGTTGGGTATACAACCTGTATTATTGGATGGGGTGTTGATCCTGACTGTCGTGTATAATTAGATATAATACGAAAAGAAAACCGGTCAAGTGCGAGTCGGACTTACGCTGACGGGCTCCGTACTTATAAATCATTACACACGAATATTTTATTTTAAATATTTCGTACTGTTTTCAAAATTGTAGGCTCAGTAATTTCTGATGTAAGGGAGTACTCAATTTTCTTATATTTCATTCTACATACGTGATCGCATAATTCATACATACATACATACATATCATCTATCCCGAAATCCCTAATGGGGTGGGCAGAGCCACAAGACTACTTGTGGGCACGTTCGATTAATTAGTCCTAAGATGGTATGATGAGCCGTATGGTGACAGGTGATCAGCCCATCGCCCATACAGATAGTCCACCATGTTGGAGAGGACCCGTCCTTTAGTCGACTTTTACGACATACCAGGATGATAAGCATCTGCACGCATTCTATGTTATTTCTTCACTCCCAGTGCAGCAGAGGAGGGACCTTAGGGGAGGGGGGGGGCCTTATTCTTATACGTATCAATCTGTATACGTACCAAATATATAGAGTCTTCGCTTCCATGACTTTACTTCCGGGGTAGCACCACACTCTCACAGAATATCGGCGTAAATTAATAGCTTGCTATTGCGCTTCGTACGGTGAGTGACGAGATCCGGAGGCCTATTCCCTCATCCCCACCCCATCCCCATTCCCCATCCTCCCTAGACTGGTAACGCATTGGCAGCACCTCTGGTGTTGCAGATGTCCATGGGCGGCGGTGACCACTTTCCATCAGGTGGGCCGTCAGCTCGTTTGTCAGTCATAAGGATATTACGAGTAATTTGGCATGTTGTACAAAACTGCATTCAGCCGTTTACTACCTTGATGAGCCCGAACTTGATGCGTTTTGGAATTTATTTTTGATTAATGTAAAACAGTGCCTTATGTGTAATTGATATAGTATATTTTAGGAATCGCACGCTTAATTTGTAGAAAAAAACAACATCTAAACTATACATCCTTGTGACCTCAAGAATATATTATTATAACATATTCGTTAAATAAAAAAATTATAAAAATAACAATTATGTCGAACTACGGTTCTCATATCGACGGGTCTCTAACTCAACCTCGTATAGGAAAATTTATGAAATTGGAATATCTACTTTATGACGTGTGCCTAAAGTGGATATTCGGATTTCGTACAATTTCATATAAGAGGTTGAATCAGAGACCAGTCGATTACGCAAACGAAGTTCCACTTGCAGCCCGGTCAAAAACATGTAACTGAAACGCCCTTATCAAAACAAGTGCTACCGAGCTTTATATTATTCGCTGACAATACAAAAACAATTTGGAATAGTGTTCGAAGCAATAACTGAACACGGTAAATAAATGCACTGGAAGTGCTGCGTTACTATTGCAGCGCTCACTGAGTTCTTACTCACTTGTGTGGTCGCGTGACTTCAGTAACAGAATATTATTAGGATGGGACTATATATATGTATATATACGACTCGAGTTCTGAACTAGTGGTGCGTATTGGTGATCTTTTTATATATTTTTACGATGTTAAGTACGTTACAATTATGTGGATGTTTGTTCCTCAATCACGCGCGAACGGCTTGACGGATTTGGATAAAATTCGGAAGACATATAGACCGAATAATGGAATTAAATTTGGGATATGTACTTTTTATCCCCATGTATTCCCGTGGGATAATTTACGAAAAATTCATCGGCATACCTAGTTCTTTATATTTTTACGACGGGCTCTTAAGACTGACTTATAAGAGACATCAGGGCCCAGCTCATCGCTGAAGCAGCGTTATGTAAATGGCTCCTGAAAATCAACCAGAATCTCCAATAAAAAAATGTTTTATTTGTGAACTATCCCATGACTGCCAAGTCCAAGTGCTCGAGTTTTTGATTCTTTGAAGTCTTAAGACTTTCAGTTGTAAATTATAGTTGATTCCTCAGTAGACAAATTAATTCGCTTAATCTAATTTTGTACCGACCGAAGTTTTTGGTGATAATGAAGTGAGTTTCCCACCAATGATACAGCCGCATCATCTCGCACAAAGAAAAAGTACAGCAAATGGCAACACCGTTAGCCAGAGAGCAGCGAGTAACTGTTGCGTTCCGGTTTGGGCGTTTCGTTCAGCCGCTGATGAACTTTGCTTTATTGACGACCTAGTTGCGGTGTAGGTGTAGCTGGCTTTATGCACGTTTGCTTAAATGTAGGATTAGACGTGTTTACATATACGTACGCTGCTAAAACATCCCTAAGGAATTTTAGGGTTCCGTGGTCCAATTAGGAACTAATGTCTGTCTACATGTCATAGCCACTTTTTCTCGGAGACTGTTTAAGCTACAAAGCTGAATTTTTTACGGCTTTTAATGTTAATCCCGCGCGCAAAGTTAAATAATAAAATTGATTATTTTTTTCTGTAGCTCGCATATATTAAATCAAACATAAAAAAATCATCTAAGGTGTCGTTGTCGTAAATAATATTGTATTCATCAGAATTAAACTTTAAATCATAATAGCGGATACGACGCGACGCTTTTATTTATTTAACTGGGATAATAAAACGTTCCTTTAAAAAAAAACATAGAATCCGTTTATTTTTACCCAACTGCGGCGGAGTCCAAAGGAGGGTAATGTTTCTAGCTGGTATGTATGTATGTATGTCCGTTTCTATGTTCCTCATTTTTGGCAAATAATAATATCAATCGATGCATAATAATTTCGCGGATTACGTAGCATATAACATGACGTCATCATAAACTAAATATGGTGGTTCAACAAATATCAAATTAATTTCAAATTTTGTATATTTATTTATTTATATTGTATGTCTGGTGCCATCACAGTATTCTGTGGTTGAACCTTGACGTCCTTTAAAAGAAAATAGCTAAGGGTTCTACGAGATACAATTTTTTATTTTGCCAATGATCAAGGAAGGGAAAGTTATTTATTTTATTTAAGGACAAGCTCAATTCACATGCATCTTAGTAACTAAAGCTTAAGTTCGAAATAAATTGCATTTGGTATATATTTGTATCATTATTAATGGACTTTCGCTTGACCACAATCTCACCTGATGGAAAGTGATGACGCGGAGGAAGGTGGAACGCGATTACCAAGGAATAAATAGTACTTACATTGTGCATCTAGGGCCGTAAGACAATCGGGCTTCTAACAGACTCTCGTTAGTTATCCCCTTACTGCCCGTGATACACACAATGTTTTTCATCACATTTGCGAGGAAATGAAATATAAAAATGAAAATATAAAAAAAAAAATAATCCCATTGTATAGCGTGAATGACCATCAGGTGGGTAGAATAAACTGTATTTCGCGATCAGCACGGGGCGGCTCCGCCGGCTGCGGCACCCGCGCGCCCCCACGACCTGGCGCATACATAACTGCCCGTGGGAGTTCTAAACTATACAAAATCCATAACTGCCCTTGGGAGTTAGGGATTTTGTATGGGTTCTAAACCCCGCTAACGGCGGCGCGTATAGAGGAGTTAAATCAGCTATACCTGCTCTCTACGCCTGCGTATAATAACATATTTCCGAGTAAGTGTGATGAAAATACCTATTCACTCTCCTCTTGAAAGTGCTCAGATCATAACTATCCGGAAAGGGCGACGTAAAGAGGTCATTCCGTTCCTTAGGCGTACACGTAACAGGAAAGATGAAGCAAAACGCTTCGTACGACAATGCCAACCATGATTTGATTGTATTTGATCACAGAAGTAATTTTGTTTTTATGAAGTCAGACATATGAGCATGATAATGATAAAAACACTAAACTTATCATAACAATAAATTTGCCGTATTTAAAGTACTAAAGACATTCCAAATATAGCACTGAATCTCAATAGCACTGAATTTCAAAATTACCCACAAAAAATATCCAGCAAAATACAAAACCATTTTACATTCAGGTATCTTAATTATTAATTAGGAATGTTGTTATAAATCCCATTATTTATGTTACTGTAACGAGACAGATCGATTAAATTTAAAAAAACAGAATCTTTTACTTAATAATCTTAATGGCTGATATCAGCAAAAATCTTCCATCCAGCCAGGATGAAATTTGCATTTTTCGTTGGCTGAATAGCTGTGGCTTTAGCTAGGGAGCTGGGTGCCAAAATTTCTATATGATTTTTTCGCTTGGGAGACCTGAATTGTTCGATTAATGACAATGTAAAGAACCACAGAAAAATAGTCTGCCACCATGGTAGCGCTGCATTTTCAATTGAAAGCGTTTTTTTTTAAAACGTGCCTATTCATTTGTGCGTGTTTGCCTCATGGTCAGAATTATCCTCAAAACGATGTAGATCATAAAGGCAGACGTGCAGGGCTCTGTTTTATAACGGGAGGGAGTTGCAAAAATGTAAATAAAAAAGCTATCCTAAATCATATTTTCGTAGTTCTCGTTACGTCCATTCGATTCATTAGGACTCCCAGAATAGAAAAAAAAAGTTGGCAGTCGTCTGTGTCGCTGATATTTTTATGTACGATTTTTTAAAGTTGTAATTCAAAAACGCATTTACTGGAACAAATCGATTTGTATTGACATAAACTTTCATCCCTATCAATATGAAAGACGAACAAATCGTATACCAAAATGGCACCCAGCTCCCTAACTACTTGGTCTCTCGATGTTTTTCCAACCGTTGCCGCCAATTACAACGAAGCCATCTTAATTTTTGTTTAAATTCAGAATTCCATGTGGCATATTTGTAATTGGATGGTGTCAAAGGATTCGATGCGTTAATTAGATATGGGGGATACAAACAAATTAAAATAAATATTTGATTTGAACGGTTGCTTTCAATCGAAGTATAATGTAGGTTTATTGAGTAACTTGAACAACGTCGTGCTATCCTACTAATCCTATCCTTTCTAATTATACTAATATTATAAATTCGAAAGGTTGTGAGTATGTGGGTGTATGCTTGCGTGCGTGTGTGCGTGCATGCGTGCATTCGTGTGCATGCGTGCGTGCGTGTGTGTGTGTTTGTTACCACTTAGCTCCGTAACGGCTGAACGGATCTTCATGAAACTTTTAAAAAGTGCCCTATGGTTTATTCCAGGACCCTAACATAGCAAGTAAAACTATCACCACTAAGTAGGCTTCATTGGTTCATGAGTTATAGGCGACTAATTTGTTAATACCTACTATTATATAAAACGTCTATACCACCCAACCGGCCCATGGCATATATGTAGTTCAAGAAAGTAGCGTTGGGTGTTGGGTAGTACCGTAGTACGGAACCCTACAGTCATAGTATAAAGAGGGGGAAGTAAGTTATCTTCATACAAACGAGTGACCAATATTGAGGTCCTACGTCGAGCTGGGAAAAAACGCGAACTGATGCAGACCATCAAGAGAAGAAAGGTTGCCTATCTAGGTCACGTGCTTAGGCACTCCAGATACGGGCTTCTTCAGTTGATAATGATGGGCAAGGTGGCCGGAAGAAGAGCTGTTGGCCGTAGGAAGAAGTCGTGGCTGCGCAATATCCGGGAATGGACCGGGATCACAAGTGTCGCGGAGCTATTTAACCTCGCCAAAGACCGGGTTAAATATGCGGAGCTGACTGCCAGCCTTCACTAGTTGGAGAGGTACTGGAAGAAGAAGAAGATACAAACGCACCGCGCGCGGCTTGTATGTGTGCGCCAAAGTATCTACGCGTCGCCGCACGCACACTTAAAAAAATCTCGACCCGCTTAGTAAGGGGAAACGGGTCGAGATTTTATTTAAGTGTGCAAAAGTCTTGTAAACTACATACTTACATAGTACTACAATTTAACATTTACAGTTATATGTAATTTTAAAGTGGAAAAAAAGACTTACTGCTGAGTTTCTTGCGGCGTTTCTTCTCAGCAAATGTCACCTTTCGAAGCGCTGGTAGATTCAGACATGTAAAAGAGCCCGTGAGGCCTACTTGCAAAATAAATATTTTCATTTTCATTTTCATTTTCATCTGATTATTACATAGATTATAAGCCGGGGCATTCACACGGGAAAAACCAGCGGTACGATTTTGTAACATGCACACAACTGCAAGCGTCGACGAACTCGAAGCTGTCAATTAAATAACACATACATACATACATAGCATCACGCCCAAAATCCCTAATGGGGTGGGCAGAGCCACAAGACTACTTGTTGCCACGTTCGATTAATTAGTCCTAAGATGGTATGATGAACCGTATGGTGACAGGTGATCAGCCCATCGCCCATACAGATAGTCCACCATGTTGGAGAGGACCCGTCCCTTAGTTCGACTTTTACGACATGCCAGGATGATAAGCATCTGCACGCATTCTATGCTATTTCTTCACTCCCAGAGCAGCAGAGGAGACACGCACGCTAAATAACACGCTCGTTTAAAATAAAAAGAAATAACGTCAAATACAAATCCATTCCAAATTCAATTTTAACGCAGTTGAGTAAGCTTTAAAACAAAAGTGAATTTCATTTGGACTTGTTCTCTTTTATTTTTAAACGTGCGAACTATCAAGAGCATATTAGACAACTTAAAACTCGACGTTGGGTATAGAATCGCACTACATTTATCTACGGTGGAGAAAACTGAATATGTTCACAAGATAATTACTTACAGTAAATTCACAAGCTAATTTAATTGATTGCTCACGCCGTGTTCGTCCCTATCTGTATGGATATAGAGGTTCATTTGTTAAGGGCTAACTATTTTATATTCTTGATGCTAAAGTACATCAAGGTCTTTATATTGATGGGTCATTACAAAGTGTAAGCATGTGAACAGCAACAAGGTAAGAGCTAATGTGTCTACAACTACAATATTGATTTGTTTGTTACAGTATTTATTAATATACTAGTTTTCACCCGCAACTTTGTCTGCGTGAAAATGTATCTTTAAAATATTACGAATTTTAATGCTACTGTACCGAGTTTTTAAATTTAGATTTGTTTCCTTCTAAAACGGACTCGAAACGAAAATTTTCAGGCCCTATTTAACCCTTGCAGGGGATGGTTGTCTTAAGTATAAATGGCTAAAACTATCTCCATACGAAATTTCATCAAAATCGGTCCTGCGGTTTATCCGTAAATCGCGCAGATACATCATATCAACATGCTTTCATCGGGCCTCACGAACTCCCCGTAAATAATTATTTCAGCGCGTATTTCAAATTTGTAGGGTTCGATTTCCTTGAAAAAAAAAAAAAAAGCTGCTATGTCCTTCCCCAGGGTGAACAGTAATCTCTATACCAAATTTCATCAAAATTGGTTCTGTTTTTTAGCCATGAAAACATAACAGCTTGACAGACAGTTACTTTCGCATGGATGTCAAAAAAAAGGTTTGAAAGAAATCAGTAAGTATTTTCGAGTCGAGCTAAAACGACAGTTTGAAACAAAAATATTAAATGAAAACCAAACCCTGTTCAAAGTTTAGGGGACCTTATCGTTCTACATACACACACACACACAGAATATCGGCGTACCTAAAGTAATTGCTTGTTATTGCGTTTCGTACGGTGAGTGACGAGATCCGGAGGCCTATTCCCTCATTCCCATCCCTTCCCCATTCCCCAACCTCTCTAAACTGGCAACGCATTAGCAGCACCTCTGGTGTTGCAGATGTCCATAGGCGGCGGTGACCGCTTTCCATCAGATGGGCCGTCTGCCTGTTTGTCAGCCTACTCCTTTCTGCAACCGCACCGGCAACGCATCCGTGATTCCCCTGGTGTTGCGGGTGTCCATGGGCGGTGGTGATTGCTTACCTTCAGGTAACTCACCTGCTCGTTTGCCCTCCTCTTACTATAACCTGATTTATTTTCTAAAATCGACACTATTGAAGAAATATTGCATGATGTCTTGATATACTTAAGCCAAATCTGTGTTGGTCACCTATGAAGTAAATAGGTACAGAAGATACCAAGAAACCAAACTCAGTAGTTAAGTGCTTTTCCCATCGGCCTAATTCAGATCTGTGTCGTTAGATTTAGTTCTACTTCAGCCAATATTAAATACGAGCCACTTTGTTGTGTACGTCCTTCAGTTACTGGTTACTGTGTCATGTCTGACTAACTCATTATTAACAAACATTTTCCTGTTTACGAACAAACATGAATAGAACGCGTGTACAATTCGGTTCTTGACTATTATTAAAAAAATATTTTTGGCTACTTGTTAGCTCATTTTAAGAGTAGATTATGTAATAATATTAAGGCAAAAGCACTAATTAAAGCCGCTAAAACGCTATCTTACTGTCAGCTGTGCCGTGTGACGTCAACATACTGAAACCGGTCGTAAACGTCAAAAAAAGCATAGTCTGTATAAGAGTGCGGTCCGGATAACACTCACGGTGTCACAACGATTAAGGTGGGCAGCGTGATTCGGAACGCAACCGACCTATGCAAACGGCACACATCTTGACTGGTTTTTAAAGTCACGTGACTTAGAAGTCAAAATTGAAGTTTTTAAGTTATCGAATTCTAAATAACTTTGATTTATTTTTAAACTTTACAAAGTAGAAAAAATAAATTGTTTGTTTTTAATTATTTTTGCACCTTGAGAACCAGAATGAACTGTTTTTTTTTTTTTGTGTAGATGAAAGTGGATCTAAGAACCATACTATCTAGGAACATGTTCCAAAAATTATTATAATTGTATTAGGTTCCTGAGGGTAAAAGAAAATTTCTTCTCTATAATTTTTAAATAAATCCTGGCCCCCAATACGCGGTGCATTCGACATAAACTCACAATCGAGATTAAACGTCAGTGCATACAGTCGTTTGACACATCTGTATGAATCTGACGGTTAATCTCGCAATCGACATTATCTCGAATGCACCGAGAATTGAGGCCTGTACTATATGTACTATCAGTTAAGCAACTGTTCTAAAGAAATATATGAATATTTGGTACTATAGTCAAGTAGCCAATTTGCTCTCCCAAATGACTTCTCCAGGGGGGGCTATTACAAACCCACAAGCGTAGTAGGTACACAAAAACATGAAACATTAACGGAGCACATAGCGAAGATGTGGGCGGGACATAAAACATTATTGTTTGTAATTTTCATAGGGAACACTGCCCACGAGATTAGATAGGATATTTCGTATGGTTATGGTCCGTATAGTTTGTCGAGCATAACCACAAAACAAACGCGGCCGCGAACAAATCCTTCGGTTTTAATGCGTGATACTAAATCTTTAGAGGCTGCAATACAATGGTACTCGTGCGCCGGTGTAAATCGACGCTGGTTTAGAACGTCTTTTGTGGATGTCGCTCAATAAAATGGTGCAATGATTTGTTTGTTTTATGTCTACATACGTCAATACGAACATACATACATACATATTATCACGCCCGAAATCCCTAATGGGGTGGGCAGCGCCACAAGACTACTTGTGGCCACGTTCGATTTATTAGTCCTAAGATGGTATGATGAACAGTATGGTGACAGGTGATCAGCCCATCGCCCATACAGATAGTCCACCATGTTGGAGAGGACCCGTCCCTTAGTCGACTTTTACGACATGCCAGGATGATAAGCATCTGCACGCATTCTATGCTATTTTTTCACTCCCAGTGCAGCAGAGGAGAGCGAACAGAGCGAATAAATGAATTGAGATACTTATAAGCATAGCTGGGCACCGTTAATCAAATAGTTAAATTCGTTAATCGCTAATCTGTTACTAAAATAGTTAACTTCGTTAAACGTTAATGCGTTACATTTCGGAAGATATAACGGAAGTCGACGTTAATTGTTAACTCATCATAGAAATTGCATTTTATACTTAAGTCGTTGCGTTAGAGACTTACTTTAAAAAAAAAAATTGGTATGGGCAATGGAAGTTTAGGCAAAACATGAAAAATCTTAAAATAAGGGTGTAATATTAGAGTTTTTTATAATTCCTAATTTCCATATCAAATTTAAATCAAAATCTATCTGACATAAGCCGCGCGGTATCCTTTTGGCAAGTAGTAGGTACTTAATTGACGTTTAACAATTTTTAGAGTTAACTTAAAAGTTAATCCGTTACTCGAAATGTTAACTTCGTTAATTAACGGATTAGCGGTCTTGTGCCCAGCTTTGCTTATAGGTATACATTTCCTGTAAGTAAATACGTCATGTCACTATTAAATTTTAAAAGATTAACGAGTTTTATTTTATGCAATGTTTTTTTTAATAAGTTTTAATTGCCCATTTTGTTTTAATGCATGTTAAGATTTTAAGGGCCATAAATCTAGTTTTAGTCTTCAATACGGTTCAGTTGTGTCAACTGTCAGACTTAAATCAGATTCCAGATTTTGGACACCACCCTAATTTAAATTTTATTTAGACGCTTATGTATTTTGTAAAGTAAAACAGATTTACTATTGATTATTATCGAGCAAACAGTCCCTTTACGGGCATCTAAAAGACAACATTGTTAGGCCCCACACAATTTAGGAGTTAAATAAGTAGTGACTTAGCCTACCCAGGTAAATTACAAGGTGGGTAATGTGTATCGAATCCGGACAAGCGTAAGGTGGAGTCGTAAATATGGCCGCCTCATTACCGGGCTAACGAGCGGCGCAGGCGCACGCGCCACGACGTATCACCGCGAGACACACCGAACTGTAACGATGTCAAAAAAGTATCGGTGTGTTTTAAGGCTAATATAGGATAATTGAGTAATAAACATACATACATACTTTGTCTAGTCCAGATAATAATATAAAAAACTTTGCTAAGAATTATAACATTGAATATAGGCATTTTTTAAAAGGACTGTGGACCTACGGCTTTTCATACAAAAGGCGATAACGATTTCCACGCCTGAAATGGTAACCAATGTTCACCCATTTTTGATAGGTTGTCATTCAGAACAAAATCTAGCTCTATACGTTTTGTTTTTTTTTATTTACGTATCAATAAATTGACTTTTATTCCTGTTTAAATAATTTGCAATTTTGCTTACGCAATCGCGAGTAGAGGCCCAGCCACAGACCATATATATCCAATAGAATCCGTATAGCCGGGCGACCCCCGCTGCCAAGCGTTGAGTCCAAATGGCAAGAAGTGGCGGGGCTACAGGGGGTCGCGCGGGGCGCATAACCTCGAACGCACCAATCACAGCGCTCTAAAAACCCCGCGCGCCCCGCAACTTTGGCAGCTTTATTTGCTAGTAAAAGTGAGGCAAGCGGTGTCTTTAGGATATTTGGTCTGTGTGCTGTGGGCCCGGCTAATGTCGGAATAAACTTTAAACTAGTAACATTACCATGAGTTTACGCAAACCGTTCTCCTTATCGAAATCTATTGGAAATACTTCTTGTTGCTGATACAAGTAAAAGGGACCAAGTGATAGTTTTTTATTGCAAGAACGGTTTGCAAAAACTCATAGTAATGGTCTAGGTCTATTAACAAGCAAAAATACAAGTACAATGTATTATGTCTCTGGAAATTTTAATATCAAAGCCTAGCTTGAATTACGCGACGGTGTGACGGGTGTCCAAATTAAACACCCCTCTCGAGCAGAGTACACAAGTGATTGTAGTTGTGCCGGAGTTGCTCACTGCGGACAAGTCATTATGGACAACCCAAGTTGTCATTTTAGGGGTGCCAAGGTACTAGCTAGGGTATTATACCCTTCATGATTATATAGGGTATAGCCTGATATAATGGCTAGTAACTTTCGAGCTAAAACGCTTTGTAGCCAACGAAATTCCTTAGATTAAACGAAGATTCTCCGTCTCTAAATTCTAGGATTTCTCAAATTCTTGGTGCTGCGGTGCCTACGTAACCGTTAATGAACTCAAATTCACAAAGTATCCGGTTTGATAATTACGCAAGGATATGTAAAAAAAATAGCTTGCGCACAGATAAATCAATAACATTACAAGCAAAGTCCTGACATTTTTTGTAGTGACCGACCGTAGTTTCGGTCTCGGTGCGGTTTCGGCAGAAAAAACATGTTTCGGCTGAAGGTTCGGTTTCGATCAAAAAAGTGCCGAACCTTTCGGTCGCGCCGAAACCCCGTCCCCGTACTTCCGGATCTAGTTCGGATCACCTCGAGTGCGCTCGGCTCAATCGGCAACAGCGTAGTTCACCCGAGTTCGCAAGAATACATCTTTTTTCAACTTTTATAAGTGAATTTGATTCATTTTATACCACCTACACGAATAACAAGTGCCTTATTGTTCATATGTCTAGAAACAACGGTCGTCTGATATTTTTATTCATAAAATTGATTCTACGATTTTAAGTTAATATCGGTGAAAATAACAGTTCCGGTTTCGGCTGAAACTGCAACCAAAACTGAACTTTCGGTTTCGGTTTCGGCAAAAAAAGATGTTTCGTTCGGACTTAAATTTTATGTAAACTTATTCACAAAATCTACGAAATTAGCAAACTCAAAAAGCAACGTCAGAAGCAGCCGGCTACTGACGTGGGTACCTAACACCGCGTAATGTCTACGAGCCCGCGGGTCAATGATTGTTAGACGAAATGAGAGACGACTTGCTAGAGAATAATATCGCTGACACTTACTTGTGTGTAGACATGGGTAACTCTGGACTCAAAGAGTTAAATGATCCGATTCCGTGAGCGTACTCGTTTCACTCACTAAATCCTCGCGATCCTTATTGACTCCGCGGAGGTATTAACTCCGACTAACTCCGAGTCCGACCTATAGTCATGGGGCTGTTAAAGTAAGAAGGAAAATCAATCAAGGTTTGTTTTATTTATTTTATCCAATTATCAAAAATACACCATTAAAGATCCGAAAATCCGATGCGTACCGAAGTGAAATATGTTTAAAGCGCTCCGGTACTGATACGAACCGGACTCATCAAGAGGGATTCCGCTTAATGATTCCGACATTAAGCGGAATCGGTTGCAATCGCGGATTCAGTGGATCAAATCACTCCGCGAAGTCGAGATTACCCATGTCTAGTTGTGAAGTTGTGTGTGACTAGCTCACATGATCGTTGATCGCCCACGTCTCTATTAGTCCAATTTGGTCATGCGTCACAGGCTAGCACAACAGCGAGTTGCTTAGAAAAACAAATGGGACAAATGACTATCGGGCGTGTACACGTACAGATATAATTATAGGTATAAGTGTTGGGTTTTTCATATCGACATAACTTCGATAGGGGATATGTGAATTAAACTTTGATTACGTATGTGATCTTTTGCTGATGATATTAATTTTATAAGCTAGCATTACATTGCAAATGTAATGGAACTAGAGCGGATTCAGGGCCTCTATTTGGGAACGTCCAAGCGATATTGCAGCGACGCGCTGGCGAGATTCTTATCCCATTCTTCCACAAGATGCGTAATGCTTAAGAGTGGGATGCGACTCTCTCTCTCTCGCTGCAACAATATCGCTTGAACGTTCCCGAATAGAGGCTCTGAATCCGTTCTAGTTCCATTACATTTGCAATGGTCCTAAATATGAATATAAATGAATATGAATATGAATGAATATGATCGCTGAACAGAGCTGAAGACGATTTTTTTAAATCATGAGGTGAAGTTATAGGTTAGTAGAGACGATTTATGCGGACTAGCCTTCAAATCAAAAAAAAAATCAAAATCATTTATTTGCTGAACATGGGTACAGTTGATGACATTTGATTTGCAAGACCAAGCCAAGTTCTGCCGGTAAGCATGCAAAATAGGTTGTTAGTAATTTAATTTAACTTAATAACTTATATAATAACAATCAATTATAATAATTATAGTTTAGTATTTTTATTTACTATGGCTCCCAGTTTTCTATTAGAAATTCATTGATGGAGTAGTAAGCTTTATTGCACAGGAAATATTTTAATGATTTTTTAAAACTGGTGTTATCCTCCTTCTCGATTATAAATTTCGGCAACTTATTATAAATTTTTGGGGCCATTCCTAGAACACTCTTTGCAAACAATGCAGTTTTAGACGGCCAAGGACGTATTTTATCCCGAAGTCGAAAGCTATTAAATGTATTAAATAAATGTCTATTAACTTTAACAAAGTTTGCTATTTCATAGATATATAAACTTGGAAGTGTCAAAAATCCTTGTAGAGTCAATGCAGAGTCAATGTAGAGCCAATGAAGAGTCAATGTACAGTCAGTGTAGGGTCATTGTAGAGTCAGTATAGGGTTAATGTAGAGTCAATGTAGGGTCAATGCAGAGTCAATGTGGGGTCAATGTAGAGCCAATGTAGACTCAATATAGGTCAATGTAGAGTTAATGTTGGGACTCTCGTTAGTTATCGCCTTCTTACGGCCCTAGGTGCACAATCTACTATTATGATTTTGGTGCAAGCCGCCCTAGGGATTTATTTACAACGGGCCATTGCAAGCCTTCACCGACTACATTCCAACTTCAAATCTATTTTATTTTTAAAGCAGCTTCTTTATGCCACGGCTGGCTGGCCAGTCGCGCTCGGCCGAGCGTGACAGCAAACAGGTGCAATACCAACTTATGCTATCCTTGTTAATTGTCAGAAATATTAATTTGACGGGAGCGGAAGCGTACCCTTAAGGGTTACTCAATTTTGTGGCCAGCTGCCGAGCTTCAATTGTTTTATATTCATCTGGTACTGAAATACTAATCAGCATAGATTTAAATCATAAGACATGCTCTTCGTAGGTAAGTACTATTATGCAACAAAATAATTGGTTTTCATTTCCTCCCGCTGATAAAGCTATTGCTCGTAAATTATCATACTAATATAAATAAATAGAGGAACTGCAGATTAGTCAGTAGAAACGTATTCGTATAACAATAGCTTAAAGAAAAAAGCATAAGAGTGACAGACTTCTATACATACATACATACATACATATTATCATGCCCGAAATCCCTAATGGGGTGGGCAGAACCACAAGACTACTTGTGGCCACACTCGATTAATTAGTCCTCAGATGGTATGATGAACCGTATGGTGACAGGTGATCGGCCCATCGCTCATACAGATAGTCCACCATGTTGGAGAGGACCCGTCCCTTAGTCGACTTTTACGACAGACTTCTATAGAACGTCGTATACCTATTATGATAATTACAATATTTTATTTGCTGAATATGTGTATTGTTACCTTGTAGACCTTACGCCGTCATACATGTAGCCTGCCCTGTATATATTATTTTTTAATTAGACTTATGGCCGAATTCAGTAATGCCACTTAAGCATTTGAATAGATTTTATGTTGTTAAATGTCCCTCAACTAGTTGTCAACCTATACAGAAACGTCACTGAAACGTCACTTTAATTAAAGCTCAATTTGATTGGCCTTTCTGAATTCGGCCATTAGTATTTGCGTCATTAGAATCGATCGACTCAGTAGTGCCTATTCTGCCTACGCGCTCTTTGTATCTAAAATTATTGCAACGAACCGCCAGAGGCCTCTTAAATCGTCATCAGAACGATATTGTTAACTCTAGGCCCTTAACTAGCTCAGAGTTCTAAGGCAAGTGAATAATAGGTGATATTTTAGACCAATTATTAAGCCCTAGCAATAATTTACGCCTTAATATCTCTTAGAGCTTTGTGGCGTCGTAATTTGCTAACGGAACGCGGAAACGGCTTTCGAATTTTGAATGAAGACTGTGGTTGTGACTATGCTAGGTTTACAATTGTTTTATTTTGTCTGAAATGGTTATTTTCACCAGTTTGAGTATTTCCAGCCAGTCTAGTGTATATGTAGATTGCCAAAATCTACGTATGGTACATAGACGTAACTGTTGTCGCTCCGCATTTTTTTGCTTAATACGTTCTTTAGAAGCGTTCACGATATGTTAATTAACGTGCTCAAGGTCATACTCATGGTTTTTAAAACGTCGAACTGGTAACTAAACTCAGAGCGCTTAAGGCAGATTAAGACAGGGTCAGAGACTGACTTCGAGTTCGAGACAAGTCAGCGCTGACCCGAGAAAAACCCAATGTAAATTGATTTGAAGTCAGTACAGCAGCGGTGAGCTCCTGACGCATAATGCCCTATTTTATGGACGCAAAACGCCCTAGATGCAAAATGTCCTAGTCTCAAAACGCCCTAGACGCAAAATGTCCTAGTCGCAAAACGCCCTAGACGCAAAATGTCCTAGTCGCAAAACACTCTAGACTCAAAATGTCCTAGACGCAAAACGCCCTAGACGCAAAATGTCCTAGACGTGCCTTAGACGCGAAATGCCTTCGACGCGAAATATCCTAGACGCGAAATGTCCTTTCCGGTGCATATGGGCATTTTGCATTTAGGCCATTCTGCGTTTAGGACATACTGCGTTTAGGGCATTCTGCGTTTAGGCCATACTGCGTTTAGGCCATTCTGCGTTTAGGCCATTCTGCGTTTTAGATATTTTCCTGATTTAGGGCATTATGCGTCAGGAGCAGCGGTGGGAGGTCACGCTGACTTGTATATTCGCATACGAATATTTTGAGGTCAGTCGGTTCGGCGCCGATACTGACTTGTGCACTGACCCTGTTTAAATCTGCCTTTATAGCTTATAGAATCCTATTAGGTACCTACTGACCGAGTGTAAGTAGTGGGTTTCCGAGTACCTACTATTTCAGGTTGTTTGATTGCAATGTTGAAAGAATAAAAAACATATTCATGAATTAAAAGATGTGCTGCTAGTGATCAGGATAAAAAGTGTCTGTAAGATTTGTGATGGTTCAAAATAAAGCCAAGTTATATATAAATCCGAAACTACACGCTATAACTATTATGTCCCTCTACACGATGGGCCATCGTCGGCCATCGCACGGGACGCAATCATACGTAAGAATGAGATAGATATATATTTGTCACATTATTTTATTTTAAAATTTTTGTTGTATTAATGTCAATGTAACACGCGTGTCGGTGTATATTTATTATTTATCTACACCCATATCATAAAACCTCCATTGGTTAATCAAAAACCTTAGGAAATGACCACCATTTTGACAACCAATTAGGAAAAACCAGTGCTGCAATGTTATTTCTTTATCGTTTTTAGTAAAGAAATGAGATTAAATTTGGAACAGCTGTCAAAACTCAAGTGGGTCTCTATTCTAGTATCCATAGATATTAAACAGTTATTGATACGAAACATCAATTCAGTATGTTTTTTTAATATAAACCGAACGACATTTGATCTCGAGTGACATGAGAATAGAGACTTCATTCGCTTGTCTATGATTTAAAAAAAAATGGTCTTGACGGAGGATCGAATTGCCGCCATGTTGATGTTTTGCTGAACGAAAGTAGAATTGTTGTTGAATTGAATAGAAAAAGTTGTTTGTAATTTACATTTTAGTTGAAAATATGAATAGTAGTCTTCTCGGAATGTGTGTGATGTGAAAATGCGCCGAATATCGGAAATATGCAGCCACGATCGCAACAAATAACTTGTTGCCAGAAAATATTGTTTCTGAACCCATCATGGAGGATTTATAATATGTGTGTAGATAAAGTTATGTATGCAACTCTGCATAATTTGGCCTTAAAACACACGTGCGATCTTATTATGAAACTCGCCTATCGGCTCGTTTCATGAAAACCGCACTAGTGTTTTAAGGCCTATCATTATGCAACCGTTGCATAAACTACTATTATATTACATTCATTTAGCCCTACTATCTTTGTCGAAGTCAGTTTTTCACTTGGTACTTTTACTCATATAATCTTAATTTATTACCTGTTAAGAGGAGTGTGAAGCTACGGCTTTTCATAAAAGGCGATGATTTCCACCCCTTAAATGTTTACCGATTTTCACCAATTTTTGATAGGTTGTCAGTCACAACAAAATCTAGGTCTAAACGTTTTGATTTTTTCACTATAATCAATAAATTCAGTTTTATTGTGGTTTCAGTATTCTCATACTAAACTAATTTCGGCATTGTTTGACGTTCTTTATCTTTAATCAAAATTCAAAAAACGTATAGACCTAGATTTTTTTCTGACAACCTATCAAAAATTGGTCAAAATCGGTTAACGTTTAAGGGGTGGAAATCGTTATCGCCTTTTGTATGAAAACGGTGATTTTTACCTTTGGTTCACAGTCGTCTTAATATTAACCGTTTCATAAATAGAATTTAAATAGACTGATCCGTCTGATTAAAATTTTGTTTGCGTGTGTAGTAATGATTTATTTTATATTTTCTTAATGGATTTTAAGACGTACTGCCCTTTGGGCAATACATTTTTCGCCAAATTTCGCTTCCCTAAAAACTTATGGCACTAGTTTCATTTCCCAAACGAATCTTTAGCATATTTCCATTTCGCATTTTATCATTTGGCATCATTTCGCTTTGTCAGGGCTAGGTTAGGTTAGGGTTAACTTGTCCCTTACGTAAGTACTTATTTGACAAAATATACTTTTGCCGCATGCCCTATAGCCTTAAGTATTTGTTTTATATTCAGTCTGATAATCTATACAAACTTCATTTACCTACACACTAAAAAAATTGTTAGACCTCACTCTAGGGACTCCCAAGATACAGGCCCAGCCTAGTTTGGGGTCCGTTGGACACTCATATTGATGTTATTTGTACTCTTTGTGGGAAATAAATTATTCTTATTCTTATTCTTATTATTTTCTTATAAAATTGCGATAAGCTGATTTAACTAATGATTTTTTGCCAAATCATGATTTGAGTAAAATAGTTTGGTATCTGATCTGGGAAAAAAAATTGCCAATACATTAGTAATCCGAAAAATTGTTTATATATTTATCGGCTAAAATACCGATACGCTTCTTGAGGTGTAAAGAAAAGTTTATAATTAAATAAAAAGCAATTTCTAGGTAGCATCAATCATGGTTAATTACGGCGTGCGCTCATTTGACCACAGTTATAATTTTATGACTGCCCACGGAATTGTTATGTTTAATCACAGGAACTGGCGATGGGAGATGGGGCCAATGTTTGACAAACGTTGGTTAAGCCTTTTCTTTGCCGATAGCTATGAAACGCGGGACATTTTTGATTTGATGAAAAAATTGCGTAGGTGTGTTTTCAATGTTGCACCGAGTTTGCAGAATTTCAATGAAACAAAGGTTATTTGGTTGTGAAATCGTTTATTTACAGCAGAGCATGTGAGTTGTTGAAATGGAAATTCTGTGAATTGTATCATTATGATCGGCCTAGTGAGAGGGAGTAGTCCCATCGCGGCCGGGCCCAGTGCAAATTGAGGTCTTCACACGCTCAATTACTTATGTAGGTTTCTTCACGATGATTTTCTTCACCGAAATGATCGTGGTACTATAAGAATTAATACATTCGATGAAACATTTGTCGATATTTCAATGGTAAATCAAAAACTGTGAGTTATTAAGGAAAATAAAGCTGGACGAATGTAGAAGGCACGGAACGTCACGGCTGTGTGCAGTACAGCTTGCCCCAGACGCCGAATGACGGCTGTAGCCGACAAAATGTATGGAAAACGGCATACCATGGCGTCACGGGCAAGGATATCTGCTGTCGGCTACAGCCAACTGTGGCGTTCAAAAGGTCTTGAAGGAAACCTTTTAAGGTTATCAAAACACTGTTTTAAAGTAGATTGAATTTATTTAATTTCCCACTGTGTTAATTAATTATACCTATTAAAACTTTGAGCAAAATAACATTTATTCCATTATGTGTACTACGTCGTCATTTTCAAGTGCATCAGACCCGCATGAAACCCCTTATCACTCATCCGTCAACCCCCCAAATATTGGTGCCAGCCTTGGCCCCAACATTGGCACCAACGTCTTGCAAGGTGGCTGACCGGCGCGCGCGGCGGAACGGCGAGGGCGCCTCGCTCCGCTGCGCATGCGGGATAATGACATTGTTTTTTGAGCAATCATATCTCACTGTTCCTGACAATTAGAATTAGAACGTAGATCTTATATGTGCACGAGTGTGGTTTTAAGAGTTTTCACTCGACTGCGGAGTTTGGAAGGAGGTTATTGTAAATGATAATGAAAAAACCGGACAAGTGAGAGTTAAACTCACGTGGAGAGGGTTCCGTGATTATATGAAATTACCTATGTTACTTTAAATATCAAAGACTTCGTAAAGGTTTTCCTGTAATCTATAGATAAAGAACTATTTCTTGTATTTTTTTCAAAATTTTAAACCCGTTTGTTTTGCAGATATGGGGAAGGGAATGGTAAATTTTCGCTTATTTTCCTAAATAACTTCAAAACCATAACCACACGTTTAGCATAACATCTGCTGCATAGATCCCTCCAGCCAGACCCAAATGCAGGGCGTACTCCAGATGTCTGGAGATTACATAGGTACTTAATAGCTTAGTCATTAATGTTTGACAAACATATACGTCCTTTACTATGCGAGTATCCACCGAAACTAGTTATTACCAGAAAATTAAGAGAAGCTTACTATTTATCAGAGCAGAGATGAAGTTAACAACCGCAACAGTTAGGATGTGTTTATTTATATGGCGCCGAAACTTTAGTCAACATCTAACTCTTGCACGGCTTGGATTCATTTTTGTGACCTTACTAGTGGACCCGCCGCAGCTACGCCCGCGGTATTTTCTATACAAACTTTATCACCCCTTTAGTGCACCTCTAGGGTACTCGAGGTATGTCTCGTTCAAATTTCAAACCTCTAGGACCACCCGTTTAGGCTGTGCGTTGTCTATAAGTGAGTCACGGTACTGTTTTATATGTATAGATTGGTTGTTTATGATCAACTTTTAAAAATAATAAAAAATAACTAAATTATGGCATGCGGAATTATTTCTAAAGTCGGCACATGTAACACCTTTAAATAAAAATCAAAGTTAAAACTAATACATGTCATATTAAAAAATACACGTCGCGTGGTATCATTCAAATGCATTTGTTAATTTTACTGATCCTATGGTCATCATTGTTTTCTTACATACATACATAGCATCACGCCCGAAATCCCTAATGGGGTGGGCAGAGCCACAAGACTACTTATGGCCACGTTCGATTAATTAGTCCTAAAATGTTATGATGAACTATTGCTATTGCTATTGTTTTCTTAGTGTAGCATAAATCGGTTATCTATGCGGCAGCTGCTACTTTGTATAATTATAATAATATGATGTATTAAGGCATCAGTGGCCCTTAATTCAATACCTTACAGACTACATAAATATTAAAATATAACTTAAAAGGTAAATAAAATTATGTAGGCGACGAAATGGCGTGGCTCCTTTGCGTCGTCACTCTAAGTGTCGTGTGTGAGAGGCAAGTTGCGTCGGAAAGGCCGGAACACGACTTCCTCCGGCCAGTGGTGTTCTTATCGCTAAGTAGCGGTCTCTTCCAGACAACCTTTTGAAAGAAGAGATGGCATAAGAGAGACTTGCAACGGCAGGTGGTGAATAGTAATATACTATATAAACATATAAATTACACAAAACCACTAACATACAAAATACTTACATAAGCACATACTATACACAGATAAATATATACTATACGTAAATACATACATATAAATATACACAATTATAATAGAAAGAAAACCTAGTCAGCTACACAAAAGAGATTAAAGCACGAACAAATGGTAGAAAAGAATGGACAGATTACAAAGTTAGTGACAAATAGTGCTGTTATAATAAATCTTTAATTAATTAAGACTGAAAGAATAAAGTAATTCGGTCCAAATTTGAATGTGTCGATATCGCTGATCAGCCGGTGGACACGTTAGAGTACCACAACACTAAAAAAAATGGGAAGGCTGGAAATAAACAAATAATTGCTAATCAACCAAGCGACTTATTTCGGACAGACCTTTCAAAGCTGTTTACTAACATCAAACAAATCAAAGCAATCACGTGTCTATAATTTACAAAGCTGTTATTTATATTCAAAATTGCCAAATTGGTACTTTCCTGGCACGTCGTATTTCCGTGAAGCCAGATCCGGACTGTCGCTGTAATCCTTTTTAGTCCGACACTTGCAGCCGCCGAAATTCAATGAGACAGCGAGGTAACAGAGCGAGACTTGAGGGTGCACGGTCTGTTGCGTCCATACACCACGCATCCACCGATCAATTTGGTATTTTGGACGAGCTGTCAACTAATGGTTTTATTGTGGGGATTGGGTCAATTAGATAACTTTTAGACCAATGGAAATTCACCTCTAAATAATGCTTTCCTTTGATTTCAATTTATCGACCGAGCGAGCGGAGCGAGCGAAACGTCTCCGTTTCAGCTTGGGCAAAAATGCTTTCATATGTCCGGCGGATGTCCATTTGTTCTCGTCTACAGCGCCTCTATTCGGGAACGCTAAGTGATGTTGTAGCGACTCGCGAGCGAGATTTCTCTTCCCCCTCTTCCGCAAGACGCGTAATGCGTAAGAGCGAGAGGCGAGTCTCACTCTCGGGTCGCTGCAGTATCACTTAGACGTTCCCGAATAGACGCCCTGGTCGCAGTTCTCAACCGATTATCGTGAAATTTTGTGAGCAGGTTCGATAATTATATAGAATTTTTGTCGATTCAGTTTTTCGAAATATTTCAAAATGGCGGAGATATGGGGGTTTTGGAATTACAAACTTAATTGCGGTGTTGGTAAAATATTACATTGGGAACACGATTTACCGGTAACGCCAAAGAAAATTTTGGTAACGTCAGAGACGCCGAAAGTCCGGATCAAAAAATTGAAGCGCCTGTATATACCTGTATGTCTTCTGAAAATTGCTTATTATGCTTAAGATAATTATTTACAAAATCTGCATTCCACACATTTTAATTTCTTTTAAAGACTATCCCATGTTCCTGTGCTTTGCTTAATCTTAGGTAGGTAGTGGTCCCAATTCGAAACGTTGCCGCCTACATTTAAAACTCTCTAAACTCAAAATAAGAAACGTCAAATTAGATTTATATGGCACCAAGCTGTCAAAATCGAGTGCGACGTTCCTTATTTCAAATTTAGCGGGTTCTAAATTTAGCGAACACACTTTCGAATTGGCCTCAGTTTAAATTTAATAATAATATTATTTTTCTATTTAATTAAATTAATAAACATTCTTCGAAATACAAAAGTGTCTGGTTCGTCTAATGCAGTCCCTCATGTAGGTATGTATATAGGTATCACGTTACATTTCGCGCTCATGTGTTGTGTATACTTACTTGCATAGCCACAATCTACACACATATATAGGTATAGCACAGTTTGCATCAGCTTATAATTTCAAAGATATGGCACTATGTTTAAATAATAATTCGTCATATTTAAAAACGTCCTCTTTTCACATTGTAAACAAGTTAATACAAGTCCAGTGATGGTCTGACTAAATATATTATTGTCATTAATTTGACGAAATTAAAAACTTAGCTCCAGAGTCATTGAACTTCCTCCTAATTCTCAACTCATCTGCATAATTTCTAACAAACATACCTCAACTACCAAGATTGTCGCTGTCGTCTATGCGTAGATGTGAAAATGTATGCTGTGAGATTAGTTTCAGGTTTGACCACCGGTACGTATAATTTGGTGCACTAGGCAGGTCCAGGGAGTTACTACAGTGAGGAAGCGTCAATTGAATTAGGTTTAGCTAGAGACCACACCGGTGAGGGTTGCCTATCATAGCTAAAAAATAACTATAATTTAAAACTTTATTTCGTGGTTCGTTCGTTTTTTATATTTATTTACAGAATTATAATAGTAGTTTATGCAACGGTTGCATAATGATAGGCCTTAAAACACTAGTGTGGTTTTAAGAAACGAGCTTTTAGCGAGTTTCATAATAAGATCGCACGTGTGTTTTAAGGCCAAATTATGCAGAGTTGCATACATAACTTTATATACACACATATTATAGATCCTCCATTATGGGTTCAGAAACAATATTTTCTGGCAACAAGTTATTTGTTGCAATCGTGGCTGCATATTTCCGATACCCGGCGCATTTTCACATCACACACACTCCGAGAAGACTACTTACTATTCATATTTTCAACTAAAATGTAAATTACAAACAACTTTTTCTATTCAATTAATTCTACTTTCGTTCAGCAAAACACCAACATGGCGCCGATTCGAGCCTCCGTCAAGACCATTTTTTTTTAAATCATAGACAAACGGATGAAGTCTCTATTCTCACGTCACTTGAGATCAAATATTGTGCAGTTTATATTAAAAAAACATACTGAATTGACGTTTCGTATCAATAACTGTTTTAATATCTATGAATACTAGAATAGAGACCCACTTAAGTTTTGACAGCTGTTCCAAATTTAATCTCATTTCTTTACTAAAAACGATAAAGAAGTCATGTTATTTCTTTATCGTAGTACTGGTTCTTCCTAATTGGTTGTCAAAATGGTGGTCATTTCCTACGGTTTTTGATTAACCAATGGAGGTTTTATGATATGGGTGTAGATAAAACTATTTTTAGATGTTTGCATGTTGGAAGTTCAGGCCAAAAAGGGATGTTGTTAAAAATTATACCTAAAAGCTTACAAAGTACATGGATCAGAATAAATAAATCCTCATTTGACTTGTAAAGTTATTTATTAGTAAAATTAAATCTCTTCCTAAATTACTTACCTATTAAGAGACAATTTTGGGCACCTAGGAACTATCGTAAAAATATCACACTATAGTCCCCGGAGACAGATTTTGATGAAAATGAAAAATGAAAATGAAAATGAAAATATTTATGAAAATGAAAATGAAAATATTTATGAAAATGAAAATGAAAATATTTATTTTGCAAGTAGGCCTCACGGGCTCTTTTACATGTCTGAATCTACCATGATGTAAATAATGTTGCCACCAAAGGTAAACTGGTAAAAAATGGAATCAGTTTAAATCAATTTCATAAAGTGACGACCCTATTAATAACAATTTGTTATCGTTGTTAATAGTACAATAAAGTGTGTCATGTCAGGCGGGTCGCATATATCGACACGAACCAGCAGCGCGCGGCCGACGGCTCGCTTATCTATGTCATTCCAAATTTAAAAAATCCGAGTGATTTAAAAAGTTATCTGCCGCGCAATTTTAAGTGGTATTTATTTTTAATTGACGGTTGCATTCTTGCGTTTTAATGTGGACCTTTTTGGCGCGAAACAAGCACATTGCTGCAATGCTCGGAGTTTTGGCGTTTGCGGCTATTGTTGTAATAGTACTGACTACTAAAGGGTCTAGTTCCAGTATTGTTGAAAATCTGATGGAGGAAGCGGAGGATGTGAGTGATGATCCCCATATCTTTTCTACTCATAGGTATGTAACTAAACCTTATTATGCTGTTTTATCAGAAAAAAATACATGCGGTTCAAATAACTTGACTTTATTTATCTTAAGCAGCCTTTGTGTAGGATTCAAAGAAAGTCTTAAGCAAACAATATTTCAGTTAAGCATGGCACGTTATGATCAAGGAATTATTATCGATAATCAAAATAAAATCCTTTCATTACACCTGATGACTAATGCTAAAGTCATGCACGAAATAAAAATAAAAAGTCTTCTAACTTTCAAATGCACCTTTGAAATCATTTTGGCGGCAAGCCTTTCTTATTTTAATGGGATCTTAAATTTAACGTCATCGTCAAATTAATAGCACTGAATCTTTCCATCCACTTAAAAAGATGTCACTTTGCAATAAAATGGATATACATAATTAAAATGCCTAATGATATTTAACAAAGAGAGTGAGTCACTTCCAGGAATATTATCAGATCCTTTTAAATTTACGAATAATTAAATTAATTCTTATGCATTTTATTACAGCGCTGATATTATCATGCATCTCTGTATTCTTCTTGATTTTTGTGGAATTTGAAATAGAACAATTTTACTTTCAGAATAGGCATATTTGGTTGGTCTCAGCTGTGCATGGCGCAGACAATCCGATATCATTGTCATTTTTTTCCATACAAAACTCGACAAAAATGTCAAATTATCACCAAGTATATTTTTTGTCAAATGAGCCACTGTTAAAAAGCACTGAAATTATACAGCGTTTTGATATTAAATCTCATCAAAAAAAAATTGTAATGAATAATGGCAGGGGTCTTTAAAAAATAACAATCATAATACTATTATAAATCACACAAATACATATAAGGTTTTTAAATTTAATATATGTTCAATAAAAATGTGTGGGTACAAATTATTTTTTTAGTTTCAAATAAATAAACAAAAAGTCATGTAGGTACCTACTTTACTATAAGGCATTAGATTTTGATTTAGTAACGTTATAGTCATACTTTTCACTGTGTATCGTCTATAACATTAAAGAAATCATTCTAAATGCTAGCTGAAGTGATTGTAAAATTCAATTGCAAAATTAATTAAATTTATGGAGTAGCCGCAATATATTCTGAATTAAGCAATAACCTACAATTGCACACTGACGTAATTTAGCTCTAATCCGAGCTAATTTTATGAATCGCAATTTTATTGCTAATTTTATTGCACTTTAGTGCCACGGCCCGCAGCGAATGTGACTTCGTTTGCTGTCTACTTTTGCAGTCCTAGGTGTAGGCTGTAGGAAAATTCGGGTCAATCCCATATTTAACTATATATTGACCAGATTTTACCCGAAACTCCTGCGTGCAATAAAATTCGAAAGTAGGTAACACAAAAACTCGTCATATTTTAATACTCAAATAGGCTAGTTTCCTAAAAAAATCTAATTAGTCCGTCATTTATATTATAAAAAACTATTGGACACATATTTTTTCTTTTGTCAATTAAACACAAAATTACGAAGATATAGTGCGTTGAACTTCCGCGTGACGTCACGGCTTTGCACACTTTTTACTATAAGTGACGTCATTAGCCCCCACTCCCCAACTTTGATGCTGGTTATCTTTGGCAATTTTGTTTGATTTGATAAAGCAAAAAATACGTGTTCAATATTTTATGATAATCTAACTGACGGACTAATTAGAATTACTATCTTTTTACCATTTTTTTAACATTCCTATTACGGGCTCTCATCGAGCACGCACAAACTTGCCGGTAATTTATTTTCCGGTAATTATTTTATTGTTAATAGCACCTATTGAGAGACTAATGGCCAAGTCCCACAGCGTTTCTGCTTTGGAGAAAATTAGTGTCGGTAAAATATTTAATTATATTTCTTCTGGTAGCCAAGTCGTGTCGGTTGAGTGTTTGTTTCTTAGAATAGGTTTCGTGGCCATAGATTGTTTAGATTTAGGGCAGTTATAGAAAGGCAATGAAATATTTCTTTCAGACGTGATGAAATTGTGGGAAGAGACGGCATAATTTATTTTTTTGTTAAGGCATAAATAATATATAGAAAATAATACATCAGCTAGCACAAACTCATATGTTTAGCCATAGCTGCTTATATAACTACGTGGGGACCTGTATTTCAGTAATCAGCGCTTATCCTCAAAAAATAGGATTAAAACGATCATCGTGTATCGTGTATTTATCGTGGGTCGTTTATATGTAGGTAACCAATCTATAAAATATCCCAATCAACCCGTGACCATGGGTTCCGGAAAGGATTCAAAACATCACTAAATATTTGCAAATTAATAGCAATAATTAAGTTTTTGCATGGAATGACTGGCTTTTTTAAAGCAATCAAAATTAAATGAAATGAATCCGCAACAAAAATATATTTTATTACAATGCCTTACTATGCCTAACTTGTACTTACTTATTATATATCCATACCAAACGGCGACAAAACTGAGCGACGGACAGCTGATGCTTTGAATAGCGATAGTTGGATGGCGTCCTGGCCGGAAAAGAAAAAAGGCTACCTATCCCGAAATAAAAAAACCCGGTAAAACTGAAAAACTCGCGGCCAGGTCAAGAGTACCCAAAACCGGCGAGCGTGCATGAAGAACTTAATGAGTGTAGACGAAGCGAAAGTTGTGTGTCAGGATCGTAACAGGTGGAAATCCATGGTCTCTGCCTACCCCTTTGGGAAACAGGCGTGATATATGTATGTATGTACATGATTATCTAATATTTCCTATGTTACTTTAAATACCCATAAACTTCTTATAGGTTTATCTGTGATCTATGGGTAAATAACTACTTTCCTATTTTTTAATTTTAGGTCCAGTAGTTTCGGAGATAAGGGGGGGAATGGTAAATGTTCAATCATCACTTCTGGCACGTAACCGCCCTGTTTGCTTAATATTCGTTGTCGGACCAGTTTCTTTATACTTTTCGACCCAAACTTTGATTGAATTGTCATTGGGAGACTCACTTAAGCGGCACAATCCGTATTCAACCCTTAACAGGCATCGCATAGTAACGTAAGACTGGTTTTTTGAAAAGTGTTTAACACAACCACGTTGCTTTTCCATCAACGCTCCATCCTGATTAAAAATGTACAAAATGACGTTTATCTACACCCATATCATGAAACCTCCATTGTTTAATCAAAAACCATAGGAAATGACCACCATTTTGACAACCAATTAGGAAAAACCAGTGCTGCAATGTTATTTCTTTATCGTTTTTAGTAAAGAAATGAGATTAAATTTGGAACAGCTGTCAAAACTCAAGTGGGTCTCTATTCTAGTATCCATAGATATTAAACAGTTATTGATACGAAACATCAATTCAGTATGTTTTTTTAATATAAACCGAACGACATTTGATCTCGAGTGACATGAGAATAGAGACTTCATTCGCTTGTCTATGATTTAAAAAAAAAATGGTCTTGACGAAGGATCGAATTGCCGCCATGTTGGTGTTTTGCTGAACGAAAGTAGAATTGTTGTTGAATTGAATAGAAAAACTTGTTTGTAATTTACATTTTAGTTGAAAATATGAATAGTAGTCTTCTCGGAGTGTGTGTGATGTGAAAATGCGCCGGATATCGGAAATATGCAGCCACGATTGCAACAAATAACTTGTTGCCAGAAAATATTGTTTCTGAACCCATCATGGAGGATTTATAATATGTGTGTAGATAAAGTTATTTATGCAACTCTGCATAATTTGGCCTTAAAACACACGTGCGATCTTATTATGCATGAAAACCGCACTGGTGTTTTAAGGCCTATCATTATGCAACCGTTGCATAAACTACTATTAATTTCCCGCCATCCGATGTACCTAAGAATTAATAGTTTACAAAAAAAACTGTGTTGGTTTTTGCAAAAATGTATCTGCCTCCCTATATATACCTTATAATAAAATCGTATAGTGGAAAAGTCTGTACATGGCACATAACAATGAAAAATGCTATGGGGCGCTTCAGAATAAGTAATCGAACATATTTTAACACATTAAGTGCCGAAAACCCGACAGTCGGGTTTTGTATGATATTATCGCCACGCCGAACGACTCGCCGGTCGGGTTCTTGCTATAGCAATTTTGTATGGAGGCAATTTTTCGGCGCCTGGGATGGGAGTTGATTGCTGTGCTGGCACTGAAAGTGTTAATGGTTTGGAATTTCATAATAGTAGTTTATGCAACGGTTGCATAATGATAGGCCTTAAAACACTAGTGCGGTTTTCACGAAACGAGCCGATAGGCGAGTTTCATAATAAGATCGCACGTGTGTTTTAAGGCCAAATTATGCAGAGTTGCATACATAACTTTATCTACACACATATTATAAATCCTCCATGATGGGTTCAGAAACAATATTTTCTGGCAACAAGTTATTTGTTGCAATCGTGGCTGCATATTTCCGATATCCGGCGCATTTTCACATCACACACACTCCGAGAAGACTACTATTCATAAACAATTAATAAAATAAATAAAACAACAAATAAACAATTTTTTTCCAGCCTGCCCTCTGAACCACGCTTCATGCCATCAGTTGGCAACGGGCACATAGCAACCAACATCTTCAGCGACACCGTCTACCTAAATGGCCTCTACAACGGTCGGAAAGGCCAAAGCCATCGCGCGCGCATCCCAGCTTGGGCTAACATCAGACTAAATTCGACGCTAACTCACCGCCCTTTCGCCCCAGTCTATAGTCTCGATACTAGGGATGGTGTGTTCAAAGTGAGAGTCGATCGGGACAGGTCCGTGGTAACGCAGAGGATATACGCACATAAGTTCTATACAAGAGCTATTGTGAATCAGATTGAAGTGTACTCGAAAGCTTACGCAGGTGAGTAAGCAATTAGGTTAACTACTTGTTAAGTCGTGTTGAGTAGCCTTGAGTTAATTTATTGACAGCCTGAGAATAAATTTAGGTCAGGCAATTTTGAACGTAAATCGTACCCGGGCAGATTGAGAGCAAAGTGTTAAGTTGGTTATGAAAGCGATTATGGACTTATCAAAATAAAGTTTGACATTGCGCGCAGCGTCAGCAGGATCCTCTCTTTGCGGCTCTAACAACCGGTACTTCGTGCCCTGTACCATTACCATGAGTTGCGCGAACCGTTCTCGCTAGCGTAAACTATCGCTCGGTCCCCTTTACTTGTATCGGCAACAAGCAGTACTTCCGATAGTTTACGCTACCGAGTATGTTTTCCGCAACTCATGGTAATGGTACTGCTCCGCCGCCGGGCGGTGCCTAAGGTTAGGTTTTTATAGTCTGTATTTTTTATAGTGATATTGTACAAAAACCTAGCCTAAGAATAAAAATAAATAAAGATAATAAATATAATTTTATTTCGAGTAAGTAGTTTGTCCATACCTATTTTAGCTATGGACAAACTACTTACTCGAAATTAAATTATATTGCTGCTTGGGATAATCTATGAGACTTAAGATTATCCCAAGCAGCACACAAGCTGTATAAGAGTTGTATAAGCTCTTATGCAGCTTGTGTGCTGCCTGGGATGTTAGTACACAGAGAGATAAGAGTTTAAGATAGATAGCATCACGTCCGAAATCCCTAATGGGGTGGGCAGAGTCACAAGACTACTTGTGGCCACGTTCGATTAATTAGTCCTAAGATGGTATGATGAACCGTACGGTGATAGGTGATCAACCCATCGCCCATACAGATAGTCCACCATGTTGGAGGAGGAGGTTTTATAAAGTTTGTATGCTGCTTAGGACTTATTTCGAAACGCCTTACTTGACAAACAGCGTATTAACATGACAAGAAACATTGCTATTACATTTACCCAGGCGCTCTTTTCAGATCCGAACTTGACCCACCACGATATCTGGATAGCCGTTACACTAATTCCTGGCGTAGACAGCGAAGATATTGCCTTCGACCCACCAGTTCCTGAATTCCTTGAAAAACGCACCGTCTTGTCCACGTGTGGAAAGACCAGAGAGTCCGAGAACCTTGATTACCAGCCGTTGCCGGTTGAAGTATGTGTTTATTGGACCTCGGTGCCGGATCATCTGGTGGTGCCCCAACACGGAGCCAGGGTGTTCACGTTTGCGATGACGGTGGATAAGAATAGGACAGTTGCTCGAGAGGAGTTGGTTAAAGGTTGGTTAAGCAAATACTATTATCTTTTAAATTAGATAATATAATTCTCCATGTATTGTCAGTAGCCTGGTGTCTTAGAAAGGACGAAGTTATCGCCTTTTGTATGAAAAGCCATAGACTCACACTCCTCTTAACGCTGATTTTAATATGTATTTGAGTTCATCAGATCACTAAACTTATGAAATATTTAGTCCTGAATGGTGTGTTTAGTGTAAATGTTTAGTGTTATTTTATATTTAGTCCTACTTGTGTAAAGAGGTTCTGTTTTATTTCTTGCTTTTCAAATGGTTATCGATGGCTGGTTTTATATATAGGTAGGTAATTAGCGAAGCGGTATGTATATATAATATTATCCTAGACTATTCGTGTTGCAAGCTCTTAAAACCAAATCTCGTTTGGCGTTCAATAAAGTTCCCATTGTAAAAGATCCAAGCAAGACATCCGGGGAAGGTGGCAAAGGGCACCGATGGAAAATTCTGGATAGTATTACAGGAAGACGGGGAAGCGTTGTATCAGAAGCATGTAAAGCATTGGCACGAGTTATACGAGCAGGCTGGCATGGACGTCGAGGGTAACCTGAAACTGGTGAGTGGCTCTCATTTGTTTTCGGAATAGCAGTGAACTTTGAAAAAGAGCGTCGGTGCCGGTGGTCGGCTAAGGATGTCGGTCGACTCGTGATCGTGATCGTTCAAATCCAAGCGGTGCGGCTACCAATGAGTTTTTCTAACTTATGTATATTATACCTGCGAATTGTGGTAACCAGTGCTCTTACGGTGAGGGAAAACTTAATTAAATGTGTTACCATGATCCAATTGGCCTGGGTAGCATTCGCTCCACCGTAATAACCCGAGCTGTCGAATCTGGTATCATGGTCAAAGCGGACCCTGAATTAGAAACGGGAAAAAAGCGCTAGGAAGATGACAATGGTGAGTTGAATTCAATTCAATTTATTCAGAACAATACAGATTGTGTTTGAAATATAGGTAACTTAAAAATTAGACATACAAGTTATTTGATTGCACTGGTTATTTGGTTACAAACATTATTTAGGGTACAATTTTAAAAACATAAATTTACATTTCATAAAAATTTTGGCTCAGAAATAAATAATTATAATTTTTATAAGACCTTGTAGTTGTTAATACATTTCAATTCAGTAGGTTATTTATTAAAAGATCTAATGGCCTGGTGCCGCGTGCAGTGTATGGCTATCTTCAGTGAACTTAGAAATTTGAAATTTAATGCAGGAATGGGTTAAATGAACGATATTTAACAAGCAGTACGAACGGACGCGTGGGGGGGTTATAAATAATTAGAATCTAGCTATCTCTTTCGTACTTGCATGGCCTTACGCAGTGTGACTCGCATCTGTACTGCGGGTACACTGCAAAAAGGAAATTTTATGGCTCCTGCGGATACTATAGGGTCTCTCTACCTCCAACAGCGAAATAGGAACATTATAGTGCTCAATATCATAAAAGAACATTTATAATTAATGTTATAAATCATTATCTTTGATATTTCTAGTCGAAGATAATAAATGGCATCTGGTACTACTTCTTGAGCTCATTACCTTCAGAAGCTTCCAGCCAACCACAGGATCGGTTCTACGGACTCAGCCCTACTGGCCTTGCCAGGGGAGGCACCTTTGAAGACTACGAAGGTAAAAAATAGTGACGGAACCTGCAGTGAATTTTGCAAGTAGGCCACATGGGCTCTTTTACATGTCTGAAGCTACCAGCGCTTCGAAAGGTGACATCAATTCGGTAATGTGAACATGTTCCCTATGAGTGATCATTACAATTAAAACGTACGGATAATTGAAATGGCATTGCAATTAATAATACTTACATCTGCTGGTAACCTAAGACTAGCAGGAGTTATCGAGTCACCTCTTCATGCGCGCTCCACAATAGTCGGATGATAATAAAATTATCTTAAACAGTCGCTGACAAACTATAACGTATTATGGACATCAAATTAACTACAAAACTAAAAATGAGTACATATGAAAATGAATATAAAAATATTAATTAAGCGACACAGGCGCGCATTCAATTGTTTGAATCTACCAACCAGCCCTTCGAAATATGACATCTGTTGAGAATAAACGCCACAAAGAAAATCCGCAGTAAGTCTTTATTCAACCTTAACATTACGAGTTTTAACTAAAATAACACATTAAAAGTGCAACAAACAAACCAAATGGGCAAAAATTAAGTCTAATAAATAACTAGGGAGATGTATAGTCTCAGTAGTTGCATTTCCTTTAATACTTATGTACAATTTTCAGGACACAACTTCTGGGACACGGAGACGTGGATGTTTCCATCCATCCTGCTCCTGTATCCTCGATACGCGCAGAAGCTGCTGCAGTACCGACTGGACACAGCCTTCGTTGCTGCTGAGCTGGCCAAGGTCACGGGGCATAAGGGATATAGGTAACTGTTTTAACTATCGACTATATACTTTCTGAAGCACGTATAAAGCTAATGCGGTCGTAGTATCTTCTACAATGGATCCATCCACACTTATTTGGTAAATAAGTTTACAACCTCAAAATGTGCAATTTTTGGATGTAACAGCTGCTTTCTCTTAAATAAAGCAATCCTAGGCTAAATAAAAAAGTTTTTTTTTTAAATCTGCATATTTATAACAAGCCCATTGCACTTTAAAATTGCAATAAAAAGAAAAAAAAGATAGTCGTGTCTGTGCTGTTGACCGTTGAAGAGTTCCTTTATCTGGAGCTAATCCTGGATGTTGATTCAGGTCATGCTTACCATAACAATGCAGTGTCATCGGAACTGAACCAACATGTAAAAATTCAGCTCCGTAGGATAAAAGGAAGTGTTTCTAATTTAGCTTGCAAGATTTGACCCGTACATAGTTACAAACATTGCAAGTTAATAAAAAGCTTGTATAACATTGGCAGTGACGTCTAAAATATTGTCTCTGGTTCCTTTATTTGCCAGGAAACAGCTGTTTTAGCTACTGTAAATAATCTGTGATGCCGTGTTCGGAAATGACAGCTTTATTTTTGAAAAGTTGTTAATAATAACTTTTTCAATAAAATATATTCCGTTAACACCAGTGTCGCGGACTGTTTGCATGTAGAAAAGCCACAATTAAAGAAAAAAACGATTTAAACGTTTATTTAGCAAGTTCTCTTGCTGTGGGCTCTTTTTTAAATAAAATTAAATGAACCTACCAGCACAATTAAAAATAATAACTTGAATGTTTCATTCGCCATGATATTAGGTCTCACCCAGGTACCTACTTCTTACATTTGTGGTAGATCCGTCAAAGCTTACAAATTATCATCATCATCATCATCATCATCATTTTAGACGAAAGACGTCCACTGCTGGACATAGGCCTCCCCCAATGATCTCCGTAGCGACCGATTCTGTGCAGCTCCTGGATGCGAGCCCGCAATTTTCACCATTCACCATAACTTTTGTCTTACCAGTACCATTAATGGTACTACTGGGAACTTTTATCCCACTAGTACCATTAATGGTACTGGTGGGACGATAGTTCCCAGTACTGCCATTAATGGTACAGCTGCAGCTGGCTGGGAAAGAGGGAATAATAGGCAATAATAACAAAGCTAGCCAAATTTAAATGTGACACCTTAAGCTGCGAAGTCTTTTATCTTGTTTTCATCTCCGTTATTTTTTCAGATACCCATGGGAGAGTGCCTACACAGGCAGCGAGGTGACCCAACCATGCTGTCCGGAAGTGGCGGAGTACGAACAACATATATCCGGCTGCATATCCTTCGCGGCCAGACAGTACCTCGCTGCTACCAGGGACGAGGAGTGGTTGACGGTACTGATATTATAGTACATTGTGCATCTAGGGCCGTAAGAAGGGGATAACTAACGAGAGTCTGTTAGAAGCCCGACACCGAAGGCGGGAGGGCTTTTAATGACTCGAGTTTGTTATCCTCTTGCTGTCCGTGATACACATAATGTTTTTCATCACATTTGCGAGGAAATTAAATAAAAATTAGACAGAAAAAAGAACATATTGAACACCGTGAATTACCATCGGGTGGGTAGAATAAACTGTATGTCGCGTCGGTTGCGCGCCATCCATACTAAATCCATAACTCCCGTGAGAGTTATGGATGTTGTATGATTTATAACTCCCGCTGACGGCGGAGCGTATAGAGCAGCTAAATCGGCCATAGCTGCTCTATACGCCTGCATATAATAACACCCTTTTCTAGCAAGTGTGATAATAATAACCAACTAATTTCAAGATATTAATGACCCCTGCATCTTGGGTTCTAGCAATACTGCCACAAGGATTTAGCACAATACGTTTCAATTAACTAATTGAAAGGTTACTCATTGCTCTAGTTATAGCTTTTTCGAAATATATCTCTACGAGTATGTCCTGCGGCCCTAACATGCAGGACACAAGGATAAGTTAAACCATCTTAACTCTAAGTGCGTCTCTCTCACACTAGTGCCAACGAAAGAGATAGTCATACAGATAAACGGGTTTAACTTATCTTTGTGTCTCGCATGTTAGGGCCGCAGCGGCTCATCGCTGACACATTCTGGCACAAGCAGGATTTTTTGCGTCACTGACGACCTCATCGCTAGTATTTTACTGGTAAATCCTTTACTTTTTTTCCATTTCAGTTCATCAAATATCAACTTACCATGTTCCTTACTAAATTCTAGCATGGAGGATGCGACTTAGTAACCCGCATTGCTGATTTCTGGGCGTCACGCGCGGTGATGAACTTCTCTACGGAGCGTTATGATATTGGAAGTAAGTCTTTCTATTATCTTTTTTTATTAAATCTGGAAGATGTTTTCAATGTTCTGGACTGGACAGGGCTCGGCATAAAAGGCGAGTACATCACTCACCTTGAAGGACCTCAGTGCAATGCTTGATGACCTCAATAGACCCAAGACATGTACAAGACGAAGATCATGTCGAATATCCATGTACTTCCTACTCCGTGAAAATGGGAGAATCTACGCTTGAAGTTGTTGACGATTATATATACCTGGGACAATCTGTCCAGTAAGGTCCGACTAGAACCAAAAGATGCAATATTTTATATAGATATAGTTAATATTTAGCATAAACATTGGTCAGTTTTTGACAATTCGTTTTCGTCACTACGATAATGTACCTACTCGGATGCGCCACCAAGTATCAAAGTTCGTCCTTTGGATAATTCTGCATTTTTATTGTAATCTAAATAATATTTGCATTTGCACCCTAGCCCTCTTCAGAGGATATACGTTTTGTTTCAATAACAAAATACATTGCTCACATTACACGTACGAGCACGATCAATATCATCTCGGACGCAAAAAACAAAGTGGGATAATGACAAATGTACGTTACTGGAAAGATTAAGAAAATCGCATCGTATGACAAGTAAAAGACATGGAAAGTCAGTTCTGTAGGGATGAAATGACTCCCTGCTTCTGGTTGTCCGATAATAAAAAGTAGAATTAGATACTTAAGTTTTTCCGTAAGAGATTCCGACTTATTGGAAACGTTTTTTTCTAGATGTAATGGGCCCAGACGAAGATCACAGAAACATAACCAACTCTGCATTCACCAACGTTGTCGCTGGTTACTCGCTTTATTTAGCTCAGTAAGTTGTCACAGCCAATATCAAATTATAGAAATTTAGAGAGTTCGCTAAAAGCAATACATTTTTAGTTAATTACTCTAACTAAGAGTAAAGTTAAGAAGTAAAACCCGACAGGCGACTTAAAAACAGGGTTGCTCCTAATTAGGTACGACAAACTCTAAGAATTCTCATTTAGCCTATTGGCACTTTTTCCACGAATCATATAACCCATTTATTCAGATTGGCCTCGTAGTTTACATACATACAAATACTGTTAAACTATAAAACCCACCTTTTAGCGTCGCGCAGTCGGGTAAAAAGAGTAATCGTGGTCTTCCAGAGAAGAAATTCATTCGTAGGTATACAAGAACGTAGACAATAGTTTCGGTGTCAATACCTTTGATCTACACCAGAACATAGTCAGGCCTCCTTATTTTATCGCCTGTAGTTAGTTGCTGTGAGGAGTGTTGATTATTGGGTGAGCGGTATTCAATCTAATTCAGCCCTTCATTAAACCATTCCTTGTTATTTCCAGATATGTCTCCTGCCTTTGCAAGTCTTACTTTCTGGTCAAGAATCCAGACTCATGGGCAGGCATCGCGTGGAGACTCGCTCTGCCATACAATGAAGAGTTGGACTATCATCCGCAGTTCTCGGGGTATCAGAGGGGAGACACAATCAAGCAGGCTGATGCTGTACTGTTGGGATTCCCGCTACTGTATCCTATGAACAGGTGAAATTACCACACCAAAGAATGATTTTAAACATTAATAGAAGTGGACTCATAAAAGTGGTCGGTGGTCTTTGCTTCTCTACGAGGAAACAGATGCGACCTTGTATGTATATGTTGCCTTGTTAGAAAGGGATACCATCTATCAACAATCAATTCATGGAAAGTTTTTATGTTAAACATTGCCACTACGCAGCTATAACTAGACTATTGAATGCGATTATCAGTATTACGGTTCACCGCATCAGTCTCTAGTGGATGAGTGATTATATAAAGCCAGGAAAATGACAGCACCTACTCGTATGTTTAATAAGAGGTATTACTAATAATAGGTACTCTGGTAACCAAAACCAGCCCGTTCCTCACTGAGCACATATTCGAATTCTCAGAACAACACGAAACAACGACCTAACTTACTACGAGTCAGTAACTCGCAGCAACGGTCCAGCGATGACCTGGAGCATGCATACAATCGGACATCTAGAGTTGGGCGAAGCTGGCAAAGCCCATGCCATGTTCAACAGAAGCTTCGAGGACTACGTCAGGGAACCCTTCAAGGTAACATGCGGCATTTACGATATACTGCGATGTACTAGAAGACCTTCAATGGTCTTTAGTAGTCAGAAGCGCCATAAATCTTGCTTCAATAAACAAGTGAAGTCTTTTTATTAAGATTAAGATTTCTTGAAAATTACATCAGGGAACCAAGCCAAAAACAAAGGTAACGAGCAGAGGAATTCGAGGTCCTGAAAAACAATAAAATATCGTATCGAGAACACTATGAAGTCTCTCTCTAGTCAGGTTCAGATATCGCACAAAAGTAATAAATTAAAAAGTAACAAATTTAAATGGTCCTTGCAAATATGAACTGCCCGGACCCCACAGACAGACAGCACCCGTTCAAGTGTATGACGCCTATTTCGACCATCGTCTCCCTTAACCATGTTTTAGGGAAGGTGGCGATATGCGCATTCCATTGCAGATTTGTATCAAGGGTAATACCCCAAAACACTGTTTATCGTCAAATTCTAGTATCTCGTTCTTTAGTTTAATTCTGGCAGTATTTGCTAATAGTATTTGCTAGTAATACCTAATCGACAGGGAAAACTTCCGGTATTTGGTTTCCTTCGCATTTAATGTAAATTGTTAACTGTAAACAATGGTAGACAGTGCATCATTCATGTTATCGTAGTTGTCCAGTTTTCTGCCCACTTTTTTAAGTGAAGTGTCTTCAGCAAATAACAATTTCATGTTTATCATGCACAGGATATGGTAAGTCATTTATATAAACTAGAAACAAGAACGGACTCAAAATGTAACCCTGGGGATCTCCCATAGCAACAGCTGACCCGAAGGATTGTGTTCTGTTGATCTCTACTTGCTGGGTACTGTTCGAAAGGTACCATGCCATAAGATCAATTGCACTGTTCTTGTCAATTCACATGATCATCACAGTCAAATGCCTTTGATAAGTCACAGAAGATGTCAACCGTATCCAATAACTTTCGGCATCAGAGGTTGAACGACCTTTCGTGAATCCAAATAGAATCTATGTAGAATTTTATTCAGATTAAATTGCAACATAAGCTGATAATGCTATAATTCAGTATCCGCTACTCCTTAAGGCCCTTGATAAGCTTATCATATTTTCAGGTGTGGACAGAGCTCCGGCGTCCCGAGGTGGGCGCGGTGAACTTCTTCACCGGCATGGGCGGCTTGCTGCAGGCGCTCGCGTTCGGCCACGCCGGCCTGCGCCTGCAGCTGCGCCACCTGCGCCTGGGGCGGCCGGCGCTGCCGCCCGGCGCCCACAGGTTTAGGATTAGAGGTGATCTTGCTATTGATCTAGAGTAAAGGGTCTCTTATTGAAGGTTATAATGAAGACTGAGGACGAGATATCCGTATGATTAATGACCCGACGTGTAATTAACGCAAATTGCAAGGCAACGCTCATCCTATCAGATAAATTCAGAACAAGTCTCTGGTAGGGTACGGTAGATAATGTGAATCGGCATCCGCTAGGTTATATTCTTTTGTGAATTTGTCAAAGTATCTTATTACGCATCCAGATTCTGCGTTAATAATCTACAGTTCTTCTTACCCCACTAACCTTTTGCGGCCCTAAAAAGGTTGAGTCGAGGATAAGTTAACACGGTCTTATCTCTAAGTTTGTCTCTCTCACACTAGCTAGTGCTGACGACAGAGATAGAGAGAGATAAGACGAGGTTGTTATCCCCGTGTCAATCTTGTTAGGGCCGCAGGAGATGTTAGGACCTTCCTCAAATTAATATAGCTCGACCTGCCTACATTATTAATGCCCGAAATCTTCCAGGTTTAAAGTATCTCGGGGCAAATATGACCCTGGACATTCAGGAGTCTCAGACGACATTGTCCGTTACGTCTACGGACGACAACTGGCCGCTGACTTTTGACGACGGCAAAAATAACATCAGTCTAGCAGCTGGCATGACGAGTGAGTACTTTTGGTATAAAAACACGTGTATTACTTAGCATTTCTTTACGGTTATTTCACCAAAACTGCTTGAAAACAACGAGCTGCTTGCTATTTGATTCTTAACCTTTTCTACGCCAACGACGGGTATATCCGCCAGGGTATACAGGGTAAAAGAAAACCTTCATTAGTTTGACGTAAGGTTGAAAATTCGTGTTACTTCTAAGACATGCTTGGCGTTGAACAGGTTAAAGGTGCTGGTAAACGAGCCACTTTTCTATGGATATTTATAGCCGGCAACTGAGCTTTTTTACTCTAACTTCGTATGTTAGAGAAGACGCCTATAGTTGCCGGCTATAAATTGCCGCGATAATGTTGCTCGTTCCTATTGTATTGAATATCGTAACTGTATTTTTGCTGAAACCGTATTCTAGGAAGTTTATTATACCGATTTAAGCATTTTAAACTGAGCCTATAGTCTTGGTCTAATTGATACGAAAACCAATCATTACTATTGCAATTAAATTTCGTTTTGTCACTTTCTTTTCGCTAAGTAAGACAAACAAGACAAGACGAAACAAAGTCATCTTTAGTCAGAATAGAGGCATTGTATTTATGATTGATTAAAATTAAATACTTATCTTTATACGTTTTCCAGTAACCCTATCTGGAGACGGACCCTTTATCATCCGTTCCGTGCCCTGGAAGGACTGCAGACTCCCGGCAGACGTCATAGGACGCAGCTATCTGTGACCAGGCTTGTGATATATACTTTTAATCAATCGATTATAAGCGACCACAACTAGCAAGTACATATAAAAAAATTGGGCTTTTCGCTGTACCTAAGTTCCCAAATAAGAAGATTTCCCTCCTTACCCAAGATACTACCAAGGGACACTCGGTAGTGTCGTGCGGAATTTTTAGATACTAATGCACATTGATCTAGTCCCAAACCAGAATTCCATGCACTATATAAATGGATTGTGTTGGCATCTTTCATTGAGTGAATCCCGCGATGGAGGGGAGTAAGGGGTGGAAAGTACAGGGAAAGCCGAAAAGCCCGGATGACAGCGATTCTTACCCAATAAGCGAGAAACTACTACGTGCGTTAAAAAGCAACATTTCTTTTCCATTTTTTATCTTTTTCTAGATACCTACTTAAAGTGAATTCATCCATACCTGTCTTATTTGGTAAACAAGTTTCTAACCTCAAAATGTACCTTTTTAGGGTGAATTTTATCGAACGTAAAGCAATCCTAGGTGAAAAATTGGCAGTGATGTCTAAAATATTATGTCCGTTTGCTTAATTTACGAAGAAATAGCTTTTTTAGCCAAAAAAAGGTACGTTTTGAGGTTAGAAACTTGTTTACCAAATAAGAAGTAACGATGAATCCACTTTAGTTGAACTTTTAAACAATTTGGTGCTGTAAGTATTATCCACAAACAAGCCGGACATAGTATGAGGACCTTCTGAAAGACGTATTTTAAAGAATGGGCTTTCTTCTGTGTAAAAATGGGAGCATTCATTAAAAAATACTTAACAAGCTAAATAAATAGAAAAGTTGTTGATGCAATTCAGACGGGTTTTATTTCAGTTTTATAATGCTCAGAAACTGTATCTAAAATAGGTAATGTAATATCAACATAAAACAGTGGACAAATAATTAAAAATACCGAAATCAATTTAGAAGTGTTTTATTCGTTACGCCCAAAATATTGATAACTTTTGTACACTTTATCAAAAATATTTAAAACGCATTTTAATGAATTCATATTTTAATTGGATCATTATACTTCTATCACCAATGACCTCGCTTCTAATTGAAATTAGTATTATCAAATCCATCCATTAAAATAATGTAACTGTTTTAACATACAACTAATTAATTGTCATGATTATAAAACCATCATGGTAATAATACCAGGGAATGAATGTTACACAAAAATGCCTCAAGTCGACAATAACATGCTTAAAATATTTGAACACTGTATAGGCTCTAAATAAAATAGGACACAGAAGTGTTTTTAGAAGATAGGGATTACTATGTATGGGCAAAAAGCTTTTCCCAAAGTGTCACATCCCAATCTATTTAACTCAAATTAACATTTGCCATAAAATCATTAGTAAAAACAGCTTACCGCAATTTTACAGTCAGTAAAAGTATTTTTTGACAAATAAGTACTTACGTAAGGGACACAAGTTAACCCTAACCTAACCTACCCATGACAAAGCAAAATGATGCCAAATGATAATTTGACCAAATGAATAAAATGCGAAATGTAAATGTGCTAAAGATTCGTTTGGGAAATGAAACTACTGCGATAAGTTTTTTGAGAAGTGAAATTTGGCGAAAAATATTTTGCCCAAAGGGCATTACACCAGAAGATAGACTTTGCACGCTTAAATTTCAAAACACGACGCAATTCAAAAACAAGTGTAAGTAAATCAGGTGAGGGAGTCGTTTCTGGATGTAGTGGTGTCATGTTCGTTTACACAAAAACAAAACAAGCATACACTAATATTGTCCATATCACACATTCAAAAACGACTCCCTCATCGGATTTATCTATACACAGTTGCATCATCTAGCCAAGCAAAAGTAATTAAGATCACACATGTTTCGGTTACGAAATACCTAAAAACTGGTTCGAATGGCAGGTGCCCATTCAGCAATCGCTGCTAAGTGGGGCAAGTGCTATCAGTAAATTTGACAGATCAGGTGAATTTGGACGAGGTACAAAAGTCGACTGATTCATGATAGATTAACATAAAATCAATTAATCAATATGGAAGCCATAGTCCAAATATTTGGACGAGGCGCCATTTCATTGGTCATCAATTTGTTATTGTCATCATCATCAGCCTATATATGTTCCACTGATGGGCAGTAGTCTCCGCACGGGCCCAGTGCGGGTTGGGGTCTTCACACACATCTTTGACTTACTTCGCAAATGTATACAGGTTTCACCGAAATTCTCGTTGTAAATATGAAATACAATTCCGCACACAAGATACAAAAATATAACTTTCATTATTCAAGCTCATAGCATTTTGTACTTCATTTTCAAAATGTCTGAGTGTATTTATAAGTATAATTATATATATATATATAATACTTATAACTCACGTTTTAAGTTTTAAATTGCTACCGTATGAACTTACAAACGGCTAAGAGTTTCCAGTATACAAACTATGTTGAATTTAACATTTAGAAGACATATGGCCAAGTTCACAAAGGCCACTCAAATTGAGCTTTAATTAAAGTGACGTTTCTGTATAGGTTGACAACTAGTTAAGGGATACGTAGATTTATTATCAAATCAAATCCTGAAGTGACGTTTCTGAATTCGGCCAATAGTATAAGAATTATAAATTACACATTCTTGTCAAAATAAACATGTACAAAGTTAATCTTACTACTTCATGCGACTACATGTGAACCTATGTCATTTGGTTTCTCGGAAACGGCTCTAATGATTTTGATGACATTTTGTATAGAAAGAAATAATGAAAGAGTGACTACTAACAAGATAAACACGTCCAACGCCATATAGCACCAATTTTATTAGTTTATATAAATCTAAACACGCTTAATTATACTTTACCCGACAGTAGCTTATTTCTCTGGGATTATCACAGAAAGTTTTGCAATGCCTACGGAAAACTAATTAATTAATAAAACTTTCTTGTAAATAAACCAATTAACACTGTCAGTGCCAGCCCAAAAATCAAGTCCCATCCCAGGGACCGCAGAGTTGCTTCCATACAAAATTGCTATAGCAAGAGCCCGCCCAGCGGGTCGTTCAGCGTGGCGACAAAGTAATAGAGCGCCCGCCTAGCGGGTTCCTGGCACTGAAAGCGTTAAGTATTTATTTACATAAAATACATTATATTAACCTATTTGCTGTATATATTTTTATCAATTAACAAACAGTTACTTAAATAGAAGTGACACAATCCGAAATGTAACGCTGTTCCATTTGAAGTCAAAATGCTGTGCAGATAAATTTAAAATACCTAGTTTGCCGTTCTTATTATGAATAGTCTATTATTAAGTTTACTTAACGCACGAAATCTACTTTATTGTCATTAATATTAATGTATATTTCTAAATGAAGTCTAAAATATTTTTGTAACGTAACCAATACGTAATGACAATCTGATTTTGTTTACTGAACCATAACAAATAATGCAACCATTTTTTGGCTTCATGATCGGATCAGCTAAGCTATGTTACTAGATTGTTTTTATGTATGATTATGTAAACTATCATCATAAATAAACCGAAAAAGATTTCCTAACCTAATAAACCTTTCTGTTAAATTTATGTAATATATTTTATCAAATAGTTTTCGTTAATTACACATAAAAAAGAATTTAGAAACAACTTCCGCCGATCCGATCATGAATCAAAGAAATATTTGCATTATGTTTTTTTACCAAACTATAGTTTGGTAAAAAAATCAGATTTTCATTATATAGTTTAGTAAAAATCCTGATTTTCATTATGTATGAAAGAGTGCGTCGAATGAACCTTATGTGAATTATGATACAAACCTATTATTTTATTAATTTTCAACTTATTTATAACACCCATGTGCATTATGGAGTATGCTCGAACGTTTACAAAACATCCGTTTCTAACAAACGAGGTATTTTCAAGTACATCTAATTCTAAAGTATGGACTAGATGGTTTCCGTTCAAACATTTTTTTTTTTAATATTACAACCATTTTAAGCTAGTCAATACGGATTTACTTTGTATCGACACGATTGTAATTTCTCCATCCGTGAAATTTTGCAGTATGACTAAGTAGGGTCACGGTGTGTTTATCAAATAATCCAAATGCGAATTGCGCAAAATTTGGATTATTTGAAAACTATCATCTATACACTCCACTTAATCATACTGCAAAATTTTACAAACGGATGTATTATTGTCAGGGTCAAACTCCTCGTTGATTAGCTTATAGTATTTCAACTTATATGGAAACAAGCTAACAAGTTTCTGTTTATTAAAATAACTTAAAATTAGAACAAAATATCTCAACTCTGTTTGGCGTCTGTTTCAACACCCATGCTGATTAAGTATCACGCGAATAAACTCAACTCAAAGTAAAAAGATGAAAATAAAAATTGTCAATACATATAAAACAATACCGTGACTCACTTACAGACCACGCACAGCCTAAACGGGTGGTCCTAGGGGTTTGAAATTTGTAGGAGACATTCCTCGAGTACCCCAGAGGTGCACTAAGGAGGGATTTTTGAAATTCCGCCCCTAAAGGGGTGAAAAGGGGTGATAACGTTTGTATGGAAAATACCGCGGGCGAAGCTGTGGCGGGTCCACTAGTTAATTATAAAAAACGGACTCTCCTTAAAATCCTATAATTGATCGTTTTCAATCAATTTCTTGTTCCTGTTTTTTTTTGAGGTAACGCAGTAGGGCTTTTTGTGTTTTTTAATTAATAAAATATATAACGAGGCCTATTTATAGGCTATAATGCTAATAGCTAATATGCTAATATGACTTATGATTATGATGATTTCCAATGCCACATAATTAAGGAATGCAAAATATCTATGATCCATAACAAATAAAGAGGAAGTTAATTGCTTTATTTCTAGATAAATTAATGTCCATTACAATATTCGATTTCCTGCACTGCGATTTTTATCACACAAGGAATTAAATGCTAATAAAGATAAAAAAATGCCTAGATATGAATTAGCGTGAGTGCATGTACATAAAATGTATATAAGTACTATAGCAGATTAAATGTTTGAAATAATTCAAATGGATTAATTAAAATTAAATGAAACAAGGAAATATCGTAAAACTAAAAGTAAGTGAAAGAAAGGATATTGTCATCCTTAGAAGATATAATGGCGAAACACCACCTAAAATTATTTATTATCGCTTCTTTATGAACAATAATAAGTTTATTTTCGAAGAACCATCCCTAAAAGAGTACGACTTTTGTAGTATTTTAGAACAACATATCCCATTATACTTTTTAACCTTTTCAACGCCTTATGTCTAATGCAAATGTGTCACTCACACGCCAAGCGCGTTCCAAAAGCAATGCAAAAATCAACTCTATTCATACGAAAGAAAGTCTCTTTTGAGTTGTACCTCCGATAACTATAAGTGTCGGTGGCGTGGTAGGCACGACGCTTTTAGGCGTCCTTGGCGTTGAAAAGGTTAAAACGATCGCGGTTTTTATTCATAAAACTATTTAATACCTACACAAAATATCGGTACCTCTATAAATACAAACCGCGGTAAAAATAAGTGCATAAACAATGAAGTTATAAAATATCCCATTATTGCAAAAATAATCGTTCTAAAAAACCCGAGTTCTTCGACGTCAGACGCATCGATCGATTCAAAAATACCGAAAAAGAAACTTACCCTAAATCAAACCCGACTATACTGTCCAAATCGTAGTCAAATATTCTGTAATCATACTTGTACAGTTTATAGAGTTTTCTTATAAGAGGTAGGTCCAGTTGTGAGAAGTATTTGTGGAGTTTCTCCGCTGTGCCCGAAGTGTGGGCGAGGCGGGGGAATTCCACTTGCGAAGCGTTGATCGTGTGAAGGGCGAGGAGCGAGTCGTCTAGTAGCGTCTCGTATTTACCTGGAAATGGAATTATATGGGTAAAAAGTGCTCGACGAGTCCCATATTGGCAGGGACCAGAGCCTTTAATGTTTTTCACACCTTTGAAGCTTCTACACACTGAAACGACGCGGAACGGAGGCGCAACCGCGTGGTTTGATGTGAAAGCTTCCATTTTAGTTCCTGTGACACTGCTTACGCGGCCGCTTATGTTTGGGATAAGTAGCAACAATTGCATATTACGTGATCGAAAAATAAGACCTAGAACCGAATGATTTTTGGTTACTAAGACCTGATCTAGAAATTGGTCGGTTTACAGTGAACAGTATTTTGTATGTTGAATGTAAACTGACCAAATGGGGAAGTTGCATGAAAATCAAAATGAGGTTTAAATTATATAGAAAGTAAATGTAAACAAAAGCATATTACAGAAAAAAGCAGATCATTTTGACTATTCATTTTTATTTGATTAAGGGTCAAAATTAGTGAAAAATAATATATTGTTTTTTAGTTCCGATTTTAGTTTTTTGGACATCCTCATAAAATGTATGTCATATTTTATTTCTACGATGATGGTCTAAAAACAGTATTTTCGGAAATAATTGCAGATGTATAATCGCCATACATTCTGTACCGTCTAATGACAGCTGTGACGTCATAGCTGTTGTCCATTTTGTATGGAGTGTTTTTGTGAGTGATATAACCAATGACTTTTCATAGCTTCATAACTCATATAATAATCAACATAAAAATGTTTTGCGTACACAGATCGGTTTCTATTACTCAGCACTTTCCAATACAAGATGAAAAATAAATTACGCATCTTCAAATCAAATCAAATCAAATCAAATTACGCATCTTCCCTATTAGGCTATGTATAAGTGATAGCTAAGTAAATTAATTCTCATTAACAGAAGTCCAAAACTTCCTTAATACATGCTTTATTTCCTTGCTACATCCCAGCCTCATACATTTATACCTGATCCTGAGGTCAGGGTAACCAGACCAAGCGTTTCTCTCAATACACCATACCGTGAATATAACACTTTGTCTAATTCGGTTCTTGACTGCTTTTCAAACAATATTTCAACGTTCTTGTTAACTGTATTTGAATGTGAAAAAAATATTTTCGTCATAAAATTTCCTCATTTTCAAGGAAAAAACGCTAAAAAATACTTGCATTTTAAAATATGCCGCCAAAACGTTATCCACTGTCATATCTCGCATGTGACGTCATTCCATTAGCAGAAATAAACAAAAATACCCAGGTTGTCATAAATGTAAAGAAGCGGGAGCCAATAATGTACGAACAGGGAAGGCACGACCCGATAAATCGGTACGAGCGCGAGCGCGATCTGGCGCTGTGAGTGCGATTAGGAACGCACCCGATTGCTATGAGTTTATGGCGTCGTGATTAGTGTTTTGAGTCACGTGACTTAGAAGTAAAAGAATATGGTTTTACCTAAATTATCATAATATGAATAATATTGATTTATTTTTACATGACTCCTGTTCTATATGTATTGTTGAAGGTTAAGCTATCATTCCATAGAAATATTTTAATATTTGTTACTATAGTCAGTTTCCCAATTAGCGACCCAGCTCGGTTTTACAAGACTGTGTATTACACAGTCAAGGTTTCTCAAGAATTTCTGATTATAAAAACCAGATCAAGAGAACTTTAAAAACTTTAAGCGAACACGACAGACGGACACAAAAAAACGACTCGATACCAGTTTAGGAATAATTTGTTATTATGGTACCATAGTACGTGTTTTTTTTGCAAGCAATAAATTTCATCAACCGATATTACGTCAGCGTTAACGTCTGTTATAAGCAAATCAAGTTTTGCTCGACATGCTAGTTGCGTCCGCGCTATTTTCGGTATACCTAATCATATTTCTGTTTAGAAGAGTAGCGTTGCGAAACTTTTCTGTCTGATACCGAGATACAGATGTAGTGCATAATTAGTTTCCATCGTGTTTTATCGGAAAAGTTCGTATTTATCGTGCTCTCTCAATTAGCTTTAGCAGGCCCCGAATTCTCGGTGCATTTGAGATAATCTCACAATCGAGATTAAACGTCAGTGCATACAGTCATTTGACACAACTGTTTGAATCTGACGTTTAATCTCGCAATCGAAATTATCTAGAATGCGTCCAGAATTCGGGGCCAGTACCCATCATACCATGCTGTCATTTTTCATTTTGACATTTGACACAAAAAAATAAAGTTTCATCTTAATGAATATAAAGATGTCACTCATTTAATACAATAATTAATTGACACTTCGGATCCCGTCGTCTTCCGACTGAGATCCGAGTTTTACCGATGGAAACATATTATTCACTATATCTGTATCACGTATTAAGTGTGAGACTTTAGTAAAAAAAGCTGGTCAAGTGCGAGTCTGACTCGCGCACCGAGGGTCCCGTACTTACCTATGAAAAACAGAAAGTACCCTGTAGGTACGGAACCCTAAAAATGATAAAATAGTTTTTAACAACCGGGTAACTATTTACAACCTAACCTACCTATGAAATAAGACTTAAAATTACTTTCGCATGCTCCCATCTCCGGGCAACCGTCGAGTGTGATACGGCTTTGCAAAAGGTTATTCCGTTAAACATTTTTAGGGTTCCGTACCCAAAGGGTAAAAACGGGACCCTATTACTAAGGCTCCGCTGTCCTTCTGTCCGTCTGTCTCCAGGCTGTATCTCATGAACCGTGATAGTTAGACTGTTGAAATTTTCACAGATGATGTATTTCTGTTGCCGCTATAACAACAAATACTAAAAAACCAGACAAGTGCGAGTGAAACCCGCGTGGAGAGGGTTCCGTTCCATACATGATTAACTGAAATTTCCTATGTTAATTTAAATACCATAGACTTCTTATAGGTTTTCCTGTAATCTATAGATAAAGACCTATTTTTGTATTTTTTTTCAAAATTTTAGGCCCGGTAGTTTCGGCCCCCATAAGGGGGGAATGGTCAATTATCGCCTATTTTCCTAAATAACTTCCAAAACATTTATTTTAAAATTCCAATTTTTTTTTATTTAAGATCCTCACAATAAGCCCTCTCTCTCATTTGATATGTCACATGATATAGTTTGCGTAACTTTTTTTTTTAATTTTCTAATTTGCCCCCCAAAAATGGGCCCCATGTTGAAAATTTATTTATTTACGTTACGCATCCCTGTTGCGGTCACCAATTTACATATGTATACCAAATTTCAAATCAGTCGGTGCAGTAGTTTCGGAGAAAATTGGCTGTGACAACAGGACAGACAGACAGACAGACAGACAGACACACGAGTGATCCTATAAGGGTTCCTTTTTTCTTTTTGAGGTACGGAACCCTAAAAAAAGAATCAAATAAATATTTAAAGGGGCTCCTATACAACAAATGTGATTTTTTGCTCGTTATTGATAGGTACCAGGTAAACGCTTGAAATATTCACAGAATATTAAGATATATATTAACTTCAAAAATAAATAATGAAACTTATAATAAAATAAATATTTAAGGGGGCTCCCATACAACAAACGTGATAAATTATTTTGCTTGATTATAATGATACGGAACCCTTCGTGCGCGAGTCCGACTCGCACTGGGCCGGGTTTTTTTTTGTGATGTAGCTACACAGACCCGTTCCGTTTCGGGCTTTTCCCTTTACTTGTGCTATAAAACATTGCTTCTTGCGAAATTTCATGATTCTAGGTCAACAGGAAGTTCCCTATAGGTTTTGATTTCCTTGCAAGTATGAAAATATGTGGCATAAACGGCCGTATCTTTTGATTGCGGTAATTTAGAAGGTTGATTTTTTCACAGCTTCAGGAGATTACTTGAAGTAGACTTGAGTATCTGATATTAATTTCAAGTTGATACCTCCACGTGTTCCTAAGAAAAAGGTCATGACACACAGACAGACGGACAGACACACAGACAGACAGACAGACGGACAAAGAAGTGATCCTATAGGGTTCCTTTTTTCCTTTTGAGGTACGGAACCCTAAAAACCACCATTATATACCAGGAAAATGAGCAGCGTAATTTTAAAGATTTTTCTGTCCAAAAGGTGGATTTTCCCTTGCTCACTGCTCGATTTTCCTCACACGGCTCTAGCGGAAAGCCAGCCTTATTATTCTATCGGATGTCTGGTATATTTCGTATTGGCAAGTCCATGAAATCACATTGGAATTTGTATTTTTACAGGTATTCCAAGCTTGAAATTTCATTTTCCTTGTACTATCAGCAAATAAATTATCATTTGTGAATAAATGTATTTTCTTTCTTTCTTACTTACTTAATCATACTGCAAAGATTCACGGATGGGAGAATTTGTGTGACGGGCAAAATAAATTAATATTGATTTGAAAGAGTGCACGTTCTTAGAAGGCAATTGTAATGTAACCACATCACAATCACAGATTATTAAGATTATTATTTTGTGACTTCCTTATTCGAAAATAAGTTAATACCCCATTTTTAGGGGTCGTCCTAATACAACGCGACTACGCGATTATCGCAAGTTAGCGCGAAGTTTACTTGTATTAACGCGCGATCATACATATTGATGTCGAATAGGTGTCCTAATTCGCATCGCTTTTTCTAGATTGCGTCCAATTAAGAAACTAAGAATTTAATATTTAATAATATTTATAATAGTTTATAATATCTTGTCATATTTATTGAAAATAGCGGCAGATAAACTGTGTAGTTTTCGCCCGCTGTTTTAGTTAAAAAAAAAAAAAATGAAATTAACTTATATAAATAAATTAAAAAAAAAAAATACATTCGTGCGATAATCACGTCGCGCCGTCGGGGAGCGGGGAAAAATAGGTCATTGGTCAATTGAGCATTTCGGACGTCCATGGTGGGGCCGAACGATGACATGCGTGCCGATGCCAAACAGCGAAGTTGACTTCTCGTTCGCTTGAGCCTTCAATTCGCGAGATGATCGCGTATTCGCGTTCTATTAGGACACCCAGTTTGGTTATCGCGCGACCACGCGATTGTCGCATCGCTTACTCGCGCGATAATTACGTAGTCGCGTTCTATTAGGACACCCAGTTTTGTTATCGCGCTACCACGCAATGGTGGCATCGCTTACTCGCGCATTAATCGCTTAGTCACGTTGTATTAGGACGATGCTCTAAGTGGTAACACAGCACATCTTTAATGACAATTCCAATTGTTTATGATCTCAACTGGCACAAATTGAACACTGACAAATAAATAAATTACTTAGAACTCGTACGGTTGATACTACACTGGTTAGCGACTAGCGACGCGATAGAAACAAATGTATCATAATATATCGCACCTTCGGTGGGACAAGGGCACAATTGTTGAAAAAATCCAAAAATGAGTTAAGTATACACAAATGTTCCAAAACTCTTAAATAATCTTAAAATGCCTCTCCTGTAAAATTACAAAAAAAATGTAATTATGCCCTTGTTCCACCGAAGGTGCGATATGGCGGTGGCCGCACTGTTTATACCTGAGACTAATAGGTACCTCTTATAAGATCACTGTCGTCATACCAGAGGGTAGCCTCGGCCGTATTTTGGAAATGCAAACCTTACATTTGCTCTGAAAAAACGTGACTATGTCGATCTTTTTCGCATAAGGAACGTGCGTATGTCAACATTTCTGTATTATTTTTGTGACATATCTATTTCTGTAAAATAATATGATAAAGGAATCGGCCGCAAACTAAAAACTCTCCGCTTTACCTTGGCAGCGGTATAAACAACTCGTATGAAGATTAGCATTAAAAGGTCAGGCATCAAGTTATGACGCAAATCGCGAAATGATCACGAAAAAGTTACCAAAGCATGATTAAACGGTGTGAGTTATAAAGAAATTTATATTTCTACATTAAAATATTCAACTATATACCTATATTCGAAACGAATAAGGCCCTTCACGATTGAACCAACACATAATGAGAAGAAACTCTATTCGTTCGTATAAAATTAGCCAAAGAATGGAGTACAATCTAGGTACATACCTACATAGTGCGACACTGACGCGTTGGTTCGAAGAAAGCGTTCAACGAACTATTACTACATTTTATGTTTTTCTCAAAGAGTGCGTTTGTTGATGTTTTTCTAATTTGGACGAAGCCTAACAGTGCTGCATCCAGATTATTGACAATTTCATCGACGAATTTGCGGCCCAGTTACGGTCCAATCTTTATGATGATAATTCGAATCCTCCGTAAGCCACAGCGTTTGTAAAATTACATAATATATACACCTTGAAGGCCGAATCAACTTTTTGATTGAATATATTGTCAGAAGACAAGTTTCCGGCCTCTAGATTGAGTATGCAGAGCTATGACAAATATTGACAATGTAATATTTCATAGGACCTGACAAGCCGTTTTATCTGGGATCACCAATTTTGTGTGCGTCCTAGGCGTTGTAAAAATGGTATCAAGATTTTTCGCTGATTGCCGCCAACAAGTTTAAATTGTGACAATTATAATAGACTGCATGTGACCCAGCCTTCACCTCGGCATGTCGCAAGTCAAGTATCCGAGTCGCCAAGGCTCACTATACTTTGTGATGTTATGTCGTATTCATGCAAAAGACTGGTCAACCAGGTTCGAGCTTGACTCCAAACATGGTTTTAAATACGTCACTCAACAAAATTCAAAGAATACTCGTATCTTGGATCTATAAACAACACATTATCGACTAGACCCCAAGACAAATAGAAGTGTGGTACGTCACGAGTATTTCTGGCGGATGTAACGAATCCACGACCTAATGATTCTTTATAGGCATTTATTAAGGACCGTCAGACTAAAAGACACACCAAATTTTTGTAAATCACTGCAAGTTTTGACATTAGCCGTGACCGAAATTTGATCTAACGGATGTTTATAAAGCCCAGCTTCAGTCCAAAATTGGAACTAGTGGCTACTGGTCTAACCGGTTAGTCCTTAAACATCTATAAATATATTTTACATTGAAGATAATAATGAAAAAAAAAAGCTATGAGAGGGCTTCAGAATGCAAGACACCCCAATTGTTTTCGAATTTCATGTCTGTTTATGTGATTATCTGTCTGATTTCGATATTATAATAAGGGCAACTTCAGGCAAAACAAAGGCTATAGAAACTTTCGGAAATAAAACTGGAAGGATGTAAAAAAGGGGGTAAGGGAGCGTTCAAGTATTACGTTACGACCCCCCCCCTCCCCACATGTAACGCGCCGTAACGTTCTTATGTACCCCCCCTCCCCCCTAGTAAAACGTTACGTAACCACCAAGTGATCATTTTTACCTAAAAAAATGTTCACGTGGTCATTCCATTTGAAATTTTGAGAAAAAAACGTTTAAAAAATGCGTGAACGTATACGCGACCGTTCTGAAGGGTTAAAAAAATGTTACGTAACGCGTAGTTCAAATCCCCCTCCCGCCCCTGTAACGCATCGTAACGTTTTACAAGACCCCCCCCTCCCCACAAATTCGTTACGTAATACTTGAACGCTCCCTAAGTTAGTACGTATGGGAAAAACTAATTTGATGAGTTTATCAACGTTTTGTTACGTTACGTTTCTTCATCTCCTATGCGTTCCTAAACCATACATACGATTAAGCATACTACAAGTAACACGGAGATAACTTAACCCCGTCGTATCTATCTAACTATCTCTTTCGTCGGCACTAGAGTGAAAGAGACGCACTTAGAGAAAAGACGCGTGTTGTTAACTTATCCTCAAGCTGCAGGTGAAGTTAACACTTTCAGTGCCAATCCAAAAATCAAGTCACATCCCAGGCGCCGAAAAATTGCCTCCATACAAAATTACTATAGCAAGAACCCGACCATAGAGTCGTTCGGCGTGGCGACAAGGTCATAGAACACCCAACTATCGGGTTTTCGGCACTGAATGTGTTAAATAAAATCTTGTAGTTGAGAATTGTAGAACTTACCAACTAAACTGTATTTGATGAGACAAGGATGGCACAAGCTGGTGATGGGCTGCCAATGCTCATTGTTGACCACGTCAGCCAACTCTTCGGATCTGTTCGTAAGGAACAATACAAACTCCTTGAAGGTGACATCGGCCCCGTGTTCCAAGGATTCGTTACTGGGGTTATTTCTATAGGTCTTGATGATTCGACGACCGACGCGATCCTGGAAACGAAATGCTTATTTGATATCCAAACTTATATCAGTTTTGTTTGTTTGTTATCCGGGACAAATACACAGTTCCCGAGGGAACAGAGATAAACGAATTCCACAAGGACGAAGTCGTCGCCAAAAGCTATAGTCTAAGAGCGTTTTCCCATTATCTGATACCATAGTATAAAGAGGAGGAAGTAAGTTATCTTCATACAAACGCACCGCGCGCGCGGCTTGTATGTGTGCGCCAAAGTATCTATGCGTCGCCGCACGCACTTTTAAACAAATCTCGACCCGCTTAGTAAGGGGAAACGGGTCGGGATTTTGTTTAAGTGTGCGTGCGGCGATGCGGTGCGTTTGTATGAAGATAACCTACTTCCCTTCTGTTTATACTATGCTGATACGATATCGATGTAGGATAGTGAAAGCCGATATCCGATACCCATGTAGTGTCTCCATATGTCAGATAATATCGTTCCGATTTAGCTACCGCCGGCTGCCGGTTCAGTCACGCACACACTAGAGAAAATGTACACATATAGAGCATACAAAGCATTATCGTCCGATAGCTCACGGGTCGGACAGGGCCGCCAACCCAACAACCGCCGACAACATCGGTGTCGGGTCCGATATCCGATATCGGAACGGACGATATGAAAGGCAGGTTCATATTTGATACATTTCACTTGCCCCGATATCGTATCGGCGACCGATACCGATATCGTCCCGGATAATGTGAAAACGCTCTAAAAAGCAGCGAAAAATCGGCGGCCGTTCGTTGTGAAAATTAGGATAATCGATACTTTAGGACTTTTACGGCACGTAACGATTTGCCTGCCATAAACTTATTTTGATACACTGCGCGGTCCTAGCAAGGTTGTCGTGTCGTGTGTACAAGTTATCCCTTTCTTATCTTTCAGTTCACCTCCGTATTTGATACGAATATGAGAGAGGCACTGAACGAATCGAAGTGATACACATGCCGATAAAACGAGACCGGTTCGTAATACATTGCCTCGTCAACATTTTGGCTTGAGGTGTATTGCGTTTATTGCACTGCAACGTACAGAACAAAAACGGTTCGTCACTTTCGATCTTCGATCTTTGGTCTTGGGATACAGTTCAAAACTGACGAACCTTTTCATACCGCAACTATACTACAAACCGGATCGGGTTCAGGAGCATATATTATGCCACAATGTAAGCGCAGTTTTTTTTTCGGCAGCCAATGGCTAGAATTGCATTGGTTGTTTTAACATTCAATAGAATCGGCATGTTTAGTATTCCTTAGCGGTGATTCTTAGAAACAGAATAATTAAGGAGCGATAGTGAACCTATTGGTAACCTTATTAAGAAATGAGTATTATGTTTGGTGGTTCTACTTCTTATATCTTCACCCGGCTGATAAGAAAAGAAGGCTAATGCTTATTAAGAATTTCGAAGAACCACCTAAACCTCGGTTCATAGGGTTCTGTAACATAGCGGGTATCAACGGGACCCTACCAAATATATGTCCGTTTGGAAATGGTCTGTCACACACGCACATGCGCGCATTTCAAAATATAAAAACATACCTATTTATCAAATTTTAATGTTTCATCTTCTGAACCGATTATGGCAGATGAAACATTAAAATTTCAACACATTACATCACCTCGAATCCATTATGGCGGATACTCTGTCAGACATTTGTGAAACATTTTAAAAAATCGTAGAAAAACGTTTCTTTCCTCATATACCACAAGGTACCTCCTAAGTAATTAACTTTAACCGTACACTTTAACACATAAAAAAACATAATGATGTACAGTTATAGCGAATAACATTTTTTTACTATTTATTTTGCTTCGACGTACCTGCATGTATTATACACGTGAATGTGAGATATCATTTGAAGTAGGTAAATTTGTACCTGTGACAGGATGTCCCACTTTTTCATATGAGACAACAGTTTCAAACAATCAACTTACGTAACTATTTTAGAAAACGAATAGACGGGTGTTTCTTTTGTCTATTTCATGGTATCGGTCAGTATCGTCAGTTTAGGTAACTTTAGATAAACATGAAGTCATTATTATTACCTAAGTCATGTAGTAGTCATATGGTTGAATTCACCGGCCATTGCATTGTTTATCGATTGGTTGACGGAGACTAATTAATCTTGATTCAAAAGCTTAAGTGGCTTTTATGAATGCAAATCAAATTAAATTCATTTGCTTATAAATATGTTTATAAATTCGACTTAGGGATAGACTTTAATAAAGTCAGGTTTCGTCACTAATACACTAATATAAGGTCGTATCTAATTCGGGAATGAAGAGCTAAACTTAACACGCTTGTAGTAAAGTCGTTACTTAAATTAGTTTATTTTGAGATAAGACTATGATACGAGCTTCTTTCAAAGAAGAGAATTTGAGTATGTCTACTTAGGGTTTGGATCCCGGGAATTCTCATGTCTCGACGTCCCGGAATGTTTTCCACATTTAACAGGTTTGAGTCTCGGGACATTCTGGTCGAGACTCGATACCGAGACCCGCTTGTTGAAATTTAATATAGATAACTTTATTAAGTCCATATATTAAGTAGGTATTCACTTTATCACTAAAAGTGCCATCGGTTAGCCAAACGAGTAATTAATTAGACTAAAAATGCGTTACCTAACCGCCAAATATGTTTTAGGTGTTTGTTTAGTCATGTTAGTCATATTTCATATCTTTTTAGGGTTCCGTACCTCAAAAGGAAAAAAGGAACCTTTATAGGATCACTCGTGTGTCTGTCTGTGTCTGTCTGTCTGTCTGTCTGTCTGTCTGTCCGTCTGTCACAGCCAATTTGCTCCGAAACTACTGGACCGATTGAGTTGAAATTTGGTATTCATATGTAAATTGGTGACCGCAACACGGACGCGTGACGTAGTAAATATATGAATTTTAAACATAGGGGCCACTTTTTGAGGGTTATCTAGAAAATTAAAAAAAAAGTTATGCCACCTATATCGTGTGACATATCAAATGAAAAGGCTTATTGTGAGGATCCTAAATATATATTTTTTTGAATTTTAAGTAAAATAGTTTAGAAGTTATTCAGGAAAATAGGCGAAAAATGACCAATCCCCCCCCTTATTTCCGAAACTACTGAGGCTAAAATTTTGAAAAAAATACAGAAAATAGATCTTTGCCTATAGATTACAGGAAAACCTATAAGAAGTCTATGGTATTTAAGGTAACCTAGTAAATTTCAGATAATCATGTACGGAACGGAACCCTCTCCACGCGAGTTTATTTTACCTTATACATATCTGAGTGATCGAGTCTCTTGAATTTACTATTATTAATAACATGATTATTGATCTTTAGAATGATTTGCTGATAACTTTACTAAATCTTGTTGTTGTCGTATACTTACTTACATAGAAAATGTTAATACTATTTACCACAAAAATAATATCTTTATGACTTGTAACTAGGTGTGATTATTGATGACTCTTATTTGATTGTGTTTAATAAATGTTGATTTTACTATAAATGTGATTTAACTAAGTTTCGAGTCCCGGGACTTCCCGGTACTTTGATCCAGTGATGACCCGACTCCCGGGACTTTAAAATGGCGAGACTTCCCAAACTCCAGTTATAGGCCTATATATAAATGAAATGGAAGCTTATCTTAACATTCGCTGTCTGAGGTCAATATTTTATCAAGCAGTCACTGTCATGAGTGAAATTATGATAAACGCACAATTTTATCAAAAAACCAGTCAAAATTTAATAAAACAGTTTGGTGCCTATCGCGTTTGTGGTAACTTAGTTCAATGAAATGCAATGCTTCTCAGGTAAAACAGGGTAACGGGTCATGCGGGGTCATAATGTACGAAGTAAATTTTCTTGACAATGTCTCCTCAGCACACGAAAGTCGGCGTCAATGTTTTAAATCATGATATTATGGGACAAGCCAAGTCGGCCAGCATTTATTAATATTAAAAGGCAAACTAAAAACCGGACAAGTACGAGTTAAACTCGCGTGGAGAGGGTTCCGTTCCGTACATGATGATCTGAAATTTACTACGTTACTTTAAATACCATGGACTTGTTATAGGATTTCCTGTAATCTATAGATAAAGAACTATTTTCTGTATTTTTTTCAAAATTGTAGCCCCAGTAGTTTCGGAAATAAGGGTGGGGGAATGGTCAATTTTCGCCTGTTTTCCTAAATAACTTCTAAACTATTTTACTTGAAATTCAAAAGAAAATATATTTAAGATCCTCACAATAAGCCCTTTGATTTGATATGTCACATAATATACGTTGCATAACTTTTTTTTATTTTCTAGTTTACCCCCCAAAAGTGGTCCCCATGTTTAAAATTCATATATTTACGTCACGCGCCACGGACGTCACGGACTTACATATGTACCTATACCAAATTTGAACTCTATCGGTCCAGTAGTTTCGGAGCAAATTGGCTGTGGCAGACGGACAGACAGACAGACAGACAGACACACGAGTGATCCTGGTTTCGTTTTTTCCTTTTGAGGTACGGAACCCTAAAAATAAATAATAATGAACAAATGAGGCTGAGAAGCTCATTAATTTTGAGATCAGAATGTGTATGACCCAACATTACAGAGGTAAATACGGCCAAGAAGGTCAGACATGGACTCGATATATTTCGTATTCTGTATTGGATTATGACCAGATTTACCGCGCGATGGCCGAATCTTGATTATTTAATTGAGTTAAGACTCCAATATAGTAAAACATTAAATCACCATGATCTAATTACATACCTACTAGCGTTCGTTTTCTTGATTTGATTATCACTATCCTTGATAGCTAGCTCAGTGTAATAGGTATGTAATTTTGTTAGAGAAAGTGTTTTTATGAGTATTGTATCGGTACCGGAAAACGGTTAATTGTGATACTTACACCTAGATTTGGTTCTGAGGTTCTGACTGACAATCTATCAAAAATTGGTCAAAATCGGTTAACATTTCAGGGGTGGAAATCATTATCGTCCTTTGTATCTAAAGGGGGATTTTTGCCGTTGGTTCACAGTCCTCTTAAATAACCAAGATTTTTATAATTACTATTCTTAGGTCAGCTTAAATAATTTAATTGTCACCTACCTACCAAGTGGACATTTGGACAGTAAATACAACAACAATGGTCTTGTTATCAATTTAAATAAGTTGCTACTGTAAATGTTTGTTACTATGTAAGTAAGTCTGTTATCATGTTGTCAATGTAACTATTTAGAAATTATTTTCCATCTACAAGTATGTTCCTCTATCCATTACAAGAAAGATGGGAGTAGTAAAAATTTTTCAATAATAAGGTACTTTTTTCTACTAAAACATTTTAAAAATATAATCATAGTTGAAAAAATAAAAATCTATAATGGGGAAGATGCATGAAAATTCAAAATGAGGTTTAAATGATATATTATGGAAATAAATGTAAACAAAAGCACATTACCGAAAAAAGAAGATCATTTTGACTATTCATTTTTATTCCATTATGGGTCAAAATTTGTGAAAAATATATATTGGTTTATAATTCTGATTTTAGCTTATAGGACATCCTCATAAAATTTATGTCATGTTTTATTTCTACGATGTTGGTCTAAAAACAGTATTTTCGGAAATAATTGTAGATTTCGTTGAAGCGCCATACATTTTGTAGTCTAACGAGTGCTGTGACGTCATAGCTGTCGTCCATTTTGTATGGAGTGTTTTTGCGAGTGGTATGAACAATTGTATTTCAAAGCTTCATAACTCGTAAAATAAACAACATAATAATGTGTTGTGTAGTACACAGATCAGTTTCTATTACTTGGCACTTTCCAATACAAGATGAAAAAATAAATTATGCATCTTCCCTATTATAAGTCTATTAATGAAAAGGGCAAAGAAATACTGAACATTGATTGAACATAACCGAAAATCACAACTCCGACATACCTGAAAATATTTAGCACTCTGCGTTTCACCTTCCAACTTATTCCTATAAGCTGACAGCAGTCTCTCAAATGGATGCCGTACTATAATCATTTTGTGATAATTCTCCAGCATAAAATCTCTATCTTTCTTTGTCACTGAACTCATATTCAGGAACATGCCCGGCGTATGAGCAAGACTGCCCGGAATGGACAGGACATCTGTGTTGTTCCATTTGCCTTGAAGTATCATTAATACTCGCTTCCAATTGGTACAGGCCACCTAGAAAAATGATAAGATGTTAATGTTTATTCAAAAAGAGTAATACGACATGTATATATTTTCTAAACTGGTCAATTTTCATAAAAAGTAAAAATTGTGATTGCCATCAATATATACTTTTAATCTTATTGTAATCAATGACTTCATTATAGATAAATTTTTAATTTTGTTTCTTCATTAATAGTAGTCAAGAATAAACAAGTAAAAAAAAAATATTGCAGTAAGTACGTATGATTTTGTTCAGGGATGATGGAGGATAACATTGATGTTTTATTTCTTCATAGTAATTTTTCTGTTCACATATTTCCCTGAAAGCTTAAACAGCCATTTTTCCAATTGTTTATTTTGAAGTTTTCATTTTTTCCAGAAATAATTTATGGAATCGCTTTTTGTCTTGGTAGCTTGTTTATACCCATGGGATTGTATTATAACTTTACAATTTTTTCTAAAATAGTTGCATCTAAAAGAATTTACGCAAGTCAGTTGTAAAAATAACAGAACAAACGAATGGGCAGTGCTCATATCCACAATTGTATTCATATTGTAAAGATAATATACATATGAGGTAATTATTTAGAACAAGCGTCGTATTTCTGAACTAGCTTGTGCCCATAACTTTGTTTGCATGGACTTTATATTATGCATGGTTTAATTGTGATTTCGTGTGTGGAGTTTGTTTATCACTATTCCCTCGGGAATAGTGCTTTCTTATGGATAAAAGTAGCCTCAGTAGGGTCCGTTTATTGTACGCACCAATATTGTATGACCTGATAATGCTCGACCAGATAATTTGCGTCCACCCCATGACCACTAGTATGGGGTGGTCGTGAATTATCTGGTCGAGCATTATCATGTCCGGCAATATCGGGATGGTACATTAACCGGACCCCCTCAGTATATCACTTTCCAACTCTCCAACGTTCACTGAGCAACAAATTACTTTAATGTTTAAAGTTATTCATCTAAGTAATTCATAAAGTTCCTAAACCTTCTATTCCTATGGTTTAGTTATTATTCTGAGCTAGAACATTATGAGTGGTCATTATGTACTTACATTATGTATTTAAGTTTCTATTTCTTAGTACGTACATTAAAAATGACTGGATCCATCTTAAATGGCTAAATAAAAACGTTACTAGAATAAATAGCCAGTACCTACTAGGAAATAAAGCAAAAAAAAATTACACGATGTCTAAATTATGTTTACGGATTTAAGCGATTAGGGAAATATGAAAACGGAAAATTTACTACGAAGAAATAGGTAATTAATGAGTTTGGGAAAATCATCCAATAAGACACCCTTATGATATGAGTCATCTAATATAGTTACCAAATTAGAAATACCCATGGAAATGTTTACACGGGCAACAGACGTAACCATGTGTCCGAATGTTCGAATCTTTTTTTTAAGATGTTTAGACCAACTTAAATAAATATCAGACAAGTTTGCCTTGAGCCCTCACCTTTGGCACGTAGCAGTATAGTAGTTTACGATCCTCATCTATTAAAATGTGCTCTAAAAGACTTGGCGGCAGGTCGTCCAGGCTCCATCTCGGGGGGAAACGGGAACAAGTGTCTTGGATCAGTTCTTGCCGGGCCAAGTTCAACGACTGGGTCAATTCTAAAGAGTGGTTCTTCGTTTCTATATCATTCAAAATTTCATAGTCGTTCCCACATACACACAGAAAAAAGTTGATCAACACCAAATACTGATTCGCGAAACGCATTTTCCACAATTGTTAATTAACATCACACACTTTTCTTTCTAATTCACAACTTTCGTCGTTTTAAATGTGGGGCACGCACGCTAGTAATAGAAACTGGTAGAATGGCACTACTTATAGGTTTGCAGCATGTAACCAGTCACTGTTTTTGTGATGAAACCGGCACTTTTGTAAATGTTTATTTTTATTTATTTTCGCGATCTCAGTAAAACTTTTCTCAACATGCACTCATTACACTCAACGTTGACTAATTAACTGAATGATATTCCTTGTTTGTCCATTGAATGAAGCTTGCGCTGAATTGTGTTTGTGTGTGTACCTACACACACAAACACAATTCAGCCGCAGTAGGGAAGGCAGAATGAAGCGAGACAAACAAGCGTAGATCTTACCTAACAGAAAGAGATGAATAGATACGTACGAATTCGAAGGATGGTTCGGCCATGGTTCTCGCTGTGAGTATGAGGCGTTTTTACAAAACTTCGTATATTTATAATATAAAAATATGGTTTGAAAAATGGTATTGAATGAGTCTTCGATTTTTTGTATTATTATTTATTTATAAGTAAACAGAATTAGCCACGTTTATTATTAACTATGCTTGAATAAAGTTACTTTGTCAATATTTCATTAGATGCTAAACGTTCTGGTGCTGTGTTCTGAAACAAATAAAAAGGCAGAATAAGATGTAAGTATTATTTACCTTTTAACCGCCGCTGTCTGGATTATAAGACACAATTATTCAGTTCATTTCGTAACAGTTTTATTGATCGAGCTAGTGCGAAGCGCGAGCGAAGCGTCTCCGTTTCAGCTTGGGTAAAAGATGCTTTCGTTTTTCCGGCGGATTTATTTATTAATTTATTGTCGATTCAGTTTTTTGAAATTTTTCAAAATGTTGGAGATATTGTAAATATGATACAGTAAAAGTAAAAAAAAAAACATATTTCAGCCATTTATTCAGCTATGCAAAGACAGACTCGCGAGGTCTACAACTCACAGAGGCACGAGTAATTAAGACAAATTAGTTATATGTTTTGTTTGTGTCACTTTGTATAGGTGGCGACTCGGACACGACCGATGAAAATTTAACGGCGGTTAAATGGCTAAAAGCCCAAAAGTTTGAACTTTAGTAGATAATAAATGAATTACCCTCAAGTGTTGTATGTAGCAAACTTGATGGTACTGTCTTATCAAAGAAAAGGCTTCTTCTGCAACAACTAATTGGTGATGCTGCCACGCAAGGACAGCAAGGCACGCCCATAGAGAATCGTCTTCTACTGTCCGGCAGAGCTAAAAGAATATAAAAGCTTTAAACTAACATTTAAATCAGGCTTGGTAGGTTGATATTATGGATTCTATTCATTTTAAAACTATAAAGTTCCTCATTTAACCGCAAAATGTATCTTGCCGTTTATTGTTTTGATCTTGTGGTAGGTGTCCTTAATACCTACATAATATGTAGGTAAAAAAACTATGCGCAATAGTTTATTTTTACCTACGAAACGAGGTTTACCTGTAAAGCCGCCTGCCACATGTTGACAGCGACATGTTTGAGCAACTTTTCCGGGAATGTTGCTAAGGAGACGTGTAGCAGTGACCCGTTGCCACGACAAATGCATGCGACCCCGTCTTCTACGCTCTGAATTGTTGGGTTCCGACCAAGATCACTGCAGGGAAAGAAACAGATCATAAAACATAAAACTGCCATGTGTGTTTATTGTTTTATTTATACCTTATGAACTACCGTACTTAATTAGCAACAACAGTAAATCATATTTTACTAACACTACAAACTCGGAAGGAAGTGATTATTATCTTCATAATATGACATTGTACGCTCGAAAAATTCGGATAATACGTACCTATTTAGTCAAAATCCTTGAGTAAAACAGTTAAAATTTTATGAAACATAATAAGTTAGTACCTAGGTAGTTAAATTTACTTTATTAAGTTACAGTAATTTTCCAGTTTTAGTAATAGCCGTAATAGCTAAAGCTAATGATGTCTTTAGTTATAAAATGACAGATATCAAAATATATTTATGTGAATAAAAATAGTTCGCGTGGTCATAATGTCTTCACAATTAAATGTTTACGGCAACAGCCGTGGAACCAAAAGTGGCTTAGCATGAAAAATAATAATTGAGAAGTTAATAGATAATTATGTATTTTATTTACTTATTATTTTAATAATATTTCATCTGTTCTAGTACTTACGCAATCTCCTTACTGACTGTGGTCAGTGCAAGCCAATCGGGCTGAGTAGCGGCCTTTGGGCAACACCAGGCTACTGCTGAGCTGGCTCGAAGACCAACTAGCAGTTCTGTCTCAGCGCTCCACGCTATACTTAGGATTTGAGAACCTAAAGAACAAAACAATAATTATAATAATAGATATTTATTTAACACAGATTCGACACACCTAACAGCAAGACTACAACTTAAGTCCACGCTTAAGTTGCAAAGCAAGCAAAGCCCACGTGAAAGAACATGTCATGTGACCTTAGATTCTTTGGCACACACTGGCTCAGATCTCAGATATTTCTAATTGCAAAGGGCTGTAGTTATTATTTTGTCAAGATCATTAAGGTGGTAAGTATGTTTGATAGATAATTTTTATTTTGCGACCCAAGGGGAAGAAAGCGACCTTGACCAAGCAATGTTTATTTCTGGCGGATGGCGGGTTAAAATAATTGGCATGATAGTAGATGTACCTAGCTTTCATCAAGTGATCCGTTTAAATTCTGGTGCCGTTTAAAATGGTTTACTGCGTAATATTACTCCAAAATAAAAATAGTCAGTATTGAAATAGCTAATTCAATTCATAGTAGGTATACTTTAACACTTACCCAATTTAACAAACTTCGGCTTGTTATCTTTAACAGTTGCGACGTACAAGTCTCTGTTGTAATCCAACAAAGCCAACTGTCTCTCAGAAATGGGTCCTGTTTGGCTCAGAGCTATCGTCGATACAGTCATCTTGTGTGATAACTTAGTGACCGTATTGTCCGTTGAGCTACGGACTATGAGACCGGTTGGAAGATCGAAGATGTGGATAACTAAAAATATAAAGTGATGTAGCTTTATAATAACTGAGATAGATAAAGGAATAAAAAAAAAATGAACTTGCATGCTCTTACGTTTTCTATCTGCTTGGTCAATAGCTGCCAAAGAATCGGGTCCTAAAGAAAGGGCAGATCGCCCTAAAGTTTCAGGGCGAGAACCCCAACGGGGACTGGCTAGCAAACGTCCCATATAACTGCAGATGGACACTCCGGTTCGCTCAACTATGCATAAACATCTGGAAAAATATTAAAATACTCCCGTGTTTAAATTTAAATGCCACAAATACCTAATACTACGAAAATAAAAAGCAAAACCAAATCTTATTATCAAACTTTTAACGCTTCAAAGTAAAGCTAACTTTCAATAAATATTTACTTTTCCGCCAGCAAAATTATGCTAATGGTGCCCTCTTTTAGATCGAACGTTACTGGCGTATTCCAGGAGCTCAGTTTGTGTATAAAGCATTGTTTGACTGTGGCTATCACTAGATGATTGAAACCTAGAGCTATTTGGATGACCCTGTCAGGATAGTCCAGTTGATCACTTTGGTCTGTAATGATGTCTTTTATTGCAATTACTTTGCGACCGATTTGGGTGCAAGCAAATGTTTTCCAAGTATACTCCCTGAAAATAAACAGGGATTCATATGATAACAAATGGCATAATTAGAAATTGTTTTGTTTTTTTTTTTCACCTTACCTAATATTGATGGATAGATAGATCATGCTCTAAATTGTGTGATAGCTAAGAAATTCATCTTAATTTAAGGAGTCTTAAAAGTAATAAATATGAGTCTAATAATAATAAAGCTAATGATTGTTGCTAGGAAAACGTAATACATATTTATTTAGGTACCTGTCAATAATGTGGGCAAAAAGCACTTGGCTATTAGCACAAGCGGCTGCTAGTTGGGTGCCATCAGATGACCAGGCAATGCTGTAGATACTACCTGTTGACGGGCGATCTAGACAGTGAGACCACTGAAATGTTAACTAAGGTAAGTATTGACTTAAATACACATAACTATACAATGTGTCTATAGTGACCGGGAATGATTTCTTATCACGACAGGTCTATTTAACCTTTTAACCGTTAAATTTTCTTGCGACCTGTCCATGTCGCCACCTTTACAAAGAGACACAAAAAAATATCAGTCATTTGTCTTAGTTTTAAGACTGTGGCTGGCCGGTGTATTAACAATATTTTGTGATATGTGTGATTATCATAAGGTTTGATTTTTTGACTTTTTGATATAAACGTTACTTACCCCATTAGCGTTGCATAGCCGTATCAAATTGTAGCTACCAATAACGAATAAATCTCCAGCTGGGGCCCAGCTAACACTTGTTATAGGTGAATCATGCTTCACGCTCACTGATATTTGCTGACCAAATGTATCCCAAATCTAAACATTTAAATTTCCATATTAAATACTGATTGGGATTCAATAAAGTATTCAGAAATACTGGTTTCCTATTGAGGTTTGTACAAAAATGTATAGCTACCTTAAAAAATCCATCTTCTCCACCAGATAGTATCAAGTTGTTATTAGCATTCCATGCTACACATAGGACTGTACCTTCGTGAGCTTTCCACTGTAATCAATAAAAAAGAAATATAAAAATAGTATCGCAAATCTTCAGTGCACTTTGTATGAGAAAAAATACTTAACAAAACCTTGGTAATTTTGGTGCCGGAATTCAAATACTTGATGGCAAGGAAGTTTCCTTTGGTGTGCAGGATGGCACCACTGTTGGGGCTCCAAACTGCGCTATAGCATGAGATGTCAGACTGAACGAGAGTAGAACGGAGAAGACCGTTCCGAGACCAAACTTTTACGAAGCCATCTTCCCCAGCTGGAAATTAATAAAAAACACTACAACTGCGACTATAATTTTTACCAAGTACATAAATAAATAATTTCATACTCAATGGCCATGGATCCGTGAACAACAAAATCATAAACAGAATGATCAAACCTTAAGTATTTAACCTTAAGACAATATGGAAAGGAAACAGCTAGTTATGCAATTATAATTATGCTACCTGTCAAGAGGCTGGCCCCGTCCGGGCTCCATTGCGTGACGAGGCAAGCGCCCTGATGCGCGGCAACACTCTTTTCTATGCGGCCATTATGATTCATTATATGGAATCTAGTAATCATCACAAAATACATATAACGGCTATTTATAGTGGGTACGCAATGGCAGATATTAGGTATCGTTGAAAATAAACTCTTTACTCAAAATAAAGTCAGTTTAACTTACTTGCCGTCAGCGGATCCGATTAATATAACATCGTGTTGATGTTTATTGGTTCCTGGATTAATCTTAGGAAATAAATGCATTCCAGTCGGATAAAAATCGTCAGGGAATGTCGTTATCACCATGCATTCGCTGTTCACGAGATTCCATTTTAGAAGTTTGTGGTCGTCTCTGAAAAGATCGTCATATGCATAATTAATACCGCTACTAATTAATTTGATCACTCTCGCCAGCCACAGCCTATCCACTAGTGTGCCATAAGTCGGACAGAAACTTTCATAATTAATTTGTTTTTTCACGGATAAATAGTCGCTACTACAAGTGCCAGGACAATTTGTTACGAATAGTACGTGTGGACGAACTATTGCCACTAGAGTCGCCTGCCCCCTTCATTGTTCTTGATCGCACTAATCAATGGATTGTTAAACTTGTAATTTGTAATTGAAGTTTATATCGAACGTTTTATTCAATGAATTCTGATAGTTTGAACCGATCAATACTGATAATTTACCGCTGCAAACATACAAAACCTATTTACTTACCCACAAGAAAAAACATCTTCTGTGTTATTCCAACTTACACAAACTACCACTCCAGCGTGCTTCGGTTCTTTAAACGAAGACAGTTTCAATTTCATTTCGGTAAAATTAAAATAGAAGCTATTCAAAATGCTTTCTTATGTTGTACCCAGTTGTACAAAGCCCAAACGCTGTAGCCATGGTTACCACTTACCACTTCAAAATTCGCGCGTCTATGGTTTTAGGGTTTGACGTCCTGAAGAATATTGGCACTGTGGTACAAACACTATTTTAATCGTTCGCGAAAAACGTCTCTGAAATTCATTGACACTCAGATTGTCAAACTGACAACTGTCACTTACGGGTTACGGCACTGTACTGTCACTTTACCACATGGTTATATCGTTTCGTTAAAGTGCACTGCTTTCGCTAAACATCTATTATTTTGTCGTACTTCTTAATAAAAATCATCATGACTGATGTGCCAGATCTAAGCAGTGACGAAGAAAATTTCGAAGAAGAAGAATGGCAGGAGATGGAGTCAAGCAACACTGCAGCAACGTGTTTATTTTGCTCTAACATTACCCCGTCAATTGAAAGCGCCGTAAAACACTGTGAGAGTGCGCATAATTTTAATTTGAACACATTGAAGGCTAAGTTTAACATGGACTGCTACTCTTATATCAAATTGATTAACTACATCAAGACACATAAACCGTCGGCGAACGCGATTGTGAACGCGACTGAAGCTCTATGGAACGACGACAAGTACTTAAAACCAGTGGATAACGACGAGTGGCTGATGTTTGACTTCGAGTCACTCGCTGAACAACCTGGATCCCCAAAATCGTACCATGCTAATGTTGAAAATGGTGTTGTCACTTTGTCACAGAGCCATTTTCTTGAACTCCAACGTACAATACAACTTTTGACTGAACAACTTAATGAAGGCAAAGCTCACTTGCAAATGGCCAAAGAGGATATTAAAAAGATGCAGGCATCAATGAAAACTATTGTGGATGTGGGTCCAACAAGTCCGAATGGTGGCGAGAGTACTATGATAGTTGATTGTGTATCTAAAGTTCCATTGGAAGATGATGAAGGCTATTTCAACACTTACGCCCACTTCGGTATCCACTATGATATGCTCTCAGACAAAGTGAGAACAGAAAGCTACAGAGATGCCATATTAAAAAATAAAGAAACATTAAGTGATAAGGTTGTTTTGGATTTGGGATGTGGCACTGGTATACTATCTATGTTCTCTGCAACAGCAGGCGCTAAGAAAGTTTATGCGTTAGACCAATCCGAAGTAGTGTACCATGCAATGGATATAATAAGAGAGAATAATCTACATGATGTTATTAAAGTTATTAAAGGTAGATTAGAAAATACTAAATTAGATGAGAAAGTTGATATTATTGTGTCGGAATGGATGGGTTATTTTTTGTTATTTGAAGGTATGTTGGACAGTGTAATTTATGCCAGAGATAATTGCCTGAAGACGGGTGGATTGTTACTTCCTAATAGATGCAACATCAGTTTAGTCGCTAATGGAGATGTGGATACACACAAAAAATTGATAGAATTCTGGTCAGATGTTTATGGCTACAAAATGAATTGTATGAAGTCTGAAGTTGTAAGAGAAGCCAGTGTTGACATTGTTGGATCCAAACATATTATATCAGAAGCATGTGTTGTGAAAGAGATTGATATAAACACATGTAATACGGATGTCATGGATTTTACATCGACATTTAGACTACCAATCGTAAGAGAGGGTACTTTAACATCCCTGGTAGGGTATTTTGACACATTTTTTGATCTTCCTAACAATGTTACGTTCTCAACAGGTCCGCATACAACATCCACACATTGGAAACAAACTGTTTTTTATTTTAGAGATTGTAAGGAGGTGAAGCAGGGGGACATTATTGAAGGAACAATCATTTGTAATCGCCAAAAAACTGATGTCAGAGCTCTGTCTGTTCAAATCAATTTATTTGGTAAAACTCATAAGTATATTTTAAGTTAGTATCAAAATTTAAATTAGGTATTGGGGCCAAATCGAAAATTTGTTTGCTAAATTTAAAAGTCACTAAACTTAGAAGAAAAAATGTCAATCTTGATTTTGACAACTTTTGTGCTATACAAAATCGAGGTTCAAGTTTCTTAATTTAAGTTTGAGAAACTTTAAATTAACCTTTTAGCTGCTAAGCATGTCTAAGCGGAACACGAATTTCAACTTTAAGTCAAGGCAGTGAAGGTCTTTTTTACCCTGTATAGCCTGTCATGCATAGTCGACAACAGCGGTCAAAAGGTTAAGAACTCATCGAATTGGAACCATTGTCTTGAATTGGACCCATTGTCAAGCATTAGCTATTAAGGCAGTAAAGTATCAGGTTACTATCATGCGTTTTTGTAAAGAGAGATAGATATTTTGAATGTAAGCTTTGTATGTAAATGTCTCATCATCATCATTTCAGCCAAAAGATGTTATTTGCTTGCAAGTTTTAATCGAAACTTCAACCAGACTCCATGGGACAGGCATAGCCTGGTGTGAAGCCCCAACTATTGTGTCTTAATTCTTGTTAAACTAAATAAATTTTTAATTTACTTAAGGCAACCTCTAAGGATTTATTTATGATAAATATTAGTTATTTCAGAAAGTTTTTAAGTTTCATTTTATTCTTTGTTTACACTATGTATGTAGTTTGAATTTATGTAATTTGATGGAGATCATGCTATTGCAAATAATGAATGTTACTGTTATATCTGACTGTCAACATGTTAAAATAACTAGTAAAGTAAGTTTACCAACAAAATGTATAAATGAAATACAGCAATTTTCTAAGAAAAATCTTTATTTTTATTTTACATATAATTTACACATACAGTTGTTTTATTTCTATTTACATAAATGTAGAAAAAGAATGATTTAGGAAAATAATTACACATAAATTGAGATTTTACATAAAATGTAGGTACACATAGAGGTGCCGCAGTAGTTAAAATTATGTTGTAAGTAAGACTAAGCAATATCAATAAGCTGTAAAAAACTAATCAGTGATTGAAAGTACTTACGTACAATACTTACAAACCGCTAGATGTCACTTGTGACTTTAACATCTGTCAAATCATGAGGCTTTTTTATTGAAAACTGATTGGACGTGCTGTTGTATATAGCTTAAATATGTTTTTAAAGTATTATTTAAGAGGTCTATGAACCAACGGCAAAAATCATACTTTTCATAGAAAAAGTGATAACGATTTCCACCCCTTAAATCTTGACCGATTTTGAACAATTTTTGATAGGTTATCAGTCAGAACAAAATCTAGGAATACGTTTTTTGAATAATGATTAAAAAAAACAATAAAATTAAATAATCGTCGAAATTCGTATTGTATTAAAATACTTAAACAACAATAAAACTGAATTTATTGATTATAGGGAGAATTTAAAAACATTTGTACGTAATTAAGGCGTTGTTAAGAAAAAGTGTAAAAAGTTCCTTTGTGTTACGAAAATTAACCATACAATTAGATACCTTATTAATTGCAGCTATAAGGCATATAATTGTATTGCTAATTTTCGTAACGCCTACCTAGATTTTGTTCTGACTGACAACCTATCAAAAATGGGTTAACATCGGTTACAGTTAAGGGATGGAAATTGTTATCACCTTTTGTATGAAAAGCCGTAGTTTCACACTCTTAAATATTTTTTAAAAGTATTATTTAATATGTAAAAAAGTCAATGGCTTTAGCTGTGGACTATGGAGATTAGTTCTCATGCATTCGTTCTTGAGTTATTATTGATAGCTCCAATAAGGATGTTTCTATAGCGATATTGGTTATTTTTACAGAGACATCTATACTAGCAATTTGATAGTTTTATACATCTACAAAAAATAGTGAATACTTATGTTTTGTCTATGTGTCAACCTTTAGTCGTGATCGTTCAAATCAAACTAGATCTGTAGGCGGTAACAGGATTACTCGTAGGTCGGTAAGTAATATTATGCGCCTTTCTTTTTGCTTTTAACTTCAAACTCGTTACCTATATATTTTTCAATCCTGTAGTACCAAATAGGTACAATCGTGAATACCTACATAATCCGAAAACTGTATTAGTAATACGAGCCTGAGAAAGAAATCAGTCGATAAGTAGAATATATCTTTTGCTTTGGTTCTTTTTCATTCAGAGGACTGTGACCCAACGGCAAAAATCACCCTTTTCATACAATAGGCGATAACGCTTTCCACCCCTTAAATGTGAACCGATTGTGACAAATTTTCATGGGTCGTCAGTCAGAACAAATTCTAGGTCTATAAGTTTTTTGAATATCGATTAAAGATCAACAAAGCCAAATAATCACCAAAATCAGAATACTGAAACAACAATAAAACTGAATTTATTGATTATAGTGAAAAAACCAAAACGTATAGACCTAGATTTTGTTCTGACAATCTATCAAAAATTGGTCAACATCGGTAAACATTTATGGGGTGGAAATCATTATGGCCTTTTGTATGAAAAGCCGTAGGTTCACACTCCTCTTAAATTCGTAAAAGAAATATAAGGAAAAGGATACCTAACTAGTTAGGTAACGAACATAATAATTAGGACGGAGAGAAAAGATCTATCAAATCATAATCAATCATAAATCAAATTAATAGAACAAGTTTAGTAGGTAAGTACTTATAAGAAGCTGTTTAGGCAATAATTTAATTGTTCATTTATACATTTTATATCTTGTGAACGTCTCTTACGTATAAGTTTTGTGAGCTATAAAAGCTTTATGTCGAGTAAAATCAAAAATCATAAAATCTATTGATGTCTGAGATTATACCCGGAATAAAACAGTTATCTACATGAATGCGTCTGTGAATAGTTTTTTTTAGGCGTTGTTAATTAGTATCATTAATTCAATGCCTATAAAAAAACCATTCTTACTATAAAAGTACCAATATCTAGTACGACTTTTGGAATTATACTCCATTTGTTTAGGTATTTAAAAGAAACTAACATGACAGCTAAACAGCCAATCAAGACATACCATAGATAAAGAAGATTGACTGGATTGGCTGGTGAACAGTCACGTGTGTGAGTTTGTTTACATGTAGTAAACTAAACAAATAGAGTAAGTATAATGAGTAGTACTACAAAAGCTGCGCCAGTTTTGATAGTTCTATAAAATGAAACAAAATACGTACTTATAACTATTTGCGGTGAAGTACAATTGGAGTGACTTTGCAAGCTATTTTTACAGAAACATTTACTATGATGTCCATAAGGCTCAATATTCTAAACTACATTTTATAAAGCTATATTCCCAATCAGAATGGCGTTAATGAACCACATTCTAAGTAATAATTTGATTAACCTTACTATATGTAAAGACAATAAGTACTCTACCATACATAATATACAGAATTTTGATAAATCTATTCTTTTTTAGATAGTAGGTAAATATATAAAAGATCTATTGTTATTATTTTTCTACAATAAGCGTCACCAGTTGGTTATATCTAGATCCTTACCTTCTTGCAACCTATCTTTAGGGGCCTAAAATTTACTGTGATTATGGTTTCTTGACTTGATATTCAATGAGAATGGTCCCAAGTACCTGAAAAACTAGGCCTTTGATATAAACCTAACTCACTAGGTATCAGTTCAAATTTGAAAAAATCTGTTATTTTTTGAATTTTTTGGCAACCATGGTCTTAACAGTCCAACAGTAAAGAGTAGAAGCATTAAAATAAAATAGAACTAACAAAAGCATAAAGAAAACACCAATAGGCTAGTTTCCTAAAAAAATGTAATTAGTCCGTCATTTACATTATAACAAAATATTGAACACATATTTGTTCATTTGTCAATTAAACAAAAAATTACTCAGAAAAAGTGCGTTGAAGTGCCGCGTGACGTCACGCTTTGTACTATTTTTACCACGTGACGTTATTAGCCCCCACTCCCGAACTTTGATGCGCATTATCTTTGTCAATTTTGATTGATTTGATAAAGCAAAAAATACGTGTTCAATATTTTTTGATAATCTAACTGACGGACTAATTAGAATTACTATTTTTTTACCCAGGAAACATCCCTATTGAACTGTTGTCAAAGCTTGTGCAGAACCGTAAATAAGGAAAAAGTAAGTCAAATATTGGTGTGTGAGTGTGTAATCTCATGTTATTTATTTTATTATACATGTCGTATATAACGTTACCTAAAACATACATAGGTATATTACACACACACACACAATGTTTATTACAATTTAGAACAGCGCCCTCAATTATTTCTACTCTTTATTGTCGCTCTGTAAAATGTTTGACAGGCTCATTTACAATTCTTACCTCATGACTTTAGAGTTTGCCGGAAGGACGGTACATTTACATTGGGTCCTCTTTAAAATTATTTACGCTTTAACCAACTTCAAAAAAGAGGTTCTCCTAAATTTTAGTTTGTCTATCTACACGGTGGCCGCCTTGAAGCCTTAAGCCTTGTGCTGTTCAGGGCCTCTATTCGGGAACGTCCAAGCGATATTGCAGCGATGCGCTAGCGAGATTCTCATCCCACTCTTCCGCACGATGCGTAATGCGTAAGAGTGGAATGCGAATCTCGCTAGCGAGCCGCAACGATATCGCTTAGAGGTTCCCAAATAGAGGCACTGTCTAATTTCATCTGAGCGTCAGGTTGGCGTACCTGTCGGAGATATCCAGCATCTGATAATTCCATAAAAGTGTACCCAATTAAGTAGCACCTAGTACAAAAATTGTATCATTTTCATTTGATATGTCACACGATATAGGTTGCGTAATTTTTTTTTGATTTTTTTTAATTTACTCCCCAAAAGTGGCCCCCATGTTTAAAATTCATATATTTACGTCACGCGTCCGTGTTGCGGTCACCGACTTACAAATGTATACCAAATTTCAACTCAATCGGTTCAGTAGTTTCGGAGCAAATTGGTTGTGAGAGACAGACAGACACACGAGTGATCCTATAAGGGTTTCGTTTTTTCCTTTTGAGGTACGGAACCCTAAAAAGGAACTCTTATAGGATCACTTCTTTATCTGTCTGTCTGTCTGTGTCTCAGGAACCTTTCAGGTCAGGGGACCTTTGTCTCAGGAATGCGTGGCCGTATCAAGTTGAAATTAATATCAAATACTCAGGTTTCCAAACCCTTGCAGCTGTGAAAAAATCAACCTTCTAAGTCAACGTATCAAAAGATACGCTGTAGTTTGTAAATGGTTACCCACTTGTTAAAAGCAATTTTTTCTTGTTTGTTTTTCATAGACTAGTTCGGGACCCTCAGCGCATGAGTCAAGCGCGATTGACCGTTTTTTTTTTTGGTATAGGTATACAGCATTTTTGGTAGAAGTACTATAATACTCTGGAGATCCAGACTATGTACGCCAGCTTGACGTCAAGTTAGCGAACCTGTTAAACATGGCTCATACCTCGGAAATAACAAAAACAATTTTTGTACTGAGTACTAATTTGTTATTATTTAGGTGCAATTTTTTGAAATCATCACTTCCTGGATATCTTCGACGGTATACCAAATTGACGCTCACAATTTCATTCATTTTATATTCAATTGTCCTGTTTGAGCATGATTTAGCGAAATGTGGATTACTATAGATTTACCAACAAAGAGTATTCCATGTTAGTTTAAATGAGTTAAATCTGAAGACTCAGTGAAAGTATCTAATAATACGGAAACATGAATTATTTAACTAAAATCATTTGCTATCAACTACAATTTATATATCTATTGAGAAGGTTTATATTATTTAGAAAATGATTTCCTTTTAAATAACATTTGGTCAAGAATATCAAATCTCCAATTTAATCGGAAACATTAAAATTAATAAGCGTATCTTTTTAATATATTATGGGATAAGTTAAATACTAGTTAAGCTACATTTATGATGTTATTAAATACAAGACCATGTTTTATTTATATGTAGACGTTACTTATTCTATATATAGAATGATTCCTTTGCGCACAGCACTTCTGTACACACAATAATTATCGAAATTTAATAAGGAATGAGTTGCTCCGTTACCAGCATTTTCAAAGATATACAATTTACGCTAGTTATAGGGGTTTACTTAATTTAATATGTGTAAAAAGTCGCATAACGTGAATAAAACGGGAACAAGGAAATCTTATTAAATTGGCATCTATACGTTGATATATTACTATGTAATTGCTGGTTTAGGTTAGTACCTGCATATATTGCAGTAAACACTGTAAGTAGGTATATTAACAATCAGTAGGTACATACAACCATGCAATCACAAATAGGACTATGATAATACTTGTAGACTGCCAGTAAAATATATTTAAAGGAGAATGAACTAAAAATATCTAATTTATGATTTTAATGGCATCAAGTATCTATTAGGCTAGCCACTGACCTACAATATAACTGTCCAATATCACTGGTTGCACAATTATATTGATCGTCTGTAGATTATATTGACGGTCAATATCGACTACTGACGATCAATATAATTGTTCAACCAGTGATATTGCACAGTTATATTGTAGGTCAGTGGGTAGCCGTGGGTAGTATGGTTGTCAATAGGAGTTAAAACAATAAACAAATCGAAAAAGCATATATGTATACAGGTAGCGGCACGAAAGTATAGCGGTGACGGTGCGGTCTAGTGTGACCAGTCGTACCCATGCGCAATATCCCTACCACATTTCGATCACCGCTAGAGTTACATACCGCTCCTGCAGGACTGTTAACAAATATTCAACGGGTTTTCATTGATTCTTATGCCTCAAAAAATGTGAAGTAAACAATGTTTTATGAAGCAACCAATGCAAAACTAGAAAATTACGCCTTAAAAGGTGCTTTTGTTATGATGGATACACAATGGATACTTGACATTGGGAAAAATACGTAACAATACATTCGTCAGGCTAAATCTAAAGAAAATCTTAACCGCGAATAATTATAATGAATTTACAAACTAGTGGCGTATGCGCCATGCGGCTCGCCGTTTCGAATTTGGCTCACTATGGTGTCTTCCAAATTGTTCTTTTTTACATTCAGGCTTTTCACATTGTGCTTTCAATTCAAAATTTGTGCGTAACAAAACACGACTTTGAACGAAGATTTTTAAATAAATACGTTGACGTCAATGTTTTCAGGTAAGTTGCATTGTTTAGCCGTAGTTTTTCTTTGTGCAAATAAACAATGGGAAGCGTTTTTGTCTCTTCGCCCTGGACTAGTAAGAAAGGGACGGATAATGAGCTAGAGCTTGCATTTTTCTACAATCACCGGATACCATCCATCCCTGTGTTGCCAGGTATTTATTTAAAAATCGAATGCAGCGACGTTGCCTGCAAGCGTTTTTACACACAAACAACATAAATTATTTAATATTTCTTCATGACTGAAGAGAAGATGTTGTAACAATTAGATTTAACGCTATTTACAAATGTGGCTAAATATTATTCTTCCGTAACTGCGGGCGGGTTGTTGATCTCTTCTTCAGCTTTGGCTCTGGCTTCTGCATCTGAAAATAGAGAAACAGATATATTACCTTCAAATTATCGAGTGATAAAGACTGCAATTAAAAAAAACAGCATGTATGTATGTGGGGCAGTGGATTTATCCATTCTTGTCTTATTTGGTAAACAAGTTTCTAACCTTGAAATATGCAGTTTTTGGGTGAAACAGCAATTTTATCTTAAATAAAGCAATACTAGGCTAAAAATTAACAAAGTGACGCCTAAAGTATTGTCTCCGGTTCCTTTATTTGCTAGGAAACAGCTGTTTTAACCAAAAAAGGTTCATTTTGAAGTTAAAAACTTGTTTATCAAATAAGACAAGTATGGATGAATCCACTGTACCAGCAACTATAGAAAAAAAAAACGTAGGTAAGTATCGCTTGGATTTGTAGTGTCGACACGTATTCAAAGTTCATTTATTTTTTCCCAAATTGTAATAAGCAGTCAGATCATCAGCACTCGTTATATTTTATAATTAAAAAACCTTGCCTTTCAATCAAAATAGCTTCCAGCTTGTCAATAATTATGGTCTAGGAGTATAAAAACGGCGTCTAAAATGCTGATTATTCACTCCAAAACGACTGTACTTTTTAACGGACGTCCATTTACACGAGCTCAAAATACAGCGGTTCGACAAAATCTGACCAAATCTCATTTAAAGGGAGGGGTCGGTGAAAAACACACGCCAACTTTTTAATTCAGATAATATACATTATTATTACAGATAACACTCTTATTTCACAGAAAAGATTAAGGATTTAGAACACATCAGTACCTAAGCGCTTAGGTATTTAGTGGTATGACGCAAAATTCATGAACATAACAAGTTAATTTTAGGAAGGTGTTGGGGCAGCCTCGCTTTTGCAGCGCATCGGGGATGTTTGCGGAGTTGCAGACCAATAGCTTTGGTGCGATAATACGCAAAAGGACTGCCTCGCGTTGCGTGCGAGACAGTGCCAACGCGCTCATGAGGCAGGGGCGGCTTTAGCCATTCAGAGGCTCCGGGCGGGTAGATCTTTGCGAGGCCCTTGTCTTTGTAGGCTTCGTTTTAATGATGATGCTACAGATATCAGCGCGATAAGTACCACGCAAGAGAGCGCGAGGAGTTTTATAATAGGCAGAGTAAGGCGCGAAATTCCAATAAACATTAGTACTGTTAGTACCTAATATTTTTCTACTTGGGTTGTAGAGCGAGTGCGCGAGGCCCCAGCAAGAGCTAGGACCCGGGCGCTGGCGCTGCTCGCCACCCCCAAAGGCCGCCCCTGTCATGAGGCTGGTCTGGGACTACCCTGCTGGCGAAATGTGGAAGCAATGGAATGCTGTTCACACAGGCTCTAGTGGGGTAGTTTGTTATGTTTTTTAGTTTTTAGTTTCCATTGATTTGTTTTGTACTTAGGTACATAGGCGATAAGTTTTTTCTGTTGCTAACTAACTTTGTGATCATGGTCTGAATTTAAATTTGAATTTAATTGAAATAAATTAAATATCCATGAATTATAGGGTAACATGTTGTCCCACCACGTCTCACCAAACCTCACCAAGGAGTACACGTTTTATTAAAACGCCTTTCGTAATGACGGGTCTTATACCTCTAGCAGCTTGCTCTTTCCATATCTTCTTGTTGTCACTGAGACAGGCGACCCACGGCTTCCGGATCTTGAACTTGGCGCTGGTCTCGTTAACTGAAATTTAAAAAAATTATTTAAAAAATTGGTTTAGCAGATTTTTTCATTCGAATGAAGTTTAATTTTTTTATTATTATTATTTATTACTTCTCTACCTTACTTCTATTCTACTTTACTTTTATTTATGCAAGTGGAGGGCAGAAACAACATAATAATATAGATTAAAGATTAGATGCCTAAATTAAATAGGTTAATGGGGCTCGTCAAAACGGGATTGTTTTTCGGCAATTCATTGCTGCAATTCGGGCTATCATCAACGATTACATATTACATCATTAATGGGGACAAAAAGTTAGGATGTAAACTTTTGAAGATATCCCGAATTGCCGCAATAAATTGCCGTAAGTTAGCCCGTTTAAAAGCCAAGCAGGCCAAGTCGGGCCATAATAAAAGACAAGGAAAAAGAAAGGAAAAATTCTTCGGCTATGACAAAAAGTGCTGGTGAGATTCTATCAACATTTCACATAAAACCGGGGGGAGATTTACTCCTTCCTGGCTCACTGGGTGTCGTTATCGTCGGTGTTTTGTTAAAGAGGCGATATTCAAACTATTTTCTTAGGGAAGCCTTTTTTATGCCAGATAATGAGACATACCTGTCTCATTCTGACATAAATGCGTCACTCGTGTTAGCTGTCATTGGCCTTTTGCAAAACACCGAAGCTATTTCCCTTTATAGATAAAATATCAGTATTCAGCCCTACCTATCTTCCCTGCTTCCTCATTAATCGGCTCCTGGCTGGCCGTGCTCTTGCCACTAGAGTGCAGCGGACCTAATATACACTCCAACATATCAGCACAGACTCCCATGCTGGGCTCAACGATGAACTCTATGAAGCCGATCTGGGACTCCGCTACTAGAGTGTTGTTTCGGTCACATAAAGGGCTGAAGGGTAGCCCTAGTTCGCGCTCTTTGTCGCCCTGCAGGAAGAACTCGTCGAGGAGACTCATCGTCCATCGGTGGTGGAGGTCCCATCTCTGAAATGTGATTAGGGGTCTTTAGTAGATTATAAAACAGAAACCTTACGTACCGTACTCGTACGATTGTACCAAAAAATTTTTCATTGTTTACTAGTAAACCCGCCACAGTTCCGCCTGGAGTTTTTCCATACAATCTTTATGACCTCTTTTCACCACTTTTTAGGGATAGAATTTCAAAATATCCCTCCTTAGTGCACCTCTAGGGTACTCGAGGAATATCTTCTCCAAATTTCAAACCTCTAGGACCACCCGTTTAGGCGGTGCGTTGTATAAGTGAGTCACGGTACTGTTTTTTATGTATTGATGATGATTGTGGGTCTATCTGTACACAATATACAGACTCACAAATGACCGAGTGTTACCACGATCTGTTAGTTCGATTTTCTTTAGGCCTAAACTGAACTGTGTCGTTACTTTATACACGACATTTATTTAACTACAATGGTATGACATAGCGACGCAGTTCACTTTACGGCCTTTAAAAGATCGAATTTAGAGATCGTGGTAACTCTCAAGGAACTCTATTCGACATTGCCTAAACCGGCCTGCGGCGATAGGTTGGGCTTACCTGGCATCGGGCTATGCCGAGAAAATAAATGATTCGTACGATTTTGTGGAAAAGGTAGGGTGGCCCTTGGGAAAAAAGATTGGAGATGCTTGGCCTTAGCGATATTGCAAATTATTTTGCTAGGATATATATGTATCACTAATAAACTTGACAACAAAGGCGAGAACATTGTAAGAAAAAAATTAGGTATAGGTGATAATGCTTAGGCAATGCCGAATGCCCAGACCCCAAGTCGAATACAAGCTGTTATTACCTGTACGAATATCTCCGCGGGAATCGAACACGCGACATAGTGCAAAAACCGTCGGCCCGTTTCACGACACAAAAGCAAAAACTGGCAGCACCGATGATAGCATATGTATGCTGATGTGGCAATGATGTCATTGCCAGTTTTTGCCATTCAAATTTTGACTCGTAGCTTTTTGAAACGGTCCACAGCAGGTTAACCGGTCGACTGGTTAAGTGTAATAGAAAAACGTAGGTGTGTTATATTCGAGGCATATTCATGTAACTTTTTAGCTATAGTAAAAACCGGCCAAGTGCGAGTCTGACTCGTGCACGATGGGTTCCGTACCATTATCTATAATCAAGCAAAAAAACATCACGTTTGTTGTACGGGAGCCCCCCTTAAATATTTATTATTTATTTTACAGTGCATATATATCTAAATATTCTGTGAATATTTGAAGCGTCTACCTGTTGCCTTTATCAATATCGGGCAAAAAACGAGCAAAAAAATCACATTTGTTGTATGGGAGCCCCTTTATATATTTATTTTAGTCTGCTTTTTAGTATTTGTTGTTACAGCGGCAATAGAAATACATCATCTGTGAAAATTTCAACTGTCTAACTATCTTGATTCATGAGATATAGCCTGGTGACAGACGGACGGACAGACGGACAGACGGACAGTGGAGCCTTAGTTTAGTAATAGGGTCCCGTTTCTACCCTTTGAGTACGGAACCTTAAAAAGGCAAATTGTTTACTAAATGCTGTAAGTCTACCTTAGCAGGATGCGAGATATCAGAGCAATGCAGCACCAGAGACGCCGCCTTGGACTTGTCGACTGTGGGCTCCGCCAGCGTCAGGAGTGAGCGCATGTTCTTCAGTTGCTGGAAATGGAAGCTCATGTCCGTGGCCAGTACCATGTCGATGACGAGAGTGCGGAACTCGCGGAATTCGTCACGCGACAGGTTCTGGAGGATGTTGCACTCTTCGTCTTTTATTAGTCTGGAATGGAGATGGTTTTTGAATTGATTGGGAACAGTTAAGGGAGAAACGGACACGAGTAAAATTTTATTTATTAACCTTAGAGTCTGAAAGTTACCATTTTTATACGAGATCTAATTCCAGTGTAAATGTAGTATCTAATATTATTACAAATGCCGAAGTAAGTATTTTTATTTCTTTCTTCCTCTTTCACGTCAAAACGGAACAATGGACTGACTTGATATTTTGCATAACGATAGTTGAAGACGAACAATAGACTGGACTTGGCTACTTGTTATCCACAGATTTTTTTTCAGTTCTTGAGGAAATACCAGTAAGGGAGCGTTCAAGTATTACGTAACGCAATATTTGGAGTTTTTTGACCCCCCCCCCATGTAACGCGCCGTAACGTTTTTCTGTACCCCCCTTCCCGCTAGTGTAAAATTTCAAAAGGTCATTCCAAAAATGAGTGAGAGAACGCGATCGTTCTGAAGGGTTAAAAAAATGTTAGTTCAAACCCCCCTCCCGCCTCTGGAATGCATCGTAACGTTTTACAAGACCCCCCCCAAATTCGTTACGTACTTAATACTTGAACGCTCCCTAAACGAATACAAAGTGGACGAGGATGCGGACAGAAACTAGTATCTGTCATATTTTATGCTAAAATAAATCAAATGTATAATTTTACATTTATATCACTATTCCATTCTAGACCAGGGGTCGTATTATCAGCTCCTAATTCGAGGCAGTTTTCACCGTAAACTGAACTGGCTGGAAAATTCGTATTGTTCATACCACTCGCAAAAACACTCCATACAATTTACAATTTGGACAACAGTTATGCCATCATAGCTGCCGTTAGACTACAATATGTATGGCGTTTAAACGAAAACTGCAATTATTTCCAAAAATACTGTTTTTAGACCAACATCGTAGAAATAAAACATGATATAAATTTGATGAGGATGTCCAAAAAACTAAAATCAGAACTAAAAACCAATATAGGTATATTATATTTTTCACTAATTTAGACCCTTAATCAAATAAAAATGAATAGTCAAAATGATCTGCTTTTTTCTGTGATATGCTTTTGTTTACATTTACTTTCACGACGTATCATTTAAACTCCATTTTGATTTTCATGCAACTTCCCCATTAGAAAAAACTTGAAAGATTAGGTACAGAAGACATTCATGTCGCTTGCGTGTTGTGTCGCTATTATGTCGTCCAAGTGATTATGGGCCTAAAGACGCAGTGCGTAGTGTAAATTTACTTTAAATGAATGTTAAACTAACTGTGGATTAGCATAACTATGCCATTAAAACAACGCCAAAGTTTCCGTCTTGGGTCACGAGATTATGCCACGACCCAAAATACATAGATAATGCCACAGTTCACCATTCTCTATATAAAAGGCGGTTAAGAAACATTCTATTGATTTTGACCTTCATATACTTAGTTTAAGATTCTCAGGAATATAAAAATGCACGACTGTAACCTATAATAAAACAAAACAATAAAAAAAAACCGGCCAAGTGCGAGTCCGACTCGCACACGAAGGGTTCCGTACCATTATCTATAAAAACGGCAAAAAAATCACGTTTGTTGCATGGGAGCCCTCGTAAATATTTATTTTATTCTGTTTTTAGGATTCCGTACCTCAAAAGGTAAAAAGGAACCCTTATAGGATCACTCGTGTGTCTGTCTGTCCGTCTGTCACAGCCAATTTGCTCCGAAACTACTGGACCGATTGATTTGAAATCTGGTATACATATGTAAATTGGTGACCGCAACAGAGATGCGTAACGTAAATAAATTAATTTCGAACATGGGGCCAAATTAGGGACAAATTAGAAAATTAAAAAAAAAGTTACGCAACCTATATCATGTGACATATCAAATGAAAGAACTTATTGAGAGAATCTTAAATATGTTTGTTTTGGAATTTTAAAATAAGTGGTTTGGAAGTTATTTAGGAAAATAGGCAAAAATTGACCATTCCCCCCCTTATCTCCGAAACCACCGGGCCTACAATTTTGAAAGAAATACTAAAAATAGTTTTTTACCTATAGATTACAGGAAAATCTATAAGAAGTCTATGATATTTAAAGTAACATAGGAAATTTCAGTTAATCATGTATGGAACGGAACCCTCTCCACGCGGGTTTCACTCGCACTTTTTCGGTTTTTTAGTATTTGTTGTTATAGCGGCAACAGAAATACATCATCTGTGAAAATTTCAACTGTCTAACTATTACGGTTCATGAGATACAGCCTGGTGACAGACGGACGGACGGACGGAGGGACAGAGCCGCCTTAGTAATAGGGTCCCGTTTTTACCCTTTGGGAACCCTAATAAAAACTAAAACCGAGATGACTTGAAATACATACGGCTTTATTCACGATTTATTGTTAGAAATAGTCCAACATGTTTCGAGATCTGCTGTAACACCATGGTTGCAAGGATTAAATGATTAAATGATTAACTCGTATGAAGTCCTTCTTCAGGGGTTGGGTGCGGTCGTGGTCAAAATCGGGATCGTGAAAAGCCGTGTGTATTTCAAGTACCTATTCATAATGTCTCACGAAAGTTTTAATTTGACTAAAACCGACATTTCTTATAATTTGTATACTATTGTGGAACCAATTAATTCCAGTGCGTAAATCTACAGTTTTAAAAAGTATTCTTAACATTTAAACTGGTAACGAACATTTGCTTTATTAAAGCTTGTCAAAAAGGTAACTGCTAATAAAGTTGAAAGTTTACATTTTATGCTCAGCTAGCCAGTACCTAAGTGATGCAAAACAATGACGACATTTTTAAAACTTGTAAAAAAAGTTAAGCGTTTGGGCTTGTTTAATAGTAGTTTATGCAACGGTTGCATAATGATAGGCTTTAAAACACTAGTGCGGTTTTCATGAAACGAGCCGATAGGCGAGTTTCATAATAAGATCGCACGTGTGTTTTAAGGCCAAATTATGCAGAGTTGCATACATAACTTTATCTACACACATATTATAAATCCTCCATGATGGGTTCAGAAACAATATTTTCTGGCAACAAGTTATTTGTTGCAATCGTGGCTGCATATTTCCGATATCCGGCGCATTTTCACATCACACACACTCCGAGAAGACTACTTACTATTCATATTTTCAACTAAAATGTAAATAACAAACAACTTTTTCTAATGGCGACATAATGGCGGCAATTCGATCCTCCGTCAAGACCATTTTTTTTTTAAATCATAGACAAACGAATGAAGTCTCTATTCTCACGTCACTCGAGATCAAATATTGTGCAGTTTATATTAAAAAAACATACTGAATTGACGTTTCGTATCAATAACTGTTTTAATATCTATGGATACTAGAATAGAGACCCACTTGAGTTTTGACAGCAGTTCCAAATTTAATCTCATTTCTTTACTAAAAACGATAAAGAAGTCATGTTATTTCTTTATCGCAGTACTGGTTTTTCCTAATTGGTTGTCAAAATGGTGGTCATTTCATACGGTTTTTGATTAACCAATGGAGGTTTTATGATATGAGTGTAGATAAAATTAATTATTTTCACTTACTCGACCTACTTTCTAAACTCAACTTAACTTCTCACTTAACAGCAGCTGAGATTGTTTGCATAAATGATCGACTTCGTTTGGTTTAGAACTAGTTTTCCTCCCGCCCTGAGGGTATTTGGTTGGCTGTGTAAACCTTTTTTCGGGACAGTAAGTTAATTCGGGCTCCAAGTCAGTTCCAGTGTTCTTGGAATAAATAAATTGTTGTTAGGTTGGACTAAGGTGAGTTGTCTAACAAAAACAATTTATACAACAAAATTAAAGTAATATGTATTTTTTATTTTGACATAATTTAAAAAGATAATAAATATTTCGAAATTAAATTAAAAAGCTTAGTAAGAGGACTGTGAAGCAACGGCAAAAATCACCCTTTTCATACAAAAGGCGATAGTGATTTTCACCCCTTAAATATTAACTTATTTTGACCAATTTTTCATAGGTTGTCAGTCAGAACCAAATCTAGGTTTATAGCTTACGTTTTCCGAATATTGATTAAAGATCAACAAAGTCAAATAATGGCCGAAAGTTTTGTATGAGAATAATGAAATCTCAATAAAACTGAATTTATTGATCATAGTGAAAAAACCAAAACGTGGAAGCCTAGATTTTGTTCTGACAATCTTCTTTACAGATTTTGTTCTGACAGTAATTCTTAAATTAACATTTAAGGGGTGGAAATCGTTATCGCTTTTTGTATGAAAAGCCGTAGGTTCACGGTCCTCTTAACATACATTCTCAACTGCGATAGGTGTTGAATCAGTATACTAATATAAAATAAATGAAAACTGATAAACGTAGAAACATTGCGTTTCAGAAAATTGACAATTTGTTATGACCTAAGTGTATCTAATTCAATAGAGATATTATTAGCATATAGTTTCTATTGACAACAGGCTCCTATATTATTTAGAGAGCACAAACAGTTGCTGTTTGTGCTCTTCCAATACAAACTAATTAGCCAAATTAACATCGGACTTCGTCTGGGTGCGATAATTTATCGCTATTCTTTTGGGAATTATGCATTCTGCCGTGTTAAAACATACACTATGCATAAAATTGCGTCGATCCGTTGCTGTATTGCTGCGTGAAAGAAGGACAAAGGAACAAGATACTTAACTACTTACTAGATGTGCACGCGGCTCCGCTCGCATGAATAAATGTCACTTTTAGTTTCACATCGAGTAAAAAACACGAATCTTAGATTATAGAATAGCGTAAAAGATACGCTGTATATTAATTGAACCTACGACTGTAATCTTTCGCTGCTCCCGCAAACATCAGCGCCCTAATGAAAAAACAAGATGGCTGTATTACTATTAAGTACCTACGTCGATTTCAAATACAGATATAGTGAATAATATGTTTCCATCGGTAAAACTCGGATCTCAATCGGAAGACGACGGGACCCGAAGTGTCAATTAATTATTGTACTACATCTGTATGGTTCTTCGCCTTACGTCAACCAGTGACAGTATGACCAAATTAATTAGATTCTAATAATGCTGTCACGAATAAACACTAAATTGCTAATATTATTTAGTATCATAACCTTACAGGCCAAACAAATGCGCATGTGTTTTGTACTAATCCGTGTGGCCTGTAGTTGACGTTTTAGGTGGCATGGCTTGACGGTATCAACGTTTACTCTATTATTATTGTATTATTGTAGACACGAATGAAGTTGCATACCAACATAACAAAATATTTTGTCAACGTCAAATAATTAGGCTACGCGAACTTGGCGATAAGTCGCGAGACGAACCGAGAGTTCCCGACAATGGCCGAGGGTAGTGAAATGACGAAACTTCCTTAGCTGATTGATGAAATACACATCGAAAGTGGTACTTTTTAAGGTCTTGTTCTATTCCCATACCTATCTAGAAAAAAAAAAACAATCGTTTTTTCCCAGGATACATGCGTCGTATTCGAGAAAATGTAAACAAAATTCTTAAAATTTTGTGAGGTGTCATCTCACTTCCTTCTTCGTTTTTTATCTCGTTCTGGTTTTTACAGATCCTCAATCCACCTTTCGACCCTAACGCGGCATATAACACGACGTAAGTGACTCTGCACTAGAGGCGTAGCCTGATAACCAGAGGCCCTGGTGCAAAAAAACCCGGGTGCTAACTGTTTAAGTTAGGAGAATTTTTAAACTAGTTCAATACGAGGTTTGCTGGTAAAAGTCCGAGGGCCACCTGAGTTTGGGGGCCTCGGTGCACGGCACCGTCTAGCCCTGTGGCACCCTTTGCACCCTTTAACTCCGCACCGCCCCCTTTGCACGAGAAAAAAAATACACCGCCCCCTTCCTCATAAAATGTTTATAGAATGTTACAGGTGACGTCACATTTTATGAGCGCTCGGCGAAAACGTAGTTAAAATTCTCGCGCATGTCAAATAGACCCGAAATTTGATTTCTGCGTATTCTATGTCAGCGCTCATATAATTGAAAGGAGTTTAATTTTTTGGAGTAAGGAGTAAATTTGAAAATAACAGGAATAATACAAACACAATGCCTATGTCTTTTAATAAATGATTATTATAAAAATTAAAAATACTTAAAAAATGTGACGGCTGAGCCTGGTGACGTGTTAATAATTAATTTATATCAGGTTCCAAGTTTGTTAACAGGAGTCGCAAATCACCTTGTTCAGTGGTCTCTAATCTGTTTCTCTTTCTCTAAGCCCCCCTGGCAGTCTTGCCGTCCCATGTGCGACTGGACCTTCTACCACCCACTGAAAGATTTCAGCGCCCACTGGGGAGGTACCGCTACATTCCGTAGCTACGCCACTGGCTCTGTCGCGGTGCCACTGACACCACTAACGCTTGCTTCGAAAGTCCAGTTAGCCTATGATATGCCCTTCAATGGCTAACGCAGTCTAGATATATTTGGCATTGAATTATATTTGTCACCTTGAATATTTATCTCACCTAATGAAACATTAACGCATTCATAATTTTCACTCGGATTCATGTGTAAAACATGCAACCAATTTGCACGTCCGTGGGAATATGTAATGAATGAGATACTGTTCTCATAACCGAATCACTTTGAGTCCCCGGGTGTAAACCGTTGAATTATTAACCTGAAAGGGGTCGAGACGCCAGTTCGTCCCCGATGACGACTATAAATAAATAAATCAAGTCACTGCCTTCCACTTCTATGGGTATACGGGTGCCATCTATTTGGCATATTTTTTATGTCCGAAACTTATTAGACATAACAAGTTTCGCATATTTTATTTTCGCCGAATCTTAAACTTGCCGAAATTTTATTCGGCATAATTCGTTATTAGCAGAATGGTAGTTTTCCCAAATATTATATTAGCATAATATTGATATGGCCGAATTTTATTTTGCATAATGTTGTTTAGCATATATGTAAATTTGCAGAATTTTGATAGCCCGAAATCCTGTCCGAATCTATTTCCGAATCTAGTTGCATAACATACAAATAGGGGGGAGAGGGGGTGAAACCCCCCACAAGGGGGGCTCGGGGGGCAGAGCCCCCCGCAGTAAAAAATAAAAAATCGTAACAATTGTATTATTGGTAGGTTAGGTTAGGGTTAACTTGTGTCCCTTACACCAAACCAATATCTAGTTACTAGTTTCTATAAAAATAGATTGGATTAAGTAAGGTTAGGCTAGTTTAAATAAAATAAAAAAAAATTATAATCATGTTTCCTTTGCTTTATAATCCATCCCGGCGAAACTAAATTATGCGAAAGTATCTTTCGGCGTAACTAATGTATGCGTAAGTCATTTTCTGCCTAAGCACTATTCGGACTACGCAAATTATGCGTAAAAACATTCGGGTTAGGTTGGATATGCGTGACAGAAATATGCGAAATATAATTATGCGAGATTAGTTTCTGCGCATATACAATTATGCTTATACTGATTATGCAATATAGAATTATGACATAAACAATTATGCGTAAACAAGGGGAACCAAATTGAGACATGACTGCCCGACATGTCATCACACAGCATAAATGCAATGCTCGGAAAGGCAAAATCATATTCCCTAACAATGAAATTCGTATGTGAGAAAAATATTTGAAAATTGGTACCAGCATTTTAATTTTTTTGAATTTATATACGAGTTATATGTAGGCATGTATTTGGCTTAACATTTCATATACATTAAGTACAATATTAATAATCAAAAGTAAAGTATCTAATAAGCATAGCTGGGCACCGTTAATCAAATAGTTAACTTCCTTAATCGCTAATCCCTTACTAAAAATGTTAACTTCGTCAAACGTGAAACCGTTACATTTCGGAAGATTTAACTGAAGTTAACGTTAATCGTTAACTCGTGATAGAAATTGCATTTTATACGTCGTTGCGTTAGTAATTTACTTAGAAAAAATGTTGGTATGTGCTATGGAAGTTAAGGCCAGGACATGAAACATTAGTCAAAATAAATTCAAATTAAAAGCTATCTGACATAAGCCGCACGGCTGTCCTTTTGGCAAATATTAGACCCTTAATTAAAGTTTAACGGAAGTTAATGAGTCCGTTAACAATTTTTGAAGTTAACTTAATAGTTAGTCCGTTACTCGAAATGCTAACTTCGTTAATTAACGATTAACGGATTAACGGTGTTGTGCCCACCCAGCTATGCTAAGGAATGGTGGGCAGAAATAGTTATGACTTGCAACCACTAGACAGACATCGGGTTAGAGGCAGATCTAGAAGGAGAAGGCATTACTGCATAATATGCTCGAAGGAAAGACCTTAAATAAATATCCAACCCTCCATTTTAGTATTTTGAGCAAAGCAAATCATTTTTAGGGTTCCGTACTTCAAAAGGAAAAAACGAAACCCTTATAGGATCACTCGTGTCTGTCTGTCTGTCTGTCTAACTGTCTAACTGTCTGTCCGTCTGTCACAGCCAATTTGCTCCGAAACTACTCGACCGATTGAGTTGAAATTTGGTATACATATGTAAGTCGGTGACCGCAACACGGACGCGTGACGTAAATATATAAATAGTTCTTTACCTATAAATTACAGGAAAACCTATAAGAAGTCTATGATATTTAAAGTAACGTAGTAAATTTCAGATAATGATGTACCGAACGGAACCCTCTCCACGCGAGTTTAACTCGCACTTGTCCGGTTTTTAACTAATGGTATAACTAAGTTCATACTTATTGAGTCTTCAACGCTGTAACGTGTCCTAATGGAAGCAGAAGAAGAAGAAGAAGAAGAAAAACATTTATTCACTAACATAGAAGACACACAGAGTAACATAAATATAAATTAAAAACAATACAAAACAAAATGGTGGTGTGTGTGTCCTCGCGGCAGTGAATGGGACACTGGCTCAGCATAATGCTGAGGTGTAAGACACCTGCAGCGCTGATTTTCAGCCAGCACCGTCTGTGACTCACGGAGCGCTATACAAATACACTACATGCTAATAATTATTTATCTACTACTACTAAGATGGATCGGACATACATATATAGCTAATATTGTGGCAATGTGTTCAGAATAATCAATACTAAATTACTTGTTACAGCAGCATTAAGCATAAAATATTAAAAAACAGATAGAAAAATAGGAAAAGTTAACAAGTTGTAAAACTTAAAGTGCTGGAATAAAATTATTGTTTCTGGAGCGTCAACAAATGACCTTCAAGCTTTCGCTTGAAGGTGTACCTGCTAGACGCTCCTTTGACAGGAGGAGGGAGATCATTCCAGCACTTGGACGCCGCAAACTTGAAACTACCCCGGAACGCCGCGGTCCGGTGCGGCGGTACGATAACCCTGATTTTAAATTTGCGCACACTTCTCGACCACTCTATTTTTTTAAAAAGGTACGTAGGGGTCTCGTGGTGCACCACACCAAACAACAGAGTAGCGAGGTGCAGACGCCGTCGCGCAGACATGTTTAACAGGCCAGCGGCGCTCAAGTATGGAGTGATGCGGGAGCGGGGAGGGACTCTGAAGCAGAAACGAGCACATGCGTTCTGGACTCGTTGTATTAGCCTTCTAGCCCGACCAAGTATGCAACCATCATAAACGACATCGCAATAGTTTAATCTAGATAATATAAGTGATTCACAAAGGTGGACACGCAAATCGACACTAAGGTAATCACGTATATTATATAGAACTTTGAGGCGATAAAAACAGTTACTGACAACCTTAACTATGTGGCTCTCGAAGCGTAACTCGCCATCCATGAGTAGGCCTAGGTTGTTTGCTTCTACCACCCTTTCTATTGGTTCACCGATGATAGCAACATCCTTGGCACACTTTATTAGCTACGTACTTCCAAAGCTTTTGTCAGGAGATAAATTCCGCTAAACAACTCCATGAAACCGAATGTGTTACGTTTTTAGAGCCCGTTTTTAATAATGTGCTTTGCGAAGAACCTTTAGGGTGAAATGCACTCCTATGCTTGTAACCTGTGCTCAAGACTATTATCGTACTCAAGTAGGCATTATCTCAAACTATAAATATATTTATAGGGAAAGGGATATTTTGAGGGAAACTAGACTTCATTGAATCAGTGGATATACTAGGATTGTGAAACCAGTAACTGGGTTTGACTAGTGGCCCGTTTCACGAAGCTAAAAGTAACAATTTTACAAGCAAAAACTGGCAATACTACAAGGCAGTATGGGATCTGACATCGGTGTTGCCAGCTTTAACTTGTACAATTGTAACTTGTAGCTTCGTGAAACGGGTTACATGTCGTTTAAGTGTAATTTTTTCTATCATATAAATCTTTATGTATGTTTGCCGCATGTGTCTTTTCGGACTGTCGACTGTCATTTATAATTAAGTAATTAAGAAGCGATGTAAACGTTATCTTTTTGATAAACTTCTTAAGAGTCTACATCCCAAAGTTGACGAATTTCCATAGATTTCTGGTCGTATCTAGTCTTTTGTTTCTTAGGATATTTATAATTTCCAGAAAATATATTTGATTGTTCAATCTTTTCTTCACATTCGTAAGAAGCAGAATTTCGACAATATTTTTAGTTTTTTATTAACTGTTGTAACAATATTAATTAGACGTTTGATTACCATTATGTATTGCCATCCTCAAATTTGCAAATTATAGCAACATCTCCGCCTTAGACACTTAATTTGAGCAGACGCAATTTATATCGTAACGGCGGATTCGTAGTAATTCCGAAGGATGGCGGGTGATGGATGGTGACACCTCGGTAAACTGACGATGATAGGACACGGCGCATAAACTAATACCACACGAATAAATCTCTTCCCGGTCCTTCCTTAAGTACGGTCGGCTAAGGAATATATCTTTAGAGTTTATTAATAGTACATTTAACCACGTTTCGTTTCCTGATATTCATTAAGAATGTGGACGGCTTTTTTAACCGACTTAAAAAAAAGAGGAGGTTCTCCATTCGGTTGTATTTTTCTTTTTTTATGTTTGTTACTTCAGAACTCCGTCATTTATAAAACCATTTTGAAAATTCTTTTTTCAATCGGTAGGGTATACCTCCAATTTGGTCCCGTTGCAGTCAAAGTCGAGTTATGATGAGTATCTATGAGGAATCGATGGAACTCTTCAAACAAGCATAGAGCAAAATTTTAGTATTTTCTGCAATAACTCAAGCAGTTACGTTCCAAAAGTATTATTTGGTGAAGTGGAACTGTTGATGAAGACCATAGATGATAGCTGGAACTCCTAAATGTTGAGTATTTCACGGTTGGCGATTAGATGGCTGTATAAAGTTCTGAAGCAACTTATGTCCATGTAAATCCATGTAGTAAAATTGAAGAACCAGGAGACCTCAACGATTGACATCCTTGCACCGTGGAGCAACAGTTTGTAAAGTGTGATGAGCAATTGGCATTATGCTATTGTTACTTGATGCAGTAAATGTGCGGCGTTAAATCACAGGATAATAAATAAAATTTGAAAAAAAAACATACTTACTTATACATACTTTTTTATTTTATCTACACCCATATCATAAAACCTCCATAGTGTAATCAAAAACCGTAGGAAATGACCGCCATTTTGACAACCAATTAGAAAAACCAGTGCTGCAATGTTATTCCCGTATCGTTTTTAGTATAGAAATGAGATTAAATTTGGAACAGCTGTCAAAACTCAAGTGGGTCTCTATTCTAGTATCCATAGATATTAAAACAGTTATTGATACGAAACGTCAATTCAGTATGTTTTTTTAATATAAACTGCACAACATTCGTTTGTCTATGATTTAAAAAAAAAGGTCTTGACGGAGGATCGAATTGCCGCCATTATGTTGGTGTTTTGCTGAACGAAAGTAGAATTGTTGTTGAATTGAATAGAAAAAGTTGTTAGTAATTTACATTTTAGTTGAAAATATGAATAGTAGTCTTCTCGGAGTGTGTGTGATGTGAAAATGCGCCGGATATCGGAAATATGCAGCCACGATTGCAACAAATAACTTGTTGCCAGAAAATATTGTTTCTGAACCCATCATGGAGGATTTGGAGGAGGTGTGTAGATAAAGTTATGTATGCAACTCTGCATAATTTGGCCTTAAAACACACGTGCGATCTTATTATGAAACTCGCTAAAAACCTCGTTTCATAAAACCGCACTAGTGTTTTAAGGCCTATCATTATGCAACCGTTGCATAAACTACTATTATAAATTATAGATTATTGAGTTAACTTACTAAATGGCTTAAACGGGCTAGTTTTTCAGCAACTTATTGCTGTAATTCGGGCTATCCCAAAAAAATTACATATTACATCACTAATAGGGACAAACAGTTTTAATTTCTTCTCTTAATCTTTAAAAAATTAGGGATCCAGTTTCACAACACAGAATCCTAAAAACTCACCACTGAGTCTTTAGTGATCCCACCGATTTAAGGAAAATTCATCACAATATCCTGTTTCGTGTGAAAACTCATCCCCAGGGACCATCGTCGAATTTTTCTCCAGTTTTCTTTTTTAAGAGATTTTACAAATAATTTCCGTTGAGACTCGTCTATTGTTACCAATTTACATTTTCCGAGTAGCAAGTGTTCCAACGAGTTAGAATACACCTGGGTAAAATAAATGTGTTTTGTTTGTTTGAGGTTGTGTTCTAACCAAATCAAATTGTAGATAACTTTGATTATGGCAATTTTATTTATTTCTTGCACTTTTTAGAAACCTCAAAAGTATTTTCTATTAGATCTAATAATTATAAGATCGGTGGGACATTGCAGTTTATATTCTAGAGCTAGGGAGAAACTCGGTTTTCGTTATCTACTGACCTAAATTTGGCAGGTCGGGGTATAATCCATCTCATCACTGTAACCTTCGTGAAAGGGGAACTCATCCAATTGAATTAAAGGCGGTAACACGAGCCCGTGACGTAGAGTGGTACATAACCTTCTGTATTGAAGAATATAGTAAAGTTGTTAAGTATATCATGGTGCGGTGCTATTAGCCACTGCAGAATCTGTCTGAACTTACGGAATAGGAAAAGTATTAATTAAAATACAAACATACTATGTACGTTCCCGGGTAGGCGTATAAATAATGAGCAGGACAGAAGATCGCATCAATTAAATTTATTCACAGACATGTACGGGCTTCCTCGCGATGTTTTCTTGCTCCTAAAAGCTATAACAAATATGAATTTGAAAATGCTGCGGTAATGAAAGATCATGAGATGCAAATCGGTTTTGAAGTATCTAGGCTCGTCGAAGTAAATTGTACTAAATACTACAATTAATAAACAGGTCAATAGCAAATAGAAAACACTTCTTAGATACATTCAATTAAACTCAAGTTGTCGGAGAAGTAATTAGTGCCGTTGCAGAATTTTAATCAAGCAGTGCATACTCCTTTTCATCGGGCGATGTCTTTGATTAAAATGTAAATTATTACATTTGCTGGAGCGACGGAGTTGGTTTAGTTTTCACCTAAAATGTAATGAAATTGCTATTCCCTACTGTGCATTGATGCGTATTGACACATAGGTACGTCTTTGTTTTCATATTTGTCGATTATTTAACAATCGATTTTTATTTTTATTCGTCTTCATAATTATCATTTATTGCTTAATTACTTTGTAATGATTCTACTTATTTTTTTTGGGTTTTTATTTATGATGCGAAACCAATGTATTAACTTGAAAAGATGACTTTCTGCTGAGTTTCTTCTCAGTAATGATGGTCCTGTCCGAAGCGCTGGTAGATTCAACTCATTTTAATTTATTCATGTGACAAGTAAAAGACTTCACAGGTGGACAGTTTGCTGAATAAATTATTTTTATTTGAATTTGAATTTGCTATTTATTGCGCTAGAAGGAAGTGCAATTTATCTCATTAATAAAAATAATAAGTCACTCACACAATAACAATAAGTAAAAGCTACCTTCAGCCTACGACTAAGCTACGTTAAACCAAATGCTCACGACAAGTCAAACTCCTACACTAGTATACAAATCTCTTGACTGGTTCCAAAATCTCAATTTTAGTATATTATTGTGCTATGACTAGCAACTCGTGTGTAACGAATTGTAAACGACATATTTATTATGTTGACTACGCCAAGACAATTTTCGTCTCAACAGAACCTCGATTTGTAGGCAATATTTCAAACAACATTATCTCGACACATATGGACCGTGAAAAAAAATTGGGGAGAGGGTGTGTACGTTTTCCGTTGAGCTGAATCATAAGATAGAATATTATTTGGTTTGAGGTAAGCATTTCATGCCTATTTATTCTGAGATGTCTGACTGGCGTGTCTGTCACCTACTAAACCAGCGTTATCTAGGGATATTTGTGCCTTCCTTATAGTCCTTATTGCATAACGTGTCGTGTTGTTTGGAGGGTTAGCAACCAATTCGTTATGCGATTCAAAGTTGCTAAAAATTAAACTGATTTCGTACAATTGACAACTGCCATGAACTGCTTTGCGATTGATATGTTAGATGATGACGTGTTAAATGATGATGCCTATGATGCAATGTTACCTGAAAGCGGCGCTGATGTGGTGGTTCTCCAGAACAGCTCGATCGTTGTACAACAGTGCGGTGTCGGAGCCAGACATGACGTGGAAGTTGTTAGTGGTGCCCGTGTGTTCGTAGTCATGGAGCACCGCGGCCACCAGCGTCGCGAAAATTTCCAGATCTGAGAGCCAATTCTACGAGAAATGGAAATTATTTTAGAAAGGTATATAATATGCATGACTATAGAGATAACTGATGCGAGTTGATGGAGATCCCTCTTCAATCATTATAAATCGTACAAGAAGCCAACATTGTTTCAACAAAACATTCTCTTGTTGTTATTATTACTAATTACAGCAGCTATAATAAAATAATTACATGCAGATTGTATGCAATTAATTGTAAATGAAATCTTTTTTTCATATGCCTCTTCTTATCAGATAGCGAATGCCAGTGTTGACTATTTTAGGTACAGCAACTTGAATGTTCCTTGAATTTTTCTTCAGGTATTTTGTGTTTTGCTTCTCTAGCTGAATAATGTCTTACTTAAGATTCTTATCCAGTGTAGTATGTATCAAAGAAAGTTTGGATTTATTTACATTTAAGTTCTTTGTAAGCTGAATTTGAATATAATACCTATAGATAAGCGAATAAAGACTAACCATGAGACCCGTCTGGCACAGCATGTAGTGCACAGTCTGCGCGACGTCAGCCGCGTGCAAGTTGTTATGGTAGGGATTATGGAACTTGCAGTAGCCTTCTTCTATCCGGCTCAGGAAGTTCTCCAGGATCGTTGGCGGGACCTAGTAATAGATGACATTCAGTCAAATATATGCGTTATAAAGGATAATTATTTCATAGATGTAAAAGTATGTAATTTAATGAAAGTATATTCAGACTTTGATAAGGTTAACAGTAACAAGTGAAGTACTTAAATTAAATTGGTTCAGGTTGAAAACCCTATCGTCTAGCAGACTGATAAATGAGCGTTAATTAAGATTGCAGAGTCGTGCCTACAGGCTTAAAGAAGATGGCTAGATTATTGGATTTGCTAAGTCGTGACACGAATCACCTAAAATGCAGTCATTTGGTGTTTCCCACGCTTTCAAGGAAAAACTGCTTCATTCAAATCAGTAACAGAAATTTAACATAGACTTTTAAAACTTTCATGCCAGTTATATTCAGACAAACTCGCATTAAAGGTTCACAAGCTTACGAAATACGAAGATCGTAATTACCGAAAAATAGGGATCACGTTTTCTTATCAAACTTTTTTCGTTTATGTGTTATGCTTAAATTATTTCCACAGATAAACGCTCGTAAGGCTGAAGTATCCTAAAGAATTCGGCGCTATTAAGTTATCTGGATTCTATTAAAAGTTTTCCCCGTGTTTTCGCCCGATGGGAATTTTCAAGCATTAGCAAGCGAACACACGGGACTTGGGAGTTTTGGCTGAAAGTTATTTTTACGAGCAAATTGTTGCTTAAGAAGACGGACTTTTTGATATTCTTGTTAATGTCGTTTTCGAGAGAGGAGGCAAGCTTCGAAATTAAATTAGATTGTGTATAAAAATATATTTTATCTACACCCATATCATAAAACCTCCATTGGTTAATCAAAAACCGTAGGAAATGACCACCATTTTGACAACCAATTAGGAAAAACCAGTGCTGCGATGAAGAAATAACATGACTTCTTTATCGTTTTTAGTAAAGAAATGAGATTAAATTTGGAACAGCTGTCAAACTCAAGTGGGTCTCTATTCTAGTATCCATAGATATTAAAACAGTTATTGATACGAAACGTCAATTCAGTATGTTTTTTTAATATAAACTGCACAATATTTGATCTCGAGTGACGTGAGAATAGAGACTTCATCCGTTTGTCTATGATTTAAAAAAAAAATGGTCTTGACGGACGGCCGCCATTATGTTGACGTTTTGCTGAACGAAAGTAGAATTTTGTTGAATTGAATAGAAAAAGTTGTTTGTAATTTACATTTTAGTTGAAAATATGAATAGTAAGTAGTCTTCTCGGAGTGTGTGTGATGTGAAAATGCGCCGGATATCGGAAATATGCAGCCACGATTGCAACAAATAACTTGTTGCCAGAAAATATTGTTTCTGAACCCATCATGGAGGATTTATAATATGTGTGTAGATAAAGTTATGTATGCAACTCTGCATAATTTGGCCTTAAAACACACGTGCGATCTTATTATGAAATATCTTATTATAAAACCGCACTAGTGTTTTAAGGCCTATCATTATGCAACCGTTGCATAAACTACTATTATGACTTGATTTTGATGAGTGTTTAATATTGCATTGTCGTCGATATTTATAGGACGAAATCGTTTTTGGTTATGAATGGTTATCAAAATCAAAATATAATCATTCATCAGCAACACTATTCGTTTTAGGAACCGGGCATCAAAATTCAATACTACCTCATCATACCTTTTTAATCTAACTATAACAGAGTAGAAGATCCTTTGCCCTGAAGGCAATCTTTCGTACGAAGGATTATCAACTCTGTATAACTACTATATTAAAGCGTTTTTTTTTTGACACGCCACGACAACGCGAACCTTCGCTAAATGCCGCACATGTGGCCCTAGGGTAACTAACAGCGGTTTAGTTAAATAACAGCTAAAATGGCGTCTCAAAGGATCCTTATTCGTAACCAAATCATTGTTAGTTTTTCTATACCACCATTTTGTAACTAATGTAAGTATATTACAATAGGTTCTGAGAGTCTTCTAAATGTTCATTTGATCTCTTACTCAAAGTCATAACCAGTCATTGACGACGCGGATAGCCTAGTTGGTAGTGACCCTGCCTCCGAATCAAGCGTCCCGGGTTCGATCCCCGGTAACGGCAAATATTTGTGTGATGAACACGAATGTTTCCTATGTATTTAAGTATTTATTTCTTTGTATAAGTATGTATATCGTCGTCTAGTACCCATAACACAAGCCTTTAGAGCTTACTTTGGGACTAGATCGATTTGTGTAACGATTGTCCCCTGATTTATTTATTTATTATTTATTTATAACCTAAATCTTTATAAGAATGTGACAGGTATTAGGGAGGTATCTTGTTGCTTAAGTTAATGATTTAGCCTTTTGTTTCAACGGAAAACAAAATAAAAAGGTCATCCGACGGTTAATTAAGATTAATAGGAGAATACCATCATACCATCTTAGGACTAATTAATCGAACGTGGCCACAAGTACTCTTGTGGCTCTGCTCACCCCAATAGGGATTTCGGGCGTGATAATATGTATGTATGTAATAGGAGAATAAGCAAGTAACATTAATATTAAAGCAAATAAGGATTTACCTTTTACCTTTCAGGGTGTTAAAACGTTTATAATTACATGTTAAACCTCTAAAGTTTTGCACAGGTGTCTCTTTTAAATCGGTCAGTATGGGAAGGTCTGAAACTATAAGACATACGAAGATCTGTTCTTAGGAACCATGTCATCGATTTTAATGGGAAGAAAAACTGCATTCATACATTAGAAAAGGGGCCTGTACTCAGCTCGGGAATCGAACCCGGTTGTTTTGAAAAGAATAAACTTACACTATTTCTATTTGGATATCGATTGTGTAGGTCTTAAGCGGTAAATTGCTTCTAGGAAACATGATGTCTAAAATGAATAAAATGGATTGTTTTCACGTACTTTGATTTATTTTAGTACGTGTTCGAAGTGACCACCGTTTTTTTTCAATACAATATTCAACACGTTTTTTTTAGGTGTATGAATGCTGTTTTTCTTCTTATTAAAATCGATGACATGGTTCCTAAGAACAGATCTGCGTATGTATTATAGTTTCAGACTTTCCCATACTGACCGATTTAAATGAGACATCCTGTATAATATACGCAGACTTTTTTACTCATAAAATTTTACATCTTTTGCGAAGTGTGTGTGTGTGCTCATTTTAAAAGCAAAACTCTTAAGAGTTACATTTACATAAGGGATACCGCGGAGCCAAATTGAGACCATCAAAAAGGGTTTCAAGTTTTTAATTTTGAAGCACGTACAGGCAAGAACTTTTTAAAATAAATGATCCAATGAAAGACGTTGAAAGTTCATTATGTTTTTAAGCCAAAAGTAGAATTTATTGTCTATGATTTAAGACTCCTTTTTGCTCTTGGGATGAACGGATTTTCTTGTTCCTTTTTAAAGTCACGTCCATTGGCCAATAAGGAGTCGTACAAGTGAGCCTGATTGAATTGCAGTGTGATGTCTGAATTAAATAAATGATTATGGTTTTTCGGCTTCGTTTCTTTTTAGCGGCTTTTAGAGTAATTTAGGTTTAAAAATTATATTTCGGGTTCGCGTTGGCAGTGTAACAGAAGAGCTGGTAGCTTCATACAGAAAATAATAAAAATAAAATAAATGCCACAACAGTTATAACCTTTACATTTTACCTCATTTACATGCAGCCACTGCCACTGCTGCTCGCGCTGCCAGAAATAGTTCCCGCATACTGCTTTCGAAGACAGTGGGTAACATGCTGCTTCGTGACTCACTGCGTGCCAGGCAACGCGAGTAGCAGGGGCAGGAGCAAGAGAAGTCACCCATTTACATACTCGTGCTGCCCACTTCCATGCCCACTTTCCTGCTCACTTCGGCTGCATGGGCAACGCGAATAGCAGCGCCAGGAGCAGGAGAAGTGACCCATTTACATACTCGCGCTGCCCACTTCCATGCCCACTTTTCTGCTCACTTCGGCTGCATGGGCAACGCGAGTAGCAGCGGCAGGAGCAGGAGAAGTGACCCATTTACATACTCGCGCTGCCCACTTCAATGCCCACTTCCCTGCTCACTTTGGCTGCATGTAATTGAGGCATTACATTTTGTGGCATTTACATACACATCATTCAGTAAAACGTCAAGGTTGCTTTAGTTTTCCGAAGCACCGCTGCACTGGGTTGAAATTAGGTGGCCAAACTGATACATTACATTTTATTATATAAATTCAAAAGTTTAATAACGCCAATATAAAAAATACTAACAATATATAACACTAAAAATCCAATAAATATGATACACCGAATTCTTTTCATTGCTTTTTATAGTGCTTTTTAATTCTACGCCTACGCTATAAATTATACATTGCGTTTCATTATATAAATGCAAAATTCATAGCGTTATATATTGATTGAATTATTTTGATATTGTTTCATAGTACACTAACTATGTTTATATTTTTTTATAATTACGATTCTTTATGGAGACACTATTTTAAATTTATTCTATATATTCATAAGTGATGTTTAATTTGTTATTTAATCAAATTCCAATGTATTTTAATTTAATTACGACGCGTTCCAATTTTAGATGTAATTTGAATGCGCAATTTATAATGTATTTCTATCTTAAGATCTATCTTAGCTTGGTGCGCTGCTATTGGCACTATCATATTTATAAAACAACCTGTCGCCCCATCCATATTTAGGAAGTGTAGCTGACAAAAGCGAATCGAAAAGGACAGCGGGACGGTTCGGACTCTATCTGGTGGGAGCTTGTGGTTTATAGACTATACCTTGAATTTGTGGATCATTCCATATCGATTGAGCAGTTCGTATCCGAGATACTTGAGCGGCGCGCCGGCGGCCGCGTCGTGAAGTGCGAACACGTCGAATGACCACTCGTCCAGCGTCTGTCGCAAAAGAAAATAAACTTTGAATCGATTGTTTTACCCGATCCACTCGCTTGCTGAGCGTCGGGGAGCTTTACATTGTAGCAAAAGGGGCTCACCACAGGCAGCGTATAAGTGTAACATACTTCAGTCTATAGGGCTGCCTCCTTTGCTACAGTGTTATCTCGGCAAGCGCTTGGGAGGAAGCTTTGCGTTCAAATGAGAAATATTTATTTATTTCTATCTCAGTCTGACACATCGTCGGTGATAGTTCATAACCGCGTATGAGTAGGTTTTTTGTAACCAAAATCAGTGATAAGCAAAATCAAATCAGTTTAGCGTGTAGAGCCTATAGGCGCGAAATTTTAATTTTGCAAGTTTGGGTTTTACGCGGTATTTACAAACTGTTCTTAGGTACGCGGTTTTGAACTATCACCGAGGATACCTATAGCTCTGTTCGATTCTGGGAAGCGTGGAGGTCTAGCTTAAGATTCTGTGAAAACTAACATTGCAACTGCTTACTTCCCCTCCGCTAGTAAATTATTTCTCATCGGATAAATTGTACGATTGTTGACTCCTCTGCTGCACTGGGAGTGAAGAAATAGCATAGAATGCGTGCAGATGCTTATCATCCTGGCATGTCGTAAAAGTCGACTAAGGTACGGGTCCTCTCCAACATGGTGGACTATCTGTATGGGCGATGGGCTGATCACCTGTCACCATACGGTTCATCATACCATCTTAGGACTAATTAATCGAACGTGGCCACAAGTAGTCTTGTGGCTCTGCCCACCCCATTAGGGATTTCGGGCGTGATGCTATGTATGTGTGTATGTATAAATTGTACGCCGCCATGAGGTAGATTATTAATAAGTATCTGATACCAACTCAAAATCAAAACAAACATAAATTTGTATTATTATTTGAGCTAAGAGTTGCTACCGTAGTAACAGTGTATATAGATTTTCCTTAACCTTTTGAACACTATTCACGGATATTCAGTCAGTCGTAAGGTTGAAATTCACGTAACCTTGAAACGCCTGGTGTGTAATTGACCACTTTTTCATTTGACGTGGCGGTAAAAAGGTTAAATTGGTAGAGGGTAGCATGAGACGAAAGGGCACGCTGAGTAATATTGTGGCTACATTAAGTTAAGTTAAAAAAACCGGATAAGTGCGACAAAACTCGTGTGTTCCGTGATTGTATGAAAATTCCTGTTACCTTTAAATACCATAGACTTCTTATACGTTTTCCTGTAATTTATAGGTAAAGAACTACTTTCTGTATTTTTTCAAAATTTTAGGCCCAGTAGTTTCAAAGAGTTATTTAGCAAAATAGGCGATAATTACGAATGGTAAATTTTCGCCTATTTTCCTAAATAACTTCAAAACCATTTATTTTAAAATCATAAAAAAATATCTAAGTTTCTCACAACGAGCCGTTTCATGTGATATGTCACACGCCATAGTTGGCAAAACTTTTTTTTTATATTTACCCCCAAAAGTGGCCCCCTTGTTTTTAAACGATTCATTTGTTTACGTTACACGACCGTGTTGCGGTCACCGACTTGCATAATAATATGAGTACCAAATTTCAACTCAATCGGTATCTACAGTAGTTTCGGAGAAAATTGGGCCAGTCAGATAGACACACGAGTGATCCTATAATGGTTCCATTTTTTCCTTTTGAGGTACGGAACCCTAAAAGTTCGTTACGACCTTAGGACCGATAAAATCTGACATTATGTTTATTTTAGTCGATGCCTATCACATTACACGACCGATTTTTTGTTAACTTCTCATTAAAATGTATTGTTTTCTTGAAAAGTGTTAAGATGAGATTAAGCCAATACGCTAGATTTTATGAAATAGCATATCAGTGTCTCGTTATTACTTCATCGACAACTCGTCTAACTCATTCAACCTGAATTAATTTATATCATTTTAATGATCGGTAAAAAACAAAGTAAGATCTGTTCTATTTTAGTGTTAAAAAACGGGCACAGTCCATCAAATATAGATCACACAATCACTCAAATATAATCGACCTTATCCTGCGCAAACAGAATCATCAATAATCGCACCGTTTTTTTGGGTCTTTATCTCCCTTTGTAAAGCAGAAAGAGACAAAACAGCGATACCGGTTACAAGGTCGCGTAAATAATGTCGAAAATACGCCCAGTTCCATCATTCAATTTAACGAAACCTCATTGTGGACCGAGATCATAATTTCATTAATCGTTCAACAAAAGCAACTAACAGAAAAGTCAGGCTCCGAACAAAGAGGACTTTGGGAGAGGGTTTAAAGTCAAACGGACAGAACATTTAACTGAGTAGCAGCCGTTTTTAGCGGTGTTGGAAGCGAAAGTTGTACTATATTACATACACTTGCTATAATTGATTCAGCAAAGCTCAGATTTTGTCTCCTTTTACAATGAACAAAGCAAAAAATCTAAAATAAATTATTCAAATAAAAAAGCGATCAAGTGCGAGTCGAACTCACGCACCGTGGGTTCCACACCATCGTATATAATGTATTCGCCCGCCGGGGTATTGTCGGCATGATAATTTCTTTGTTATTTAGATTTCTATTCTTCTAGAGTCCTATTCCCTCATCCCCATTCCATCCCCAGTCCCCATCTTCCCTAGACTGGCAACGCATTGGCAGCACCTCTGGTGTTGCAGATGTCCATGGGCGGCGGTGACCACTTTCCATCAGGTGGGCCGTTAAGCTCGTATGTCAGTCAATTGACATAAAAAAAAAGATTTTATAAAATTAACCACATCTATAACATTTTGGAATCTGTTTAGCATTTTTTTTCTATGGCGAAAGGACGGACTGACAGACATATGAGTGATCTAAGAAGGTGTTCAATTTTTCCCTTTTACGTACGGAACCCTACAAACTAAATGATGCCGATTTTTTATATTCAGTGGTACTATTTGTATTTGAATGTTGAATTTTAGCCAAAAAACTTTTTACAACCATTTTCCTCGAGCGTCGCCTTAACATTTCTACAATACAGTTAACCATCCCAGGGAGTTTGTAATTAATACTTAGGCACGAGATGGAGTATTCTAGGCTGGACACAAACGTTTTGCAAGCAAGCCTATTGTTTGAGAAGAACATTTAGGTCTAAAGTTAGGTTTTAAACATAATGAACCCTATTTCAATGGTTATTATTTAGCAACAAAGGGCTCAGTGACGCAGTAACACATTTAATATTATGGCTTTTTAATGTACCAAACAATACAACACTTCGTGTTCAAATAGCTATAATAGGATTACACGGAGAGACACTGACTTCTATTTTTATATCGACCTCACAAGCACGGCAGAATCAGTTTCTTGTTTTTTAGGGTTCCGTACCCAAAGGGTAAAAACGGGACTCTGTTACTAAGGCTCCGCTGTCCGTCTGTCCGTCCGTCTGTTACCAGGCTGTATCTCATGAACCGTGATAGTTAGACAGTTGAAATTTTCACAGATGATGTATTTCTGTTGCCGCTATAACAACAAATACTAAAAAACAGAATAAAATAAATATTAAACGGAGAATACAACAAACGTGTTTTTTTTTTGCCGTTTTTATAGATAATGGTACGGAACCCTTCGTGCGCGAGTTCGACTCGCACTTAGCCGGTTTTTCTTTTTAAGGTTATGCAGTCGGTTTTTTAAACAAAAGAAGACTTTTGTTAAGCCGAATCAACATTACGAAACTCGACTTTCATGCAAGTAGTTGCGTAATTTAAATTCGGCTTCAGCGACTGTGTCTTGTTTATATGAAATCAATGATGATATTATGTTGTGTTGGTGGCAGGATCATTTACGTATCTTGGGGTCGTATTATGAGTTCTTAACTCCAGGCAGTTTCCGCGGTAAATGAGCTGCTTGGAAAATTCGTATTATGAGCGCGCTAAAGCCGGGCCTGGCCACAACACCACGGCAAGACGTCGTGAACGTGAAATATTCCTTTGCACGTCGCCCTTATTTCAATACTTATAAAGGTGATGTGCAACGAAATTTTTCACGGCACGGCGCCATATCGTGGTTAAGAAGAGTGTGAATCTACGGCTTTTCATACAAAAGGCGGTAACAATTTCCACCCCTTAAATGTTAACCGATGTTCACCAATTTTTGATAGGTTGTCAGTCAGAACAAAATCTAGGTCTATACGTTTTGATTTTTTCACTATAAGGCCCGCCACATACATTCGTTTTCCTGATTCGATTTTCGAATTCGTTTTCCGTATTCGGAGACCCCGAACGCAGCCATTTCATATAAATAGTTCTACATGACACACACATTCGAACACATTCCGTTCGGAATTCCGTACGGAAAAATTACGAACGTGTGTGTCATGTAGAACTATTTATATGAAATGCTTGCGTTCGGGGTGTCCGCATACGGAAAACGAATTAGGAAAACAAATGTATGTGACGGGCCTAATCAATAAATTTAGTTTTATTGTGGTTTCAGTATTCTCATACAAAACTAATTTCGGCACTATTTGACTTTTTTGATCTTTAATCGAAATTCAAAAAACGTATAGACCTAGATTTTGGTCTGACTGACAACCTATCAAAAATTTGTCAAAATCGGGTAACATATTTTAAGGGGTGGAAATCACTATCGCCTTTTGTATGAAAAGGGTGATTTATGCTGGTTTACAGTCCTCTTATGTAGCGGCCCCGCGCCGTTTCACTTCACGACGTCGTGCCGTGGTGTGGCCAGGCCCTTTAGCACGCTCATAATACGACGTGAATTTTCCAGGCAACTCAGTTTACGGTGGAATTAAAGACTCCTGTAGAATAAATACAGATCGGACTAGTTTCGCAAGACTACGAGCCCCTTCCATAAATTAGTAATGCGAGACCGCGAATAAGATAAACGCACCCCGAAAACAATTGTGGTTGAGGCTTAATATCGTATTGTTAACTTGCTCTTAGCTCTCCACGATTGCCTTGAAATATTTATAAGCTTAGAATAAAAAATATACCTAGCACATGGGCTAGTTTTTTTTCGGAGTAGATACTTATTTAGATACGAATAAAAAATTTACTATAGCGCCATCTCACAGAGTTTTGAGGTACCTACCAGAATTAAAAAGATGAAGCTTTATGACATGAGTTAGTTTGTGTTGTCATCTAGGGGCTACTGAAAATCAGTGCCGCGGCTTGCTACGGTATAACGCTGAGTGGCACCGTTCGGCACAGCTTAGTTTTATATTTCTCCTTACTTTTTATTCCTTGTTTTTAGTGTCTAATGTGTGCTAAATATTTATATGCCTATAGTGCCTATAATTATTATTATTTCATGCAAACCGTTCTCGTAATAGAAAACTATCGCCCCGTCCCTTTTACTTGTATCGGCAACAAGCAGCAAGCAGCAGAATTTCTAATGGATTTGATAACGAGAACGGTTTGCGTATACTCATGGTAATGGTACAGGCCAGTCTTTATGGTAAGCTCTTGAGAGCTTAGCGACGTAAAATATCCCTACTTATAGATTTCTGAAGGTGTGTTTGTTCGTTTGTCCTTTCCCGTAGCAACGAAGGAACAGATCGACGTGATTCTTTGCATAGAGATAGTGAGAGGGCCGGAGAAGGACAAAGGGTACTTTTTATCCCGCAAAATACAATCTTTGAGGGAGCAGCGACAACTGAATTCCACGCGAACAATGTCGCGGGCATAGCTTGTAAATATATGCAAATAAATATAATTGAAGTGTCTGTTTGTAATGTCAAAATAACAGTTTTTTACTAAATGCATCATTATTAAAATCTTCCTCTGCTGCACTGGGAGTGAAGAAATAGCAAAGAATGCGTGCAGATGCTAATCATCCTGGCATGTCGTAAAAGTCGACTAAGGGACGGGTCCTCTCCAACATGGTGGACTATCTGTATGGGCGATGGGCTGATCACCTGTCACCATACGGTTCATCATACCATCTTAGGACCAATTAATCGAACGTGGCCACAAGTAGTCTTGTGGAACTGCCCACCCCGTTAGGGATTAAAACAAAAATTAAAAAAAGTACCTACCGGTAATTATAACAAAAAAAGAAAATTTTCTGTCTGTCTTTTATTCCGGCTTATCACCCAAACGCAGGGACCGATTTTTACGGGAATTTCACTGGCATGTGCCATCGTCTATACGTATAGACAATATTATAAGGACTTAACGTAACGTACGTAACTAAGGCTACGTTTCTGGTAGAAAAAAAAGAATCGGCGCGAAAAAATACAGGAATTTATAAAGCAGGATACTTTCCATCGCAATCCTATCCTAAAATAGTTACAGCTAGTGCTTGAAATAAAGACGGCCCTACTCACGATGTATCAAAAACGACATGTTTCAGATTCGTATGGAGTCCTTCTTTAGGGGTTGAATGCGGTCGCAGTCAAAGCAACCCACGCAAGTGTTTATTTGAAGTGTTCATAATTCACGAAAGTTTTAATTTGTATAGCTAGTAAAAACATAAATAAGCAGAGTTTACGATGCTCTTAACTTTTAATTAATGCTCAATTCGAAAATTGGTTAGTTTCTGAGTAGTTTCATTATCGACTGCACCCTTGACGTAAAATATACAAGCAATTTAATTTTCCTCAGGCCAACTGGTTAAAGTTATTTATTTTATTACTTATGCGAAATGGTTTTTCAATTACCGGTACCAATATAGGTTGGACCATAATTTTTTTGTAAATAGCAACACAGATTTTTTGTAAACTATTAATTGTCCGGTAAAACGGATCGCGTACACTTTTGATCACGATGGAACATTTCACGGAGCAGCAACATGGTTTTTGTGTTAAACACTTTAAAAAAAGACCAGTTTCACGTTACTATGCGATGCCTTTTTAGAATTGAATACAGATTGCGCCGTTTAAGTGAGTGTACCAATGTCATTTTAATCAAAGTTTGGGTCGAAATGTTTAAAGAAACTGGTTCAACAACGAATATTAAGCAAACAGGGCGGTTACGTACCAAAAGTGATGATTGTCAGCATCTTTTCCAACAATTGCGTAGGTGGTTGTAGGAGTGCCAGCAATAAAACGGAGCTCATAATAAACGACGGTGTTTTCAAAAATTTATTTATCTACACCCATATCATAAAACCTCCATTGGTTAATCAAAAACCTTAGAAATGACCACCATTTTGACAACCAATTAGGAAAAACCAGTGCTGCGATAAAGAAATAACATGACTTCTTTATCGTTTTTAGTAAAGAAAAGAGATTAAATTTGGAACAGCTGTCAAAACTCAAGTGGTCTCTATTCTAGTATCCATAGATATTAAAACAGTTATTGATACGAAACGTCAATTCAGTATGTTTTTTTAATATAAACTGCACAATATTTGATCTCGAGTGACGTGAGAATAGAGACTTCATCCTTTTGTCTATGATTAAAAAAAAAAATGGTCTTGACGGAGGATCGCCATGTTGGCGTTTTGCTGAACGTAAGTAGAATTGTTTTTGAATTGAATAGAAAAAGTTGTTTGTAATTTACATTTTAGTTGAAAATATGAATAGTAAGTAGTCTTCTCGGAGTGTGTGTGATGTGAAAATGCGCCGGATATCGGAAATATGCAACCACGATTGCAACAAATAACTTGTTGCCAGAAAATATTGTTTCTGAACCCATCATGGAGGATTTATAATATGTGTGTAGATAAAGTTATGTATGCAACTCTGCATAATTTGGCCTTAAAACACACGTGCGATCTTATTATGAAACTCGCCTATCGGCTCGTTTCATGAAAACCGCACTAGTGAGTTAAGGCCTATCATTATGCAACCGTTGCATAAACTATTATTATTTTATAGTAATTATAATTATAATAAAATACGTAATAAAGAAGCATTTGTAGTTTTGTCTATATCATGGTCCTAAAAGTGCAAAAATGTATGGCCCACATTTTAGTTGTGCTTTTGAATATTCCTCCATTTTACTAGCTAACAAACTGAAAATCTACAATAATTTTAGATCTCATCTCCGAAACCAATGAGGTAATAAAATGTAAACAGCCTACTTTATATGTCAAATACCCGAAATCCGATTATCGACAACGCTTAAACCGAAAATCTTCTGTTTACTTTAACGAACTCTTATCTTACTCAATCCCGAAGTTGCGAAAACACCTTTGACCGCATGAAAATAAAGGTCGAATTTCGAGAGAACGCACTGGCGATATAAGGGCTTAGATAACTAAACAGTCGAAATGGTTTGCTGCGAGGAACACCCCGGTTTATTGCCAACTCAAGTTGCCTGAGGAAAAGCTTATTAAGTACTCAGGAAAGTGAAATTGCTTATAGATTTCTTAAAATATTAAATACAGGTGAAAGAATATGCCTAACCGTGGCTAAAAAACAAAGAGGGTAAGGAACGAGGAGTTGACTATGAATATGAAAATCAATAAGGTTCCATTATGTTCAAATCAAATCCAATTGATATGGATTCCGTCCCATCTTTAGTAATATTACATTGCTCAAGCAGTCCTCTTAAAACTCTTAGGTTAAATACTTTCATCCTATTAAAATATTAAAACGCTTCAGCTAATAGCTAAAAACCTTTAATTAGTTGAATAAACATACTTTATACTAACTGGAAGGGTACTTATCTGTTTTAAATAGTTTCGGTTGTTTGTAAAAGAAATATTAATATTTTAGATTTACTACATTCAAATATATAGTAAGGAACTGCTCAAAGCAATTCTCGCGATGCTTACTTTTGAGGTGTCAGAACGCAAATCTGACACCATCGCACGTTCAGTCGCATGACATCCACGGTCCTCGTCACCCATTTAAGTGACACTATTATAAAGTATCTAATACAATTCCACAACCTGTGAGACCGCACCACCGACCACACAGTCCACAGTTATACGAGTATGATAGCGTGTGAATCAAGTAATATTAGACTTTTGTATGAATGTCGTAAGAACTAAGACATCAGCAATAGGGTGTGGGTAAGCCATGGCGCTGGCGTTTCACAACCTTCTATGAGACTCGTTACACGAAATTGTGCTGACAGGCATTTCCTTCTTTTGAGATCTTTGATTTACTATTTTTATTTATAGTTTTAGTCCCAGTATACGGTACAAGAAAGAAGGATAATGGTATCCAAACCATCAACAATAACAATATAAGAGAACTGTTGTTAGTTTTGGACAAACGATACGAAAACAATTAGTGGAAGTAAGAAGCGAACGTGGAAGGAGAAAAGAATCGCGTCACCAAAGCACCCAAAGTAAATGAACACCTTTTCAAGCCACGTAGCGCTAAGTGCCCAGGTTGACGACATAGATAGGGTTGCAAAACCTGAAAGCGATTGGTGAGATTCCGAGCCGCATGAAGAGGCGTATACAGATATTTCAACTCATTTTTGGGAGCGTGTTTTGTTTGGGTGAGCTTGTAAATATGCAGCTTTGATTGAGTACAAGCTCACGCACACAGCGCCGTGCACGAAGATGAATTGAACTTTCTGTATCCTCTTCATGCGCTTTCTGATGAGTGAAGACAAGCTGATGCGGTGAGTGCTACGCTGTTGATCGTAGTACTGTTTTTATGTTTTTTAGCAAATTCGCTACGAACGGCTACGGTTATTAACAGTGAAAGTGTTAGGTTTAAGATTAGAATAATAACGCAATAGAAAACAAGTCTTCGCGCACAATTTTAGGCAACAAAATCGGAGCCATTTATGGCTTCAAATTCATACAAACGGCGGTACGCTCCCATAGTGTCAAATGTCAGAGCGCACCGGTTTATTGCTTTACTTTTGTCATACCATCTTAGGACTAATTAATCGAACGTGGCCACAAGTAGTCTTGTGGCTCTGCCCACCCCATTAGGGATTTCGGGCGTGATAATATGTTTGTATGTATGTTTTGTCAGGGCGGTTGTATGTAAACTATCCTTCAATGATTTGTAATTCTATGGGTTTAAGTCGTATAGTATTAGGTTAAGGAAATATGACTCTAAATTATGTTAATTATAAATTCGATACCAAGTAATTATGATGAATAATTCATTTTAATAATTTGCCCTTTGACGAGGGAACAAAATTAATTAACCCCGTAACTTTTCATTCGCTTAGGATACGCAAAACGCATCTCAATTTGGGGACGTGCACGGAATTCGGTCGCTAGTTGAATATTCAAATAGGATTTGGACGGTGAAGGCCAACCAAAATGGTACGATATCATTAATAAGTCGCTGCCTTCCTAAGTAAATCGGGACGCAATTATGTAGCCATGACTACTTTGAAAAAAAGCTCCTGTCTCAAATCATTGCAATGAAAAATAAATTATGCAAGGTTGATTTCGTTAATAGTTGATTTTGAGATGAGAGCTTTTTCAAATTGTGAAGTGACGAAATATCGTTAAGATCACATGAATGCCTGAACGGAGTATAATTCCAGGTATATATTATATATCCAGACCTGGACCCCTATTCGACAAATATTTTTTTCTGCAATGTAGTAACTGTTATTAACAGAGTCATACGTTGTATAACCCCTGCTCAGGAATTATACACTTTTGAGCGTGAAGGAAAAGCTTCTGTTATTGTTATTATGATTATACATGTAATATATTTCAGAAAAGTTAGTAAAAGAACTTATAATAACAAAGACAAAATAAAGAGCTCATGAAGGGTCTGAATGTTAATCTCGTTTGTAGAGAAAACATTATTTGTATGTCTTGAGGGTTTTCCAAGATAATCTGATGCTTTCATATTTTATCCGTTTGGGTTTAGTTCAGGTTATTTTGGAATAGCAAAGCCGGGCTAAAAATAAATGAGATATGTAGTGGCCTGTTATTCTTATTCATTTTTGTTTCGTTTCCGTTCCATTCCATTCTGTTTAGGTGAAGTTATAGAAATTCATGTCAGAAAGTCATTCGCACACGTATCTATAAGTAGATTGTTTTATGCGAAAAATAGTTTCTTTTAAAATAAAACGCCAAATTGATTCCTTAATCCGTTTAAAGTTTAATAATTCACATAGTTTATTTATCTCAATTTGTCCAAATTGAGTTATGTAAGTAATGCAACGTATACAGGCAATAAAGTCGATTCATCTTTACTTGCCTTATTTGGTAAACAAGTTTATAACCTCTAAATTTAATTTAAGATTCTTTTTTGAGTGAAACAGCTACTTTACTAAGTAGGTGAGGCAAAGTGATGTCTAAAGTATTATCTCCGGTTGCTTTATTTGCGAAGAAATAGCTGTTTCAGCCAAAAAAAGGTGCATTATGAGGTTAGAAACTTGTTTACCAAATAAGCCAAGTAAGGATGAATCGTCTTTGCAAAGCGAAACATTTTGCCTCAAGAGATATTCCAAGAAGTACTTTCTCAGAGATTTACATTCTGAAATTCAGAGTTTCAGCAAAAGACAATTTTCTTTAACGGCTTACAAGTATTTTAATATCTTGCATTCTTATGTTAATCAAAAATCGCTTGAGACAAGAGCTCATGCTCTCATGTAAAATTAAATATGCAAACAATAACATATAAGTGTAGATTGCTTGAGCATCTTTATATAGCAGAATAGTATAGTCATAACCTTCGACCTTTTGTACAGACAACCCGCGTCCTTTCTACCTTTAACGCCCTTTTCGTCTATGTAGATCTTAGATGTACCTAGATTGATAGATATCTTGAGGACGATTAGCAAGTCGGCGTGGGCGTACACGTCTACAGAAATAGTAAGTAGGTTATTAAAACTTATACCAACCTTTAACACTCTAACCACATCTTGTGGAAACTGCATCAGCGCCGTACTGGTCACCCTCCTGTATATCCTGTCCACGAAGATGCCCGCGCGGATCGCGTGCGCCACCGACCGGAACTTCGGCTTCTCGTCCGACTTCCGCTTCGCCGTCGCCAGCTGCCGCGTGAACGTCGAAGCCAGCCACTCCCGGACCTCAGGCGGCACTGCATCCGGTTGCACTTCGGACAACTCGTCATCTTCGTCAGCGAGTCTCCTGCACACCAAATTTGAAATTAGAATCGGAAAAAGCAAATTGGAAACAAAAGCGAACCGCCAAGCGCTTACATTAGCGATAATGCTGTCAAAAGGTTGCAGAGCCACGTCATTAGTTATCCGTCAGTATTAGATCATCTAGCACGCAATCCATTAAAAGCGGCCGATTTGTAGTCTATTCTTGACTACTTACTTTCAACTCGTAATTTAATTGGTATTGGAAAATGACTAGCCTTTGATCACCACGTTGACCCAATAGTTGATGGACGTTCAAATAATACCTACTAATTTTTAATATTGTACAATCTTGTCTTAAATGTCTGACTTATACTTACGTCAATACACATCTTTGCTAGGTCGAAAACTAATTAAAACTAAGTAAAAATTACCATGTGCATTATATGTTCTGAAATCCTAAGTAATTTTAAGGATGCTAATAAATTTATCGGTAATGGATATATTGCTACCTCTATTTAGAGCCTTCACTAATTTATAAGGTAGTAAAATAACTTGAAAAGAGTAGTGATAAATTTGATTAAGCCACTAATAGAGTACAGGGTATTTTAAAAATATATAAATAGTGTAAAACCTCACGAAGCACTTATAAAATATGCTTTCTATTCAATAAACATTACTTTTGAATCAATAATGTTAGTTTGTGAAGATTTATTCAGTAAAACACAATTTTTCTGAAAGAATCTAAATAAAGACACATTTTGCCCACACAAAATCTTTACCACAGTTTACTTCAGAATTCCAGTTTTCATCTTTTGTTATCAGAATATAAACCTCAAACAGCAGGGAGCCTCGAAAACTCAATCCCTTTCTTCATTACGCTGTATTTCAGTAGAAAAAGATGAAAATATTGAAGATCAGAGCAGATATTATTAGAACATGCGTTTTCAGACTCATCTAAAACAGGATGGGGCACATGCAGCATACTCAAGATTATCTTTGTGACATTGCTTTCCATTATACCACAAATAGTAAGTTGTTCGTCGTTTAAATCAGGGATCTCCGAACTTTGTGCTCCAAGGGCCCTTTCATAAAATCGTACAGGCCAAGAGCGAGTGTCAAGACGTTAAAGGTTATACGTTAGACGTTATACATTATTTATTGTCTCGGTATGGCCGATGCAAGGTAAGCCACGACTGATGAGGGTCAGATCCGTAGTGCTCGCGGGGTAGTTTGGAGAAACCAGGTATAAAACGAATGAACTAACTACGTTGAGTAAGAAGGAAGTAATTCACTGTTATTATTTGTTAACACTACAGTCGAGGTTTGATACTCAAATGAATCACGTTGAAAACACAAAAGTTTACAAGACGTAAAAGTTCTGTTCTGGTACTCCAATTAGCGTAACGATCACAAAAGAGCTTTGCATAAAGTATGCTCACTATTGGACTGGAAACAGGCCCGGCCCGCGCGCTTTTGTTTGCCAAAGGAAAAACGGCTTTGCAAAAGTACTCGTTCTTCGGATGCCGTTGGATTTTCCTAAATAATCCTTATGAAAATTCCGTTTAGATCCGACCAGTTTAAAGTCTAATTGTCCCCTTCTGATTTTCTGATTTTTATTTCATTCATTTGACGATATGATTTTTGACGACGCGGTTAGCCTAGTTGGTAGTGACTAGTGACCCTGCCTCCGAAGCTAATGGTCCCGAGTTCGATCCCCGGTAAGGGCAAATATTTGTGTGATGAGCACGGATGTTTGTCCCCGAGTCTTGGCTGTTTCCTATGTATTTAAGTATTTATTTATCTATGTAACTATGTATATCGTCGTCTAGTACCCATAAAACAAGCCTTTAGAGGTTACTTTGGGACTAGATCGATTTGTGTAAAGATTGTCCCATGATTTATTTATTCATTATTTTTTAAGTCTAAGCTGGCAACTATAGTCCAACGGAAAGCAACGTGACACAAAAATAACAAACCAAGCATTTTTAAAAGGGATGCTGAAGGGTTAGTTACGGGGTTAGTTCCACCGCGTCTCGAATTCAACAAAAATGTAATGGGTGATATCTTGAAAGTGATAAAGTAGATTTTGTTGCTATTCAAGAAGCGGGAGAAGCTGTAGTAGGTAACATCGACACACCTAAACACCAGGGTTGGGGCCGACTGCTGCCGCGCCACGGCCGGTCTAAAATAAAACACTGCGTCAATGGGATAGTTTGGGATCACTCCAGGATAAGGGATAATGACGACTTACGTTCATACACCACTTGCCTGTCAGCACAACATAGATCTTTAAAATAAAAAGCTCATAACACTTTTAGGCAATGGCAATCAAGGCAAATGGCATTATAAACTTAATCATAACACAAAAAATTGCAATTCAGTAGTTCGATAAAAAATATAAAATATAAATATAATATTGAAGATTACCTTAAAATAATGAAATTCATTTTATACGAAATTTTATTAAGGTTTTATTGATTCATAATATCATGATTTAAAGAATTTGATCTTATAACAATTATTGTAATAATTATTAATGATTGATAAGCGATGAAACGAAATGAAAGCAAAAATGCATCTAAAATAAAACATTTCAACGAAATGTAAAGCTGAAAACAAGATGAAGTACTTAGGCACAGGTTTTCTGGGAACTTGATTGGAACACAACAAGTAAAAGCTAAAAATCTAGGATGAGTCTCGTTAAACACCTAGATTCTTTGAAAAGAAGATGCATGCCTGAGGGAGTCTAAAGAAGAAGATATGATATGAGACGAGTCACAAGGGTTCCAAGACGACACACGGAGAATCAGAGTCTAATCTAAACGGAAAGAAGATTCTATATCTACTTGAGAATGGGTCAATACCAAAATAGTCGAATAAAACGGCACATTGAAAGATCATCTCATCTCTCTTGGCTTAACACATTCTCAAATTTAAAGACAGTAAAATAATTAACCTATGTCAAAACGGCAACAGAATAAGGTTGCACCAATTTGGAGTTGCTCCAAAATGGTTTGAAAAATTGGAAAGTCTAAACTAACAGGTGGGCACGAGACTCAGACAGTTCGAAAATACTGAAGCTTGAACATAACAGGAAGACCTAATCGCACAGAGTGGACAGAAGGGAGGCGCAACTACTTGGCCGTTGTAGGCGCTGTTTCAGTATTAACTTTGCTTCGTTCGGTTTCTCTACTGAGCATCTGGCCCAGCAGGGGGTGCGCAGGCGTCGCGTGTGGATCGGGGCCGGCTGCGCCCGCGGCTGCTCCACACCTCTTCTATCCCTGCGTTACACATTATCACTGGCGACGCGGCGCGCGCGCTGTGCCAATTATTACACCCTAAATGTGGAAATCGCGGTGAATCAGCCACGTTTAACAAAATAACGATGTATGAGCAAGCGTCGAGATTCATAATCAAAGCATATCATGTTATGTTATGTTTGCAAAATGTTTACACTGAATACGAGCATCTGCTTGATTACGTTCGGACTAATTTGAGTGAAAACCGTTGCTCGGAAATGATAGAGCATGGCACAAAGGTTCAAAGGTAAATGCCGTTGCAAGGTGCACGTTGATACGGTTAACGAAAAGACATGGTACCGAATGGAGCGTTTTCTTTGGCATGGCAACAAGCCACTGGTCAAGGGGAGGGAAGCTTTATTAGCGTTGTATAGACAAAACAACGCCGTCCGTAGTTCTAAAAAAATGCTGATCCAAATTAGAATTTTAGTCCCAATTTACAGTTCCAGTAATATCCTTCGATAAGCGTGAGATCGCGCAGCTTGTGTCCCATATGTTTGGTAAGATTACATCATTTTAAAAAGCATTTCGGGAATGTTGGTGCTATTTAACTAACTTGTATATTTATGACAAAGTGAAGTATATTCTTTGAGCATTTATAACCAGGTCCTCGTTAAATTCTGGTACGTAATAGGCGCTGTTTTAAATGCTGAAAGCATGATCATTATGCAAATTCGCCGCCGTCGTACACCAGTTTATGCATGAGACTATCGGGGCATAAATTCATAGAAGAAAACATTTATTGCTCAGATTATTTTTCGAAAGCTGTTATTATCCAAGATATAATGGCACTATAGGTTCTAGTCAAATTAAAACTTTCGTGAGACATAATGAATACTTGAAAAACACACGGCTTTACTCACGATTTATTTTCAGAAATAGCCCGACATTTTTTTTTTTCAAGTATTCACTATAGGTTCTATTATTATTACTACGTGTATATTTCAGCTTGCAAGGGAAGGGTCAATGAACGAACACATTGGACCGGAACCCTTTGTGGGACTCTCACAGAGAACCATAAAAACAGCCCTAACCAACCATGCCAAGAACAACCACCACCGAGAGTGGAAATCCTTGGCTGTCCTAAGGCATTCAAAGCTCTTTACAGGGAGCGTAGACTCAAGCTGGACCAATAAACTTTGGAAACTCAGCCGTAAACAGCTCAGATACATAATCGGAGTATTCACGGGTCACTTCGGGGTTAAGTACATCTTAGCCAAGATGGGACTCTCTGACAACACAAGCTGTAGAATGTGTGGCGAAGAGGAAGAAACAATGAAACACATCATGTGTGAATGTGACGCCCTCGCTAGACTAAGAATGAAAATCCTTGGTAATGGATATCCAGAACCAGGGGAATTCAAGGCAACACCACTGCGCTCCACAAGTCACTTCATTGAAGTGGTGGAGAATGCTATGGATAGTGCTTAGGAAAAACCGGACAAGTGCGACTTAAACTCGCGTGGAGAGGGTTCCGTTCCGTACATGATTATCTGAAATTTACTAGGTTACCTTAAATACCATAGACTTCTTATAGGTTTTCCTGTAATCTATAGGCAAAGATCTATTTTCTGCATTTTTTTCAAAATTTTAGCCCCAGTAGTTTCGGAAATAAGGGGGGGGGGGGGATGGTCATTTTTCGCCTATTTTACTTAAAATTCAAAAGAAAATATATTTAAGATCCTCACAATAAGCCCTTTCATTTGATATGTCACACGATATAGGTGGCATAACTTTTTTTTTAATTTTCTAGTTTATCCCCAAAAAGTGGCCCCTATGTTTAAAATTCATATATTTCCGTTTGTAGTTCATGCATATAGTTCTGTGGTTCATGCGGTATGTATCAGTAGCAAAGCGTCAAATATTTCCTAAGGGAAGCCGAAAGAATTAGAACCCATACGTGCGAGTTTGACATTTAGTTAGAGTGTCATGGACTTCACTGACAGCTAGCCGTAGCTTTCTAGCTTGGTAATGCCGCGAGGAATCGGCTTGTAGGCAGGCTGCGCCACTGGTATGTATCCACTTTGTAGTGAATATTTGTTACGAACAAAGCACTCAGATACCGGGTTCTGACAGTGATAATAGATATTTGTCGCCATTCTTATAATTATAAATCACAAAGCGACCAATCAGCAGAGAAACGACAAAACAATACCAAACCGTTTACTAAAGAGGAATCAATCGGCTTTATTGGTCCAAGGTTGGATTGTAACTTAATCCAACTTAATTTGTAACCGTGATCCAATTGGTCTGGTTCCCCTGTCACAAGGGTTAACGTCAGATGGCAGTCGCTCCCTGTAATAACCCGACCTGCCAAATCTGGGATCATGGTCAGAGCGCACCCTAAATAAGTAACGGAAAAAGCGCTAGAAAGACTATGATCCGTGAGAAAGTGAAAGAAAACTAAGTGAACCCTAGTCTTGTATTAGAAAATAAAGAAGATGTTAGAGAATAAGTGTTACTACTCTATACAAGAGTTTATGGATGACGATTTCTAAAATTCAAATAATTGTATAGTCATTGTGTATGTTTAGCCCTAAGTTACTGTATTTGCTCCGCCCTAATAGGGTCCATGTGTTCATACCTTAAATGTAAGACCTGTAAAAAACCTTGTTTGCAATAAAGATATTCTATTTTATTCTATTCTATTATATTCTCAAGGTAACTATTCAAGGATTATTACTTCAAATTCACTGCAAAATTAACGTAGACACGTCATGACAATAAATTCTAATTTCGATTGCCGTTCCGCTCTCTCCATAGATTTATGACAGAGACAGCCTCATATATATGCATTAGATGCGTAAAGTTTACATAAAACCTTTATTAAGCTCTTTTGACGTAATTTAACAAATAAATACATTGCCAGTTAGGCTGGTTGCTAGGCAACGTGTAATATTGGGTAACGAGACCATTTAAACCTTATTTAAACGGCGTTTCGTCATTGTCAAGATATCATTGAAAAGTAATGTAATTACTCTAAGCAAGCAGTTATTGTACACATATTTAATATATAACATTATGATGAAATTTTGATCCAATTTTTATGATGTCTTGTGTTTAGATATTGGGGTCAATTTGAAAAAGTATTCGCTATATTGAAAGGTCTTTAAACTTAAAATAAGAAACTTATTTTAAGTTTAAGAATGTTATTATTAAGAAGACGCCGTTTCGAATTGAACCCAATGTTTACTTTCTAAGTTTATCTAGATAGGTTTCATCTCTAAGAAAAATCAAGAACGCTGAGCCACTGAATAAATATAACAAGCACGCTGAGCAAAGTTCGGTCGCCAGGGGTGTGGTTGTCTAATAACACTTCGTTCTTGAACTCACCAGCAAGCATAACTTTGACCCATCAGCCATGTAATTGTCTAACGTGCGCAGCGGCAGATCAGCGATGGGGGAGACGTTCAAATTTAAACTGACTGACTTCGTCTTTACAGTCTAAATTAATAGTTTCATTTATGCGCTGATCAGCCGCTGAGAACGTTAGAGAATCACCCCCCAGGGGGGAGGGGGGCTAGAACGACATGCCCGCGGGTCGTCGGTCAAACTTGTCAAATACGTAAACGTGCTTACCAGCAACTTCCTTGGCAATTTATTGCTGGAATTCGGGCTATCCCCAATTTACACTTAAACCTTTTGTTCCCAGTAGTGATGTAATATTTTTGGGAACAGCCAAGATTGCAGCGATAAATTATCAAAAATCTAGCCCATTTATGAGCCCTTTAAAGGATGCACTGAGCGACAAATGACTCGCAGGCAGGTCCTGCTAGATGTGCTGTGCGTATAAATTACATGCTCGCGTGTTTACGACGTCGTTGGTCGTATTTCGTCGCAGCGGCCACGGACATAGGAACCTATACGAGCGCACGGGTCAATTTATGATTGTCCAATGAAATAAATAGTAAGGAACTCCTCAAAGCAATTTTCGTCATGCTTACTTTTGAGGTGTCATATTGCGAATATGACACCATCGCACGTTCAGTCGCACGGCAACGACGGTCATGGACACCCGTTTAAGTGATACTGTATCTAGTAAAATTCCACGACCTGTAAGATCGCATCACCGAAGCCACCGCCGACAATGATATGAAAGCGTGTGAATCAAGCAATATTAGACTTTAGTATATATGTCGTACGTACTAACACATCAGCAATAGGGTGCGTGGTTAAGCCATGGCGCTGGCGTTTGAAAACCTTCTATGAGACTTGTTACACGAAATTGTACTGATAGGCATATCCTTCTTTTGAGATCTTTGCGATTGTCAAATGAAATGAGAGACGAAATGGGCGAAGAGATTTGTAAGATAATAACGATTACTTTTATATAAAACGAGGTATTGCGCTGAAAATATACTTTATCTACACCCATATCATAAAACCTCCATTGGTTAATCAAAAACCGTAGGAAACGACCACCATTTTGACAACCAATTAGGAAAAACCAGTGCTGCGATAAAGAAATAACATGACTTCTTTATCGTTTTTAGTAAAAAAATGAGATTAAATTTGGAACAGCTGTCAAAACTCAAGTGGGTCTCTATTCTAGTATCCATAGATATTAAAACAGTTATTGATACGAAACGTCAATTCAGTATGTTTTTTTAATATAAACTGCACAATATTTGATCTCGAGTGATGTGAGAATAGAGACTTCATTCGTTTGCTTATGATTTAAAAAAAATGGTCTTGACGGAGGATCGAATCGGCGCCATGTTGGTGTTTTGCTGAACGAAAGTAGAATTAATTGAATTGAAAAAGTTGTTTGTAATTTACAATTTAGTTGAAAATATGAATAGTAAGTAGTCTTCTCGGAGTGTGTGTGATGTGAAAATGCGCCGGATATCGGAAATATGCAGCCACGATTGCAACAAATAACTTATTGCCAGAAAATATTGTTTCTGAACCCATCATGGAGCATTTATAACATGTGTGTAGATAAAGTTATGTATGCAACTCTGCATAATTTGGCCTTAAAACACACGTGCGATCTTATTATGAAACTCGCCTATCCGCTCGTTTCATGAAAACCGCACTAGTGTTTTAAGGCCTATCATTATGCAACCGTTGCATAAACTACTATAAATGTACCATAATACAAGATGTTGACAGCGCATTACATTGATATAACGATGGGCACCTTTGCTCAATAGATTTTTTTGAGACAACTCCATCGATTTTTTACATGAATGAGTCCACTGAAGTAACCTTCACGATGACCTTAAACTTCTCAAGAGCAAAGGCAATCAGGTGTAGCTCATTCATTAGCCTGTAAGTATCAACGTTGATTAACATTGGCACTCTAATTTCCCTTTCGTAAGGCCGGGTACACATTGGAAGCTGTTGCGGTTTGCGTGTTTACAACGGTTTAAATTGCAATTTCGGATCCGTTCTGTTTCACAGTGTAGGTTTTTTAGCTATTTATTTATTAACGTGATTGTACGATATTGTGGTAAAAATGCATCTGAAATCACGTGACTCGAAAAACGCTACTCACAATTTAAAAAATGACCGTATTTTTCGCATAATTCGCATTTTAATTAATTTATCACATAAGTGATAATATACATATATGAAGCTAGGTAATTGACTAACGAAGGCCGATAATTATTTTCTTAATTTTCAAAGAGTCTTTGAAGTCCGTTTTGTTTTTTGTTAAAAAATAGTGTCTATTTCGGTAAAATGTTGTATAATTTTTGAATCCTTCAAATTATGACTAGCCAAGGGATAGTTATGTTATTTTTAAATAGTTAAGTCAGCGTCGATACGTTTGTTGTTAACAGTCGCATATTATTATATTTGAAAACGTTCTTATTCTACTGCTTTCACATCAAAGCTAGAATTTAAGCACCGGCAATATCAAGAAATGGTAATACGGGAGATCAAAGACTTACAAGGTTATTAAAGATTATATTATTATTTATTAGTCCGTCGTGCTTTTGAAACACCTTTACTGCAAATACGAAAATAAACTTTATCTACACCCATATCATAAAACCTCCATTGGTTAATCAAAAACCGTAGGAAATAAACACCATTTTGACAACCAATTAGGAAAAACCAGTGCTGCGATAAAGAAATAACATGACTTCTTTATCGTTTTTAGTAAAGAAATGAGATTAAATTTGGAACAGCTGTCAAAACTCAAGTGGGTTTCTATTCTAGTATCCATATATAATAAAACAGTTATTGATACGAAACGTCAATTCAGTATGTTTTTTTTAATATAAACTGTACAATATTTGATCTCGAGTGACGTGAGAATAGAGACTTCATCCGTTTGTCTATGATTTAAAAAAAAATCGAATCGCCGCCATTATATTGACGTTTGCTGAACGAAAGTAGAATTTTGTTGAATTGAATAGAAAAAGTTGTTTGTAATTTACATTTTAGTTGAAAAAATGAATAGTAAGTAGTCTTCTCGGAGTGTGTGTGATGTGAAAATGCGCCGGATATCGGAAATATGCAGCCACGATTGCAACAAATAACTTGTTGCCAGAAAATATTGTTTCTGAACCCATCATGGAGGATTTATAATATGTGTGTAGATAAAGTTATGTATGCAACTCTGCATAATTTGGCCTTAAAACACACGTGCGAATTTATTATGAAACTCGCCTATCGGCTTGTTTCATGAAAACCGCATTAGTTTTAAGGCCTATCATTATGCAACCGTTGCATAAACTACTATTTCATCACACTTGTTCGGAAAGGGTGTTATTATACGCAGGCGTATAGATCAGCTATAGCCGATTTAGCTGCTCTATACGACCCGCCATCAGCGGGAGTTATAAACCATACAAAATCTCTAACTCCGACGGGAGTTATGGATTTAGTATGGTTAACTCCCGCTGACGAAGAGGCGTGCGCTGGGTCCGGCGAGGTGCGCACGGCGGTGAACGTTTTCTTATACAAATAGCACGCAACCGACGCGACATACAGTTTATTGTACCCACCTGATGGTAATTCACGGTGCACAATGTTTTTTTTTGACTCATTTTTATTTCATTTCCTCCCATGAGTGATGAAAAATATTGTGTGTATCACAGGCAGTAAGGGGATAAAAAACTCGAGCCATTAAAAGCCTTCCCGCCTTCGGCGTCGGGCTTCTAACAGACTCTCGTTAGGTATCCCCTTCTTACGGCCCTAGATGCACAATGTACTATAATTTCATTTCTGCTAATAACTAACCGGTGTCTTTGTAGGTAAGTGAATATTAGATGCAAGATTATAATGTATTTTCGAGAAAGACCTCCAAAAATTTTAGCAAAAAGGTGCCTTCCCATTCATTTTACCCCTCGATTGAAACCCAACGTCACCAAAGAGAACTTTTGTAAACAAATTAGAAAATTGGGTATGCCATTAAAAAAGGATACCTTATTGAAATACGTCCGATCGAATCAAGCAGATGTTATAAAAAGGCTTGGATATTTTACTCAAAGAAAATATATGAATGTGGCGTGATAGTAAGGATGAGATTGATGATTCGTAAAAATAGCATGTTATTGAAATTGTACATCCACGTCTTATAATAATGTAGACAGGTACACATCTGAAACATAAAGATTATGAGAGGAGTTCAAACTATTTTATCTTTAGTCAACTGTGTCGCGCAAAGAATTAAAAAACATGAGTTTTTCTTATCATTTTTTTTAATAACTTTACAAGGCACAGTTTTTAAGAGTCTACCTATTTTAAGTTAAAAAGTGATGTTATACGTACTTGGCTTCATCTATGTAGACGGCTTCGAGGACCTTCGCCGCATATTGTAAGTTTTTTTGTAGTGTTTCTGCTGATATTTCGCCTCTGTTTAATTGTCTAAGGAGATAGCGTAATCTGTAACAAAGAAATAAGTAAATTAATTATCATTTTAATATTCGCATAGCCGACTTTTAGAATTCCTTCGTTATTTCCTTACAGACATTCAATTGATTTGGCGCTAACGCCAACCATATAAATGTCACTATCCGATGCCCACCCGCTCGGAAATTGGGGTTAAAAAGTGTGTCTACTGACCTCATATGACCACTTATACAGCATGGTAAATACTCCAGAACTCAATCGAAACAAAACCCCATCTCAAATAGAACCGCAATGATAATAAACTCGAATAGTCCAATAAAACAAGGGAACCAATAAAACTGAGAAAAAAAAACAATCCGGACGATTCGTTCTCATTTGAGAGTCTCAATCCATTCCGTGGAATGCCCTCAAAGGGCTTTTTCCAGGATGTATATAATATCGTTTGCAAGGCTCTGTAGGATGTTAATTAAGATAAATATTTACTACCTAGGCCCTAAATAACAAATAAAGGAGCTTGAATACTTTAATTTAAGTCGCACCTGTTCCGCAAAAAAATATGAAATTATTAACTCGCGCCATACAACGGGGTATTAGTCAAGGTTGCAATGTATAAATAAGAAAATACCGAAATAACTATGTAAATCTGATTAGATAGTTTCAAAGCTAAGGCTGTTCTGACTGTTAAACAATTGTGAATATGGATTAACTCTCTGCTTCGAATATGTAATTTGTCATCGTAATTGGTGCATAAATTAATCGATCACATGGTCGGACCGCTTTATTGGCTAATCAATCGTGGATTACTATTACCTCTATGCAGTGGGGAAACTAATCATACCTAATAAGGCACAAGGCATAATATCAGGTTTTTTAGATCACTGAACTGGCCGCAACGCCTTAAAGTGACGGTATTATCGATAGGGTACACGACATTGATGTTTGCTGGCTTGTAAATCACTTAATTGTCCCGCCTGCCTAAATACTTCCAAAATTAAAGCAATAAAACTAACATAATAAGATTAAAATTTACATTTTTAGGGTTCCGTACCTCAAAAGGAAAAAAGGAACCCTTATAGGATCACTCGTGTGTCTGTCTGTCTGTCTGTCCGTCTGTTACAGCCAATTTGCTCCGAAACTACTGGACCGATTGAGTTGAAATTTGGTATTCATATGTAAGTTGGTGACCGCAACACGAACGCGTGACATAAATATATGAATTTCAAACATAGGGGCCACTTTTTGGGGGTAAACTAGAAAATTAAAAAAAAAGTTATGCCACCTATATAGTGTGACATGTCAAATTAAAGGGCTTATTGTGAGGATCTTAAATATATATTTTTTTGAATTTTAAGTAAAATAGTTTAGAAGTTATTCAGAAAAATAGGCGAAAAATGACCATTCCCCCCTTATTTCCGAAACTACTGGGGCTAACATTTTGAAAAAAATACAGAAAATAGATCTTTGTCTATAGATTACAGGAAAACCTATAAGAAGTCTATGGTATTTAAGGTAACCTAGTAAATTTCAGATAATCATGTACGGAGCGGAACCCACTCCAACCGAGTTTAACTCGCACTTGTCCGGTTTTTAGATATGACTATGGAGAGAATTCGACACAAAAAACAATTACAAGTCAAAGTCAAAGTCAAAGTCAAACGATCTTTATTCAATTTAGGCTTTTACAAGCTCTTATGAAGGTCAAGGAATGAATCTACCACCGGTTCGGAAAAAATCCTCTACTGAGAACAGCCGGCAAGAAACTCGGTGAGGTATCATTTTTTCAAATCAGTACACATATAAGTCAACAATGATGTCTACAGTTTTATACAAATCTAAGTATGTATAACCACAGCAGGTACGCTCATCGAGACCCAGGGATCGCCGGTGCAGGTCACGATTTAAGCCAAACGTCCCTGTCCATGACGTAGTCTTTTACTGAGTAATATGCCCTAGAAATAAGAATACTGTTTATAGGTTAACAAAAGCGAATTTATTCCATTATGGGATCGCTCGCAACTCATCAGAAATCATTTATTGCGTCATTTTTGAGTAACAATGTGATAAACATATAATAAGCACAAAATTTGTTATTTTCACTTAGGTCTTTTGTCTATTAGATATGGCTGGTTTAAACGGGTGGCTATACCCACAAACCCAAGTTTAGATTGTTTTAATTTTTTTACAATGATATGGTGACAATTTTTAGCGTAAAGGGGTTTATTATCATTTATGCTAAGTATATCGGGTTGCAAGAAGCTTTACATTTTGTAGATTGCGTCACAAGGGAGCAAAATGACATAATTTACGGTGAAAGCCGTATATTGGATCCAGTGTGAAGCTAAGGATTCTAAATGAGAATCTTGACCGTAGCGAGGGCTTGAAGCATTCACCCAAGACGAACATAATTTTCCTACCAAGTGACATACTGTTTGTCACTCAACATGAGGAAAATTCAAGAAAAGCTTTTAAAGTTACAAGACATTTATATTATTAATTATTCATCATCATCATTCAGCCGAAAGACGTTCACTCTCTTCTGAGGGATCAAAATAGCTTTTTTTTGTAAATGTATTAATACCAGCTTGTATTCCTATATGTCGTATCGATCAAGTAATGTTCAAGCAATAATCACCTCCTTGGAATCATTGTGGAGGGCGTCAACTGCGTCGTTACACGTAGAATAGGCATAATTACCCACCTTTGTGAACAGGGATTATAATCGATTGCGACAAATTGGGAAGCGAATACGATGTTTAAAATCGCCCGGTGTTGAAAGGCAAGCTGCAGACCAAAATAACTGGAAAGGACCGGTTACATCGCGGGCGTGGCAGAAGCGCGGCGTTAACGCAGCGTGTCGCCATCTGTTGTCCATTAGAAATCAGACGTCACACATATGACGCCGCGCTGTTTGCCCCAAAATGATAGCGGCCTTTTGTTGAATTCCCGAATTCTGAACGTCTTCGAACTAGGCCTGCACCCGGCTCCATACTCCGCTTAATTCAGATTCAATTCTGGCCAATTTTTGACAGATTCTCGCTCTTACGCATTACGGAAGAGTGGGATAAGAAATCTCGCTTACGAGTCGCTACAGAATCACTTAGCGTTCCCGAATAGAGGCGCTGGTCTATACCTTTTTTTAAAATATTGAATAAAGATCAACAAAGTCAAATAATCGCCGAATTCAGTTTTGTATGAGAATACTGAAACAACATTAAAAACTGAATTTATTGATAATAGTGAAAGAACCAGAACGTATAGACATAGATTTTGTTCTGACTGACACCCTATCAAAAACAGGTCAAAATCGGTCAGAAACATTTATGGAGTGGAAATCGTTATCGCCTTTTGTATGAAAAGCTGTAGGTTCACACCCCTCTTCAGCTGAAATAAATTGAAGCTTACCCTCAACACGAAAAGAACGACGAAAATGGCCTGCCAAATTCATACCCATAACGAAAGCCCGCAAAATCTATCTGGCTTAAAATCCCCGTCCCTTTTCAACCGCGACTGATACCCGTTAAGTTTTCACTGTCCAATTACTCATCGCCCCAGCTGTTTGGAAGCTCGCCTTTATTCTGATCAAATCAACCAGAATAATTGACTCGACTGTGATGAAAATTGAATGAAAATATCTGGCATGTACTTGGCTCCTGAACGAAAGTAAGAGAGACCGGAGGAATTTTTCATTACTGGATTGTCTGACGTATGGTTTCTAATAAAACTTATGCGTTTGCGTATTTGGGAACGCAGTTGTCATGTTTTTATTAGATTATCAGCTATTTCCCGCGATTACGTCCGCGAATTGTTTGTTTATCGCTGTTCCCTAAAGAAGTGTGCATATTTTCGGGATAAAATGTAATCTATGGCGTTTACCAGCCTTCCAGTTATCGCTATGTAAATGAAAGTTAATCAGTCGCTTCGTTTCAACGCGAAAGAGGAATAAATAAACACACTTTCAACTTTTCTTCCTTATGTAGTCAAATTCAAATCATTTATTCAGCAAATTGACCACCTGTGTGGACTCTCTTATAAATAAACAAAATATAACTTATGTTTTTCTATTTCCAATAAGCCTAGTACGTATATAAACGATATCCGAAAGGTTGATGAACACTTACTTTGGTAAATTTCACATAAAAACGAAGTTTAATTCAATCAAAAATCCGCAGCTTTCGAGCATCAACTTTGGCAGTGAATTTGTGCTTTAAAATTGTATGATTTGGCAACTTAGTGTTGACAAAAGAAGAAAACATGTCTAATAATTTAACAAATAAAAAAACCGACTCCAAAACCCCTCTGAAAAGTAAGAAATAATAGGTAATAGGCTTTCGTAAGTCATTTACCTAAAAATGGAAGATATATTATTAGTTAAGTGAAGTCATAAATTAAATATATCGAAGTCGGTGGCAAGTTGGTGGTTGGTGGTGACTTGTCAAGTAAATGAACACAGTATGAGGGATGTATTAGAAAGTACCATTTATTCCATGTACCTATTACCTTATTAACTTGCCACCGACTTCGCTATATTTAATTTATGACTTCACTTAACCAATAATATATCTTCCATTTCTAGGTAAATGACTTACGAAAGCCAATTAACTATTATTTCTTACTTTTCAGAGGGGTTTTGGAGTCGGTTTTTTATTTTTTAAATTATTATTTTTTTAGTGCTTATTGTGTACAACACATTTATTACATCAAGCAACAACAGCATAATGCTAATTGCTCATCACCATTTACAAAATGTTGCTATCCAGCGTGCAACGGCATCAATCTTTGAGGAGTTCTCCTGGTTCTTCAAACCCAGTTCTATTTTACCGCATGCATTTTCATGACCATAAATTGCTTCACAACCTTATAAAGAATTTGAATCGCCAACTGTGAAATACTTATCATTCAGGAGTTCCGGTGATTATCTATGGTCTTCATCAACAGTTCCACTTCACCAAATAATGCTTGTGGAACGTAACTGCTTGATTTATTACAGATTATACTAAAATTGCTATATGCGTGCCTATAATATTTGAAGAGTTCCATCGATTCCTCATATGTCCTCTCATCACACGCGACTTTGACTACAACGGGACCAAACTGGAAGTATACCCTACCGATTAAAAAAAGATTTTTCCAAATCGGTTTATAAATGACGGAGTTCTGATGTAACAAATATAAAAAAAAAACTTACAACCGAATTGAGAACCTCCTCCGTTTTTTTTAAGTCGGTTAAAAATAGAATCAAATTACTTTAAGAGCAACCTGAGCCCGAAAATTAAAGTAGCTACTGAACAAAGAAATTCTGCATTGGCATCCCTATTCCCCCCGCAATCCCTATTCACCCCATTTTACGGTATTTATGTAGAGTTGAGGTAACTAGGTTAGTTGCAGATTGCCGTGACGTGATAGTTATGATGACATATAAGCTAATATCACAGTGACACAAATATGCAGAAAAACCATGTTCTTAACCCACTAAGATTCTGTTAGTCTAAATTCGTAAAGGGATCTATGCGCTTTAGTAACGAATCATCATGTCTTTTGGTGGCGTTGAGTGTATCATCGGCAGGCAAGAAGAGTCGAGGCTGATCAGGTCGAGTCGCTCATTGGTCGAAGTGAAACTGCGTCCACTCTAGTGACTTACTTAAGTGTTTTGCTGCAGGGATCAGGCATGGCGACAGTGGACAAGTGCTTTTAAAGCCCAATATCGTGGCTGAACAACTGAAGTTATTCCTTGTTTGACGTGGAGCTTTCGACTCTAATGAATCACCTAAGTGCGGTCTTGTCTCAGGGGTCAGGCATAGCGTCAGTGAGCAAGTGCTTTAATGCTCAATATCGTGCCTAAACAGCTTAAGTTGCTCGTTGTTTGGAGTGGAGTTTCGGCTCTAGTGACTCACCTAAGTGCGGCCTTGTCTCAGGGGTCAGGCATAGCGCCAGTGAGCAAGTGCTTTAATGCTCAATATCGTGCCTAAACAGCTTAAGTTGCTCGTTGTTTGGAGTGGAGTTTCGGCTCTAGTGACTCACCTAAGTGCAGCCTTGTCTCAGGGGTCAGGCATAGCGTCAGTGAGCAAGTGCTTTAATGCTCAATATGGTGCCTAATCAGCTTAAGTTGCTCGTTATTTGGATTGGAGTTTCGGCTCTAGTGCCTCACCTAAGTGCGGCCTTGTCTCAGGGTTCAGACATAGTGACATTGGGGAAGCGCTTCAATACTCAATATTGTGACTGAACAGCTTAAGTTGCTCGTTGTTTGCAGTGGTGTTTCGGCTCTAGTGACTCACCTAAGTGCGGCCTTGTCGCAGGCGTCGGGCGTGTCGACGGCGGGCAAGTGCTCAGTGTCTAGACTGATCTGGTCGAGCTGCTCGTCAGTGGGGGTGGGGCAGCTCTCACTCTTGTGACGGCTCGAGGAGCGCCGCACTATCGTGAGGCCTCCTTGCTCTGAGGACAAGAGATGGCACTTTATAGCAGTTGTAATTTGGTTAGTTATGCAAGAGATAAATCACAAAAAATATAATTGGATGCCAGTTGAAAGCAATTCCAAATCAATGAAGGATTTCAAATGATATATAAGTTCTTCATAATACCAAGGGCCATTGCACTATTTACTGTTAAAGTGAAAAAATCTCAGCAATACAAAACGCGTGTTTCGTGCGTTTGTAAATAAATCATGTGGAAAGGCCCTTAGTGCTTAGGGCAGAACAAAATATGAACGCAAATGAGAACTGACTGCAGAAACCTGTAAAAGATGCTTTCGGTGTTCAAATCAAATCAAACAACTTATTTTGCAAGTAGGCCACCCGGCTCTTTCATATGTCTGAATCGACCTCTGCTCAGTCAGACTAATATATACCATATATATTCATATATTATACACCTTTTCGAAATTAGACTAGACAAATTACTTTTTGTTTTCTTGCCTATAACAATAGGAAAGATTATTTAAGTTTTTAAACTTTCTACTTAGGTACAAAAAATCGGACCATTGTCGGAATTAGAAGAAATATTTCAACAGAAACTTTGCTACGTATTGTTGAAGCACGAAGCTATTTGTTTTTATTAGAAAACTACGTTATTTCGTGTTGCATGCGATTTCCAGTGAACGTCGAAATTTTTTAAAAGGAATTCAGGGAGCTGGGAATAGTTCTTAATAGTAAATAAAACGATAAAGTATGGACCTACGTTCTTGAACTTAAAGTTTAGTTAAACACGCAATAGTGAAATCATTATTTAGTTCATTTATTAGCTGGTCCTCAATTCTCACAATGTAGAGATGATTTCGACAGCGAGATAATTATCTCGAAAACGAATGTCAAATGTACTGAACCCAGTCATTAATTTCCGACATCTTGTAAGCAAGATTGTCACTAGTATTATATCGCGTGGATATTCCCAATAGTAATTTTTATATATAAAAATTACGTGTCACGTTGTTTGTCCGCGATGGACTCCTAAACTAGTTACTGAACCGATTTTAAATTTGATTTGCACACCGTCTGCAATTTGATCCAACTTGAAAGATAGGATAGCTTACATCTCAATTTGTAGTCGCATTTTATTGCAAATTATTTGTCTATTATTTGACAGTCACAATTATCTGTTAGCTCCAAACGATTCTAACAGATGGCGATATCTGTTGACTGGTTTGAAAAGGAATTCAATAGATGGCGCTATGTTAAATTAATCAATCATCAATCAATACATATAAAACAGTACCGTGACTCACTTATAGACAACACAGCATAAACAGGTGGTCCGAGGTTCGAAATTTGGAGGCGATATTACTCGAGTACCCTAGAGGTGCACTTAGGAGGGATTTTTTGAAATTCAATTCAATTTCAATTCAATTGAAATTTGTATGGAAAATACCGCGGGCGAAGCTGTGGCGGGTCCACTAGTAGTAATTATATATCATTTAAGCGCAAATTTACGTTGTTAAACCATTTCATCTTTAATCAGATTAAAACTTTCGTGAGACATTACTAAGACTAGAAATACGCACGGCTTACTCAACCCCTGAAGAAGGACTCCATATGAGTCCGAAACATGTCGGACTATTTCTGACAATAAATCGTGAGTAAAGCCGTGCTTATTTCTAGTCATTTTAAACTTCACATTTTAGTCAGTACCGTTCAATAACTGCCCTTATAGTGTCAAAAGAAGGAGGAGACGCAGTGGAGAGTGTTAGAAGAGTGTTGATCACGACTCTTGCTTATTTAAAGAGTGTATCGGTCGCTGCAGCGTGATTATAATTAGGCTTTTGAATTTAAAATGAAGAATCCAGGGACCTAATTACGGTTTAGGTGACAAATGATTTTTGTTTATTTTCTGTAAGTAGATCACGGAAAACACGAAGTGCCAGCAAAGTACCGATTTGGCTTTTCTATTTTACGGCTACATACAACCAAGACATTTGAAAATAAATAACCGCTTTGTAAATTATAGACGTGATTGCTTTGATTTGTTTGATGTTAGCAAAGCTTTGAAAGCTTTGTCCGAAATAAGTCGCTTGGTTGAAATTTCTGGACGTCCCATTTTTTCAGTGAGTGGTTTTCAAAGAGTTTTTTTAAGCTCACACGAGCGATACACCCTGTAAATTTGAGCAGGATTCCGCAGTGCACGGTGTACAAAAATAGTGTCTTGTTGTTTAATTAGTGATATAGTTGGCTCGAAATTAAGCTGTGAGCTCCCTTTAATACCCTTTAATACAAACCAATAAACGCCTCTTTTAAAAGAAAATTTACTTTTCATCTCTCGTACTCTGAAAGTACCTACTTTTTTCATCTGGATAGTGAGATAAAAGTGATGCATGTTTTCCCTAAGAAAGAAAAGTAATTATAGAGGAATCAATTGAAAGTAAACCTAAAAGGTCTAGTAAAATAACAGAAACGATTAATTGCGTGCGAAATGCGTTCAATTTTTTTCTCTTTTCTCATATTCGAAATAAAAAGCAGTGTATAATTCGGGTGAAAGCACCCATTCCAGCCTCGAACTATTAGCACTCGCACTTAGTTCGAGCGCCATAATATCTCAACTCCAATAAGCTCCTTTCATCCCTTGGTTAATAACAATCTACTATAAAATCAACGTTAGAAAATTCGTTCGACGACGCGGTTAGCCTAGTTAGTAGTGATCCTGCCTCCAAAGCTAGCGTCCCGGGTTCGATCCCCGGTAAGGGCAAATATTTGTGTGATGAGCACGAATATTTCTTCCTGAGTCTTGGATATTTCCTACGTAATTAAGTATTTATTTATCTATATAAGTATGTATATCGTCGTGTAGTACCCATAACACAAGCCTGTAGAGCTTACTTTGGGACTAGATGGATTTGTGTAAAGATTGTCCCCTGATTTAATAATTTTTATGTACACCCATATCATAAAACCTCCAATGTTTAATCAAAAACCGTAGGAAATGACCACCATTTTGACAACCAATTAGGAAAAACCAGTGCTGCAATGTTATTTCTTTATCGTTTTTAGTAAAGAAATGAGATTAAATTTGGAACAGCTGTCAAAACTCAAGTGGGTCTCTATTCTAGTATCCATAGACATTAAACAGTTATTGATACGAAACGTCAATTCAGTATGTTTTTTTAATATAAACTGCACAATATTTGATCTCGAGTGACATGAGAATAGAGACTTCATTCGGTTGTCTATGATTTAAAAAAATGGTCTTGACAGAGGATCGAATTGGCGCCATTATGTTGGTGTTTTGCTGAACGAAAGTAGAATTGTTGTTGAATTGAATAGAAAAAGTTGTTTGTAATTTACATTTTAGTTGAAAATATGAATAGTAGTCTTCTCGGAATGTGTGTTATGTGAAAATGCGCCGGATATCGGAAATATGCAGCCACGATTGCAACAAATAACTTGTTGCCAGAAAATATTGTTTCTGAACCCATCATGGAGGATTTATAATATGTGTGTAGATAAAGTTATGTATGCAACTCTGCATAATTTGGCCTTAAAACACTCGTGCGATCTTATTATGAAACTCGCCTATCGGCTCGTTTCATGAAAACCGCACTAGTGTTTTAAGGCCTATCATTATGCAACCGTTGCATAAACTACTAATTCAACATCAAATTAATTATTATTTTTCCGTCACAAAACGCTTACATCTGGCGTACTTGCAAAAATTGTTAAGTATGTAATATCATATCTCTGTCTTGCTCGCTTTTGATCAAAATGATCCCTTTACTCCAAGTATTCGAAGCAAATACCTTGTAATATGAGTATAATATCATTATACGACGCTGTAGTTTTAAATCTTGTGGTTTTATGTGAAAGAAATAGGGTACTACTAATACCCATTTGTCAAAAGAAATAAAGTTTAAATACATTTATGATTCAATTGAGTCGTCTGTTTTGTAAAATAAAATCATTTTCTAAACAGATATAACAGAAATATTTATTGAAAAGTTCCTTTCGATTTTTAGATGATAATGATTAACAAGGAAAGGTAGTCAAATTAAAACTTTCGTGAGACATTATGAATACTTGAAAAACACACGGCTTTACTCACGATTTATTGTCAGAAATAGTCCGACATGTTTCGAACTCGATTGGAGTCCTTCTTCAGGGTTTGAGTGCAGTCCCGGTCAGATCAACCCGCGATCTCAAGCGCCTCGCGAATCTTGCGTTGAACGAAGCATTTCTCACTAACAAGCAGCCTCGCCTTATCGAAGCGAATGAAATGCGACGTACCAGCGTCCAGGGCGTGCTCTGCCACCGCGGAGCTATTGGTGTCCATCTTTTTCATTTTTTGCGCGGTGGCAGAGCACGCCCTGGACGCTGGTACGTCGCATTTCATTCGCTTCGATAAGGCGAGGCTGCTTGTTAGGGGGAAATGCTTCGTTCAACGCAAGATTCGCGAGGCGCTTGAGATCAGACGACGCCCCAATTTCAACCGCGATATGGGGTGGGAATTGCCACCAGCGTGGAAGCCCGTTGTCCCAGCCATTCGGGATACGGTACGTGCTGATACTCTTGTGGACACCGTGAGCTCGGCATGTTTGCCGCCGTTCACCACCAACAACGACCAGCCGCAGCCGGGCGCGTCAGCAGTGCCGGCGCCGCCCCCCGCCGCCCCCGCGCCCGCACCCTCTGCACGGGCGCAACGCGCAGCTCGCAGAGCAGTGCGTGGGTTGATCTGACCGGGACCGCACTCAAACCCTGAAGAAGGACTCCAATCGAGTTCGAAACATGTCGGACTATTTCTGACAATAAATCGTGAGTAAAGCCGTGTGTTTTTCAAGTATTAACAAGGAAAGGGTTTGTCATTTTGTAAATTATTTAAAATCTTTCACAAATTACCCTTCTTGAGGTGGGAAAATTTGCCTCCTTTAAGATTAAGGGTTTATCATTAATTTTCAACATCGGATAATGTGATGTAGTCGGCTTAATAAAGCCAGGTTAATGGTGTCCGCACATTTAACATCCCTAGAGAATAATTTTGTAGACATTACCTTTTAAATAGTTTATTTGCTTTGTAATAAAAAGGGCTACATTTATTGTTCAGTCAGCATCAAATTGCTTTCTTCAAATTTGGCAATATAAGTAGGTAGTTGGAATTTTCACTTCACAAAACTTTCACTATTCCAAATGACATCTACATACATACATACCATAACGCCCGAAATCCCTAATGGGGTGGGCAGAGCCACAAGACTACTTGTGGCCACGTTCGATTAATTAGCCCTAGGATGGTATGATGAAGCGTATGGTGACAGGTGATCAGCCCATCGCCCATACAGATAGTCCACCATGTTGGAGAGGACCCGTCCCTTAGTCGACTTTTACGACATGCCAGGATGATAAGCATCTGCACGCATTCTATGCTATTTCTTCACTCCCAGTGCAGCAGAGGAATGACATCTAAGCTGGTTATAATCCTGGTTTATTACAAAAATAGTTCCTTTACCTTTTGTAACATTAGCAATATGATAAATTATTGGACACGTTATGTTTGCAATAAATATAACTTCGATGATGACAATTTTTGAGAACTTCTCAGACAAACTTTGAACCCTCGGTTCATTCCTTTCTATCTGAATTTTCGTTAAAGCTTTTCTTAGTGAATACGTAGAACCTAGAAGGAATCCACATGAAAAAAATGAATAAGTGCGAGTTAAATTCGCGTGGAGAGGGTTCTGTACATGATTATCTGAAATTTCCTATATTACTTTAAATACCATAGACTTCTTAGAGGTTTTCCTGTCATTTGTAAGTAAAGAACTAGTTTCTGTATTTTTTTTAAAAAGTTTAGGCCCAGTAGTTTCACAGGTAAGGAGGAGAATGGGTAATTTTCGTCTATTTTGCTAAATACCTTCTAAACTATTAATTATATATATATATATATATTTTTAATTCAGATTTAAAATTTAAAAAATTAAGTGTCCCCTATGTTTAGAATTCATTTATTTACGTGACACGTCCATGTTGCGGTCACCGACTTACATTATGTACCTTTCAACTCAATCGGTGCAGTAGTTTCGGAGCAAATTGGAGTGACAGACGGACAGACAGACAGACACATGAGTGATCCTATTATGGTTCCGTTTTTTCCTTTTTGGGTACGGTACGGAACCCTAAAATTACAAATTTGTGGGTTATATAATCAATGGGTACAATGGAATACGATAAGTAGGTACTATTGAAAAGGAAGACACGCAGTGACGCTATAAAAATTGGTTGTAAAACAATATGTTTGTAATAAAAAGAGTTTTCATGCTAACAAAAGGCCACGGAAGACGATTGTAATAAAAACAACATTGATATTTGGAAAAATACGGTCAAGCTAAAGCAGATAGTAAGGAAGTGGAAATCGTGATTTTGATGGGATATTCTTCATAAAAAATACATGAGGGCTTTCCGTCAGCTTTTAAAAATATATTATAATATATCGACTGTGGAAATTTCAAAAGTCGTAAATGACATTTTGGCATTTCGAAAAATGAACCTTATTTCAAAAGTCGTAATGGACATTTTGACATTTCCTCAAATTGTCCCGTGCGACATTTGAAATTTCCACAGTCGATATGCAGAGACGTATAATGCTACGTATTTGCATGACCAATCCGCCAGTTCAGTCGTCTCTATAATCTTTTAACAAACTAACCTTGATCCCATCAAAATCTGCTTTAAACATTAACAAATAAAGTCGATTTTACAACGAAAAATATTAAAAGGTAACACGAAATCTAAGTTTCATGACCATCAAGTTGCGAAAACAGTGCAAGATTCGGAGGAGGTATGCGCCAATTTACGTGCACGAATTTTGGAGGTGGCTATCGTGAATAAATATTCTTATTATGGAATTAATATATTATGCCCGCAACTTCGTATGCGTCAAAATGTACTGATCTTTAAAATACAATAAACTTATATGTCACTGACTTTTTAAATTTATATCTTTCCCTCATATTACAGGCTCGCTCATCGGGCACGCGCAAACTGCTGTAAATTAATTTATAAGTCCCTATTTTTCCCTTTAAGGAGTCAATGCTGTTCAGTTAAAAATATTTTTATTATTTTATAGTTTGTTTGTATACGTATCAGGTGTATTTTTATATATCATCATGATAGCCACCTATCCCTATAAAACCGTGCTTACTAGGAGTGCCGTTGCGGGGTGCCGGGGGCGGCGGAGGGCGCGGTGCCTCCTCCCGCGGTGCGCCCGCGCCGCCCGGCGGACTCGCCACTGCAACACCAACCATAGACATAAACATTTGAAATTCAAAACTTACAAACGTAGATTTTGACCTACCTGATATATTCTAAAGTCAAAATCATTTGCCATTTAAATAGGTAGAAACGTTTTCACCGTTTGTATGAAAAGTGTAAGTTTTGCCGTTTGTGTGTCCTCTTAATAAATCATATATTTTTATATAGTATGTAACTTACTATAATATGGTGTTTGTTGCATAATTCAATGTATAACAATATAATTCGCTGGAAATCTGTGCATATGCATAACTATGCGAACAGTGGTGTTGATTCTCTAGCGTGTGCACTATTAATTTAGACTGTAAGAACAATGGCATTCGGTCTAAATTCGAATGAGTCCATCGCTGATCACCCGCTGCACACGTTAAAGAATCACGTGACATGACAGTATGCTTGGTCTTAAAAGCAGACATCCAGAAGGTTCATATTTAGTTCAAATTTAATAAAAGCTATTTTAATGTTCACATTGATTTCACTATTAAGAGACAGCGAATACTGCAATTATAATTCATATTTGTCCAACCGCTTTCCATAATTCGCGAGATACTCAGACGTCTCAGAATTAATACAAATTGGTTAACTTGCTCGATATGTTGAACTATGTACCTACATATTGTATAAGCGTAGAGGAGTCGACAAGATTTGTAAAGTACCCATCGAAGCCGCGGGCTCAGAAACTTCAAAATGAACAAGTCAGCTGGCGCGATAAAAGTTTATCCCTTTGAATTTAGAACTAGGTAAAAGGTTAGAATTGAATAAAGTTACAAAGATTTCAAAGTTTTTTACTTATTACTTGAGTTCAGTCTCATGAGATGGACAGCGATAATGGTATACTCATTTCGGATTAGACACAATACATACATACATATATCAGGCCTGTTTCCCAAAGGGGTAGGCAGAGACCACGGATTTCCACCTGCTACGATCCTGACACGCACCTTTCGCTTCGTCTACTTTCATTAAGGTCTTCGTGCAAGCTCGCCGGTTTAGGGAGCTCTTGACCTGACCTTTCTTAAGAACGTCCTCGATCTGGCTTTGGTACGTCTAGGCGAACGTACCGTTCCAACCCTACCATGCACACTCGCCTTATAAATCTGCTTCGTTGGTCTTCTTTCGTTCATCCTCTCCACATGTCCAAACCATCTAAGCATACCTTTCTCAATTCTCACGACTACATCTTCCACACTAAATCTTTCTCTTTTCACGCTATTCCTTATCCTGTCACTCATAGAAACACATACTCCACGCATACTTCAATACACACAATAGACATTCAAAATTCATAACCAAATATTAAACGTATTGTTTTTCTTAACATTCAATCTTATAAAGCCAGTTTTCCTTTCATTATACAACCGCAAACTTTCAAAGCCAAGAGGATGTTCATATTTACTCACAAATTTTTCTATAACCGCAAAGTTGAATATTTCAAACCTCTAAAAACTCGCTGCAGAACATGCATCCAATTCAGTGCAGGCACACTTGTGGGGAGTGTTGGTACACTTGGGATGCAGTCGCCGTGTTCGCATAAAGTGGTGTTTGGAATATTTTAAGGAGGAGCCTCACGGTTCGGTCTCCAGGCAAAATATGATACTTACCTAATAATAATGTTTGTTTATTCGTCTCTTATGCCACCCGCCCGGGAAGATTTGGGAATGATAAAAGTGTTAGGTACATTTAGAAAGAAAAAAGAGGCATCGCAACGCGTAGTTAGCAATAGCTAACATAGCTCGTAAATTTTACAACTACGTAGCATTTGAGGACTTCTATGCCTAGCGGTGAACGTCTTTCGACTAAAATGGTGATGTTGATGAGGTATCATTTTAAGGCGCTGACAACACCTAAATCCGCTTTACTTAAACAGTTTTTTAACATAAACTATTTGATTTGGCAAAGCGAAAAAAATGTATGTTCATATTATTTATATTATTATTGAAAACATGACTGTTTCTAAAACACGATTTGATGAAATTAATACGATAGAAAAAATATCGTGTAAGTAGTCAGGTACGAATGGAATCCTTTTTAAACAGTTCTATGTCTTGATTTTTTTAAGTTATAGGTCTATAATTAATAACACTATTACATCACGCCCAGACTAAAAACTTGACTAATTTATATTTCACGTTTACTGTGTTTACTTATTTAATTCATCTGTTTTTGATTTTCCCCATACAAATAATGGGCACAGTGCTTCTCGTTCACTCCGGTGCAAACAGACAGTGACCGATCATTCAAGCGTCTTAACTGCCTCATCATATTTTATGTAATATTATATAATTTGTAATGTTACTGTATAAATGATGAAATTTTTCGGTATACTTGTTGACAATGTATGCTAGTACAAAAAAAATATCTATCTATCTATACTAAGTAGTGGAAACATCCTACGTTAATATTCTTTCATTGTGTTTAACATTCAGTGTGCAGCTTCCGAACATTCTAGAAATTTATTGAAAGGACGTGCTTAATACATCATCAAAGTGCGGAACTATAGGCTACTAGCGTCTGCCCGCAACGTCGTTTGCACGGAATTCGGTTAAACGTATTCCCTCGGGAACATTTAAATTTTCCGGGATAAAATAATCCGTCAAGCCGTTGAAGCGTGAACTAACAAACATACTAACAAACACAAGACAAACTTTCGCATTTATAATATTAGTACCTATGGGTTAGAGCTAGAGTACCTAAGCTCAGTTGGAGTTTCTATTGTGTAAACCTAAAATTGAATGGGAATAAAAAAAATTGACAATACTCCATTGAGTTAGGTAAATAACTACTCTGTGAGCTGTAAACCGCGCGAGTAAATATGTTTTTTGTTTACGTTGTCAACCCCCATATCTCCGCCATTTTTAATAATTTCAAAAATTGAATCGGAAAAAAAAAACCGGACTAGTGCGAGTGAAACCCGCGTGGAGAGGGTTCCGTTCCATACATGATTAACTGAAATTTCCTATGTTACTTTAAATACCATAGACTTATTATCAGTTTTCCTGTCATCTGTAGGTTAAGAACTATTTTTTGTATTTTTGTCAAAATTTTAGGCCCGGTAGTTTCGGCGATAAGAGGGGGAATGGTCAATTTTCGTCTATTTTCCTAAATAACTTCCAAACCATTTATTTTAAAATTCCAATAAAAACATATTTAAGATCCTCACAATAAGCCCTTTCATTTGATATGTCACATGACATAATGCCCCATGTTCAAAATTAATTTATTTACGTTACGCTTCCCTGCTGCGGTCTCCAATTTACATATTTATACCAAATTTCAAATCAATCGGTCCAGTAGTTTCGGAGCAAATTGGCTGTGACAGACGGACAGACAGACAGACAGACACACGAGTGATCCTATAAGGGTAACTTTTTTCCTTTTGAGGTACGGAACCCTAAAAACATGAATGACACAAAGATAAGATAGACTATCTTATCTCTAAGTGCGTTTCTCTCACACTAGTGCCGACGAAAGAGATAGTCATAGAGATAAACGGGTTTAATTTATTTATCTTTGTGTCATTCATGTTAGGGCCTGTAGAGGAGAGTAACTGCAGCCCGACATCTGGACACACGAAAGCATTTTTGCCTAAGCTGAAACGAAGACACTTTTACGCTCGCTCGGTCAAAAAACAAATGAGTCTAAAACCAGCTTAAGTTGATTAAGTTGTTATTTTTATGTACATACATAACCATTTATGTATAGCTAAAACAATAACTGTCTTTGATCGCAATGAACGCTACTTCCCGTGCACCTCCGCGGAACTTTTATCATCAGTTATAATAAATCTATGAACTTTTCACACTTTCAATAAATATTATTTCAAACTTTCATATTTCTCGATAGGAGTATGCACTTGTATCATGAAACTAAAACCTAATTTTATCGAAACATTGGACTGTCGGTATCGAGCAAATTGCTTTTTGGCGACGTTGTCCGTTTGAGCTGATTTTCTCGGTTCGTGAAAACAATATTTGATATTGTTTTGTATTGTTGCTTTAATAGTTTTTTATTTGAAGAAACTTCTACAACAATGACAGGCTATGTCACGACGATCAGGTGACCACCGTTGAACAGTACAAAAGTCATTATAATTATGTTTATAGAGCGTGTATAATTTTGGTTTCATTCTACTTTTTGATCATTTTGCAGGTGCTTTGGTTATGTACAGTCATTATTAAATGCAATATAGGTAGATTACAAAATATTTTCATTTCATAATTTAAAACCGCCACGGTTTCGTTCAATGAAATTAAGTTTTATTTGCGAAAAAACATCCAAGCAAATAAAAACTTAAATCAGGATTCAAAATGACTGGAAATGTTAAAGAAAAGTAATGAAAGTAAGTCTGAAAACAGCGTTTCTATAAAGCCAATCTTAAGTAGGCTTTTAGATGCTAAAATCCGAGTAAGATTTGAAATATTTAGCAGAAAACCAGATGAGAACATAATGATGTCGAAAAATCTTCATAAAGCTTACCCATTATTTTCCTGTCTGTTACTACATACCTATACTGCACAGTACGAATTTTCATAATTACTTTACATAAATGTTTGTTATAATAGGTTATTTGGATTGTCCTTGGTCTGCACTGAATGACTTTCAAATTATCTTGTGACGTAACAAAAGAAATAAAAATAAACCGAAAATGCAAATTAATATACGGGGTGGATCCCGTTTACTTACAAATAACAAAGAAAAGTGTTTGTTGTATGAATCTGGTGTTTACCTGTAACAAAAGAACATAAGAATTAGCATAAAAATTAACGCTTTACAAGATTTATCAATACTATACTTTATAATTTACACATCTGGGTCACGTTCAGCTATTATATTCCAAGTTTCTGAAATGTTTTACAGTTCAGAAACCGTTAAAATTTTCATTTGTTATATATTGAATTCCTTATTTGAAATGCAAAGTCACGAATGTCGAATTCAAAGTATGAAATTGCCATCGACATAAAATTCTCATACTTAGCAGCGGTCTCCGAGGCTTATCACGTAAGCTTCATTGATAATATTCGATTATGCGCTCCAATGTTAAGTGAGCCTTCTATATCTGCAATAAGACCGGTGATACGTGTCAAACTAAATTGGTCGTCGGGTAATCCTGTGGGAATATTGATTTCGTGTAATCCACCATCTCCATTTGACGGCGATAATCTGGAGCTCACAACTTATGATGTATGTACTAGATCTTGGGCGACAGTTTATAATCGATGGCAATTTGATAAGTAACCTAAAGAGAGAAGATTAATGTGTGATTCTCTTAAATAAAACTTCGTTCATGAACTTATCGGCGAGCGTAACTTGACCCGTCATTGCGGGTTCTTGCATGTCTTCGACTTTGGTCGTATTCGACGCAACCGGCCACGGACGTAGGTACCTAACTCCACATAATGCCTACGTGCGCGCGGGTCAATTTATGATTGTCAGACGAAATGTGGGATGACGTCGATAATAGGATACTCAAACATGAGCTATAAACGTCCCACTGCTGGGCACATACCTCTCATGATGAAAGGGACTAGGCAGTAGGCCCCACGCGGGCCCGGTGCGGATTGGGGACTTCACAGTTTACTCGTTTACCTCACGATGTTTTCCTTTAGCGATAATGCTCGCGGTAAATATAAATTTTAATTCGCCAGATGAGATCCGAAAATAGAGGAGCGAGACGGGATTAAAACCCTCGATCCTCTGAAATGATAGTAAGAATATTCCTTTAGAAACAATCCGTAAGAAAAAGATCTTTTAAGTATTCCTCCATTGGAAAATCATTTAGAAATTCATTTCTTTTTTTTTTCAGTCGGTGATATTTGCAAAGGCAATCTTAAATAAATCTCCACAACACGGATAATTAAACGGTTAATTAGGAATAATATGAAGACAAATAGTCCTTCCAAATCAAATGTAAACATTATTTCATCGTCTGTTTATAGCAAGGTTTATTTATTTACGTAGTAGCTATAGGCTAGGCTGTTAATTAAAAGCCATTTCACGTGAAAGCTCGCAACTACCAAATCTAAAATGGCGAGCGAAATGATGCTCAAATGGGCACTCATTTTCACGGAAACTAAATTCTCGAATTTACTACCTTGTGATTCTCTGATGAGCGCAGCGGCTGATCAGCGTCGAGGTACGCATTTAATTTTAGACCGAATGTCTATGTTCTTATAGTCTAAATTGATAGTTCCCCCTGTGGTTCGATGCTCTTAAATAGCACTTCGCCGCCGACCTCACTGGCGAGCCTAACTTGATCCGTCAGTGCGTATAAAATACATGTTCGTGGGTGTTTTCAACAGTGGTCTTGTTTCAATGCAGCCGGCCACGGTCACAGGTACCTAACTGCGCATAATGCTTACGACCGCGAGGTTCAATTTATGATTGGCGTTCGAAATGAGAGACGAAATTTATTACGAGAATAACACAGCTGTTTCTGTAATCAAAATGCATTGTGCATTGTGCTATTCCAAGTTTAATGATTATTTATAAAGTAAAATACGATTATAACCATGGCATAATTAAATGTCATGTAGTTACGTAGTTACCTATATTGGTAAACATATTAAAAGAGCCGCATGTGTCTAGTCGGCGACAGTTTACCAACCACTGTTCTATGCAATCGGGATTAGTGCTTCTATGCGGTTCGGAAAATTACGTTATCAATGACTGAGAAGCGCCGCAAGAAACTCAGTCAGCAGGCGTCGGAAAGAATCTACCCGGTATTCCCGGTATATGGCGATAACGATGGAAATTTCGGAAGTGCTTCGACAAAGCCCTTTTAAACGTTCATTTTAACTGCATTCATATCATTAACTTGTTTTAAAGAGATTATAATAAACAAGACTACTTTATCTTTTTAACTAATCAAAAAAGAAAATGTATAACATAAGGAAAACAAACCTAGTTACGTCTGGAGGGAATAATTTAGGAAAGGAGGCCAAGCTTTACCGGATTACTTACTCGACTGTGCGAAGCCAAAAGGATGGTATAGAGTTTAACAGTGTATATATGGATGTATTAATGTATGTATGTAATATGTATAGACGTGATCAAAAATCGAAGCTCAATTAAAAAATGGCTTATCGAGCAGACTTTTTACAGCTTTGACGAATTTATGTACTGCAATTGATTTGTGTAATGTTACATACATTTTCATTATAATTTTTATTATAGGTATATTGACTGACATGTAATTGAATAATTATGAGTTAATGAGTTAGCTCCTGAACTGGACCGATTTTATAAAAATGGGATAAAATATTATTATGATTCGTGAGGAACTTGCGAATGTTATACGCTATATAATAATTTTTTAAAGATGCGTCTTAGTAGGAGTAAGAACGCTTTAACGTCGTCAGTCTGGTTTAAGTTTTGAAATGTTTAATTGTATATGATGGAGAACTTATCTTGTGAAATAATGTGCATGTATTGTAGTAGATAAATGGTTTAATAGATGCTAGGTTAGAAGTGGACGATATTTTCTTGGACTATTTGTTACTTGATTGATTCGGGTCACAGTAGGTGAAAATTCCTCTACCATGTTGATCCGATGTTTGTGCTGATATTTCAAAGTAATATTCCAAGATATTAATGATTGAGCCAGAAAGTAATCCTCGCTAGATGATTACTGCTCGTATCACACTGGGCAGTATCCTGGTGTTGCAAATATCTATTTTTTTTAAATTAATTTTCATTAAGACGACTGTGACCCTTTTCATACAAAAGGTGATAACGATTTTCAACCCTTAAATGTTTTTGCCTAATTTTTGATAGGTTGTCAGTCAGAACAAAATCTAGGTCTATACGTTTTTTGAATTTTGATTAAAGATCAAGAAAGTCAAATTATGCCGAAATTAGTTCAGTATGGGAATACTCAAACCCAATAAAACTGAATTTATTAATTATAGTGAAAAAATCAAAACGTATAGACCTAGATTTTGTTCTGACTGATAACCTTTCAAAAATTGGTGAACATTGGTTAATATTTAAGGGGTGGAAATTGTTATCGCCTTTTGAATGAATAGCCGTAGGTTCACACTCTTCTTAATAAAAAATGTTTCTGCCTGTCAATATTTTTTGAGAATAAAATATAATCTCAAACTCAATATCAGCATTACAGTTAAGTTCTTTACAACACTCTGGATTTCTAAAAATCATTAACTGAGAGATCTTAGTCTGAACGCAGGCATTCTCGTCACAGCGCGCGAATGCTTCGTTACTATAAAAAAGGCAATGAAAATCAAACGATTCTGTTCAAGCGAGGAGCGATAAGAAATAAGAAATAACATACAGCATGTCCCAGAAGGTAACGACAAGAAATAAGAAATATAGCGATTGAATTTACAATAAGATCCTAAACTACAAAAAATCATAGAACATACATGGGGGTGAATCTGATACCCCTTAAGGTGCTCTACCACTGGACATCCTGTATAAATGCGACATAGATTTTGCTGTTGCCTTAGACTTTCCAAAATACGGAAAGCCCTCCGAGCTCACCTTTCCATCCTTGTTACAACTTCAGCCATTTCAAAAGAAGCCTTAGGTCTACCACAATCAAAAGTTCCATTTACAGAGCCGTTTAACTATCACAGTACCACAGACAGTATTCACAGCAAAGTGAGTACTCATTTCTAAAAAAACATGAAAGTAACATCGCTCTTTTTTGTGTTTTAAAACTTTAAGAACATTAATCTTTTTCCCTGGGAGTTCTATGACAGTATCACCAAATTTAAATTAACCTAATTGTAGCTATTCTGCTAGAGGTTACTTAATTTAAATCATGTTCACTGTACTGGAGCCAATCGGGAGCTGTTTGTGCGTAAACATTGTTTAATTGGCTCGTTCCCGAATATACAGCTCGTATATTTTAATAAAACGTAAGTTTAATTTCGCGTATGGATATATATGTAAATAGTATGAGAGAATGAACGAACGTGGCCACAAGTAGTCTTATGGCTGTGCCCACCCCATTAGGGATTTCGGGCGTGATGCTATCTATGTATGTGTAGTATGAGAGAAGTTGTACGAGTAGGTATCATTTTCAAGGCCCTAAGGCATCTTTGTCCAGTCCATATTCGGCAAATTATAACCGAACCATTTTTTGCTTCCGGGTGTTCCAACGATGCAGCTGTACGGGACCCGAGTGCATTACTCTACGAAGAAAATAATGAAATGAAAGACTTTTAGGTATCCGAAAACCATTTCGAGGATAGAGCGAAGAGGAAGAGAAATACTAGGAAGGCAGACCCCACCACCATGTGGGATAGAGAGGGTGAGAGATAGAATTAAAAATAAAACTCTTTAATAATTAGGTAACACGTTAGGTCTACGATCTCCTATCGTAGAGTATAATAACCAGTTTTATCCCGAGGATCGAGCGATTGGAGTCCTTTGTGGTGGGGGTACCGACCGACCAACTTGCGGCCTTCACTAAGCAGAAATTGTGGCCGAAGGGTGTCGTATACCGTCGTTTTCGCGGAGGGTTATTGTACACCGCGAAACAGTGTCACACGTCTTAGACCTAACGTGTTACCTACTTATTTAAGAGTTTTATTTTTAATTCTAGCTCTCACTCTCTTCCTGGCTATGTAAGGCTGCACGTCTAGCACCACCTGCCCGCGAGTCATTTGTCGCTCAGTGCGTCCCTTTCATATTTGACTAGTTTGACAGAGACGCACTAAGCGACAAACCACTCACGGGCATGTCGTGCTAGCCCCCCTGGTCAGTCTTTCTCTTCCACTTCGCTCTATCCTCGACATCGTCTTCGGATACCTGACAGTCTGAAAGTCATTATTTTTAATTCTTTAAGTTATGTATATTGTATAGTATGTTTAAATTGTTATTACTCTCTGTTATATATGTTGTTGCCTGATTTAAATAAAATATCCATTATTTTCTGAATATGGACTGTACTTATGATGTGCGATATGTCCGAAGCCAAAGCTACTCATACACGTACAACGACCGCGGTGAACTCTACTGTGATCACTATAGGTAATTGGTCATTCAAGAACAAGGCTTCACGAGTTGCATATCCGCGCCTACCATCACAGGAGTCCTACAACTTGAGGTCGATGGAACCGATGAATACATCATCATCACTAGTGATGTTAACGAATGAAGAAATAAAACACTTTCTGTTCAATTGCATCTGGTTAATAGTAAACGTTTCAGATGACGCACATCCTTTTTCAGACACTCCAGTGTATGTAAGCACGAAACGTTGACTCATATTAGACCTTATTGCCAGATTAAATTGACAATGAGCGCTCAGACGTACCGATAATTTTGAACGCGAAAAGCTCCATTTCATCTAACAATTCGCTGCGTTTCGAGTGAAAAAGGCAACGGATAAACAGTTTCACTTGCAATAGTAGTTTATGCAACGGTTGCATAATGATAGGCCTTAAAACACTAGTGCGGTTTTATGAAACGAGCTTTTAGCGAGTTTCATAATAAGATCGCACGTGTGTTTTAAGGCCAAATTATGCAGAGTTGCATACATAACTTTATCTACACACATATTATAAATCCTCCATGATGGGTTCAGAAACAACATTTTCTGGCAACAAGTTATTTGTTGCAATCGTGGCTGCATATTTCCGATATCCGGCGCATTTTCACATCACACACACTCCGAGAAGACTACTTACTATTCATATTTTTAACTAAAATGTAAATTACAAACAACTTTTTCTATTCAATTCAACAAAATTCTACTTTCGTTCAGCAAAACGTCAACATAATGGCGGCCGTAAGTCAAGACCATATTTTTTTTAAATCATAGACAAACGGATGAAGTCTCTATTCTCACGTCACTCGAGATCAAATATCGTGCAGTTTATATTAAAAAAACATACTGAATTGACGTTCCGTATCAATAACTGTTTTATTATCTATGGATACTAGAATAGAGACCCACTTAAGTTTTGACAGCTGTTCCAAATTTAATCTCATTTCTTTACTAAAAACGATAAAGAAGTCATTTTATTTCTTTATCGCAGCACTTTTCCCAATTGGTTGTCAAAATGGTGGTCATTTCCTACGGTTTTTGATAAACCAATGGAGGTTTTATGATATGGGTGTAGATAAAATAAGTTTCTTTATTTTAAAACAAATAATGGGTCCAATTCGAAACGGTGTCTTCTTAATTTAAAATTTCCTAAACTTAAAATAAGAATTGTCAAACTCGATTTTGTATAGCACAAAGCTGTCAAAGTCAAGTTTTGAAATTCGAAAGTGCGTTCGCTAAATAGAAAAGTTACTAAACTTTTAAATTTATACAGTATCAATCATTGATAATGCCATCAAGAATAAAGTGACGTGACCTATGCAACTCACCGTGTCAGTGTCAATGAGTGTAATACAGTTTGTTCCAACGTAATAGACTGTAATGGAGTTTTTTTTTGGTAAATAACAGAGTGGTTGTACCTATTCATAATTTACACATTGGTCAAGTATGCACTACTGAGCATTTTGTGTTGAAGAATGCCAAACAGCCAGGGACATGTATAAAAACACCATATACTTTTTATCGCAGAAACCAGCCAATTAAGTTTTAAAATTGGAACCCATTCTAACCCTTAACCTATTGTCCACAATAAATCTCCCTCGTTATCGGGAGTATCCGGATGCGAGTGTTAACAACGATCCCGACCGTGTCACTCCATTTTGTACGTGGGGTTTTCCGATATAATAAAATGGCTTGTTGTGTTTGAAACGATCGAGTCGGTAAAATATTTTACATCTGATACTTTGACAGAATATTTTAGATTCGGTGTTGAAACGTGTACATACAAAATAACTTTTAGGTTATACAGGAGGATTTTTGATAACTGTATTTATCGTGCTGAAACTGTTTTTGTTTTATATGAAATATGTACTTAATAGATAGGATCATGATACGCGCAGATGTTTACTTTTACCGAAATCCGACAAGGCAAAACAATTGGATGTTTATAGATCAATAATAATATTTGGATTGCAATAATCAAACCGATGGATATTTAAAAAATATAAATGTTTTCATTACCATACTGTCCGTGTGGTGCCACCAACCGAAGGATGGGCAGCAGCGTCCTGAGAGTACTAGCATGACTGACTGTGATCGCCAACCCGCCTGCCAAGCGTGGCGTGGCGACTATTGGAAATTCCCCCATTTTTGGGGCAGGCCTATGTCCTAAAGTGGACGTTTTACGGCTGATAATGATGGGAAAAATATCACACACGAAAAAACCATGACAAATGAATACACATCGGTTTACATAACACACATCTGTAGCCTCAAGCCCGCCGTTCATTAAAGCAACATGCAACCGACACGACACAAAAGTTAGGTTAAGCGGTGTCTTTAGGATATGTGGTATGTTGAATCCTTTTCCATCCAATTGGGTGATCGATGTCTTGTCGATCGATAATGAACGACGGGCATTAATAGGCGCAACTATCTCAATAAATGCATCTCGTTATCCCAAAATCACAGTATAATCAAGTATACGCGCGCTTCAAAATCTCGGTAAACTTCGGTACACAACAGTCGCGAGTGCGCCGCGGTTGGGTACGGACGTGGATAGTATGAGATGTTCCCATGAATTTATTTATATAAATTATGGCACGAGAATTTTTGATGTTTTTGATACTTTAAAAGCAAAATACATTAAATGCATTTTTTTTACTCCATACTGACTTACAGTCACTTTTGAAACTAGAAATATGAACCAAGTAGAAATAATTAAAATTAAAAACTACAAGATTTTAATTAATATTTCATGAAAAGATAATACGACAATTTAATGTAGCATTATCAAATACGTAACCCAAGAAAGACGAAGAAAGACAGTCAGCCCTACAGCGACATAACGAGCGGCCGTAGGTAATTATTTCGAGGACACTGCCGAGACAAAATACTATTAGTTTATTATACTGTGCCAAAATCATTCCAGTTTTAGCAGTTCGAAGCAATCGCAGTCCTATCAGTATTTTAAACTGTGAAAACCAATAATTTGGCATCAAAAAGGTCAAACCTCTCTCAAAACGTGCTTAGCGAGTTCATGCCTTACGAGCGCTCGTTAATGGGCGAAACCGATCGTAAATTGCTTCAAAAGCGTTACCGGCGGCGATTCCAGAACCGCTAAGTGGAGCAGGAATTTATATTTCTGTGGAACAACCGGTTATAAAAGAATCAATGCGGCTTCTAAAACCTAGTATTATTTGAAGAAACTATACACTTTTCATCTAGGTACTTGACTAAATGTAACCAAACTAACCCACGTGACTCAGCTAAGTAGCCAATCAAGACATACCAAAGATTTAAAATATTGCCTGGATTGGCTGGATTCGTTGGTTACTTTGTTTACACTTAGTTAACTACCTAGATAAAAAGAGTATAGATGTGTTCATTTATTTTATCTTCATTGAACAGTAAGACAACTACTGGGAATATAACAGCACGTCTAGCACGACCTGCCCGCGAGCCGTTTGTCGCTCAGTGCATCCCTTACATATTTCACTAGTTTAACAGAGACGCACTGAGCGACAAACGACTCGCGGGCGTGTCGTGCTAGCCCCCCAGGTGGACATCATGAGAAATAAGAAAGCATCCATTTATGTTTTCTTGTTTTCAGTTGGTGAAACTCGGACTTGTAACGAACAAGGTACGTAGAAATAACATCGATCTCAAGTGTCTTCACGAAATTGAAATAAAATCAGTACAAATAGTTTCATCAACAAACCTTTAACCGTAATCTGATAGTATAGGTAATGTCTTATAAAATTTAGTATTGAGTGGGGTTTATAATTTCTGCCATCCTAACTAATATTATAAATGCGAAACTTGCTCTGTTTGTTACGTTTTCACGCCTAAACCGCTGGGCCAATTTTGATGAACTGTAGTATAGAGATAGATTGGATCTTGGAGAAGGACATAAGCTGCTTAAATAGTTATTCTACGCAGACGAAGGGCAAAAGCTCGTTTCTTTTTACCGATTTATAATCGGCCTATACACATTCAACTGCTGCGCACATGCTTCCTGTAATAGTGCGAGATACTGTGTAGTGCGGATTGGAGACTTCACTTCACACACATCATTAAATTACTTCACAGATGTGTGCAGCTCTCACGACCAAAAGCTAGTGGTAAATATAAAATTCTACTCCACCGAATTGACGATTTGGAGCGAATCTCTTAAAAATGTAATCCCCAGACCCGAAAGGCAAGAGCGCAGTTTTCTTTGGTATTCTTTTGTGCTTTGATAACCCTTGCACGGGGTATTTCTACAGATTTTGTGCAAAATTTGGCGTCTCTACAAGAGAAAGGTGCCGCACAAATACTTTTGTTTCAGAGCCCCGTCCTTGAGTAGCGTTTATACAAACTTAGCTCAGTTGGGGTTTGGACATGTTTAGCTGGATCGCATAGAAACTTTCCAAGAATATAGATAGAAGACAAACCTAGGTTTGTTCATTGCGAGTTTTGGGATATTTGACAGGTATATATAATGGGTCTATATGGGAAACTATAATATCTTTTGTCCTATTTGTATATTCCGTAATAACTTTGGTCATAATGATCTTTAACCATAACGACATTTTCCCTAATGTAAATGCCATAATATTTTTTTAACCGTAATATTGAATATCCTAATGTTTATTTGTACTATTGTCGTAAGTACTAATGATCATGTGTTCTAAGAATTTGTGGGCTATTACAAAAAAATACATAGACCTAACTTCGAAGGCTAAGGCGGGAGCTTCGCTTCGCTCCCGCGTTAGCTTTCTGAACCTAACCTATCCAAGTCGCTTTTGCTCCTACCCATCTTGGTCGCTAAGCAACATGCAGCGAACGACTCAGTGTAATTGCCGCTTTATACATTTTCTGCGAAACTTGAACAGATCGGTTTTATAATGCTAACACCTATTTAATTTCACTACACAGACACAGTAAAAACTTGAGTCAATATGAACTAATCATCAATACATATAAAACAGTACCGTGACTCACTTATACAACGCACCGCCTAAACGGGTGGTCCTAGAGGTTTGAAATTTGGAGGAGATATTCCTCAAGTACCCTACAGGTGCACTAAGGAGGGATTTTTTGAAATTCCATCCCTAAAGGGGTGAAAAGAAGTGATAAAAATTTATTTATGTATTTATTTATTTATTTATAAATAAATAAATAATTATTTATAAATAAATAAATAAATAAAGATTGTATTGAAAATACCGTGGGCGAAGCTGTGGCGGGTCCACTAGTTATGTATATACGTCTACACTTTAAAAAGCAAGTTTTTTTTAAGTTTACAGACAACTCGTTTGCTTCCTTATTAGTAGAAATTATAACAACATACAGAAGAATACAGAAGTTGTCACTCATTTCTTGCAGTCGGTTAAATATAGCGGTACACTTTAGCATTTCGGTTTAACTTCCACAAAATAATTTTATAAAAATCACTCGGCTTTCATTGGGCACTTATCATCCAAGGAAAAAGGCGGGCTAGATTGTGAGAGGCGTGAAGGTCTCGAACTTAGCGGCCATTACGCACCATCTCTAGGAGATAAAGTGGCCAATCGGCCTTGTGGTGCTAAAATATTTGCGCCCGACACAGAGTATACTATACAGGAGTGAATCAACTTTTGTTGATCCTCTAGTTATTACTTTATTATAAGTTGCCATGAAACATGTGTTTGATTAAAGCTGTATATTTTCATACCTAATCAAATAAACAGCTACTATGTTATTAGCTAACATTACTGGTTGCTCATTTCGTCTATAATTTTAACCGACGATCGTAAATTGCATTGCATTATATTTCCTCGCAGTAGTCATGAAACTCCCTCGTCCATCTTTTGCCTATTCAGCCTCTACAACAATGTGCTATTTATTTCTGTAAAAGTAGATTGTTGCACCAAGCAGAAAGTGATTCATTATTGCGCCGAGTGTTAGTTTGGAGCCCGAACGCAAGAGGGCTCTAAAAACACGAGCGCAATAGTACATCATTTGATGCGAGGTGCATACTCTGCTTATCTTTCAACTACTGCAAAAAGTTCTAGCGATGTAAACAGGATATTTTCACCTAGTGTGAAGTACCCTTGGAATTTTTATATAGCATATGAAACCCGCACGCTCTCCCCGAATCCTTAGATACCCTATTTATTAAAATCGGTCCAGTGGTTCAGAAGCTAAAGTAGAATATCCGAAAATTTTCACACAAAAACATGTATCTGGTCAATTCATTTTTATATATGCCAATTTTTAAAAAATCTTTTAGTAACTTATCCAAATCTTATCAGCCAGCATAACATTTTTTTTAAACGGGACAATCACTGTTCGATATGGCCGCCGACATGTGGACTGTCTTGCTAACAGTAAGTCCACAGAAAAGTGGTCAGCTGTCCCGTCGCGTCAGACTGTGAATGGGCGAATTGGGTGGCTGGTGGTGTAAACTTCTTGATCAACTAACAAAATTAAAACAAATACAAAACAGTGCAATAATGAATTTTGTATGCAACTTTATTGGTCTAGAGCAAATAAGTGCTGCTCTGTGGTGAGTATTTAAAGCGTAGTTGGAAGAAAAATGATTTTTCCAGAACGAATTCTCCCTTAAAGCACCAGGAAAACAAGAACTAGGTACAGTTTTTGTGTTACGCCCAAACAATGATGAGTAGCTCCGAGCGTGCTCCGGTAAAGGTCTGCGCACTTGACCCGTCTCTGTCAGGTCTATTGCTGTAAACACCGCGCGCCGCCGCACCGGGTCTAACTTATTGCGGTTAATTAGAGTGCCGAAGCTGTTAACTTTTCGGGAGATTAAATTGCTTGATTAGTTGCCAGTATTTATTTTTCTGTTCATTTTCTGCTATTTTTTATGACCTGATGTTTTTATTACAAAATTTAATTGTGCCATTAGAACATGAATAGGTTGGGTATGACTGTAAGTGGTTGATGATTCAATTTCTTTCTCTGTAAATAACCTTTTATTTCTGTGCTATTTCGTATAGCTTCTCAATACTTATATGTTTTAAATTTTAGTTAAGTCCCTAATGCCACAACAACTCTACACGCAACCTATTTGGAGCTTTGAAAAACTAGCAGATTACTATAATTTATTGACATTCGCAAATACAAGGTTCGTGCAAGTAACAAGAAAAATAAATAACTACTTTGGCTCTGAAAACCACCTTAATCCAATGTCGATAAGACTGAAGTTCCCCCGGCATGCATAACACAAAGCCCATAGAGTACTCCAGATAGGTAATCAATAAGTAAAATTCAGGGTAATAAATGATTTCGCATCAAAGGGTAATCGGATCGGTTGTAGCATTGGTCGGTCAATAAATTGGATTAAAGTATTAATATGATGAGAAATATGACGTGAAAGTAAACAGTAAAATTATAAGGTATATTGAAATCGTGCTTAAATAAAACAGACAAGTAAGTACTTAACAGAAATGGTTTTTATAAAGACGACGAATGACATTAAATCAGACATGTCATGACATTTAAATAGACAAGAAGAACGTTTTTTAGTGATTGAAATTCTTTTAAAACTGTTTTATCATGTAATACCACATGATAAACTAGTTTTAAAAGAATTTCAATCACTAAAAAACGTTCCGGTTAAAAATGTATTTCCCTTACAATTCGGAGCTGAAAGATATATAAGAACTTTTTTACAGATTCGCAGAAAAAAGTAACTTTAGTAAAAAAAGTCTGTTAGGTAATAGCTTTAATAATTATCAACGGAAGTCTTCGACGGTATCACATTCAACGTCATAGATACATTTAATCACAAAATATCAGTCTAAAGAAACTGGCCATCAATTAGAAGTGTTTAAACATAAAAAAAAGATAATTCCAATTTCAAAAGTGATAAAAAAACAAAAGGCTTATGCGTTTTTACGTTGACAACCTGATGTAGCTCGGACGTAAAATGTAAGCTGACATTAAATTAGGCGCGTTTAAAAATTAATCTCCGCCAGGTCGACTTGATTACGTGGTAACGGGACCAGGGCACTCTAAGTGAGCCGGGTATGTTTAAAAAACGCCGCATAACAATTATTTTGGGGAACCAGTTCGTTTCTTGCATAACATTGTCATGTGTCATGTCTTAACCTAACGCTTACCTTCAGGAGAAAAGTTCGGTTAATAATCGTAGAAAAGAGAGACTATTCACTTTGTAGAGCGGGTCACGGTCACGGGTCACTTCGGGGTTCAGTATATGTTAGTCAAGATGGGACTTTCTGACAACACAATCTGTCGAATGTGTGGCGAAGAGGAAGAAACAATTAAACACATCATGTGTGAATGTGACGCCCTCGCTAGACTAAGTATGAAAATCCTTGGTAATGGATATCCAGAACCAGGGGAATTCAAGACAATAATACCACTGCGCTCAAAGTCACGTTATTGAAGTGGTGGTGAATGCTATGGACTTGTGCTTAGGAGAGGGGTAATTACACAAAATATCTCATAGTGTCAAGTGTATGCCATTGGAAAACTGATATCCCCATATATCGACATAGGTTGTAGTCAGTTTACCAACACCGCACATAAGTTTGTAATCTCAAAAATCCCCATAACATAACGAAAAACTGAATCGTCAATTTTTTTTTGTACAATTACCGAACCTCCTCACAACATTTCACGAGAATCGGTTGAGAACTGCGAGCTGTAGACGAGAACAAATGGACAGACGCCGAACATACGAAAGCATTTTTGCCCAAGCTGAAACGGAGACGCTTCGCTCGCTCGGTCGATAAATATTTCGGTACATACTTGTGTGAATAGTGCAAATACACATAATAACCTTTTAGAAGCAGCATATAATCGTTTGTATAATAACCTTAACAGATTCAGAAGTCACTGGCACTCCAGTCTGTGGGGCCCGGAACGTCTTCACCCGCCCGTCTAAAACGACGCGTAATTTCCCGCCGTCAGGGGAAGTTGTCTCAATTTGTCACACCCCAATTAACTTCTCATAATAAATTGATTCTACAGGTGGTTTGCTGTCTGCCACCAAACCTTTATTACGGTAATTACGAAATTATCGTTGTTCCGGGAAAGTTATGAGTGTCCTTGGAAGTTTATTTTCGCTTTGTTATGCTATTTTGTTTCTTGTTTTCATAAGACGGTTTATTTCCCAAATATTATCCAATTACAAACTTCCGCATTTATACCACAGATAGGCTTTAGCCATTTTCATGTATTTTCTCCTTTTACAAAAATATTCATTCATATTCATATTCATATTCATTTATTTCTTGCAATCATGGTGTTTTACAGATGTTCTTAAAATAAACCAGTGCGTACATGAACCCTACTAGGGCATAGCAAGTTGTTAATCTTATTTACTAATAAATATGTAGGTGTATCATTTAGTAATATTGGTAAATGCTCTATACAAATTACCTTAAGGATTTTAATAGTATAACAAAAACTTAGGTGTATACAATTTTAATTTTCATCACAAAATTCTATTAGTACCGAAATAGCTCGGTCTAATATTCCAAATACTCGTGCAGGGAATATGGGCATTTATTTAGAAGATAACTCTTAAGTTTACTTACAAAAGTTGTGTATTTTATTTCTATGGTTATATTTAGAGGAACCTTATTGAATATTTTAACAGCCATCGCATGGGGGCCTTTTTTGTTCATTTGTAGATTAACACAATAACACAACAAGCGTGTTTTTCACCGGTTCAAATGCTCTAATATTTTCCATATAAATCTCAGATTAAACAAGAATAAACAGATGACGTCGGTGACGTCACTCCATATCGCTAAAACTTCACATTAGAGGCCAATATGAATCGTGACACACACACACACATCAGTCGGAGACCAAATTTTGCATACCAAAAAGTAGTGGTTGTCTTTGTATGCTGACATTGTAACTACAATTTGTGTGGAAAATAATGTTTGAAATTGACGTACATACCTACTGATAAAAATACTGTCGTCTTGTTTTTTCATTTGGACGGTGATGCTTGCGGGAGCAGCGTAGCATTCGTAGGTTCAGTAAATGTGAATATAAAAGTATTATTATTCTTTAATCTGAGACATAAACCAATTCTTTGGTTGACTCAAAGTCGTGCCCTAACCAGACCCGAAGTCGCAAAAACGACCTTAAACGCGATAGCAAAAGTTACAATTTTGGATAACGCATTCGCGAGACACGAGTTTGTAAATGTAAATAGTTAAAATGCCATGTAAAAATAAGCACACGAACGAACCCGCTTGCTAAAGCAATTGAACCCAGCCCATCTATTTGTTTTTATTGTCAACAATTTGACTAAACGAGTCACAAGTACAATCGGAACTCAATTCGCTTGAGGCCTAATTTGAGTTGTACAGTCGGGTGTAAATGTGTTATAGTGGCAATTATGCGCAGAAGTGTGATTGTCAAACTGGAGCGTTCGACGCTGTTAGTTAAGAGGCTATTCACGATAGATTTCAGGTCCTATCTATCGTTGTTGTTTATAGATAAATGATTTTAAAAAACTAATTAAAAAATATTATTTAATATGTTTGCAAACTGTGTTCTGGCGATTATAGTACAATCTCTTCGAGGTTCGGAATCTATTTTTTTTAAATTAATATTCGGTTAACTTTTACGTTATTAATGTTATTATTCACTTGACGTCGCTCAAATATGTATACTAATAAGGAACTTGGAAAATCCTGTAGTATAATGATATGCCATGTGTGTGTTTGTTTTTATTTTAAGTAAATAAATAAATTTCCCGCCGCTTTTATAAACGCTTAGTGTACGTATATTTCGTACTTCAAACATGGTTTGTCTCTTTCTTTTGTATTTAATTGCTCTGTTAATGATACGGACAAACCACATTTGCCTGCTGTAACAAGTAATTTAGTAGTAATTATTCTGAACACATTATCACAATATTAACTATATATATGTATGACCAATCCATCTAAGTAGTAAATAAATAATTATTAGTAAGTATGTAGTGTATTTATATGTATAGCGCTCCGTGAGTCGCAAATCGTGCTGGCTGAAAATCAGCGCTGCAGCTGTCTTACACCTCAGCATTATGATGGGCCAGTGTCCCATTCACTGCCGCGAGGACACACACACCACCATTGTTTATTATTTATATTTTTGTTAATATGTGTGTTTTCTGTGTTAGTGAATAAATATGTCTTGCTTCCTTTTTTCTTTCTTTCTTTCTTACATTTTATTTCAAGTTTATAAACAAGATAGCAGGGACTTAGGACTAGACAGTTTAACAAATTCTCTTGAAGAGATAATATGAGAATAGCCGGCTAGCCAGCTTAAATTACCTATTTAATGAAAAGAGAGGTTGCTACTACTTTGAAGTTGGAAAGTAAGTAATAATGTTGACAGTTAAGACAAGCTTACAACTTTCTCAGTAGTATTATGACGGTGACAGTCCAGGCGCTCCCTCGCTTGTCCAACAGATAAGCCGCGCCCGACTGTACTGGGACGGGCCGTCATCAACCCATCACGAATGTAATCGTATTATGGAAATTGAATTGTTTACAACAGTGTTCATGTTCTATCGCGGTGCGTGTGTAGCTAGCCTTAATTACTATTTTTTGATGATAGTAATGATAACATGCCTATCTAAGCCTTAAGATGTATTATTTGTGAATTGACATCATATGGGAAAGGAACAACGATAACCTAAATGCAGACGAAGTCACAGGTTAAAACTATACCTTGATAGTTACTACTTCGTCTCAAGGAGTCTCAAGAGTTAGTCGTGTTCCCTTTAATGCAATTATAACTCGTGCAAATTAAACGCTGGCTGTAACTGGTAGCTGTGACTGTAGTAAAGAAAGCGGCGGAGACAGTTTGCACAACTAGAAGGGTTTGAGTGCAGGGTTCTTTGAATTAAATAAGAAGAGAAAGCTCAAGCTTAGAATTTAAAATCGTGTTCATAAATAAAATAACAACATATTTGGCCGATTTCAGAAAAGCTACTTAAGCATTTGACTAGATATTAAGTAGTTAAATGCCCCTCAACTAGTTGTCAACTTACACAGAAACGTCACTTTAATTAAAGCTCAATTTGAGTGGCCTTTTTGAATTCGGCCAAAAGAAAGATAATTAATAAGCAAAGGATTCCAATAAAGAAAGCGGCGAAGGCACATGGACAACTATTTAGTAAGGTTTGAGAGTGAATAAGAAATAAGTTAGCTCATAATTAAGAATCGTGTCATAAATTAAATAACAACATAAAGGTAAATAATTAATAAGCAAAGGTTTGACCATGTAGGTACAAAACTTAACTAATTTATTTTTTTCACGATGATTGTATATTCATATTTATTTATTTATTTAACAAAAGTCAAGTCAGGGAATATCAGATTAGCATGCACCAAATAATATAACAAGGAATTACAATATATGGGACAGTTACAAAGTACACGTTAATAGTTTCCATAATACAAACAACGTCAAGTTTAAAATTATGTTAAAATGAAGTATTTTCAAATTAAATAATATAACAAGTCAAAAGATAAAATGGCTGTTTTAAACGATAATTGGACGGATTAATGGATTGGTAAGATATAAAACGACGGTTAAGAATCAATATCATCTAACTAACAAAAATACAATTGTACAGGAGGCGAAAAAAACGTTTTAAATTTGGAATATAAACCTATTAGAAGTAGTTATATATAAAACATATGACAAAAATTCGTTAAAAAGATAGTTAAAGCCATCACTGCTGTAACATTACCCTGGACAAAGATATTGTTAGTTAGGTGGTATTGGTTTTCATAGTGTGATTTTCTCTTTTAAATTGTGAAGATGACCGGTTTTTAAAGTGAAATAATTGCAATTAAAATCACAATGTTTACAATATATAAATAAAATAAAATAAAAAAAACATAATGAGTCAAAGTCTTTATTAATAATAATTAAAGCATCACCGCTGTAACATTACCTTCCACAAAAATATAGTTACTTAGGTAGTATTGGTTCCCATGATTTGTTTTTTAATTTAATATTGGGAATATAAGCGGTTTATAAAGTACAACAAACTGAAAGTAAAATCACAATGTTTATCAATGTAATAACTGTATTCTAAAAGTATTCCTTCGAAGTATTCCAGAAGCTTTTGTATCGACAGGTGTTTTTAGGTTTTCATTCAAACTGTTTAAGGTTTTCGGCATATTAACTTAAATTTAAAATGTTTGTAATGTAGCTACTTAAACAATATAGATTAGATTAGATTTATTTTTTTCTCAATATAATATTACATTATAAATTGTACACATGTCAAGATGTCAGATCAGATATCAGTCTAACACAAGCAACGGTGGAGTATAGACGCTGACTAGACCATATAGGCGGTATTGGCAGAAAAGTTTACCCGCAAAATAGTTAGGCGATATTTCTAGAGCGGATAACTCATTCAATTTTGCCAATGAAATTTAGGTGATTCTGGCAGGCCAAGCGAAATTAAATTTTAAATCTAGATGCATTTAAAAGTCAAAATCGCAAAAAACGTTACACAGATGGTATTGGTTTTTAACCGTCGAAAATATGTTTAAGAATGTACGAAAAGTAAAAGGCAACCAATTTAATTAAGTTTTATTTTTCTTATTTACTGAACTCTTGAGATATTGATCAGCTTTCTCCATCTTTGTTTATGCTCCGTGGTCCGTAAGACCGTAAGTCCGAACGAACTCATTTAGCCAGCTCTCACCTGCTAATGAAATGAACTCATTAGTGTAAATAATAACTATAATAAACCAAGTAGATTCTAGAAAATATGCAATCGGAGGTAGGTTCTGTATCTAAAAGGTGTGAACGACATTTACCAAGCCTTCGTCCATCTTAAAGTCTGTCTGTATTAAATTGTAGGTAATCCATCCACACTAATATTATAAATGCAAAAGTAACTCTGTTTGTCTGTCTGTTACGTTTTCACGGCTAAACCACTGAACCGATTTGAGACACCATTTTACCGACACAGGCTACTCTTTTTTCAGTCAAGTTTTTAAGTCAATTCCTATATGCTTGAAAATAGGGGTTAACGGGAGGTTCGTTCGGCCCGAAGAGTTGATGTCTTTTTATGTATCTGCGTGATTTACGGCTAAGCCGCTTCACCGATTTTGATAAAATTTGGTATGTACATAGTTTGAGCCTTGGGGAAGGACATATTCTACATTTTTTTTAAGACAACCAATTCCTAAAAGGGTGAAATGGGGGGCTGTAAAATTAACTAACGATAAGTTCGTGCGTGCCCGATGAGAGCCCGTACTTTGAGGGATAAAAATTAAAATTCGTTAAAAATATATTATAGCTACATTTTCACGCAGAAGAAGTTGCGGTTCAAAGCTAGTGTACTAACTATAAAAGCCTAATCTCTCCATCACTGACTAATCACAACATCTCAAAAACTTAAAAACGGTAAAACTTGTGGCAGGTAGGTTCTTTTTAGGGAGTAAAATTTCAATTAGAAAGGATTTTATGAGCATGCATCTCTTAGGGAATAAATGAGAGTCGAAAGTTTTTTGAGAAATACCATGGGCAAAGCAGTCGCGGGGTCGTTTCAGTTGTTTGATATTTTTACGGATTCTTTATTACTAGATTGTTTTAAACTTTCACGATTTAAACACATATTTACATCTGAATCCAGAAAAACAAGATCAAGTGCAGGTAGTTCAAAATACACGTGCGAGTCGAAGGTACTGATACCCGCCACTTCAGTCTTCTCGTGACCACGGCCGTTGTAATACGGTCGAAACGTCGAGATAAATAATAAAATTAAGTTACGCGATTAAGTCCCGTTTACATGTTATTATATGTTATTATTACTAGGGCATTAATAATGGTCAATCTATCTAAAAGGTTATCTAGAAGGCCTTACCCTATATTTGGTGCTTTATACCAGAATAGTGGACCCGCCACAGCTTCGCCCGGGGTATTTTCTATACAATCTTTATCATCTTTTTTCACCTCTTTAGGGATGGAATTTCAAAAATCCCTCTTTAGTGCACCTGTAGGGTATTCGAGGAATGTCTCCACCAAATTTCAAACCTCTAGGAACACCCGTTTAGGCTGCGCGATGTCTATAAGTCAGTCACAGTACTGTTTTAGTTATATGTATTGATAATGATTTAATTCCAAAATGGTCAGCTTACTATTATATTAAATATATAAGTTTTTTTTTGCAATACACTATTTTTATCATTTTCTTGTTTAAATAAGGGTAGAGCTCTTAAACTAAAAATATACAAAATAAACTAAGACTAATTTAAAACTATCTATAGATAAAATATTGGTATATAAAGTATATAAGTTATTTTTATAAATTAAAAAATATAGGAAAAGCAAAGGCATTACCAGATCAATGTTTTATTATTAATCCCACGCGTGGCCACTAATTCTGTTTATACCACAATAAAGAGATAGGGTAAGGGGTCACGTGCGGCCGCCGTGGCACGTGATCGAGGACCAAATGGCGTCCAGTGGTCTCTATGAGGTGTTTTACCCTATTCTGGTGGGAAATAAAAATGCGGAATTATGTAGGAGGGAAAGGAAATCTGACTGCTGAGGAATTGTAGTAAACTTAATTGACAAAATGTTGACGGCAAGGTAGGTATTATAGTGAAAGATTTAGTATCTAGTTTTTGTGGCATAGTTAGATTATGGAACTAAACTTGAACTTATAATAGTAGTTTATGCAACGGTTGCATAATGATAGGCCTTAAAACACTAGTGCGGTTTTCATGAAACGAGCCGATAGGCGAGATTCATAATAAGATCGCACGTGTGTTTTAAGGCCAAATTATGCAGAGTTGCATACATAACTTTATCTACACACATATTATAAATCCTCCATGATGGGTTCAGAAAAAATATTTTCTGGCAACAAGTTATTTGTTGCAATCGTGGCTGCATATTTCCGATATCCGGCGCATTTTCACATCACACACACTCCGAGAAGACTACTTACTATTCATATTTTCAACTAAAATGTAAATTACAAACAACTTTTTCTATTCAATTCAAAAACAATTCTACTTTCGTTCAGCAAAACACCAACATGGCGATCCTCCGTCAAGACCATTTTTTTTTAATCATAGACAAACGGATGAAGTCTCTATTCTCACGTCACTCGAGATCAAATATTGTGCAGTTTATATTAAAAAAACATACTGAATTGACGTTTCATATCAATAACTGTTTTAATATCTATGGATACTAGAATAGAGACCCACTTGAGTTTTGACAGCTGTTCCAAATTTAATCTCATTTCTTTACTAAAAACGATAAAGAAGTCATGTTATTTCTTTATCGCAGCACTGGTTTTTCCTAATTGGTTGTCAAAATGGTGGTCATTTCCTACGGTTTTTGATTAACCAATGGAGGTTTTATGATATGAGTGTAGATAAATATTATTATCTAATATCCAGCCACACCTGATTTAAAGAAGTTACGAGTATGTTTGAATGACGTATAAAAAGACTTCATTGTATAAGAAATAAAGGCGAACTTATCTATTTAAGGAATCTGTTCCATGTTTGGTCAAACGTTATGCACTGAGGCCTTAAAATATTGAACTCTTCAAATCATACAATCAATTCAATTATTTTAATTGTGATTCAGTGTTCGTCTCATCATATCTATGAATATGTGCGTAAACCGAGAGAATAGTTTTCTTTCACTAATCCGCTATTTTTCTTAATTGTAAATGAGCATAGCTGGGCATTGTAAATCAGATAACTAACATCGTTAATCGCTTATCCGTTACTAAAATAATTAACTTCGTTAAACGTTAAAGCGTTACACTCGGAAGATCTTATGGAAGTTAACGTTAATTGTTAATTCGTGATAGAAAATGCATTTTAACTATATATGTCGTTGTCTTAGTGATTTACTTATAAAAAAATATTGGTATACATTGACCAATGTAAAAAGAGCGCTGACGGCCATATAAAACGTATCGCCGAGCGCTATTTTTAAATTGGGCAAGGTATATAGACTAAGGAAGTTTTTGCAGGACATGAAAAGAAGAGATTGTTCGCGATGACCGCCACCGGCCCGAACGTACTTGACAGAACGTTTTTCGGCGCGGCCCTGTCCACGCGGTGTCCTATTGGCAAATAAAAGGTACCTACTTAATTAACGATTAATGGACTTTAACTGTTTTAATGAGTCCGTTAACAATTTTTAAAGTTAACTTAAAAGTTAATCCGTTACTCGAAATGTTAAACGTCGCTAATTAACGATTAACTAATTAGTGGTCTTGTGCTCAGCTATGCAAATGAGCGACTTCGTTCACTTCGCAAGTGACGTATTCCGGCGCGGTCACTGTATGTATACCTGTCGGCAATCCTGGCAGGGTTTTTCGTAGTGGTAGAGCCAAACAGTAATCCTCACTATATGATTACTGTTCGAATGGGCCGGCTCGACCGGGGTAGTACCACACTCTCACAGAATATCGGCGTAAAGTAATAGCTTGCTATTGCGTTTCGTACGATGAGTGACGAGATCCGGAGGCCTATTCCCTCATCCCTATCCCATCCCCATTCCCCATCCTCCTTAGACTGGCAACGCATTGGCAGCACCTCTGGTGTTGCAGATGTCCATGGGCGGCGGTGACCACTTTCCATCAGGTGGCCGTCAGCTCGCTTGCCAGTCAATTGACATAAAAAAAGGAAGGTTTTTTTATATTTAGAATCGGATAAATGATTTGTTTTTGATAGATATTGTTTTGAATTAGTGTCAACAAAGTCCTCGTGTAGCAGTAGTGGTTTCCGTTGATAGGAGCTATCGTCGACAATAGCATATAATGTCTCGTCAACTGATTAAAATCTTTGGTAACTAAAGCGTAGTATTTAGTATTCAACCCCTATACTGAACGTTAATCTACCACGTACACTCCACTGGGATGCACCAGATGTGCAACGAACTGCACTAAGTCTGTGAAGCGACGTGCCCGGGTGCCTCGATTTAGGCAACACTTGAGACGATAACACATTATATTCTAGTGTATGTCTGGCCAAACAGAATGTAATTTAACAAGAGCACGTGGTTACCCTAGTTTTCCTATAGCTGCTATACGCATTATATAGACAATAACCTCTTTGATGTCATTTGAGATGATTGTTTTTATGAAACTTCTGTAGGGTGACCATTATAACTTAATTCTTCCATGTTACTTAATTTTTAACCATGTTTTATCAATTCTCATTACGTCTCTTAAGGAGATGTAGACTGTAAAAAAGAGTTTACAAAAAAATTGCAATCACAAAAGGAAAAGTTTAAAAAGTTCCTTTGTGTAACGAAAATTAAACATATCATGGTTATTGTAGTACAATTTTGTTTTTGAAATGTACCCAAGCTTCTTTCTGGAAACACTATTTACCACTCTTTCGCTAAGTTTGATCCCACAGAACTATATCGAGATAGAAGGAAAGAGTGTACGAGTATGTTCCCGCGTGCCAAAAATATGTCGTGAGATCATCTTTGTGTGTAACAACGGCGGCGGCGCGGCGCGGGGTGGCGGGAGTGGCGGTGCCTAGACTCGGTTGGTAGCGCGCTAATCGATGCCTTTGAATCGTTTTCGCGCGACTTATGCTTCCCGGCACTAAATTACACTCGTGATATCATGGTAACTACGCATAAATGTTACATGCTCAGTTTCCATACAAATCGAAGAACTTTTTCCTTCTATCTCGTACAATTGTATGGTTAATATTCGTTACACATAGGAACTTATTAAACTGTTTATTAATTTTTTTTTTTTAATTCACCCGTTTTGTAAAAGACGTGACTAGAGTTTGGAAAGGGATGGTGTCGGTAGTTTGGACAAGCGAGAGTGGATGATAGGCGAGCATATAAGCAAACTATAAGGCTGTGTGACTGGCTTTGTATGTAAAGATGAGCAGTTTTTTATTTGTTTTATAGATTTTTAATGGCATTTTATTTAAACTGTTCACTTTAAGTAAAAAAAAATATAGTTAGAGGGGGGCCAACGAGCAGGCGGGTTACCTGATGGTAAGCAATCGCCGCCGCCCATGGACACCCGCAACACCAGGGTAATTACGGATGCCTTGCCGGCCCTTAGAGAAAGGAGTAGGCTGACAAACATACAGACGGCCAACCTAATGGAAAGTGGTCGCCGCCGCCTATGGACATCTGCAACACCAGAGGTGCTGCCAATGCGTTGCCAGTCTAGGGAGGATGGGGAATGGGGATGGGATGGGGATGAGGGAATAGGCCTCCGGATCTCGTCACTCACCGTACGAAACGCAATAGCAAGCTATTACTTTACGCCGATATTATGTGAGAGTGTGGTACTACCCCGGTCGAGCCGGCCCATTCGAACAGTAATCATCTAGTGAGGATTACTGTTTGGCTCTACCACTACAAAAATTTCTTGAAATGGAAAATACCTTGTAAAGGTTCAAAACTCTCAATCGCGTATAAACCTCACTCGTATCAAACTAATCCCAACACGTTTCACAAACTTATTATATATCACCAAACTAAACTTAGATCTAGGAAAGTTCTATTTCAGAACAATAGTTTTTATTGCATGCGATAGTACTGAATGTGGGTAGTTGCAAAGTTTCTATTGTTTCCATCGGAAACTTGGAATTGAAAGGAGGGTGACCTGGATTGCTTTCAGTGGCTATTTAGTATTTTGCTGCTAATCAGTGAGAAGAATTTCTATTAGGCTGAGGAAAGTCTTAGTTTCTGGAAGAAAATGGCATGAATGATTATATTATTATAGTATGACCCTGGTATTTGATTGCTTTGACAGACAGACAGAGTTAATTTCGCATTTATAATATTACTATGGATTTGTGCCGATTAGGTTTCTGTTGCACTATAAGCGCTACTTTTGATATTTATTTGTATCATTGAAACTGTAAAGTTTTGGTTGAAAAAAGATTTGCGGCGATTCTTCTCAGCAGATGTCACCTTTCGAAGCGCTGGTAGATTGACACATGCGCTCTTTGCCCGTGTGACCAAGGTGCTTTTTTTTTTCGTTTTGTTTTTTGAGTGTTAGGAAGTTCGTAAGTTCCCGGTTTATCGACCGAGCGAGCGAAGCGTTTCCGTTTCAGCTTGGGCAAAAATGCTTTCGTATGTGCAGCCGTAATGTCCGTCGGCTGTCCGGCTGCCCATTTGTTCTCGTCTACAGGTCGCAGTTCTCAACCGATTCTCGTGAAATTTTGTGAGCAGGTTTGATAATTATATAGAATTTTTTGTCGATTTAGTTTTTCGAAATTTTTCAAAATGGCGGAGATATGGGGTTTTTTGCAATCACAAACCTATTTGCGGTATTGGTAAACTGAACCGACCTATGTCGATGTATGGGGATTTCAGTTTTCCAACGGCAAAATTAAGTTTGTCGGGAGGTCTATAGCTCACGGAGCCACTAGTTTATATTTAGTTGATATTGAACAGTTTTTTAACAATCACTACACCAAAGTTAGTTTTTTTTTAAATTGGAATCTCATTAGTCTTTGCTAAAGCCGTTACGCACGCTTTTCAATTAAATTCCTTATACGCGCAATCCAGTCTTGCATACACGTTCTCTAAGCATTTTTCATAAAATGTTATTAAAAGCAATAAACGGCGAACGAGCATCCCAAACGGCTAACGGTGACAACACGTCGGCGGAACGTCGGTCGTGTATATGGGTCACCAATCTGGTCTACGTTGGCCTATGTTGGCTTAAACTTGGCAATAGCCACACAGCGAATATCCCGTGGGTTGTGAAATCATGGACACCAGAATTTTCTTATAGGGAATGGACTTCCTTAGAACTTTGGTTAACTTAAATTTTAATTAACCCGCCAATTTATGTCCGGTTTATTTTTCGAATCCTGCGTTATGGATATAGTTTGTATACCTGTAATTATGTTTTTTTTTTTCTTATAGGGCACCTCATGATCCATTACTGGCGTTTATTCGCTAAACTTATTTTAGTTTCCTTACATAACTTTCAATCCGCACTGGCCCAATAATTGGTAAACTTAAGCAGATGTAATTAATGGTGGCTTCATACGTTTGTGACTTGCTAAAATAAATTATTGTTGAATTTGCGTGTTTGTGCGTGTGTGTGTGCGCGCATGCAGGCGGGCGTGCGGATGAGTATCTGTGTGTGTCTGTGTGTGTGTGTATGATTGTTCCACCCTCCTTCGTAACGGCTGGACGGATTTTCACGAAAGTTACTATATATAGTTTACCCTAGGTCCTGATATAGAAAGGGAACTTTTTATCCGAGAAAAATTTAAATTGCACAGTGCACACGTGTGGGCGTGTGTGTGTGTGCGTACATGCGTGCGTGCGTGCATTTGTGCGTGCGCGCGCGCGTGTGTGTGTGTGTGTGTGTGTGTGTGTGTGTGTGTGTGTGTGTGTGTGTGTGTGTGTGTGTGTGTGTGTGTGTGTGTGTGTGTGTGTGTGTGTGTGTGTGTGTGTGTGTGTGTGTATGATAGTTCCACCATCCTCCTTTGTAACGGTTGGACTGTTTTTCATGAAACTTAGTATTAAATTTACATTAGGTACTGAAATAGGACATAGGGTACTTTTTATCCCGGAATAACTATACCGAATTCCTTTCGGACGAACTCGCGGGCAGCAGCCAGTAATATATTACGATTATTGAATGAGTGATCGTACAATAAGCGTAAATGGATGTCTGATGTTAGCACAGAGGTTGATAGATAGCCTTATTTCTGAAACAATATGAAAAATAAACGATGGAGTATATTTAGGATGGAACGTTATCTGTTGAGGGTCTTCTTATGACAGACTCCAGATAAACAAGGGCTAATGAAACGAAAATAACGACCCAGACCCAATAGCAACATCTGTTTTAAGTTGTTTTGATATTGGTATTTCGTAACGAAGGGGTAAAAGCGTCCCTAAATATAAGGTACTATAATACCAAATAGTACAATGGTCGGTCCCAAAATTCAATCCGCGAATAGATTTGGTTACTACACGGTAATTTGACATTTACCGAATATAAATCATGTAAATTTTAACTGGTAGTAAGCAATCCATCCATATATTGAATATTGGGAACGGGCGTAAGAACATATTGTATCTAAATTAAAACTAAGAAATCATTTCTAGGAAGTTGTATACGTTTTTACAATAAAATACCTAAAACTATTATAGATCAAACAGACACAATGTTCAAATATAGTGTAAAGCGAATTATTATTTCTAGGGCATATTACAGAGTAAAAGAGTACATCATGGACAGGGACATGGGATGTTTGGAGTTAACCCTGACCTGCACCGGCGATCCCTGGGTCTCGATGGGCGTACCTACAGTGGTATATACTTAGATTTGTATAACACTGTAGACATCATTTGTTAACGTATATGTGTACTGTTTTGAAAAAAGGATACTTCACAAAGTTTCTTGTCGTCTCTCCTAATTAGAAGTTTTTTTCCGAACCGGTGGTAGATTTATTCCCCTTCATAGGAGCTTGTAAAAGCCTGAATTGAATAAGGATATTTTGACTTTGACTTTGAGGATACTCTCTTCGGCCCAATCCCACGCGAACAAACTCGCAGGCACAGCTTGTCCCTACTATTCCTTACTTCCTTACTAATACTAATAATTATAAAAGTGAAAGTTTGTTTATTCATCTGTTTGTTCCTCTCTCACGTTACAACGGTGTGACTGATCGCCTTCACTTTTTGCATAGCGATAGTTGGATCCTCTCCAACATGGTGGACTATCTGTATGGGCGATGGGCTGATCACCTGTCACCATACGGTTCATCATACCATCTTAGGACTAATTAATCGAAAGTGGCCACAAGTAGGCTTGTGGCTCTGCCCACCCCATTAGGGATTTCGGGCGTGATGCTATGTATGTGTATGTGTGTATAGTTGGTTGGCCGGAACAGAACATAGTCAACTATTTATCCTAAAAGGCTTATTACACCTTCCTAAATTTAGTCACTTACCAGAAGGACGCCACAATACGTTAGTAGTGAATAATATGTTTCCATCGGTAAAACTCGGATTTCAATCGGAAGACGACGGGACCCGAAGTGCCAATTAATTATTGTATTCAATGAGTGACATGTTTATACTCATTAATATGATACTTTATTATTTACTGTCAAATGACAAAATGAAAAATGACAGCATGGTATGATGGCTAATGGCCCCCAATTCTCGGTGTTTACGAGATAATGTCGATTGCAAGATTAAACGTCAGATTCATACAGTTGTGTCAAATGACTGTATGCACTGACGTTTAATCTCGATTTTTAGATTATTTCGAATGCGCCGAGAATTGGAGACGTGCTGAAGCTAATTGAGAGAGCACGATAAATACGAACTTTTCCGATAAAACACGATGGAAACTAATTATGCACTACATCTGTACTTTTGGAGATATCTAAATCAAATTCCAACGAATTGCGGTGTCCCTCTCGTAAGTGACTAAATTTAGGAAAGTGTAATAAGCCTTTAAATATATGTACAGTTCCCCAAGGGAACAGCGATAAACCAATTCCACGCGGACGAAGTCACGGGCACAGGTAGTATGTATATAAATCTTCCTGATTTTACGCCCACGATCTTCGTATAAAATTAGAATTCCAGGAAAATTAACCCTTCACAGAGGGAAATTGAATTGGAATTCTAGGATAAAAATATCTCATTCTAGAATGCCAATCTCAAGCTTAATTTGACAACTCTCAATATTTCCGAACGACAATTTGGGACTTGTTAACAAAATTGTTCTTAGTTACAATAAAATATCAAGCGATTTTTATAAATACAGAGTGAAACGGAACAAAAGACCTTCTGACGATTCTGTAGGCTTCCAGATTTTTCTACAAGAAACTTTGTTAATATTTATAGCCGTTCACAAGTAATAGTTTAATCCAAAAAAGTGAAACCCGTTCAACCCTAATAGCAATTTCGAACCCAATATGTTGCCAAGGCTTGGCAAGTAGTACCTACGCGGGTGTATTAGGGTTGGCACTAGGTTTAGCAATGATTTAAAAGCAGTCGGTGACTTCAAATAGCTATTTCATGTAGTCACCGACTTCTATTTCCATATCGATCCCACGAGCACGGCATACTCTATTTCTTGTTTCTATCTTTTTGAGGTTATGCGTTCGTTTTTTTGTTTTTAACTAATAATTGCCTTAAACTGTACATCATCAATAAAGATCACCATCATATCTAATTTACCCAGTGCCAATAACACGTCAACATTATGTAAAACGTTCTCAGAACTTGCAAAAATAAATGTTGCCGGAGAAAAATCCGTTAACAAGCCACACGACGCGAAGGGTGTTATTGTTATTCACATCAGGCCGAGACGGGGAATGCTTCGAGAAAATTGTGTGTCACATCGGCTGAATAGCGTGAATCTCATTATTATGAAGAAAAATACAGTTAAGTGTGTTAGAAACAATTTGAACGCCGAAAAACGAGGTCGCTCTAATTAGCTTTAAACATTTTGTGCATTATCATTGTGCATAAAAACTGCTAACGTCGAACGTTTATAAACATATAAGACAAATTCTCTAAATTTATTAGGAATTGTAAAATTCAAATAAACGATTGCGTTGCTCTGAAAACAAAGTTTTTTATTTTAGTACTTACATACACACAATAATAATTACAATGTTTTACTTAAATAATACTATCCCACCTGAAAACAAAGAAACGACATTTAAAGCATTTTATTTAAATTGCCAATTCCTTTTACAAGAATATGCTCAATCACGGTGAGTTAGCTGTCAACGTCACCTCCATACATAAACTGCTTCCTCATCCGAGTTGACCACCATTACTCCCAGCGCCATCTATGACTCACATACATCATGGTCACTGTTTTACCGACAGAAGAGCGCTGTACAAATTTAAAGAAATATAGTTTCTTTACAAACATAACTCAGTTAAATATTTGACTTAGTGCACCACTGGTAATTTTCCCTGATTTACCATTTTCGTTAATTCGTCAGTTTCCCTAATTTGTCAATGCCATCGAAATCGTTAATTTGTCAATTTCCCTAATTCGTCATTTTCTTTGACTCGTCACCTGTCGTTGTCGGTATATTCATGTAGGGGAAAGTGGTCACCCCTCGTACGCGGGGCACATTCGGGGCGCGACTGGCGTGAAGTTCCGTTAGCAATATGGCGGCCGGTATGTCTATGCACACAAGCAAAGGCGTGTTTGTCTGCCGTTTAGTTATTCTGTTATACTTACTGTACGAATGTGCCCCCCCCCCTACATGACTATACCGACCACGACTGGTGACGAGTCAAAGAAAATGACGAATTAGGGAAATTGACAAATTAACGATTTGGATGGCATTAACGAATTAACGAAAACAGTGAATGAAGGAAAATTACCAGTGGTGCACTCACAGAACACAGAAAGAGGTGTGTCACAGAACACCTCTTTCTGTGTTCTGTGGGTGCACTAAGTCAAATATTTACCGTGTAGGTAAGGAAAGGTAAATGTTGAAATCAAAATGAGGTTTAAATTATATATGCAAGAAAATGTGAGCGATAGCATAATAATTGAGAAAGAAATTATTGTTTTTTTTTTGTCTATATTTTTTGGGGGCATCCTTAGCAATTTTGTTTATTTTTATAACTATGATCTTGACATAAAACAGTGTTTTCGGAAATAACTGGAAATTTCATTTAATCGCTAGACATTTTTCACACTCTAACGTGCATTAGACGTAAAAGTCTATGTACATTGTACCTATATTTAGTACGGAGCGTTTTTGAAATATAAACAACATAGTACTTATGTTGTTTATATTGTTATTCAGTTTCTATTACTTAGTGCTTGAAATTAGTTATTATTGAACACGGAAACTCACAAACACAACAATTCTAATCTGCATATCGTCGGCTTACTGCAAGAAATACTAACACGAGGCCACGTTGCCCTGTCATTGTTTATTATCAAAATAATTGCCAATTAAATTTTAAAGTACAAATAAACATACAATACAGCAGTTAATTTGCTCAGCCATTGAAACCTAACAATTGTCACTTTATAACCTGACAAATAAATTATAAAGGCACTCTACACGTGATACGTCGCGAGTGAAAAGTAATCAACACACGAGTTCCCCGGGGACGGCGGATTAATGACATGAACTGGCTTGTTTGTACTTTAAAATAATGCGCAAACATAAATTGGACAACTTTCAGTTACATTCCAGTTTGCTATGCGACATATTGTTTTAAAGTCCAGTGAAATACAAAATTGTGCTGATAAAAAAGGCCCCTGCGGCCCTAACATGAATAACACAAAGACAAGATAGACCGTCGTATCTCTAAGTGCGCCTCTCTCACACTAGTGCCGACGAAAGAGACAGTCATAGAGATAAACGGGTTTAATTTATTTTTGTGTCATTCATGTTAGGGCCGGTGAATGCATTATAATCGTCAGTGTATCTTTCTGAGGCGTCGTCCTAATAGAAGGCGAATGCGCGATCAGCGCTAGTTCGCGCGAATTGTATTCGCACGAACGCGCGATCAATCATACTGGTGTAGATTAGATGTCCTAATTGACATTCGCGCGATCAATTACGACACCTGGCCCCCAATTCTCGGTGCATTCGAAATAATGTCGATTACGAGATGAAACGTCAGATTCATACAGTTGTGTCAAACGACCGTATGCACTGACGTTTAATCTCGATTGTGAGATTATCTCGAATGCACCGTGAATTGGGGGCCTGATCGACATCAGTATCAATCGCAATCGCGTGCGTAAATAAAAGCTGGTTTTTAAAAATGTTTTTTTACTCTTTTTAATATTGATTAAAGATCAATAAAGTCTAATAATGATCGAATTCAGTGTCGTATGAAAATACTGAAACAACAATAAAACGTACAGACCTAGATTTTGTTCTGACTGACAACCTATCAAAACTTGGTCAAATTCGGTTAACCTTTAAGGAGTGGATATCGTTATCGCCTTTTGTATGAAAAGCCGTAGGCTCACACTCCTCTTAAGCGGGATTCCGTACGCACTCTGCTTGCGGCTCCTCGAGACGTAATTGATAGCTGTTAATTAAGCCAAGTGGCAGGGTAATCTTGTTTTTAGATTAAGCTTTATTTTCAAGATAAACAGTCCGGGAAATTTAAGGATTGGCGAAGCTCAATTCGAAGCCGCCACGCCGCTATACATTCAAATGATATATTTATGTAAAGGAAAACCTGAAAAACTGTTTAATGGATATGATATTAGAAAGTGGCCAAGATAAGGCTTTGGAAGCGAGCCCACGTAAGCAGTGTCATAGGAACAAAAATGGAAGCCTTCACATCTGCGACTGCGCGGTTTGATGTGGCAGTCGTAGCTTTAGATTACCGTAGCCCGGCCTTTATTGGGGACTGCTAAGTGTTACTAAAATACCAACGCCGCGAATGTGTCGCTGTTTTGTACGTGTTTGACATATTCACATTCACGGCTTTGGCATTTTAATGACGATTTAGTTAAATACTTTATCTACAGCCATATCATAAAACCTCCATTGGTTAATCAAAAACCGTATGAAATGACCACCATTTTGACAACCAATTAGGAAAAACCAATGCTGCGATAAAGAAATAACATGACTTCTTTATCGTTTTTAGTAAAGAAATGAGATTAAATTTGGAACAGCTGTCAAAACTCAAGTGGGTCTCTATTCTAGTATCCATAGATATTAAAACAGTTATTGATACGAAACGTCAATTCAGTATGTTTTTTTTAATATAAACTGCACAATATTTGATCTCGAGTGACGTGAGAATAGAGACTTCATCCATTTGTCGATGATTTAAAAAAAAATGGTCTTGACGGATGATCGAATTGCCGCCATGTTGACGTTTTGCTGAACGAAAGTAGAATTGTTGTTGAATTGAATAGAAAAAGTTGTTTGTAATTTACATCTTAGTTGAAAATATGAATAGTAAGTAGTCTTCTCGGAGTGTGTGTGATGTGAAAATGCGCCGGATATCGGAAATATGCAGCCACGATTGCAACAAATAACTTGTTGCCAGAAAATATTGTTTCTGAACCCATCATGGAGGATTTATAATATGTGTGTAGATAAAGTTATGTATGCAACTCTGCATAATTTGGCCTTAAAACACACGTGCGATCTTATTATGAAACTCGCCTATCGGCTCATTTCATGAAAACCGCACTAGTGTTTTAAGGCCTAACATTATGCAACCGTTGCATAAACTACTATAGCAGTACCAAATAGAGACCTTGGAGTAATCTTAGCTTTTACTTTAACTTAGACTGCTTAACAAAGGTTATAATTGGCATTAAGACAAACAGAACCATATAAGAAAAGCGTCACCAAAATTAATAGATTGCTTACCCCCAAAAATCTCTATGGTTCCTTTATGCCGAAAATAGAGACTAAAATTAAGTAATCAGACAGACGTCAATTATTAGTTCAGAAAACGTCTGGCTCTCTAAATTATTTGTTTACCGAGAAGCAATTTTGTGAATTACCCGGCTTATAGTAAACTAGATCGATTTCGATTTGTGTAAATATTGTCCACTGATTTATTTTTTATTTATTTATTTATTTATAGTAATATAAAACATTTAAAAAATATAATGCATATAAATATTGTGAACAAATACCCTAGTAGCATTTTCCGTTGGCATCCATTGGGATATAGTTAATAAGAACTACCATATCTTAGCAAAATAATTTGCCATATCGCTTAAGCAATGTCGAATATACGCTCTGTTCTGTTTCAAAGTTCTCTTTAACCTTATTAAAACAAACGTAGAAGTCCATTAGGAACTAAAGGCGGCAGGGCTCGAATCCAAGTCTTGAGTTTATCTTAGTACATTAGTGATGGTGTCACGTGTACTGGAGTTTGTCGCTAGTCTATATTTATACAATACTAGCTTCTTCGTCCTTGTGTGATTCGGTTTCAGTTATTCCTTCGGGAAATGCTTAATGTTCTGGAATAAAAGTACCCCATATCCTATTCCAGGACTTAAGGTATGTATGTACCAAGTTTCGTGAAAATCGGTGCAGCCATTATGGAGCTGCATGGTAATAAATATACACACACGCCAATTTTAGAGAAAACAAAATTCTTATTCAACATCAAAAATCATGACCATGAGTCCATTAGTTTCGGAGCAAATTGGCTGAGACAGACGGACGGACAGACAGCCACACGAGTGATCCTATAAGGGTTCCGTTTTTTTCCTTTTGAGGTTCGGAACCCCTCAAAATAAACTCAAAATCCACCTCTAGTATTTGTGTTCCCTTAACCTTATTAAAAACATTTGCGAAAGTCAATTACGAAGTAAACCGTGGGGTCGATTCCCAGTCAGGGTACATTTGTATCGGTGTCACGTGTTTCGGAGTTTCTCTTGTTGTTTCGGTCTACAGGTGACATACATTTTGGATGGTCGACCTTGTTGATTAGGTATTGTGCTGATGAGTTTTGTCCTTTGGGAAATTGGTCTGTTTGGTGTTAAAAGCTTATTGCAAATCGAATGTGTTTGAGGTTTTCTATGTATCGTTAATAGCTATAGTTTGGTAAAAGAAATGGGCGAATGTCAAAAATAATGTACGTTATTAAGCGTAATTAAGAAAAAGTTTTAAAAGTTCCTGTATGTAACGAAAATTGACCGTACTATTGTATGGCTAATTTTCGTAACACAAAGGCACTTTTTAAACTTTTTCTTAAGTACGCTATAAACACGTTTTTTTTTTGAAATTCGCCCAATTATCAAATTATTCCCCTATATGAGGAAAAGCTTCAGCATTATTAGAATTCATAAAACCTCATAATAAATAATAGAATTAACGGAAATCGTTATAAAAAATCATTATTTTATGTGATGTTTAACTTTAAATCATTTATCATTAACAACTAAACTTTGTCAATACAACGAAACTACGAAATGATGTAACAAAACTCGAATAACAGTTAATATAGTTCAAACGCAGCGGACTTAAACACGAAACCATTTTATAATTATTAAAACAATCATACTTTGGTAACAGGGTAACAAAAATATATACGTTAAATGACCTGTTTAACTGCTGCAGCAAACAACCGAGTCATTTAACTTCCAGCCGCGACGCAATGTTTACATAACACCGCATTATAAAATGTTGCGGCAAAAGTAAACCATTCCATATGGGGCAAAGACCTATCGATCCTGGTCACGCCACCACCGCTGGAGTGGTACTTCTATCACTCTAAGTTACGTGGTTTAAGCATAAACAGCTTTTTCGTTAACGCAATAAGAACTTTGATGAGTGAGTTACTTTTGTGGTTTTTAGGTTGCGTGACGAATATAATAGCTCGACACATTTGACAATTTAATCCTGTGCTACGTGCATTTTTTCTTTTATTACAATTGTATAGTTCTTAATTATGTCATCCATGTAGACGAACATTCTCATAAAAAGCTTTGTTAGCATAAATCACATTTTATAAATCATATCCCTCCTCTACTGCACTGGGAGTGAAGGAATAGCATAGAATGCGTGCAGATGCTTATCATCCTGGCATGCCGTAAAAGTCGACTAAGGGACGGGTCCTCTCCAACATGGTGGACTATCTGTATGGGCGATGGGCTGATCACCTGTCACCATACGGTTCATCATACCATCTTAGGACTAATTAATCGAACGTGGCCACAAGTAGTCTTGTGGCTCTGCCCACCCCATTAGGGATTTCGGGCGTGATAATATGTATGTATGTATGTATAAATCATAAAACCATGGCAATTGCTTCCTGAACTTTTGATGTAACTTTGAGGGCTCTGATTAACCAAAACTGTAATACCTAGTCCCATTTTTTGTACTTAAGTTTGAACACCACGACCAAATGCGAAAGAGCGTAAGACGGATGCCAACGCCGAAGCAAATGTATGGCAAACTGCATATACTGGCGTCAGTGGCAAGAAAATCCGCTGTCGTATATAGCTGTGGCGTTCAAAAGGTACATCAACCCAAATTGCGATATTACAAATAAATCACAGATTAATTCATTTAGTGTTAATTCGTTTATATCAACTCAAATGTAAACTGAACCTATATGCATTGGTCAGAACAATGTTCCGGAGTTAATTTAATTTGTTCCGCCTCGGTTTCGGGACCGCACTACGTTTTGTTTACTGTGCACAAAGGGAAACTTTGGACGAGTGTAACTTCATTGCTGGCATGATGGGGAAGTTACATGAAAATCAAAATGAGGTTTAAATGATATATTATGAACGTAAATGTACACAAACGCACATTACAGAAAAAGCAGATCATTTTGACTATTTTATTTTTATTTTAGGTCATCCTCATCAAATTTATGTCATGTTTTATTTCTAAGATGTTGGTCTAAAAACGGTATTTTCAGAAATAATTGTAGATTTCGTTTAAGCGCCATACATTTTGTACAGTCTAACGAATGCTGTGACGTCATAGTTGTCGTCCACTTTGTATGGAGTGTTTTTTAGAGTGGTATGAACAATGACTTTTCAAAGCTTCATAACTCATAAAATAAACAACATAATAATGTGTTGCGTACACAGATCGGTTTCCGTTACTCAGCACTTTCTAATACAATATGAAAAAAAAAATGCATCTTTCCTATTAAAGCACAATTTAATAAATTTAATTATAGTCTTGCGTTAAGCTTTAAAATATTACTTTGAATGCAAAATAAACACTGGCTTTACTTGCGATTTATTGTTGGGAATGGCCCGACATGTTTCTCTCATACGGAATCCTTCTTTAGGGGTTGAGTGCAGTCGCGGTCATGCACTTAATGCAGTGTGTTCCGTTCACATTCTTGACAATAAATCTTGAGTAAAGCCGTGGTTATTTCAAGTGTTCATAATATCTAACGAAACTTTGACATTTACTATAATTTAATGTAATTTTCTTGCAATCCATATTATTAGGTGTCTTTAGGATATTTGGTATGTGGTGTTCCTATAGTATAAATGTGGATTGTTGCAAAATTGAATATTAAAACTGTAAAAATCCTAAGGGACTAACAATAAGTTAAACTTTGCAATTCAAATATTACTTCGTCCAAAGCTCTCACCACATCAGTCGCATACATTCAATCCTTTTAATTCACTGTCACCTAAAGGCCATGCCAATATTAGCGAATTCATTTCGATTGACAATTAGTATTTATATTCTATTTTCATATCAATACACGAAACATTAATCGATTTTGGAGGAGAGAGGTCGATGGCGTGTAGGGGTAACTCAGTCATTTGAGAGAAAATCTTTGGAATAGATGACCAAAAATTTATATAAAGGTAAGTTTTAGTAACCGATCTTTACACATTAACAACATAATTGATTTTGAAGGTTTTGTTAATCTAATATGTAATTTAAAATTGAAAAAAAAGTTATATTATGTCTTTGATGTTGTCATCATTTCAAATTTAAATTAATTGTCGTTTAAATAATCCTGCACAATTCGGCACTAAAAATTGCGACTCTTTGAAAAAAAGGCAAATACGACAAAAACGCAGTATGATTTTCGTTTATCAACAGACCTATGCGAATGCACAACTAATCATCGTCAATGATGATAGATCTGAAATAATCAGGATTCAGGAAAAAAAGTGTGTAAATACAAGGCTTTCAGCGTCTTAATAATCAACTTCACTGACAAACCAGACAGAGGATTATCTACCCAGTCCCTCAGATAATACAGCGTAAAGTCTTCTTAAACAGGGTTGTCGGAAGTTGTTAGCAAAGCTATGCTATAATTTTGATCTAAATACAAGATTTAGACTCAGAATATGGACGAAGTGGGAAAAGAACGAGATGGGAATATGGACGAAATGGGAATGTTGACGAAGTAGGAATGTGAACGAAATGGGAATGTGGATGAAGTGAACCTAAACGCTAAAAAGGGATGTCTGAGGGTTTTGTACTTTGTATTGGAAAAACTGATTCCATTTGTTTATCAACTTGAAACTTTATATAAATGCACCACAAAACAAACAATTAGGTAACTGTTCAAGAAATAAACGTAACCTCCCACTAGAATAAGATGCCTTGATGTATTGAAAGTTTGTACGGGAAGAACTGATTCCATGCTGATATCTACTTAAAACTTGGTACAAATACTCTTCGACAATCCTACTTCCTATCCTACTAATTCTACAAATATTATACATGCAAAAGTGTGTGTTTGCATGCATGCGTGCGTGTGCGTGCGTGCGCGCGCGTGTGTGGTGTGTGTGTGTGTGTGTGTGTGTGTGTGTGTGTGTATGTGCGCGTGTATACGCGCGCGTGCATGCGTGCGTGCGTGTGTGTGTGCGTGTGTGTGTGTGTGTGTTTGTGTGTGTGTGTGGGTGTGTAATTTTATGCCGGATAAGTCAAAGTTCCCGAGGGAATCATGAAAACCGAATTTCACGCGGACGAAGTCGCGGGCGAAAGCTAGTTTAATAACTAAAGCATTTTAGTATCCATTGTTACTTCAGGTTTTAATGATTAGGATTTATTATAAAAAACAGTCGTCAGGAGAGTTGTTATACGACGTGATGGAACGACCGTAAAGCAGTTTTATTATTCTTGCCACCGAGATTAATGTTGTAGTGAAGTCAGTGCCGCCATGTCATTCTCTAGGGTGCGCAGCGGCTGATCGGCGATGAGAGACACATTCAAATTTAGACCTAATAGTTTTGTTCTTATAGTCTAAATTAATCAAAGATCTCAAAAGAAGGATATACCTATCATTACAATTTCGTGTAACAAGTCTCATAGGAGGTTGCCAACGCCAGCGCGATGGCTTAACCACACCCTATTGCTGATGTCTTAGTTATTACGACATACATACATGTCTAATATTGCGTTATTCACACGCTGTCATATCATTGTGGACGGTGTGGTCGGTGGTGGTGCTGGCTGCGGTTTCACACCGCACGATGCGGGAGGGCATTTTAACAATTATAACAGTGTCAATTACATGACGACACGTTTGGCTTAGTTGGTAGTGACTCTGCTTCCGAAGCCAGCGGTCCCGGGTTCGATTCCCGGTAAGGGCAAATATTTGTGTGATGAGCACGAATGTTTGTTCCTGAGTCTTGGATGTTTCCTATGTATTTAAGTATTTATTTATCTATATAAGTATATATATCGTCGTCTAGTACCCATAACACAAGCCTTTAGAGCTTACTTTGGGGCTAGATTGATTTGTGTAAAGATTGTTCCCTGAAAAAAAAAAAATATTACATAGGTATCATCGATGGTGCGTGACATGCGACTGAACCTGCGATGGTGTCAGATTCGCGTTCTGATATCTCAAAAGTAAGCATCCCGAAAATTTCTTTGGCAATTCCTTACTATATACTTCAATGAAATTAATAGTTTCATTTATCCGCTGATCAGCTTTTGCGCACGTTCTCTAATAATTGAAATGCTGTATATACAGACAGCTATGTCAACTAGTCACGGGACCCATAGCTAGTGTTTTCAGGACTTTATTTGGCTGTATGAAATACTTATGAAGATAAATCCTCCTCATCCTATGTACAAACTGACATAATTCACTAGGTATAATCATATCTAAATTCAGATTATTATAATTGTAAAACGTCAATAGATTAGAGACCCGATGTCAATCAAATTAGGTTTAACATATCGTTATTTATATTCTAAATTAGTGGACCCGCCACAGCTTCGCCCGCGGTATTTACCATACCAACTTTATCACCCTTTTCACCTCTTTAGGGATGGAGTTTCAAAAAATCCTTCCATAGTGCACATTTAGGGTACTCGAGGAATGTCTCCTCCAAATTTCAAATCTCTAGGACCACCCGTTTAGGCTGTGCGTTGTCTATAAGTGAGTCACGGTACTGTTTTATATGTATTGATGACAACAATGATTTAAAATTTACTTACATGACGATTAATTTATACTTTAGGAAGTCGCAATAAAAATATATGAAAAATATCTGAATAATAAAAGATTAAGCTGTTATTGTTCACATAATATTATCTGTTTATTCGTTCGGTAATGACCTTTCAAAGTCAAGTAAAAGTCAAAATGTCTTTCTTCAATTTAGGCTTTTACAAGCTCTTATGGAATGAATCTTCCATCTCTCTCTGAGAAGAGCCGGCAAGAAACTATGTGAGGTATAATTTTTCCAAAACAGTACAAATTATAACTTAACAATTTGACTGGGTTTAATAATATAATCGGCTAAATAATATATTATGTACTCGTGTCAAACTTGGTACCGACAAGAATCATCAATAACTGCTTGAGTCTTGAAAGAAATTATCAAAATTTCTATATGCGTGCCTATAATATTTGAGGAGTTCCTTCAATTCCTCATAGATCCTCGCATCAAACCTCGACTTTGATCACAACGGGACCAACTTGGAGAAATACCCTATCGATTAAAAAAAGAATAATCCATGTCGGTCCAGCCATCTCCGAGTAATCGGTGTACATACATATAAAAAAAAATATATATATATATACGCGTCGAATTGAGAACCTCCTCCTTCGGATTTTTTTTGAAGTCGGTTAAAAATTGGAAAACACTCTTCGTAACTTCTTTGTAACTTCTGAGCATAACTTTACTTTAAATTATTACAAAAAAATATGCCGCAATGTTCGCGAGAGTGGAAGATTATTTCCACGTTTTTGGGAAAGTTCTGTATCTGACACATTGCTGCAAGTTACCCTACTGTTCGTCAATTGCTGTTTCGGTGATATCCGTCGTCAAGTGACATGCGACGTCAAGCGTATCGATTTTTTAATTAATTACAATTGAAATTACCCTTAGTTTTTAATTAATTTCCTCTAAGAGTCGTCAATAACCAACGATATAGGCATTATTAAACCTTCGAAGATGGTGAAAGTATCGCTTTGCGTTGTAAGTAGTAAAATTACTTTATACTTGGAATTTTCTTGTTATTTGCTCAGTGAGTGAATTTTTTTGATTATCTACGTCTTTTTTTATCTTGGCAAGCCCACTTAGCTTAACCGAACCGATTAATTTAACCGGTAATTTAATGAAAATATAATATAAATACTGGTGTGTATTCTCCTGATTTCACTACAAAAACGCATTAACAAAAACACATTATTTTCAGTATGTTATAATGCATGTTAATGTAAAAACAATAAACATTATTATTTGCAGATCCTAATGATTTCGCAAATCATGATGTCAGATGGTAAATGGAGAGAGAAAGAGAAAGAGGAAAATTTGGGTATAATATTGTTTATTTCACAAGAGTATAAAATATTGTCCAGACGCGGAGACTATACATCTCCCTTATTACTTATTTAATATAATTAATTTGTACCCATTAGGTTTTTTGATGCACTTTTGTGTAAGTTTTTAGATAAAATTGTCAAAATTGAAAAAAGACTTACTGCTGAGTTTCTTGCGGCGTTTCTTCTCAGCAGATGTCATCTTTCGAAACGTTGGTAGATTCAAACATGTGAAAGAGCCCATGTGGCCTACTTGCAAAATAAATATTTTAATTTTAATATAAGGACAAGGGAAATGTGGTATGGGGTCGTGGATCGTAATGCCTTAAAACTAGTGGCTCCGTGAGCTGTAGACCTCGCGACAAACTTAACTTTGCCGTTGGAAATCTGTTATCCCCATACATCGATATAGGTCGGATCAGTTTACCAATACTTTAAATAAATTTGTAATTGCAAAAACCCCCAATCTCCGCCATTTCCGCCAACCGCCGCCGACGGACATCCGCTGGAAATACAAAAGCATTTTTGCCCAAGCTGAAACGGAGACGCTTGGCTCGCTTCGCTCGCTCGGTCGATGATCAAAATGATCATATTGACATGAGCGTTAATTTTGAGAATTGGATTTTCATCTCATTTTCTTGGCGTTTATAAATTTATAAAATTTTGACTTAGTGACAATTAAATATGTAATTTTATTTAATTATAAGCATATTTATCGAATTGTATTGTCAATTTGGTAGGAAGATATAAATATAAACAAATATATATACCACATTAAAATTTTAACCGCCAAGCAAATGAGATAAGACGACAGAGGCATCATAAAAACAATAAGCGACTCAACATTTTAGTAGTATTTTCGAGATCAGATGATTTATTAAATGAAAAAAAAATGAAAATATTAAAATATAATATTTTTACGTGGAAACTGAAGAAAATATTCTAAGCTTCAATTTAGCACAAAATTTAATATTTCAGTCCTGCTATCGATGGAATAAAATTCCAAATAAATTAATCAATCATATGCAATGCGAATCAAAAGAAAATATTTTTTATTTGCAAAAAAACTACTTGAGAAAACTGTCATTACTGTGCTCAAAACACCAAGAAAATGAGAGCCAACAAACTGAGAAAAAGTATGTTTCTTGTAGATTATGCCGAAACTGTTATTTATACAGGAATAACTATTAAATGAAAACATGCAGTCATTCATGTAGTTTTGTTTTCGCTTACAACTGTATGCCAATTGCAGGAAATACATTTTATATGAAAATACACAACAATGATAATCATAGTGAACCAAAGCCAAGCAAATGATAGATTTACCCTCATAGCTCAAAGCTCCAGCGATGAGTCACATCCTCTCCCTGCGGCTTTAGAAGCGCTACTGATGCTGTATAGGCACGGCAGGTGCAACTCATAGAAAGACGTTTAAGTAGGGATGTGCACGTTGTTTAGTGAGGCACCAAGTAAATGATGGCTTAGCTCCGGACAAACCTTTTATAATTATTCTAAAAAAAGCTATGATAAACACAGGAACCATATTTTTTCTTTCCAATCAATACTAAAGATACGACTCAAAACATTACTTAATTTCAATCCATGAATTAGTCTTTTCGGGGTAGTTTGTTCACAAAATAGCAAAAGGACGCACCAAGTTAATGAGGTTTTAGATGTTTCATATTTTTTTACGGGTAATTTTACTTACCTTAAACAAAAAAGAAATCATGCACCAGTTAGATTAAGTGGTAATGTAACTAAAAAAATTAGTAAGGTCTACTATTTTAATTCTACGGGTACTTTTTCACTCTGGGCGCTGTAAATTGACCCTTTCAAGAATCACCTATGACTAGAGCCCGTTATCTTTTCGCACTGTCATTCATTACTTTTCAGTAGAGCGTGCATGTTTTTTTTTATCGACTATCTAAACGTCGATACTGTATGTCACTGATAATTACAAAGAGGAGTCACTAGGTACTATTAGTTTTGTATAAAAATATATATAATAATATATTTTTTTTTTTTAAAGTATCGTAATTTCTAGCGCCAGTCGACTGGTTAAGCTTGAAGATGTATGATAGCTCTCAAGAATCCGTGGAAACAAAACAACGTATGTAACCTAACAACAACACTATGCCATAATGGCCTAAAATTTTTAAACTGCAGATTTTCAATTATTGATTGGTATTCTTGAATTATTGTATTATAGTTGCGTACTTTTTACCGTAATCATTCCATTGTTTATTAAAGGATGATGGGCAGTTTTGTATGGACACTGGCCTTAAAACCAGTACTGATAAAGGCGGAAACATACTTACGTGTCGTGGCGTGTCGTAATGCTTACTGTCGTGACGGTGAGTGTGCACACTAACGTGTCGTGTCGTGGCGTACTCTGGCGTTATTTCTGAACACTATTTAACGAACTTTTGCAGCGTTCAAACATATATAATGTTTTCTTCTGATTCGGATAGTGATTTGAAGAGCAAAAAAAAAGAAAAGAAGATACTGGGTTCACCCTATAAACAGAGGGAGACAAGACAAAGGTGCATTTCATCGTCTTGTTAAAGAATTAGAGAGTGACGAAGAGAAATTTCATCAGTACTTTAGAATGAAGTCAGTAATTTTGATACATATGTTATAAATTAAAAATTGCCCGCTAGATGTTCGCGCCACGAGGCACGCGCCGGTATAGAAACACATTTGCCTGTTGTGTCGTGTCGCGCCATAACCCCCACCACCGCTCTGGCGCAATCGGTGGCGAGCAGTCGGCGCCACGACAGAACGTGTTGCGACACGACACGACATGCAAATATGTCCCTAACCATATTAAATGTATGAAACCGATATGCTTGTGGCGCGTCACAACGCGCCACGACACGTAAGTATGTCTCCGCCTTAAGCCATATGTCATTTGAAAGGTTTTTTCATAGTCTACAACTTTTTGTATGGCGGGAAATCTTAAATCGCTGTGTAAAACAAGTGATGGCAAAATAAAAACATTCCATCAATAAGTATTTTTTTACTGTTATAGGGTTTTCGTTCTGTACAACGGTTTTTAAACGTGTTATCATATAAATACACATGAGAAACCAACTAAATATCGATATACTATCAAACAATGGCTACAATTTTTCTACCACTACTACTACTTTTTTCACACAAAGATTTAGGATTACCTGCCATTGTAAAAGGTTTAGAACTTAGAATAAGCTATCCAGTGACATTTCGCTTGTCCTTATTGGTCAATGGGCCAATCTGCCCATCATCCTTTATTACACTTTAGATTTATTTTTTACTAGACTATTTAAAGTCATCTGTGCCTTTTTTAACAAAGAGTTAATTTTAACAGTTATCAAGCGATACAACTATTACTTAGGTAAGATATTTCTTGATGGTTTTATATTTATCGAAACATTACACAAACGTATGACCACTCCACAGCTTTCTAGTAAAAAAAAAACCGGCCAAGTGCGAGTCGGACTCGCGCACGAAGGGTTCCGTACCATTATGTATAAAAACGGCAAAAAATCACGTTTGTTGTATGGGAGCCCCCCTTAAATATTTATTTTATTTTAATTTAACTATTTATTTTTTAAGTAAATATATATCTGAATATTCTGTGAATATTTCAAGCGTCTACCTGTTGCCGTTATCAATATCGAGCAAAAATGAGCAAAAAAATCACGTTTGTTGTATGGGAGCCCCCTTAAATATTTATTCTCTTCTGTTTTTTAGTATTTGTTGTTAAAGCGGCAACAGAACTACATCATCTGTGAAAATTTCAACTTTCTAACTATCACGGTTTATGAGATACAGCCTGGAGACAGACGGACAGACGGACAGCGGAGCCTTAGTAATAGGGTCCCGTTTTTACCTTACTTGGTAGATCTTACCCCTTATAATGTATTCAAAAACATAACAACAATAAAAAATAAAAAAATTGAGTAAAAAAAAATGTGGATTCTTTGTCAACGAGTTTAATCTAAGTAATAAAAAATATATAAATTATTTTCATTTCACTTGTTATCACATAACGTACGTTTCTTGGTCTTAATGTCTCCGCCACGCATAACCGCGCACCGTATCTTCAAGTTTTTTTTTAATATAGTGATTTGTGTATTAATTAGTTTCTCCTATCATGTGTTTCGCCTTCGATTGCATTTATGTCTTTTTTTACAATTATTTGTTGTAATAGGATAAATAATTGTATCTACTTACACCGGTTACAGTGGTTTAAATAACAAATTCCAATGCATAAAATAAAAATGAATAGCACTTTAACACAATGCACAATGCTATGGGAGAATATTTTAAATTAAAGTGTTTTTTTTTTTTTGTTTTTTTCTAGCTGCAGGTAAAAGACATGCCAGGCTCGTAAGAGAACATTACAGTAAGTATTCAAATCAGGGCCAAGTTTTATTCAACTTTCTCGCCGCCAAGCCACATACTAGGCTCTATTTTGTATATGACTAGTTGCACTATTATTGTCATACTTTCATGACTTTAGCGATAAAAGGATTTATAATGAATGCTCAAGTGGGCTGCGCAGGTAGAAGCAACCTTTTGATACTCCTTCTTTTTCTTCCTAGAAAAGCAGTTCGATGAAGAAGGTAAGTTTATATCAAATTCAATATGAGTCAATTCATTTATTTAACCCAGAAAATTATACGGCCTATGTTACCGCAATTAAGGCAGTGTAAATAAAAAAGCTGACCAAGTGCAAGTCAGGCTCGCTCACCAAGGGTTCCGTACCACCTTAAAATAGAAGAAGAAAAACTTTTCTTCACTGCACTCAACATAACTCACATAAACTAAACAAAATGAAACCAACAACACAAAATAATTCGAGACTGGTACAAGTATGTCCCTCATTCTTATTCCTTTCTTAGTAAATGTAAGAACTTTTCTTTTATAATTATTTGCTCCTCACCCAAAGCCTACGATACTATATATTATACTTTGAGATATAAATTATATATTTTGAAAGAATATGTAACCAAAAGCATACCTATTAAAGAAAAACCAGATCATTTTGAATGTTCATTTTTATTTTATTAATGGTCAAAATTAGTGAATTAATATTGTTATTTAGTTCTACATTATTATGCGGAATTGTCATAAAATTCACGTCGTGTTTTATTTTAAAGTTATTGGCCTAAATACACTATTTTCGGAAATAATTTCAAATTTCGTTTGAACGCTATATATTTCGTACACTCGAACGAATGATGTGACCTCATAGTTAATGTGCATTTTGTATGGAACGTTTAACAATGAATTTTCAAAGTTAAATATGTCAAAAAATAAACAAAACAATAATGTTTTGCGTACACAGTTTGGTTTCTATTTCTCAGCGCTTTTCAATGAAAGATACAAAACATGCATGTTCACTATTAAAATCAGAGGAAGTATGCTTCACGATCTCAAAGCCTTCAAATAGGATACCGCATGACGGAGGTCCATATTTTCCTAAGTTTCCAATTTTTTTATTTCCTTTTCTTTTTTCGTCCGAATTTTTAATTCTACATCAGTGCCAGATTACAGCTTGTTACGTTAAGCCATTCCTGAGAAAAATAATCTTGACTGACAGACGGACGGACGGGCAGCAAAGTAGTAGGTAGGTAGGTAGGTAGGCAGTAATAGTAGTAGTAGATAATATAAGGGTTCCAATTATGGGTATTTTTAAATATTGTACATTGATACCTTTTTTACTAATTTTATAAACATATTTCATTTATTTTCCAGATAAAGAACGAGTAATGTTTTATAAGACTTTATTGAAAAATGTGCAAAAAGCGAATGGGAGAAAATAATTTGACACTATTATCTGTACTCTCTCATATAAAAACATCGGTAAATTAACTTCTATACACTTTTTGCAAAAAGCGAAAATTAACGGTTTGATTTTTCTTAATTTCCCTTTATTATTGAGCACTATTAATATTTTTAAATTCCTGTTCATTAGACTTAAAAATCATGTTGTCGCTATTTTAAGAAAAACTCGTAACTCAAATTTATTTGATGGATAATTAAAAGCTAAACAGGCTTGTAGTAACTTTCAGTTTGATACTGGTTGATTTCGAGATACTTCTTTTTTCAAAGAAGCGACGATATGAATTCTTGTTGCTTTTGGATCTATATCGAGGAAAAATAGTTTGACGTTAAGTGGCACCCTCATCATTGTTAAGGCGCGTCCACATCTGACGAACGCGCCGCGAATGCGCTGCTCCCGCGCCGCCCGATCGCGAACCACTCGCGCGCAGCGGCCCTAACATGCATGCCACAAAGATAAATTAAACCCGTTTATCTCTATGACTATCTCTTTCGTCAGCACTAGTGTAAGAGAGACGCACTTAGAGATAAGACGGTCTATCTTATCTTTGTGTCATGCATGTTAGGGCCGCAGCACGCGCGCTGCACACGTGTATTCATTGATACTGTTTGCGCCACGCGCAGCGCATTTACGACGCAAATGGATGTTATACGTAATCAACTAAGCATTATTTCGACTAATTGAGAACCTCCTCCTTTTTCGAAGACGGTTAAAAATATGTGTGGTCTAATACATGGTACTTTAATGCGTATTCTCTAATTACTTATTAAATCCTAAAATATTGCTTTATATTTTGATATTCAAACTTCAAAGTGTCACTTAAATTCCACGCCTATATTTCTACCCCTCAACGCTTTCAAAATATTGCGGAATATTAAAATTAGCTACAAAAACGTTAAATATATTATCTTTTCGTTGGAACTAAGCCAGTAACTTAACCATGATGCTACAATGCAGAAAGTTAGTAAGACGAGACGTCTCTCGTCTTGCTAACTTTATTATACTAGTGGCTCCGTGAGCTGTAGACCTCGCGACAAACTTAACTTTGCCGTTGGAAAACTGTTATCCCCATACATCGACATAGGTCAGTTTACCAACACCGCAAATAAGTTTGTAATTGCAAAAAACCCCATAAATCGGCCATTTTGAAAAATTTCGAAAACTGTATCGACAAAAAAATATATATTATCGAACCTGCTTACAAAATTTCACGAGAATCGGTTCAGAACTACGACCTGTAGACGAGAACAAATGGACAGACGCCGGACAGCCCACGGACATCCGCTGGACATACGAAAGCATTTTTGCCCAAGCTGAAACGGAGACGCTTTGCTCGCTTCGCTCGCTCGGTCGATTAAGTATAGAATACCTAAAAACCTATCATATTTTTTCCCATCCACCTACGTGATAAATCCAAATATTTTTAATTAAGGTTTCCTGAATAAATTTGGCAAGTTTTTTTTTTTAATAATTCGGAACTAATAGCGGTGTCTATTAAGTTACTTGCAAAGGTCACTGCGGACTTAAGGTTAATTTGTTTACTATTAGAGGATCCCGAGAAGGAGGAGGCAGTACACAAGCTGTAGGTATAAGAGATATAGCTGTATAGATACAGCACTTATAACGCTCTAACTAGAGCTATAAGAGCATATTTATAAGCTCTTATACAACTTGTGTGCTGGTTATATTGCTATTTGTGACAATAACCTTACCAACCTAAAGATGAAGGCAAGCTATTTCGATGTTCATCGTAATCTATTTCAACGCAAGATGCGACGAGTGACAACATGGCCGCATGACCAGCATTATCACCTTGATGGCTTGCACTGTTAATATTAAATAGTATAAAAAATACTTCTTCTTTGATTAAACTAACTGCGAATATTTACCCTGTTTGCTTGACGAAACCTGTGTTGTGGATATATCTGTTCTTCTTAACGCAAATTGATTGACTATGTCAATCAATTCATATAATGATCGATTAAAAGAGTATCTCCAAAGGAACAAGGCTCATCCACACACACTGGATGCCTCGCGACCAAAAAACTTTCGGGCATCACGTTCTTTCTTTCCGCGAATGTATAAGTTGTGGAATGACCTTCCTCCTGAGGTGTTTCCCTTGCGCTATAACATGGGGATCTTCAAAAAGCGAGTGAATAGGGTCCACAAAGGTCGGCAACGCATTGGCGACTCTTCTGGTGTTGCACATGTCCATGGGCGACGATGACTACCTCCCATCAAGTGGCTCGTCTGCTCGTTTGCCCCCCTTTTAATATAAAAAAACCTATTCTAGAATACAGTTTAGAAATATATTTTTTTAGCAGAATCCTTTTACGGCAGTACCTATAGTATAACATAGAGTAACACCATCCTATTTGTAAATTTCTCAAAATAATAGCGATCAATTAGCGCTGACTTTACCGCATTTCAACATTTTACATTTACCTTTTTTATTTTGTTACTATTAAGTTTCATCATTAAACAACCAGTTTCCAAATTAATAACCACGTTTAATGAAACTGAGAATTTTATTTAAGTTTTAATATCCACAGTGCAGAACATACATGTAAAAAATGAATGATGAAATTTGGTAACAAAATAGGAATAGTAAAAGGTGAAATACTGAGGTCGAACAAAACGGATTAGCTAGCATTTGAAGACCCAACGATTCAAACACTACTAGGAATTATCACTTGACAACAGGAGAATTGGAGTTTTGCAGAAAGATGGTTACTTTTACTAACGACAGAACTAAGATTATTTGGAATAGCTACCGAATGAAAAGTCCAACGCTTTCCGTTAAGGAAACACATGAGTGATCTAACGGCTCAGTTTTTCCTGAGGCATGAAGCTCTAAAAGCGAGGAAAACTTCTACACCCTTTTAGCATCTACTTAGTAACAGGATACGATCTTCCTGTAAGTCCTCAGTTTCGAGTGTGAGCAAATACCTATTTAAATGTCCGCTTTTGTCAGCATCTATTCCATGCATAAAACGGCGGAGCTCGATTTGTAATTTCCCAGTGGAATTCGATATTTGCGACGGAAACCGGACGAATTTCCATACATTGATGAGTTGACCAGTGTTCGTGAGGTACGACGTCTGAAAAATTTAACTTTATCAGAACAACACCTTTACATTATTCTTAGGTGTTACGTTTATTGATTTAATGCGGGACGAATTTTCAAGATTAATTTAAATATCCCTGATTTCAATATGTAAAATTGGGAGAATGTAGGAATTAAGATAATGGGAGTCAATTTGAAACTGTGTCATGTCCTCTAATTTTTTTTTCTATCTTAATTGCCTGACAAACAGACAGACGGCCCACTTGATGGAAAGTGGTCACCGCCGCCTATGGATTTCTGCAATACCAGAGGTGCTGCCAATGCGTTGCCAGTCTGGGGAGCATGGGGAATGGTGATGGGATGGGGCTGAGGGAATAGGCCTCCGGATCTCGTCACTCACAGTACGAAACGCAATAGCAAGCTATTACTTTACGCCGATATTCTGTGAGAGTGGTAGTACCCCGGTCGAGCCGGCCCATTCGAATATTAATCATCTAGTGAGTTTGACATTATTTCTTATTTTAAGTTTGGCTAATTTTAAATTAGCAAATACACTCTCGAATTGGCCCTAACATTATTGTAATTTTATCCTCGTATCCATAGATAAATAGATTTATCTATTTATCTATGTCATCATCATCAGCATACATCCCACTGCATAAGCCTCTTCTTAAGCTTATTAAACGGGCAAAATTTTTGGCAATTTATTGCTGCGATTTGGGCTAAAATAATTAATAATAAATTGGGCTAATTAATAATAATAAAATATACCATAGTTTTGAGGATAGCCCAAAATGCAGCAATAAATTGCCGAAAAACTAGCCCATTTACGAGACCCTTTATAGTGAGAGGGACTGGGAGGTAGTCTCCACGCGGGCCCAATATAAATTGGGGACTTCACATATATCGTTTAATGACTCCGCAGATATAAATGCAGGCTTCCTCATGATGCCTTTCTTCACCAAAATGCTCATGGGAAATATCAAATTTAACGGACAACATTATGCACAAAGTTTAAACTAATCAGTATCGAGTTAAAACGGTACAAGTTTGAAATAGGATTCAGAGTCAGAAGCACTATAACTCTCGCAATTTTGTCGACCACTTCGTTGAGTCTCATCGCTGCTTCCCCGATAAGGTTTTCCGCTTCATTTCCACAAAAATATAATAAAAGATTTTCCATTTTAGTGATATCCTTTTCATTTTGAAAGTCCGTCGTCACGACCATTTGAAACGCTACGATCCGCTTCATTACCGCTAACTAGAACCGTGGTGTGAATAAAACATTCACGTGGACGCTTCACCAGGAATAAGGAATGGTGTTTTCAAGTTTTGTTTTGGCTTTGTGTAATGTAGCAGTAAAAAATCCATTACGTGACACCAATTAGGCCAGTCAATGAGGAGTTTGACCCTGATACTAATTTATCCATTCGTGAAATTTTCTTTCTTTCTTAAGAAAGGCCAGGTTAAGAGTACCCTAAACCGGCGAGTGTGCATGAAGAACTTAATGAGTGTAGACGAAGCGAAAGGTACACACCTTTCGCTTCGTCAGGATCGCAGGTGGAAATCCGTGATCTTTATCTACCCCTTTAAGAAACAGGCCAGGTATATCTACGTATGTATGTGAAATTTTGCAGAATGATTAAGTAGGCTATAAATTATAGTTTTCAAAAAACCCAAAATGTGCCATTTGCCACACTTGGATTATTTGATAAACATACTGTGTAGTGTATACACCTAGACATTATACAAAATTTCACAGATGGACGAATTAGTGTCAGGGTCTCAATACAAAATAAATCCCTATTGACTAGCCTAAATGGGATTTGGGTCACAATTTTGCCTGCGGTTATTATGATCGCTAATAAACGTTATTTGAGACACAAAGGATCAGCTTAAAATCAATTCATCTGAACAGGCCAACTTTCATATTGATTAGTTCCAAAGGTCACATAATTTTCTATGAAATTGTACACGTTTTTACAATAAAATACCTAAAAACATAATAGAACAAACAGACACAATGTTCAAATCTACTGTAAAGCGAATTCTTATTTCTAGGGCATATTACTCAGTAAAAGACTACGTCATGGACAGGGACGTTTCGCTTAAATCGTGACCTGCACCGGCGATCCCTGGGTCTCGATGAGCGTACCTGCTGTGGTATATACTTAGATTTGTATAAAACTGTAGACATCATTGTTGACTTATATGTGTACTGATTTGAAAAAATGATACCTCACCGTGTTTCTTGCCGGCTCTTCTCAGTAGAGGATTTTTTCCGAACCGGTGGTAGATTCATTCCTTGACCTTCATAAGAGCTTGTAAAAGCCTAAATTGAATAAAGATACTTTGACTTTGACTTTGACTTTAATCATGATAAATAAATCTGAATTTCATTTTCTTAGAGGCTATTTTATCAGATCATTATGAGCTATTGGTAAAAAATAATAAAGATATGAATTATGTGAGCATTACTTCTCCAATTGACACTAACACGACCACCAAAAATGTGCCATCTCATACAAAAACGTCATAAAAACAATAAAACAGCTCTGAAAGCCGAGACTTAGTAAACTTCGTCGATAAAATAAAACTAACAGTTGGGCTGCAGAGGGGTGCGGAATTGCGGAACTGTTCGCGGAATTTTTCAAGTCCTATTATTGGATGTACGAAAATTTTTGTCGTGGTTAGTTGGAAAATATGCCAAACTCAATAAAACAAGACGCATTGCTTTTTTACTACATACATACCATATTATCACGCCCGAAATCCCTAATGGGGTGGGCAGAGCCAGAAGACTACTTGTGGCCACGTTCGATTTATTATTCCTAAGATGGATGGATGATGAACCGTATGGTGACAGGTGATCAGCCCATCGCCCATACAGATAGTCCACCATGTTGGAGAGGACCCGTCCCTTAGTCGAGTTTTACGACATGCCAGGATGATAAGCATCTGCACGCATTCTATGCTATTTCTTCACTCCCAGTGCAGCAGAGGAGGGTGCAGCAGAGGAGGGACTTTTTTACTAATCAATCAGAATGCTTGTGTACCGTTTCAAGCCGTGTAATCAAAGGCCTTACCAATTAAATTTAATAGCTCTCATTAGGAAACAGTTTCGCAAAATTAATTATACATTTCCCTTAAACAAAATTTTTAATAATTCCTCACTTGTTTGAACCCAGACGGTAATAGCCGAAAGCACTAAGTAAATAAATGTGAAATCACTATACATGAGCTAAAAAGGAGAGCCCTCTGTGACCGGTGCTCGCTTTGATAATTTTATAAAAGTGTAATTAAGAGAGGGGTCTTTATAATATTAGGTTAAGAACTCTGGAACTAATGAACATTTGGAATAATATCAGATATTATACATAACACAAAAATAAAATGTTATTCTATCCATTGATACTGAATTTCATTTAAAATTGAACAGACGTATATGTACATTCTATTGCCAGTTCGAATGCAATTTCATACAAAATGGGAACGTTTTGGACAGACACTTGGCAGTTGAATTGCAGTCCGTCTGACCACGGCCTACATACACCCTTAGTAATCTAATGGCTGAACACGTATTAAGTCGTTTAGTAAGTTAACAAAATTTTAACTAAATATGTACCGTTTAAGTTCCGCGACCACTCCGCCAAACAAATGAAACTAAAAATTAACTAACTCGTGCCTGTTAATCGTGTCAAGTGATAAGCCACGCTCACCAAATTAACAAAATATAGATAAAATTCTAATCTACTTGTTTACTTGGACGCTAAATTTTAATTTGCAACTTATTACTAAATTTATTGTTTACACACATGAAGTCGCTTAAAATTAAGGTAAAATTCAGTTAACTACTTGACAAAATAAATACGTATCATACCTATGTCAAATTTTGAAAGAATGATAATAATGAATTCAGAGAAAAAGAAGATTGACATACATTATGGTCGATAAAAGCCCTCTAGCGGTTTACGAAAGATCAGATTCCCGTCCCGGATTCAATTTCGCCAATTTCCCATGGACACTCGACTTAAATTACGTGGTAAAAGTTGAGATATCGGAAGGAAAATCGGTAGTTATCGGAACGCTTCGGCTTCTTCGCTCGGCTATTCAGCCAAAAATGTTGGATAAGGTTGTTATGTATGAATGCCGTTTTAAATTCGCGAGAAATCGATGTGTTCATTGAGATTTATATACATTAAAGTAATCCATTTTAGGTGTGCAGGGGATTTTAGAAGTGTCTCGAAACATCACATTCAACATCATAAACTAGGATTTACTGTGACCCAAGACACACAAGACATACAAACAAAAACACAAAACCTCAAGACAAAATAAAGGTATTTTTACGAGCAGCCTCTGGCGGTAACGAACCCGCGACTTCGTACTCTAACTGTATATACTGGTGCAAGATTTCCAACATTTTCTAGAACTGCATCATGTGAAATAATTTAAAGCGACTTGCATAATGTAAGTTGCTCCGCTCCTCCAATCTCAGACAACGTCTTCGCGTGAAATTTCAGCATAATGCAGCTTTTGTTTTAAAATGTCTCGAACTATTACTTTAAACGTAAACAAACGGAAAGTTTGTAAACAAAAGGAATATGAAAGTGTATAATAGTCTGACTGTATACCAAAGTGCTTGGATTGTTTCTAAATTATATTTGAGAATCTTTTTCTAGCATTAGCACAGGATATATATGTTATTGCTATATTGGATTTCAATATGATTTGTTTTCAATATCCCGATAAGAAAATAATCGTAGTTTTTAATTTTTGTTACCTTTATAATGCGCGTCACGCTGCGTATCCGTAAACCCGCCCTACGGCTTAACTGAGCTGGTTTTGATGATATAACGCCCGCAGCCCCACAGCTCTTCTTCTCCTCTTGGGGTCTAAAAAATTAGAGAAGGATCTGAGACTCTTTAAATCCCGAACTTCACAGTTTTCGAGGAAATAGTGATTTTACGCGAAATAACTCGTGGAAAGAATTAGCAATATACGCTATGGATTAATCCAATAAAACAATTTATTTTTTTCATTTTTGAAGTTCTTTCAAGTTGTTAATACTTCTTCATCATAATTTCAGCCGAAAGACGTCCACTGCTGGACATAGGCCTCCCCCAATGATCCCACAATGACCGATTCTGTGCAGCTCGCATCCAGCGGAGACCCGCAATTTTCACCAGTTCGTCAGTCCACCGTGTGGGTGGTCTGCCCACGCTGCGCCTTCCGGTACGTGGTCGCCACTCAAGAACTCTGCGACCCCATCGGCCATCTGTTCTACGAGCAATGTTAATACTTACCAAGGATCAATAATGATACTTACTTGAAATATGAACCAAACGGTTTATTAAAATATAAAGTTACAGTCAACGAAATCTACTAGGTTTATTCTTAATTTTTTTGAATACGTGGTTTCAATTGAATCAGCGTAGTTTCTGATAACATCGAATACCCATTTGAATCTTTCATTGTTAACTGCTTCAATTAATATTCAAATATAATTTAAATCTTTAAAAAATATTTAGTCAGTCGTCATGTCGAAGTTTGCGATTATTGATTTTGCATAAAGGTTTCTTATCGCGAGAAGTTTAATTTAAGTTATACGTTAGAATATTTGAAAAAAATAATTTCGATGTATTAAGCATTTACAACTAAAAGTAATATTGCATATGAAAACAGCTTCCGAGCTCCGAGCCCCAAATTATGTCATTCCTTTCATTTTCCGGAGAAAACCGTTTCAGAGAATTTTTCATTCAATTACCTTTGCGACTTGTTTTCGCTCTACTAAAACAAGTTATTATTATTTTCTAAAGAATCAGGGTCTTACATTTTTGATACTGGCCTTACTGGATTACCTTAAGTTTTCATCAATGGTAGCTTAGATCTATCAACTCAATCTTTTAACTGTAACGCTGGCGGCTCTTGGAAATGTCAAAATAGAACGTAGTTTACTACTAGTGGCCCCGTGAGCTGTAGACGCGACAAACTTAACTTTGCCGTTAGAAAACTGTTATCCCCATACATCGACATAGGTCGCGGTCAGTTTACCAACACCACAAATAACTTTTAAACACAAAAAAAAACCCCACATTACAGACCGCCATTTAGAAAAGTTTCGAAAATTTTTATCGAAAAATAAAACTATATAATTATTGAACCTTCTCACAAAATTTTACGAGAATGGTCGAGAAATGCGACTTGTAGACGAGAACAAATAGACAGCCGGACATACGAAAGCATTTTTGGTCAAGCTGAAACGGAGACGCTTCGCTCGCTCGGTCGATAAAGTCTAGTTCCATTGTTGGGAACTCCACAGATCAGTTGGCCAACCTATAGCAACGTAGATATACGCCACAATAAACGCGTACTCAAAAGATAATTAAGCACAACAAACGATGAGTAACTGCGGGGATGTTCACGCCATGCATTATTTATTACGCCTCCTACACAAAGGGATATGAGAGGACTTTTATTTTCTTACATTTGTTGCGGAGACTTCGGCTTTTCTACAAGCTAGTATATTTTGCGATTCATAACAGTTAAACGTGTCGAATATACTTGTACAGTGGAACTCTAAATACTTGTATTTTTTGGTGCAATGCGACATAAATGTATTGTATGTACTATTTAGTAAACGGTTGTTTATATTTATTCGTCTATTTATAACATAAATAAGGCTGAGGCTTAAACAAACTCTCAAACATCTAGTCATAATGACTATCAGAGATCGTGACGCGACGCCGAGGTCCGACGACTCCTTTTAATATTAAATTCTGAAGTTGTCATAGATGTAAGCTGAAATTTAATTCCCAAAATAATCTGAAATGAAACGTTAAGTTGTACGCTTATACGTGACCAAGGCTTTTGTAACTCGGTTGAAACGTTGGGATAAATAATAAATATTTACAAGCCTTTTAGTTATAATTTGTTTTATTAATTTGAAATCTAAAATGATTATACTTCGGTCAATACGCCGTACATTTTAAGTTTTTATTTATTTCGTTTACCGATATGAGTGAAAATAAATATCATGTAGCTAGCTGAAATACTTGTATCAATCTAGAAACAAATATTTTATTTTTTATCTTGCATATTATTTAAAACGAAATTATTCTTTGTTATTAAATTACTGCAACTAATGTTAGGGCTCACAAAAATCTGCGGTGCAACGCATGTGTTTGAAGAGCAAAGAATAAAAACTAATTATCTCGCATAGAAAACAACAGAACACTTCGAGAACTTATTTATCTATTTAAAATCACTGTACAAGATAAGAAAACACATCATCATCATCATCCGTCGTAAAACATCCACTGCAGGACATAGGCCTCCCCCAAAAATGGGAGGATTTGCCATAGTCGCCACGCTCGGCAGGCGGGTTGGCGACCGCAGTTGGTCATGATAGTACTCGAAGGACGCTGCTGCCCATCCTTCGGTTAGTCCCTCTGTCGCTTTTTAAGACACCCACGCAGGAGATGGGGTGATGCTATAATATTGTTAGTAGGCATCACATGGACACACAACATACTATAACTAAAAAGTAGACTTAATGCCAATAGGCTTTCTCTGCGAGTCAGCCTTACACACATTAATGTAGCCCCAGACTAGCATTCCCTTTACTATGGGTACTAGATAACAATATGAATATTTATATACATGAGTACATATCTCCTCTGCTGCACTGGGAGTGAAGAAATAGCATAGAATGCGTGCAGATGCTTATAATCCTGGCATGTCGTAAAAGTCGACTAAGGGACGGCTCCTCTTCAACATGGTGGACTATCTGTATGGGCGATGGGCTGATCACCTGTCACCATACGGTTCATCATACCATCTTAGGACTAATTAATCGAACGTGGCCACAAGTAGTCTTGTGGCTCTGCCCACCCCATTAGGGATTTCGGGCGTGATGCTATGTATGTAGGTATGTATGTATGTATGAATACATATGTACACATATAAATACAAAAAGATGTCTTCGTAAATTAAGCAACCGGAGATAATATTTTAGACGTCACTTTATCTATTTTTCACCAAGGTTTGCTTTATCTAGGATAATATAGCTGTTTCACCCAAAAAAGGCACATTTTGAGGTTTTAAACTTGCTTACCAAATAAGTAAGAGAAGTCAGGATGAATTCACTTTAAGCATCTACTGAATTGACTGGGGTATAAAAATTCGTGCTCATCAAACAAATTTTAGTCCTAGCTGGACTCTACTACTACTATGTCACAGTAGGCGGCTGTTCTACCATCACGTCATAGTGTCAGCGCGCATACTTCTGTTGACTTTTAGCCTACTAAATACTAGCCTACCGCATAGACAAAAGCTTTTTACCGGAATAGGATTCTTCTAGTCATTGAAGTATTACGTTACACTAGAACAGACATCTCAAACAAATGACAGCGAGCACTTGATGACGGAGAGGGCGAGCGCGCCGCGTCCGGCGGCGATCATTTTCTTATTGGCATTTGTGCCATTTGGCCTCAACAGCCTAATTACTCAAAGCTTCTAGTCTTCGCCCGATAAGTTACAGAGAGAACCACAGCCCTGCGGCCCTAGTAAAGTTGACATGCATGCAGTGCATCTCTTTCACACTAGTGCCGATGAAAGAAATAGTGAGAGATAAACGGGTTTCACTTATCGCCGTGTCTGGCAGGCTAGGGCCGCTGGCGGAAGACACTTTGCAACACATTTGAGGTTTGTGTGTAAGTAATTAAAGCTCAACGTATGATATCTTGTATCAAAGCATACGTCGTATTTGTAAAGCAAACCGGCAGCCATTGAAGATGTATTTGCCAAGATTAATGTTGCTAAGGCTCTCGGCGTATCGTGTAGCTGACGGCTATAACGGTTTAATTACTACGAGTTTTACGCGATAAAAAATAATAAGACGCTTGTCGGCGGAAGATTAATTGGGTAAACATGGAAGTTTGATACTTGGGGGTTGCTAAGTGTTTTTAGAAGGGCATTTTGACGCTATGATTCTTTGTAAAAGTGAAAACAAAGGCGACAATGGAAGCAGCTGCAAGTTCACAAGGAACTTAGATTGAGCCAGTCGGATCGTTTTTAGTATTAAAATATAATATGGTCAAATTTAACTTTTGTGAAACATGAAATAAACGGTGAGTGGATTGCTTTGACCGCGACTGCATTCAACCCCTGAAGAAGGACTCGATTATGAGTTTGAAACATCGGGCCATTCCTAACAATGAAAATTTTAAGTAAGAAATAAGTTATCAAATTTACGCATTCCGTTGATTACGAAGATAATAGATTAGAGTGGACAATTCACTGTATTTGCTAGCACTGAAGTGAGAATTTACACATTTATTTAATTTAATAATCCGTGTTTAAATGGCCAATCAGGCACGCATTGATCTTCCCACATTGAACTTTTTTATGGATAAAATAAAGCTACGTGTAGACATTTTACACCCATGGTTAAGATAAAAACATTCGCGCTTAGCACGCATTGCTTATCCATAACAGGATTCAAACCCAAAAAGGTTTGTCTCAGTAAGCAGGTTCACTACTACTGAGCTTAGGTTAATTAAGTGTAATCATGAAATTTATCGCTTTTATGTACAGTTAGAAAATAAGCAGAATGAGAAAGAGGCCCGCTCTTTGGACACTATTAAGGTTCTGGTAAACGGACTAGTTTTTTGGAAATTTATTGATGCAATTCAAGTAATAAATTGCCACACGAATTGCCGTTATTCCCAGTTGTTTTCACCTGCGCCGTTCCCACTGACAACATACGCTAACTTTTTTGTTGGTCAATACGTAGAAATAGAGAAAAGTATTTTGTTCAACTTCCTAGTGAGAATAATTAAAATAATAGTACATTGTGAATCTAGGGCCGTAAGAAGGGGATAACTAACGAGAGTCTGTTAGAAGCCCGATGCCGTAGGCGAGGGCTTTTATGATTCGAGTTTGTTATCCCCTTACGGCCCGTGATACAATGTTTTTTATCACATTTGCGAGGAAATCAAATAAAAATTAGACAAAAAGTATAGGTATATAATATAAATTTTATTCCCATTGTACACCGTGAATTACCATCAGGTGGGTAGAACAAACGGTATGTCGCGACAGCGCGGGGCGGCTCCGCTGGCTGCGGCACCCGCGCGCCCCCTCCGACCTGGCGCATACTTAACTGCCCGCGGGAGTTTATAACTCCCTAGGGAGTTATGGATTTTGTATGGTTTATAACTCCCGCTGACGGCGGGGCCCATAGAAGAGTTAAATCGGCTATAGCTGCTCTATACGCCTGCGTATAATAACACCCTTTCCGAGCAACTGTGATGAAAAATACACATTATGTTCTTAGTAGGTACTGAATATGTGACGTTTTTGGGAATATCTCCACAATTAGTTGCCGTAAACTCAACCAGTTTATCAGACCGTTTGATACGATTTACTGTCATTAGGTACAAATGAAAAATCGTCCACTTGAAATTATTCAACAAAATTCCATTCGGCCTTAACTAATTTACAACGAAAATAAATTTGGTTATAAATACTTTTTAGCATAATGACTTTTTGACTCCAACTTCAGAATGTTTATTTCACGTGGACGATTTTCCATTTGTACCTAATGACAGTAAATCTTTAATACTTATCTATGGCATGACAATATGTTTGAGTTTGTATTTTTATGCGGGCCTGCCAATCATTCCCCAACTGTATTTATGTAAAGAAAGAAAGAAAGAAAGAAACATTTATTCACTAACACAGAAGACACACAGAGTAACATAAAATATAAATTAAAAACAATACAAAACAAAATGGTGGTGTGTGTGTCCTCGCGGCTGTGAATCAGCCACTGGCTCAGGATAATGCTGAGGTGTCAGACACCTGCAGCGCTGATTTTCAGCCAGCACCGTCTGTGACTCACGGAGCGCTATACAAATACACTACATGCTAATAATTATTTATTTACCACTACTTAGATGGCTTGGTCATACATATTATAGTTAATATTGTGATAATGTGTTTAAAATAATTACTACTAAATTACTTGTTATAGCAGCATTAATCGTAAAATGTTAAAAAAAGAGAAAAATTGAAAAATCGTCTGCAAAATCACAGAATTCAAACTTCGAATCTCTATATAGCCGAATACAAGTTTTTATCTTCATCTATGCGACACCAAGCAGTGCTGGCACAACAAACATACAACAATCGTCTTGTAAGAACAACCATCTTTTGTTTGATGATGTGCCCAGGCATACGTAACAGGCGTTCGCCCCCATTCATTCACACGCCATTATTTTTGAAGAGCGCACATTCTGCCTGCCGATGCCGTAACGAGAGTCCTGTACTACAAGGAAGCGCTGAGCTAGAATGCTTGTAAAAGATCGTCGCCAGAATTTCTTGAATTCTCTGGAAACAGCGCAGCGGTGTTTATGCGAATGATATTTTAAGAATGTGTTTGTTTATTACTTGCCAAATAAAGTTTATAATGAATATAAATAGGATTCGTTTTAGGAAAATTTTATTGACGAAATTTGTGATTTGTTGAAAACGAACCAGAAATTTAAAAAAGGCACCCGCAATGATGTTGTTGAACAAAGCAAATGAAGTAGTAAATGCTGTTCTGTGGTTTCACTTACTGAAGGCATTTGTCAAAGAGACTCATACGAAAAAGTATGTTAAGGAATTATGCGAATGTCAAAGTCAAAGTCAAAGTCAAACTATCTTTATTCAATTTAGGCTTTTACAAGCTCTTATGAAGGTCAAGGAATGAATCTACCACCGGTTCGGAAAAAAACCTCTACTGAGAAGAGCCAGCTCATCGAGACCCAGGGATCGCCGGTGCAGGTCACGATTTAAGCCAAACGTCCCTGTCCATGACGTAGTCTTTTACTGAGTAATATGCCCTAGAAATAAGAATTCGCTTTACAGTAGATTTGAACATTGTGTCTGTTTCTTCTATAATGTTTTTAGGTATTTTATTGTAAAAACGTGTACAATTTCCTAGAAATGATTTTTTAGTTTTAGCCAGTCTATAAGTTGGTACTTTAAGCTTTCCGGTATTTCTTGTAGCTTTTGGCTTATCTACATTTGTAGGAAAATTGTATATATTTTTTCTGACAAACATTATTATTTCAAATACGTATAGCGAAGGCAGGGTTAGTATTTCAATTTCCTTAAAAAAAACCCTCAGTGACTCGCGGGTGCCCATGTTATATATGGCCCTGATGGCCCTTAGTCAGCAAAAATAGACTCTAAGTCAGCACCTGATCCCCATAAAATTAAACCGTATGAAATAATGCTTTTGAAATACGCGAAGTAAACCAACCTTGCCGTCGCTACATCAGTTAACTGCCTGTCAAATGTAAATACCAATGGAAAATTCAGTAAACGACATTTGAATACTACTAGTGGAATCAAATCAAAGACACTCGCTGATATATTTCAACGGACTGTATATTTGGCCTTCGACCTCGTTACAAAGAGGAAACCGAAAGACAACTCGCACCCAATAGGCCGAATCTCCTGAGGCCAACGCGTTTAGGCTGATTCAATTTGGTCAAAGTCCTATGAGCTCCAAATCTGGGCACAAAGGCATTAAGTTTATCGCTTCTGACGTCACGTAATGGCTTAATGGACGTGACGGAATATCATTTTCGTTATAGTTTTACGGTTCCACGATTCGGGATGGTGTTATGATTGACTTTTTTTTCCGGGAATTTTGATGGCGCTTGAAGTATATTTATAATAATAGCATCAACTGCTGTAACCTGCCTCGTACACCAAAATGATAGAACCAACTCAAGTTGGCGGTGCTACCAAATAATTTTGATATGGCCTTTCAAAGAGCTTGTTCTCCTAAAAGGTCCGGTTAACGACAATCATTTACGGAGATAACTTTTTAATATTTGTAATTCTGATATTTAGTATTAGTTAATTTAAAGTTTGGATTTCTATTTGCTGTATTTAATTTAATTACTGACGATCTCAATGTACAGACATATTATCTTGACATGTGTTCAATTTTATAGTGTAATCATACATAATATTGAGAAATAAATAAATCTACTCTAATCTAATCTTGATACAAATTTTATAAGAACCAACAACAACAACCATACACTGTCTAAATTAGAAAATCTTCCAAAAATTTGATTTTTAACGTGTTATAAGCTGAAGTAAACTGACGGTTGATGATCGTTACAAGTCTCAGCTGTTTTCGTATTAGCATCAAAACTATGACTGATAACTGGCATAAAATATCTTATTTCTACGTATTTTTCCAGAAATTAGCGACTTGTTTGATGTGCATACGAAAGAAGCGGAGATTTGTAACCCAACATCTGTCAGTTTACTCCAGCTAATTAAATATCCGACTTCAAAATAAAATAAGGTCATTAAATAGGTCCAATAACAAACAACACATTAAGACACTTTTTTGTAAGCTTGATTCTTGAAATTTTGGAAAACCCCGAGGTTAGCCTTGAGAGTAGCTAAATCAAACATCAGAATCACAAAGTTCTTGAATGACTTTGGTTTCGATTGTTCTATTTGTGACGAAACAAATGAACCGTCAGTCTCAGTTGGATCAAAGGCCGTTTTAGACTGGGCTAAATTGAGTCTTAATTTGGTAAGGGATTAGCTGTTTGTCTTATTATGAGATTAGCCTGTCTAACTGCCAGTTCACATCACTACTGAAGGTAGAAATATTTGGACAGTACCTAAATTCATTTTATAATCTAGGCAAGTAAGAAGAAGGGATTTGTTTTATGGATGAAAATTAGTATGTGGAAATTACACTAGTAGTTTATGCAACGGTTGCATAATGATAGGCCTTAAAACACTAGTGCGGTTTTCATGAAACGAGCCGATAGGCGAGTTTCATAATAAGATCGCACGTGTGTTTTAAGGCCAAATTATGCAGAGTTGCATACAGAACTTTATCTACACATATTATAAATCCTCCATGATGGGTTCAGAAACAATATTTTCTGGCAACAAGTTATTTGTTGCAATCGTGGCTGCATATTTCCGATATCCGGCGCATTTTCACATCACACACACTCCGAGAAGACTACTTACTATTCATGTTTTCAACTAAAATGTAAATTACAAAGAACTTTTTCTATTCAATTCAAAAACAATTCTAATTTCGTTCAGCAAAACGCCAACATGGCGATCCTCCGTCAAGACCATTTTTTTTTTTAAATCATAGACAAACGGATGAAGTCTCTATTCTCACGTCACTCGAGATCAAATATTGTGCAGTTTATATTAAAAAAACATACTGAATTGACGTTTCGTATCAATAACTGTTTTAATATCTATGGATACTAGAATAGAGACCACTTGAGTTTTGACAGCTGTTCCAAATTTAATCTCATTTCTTTACTAAAAACGATAAAGAAGTCATGTTATTTCTTTATCGCAGCACTGGTTTTTCCTAATTGGTTGTCAAAATGGTGGTCATTTCCTAAGGTTTTTGATTAACCAATGGAGGTTTTATGATATGGGTGTGTGTAAACAAAATTAACTTATCGGTATCGCAGACTGAAATGACCTCGAAGTCTATGTGATAATCCAGTTAAATGAATCTCTAGTTGGTAGCGGTTAGCACGTAATTACGCGCTCGGGTTTTAGTTAACCGATGCTATAGGGTCCCGGGGGATTAACGAAGTCCGCTTCGTAAACTTAATGCAACATGTTAAATTTTTGGTTATTGTTTTGGTTTTCTGTATAGGCCCATTAACTGGATTGGATTATTTTCGTGGTATTTCTATTAATATTACGCATGAATGGCCAAACGGATTTGGATGAAAATTGGAGGGTACATAGTTAATATCTGAACAACTAGAAGGAAATAAGTAGTTTATTGGTGTGTAGTATGTTTGTATAGCGCTCCGTGAGTCACAGACGGTGCTGGCTGAAAATCAGTGCTGCAGTTGTCTTAAACCTCAGCATCATGCTGAGCCAGTGTCTGATTCATGACCTCGAGGACACAACTTAGCATACGAATACTTTTGATCCCGAAGCTATTAAAATTTCCCGAGGTTAACGATAACTGAATAAACAAGTCAACGAATTTCGATTTGGGACAGATTTGCTTGTGGATAGTTGTATCTCAGCTTAATATAAATATAGTATAGGATACTGTTTGTCCCAAAAAAATTAAAAGTTTCCGAGGCAATAATTGATTTTTACACGGACAAAGTTGCGGCAAAATCTAGAGCTTCATAAGGTCGCATGTAGTAAAATATGAAAAACGCCACGGGTCGGCGGTAGTGAATTGAATGCTTTTAAAATCCATGTGCCTAGTACTAAACCTGCAATGAGTTTGATACTTACCTGTTGAAAAACCAGATAAAACCAAATATGTATTTTTTAATTTACCATTTTAGTAATTAAAAGTAAATACGTTAGTCAAAAGTCGTTTATGAATTAAATCTTCATATTATACTGCAATTGACTTAACATTAACTGCTACGCTTGACGTCAGAACCTCCTTGTGCAACGTTTCATATTTATTCATCAACTTGGACGCTATACGTCAATCTGGTGACGTCACGAAGACGAATGACGTCTGAACCGTAGTTAACTTGCTAAACCCGCTAACTAGGCCGACGAGATCGTTTACGATACAGTTGAAGTGCTTATAAGAAAGGAGTGGGATGGAGATTGGGGTGTTACGTTGTTAGGCGCTTCATGACATCAAAAGGGTCAAGGAAAATACGATTTCGTCATGCTATTCAGAGTTAGCTCTTGAGTTGAACTGAGGTGCTATTTCGTGCTACGCTATGTTTGTTTTGTATAGCATCATCATCATCATCATTAGCTCATAGTGAGCGGGACTGGGCAGTAGTTCTCACGCGGGTTCAGTGCGGCTTGGGGACTTCACACAATCTTTGTATTACTTAGCAAAATTATGTATATTTTCTCACAATGTTTTCCTTCACCAAAATGCTCGTGGTAAATTTATATCAAATTGGTAGCCTTATGGCCGAATTCAGAAACGCCACTTAAGCATTAGACTAGATATTAAGTAGATAAATGTCCCCCAACTAGTTATCAACCTATACAGAAACGTCACTGAAACGTCACTTTAATTAAAGCTCAATTTGAGTGGCCTTTCTGAATTCGGCCATTAGTCGCCTAACGCGCGGCCTCTCGTGCAGAGGGTTCAAATATGGGCACGCACCTGAGATTTTTGGATCTCATGTGCGGAATTGAGTTTGAATTTGTATAACAGCGGTACAGTTTAGTCGTCATCTGACATAATTTAATCGCTCTGCAAATGATAGTTTTGATCGGATCGTGGTAAAAAATGTTAGAAGCAATGTATGTCTTTGCAACTCTTGAATGTGCTTAACTTTAGTTTAAGTCTATCTTGTTAAAGTTACAGTACTGTTATATTCAGTTGTGTGTGATAGTTTGTTTCTACTTTTCTAACTTGTAACTTTTTGTCAGTATACAAAATTGTTAAAACACGATTATTCAAAGTTAAATTCGTAAGAAACTAATGTTATCTCAGTTTCTTCAGATACGGAGTAAGGCATTATCCAAATTAACAAAAAAGACGATTGAAAGGAATGGAATCGGATAACGGAATGGTTAACTAACCGAATCGAAGTCGTATCACTCGAATAATTTGTAAGTCTTTTTTTAGATTCACATAATAAAAAACCGAGGAGCACGATATTTTGTTAAACCCATTTTCTATGCAAAAGTTCGTATCATGGGAATAAAATATTGAGAAACAAAGATTCGCAAAACGCCCGCGAGCTTTTTGTTTCTAATAAACCTCTTTTGGTATGCCTTTATTTTGACGAGATCAGATTAAATAGATCCAATTTAGCGAAGAGGCACGTAATAGATGGAGCAACTAGGGCGGAATCACCTAAAATGCTTAGCGTAATAGTACAAATATTTTATAAAAACAAAGGGTTAGCATCCCTTAACCCTGTTACCTCGGTATGCTAATAAGTCCGGGGTAGTTTGATGTGGTTTGCAAGGGTAAGAGCCTGGAAGATGTATGCGCAGCGGAGTTAAGCTGGGATAAACTTGAACGAGGCCTTGAGACACTACTGAAGAAAATGCTCGTGTAAATAGTTATTGTCTAAAATAATAGCAATAAAATGGCCCGTTTAAATCCACTTAAAAATAAGAAAAGTTATTTATAACCACTGATTGATCATGTAACTCACTTACGTCAACTGTTAATGACTATGTGAATGTGTGGGCTGCTTACCTGGAAACAAATTAATTAGTTGAGAAACGGGAAATTAAATTCATATCGATGACGTTTATAGCTTCTTGATTTTAGAGGTATGTATAATATTCCAAACCTGAAATTATACAATGAATTTACTGAATTACAAACAGATCGAGACATACTTAGTTAAAGGATACTGAATACACAATATCGCTTATACTGTGAGCAATAAGAAAATATAGGTATGTGTCATCATATTGAACTATACCAAATATTGTTAAAGCATTGGAGACACAATGAAGATAAGACTATTATTCAATGAATGTTTGGAAACAAGCATATGAAGTCGTCCATATAAAAAGCGAGGAGCGTGTGTCTATAGCATTGTGGTAAGGGATTTAGCGTGTATCAGGTGATGTGGAGAGCACTTATACATTTAATAGAATACAACACATTGGGAAGTGTGTAGTGGCTGTATTAGGTGAGTAAAATGCAAATGTAAGAGTTATTTTGCAAGAGCGAATGTCTATAACATGTACTTGATTAAGTAACAAGTCTTTTAATTTTGAAAGGATTTATTTTGACCAGCAAAATTGTCAGCGGCTATGCTGAAGTACTTACAGGTAAGCAGTAAGCATCAAGATTTATAAAATAAAACCCAGAATTTGAAAAAACATTTCTCTGAACAAAGGTTTATTTCTTTTACGTTTAAAAACTGGATAGCGTAGCACGGAGAAGTTCAAAGTGTTAACCCTTTGTAAGTACCTAGCGTCTTTAGTAGTTTTCAGCGTTTTATATATTCCTTTACAAATACTCTGCAAATCCTCTAATCCCCTTTGGACAGTTTTATGCTTATAGCTCTCAAAGAAAGTGATTCTTTATACATCTTATCTTTATTTCTGCACAATCAAATTTATAAGGTTTATTTCATAGAATTGCTGCTAAGTGCTCTTTGAAAGCAGATTTTAAACAAACATTTTATGTAGAGTGCACAATGAAAAGTTTTTAAACTGTTTTTTCATGTACCTATCAATTAAATTCATAGTTCTTTAATTTAGAGAGACTCTTTTTTATAAGTAAAATTTCAGTGCCTCTATACGATGTGTGGTGGGGTGAATTATACGTTATTACCTTTTAATATACAGTATACTTTACGGAAAGCCAATACATTTTAAAACAGCGGTAACAATTTTCATGCCTCTATGTGCAAAAGAAGATTATTAGAAGCCAAAAGTGAAGGGTCCATTATTTCAAGTTGTTTTACCAAGGAACAAAAGAATATCACTTAGCAACTCGAGCAGGTTATCGTAGAAACAATCGAAAAGAAAAGCTTATCCGAACTTCGGCCCGAATAAACTGAAAAGGTCAACCTTTCCTTTTAACGGACTTACATTATGAAGATCTTAGAAGGAAAAAATTCCGATTGCTCGTTCCCAAACTACCAGATTGCACATACACAGATTGACATAGCTGATTTACCAGATTTCCAATATACTTGGGTTCTGATATTAATACCAAATTCTCCAAATTCCAATCTGTTCAACAATTTGGGATTTTGTTATTACAGTCTTTTTACTTGTATGTAACTAATGGCGGCAGTCAAAGAAAGTTAATGAACGATTTGTGTATTGGGTAACTGGTTTTACCAGGAAACCGATATATTGGGAATCTGATATGTCAGCTAACTAGTATTGTAAAATTCTAGTAGGAATTTTGAGAACTAGCCGTTGAAAAACATCTTTTACTGACTTCTTAAAGCTACTTATGAACATGCATTATTATTATGTGCATACCGGAAACGAACGCCTTAATTTTTGTTCTTAGCAACGGACGTTTTAACGAAAATGTCTTGAAAATTACGTACAAAAATTTTATAAATTTGCGGTGCAGCATCGCTTTTATAAAATTTGTGTCATAAATGACGAAAATTCAGTGTTTCTTATATAATAAAGACTTTAATAAGAATTTAAAAATTCGGCGACATAAAGCGTGGAAGGCCAAATTATAGGAGAATACGGCCTGAATTAATTAGCTATCAAGACGTTAAAAAAATTGTCCCCTGGTTTACTTTCGGCTAACGTAATTTATGTTATCTAAAAGTATAGAATATTTTTAATTCCCCAAGCATGGCGTGGCAGCTGTTTGCAATCGCTTCACTTGTGGCCGTCGTTCATGGACGTTACGAAAATGTGAACGTGAAACAGGACTGGTGGGAAACCGCTATAATATACGAGGTCTATATCAGATCGTTCATGGATAGCAATGATGATGGCATCGGAGATATCAATGGTATGAACAGCCAATACATAGTAAATATTGGTAAAAAGGTGAATGAAATGTCGGAATATAATACGTTCGCCAATAAAGTAGTAAAAAATAATTTGTTTTAAAGGTTTAACATCACGCTTAGAGTACTTCAGAGAGTTAAGTGTGGATGCAGTGTGGCTGACACCTATTTTCAAGTCACCTTTAAACGACTTTGGCTACGATGTCGCCGATTACTATAGCATCCATCCAGAATACGGAACTCTGGGAGATTTTGAAGTTCTGCTTAGAAAAGCCAGTGACATGAGTAAGTTCTTACGCATCTATAAAGCGATTAATGCAATGCCTTGGCTTATGAATTCTTAGAGGAAATGTTAGGGAAATCAAATTATAGAGGAGTATTTGAAATAGTCTAGCCAATCCAGCGTCTTTAACAACGAGTATACATATCCAAATATATGATTAGATATGATTTTACGCAAGGTACACGGAAAAAAATTATTTCTTGAATCTAAATTATCGCCTTGACAATCCGTGATTTCCATAAAACGGAATATATATTTTCTTTGACTAAGAATATATTCTTGTTTGAAGTAATTGTTTTTTTTTGCTCAATATATCATTCTCAGGTTAAGTTAATATATTTTTACATTTAAACAATACTTATTTCCATATTCTTGAATCAAAATATAATTTTATTATATAAACAAAATACAAACTTTTATGCGTTTACGAGTATAAGCAGGTCGTAATGGCTATGGGAGTGGTTGCAAGTTGTCTCGCCATAGTTGCATTATGCCTTTTAAGTTGTCAAATTTAAATATTTTCTTTCCCAGATATAAAAATTATTCTAGACTTTGTGCCAAATCACACAAGTACCGAGAGCGAATGGTTTCTCAAATCGGCTAACAAAGATGAATACTACAGTGACTGGTACGTCTGGGCATCCGGACACATGGACAACCACGGTGTACGAAGCCCGCCCAACAACTGGGTATGAATAATTGATAGACCACATTTACCCAATGCGATGAACAGGCTTACCTTCTTACCCTATACTCTCAGTCCTTTGGATGAATATAATTTATGAATATTAATAGTAATCTTAATTTATAATTGGGCCTAACTAACTATCGCTGTGTGGGTTTCTGTTCCATACGACCTGAATCAAAAATTATTATTTGTAACGTTATTAATACTTATTAATCGGTAAAAGCAAATCAAAAGGAGACTTATTTATAAACTCGGAATTGACTGACATTCACTACAACAATAATTTAATTGAATCCATGACTAATTTGTGTTATTGACAGTTGCAAATTATAAAGGTTTAAACTTCTAAACTGTCAGCATTCATAATTATTTTGGTAGAAAGGGCCTTGGCGCATAAGGGGGGGTGATCGGCCTTTTCACTTTCTGAAATTTTACTCATCTAGGTTTGTTGAGAATGAAAAGACGTGCTCATTCTCTTAATTTGATTTACCTAAGCGCTCAAAAATGTGTGTTATTGGATCACGATTTTTATTTGATTTTTTCGTATATCTCACCCGCATTAAAAGATTTTTCAGTTTTCTTTGCGCCAAATTAAAGGTCTTGGACACGCACATAAAATACATTTTTTTTAAAAAAAATCGGCGGGAAATTCAATTTTTTTTAAGACTCGAATTTTTTTAATTATTTAAAAAAAAAAACCTAAGGACTCACGTTATGATGAAAAAAATATATGTTATGTGTCTTCATCAGATCTATCGCCATGAATTGTTTCATAATTTTTGAGGTGGTGATAGAAGGTTAAAAAATTAAAAATCTATTTTTTTAGCTAGTTTTCGATATGTTTTCAAATAAAATTGTTAATTTTATAATTTCTTTTATTTTTTTTCTGAAGAATAAAGGTTTTAAATAATTTTCAGATTGAAAAGATTTAAGATGAACCGGTGAATCAAGATTTTTCAAATATTAATCTCTATTTTTCAGTAATATTTAAATTATTTTATTAGAATTTATTTTTTTATTATATTTCTTGTGAATTAAAAATTTTTTTGGCGCTATTCTTTGTTTATTTTCTTTTTCTGTTACCATATCTAACTTTTTTTTAAATGAAATTATAATGAAAAACACATTTTTGAAATATAAATTATTTTTATTGTGAAAAAAATAAATTCTTACATTATAAAATGAAAATAATATATTTTTTAATCCTCATCACTGTCTTCATTTATAACTGGCAATTCATGCATGCTGAAGATTTTTGATAATACATCTGCTGGCTTTAATATTTTAGAAAGGTATCGAGCGTAGGATAAGTAATATATTACAGTGGCAACATGCGAACAGCAGCCCAGAGTTCTAGCACCATTGGGACAATCGCAATACCAACGTTTTATGGCAAAAATGTATTTTATGTGCGTGTCCAAGACCTTTAATTTGGCGCAAAGAAAACTGAAAAATGTTTTAATGCGGGTGAGATATACGAAAAAATCAAAAAAAAATCGTGATCCAATAACACAGATTTTTGAGCGCTTAGGTAAATCAAATTAAGAGAATGAGCACGTCTTTTCATTCTCAACAAACCTAGATGAGTAAAATTTCAGAAAGTGAAAAGGCCGATCACCCCCCCCTTATGCGCCAAGGCCCTTTAGGGTTGCAAAATATGGTAGTTATTTGTACTATTTACGGTTTCTTTTTTTTAAATATATATGATTATTATGCAGATTAGCGTGTTCAAGAATAGTGCTTGGACGTACTTTCCAAACAGGGACCAATACTATTTGCACCAGTTTGGGAAGACGCAGCCCGATTTAAACTTCAGAAATCCGGTCGTCATTGACGAGTTAAAGGTTAGTACCTACTTGATTTACTGAAGACTACCTAGGCCTACTTAAGCTCAAATGTGCACTAATATTAGGAGCTAAACCTAATTCGCTCCTATTATTTGAGTTTTGACCGTCTACCAAGTACATTATAATTAAGAAACTTAAACTTCGCAGAACATAATCAAATTCTGGCTGGAAAAAGGCGTTGCTGGCATTAGGATGAATTCCGTAAACCATATGTTTGAAGTCGATAAAGATATATACGGAGGCAGATTTCCCGATGAACCCCTGACTGGCAAACCGGGACTTACACCTGACGATTATGGATACCTTAATCATATTTACACTAAAGATTTAGAAGAGACATATGATATGATTTCGCAATTTAGAGACGTGTTTGATGCTATCTCAGTGAGGGATAATGTGACAAGGTATGGTGTAGGTGCTTTGACAAATATTGAATTAATTGTGCAGATGCACTGGATTTTTAATAAGCGGCATGCATTTATTTTTTAATTTATGTCTCACTTGATACCTATATCATCTATTCACATAGTTTATTGAACATCAACAAATCTCGTTTTGGGATTTACCATAGACGCTATTCTGAAAGCAGACACATCATCATGCATAATTCTTTACTAGCCAAAAATCTGCCACGTCTTCCCCGTATAGACACAGCCATGAAAAGGGGCGCCAACAAAACACTGCTTAAATAATTTATAATAGACGCAAAGAGTTATCATGAAAGTAACGATTGAAGATTCATTCGTTCTAAAAGTTCTCCAAATAATGAAATACTTTTCGCAGAATTTTGTTGACAGAAGCCTGCACGGGAATTAAAAACTCTGTGAGGTATTACGGAGAGCGAATGCGTCCAGGTGCCCACATCCCGATAAATTTAGCCCTCATCAACGATTTGGGTAAAAACTTGGATGCCAGAGATCTGAAGTTCACCGTGGATCGATGGCTTACATATAAACCTTTAAAGCTACAGGCCAATTGGATGGTATGAATCATTCTACAATATTGACTTACAATATCTTGTCTTGTTTTTTGCTCCGAAGTAAAGTATACGACAACATTAAAATGTGCAAGGAAATTCCTAATAAGTAACAGGTCTGCATTTAAGACATTTGAACTGGCCTTGCCAGCATACGTCGTCTTTAAAGAACAATTTCAGTTAAAATGTAGTCATATTACTAACGGTTAATGACATTGCATGATGTCAAAGACAACAACTGTAATGAAATAGGATGAATACTTAATTGAAATTGCCTAAGAATTTCCTTTTGAAGCCAGTCCGTCAGTTAATGGTGGTCATAACAACGATATACAAGAAATTGGTTTAGAAACACTTGGACAATTAGCTGGGTATTATTTTGGATTTCAGAGCGGCAACCACGACAAAAGTCGAGTGGCGACGCGTTTCAGGCCTGAAATGGTAGATGCTTTCAACATGCTCGTCCTACTACTCCCCGGGATAGCTCTCACTTACATGGTATTCTAATTTAAAGATACTATTATTGATCAAAAATTGAGTATGCATACATTTTACTACTTTCCCCAGAGACGTACGCGCTTTGCTACGTTACTTGCTCTTTAATTGCAATTTAGAAGCAGGTTTTAAACATACCACCAAACATTTCTTTCAACTCAAATATTTTAGGGAGAAGAAATCGGTATGTTGAACGGGTTTGTGCCGTGGAGTGATACTAAGGATCCCCTCGCTTGCAACACTGACGATCCCGTCAATTTCGGGGACGTCTCTCGTGACCCGGTACGCACGCCGTTCCAATGGAGCAGTGGAAAAAATTCAGGTACCTTATTTTCAGTCTCTAGTGAACCTTGAACGGATTGAATGGACTCTTTGGGCTGTTTCACTAAAGCTCCTTTTCGTCCGGCAAGGTGAAACGGGTATTGAAATCTCGCCGGCCCAGACCGTTCCCACGAAAATGCGCTAGAAGAGAATTTAAATTCTGCCATACTAATTTCGTTTCGCCTCGCCAGTCGAAAACAAGCTTTAGTCCTTGGAACCTTGGATTTATCTATTTGGTAAAACCCACGACAAAAATATTTATTGAATTGGTACCTGTACAACGAAGTATGACATACAACCAATTTATCTACGGTTAATGCGGCAAAACCCTTACGTGCAAATAAAGTATTTATTTGCTTCACATTGCTTTACGTAAACACCTTCGTCATGCATAATCGCATCCCTTCCGTGACGAGCTGACTAATTTAAGTATTCAGTTTTAAAAAAATCCTTTTGTGACGTTTTTGCATCACAAAGCACCCGCAGAGCCTTGCTACATTGGGCATAGGGTAAAAATGGGTAGCTTCAACATTATATTTGACCTGTATGATCCTCCGTTTGACATTTTTTACATCAGTAATTAGAAATTTTGGGCATTGACCTACCTATTGAATGGCAGATCCAAAATTCAAAGACGTTATTTTCAATGGTAATACTAGTAAAATATAAATTCTATCGCTGTTCCTTGAGAAACGCTGATTTAATGAAAATATTATGAATTATTAACTTGTAACTCCTCAGGATTCTCACAAGCGGACGAGACTTGGTTGCCACTCGGAGATGGCTACGACCTCAATAACGTGGATACCCAGCGTTCATCAGCGCGATCGCACTACCAAGTTTACAGAACCCTGACCACCCTGCGGCAGAGACCTGCCTTCCGATTTGGCCGCTACGAATCGGTAGCACTCAGCCACGACGTGTTTGCTTTCAAGAGGTAAATGTTATCTCAGTCATTGAATTTAGAGAATTTGATACAAGAAAAGTTTCCAAACATGCATTATCAATATTTATCAATTGAAAACAATATATATTTTTCGTTTATTTTAAGGTTAAGAATGTTTACTTTGGTTGCTAAACAACAATAAAACATATCTTTGTTGAGATAAATAACATCTTAAATATCTTGTGTGTTATTTCAAGATATGGTCGATCAGTCTATCAAATTTGATCCAAATCCATCCAGCTGTTTGAGCGAGCGTGAAACAAACATCCATATATCCAAGTATCTAAACATAATTCCACATTTATAATGCTTGGCTTGGCTTGGTACGATGTGAAAGTTTGTGAAGATGTTTGGATGTTCGGGTATTTAATTTTGTTTTTCAATCACATGCCAACGACTCGACGGATATATACGTAGATGAAATTTAGCAGTCAGATAGACCATAATATCTTGGAATAAAGCATAGGAATCGTTCATCCCGTTTCCACGCGAAAAAGTTGCGGCATAGCTAATAAACCATAACTTTAAAAGACTGAATTATATTAGTAAACAAATATGCTTTATAACATGCTATAGCCTAATAAGTCGTTCGGTATCGTCAGTTTCACCATTATGCTGCGTCCATTCGGTGTCAACGCTAGAATCAACTCGCAAATCGGACGTATATTGTGTCTGAAATTATTCAGAGTTCACCTTCAGTCAATCGGACCGGCAATAAAATCGTACACGCCTTGGCGCTGTTTCCGATTCCTACGTACGATCCGACACTCGGTGTTCAAATATATATGACACGAACGCCTTCCGATAGTCTAATCAGACTACGGAAAATTATGACGCCAATTGCCAGTCTTAAGTGTGATATTTTTGCAGATGGTACAATGACGATGCCTACGTCGTAGTAATGAATGTTGGCAAATCATACAGCATCGTAAATTTGACTGCTTTTGACTTAATCTTCGGACAACTTGAAGTTGAAATTAGCAGTGATCTTTCAACTAGGACAACAAAGTAAGTTTCCTTACTGGAATTTCTATAAGGTTAATTCCACGGTGACTTGCATTACATTTTAGGCGAAATTAGTAAATTTAAGTCGTTCCCTATGTTGTATTTTAGGAAGAATTCACTCAAATAAATATCCATTGCATCTGATGAATCTGATGATATATGAATACTTATTCATTAAAGAGGTAAAATTAACTTTAAATAAACCAATGATTTCTTGTATATAAAAATAGACGGTTTTACAAAAATATTTAATGTAACTGACCAACTGCTTTTACATACAATGAGAAATATTGGTATGTTTAAAATGATTTCTGCTGCTTAAATTATTGATTAACAAATCATTTCATGGAATGAAAGCACTTTTGAGTGACTCCTTTAATTTACTAACTTCTCGTGAAATATAAGTGACCATGAAATTACCCTAATCACTGATAACTAATGACGGTTTTTTGTTCATTGTACTAAGAAGGCTTATTTTACAGCGACATCCTTCAAGCGCACTACTTAGATTTAGCCACAGATGAAGCACTGGTTCTAAGAATGCAGGTTTAAGACAGACCGAAATCATGGATGATTCTACCTTCAGAATATTCTTCACTAAGTTTATCTCATTTTATTTTTAATAATCATAAAAGTTTCATGACTGCTGTGGCGATGAAAGTTACTAGCGTTATGTGGTTTTGTAGAACTTAATAATGAAAAATTAATAACGGATATGACTGATATCTTGAAATAAGTTTTTATTTAATAATTTGTTATATTCTACTTAATTTGAATATTTTTTAATAACTGAACTACCTACCTGTGAGAAATTACTGGACTCGGCTGGACCTATTACTCATGAGCCAATGAAACCTACTTACGTTGTCATGATAGGTTTCCTGTTTACTTCGTTAAGTATATTATTATTATAAGCTTTCATTTAATATAAATTTCAGATTCATTGAATTCACAGCTGTGTGGGGTGCGGATAAGTAACTCCAACAGAAATGATACCTTTAGAGCTCAGTATTTCCTAGTCTATCTAGTCTGTCTAGTCTTCAAAATCCAAACAACTGGTTCTTATATTCTTATAATGTGTTTCAAAGAGTTATTCAACTTCCAAGGATACCTTATATCTCAGAGTGAACCAGTTTTTTTATTTTCTTTAGGAGTACGAAAGTTATCGTACTGATTTTTTGCTATTTTTATACCTTGTCTGTATGCGCGTGACCATCTTCTATAGTTGTACAAAATATCAGCTTCGAAAGTTTAATAGTCTTTGAGAAAAAGTGTCTATGACATACGGACGGACAGTCGGCCATGACGAAACTATAAGAGCCCTAACGCACAGGCAGGTGGTTTGCTTAACACCTAGCGAGTCAAGTGACTATTGAAGGCGCGCAGTGCGGCGGGTGCTGGTGCGGTGATAGAACGGTGCTGGTTTGTTTATAGCCAAGGCTCTAGGCGCTAAGCAAGCCACCTGCCTGTGCGGCCTTAGCCTAAGGGTTCCTAGTTTAACTACGAAAGCATGACCTGTTTGTATTCGCTATCCTTTTTAAGATAATCTGTAGATCCTTAGTAAGGGTAGATAAATGAATGATTAATAGTTTATCTATTCCATATCTAGGAACATTACTTACAAGCGAGTGCTCACGTAGGTATGTGTTTACATGGGTAAGTTTGGGTAATAGGTCATTGATAGTGTCAATGGTAACAGACTCAAATCTTCAAATTGTCAATATTATCAGATAAAATGATGAGATAAGAGGACATACTACCAACGCCAACAATCACACTATGTGATTTGTTTTAAAGTGAAATTGAGTAGAAATCAGAATTGTAGTCTATTAACATTGCTCATCTTGTGCAGAATTATGTGTGTAATGCAATATTTTGTCATGATGAGTCATTTTATTGTGTATTTATTCAAAAAATAACTTTTTGTTTGAATAAAATACGGTTATGCTGTCCGGATATTTAAATGTTTAACACGCTTTTTATTAGCTTCACTTGTAACTAACTAACAAACAATGTAATAAAGTCTTAGAAGTCACTTTTAACCTACTTTTAATTACCGTAACAATTTGAAACTTTGAACTGAAACGCAATTCAGAAAACAATACTCATTTGGTACCATTGAGCTGATCTGACCATTGAGCCCGGAGATGGATAGTGGAGCTCTTCAATGACTACTAGTAAACCCCTCATGTTCAGGCTCATTTGGTTGGAATTGACGAGTCTAATACATTACCTTGGTGATGAGGGTCTTTTCTACTTTTTACGTTACTGACAAAAGCGTGTTTTATTAGTATTTGTAAGCTATAATTATTTATCATCATTATCATCGTTGGTCTATATAGATCAACACTGGAACGGGCCTTCTGTAATAGTAAAAGAGACTGGGCAGTAGTCTTCACGAGGCCCAGTTATTGGGGCCTTCACAAAAAAAATATTCCTTCGTTGAAATTCTCCTGATAAATACGTAGGATGTGCCATAAGTCTTGCAAAAATCGAACTATTTATTAAACTATTTCAAAATAAGAACCATCACTGTCAATACACTTATGCATGAGTTCAAACCACGTATTAAAACATAATCTTCCACTGACCCTTTGTGACACTGGCACAGGCCTCATCCCATGCACTTATTAATTCGTCATCATACAGTTGCAAATCGTCTTCCTTTCAACTGGCTCCTGATCAGCGGGAAGAGGCTAAAATCACATGGCACGAGGTTGGGGCTATAAGGAGGGTGGTCCAGCACAGTAAGCCCAGATTGCTTCAAAAACTCCTGAGTAATGATCGCTCGATGAGCACGAGCGTTATCATGGTACAAGTGCCAACTGCCCAGACGCGAGTTTGGTCGCAGTTTCTTCAGCTCGCGGATAACTTGCGGCAAACAAACATCAGTGTACCAGGTAGCATTGACAGTCTTCTGCTTGTCTAATACAACTCTCAGTCATGCATGTCCAAACTTGTTACATTCTTTCTATTGCAACACTTATGGAACATCCTACGTATTAAATTCCACATAAGATCCGAAATCTCAGGGGTACAAGACGGGATTTGAACTCTCAGTCAGACAGACTGCGCGTCAGACCAGTAGACTACCACTGCACTCATATCATAACATTGGTCGTTTGTGTATTGTTCAGTGCATGTTCATTAACCTAAGATACAGGTTATCCTAAATTGGGCCGTTGAGTGTGATGTGATGTTAAATGTTATTATTATTTTATGTTTCAAACTTGATAAAACACAGACCTGTTTTGTTAAACGTACATTCTTGACAACAGTTAGTATTATTTTCTCAAATATTATCACCACACGTAGTTCAAAATGTCAGAGATAAATGTGATATTGTTGCAATTCTTGAGTAATAAATCATCTTACTCAAGTACCTATATAAGTCTTAGGGATCCTGATACGAAGCAGTTGGTGGTCAACTTCGTTGACTGAAGGATAATTTTGAATAACAAACATGAAGGCGGTGTTTTTGCTGCCGCTTTTGGTAGCTCTGTGTGCTGGCAATGCTGTCACTTACAGAAAGGATAAGGAAACGGATCTAGATTGGTGGCAGAGCACCATATTTTACCAGATATACCCTCGCTCGTTTTCTGACAGCAATGGCGATGGCATTGGCGATCTTAACGGTATGCTAACTTATTATTTCATTCGTATCGTACATCACAATAAAGTTTTCAGAACTTGAACATGGTTTAATATTGAATTCTAGGTATCACGTCAAAATTAGAATACATCAAAGAAATAGGCGTTGGGGCTATTTGGCTCTCGCCTATGTTCCAGTCGCCTATGTATGACTTTGGTTACGATATCTCCGATTTTTATGCCGTTCATGATGAATATGGTACCATGAAGGACTTTGAAGCTCTTACTAAGAGGGCCGAAGAACTTGGTACGTTATATAATATAAAGTGCAGCAAATCATTTTAATAAAATCAAACAGATAAAAAATTATTTTATTTTACTTAGGTATCAAGGTGGTCTTAGACCTTGTGCCTAACCATACGTCAAATGAAAGCATATGGTTTGAGAAAGCACTTGAAGGCGATGAAAAGTACTACAATTATTTCATCTGGGAAGATGGTATTGTTGATAAAGAAGGCATAAGGCATCCTCCAAATAACTGGGTAAAGATATTGATAGTGAAATCTCTGATGGGATAAATAAGCGTCGGCTTATTAAAATAAAATATTTGAATTAAAGTGATATTTTTCTTTTTAGTTGAGTCACTTTCATGGTAGTGCATGGGAGTACAGGGAAGAAGTTGGGAAATACTATTTGCATCAATTCGTTGTCGGCCAGCCTGATCTAAACTACCGCAACCCTGATGTCGTGGTTGAAATGGAAGTCAGTATTAAAATAATAAGAAATGAAGTTTTAGTATAAACGGCTTAAAAACGGGTTTAAAATAAACCTAAAACCATTTATTTACTTTTATCATTTTAGAACGTCATCCGTTTTTGGCTTGAAAAGGGCGTTGCCGGTTTTAGAGTTGACGCAGTGAATTGTTTATTCGAAGTGGATAAGAACCTTCATGGCGGTATATACCCCGATGAACCTCTATCAGGAGCTAGCGGAGTAGCCTTGGATGACCATGACTCTCTAAATCACATTCACACTAAGGACCAGAACGAAACCTACTACGTAGTTTACGACTGGAGAGATGTTCTAGATGAGTTCAAAGCCCGCGATGGCTTAACTCGAGTTATGATGACTGAAGTATATGCGAAGATCCAGGATGTTGTCAGATATTTCGGTGAAGGTGAAAGGAACGGGGCTCAAATGCCGTTTAACTTCGATCTTATTACCGATGTAGATGCATCTTCGTCTGCTGCCGATATAAAAAGAGCCGTTGATAAATTTATGACATATAAACCTGTTGATAAGGATGCCAACTGGGTGGTAAGAACGAGTTCTAATAAACTGTACTGTTTTCCGATTACCTAGTTCCTTGTTATTAAAATTGTTTTTTTTTTTAGGTGGGCAACCATGATAACAGCCGAATGGCGACCAGATACGGCTCATCCTTAGTTGATGGTATTAACATGATAATATTGCTTCTTCCTGGAGTTGGTGTGACCTACATGGTAAATTTAACATTGTATTGTTGTTCAGTTATATCAAAAGTCATATAAGTTTATTACTAAAGTGTATAAATATTTATAAAATGATTCAATATGAAATAGCTAGACTACATATTAATGTGATCTTTCATAGGGTGAAGAAATAGGTCTTGTAGATGGGATTGTTAGCTGGAAAGACACGGTTGATCCTTCTGGATGCAATACTAACGATCCAATCAACTATGGAAAATGGTCGAGGGACCCCGAAAGAACACCTTTCCAATGGAACGCTGAGAAAAATGCAGGTAGCGTTTACATTATTTTTAATACTTTAAACTGATAAATACTGACATAAATTAAATTATTATATTTATAAGATTTGAATTTTTAAGGATTCTCAACTGCTGACAAAACTTGGCTACCAGTAGCGGAAGGTTATGAAACCTTGAACGTAGAAGTCCAGAAAGCTGCTGAGAGGTCTCACTTAAAGGTCTACCAGGCTTTGGCTGAGCTTCGACAAGACAAGGTGTTCAGATATGGACGTTTCGAGTCCTTGGCTTTGAACGAAGACGTCTTCGCCTTTAGGAGGTATATAACTTAAAATCCTCTTCTTTATACGGCCTATTGATGGACATCGTCAATGACTCACATTGCTAATTAAAAGCTGTCTACTGTTAAATAATCAATTTATAATTGGCTAAGATTAATAGATTTGCAAATACCTAGATACTAATGATACGTTATATCAAAATGAGATAAGATATTCCAAACTCATTACTCGAATAAGAAATTCTAGGCCAAGACGATAAAGGTCAAAATCGATTGGTTCAAACGGCGGCATGGTGACCACTAAACGATGTTTACAGGTGGTACAAAGGAGAGGTTTACCTTGTGGTCGTGAACATGCGAAACGTTGAGCACGACGCGAACCTGACATACTTTGAAAACGTTAGCGGTGACGTCAAAGTTGTGTTACGGAGTATAAAGTCGCAGAAAAATCAAGGGTAAGTGATGAAGTTGTTCAATGCTATTTTCTATCAAGAAAAGCTAATTAATTTATGATTAGGGATAAACAAACATCCAAACCATTTGTCAGGTTTCATTAAAATAGATCCAAATTAATATTAAAATGGAAGACAGCTAAGATAAATAGGTACGTAATGTCATTGCTACAATGAAATTATTGAACAATTTAATTTATATCCGTAATAGCTGCTTTTATTCAATTTCCATCATGCATTCATTATTTTGTAGTAGGTAGTCATTGAACCTGGTCAACACCCCTGAAAACTTAGTTATTGTGAATTTTCCAAGTTTTCACGTCAGAAATTTCTGTTAATTAATTGTCAAGAATCTTTCGAGATTGTTCACAAAATCAATTTCCCGCTCGTTATAATTTTGTAGAGGGTAGGGGAACTTTGAAGTTACGCATTCAAATTAGACACGATATTTAATTTCAAAGTTTATGTTACCAGAAACTTGACTAGGTATATCCAATTATATGCAGCAGATAATATCTTAGAAGGTGCCCTATTTTTCCTAAAACCGGCCAAGTTCATGTCGGACATTGCAAATTTAAGAGTTCCGGACTCCCTAGTCATGTTTCCCTACGGTAATTTTCCGCACAAACTCCATGCTTCAGTCTAGGCTGTGGATTTTAAACGCTTTTCTTTACATTTCCTACAGAATAGTACGTATTAACAAATTATTTCCGTATAACCCAGCGAATGACGTCTATTTAGTTGTGAGAGTTTAGTGAGTATTTTTCTTCCAACTACGCTTTAATTCCATCAATATGGCCTTAAATAATCAGCACAAAGCAGCCCTTATTTGCTCTAGAGCAATAAAGTTGCATAAAAAAAATATTATTGCACTGTTTTGTGGTTGAAAGAAAAGCAGTTTATGTACCTCGCATCAAGTGATATATTATTGCGCACATGTGTTTAGAGCCCTCACTTACGTTCGGGCTCGAAACTAACACTCGGCGCAATAATAAATCACTTTCTGCTTGGTGCAAAAATCTACTATTAACTTCGAGAAATAACGCCTTAAAGCTTAATTATTTACTAAACGGTATCCGAAAACTCAAAATCATAAGGACATACCTATAATGTTTTTAAAGAGCTATCCAACAACACTCCATTCAAAGTAGTAGAAGAAATACATGTATGGGAGCTATGTTATGAGTCGTTTTCAAAATATGTGTACGTCACGAAATTGTCAGTAAATTGTTTCGTTAGGAAATTGTATTGGATGTCAGGAAATTGTAGAAGTAAGGCTGTATTCAGAATTAGGTAATATTGTAGTAGTACAAGATATTTAATTTCAGACTATAATTTGTGAGAAATATCTTTAAAAACTTAAGCACTTAGGAACATTGGAAGAAAGAAAAATGAATTTGAAAATGAATCATTGTTTATTCAAAAAAGCTGCAGTGCTACATTGACCATAGGGTCCACTGTAACTAGAAAACAAAAATTAAGAAATACAAGTCAAAAATATATATTGTCTTCCTCGTTGGCTAGTACAAAATCCTGACGTTCTTTCGATATTTGTATCAATTTAACTTTTTTTACAATACAGTCTTGCGGTACTATATCAACATCCTTTGTAACTTTTGGCTTTGTAAATTTCAAATTACCTTTTTGACGGATGCTTTTGAAGTAATTAATCTTATAACTTTTATTAGTATTATCAATCTGTTCAATAGTACCGACATAATATTTCCAGGTTTTTTTAACGTAATATCTGATCAATACAGTATTATTTATTTCCCATTTGTCTGTCTCGGTTTTTTCGTCCTGAAATTTACCCTGATTTCCAATGATAGGTTCAGTTTCAACTTCTTTCACGGGTATTATTTGTATGGAGTTTGGTGTTGAGTTACTAATGCTAGTGCTTGCACAAGGAGGTGAGTTCTCTTTTTGACTTATTAGATTTATCATCATCCTATCATCATCAGCCATTTCCGGTTCTTCGTCGACATTCATCTTCACTTCTCCTTTAGTTTCCTTTATGTCTGTTTCAGTTTTTAGGTTTACTGCTTCACTTGCTGTCAACGGAATATCCGCATCTAGAATTTCCTCTACTACCATTTTTCTTTTCATAATCCTTGAGTCACTTGTTTTTACTCTCAGCTCTTTTGCATGACTGTCCATCAAAAATTGTGTATCGTAAATTTGCTTTTCATTGGCTTTTTGTTTATCTTTTCTTGTTTTCTTTAGATCATTATCTTCTTTTACGGGTATTATTTGCATTTTGCCTGTTTTTTCATTTAATATCATGTTTACTGCTACTTGAGTCAATATTTTCACCGAAGTTTCAGTTACTTGGCATGTCTTACTAATGCTAGTGCTTGCACAAGGAGGTGAGTTATCTTTTTGGTTTAGTAGATCTATCATCATCTCATCATTTTCAGCTTCACTAGCCATTTCCGGTTCTTCGTCAACATTCATCTTCACTTCACCATTAGTTTTTACTCTCAGCTCTTTTGCATGACTGTTTATCAATTGAGTGTGGTACATTTGCCCTTCATTTGCTTTTGGTTTCTCTTCTTTTCTTGTTTTCGTCAGGTCTTTATCTAAATTCTGATCGAATTTATCAATGGTGTTTATTTCCAGGTCATTTTCTTCAATATTAAAAGCTTCAATGTGCTCAGCTTCCATTTCTTCAATGTTCTCAATACTATCTGCATTTATTTCAGGTTCTTCTATATTGAGTATCTCTTCAAGCATAGCATCTTCTTCATAGTAAGTACTGTCATCTGAATCTGCATAGGGAATGTCGTCACTATCATAATCATCGCTGTCAGACGAGTTTGACCTAGATCTTTTATTGTTTATTCGTTTAAAAGTTTTTTTTGGTCTTCCGCTTTTATTTTGTTTGTTCTCTGATTTATGGGTTGATATTAGGTCATGTGTTTTTGGTTCATAACATGCACAACAACCCTTTTTTGGGCCACAAAAGCAACTTAAGTCTCGATATAGGACAGAACCTTGCTTTGCAGTTGTGATAATCTGATGAATTCTCATTGTACCTGGCAACGCAATTAACTCATCGGGAACTTTTTGTTGCATTTCTCGTATTTCTTCCTCTGATATAAAAAAATGTTTCACCTTTTTTTCTGATTCCTTCAACATTTTGAAAGCGATGGTTGCATTAGGAATGTCGGTTCCGCGAGATACAAGATCGTCCAAAGTTCTTTTAACTGCTCCACCAACCCCATCGGCCGCCCCTTTCCCATGCGATGCTTCAAAAAATGACCAGGAAGCATAATCCAAAGTTCTCTCTTTAACATTTTTACTAAAAAGATAAAAGTTCTTTTTCTGTTTGTATTGTGTGGCGGGGCCATCAGAATACATGTGTACAGCTTTTAAGGAAGGAACTATTTGTTTTGCATATTCAAAAACTGGTGAAAGGTGAGCCCAAATCGCTCCAGGATCGTGGTCACAACATGGAGATACAGAACAAAACGATGTGGGATTGTTGTTCTTACTATAAATTACTCCCGTATGGAGAGAAATTTGTTCTCTATTTCCACCGAAATGAACGGATTGTATTTCCTTATGTAATTTGCCGGCATAATTTTCTGAGAAGTCACAAATTATAACTACTTCATCCTCAGATAGGTTCCGTATGCAGTTTTGTAGAGTCTTATGCTGATGACCAATATTGTAATAGTGTTTCTTGAAAACGCTTAATTCTTTGTTAAATTCTTGAATTAGCTCCCCAATGGTACCACTTTTAATATCTTTTCCAATTTTTTTGGTAGTCATGGGTTTTCTTTCACCATTTTTTAAAATTTTTATATACTCATGCTTTTTTAACCCCCACTCAAGCCAAGTGATATTGATGGTATTGGTATTATCTTCAAGAGAAACTGGAGTGGACTTTGACATACAAGATGGGCATGTATTATACATACATTGTTTAGACTCAGGGCTGCAAGATACTTCCGTGACTAAATCAGTGACTTTACAACTCGGTATTATTTTTAAAGCTTTAAGCTTTTCGGCCTTCAGTATTAAATTGCTGTGTTTAACACAAGCACAAGTTTCTCGATCGTTGAGAGTAGGATTTACTACGTAAAATGGTCTATACCGAGTAAATGTAGTGTAAGAGTCTTTTCCACCTTCCGATTTATATTTGGCGTGCAGATTTATCATGGAATCTAAAAGAAAGCGTTTCTGTTGTTTATCTTTTTTAAGAGTTTTGCATTCTTTTCGGCCTGCTGTGGCACGGCTGACGTCGTCGCGTAAAAAGAACTCCTTAATTCTTTTAATATTGTCTTTTTCTTTGGCCTCTTGCACTGTATCATCATTTCTAATTCGTCCCTTTAACCCTAAAGTTGTTGATAGTTTGGTAGTTAAACTATATTTCTTTACAAAATCGTTGTTAACCACCTTTTTGAGTACCTTTTTTTCTTTGTTTGTGTCTGCATTGGTATACTGTAGTTTTAAAGATTCTGAAATTACGTTTAATTCGAAGACTTTTCGCTTTACTTTTTCTTTATCTTCTTCTCTTATAACAATCTCTTCGACAAAACTGCTTGCTTTTGACATTGGAGTTGCTTTTTCTTCAAGAAAATTGCTATCTACAGGCTGGTTATCTGTGGCTGTAATTAGATTTCGGTTTTTAGCTTTGAGATGTTCAATACATATGTTGCTTCTATAAATGCGTTTTTTCATTACAACCATTCTTTTCATCATTCTGCTCACCTTTTCGTGAAGCTTTTTATTTTCTTGCTTAAGTTTTGTATTTTGTGCTTTTATGTATAACACTCGTTTAGCTGCATAGATTGCTCTTTTTTGCCTTAAATCTTCATCCTTTTTTACCTTTTCTGCTTGCTTTTTCTTTTCTTTCCTTCTATCATTAGCTTCTTTCCATTTTTGTCTTAGAGCTTCTTTTTCACTATCAGTAAGAGTAGATATTTTTTTTTGTTTTTGTTTCACTTTCTCCAGGTGTTTTTTTCTTTTTTCTTCATATTTTTCAGGGTTTTGATTTTTAAGTTTTTCTACATATTTTTTTTGCCGTTCGGCACCGGTCAGTGGCATTCTGAAACCAAAAAAGCTATTAGATATCTTTTGAATAAAACTAAAAACAAAAGTAAACATCGCTAGTGTGGGTGGGAAAGCGATCAACACTAAATGCAATAAGGTAAGCGTTCATTATTATTTTCTAGACAAATCCAATTTTTTGTTACACGAAAAGTCTGATATTTATTAGAGAAAATAAAATCAAAACAAATATTAAATAATAAATATTTGACTTTAGAAGACTTTGTGTAGCGTTAAATAAAAATGAAGCACTAAGTAGGTATACATAAAAAAGTTATTTTTTATTAATTTAATTTTGAACGCGGTACCTTAATTATAATACCGTTTCTCTCCTTTATTTTTCCTTTATTTTTATTCGTTACATATAAACTCATTTTAATACCTTACTTTCATACTTTACACATGAGACCACACCTTTATCGTCTACAATTTACTGACGTCAGTAAATGTCAGGAAATTGTTCGTCACTAACATGTAAAACATAACCTAAAAAATATTTTTACACAAAACATAATCACGTTTACTAGTAGATTGAAAGCGTAATCTATTGTACTTGTCATAATTTAAGTATATTATAACTGCGGTAGGTGAATTCTTAAAAATCTACTTACTTTTGTTGAGAAGATCTCGTCACGAAAATGTATGATAATTTTTTCACCACCACACACTGAACTTCTGCCGTGTCTCAATGACAAAAAAAATGGCGGCGCGTCATTGTGATGTTACTTTTCGTGACATGACCAGTGTTGCCAGTGATTAAAGTTAGATTCCTACTCTTCGTGATACAAAAAGTTGGTTAAATATGTCAGTAAATCAGTGTCACGAAATTGTTACGATTGATGGGGACATTTTTAAAAATGTTCATTCTTAGTTTATTTAACGTAAATTTAAATAGTTTATCCATCCAACTTAAAAAATAAACATTGCTTTTTAAATTATGGTAATAAAAACTAGTAAGTTTAGTACAAAAATTCTGATTAAAAAATATGTTTCGAATGTCGTCCAACTAGGGGACATTAAAAAATGTATGGTGTTTTTTTGTTACTTAATTTTCACATTTAATTTATGCTAGGATTTTAATCGTAATTCATTGCTTTTTATTAAGAATAATATGCAGTTATGCTTAGATTTATATGTGGAATTTAAAAAATGATTGATTTTAGTCGAAATAATATTTTTTTCAAATATTTTTTTATGAGGACAAACATTTAGTAGTAAAAGTACACATATTTTGAAAACGATTCTTATGCGATTAAAAACAAGTGTTTTTTTTCTAAGCCTTAGTGCGCGGGATAGAAATCTATAATTGTAAAAATTAATTTTTGTAACATTGATGATGATGATGTCCTCCTTGACGTGTCCATCGGACAGCGACACCCTGACAGGATCAATTAGTTATTATTTCATGCATGGGCACGAGCGTGACTTGCAAACCTAAATTTGGATTTGAAAGAAGCACAATAAAGTTGCCCAAATGAGTCATACGTATCGGTGTAGGAGAGCTTGGGCTGAGTTTTACGGAACTGTCGTTTGGCATCAAGATCTTCTAAACGAGAGCTCTCAAATCTTTCGAAGCCCGCGTTGACATTTTCTCTCGGATAAAAGTATTACATACATACATATTATCACGCCCAAAATCCCTAATGGAGTGGGCAGAGCCACAAGACAACTTGTGGCCACGTTCGATGAATTAGTCCTAAGATGGTATGATGAACCGTATGGTGACAGGTGATCAGCCCATCGCCCATACAAATAGTCCACCATGTTGGAGAGGACCCGTCCCATAGTCGACTTTTACGACATGCCAGGAATCATCCTGGCATGTCGTAAAAGTCGACTATGGGAAAATATAAATATGAGAAATAGCATAGAATGCGTGCAGATGCTTATCAAAGCATCTGCACGCATTCTATGCTATTTCTTCACTCCCAGCGCAGCAGAGAACTTTTCTAACTATTTTAAAAGTATTCTAACTTAAGTATTATATTTTACAACCTAGTGGGAATGTTCAATAAAATTTGTTTTTGTTACAGAGACAAGATTCCCGCATCATCAGTGCCATTGGCTGGATTTGAGTCATTAGTCCTTAAGTTGAATTAGTCGCATAATATTTGTTCAGCTAGCAAGTTCGAGTTTGCTGGGGGCAAACTTTGTTTGATGGGCACGAGTCTACGTACATCATAGATATGTAGTATCTATCTATAGATGTATTAAATAATTACCTATAACCTGGGGAACTCCAGGTTTTGGACTAGATTAATGTGTCCAACGTATTATTTATTATTTTGATATGATTATTGTTAAATTGTTTCTATGAAAAATAAATACTTTGTTACGAAATACATGTTTTTATTTAGTTACTTAGATTTATTTAAATATATAGCTAAATACTAGGTCTAGACTATGTCGGGCAATGCTCAGTTTGGGGTTTACAGCCGTTACTGCAAAAGATAAAATCGCTTACCTAACCTAAGTAGATACAATAATTAATGTTTTGTATAGACTTTAATCTAATGGTACTGTAAGGATTTGTATTATTATGCTTACGAATAAAAGAAAAGCTGCAGATCCAACATTGTGATCCAAATTATGTAGTTAATACAGACCGCGAAACTCGCCTTACTTAACGTAACGTAACGTATACTGTACGTTTAACTGACGTCAAAAAGAGATTTTGTATGTTTTTTTTTTGCGATTATTTCAAAAAACTGCACTTATTTGAATGAATATGTCATAGTTATAAACTCCATAGAGCAGAGAGTACTAGAGACCACACTGTTGTATTGTTTTGACAAAATGATACCTCACCGAGTTACTTGCTGGCTCTTCTCAGTAGAGGTTGTTTCTCCGAACCGGTGGTAGGTTCATTCCTTGACCTTCATATTATAAGAGCGTTTAAAAGCCTAAATTGACCAAAAATATGTTGACTTCTACTTTTGACTTTTACCTACTTTGTATACACACTATCATGTTCGTGCAAGTTTTGTGTGATTCAGTAGAGGTAGTCGGTTAGTGCCATAGTAGTTCCAACTTCCCCACATCCTGTTTATCACACTATTCAAGCATACCTTCAAAAACCATGATTATTAAATCGTTATCTATTTAATGTTATTTGGTGCTATTTGATGATTTTCAGTAGGTAACTATAAACAAGTTAGTCTCCTATAACCAGAGATCGAACAAGTTGGCACCATCACTCGCAATAATATGGACATCACTCCAAAGATTAATTAACTAATTAATTGATTGATGAATTTTTTACTCGTAGATTGATATTTTATGGATATGCATTCAAAATAATTAGATATAATAATCATTTGTCATATATAAGTACATTTTTATAATGAAATAAAGAAGTTTTCTTGTTATTATATTACCTTCTTCGATTTCCTTCTTCAATAAAATACAAAGTATTTTTGACATTGAAATGCTGACATGTTATGCTGAAATTCTTTCATAAGTATTTGTCACCAAACAAATCACAAAGATATCAATTCATTATTTATTGAATTAATCTTTGGAGTCATGTCCATATTATTGCGAGTAATGACGCCAACTTGTTCGATCTAACTATAACTCGTGAACCAATGAAGCCTATTATGTCGTGACAGGTTTTACTTCGTTATAAGAGTATAAGATTTCATTTAAATATAATCAAAATAGAATCATTTTTTTAATGACACTTCTAGAGCTCAATATTTCCTACTCGGTCCCGAAATTTTAATAGTAGTTTATACAACGGTTGCATAATGATAGGCCTTAAAGCACTAGTGTGGTATTCATGAAACGAGCCGATAGGCGAGTTTCATAATAAGATCGCACGTGTGTTTTAAGGCCAAATTATGCAGAGTTGCATACATAACTTTATCTACACACATATTATAAATCCTCCATGATGGGTTCAGAAACAATATTTTCTGGCAACAAGTTATTTGTTGCAATCGTGGCTGCATATTTCCGATATCCGGCGCATTTTCACATCACACACACTCCGAGAAGACTACTTACTATTCATATTTTCAACTAAAATGTAAATTATAAACAACTTTTTCTATTCAATTCAACAACAATTCTACTTTCGTTCAGCAAAACACCAACATGGCGGCAATTCGATCTTCCGCCAAGACCATTTTTTTTTTAAATCATAGACAAGCGAATTAAGTCTCTATTCTCATGTCACTCGAGATCAAATGTCGTTCGGTTTATATTAAAAAAACATACTGAATTGATGTTTCGTATCAATAACTGTTTAATATCTATGGATACTAGAATAGAGACCCACTTGAGTTTTGACAGCTGTTCCAAATTTAATCTCATTTCTTTACTAAAAACGATAAAGAAATAACATTGCAGCACTGGTTTTTCCTAATTGGTTGTCAAAATGGTGGTCATTTCCTATGGTTTTTGATTAAACAATGGAGGTTTTATGATATGGGTGTAGATAAAACAATTTATTTGTTTTATTTTTGTGCGCGCGAAAAAACGTTGTAATTTAAATAGTTTCGAAAAATAGTGGCTGTGACATAGGTACAGGCAGATGCACGAACATGACGAAACTATAATAGTTCCTAGTTTGTTTGAATTTAATCCTAAAAAAGCGGCCAAGTGCGAGTCGAACTCGCCCATGAAGGGTTCCGTGATTTATGACGTATTAAAAAAAACTACTTACTAGATCTCGTTCGAACCAATTTTCGGTGGAATTTTACATGGTAATGTACATCTTTATTTTTTTTTAGTTAATCATTCTTTTATTTTAGAAGTTACAGGGGGACACACACACATTTTACCACTTTGGAAGTCTCTCAAGCGCAAACTATTAGGTTTAGAAAAATAATAATATTGGAAACTTCAATATCATTTTTGAAGACCTATCCATAGATACCCCACATGTATGGGTTTGATGAAAAAAAAATTTTTGTTTTCAGTTTTAAGTATGGGGAACCCCAAAAATTTTTTCTTTTTTTTTTTCTTTTTTTGTGTGAAAATCTTAATGCGGTTCACAGAATACATCAACTTACCAAGTTTCAACAGCATAGTTCTAATAGTTTCGGAAAAAAGTGGCTGTGACATACGGACGGACAGACAGACAGACAGATAGACAGACATGACGAATCTATAAGGGTTCCGTTTTTTGCCATTTGGCTACGGAACCCTAAAAAGGGCGTATTGCAAACATTATGGTTAATGTCACGTAGCAAAATGTAAAGTTCTGCGTAAAGAAATAACCAATCAAGGTAATGGTATATATTATAGTGCTGCCTTAGACCCCTCTAGTCGTATTAAGGACATTATAAATATAAACGGAAACTTCCATAGAGATACCGCAAGATGCAATATCGCACGTTGGTTAATATGATGAGTTTAGGTAATTCAGTATGTTCAGAAATCATGATTTTGTTTATAATTATAGTATTTCATTGCTGAATTTGTAAAAACAATTCAGGTAATTACCTACATAACAATGACACGATTTCGTAAAGGCAAAATACCTAGCTGATAATGTTCTTCACATTGATGACATGACAGGCTGATAACAATAAATTATGCAATGAATAAAAAGTTTGTTGGTTGAAATATTCACAAAATATACACTTAATTTAAGTATATATATTCATACCATGCTATTTTATAATCAAGTAACAAAATGTTAAATAAATCAACGAGGAAAAACACAGCAGAAGAAAACTTCGGAAACTTATTGATAAACAGAATCAAGATAGGGTCGTTAACTAAGATCACTTGAAATTTATCTTCATCTTTCTAAATCCTATAGATACCGTAGAAGATATAAATAGTTGCTGCTTGCTTGTTCATAGGTAATATATCTAGGAGTATTGCAAGATGAAGTCAATTTATGTATTACCTTTACTTATAGTTCTTGCACTAGGCAATCCACAGGAGCTGGATTGGTGGGAAACAACAATATTCTACCAAATCTATCCAAGGTCTTTTATGGACAGTGATGGCGATGGTATAGGGGATCTAAATGGTACGTCATAAACTAGCAATGATTATGTAGATACATATATATATATAGACATTAATTAATGAACGCTTGTCAGGAATCACTTCGAAATTGGAATACCTGAAGGAGCTCGGTGTTGGTGCAACTTGGCTTTCACCAATGTTCCAGTCACCGATGTATGATTTCGGATACGATATCTCAGATTTTTACAGTGTTCATGATGAGTACGGGACCATGGAAGATTTTGAAAAGTTAATAGCTAAAGCTAAAGAATTTGGTATGTGAGTTATTTATATTCTACATGGAAAATTTGTATAACTTTCATAAGTAATATCTTTTTTTTTGCAGATATTAAAATTATCTTGGACTTAGTTCCCAATCACGGCAGTAATGAAAGTGTATGGTTTGAAAAAGCTCTTCAAGGGGACGAGAAATATTTTGATTACTTTGTTTGGGAGGATGGAGTAGTTGATGAAAATGGTGATTTGCAGCCACCGAACAATTGGGTATGTATAATGTCATTTTATTGTGCAATAGTGTTAACAGTATAAGAAATTTTACTTAAATATATTGTTACAGTTAAGCGTCTTCCGTAAAAGTGCATGGGAATACAGGGAAGAAGTTGGCAAATATTACCTGCACCAGTTTGTGATCGGTCAACCAGACTTCAATTACCGCAATCCAGCTGTAGTCGAAGAAATGAAGAACGTTATTAGATTCTGGTTCGACAAAGGTGTTTCAGGATTCAGGGTCGATGCTATTGCTCATATGTTTGAAGTCGACAAAGAAAAGTTCGGTGGAAAGTATCCAGATGAACCAACATCTGGAAATAACCAAGATGATCCGCTGAATTATGGTTACTTAGATCACATCTACACTACAAATCAAAACGAGACCTACGATATGGCTTACCAATGGCGCGACGTATACAACGAATATAAGGAGAAGGACAATTTCGAAAGAGTAATGATGATTGAAATTTACGCTAGTCCTCAAAACACAATGAGGTATTTCGGAGACGGCGACAGGGAAGGTGGTCACATGCCGTTTAATTTTGCACTTATTTCTGATGTCAACGGTGAATCCACAGCTGCTGAAATTAAATACGCTATCGACAAATATATGACTTTCAAGCCCATTGATAAGTTAGCTAACTGGGTGGTAAGTGTTAAACTTCACCACCTCATTAAAAAACTTAATTAAAACTATTCTGAAACTGTAAAGTATTATTTATTTCAGACTGGAAATCACGATAATAGTAGAGTGGCTTCTCGATACAGCCCCGAGTTAGTAGATGGGATGAACATGTTGACGATGCTTCTTCCGGGCATTGCTGTGACGTACATGGTATAAAAAAGTCTTATTTCTGATAACTCTCAAATAAGAGCTTTGTTTAGTAGATTATTACTGTCATTACCTTTTTTTGTATTAAAGGGTGAAGAAATTGGCATGGTCGACGGTTTTGTAAGCTGGGAAGATACTGTGGACCCAAGCGGGTGCAATACTGATGATCCCATCAATTATTGGGAAGCTTCTAGAGACCCTGAAAGAACACCCTTCCAGTGGAGCTCGGATAAAAATGCTGGTGTGTACAAATATCTATCTACCTATCCTTATCTTTACATATTATTATTATAAAACAAAGTTGCTTGCCGCATCTGTCTGTCTGTCTGTCTGTTACCGATAAACTCAAAAACTACTGAACGGATTTTCAGGTGGTTTTCACCAATAGATAGAATGATTTACGAGGAAGGTTAAGGAATATAATTTGTCAAGGTTTTGTGTAAATTATTAAAAATATTAAGCTATCCGTAAAAAGGAGTGCCTTAGGGTACTGAACTTTGTATCGGACAAACTGACTCCATTTGTTTATCACTTTTAAACTTGGTATAAATGTACCACGAAACAAACAATTAGGTAACTGTTCAAGAAATAAATGTAACCTTCCCCTAGAATAAGATGCCTGGTTGTATTGAAAGTCTGTATGGGAAGAACTGATTCCATGCTGATATCTACTTACTTAAAACTATCATTAAACGTTGTTTATAGTTAGACCTTAGCCCCTGGAATAGGAAATAGGGTAAGGGAATAATCATAACCGAATTTCACACCGACGGAAGCTAGTACTTCCAATACAAGGCTAACGAAGTCGATTTTGTACATGAAAGATATTTGAAAAGTAATGATAGATTTGCAATTAGGCGTTTAGGAAATGCCGAAACACTTTTTCGTATTTTTTGTCTATCTGTTTGTCTGTCTGTCGGTTAATTTGTGCTTCAATCACGCTAAAATATACAAGACATTTGGTGAAGTGACTACAAAATCTTTAATCAAACATAGTTTAGGTGTTCACTTAGATAATGTACTTATGAAAACTTTCAAGTAGAAGCGGTTACTTATTTTTATTCACTTCAGCCATTATAAAGATTAAGTGCACATTTTGTTTGGGGACCACCTGATCCGAATTTGGTGGTGTGGTGCGCACTTAGTGGATGGTAAACAAAAAAAATGTTTTTAATTTAAAATCATTCCTTTAAAATCTTGAAGGTTTAAAACGGAGTCGCGGGCACAGCTAGTAATTAAATTAAATTACATTTCCCAAATCAAAAACACCATATCACGTTCATAAAGATAAACTGTCCAGATTTAAACAAAGAAGATGTAAATAATAATACGTGTATTATGTTCTGTAAGCAATCGTAAAAATAAGAGTTTAGCAAGCTGAAGGTTCTCTTGAGGTTAAACACTAGACAACTTACTGACATTTAGTGCCTTTAAGTGGGAACTTTTAAATTAATAATACAACAGTTGAAATAATAAGTAGTAGTAATAAGAGCTAGGGGGAATTCGGGTATAGTGCCGCCAGTGTCTTGTGGTACTTAAGCCCAGAACAGACGGTGAAACGCAACTGCAACGAAACTGCAACTTCTAACTAATTACTTTTGAGTTTCATTTGAGTTTATGCCATAGACTCCTGTGAGAGACCGCACATGACGCTACCATTTTGCTAATTTGCAATTGGTTTCAAACCAGTTTCAAAATGACCGCGTCATGTGCGGTCTCTAAAAGGGGTCTATGGCATAAACTCAAATTGAAACTAGAAGTTGCAGTTTCGTTGTAGTTGCGTTTTACCGTATGTTCTGGGCCTTCCTATTTATTTTATTATTATAAAAAATGTGAGGTATTTTACCATCACGTATGCGTCTTTTGTATCACTTAGTGGATAGTCACATTGAGGATTTTAATACATGAATTCAAAACTCTGTTTTTTCACCAGGTTTCTCTACTGCGGATAAAACATGGCTACCCGTTGCGGAAGGCTATGAAGACCTGAATGTAGAAGTACAACGTGAAGTCGTTAGATCACATCTCAATGTTTATAAGGCACTTTCGCAGCTTCGTACATCATCTGTATTCAGATACGGTAGATACGACTCTGTAGCACTTAACAGTGATGTGTTTGCTTTTAAAAGGTAATAAGATTTAAAAATCTGTGTGTCTGTGTGTCGATTCAAGTCACGAGGCTTAAGATAAAATGTCATAAATAATAATATTAAAAACAACGTTATCATCAACAACCACCAGGTATGAGGTCGAACAAGGAATGTTCAAAAGTACTTTTGTTAGAGGAAGCAATTTCTTAATTTCATTATTAACATTTTATTATTCAATTGCATAATTTATTTTTGCGCATTGTTTGTCCTTCAAGACGCCCTCAAAAACCTTGTTCAAATTATCTTGCTAACCCCAATGAATTCCAGTTGTCATTTTAGTAAGTCTCGAGCACTTACTTTTTTGACAGCCTGAGCTCGGGCCACTTTAAATTTTTTATCGGATTATTTCACTTCAATCATTTCAACAGGTGGTACGACGGTGAGATCTTCGTGATTGTTATCAACTTCAGGGATGAATCCTATACAATTGACTTGAGTTACTTCGAAAACGTTACTGGGCATCTTGAGGTTACCATCAACAGTATTCGGTCGCCAAAGAGTGTTGGGTAAGTTCGCAACTTTTGTAACAATAAGAACGTTGATGAAATTGTTATCAATTACGTAAACCCAAGAACTAAATTCATAAAGCAAATTATTATTATAAACCGGTAAGCAGTAGAAACTTGATATAGATTTCTTTTTCAGCGATGTACTGGAAGCGAGCAAAGTGGACATTGTGGGAAGAGAATCTTTGGTGCTCAAAGTTAAAGCTTAGTTTTTATTTATAAAAATAAGACAAATGGTCGTGCCAACTACCATTTCCTTGTTATTTATTATTATTTAATTACACAATTTAGTGACAATTTCTTTATTTTATCATAGGATACCAGTTTAGTTTTAAAATGTTTTACCGATTCTGTTTTTTGAAAGATTAAAACTTCTGAGTTCCTATTCATATTTAAAATCAAAATTGAGAATTAAAATATTTATTATTATATTATTATTATTATTAATAAACAGGCAAGCAGTTGTAGCAACTGATAAATGCCTGTATCCAGCTACTCTGTAATCAGGTGCTTCTTTTACGAATGTTGTCGTTGTCCAGTCTATTCTTGAACTGATTGACATTCAGCGCTGAGACCACTCCTTCTGGTAGTTGGTTCCACTCCTTAATCACTCTGTTGCTTAAGAAGTGCTTGCGGGGATTATTGTGCGATATATCAGCAACAAGTTTAAGATGGTGCCCTCGCAGACGTTTGTTGTTAATAAAATGAGATTAAATATAAATTTGTTCTCGTGTAATTAAACGTTGCCACTATAAGCCTGACAGTTTGGAGCAAGATAACAACCCTTAATTACTCGAACGAATAATTATACCGAGAGTCGAAGCGTCAGTAAATAAAGCAATATATAAAAGAAATATAATTTAAAAAAATCAAATGGTTTTAATTTAGACTTGTTCTTCCAAATCATGTTTAGGAAATAACAATGATGAGATTCAGTTGTAACCTTTTTAGTTAGCGTATCTTCAGATTAATCACAGACTGCTAGAAATCGTAATTTTAAATATGACACTGGTATAAATGCTATCATATTTGACAACTTAGTAATTTTAATACCTACACGACTCTATAGTGTTAATGAAAACGAAATAATCGCGGCACAAAAACTTAAAACGCCGAAGTAATTTAATATGTAAAAGAAATCCTACGAAACCTATACGGCTAAAGTTTAACCAATTTATTAGTATTCAAAATATTTGTTTATATCCTGACTCTACAACGGCTCCAATTTCAGCTGGATCACGGCCACCACAGAATGTCACAAAGGCCCTTCGGCGCCCTGACGAGATGTGACAGCACTTGGAGCAATTTATTGGTTGAACATTATTATTATTATTTTATTACACACTAGCTGTGCCTGTGACTTGGTCCGCGTGGGATAAGGATAATTTTTCATATCAACAGCAATTTGATCATCTCAGAAACCCTTTGCATCTAAGTTAAATTATCCATGAAAGTTAATTTAAATGCAATAAGCCGTTTCAAAACAAACATCCAGACTGACAGAGAGACTGTGAGAAAGACACAAATAATTTCAAAACCGTAATTTAGGCTTAGGTATCACGAAAATAGCATTTTCGTCTACCGTCAATAATAAATATGAATACAATAATAGTAGTTTATGCAACGGTTGCATAATAATAGGCCTTAAAACACTAGTGCGGTTTTCATGAAACAAGCCGATAGGCGAGTTTCATAATAAGATCGCACGTGTGTTTTAAGGCCAAATTATGCAGAGTTGCATACATAACTTTATCTACACACATATTATAAATCCTCCATGATGGGTTCAGAAACAATATTTTCTGGCAACAAGTTATTTGTTGCAATCGTGGCTGCATATTTCCGATATCTGGCGCATTTTCACATCACACACACTCCGAGAAGACTACTTACTATTCATATTTTCAACTAAAATGTAAATTACAAACAACTTTTTCTATTCAATTCAAAAACAATTCTACTTTCGTTCAGCAAAACGCCAACATGGCGATCCTCCGTCAAGACCATTTTTTTTAAATCATAGACCAAATATTGTGCAGTTTATATTAAAAAAACATACTGAATTGACGTTTCGTATCAATAACTGTTTTAATATCTATGGATACTAAAATAGAGACCACTTGAGTTTTGACAGCTGTTCCAAATTTAATCTCTTTTCTTTACTAAAAACGATAAAGAAGTCATGTTATTTCTTTATCGCAGCACTGGTTTTTCCTAATTGGTTGTCAAAATGGTGGGCATTTCCTAAGGTTTTTGATTAACCAATGGAGGTTTTATGATATGGGTGTAGATAAAATATTTTTCATCCTACTACGCTTTCATTTCATCATTATGGCCTTTAAAGCAGCACAAAGCAGCCCTTATTTGCTCTAGAGCAAATGAAGTTGCATACAAATTTCATTATTGTTTTGTATTTTTTTTTATTTGGTTGCTTGATCAAGAAAGTTACACCAACAGCTACCCAATCCGCCCATTCAAAGTCCGGGACAGCCGACCACTTTTCTGTGGACTTACTGTTAGCAAAACAGTCCACATATCGGCGGCCATATCGAACTGTGATTGCCCCGTCTAAAATGTTAAGCTTAAAGTACTGGCTGATAAGATAGTATGGGTTACTAAAATATTGAAAAAAAAATTGGCATAATATAACACTTAATAGACTAGATACAAGTTTTCTGTGAACATTTTCGGATGTTAAAATTCTGTTAAAATTCTGAATTCGGAATTAAAAAGTTATAAGTTTATGTTAATTAATAATATTATAAATGTTAAAGTGAGTTTGTCTGTTGGTAACGCCTTCACGGCCATACCAATTGTACTTCAATTTGGCATGGACGTAGCTTTGTTCATGGAGACGGGCATATTGTTTTTTTATACCGAGAAAATGCAATCTTACAGAGGGAATCACGATAAACAAATTCTACGCGAACGTAGTCGTGGGTAGAAGATAGTTACTCATAATATATGCGTAGAGCAATGGGAATCTCAGCCCTCTGCATCTGTCAAACAGCATGACATATACTATACCAGATAAAAGGTAATTCAACATTCGATCCCTTGAGTAGGGGCCATAGGGGCCTCGGGTAGGGGAGGGCCCCTACGAGCGACCTAGAAACCGATGCCAATGTCACGTACAATTGGGCTACCGAACTATTTGGTAAGCAATGTGATATCGAGATTTGGGTTTCATGAGACGTTTTCTGTAGATTTAGGTTCATGTTGGTATTTGATGTTATGTATGGAATTACCTGCGTAAATTAATGATATTGGGCGTCAAAATTGCGGACAAGTAAATAAATAAAAAGTAGGTATAAGTATTAAAATCTTGTATTTAGAGCCTACATTATTCCAACACAAAATATTTATTGCTCATAAAATACATACATACATAGCATCACGCCCGAAATCCCTAATGGGGTGGGCAGAGCCTCAAGACTACTTGTGGCCACGTTCGATTAATTAGTCCCAAGATGGTATGATGAACTGTATGGTGACAGGTGATCAGCCCATCGCCCATACAGATAGTCCACCATGTTGGAGAGGACCCGTCCCTTAGTCGACTTTTACGACATGCCAGGATGATAAGCATCTGCACGCATTCTATGCTATTTCTTCACTCCCAGTGCAGCAGAGGAGGAAATGCTCATAAAATGTAATGCAGAAATAACTAAGTATATTAAGAGGACTGACGGCAAAAATCACCCTTTTCATAGAAAAGGTAAACAACCAAAACGTATACACCTAGATTTGTTCTGACTGATAACTTACTTATCAAAAATTGGTCATCATCGGTTAACATTTAAAATCGTTATGGCCTTTAGTATGAGAAGCGGTAGGTTCACACTTCTCTTAAACAGGTAAGTATATATTTTCACATTTTTCAGCACGATAATCCTCAGCCACCCTCTGTCACCCTGTGACAAATAAATCATAAAGTAATGGGATCAACAATTAAAACCGTATTTAAACGAGGCAAAGTCACGGCATCTCATTAAAAATGCTCATAATTCTCAATGGTATGACAAGACATTTGAGCGCAAGTCGCCGTTTAACATTTAAACTACACCCAAGCAGCACACAAGCTTTATAAGAGTTTATACAGCCATTATAACTTTATTTTGAGCATTATAAGGGCTGGATAAACTCTTAGATTTGGCAGTAAGAAGTAAAAAAAAATTAAAATTCAACCACAAATAGGCACAGTTACATTTTTAAATGGTTTGTATTCCAGTTACATCACATTGGTTCTAAAGCTGTGTAATTGCGTGAGGTTTAAACGGGGATTAATTAATTTTGATTACATTAGTACACGACTCGCATTCAGCTGACGGGCACGTTAGATTAATACAATTAATGGTTAAATAAATACTTGACATGCGAGGTATAACGCCTGGTTTTTTCTACCCCGAAATTGTAAAACTTATAAGTAAAAACTAAGTCTTGATAAATAAATAAATAAATAAATATCTATATCTATCTATATAAATATCTATAAAATAAATAAAAAAAAAAAAAGGGACAATCTTTACACAAATCGATCTAGTCCCAAAGTAAGCTCTAAAGGCTTGTGTTATGAGTACTAGATGACGATATAAATACTTATATAGAGAAATAAATACTTAAATAAATAGGAAACATCCAAGACTCAGGAACAAAGATTCGTGCTCATCACACAAATATTTGCCCTTACCGAGGATCGAACCCGGGACGCTTGCGTCGGAGGCAGGGCCACTACCAACTAGGCTATCCACGTCGTCGTCGTCGTTGATACCATTTGACTTTATGACATTACTAACAATTGTTTGAGCGAACATCGAATTTGACTATACGATAATTATTGGATTGTTTCATACGTTAATCAATTACTACGCATGGAAATGCAATGGATTCCCATTTTTAGTTTCATCCTTAAAGTGTAGGTAAAATAATTGGTCAAATTAAACCTTACGTGTCATTATGAACACTCGACACCGCCTCAACCTCACGACTATACTCAACCTCTGATGAAGGACTCCATAATGAGTCCGAAACATGTTGGGCCGCTCCTGACAATAAATGGAGAGTAAAGCCATTCTTATTTAAAAGTTTTCGTTTTTAATATTTTATCCAGCAACTAAAACTCAGCTAATAGCTAACTTCACTGCAGGAGAACATAAAACATAATTTGTTCTCTCTATTTTTATCTTTTCTCTCTCAAGTGTCAACCATCAAGTCTCAGTAGTGTTTCCAGTTTTTACCAGTAAATTTGTAACTAGCAGAGAGCTCTTCGTGTGTATTTTATACGAGCTCCTCTTCTAGTTATTATTTACTGCTTTGAACGAACTGATTTACCTCTCTTTCTAAACATCTACGTAGGGAAACATTTATTTTGCTCCCCTATGATTATAATGGACAACGTTGAATTTTTCAGGAGATGTAAAATACTATAAAATATAATTACTAATTCGATTTTCCTATTTTTATGCATATAAGACACATCTTTGCTGTTTTCACGAGAGAAAAAAAAAAAAAAAAACTGTCTTTTTTTATAAAGACCGCATTATATAAATTGCTTTGTTTCGTACAATTGGAGTTACGCCTTTTTTAATGAATACGTACGTTTTTTATAAATTAATAATAAATTAAAAACGAATGTTTTCGAGATTTATAAAAATATTGGTGTCTTCCTCTTTTCAAGCAGAATATAGTGAACTAATCAAATTACAGTGTTAGGAATATGTCAATTATAATGATTGCTTTGACAACTCCATCGGCATTTGGTTCCTTTTTCAAGCATAAAAAATTGAGCCCTTTTTACCCATCATTGCGTTCAGATTCTAACTGTTTCTAACTATGTATTCAAAAAAGATGTATTCCGGCACGTTCACTGTGTTCTACTTATAGTGTAAACTCTTAACGCAATTTAAACTCTTTAGTTCTTGTTGAAGCCCTTGTAAATCCTTAAAAGAACCTAAAGCTATAAGTTATACATGCATACATACATATTATCACGCCCGAAATCCCTAATGGGGTGGGCAGAGCCACAAGACTACTTGTGGCCACGTTTGATTAATTAGTCCTAAGATGGTATGATGAACCGTATGGTGACAGGTGATCAGCCCATCGCCCATACAGATAGTCCACCATGTTGGAGAGGACCCTGTCCCTTAGTCGACTTTTACGACATGCCAGGATGATAAGCATCTGCACACATTCTATGCTATTTCTTCACTCCCAGTGCAGCAGAGGAGGAACGTTATAAGTTATAACAACACCAAATTGTGCTATTACTAAAATATATTCAAATCGAGAAGAGCTTTATCAAAATCACGTAAATCTTGTCCTCGCTACATAGCCAAAATTTCCTAAACAAGTTTGCATACCCCAAAACGTCCGGAACGTCGTGGCAGCTAGCGGAACGTACAAACAATACAAACGTTACAATTGTCAATGTAGCGAGCTTGTGACCTAGAAACGGGAAATGTCAGCGACGGGTCAGGAGTGTTATTTAATAACAAAAACCCTCCAAGATAATTAAATTGTGCAACAGCATATTTCTTCTTTGAGAAAAATAATATAGGAAATGGTGAGAGAAAATGTTAGATAATTGAAATGATATTGTAGATATAAAGTAGCCGTTTCGTCATAAAGGAAAATTATTTTAGAATGCGCGCAAATTACATAATGTATGAGTGCAAGGTACGTAAACGCAATGCAGCCTGGTGAGATACCGTCTTAAACTACACTCAAGTACGGGGTGCTACCGTCATCTTTCTGTTGATACATAAATAATAGTAAAATAAAATTAAAGTAATAAACAACGTTTTTTATCGAAGATGCTGTTTTATTGCAGACAATAAGAAAATAATTTTCCACAGAGATGAAGGGAAGAAAAAGGAAATCAAAATTGTAAATATATCCCTCTAGTAATCGATCGAACATCTTATGACAATAATTAGAATTAAAAAAAATTAAACCCTAAAAAGTAAAATTTTAAGTCCTATGAAGTTTCTATAAGATTTCAGACGTTTTCCGATCGTGTTAACAGTCTATCAATTATACAATATAGCCATACTTCTTAATATACCTACCTAATGTGAGTATCTATAAACGAGCGTGACACCATGACAATACAAAAAACCAATTTCAATAAAAAGCATCTAAAAATAGTTAGGTAATGTTATTTGTAATTTATTTACAATCAAGTGTCTATTTTTTTAAATAAACGACCTACTTATGTATGAATATTCCGTTGGAAGTACTACGGTGGTAGCCTAGCGGACTGTCATGCAGAGAGTCACAAATTCAAATCTCGGCTCCGCACTTCGAGAGATATTGAATTTGGGAATGGTATATTCAGGCATGTGAAAGAGCCCGTGTGGCCTACTAGCAAAATAATTATTATCATTTTCATTTTCAATTGTCGGAACTACTGTTCAATTTCTGACTATGAGAGGAAACCCGTTTCCCAACAGCGGGACGTATATAAGGCTAATGATGACGATAAACTTCCATTTGAAGACAAATTTCGCGAAATGATAGATATGAAAATATTTCCATGCAGAATATCTGGATGGCCTCGCAACCGGTCCGCAAACTTCATCCTGTAGCGCTAATTAGCTAAATTAGCCATTATTACGAAATTGTTGAAGCTCAAGACATTGTCGGTTTTTATAGCGAGCGCAATAATTTATCTTCATTACGCTTACCTCGGCCTTAAAGGTTGGGAGATAAAAGTGCATAAATGTTGACTGCTGAACTTCGAATTGCTATAATTTATAAAGTTACTAGTTTTTGCCCGCAACTTACTCCGCGTGGAATGGAGTTTATCGCGCGCAGCACCATCTACCGAGGAGTAGCATTTCTCTCCAATCCTTCCAGGATATCGAGATAACAAGTAACATATATGTCCTCCTCCGGCCTTCAAACTATCGCTATGCAAAAATTTATTCAATCCATCGTCGTTAACGTGAAAGAAACAACACTGACACACCACACACAACAAACAAAATGCAATAGCATTCATAATATTAGTAAGGATGAATCTGTTCAGCTAAGTGGGTTAATTTCCTGCCTGGCAAAGATCATGGAAAATACTGTTTCCATTTTCCCGTTTAATTGTGATCCTTAAAGAAAACTTATGATTCTTTGCCCTTAAAACCTTCTGAATAACTTAACTAACAAGTTCTACACGGACGAGGTCACAAGAAGACGCTAGTGATAAATAAAAGACTACAGCGCCTCTATTCGGGAACGCTAAGTGATTAGCTAAGTGATTTTGTAGCGATTCGTAAGCGAGATTTCTCATCCCACTCTTCCGCACGAAGCGTAATGCGTAAGAGTCGCTACAGAAGAACTTAGCGTTCCCGAATAGAGGCGCAGATCATTATGACGAACCAAAATCACACCTGAAAAGATTGTTAAACGTACTGCGCGGGAGTAAGACATGTTAGTCATACAGACCACCGTTGGACATGAATTATAAAATATCAAGTTTCTAAAATAGAACTGGGTTGCAGCAGAACTCATGAACAGTAAGTCAATTATTTTTGGGTAATAAGTTCGAGGAAAGCGCAGCAGTTATTGTAAGAAAATCAAATGTTGGTGTTAATTAATTTGCTAGAACTAATTAACACCTAACTAACTTGGGGTTATCACGACCTCTAAATGCGATTCTTTTTAGGCCCTATGCTGAACTGTGAGGCTATTTAATACCTCAGCATATGTTTACATATCTGAATACAATGTCGTGGTACGAAACAGCGTGCCTAAAGAGAACCGCATTGCGAGATCATCGTGGTTACCCCCTGTTCATAAAAGTGAACCGTTATGAACAGTTCTATTTTATGGAGATCTTAGTTTTAGCTAGTAGTTATTAGAATAATAATATGTTTTTGGACAATAAATCTTAACTCGGTTACTGAAGTCACATTTTATTTCTAGGAATTTCAGAAATAGACGTAGAAATTATTATGTCACTAAGACACTAGGATCGGTAACTTCATTATTATCATGATCGGCCTATTTAAGTCCCACTGCTAGTAACAGGCCTCCTCGCAAAGTGACAGGGACCAGGAAGTAGTCCACCCACATTTTTGAATTATTCGTAAATCGGTAATTTGCATGACTCTTCTTAGCGCTTTTGCGGTCACTAATTCGGGGTACGCTTTAACCATGATCCCAGATTTGGCAGGTCGGTTTATTACAGCAGAGCGACTGCCGCCTGACCTCCATTACTCTTGTTACAGAGGAACTCGATCAATTGGATCATGGTAACACATTTAGTTACCTAAATATGCAGGTCTCAGGTCTGTCTGTACCTTGCATGATATTACAATATACATAAATTACTCATATGAGAATACGTTTACTGTTTAACATCTACTGTGCATCTTGCGTCAGAACGAGTCTGCAATGCACAATGGTATGACAGATCATGTCAAACAGTCCGCGGGACAATGCCTACTTTAGGAGCACTTACTTGATGCTTAACAATGAGACCAACCTGTTATAACATGACAGGCAACAGGAGAAGTTATGTGACTTGCATTTTTAAAGCCCGTTTATGTCAGATGTCGGCTTAGTAGCCGGGTGGTTCGTTTTAAAATGGGATGTTTATGTAGATGACGTTTAATTTAGTATTTCCAACGCACAATTTATGCACGGAAAAGCTATTGGAGTTCACGCTTTACTGAAATCAGAGTCAACATGCAAAGAAATATAGCATCCAGGAATCTATGACAATATTGATGGACCGGTATCAAACGCACAACATGTCCTTTGTCAAAACACGACATGTTCAGCAGACGGAACTGATTTACAATTGAATATTTCCAATGTCAAGCAGTGTACACGTGTATATGGAGAAAAATATTAAAAGATAAATAAGGGAGAGAAAAACAAACTTCTTTGCATTTGTTGAGCGATAATTTAAGCTATTTGATACACGGGATAGAAGTCCATCCACATTGGGCCCACGTAGGGACTTCTGTCCAGTTCCTCACACTATGAACGGCGGTTTGTGTCCAACTAGTAGGACGTATGATGATGATGATGATAATGATACAGCCAACTCATAGAAATAAAATCGTAACAAAACAAAAACATAACAACATCAAGGGCCCAGGAATGATTAATGATAGTCATAGATTATAAAAGTGTAATGAAATCCAGATTGAACCTGATAGAGGCTAATAAATTAGTGATCATACCATTACAATGATTGCATCGCAAAGTTTCAACACATCGACGCTATTATTTGCGGCGCAGGCGCGTGTGGATATACAAGATAAATGGCATTAAATCGAAGTGCCCCCGGCGAATTTCACAACGCTGAACTAGCATTCAATGAAACAAGGCCTGAGCGGCGAGCGATTGTGGATTACTATACTTAACAGAGATTACGCATGTACTGCTTTTGTAATATTTGCTGCTCCGGCATTTGCTGTATCGCTTTGTCATCAAATCATGCTTAATTTTTGAATGTGCGTCATGAGTTATGCGGTATTTTAGTCTTAACATAGAAATATAGTTGATTTTGAAAATATCTAGTCAGTCGCTGGGTCAAAAAATCGAATAAAAAATTCTCAAACTTTATCAAACCTCCTGTGACGTGCGTGGTTAGTAATGCGCTGTATTTCGCAGAATTATTCACATAATTGCTTTATAGAAAGAAAAACATTTTTTTTAAGATGTTTCTTCTAGACACCCTGTCAGTTTAGTAAATATTGTCTTCAATCTTATATGATTGTAATGTTATGCCATTATCTTCAAAAATACCTATGCAGCCTGCCAAATCGAAGAAACCATTGGCTAGCGATTGCAAGTTCTTTTCACTTAGTCGTCCAAATTATTCTCTCATTAATTATACCAAAGCACAAACAAGGCGCGGTCCTGCGATCAATTGCCATTACACTACTAAATCTAATGCCACTTGTCCCACACCGCATCAGCCGGCCGCAATGCACCACCACATCTAGGCGGATAACCAGCTTAATGATGTTGTGGCAAAGATTATGAGTCGATATGAAATATGTCAAGTAACATTTGTAATTATGAATAATGTTTTAACGTCTGGTTAATTAGTTATGCAAACAGTAATGATAGCTAAATTAGACATTAGATGTTTGTATAATTTACGTGTTATTTTCATTATATTAATGTCTTAACTAAAATGTTAAGTGCCGTCACTTTGAATAGTATAGTCAATGATAAAATATGATGAGTAGTAGCGGAGAGAATAGCTGTAACGTTGGCTCTTCATTTCTAATATTAAGATTACGGCCGACAAAATGCGGTATGATTGCCGTAAATATCGCCCACTAGTATTGGTGGGATAAATTCGACGCGGTTTTACATCGCAGAGGTACATCATAGGAGAAGATATTAATGCATCATAATAATTAAAAGAATCTACAAGCTATTAAAATTTAGCTTTTAGAAAATACAAAATACTTAAAGTGTTTGAACTTAAGAGCGAATCTGACGAAAATAATAACGATCATCACAAAAAGGTGAAGGTACAAATTTAACATTAATTAAAATGTGTGCAATAAATGCATTTCTTTTTATTATACAAACAAAGACACGAAAAAAGATGTTTCGAAAAGATGTGTAAAGAATCATGATTCACCTTTTGATACAACATGCCGTACCCATAATGTGTATTGATATAAGAAAAGAAAGACAGTAAAGACTTAGAAGAAAGACTTTTGAGGTGTGACGGTGAAATAATCTCAGGCTAGAAAGAGACAACAAATGTAGGAGTAAATAGAAAGAAGCAATTCAGACATAATTCATAATTTGAATAGACGAGAAACGATGAAAGTAATTTCAGTTTCAATAACCACTGACTTTGTTATGACGCGCCAAATTGGACGAAACGCAAAAATGTATATGTAACTTTTGTTATTGAACTATTAAGTAGTACTAGTAATGTACAGGATTAGTAAGTTAAGCTTTCAAAATCATTCGGATCTCTACGAAAAAACATACAACGCTTATGTAAATAGTCTACGCGTTTTTAAATTCCGAAGCTTGAACTAGGGGTAATGGACTTACAAGCAGTGTACTTGTGTATTTTTGAATAGAATTGTTTATTATATCCATTCAATTATTAATAAAGGCTCCAGTTCAGAATTAACGAGAACGTATTGCCCAGAGAATTTTAACAGCAAATACAACGGGCCTACGTTATCAATTGTTATGAATATCAAAACAGATCCTTTGAATAAACAGCTCTCAGTATTTGGTAAATATTCGCCAGGGAATATTTTAATGATTCTATGAACTTCATCGTAAATTTGAATACCAAGTATTTATACTCTATTGTGCAAAATTATCACTTGATTTCGAATGAAACTTCCAATTTTGTCGGAGCCTCAAATAAGTACGTCTGTTTGTTTGTTCCCTCAAACCGACATTTGGATGTTGCGGCATAGAGGTTTTTAATGAACTTCTCGTTTGTGGCAAGGATAATACAGGACCTTGAACAAATATAAAAAAATGCATTTAGCATAGCCAAGTTGTCAGTGAAGAGATTATAATAAAGTTTTATATTTCGATGTTTTTCCGTCTATCTGGTCTGGAACGCATTTTGGCATTCCCGAAACACCATATAGCTCATAATTTCTCTTTAGCATCAGCCTTAGGATTCTCGGAAATAATAATAGAGTAGGTAGGGGTAGAAACCCTCGGGTCGTGGGGCCCAGCGGCTCGAGATCTCTATAAGGAGATCTCGGCGCGCCTCATCGAAACTTCCGGTGACCAGAAGGCTGGCAGCTATTTCGGCCAAAGGCTAAGTTTAGCTGTGCAAAGGGGGAACGCTGCCAGCCTGCTGGGCACCATGAGCAGCGACGGCGATTTGGCCAGTATCTTTTATTTGTAGTGTAGTTTTAGTTATAATAGAGTTAAAGATAACAAAGGTACGAAAATGTAGGGTATAGTTTGCTTTGTATTTCATTTCAGTAATTAAAATACGATAATTTTAATAATAAATAAATAAAGCAAAACAAACCATTAGCTATATTGACTGCTATGAAATATATTCTTTATGAATACAGATATGTATATATAAAATGGTATTCAGTGCTTAACTTACTTTCTACTGGACTTTTGTATTTTCAGGAATAAAAGGTAGATGGACAGTTTGTGTTCAGATTGAAAACAAATAGAGTTTATTTTATTTTCTACCCCGTCTGATTTGAAAAGAGGGTTAGGTAATGTGTTTGTACACGATTATGGTTTGATGGACTTAACGCTGTTCTGTATTAACATGACCCACGTGGTGCAGTTGCAGGTGCTGAAGCTTCTGGCACCTTAAAGAAATTTCCACGACAGTTCTCTATACATCAGTTGAACTTATGGACGGTAGAACCGTGTATGATGAAATCATTCCGTAGGACAGAACCTGACCAAACTGGCAAATTGTGTGTGTTTTTCCAAGCATTAACGTGATGTGCGACATTAGAACCAGTATATTTTTGGCCGAATTCAGAAACGCCAATTAAGCATTTGATTAGATATTAAATAGTTAAATGTCCCTCGACTAGTTGTCAACCTATACAGAAACGTCACTTTAGTTAAAATTCAATTTGAGTGGCCTTTCTCAATTCGGCCATTAAAATGTTATACTTTGACTGGAGTTCTTCCAAATTTTACATTCAAGTAAACGTTAGTCCTTCTTTTATCTTGATTTTGAAAAACGAAACAGCGAAACTTCGTATCTATTTGGGAAGGACACATTCGTACTTTACGTTCTATGCTCCCATTATTCTATAGCAACGCATTCATGGCATGTGGTTAGAAATGTGAATGCAACAGCAGCGCTGCGCCGGCGACGCTATTTAATGCCGCGCGTAATTTATAGATCGCCTAGAATGGATCGTTAGTGTGTTGTTTATTCTTATTTATTATAATAACAAATAGTGGCTTGAATTAGAAGAGGTACCTTATTAATGCAAGGTTATTTTTGTTAGCACCTTTAACTATTCATGGTTACACAATATCATTATTATATATTTCAACTAAGGGATGGTCATTGTTGGATTTATAATCTTCCTAAAGACTTCCACTTACGTCTTCTAACTTCCGGCGACCTGAACCAGGTTGTCGGTCCATCTAGTATTCCGTTTCATAAATATATCCATCAATTATTATCATTTCTTTCCGTATCTTTCCGAAACTAAGGTAAATCTAGAATCTATAGCAATATTTATGTCAATTGACTGACAAACAGGCAGACGGGCCCACCTATGGAAAGTGGTCACCGCCGCCTATGGACATCTGCAATACCAGAAGTGATGCCAATGCGTAGCCAGTCTAGGGAGGATGGGGAATGGGGATGGGATGGGGACGAGGGAATAGGCCTCCGGATCTCGTCACTCACCGTACGAAATGCAATAGCAAGCTATTACTCTACGCCGATATTCTGTGAGAGCGTGGTATTTTTAATTTTAATTATCATCCCTTATTACAAGAGCTTTAACTGTTTCACAAGGTGTCTGATAGCATCGACTTATGGACGCATTGGTGTGAACAGGTTCAAATGATGATGCGATTTGCATGTATGGCCTTCATACACACTTATCTGCGCTATCGAACCCTAGTATTTTAACTCCGAGCATGAATTTCTGCTACTGAAGAACATTTAAGGTGCTTACATTGTACTTACCCTTCACAAGATACAGATATCGTCGGGGCAAAGAACTACTAAATTATGATAATTTACGACGAGTTTTTTCCTCGGTACATCAAGGGACGCCATGTTTTATGTGCCACTGAAGAAAACTTGACTGTATCTTTTATTGTGAAAGTTATGATTGGACAAATATTGCAGGTATTCTAAATATGATTGCTTGAAGTTTAAGGTCAGAGAATTCACAAAGTTTGTGAGCTTTGAGCGAAAATAAAGCACGGAAAATGAACACGACGGATATTACCGCATTTGGAGTTTGTTAACAAAGACAGATTAAAACTCAATTAATAAATATTCGGCCTACTACTACTGCGACGAGTATTTATTAATTGAGTTTTAATCTTACCACTTTCACCATGGAATATTTTTTAAAGACTTCCGTTTTTCCAATAGTTCGTAATCGCACTCAATAAAAACATAGCAGATTCTAAGTAAGGCAATCGACATCATCTCTATGACGTAGTAAATAACAAGGTGTCGTCCAACTTGTCCTTATGTGGAGTCGAATGAGGTTTCTAACATCGGATTTCCCAGCTCATTAAAACTTCCAGTAGGTACCGCTACAGTTGTGAATGTAGTAGTTGACTATTCTACTCAAACTAATTGCATAAGTAAAGTATTAAGTACTTAATATATACAAGTATGATAATAAAAACGATATTCATAAATATCATTGGAGAAGATTACATTTTTTTAAATATGAATGGACTTCAAGTGCATTGCTTGTAGGACATGACCGTTGAGGCCGATGAGTTCTTGAGTAGCGACCGTGTACTGAAAGATGCAGCGTGGGGCCTTCGGTACTATTTTCAAACTAAGTTTCGTAACCAGCTACAATATGGCAAACCAAAATTCCCGGTTTGTAACTGGTTACGTGTTGGGCTTGCGTGGGTCCGTTTTGTACCTAAGTTTCGTAACCAGCTATAGAATGGGACACCAAGACTCCCGGTTGGTAACGGTAACGTATTGGGCCTGCGTGGCTCCATTTTGTAACTAAGTTTCGTATTCAGCTACAGTATGAGAAACCAAGATTCCTGGTTTGTAACTGGTTACGTATTGGGCCTGTGTGGGTCCATTTTTTTACAAATCGGTAATAGAAAAGTCCCAAATTGTAGCTAGTTACGGCATGGGATTCTTTCCCGTTTCGAAGCTGGTTATAAAACTTTAGCTACCAAACGGTACCAAGGGGCGTAGGCAGACCACCCGAGCGGTGGACTGACGATCTGTTAAAGATTGCGGGCTTCCGCTGGATGTAAGGAACACAGCTTAGCCCTAACGGAACCCTTAGGGCTGTGCTGTATTCTTCACATCCAGCGGAGGCCTTCGGAAACCTAAAAACAATTCATAAAGCAAATTAAAATTGATATTAAAACCAAAGAGTATCCTATTCACTACTATGTAGCTTCGCTCCCGCCTAAACCTTCCTCTCCGACCCATTTTGCGCACTCGCTCACTGCTATTTACCATTATTTGTTGACGCTCCAAAAATCCTAATCCCAAAACCAGCACTATTTTACAAATGAATCAACTTTTTTTTCGTTTTGATTTTTGATTTATATACTCACTGTATGCTGTATACAAAATAAGTATATTATTGTATAGTAAGTACGTTCATGTAAGTGTTTGCGTGTAATGCATTTTATTTATTTTTTTCTCTCAAAAGCCACAATAACAATATTTATTCATATTCATATTCATATTCATTTATTCATAATAATAATATTATAGGTCATAGTAAATTATTTTAAAACATTAAATTGAATTTAAAATTTAAATTAAATTAATTGCACAATCAATAATAATAAAAATGATTTACATAAAATTAATTGTGATAAGTTGATTCGCATATTCATAACATAATAAATTCATTGTAACTATAGAATGTGTGCTCGAGAAGCCAACTTTTAAGTTTCTTTTTAAAAACGTGAAAAGAGGATGCCGCTGTGATAGCTTCGGGCAGTTTATTATAAACTGCCGGGCCCATGACATGAGTCACCTTATTAGACTTCGCAAGCCTCCTCCGTAGCGGGAGAAGTCTACAATAAGCAATAATTCTTATATATACCACTTTTTATCCAAGTAGTTTTGTGTACTTATTAGTGTTTAGTGTGTTTGTATAGCGCTCCGATTGCTACAAACGGTGCTGGCTGAAAATCAGCGCTGCGGGAGTCTGACACCACAGCATTATGCTGAGCCAGTGACCGATTCACTGCCGCAATGACACACATGCCACGTTTCTTCTGTATTATTTTGTTGTATTTTTATTATTGTGTGTCTTTGTGAAGTGAATAAATGTCTTTTCTTCTTTCTTTCTTCTTCTTCTTCTTCTATTATGGATTTAGCCTTTTAGTAATTAAAATTTTAGACCTAAAGTGCTTTAGGTCAAAATATATGTATTAAAAACATCAGTATGCTACAAAAGTATGCCTTTAATATTATACCAAACATTTTTGACCAAAAATGGATCCCTGTATCACTTGGTTGGGCCATAACTTGAGAACGACTTTAACGATTTCATTCATCTTTTTTAATACTAGAAATAAACACGGCTTTACTCACGAATTATAAGAATAAATAGTCCGTCATGTTTCGGACTCGGATGGAGTCCTTCAGGGATCGAGTGCGATCGCGGTCAAACCAACCCGCGCACTGACAATAATTCGTGAGCAGAGCCGTGTTTATTTCTAGTGTTAATAATGTCTCACGAAAGTTTTAATTTGTATATTCTAATAAGTACTTTTTAGAAGGGTTACGAAAAGAAAAATTAAGAAAATTGCACAAAAAATTGGATAATTTCAGAAAGCTTAATAACTATATTAACTTCGTGCGTTTGATCAATGTGAATTTACCAGACAGCTGTTTTTTTTTTCGAAATACGCGGTTGAAACCGTGGGGGACAGCTAGTTAATATTATAAAAAAATCCTAAAGTGTGTTTGTTTGTTATTTTTTCACGTCAGAACGACGCAAACGTATTGACTTATTTTTTGCATAGATACACGGAAAAAAAAAGATATTTTGATTCAAGAATAATAATTATTCTTGGAAATATTGTTTAAATGTAATAATATATTTTTCATCGCACATGCCCGGAAAGGGTGTTATTATTCGCAGGCGTATAGAGCAGCTAGCCGATTTCCCTCCCGGGGGAGTTATGGGATTTGGTATGGTTTATAACTTCCGAGGGAGTTATGAGTTACACTAGAACACATAATTCAAACAAAAATCAGCGAGTAACTTGATCGGGCGGGGCGTGCGCGCGGCGGTGATCGTTTTCTTATAGAAGTAGCGCGCAACCGACGCGACATACAGTTTTTTCTACCCACCTGATGGTAATTAACGGTGTACAATGGGAATAAAATATATTTTTTATCTAATTTTTACTTCATTTCCTCACAAACGTGATGAAAAACATTGTGTGTATCACGGGCAGTAAGGCGATAACAAACTCGAGTCAGTAAAAGCTCTCTGCCTTCGGCGTCGGGCTTCTAACAGACTCTCGTTAGTTATCCCCTTCTTACGGCCCTAGATGCACAATGTACTATACTTAACCTGAGAATAATATCTTGAGCCAAAAAACCAATTACTTCAAACAAGAATATATTCTTGGTTCAAGATCGTATATTTATGTTCTGTTATATGGAAATCACGGCTTGTCTTGACCAAGGCGAAATTGTCTTAAACCAAGACATCTTTCTTTCCGTGTATAGTTAGAGGACCCGAGAAAGACAAAGATTACTTTTTATCCAGAAAAATGCACAATTCCTGAGAAAATAACGATAAACGACTTCCCGGACGAAGTTGCGGACAAAAGCTTGTTTATAATATTAGTATTTTACCGTATATTTATACATGGTTAACATTTTAGTGTAACAGACATTTCGGTTGTTACATCAAAGAGCTTGTAATTGCTCTATCAGACCCATTCAAAGCCAATGGCGTTGCATTAATTACAACTATGCTAATTAAATTTGTACGCTTTTCATTCTGACGTCGCCGTCGATTGGTTTAGTTGCTATGTTATTAAAACGATGTTCATTTTTCCACTATGATGTAACATGTTTGTATAGTAAACTAGTTTTGGGATTGTAGTTATTTTTAGGCGAGGAACTTTACTCAAAACAAACTCGCAACACGTTTTAACCAGACATGTAATTTTTTAATATATGAAATGAACAAAATGAGAATATGCAAAAAGAAATTATTTTTGTCGATTCGAAATGATTAAGTGGGTATTTATTATTGAAAAATATTGATATTAAAGATAAAGGCGAAACCTGTTTTTCGGTTCAGGATGCCAGAGCAAGCAAAATGTACTTACACACCGATATGCAAATGTACAAATATACAATATTATCTTTCTCCTAGCGCTTTTTCTCGTTTGTATTTTGGTATACAAAGCGTACACTGCACATACTCAGATTCGGCAGGACGGGTTATTACAGAGGAGCGACTGCTGTCTGACCTCCGTAAACCTTGTGACAGAACCAGATCAATAGGGTCATGCGGTTACACATTTACTTACCTAAATGTGCAGGTTTCCTCACGATTTTTCCCCTCACCGTAAGAGCATCGGTTACCGCAATACATACATACATACATAGCATCACGCCCGAAATCCCTAATGGGGTAGGCAGAGCCACAAGACTACTTGTGGCCACGTTCAATTAATTAGTTAGTCCTAAGGTGGTATGATGAACCGTATGGTGACAGGTGATCAGCCCATCGCCCATACAGATAGTCCATGTTGGAGAGGACCCGTCCCTTAGTTGATTTTTACGACATGCCAGGATGATAAGCATCTGCACGCATTCTATGCTATTTCTTCACTCCCAGTGCAGCAGAGGAGTAACCGCAATACGCAGGTAGATAATGTACATAAGTTAGAAAAACTCATCGGTACATGGCAACCGCTTGGATTTGAACCGGACCTCACGATCACGAATCGGCATCCTTAGCCACTAGGCCACCGACGCTCTAAATATTCTTACTATATTATGGTGATGTAAAAATAATTGACGATTAAATTTAAATAATACGCGTCTTAAATTATACGTCATCTTTAGCTACATAGGAATTTTAATGACCGTGATTAAAATGCTGTTAATGTTATTTTAATCGATTACGATTACGATTAAGCAGTGTCCGAATAAGTTTGGAAATATACTCTTACTGCTGTCCACGGCACTTTGTACTCAAATTATTCCACGGGAAATATATTATCGGGAAAAAGTATCCTTTCTTTTATTCCAATAGTTGGATATAATTGCGATGTATTTTCTATTATGATAAATACAGCCATGAACTACAACATTGTGATATGTGCGGATGATAATAAAGGCTCTTGTTGTCGTCAGGTGTTCAAAATGAGAAGCATTAATTAAATACATACCATACATAGCATCGCCTGAAATCCCTAATGGGGTGGGCAGAGCCACAAGACTACTTGTGGTCGCGTTCGATTAATTAATTAATTAGTCCTAACATGGTATGATGAACCGTATGGTGACAGACAGGTGATCAACCCATCGCCCATACAGATAGTCCACCATGTTGGAGAGGACCCGTCCCTTAGTCGACTTTTACGACATGCCAGGATGATAAGCATCTGCACGCATTCTATGATATTTCTTCACGCCCAGTGCAGCAGAGGAGTAAATATATTCCTTATAACGAACCTTGTTATCTGGCCTAACTCTGGTTCGTTTGGATATATACACCTACATTAAGCTCGCCTGCAGTATTTTTTTGTAGTCTCAAGGGTTTTTCGAGAAGTCTCAGTCGAGCAAATATATCTGCCGGCTCCACACGTTTGGCTAATTTCGACAAGCTATCATTAATGCTGCCTCACCTCCTCTGCTGCACTGGGAGTGAAGAAATAGCATAGAATGCATGCAGATGCTTATCATCCTGGCATGTCGTAAAAGTCGACTAAGGGACGGGTCCTCTCCAACATGGTGGACTATCTGTGTGGGCGATGGGCTGATCACCTGTCATCATACGGTTCATCATACCATCTTAGGAATAATTAATCGAACGTGGCCACAAGTAGTCTTGTGGCTCTGCCCACCCCATTAGGGATTTCGGGCGTGATGCTATGTATGTATGTATGTATCATTAATGTAAACGCGCGTATAGGGCGGATAGGGCGTTTGACTTGGCTTGTGTAGGTGTATGTTAGTTATTGCGAGCCAAATCAAAGGAAACTTGCGGTAAGCGCTTGCGATGCATGCACACGTTTGTGCGTAGTTATGTAGTACCGTTTGCGCACTGGCGGCGGACATACTCCGTTCCTGCTGTGTTACCCGAAATAATTTAAAATATGAATTTAATGTTACTCTTTTCATTTTGCTTCTCTTTAAACTAAAGATAAGTTAAGCTGAACATTAAGGCCGACACAAATTCGACGTCTATCATGCTTGCTTCTCTGGACCCCACAGGCGCACTCGCAAGCGTGTCGTTATCGAAGGCTCACCCAATTGGTATTGGCACCCAACATGCGGAGCCGCCATAAATGATGACATAGATATATTATGAGTTGCGTCAAATTTCGCTAGAATTACTCTAGTCTAATTGTAAAATTATAAACGAAAAGCTGACATTACAAGTACACGTTTAACGAGACCAGACAGCAAACAACCAGTATCTGAAACAAAGCTACAAACACATTCGATTAATGGTTCATCACAGTATCTGATAACGTTATCAGCGGTATCGACTGACGTCACTACCGTACAACGGATTCGTTACGCGCCAAATGCCGTACTATAATTGGTGTTCATGAGAAATCATATTGTCACTAGAATAAAGAAGTAGCCTAAAAAATTGCTAAACATATGTGGCAGTGAGCGGCGAACATTGCTTGAGAGTTCTAGAGTGGCGACCGCGTACTGGTGTAATACCACCCACAAGGTGGACTTAAGACCTGGTGAAGAGCGTGAGACTCCGCTGGATGTGGACAGCACGGGATATTTCTTCGGGATGTTTCTTTGTTTCAATTATTATTTTCATTATTATGACCCTTAGAAGCTTTATACATCTCTAAGTCACTTAACTTGTCCAGACGCGGAGACTATACGTCTCCCTTATTAGTTATTTATTATAATTAATTTATACCCATTAGGTTGTTGGTTGCACTTTTTATGTTAGTTTTTAGATAAAACTCAAATGTCAAAGTTGAAAAAAGACTGCTGAGTTTGTTGCCGCGTTTCTGCCGCGATGTCACCTTTCGAAGCGCTGGTAGTTTCAGACATGTGAACGAGCCCGTATGGCCTACTTGCAAAATAAATATTTAAATTTAAATCTTTAATTTAAATTTAAATTGAATGTAATGATAGGTCGTTGTGGCGATCATTGCGGGTTCTTATATTCAGCAGTGGACGTCTTTCGGTTGAAATGATGGCAATGATAATGATGATTCTTAAAAAAGAAGATTAACATGATACAATGACATTGTTCATTGCAACTTGTCCATCACAGCGATCGTTGTTGTATCTGGAGCTGTCAATTTGACAGGATGTTACTTAAAGGTGACAACTGTCAAGGTGACGTGGAAAATTACAGTTTGTTAACCGACATTCATTCGTTACATCCTTCAATGTCAGTGCGACTTCAATGCACGAAAACTTTGTGATATTGTAAAAAAAACATAATATCATTTGGAATAGACTACCGTATACATCTATTAATATTATTACATTATAAGCACTATTGTATTTAAGAATTTTAAGTCGAAAAAGATATAATAAAGGCACACGTAAGTCCGTTAAGGAAATTTACTCTCTATTGTTTAATAGCGTCCTATAATATCGCATGAAATTTCATTATAAACACGAAAAAAGGTTACGTTTGAGAAGATCGTTTTTCAAATGAAAGCAGTTCGAAATTTAAACTCACCTTTACTGTGTCAACGCAGTCCTTCGGGATCGTCTGACATTATTGAGAATTTTCGTGAGCCAATTACAAGTAAGTGTAAATTATATCGAAATTAAATTTAGAACCTTAAAAACATTTCAATGGAATGGTATATTCGACGCGAATAAAAAAAGAAACAAAGAGCTGTATTTTTCCGCTAATTAACTTAAGTTAAACATGCAAGCGTACTGAATTGGTCTTAAAATACTCATTCCTGTTCTGTTGTTGTATTAATAAATAAATAAATAAACAATTTAAACCTTAACGCCGCACCACAGCAATAAAATTACGAAGAAAATATTTCTTACACATTTACTGTTTTCAACTAGACAATACAACCTTACTATCTCGCAGATAATTGAAATGGTAATCCATATTAGAGCATGCCATTAACGTAGCAATAAAAATTGTGTAACTTTTAAGCTATAATTTAGTTGAGCAATATCCATTGCTAACATTTATGACTTGAGAATCATTCACCTTGTGAATATTAAGACAAAAAGCCATAGCGATTAGTGAGTAGTTTAGATACGGTGAGGTATTCATATCTTATATTCATTCGGTATGTATACCGAAAAAAGTTTGATCAAATAACATTTTACCGAATTTTTATTTCGCCGAATGCTATTTATATTTATCGACCGAGCAAGCGAAGCGAGCGAAGCGTCGCCGTTTCAGCTTGGGCAAAAATGCTCTCGTATGTCCAGCGGCTGTCCGGCGTCTGTCCATTTGTTCTCGTCTACAGGTCGCAGTTCTCAACCGATTCTCGTGAAATTTTGTGATCAGGTTTGATAATGATATTATAATTTTTTTGTCGATTCAGTTTTTCGAAATTTTTCAAAATGGTGGAGAAATGGGGGATTGTGCGATTTCTAACTTATTTGCGGTTTTGGTAAACTAACCCGATCTATGTCGATGTATGGAGATATCAGTTTTCCAACGGCAAAGTTAAGTTTGTCGCGAGGTCTACAGCTAACGGAGCCGCTAGTTTATTTATATTTTATAGGTACATAATAAGAAACGTAGAGTACAAACGATGGAATAAATTATCAGCAGGAAATAAATTTAAAATTGTGACAATGCTATTAAGTTGACGGGCTTCACAGGTACAGCCAATGTGCAGAATTTAAATTCAGCGATATAAAAATTCCTTGAAACATCTTTCGGTATTTTAATACAGAAACAGTTAATAGATATAACTATAGTAATCAATGATAAGAGATCATCAAATGCTGACAGATACCTATGACTAAATAATTCTTGTTACAATTACGAACTTTTGTTTTTAGCCTTTGATGATTTTTACAACGACTTTTCGACCCAAAAATACAGTATATTATTATAATTTGTACCAAACTTATACTAATATGTTGAATTAATATTAAAATAAAAAAGTGGCTTAACGTTTTTACATAAAGTTAGAAAATATAGATGAAATCAGATTAAGTAGCAAAATTAGACCGGCACTTAAAGTATTAAATCAGCTGGAAAACAAAAAAGAAAAATTTAAACTACAATAAACAATATTTTTACCACATGCGACACACTTAATCATTATTTTGTTACTCTTAGTGTAGCATTGCCAAAACAATATTGCCTCAACGAGACCATAGTATGTCATCCATAAAACTTACTCCTGAATGTAACGAACCAGAAACTAGCATTGACCCGCTGCTGAATACTGAAATGCGCTGCTGAAGCTTAGGTATTCGTATAATAATATCCTGGTTGTGGTAAAAAAACGTTCAACTGTAGTGTATTCCCAAATAAGGTGGGTATTGCCGCACTTTTTCTACGGCCTTAGCATGCCAGACACGGGGATAAGTTAACCCCGTTTATCTCTGACTATCTCTTTCGTCGGCACTAGTGTAAGAGAGACGCACTTAGAGATAAGACGGTTTAATCGTTCAACTTACCTTTGTATCAACCCAGCCGCTGGTGGTATACAATTTTTTTTAAATATTTTGCAGTAAAATAGATAAATAGATAGATAACCTCACGCCCGAAATTCCTAATGGGGTGGGCAGAGTCACAAGACTAGATACTTGTGGCCACGTTAAATTATATAGTCCTAAGATGGTATGATGAACCGTATGGTGACAGGTGATCAGCCCATCGCCCATACAGATAGTCCACCATGTTGGAGAGGGTCCCTCAGTCGACTTTTACGACATGCCAGGATGATAAGCATCAGCACGCATTCTATGCTATTTCTTCACTCCCTGTGCAGCAGAAAAGTATATGCAGAAAAATAAACTGCTTTAATACTGCACTAGTACTTGTCTAATTAGATACTATTCACACAATAAACGTAGCGATGTCAGCAAACGCATTAAACCAGCCCCTATACGCGGCATAAAGTTGGAGTGGCCAAACTTAGTCTACCTCAACCGGTGAAACTTCTACAACAATATGAAACTTGATCCTAGCAACGCCCAAGTTTATTCAGATAATACCTACTAGGCTAAGAAAGTTAGTAAATTAAACTTGAATGGCTTAGAATATCGCGTTTCTTATATTTTTAGCCTTTGTACGCCAAATTGAAACATTAAAATGAGGGAAAAATTTATTTGGCACTTATTTAATAAAAAATCCTTAATCAGAACTTTCTAATTTCACTAATTAAGATAAATATTCGTAGGTATAAAAATTGGCTTGAGTTTAACACGCCAAAAACGTAACTACAAGACGGACAGAAGAAGTATGTGTATAAGCGACTAAGCATTTATTGCCACAAATTATGAGATTTTAGCAAATAAAAAAAAGGTTTGTTGCACCAAGCAGAAAATGATTAATTATTGCACTGAGTGTTAGTTTGGAGCCCGGACGCAAGTGAGGGCTCTAAAAACACGAGCGCGATAACATTTCACTTGATGCGAGGTGCATAATCTGCTTTTTTTTCTAATACTGCAAAAAGTTGGTAAAAAAAGTAAAAGTTTAGTTAAACCCGACTAGCGACGTAAAAAGGATTTTTGCACCTGGTATGACGCACCCTTAGAATTTTTATATAGCTTATGACACTCGCACGTTCTCCCCAAATCTTTAGATATCTTATTTATTAAAATCGGTCCATTGGTTCTGAAGCTAAAGTAGAACATCCGAAAATTTTCACAGAAAACTTGTATATAGTCAATTTATTTTCATATTATGCCAATTTTAGTAACCTATCTTATCAGCCAGTACTTTGAGCATAACATTTTAGACGGGGCAATCACAGTTCGATGTGGCCGCCGACATGTGGACTGTCTTGCTAACAGTAAGTCCACAGAAAAGTGGTCAGTTGACCCGTCGGACTGTGAATGGGCGGATTGGGTGGCTGGTGGTGTAACCTTATTTTGTATGCAACTTTATTGCCCTAGAGCAAATGAGGGCTGCTTTGTGCTGTGTATTTAAGGCCATGATGATGAAATTAAAGCGTAGTAGGAAGAAAAAGTAATTTGTTTAGTCAATGTCACCATAATCGGTAGGTAAGTTGGATTTTGCAATTTATTTAAATATATCGCTGTTATACTCTCCAGCACAGAATAAACCAACCTCGGGGAAACTCGTACGTTCGACGAGTTTAATTTCGTGCGACTGACTTTGCAAAGCAATTCGCGTGTTCATGTGGTGTCTGTGTGTGTGTGTGTGTGTGTGTGTGTGTGTGTGTGTGTGTGTGTGTGTGTGTGTGTGAGTGTTTATGCCTGACAATTGCGTTCAAGTAGACACCGAACATATGGATAGATTTTCGAACCTGTTAAATTGAACGGCGGGATTATTCTCTACTAAATCGAGATGATTTCCAATCTCGAAATAATAAGTATTATCAGCGCATTATATTTTGATTATATCACCAGAGTTAGATGCCAGCGGCTCTAGCAATGTTCACACGAGGATACGTTAACCCTGTCAGCTCTCAGAGCATCTCTCTCACACTAGCGCCGATAAAAGAGATAGTCTGAGAGATAAGATGGGGTTAACTTATCCCCGTGTCAGCCAAGCTAGGGCAGCACGGCTTTAATCAAAAAACCATGTTCGTTTAAATTCACCAAATGCGTAAGACACACTGATTGAATTGCCGTATAAAATAGATTTTATCACCACTAATCCATTAAGAACTGACATATTGAGATCTCCAATTAACTAATGCAAATGTACTGCGTAGCGTATATATCAGCTATAAATTGAAAATGTCTAAAATGCTCTAATTATTCCGTCTACGTTTATTTGTACGTGGTGCGCCAATGTATGCAGGAGACTTGTGAATAATTAACATCTGCCACATTAAAATGGCAGCTCTCCTGATTTACCAAACGAATTCATAACGGACGTTTTAACATTCGGGAATTCATTTATGAGGGAATCCGCAAGCTCCTTTGAAGCAGTTGCAACGATAAAGTGGGTTTATTTGGCACGAGCGGTAAAACGATAATTATAATTGCCTCTCACTTGTATTTGACCATTGTGCGCGAGAGGCCATTATGATTGTCGCCTCAGCTCTGATGCACATACCTATGGATAGTTGAGAAACTATCGGTGGCGCTAGTCCAGGCCCCCAATTCTAGCTGCATTCGAGATAATGTCGATTGCGAGATTAAACGTCAGTGCATACAGTCGTTTGACACAACTGTATCAATATGACGTTTAATCTCGTAATCAACATTATCTCGAATGCAACGGGAATTGGGGGCCTGGACTCTATTTGAGACTGCTAAGTGATTTACTACATCGCCACTAAATTAACAAAACCGCGAATGTGAACGTCAAACACGTAAAGTCTGTTCGCCGAGAGTTGATAAATATTATGATATCGTCTCGAAATAGCGACTATCGCTTACCTATCGCAAACTGCATGACGGGCCTCGCTTATCGCCGCGCGCATTGAGTTTCGAGGTACGAGGCACGCATTTGTTGTTAAACGGAGCGCCGCGCCGGGCGGGCGGTACTAATTTCGTTAAAGAAGATGATAGATTTCACAAATTGATGGCAGGGTAGACGACGCAATTAAACGTTTCATAATAAATGTCACCGACTCTGATTCTTACTCCGACTCTGAGACTTCGTCATGGTCGGCGTCGTCCGATGATATGCCAGCAATGGGACATTATATATTCATAATTATATTCAATATTCTATGAAAAAAAGTATATTTTTTCCTTTTCATTTCTTATTATCATCGGTTAAAATAATTAGCGGGCCCTTATTTGTAATGAGTTAAGAAGCCCTGATTATATTAAACAAACAAATAAGACATTTAAAAATATTCCTCGTCAGAAAATGTTTTTATAACTTAAGTGAATATTTTGATGATATTAGCAATGAATATTCATTGCAAATAATCTTGGGCTTTGTTAATAGTACATTGTGCATCTAGGGCCGTAAGAAGGGGATAACTAACGAGAGTCTGTTAGAAGCCCGACGCCGATAGGCGAGGGCTTTTATGACTCGAGTTTGTTATCCCCTTCCTGCCCGTGATACACACAATGTTTTTCATCACATTTGCGAGGAAATGAAATAATAATTAGACAAAAAACAGTATATATATTAATTTTATTCCCATTTTACATCGTGAATTACCATCAGGTGGGTGTTCATAAACTGAGCGTACGTTGCGATCAGCGCGGGGCAGCTACGCCGGCTTGCGGTCGCGCGCGCCGCCGGCTGCGGCTCGCCCCGCCGTCAGCGGGAGTTATAACCCATACAAAATCCATAACTGCGCCTGCGCCTGCGTATAATAACAGCCTTTCCGAGCAAGTGTGATGAAAAGTATATACTTTAACATAGCCCAAGATTATTTCGATGCGTGCTATATTTTAAGTTAGGTTAGGAAGGAATTAATGAACAATATTGTAATTAAATAGTAGCCCTCTCAAATTGCTGTGCCCTTGCAGGGCATCACATGTTACTATACATATACTGTGATTCCACCTGTTGTAAAAATGTGATGTGCAATAAATATTTGTATTTGTATTTGTATATAAATTTATTTTAATCAACTCTTGGCGAATAGACTTTACAAAACCACGATACATACGTGGTTTTGGTATTTTAGCTTCGATAATTGATATTTAAAGTGACGTTTCAGTGACGTTTCTGCATAAGTTGCCAACTAGTTGAGGGATAATTAATTATTCAATATCTAATCAAATGCTTAAGTGGCGTTTCTGAATTCGGCCATTAGCAGTCCTGAATAGAGTCCCAGCGCCTCTATTCGGGAACGTCTAAGTGATATTGTAGCGACTCGCGAGCGAGATTCTCATCCCACTCTTCCGCACAATTAGTAATGCCCAGGACTCTATTCGGCAGTGACTTGCTAAATCATCACTAAAATGCTAAATCGTTGTTTTGTACCTACGTGAATGACGTTCGTTGACGATGAAATTTAGGAACAACTTCTTGATATTACGTAGAGACATACTAAGAAAGGATGTATTGGAAATCAAAAATTTTGATGAAAGGTTTTGTCAAACATTGTACAGGAAAAAGTAACGTGCATGTTAATCTTATATGTTGAATAATATAATTCAAAAATACACGAGTATTACCGATTACTAAAATTCAACCACTTAAGGGGGATGAAATCGGGTTCAAAGATTGTACGGAAAACTGTGACGGGGCTGCTAAATATAAATATTAAAATAATGATAATATTGAAAGAGCATGAACAGCAACTGACGTAATAAACACCTATTGGTGATGTGCCGCTCAAAGGAACGTTTGCTTTTGAAGTTGATATATAATTGAGAGCATCATCATCGGATATTGGAGCAATAAATTTGTTGTCATTGAATGCACCAATAAGATTTATCGAATTTGTACTAAACGTATAACAACGAACCGTATCGCAAGGATCTATTAAGCTCACTTTTGAGTGTCATGTTATCGCTGACAAGACCTAAATCGGCTATACTTAAACAGTTTTTGAACAATAACTATTTGATTTGGCAAAGCGAAAAAACTATTTCAAAAACACGATTTGATGAAATCCGATACGATAGAAAAAAATCGTGAAGTTACGTCTGAAATACTCATTAAACAATTCTATCTATTAATTTTTTTACCATGTCTATAATTAATAACACTATTACATCACACCCATAGAAAAACTTGACTTATTTATATTTTACGTGTAGTGTGTTTACATATATAATTCGTCCATTTTTGATTTAGCCCATACAAATAACCACACAGTGCTTCTCGTTCACTCCGGTGCAAACAGACAGTGACAGATCACTCAAGGTCATTGGCTCTTGTCAGCGTCTTAATCTCACACGGGTGTTATGAACACGAATAATCCGTCACTTACCAATGACATACGAGTATCCATCCAGAGTCAGAACGCATTTCCTCGCCGCGCCCGACGCGGACCGATGTCTATGCGTTCTTGGAGCTGTTCCTAAAGCTCTGCCTCCACCTGGATCACTATGGCACTTGTGAACCAGTTCCTTGTCACTGACACTACTACCACCGTCGACTGAGCCCTGCCTGCTGGCTTCCAGCAGCGGTTTAGTACGTCGCATCATTACATATCACGCTATCTCCACTTAGAACATTTCCGTTCGGCGAATGCAAAAACACAGTCAGAAACTTCACACTCCGACACGTCACGGTTACCAACTGGTTTCGACGTCACAAAACATTCACTGATGATCAATCACATAAGCTAGTTGTCTGGATAAGTTTACAGTTTCGACACACTTTGTTTTGATATGTAACAGCCAGGCGTCGTAAATATCGGTAATTTCGACATTTTCATTGGCTCGCTGTACGTGTGGTCATAAATCAAAAAATTATTACCCATAAGTGATAGTCCGCTCCTCATTAATGGCCGGCGATAAATAAATATGGAGCGTTATTGATTAATAAAGCATGTTAATGAGTATAAGCTTAAGTTAACCATAGCCGAATAAATAAAGAACTGGTTCGAATATCCATCATTCGTCGATCGAATTAAACTGGATTCAACGCGCGATGAATTGCAGAACCTACCTATTCAGCCTCTCGTAATTTCAACATAAACCCCGTTTTTTAGGGTTCCGTAGTCAAACAAGAAACCCTTATAGCTTCGCCATATCCATTCTGTCCATCTGTAAGTCCGTCTTTATATCACACCCACTTTTCCTCGAAGAATATTAAACTTACAAAGCTGAAATTTTACACAAATTTAAAAGAAGACCCACGCAGACAAAGTATAAAATTTATATTTCTTTTTAGGTAGCTCCCATACTCTTAAGGAGTAATAAGTAAGGGAAAATATTTATCTTTTCTTATACAACTTCGAATGGGGTGTTGTTCGATAGCCCTTTGAAAAATATTATAAGTAGCTTATTACCAATACTAGATTTGGGGAACCGATTAGGAAATATTGAGCGATAAAACGTATCATTTCTGTTGGAGTCACAGCCACAACAGTACATTTGCAAAAAATACTTAAGTGAAAGCTTATTAAACTTAATTAAAAAGAAAACTATTACGACTAAAGTAGGCTTCATTGGCTTATGAGTTATAGCAAAAATCATCGTAAATAGCATTAAATAACTAGCTAAAGTTATGGTTTTCAGAGTTATAATGGCTACGGAACCTAACACTGAGCATGGCCTGACATGCTTGACCGTTTTTTTAAAGAGCACAGACAGGTATTTCACTAAATTTGAGCGAATGCACGTGTTAATGCAATTCTACGCGATCATGTCGTCGACATAATATACCTATATCAGAAGAAGAGAATCATGAATAACAAGTCGAACCAACGTTAATCGAGTGCCAATCGTTGTCATTTGGAACCCTTTCGGCACTAGTCATTTGGAACCCTTCCGCCGCCTCCATTCGACACCCGTTGAGGATTAACTGAATCATACGATTGAATTAACGTTATCAATGGATGATCACGACTTTAACGTCTTTAATCGTTTTAAAGTAATCCGCCTATGTAGGTCAATATATATGAGGTTATTTCGTTAATCCAATTATGAGCGACTTGACTACGACTTTTCATAGTTAAAGAGTTAAAACCCTTGCAGAAACTCATTAGTCATGTTATTATAAAACATAGTTTTATTTCAAGTTAATTAAAATGGAACAGTAGTTTAATTCTTTGTTAAAAGCGATGGTACTTGTGTTGAAGAAGGCATCAGACAGTAGAGCAGAAATGGAGATATTTTAAACTCAGACGCTGTTCAATGTCGCTTCAAACATTTTATTGGATTTTCAGTCGACATTACAGAATAACTTTGTTTGGTTTGAAAACTGCGGGACATTTTAACATTAGAGTATTTGCCAACCTGAAGAGGTACAAAATGACTAATTGACTCAACTGACCCGGCAAAATAGAGTTTATGTAGGTATTTCAGACCTTTTATAAGACTCTCTTCAAAGGTGAAAGGCATTGTACAAAGGTAACTTAATTTCTATTCTGGCTAGGGTCAATGGGCTCGTGATATTTTATAAGGAATGCTTTGTATTCTTCATTCCAAGACCTTCATAAAGTTAGCGACTGCCAACGAACAATGCTACTCGTTATTTGGCCGTCAAATTACTGAGCGTGAGTCAAGCCGACTTCAAATAATTTTGGAAACAACGCTTCATTATTTAAAACGTAAATAAACAATAAATTAAAATTCCCGGGAATAGACTAAGATAAACGTCGTATTTTTTTCTAAGCTCGTAATTCACTTGACTATGGTAACGCCGCGGAATGAGCGCTCGGCCATTTCACAGGTGGGAACACGGAAATCTATTTTCAAGCGACGTGTTGTTTTTCCGCCATAGTTACGCGTATGTCGGGCGTCCATAAACCATTGCGTCATAGCCCGCTGCCGGGGGTGGGGGGTGACCCCCCATTTGTAAACAGATTGTGTCGCTGTCCCACTGGAATTTGCCAAATCGGAACCAACAGGTGGTCCCTTCACGGGCGAACTGTCAAACCGTTACACTTATCGGGAATGGAATTATGTTTTTTTTTTTTTAACGCTCCAAATTTAAATTTCGCCGGCCGTTTACCGCTTTTGCGGTCGTGGTGCGGACGGAGCGTTCGGTCGCCTATGGCGTCATACCGCGGCGCGACCGATTCGCGTGGAAGCCTGCGCGCGACTGTGGCGGCGGCCACATGCTCCTGCCGCCACAGGTAGCTTCATCGGCTCGAAGGTCCAAATTCAAAATATCGGGATTACCCAACGACCGCTCGCTAATACCACTAATATCCTCTTGGGAAACTATTAATGCTATCAAGTTATCGATATGTTTAATTATTAGCAGTTTGACAATGGACGGAAATGTCTGGCGGGTTAGTGTTGTCATAGTCATTGAAGGTTGCTGTTAAATTGGTTTTAGATTAATACATGGAACACATCATTATGGCCACGCCATATCTTCGTTCTGATGTCGTTTAGTTATCGTAATAAGGGTGAGAATAGCGAGTTCCGATATGTGGTTCCTTCATCTGTTTTCGCCCGAACAATTGCCAACTGAATTGCAAAAACTGAATTTCCAGTCAGGTTTGTTATCAAACTCTGGTTTTGGTCTGAAATTGTTCTTGAATTAGTCTCGGTTGGTGTTTGGGTATTTAATTGAATACAATCTACAGGAATTATGATTTGAACTGGTGATGTCGTTTTCATCATTATCATCATCAACATCATCAACATTCAGCCTCTATACGTCCCACTCCTGGGCACAGGCCTCCTCTAATAGTAAGAGAAACTGGGAAGTAGTCTCCACGCAGTGCGGAATGGCGACTTCACATATGTACATCTTTGAATTACTTTGCAGATATGCAGGTTTCCTCACGATGGAGTTGGATGGATGTAGTTTTCATTATAAGTAACATCAAATAAGTTTATTATTATATAGAAAGTATGTTTATTTAATTTTTTGCGTTTAGTTCATTTTAGTAATTTCTTTCAAAAGCCACAGTAACAATTATTATTATATTTTATTTATCCAAGTAGTTTTGTATAGTTATTAGTGGGCAGTGTGTTTGCATAGCGCTCCGATTGCTACAGACGGTGCTGGCTGAAGATCAGCGCTGCGGGTGTCTGTCTGTGCAGCATTATGCTGAGCCAGTGACCGATTCACTGCTGCGATGATACACATGCCTCGTTTTCCTGTATCGATTTGTTGTTTTTCCATTATTGTGTGTCTAATGTGGCGAATAAATGAATTTTCTTTCTTTCTTTACTTTCTTCTTTCATTCTTTTAATAGGGAAAATGCACTTTTTTCATCTTGTATTAGAAAGTGCTTAGTAATAGAAACCGATCTGTGTAGGTTTTTTATGTTGATTATTTTATGAGTTAGGAAGCTTTGTCATTGTTCATACCACTCGCAAAAACACTCCATACAAAATGGATAACAGCTATAACGTCACAGCTGTCGCTACAATATACAAAATGAATGGCGTTTAAACTAAATCCGCAATTATTTCCGAAAATACTGTTTTTAGACCAACAGCGTAGAAATAAAACATGACATAAATGTAATGAGGATTTGGACAACCAAAAAACTAAAATCAGAACTAAAAAACATTATATATTTTTCACTAATTGACCCTTAATCAAATAAAAATGAACAGTCAAAACGATCTGCTTTTTTTTAAATATGCTTTTGTTTACATTTACTATCATAATATATCATTTAAACCTCATTTTGATTTTCATGCAACTGCCCCATTCTGTTGAGGAGAGAAACTTTGTAAGGCTGCGCCTCTAGTCGGGAACGCTAAGTGATTCTGTAGCGATTCGTGAGCGAGATTTCTCATCTCGCTCTTACGCATTACGCATCGTGCGGGAGAGTGGGATGAGAAATCTCGCTTACGAGTCGCTACAGAATCGCTTAGCGTTCCCGAATAGAGGCGCTGGTTGTGCATTAGAAATGAGTAATAGTCTCTAGTGATGCTGTGTAATATAGAAGGATAAAGAGCATTCCAATATATAAATGCGCCCCATGCGATGGCCGGCGATGGCCCCTCGTGTAGAGGACTCAAATAATTACATTTATTTGTTGAACATGTGTACAATTGATGACATTTGATTTACAAGACCCAGCCAAGTTCGGCCGTAAGGCATGCAAAAATAGGTAGTTAAGTAGTAATTCAATTACTTTTTTATTTTTATTATAAGCCTTCAATCGAACACCGTAATTCGCTGTTATTCATATAGTATCCTTTTATTCCATTTTTGAGTGTCCGTTTGCCAGGTGGCAAAGGCCTCCTCCAATCTTCTTCAGTTTGGGTAGAGTTGGTTTGATGTTGTTTTTTCTTTATGTTGTTGTTGGTTTGTTATTGGAGGGTTTTGGTCTAATTCCCCACGGGAACCAACCGGGTTGCGGAATGTTTAGTAAGGCTTCCAATTTTCTATTACAAATTTATTGATTGAGTAGTAAGCTTTATTGCACAGGAAATACCTATTTTATCGATTATTTCAAACAGTTTTATCCTCCTTCTCGATTATATTATCGAACCGCGATTAGAATAGGATTGAACACGTAATAATAATGTCGTTTTTGAATTTATACATTTAATGAAAATACTTATTTCAGTACTATAAAGTTCTAAAGCCTGAAAAAAAAAACATCTAAATTAATATTACTTAACTAAAATACAAATGCTGTAATTACTTTTAGAAATACGAGAACAAAAATAAGTACTCCAATTATTTCCTGTAATGTATCTCTTGGAATAGTTGCCTCAGAAACGATTAATTTTACACTTAAAATGAAAGTTACAATTTTCAGAAGAACCTTTGTTTTATCATTTTCGTTATTAAATACATTGAAGATAATTTCTCGACACCGACGGTTTAATACATACTTTACCACGATTTAAAAATGTATTTTTTGATATGTACTTACAGCGGTTCGATAACGTGAAAATTAAGTGAAAAATAATTATTATTGATATTTTTTTATAAAACAAATGACACAACATTTACTAAGAATAGAGTTGAAATATTTAGTGACTGCTCAGTGGCGTAACTATACCATCTGGGGCCCGTGGCAAATCCTTTTGGTGGCGGCCCTATCAGTAAAAATCGTCACATTGTACTATAGTTTTGAGCTCGCGGCCTCTTGGGCCGGGGCCCTCTTGGGTCGGGGGCCCGTGGCATTTTGCCAGGCCTGCCACCCTATTGTTACGCCACTGTGACTGCTTATGGTAAAGCGTATGTAAATCTATTCTATAAGACAAGTGTCTGCACTATATGCATGAAAATATCATAGATTGACTTATGATTATAATTATTAATTATAGGTACTGCTGTGCTCGAATCGTATTCTACTTGAGGTCGAGAAATAAATGTTTCGGACTCGAAAGTAAATTAAGGAAAATGCTGAGTGAACTAGGAATTATTTAAACAACAACATCGGTACATTTGACGGCGTTGTACTCTCTTAATTATTTATTTTTTGTTCCGTTCAGTATAAGTTAACAGTACACAATACGAAAGCACTTACACGTTAAGCAAACAGATATAGGTAAAAATAGAATAAACATGTCAAATAAACAAACTGTTGGGAAACAGGCGTGATATAATGTATGTATGGCAGCCATTACACGCTCAATCTAGATCGAGATCCGTGATCGTGATCAGTGATCTTGATCCAGATTGGCTGTGTAAGGTGTTGGATTGAGGGACGCGACATAGGATCACAAAATTGCGATTCGCGACCTTGGTCCAGATCACGATCTAGATTGAGCGTGTAATGGCTGCCTTAGTCAAATAAGGAAATACCTAAGGTTAGAAATGCCATAATAGATCAAGATTACAATGTCAGACAATTAATTAATTATTACAATTATTATTCAGAAACTGCATAGCAATGTTGCATAGGTGACTCAAACGATCAGCGGCCCTAACATGAATGACACAAAGATAAGATATACCGTCTTATCTCCAAGTGCGTCTCTCTCTCACACTAGTGCCGACGAAAGAGATAGTCATAGAGATAAACGGGTTTAATTTATCTTTGTGTCATTCATGTTAGAGCCGCAGCAAACTTGTCAGTGTCTTCGTGCTGAGTGAGCATCGAATGTAGTACGAGTACTTATGAGTGTTGTCACGTTTTGTTCGAAAATGACTGTATTACAATGTTATGCTCATAAATTGATAATAACGTTTATATTTTGCCATCGAAATGAATAATTTGATCCTCCTTTAAAAAGCACAATAGTTCGAACTTATTGTTGGATTAGATATTGGTAGGCAGTATATTATACTGGTATAATGTATTTGAATAGAAATGATCTTTTTAGGTTTAACGGGAATAAATTTAGTATTTGTTGAATATATGCGGGCTCTGTTTTGGGATATAGGTATAGGGAGGGAGGGAGATATCAAACTTTCTCCAAACTCAGACTTGCAACAATCGTGTAGTCATTTTCCCTTCTCATGCTCGTAAAGTTCTCCATTATGCTTAGTACTTAGTGTAAGCGGACTAGAACGACTTTCATGCACTTGTGCAGAATTAAAAGTGTTTTACTTATTTAAGACTACGACATAAGAACATTCAGCCATATACGAAAATAAGATTCCATAAACATACCTACGTCGGTTTTTTAATGTTTTATACATTACCATTAACGTTTACGATAGGTAGGTATTGTAAATCACTAAGGCCGAGTTTTGTAAAGCTCCGTGAGGTCAAATGTCAGATAAAATTTTAGTAAAATTTTTGACATTCGTAACCGACGTTTGATCGAACGAATCGTTATAAAACCCAGCGTTAGGGACTGGCCACAACACCACGGTTAGACGTCATGAACGTGAAACGCCGCCGCTACATGCCGTGAAAAATTCCGTTGCTTGTCGCCCTTATCGACCGAGCGAGCGAAGCATCTCCGTTTCAGCTTGAGCAAAAATGCTTTCGTATGTCCAGCGAATGTGCATTTGTTCACATCTACAGGTCGCAGTTCTCAACCGATTCGCGTGAAAATTTGTGAGCAGGTTCGATAATTACATAGAATTTTATTATCGATTCAGTTTTTAGAAATTTTTCAAAATGGCGAATATATGGGGGTTTTTGCAATAACAAACTTATTTGCGGTGTTGGTAAACTGACCCGACCTATATCGATGTATGGGGATATAATAGATTTCCAACGGCAAATTTAAGTTTGTCGCGAGGTCTACAGCTCACTAGTTTCTATACATATAAAAGTGATGTGCAACGGAATTTTTCACGGCACGGCGCCGTATCGTGGTTATGTAGCGGCGCCGTTTCACGTTCGCGACGTCGTGCCGTGGTGTTGTTGGCAGGCCCTTAGCAGTCTCCAATAGCGGCCCTAGCATCACAGACACAGGGATAAGTTAAACCTGTTTATCTCTCTGACTGTCTTTCGTTGGCACTGGTGTGAGAGAGACGCAATTAGAGATAAGACGGTTTAACTAATGCCCGTGTCTGGCATGCTAGGGCCGCTGAGGTTGCTGTCATTCTCTAACTAATCTCGTCGTTCATTTCGTCTCTCATTTGTCTGAAAATTATAAATTGACCCGCGCGCTCATAGGCATTATGTGGAGTTAGGGTGCCTATGTCCGTGGCCAGCTGCGTCGAAATACGCAAGGTTGAAGACACGCACGCACAAACATGTATAGGTATCGCCACGAGACAATTTCGTTCGAATTTTTTTTTACACGAAATTGTACTGATCAGCATATCCTTTTGAGATCTTTGGTTTATAGAAATTGACGAGTCAAGCTAGGCTCACGGTTCACGAACTAAGTTTTATTTTAGACACGACATCCCTATTCGAAAGTTAAAATCGATCAAACTTTTAATTTCATGAAATTTCAAGATTAATTTATAAAGTTATCCGTCTAGTCTAGGTTCAAATAGGAATGTAATACAGTTGAAAATTACTGGAAATTACTGCACGTACGTAGTTCTATTATTTATTCCGTGATTTAACTTTTAAAGCGGCAAAACGTTAACGTGTTCGAATTGAATGCGTCATTAGCCAACGAAGTTGAGTTATTGCTGGGCGAAGTTCACTCAACTTGCCAACTTTATTCTATTAGAGACGTCCTTTTTGGCGACACGAAAAGTTGTTGCGTTCATTGAAAATAATTGTGCTGGAGTAAAGTTCAGTTTTATTTTGTACTTTGTTGACGCATAAATACGTGGAAGTGAACATTGGAATATCATAATACTGGAATATCATAATATCTAGATATTCCAAACAAATGGTACGCGCTATATCGATTTGTAAATTTGTTTTGAGGAAATGCACAACGTTGTGCGCCACAGAAGCGTTTGGATGATCACATTTAGTCATTTTCAGTATTATCACTGGTTAATAGAGCTTATTTACATAATACGGTAACATATTATGCACCGGTTCGAGTGTAATTATTATTAGAGATACAACGGATATCCGGTTCTACCCGCGACTTCGTCCGCGTGGAATTTGGTTGTAGTCATTCCCTCAGGAACTTTAAATATTCCGGGATAAATAGTATTCTTTATCCTTCCCAATTCCTTAGAGAATATGTGTACAAAGTTTCATAATGTAACTTTTACGTGAAAGCTTAACAAACAAACAAACTTACATTCACATTTATAATAAATACCTATTAGTAAGGATATCTTGGGGAACAGCACACATTAATCTAGTCTTTAACTAGAGAATGATTTATTTTATTTTATCGTATGGCTAATGAAATGTACAGAATAAGAATTATTATAAATCTGAGTTAAGGTCTATAAGCCACTTGGCAGCTTAGTCATTGAGGATGACCAGGTCTTCAGGAGGGCCACCGGCGTATCGCGTAACGTCACATCATGCAAGAGTGTCCCCCTCTTGCATGATGTGCTGCATGGTCTGCACCTCGGCGCCGCAGGCACAGGCAGGGGAATCTATCCAGCCGCAGCGGTGTTTAAATTGGGCGCAGAGACCGTGACCAGTGCGGAGTCGGAGAGAACGATAGTATACATACCTTTATATAGATAAATACAACAGGACACAACTTTACAGAAAATAGGTTTAAACATTGAATTTTTCTTGAAAAAGTCAATATTATTTCAAAATCTATTACGAATATTTTCAGGTTTGTCTTTCATGAATACTTAAATGAATTAAAAAATTGACGCAATTGACAATTTTAGCAATTACGTACCAAGGCTTTTTCATTAAATTTTCATACTGGGAATAACAAAACAAAACCTTGTTTAACGACGGAACCCTTAAAAGGAACATAGCATAATTACTAGTGTTGCAACGGATATTGGTTTCTCCGGATACCGGATAATTGATATCTGGCATGGCCATTGGCCGGATAGATGGATATCCGGCTGCACATAAGCTTTCTCTAAAGTCGCGTTAGCTTGCGCGGCTTTCGCGCGGCGAGCAAGTTACACCCTGTTTTTTTTTTTTTTTTTTTTTTTTTTTTTTTTTTTTTTTTTTTTTTTTTTTTTTTTTTTTTTTTAGAATGGACATACGCTGTTAGTCTCTGACGACTTCGACAACTTCACCGGAAAGATGCGAGCAGCCTGAATGGCGCTCAACAAGGGGAGTTTTACTTAACATGCCTAAGGGTGCTCCTATTGAGCCGACCTCGGACTTAGGACGTTAAGCGGGGATATAAACAATCGGATTTTTGTGCTACAGTGCTTCGGAAAGGCTACGTTAAATCTGACTGAGAAGAAGCACCAAGAAACTCAGTCAGGTGTGTCTGATAGGTGAGAATCTACCTGGTACATGCCGGTAGCGATTGAAGAAATGTGGCCGACCACGTGTGGAGGTGTGGGGACGTGCACGCCTCCTCCGGAGGGGACGGTGTGGTGTGTAAGGAGCTGAGCTAGTGTCGTCGGAGCCCTGCACTACAGGTGGGCTAGAGTCTATCGAACTGGCCGCAAGACTGGCCGTAATCATGTCATCTGGGTCCGACAACACGTGACGAGGACGCCTACGTCTGGGAAGGACGTTGGCGAGAGGAGTGTAATCCACCGCATCCCTGAACAGCGGGTTCGGGTGATGTGGTGCATTATCGAAATATCTCCTCGATAACACCCTGTTATGAATACGAATACGAATACGTCCGTTGGGAATATTCGTACGTGCACGACGTGATGTTAAGTGAAGTTTTATGTTTGAACAAAAATAAACTAAGCTTTAATTTATTAACTGACGTTGCTTTCGTTTATTTCTGAAGGCTTTTTATTTTTTTATCCTATTTCTGATCCAAGCTTTTACTGGTATCCGGCCTGATAGCAAAATCATGGCCGGATACCGGATACCAAATAATAACCGGATATCCGTTGCATCTGTAATAATTACTTTCGAAACGGTGCATAATATTAACATGTTACCGTATTATGTGTATAAGCTCTATTTTGATATTTGATATTGATTTATTTGGTAAAATATGTACATTTACAGGTCATTATGATAATACATTAGTGCCTTAATTTAAGATTCGACATAATATTATAATTTAATTATTACGATTATTACTTTTTTCATACGATCAATTATACAAATTAGTAGTAGTAATTAGTAGTAGTATTAACAGTGATAATACTGAAAATGACTAAATGTAATCATCCAACCGCTTCTGTGGCGCACAACGTTGTGCATTACCTCAAAACAAATTTACAAATCGATATAGCACGTGCTATTTGTCCGGAATATCTAGACACCTAGCACACGTGCAACTAGATCAATTCAAGGTTCATTATTTACTGGTCATGTAAGTTTGCCGTAGCTTTCTACATTTTATATTCATTCTTCATTTAATTGGATCAACGTCGGCAAGCGAACTGAGTTTGCGTGTCAGCTATACATTTCGTCTGTACCTGGTCGCAGTGGAGAAAATACTTATACGCCAGTGGTGTAGTTTGGTACAAATAGGGTTACTTGGGCATCCTGTTGTACCTGGTTAGCATAAAGATAAAATAAATACACATTCCAAGAAACAAAAATTGTCCCTCCTGTGACCAAAAGTTCACGAAAACGACAGGTTAATTGTACGCTTTGTTGATACAGGCCAAAACTATGCCTAATGTCTTTCATGCGGATATGGTGCAAGCAACAAAATCAGGCCTCAGGTTCCTTAACTTTAGGGAACAGAAAGGGACAGTTCCGAACCTAAACGTGGGTATGACATAACTGGTTGGTGCTGGTAGCGTTTATAACGTCACATTTTCTATTTATATTTAAATATGAAGAATTCGCGTAACCAAGAGCATCAGGATTCCAGGCAGTTTAAATTGCGGAGTCGTCCCGTAAAGACTTATGTTTCATTGAAAATTAAAATTAAAATATTTATTTTGCAAGTAGGCCACATAGACTCTTTCACATGTCTAAATCTACCAGCGCTTCGAAAAGTGACATCTGCTGAGAAGAAACGCCGCAAGAAACTCAGCAGTAAGTTGTAATTTTCAACTTTGACATTAGATTTTTGTCTAAAAAAACTAACACAAAAGTGCAACAAACAAACCAATGTGTACAAATTAATTCTAATAAATAACTAATAAGGGAGATGTATAGTCTACGCGTCTGGACAAGATAAGTGACGGCCACTGGTGTCCACTGTACCGGTCTCCACTAAGCCAAGTGTAGCAATTTGTTTTATCGCAACACTAGATAAACTCGTGAAGGTGGAATTTCCCTAAGTTTATTTCTATTTTCTTTCCTTACGTACATAGGTATTTTATTTGGCCGGCTTAGCCTGGCTTGGGGGGATTCGGGCGTTCTTGGGCTCGAATAAATTTGAGACTTTTCATTGACTTAGACCAGTGTATTCTTATATAATATTGCTCAGAGAAGTGGTAAAAAGAGTGGAGGATTTGAAAACATACCTTCATATCGGTGAGCTATTTTTGATATGGAAAAGCACGTCGTCAAAATTATCCAAGGTTACTCATAATACTTATGGTAAATTTTGATTGATGAAAATATGATTGCGGTAGGTAAATTTCGTCTCATATCACAAGGATTTATTTCTTTGGCTTCTCACTGATTGAACTACTAAAGCGGTCCAAAAAAATATTATATTTATAGAACGATCCGCCCTATTCCAGAAGAATCCTGAATGACATTAGGCTACTTTTTGTCGCAGAAAAATTGACAGTTCCCGAGGGAACACCGATTGCCGAATTTCAGGCTTACGAAGTCACAGGCTCAAGGCCAATATTAAATATTTTTTCATCACACTTCCTCGGAAAGGCTGTTATTATACGCAGGCGTATATAGTGCAGCTATAGCCGATTTACCTGCTCTTTACGTCCCGCCGTCAGCAGGAGTTATAAACCATACAAAATCCGTAACTCCCACGGGGGTTATGGATTTTGTATGGTTTATAACTCCCGCTGACGGCGGGGCGAGCGCCAGGTCCGGCGCGGTGTGCGCGGCACCGGTGGTGATCGTTTTCTTATACAAGTAGCGTGCAACCAACGCGACATACAGTTTATTCTACCCACCTGATGGTAATTCACGGTGTACAATGGGATTTTTTTTGTCTAATTTCTTTTCATTTCCTCGCAAATGTGATGAAAAACATTGTGTGTATCACGGGCAGTAAGGTGAAAACAAACTCGAGACATTACAAGCCCTCCCGCCTTCGGCGTCGGGCTTCTAACAGACTCTCGTTAGTTATCCCCCTCTTACGGCCCTAGGTGCACAATGTACTATAATACAACAATCAATACGCACTCCGTGTCTGAGCTAGGCTCTTAGACGAAATATCCTAAAGACACCGCTTAACCGAACTTTTACTAGCAAATAAAGCTGCTACACTTGCGGGTCGTCCGGGCTTTTTAGAGCGCTGTGAAGGGTGCATTCGAGGTTTAGCCGAAAACCGGATACTTTATTCCAACGAAAAAATCATTTAAAGTACTAAGGTTCGGTTATTAATTAAGAAGTTTTAGATTCGTTGGCAAAATGTTTCAGGTTGCTCGAACAAGTAATTACTTGGAAACAAAATTAATTAATAATTCCGAGTATTTCGTATTTTCTAAAAATTACAATATTTATTGGCCGAATTCACAAAGCCACTTAAAGCATTTGATATACTTAAGATTAAATAATTAAGTCTCCGTCAAGCGGCTGTGAACCGTTACCTAAATGTCAGTTTAATTTAAGATTAATTTGAGGGCCTTTGTGATTTAGGCCATTAGAAAAAGAAATGGAAATAGAAAAATAAATTTTGATTCGTGTAACTTTACAGTTTTTCTGTTAAAATAAACCTTAGAAACAAGAGTTCGAAAATCTTAAAACCAAAGAAGGAAATGCAATAATATTTCATATTTTATTTGATGTTTGAAGATATCAGAAAGATGTGACATGAATGTATATACCTATAGAGAAAAATATTAAAAACAAACTCGAGTTATTAAAAGCCCTCCCGCCTTCGGCGTCGGGCTTCTAACAGACTCTCGTTAGTTATCCCCTCACTTACCTACTTCTCGCTTCACTGTATTGCTGCGGTCACACGGTGCATTATATTAAGTCAGTTGTATGTAAGGTCTTATAATATTAAAAGTAATCGAAATAAGTACTATTTTGAAAGTTAGATAGGCATGGTTATTGTTGCGAAAGTTTTATTATCAAAGAAAATATTAAAAAAAGTGTTAGTTAACTAAGTGTTGATAAGTATTTACCTTGATTTTGTAAGAAAAACACAAAACGTAAACGTAAATTTGAATCAAACGTACGGTATTCAAATTTACGTTCTGCATTAGTATTGTTTTTCTAAAGTTCGAATAATTTTGTGATAAGTAAATTATGCTTACTTAATAAAAATGGAAGGTATAATTTGAAACTGAGCATTTATTTAGCATTCAAGTTCGTTTAACGGCCATCATCGTTTCCGAGTGCAGTTTCAAAAAGATAGTAAACCCGATTTTAAAACTTTTATGACAGTTCTGATGGCACTACGTGGGAAAGCTACGAAACACCTCTTGGAATATATATACGTAAAGTGTGTATTTTTATGTTCAAACTTATTTAAAAATTATACATGTACGAGTATGTGCACAAGGGCTTGGTGATATAACTATTGGATAGGATTTAACATAAAAGTTATTGTTGTAATATTTTAGAGTGACCAGAAATTTACATTGTTTTTATTATTTTTACTATAGTAACTAGTACCATGGACCAGTGTAGTACTATTATTTTTCAAATCTGTTTTACTATGAAATAATTATTGTGTCATTTGTGGCAAATATGGGATAATAAACAAATTTTCTGCTTCTTATTCTATATAATCCACTGTCAACCAATTGACCTGCCAAAGACTGGTCTGAAGGTGGACAGCGATGGTTTCACTAGGGTGGAGAGGAAGAAGAAACCCACCCCAAGAAACCAGTGCGGATCCGCACCGACTGGACCGAAACATCTGTTGCGTCCAGCTACACCGACGACGCTGCTGTACGTGTCCCGACTACACCACTCTACAAAGGCGGAAGACATTGTAGAGTATGTGCGGATCAAGACCAAACTAAATCTGAGGGTCGAACGGTTGGAATCCCGCCACAAAGTGAATTTCAACTCCTTCGTGGTGAGCGTACCGATGAAAGATCTATCGTCCTTCAAATAGAAGAGTTTTGGCCGAAGGGTGTCATATTTCGGCGATTCCGCGGCCGGCTCATTGAATATGACACCGTGAAATTACGTCACACACAGCAGAATTAATGTGTTAGTTTTAAGTTAATTTGTTTGTATTTTAATATGTATGTTAGTCTGTAAGGTATTTATGTATGGGCCACTAGATGCCTGAAAATAAATAATTTATTATTATTATTATTATTATAATGCTATATTTGTTTACAATTTGAAGACGAGAACCGTAAGACTTAAAACGTTATTTGATTTTCATTACATCCTAAACTTACCAATAGTGTATGTGGCGCCATCTATCTGAAAGGTCGCGCTCTTACACTTCTTGAAGACCTTTCCGCTCACGACTTGCCGCATAGCGCTGTTATGCGAGGCGGGGTTTGAAATGATGTCCCGCCTCACCACCGCGGCGGCGCTAGTATCGAATCTGTTTCGCAACTCGTCGAACGACAGCTCAGACGAGAAATCTGGCGTATCATCGCCACTGCTCACTTGCCCGCACATCTGATCGCCTGGTACCTCACTGGCCGACTTTTTGTTCATTTTGTTTTTATTTTTTTACTACACTTGAAACACTACACAGCACTTGTCTACATTGTTATCAGTCTTCCAATATTATAGCCCTAAAAAAATGTTAAATGTAGGTTGTTGTTCAGTGACTTATTCGGCTTTACAATTTTAAAATATCATGTAAATAACTAGCAAATAAAATACATGAATGGAAACATTACTTTATAAGGCGTTTTTTACAATTTCGTTACGCAAACAGCGTCGTTAAAGGAAAATGTCTTGCAAAAATAGGTTTAGGGAATGTTTAAAAACACCATTAAAGTAAAGGATGCATAAATAAAATCTTCGCGTTTGGAAATGCTTTTAAGAAATTTGCCAGCGGTGACAATTTATTTACCTACTCATTTTCATTATTCATTAAGAGTTATTGAAGTGAAGATACGCTTTGAATAGAATGGAATTGAAATATACAAATTTCTACATCGTCGTTCATAGCACTTTTTCGCCATGATCCCAGATTTGGCAGGTTGAATTATTACAGTGACTTTTTACCTCCGCAACCCTTGTGACACGGGAACTACGGGAACTTAAGATGTTTTCTCTCACCGTAAGAGCATCGGTTGTTGCATTTCGCAGGCAGGTAGGCCTTCGGGTTTTTACAGTTCTCTTGCTCGCTCTCATACGCTCTTATATAAATCTAGCTGATTTTACCCGATCCTGAAAGTCTTTTTTAAGCTGTCACAGTGTACCTTACGATCACAAGTCGACATCCTAAGCTACGACGCTCTACACATCTTCGTATACCTATAATCGTTATGCGAATATTATGTATTCAATCTCAGAGGCCGATTTTTGTTCTGAGAAAATTGGCGACCCCGAGGGACGACCCTAACTGACTGAGCAAACTTCTTTGGCCAAAAAAGGGAACAAGTAGTGTTTGCACAGCTAGGGTTGCTCCTATCACATTATGTCTGTTATCATACGGATGTGGAATTTTGCCACGTTCGTTATTCTATATTTTTGGTCTTCTTATAATGAAGAAGATATTTCCGGGATTTTCAAAAATTGTAATATGTATAATCGCTATCACACCTTTAAACTCATTTTACCATTAATAACGACAGTTTTAAACTAGCGCCATTTAGATGTTGTTACTAAAATTAATGACCGTAATAGTTTTGCAACTTCTGTACTAACGGTATAACTCGGTAATTTTTCACGAAGGTTTCCTTGAATGATTAAAAACAATTTTAATTTTTAATTAACTGAGTCATAGTTTATGCAGCTTCAATAGTTTGAGTTCAACTTGGGTTATAAGGATGTTACCATCACGCAAAATAGCATTCAATATCAGCAATTCTTGGTTGTTTACGAAAATTTACGAAAATTGTTCCTCTCTGAAATCGTGAAAAGTTTTTAAGTCTGGGTTTTGTAAAGATCCGTTGGATCAAATTTCGGTCACGAATGTCAAAAATTATACTGATTTACTCATATTTGATCTGACAGACTAAGGTTGAGTTGTATAAAGATCCTTTAGATCAAGTTTCGGTCATAAATGTCAATAATTATACTGATTTCTTAAAATTTTATCTGACATTTGGTCTTACGGACTTCTAAAACCCGGCCATAGACTACTTAATTGATGGTATTCTTTGGCCCCCGATCGCGTGACTCGACCCATTCTTATATCGATTATATAACATTACTTAGATCCGTATTCCGTCAAACATTTATTTAGCGATGATTGAAATGTTTATAGAAGCAGTTACGGTTTTTTGAATGATAAATAAAAATACAAAGTGAAATATTAATCATGAACGAGTACCAAAACAACTGAATCGGTTTTGTCAAAACCGTATACTTGGTCGAAACGTTATTGATTTGTTTTTGTTTGATCCGACGTTTTAACTCACTTTCATTCATAAACTATTGTGCATTAACAGTATACCAATAATGCTCAAGTCATTAACTTCCTTGAAGATTCATTAATCTCCATCTCTACAAAAATATTGTTTGCTTATTCTGTTTGTCGGTGTATTGACTCAAGAAGTCTTCAGTTCCTGACAAATTTTGATACGGTTTTCACAAGCAGTCAAACGATTTTGAAAAATATCCCACGACCAAAATCGTAGTATAATTCCAGTTATGTTACAGTACGACTTCAAGTTAGGTAACAATCATGACAGACCACTATATGACTTTTATATAACTTGAAGTCGTATACTAATGAATTATACGACGATTTTGCTTGTTTGGATGTTTTGAATCGCAACACACTTATCCATCATTGCTACAATGTTTAGATTTCAGTTTATGAAATCATTTTGAAACACTTACAAAGAACATAATGTAATGTATGAATAATATTTTCTACAGAAAGGTTTAAATGTAAAACAGGCCAAGTGAGACTCGGACTCGCGCACGAAGGGTACCGTACCATTATCTATAAAAACCGCAAAAAAATCATGTCTGTTGTATGGGTGCCTCTTCAAATATTTATTTCATTCTATTATTTAGTATTTGTTGTTGTAGCGGCAACACATCATCTGTGAAAATTTTAACTGAATAACTATCACGATTCATGAGATACAGCCTGGTGACAGACGGACGGACGGATAGCGGACTCTTAGTAATAGGGTCCCGTTTTACCCTTTGGATACGGAACCCTAATAATATAATGCATAACAAGAGAATGTGGGCCGGGTAGTTAGTTTCACAATATTTAGAAGAATTAAGCGTGCGAGCTCGCCTGCCCTAAACATAAATCTACCTATACTCTACTTGTATAGATAATTAACGAAATGTAAATAAGCTAACCCACGTGACTCAGCTAATCCAGCCAATCCAGAGATAGTTTTTTTATCTATGGTATGTCTTGATTGGCTGGTTAGCTGAGTCACGTGGGTTAGTTTGTTTAAATTTAAATAATTACCTAAACAAATACAGTATAGACTATAGTCTACACAACAAAAAGTATATTAGAAATAGTTATAAATTATCAAAATTTTCGTGAAATACTGGCTTCTGATAGCATCAATTTCAATCTATTACTTACTAGTGGACCTGCCCCAGCTTCGCCCGCGGTATTTTTCATACAAACTTTATCACCCCTTTTTTACCCCATTAGGGATGGAATTTCAAAAATTTCCTCCTTAGTGCACCTCTAGGGTACTCGAGGAATGCCTCCTCCAAATTTCAAACCTTTAGGACCACCCGTTTAGGCTGTACGATGTCTATAAGTGAGTCATGGTACTGTTTTAATGTATTGATTAAATATGATTGGATAGAAAATCTCTTTAACTTGGCGTTAAGACGACCGCTCTTCGAAGGCTGTTCGTATATGAGAAAAAAATGGGGGCAGCCACGTCGACAGAGTAATGAGCCCAATTACTAAAGAAATAAGATATCTGATTTAAAGTGTAGTTTATTTCAGGGTTACCGGTCTGTCTGATTGCCGCGCAGCTCAGTATTTACATAAACCGTCACGTAATGTAAGCGGAATATCTCTTAACGTAGAAGCGAATGTTTTTAAATGGATCTCTTGGTGGGAATAAAATTGCAGGCGCTTTCTAACAACATCTACTTCTTTCTTTCGTTTAATACCGAGGTATGTTATACGACTAAGCCATAGTTTGAAGATTTATTTGCAGTAACAATCCTCCTGTACTTTTTATTAACAGTTGTTCGATTGTCCTTCGTTTAAAAATAAATATCTTTTCTTCCTACTACGCTTTAATTTCATCATAATGGCCTTAAATACTCAGCACAAAGCAGCTCTTATTTGCTCTAGAGCAAATAAAGTTGCATACAAATTTCATTATTGCACTGTTTTGTTTTTTTTTTAATTTGGTGGGTTGTTCAGGAAGTTTACACCAACAGCTACCCAATCCGCCCATTCACAGTCCGACGGGACAGCCGACCACTTTTCTGTGGACTTACTGTTAGCAAAACAGTCCACATATCGGCGGCCATATCGAACTGTGATTGCCCCGTCTAAAATGTTATGCTCAAAGTACTGGCTGATAAGAAAGTATGGGTTACTAAAAGATTTAAAAAAAAAATGGCATAATATGACAATTAATAGACTAGAGATACAAGTTTTCTGTGAAAATTTGCGTATGTTCGACTTTAGTTTCAGAACCAATGAACCGATTTTAATAAATAGGGTATCTTAAGATTCGGGGAGAACGTGCGAGGGTCATAGGCTATATAAAAATTCTAAGGGTGCGTCATAACAAGTGCCAAAATCCTTTTTACGTCGCTAGTTGGGTTTAGCTGTACCTTTACGTTTTTTTACCAACTTTTAGCAGTAGTAGAAAGAAAAGCAGATTATGCACCTCGCATCAAGTGATTTGTTATTGCGCTCGTGTTTTTAGAGCCCTCACTTGCGTTTGGGCTCCAAACTAACACTCGGCGCAATAATGAATCACTTTCTGCTTGGTGCAACAATCTACTATTAATGGCTCTAAAATATAGTGTCTCATTTTGAGTTTCAGGCACTTGTCTATAAAACTGGCATGTTTATGGTTTAGTCTAGATTACCTTTTTTTGGTACCTACGAATTTTATGCGTTAATAAAGAGCTCCCAATAATAGTTTTTATCACAAAAGAAAGAACTTTGAAAAAAAAAATCTGGACTCAAACCGGGGTCGACTGGTTTCGGTACCGCCCGATTTCCCACCTGAGCTATTATGACCTTGTATATGGTGGCGAAATTTACCTTCGTATTCTAATGATATTGTAGCAGTTTTTCATTGGTCGGAAACACGGATAAAAGGACGTTTTCTAAAAATGAAACCTAGCTAGATCGATTTTCCCCCCCGAAACATCCTGCATACTAAATTTCATGAAAATCGTTGGAGCCGTTTCCGAGATTCAGATTACATAATTGCTCATTTATAGGTATCTAGATAACGATGGCATTTCTGGCTTAACTGAAGAAAGATCCTTATTACCCCTGAAATATCCTCGGATAGAGCCGTAGTGGTGAGGAAATAAATTTTGCAGTAGGTTGGAGTACGTGATCAAATCCTTTATTTTCTCCACTTTCGCCGCTGCTACTAAAAAGGGTCAGAATATAAATATGGGAACGGCGAAATAGCGCGTTTATTACAATGGCACTAGGATCACATTCCATTAACTAACCTTATAAATTTATAGAGGTGGAGCTCAATGAAGAAAGTCGTGTGGTCATTTCTAGTAACAAGGCTTTTTTTTGACGTTACTAAAATGGCAGTGATGTTACATTTTCGCTAACCCCTTTACTTCTAGAGCGCATATTACATTGTAATATTAATCTGACTTATTTTTTCGTTTTCAACGTAATTTTCCGCTAAAGTTTAAGTCAGTGAAACATAAATCATCAGTGCTGGACTCAGGCCTCCTCTAACAGTGAGATGGACTGAGCAGTAGTCTCCACGCGGGCCCAGTGCGGACAAGAGGCTTCACACACCTGCAGGCCTAATTGGCATTAGGTTTTAAATATAAACATATCTAAAAAAAAAAAAACGAAAATAAATGTACGGATTTCTATGAACAGAATGATATATGAATTTCCAACCAGTTTTTAACCGACTTCAAAATACCGAAGGAGGAAGTTCTCAATTCTTAATTAGGTAACCCATCCCTCATAATGTGCTCATTTACACGACACCGATTTCGATGTATTTAATTTATCACTTAATCAACAATACAGAGTGAGCCCTGTAACTGGAGCAAATACTTAAAATGGAGATTCCTTAGAGTATTCCCCAGTTATTACCAAGTGGTCCTAATATTTCAAAGTTCTTTAGTTCGGAGATATAGTAATTTAGAGTAATGGTTCATAATCAATGGATTTTATTATTTAGTAAATGTCAACGAAGTGTTCCGACTGCACATGGCGTACATGTCAAATATTTGTTACAAATTGCTGGGGCGATTAATTTTGTTAGAAAATATTTGCTTTTTTTAATTATGATTTCATTTGATTAAAATCCTTTCATCACGATTACTGATGAATATTGTAACTAAATAACTTACTTACGAAGGCCAATCATTATTTCTTACTTTTCAAAGGGTTTTTGAAGTCGGTTTTTTTATTTGTTAATACATATGCCTATTTTGATGCAAATAAGTTTTTCTCTTATCTATTTTAATTTTGCAAAGAAAATATTCGTATTGTATTTAAATGTACAAGCGAAAGAGTCATTACAGTTACTGCTAGTAATTTCGCAAATTGGAAAATTTGCATTTTGTTCGTGTAAAAAATAAATTTCACCAGGGAACGCAGGTCATCGACTGTTAAATAGCCGGGTATCGAGACATGCATTGCATTGGCTCGCCACAGAGCAATTAGAATAAATATACTACGTATTCATATAAGTAAACAATTTTATTCACTGTATTCTGTTAAAGAATACATTGAAAACTAATTTAGTACTATAATTATATTTATTTATTTCATTTTGATTTTGATTTTCTGACAATTGTATTTTTTTTTTGTTGCTATTTTATTGTATTTTATTGACATCTGTTTTCTTTTTATATGGATTTTATTTGTGACATTTTGAAATTTTAAGTCATATTTTGATTATTCCTAGAATTATTTCTAAACTCTGTAGGTATTTTTATATTACTATTTCAAATCACGATCTTCTTGTGAATTCATTATCTTTAACATGTACATTTTGTAATGTAATTTTCTGCAAACTTTCTGTGGTGAAAATCTAATAGTCCACGAGCCAGGTACAAATTTTGTCAATTATATCCTCTTGGGCGATAACTCATAAATTGCTTCAGAGAATTGTATCGAGCCTCGTGAACGTCAGCTGCGGTAGAAAAATATATATATATTTTACATGTTTGGGAGGTTACCGCTGCTCAAGAATATATTTTTTTACGTGTTTTTTTGGTTACCGCTACTAAACCCACTCACGGAACCGCAGACGTTCATGAAGCTCCACGATACAACTTTCTCAATCATTTTACGAGTTATTGTCCGAGAGGGAATTAGTTATGAAAATCTGTTGCTGACTTACGGACCATAAGGGAAATCATATTTGGAAGTTTGATTATATGACCGTCAAAATAAAAGTCCTTACACCGAACTACGATATTGGAAAATGAACATTGCTAAAAGTATAAGTACGACTCAATAATATATATTATATCCACGTAAAACCGTCGCTTGTCTACTTTTATCCACCACTTTAAACTTTCTGTCCGTTCAGCTTGTCAACTTAATAATGACTTTGCCATGCCGACTTTTTCTGTTCTCCTGTGAGAACCATTTATTATCTCGTTAGGAGCGAAAGCTCTTATCCGGCTATTTGTCTTACTTTGAGACAAAACGATTCGAATAACCGCGGTTGAATTTTATTTCAGTTTTTATTATTTTAAAAGGACAATGGACGGATTTTCGTTTTAACTGGTTTTTTACTAATTATCGCGAGGGGTTAAATGCGTCTTGATTGTCATTTGGTAATATAACACTGTACAGATGTAGTGCATAATTAGTTTCCATCGTGTTTTATCGGAAAAGTTCGTATTTATCGTGCTCTCTCAATTAGCTTTAGCAGGCCCCCAATTCTCGGTGCATTCGAGATAATCTCACAATCGAGATTAAACGTCAGTGCATACAGTCATTTGACACAACTGTATGAATCTGACGTTTAATCTAGCAATCGACATTATCTCGAATGAATCGAGAATTGGGGGCCAGTATCCATCATACCATGCTGTCATTTTTCATTTTGACATTTGACAGTAAATAATAAAGTTTCATATGAATGAATATAAACATGTCGCTCATTGAATACAATAATTAATTGACACTTCGGGTCCCGTCGTCTTCCGATTGAGATCCGAGTTTTACCGATGGAAACATTTTATTCACTACATCAGGCGCCTCATTCGGGAACGCTAAGTGATTCTGTAGCGACTCGTAAGCCAGATTTCTCATCTCGCTCTTACGCATTACGCGTCGTGCGGAAGAGTGGGATGAGAAATCTGGCTTATGAGTCGCTACAGAATCACTTAGCGTTCCCGAATAGAGGCGCTGTACTCGTATCAAAAAATCTTTGACGGGGTATTTTTGTATTATTATTAAAATGTTAAGATGGGCCGAAATAAAATAGGGCTATAATCAATTATGTTTTAGTTTTATCAAATTTAAGTTTAATGTGGTATCAAATTTTATTTCATACTTATGGAAATAGTATTAAAAATTAGTCATAAAAAAGTTAAATAAGAGTGAAAATGGAAATAAATGCTTCAATTTTAATAGTTCTCCGATTTCATTACATTGCTTAATGGGATTAGTAATTAACGTTGTAATACTAAAATAATTAACGAGGATAATAGGTTTTGCTTGCTTAACTTTGTCGTGATTTGTTACTTAAACGTTGCTGCCATTCTGATGTTTGAATAAAAAATGTGTATTTTACAGGAGAAATAAAACGAAGTTCAAAATGTTCTCGAGAAATCAAAATAAAACGTTATAACTTTCGCAAAATTTTATCACAATCGACGGATGCGTAGAGATAGAAGCTTGCAATAGTTATTATACATTTTTTTCATTGATAGATTTTTGGCTGAATTCAGAAAAGCCACTTAAGCATTTGATTATAGATTAAAATAGTTAAATGTCCGTCAACTAGTTGTCATCCTATACAAAAACTTTGGATTTTCTGTATTTGGCCATTTAAATGGTTATTCGGTTATTAAAATCATTTTTTTTTCGTGTTGCATCCCTAAAAGTTTCTGTAAGTTGTCTCATAGGTAAGTACAGGACCCTTGGCGCGGGACTTAAACCCGCACTTGTCCAGTTTTTTTATATAGAAATGTTAAAAGAAACTATTGTAATAATAACTTATTTTGCTAAAATAATATTAGAAACGTTAAATATTCATAGCGCACATTATTCACTGCGTCGAAATCTAAATTTATTCATAAATAAATTCAGAAGATTAAATTTATTTACATAAGAAAATTAAGCTGCTCAATTAATTTGGGTTTAAAATTATTCATTTTACTTTTACATAAAATTATTTACACAATTTGTTTTAAGTAATCGTGGTACAAATATACAGATACAGTATTAGCTTTTATAATTAATACATATAAAACAGTGCCGTGACTCACTCACGCACAGCCTAAACGGGTGGTCCTAGAGATTTGAAATTTGAATGAGACATTCCTCAAGTACCTACCCTAGAGGTGCACTAAAGAGGGATTTTTTGAAATTCCATCCCTAAAGGGGTGAAAAGGGGTGATAAAGTTTGTATGGAAAATACCGCGGGCGAAGCTGTGGCGGGTCCACTAGTAAATTATAGACTTCGTTTTCATAAAATTTATTAAATGTGTGGTAAAATAAACTCAAAATTTATTATGAAAATACATACAAGCTAATCTTTAAATTAACTTGAAAATAAAGCCCCAAATTACTGTTATTTGCTTGTGATCAACTATTTAATCATCAGGCGCTCAAATCAGGGTTATAAGTAGACGCGCATGCGTCTCGTAAAACGTTAAAGAATCGTCAGCACAACTCTTTCTATTTTATTTTAACATGGACCATAATATATTTTTCATCACACTTGCTCGGAAAGGGTGTAATTATACGCAGGCGTATAGAGCAGCTATAGCCGATTTAACTCCTCTATGGGCCCCGCCGTCAGCGGGAGTTATGAACCATACAAAATCCTTAACCCCCTAAGGAGTTATGGATTTTGTATGGTTTTGAACTCCCGCGGGCAGTGCGTGCCCCAAGTCGGCGGAGCCGGCCGCGAGCCGGAGCCGGCGGGGCCGCGCGGGTGCCGCAGCCGGCGGAGCCGCCACGCGGTGATCGCGATGTTCAGTTTGTTCTACCCACCTGATTTTACAATACAATTCACGGTGTATAATGGGAATAAAATAAATATATGGATACTTTTTGTCTAATTTTTATTTCATTTCCTCGCAAATGTGATAAAAAACATTGTGTGTATCACGGGCAGTAAGGGGATAACAAACTCGAGTCAATAAAAGCCCTCGCCTACGGCATCGGGCTTCTAACAGACTCTCGTTAGTTATCCCCTTCTTACGGCCCTAGATGCACAATGTATTTACTATAGTATCATACGGCCCTAAGTGAAGTCTAAGGAAAGGTAACTATAGTACATTGTGCATCTAGGGCCGTAAGTAGGGGATAACTAACGAGAGTCTGTTAGAAGCCCTACGCCGAATTCGGGAGGGCTTTTCATGACTCGAGTTTGTTATCCCCTTACTGCCCGTGATACACACAATGTTTTTCATCACATTTGTGAGGAAATAAAATAAAAATTAGACAAAAAAAAGTATATCTATATTAATTTTATTTCCATTTTACATCGTGAATTACCATCAGGTGGGTGTTCATAAACTGAGCGTACGTTGCGATCAGCGCGGGGCAGTACCGCCGGCATGCGGTCGCGCGCCCCGCCGGCTGCGGCTCCCGAGCAGCTCCGCCGACCTGGCGCACTGAACTGCCCGCGGGAGTTCGAAACCATACAAAATACATAACTCCCTAGGGAGTTATGGATTTTGTATGGTTTATAGCTCCCGCTGACGGCGGGGCCCGTAGAGGAGTTAAATCGGCTATAGCTGTTCTATACGCCTGCGTATAATAACACCCTTTCCGAGCAAGTGTGATGAAATAGTAGATTGTTGCACCAAGCAGAAAGTGATTCATTATTGCGCCGAGTGTTGATTTGGAGCCCGAACGCTAGTGAGGGCTCTAAAAACACGAGCGCAATAACAAATCACTTGACGCGAGGTGCATAATCTGCTTTTCTTTCTACTACTGCTAAAAGTTGGTAAAAAACGTAAAGGTACAGTTAAACCCAACTAGCGAAGTAAAAAGGATATTAGCACCTGTTATGACGCACCCTTAGAATTTTTATATAGCCTATGACACTCGCACGTTCTCTCCGAATCTTAAGATACCCTATTTATTAAAATCGGTCTATTGGTTCTGAAGCTAAAGTCGAAAATCCGAAAATTTTCACAGAAATCTTGTATCTAGTCTATTAATTGTCATATTATGCCAATTTTTTTTTAAATCTTTTTGTAACCCATACTATCTTATCAGCCAGTACTTTGAGCATAACATTTTAGACGAGACAATCACAGTTCGATATGGCCGCCGATATGTGGCCTGTTTTTTTTTTTTGCTAACGGTAAGTCCACAGAAGAGTGGTCGGCTGTCTCGTCGGACTGTGAATGGGCGGATTGGGTAGCTGTTGGTGTAAACTTCTTGATCAACCAACCAAATTAAAAAAAAATACAAAACAGTGCAATAATGAAATTTGTATGCAACTTTATTTGCTCTAGAGCAAATAAGGGCTGCTTTGTGCTGAGTATTTAAGGCCATTATGATGACATTAAAGCGTAGTAGGAAGAAAACAATATTGTTCTCTGAATTGAATTAGTTATTATAAAGGAATAGAGCAAGTATTGTCTCAGAAACGCATTGTATAAAACTAATTGAATTGTTTTGTTGATCCATCCATTTTATTGTTGTCGCAATGCTATTCACTTCAAAAAGGCTTAAATATTTACACATACATACATACATAGCATCACGCCCGAAATCCCTAATGGGGTGGGCAGAGCCACAAGACTACTTGTGGCCACGTTCGATTAATGAGTCCTGAGATGGTATGACGAACCGTATGGTGACAGGTGATCAGCCCATCGCCCATACAGATAGTCCACCATGTTGGAGAGGACCCGTCCCTTAGTCGACTTTTACGACATGCCAGGATGATAAGCATCTGCACGCATTCTATGCTATTTCTTCACTCCCAGTGCAGCAGAGGAGCAGTTTAGTAGTAAATATTTGTTTATCTACACCCATATCATAAAACCTCCATTGGTTAATCAACAACCGTATGAAATGACCACCATTTTGACAACCAATTAGGAAAAACCAGTGCTGCGATAAAGAAATAACATGACTTCTTTATCGTTTTTAGTAAAGAAATGAGATTAAATTTGGAACAGCTGTCAAAACTCAAGTAGGTCTCTATTCTAATATCCATAGATATTAAAAAGTTATTGATACGAAACGTCAATTCAGTATGTTTTTTTAATATAAACTGCACAATATTTGATCTCGAGTGACGTGAGAATAGAGACTTCATCTGTTTGTCTATGATTTTAAAAAAAATGGTCTTGACGGAAGATCGTATTTACCGCCATGTTGACGTTTTGCTGAACGAAAGTAGAATTGTTGTTGAATTGAATAGAGAAAGTTGTTTGTAATTTACATTTTAGTTGAAAATAAGAATAGTAAGTAGTCTTCTCGGAGTGTGTGTGATGTGAAAATGCGCCGGATATCGGAAATATGCAGCCACGATTGCAACAAATAACTTGTTGCCAGAAAATACTGTTTCTGAACCCATCATGGAGGATTTATAATATGTGTGTAGATAAAGTTATGTATGCAACTCTGCATAATTTGGCCTTAAAACACACGTGCGATCTTATTATGAAACTCGCCTGCGGCTCGTTTCATGAAAACCGCACTAGTGTTTTAAGGCCTATCATTATGCAACCGTTGCATAAACTATTATTGTTTTATATTGCATTTTGCAGCTACTGAAATGTTAAAGTGAAATAAGATTCCCCAAGTACCCAAAGGGGTCTGTCCGTCCGTCTGTCACGAGGCTGTATCTCAGGAACCGTGATAGTTAGAAAATTAAGGAAGTTAAACCATAATCAGCAGATAAGTAGGTCGATTATCGATCGATCAAAACGTACCTTATATATAGAACCCGTACTTTAGATTAGTGCTAGAATCTGAATCACAGTACCAATAAAAGCAGAATTCGAAATTCGCATTCGAAATGTGTTTCTAACTAGTCGATGTAATTACGCAACAAGCTACAAATTGGTTACTAATTTACCTGTGATTCCAATGAACAGAGAGATAAACATGGAGTTTCGATACAATTCATGTCGCACCTCATCGTAATGTATACGTAAAGTTGAACATAAATAGTATTAATACTGGTTATTTTAATGTTCATTCAATAGAGTTGCTAATATAATAAACTGTAGAATACGACCAGCGGCCCTAACATGCATGGCACAAAGATAAATTAGAACCTTTTATCTCTATGACTATCTCTTTTGTCGGCACTAGTGTGAGAGAGATGCACTTAGAGATAAACGGTTCTAATTTGTCTTTGTGTCATTAGGTACAAATGGAATATCGTCCACGTGAAATAAACATTCTGAAACGTCAAAAGTAATAGTATTCAAAGAGAATTTAGTCAAAATGTAATTATACTGAAAAGTATTTATAACCAAATTTATTTTCGTTGTAAATTAATTAATTAATTAACGAATAATGGACGTGGACGTTCTAGTGGACGATTTTTCCATTTGTACCTAATGACAGTAAACCGTATTTACATAGTATAAAGGGATGTAAGTTATCTTCATACAAACGCACCGCGCGCGGCTTGTATGTGTGCGCCAAAGTATCTGTGCATCGCTGCACGCACACTTAAACAAATCTCGACCCGTTTCCCCTTACTAAGCGGGTCGAGATTTGTTTAAGTGTGCGTGCGGCGAGGCATAGATACTCATCCTACTTCCCTTCTCTTTATATTATGGTATTTATATCTGCAAAATTAGGTAATGCGTACATGGAGCAAACGAAGTGCCAGCAAAGTACCAATTTGGCTTGTCTACAATTTTACGGGTACATACAACCGAGACTAATTTGAAAATAAATAACAGATTTGTAAATTATATACATGACATGTGATTGCTTTGATTTGTTTGATGTTAGTAATCTTTCCAAGCTCTGTCCGAAATAAGTCGCTTGGTTGATATTAGCAATAATTTGTTTCTTTCTAGCCCTTCCATTTTTAGGGTTCCGTAGCCAAATGGCAAAAAACGGAACCCTTATAGATTCGTCATGTCTGTCTGTCTGTCTGTCCGTCCGTATGTCACAGCCACTTTTTTCCGAAACTATAAGAACTATGCTGTTGAAACTTGGTGAGTAGATGTATTCTGTGAACCGCATTAAGATTTTCATACAAAATAGAAAAAAAAGAACAATAATTTTTTGGGGTTTCCTTAGAAATGAAACTCAAAAAAAATTTTTTTTCATCAAACCCATACGTGTGGTGTGGGGTATCTATGGATAGGTCTTCAAAAATTATATTGAGGTTTCTAACATATTTTTTTTCTATACTCAATGGTTTGCGCGAGAGACACTTCCAAAGTGGTAAAATGTGTCCCCCCCTATGTAACTTCTAAAACAAGAGAACGATAAAACTAAAAAAAATATGATGTACAGTACTATGTAAACTTCCACCGAAAATTGGTTCGGACGAGATCTAGTAAGTAGTTTTTTTTTTATACGTCATAAATCACGGAACCCTTCATGGGCGAGTCCGACTCGCACTTGGCCGCTTTTTTCAGTGTAGTCTTATAGCCTATGACGCTCTAGGCTAGTTACTAGTTATTTTAAACTTCGAAAACAAAATGTACACTGCATGAAACGTCTAAAATCATTTATACACTACTTATAGAGTGGACTCATTATTCTAAGGTGGACTCATAAGCAAATGAATTATGTTTACATAACATATATTATCGTGGCGTGATTCTTTAACCTGCGCGTGGCTGATCAGCGGATAAATGAAACTATTAAAGTAGACTCTAAAAACGAAATCGTTCGGTTTAAATTTGAATGTGTTCGTCATGGCTGATCAGCCGCTGCGTAAATTACAAAATGACATGGCTGGCCGAACTCACAAATGCCACTTTAGCATTTCATCCGAGATCATAGACACTATTAAATATTTTTAAACTTTCGAGGTTACTACATTTTATAAGTTTGCTTACGGTCTTGACGCGTGTGGTGTGTTGGCCCCCTAATAACTGAGTAGTTTAGGTTTTTCTGAGTTACCCACAATGAAGATGACATCGCTGCTACCAGTTTACATGTGACCATGGCTGTTGCAATTTAACCGAAACGTCGGGCAAAATAATATCAAGGAATTTCTACCTTTGTAAGTTTCCATCGCGTTAAGACCCTAAGCAAACTTATCAAGTATCCGACAACCAACTGTCAATCTGTAACCGTCACTTTAATCAAATAGCAATTTGATTGGCCTTTGTGAATTCAGCCATACGTGAATTAGAACCAATGCTTCAATGTAACTATTCTGACCTAACCCAGAACAAACACACGATTTTGCTACCGTCGGCTAAAAAAATATCATCAATAAGATCTCCTAAAATAGACGCAAACGTAAAAAAAAACAAGCTTTACGTAAACACTTTAGGTGACGTACTATATGGCTCAATGATTGCGTGAGTACAGTCAGGCGGAGAAAGCTATTGAAAATGATTAATTACACGAGAAAATTAAAAATAGTCTGCACATTGACGTAGCCGTTTGGTCGATTTAGATGGTGAATTTTTTTATTTAATAAACATTTTGACGAAACCTCGTTGGTTGCAGTTTCTATATATCGAATCATCTATTTAGCTTTTCACTAATCGTTGCAAAAGCCATATGCAATATAAAATATCATTCATCACTCGTTTTTGAAATTATCCTATTTGAATGAATAATAAACATAATTATTTATAAGCATCACGACTAACGTCTTGGTATTGTATGTTTAAATAAGTAAATATTACATTCTGGATATGATCGGTCATTTGTTAATTACATACATTAACGTTCACGAATTAATCCTGTCCTAATTAATTACTTGTCATTGTTAAGTGATCCATTGAGACTTAAATAAATATAATTATGAGAAAACCGTAATACCTAAAAACAAAAAACCGACCTGTAATAACATTACTAATAAAAATAAAAATAAACATTTTCTAATGCATCTGCCGCTATTTTGACTGCCGATAACAGTTTTGCTTTTGAATGTACTTTAACCTTTTTTATTTAGACAAACTCGAGTCGAATAACAACTCGCCAGTTCCGATGAATCTCATTTACCTTATAAATAGTTTCCTAAATCCCGTGCAGATTTTCTGAATCGCCGTACTTTTAAACTTGATCTATAAAATTATAGAAAGGAGTTAAATTATGTTATCGGTAGGGGATGCCTAGGGGGATACGTGGTTAACCAATAACGTCCGGGGCAATATTGTGTATACTATACGGTTTTGTATAAGTGTTGGTGTTGGGGCAAAACCGCAAAAGGTAAAGCTTTAGTTGTTTTGGTATTTATTTTGTTTAATGTTACGATTATCGTAAATTAGTTTTTTTTCATTGTTTTCTTATTAATCTCACTAATTAAAAATGTTTATTTCATATATCTGTATTTTGAAATGAATAAACTACAGCCTTAAATCCTTAGCTATACGACTTTACCCCGGTCTCCCCTAATATAACAGAAGATTAAATTGACATTAACCATCCATACTAATATTATAAATACAAAAGTAACTCTGTCTATCTATCTGTTACGCGTTGACGGCTAAACCGCTGAACCGATTTTGATGAAATTTAGTATGGAGATAGCTTGAACCCTGGGGAAGGATATAGGCTTTTTTATAAGACATTCAAGTAACATGAAAATTTGTGTGTGTGTGTGAGAGAGAGAGAGAGAGAGAGAGAGAGAGAGAGAGAGAGAGAGAGAGAGAGAGAGAGAGAGAGAGCAGGTTATACGTTTTCCTAGTCGTGGGTTTTAAGCTTGTATTTTAATAAAATCATAGAAGTACTATAATGTTTATGGTTAATAAGCATGCCGAGTATTTTCTGATTTTCTTTTATTAATATTGCCGTTCAACTCGACTCTACTCTAAGCACCTGTCAGTTTATGGCATCTAATAAACATGAATATTAAAGTCGCATATAAACGGAAATTGGAAATGCAGCTAACGTCAGCTTATAGCTCATAGAAGCTTACGCAGGTGACGTTTTGAAAGGTTACTTAATTCTAATACAATTTTACTGTTTCCATTTGACCGACAGCGATTAAATGATGGTAGTGGTTAAAACTGTTAAATTGTAAATTGTTTCAAAATTTTTTGTTACTTGATTTTACCTGCAACTTCCTCTGGGTGGAAACGTATCTTTAAAATACAACAAATTTGGATTTTTAGATATTTTTTCCTTAAAGAACAGGCTCTTATCAGGTATGCCAAAACTTGCCGTTACTTAATTTCCAAAGCCCTTAAAGTTAGCTTTAAAAAAAAATGCTCAGCGGTTTAGTCGTGAAAACGTAACAGAGAGACCGAAAATATTATTATTATGTATACATTCCATAAATATAAATATGTTTATATAAATAATGGCCTATTTTAATTATAATTGTTATATGAAACTAAAATCTGTCTATGAACTGTCTATTTAATGACTATAATGAAGACTATTTTAATGTGAAGTTTTTTTTTATATGCGATACGAACTGTACCGTTGTACAAGAGTAATGATTTCCTATGATAATAGGTTGTATAATTGTAAGTGTATATTTTATGTTAAACGTGGAATAATTATTCTGTACCTAACTTGGGTTGTAGATTATCGGTTTAAATTATGTTAATCGTTTGTTTGCAGTTGTCAGTTTCTGTAGAGAGCCAGCCAATGTTGCCTTGTCTGGTCTGTCAACGACATTCAAGGTACAGTCGAGGTCATAAATATTTTAATGTATACAATATGTATTCTTTGTCCGCGTCGATATTTTTGATCTCGACTGTACCTAACATCGAGAGCCATATGATTGAATTAAAATGTAAAAGGTCAAAGTTAAAACCATAATACCATACACACACATATACATAAACCACAATATAGAGAAAAATCATCCTTTTGAAAAGAAAATTTTACGGATTTCACAACAATCCAGTTAAACACCCAAGTCGTTTCCACGTAATTTTTCTAAAATTAACTATTACAAAAACTAAACTAAGTCTCATTAAAAACGAAACTAAACGTCTTCCTATTGCTATTCATACTGCAACCGCGTGAATTCAATACTAACAAAGGCAACTGGGAGGAGGCGATTCTCACACTATAGAGATAAACTCGATTATAATAATAATAATAAACCCATTTATTTTCAGGCATCAGGATTATGATACTTAGGAATAAACAAAATCAAAGCTACTATTAAAATACAACGATCTTGGCCAAATTATCTCCTAATTGAATTTATTCTCGCTGAGATGGAAACAATGATGGTTTTTAACTGAAAATCAATATCATTTATTGCTTTCTCAAACTCGAAAATCTTGAAAATCTTATAGTTAAGGAGGGATTAAATATAACTGATATTTGTGTATGAATACAGACAACATTTCTGTACCTACCACGAATAAAACTAGAAACTTAGATGACAGAGCACAGCTAAAATGACACATCACCGTACAAAATACAAAGTAAACAATCCATAGGGCTCAGTACGGGGAAGTCTGAAACTATAATGGCCGAATTCTAAATCGCCACTTAATCATTTGAATAGACATTAAATAGTTAAATGTCCCTCAACTAGTTGTCAATCCATACAGAAACGTCACTGAAACGTCACTTTAATTAATAATCAATTTGAGTGGCCTTTCTGAATTCGGCCATTACACAGAGTAATTTGTATTCATGAAAAACTGCAAAGATTTTCAGATTAACTCTATGCGACTCGGGAATCGAAACCAATCATTCTCCAAAAAAGCTACTTGTTACTTTTTTATGAAAGTTACCTACAACTACCACTAAACGAAAGTGCTGAATTTTATAATTGTATATAATTCTAGAAGTTTTGTTATCGATCTTCTATCTTATTAATCTTTATCTTATAAACAATTCATTTACGTGACTACAGCTTTTCGTATCTTTAAAATTAACAAAATGGTTCCTTAAAAGTTATTTCTCTATACATCCAATAATAGATACTGTAAACATACGATAGTACGAAACAACGAATCATCGTCGTAAACCCCCGAGATCTCATAATCGAGATCATCTCTATTCACGTCAGAATTGGCCCACAGGCCATTGTTGGGTCCAGATTTACCCTTCACAAAGCACCATTGTGTGCATTGAAACCAACTATGACATTTAAGTTCAAGTACCTAATAGTATTAAGCGGACAATTTACTTAGCAACCTGTGTGTTTACTTATATTTGCTTCCTTGGGATTCAGTATTAATTTGAACGACATTATGTTCGATATAAATAAAAAAATACAAAATCAACAAATTATAATGATAACATTACTATTTAGAAAAAAAACAATGCGAGAGGGCAATTTTTCAATTATAACAGTGTCACTTAAACGGGTGGCATGGATGGTGGTTGACATGCGACTGAACCTGCGATGGTGTCAGATTTGCGTTCTGTCACCTCAAAACGAAGCATTGTGAAAATTGCTTTGAGCAGTTTTTTACTATATATTTCAATGCTGGTAGTAATTATTATATAGATAGGCTCAAAGTAAAACAGTAAAAATGTGAAATCGCCGACTCTGTTTTGATCTTTAAATTGTTAATAGAATGTCTGTTTAACTATCTTTTATTTCTTTTATGCATACTCAAGCAAAAATAGACAGAAGCTTGTTCATATTTACTTAACCATCTGTGCTACTTTGGCGTGCTTCTTGCAATTAAAGTTTCGAGCAATGCAGAAGCGCTTGGAAAACTTACCAAAGGAAATTATAAGGTTTACCCTGTTATATATTGAAGTTAAACACGTCCGTTTTTTTCTCCAATTGTACATATTTGCTTCAGCCAAAGCAAAATTCATGGATTTCATTATTCAAACGTAACTTGCTCACGCGTCTTATACATTTCTTTTGTACATTAAAATATTTTGAGATTACTTAACTCAACTCGGCACTTTGCTCTTAATATTTTCTGCGGGTCATAATAAATTCATGCATGCATCTTGAGCTTTTGACACACAACCTAACTCGGCTTTAAAGAACTGTATAAATAACCTAAAGATTTGGTGCATAAAATCCTGTGTTTGCAGTAATAAAGATCATACATAAAAATCAAAAAAATAATAGGATTTAGAAAATCACTTTTGCATCGTCACAAATAATTACAATGCATATTATAATGATTATTACTAAATAAATAAATATTTTCTAAGCTAGGCCATGCATTTTTATCATTAAGGTAGTCTTCAACGCTATAGTAAGCCTTATGTAATGATTGGCAACAAGCCGTATTTCCGATAGATTTCGATAGCGAGAACGGTTTGCACATGGTAATGGTACTGTAACATAAGGCTACTATAGCGCTGAAGACTACCTTAATGATAAAAATGCATGGCAGCTTAGAACTATGTTTTCAGCTGAGACATGGGCAAATCTTATACTGCCTTGGGTAATTTATTATGCAAATATTGCGATTGCTTTAGTTTAGAATACAAGAAGTTTGCGTTTTCAGATGTAATGTAATGTAATGTTAGGTATAGGTTAATCCGATGACGGAGTAGTTTTATTTTAATTATGATCTCGTAAATATTATAGTTGTGTTAAATTGGATCTGTGTTACTTTATTAGTCTTCGATAAAAAGTGACTGTGACGTACGGCTGTACACACGGACGGACAGACGGACATGGCGAAACTAAAAGGGTTCCTAGTTTGACTATGGAACCCTGAAATAGAAAATTTATCTCCGAAAAAAGTTAGTCGATATAAAATTATGCGGCGTCGTATTAAAGCTCATTTATAGCACTGCATTTTCCATGTCTTATAAATAAATACAAGACAATGTTTTAAATTTTTAGGGTTCCGTACCTCAAAAGGAAAAAACGAAACCCTTATAGGATCACTCGTGTGTCTGTCTGTCTGTCTGTCCGTCTGTCACAGCCAATTTGCTCTGGAACTACTGGACCGATTGAGTTGAAATTTGGTACACATATGTTAGTCGGTGACCGCAACACGGACGCGTAATGCAAATAAATGAATTTTAAACATGGGGGATGGGGGGAGGATAAAGAAGAAAATTTAAAAAAAAAGTTATGCAATCTATATCTTGTGACATATCAAATGAAAGGGCTTATTGTGAGGATTTCAAATATATTTTTTTTAGAATTTTAAAATAAATAGTTTGGAAGTTATTTAGGAAAATAAGCGAAAAATGACCATTCCCCCCCCTTATTTCAGAAACTACTAGGCCTACAATTTCGAAAAAAATACAGAGAATAGTTCTTTACCTATAGATTACAGGAAAACCTATAAAAAGTCTATGGTATTTAAAATAACATAGGAAATTTTAGATAATCATGTATGGAACGGAACCCTTTCCACGCGAGTTCAACTCGCACTTGTCCGGTTTTTTTTTTTACAACGTTTTTAAACACCGGTAAGTGCCAGAAGCAATAATAATGACATGTGCAAACACCATTAGCAGTAATATTCAAAATAACAGGTAATCAAGCTTATGGTCCATTAAAACCCCCTTTGTTTTCAGTATATTGCAATGGAAGGGTAACTAGTGCTTCCGTAATTATTCTGAACACATTAAATGGTGTATTAAGTACCAGTAAATAACTAGTATATAGCCAGTTACTAAGTATTTTATTGCAAAGGTAAGCTTGTTAAACACTACAAGTGCTTCTTCACGTACGAGCTCGTATTTACTCTTAACTTTGTCGTCGGAAGCTCTTGTTTTCTATAGGCTCGGTCACACTGCGGGCGCAGAAGCGCAACAGCATGACGTCATCTATTGCCTTCTATTAGAAGTTGTAACAGACGCCACACAATGTCACGCACGCTCGGCTTGGATGCGCCACCGCGGCCAGGCGGGTTTCACTCCGCACTTTAGGTACGCTCGGCCGTCGCGTTCCACGGAGGTGTAAATCGCAGCAGGTTGCCACTCGCTCACTCGCTGGGCGATTCGCGCGTCGTTTTTGTTGGATGACACGGATAGAAACTGACAACCCTAGCGTACACGAAAGAGCACGTTTTATGCGACTGAGAGAGAAGGCATGATTAGGCATATTTTCGCGCCCAAACACCGGTTTTGTTAGAGAGTGATTGTTCTGTACGTTAGTACTATTATCTATTCTGCCGCGGCGTGATATGAGTGACAGCAAACAGCGGATGGCGTTACGTTGCGGTCATGCTACGCTCTTACTACGCCCTCAATGTGACCAGGCCTTTATGATCGCAAAGTCAGTTAATAAACCATGACCGTGTTCCTTTTTAACATTTCTCTGGCGCACTCCAGAATGAACTATTGTAAGGCCTTTACCATCTGAGCGCTGAGAAGGCTTATGGAGTGCCACTCTATAAGGCTCCTAAGTTTTATGTACATAGATAGAGTCGACCAATAAGTAGTTAACCATCCACTCCGTACGAAGTTAATTTGCAAGCCATTCAATAATAAGGTCTTTATTTCATTTCCGAACAATGAAACCTTAATAGCATTTCAATTCGATGGGATTTTCTGTCAAAGAGAGAGAGAGAAGATACCTAAATTACTTCCTTGGTACTAGACTTAGTTTTGCCACAGTTCAAGCCAATAAGAGTTAACCCATGCACCGCTCTCTCTTCTGATTCCTGTTCTTGTTCATTTTGTGTTTTTGTGTAAGTTTTTAAGTGCCCCGTAAATTCTTACTATTCTCGTTCTTTCATATTGAGATGTACATTAGCACGATATTTTTTATCAAATTATTCCAAGAATTATAAAAATAGGAAATTTTTAGCCTAAAATTTCATCTGTTATTCATTATTCATCTCAACAATGGAAGACGCCATTGTCATAGCATTATTATAAATATGCTTCTGGTTTGTGTGTTACATAAAAGATTAATTATATTTCTTTAGTAAATATGCAATGCTTAACGTATATTAAAAAAAAAGAAACCCGCGGCCATATTTTTATTTGGTTTGAAAGATGTTATCGTAACTCAAAGAGAATTTAAATAAACTACTATCATTCATTTCCATTAAACCATTATATTTGCATTATTTAAAACCGTCATGAATATTAAACAAAGTACCCACATTTTTGAAGAAAAGTGCCTAGTACAAAGCCTCCCAAAGTCCAACTTCGTCAATAACTTTCAGTCCGGGGATGTGTCACTGAATAAAACATCACAGATTTCGGGAAAACCCGATATTTTACCAAGATGGGACATCGCATACAAATCCACGTCGTGGGGTCAAAAGTGTGCTCGCTAAATTTAAAAGTCGCTAAACTTGAAATAAGAAACGTCAAACCCGATTTTGACAGCTTGGTGCTATACAAAACTGCGTTTGTCGTTTCTTATATTAAGTTAAGGGAGTTTTAAACAGGCGACATCGTTTCAAATTGGACTCAGTGTCATTATAGCGTAAGCATTTAAAGTCCAAAAGGTCGCAAGTTCAAATCTAGGCTCCCACCTCTGAGATTTTTGGGTCTCATGTGCGGAATTAAAGATGTTTACCACACGCACATCGGTCTGCTACGAAATAAATGTGTGACGTCTCCAATCTCTATTGAGATGGTTTGTGCCTAAAACAATTACTTTATGAGACGACCAAATTAGTCCGATACTGAGGCCAATTCGAAAGTGTGTTCGCTAAATTAAAAATGGCCTAATTCACAAAGGTCACTCAAATTGATCTTTAATTAAAGTGACGTTTATGGTATAGGTTGAAAACTTTTTGAGGGGCAGTTAACTATTTAATCTCTTAACAAATGCTTAAGTGGCTTAAGTTAAGTGACTTTTCGCCGTATTCATAAGAATACGGCGAAAAGTCACTTAACTTAAGATAAAACACATCAAACTTGATTTTGACAGCTTTGTGCTAAACAAAATCGAATTTGACGTTTCTTACTTTAAGTTTAGGATTTTTTTAATTAAGAAGACACCGTTTCGAATTGGCCCATTAAACTAGTAAATTAAATGAGACGCACTGAGCCGTCGAAAATTAAATTGAATATTTTAAATGCTGCTCTTGCGCATTCTCTGCGTCATCACAATTAAGACGTTAAAGTAAAAAAAATCATAAATTTTTAACACTCTGTCATCGTCCTTAAATTTCACCATTATTATACTGTAAAATACTTCCTTGCAAGTCTTACCGCGAATTAAAATGAGCTCAAGAATTCTTGCTAACTAATTCAGTCATTCCGTCATTAAGTGCTCAAGTTTTGAGTCACTCAGCTCTTCAGAAGCGTTTTACGACATTAAAAGATTATTGTTTTGAATTTTAAAATCAATTAACTGTATAAACCGAGATTTAACGAATAGCAATATTGAAAAATATGTGAATGTAGTAAGTATTTAAGTCGTGGTCTTAATAATTTATTTGTATTATATCACGAACTTTATGATTACGCAAGCAGATGCTTGCGTAATCAAAAAATTCATCTCTTAGTTGTATTTTCGCGGTTTAACTACTTAACTAATTCAGTTAATATTTTCCAGACACGTACTCTGATGTCTGAAGGATATGATGGGGTAGCCTAGTGCAGAGAGAAAAGTGCACTTTTTGAGGAAAGATGTTTAAAAATGAGTTCGCATTAAACAATTGCGGGAATTAACTCGCGTGCTTACATGTTTTAGATATATGGCACTGAAACTAATGTTTATTTTCAAAATGAACTTATTTAGGCATTTGGTGAGATATACTAGAAGAGTTTCCTTTATAGGGTTACGTAGTAAAACGAGGAACCTCTACAGTTTCGCTGTCTGTCCACGTCGGTCCACGTCTGTCTGTATGTCACAGACACTTTTTCTCCAAGACTAAGCTGGTGTTTTTACGATTAATAATGTATAAATAAAAATATATTTTTAAACTGGATCTCCTACCTTTCTTATTTTCAGTGGTTTACTGTCATTAGGTACAAATGGAACATCGTCCACGTGAACTAAACATTCTGAATTTGGGTCAAAAGTAATAGTATTCAAAGTGAATTTAGTCAAAATGTAATTATGCTGAAAAGTATTTATAACCAAATTTATTTTCGTTGTAAATTAATTAATTAATTAATTAATAATGGACGTGGACGTTCAAGTGGACAATTTTCCGTTTGTACCTAGACTGAAAACCTTTTCAGTAAGGAAAGTCAAATCGACTGACATTAAATATATGATCTAACCAGATTATGAAATCGCAATATATAGTAGAGAATGAAGAGTGGCAATTTTACTGATATTTCATTATAACCCAATACTTATGACTATAGCTTTTTGAAAGGTGCAGTTAAAATGTATGATCCACGGCCCTAGCATGCCAGACACGGGGATAATTTAAACCTGTTTATCTCTCTGACTATCTCTTTCGTCGGCACTAGTGTGAGAGAGACGCACTTAGAGATAACTTATCCTTGCCAGGGCCGGATAAGTTAAACTTGTTTTTTAGGGTTCCGTACCTCAAAAGGAAAAAAGGAACCCTTATAGGATCACTCGTGTGTCTGTCTGTCTGTCTGTCCGTCTGTCACAGCCAATTTGCTCCGAAACTACTGGACCGATTGATTTGAAATTTGGTAAACATATGTAAGTCGTTGACCGCAACACGGATGCGTAACGTTAACAAATTAATTTTAAACATGGGGGCCACTTTTGGGGGGTAAATTAGAAAATTAAAAAATAAAGTTACGCTAACTATATTTATTTATTTATTTAATTTTTTATTTAAAAAAAAACAAATTTGTGCCTTAACAGCTAAGGCCAAAACGGCACAAACTACAACTACTCATGTGACATATCAAATGAAAGGGCTTATTGTGAGGATCTTAAATATATATTTTTTTTGAATTTTTTGATGAATGGTTTGGAAGTTATTTATGAAAATAGGCAGGCGAAAATTGACCATTCCCCCCCCCCCCCCCTTATCTCCGAAACTACCGGGCCTAAAATTTTGAAAAAAATATTGAAAATATTTCTTTACCTATAGATTACAGGAAAACCTATGAGAAGTCTATGGTATTTAAAGTAACATAGGAAATTGCAGATAATCATGTATGGAACGGAACCCTCTCCACGCGGGTTAAACTCGCACTTGTCCGGTTTTTTTTATAGTAGGAGGGTGGCAAACGAGCAGGCTGGTTACCTTATAGTAAGCAATCATCGCCGCCCATGGACACCCGCGGCACCAGGGGAATCACGGATGCGTTGCCGGCCCTTAGAGAAAGGAGTGGGCTGACAAACGGCCCACCTGATGGAAAGTGGTCACCGCCGCATATGGCCATCAACAACAACCAATCATGGTATTTTTCTCTGGCTGCAAATAAAATGTTTTTGAATAAATAAATTCTTTCTGTTAAGTTCCCCCAGTCAAAATACCCCGAAACTTTGTTCCTTGATTTGATGAGTTTGTGTCACCGCTAACTCAATTTTAAAACAATCTGGCAACTGAACGGATAATAAATTAGATTGAATTAGATGATTTCCTATGAATCGCTTAGGAGGTCGGAAAATATGTTTTCGTTTAGCCGCTCAATAGATCCCCAGCACTGCTGATCTCGATTGTCTTTTGATCGAGAACAGCTGGCGACAACCGACATTCATAGTCTCCTCATATATTTATTGGCGCATCTTTTCTTGTTCATGAAAGTTTTGGGATTATTATATCAAAGGAAAAAGGTCTGAATGATGGATATCGATTTAACAGCGCGACATACGAGTGACAATCAAGCGGATACCGACGTTGAGAAATTATTTGCTATTCCTGGCTAGACATCAACAATTAAACAGTTTTTGTAGAAGCTCGTGTTTAATTTTTAATATGTTGTGTTACCATTCGGCTTACAAAAAATTTACCAAATTTCAGCCTATTCCGATTTAAGGACCTGGGTCAGAATGGATCCCAACACCCACCTTAAACATACTAACTAACAAACATACCACCTAACAAGTGGATTTTAAAAATCTTTAAAAACAGAACCTGTCTATTGCATTTTCATTTTGCAATAAAATGCGTCCACAAAACAAAACAAAAATTTAGTGCTCAAAATATGCCCCAGCGGTATTCAAACCTGCGACCGCTAGCACAGTAGGCTGCACTACCACTGAGCCATCGAGTCAGTTTTACTACTTTTAATGGTACATCATTATTAATGCTGGAATATTTCATTTGTACTCGTATAAATAACTAATTTATTTTCCAACGCGTTGAAGCGTAAAGCAATCGTCCATTTAATATTGTAAATAATAAATGTGCATTACAGCTGATGTACCTATCAGGGCAATTTATTTGTTGTTTCCTGTTTCATTGAATGATAAACTACTTATGGTGGCACGTTTAGCTTTTTTGTATTAAGTCTATCAACAGAACTCTTCAGCGTCAAAAATACATTTACAAAAACAAAAACGGACAATGCAATTTCAACTTATTTGCCAGATTATGTGCAAAAATTAACGGCTTTTTGTAGCGTAGTGTGTTTGATAATTTCAATATTCCAATTTTATAATCAATTTACATTTAAGCTCCATTCAACTTTGGTATACTTAACACGATGACGCTTGCTATTTTGATGGAACTTAATATATATATTACTCTGCAGACGAAGACGCGGGCACCAGATAGTAATATTAAATATATGCGAAAGTTTGTGAGTGTGTGCATGGGAGTGTTTGCGTGTTTGCAAGTTAGTATGCTTGTTACTCCTACACACATCCAACGAATGCGAACAAAGTTGTGGGCGCAGTTACTTATGATCACCATCATTTCAATGATCGCCACAACGACCCATTCTGTGCTGCTTGGATCCCACGGAGACCCGCAATGTTCACCAGGTCGTGAGTCCACCGTGTGCAGATTTATTTATTTTTTAAGGTACCTAATAGGAGGTTAAGAAAGAAAACTCGAAATAACCTGTACTCTACCAACCTATCTAAATATGGTTTTCCAATTACGTAGCACTGAATTTGAAGAGTTCAATATAATTTGAGTGTTAATCTGACTGCTAAAACGAAGTATTTCCATCAGACAATTTATTTACTTCTCGTGTAAAAATATTTAAGTTGAAATAAGTTATTTCAAAATTATTAGTGCGTTGGAATTGATCGTTATGTTTACGGAAAAGTCGAGGTTTAGCATTTATTTTATAATATAAAGTATCTTATTACATAAGGCCGGGGGTCTTTTGCTTAAATAAAAGGTAAGCTAATAATATTTTATAACAAGAATTAAACTATTTACATTTTACATTTCCGAATTATATATATATATATTTTTTATGAACACTAAAAACCATTTTTTATTTGACCACCTTTGACCGTTTTTTCCACTCGGCACACGATTTAGATTTAAGTAAGGACCCCTCTGAGGGTACTACGTCTGAATTTCGGCGCTTGAGTCAGTCGTAAATCATTTATAGACCAGAATTGTCGTGATCCAATGAATTTGTTAGCAGCTTCAAATAATTGAAGATTTGTTGCAAAAAAATACTTTCAACTGAAACGTGAATCTGAAAACATTTCGTTTCATTTGATAAATAAATAGTTGTTATTGACATGATTTCTTAATTTTTTACAAGTTTATAGAATGCTATGAATATTATAATTTGACTATTTCTCACACCTCTTACTGGACCGGAAATAAATTTACTACTTACAAAGCACATTTAAGTATCAACTCTAAATCTGTCATTGCCTAAGGAGGAGAAAGGATCTTTAGTGAAGGAAAATTATTAATTTTTCTATTGTAAATAAATTATGCAGTTTTTATTTTAACATTCAAGGTATAGAATTTGAAATTACTTTATGCCATTAAAATTTTTCCTCCAACTTATTACCATCTAGCTTCGCTCGTATCATAAAAGTTTTCCAATTATGTCGCGGAAACCTTGGAGATATAAATAATAATAATATTAAAAATATAACACACACCTGTTCCAAAATACGATTCCTTGTAATATAGGTACTAGACAACGACACGAATACACACGTATAGATACATACTCCCACATTATTATAGAAACTAAATATTCATAGCTCGGGTTCAAATATTCGTATTCGCGTATTTATATTATTGGTTGATATGTAGCCTTTATTCTTAAACAGTAATGGCATAGCCATTGCGATTGCAATTTGTGGCCATTGCGATTGCAATCTGTGGCCATTGCGACCGCAGCGCATATCTGCACGTGAATCAGGATCCCTAACTTATCACCCGCATAACATCGATGACGTCTACCGGGAGATTATAGTTTACTCGGCTTTGAAGATAGAACTGGATAATTTATCTAATGTTTATTAGACCTCTAATACTGTATATAACTAGTATTCTCAAAGGGCGTTGCCTAAGGATCAGTGATCAGCCAATATCGAAAGCTAGCCGTCATTTTGAATTATATTATTTTTTAGACAAGTTCTTACCTGCGTATAGTGTCATATTGCAATGTCTTTAAAATAAGTCTTATAAAAAAGGGTCAAAATCGACTTTAAAAATTGACCCTGATATACAAACAAATGAACTGATAACTGAAGTTACAAGGTACTTGGTTTTAGAATAAAAGTTTGGGAAAAGAGATGAGAAAAATAAGTTCCTGCTCTCCAGTAAAGTCAGTACAAATGTCACATTGATCTTATACAAAGACCGGATTGACGGGGGCAAATCTGTACTGACGTTAAATAGTGCGACGACACATTAAACTAATTTTATTAGTTGATATCGATAAAAATACCTACAACCGTTGTGTAATTCTAAGAATTTCGATTAAGAAGAAAACGACATACACAAAAACAAACTTTTTGAGGAATTAACTTCTTTAATATTTTATATAATTTTCATAATATACAATAAAAATAAAATCCACATTTTCAGACTTTAATCTTCGTCGCCTGGGCGAAAATATCCATTTTAGTGACTCGAGACAGTCAATGTCTGATATCAGTTGTTTAAAGTTGCGATGAGTATAAATTAAAGAGCACATTATTAAAAGTATCCAAACTTAGCCATCAGTTGTGATAATGATGGTTAAAAATTTATTTTTATCGATGTCGATAAAATTAGTCGATTTTTAATTAATCACTAACACTGGTACATTTTTGCCCCCGTCAATCCAATGTTTGATCATTTATGTACGTACGTATATACGAAGGAATATTAAATCCCTCTGAAAAAACACATTTTTAATCTCACCGCATGGTTCCTGCAAATGACTGGATATCTCATTTACATTATTTACAAATTCACTTAAATACCCAGACCCCTCTGTCACACTAAACTAGGTTTGACTGAAGTCCTAAACATTTTTGGTATCTGCAAATTAGTTTTTTATTCCGTCTACAGAGGTTTAAGTTTGTTTTTTATAGCGGGGATTTGCTTTCGATTAATAACTTCGTCTATCAGCTTTATGAAATAAATTGTTTTAGCAAGAAAACTTTAAATCATTTTGAAACAGTCGTTATGGATACGGGTAGGTTCTTTTAAATGTCCAACCACCTTTTCACAAATGTCACCATAAACGTCAACGTTAAATTGACAACAAAACGAAATCGAATGATATTCTTATCTCAAATAATACATTTTCCCATAAAGCAACCGACGTCACAGCACGGAAACCGCCCCCTATCATGTTTCGTTTCTCCAGAGTTTTCTTTGAGCCTCCGGAAAGGTTTCTCATATCCGATGCTACAAAACTAGACAGTATTTTAATGACATCACTCCATCTTGCGGAGTCACACAACCATCTTAGTTTTGCGAGTGTACAGAATACAAACCGGAATCTTTGTACTACATTCTCAAGTTATATTTGGAGGAGGCGCGTAACTCGACCGCAGGGGTAAGATGGCTTCATCGCTTTCATCTTTCTGAAGAAGGGGAAGTTGACCTTGGGAATAAATGACATTTACTACACTCCTATTTTGTGACATGTACATTCCTTGTAAGCTGTAAATGAGCTTTTAAAGGTTTCATAATATATTTCCAAGATATGAAAACTTTATACGAGTATATACATACAACATAAATGTTAGTGATTTTACCATGTCGTCAAAATAGATACAAAAAGTCGGTAGGGCAAATAAAACTCGGTATTTAGATGTTAAAAGATCTTTCATGCCTTATCTTTTGAAATTGCGAGAGATTTTTCTGGGCGTTGTTAACAAAAAAGCTCAGCTGCATTCTTTTAAAAATCGGTTCTCCCTAAGCCCTTTAGAAAAGAAAATTAATTATGGACCACTAAATACAAATTATGCCTTTGTTTTGTCTTGAATCTGAGGCAAAGGACTTGAAACAATTGCAAGGGAAATGATAAATCGAGGCAAATTAGCTCTGTCGCGACGCAAAAACACCCATCTGGTGTTTCAGGGGTAAATTATAGTTACCTTATTTAAGTCGAGTGATTTAGAGCTGGGTTTGACAGATCAGCGATTAAGGATAAATTTATTGACTGAATTGGTTTCGCGTGAGTTTTTTATCGTCATAACTGTCAACCATCCGCTACGCAAAAAGCCTTGCTGAAATATCTTCACAAGGGTCTATACTTCGAGGGATTATTAGTTAAAACCCCTGATAAATGATATTCATACACATTCATATTATTTGCTCATTAATTACTACTGTCGACAAAAAAACTTTAAATCATAGACAATAGAAAATATACCCTAAAGTCGTTAATCCTGTGGAAACATTGGGGTTGCATGACGAAATATTTAAACTCAAAGCCGCCAATGCCGTAAAAATACACACGTTGCGTAGACATAAACGATAAAAGATAAAAAATACGGCGCGCATTTTGCCTGGATTTATAGCACTTAAATCTAAGACCGGGGTCAGAATAAGACATCTTAAAAGCCTTAAGTACGGTGTGTTATTAGTTTCTTTTTTAATAAATTTATTCCTTCAAAGTTCCGTATTGTGACCGTTAGGGTCTTTGGATTTTGGGGCAAATGAACTCGTGGTAATACCGATCAAAGATACCGGATTTTTCTACTATTTACATATAATTTTCTTGTTGATTTATTAGAATTAGGTACTTTAAGATAATTCACTTTTATAGTATAGTAAAATTCAAAAAAATTGCTCGTCGAGCTTGGTCTTTGGATTTTGGGGAAAAGAATTTGGAGTAATACTAATCAAAAATACAGCTTTTTTCAATTATTTAGGCATATTTTCCTATTGTTTTATTAGAGTTATGGCCGAATTCACAAAGGCCACTTAAGCATTAGATTAGAGTACAGATTAAACAGTTAAATGTCCCTCAACTAGATGTCAACCTATACATAAACGTCGCTCAGACGTCACTTTAATTAAAAATCTATTTGGATAGTCTTTGTTAATTTGGCCGTTAGACACTTACCGATAATTAAATTTTATAGTAAAGTATAATTCCGAAAAATAGCTGGGCGACCTAACCAACTTTCGGGTCGTTGGAGGGTGGGCGTAACATGTTAAAGAAGTTCTATTATAAAATCATAAAAAGGCGATCGATCCTGACAATATCTGGAGCATATTATATAATCAAAAAGTATTAAGTTGGCAGATGACGTTTTGTACAACATCATAATTTTTGTTAATACTAATATAATATTTATGAAGCAGTTAATCCCCGACATGCTATACTTTTATGAAACGCGCGAACCATTACGCAATATAATATCAGTCATATTGTCGGGAATTGTCGTTGCGGTAACCATATTGCTGAAACAATTTGGCCTAATATTAAGCCTAATATCATGACGGTAACAAACGATAAACAACGTACTACAAAAATGGTACATTTAAGAGTGACGGTTTCTCATCTAATCTACCCACTACTGAAACAATTGCTTGCAATAAATAATTCTTATAGTTAAGCGCATTAAAAAATAACTAATCATTATTGGCGTCCATTTATTGTTTCCTAGCGTCGTGGTAATGTCCTCTGCCAAATCCTATTTTTCCTTGTTCCTCCAATTTCACGTTATCCTTTGAGCCCTTCTACTAGTAAAATAAATAAGTACCCCATGGGCAAGAAAGGGCTTGTTATCGAAAGGGTAAACCAATACACTTTACGTTAAGAAAAAGAAACATCTAAGAATCGACTTAAATGCGAATAAATTCTAAGCTTTTATAGGCACCAATACCGACTATCGTGACCGATTGTGATAGTAGTGAATGGTACCATGATTACCACGTGCCAGTTCCTCACCAGCGTTTTGTGGGATATTTGAGTTAGGCTAGCGTACAGAGTTACTGCCGATACTCGGTTCAGATAAACTATTCTACTGCGCGTGATGGAAGGTTAAGAAAACTGGTGAAGATTGCAGGACTCCTCTAGATGCAGTATATAGGAGTCCAGCAGTGGTTGTCTTTCGGCTGATATGATTATGATTGTGATGTATAAGTACAAACTTATAGACTGGCTAAAACTAAAAACACCTTTCTAGGAAATTGTACACGTTTTTACAATAAAATACCTAAAAAAACTAGAACAAACGGACACAATGTTCAAATCTACTGTATAGCGAAATCTTATTTCTAGGGCATATTACACAGTAAAAGACTACATCATGGACAAGGGATGTTTGGGGTTAATCCTGACCTGCACCGGCGATCCTTGGGTCTCGATGGGTACGATTGGGTACTGTGGTTTATACTCAGATGTGTATAAAACTGTAGACATAATTATTAACTTACATGTGTACTGTTTTGAAAAACTGAAATCTCTTACCGAGTTTCTTGCCGGCTCTTCTCAGTAGAGGGTTTTTTCCGAACCAGTGGTAGATTCATTCCTTGTCATTCATAAGAGCTTCTAAAAGCCTAAATTGAATAAAGATAGTTTGACTTTGACTTTGAACTTTTGACTTTGATGAATCCATTCAAGGGTAGGACTCTCTTAATCGCGTCGCTCCGTTTGTCATTGAGACACACATTGGCACTGTTTTTTAAGCGGTAGAAAAGTGACGAGTGCAGTAGTAATAGCCTAGTGATCTGACTTGTGGCCTCTTGAGCCGAGTCTCGCCAATTCAAATCCCAGCTCGCACCTCTAAGAGTTTCTGATCTCAAGTGCGGAATTAAGTTTAATATTTATAACAGGCATGTCGGTGAACGTAAAACATCGTGAGGAAACTGCTTACATCTGCAAAGTGATTCAAAGATATGTGGGGGCTACACCCCCCTCATAATGCATAATGAGAGAAAGAAAAAGGCTCGTTGAACATCAGATTTGGTTTGAGTTGTTTGACTTTTTATAACAGTGTATTAGTCGTTTGATACACGCGCGGAACATAAACAATGATACTTCCCACCTGCAATCAATTGCAATTGAAATCGTTTCCTCAAATTCAACATTACTATAAATGTCAAACGGATAATGCAGTCCCGTTTTCAATTTATATCCAAATACCCTAGCTAACCTCATTCCATAACGTGAACTCAGCACATGATACCGCAGTAAGGTAATTACGTTCGAGGCATTGTAGGATCCGATCCTACGTTTTGCCAAGTCAATACGCCAATTCGCCGAAATGTAGAATTGTGAAAATCAAACAGCAAAGTTGTACCCCGGACAGAACATACGTTATGTACAAGTAAAGTTTTCTTGTAAAGGGCCTGAATATTTGAACAGGAATCAAACGAAGGATTGAGTGGAAGGACTCGGAGGCCATTCTGTGTGAATTTTGGGTAATACACGTGAAAAATGGTGTTAACATTAAACAGTTGATCATAATAAAGGGATTTGTAAGCAAAGGGTTTCTTTAAGAATTTTCAGCAAAATCCTAATATTTATACCGCCCTCGCTGGACAAATATTATTTTGCTCCCTTGTGACACAAATCTACTATTTCGGTATCGTCGTCTAGGTTAAGTAGTTGTCTTGGTCAAACAGCTGTCAATATACATAAGCGACACTTTAATCACAGATCAATTCAATCAATCATTTAATGAGAGGAAAATCAGATTGTGAGCGATTTCATGTTCGCTTTACAATTCATCAAAAATCAAATTAGAAGAGATATTATACATTTTGAAGCAATGAATGAGAACGAATGCTTTTCTGAATCGAAAAAGTTTCGAAGTCGAAGAAATCGAAGAAATTTATCTCAATAGGTATTTTTATAAATGATGACATCATCCATGAAAAATATTTTATGTTGATGCCGAGAAAATAGAGATTCGAGCTTTTTCATTGAAAATCGCTAGCACACCCCAGGCGGTATTAGGAAATACCGTATAAAGGAAAAATCTTCGAAAATTGTTGAGGAAATGTTCGACCTTTTATACCTCTTACATCTCATGAGCGTAATTATGTACATAATTTGGGATGTGCGACGGTATCCTTATTTGCTTATCAATCTTAATCCATCATTTAACAATTGGAAAGTCTTACACGATGAATAAATTCATCATTAGAAGAAGAAGAAAAAAGAAAGAAAACATCAATTCAACACACAAGACACAATAATTAAATCAAAAACAATACGGAAAAACGACGGATGTCTGTCATCGCGGCAGTGAGCTTCGCCTCTATTCGGGAATGCTAAGTGATTCTGTAGCGACTCGTAAACGAGATTTCTCATCCCACTCTTTCGCATTACGCATTGTGCGGAAGAGTGGGATGAGAAATCTCGCTAACGAGTCGCTACAGAATCACTTAGCGTTCCCGAATAGAGGCGCTGGTCACTGGCTCAGCATATTGCTGAGGTTTCAGACACCTGCAGCGCTGATTTTCAGACCATCTGTAGCACTCGCAATAACAAATAATTTTAATACCCAAAAACTATATTCTATTTCATGAATATATCTCTGAAAGAAATCTTAATTTATTATTCGTACTAAAAACACACTACTTCACTGGACGTTAAAGAAAAAGTTTTGCGAAACATTTCATCAGAAGAATTATCTTTCAAATAAAATCGAATAAAAACGCCTTAGGTTCTTCTGTTATTCATTTTATTAATATTTAGCTTACGAGCGAGCAATGGTCTCTATGGTTCTTTTATCCTGCCACTTGAATGATTAAAACACCAACTTCCATAATCTACAAAAATATAATGACGATAGGTCGCCGACAGTCTTGAGCGGTTACGGCGTTTTTCAAGCGACTCAAACACGTTTCTCAAGTCGTTTAGAGACGTTTTTCCGGCGGCCTATTGTTAAGGATGAGACTAATCACTCTTTCGTCTTTTCTGTGAGATTTCCGGTGAATGTTGCAAATCTAATTATAGTCGTTTAACGAGGAGGTCGGATTGTGATTTTTTCTTCCTTTTGTTAAGCGGACTGGCTGGGTAATTTGGCCATTCCAGAGATCTCTTTTCCGAGTAAAGCTTGTTAGTACAACGAGCTTACAGCCTAGTTCGGACTAAGCTAGTATTTAAGTCGAATGGCGAGTAATTTAGTGACTAAACCTGTCTGAACAATGAAAATTTAGTCGATTAGTTTAGCAAGTAATTTATTCGAGTCGATACATTTTGTTCTATTTAATCAGGCAAGTAGCACCTCCCTCCACATATCACTGATCACTGGTTCACTGGCTAATAAGCAAGCGCCTCTATTCGGGAACGTCTAAGTGATATTGTAGCGACTCGCCAGCGAGATTCTCATCCCACTCCTCCGCACGATGCGTAATGCGTAAGAGCGGGATGCGGTTCCCGAATAGACGCCCTGCACTTGTTGTTTTAGTCGAGTTCATCTTAAAAAACACTCTTCACTTGGGTACCTGTGCCTCTATTCGGGAACGCTAAGTGATGTTGTAGCGACTCGAGAGCGAGATTTCTCATCCTACTCTTCCGCACGACGCGTAATGCGTAAGAGCGATATACGAGTCTTGCTCGCGGGTCGCTGTAGTATCACTTAGACGTTCCCGAATAGACTCCCTGTACTGGAATAGTTTTCGGACAGTACGTGTCTTTTAGATACTAAATTACTCGCCACTCGACTAAAATACTAGCCTATTCCGAAATAGGCCTAACTCTGGTCTAGCTATAATAGTACGCCAAGCTTTACTGCAGCTAGATTAAGATACTTTTAATTCAAATAATATAACTTAAAGAGCGTTTTAAAACTTTTATAAATTATATGCTTCATTTTACATCTACTAAACTAGGCAAAATATACGACTGTTTCTTAATTTTAACGTCATAACATAACATATATATATGTATGTGTAAGATATATAAATGTAAATATAATGCTTTCCTTAGAGACGAAAAAGTAATCATAGCCAAAGGTGGTCCTCGTGTAGTCTAAAAATTTTACCTGTTCCAAGTTAATTTTTGAAGCAATAGCTTATATACGACAAATATGAGCATAAAAAAACCTTTTCAATAAAGTTTTATAAGATTCATTAGCATAATTAGGATTTTTCGTCACATAATTTTTAAAAGAAATTACTATTTCGTTCGTTAAGGGACTCCCTGTTCCGGATGACCTTCACTTTGATCCAAGGGAGCCTCAGTAATATCAGGCATTAATTAAAGTGCCATCTGGACATTAAAAAAGACATCAAACGTTAGAAATAACCATTACCTTAAGAATAAAAAGCGTTACAAAATTAAATAATATCTATGATTTCAATATTTTTGGCTTATCATGACAACTAATCAATTGGGTTTTCTACTTAGAATTGTTACTTATATCAGGCGGGTTTCACTCCGCACTTTAGGTACGCTCGGTCGTCGCGTTGCTCGGAGGTGTAAATCGCAGCAGGTTGCCGCTCGCTCACTCGCTGGGCGATTCGCGCGTCGTTTTTGTTGGATGACACGGATAGAAACTGACAACCCTAGCGTACACGAAAGAGCACGTTTTATGCGACTGAGAGAGAAGGCATGATTAGGCATATTTTCATACCCAAACGTCGGTTTTGTTAGACAGTGATTCTTCTGTACGTTAGTACTATTATCTATTCTGTGCTTATATGTGGATAAATAACACAATAATGAATAAGATACGAAAAATGTATTATTTAATACTTAAAATAAAAATGATATAAAAAATCTACCTCTTACGAATTTCGAGGAAAAATCGAAGAATTAGGTATATTCTTTGTGAAATATCGTGAGAACCAACAGATACGATCCGAAATTAATGAATATTCGTAAAATTCTTGCCGTAAAACCGGCCTTTAGAAGAATTGAACTTAACTCGGGAAAACTTACATAACTAATTTGCATGCAATACATGCTATTCCATGAGCTATTAAAATTAAGATGCTTCAGTTTCATACTTGTAAGCTTTATTTTTTCTAGCTAATATAGTCAATTGACTAGTATTTTCTAATAAGGATGATTACTTCTCAATTTGTTTTCATTGTAAATATAATAAATAAATATAAAATATAGCTCCTATAAAACAAGTAGCAAATAGTAAACATCAGTTTATTTTCAAATAGCTGATGATGAGAAAGTGATATAGAACTCAGTAAATGAATTGTCTTGCATTATATTGTAGTTTAAAAACCGAAATAAAAAGAACTAGATTATAATATTGACATACTTAGTTAACAAAATGGCGGTGATATAGATAAATCACTCAACAATCCATTCATACTTATGTCAATAAAATATATAAATACTCGTATTGTATACTAAAGATTTATATACAGAGTCATATATACAAACCAATAAAACCGAAGAAAAAGAGAATATATTTATTAAGAAAATTAAGAGGATGTTAGAGAATAAGTGTTTTATGGAAGACGATTTTTAAAATTCAAATAAGTGTATGGTCATTGTTTATGTTTAGCCCTAAGTTACTGTATTTGCTCCGCCCTAACAGGGTCCATGTGTTCATTCATACCTTATGTAAGACCTGTAAAATACCATATTTGCAATAAAGATTCTATTATATTCTATTCAAATAAAAGTAAACTCAATGAAAAAATGATGTCATGGAAAATCAGTAACCTAATCGTCACACTGATTTCAAACTGGATCATCAGAATCGCAATAGTTGTGACAGATTCTGAAGATGTTGAGATTGAAATGATTGCCCATTTTTCTCCGAGAATGGGGCCCTACGTGCCGAGTGGCGTGCCAAATTCCGCGCTATTAACGTTACATAACGGTGATTTGGTCCTTTTCAGCGCTGTGAATTCACATAATATACCACTTTTATTGCTTGCTGTAGCTAATTGTTTTAGATTTTAATCGCGAACGTCATGTCTCGCTGTGAATTTTTGTCTCACTCTTGTCCTGAGCCTTGTCCACCAGACGGTCGAAAATTTTAATGCACGCAAAATTAAAATTAAAATGAAATATTTATTTTGCATACAAAGAGCCCTTTCACATGTCTGAATTTAGCGCTGCGAAAGGTTCGAAAGTTTTTGTTGTAAGTAACTCTTAAAAAATAACAAAACGTCGGTGCGAATTACAAAGTCGCTGTGTTTTTGGTCTAGTTTTCAGGAGACAGTTAAAACCGTTTTTTTCTTTAATAGTTACTTAACATGCGTAGTGGTATTTTTTTATGATAACTAGGTAACTTTTACATCAGTATAAATCAAATTAAAGTAAATTTGTTAATAAGTTATTAGTAAGTAGTAGTTGGTACATAGCGGATTTAATTTGTAACATTAAAAAGCGCTGTGTAACTAGCGGTCACATGGCGATTTTCTCAAATGATGTTTTTAAGAATATTTTGCTACATAGCGGGTTTTACTCACTATATTTGAAGATATCTGACTACTAAAAATCGACATGTGTAAAAATATGACAACAATGCCTGAAAACATATTTTTTTTGTGGGCTTGTGCCGAAATTAAAACCGTAGCGTTTAGTGTAAAAATAAAAAAATACCCGCAAAAAAACACATAGTGATTTTGGGATTTGCACCGACGAAAATAGTACAAGTCTGATGCATTTAAGGAATATCTTCCCCAAAACCTCTGAGTACGTAGTGAAAGAAGAAAAGTAATAGAAAAATCGAGAAAGAACAAACATATTATTTTCTCGTGCCATCGTCTTTATTTAAAAAAAAAAGTAGCACTTATGATAACAACTGGAAATGAAACTAATAATAACATGAAAGTTAAAAAAAACCGGCCAAGTGCGAGTAGGACTCGCGCACGAAGGGTTCCGTACCATTATCTATAAAAAACGGCAAAAAAATCACGTTTGTTTTATGGGAACCCCCTTAAATATTTGTTTTATTTTAATTAAATTATTTGTTTTTAAAGGGAATATATAACTAAATATTCTGTGAATATTTCAAGCGTCTACCCGTTTCTATTATCAATATGAAGTATTAATGAAACAACCGTTCGGACCGATGAGTCGTTTATTACTGCCTTAACATTTGGCTGCATACAAACACGTCACTCCTCCCACGTTATTCGGGGAACCTGATAACAAATGAGAGAAATACAGTAAAGTACAGCTTACACTAAATTTACAATTTACTTATAATTAATCTTCTTAGTCCTAGGCCTTAAGTTACAACGACGTGAGACGGGGGATAAGTTGTCGGCGCTCTCGCCGCGTTCGGCTTGCTCTGGTACAGGCTCAGCGCTCGCGAGCGATGACCTCGATACGGCCGGGACTACTTCTCCTCCGTCCTCACCTTGATCCGCGCACTCATAGAAATCATTGTCGGATGCAATGTCACAGTGCTCCTCCTCGCCACTGCTAATATTTTCATTCGCGTCCGACAGTGACCTTAACATAGTTGATGGGTGCTTGGAAACAGGCGTAGGCGTAGGCGACCGAGCCGGCGACAGCGGCGCTCGCTCCGGCTCGGGCGCTGGGGACGCGAGCGGGGGCTCGGGGCGCGCGGGCGCGGGCGCCATGGCCTGCCGGACGTCATCTATATGCGACTGCCCGGCGTATCGCAACAGCTGATCCACGTGTCTTATACACCTACCACTACCTTCAACGTCTACTGTGAACATCCTGTTACCTAATAAATTGACTATTTTCCCAGCGCGCCAAACAGGTTTTTGTGAAACAAAACATCGTACCCAGACGATTTGACCGACATGAAACTTTCGAGCCCCTGTTAAACTAATCGGGTCCTCATTTCCATCTTTTACATTACTAGGTAAAATTAGGTCAAGCCTACAACGCAACTCCCTACCGAACATTAATTTTGCAGGCGTTTCATTTGTGGTACAATGAACACTGTTGCGGTACTCGAACATGAAACCTAGCAATCGCTCATTGATGCGCTCAGCTGATATGTTATTATCATTACATATAATGCTTTTTATCATTCTCTTACATATCTTAACTGAATTTTCGGCCTGCCCGTTACTGCAAGGGTGGTAAATTGGCGAGTTTAAATATTTTATTCCGTTCACTGTGCAAAAACGTCTGAACTCTTCACTGTTAATTTTTGGGTCGTTATCAGTCACTATGGTCTTAGGTAAGCCAAACATGGAAATTAAATACTTTAATTTCAAAATTAGAGACTTCGAAGAGACGTCTTTGCACATGTGTAAACACTCCAGCCATTTGCTGAAAGCATCCACCACGACCAGGTATACCCTCTGCCCGAGCTGCATGTAGTCAAGATGCACGCGCTCCCAGGACGCCGCGGGGCGCGGCCAGGGCGCGGGAGGTGCGCGCGGCGGCGCAGCGCGCAGCGAGGAGCACGAGCCGCACGCGCGCACCATCCGTTCTATATCCGAGTCTAAACCGGGCCACCATAATTTACCGCGGGCGACACTTTTTGTTTTTACGACTCCTAAATGACCGCGGTGCAATTCTTGTAGCAGTCGAACCCTATGGATTGATGGAATCACTATTCGATGCCCGCGTAGAATGCAACCGTTCTCAACTACTAAATCGGTTTTACACCTAAAATACGGTTGCATTTTTTTGCATTTTATCTTTCGCGGCCATCCATTTTTAATATATTTCGTGACTGTTTTCATAGTAGAATCTACTGAAGTTGCCTGTTTTATATCCTTGAATGATATAGGTAAAACATCATCGTCTAAAAAGTTTATAAACGAACTACCTTCGTCTACATCGAATGCCGCCGCTTCACTTACCCTCAAAGGTGCCCGAGAAAAATAATCTGCTACTACATTCTTTTCGCTACTTATGTAACTTATTAAGTAATTATAAGCCGATAAGTAAATAGCGTATCGTTGTAAACGCGATGCTGCCATAACCGACACACCGTTTTTTTTACCAAATATGGCTAGTAACGGTCTGTGGTCTGTTTTGAGCACGAACGGTTCGCTTCGGCCGTATAAGTACTGGTGGAAATGCTTCACCCCAAACACGATTGCGGCTGCTTCTTTATGCACTTGACTGTAATTTTTTTCGCTGGCGATGAGTGATCTGGAAGCGAACGCTAGCGGGCGCTCGTGACCTTCCGCGCCCTGCGCGAGCACGGCGCCCAGCCCGGCCGGACCCGCGTCGACGCTCAACACCAGTCGCGCACCAGGGTCGAAATGCGTCAGCACACGATCCGAGGCTAGTTCTTGCTTAATTGCAGTGAATGCCTTCTCTTGCTCGTTTTCCCACTTCCACTCAGTGTCAACCTTAAGAAGCTCATGTAAAGGGCTTAGTACACTGGATGCTCTTGGAATAAAATTTCGATAGTAGTTTATAAATCCTAAGAACCGCTTTACATCTAAAACATTATTTGGCCGGGGCGCATTTATTATCGCGTCGACTTTCTTTGGACAAGTCCTTAAACCGTTCTTGTCTATGACGTAACCCAGGTAAGTGACGCTCGACTTAAAGTACTCGCACTTGTCTTTTTGCAATTTTAAACCGGCGTCTTTTAGTCTAGCGAGCACTTCGCGCAGCCTAATTAGATGTGTTTCCCTATCGGGGCCCGTGATACACACGTCATCGAGCCAGATGCTCACGCCGTCGACGCCCAGCAGCAGCGTCTCCATGGTGCGCTGGAAGATGGCGGGCGCGTTGGCCAGCCCATACACCAGGCGCGTATAGCGGAATAGCCCGCGCGCCGTACTAATGGTGGTGAGCTCCTGGGACTCGTCGCTCAGAACGAACTGGTTATATGCGTTGCTCAGGTCTAATTTTGTGTACCGTTCTCCCCCTCCTAATTTTGCAAATACCTCCTCTATACGGGGCATAGGGTATTTATCAATAATTAAATGTTTATTAAGCGTTACCGAGTAATCGCCTGCGATTTTAATTTTACCGTTTTCTTTCAAAACTGGTACGATCGGGGTTGCATATTTTGAAAAGTTTACCGGTATTAATATACCTAAACTAACGAGCCGTTCTAATTCTTCGTCTACTTTATGCTTGAGGGCAAAGGGTACCGGTCGGGGTTTAAAAAAAATTGGGTCGACATTTTCATTAAGACGAAGTGTTATTTTTAACTTATTAAAACGTCCTAAGCCGTCACTCCATAGATCTGAATATGTATCTAATAACTGTTGAATATCACTTTCATAATTATCACATACTAAGTTATTGTTTTCAACATTATTAAATGTAATGCCAAATCTGGTCATAAAATCACGCCCTAACAACGGTGGGCCGCCATTAGGTATTACATATATGTTGATTTTATTTATAATTTTATTGTACTCAACATCTGCTATTATATACCCTAAAGGTGTGATTTTGTGTCCATTGTAAAAACACATTTTTATATTGCATTTATTCAAATACACATTTAAGAAATATTTTTTGTAACATTCATCTGAAATAACAGAAATGCCCGACCCAGAGTCTAATTCCATCTTTAATTTAACCCCGTTAACAAATACTGCTACAGTAATCGGTGCAAAATGCTCATACCTTAGGTTATAAAGTTCACATTCCTCACAATGCTCGCAGGCTCCTTGCTGCCCCTCTTCGGCGTGGATGTTGTGGAATCTCATTTTGCATACCTTTTTCAAGTGTCCCTTTTCTCCGCACTTTTCGCACTTGTAGTTTTTATAACGGCATTTTTCTGCACTGTGGTGCTTCATGCCGCACACCGCACACCGAACGGCATTTTCATCATCATTACGCCATGAAGAGGCCGCTGGCGACAAGGAACTCCCGCCGCTGTTCCCGCCGCGGCCGCCGTAGCCGCCGTAGCCGCCGTAGCCGCCGCCGCCGCCGCGGCCGCCGCGCGCGCGACCTCCGCCGCGCCACGGGTTTGCGGCACTTGTCGCTCGATACACCGGTTCCTCCTTGATAAAGACACCACTTGCACTTGAGCCCTCATTCATCATCACTTGTGCTTGCCTTGCAGAAGCAGCCTGCTCCGCGACCTCAAGTGCTGTTGCGATAGTGAGTGTCGATGCATCTTGTTCGAATAGCTTATCGCGTTCTGGACCTGAGCCTAGACCGAGGACGAAACGGTCTCTGAGTACCGTCTCCAGAGCGGTGCCGAGGTTGCAATAGCTTGCCAACCCGCGAAGTCGCGCCGCCCAATCTCCCAACGATTCGCCTTGGTTTCTGGTTGCTCCGTAGAACTTTGCCTTATCCGCGAATGAACACTTTTTTACGTTAAAATGTTTGTCTAACGTATTAATAAGCTCATCATAGTCTACCGCCTCTAATTCACGCGGGTACACGAGATTACGCGCCAGGCGATACGAATCGTCCGAAAAATGTGTTATTAGCACTGCACTTTTGCTTTCGTCTTTTATGGTACTATTCACTTTGAAAAATTGTTGCAATTTGCCTTTAAAAATTGACCATTCCGCCGATTTATAGTCAAAATTAGAAAGATTTCCGAGATAGGCCATGTTTTTATTTTTATTTGCGTGGGTACTTTCGCGACGTCGCCAGATGAAGTATTAATGAAACAACCGTTCGGACCGATGAGTCGTTTATTACTGCCTTAACATTTGGCTGCATACAAACACGTCACAATATCGAGCAAAAACGAGCAAAAGAAATCACGTTTGTTGTATGCCAGCTCCCTTAAATATTTATCTTATTCTGTTTTTTAGTATTTGTTGTTATAGCGGCAACAGAAATACATTATCTGTGAAAATTTCAACTGTCTAACTACCACGGTTCATGAGATACAGCCTGATGACAGACGGAAAGATGGACGGACAAACAGACATACGGACAGCGGAGTCTTAGTAATAGGGTCCCGTTTTACCCTTTGGGTATGGAACCCTAAAAACTATGACTCTCACTCTGTATTGAATCAAAGACGCTAAGGACAACTAACTTCCTATTCCTGTTAAGAGCCCTATCACCAAATCGCGTTCTGAAAGATTAGGTATATTGGACGCACGCTTCGCGTCGCCCTCGTCCAATGTACAAAGAACGCTAACGGCCATATAAGATGTATGGCCGTCAGCGCTCTTTTTACACTGGAAAGCATCGTTCGGACGGACACAGAACCATCTCAATCAAACGCCGGCGCGGCACTGAAGCCAGGCGGCCGACACATCACATTATATAGTAATTTGGGAGTTGTAATTAGGTTTATTTTAAGTTGTATAGTGAATTAATTTTCCTAAAAAAGTATTAAATCTCAATTATTTATAAACTAACGATTATTCTGATATAAATTTTACGTAATAATATTAACATAATAAAGAGAAATTTGCGGTTAATTCTTAGCATTTTTAGGTTTGCAGTGGATTTTTTTTATACATATTACATACATATTTCAAAATTCCGAGGCCGCTATAACCTACACGACTATTTAAGAGATATTATTATATATTTTTAATTTCGGTTGCTTAGTACAGTAGTTCAATCCACGAACTCAAAAAAGTGTCGTCGCGCATTTTTTTAAAAACGTGCTGCGGAATTTCGGCTTTATATCAATAGATAAGAATAAATTGCAAAAAGCGCGGCCGCTAGGATCAATAGTAATAACTATACTCCACCATTCAGCAAGTCAAAGTTGTCTAAATCTTTCAGTTTCTCGTAATAAGAACGCCAAAGTTGCCCAATTATTGATAAAATCGTAATATGGCTCTTAAGCTCATGGAAAACGATTTATAAAATACTAGTTTATGGTTGCAATTTTGTCAGATTAAAATTATTTTATCACGTATCTCATAACTGTACCATTTTCGGGAAATAAAGATTATCCTATGTTCTTTCCCAATTTCCAAAGAAGGTCCATGCCAGTTTGGCCGTGATAAAGTGACAGACACACATACATCATCATCATTTAAATACCTATATTTTATGTCAAAGGCTTATCTTTTAGAATTGCGACACGTGTTCCATTCCAACTTCTAACCTATCCCACCTGGCTTAGGAAGAACGATCCAATCCTACTACGGGCTTTAAAATGTTATAAATATGAAGTCAACAAAGTATGTACGTTATCTCTTGTTTGTGAGTTGAAAAGAGCATTGAAAGGACGTATTTTATTTACCCTTGCGTTAATAAACCAGTATAAGAAAAACCTGTTTTTTATTTATACTCATTACGATAAATTAATACTTATTATAATTATTAACGCATAAGTAAACAGTTAAATATATACCAGTAAGTAATGAATGGAATGTCAAAATCTGAACTGAATGTTGAAAACTTTTTTTACGATCGTAAATGAAAATGAAAATATTTATTTTGCAAGTAGGCGACATGGGCTCTTTCACATGTCTGAATCTACCAGCGCTTCGAAAGGTGACATCTGCTGAGAAGAAACGCCGCAAGAAACTCAGTAGTAAGTCTTTTTACAACTTTGATAATTGAGTTTTATCTAAAAACTAACAAAAAAAGTGCAACAAACAAACCTATTGAGTATAAATTAATTCTTATAAATAACTAATAAGGGAGATGTCTAGTCTTCGCAACTGGACAAGTTAAGTGACTTAGAGATGTATAAAGCCTCTAAGGGTCATAATAATAAAAATTATAATTGAAACAAAGTAACATCTAAATTGATTAATCTAGGTTATATGGAGGTGTAGACAGTCACGGTCAAGTATAAAGATGGCGATGTAAGGTCTCAAAATGTAAAAATGAAACAATTCGAAATATAACATTTCATGTCCTAATAATACAAATATACGAATACGAAAAACTATCAAAAATAGTATTAGAGAATTAATTAATTTATTTAAAAATCCCATAATAATCTGCTAAATAGAACCGCGTTCTCCATAGTCCCAGTAATTAACATATCATCTTTTATTCCATGCATGGCCACGTAGATCTATGCGCTATGTTGATAACAGCAAAACTCGCGCAAGCAACAGAGAACTCTACTACCGGATCCTGCGCAACAAAAGTGTGTTCTGTTCTCGAATAATTCAGGATTATTTTGTAAGTTTTAAGGGCGTACCCCACGCCGATGACCTTGAGTGTTCCAACTCGGTCCTTCCCCACTTGCCTTGGTTCACGCGCCGCAGTGAATATTATAATTTACTCAAAAACTACATAATAAATTGAAAAACCCGCGCGTCGTACATTATTGTCTTCTGATTAGTAAAAGTCTCATGTATATGCCTCGCATATACATGATACCCTCATAATAAGGGAGCCTTTACGAATTTTAGCTTGAAAAAAGGGTTTACAGTTTTTTTTTTCTCTTGATTTATCACTTTTTTTCAAGATTCCAGTGGACGAAAATAAAGAATAGATTCCATACTACAATACATATTTTTTGCACAATGCTAAGTATACTTTATAGGATTTGAAAACAGAGCAATTCGAAGGTCTTTGATGTTCGTACAATAGTTTTACATACAATTCAGGGAAAAAGTAAATGAAGCCTTGAATAAACATTAGGCTGCAGTGTCATATTTATTCAAGATACTCGTACAAGATCGACATTGTTGGTGCGTGAAATAATTCATGAAATTTTCGGTATTCGTGTAATGTAGTACATATTTTGTAATTGGATGTCACGAAATTTCAATTTCATGATATTTTAGGATTAACAGTTAGTTATTTCAACTTAAAAAGAGTAGCATATTATAATAACATCTTGGTCACACATTGTGTTATGGGTATTAGGAAAAACCAAATTATATACCTCACTGTGACAAAGAATAATCGTAAATCAATTTCGTTTTAAAAACAATTTTGTTCCAATTTAAGTATCTTAAATTAGAAATAGTTTATTTGAAATAGCGTGAAGCATAAATTGAAAAACGGTAAATTAAATAAAGTTAACGTTACAAATGTTCCAACCGATTCCAACGTCAATTAATTTTCCAAACTATTCATGAAATAGTTCAAATAGGAGAGCTTGCAATAAACTCAATCGCTTTGTTTCATTCCTAAATATGGCTTAATTAATATTAAAGGTAACATAATGGTTTATAATAAATTACCAATAGCCTGTGCTTATTTTTGTACTTACTAACGAGTAACGGCTTCTCAAGTGACTTTTTTTACAAGGAAACCTCATTACCTGATGTAATTTTATTTTTTAATCGACCTTGCCCTAAATGGCCGCCCACGGATACGAGAAATATTAAAATGTTTCTTATAAAGTGTGCAAATCATTTTAAAGACTAATCGAAGACTGAGATTATGATAATTTCTTGATATTTTTCTTTCTAGTAATACAAATGTAAAAGTATATGAAGATTTTTGGATGTTTCTTCCTCGATCTTGCGCAAAGGGCTGGACGGATTTGGATGAAATTTGGCAGCCAGATTGACCATAACATGGAATAAAAAATTAAAGATTAAGAAAAATAAAAAACACGCTTTAATAGTAAAACGAACTAAAAAGTAGAAAATATTTTTTAAGTATGAAGAGTTTGTGTTACAGTAATAGAAATTCCAATAATCAATTATGACTAATCAATTTGGGATAAGTTCAGAATAAAAATTAAGTTATTAACAAATAATTGAATTATTGTAAAAAAGCGCGGGGTGCAATTTAACATAGTTTTCATAATGACTCTAATTATATAAATAGCTACCAATGAAATAATTGTAACATTTAATATTAAGCACCCCACGCTTTTTTACTATAATTGAATTATTTGTTGATAACTCAATTTTTATTCTAATCTTATCCCAAATTGATTAGTCATAATTGATTGTTGGAATGTCTATTACTGTAACACAAACTCTTCATCCTTAAAAAATATTTTCTATTTTTTACTACTTCTTTTTTTTATGTCATTGACTGACAAACGAGCTGACGGCCCACCTGATGGAAAGTGGTCACCGCCGCCCATGGACATCTGCAACACCAGGCCCCCAATTCTCGCTGCATTCGAGATAATGTCGATTGCGAGATTAAACGTCAGATTCATACAGTTCTGTCAAACGACTGTATGCACTGACGTTTAATGTCGAATTTGAGATTATCTCGAATGCACCGAGAATCGGGAGCCAGAGGTGCTGCCAATGCGTTGCCAGTCTAGGGAGGATGGGGAATGGGGATGGGATGGGGACGAGGGAATAGGCCTCCGGATCTCGTCGTACGAAACGCAATAGCAAGCTATTACTTTACGCCGATATTCTGTGAGAGTGTGGTACTACCCCGGTCGAGCCGGCCCATTCGAACAGTAATCATCTAGTGAGGATTACTGTTTGGCTCTACCACTACAAAAAAAAAATTCTTTGTGTGTTATTTTTGTAAAGGTGGCAATAAAAATATTTTATTTATTAATTTCTATACAATCGAACGCGGCTTGTCGCGGCAATTGTGCTGCGTAGGGTCCTTATTGGCACCATTCGACACGCATCTTTTTTTTTCTTTTATCAATCAGGTATGTATTAAGTTAGTTGTGGTTTTGTCACAATTGGTACAAATTGACATCATTTTATTTAGTAATAAAAATGTCAATAATTTAATTTAAAAAGTAAAGTAACGCGAATTGCGACCGATAATTATAATTGTGTAAATAGTGATAGGTCTATTAAATCAACTAAAATAATTTAATTTACTTAGGATAAAATGTATTTTAATAGAGGTAAACGTTTGCGATCTCAAGGAGTTTGTTAATTTGGTTTATTTGACTTTATTAGACGGAGTTAGCTTTAAGTTTCAAAGGAAATTGAATAACGCGCCATTTGAACAATGCTATTCAGGGAAAAATTTTGAAAGTTTACTTTACTAAATAATAAAGGACTAGATAGGTAGAAATTTTAAATGTGCACGTAGGCAGTTTTGAAGTTCTCAGTGTTCAAATGAAATTCGGTTGCTGAAAACCTTTGCTCGGTTCGGCAGTTTAAAATAATGTGGCAACTCCAGATTATGTATTTATTTAATTAAACGACGTATAAATTATTTTTAATATTTAATTTCATCTGATTAATATTATAATGCATTTGTTAATTTTATAAACCTGCATTGTGTTCTCTACAATTGAGATGGCCGTACGATCGTGTATTAATAATTTACATACATACATATTATCACGCCCGAAATCTCTAATGGGGTGGGCAGAGCCACAAGACGACTTGTGGCCACGTTCGATTAATTAGTCCTAAGATGGTATGATGAACCGTATGGTGACAGGTGATCAGCCCATCGCCCATACAGATAGTCCACCATGTTGGAGAGGACCCGTCCCTTAGTCGACTTTTACGACATGCCAGGATGATAAGCAGCTGCACGCATTCTATGCATTTCTTCACTCCCAGTGCAGCAGAGGAGGGGATTAATAAGTTACATGAACAATATTTGTTTGCTGACAACCCTAAGAACCATTCCCAACAACATCTAGGGTCATCACCCACCGGACAGGCTGAGGGCGATCCATCTTGCCGTCTCATCATGGCTGCCATCCATCAAGGGGCTGAACGAATCCTCGATACTATTCAGAATCGTATAAAAAAGGTTGTAATGTAATTGAGTTCGAAATTTGAAAAGCGAAAAGAGTTTGATTAGATAGACGTTCTTTTGTTTACTTTCAATCTAATGATTGATAACGAGCTCGCCGGTTTTTTGCGTACCATTTTAGTTGTATTGAACGTCCCTTCTTGGGATTTCTGATATTTCTGCAATTTCTAGAATAACATAGTTCAATGAAACTATTTTTATTAACTGGGTATCACACAACATGATTGGATTCGCTCGTGATTATTTTCCTTATAATGTAATGTAATGGTTTAAAAGTTTTATAAATCACAATTCTATACAAATTCGATTTCGCAAATTTATAATTACTCAACTTTATCTGATGGGAGTATTAGATTGTCGCTAAGTCAATTAAAGTTTTATTAACTTGTATAATTAAGGAAGATCAGCGGTTAAGATTATATCACCAGCTCAGGTTGGCTGGAAGTTTGATCCGTTTATTTGCTGGCTTATTTAATAAAAATAAATAAAAAATACAATATAATATCTTTATTTCAGACCGATTTGGTCCATATTGTGTTAATTAATTTAATGACAATTCATCTTATATTATAGATTGCGTTTGTACAAAATGAATGTAATTTCATAATCATGACACTTTAATTTAGTGATGCAAACTAAGGACGATTTTCCCTTAATTGCTTTATAAAATATTAACCATTTATATGTAACTAGCTGTGCCCGCGACTTCGTCCGCGTAGAGTTCGATTATCGTTATTCCCTCGGGAACTTTTAAATTTTCCGGGATAAAAAGTAGCCTATGTGTTAATCCAGGATATAAGCTATCTCCATTCCAAATTTCATCCAAATCCGTCCAGCCGTTTTAACGGGAAGAGGTAACAAACACACACACACACACACACACACACAAACTTTCGCATTAATAATATTAGTACCTAGGATAAATTACAGCATTAATATACACTAATTACTGCTTCACGGTCTATACCTTTCGGCTTAGTGGCTGACTGATAGAGAATGCCCTAAGGCATTAAGTTTGCCATTTAAATTTTCCTGTATTGTGCAATAAAGTTTAAATAAATAAATAAAATTTAAACAACTACAATATCCAAAGAATTTCAAAAATCTGACTGAGTTTCAAAATAAAGATATAAAGCTTTTTTATAAACTTAAAGTATTAATTTTCAATAATTATTTCTGGAAAGGAATCTTTGATAAGATACATGAAAGCTTTCTTATTTATGAATTGGAATGTCCCACTAAAAGGAGTGTATCCTCTTCATATAAAATTGTTACTAATCTCTACAATGTATAAACATAATATCATACTAAATTATAGGAAGAAACGCGCGGAGGAAAGACAAAATGCGGTCCGCGTTGGCATTTCTTACGCAACTTTATTAAACCTCTAAATAGTCGCGCAAACTCATTTATAAATACTGGCGCCCGTTCAAATCGTTTAATTTGCATGTAAAGCCGAATACGTCGCTGCATCCAAATAAACTTATACCATTTAATATAAATTAAGAATAATAATTAAAACTTTTTATTAAAACGCCATTAAAACGTTAACAAAAATAAAAATAAACAACTGACAATCAAACCTTCACAAAGTCACATATGCACTTTCAAATTTGAAATTCGATCACACACCACGGTTCACTCTAGGGCTGTCGCGTGCACGTTCACGTTATCGAATCACGAACGCGTTTACATAAGCGGGAAAGACGCTCCGAGCGTGCTCACCCCGAAACGATATCGGCGCGTCTGACGTTCGCCTCACTCCGACCCCCTTACGATAACTGCATTGCGCTCTGTATAAACGAAAGCCCATGGAAAATTAGTGCTTTTTAATACCTAAGACACTAAAGCTGAATTGTCTTTCGTCTAATGGACGAGGTTTAGTGGCCTTATAACGCCGAGTAGTTTTATGGCGCGGCTCTCCCCTTTGTGGCGATTTAATCGGTTACAAAGCTTCATTTTTTCAGGAGCTCTTGAGCTAATGAAGAGTTACACCCGGCATTACTTTATGAAGTTCCGCACACGCATATTTCACTGAATACGACGGGCGAGCCCGGAATATTTGCACAGGTGCTGATTTCCACGCGAATTTTCCCGGCAAGAATAAATTGTGTGATCGGTATAAGATATCATTTGATTTTCGTTAACCTTCGTCATGAACTCATGGATGCCTAAGATTTAAAATTATAATTGAATTTGAATGAGACGCAATATCGCATTGTGGTGTGTGCCCGTCACCCGCGGGTTTTATGTGTCAAGTGCATGTTTGGACCCTCATCATTTTACAAACGTTTGGATACAACTATTATGAGCCACATTTAGAAAATACTTCATTCAATTTTCATCATACTTGTTGGTAATACGTATGTAACGAGGCGCTATGACTTTCCTTTTTAACCGACTTCAAAAAAAAGGAGGAGGTTCTCAATTCGGCTGTATTTTTTAATATTTTTTTTTATGTTTGTTACTTCAGAATTCCGTCATTTATAAACCGATTTTAAAAATTATTTTTGAATCGGTAGGGTATACCTCCAGTTTGGTCCCGTTGTTGTCACAGTTGAGTTATGATGAGAGGATCTATGAGGAATCGATGGAACTCTACAAATATTATAGGCAAGCATATAGCAATTTTAATATTTTCTATAAAAACTCAAGCAGTTACGTTCCAAAAGCATTATTTGGTGAAGTGGAACTGTTGATGAAGACCACAGATGATCATCGGAACTCTTAAATGTTGCGTATTTCACGGTTGGCAATTAAATTGCTGTATAAAGTTCTGAAGCAACTTATGTTCATGAAAATTCATGTAGTAAAAGTGAAGAACCAGGAGAACTCCTCAACGATCCACATCCTTGCACCGTGGATAGCAACAGTTTGTAAATGGTGATGAGCAATTGGCATTATGCTATTATTACTTGATGTAGTAAATGTGTGTCGTTAAATCGCAGGATAATAAATAAAATGTCAAAAAAGAAAATACTTTTCAATGGCTATTTGAAGTCGGCTTTTTATTTTATAAATTATATGATTATTCTATTTCTTTTTCGTGTTTCGAATTTTAAATTTAGATCGATGGATCGATTTAGACGTTAGATCATCCCGCAAGAGATCTTGGCCCTGAAAGGTCGTTTTTCTATTTTCTTTGCAAATTTCAGCTGTTTTTGATGTGTTCTTTCGTCTCACTTTCCTGCAATTTGTCGGAGTGATTTCGTGAAAAGGGACGGAAGTGTGTAACAGGAAGCTGGGGAAGCGCGCGCTATTTGATTTGACCAATGAGCGCGCGCGATGGTAGAGTTAAACCCAGGGAAACGAAACTTATTTTGATTTCTACTATGTTAAAAAAATCTTACTAAGCATTTGATGAAGAACTGTGTTTCTTTTTTCGAAATATCAAAGTCAAAGTCAAACTATCTTTATTCAATTTAGGCTTTTACAAGCTCTTATGAAGGTCAAGGAATGAATCTACCACCGGTTCGGAAAAAATCCTCTACTGAGAAGAGCCGGCAAGAAACTCGGTGAGGTATCATTTTTTCAAATCAGTACACATATAAGTCAACAATGATGTCTACAGTTTTATACAAATCTAAGTATATACCACAGCAGGTACGCTCATCGAGACCCAGGGATCGCCGGTGCAGGTCACGATTTAAGCCAAACGTCCCTGTCCATGACGTAGTCTTTTACTGAGTAATATGCCCTAGAAATAAGAATTCGCTTTACAGTAGATTTGAACATTGTGTCTGTTTGTTCTATAATGTTTTTAGGTATTTTATTGTAAAAACGTGTACAATTTCCTAGAAATGATTTTTTAGTCTACTATCTATATAAATGACGATGTTATGATAATTTTACCTCCGCTAGTCTCAAGATACTTAATAATGATAATGTTGCTTATACCGACGTCGGATAGCAGATGTTTCATTACACATCATATGCGACTACTGTAAGGCTCGCTCGTTTTTAGGGTTCCGTACCCAAACGGTAAAAACGGGACCCTATTACTAAGGCTCCGCTGTCCGTCTGTCCGTCTGTCCGTCTGTCCGTCTGTCCGTCTGTCCGTCTGTCCGTCTGTCCGTCTGTCCGTCTATCTTTCTGTCTCCAGGCTGTGTCTCATGAACCGTGATAATTAGACAGTTGAAATTTTCACAGATGATGTATTTCTAATTCCGCTATAACAAGAAATACTAAAAAACAGAATACAATAAATATTTAAGGGGGCTCCCATACAACAAACATGATTTTTTTGCCGTTTTTATGGATAATGGTACGGAACCCTTCGTGCGTGAGTCCGACTCGCACTTGGCCGGTTTTTTTTTATTTTTCATTCAACGAAGTTTTATTATTTGTAACACGATACGATGTCAATGAACCTAATTGAGGGTGATCAAACAAATATTGGCAAAAGAATCAAGTTTGCTCCTTGATTGATCACTCAAACCAAAATTGAATGAGTGATTTTATGGATGAAACGTTTACAGATAGGAAGGTTTATTTACTGTTTGTTTTAATCAATATTAGACTTAGATTATTAGGTGACTTTTAATATAATATTCCAATCAGAATTGATTTTTCAAACCGTCACAACACAATATCATTTTTAAGCGTTAAAAAAATATTTGCGAAATAGTGGCAATGTGAATGCCATTTTCTTCTATAAGTCGAAATCTTAGGTAGTTACTATGTAGGTATTGTTTCATAGAAAACTGGGAGTTCGATTTTTATTTGCTCGATAACTATACGTCATTAAATCAACCAGAAACGTGTTTACATCATCGAATTTTCCTTTCTGCCAGAAATTCTGTCGGAATGGGATAACCTGAAAATTTATTTATTATTGATAGGTGAAAATAATAAGTAAAAAATATCTTTGATACCCGTATGTTAATTTATAAAGCAAATAATCGAAATATTATACAAAAGGATTTATACGTAGAATCGTTTTAACACACCTGCATTGCAAGAATTCTTTTTCTTAGATATTTAAAATTCTCCGCGTCCGTAAAAAGGGTTTGTATTTTAAGACAAATTTAATCTTCGGAATAATAGGGAAGATGCATTTTTTTATTTCATGTTGTATTGGAAAGTGCTGCGAAATAGAAAACGATCTGTGTACGCAAAACATTAGTATGTTGTTTATTTTATGAGTTATGAGGCTTTGAAAAGTCACTGTTCATACCACTCGCAAAAACACTCCACACAAAATGGACGACAACTATGACGTCACAGCATTTGTTGAATGTACAAAATGTCTGGCGTTTAAACGATATCTGCAATTATTTCCGATAAAAACCAATACTGTTTTTAGACCAACACCGTAGAAATAAAACATGCCATAAATTTGATGAGGATGTCCAAAAAACGAAAATAAGAAATAAAAGCCAATAATTTACTAATTTTGACCCGAAAAAAAAAATAAAAATGAATACCTAGTCAAAATTATTTGCTTTTTTCTGTAATATACTTTTGTTTACGTTTACTATGAAAGTAAACCTGATTTTGTTTTTTATGTATCTTTCCCACCAACACTATAATAGGTAGATACTCAAAATATTCCAATTCGGACCCTTAAATCTGATATCATTCAGACCGTGGCCACGAGCCGTCCACGGCCCGCGGTCGTCACTCGGAATGCTCCAAAGCTGGTTAGCTAATGCAATTTGAGCTAATGGACGTTGCAGAATTATCGTGGAAATGTTTTTTACTGTTAACCTTTTCAACGCCAATGACGGATATATCCACCACTGGTTCACCACCAACGACGGATATCCGTCAGGCCATACAGGGCAGAAGAGTCCTTCACTCGTTTAGATGTCTTAGAAATAGCAATAGAATTTCAACCATAAAATTCGTGCTATTTCTAAGACATGCTTGGAGTGTGAGTGACAACTTTTGTTAGGTGTCGTCCACAAATTACGTAACGCAAAATTCTCAAATTTTTGACCCCCCCTCCCCCCATGTAACAGGACCGTAATGCTTAACCGGGACCCCCCCTCCGCTCCATTCCATAAAAAGATTTTGCCTAATATTCAGGTAATTCGGCGCTCTTTTTACATTGGGCGAGGTATAATCATCTATGAACGTATTTCGGTTCCATTTCTTAATTACATACATACATACATAGCATCACGCCCGAAGTCCCTAATGGGGTGGGCAGTCACAATACTACTTGTGGCCACGTTCGATTAATTAGTCCTAAGATGGTATGATGAACCGTATGGTGACAGGTCATCAGCCCATCGCCCATACAGATAGTCCACCATGTTGGAGAGGACCCGTCCCTTAGTCGACTTTTACGACATGCCAGGATGATAAGCATCTGCACGCGTTCTATGCTATTTCTTCACTCCCAGTGCAGCAGAGGAGTAATTTCTTAATAATATAATTATAATTTCTTGAGTTTACATTAATTGTGCAATATTATAAAATCGTGACGTAACACCAACCTTGAACCCCCCCTCCCCTAACGTAACAGGACCGTAACGCTTGGCCAGACCCCCTCCCCTCCAAATTGCGTTACGTAATTTGTGGACGACCCCTTATTGACGTGGCGCTGAAGAGGTTAAGACCTCTAAATGAGTGTTTAGTCTTGTTTTCTCTTTTCAGTGACAGACCTTCACATCCGCCATTATTGAGGAAATGTGCGTGCAACGCAAGCCTCGGCCTTTCAACCATGTTCAATGCCGGATTTATTGGATTTGTTTCTAAAGAAAAAAAAATGAGTAAGTATCGAAAAGTGTACATTCGTAACAGAGTTTTATTTATATGTAAGCCGTTTTTCTTCCTTTATAACAGAGCTTACGTACAAATCCATTACCTGTGTTGTACACTGTGCATCTAGGGCCGTAAGAAGGGGATAACTAACGAGTCTGTTAGAAGCCCGACGCCGATAGGCGAGGGCTTTTATGACTCGAGTTTGTTATCCCCTTACTGCCCGTGATACACACAATGTTTTTCATCACATTTGAGAGGAAATGAAATAAAAATTAGACAAAAAAAAGTATATATAATAATTTTATTCTCATTTTACATCGTGAATTACCATCAGGTGGGTGTTCATAAACTGAGCGTACGTTGCGATCAGCGCGGGGCAGCTCCGCCGGCTTGCCTAGGGAGTTATGGATTTTGTATGGTTTATAACTCACGCTGACGGCGGGGCTCGTAGAGGAGCTAAATCGTCTATAGCTGCTCTATACGCCTGCGTATAATAACACCCTTTCCGAGCAAGTGTGATGAAAAAGTATATTTTGGTAAAAGTGGGCCTTGGTATTTTTTTTGCCTTAAATGCATATTTAATATGCGCGTCGCACTATAGCTATATATATAATATACTAGCGTTGCGTCAAGACTGGCTCTTGGCAATTAGGTCCTGTTTACTGTGTTTGGGAAAAATTAAAAGAAACTGGGTTCAGTGTAAAGATAATAATTGACATCGTAAAATACGGCATACTAAACATTCTGGATTCAGATGCCGAAGATGTCTTACCTAAAAGAATAGGAGAACACACCTTTATCTTGCGAAATGAAAATCTCGAAGGAATAATAAAAAAATACTTACTTGAAATACTGATTCTTTAAAAGGTTTACTTCATACCGATCTTCAAACAATCATTCCTTATTATATAAATAACAATCTTCTTACAATCAAGCGTTTATGAGACGTTGTAACGGCATCTATCGATGAATTTCTTAGACTGAGGCTGCAATTCCTCCGAATAATACCTAATGGTTTCCCTCAAAAAGCTGGTCGATGTGTAAGAACGCACTACACATGCCACTTTGCTAAATAAATTACTTCATTTCGTTGTATTTGAGTGAGTACCTCGCTGGCTACGACTATAGCGCCATCTAGTTTATCAGTATTTTAGCAGCTTCGACTTATTTTCGAGGTACGATCGCCATTAGTTCAAGCCTCGTGTTTTATTCTTCCATTATATAACTTACAATCAATTTATCCTCATCGGCATCATGGAATCTTGCCAAACATATTGCTTACTAATTAAATCAATAAGTTCTCGAACAATCATGCCATAGTCCCTTGATAATTCCTTTGTAACCAGGATTAATGGCGTCTTAAGCGAGGCGAATGAACTTTCATTAAATAGGTTCCAACTAAATTGATAATATATTCAGGTGAACTAAGCTAAGGTTGAAACAAGTCTATTGCGTGCAATAACTTGCGTCAAATCATACCTTTTTCGAGTGTAATGTACACACATTTTTTTATTGCTTTACCCATTGCAAACCCGTCAGACGGCCCACCTGATGGAAAGTGATCATCGGCTGCCTTTAACACCAAAGGCGCTGCCAATTGCCAGTCTAAGGAGACGAGAGGAAAGGGGAATATTGAATGGACCAGTTACAACCCTTAAGATACTCAATAATTTATTGCATTCCACAATTCAATTTTATTATAAACTTATAGTTTGCACTAAACTATTGAATTGTGGGGCACAGCAACTTTAAGTGAAGAGGACTTATTTATTTCGTGGTGTGTTATCATTTATCATCCATGTATTAATTTATACTATAGTAGCATTTTTTAACTATCAATTCATTTAAGATTTTTATGAGATGATTTTCGTTCTTTTTAACGCGCTTTTATTAGCTTGACCTGTATGTATGTACGTATGTATGTAATGGAATCTTTCAGCGTAAGTTTTACCAACTTCTAATTGTCGTAAATATTTGAAACTTTGCAAATGTATGCTATTGGGATGACATATATACGCTTTTTTAATATAATAGAATTATTTGTTAATAACTTAATTTTTATTCTAATCTTATCCCAAATTGATTAGTCATCATTGATTGGTGGAATTTCTACTACTGTAACACAAACTCTTCATACTTAAAAAATATTTTCTACTTTTTAGTTCAGTTTGCTATTAAAGCGTGTTTTTTCGTTGTTTTAAACTATAATTTATTTTCGGCGAGTAAGTATAGTTTGTTAGGCGTATTTCAACGCAGGCTGGATTTCTGCAATTCGGCTTCTTAATCTGCGAATTTTTTGCGTGGTGGACCTATGTTATCTACTCAGTTCCCGAAGGAAGCCTAGCATACTCTTTACGTTGCCTATGACTTCTCGGAGCAACCTGTCTGTTCCAATACGTGTTTGGTCGTTACCTACAAACCTGACACTGGAAGTGCTGATGAAGTCCTTGAAAAAGAGTGGAAATTATGCGTTCATATTTAGTTAAACAGATCGTGCATTTATAATGCAAAATCTCATATATAAGGCTTTATCTAGCCGTGTTTGAATTGGAAAATGCATCATGAAAATTGCAATTCTTAGCAAGCCGTTACGACAAAGCAGTTTATCTATGTGGAATTTAGGCTCACTGCCGCAACAAAGTTACAATATGCAATAACCGTATACAAGAGTTATCTAGCCACATACGAGGTCTGTGAACAAGACAGGAATATTGAGAGCATCATAAAGTAGTTTTGTCTTTACCGGCACGACGTTGTAGATGAACTCGAACTTTAACTAAAATTGTTGCTTGGTTTTAATAGAAACGGTGTGCGAGATTGATCAGAAGTTGTGGAAGTTGGCTCGAGATTCAAGAGCATAAAAGTAGGTATCATGAAACTATACCCAACGCGCATAGCTTGGCACAAGACCGTTAATCCGTTAAGCGTTAATGAAAGAAGTTAACATTTCGAGTAATGGATTAACTTTTAAGTTAACTTTAAAAATTGTTAACGGACTCAGTAACTTCCGTTAAAACAAATAAAATCCGTTAATCGTTAATAAAATACCTACTATTTCCAAAAAGGTCAACGCGCGGACCTACAAAATATTGTAACACCCTTCTTTTATAAATTTGTCATGCCCTGCCCATTCCAATTTTTTTTATAAGTAAACCACTAACGCAATGACATATAAAATGCACATGAGTTAACGATTAACGTTAACTACCGTCAAATCTTCCGAAATGTAACGCTTCAAAGTTTAACGAAGTTACATTTTTCAGTAACGGATTAGCGATTAACGAAGTTAATTATTTGATTAACGGCGCCCAGCTATGGCAACGCGTTAAAAGTGGAGATCATGGACGAGACGCAGCAGTTTTGGCCCCTACAAGATGACTTGAAAATCTTACTCAAGCCAATAGATGCATGTAAATGTCGAGGTTTAAGATTCTTCAGTCATATAAATTTTAGATTGAAAATAGAAGTGAGAATATCTTCCGTATCATTATGAGAATCTTCCTAAATAATATCCCAAAACCTTAAATAAAACAGTTTATCTATTAATAATATTTATTTAAATTTATTTGTAAAAATTTATCAAAACTCATGAGATATTTAATTCCCCTACTGATGCATGGAACTGGTCGTTATGGTAGGTAATAAATTAACCCAAGCCTCCTGAGACCTGCACTAATCGTATCTTGGGCCTTGTTGGCAAGCATAATAATTGGCGGTGTAATTTTGATGCACAAGAGTCTTCAAGCTCGCGTGGTGACTTGACCTATTTGGGTCATACACACGTTTAGGTTCAGAAATGTCCCCTCCTGTTCCCGAAAGTTAAGGAGCCTGAGGCCTGATTTTGTAGCTTGGACTATATCCGCATGTAGGATATTAGGCATAATTTTGGCCTGTGTGAAGAAAACTTAAAATTAAGCTGTCTTTTTCGTTAACTTTAGGTCACAGTAGGGACAATTTCTGTTTCTTGAAGTGTGTATTACGCATTTGACAGTGAGAAATAGTGTGAATAAATATCGTGCGTACATAGTTACAACACACTTGGAAAACATGCAGGGCCTATAGTCGATATATTTAAGAGTACTGTGAAGCAAAGGCAAAAATCACCTTTTTCATTCAAAAGGCGATAACGATTTGCACCCCTTAAATCTTAACCGATTTTGACCAATTTTTGACGGTTGTCAGTTAAAACAAAATCTAAGTCTATACGTTTTTTAAATATTGATTAAAGATCAGCAAAGTGAAATCGCCGAAATTTGTTTTGTATGAGAATACTAAAACAACAATAAGACTGAATTTATTGATTATAGTGAAAAAAACCAAAACGTATAGACCTAGATTTTGTTCTTGACCTATCAAAAATTGTCAACATCTTGACATTTAAGGGGTGGAAATCGTTATCGCCTTTTGTATGAAAAGCCGTAGGTACACAGTCCTCTTAAGGGAGCTTTCCAGTGTGACAGCCCGAAAAATCGCTGTTTTTCGCGATTTTTTTTTTTAAAGAAAAAATAATCTAATCGGTCTGGTTTTTTTTTTGTATATTAATTGGGTATTGAAGAATACAAAACAATTTTTTAAAGATCGATTTATATATTAATTAATATCTATAAAAATGATGAAACAATTGTTGCAGAAAATGCACTTGGATGTGGTGTCCACGTTGGGGGTCACAATTTTGATCTGAAACAAAAAACCCAAAAAGATTATTGATCGGTATATAATTGGCTTTCGTGCTATGGAGGCTTTTTTTTTTTTTTTTTGCAAAAATGGCGCCGGTTTGAACAAAAAGTATCGATTTTAGCATTTTTTTTTGCAGTTTTTTTTACAAAAAAATAGGAAGATGTCAAAAAAAAAAAAAAAGCTTCCATAGCACGATAAACAATGACGTTAAGAATATTGTGTAAAAAATTCAACTCGATAGCTTCAAAACTCTGCCCTCCAAGTTGGACACCGTTTTGAAAAATGCTGTTTCGAGAAAAATGCGTTCAAAGTTTCAAGTGAGGAAAAGCTTCTCGACCCTTTTCTATCCTGCCACGCACATTTCTCTTTCGTAGATCTATCCATTTGGAATGTCGAAACCGAACTGAAAGACGAACCGGACTCACGTTGGAAGGTACACGAGCAGGTAGGAACGAGACAATAGAAATAACGGTCGCACGGGCAGCCGGCCGACCCGGCAGCTGTAGCGCTCCGTTGCCTTCTTCCAAGAAATGCTGTACAGTAACCGAAATAATCTGAATTTCGGCATGAAAATTTCAGGGAATATTCGGAAGAGTGTATACTATTCGATAAAGCAAAAAAAAAAAAATCGATATGTTGAAAATTTCACACTGGAAAGCTCCCTTAACGGCGGGACGAAGTGATACATAAACTAATCGTTGGTATGGCATCGAAATGTCTTTCTTATATCACTTTTTTCAATGTTATCTTTGTAAAGTAAGATAAATACAAAGCAAAAGATAGGAGAGATTGTGTGGTTTAAAGTAGTTAAACTAGTTGGATCATTCATAACGTCTATTAATCCCCGTCTTAGCTGCACTGAGTTAGCATGCAACGTTGTTAGCATTTTTTTATATTTAAATCTCACTTTTGCACGAGTTCTTTGACGTATAATAATTATTCATATTGTTTAAACGTTAGTCATGTACATAAAGTTGGAATTCAATGTAACTTGAAACGGTAACATTTCAATAAAAGCAGGGCTTTCGCTTGTTGAACTTTCTCTAACATGAGTTGCGATATCCCCTTCAACCGTGTGTGTGTGTCAGGTTAGGTTTGCTTAAACTTTGGCGCTCACGTAATCGCAACTAGTTCAGCCCTCATCGTGTTAAACTCCTGCGAGGTATCGCATGACAAGAATAAGTGTGTGCAGGCGGCGTGTTTGAACGTTAAATTAACAACGAAAATCAGGTCTCTGGGAGTTTAGTTTTCTCCTTTCAAAAAGAACCATTTTGCCTTGTTTTTAAGATTTTTAGAATGAGGAAATACTGAAATGCTTTTTCAGGATATTTGGAATGTTAAGTTTTTCATGCTATGTGACATAAACGCCCGTATCTTTTGATTGCGGTGACATACGAGTAGAAGGTTGATTTTTTTACAGTTTCAAGTAATTGCAGACTTGAATATTTGATATTTATTTCAACTTAATACCTCCACGTGTTCCTGAGAAAAAGGTTCCTGAGAAACACAGATAGACAGACAGACTGACAGACAGACGGACAAACAAGTGATCCTAAAAGGGTTCCTTTTTTCCCTTTGAGGTACGGAACCCTAAAAAGGAGGGATTTGTTAAAAAAACCCGGCGTTGCCCATGTTCTTCTTCACGTCCGGCATGCCCTGCCTTATAACCTGCCCGCGAGTCATTTATCCCTCAGTGCGTCCCTTACATATCCATACACACTCGCAGGCATGTCGTTCTAGCCACTCAGTGCTACCTAATTGACATACATAGTTCAGCGGAAAATACCTTATCACGACATGAATCAATGAAAAGCAATTAATTAATTTGCTCTACGTAAATTAATCGTGAAGCCGAGCGTACCATATCCAGGGAAAATATTATATAATTGTATGCACATTTACTAAGAAAAGATGGATTGCCTTCTTTAGCTATATTTCAACAAGTTTATTCGTTCAAATTTAAATCTCCACGATGCCCCCGACGCCAGTAATGTTGCCTTTGGGGATAGCTAAATTCATTGCTGTTTCAAGTTTTCTTGCACGTCCAAGTATGCATTTGAATGTATGTAGTTTATACGTTTATTAAAGATACCGTGGCGTTATTTTGTGCATAAAAAATATGTTTATCTACACCCATATCATAAAACCTCCATAGTGTAATCAAAAACCGTAGGAAATGACCACCATTTTGACAACCAATTAGGTAAAACGAGTGCTGCAATGTTATTCCCGTATCGTTTTTAGTATAGAAATGAGATTAAATTTGGAACCGCTGTCAAAACTCAAGTGGGTCTCTATTCTAGTATCCATAGATATTAAAACAGTTATTGATACGAAACGTCAATTCAGTATGTTTTTTTAATATAAACTGCACAACATTTGATCTTGAGTGACATGAGAATAGAGACTTCATTCGTTTGTTTATGATTTAAAAAAAAGAATGGTCTCGACGGAGGATCGAATTGCCGCCATTATGTTGGTGTTTTGCTGAACGAAAGTAGAATTGTTGTTGAATTGAATAGAAAAAGTTGTTTGCAATTTACATTTTAGTTGAAAATATGAATAGTAGTCTTCTCGGGGTGTGTGTGATGTGAAAATGCGCCAGATATCGGAAATATGCAGCCACGATTGCAACAAATAACTTGTTGCTAGAAAATATTGTTTCTAAACCCATCATGGAGGATTTATAATATGTGTATAGATAAAGTTATGTATGCAACTCTGCATAATTTGGCCTTAAAACACACGTGCGATCTTATTATGAAACTCGCTGAAGCTCGTTTCATGAAAACCGCACTAGTGTTTTAAGGCCTATCATTATGCAACCGTTGCATAAACTACTATTTTTTTGGTATGTTATATAAGAAAATACAAATAAAAAGTACTAAACATAATAAAAATCACGATTGACCAGATTTGGTTATTTTGTAATGAATGGTTAATCAATTTTCGCCGTGAAAATAAGTTCTTAAGCCTCTACAAAATAATGTATTTCGTTTTAATCGTTAATTAAATTAATTAAACGAAATTAATTGCTTCTAGTTTTTTTTTATTTGTCGTTCAATTGAAGGTAACCATTGCTTGCTTTACAAACTGTTAATGGCGCCTGCGAAGCCTGTCCTGGCCAATAGCCAGATGAGTCGCTTAAATACCTAAAATATTTAGGTAATTAAGCGAGCGATATTCCGTTTTTAATTACTTTAAATAATACAAAGATATTCCATTATTATTACCATTAAATCTGCCAATTGTGGCTGTTTTTTACGGAACCGTCTGGGCCTGTATTCGACAATAATTTTGCTAAGATATAGTAGCTCTTATTTACTTGACAGCAAAAGCGGCCGCATTGTAAAATTATCGCGATATCTATCGCTTAGGCAATGTCGAATAGAGACCCTGGATTATGATTAAAGCCTACCACAGTTATAATCTAGCGGACATATGGCCGAATTCACAAACGTCACTTAAGCATTAGATTAGAGATTAAATAGTTAAATGTCCCTCAACTAGTTATCACATATGCAGAAACGTCACTTTCATTAAAGATAAATTTGAGTGGCCTTTGTGAATTTGGCCAATAGAGTGATCAAAGAAAACGCGCTAGGGACAGTGTTCGTGAAACTCTTTGTATATTTTTATATGATGATATTGTAAACGTCGGTGTGAATCCCAAAATCGCTGTGTTTTTTTGCGGCTTTTTATTTTTACACTAAACGCTTCAGTTTTAAACTCTGCATCAGCCCACAAAAAAAAATTGTTTTCAGTACTGGTTTATATGTTAATAGGCAAAAATGTACCTTGATAAATTCGCTATGTGAAATTAGGCAGATAGCGAATTTTAAATAATAACGCACATTTAAGAAAGTGGTCGTTTTATTTCGCTATGTGTTCGTTGATGCACAAAGCGATATTTTATCATCGGCATTGTTGTCATATTTTTACACACATGGCGGTTTTTAGTAGTCAGATATCTTCAAATATAGTTAAATCGCCATGTGACCGCTAGTTACATAGCGATTTTTAATGTTACAAATAAAATCCGCAATGTACCAATATTTCCGTTTACGTCACGTATTACTAATAACTTATTTACAAATTTACTTTAATTTTATTTATATTGATGTAAAAGTTACCTAGTTATCATAAAAAAATTACAACTACGCATGTTAAGTAACTATTAAAGAAAAAATTCTCTTCGGATCGAATTCTGATTTTGGTGGTTAAGTGTTGGGGGCAAATTGGAAATAAAAAAAAAACAATTGCATCACGTGGCAAATTAAATGAAAGGGCTCGTTATGAGACTAATAACTTGTTTGTAATATTAAAATGCATAATTTAAAACATATTCCTCACTTATCTCCACAATTACTGAACCAATTTTTTATTTTGAATGTTTGACTAATAGGTTGCCGGAAAACCTGTACAAAAATCCCAAGGAAGGAATATTGAAGAGAAAAAAATAGAGTTCAAAGTTGTACCATAACATTGACTTTGACGTTTTTACAAAAAAAAAAAAGATTCCTTTCAAGTAAAAAGGCTTCAAGAGAGTTAATAAAATAGACATATGCGTATACGTAACAAAGGTTAGCGGAGTAATATATTAGATAAATCCACTCTGGAAACGACAAGTATCATTTGGATGTAATAATGTTATATTTGTATGTTTATGAAAACATGTATAACGGGTCAATCTCCTTGGTTTTAGCGATTCGAAGACAGTTTAACAAAATAATGAGGCCACTTCGAAAGCGTGTTCGCTAATTTAAATGTCTCTAAATTTGAAATTTGAAATTTTAAACTCGATTTTGATAGGTTGATGATTTTTTCACGTTTCTTTTTTTAACTTTAGGGAATTCTAAATTTCGGCCATACCGTTTCGAATTGGACCCAATCTGGCCTTTCAATTACGTTAGGCAAGTCAAGTGGCAGGTCTTTTAAAATCATTCGTACGATAAATGTGTTTCAAACAAAACTGGGAGTGATCACTAGTTTACGAGACAAGGTATCGATAAGTGCGTTTATCGATATACTACTCACTACTTGCCAGTTTACTTACCAAAAAGTTAAGTTTGAGTGGCTATTTTAGCTTTTATTTAATGAATAACAAGCATTTCAGTACCAATCAAAGTTAAGGATTATTTAATAATAATAATAAATCAGGGGACAATCTTTACACAAATCAAGCTAGTCCCAAAGTAAGCTCTAAAGGCTTGTGTTATGGGTACTAGACGACGATATACATGCTCATATAGAGAAATAAATACTTAAATACATAGGAAACATCCACGACTCAGGAACAAACATTCGTGCTCATCACACAAATATTTGCCCTTACCGGGGATCGAACCCGGGACGCTTGCTTCGGAGGCAGAGTCACTCCCAACTAGGCTAACCGCGTCGTCAAATTATTTGCTCTAAAAGCTATCCTAATTATGTTAAGTGAAATGTAATAAAAGAAGGCTTTGAAATTGTCGAAAGAACAATAGAATTTTCCCAGGGAAAATTAGTTTTTGGAAGTCTCAAAAATTACTTTACGAGTATAAACCATTCTTCAAAGGATTCAATCTTGAGTTCTCAATTTCAAGGTGCGTTTGAGCTTGAGAAATTTATTCTGTTTATTTTTGTTACAATAATATCAGAGAAAATTCATATAAGCAACACACGTTATAAATATTAGGAGTTCAATAATCGTTTTAAGGGAATGTGTAACATTTTTTATTTTTATTTAATCTAAATAATTACTTTCATCGTCACATACTATATGCAATAGACTCCGCATAGCCAGGTAACCCCCAGTGCCAGCATTAGAGAGAAAAAGCCATAAGTCGCGGAGCTCTACCGGCAGGCGTGGGAAGCGCATAACCTCGAACGCACCAATCACAGCGCTCTAAAAACCCCGCGCGCTACGCAACTTTGGCGGCTTTATTTGCTAGTAAAAATTAGGCTAAGCGGTGTCTTTAGGATTTTTGGTCTGCGCCTGTATCTGAGCTTTGTTAACAAGACCAAATGACAGACACGATGAGACTCCGAAAAAACATACGAGTTTTTGACTGCGGCAGGATTTGAATTTGTGTTTTTGACATGCCTAAACTTCTTCTTCTTATGCGTTTTTACCTGATTTCCCGAAGCTAAAACCAGGGTATAGAGTTTACGTATGTTAGCATGTTACCAAAAATTGAATGTTCCGCATTAGCTCCAGAACTACTGGACTGATTTTAATAAATAACGAATAAAAAAGAATGACATTATGTTTGAAACAAATGTTTGTGCAGTGTTTCCTAAAAACTATATTTATATTTTTATATATATGTCCTATTTTACCTACAATACAAAAGTTGACTTTTTGATACAATAATATGATGCTGTTAAGTTGAGGGAAAACATCGTGAGGAAACCTGCACATTTGGGTTACTAAATGTCAGAAGGATTACGGAGGTCAGACGGCAGTCGCTCCACTGTAATAACCCGACCTGCTGAATCTACGATCATGGTCAAAGCGTACCCCGTATTAGAGACGGGAAAAAGCGCTAGGAAGAGAAAGACAAAAGTTGATATTCTCTACAATAGGCCGAATTTAAAAGTACATGTGTACAACTGCCGATAAGTCTACTTGGGCTTGAAAAAGGTACCTATATTGTTATTCCCAAGGCGTCAACCCAGGGTTTTAGTCCGAGCACGTCACAATTTTGTGTTTGAGTCGCGTTGACATAATACAAGGATCAATCTCGTGTTGGTTTGGCGTTCTGATAAGATAGGGATTTTCGTTTGCAAGATTTTGCATGTAAAGAGGCTTTTTTTGGGGTCAGGGATTTGTTATCCTCAAAAAACTGTTGTAGGTATTGGATTTTTCGTTTATTGCAAAGAAAATTCGAATTTCAAAATTGTGTATGTAGCGTATTGAAGTTTTTTCTTTTTCAAATTAGATGTATATTTTTCTGTTCCCTCGTTGCTCACTACTCATTATATATTAATAAATGGGGCATCGTTGGCTTCGTATTAGTGTTCCACATGTCATCGGAAATGATGGATGAAAAGATTCAAATAATTCTAGGCAGGCAATTTTATACGAGTGTATGTTAAATTTTATATTAAACTAGTGGACCCGCCACAGCTTCGCCCGCGGTATTTTCCATACAATGTTTACCCCTTTTCGCAAAATCCCTCCTTAGTGCACCTCTAGGGTACTCGAGGAATGTGTCCACCAAATTTCAAACCTCTAGAACCACCCGTTTAGGCTGTGCGTTGTCTATAAGTGAGTCACGGTACTGTTTTATATGTATATTAAATTGTGGCGGCTTGAATTGTGGAGATTACAAAAATAATTATATAACCTGATCTAAAACAAAAACACGCTATTGTAAATCTATAAGGAAACGAAAGTCAAGGCAGCCGCCCGTACGCGAAATGAAACAAATAGTATCGTTGGTACTTCTTTTAAGAAAACATTTTCATCATTATAAAAGTTCTATTCGGGTATTAGTTTTCAACTTCATCTTGTAGATGTCAACAAATGTTTAACCATGATTGATTTCTTCTTTAAAAAATTATTTCATTCAATTTCTAAGACTAGGAATTTAACAATTGGATAGCTCTCAGCATTCTGAAGAAGCTGCATTTATTGAAAAGATGGTGTCCCAAGCAGAATAGACGAGTCAGTCGCAGGCAAGTGATTGTTTTGTAGGTTTTTTCTTATTCTTTTCAATTGCTTCAAATTTTACTGTGCTAAAGACGTTATTTGTAAATTAAGGCTTACTAAAAATTTCGAATCGATCGATTTTTCTGGGAGTGAAGAAATAGCATAGAATGCGTGCAGATGCTTATCATCCTGGCATGTCGTAAAAGTCGACTAAGGGACGGGTCCTCTCCAACATGGTGGACTATCTGTATGGGCGATGGGCTGATCACCTGTCACCATACGGTTCATCATACCATCTTAGGACTGATTCATCGAACGTGGCCACAAGTAGTATTGTGGCTCTGCCCATCCCATTAGGGATTTCGGGCGTGATGCTATGTATGTATGTAAAAATTTCGATGGCTTAGAACGTGTGGAGTTCGAAATGTACAAAATTATTTATGGTATTCAGCGGCCCTAGCATGCTAGACACGGGGATAAGTTAAAGCTGTTTATCTCTCTGACTATCTCTCTCGTCGGCACTAGTGTGAGAGAGACGCACTTAGAGATAAGACGGTTTAACTGATCGTTGTGTCAACCTTGCTAGGACCGCTGAGCTGTTAACGTGTTAGTCATCGATTTGTTAAATGGATTCCGCGAACGCATTATTTTCCTGTACCTTTTTCCGGGTCGCATTTTTCCGCGATCGATTAATTTATTCATCGAAATTTTACTCGTAGCTTTCTTCCAAGTCGCATTTTTTTATGCTTTACTTTCAAAATGTTATTAGGTACGCAAAGAATGTTAAAGATGGCGGTTATTTATGAATGTATCATACCTACACTTAATTTTTTTCAATATGTTGGTCTGCGATGTTTAATAAAGTAATCACTATTTTGTTGTTTGTGAATGCTAATGAATAAACTAATCGATAGCGGAAAAATGCGACATGGGAAAAAGCTAAGATTATAATTCCGATGAAGAAATTAATCGATCGCGGAAAAATGAGACATGGGAAAAAGCTAAGAGTAAAATTCCGATAAAGAAATTAATCGATCGCGGAAAATTGCGACTCGGAAAAAAGCTACAATGTGCTTGTCCAGTTATTGTAAAAGATTTTTACAAACGCTGTTTTAGCGTATGTTTTAAGTAAATAAATAGAGGTTATGAACACAGATTGGCCTACGTCACTAACCTAATAAGAAAATAAAAAAATCTGTTTAAAATGTTTACGCATAAACCTTTCCTAGAAACAGAAGAAAATATTTAAGAACACATTTTGCAAGAGGTTTAAATGAAAGTCTCTCGCACGTATTTTTCTTGGGAAAATTTTCTGAGATTCTTTGAAGTTAAAAGGCAGGGAGCTTGATTTAAAGTAACGGTACCGTCACACACTTGAAATAAGGCTTAGAGGTACTTAACAAGTTGAGCTTAAATCCCAGTCGAACTGTAAGTACTACATCGGCTTAATTGAGGTTTATGGAAACTTATACAGGTATTCTAGGTAGTAAGTAATAAATGTTATTTTTCAAGCCGTTACAGTGCAAAAGTATTTTTTCGCAAGTCAATATCATCATCAATACGTATAAAACAGTATCGTGACTCACTTATAGACAACGCATAGCCTAAACGAGTGGTCCAAGAGGTTTGAAATTTGGAGGAGATATCTCAAGTACCCCAGAGGTGCATTAAGGAGGAAATTACATCCCTAAAGGGGTGAAAACAGGTGATAAAGATTGTATGGAAAATAACGCGGGCGAAGCTGTGGCGGGTACACTAGTTAATATATGTGAAGTTGACGTTTTTAATCTTAGAGCATATAGTAACTGGAGACGCCATCGGCACAATCTTTCAATTAAAAAAGTCTGTCATATTTTGAGGAGAGTGCGGGCAGAGGGAATTACCACTACATGTAAAAATTAACTACAAATGCAAAAACTGCTCTCATTCATACGCACCCACACTAACAATAATTAACAACACAAGCTTGAATTCAAGTGCATACACAATTTTTAGTATGCATGTGTTTGTAGAGATAACCGATAAATTTTATGACAACACACGAATTGTCATTCGAATCGTTTTGCGAATCGATGTTTTGCATGCAATTAAAAATACTCAAAAATATAAAATCTGTGATAAAAATTGCTTGCATGTGAAATGTTATTCCATATTTTTGTGTTTGAACGTTTTTTGTACGAAAATACTGCGCAGCAAGGCATTTTTAGAAGAGCACCTCACTTTCCGAAAACGATTTCGACACTGCGAAATAGTCGACTATTGAAATAGTTTTTATAATCGTGCAAGATCATTTGCTCTTGTAGGTACCTCGGCAGAGGGGAAAGACTGCGCAAGGCGTCTCCAGTTACTAAATACTCTAAGTTTTAATATTACAATTAATAAAATATAATGCATAATGTTTCAATAACAGGAGATTTTCGAGAATTTCCTCCCAACACCCTCTAAGGATAAAAAATTGACAAATTTATACAATATTTGTGTATATTTCCAAATTCGAAATCCCAAAACTACACAAATTTATTAAAAACCCAATGAATAAAGCGATTTACCATAGAAATGTTTATGTTGTAAAAAGGAAAACCGACCTAATATCACCTTTAAACCCTAATCCAATTTCATCGAAGTGGGAAATCTCTCACCAATAATAAATATACTTCGGTTAGGCCACGAACTTTAAGGGTAGAATCGATTTATGATCCTAAACAAACTGGTTTATTTTAAGAACATTACTTCTCATTTCTTGCGTAAGTGCCTTCGTGTTTTGTTGTAGTTTTTTGGGACTGGGTAGTAATTACATAGTTGAAATTGACATTATATTACCAAATTTATCTAGGTACGATCGTGGTCGTGTTTTATCTCAACTTAGTAATTGTTTTAACCGGTCATAAGTAACTTTGTCATCGATAATTTTACTTTTGATTCGCTGAAATAGCTCATCGAACTGAGTGAAGTCACTTTTCTTGTCATCATCAACATCATTTTAGCCGAAAGACGCCCACTGCTAGACAAAGGTTTCCCCAATAATCGCCAAAACGCATCTACAACACATACATTTCACGTGAAAGCTTTCTTGTATATAAATAAGGAATAAAAACCTACCATTGAAAATTATAACCATACTGAGAATAACTGACTTTGTTGCTTAACGGTTATTCTTTTGGCATTTTAAATTCTTTTTCTTTAATTAATACTTAACTCTTGAACAAGAAAGTGCTGCAAAAACTACGTCATCGATGAAAGCTGGAGTTTTCAAGCCACATTATGAACGATGACTTGACATTGGAACTTGGCTTTGTTGTGAAAACAAAGTTTAGATTGAGGCTAATTCTATCTCAACTTAAGTAGGAGGATTTCTGCTACAGCATGATATCTTTTATGTTGCCTGAGTAGGTACTTCTACATTCAGAAAAAAGAAAGATAAATATGTTTATTTACACCCATATCATAAAACCTCCATAGTGTAATCAAAAACCATAGGAAATGACCACCATTTTGACAACCAATTAGGAAAAACCAGTGCTGCAATGTTATTCCTGTATCGTTTTTAGTATAGAAATGAGATTAAATTTGGAACAGCTGTCAAAACTCAAGTGGGTCTCTATTCTAGTATCCATAGATATTAAAACAGTTACATATTGATACGAAACGTCAATTCAGTATGTTTTTTTAATATAAACTGCACAACATTTGATCTCGAGTGAGATGAGAATAGAGACTTCATTCGTTTGTCTATAATTTAAAAAAAATGGTCTTGACGGAGGATCGAATGGCCGCCATTATGTTGGTGTTTTGCTGAACGAAAGTAAAATTGTTGTTGAATTGAATAGAAAAAGTTGTGTTTTATTTACATTTTAGTTGAAAATATGAATAGTAGTCTTCTCGGAGTGTGTGTGATGTGAAAATGCGCCGGATATCGGAAATATGCAGCCACGATTGCAACAAATAACTTGTTGCCAGAAAATATTGTTTCTGAACCCATCATAGAGGATTTATAATATGTGTGTAGATAAAGTTATGTATGCAACTCTGCATAATTTGGCCTTAAAACACACGTGCGATCCTATTATGAAACTCGCTAAAAGCTCGTTTCATAAAACCGCACTAGTGTTTTAAGGCCTATCATTATGCAACCGTTGCATAAACTACTATTCTTTATCAGTGTTAGACGAAAGGTTTTTTGTTGCCTCAAGCAAACAATCGTACGTACCCCACGTTATTGCATTTTTGCGAATAAGACATATATGGAAATACAAATTAACCTCATAAAACTGCGTCTAAATTAACACAAAGACACAATATTTAATCTCTTAGATGGACAAAATACAATTTGTATCCAAGAAAAGCAAATTTTTTACAAAATTTACGATAGTGCTGCCAAAGTAGTGCGAACCTACGGCTTTTCATACAAAAGGCGATAACTATTTCCATCCCTTAAATGTTAACCGATGTTGACCAGTTTTTGATGTGTTGTAAGTCAGAACAAAATGTATGTCTATACGTTTTGGTTTTTTCAATATAATTAATAAATTCAGTTTTATTGTTGTTTTAGTATTCTCATACAAAACTAATTTCGGCGATTATTTGACTTTGTTGATCTTTAATATATTCAAAAAACCTATAGACCTAGATTTTGTTCTAACCGACATCCTATCAAAAATTGGTCACCATCGATCAACATTTAAGGGGTGGAAATCGTTATCGCCTTTTGTATGAAAAGGGTGATTTTTGTCATTGGTCCACAGTCCTCTTAATAACTATTTTCTAGAATAACACAACCAACAAATTCGAATGGTTATTTTATGGCGAAAAAAGTCGCCTTTATACTAAGTTTTCATTACTTAGCAAAAGAAAAAACTTTTTCAAAGTGAAATATGTTAAGCCTGGGCCTGATATTTGAAACGGGAAGCATTGAATGTACGCACAGATGCGCAATTTATCACTGAAATAAACTTAGTAAAAGTAGAAGGAGAAAAAAAGGAGTTTGTGTGTGAAATGTGAAAGTTTGTCTGACTAGTGACTTTTGCCATACCTTGTAAAGAACTTTATTTACTGTAGGTACTTAGGTAGTTCGTAAACAAAATGACCCACGTGACTCAGGTAACCAGCCAATCAAGACATACCGGAGATAAAAAAAGATTCACTGGATTGGTTGGTTAGCTGGGTCACGTGGGTTAGTTTGTTTATATTTCTTCGCAGCTCCGCCCGCATTGTTAAATGAACGAATGAATCGGCTGTGAATTTCATGTAACAGCTTTTACTAAAGCTTCCTGGCCTGAAACTACGATGGCCCTAGACGATTCGTTGAATTTAGAACTATTAGCCAAAGTCAAGTAATTTCCTAATTTTCTACATTAATATTGTATTTGCTATTATATTAGAGCTAAGTATTATGTATAGTATCATATTGTAAAGTATTTGTTTTCGTACACTTTCGGAGCCCTCTTCAATATGGTGGTCATACGAATTAACACAGTTTATTTCTAAATTCTCTAAAATTTTAGAAAAGGCCGTTTTGTTAAGATTTGTTTGTTTTGTACACACAGGCTCCCAACGGCAAAAATAACATCATTCATACGAACGCGAAACCATTTTACCCATCATTAAGTGCGGTAAAATAAAAATGTTTTCTTTTTTGTTATTCGCTTATCCAAAATAACATCCATTTAGAAATACCGGCTATCTTGGCGGGAAGATAGGTTAGATTTAACTTACCCTAATCTGACCTACCGGCACCATCACACAAATATTTATGTAAATGGGGCGATTGTGGATTCCGGCCGTTCAGCGACCCATAAGGACTGGGGTCATCTTCGTCATTTGGGTCAGACTCTAATCGGGACTATGTTTTGTCGGCGTTGACCTACGCTATTAAAATTATTTATTATATTACGAAAAAATAACCAAATTTTATTCAATCTGTGTGTTCGCTGTATTGAATAGTTTTTCCTGCTTTGTTCCAAATAATTCAGTTACTAAAGAAAAAAAATATTCTTTTAGTATACGCCATATTGGATTTCATGTGACGTCATATGCCCGGGCATTTTTTCTGAATCGGTTGACACCATAATTGTGAAAATTAGTTCAGCAGTTTGTTTCTAGTTGGTAACTACTTAATCGGTTATTATTATATGCATACATAATCAAATACATACATACTCGTGAAAGTCATAACCCACGTTTTTGCTTCGCTGCAGTCAGGTACCTAATACATCTTCAAACTCTGCAAAGCGTTCAACCAAAGCGTGACAATTACTTGCATAGACCGTTAATGCTAGGGCCACATCTGCGGGATTCGGCGAAGTTTCACGCTCGGCTGGTCTCTATTCCCTTATCTTAACGGCGCGATTGGCGAAAACCTTCGCCGAATCTCGCAGATACTCACTTACGACTTACTCATTTAGCCGATTTACTGTCTCAAAAATCTTATGCTAAAACCAAAGTAAGAAAAAATACCTTGACTTTGACCCTATGACTTTTTTGATAGAAGACTAAAGTTAAAGGCCTTAACGACATAAGAGTTTGAAAAAGTAATCAGACCAAATTATTTTGTGAACATATTCACACATTCTTTTTTAATGAAGTACGTGCGTTTGACCTTAGTCTCACCTGGTGGAAGGCGAAGACAGGGTCTAGGGTAGAACACGCTTGCCCCCGCTTCGTCACTCTTTAACGTTTGAAAGTGACAGCGATACGAAACGCGCGATTACAAAAAGTTCCTCGTGGGCGACCGCCCTTGGGTATACATGAACATAAAGGTATAACTATGTTATGATATGAGTACCTATTTGACTCTGGCGGGAATCAAATTGCAACCTTAAACTTTGAGTCCAATCTTAGGCAAAGGTCTGAACAATATTCTTAAATCCCTTTATATACACCCATATCATAAAACCTCCATAATGTATTCAAAAGCCGTAGGAAATTAATTAATGTAATGTTATTACAGTATCAGTTTTTGTAACGTTACGAATTTAAATTTGGAACAGCTGTCAAAACTGAAGTGGGTCTCTATTCTAGTATCCATAGATATTAAAACAGTTATCGATACGAAACCTCAATACAGTATGTTTTTTTAATATAAACCGCACGACATTTGATCTCGAGAGACATGAGAATAAGGACATCATTCGTTTGTCTAAGATTTAAAAAAAAACATTCGTCTTCACGGAGGAACGAATTGCCGCCATTACTGTTGTCAGTTGTTTGTTTGTTGTGGTTTTTTTGCTGTTACGAAAGTAGAATTGTAAAAAGATGTTTGTACTTAATTTACATTTTAGTTGAAAATATGAATAGTAGTGACTCCGAGAACGATGTGAAAACCCCGCCGGATATCGTAAATGCAGCCACGATTGCAACAAATAACTTGTTGCCAGAAAATATTGTTTCTGAACACATCATGGAGGATTTATAATATGTGTGTAGATAAAGTTATGTATGCAGCTGTACATAATTTGGCCTTAAAACACTGGTGCGATCTTATTATGAAACGCGTCTGTCGGCTCGTTTCATAAACCCACGCTCGTATTTTAAGGCCTATCAATATGCAACCGTTGCATAAACTACTATTCTGTTACAATCTTTTTTTTTCTTATATTGAGTGCGAAGTATCTGTGTGCATGCTGTGTTCGCATCTAGAAGGTCGTTCAACTAACCACGCATTGTCTAGTTTTTTATAACTTAAGTGTCATTTTGCTGTAACGTCCAGTTTGCGAACCTAATAATTAACGATAATGAATGTTATAAAAGTTAACCATAGTCATCACTGATCCGTTCTCCTTTAAGGGAAACAAAATGGCCTTAGTGTCTCTTAGGCTTTATGTTAAATTATTTAGAAATAGTAAAGAAATCATTTTATTATAAGCACACGGTCCTATTTTGTTTACCCTGTCATTCGGCACTGTATGTAGGGCAATCGAGTAAGGCGGTGAAGCCGAGTGGAACTGCACGTTATCCGCGCGGTTGCGAGCGGTGCCCACGACTCTAAATTTATGAGCAATTTCGTATGCCGTAATGCCTAATCGTACCTAAAGTGAAATGATCTATAGCGCGTGGTATAATAAAGTGCAAAATTGAAGTTGAGGTTATGAAGCTTTCTTTCTTTAATATTAGCAGACGTTGACACTGAAATATTCATAAGTATTCATAACGTAAAGAATTGCTTATGTTTAATAATCCCCATCACCTATGATAAAATTACGCCTACGCCTGTATATATTTCTATTCTCTAGAATTCAGATATTCATATTTATTTCAATATATAGTAAGTATTTGCTTTCGTAAGAAAATAAAGTTAGATAATTTTTTAAAAGGCGAATCAACTAAAATTGTACTCATATGGCAGCTAGTTATAGTAGTTTCTGATTTTATTTAATTTCAATTTTTAATTGTAATTGGAATGTTTTATGTTAATTTGTATTAATTTAAAATTATTATCATTATAATAATAATATGCACAAAATTTGACTTTTTACTTGCAATAGATTTCAATGTAATTTCATTTCATTTCATTTACACTGTATTTACTAACGTAGCTTAAGATTCTCTGTTACGTAATAAAATAGACATTTATTATTATTATTATTTAAAGTATTATGGCCAAAGTCACAAAGGCCACTTAAATTGAAATTCAATTATAATGACGTTTAAGTGACGTTTTTGTATTTTAAACTCTAATAAAATGCTTAATTTCGTCGAACTAAATGCAAAAGTTAGTTGTTGAGTTGAAGATCAATCACGAATTTGAATATTTTCGAATTAGTGAATAGCATATAGTGAAGTTTCCGTTTTCCAAAAACTTTTTCTACGCAGGCAAAAACTGAATGCTTTTTAAAATTCACCAGTAAAATACGTTCAACACACATTCAACAGAACGGCACTCTGTTAACGCGCGAGTCCTGATTGATGAACGGATCACGTGTCCTCCAGTGTGCATGCCAATCAATCAAAACGTCATGGCATGCCAAAATTGAAATACGCCGCTAAATTAAGGCAGTAACGCACCAAAATAATGCGTCAATGCTGTTATAGCAAACAAAACATGCGATTCTATAACGTTCGCAGCGGCTGATCAGCGATGAGGGTCATATTCAAAATTGGATCGAACGACTTTGTTCTTACAGTCTAAATTAATTGTTTCGCTTATCCGCTGATCGCATGTTAGAGTCACACCACTGCTATGTTATTCCCTAACAAATATCGTCGCTCATTTCGTACGGCAATCATAAATTGATCTGCACGCTCAGAGGCATTATGCGGAGTTAAGTACCTAAAAACCAGGTTGCTGGAGTCGAAATTGACCTGTAGTTTATAATGCATTGACGGGTCAAGCTAGGCTCGCCAGTGAGTTCATGAACGAAGTGTTATGAAGAGAATCACACCCCTAGGTCCTTCTTATACGTATTTCTAAGATAAAGAATGGAATAAATCTAACGTACCTAACGTCTTCAAACTTATCTAGTATTAACGTGAGTTAACGTATTAACATTATTTGACATACATTTATTTGTACAGTAAAACCAATGACCAATAGACGAGTAATGATATTTTTACGACCGATTCACGACTAAAAGTAATAAAACTGAATCATTGATCAGTATCTCCTTTCAATAACCTATGAAGTCGTAACGTTTTTTGGTCATTTCTTATTGACGGGTTTATTGACTATATTATTATGAAGGGATTGAATTTTGAGAGGTCCAAAATGGACCCTTGCTCATAATAAAATCGTAGTAAAAATATATTACCTATTGCCAATTTTTGTATATGAAAGCGGTTGATTACCAGTAAAACTGATGTATTATCTAACAACAATTTCGATGTAAGTCTGGTTTCGGATTGTACCAATCTATTCATTTCTTCTTTTATGTTTTATTTTTTATCTGTGATGTATTTTTCAGCAACTGTGTTTTACACATTTCTTTTTAAGGCATCCCAGACAAAGTAAAATACGAACGAAAAGCAATATTGAAACTAGCCAGTTTCTATATTCCCTTTTGTATGCTTGTAGTTGATAAACGAATTCCTTTAGAAGTAAATTCACCCAAAACGCCAACTTTTGGGTTAAAACATCGAACCCGAAAATAGTTTGCAAACTCATCAAAACGATACCTATCACGACTGTTGCAGATTCAAACTACATTTTTTTTTTTCATGTTTTTTTTTTTGTGTCATTTGACTGACACACGAGCTGACGGCCCACCTGATGGAAAGTGGTCACCGCCGCCCATGGACATCTGCAACACCAGTGGTGCTGCCAATGCGTTGCCAGTCTAGGGAGGATGGGGAATGGGGAGTGGATGGGGATGAGGGAATAGGCCTCCGGATCTCGTCACTCACCGGACGAAACGCAATAGCAAGCTATTACTTTACGCCGATATTCTGTGAGAGTGTGGTACTACCCCGGTCGAGCCGACCAATTCGAACGGTAATCATCTAGTGAGGATTACCGTTTGGCTCTACCACTACACAAAAACCGCAAAAAAATTTAACCGACAAGCTACCTTATGTTTATTTTATATTTGCGGCTCGTCCATTTCTGCATTAACTTAAAATTACCTGAAACAGAAATAAGCACAGCATTACATTAAGTTGAGAAAACATTACTATTACGATAAAGGGGCCAATTCAAAAGGATGTTCGCTACAATTTAAAAGAGATTAAATTTAAAAGAAAAAACGACTACATTTTGACAGCTAAGTGCTATAGAAAATTGAGTTCGACGTTTCTTATTTCAAGTTTAGGAAGTTTTAAATTGAAAAGACACCGTTTCGAATTGGACTCCATTTAAGGAAATTTTAATTGCATACACAATTTGTTTAGTTTTGAGAGCTTTCCAGTGGAAAAGGTGCTAAATATAAATATATCTTGAACCATCTGCAGTTAAGTTCAATTTACAACCACTGGTTTAAGTTATACCTGCGTAAGGTAAATAATTTATGGCTTAAACTGCATACAATTTTTAAATGGTCTGAAAAATTTACACAGGAAGTAGATAATCTACACAAATAATAGATTAGATTAGATTAGATTAGATTAGATTATTTATTGGCCAAGTAACAGTACATTACATTTAGCAAGTCATAAGTAACATTTATCTTATTCATTAATAATTCATAAATAAGTTAATTACAATGTAGCCTTAATTTTAAGTAAATCTATATATTCATTGATTGAGTACAATGGATTTTGTTGGAAAAATAGTTTAATTTTTTTCTTGAAATTAATAAGTGGTAAAGAAGTAAGTTTATATGGTAATAAGTTGTACATTGTTATTTTAATAGGAATTCCTTGTTTGTAATACTTCTTTGTTCTAGTCTTACTTGTACATAATTTATGTTTATTTCTTGTATTGTAGCTATGAATATCTTTCTTTTCTTTTAAATCACTTTTATGTGTATGTCTTTCTAATAAACTATTAAATATAAACATTGAGATAACCGTCATTATGCCATCTTTCTTAAAATATTTCCTTGCAGATTCAAACCTGTGTAAGCCGTTCATAATTCTTATTCTAATATACCAATTGCAACATTTTTTTTTATTGTAACCTAATATCCATTATACAATAAAGCTACACTTCTATCCATCGCCTTGCAATATCTCAGACATTCACGACACAGACTAACCTATTACAAATACGAGTACAACGCATTCTGGTGCTGGTGATATCAAATGCCTCATTTACATGCAGCCGAAGTGAGCAGGGAAGTGGGCATGGAAGTGGGCAGCGCAAGTATGTAAATGGGTCACTTCTCCTGCTCCTGCCGCTGCTACTTGCGTTGCCTGGCTTGCAGTCATTCAGCAGCAGCATGTTAACACCCACTGCCTTTGAAAGCAGTATGCGGGAATTATTCTGCAGTATGGGGGTCTAACTTTGAATGTAATCCTCATCGCTGATCAGCCATTGCGCACGTATACATAATCGCATGGCTGGTGTAGAACATGGTAGAATGTTCCGTGTATTAATAGGCAAGATGCATAATTTGTTTTTCATCTTGTATTGGAAAGTGCTGAGTAATAGAAACCAATTTGTGTACGCAAAACATTATTTATTTTATATGTTATGAAGCTTTGAAAAGTCATTGTTTATACCACTCCCAAAAACACTCTATACAAAATGGACAACAGCTATGACGTCACAGCTGTCGTTAGACTGTACAGAATGTATGGCGTTTAAACGAAATCTGCAATTATTTCCTATATGCTGTTTTAAGACCAACATCGTAGAAATAAAAAATGACATACATTTGATGAGGACGTCCAAAAAAATAAAATGAGAACTAAAAAAGCAATATATATTTTTCACTAATTTTGACCCCTAATCAAATAAAAATGAATAGTCAAAATGAGCTGCTTTTTCTGTAATATGCTTTTGTTTACGTCATTTAATGAATAATGAATAATTAATAAATAAATCAAGGGACAATCTTTACAACAAATCGATCTAGTCCCAAAGTAAGCTCTAAAAGCTTGTGTCATGGGTGCTAGACGACGATATACATACTTATATAGATAAATAAATACCTAAATACATAGGAAACATCCAAGACTCGGGAACAAACATTCATGCTAATCACACAAATATTTGCCCTTACCGGGGATCGAACCCGGGACGCTAGCTTCGGAGGCAGGGCCACTACCAACTAAGCTAACCGCGCCGTCAACTTTTACTTACTTTTATTTACTACATAATGAGTATATCATTTAAACCTCATCTTGATTTTCATGTAACTTCCCCATTATTAATATTGCTATGATTTGTTATTGTCAGTTAGGGGTTGGTTTACTCTTGAACATCTCAATGAATGAATCGTAAAAGCTATCAACGAAATGTCATTTTATATTTTTTGTCATTTTTATTCATGGAATAAATCTGCTTATAAATCGTTCCCTTTAAACGAATTTGGCATTCAACGGATTTTTAAAACTTCATAATGCAATTTGACGCCAAATGCAATATAGCCTTAAGAATAGATTTAGTAACTAAATGTTTACGTGAATATAAATCTAAAAGGTTATAGATTAACATTTCCCATTATCATTCAAAAATGAGACGCTCCTGATTTGAAAGGCATTTCCATCATTGCCAGCTTGTGCGAATATACCCTCTTAATGAACTGATAACGCTGCTTTTGTTAAATACGTTTTCATCACACTTGCTCGGAAAGGGTGTTATTTTACGCAAGCGTATAGAGCAACTATAGCCGATTTAACTCCTCTACGAGCCCCGCCGTCAGCGGGAGTTATAATGGAGGAGGAGGAGGAGGAGGAGTTACTCATGTAATTTTTCTGACTTTAATACTACCTTACCTAATAACTCAGAATACAATAAAATCACCCATTAGGTATATTAAATAAAATATTTTTAACATAGTTCTAATATCAATAACTAAACAATTAGGTACTTCATTTGACAAGTACAAAAATATTCTAACATTGCAGTTTCCATCATAAAGTGCGTCAATGTCGCTTTATGCCAAAGTTGGACACCAAAACAAACATGAACTCTTCATGGAAAACAATTATTTAAAAATATGTACAACTTCATATGAACATAATCCCCAAATACGAAATTGTAATAATGACACCGTTTATCTTTCGCAGGACTACGGGAAAGTTTGATTACGTAATCGCGTAGCCGTGGCGAGTAACTTCGTTAGTAGTCGCAATTACGAGCGAAAAGATAATCGGTTAGTTGCGGCTTAACTGCGCAAACATTTGCCAATGTTTGCCATATGTTTGTAATTGATGCAGTGCACGCGTGATAATGTTTGCTAAAGTTTTTAATTTTCAGGCAAATCGGTAGACAGCCCACCTGATGTAAATAGACACGATATAGCACGATTATTTGATAACCAAACATCACTAACTATTGTCACAGAATAGATAATAGTACTAACGTACAGAATAATCACTCTGTAACAAAAACGGCGTTTAGGTACGAAAATATGCCTAATCATGCCTTCTCTCTCCGTCGCATAAAACGTGCTCTTTCGTGTACGCTAGGGTTGTCAGTTTTTATCCGCGTCATTCAACGACAACAATCGCTCAGCGGCAACCTGCTACGATTTACAGCTCCGAGCAACGCGATGGCCGAGCGTACCTAAAGTGCGGAGTGAAACCCGCCTGCTATTATACAAGGCAGACTCTAGGGTTGCAAACACCTACTACTTTTTCGATTTGTAATACTCGTATGTAGTGGTACCTCCTTATTATTTCTATATATAAACTGCGTTTTGTTATCCATTGTCACTTCATGCATAGTGCGATACCAGTCTCTGATATAAGAAATGGATTTACCTATTAGATGAAACACTGTATGAACTAGAAATTGAAGACGAACTTGTTTATAGAAGTGTATAAAACATTAAATGGAAGCGAATTTATGCAATGTACGCAACTACGCAATCATTTAACCTGTAGTGTGAGCTGCGCCACACTCACACTACAAACCTCAAAATAACATGAAGAAAATTTTATGGGTATGGCACACATTCAAACCTAACTCGATTTTGTCAGCTTGGTGCTATACAAAACTGAGTTTAACGTTTCTTATTTTAAGTTTAGGAAATGTTCATCTTAGGCGTCCGTTTCGAATTGGTCCCATTGTTTACATTACACATTGTATTGTACGTTTTTACAATAAAATACCTAAAAACATTATAGAACAACTAGATACAATGTTCAAAGCTACTGTAGAGCGAATCCTTATTTCTAGGGCATATTACTCAGTTAAAGACTACATCATGGACAGGGACGTTTGGCATAAATCGTGACCTGCACCGGCGATCCCTGGGTCTCGATGAGCGTACCTGCTGTGGTATATACTTAGATTTGTATAAAACTGTAGACATCATTGTTGACTTATATGTGTACTGATTTGAAAAAATGATACCTCACCGAGTTTCTTGCCGGCTCTTCTCAGTAGAGGATTTTTTCCGAACCGGTGGTAGATTCATTCCTTGACCTTCATAAGAGCTTGTAAAAGCCTAAATTGAATACAGATAATTTGACTTGACTTTGACTTTGACATTGCTATATTTGCGAGATACTGTAATTTTCTTTGTATTATTTATGAGAAGTACATTCTAAGCTCTTACGTTTTAAAGTTGTTTATCAAACTCGCTTCCCTAATCTTACTGAAATTCAAAGCTTTAAATCCGTGTATGCCTCTGATATGTCTATAAAGCAAATTTAGACGGTAATTGAGACGTACTGCTCGGCATGCAGTGATTTACTTCAACTCACAAACTCTTGAAACATGCATAAGCTATCCTTTTCATCCCCAAGTTGTAACACAGTTGAGAGATAGAGACAGAGCTAACGTTTCGATATTTGAATTTGGTAGTGGACGTTCTTGTTTGCTGTCGGTGTTTCCACAAACCAGATTTCTGATGCCTGCAATATTGCTCGGGGAATTAATGAAGTCTGACGGAGGTATTTCAATATGCATGGAGCGCACGTGATGTCAATTAGTCCAGTTTTCTTGCGATTTCAATTACTTGGTATTTGTTTGATTATTCAGGAGTTTGATTCTATTGTATCAAACAAAATTCAAACAAAATTAAATATAAAGAAATAACTTAAATAAAAACTACACTAAATTTATTTAAAATAAATATAGGCTGCGGGTGACCTTTATGCAGGCTGGCCTAACAAAGGCTAAGCATAGCCATTCAGCGTGGAAATGCAGTACATGATGGGCATCCTACCGCGGCGGCCACATTTTCTAGATATATTTTAAATTAATTTAGTTTATATCTAGTTTAGTTTTTATTTAAATTTGTGAATCGTACTGTTTACTATTTTATATTAATAATTAACCGAACCTGCAATGGTGTCAGATTAGCGTTCTGACACCTCAAAAGTAAGCACCGCGAAAATTGATTTGAGCAGTTCCTTACTATATATTTCAATGCGCCGTATACAACAAATAATCAATAGTAATCTATGCAACGGTTGCATAATGATAGGCCTTAACACACTAGTGCGGTTTTATGAAACGAGCTGTTAGCGAGTTTCATAATAAGATCGCACGTGTGTTTGAAGGCGAAATTATGCAGAGTTGCATACATAACTTTATCTACACCCATATTATAAACGGCGACACGGCGACGATGGGGCCCCGCTGGCTGCGGCGACGATGTTGCCCCGCCGGCTGCGGCGACGGCGGCGCGCCGGCGTGGTGTTCATATCTGTATCGTTATGACCATTACGATACTAAAATCGATACTGTAATAACATTACAGTACAGGTTGTCATAATGGTTTTATGATATGGGTGTAGATAAAGTCTTTTATGATACACAAAATAAAACGAAACATGATTTTATCACGCCCACTAAGTTCCACAGAATAGAAATGATAAAAAATGTCCCTTATTTCCTGTTAATACTTTCGTTTGAGAAAGCCGTTGCGTTGACAAAAAATTACGGTAATATCCTTTGACGATGTTTTAGACCTAGTAGGTATCGAAGATTTGATTTCTTTTTAGATGTAGCAAGTTTTTTATTTTATTGCATAGTAGGTAATTATGTGGCACATGAAACTGCCGACATTAAAATCACCACAGGGAATTCCTTGCTTTTCTTTCCCCTGGAAATCGTATTTATTTCTACCAAATATTATCGTTGAAAATTCAGTTCTCTTACTATTAAAACACACTGCAATTGGTCAATCAACATGCTTTCGGCGTCTTTGGCGCTGCCAAAAATTTCTGTCGGTAACGTAACATCGAGTTTTCAATTTTATATTTTCCGTTTACTTCGTTAGGTTTAACACCTCTTAAATTGTAATTTTAAATAGGCAAGATATGTAAATTGAAATAAAAATAAGCATTATTTAGACGTGAAATTTCACAATGAAGTTTATACGTTGTGGACACATTAAGTATGGTCTAAAAGTTAATTGACCCATTTATTATAAATAAGACCGAAGTTATCGGCACCCCCAAAGAAAAAATTAATGTTCGTATTCTCATAGAAACTCTTTTTCACAAACAGACTTTTACAATTAGTAAGATTATTAATATTATTGATGCGTAATTTTAAATTATATTTATGAAAAACTGATGCTTGACCTTTATCTACGCGATCATGCGTATAACTTGTCCTTGGCTTTTAGTTACTAGCCAAGACTTGGCCGGTCTGTCGATAATTATAATTCCATGTCTAAAGGACATGTCCTGAGACTGGATCATAGCGAGCCTTGCCAAAAACTATCAAGAAGTTAATGTATGTGTCAAACAAACACTTTATATAATCTGTCCTTAAACAAGCATTAACATTGAACATTTTACTAAAGATTCTGACAAAATATTCAAGGTTATTATTAATATAAAAGTTTGTCGCGACTCTCACTTCGATCGAGTAAAACGTCGAAACTTATAACTGACGAAAATCGAAGATCGTCTGATAATTTGTCAACTTTAAGCAAAGTTTGCGTTAACTTAGCGCTCGGCTCGAAATAACTTGTGATCTTGAACACGATCAGTACCATGATGTTAATATTCATAACTTATATATTTCAACAAAAAATACCCAATTATCTCAACTTGCTTGCTTTGTGTGAAACAAAATTATTTACCTACGTTAAAATATATAAGACCGACACAAAGTGCAAAGTGCCCCCAAAACTAATATCCAAATGGAAATACTTAAATTACAGGCCAACTCGTACTCAGCCAGATTATGTAATTTTAACTATCATTTCAATAAAATTGCATACTTTTCAAAAACGTCGTTAGGTCATGGGTAAAAAAATGTAACTATGCCTTGTAAATATTTGGATTATTCAATGGTTTCGCTTAATTTTTAGTTGCAAACGGAAAGAAAATTTTAATATTTCCTAACGTATCGATAAGTGAAATAACCACGTACGCATTCGTGTTACATCAATTAAGTATAATTTAATTATAATTTATCCATGCAAGCGAATGACCATCGTGACTAATCTCTTAAAGGAAAATTCGGCTTGCAATCATTTTATTGTAAGTTTTCACATGTTATTCTAGAGAGGTTACATATATAGGTACACATACTAATCCTTTAGAGCTCGTAAACGATCCAACTGACGGGCAAGTCGTTACCTCGGACACATTGTACCCATCTCACGAACAAAGGAACGGATATCAAAAGTCCATTGCTAGGGGAATAGTGGTTTGATTCTTTAATGTGCACTGTGTCGGCGCTGAGCTCGTCGCTGATGGATGCTGGCACAAATAGGGGTTAATCTCTTAAATAAGCTCCTCTGCTGCACTAGGAGTGAAGAAATAGCATAGAATGCGTGCAGATGCTTATCATCCTGGCATGTCGTAAAAGTCGACTAAGGGACGGGTCCTCTCCAACATGGTGGACTATCTGTATGGGCGATGACCCGATCACCTGTCACCGTATGGTTCATCATACCATCTTAGGAATAATTAATCGATTTACCACAATTAGTCTTGTGGCTATACCCACCCCATTAGGGGTTTCGGGCGTGATGCTATGGTACTGTGAAAAAATATAGACTCAAACATATTTTTATATTATTTTCAATATTTGATTACATAAATGTCACTAACATATAAACAAATGTATAACGTAAAATAGACGCAATTGATTTGTGAACTTAGTTTTACTATATGTGACCTTGAACCTGGGACATCGCTCTTTTCTCTCGAGCGGGACGAGTTACACTGTGAATATTTATAAACTCAATCGTTAGCAAAACGTTTTAAATGCAAGAAGTACTTTGTCTATCATTATTTTAGGAAGCTATAATCAAGTCGTATTATTTAATATAATCAGATTTTCTGTCCAGTTTTTTTTTGCCTTTTAATATGCCGCGTGGTAAGACATTAAGTGCAATCGAAAAACAGCAAATTCTTGACTTGAGAAACTGCGGTAAAACACAAAGAGCAATAGCGGACACTATTGGTAGATCACAAAGTGTTGTAAATTTTTTTTTAAAGTTAGGAATTGACAATTATGGTAAAAAGAAGCGTTCAGGGCGTCCTCATCGGTTTTCATCCACCGTAAAACGCGCAGTTTTAAGGGAGTTATCGGCTACCGGGGCATCATCAACAGCTCTGGTGCGTAGATATAACCTAAATTGTGATCCAAGTTTAGTGAGAAAGTGGGCAGCTGAATCAAAAAATTTTAAGTATCAAAAATGTCTTAGTAAACCAGTCTTGAAAACACAACATAAAGTGAATCGACTTAAGTTTGCCGAGAAATATATAACAAAAGGTGATTTTTGGCAACATGTCATATTTAGTGATGAAAAGAAATTCAATCTTGATGGTCCTGATGGATGTAAATATTATTGGCATGATTTGAGATTTGATAGAAAAATTATGTCTCGACGGATTAAAGGTGGAGGTTCAGTCATGGTCTGGGCCGGAGTATGTGCATCCTTAAAAACCGAATTGGCATTCATTGATGGGCGTATGACTGCTGTTGGATATCAAGCTATGTTACATGATTACCTTCTACCTTTTATTACGCTGACTGAAGACGAAAACATAATTTTTCAACAGGACAATGCCCCCATCCATGTAGCTGCAACTACAAAACAGTGGTTTCAAGACTTTGGTATACAGTTATTAGAATGGCCAGCAGTTAGTCCAGACCTAAATCCGATAGAGAACGTCTGGGGGATATTAACAAGGAAATTGTATGATCAGGAAAAACCAATAATAAATAATGTTAATGAACTCAAACAAAGATTGCGATCAACATGGGCAGAAATTTCAACAGATACACTTAAGGAGTTAATTGATAGCATGCCTAAAAGACTAATAGAAGTTATAAAAAATAAGGGTGATTGGACAAAATATTGAGTCAATAACGAATAAATATAGGCACTGAGTTTATAATTTTTCACAGTGTAAATTTATAGATGGTAGGCTATTGGAGATTTTTATGATTATTAAATGAAAAATAAAAAATATAACTAATCTAAGGCACTTTTATTTGCGTGCGCTATTTATCTACCGAAACCATTTTCAGCAATATCCCATTGGTTTTAAACAACATCTTTAAATATGTATGAGTCTATACTTTTTCACAGTATTGTATGTATGTATGTATGTATGTATGTAATCTCTTAAATAACACTTCGTCACCGAACTCAACGACTAGCCTAACTTGACTCATATCAGTGCGTATAAACTACAGTTGATTCATCCATACTTGTCTTATTTGGTAAACAAGTTTCTAACCTCAAAACGCACCTTTTTTGGCTAAAACGGCTGTTTCCTTGCAAATAAAGGAAACTGACACAATATTGTAGTCGTCATTTTGCCAATTTTTAGCCTAGGTTTGCTTTATTTAGGATAAAACAGCTGATTCACCCAAAAACTTGCACATTTTGAGGTTAAAAACTTGTTTACCAAGTAAGAAAAGTATGGATGAATCCACTGTGCATATTCGTGCGTGTCTTACACTTTGGAAGTATTCGACACAGTTACAAACTCGGCATAACGCCTTCAAGCGAGCGGGTCAATTTACGATTGTCGTGCAAAATGAGAGACGAAATGAGGGACCAAATTTCTTAAAAGAATATCATAGCAGAGGTCGTATTAAGTAAGCCGGCCTCTTTAGCGCGCTCATAATACGAATTTGCCAGGCAGTTCAGATTACGGAACAAATTGCCTGGAATTAGGAGCTCATAATACGACCCCAGGTCTCTGCGCTTACGAAGAGGTCGCCGTTGACCCAACGCTGTGCACGTCAGAGAATCATAGCCCTGCACAGGCGATAATGACACTTTACGTCCCGGTGTGCACGCAGCGGGCTTTAGATCAAGAAAGCTCTAGGGCTTTTGGGGATTAAGAAGCACAATGCCATAGGAACTCTTGTAGTCTGACATGCGGCCTCTCGTACAGACCAAGTGCGAGTCAGACTCGCGCACGAAGGGTTCCGTACCATTATCTATAATCAAGCAAAAAATACAACAACACGTTTGTTGTATGGGAGCCCCCCTTTAATATTTGTTTTATTATAATTTAATAATCTATTTTTATAGTGAATGCAGAGCCTTGTTAAAATACTACAGTGTTGACTTAGTTAAAAGAAACATTAGCTGAGCATATCAAATAGTAATGGGACAAGTTGAGTGCTCACTTCAGTGTTCTCGCTAACTTGTGTCGTTATCGTAAACTGATTTACTGTGGCAACATTTTAAATATTTTATCACAGAACTACTTAGAAGAAAGAACATGAAACGAAACCTGTATTACGTGTTCGGCAATAGCATACAATTTTAGAATTACATTTTAGAAGTTTTATGGGAAATTTTAAAGCTTCACATTTTAGCGACGAAGATTCGACGGATCCGTTGCAATAAAATGACAATAAATATTTTTCAATCCTTACATAAAATGAATATGTAGAAATAACTTGTTGTCACGTCATAACCAAAATGAACTTAATGTAATCCAAAAATATCGTTTTCTTGTTTGTTTTTCTGTTTGTCTGAACAGCTATCACAGGAAAACGTAGCTTAGTAACAGTACCTAAATACGGGTGAATCGGTCGTTGTGGCCATCATTGGGGGACGCCAATCGCCAATGTCCAGCAGTGGACGTCTTTCTGCTGAATTAATGTAGATGATGATGGTGATGATGATGAAATAAAGGCGATGCTCTGCGCGTACGTAGTCGCGGCCACAGCTCTTTTGTAATAAACTTGGACATTTTATGATACTAGCAACATTTAATTCAATTATCCTGTAATGTTCTGTTATTATCACCCTTGGGATTAATTTGTAAAAGCTTGTCAATTAATTTGTAAGTATATTAATAAATATTTGCGACAAAGATTTTTTCTTCCTACGACGCTTTAATTTCATCATAATGGCATTAAATACTCAGCACAAAGCAGCCCTTATTTGCTCTAGAGCAAATAAAGTTGCATACAAATTTCATTATTACACTGTTTTGTATTTTTTTTTTTATTGGTTGGTTGATCAAGAAGATTACACCAACAGCTACCCAATCCGCCCATTCACAGTCCGACGGGACAGCCGACCACTCTTCTGTGGACTTACTGTTAGCAAAAAAAAAAAAAAACAGGCCATATATCGGCGGCCATATCGAACTGTGATTGTCTCGTCTAAAACGGTTATGCTCAAAGTACTGGTTGATAAGATAGTATGGGTTACGAAAAGATTAAAAAAAAATTGGCATAATATGACAATTAATAGACTAGATACAAGTTTTCTGTAAAAAAAAATCGGATTTTCGACTTTAGCTTCAGAACCAATAGACCGTTTTTAATAAATAGGGTATCTTAAGATTCGGGGAAAACGTGCGAATGTCATAGGCTATATAAAAATTCTAAGGGTGCGTCATAACAGGAGCCAAAATCCTTTTTACTTCGCTACTTGGGTTTAACTGTACCTTTACGTTTATTTACCAACTTTTAGCAGTAGTAGAAAGAAAAGCAGGTTATGCACCTCGCATCAAGTGATTTGTTATTGCGCTCGTGTTTTTAGAGCCCTTACTTGCGTTCGGGCTCCAAACCAACACTCGGCGCAATAATGAATCACTTTCTGCTTGGTGCAACAATCTACTATAATTTATACCTTACCCGTAAAATTAAAAGAAGTCTGTTCATTACCTAACACACCAAAAATATTGTTGTTAAATTTGACCCCAACCCAAAACATCCCGCATGACGCTCTCCTTTTCATTAAAACAACAACTTTACTGAGTGGCCTCAGGTGGGTACAACAATTTTAAAACAAGAACGTAATGAAATTATGTCTGCGAAAATTCATCCTGTTTAAGTGCAGTGTTTTTGTAGCTTTATTACGGCGAGTTAAAAAGTTGACGAAATTACTCCTTGCTTGCACTTTACATTCTATCTAATAAAAGCAAAATTATGAACCAAAATCGACGTAAGTGTTAAACGAATCGAACTACTGCATAATGTCTAAAAAAATATATATAATTACGCTAAGATAATTACTAATTTTGATAGAGCGTCGCGCGTCGGTGACCTAATGCCTAAGGATGTCGACTCCTGATCGAGAGGTCCGGGTTCAAACCCAATCGGTTGCCATGTACCAATGAGTTTTTCTAACTTATATACATTATCTGCCTGCGCATTACGGTAACCGATGCTCTTATTGTGAGGGAAAACATCGTGAGGAAACCTGCACATTTGGGTAACTAAATGTGTAACCATGATCCGATTGGTCTGGTTCCCCTATCACAAGGGTTGCGGAGGTCAGACGGCAGTCGCTCAACTGTAATAACCCGAGCTGCCGAATCTGGGATCATGATCAAAGCGTATCCCGAATTAGAGACGGGAAAAAGCGCTAGGAAGAGAGAGACTTACTAATTTTGATGAATTAAATAACTATCAAATATATTATGAATACTTTCAGTTTCACAAAAAATTATATAATAAGCCGACACCTTCATTATGATATTTATTTCACTTGTGAATTTATGGAAATCAAGTTCTTTGGCGACTGATACTGGGTGTTACAGCCGTTTACGTGAAGCACATACTTTGAAATTGACGCACCCAGCAGCTTCAGCGAACCATTTTTATTTTCTTGGAGGATTGTTAAAATATCGATCTTCAAAGTATGGAATAATAGGTAATTCGCACTAATGTGTTCAATAATTTTATACATATTGTTGAAAAGATGTTGGCCAGGATCGTATAGTTATTGTATAAGTATTATTTCAAGGCCAAGAATATGCTAAAATAGGCACGAATTAACAATAATACGTTATAATAAAGTCCATTGTCAGTGTATTAAGCTTCAGCGATAAGTTTTCTTGGTTTATTTACTACATTTAGTTGAAAGCGGTAGGGGCTTCTTGCCAAAATATTTTGGCATACAATCTTGTTCCTACAACTCGTAGTATTTATGTATTATTCTCAGTATGTTGCTAATATTTCTTCAGATAAACATGTGGTTTAACCGAATTTGCACTTTATATAATATTGACAATAGTTAATGGGTTATATAAGATAGTAATGGGTTAATATTGAAGAAGAATATTATCTACTTGCAGCATCTTCAGTCGTATGGAAACAGTATCAGGAAACATATTGGAAGAAGAAGAGATATCCGATAAAAACTAACCTTAGTTCTAGGGATTAAGCATCATCTTAGTCACCATCTCCTCTGCTGCACTGGGAGTGAAGAAATAGCATAGAATGCGTGCAGATGCTTATCATCCTGGCATGTCGTAAAAGTCGACTAAGGGACGGCTCCTCTCCAACATGGTGGACTATCTGTATGGGCGATGGGCTGATCACCTGTCACCATACGGTTCATCATACCATCTTAGGACTAATTCATCGCACGTGGCCACAAGTAGTCTTGTGGCTCTGCCCACCCTATTAGGCATTTCGGGCGTGATGCTATGTATGTATGTTAGTCACCATGGGACTTTTTGACAATACAGTCTGTAGAAAGTGTGGTGAAGAGAAAGGAACAATGAAACACATTATGTGTTGCGACGCCCTCGCCAGACTAGTTAATAATGAAAATCCTTGGCAATGGAGTGAATTATGGAGCGTCGTGGTGGAGAATCCCATAGACGAAGTGTTTAAGAGACGGGTAATTACACAAAACATGCCATAGGGTCGAAGTATATCCGTAAGGACCCCACGCTCTAAAATAAGATAAGATAACCTTATTTCTGTTTGAAAAATATAAGTCTAGTAGTACACGTGTATTAAATGAGGTATCGGTAATAATAAATAAAAAAAACGAGCGAGCCTTACAGTAGTCGCATAATTATGATGTGTAACATCTGACATCTCACCTCTAGTAATAAGCAACATTAACATTATATCCTGAAACTAGGTAATCTCTCTTTCGTCATGCTTGATACAGTTAGTAAAATGTAAATAAATTATATAACAGTACACTTTATACGCAATACTATAGGTTCAGCATAGTTGATGCGTTCTCCTTCTCTATTTCCCTTTCTCTGTCTCGTCTCTGCTCGTCACACACACGCACACACTGTTGGCTGACAGGCGCGCTCATTGGTCAAATCAAAAAGCGCGCGCTCATAAGTCAATCAAATAGCGCGCGCTCATAGGCCAAATCAAATAGCGCGCACTTCCCCGGCTTCCTGTTACACACTTCCGTCCCTTTACACGAAATCACTCCCACGGATTGCAGGAAAGCGAGAGGAAAGTTGTTACACATCAAAAATAATTATAAATTATCTATTATTTTTCATTATATTCTCGTTAATATTGCGAACAAGCTACTTGAAAATTAAATGCGAACAAAGGCAGTTTCATTCGTCGAATTGTAAATTGACAGTTATTTTAAGTATCAAGATAGACGTCGTAGATGGACGATTGCTTTGTCAAGAAGAAGTTGGACTGAAATTATCCGTCTCTCCACCTATTTTGTTAAATTGAAAGATAAGCAATAAAACTCGATTATGAGTTAAATATCAAAATAATAAGCTACAAAAGTTGAGTGACATAATTTATCTATGCTCAAATTTATTTTTGAACTCATTTTATTAGAAAGATTATGAGTAGATTACAACTAAAATGTAATTAACGCTGGGAGGGGTGCAATTTGGTTGATTAGATAATTATTTTCTAACTTCATCAAAAAACCTCACTTTCACGAATATAAATATTTGAGCAACGATGATGATTTATCTATGTAAGTACATCATTATCATTATTTCAGTTGAAAGACGTCCACTGCTGAACATAGGTGTCATCCCAAAGACTTCAATTACAACTCTTTCACTCCTTACATAACATTACAATTCACTGCAGTGAATATTTATTATAAGCAACTTACAAACACAATTATTTAAAAAAAAAATTGTCAAAGCTGTCAAACACTTGCTCGACTAACCATTTCTTTAGTCTATTTTACATAGCATATTAACGTTATTCGTCTTACTGTTAAGATTATAGATGCAGGCTATTTTTATTTTAATCTCTTTGAATGCAATGAAACTCTAGCACAGCTGCATGAATAAAACATGAGTGCGGAACAAAGGACACTTTTGTGATTTCAAATGCTTCTTCAAATGAAGGAGCGCTTGTTTGAGGATTCAGTTAAGAACCTAATATTGAAACGGTGATTACTTTTCACTATAACTCGAGCATAAGTAAATACTTATGCTCGAGTTATAGTGAAAAGTAATCACCGTTTCAATATTAGATTAGTCGAGCAAGCGTTTTACAGCTTTGACAAATTTATGTTTTTGAAATAATTGTGTTTGTAAGTTGCTTATAATAAATATTCACTGCAATGAATTGTAATGTTATGGAAGGAGTGGAAAGAGATGTAATTGAAGTCTTTGGGGGACACCTATGTTCAGCAGAGGACGTCTTTCAACTGAAATAATGATAATGATGTACTTACATAGATAAATCATCATCGTTGCTCAAATATTTATATTCGTGAAAGTGAGGTTATTTAAATATCCTTTTTGGAACTAGTTGAGTTGTTTCATGGAAATCAAGAATATTTGATCCTAGATTCCTTTCTGAGACTGATTGTAAGGTATGATAGAAAGTTATTTTAAAGATAAACGATAACGGAGACTTATGGTTAGCGGAGTTAGGTTTAGTTGAGCCATTAAATTAACGTAGACTTTTTAATTTTCTCTTTATCAACGTCTTTGAGATTCTGTAAAAAAAACATGTAAGAAATTATAGCTACTCACACGCGCACTCACTCAGTAACTCACTCAGTCACTCACTAACTCGCTAGCCTCAAGTTAATAATTTTATAATTAACTTGCGGCTCTTTATTATTAACTTTGACAAACCTACTCGTGAAACTAAGATTCGTTCTACTTCATAGCAACAGTCACATAAGCATTATTTCTTAATAAATTATTATTAGGACCATATTCTTGCCAAAATAGGGCAGAAGTAATGGCTTAGTGTCTTCGTTTTTGATATATTGTTGTCTACACTATATGTGATATACAGGGTGGGCAATAAGTTTTTGCACTTTTAGAAACTACAAATGCTATTTAATTAGGTATTTATTATAATTAATTAGTATAAAATATGATTTTCATTATTAAAAACAATGTCTCCTAAATGAGCTCCGTCTTGTTGCTGTTGCTGGCACTCCTGCAACCGACTACGAAATTGTATGAAAAGATGTCGACAATTATCACTTCTGGTGAGCACGTAACCGTCCTGTTTGCTTAATATTTGTTATTGAACCAGTTTCTTTCAATTTCTTGAGCCAAGCTTTGATTAAATTGACGCTAGGGCACTCACTTAAACGGCGCAATCCGTATTTAATCCTAAAAAGGCATCGCATAGTAAAGTAAGACTGTTTTTTTTTAAAAGCTTTTAACACAATAACCACGTTGCTTTCCTGTGAAAAGGTCCATAGTTGTCAAAAATTAAAAAAATGGCGTATAATTTACCGTCATCCTTTGTACCGTACAATTATTAGTTAATAAAAAATCTGTGTTGCTATTTGCAAAAACTTATGGCCCGACCTGTATATCGCGGAATGAGATTTCAATATCCTGATTGTAACAAAGCCATCGCCAACACGTGATTTACACTAGCCATAAGTAGTTCCACTACCCAAGTTCCCCCATTGCAGTAAAGACGGCCATTCCATCGAATCGATGGAACCATTTATCTGCTCATGAATGGCTCCATCTACGAAAGATCACGGATGCTGTGAAACAAGTGAGGATAAAATATTATTTGTTGGTTAGTTTCGTACTTGAATCTTTACACTTTGTATCTTTACTGTAGATAGGTTTAGTTTTAGTATATTTTTATAGCCTTAGAATTGGTACGTTGTACTTGCGTTTTATTGTCTCGTTTTAGTTTTTATTGCTAGGAGCATTTAATATGTTTTTAATGCACGAAGAATTTTTATTCTTAATTTTTTTATAATTTTACTACCTTACGTATTTAAAATATCGAAAAAGCAGCGAAAGCACGCGTTAGAAACTTATTACGTGTATATTCTGTGCTCAAGATGGATATCTTACTTAAGTAAAGTTTTTGCCTACTTAAGTTTGATATCAGTCATACTATTAATTCGGGCATTAGTATGTCGTCAATTTATAGTAATCGCACCTCTGAGTTTTTCGGAACTTGTGTAAATTGAGATATTTAGACCAAAAAAAGCAAAAGCAATTTCACTGAAAACTGATCGAAATGGCGCACGGCCGAATGTAAAACAAAATTAAAAAGCTGGAAATTTATCGTCCTCATGATAAAACAACGAGCAGAACGAAAACATTTTATTGCCTATAACAATGGTGACTACATTTGGAAGCAGTGTAAATAAAAGTTTCGGAACACATTTTTTAACTTAGTATTGCCCTGCCGTCAAATGGCAGATCGCTGCAACTTGAGATACAGCGTTTTGTGTTAACTTCGCCCAAACGATTCCTTATTGAGTCCCTCTCCATACCACATTGAAATAAAATTATATCTGTTTTACTTTAGGCTGTACAAAAATATCAAAACGCGGTAACTCTATCAGGGACTAGGCTAAACATTACGACTCCAGTTGTGATGTTCTTGTGATGTTATTTTTCCGAATGTTACACCAGCTGATCACAGCAGAACGCTGCGGGTAAGAAGTAGTCGCTGCTCCGGTATGAGAAACGTTGTAGCGTTTTGGCTAACATGGCTAAACATGATAAGTAGCTAATGAGCACGGCACAACGCTGTAACTTATAACTTGTAGCGTTTTGCTAAGGCCTATGTAGGTAGCATCCTTTTTAAAATATTTCTTGTGGCAAAATAATTTATTGCTTATATTTTATTAATTAAGTTAATTAATTACTTTTTGATTATTCGGACACTACGAATGCATCATTGCCCATATGTATGGTAAACCACAACCTTCGAGGACAATAAACAATGGGTGATTTCAAGCATGGAATATAAAAACCTTTAAACACGATTTTCTCGAAACTACGTTTTTTGACTTGCAGCGTTTTGCCATTTGACGGCACTGCCATTAATTATAATATTCTTTTCGCCAATGTCGAGGTTAAAAAGGTTCACGATGGTTTGAAAATCTCTGAGATTTAAATTCCGTTGAGGATCTAAAATAAAAGAAGGCACATACAATTTAACTACCTACCAAAAATTATAAATTATTTATAAGTACTTTAGTAAATGTACACAATATAATACACAAATAGGGAATGGTCGTGCGATAGGAGCATTTTTATATTTACAGAGCGGGGGATTTTGGGGGAAGAATATCATACTATGGGGATTTTAGGGTATTTAAAAAACATGTGTTCGAATGATCCTTCTTCTAGGTCACATTCATACAGAGGGCGATCTCAGACTCTTACCATGGCAAGAAAGACTTTTTCTATAGGCGGATTATTGTTAAATAGTTTTTGTAGTTAGTTCTGTTTGAAAAATTGCTCAGCCATATCATTCTCTAACCTGCCCACCGGCTTATCAGCGATGAGGGATACATTCCAATTTGGACCGAATGACTGTCCTTACAGTCTCAATTTATAGTTTCATTTATCCGCTGATCAGCCGCTGCGCACGTTAGCGAATCACACTGATCGTGGGAGGCCTCGAGTCACCGTCTTACAAACGCCCACAATTCGCTTCTATTCCGTCAAAGAAAGTCATGGATCGACCTTTTGGCACTACACGTAATTGGGCCATACACAAGTTCAGAACTATCCCCTCCTAACCCCTAAAAATAAGGACCCTGAGGTGTGATTTTTTGTTTGGATTATATCCGCATTAGGCATAGTTTTGGCCTGTATGAAGAAATCGTAAAATTAAGTATACATTTTAGTTAACTTTTGGTCACAGTAGGGATGAATTTTGTTTCTTAAAGTGTGTATTACCCAATTTGGCCGTCGGAACAGACTTCGTTTTTGTGTGGAAATCACGTACCTTTTCGAGTGGTAATTCTATTTTGGGGGAAACGGCGCTGCTAAGTGTTATTTGTTAGAATTAAGATAAACGGTATTTGCACTTGAAACACTTTGACAGAGTGGATTTTATTCATTGTAAAACGATCGAAATAACAAATAACCAACCGTTTTGTATATTATGGATAGGTAACGGTAACTGTAATCTAGGGTTATTTGGTGCAAGAAATAAATATAAAAGATATAGCCAACATTAAAACCATGCCTATATTTTCATTATATCTTCCGTTCCGCGCCATGCATAACTTGTAACTTTGCCATAACCTTGACATTGAACTCTTCCAGAAGCGTGACCGGGGTCTGATACGGATAATAAAAGGAAAGAAAAACGTTTGAAGATGTTTGATTATGCATAACGCAGCTGAGGCAAGATCAACGGGAAAAAATTTCATGACGCTAACTTTTTAAAAGATTTTAGTGTTTACAAAGGCTGTAGTAAACAAACAGTTTTTATTATTCTTTTGACATTATGTGAGGGTCATGAGTATCCCAGAAATTGATAGTTAAGGAAGAGGCCAACTTAAATGATTTAAATCATGAGGCATCCTGAAAAAAATGTGGCCATCCACTATTCTCAGTATATTAACAAGACTATTCAGAATATAATGGAAATTTATTTATTGTTACAAAAAAATAGAACACACTTGATACCTTTAAAATATAGAAAAAGTTATTAAAAAACAGAACTAGCATTATGTGGCAAAAAGAGCCAGTTGCTTAAAATTACGTAATACAATTGGTATGTTTTGGCTCGAAAAGTAAACCAATTTTACCCTTATTTACATCGAGTGATGACTAATTTACTTTTCGAGCCAACCCGATACCAATTATGTTACGTAATTGAGCTGCAGCTCAGCATTTGCTATGGCAGCGGAATTGCGCCTGTTCAGCTTTGATTTTCAGTCTGCCCATTAGTAGTCGCTCCTGTCAAATACATGATCATAAGGACACATTTATGTCAGTAAAAAAAACATTGATAGATCATCTTTGTATTGTTTTAATTTAAGAAGAAACTTATTTATTAGCTTTATAAGCAGTACCGATTAGTGAGCCAGACCCAACCCATTTAGAAATAAACAAAAACCGGCCAATCGCTAGTCGGACTCGCGCACCGAGGGTTCCGTACTAGACCAATTCGGCATGGTCTCAACCAATCACTGATAGAGTTTATACATACATACATACTTAGCATCACGCCCGAAATCCCTAATGGGGTGGGCAGAGGCCACAAGACTACTTATGGCCACGTTTGATTAATTAGTCCTCAGATGGTATGATGAACCGTATGGTGACAGGTGATCAGCCCATCGCCCATACAGATAGTCCACCATGTTGGAGAGGACCCGTCCCTTAGTCGACTTTTACGACATGCCAGGATGATAAGCATCTGCACGCATTCTATGCTATTTCTTCACTCCCAGTGCAGCAGAAGAGATGGTGACTAAGATGATGCTTAATACCTAGAACTAAGGTTAGTTTTTATCGGATATCTCTTCTTCTTCAAATATGTTTCCTGATACTGTTGGCATACGACTGAAGATGCCGCAAGTAGATAATATTCTTCTTCAATATTAACCCATTACTATCTTTTCCTTACGTCCCTTAGTCGACTTTTAAGCATAAGCATCTGCACGCATTCTATGCTATTCCTTCACTCCCAGTGCAGCAGAGGAGTGCTAGAGTTTATGTTAATGATATAATAACTTTGACAGTTGCTACTAAGTTTGCGGATTGTTAAGCTGCAGCGGTATTTTTTTCTGGTTTGACGTCAATATATTTTTCACTTTTCTTTAACAGAACACCCTTGAATTGATATTTTGGTCAGACTATGAAGTATAAATTAAAATCAGGCCAAATTTGATAATCTAAAACTTAAGCCGTTATGGAAATACAGCTGGAACAAAATTGGTCCAAAATTTGTCACCTTTTAGGGTATCAATGTATGAGGAGCTTCCCAGGCTTAAAACTTTTTGATATTTTTATTATTTCCATATTCATGCCATAAAACACATGTTCTGTGAAAATTTCAACTTTCCAGCTCTTACCGTTGCTGAGCTGCCTCTGTCAGACGGACGGACGTTGTAGACTCAGTAATAGGTTCCCGTTCATCCCTTCGGGTACGGAACCCTTAAAAATCAATTACAAATGTGTCAATACTTCGTAGTGCTCGGCGCTATGCCTTTAGGGCGTAGAAGCGTTTTTTCCGCTTCAACCGAAAACTCGCTACGATCAGAAAACCCGGTAACCTCCTTGGTAAAGTAGGTTTTCTCCCACGTTTAAAGAAAGATAAGCTATACTTTACAAATAAATAAAAAGACCATTGCAATGCCTAGGTACAGCGCGAGGATAAATCTAGGCTTCTTTGTGCCGCTTACCCCATCCCGTCCGTTTGTATTGTTAAGTAATGTCGCCTTCGAGTTCAGATTTTAAAGGCATTTTATGATAAGAAAAATAAGCCCTCATCTTCATACCGCTTTTTCTGTTTCTAATTCGGGGTATGCTTTGATCATGATCCCAGATTGGGCAGGTCGGGTTATTATAGTGGAGAGACTGACATCTGACCTCCGTAACCCTTCTGACAGGGGAACTGGACTAATTGGATCATGTTACTTAAATTTCTGTATGTTTTCCCTCATCGTTAGAGCATCGGTTACCGCAGGTCACACACATGAAGGTAATATAAGTACGAACCACGATTACGAGTCGACATCCTTAGCTACAATAGGCCATCGACGCTCTAAGCAAAATAAGCATTAATAATCATGAATAGATAAAATAATTACACACTTCAAAAGTTTTATTAAATAGTGAACCCGCCACAGCTTCGCCTGCGGTATTTCCCATACAACCTTTATCACCCTTTTCACCCCTTTACGGATGGAATCTCAAAAAAATCTCTCCTTAGTGCACGTCTAGGGTACTCGAGGACCACACGTTTAGGCTGTGCGATGTCTATAAGTGAGTCACGGTACTGTTGTATTATTTACCTTATAATTCTGTATGAATTTCACTAAAAATTTATTCAGTTAGTTACTTCTTCCATTAAAATTTTCTAGTACAGCTACTGCACAATTTCCAATCATTTTCTTTACACTCGTATTTTTCCACGATGCATGTTCGAACGTCTTTGGAAAAGTAATGTAAAAAAATGTGAAAAGAAGTGCTTTCAGCAAGTGCCAAGCGAGAAACAAAAATAAAACACAGTAAAGCTCTTTCGTCGGACAATACGTCTGTCGTGTCGTGTGACTTTATTTCAGTTTCAGTAGTGCGTTTTAAAAGCTACAAAGTAAGTTACACGTAGACTTTATTACTTAATACTGAAAATAATGATTTAAAGGGAATCTAAATTTTGAGTGGTAAATGTTTTGCCTTTTTTGGAATCGGTACTATACGTAATTATTTGCTACGGAATTAATAGCATGAAATGGGGTTCTATAAGAAGATTAAATTTCTATATTGTACAATATATAGGTAAGATGTCCAAATGTACGGGCACCTTAATGGATCCTGTTCGTATTTTATTCGTAGGGATAAAATAAAAACTCCACATCTTGCCTTACGGTAGATATATAGAGTATTAATTTTTGAATTTATGTAAAAATTATGTATTATAAAAATTAATTACAGCGCGAAATTTATTATACAACTTTACGGGCATACACGCATACAGTGTATTATTCTTTACGTAAAATTATTTGAACAGAGAGTAGAATGTTAACACTTTCAGTGCCAGGAGCCCGCTAGGCGGGCGCTCTGTTCACTACAAAGAAAAACGCTACAACGTGCTATGCGCGTAGCGCGTAACGATTGTTGGCGCTGAAAGTGTTGAGGAATACTTACGCGTACACCTTTTAAAGGTAAATTTTAGAGGGTACAGATAGATAAGAATTAAATAAATTCATGTTAAAAAAACCGGGCAAGTGCGAGTTAAACCCGCGTGGAGAGGGTTCCGTTCCATGCATGATTATCTGCAATTTCCTATGTTACTTTAAATACCATAGACTTCTCATAGGTTTTCCTGTAATCTAGAGGTAAAAAACTAATTTCTGTATTTTTTTCAAAATTTTAGGCCCGGTAATTTCGGAGATAAGGGGGGGAATGGTCAATTTTCGCCTATTTTCATAAATAACTTCCAAACCAATCATCAAAAAATTCCAAAAAAAAATATTGTTAATATCCTCACAATAAGCCCTTTCATTTGATATGTGACATGATATAGTTAGCGTAACTTTATTTTTTAATTTTCTAATTTACCCCCAAAAAGTGGCCCCCATGTTTAAAATTAATTTGTTAACGTTACGCATCCGTGTTGCGGTCTACGACTTACATATGTATACCAAATTTCAAATCAATCGGTCCAGTAGTTTCGGAGCAAATTGACTGTGACAGACGGACAGACAGACAGACAGACAGACACAAGAGTGATCCCATAAGGTTTCCTTTTTTCCTTTTGAGGTACGGAACCCTAAAAAGACGTGGAATAGTATTCAACCATGTGTAAATTTGTGCTTAAGCCCTTTTAAAATAAAGTTTAAATTCAAGATTTTTGAAAACTTCGTCGCTCCACGCCATTTACCCTTGGCAGTGTCATAAAACTATAAATTTACGATCGCTCGACACGAATCAGTGGCTTCTTTTCACAGATAAATTGCAAAACCGATCTTTTAGCGGCATTCCGGGATCCCGCTATAATCTCCGCGGTCGTGTCTAAAGCCACATCTATTCCGGTGTCCCTACTAAGAAAACAACGACCCGCAACTTATCTGAGAACCCCGGGATTGGATCCAATGCTCGGGAGATCGGGGTTCATGCGTTTATACCTTATCGACCATTGGGCTAGCTGTTCAATTTTCTTGTACACTATTTGGGTTGTATACGTGGATGATTTTAATGCTTGCGGTGGCCTTTATTTTATTTGGATTTTAGATATAAATTCTGAGTGCAGCTTTGTACATCTCTAAGTCACTTAACTTGTCCAGACGCGGAGACTATACATCTCCCTTATTAGTTATTTATTATAATTATTTTTTACCCATAGTTAAAACTCTAATGTAAAAGTTGGAAAAAAAAAGACTTACTGCTGAGTTTCTTGCGGCGTTTCTTCTCAGCAGTTGTCACCTTTCGAAGCGCTGGTAGCTTCAGACATGTAAAAGAGCCCATGTGGCCTACTTGCAAAAGAAATATTTTCATTTTCAGATTTATAGTTTGTTGCGTATAGTCAACAATTCCTGAAAATGCTTTGTTAAACAAATAAATAAATACTTTGACTGTGATAATAGCATACCCAGTAATTACAAAAGTATTTTGACCTTTTCAAGCCGAGAGTGACGCCACAGATTTACATCGTTAGATTAGACTTTACAGCGATAATTTGTAGCCAAAATGCCAAAATAATGAATTTGTGCGTACACTGAGAGAAATAGTGTCATTTCCTCTTCTTCTACATTGCATATCGCTGCACGTTGCATTCTCTTTCACGCATCTGCCATTATATAATCAATAATGTTAACAACAACATAATATGAAAATCACTATTTTGTTAAAAAATTTAATGTTTTCCTTTTATCAGTCTTCTTTCGATTGCTCCTGCATCTTTAAACGAGCATTTGCAGGGCATTATGAGATACTTTTTCTCAGGAAAAGTGAACACGCTGATTTGACATTTCATGTGCACTCGTTACCGCTATCAGATGAGCACTAATTGTAGCTTTGCGAATTTCGCTAACCTCACGAGTGACGTATTACTGTATAGCATGTCTTATCTAACGATTTACGTCTATGAAATAGGCACTACCTAGTTGAATGTTCTACCTTTGGTCTCATCATTACTTACCGTCAGATGATTGTGGTTAAATGCTTGTATATTCTGAAAGAAAATACTTAATTTTCAATGTTACAGTGTGTAAAGTAAGATAAAGGACAAAGCAAATCGATATGTACTACAAAAAAATCATTCATATTAGACCACATGGGCCCTTTTAAATATCTGAATTTACCTGCCGCCTACTAGAACCGTATAGCTTCCCAAGCAGCACACAAGCTGTTTAAGAGCTTACACAGCCGTTATTTCGCTCAAACTAGAGTTATAGTGGCTCTATAATCTCTAATACAATTTGTATGTCGCAGGCCTCAATCTTTCTAGTTAATCTAATAACCTTTCTTTGTTTGCATGCAATGTTAATGTACATGTACAATAATCTCTTTACTTTATAATCAGGCCTTAAGTTTATCTTTCAGTAAGCATTCTTATGACTTTAATTTCATGTCAAAATAAAAAAGCGCCGTGTCTTGGCTACACATGCCAACGTCCTTTACTAGAAGTCTTGCCTTATTAGATATTCCCAGTTTATGAGAATTTAAGTATGCTAAAGTGCACGAGGTATTAGACTAATCAACTTGCCTCACGCGAGTGAAACTTAATTTTACTTGGTTTCTGGAACTTTATAATGACGTAATTGTTAAGTAAACGTCGAGTGAGTTTCGCTGACTGTTCTTTACATAAGTGCCAGTAATTCTGTACACTTTAGCTGCAGTTTTGTTGTGTTAAAGAAAAGTGAATTGTTGAAATAAATAAGTACCGCAAATATAGGAGTTTACTCCTTAAGAATCGATTTTGATATATAAGCCCGGGGTATGAAAAAATATGGGGAGTAAAATCAAACTACGAGGTCACACTGTCACACGGTACGGAGTCACACGAAGTCACCCGATGTTAGCCGAAGATGCGTCGGTCGCTTCGCATTGTATACAGATATAGTGAATAATAATGTTTCCATCGGTAAAACTCGGATCTCAATCGGAAGACGACGGGACCCGAAGTGTAAATTAATTATTGTATTCAATGAGTGACATGTTTATATTCTATAATATGAAACTGTATTATTTACTGTCAAATGTCAAAATGAAAAACCGCATGGTATGATGGGTACTGGTTTATTTTAAAATCTTTCGTAAGGAGTAAACTCCTGTCGTGCGTCGGAGCTGACACACACACACACACACACACACACACACATATTTTTTTTACTACTAAATAAGTTCCGCAAGTAATTGTGACGACGCGGTTAGCCTAGTTGATAGTGACCCTGCCTCCGAAGCTAGCGATCCCCGGTAGGGGCAAAAATTTGTGTTATGAGCACGAATGTTTGTTCCTGAGTCTTGGGTGTATGTATGTATGTAAACTCTTTGCTGCACATAAAATAAAACAACATTCTGCATTATGACATAAACAGTGTACAAAGGCGAGCTTATCCTTAATGGGATCTCTTCCAGCTAATCTATTCCTATGATGTTTCCTATCTCTTTAAGTATTTATTTATCTATACAAGTATATATATCGTCGTCTAGTACCCATCGCACAAGCCTTTAGAGCTTACTTTGGGACTAGATCGATTTGTGTAAAGATTGTCCCATGATTTATTTATTATTTATAATTGTGGTTCAAATCTTGCTCAGACTGAAATGTTTCTATGAAAATTAGTATACTTTCGACTTGGGCTATTCTTGAATTAACTGATCATAATATATGAATCCATAATTACCATTATTGTTGGAAATCTTGCAACTATTGTACAAGTTTTTCTATGAAATGTAGTACGATAAATTTAAATAGGTAAAAACTATATAATTACAACATGACTACAAAGGCCTTACAAATAAATTTCTTAGTTAAAGTTAAATTAGCTTAATATATTTTAAAATTTGATTTATTAGAATTTAAATTGCTAGAATTAAACATTTCATCGTACTCCATCGCATGCTGGGGCCGTCTATAATTAGCGTTGAACCTAGCTTCAACATGTAGAATGCATGCTAGATTTTTTGCCCTTTGATGTAATACTGCTGATGGTCCTAATGAATAAATTAATTTAATTATATTGGTAGATATTTTATGGAATGAAAAATAATTCTAATCATAGCTTTACTAATTCACCTGTTAATAATTTTAATTTTATTTTTGTATTGTATTTCTAATTTATTGTTGACGATCTCAGACTAAATTCTTGTACATGCGCAATTTATAAGTTGATTCTATTTTAAGAAATAAATAACCTAAAGCCTAAATAAATATATTTTCGTTTTATTGGATCATAGCTCCCTTCTCTCTTACTCACTATTATTTCTCAATGCTATATAAAATGGAGGAAACCCTAAGAATTTAACGAAACAAAAAGCTAACAAGCTATATTTTTCTCCTTTACTTTACTTCTCAACAATTTATCAACGGAAATATAGTACACGCAATTTTGTTGCTTCGGAGGATTTACGTGATATTTTTCATTAAAAAGCTTAATATAATTATTTTTGTATGCTGATAAATAAATCCGTTTTTGCCGTCGAAAACCTAAACGATCACAGCATGGTCATGAAAAACCTCTACGAAATCTACCCGCTGTAAAATAGGCTAAAAGTATACTTAGTGACCAAATTAAAGGTTTTTAATAAGCTTTCACAAAGTTCCTGTCAAATTTAATAGTTGTTCGAATACTATAGTAGTTTATGCAACGGTTGCATAATGATAGGCCTTAAAACACTAGTGCGGTTTTATGAAACGAGCTTTTAGCGAGTTTCATAATAAGATCGCACGTGTGTTTTAAGGCCAAATTATGCAGAGTTGCATACATAACTTTATCTACACACATATTATAAATCCTCCATGATGGGTTCAGAAACAATATTTTCTGGCAACAAGTTATTTGTTGCAATCGTGGCTGCATATTTCCGATATCCGGCGCATTTTCACATCACACACACTCCGAGAAGACTACTTACTATTCATATTTTCAACTAAAATGTAAATTACACATGAACTTTTTCTATTCAATTCAACAAAATTCTACTTTCGTTCAGCAAAACGTCAACGCGGCGCGGCGCGTCAATAATGGCGGCCGTCCGTCAAGACCATTTTTTTTTAAATCATAGACAAACGGATGAAGTCTCTATTCTCACGTCACTCGAGATCAAATATTGTGCAGTTTATATTAAAAAAAAACATACTGAATTGACGTTTCGTATCAATAACTGTTTTAATATCTATGGATACTAGAATAGAGACCCACTTGAGTTTGACAGCTGTTCCAAATTTAATCTCATTTCTTTACTAAAAACGATAAAGAACTCATGTTATTTCTTCATCGCAGCACTGGTTTTTCCTAATTGGTTGTCAAAATGGTGGTCATTTCCTATGGTTTTTGATTAACCAATGGAGGTTTTATGATATGGGTGTAGATAAATGTATTTTCGTTGCTGAGCGTTTTCCGTTTGAAAAACGTCTGCTTATATCAGAACGTTAATCGAATATTAGTCTTGTGTTTTGGAAACCTAAACTCTAAAGATATTACTAAAATTAGTGGACCTGCTACAGCTTCGCCCACGGTATTTTCCATACAATCTTTATCACTTTTCACCCCTTTAAGGATGAAATTTCAAAAAAAATGTCCTTATTCCACCTCTATGGTAGGTGCTCGAGGAATAACTCCTCCAAATTTTAAACCTCCAGAACCACCCGTTTAGGCTGTGCGTTGTCTATAAGTGAGTCACGGCTCTGTATATGTATTGATGATTCGCATTTACCGTGTCAAGGCATTGTAGCGAAAACTGGCTTCGAAAAGAAAACTGGCTGCTGGGTCCTTGGCTATGAAAGTTATTTATTTAGGTTTAAAGAATTTATTCTCATAAAGCCCGGGGCAAACCAAACGCGGTTGCGGCGCGTTTGCGGCGCGAACGCGGGTCCGCGTCGTTGTCGAACGGCGCGGGCGGACATACCATGCCACACCGCGGCGGCGCGGGACCGCCGCGGTCCCGCGGCTACTTTGGTGCGCCATGGTAAATCCGCCCGCGCCGTTCGACAACGGCGCGGACCCGCGTTCGCGCCGCAAACGCGCCGCAACCGCGTTTGGTGTGCCCGGGCCTTTAGAACAACGATAGTTCACTTAAATGAGTATACAAAAATATTCTTTGATATAGTAGACCAGCATGTCAGTTTATACAATCATAAATATATCTCTTTAACTTGGTTTTAAACAGAGCAATACTTTCGCATTCTTTAACATCTTTTGGTAGATTGTTGTACATCTGTGCCCCCTCAGACAACACAGTCCTCTTGCCGTAGCCAGTTCTATGCCTAAATACCTACTGGTATTTTATTAGTGTTTCTTAAATTGTGTTTAAAGGTTCTCTTTGTAAATGTTAACTGAGAGTGCACTTTATTTGTCAATATATTTTTAATAATTATTCAAGTTGAATATGTGTAAAGTTGTTTTAGATTAAATAGTTTAGTTTTTTCATATAGATATTTGGTTTTCAATAGGTAATTATATTTAAACTTTTATTAATTTGTTCTGGGAAGTTTGCAAATTGTGACGTTTAGTTTTAGCAGCACAACCCCACACTTCAATTAGATATGTCAAATGAGATTTTACTAAAGAGTTATATATCATTAGTCGAGCTCTGTGGGGTATACAACCCACACAGTTTTTTAATGCTCCAGTCAGGGAACATAATTTTGATCTGACTTTCTTGATATGGCATTTCCAGGTTAGTTTCTCGTCCAATAGCAAACCAAGATATTTTTCCTTAATAGAACATATTTATTGTTTCTTTATTTATAATCAAAGGAGGAGGATGGAGGAGGAGGAGGATTTGATAAGGCTATTATTTTCACAGTGATGCTTATAAAATATTTGGGCCCAAAATAACGTTATTTAAAATTTATATGTAACCGACTGATTGGATAGTCGTCATTGTCGATGTCACCTAAGGAAACAGTCAATTTAACGGTAAGTTTTTGACGTAAACAGTTTTGAATACAAACTAACCAATCGGCGAATCTGTCGTAAACAGAATCTGACCTTAACCGAATAAAGGGATTTAACAACGTTAATTTGTAGGGTTATCGACAGAAGTCAAACATGTTGCGCGCAGATCAGGGCGTCTATTCGGAAACGTCTAAGTGATATTGTAGCGACTGGCGAGCTAGAACCGCGTCCCGCTCTTGCGCATTACGCATCGTGCGAAAGAGCAGGGTGAGAATCTCGCTCGCGAGTCGCTACAATATCACTTAGCGTTCCCGAATAGAGGCGCAGGGTGTGATTCTATTACGTTTGCAGCAGCTGATCAGCAGAACGAAAATATTAATGTAGACTATAAGAACAAAGCCATTCGGTCTAAATTTAAATGTGTACCTCATGGCTGATCTGCCGCTGCGCACGTTAGAGAATCAAAAGGCTGGGCCTCTCTATTATTTTATCACTTAAATGCCAAAACCGCGAATGTGTCGTTACTTTGTACACGTTTGACGATCACATTCGCGGTTTTGCCATTTAAATCACGATATAGTAAATCACTTAGCAGTATTGAATAGACGTCCTAGTTACATGGATACTCAAGTGGAGTTTACACCAAAACTTTTGCGTAAAATAAGAAAATCGGTATTGGTTTTAGATTTTACTTGTTGCTTAGGTTATGAACGTTATATTACAATATAACATTTTTTTTTCGTCTAATGGCATGTTTTTGCTTTTTCGTTACTTAGTTACTTCCGGAAGTTTAGAACCCTTTTGATAATGGAAAAGGGTTTAAATATGTTTCGGATTAGCTTATTTATTATTCAAATTAAAAATGAACATATATAAGTACTAACAGGAAAAAATATATACTTTCATACACATTTTATTTCCGAATAATGCAAACACTTGTGCATCTTTTATATAAGTCCTCATTCACATCACATGTCCACTTTTACCGTATCCTGAAAGTATAAACGCAGTCTGCACAAAGCAAAGAGCTCTCGAGCGCCGACAGACGACAATTTGTTAACGCCAGCCCTGTTCGCACGGGTTAACAGTTATTCAAAATAAAAGAATTTTTACACGTGAAATTTAATAAAGGTAATAATATTGTACATTTTTCGTTCTTCTGTTGCAACAAATATTATATTATTATGTATTGTTAAAAAAAAAACACGAAGTCCACTCAAATTGATTTTTAACTAAAGTGGCGTTAAAGTATCTTTTATGTATAGGTTGACAACTAGTTGAGGTACATTTAACTATTCCATTTCTAATCAAATGTTTAAGTGTCGTTTGCGAATTCGGCCATAAGACGGCAATAAAGCATGGTATATATGGTTCTTCGTAGTTTATACTCGTAAATATGAAAATAGATGTCGTTACCCAACCGAACTAAGATTTTGTTCAAGCAGTTGTATTGTCAGCCATATCCTTCTTTTGGGTTCTTTGATAATTTTTGCAGTACATATCTGTAAATAAATTAACCATTTTATTGCTAATTAAAGATAGTATGTTGAAAAAGTGTGTGCAGGTTCAAGGATAGGGTTGTGCCATTCCGTCGGACTGCGGCATTTCGGGGCAGTTTCAGGTTTGCGGCGTCTAATTGCTGCAATGATATCTAGCCAGGGAGCTGGGTGCCAAAATTTCCATAAGATTTGTTCGCTTGGCAGACCTGAATTGTTCGATTAATCACAATGTAAAGAAACACAGAAAAATAGTCTGTCATCATGGTAGCGCTGCGTTTTCAAATGACAGCGTTTCAAAAATTTTAAAAAAAACGGTGTGAAATCGTTTGTTCGTGTCTGCCTCTTGGACTGGTGGTCAGAATCATCCTCAAAACGATGAACATCGAAGAGGCAGACGTGTAAGGCTCTGTTTTATAACCGGACATAGTTGCAAAAATGTAAAAAAAATAATATACTAAATCATTTTGTTCGTCGTTCTCGTTGCATCCATTTCATTTTCATTAGGACTCCCAGAATAGAAAAAAAAGTTGGCAGACGAATAGGTCGTTGATTTTTTGATAAACGATTTTTTAAAGTTGTAATTCAAAAACGCAGGCACTTACGACTTTCATTTACTGGACCAAATCGATTTGTATTGACATAAACTTTCATCCCTATCAATATGAAAGACGAACAAATCATATAACAAAATGGCACCCAGCTCCCTAACTATCCCTCCTCCCCTCCAAGCGGCCTTTAGCCGGTACACCTTTAAGCAGAAGCTTAATGGCTATTAAACTTGTTGACGCTTCAAAAATCCTAATCCCCAAACCAGCACTATTATTACACATGAATCAAATTTTTATTACTTTTTTCTTTCTGCTTTCCTTAATGTGTTTCAGTTTCATTTACTTTACTATATGCTGTAGACCACTATGAGTATATGATTTTATAGTATATAAAATGCAACGGATATCCGGTTACTATACGGTATCCGGCCTATCCGACAGACTTTACAGCAGCATCGCAGCGGTATCGATATAATAATAAATAAATAAAAAACCTTTTATTTCCTGCCATTTACATAACATGTACTTCTATTACTATTCACTATAATGTTAATTTAACTTAAATAATTATGCTGTTAGTTTAATTACTTTTTTTAATGAACTTATATTAGGGTGCTCGTTTATAGTGGTTAGTACTAATTATTAATTTGTAGGGTTCCGTACCTCAAAAGGAAAAAACTAAACCCTTATAGGATCACTCGTGCGTCTGTCTGTCTGTCTGTCTGTCTGTCCGTCTGTCACAGCCAATTTGCTCCGAAACTACTGGACCGATTGAGCTGAAATTTGGTATACATATGTAAGTCTATGACCGCAACACGGACGCGTGACGTAAATATATGAATTTTAAACATGGGGGCCACTTTTGGGGGGTAAATCAGAAAATTAAAAAAAAAAACTTAGGCAATCTATATTGTGTGACATATCAAATGAAAGGGCTTATTGTGAAGACTTTAAATGTATTTTTTTCTGAATATTAAGTAAAATAGTTTGGAAGTTATTTAGGACAATAGGCGAAGATTGACCATTCCCCCCCCTTATTTCCGAAACTACTGTGGCTAAAATTTTGAAAAAAATACAGAGCATAGTTCTTTACCTATAGATTACAGGAAAACCTATAAGAAGTCTATGGTATTTAAAGTAACCTAGTAAATTGCAGATAATCATGTAAGGAACGGAACCCTCTCCACGCGAGTTTAACTCGCACTTGTCCGGTTTTTTTTAGTATTTAATTATGCAAGAACCCCCTATTGGGTGAAGGCCTCCTCCAAAGATGTCCATTTGTCTCTGTCCTGTACTATTTGCGTCCAGCTTGGGCCGGCTATTCTTTTGATGTCATCTTCAAAGGTCAGAGGTCTCCCTCTGCTCCTTTTGCCTTATATATATTTGCGATATTCCGGATAATAAAAGGTTGGATCAGAAATATGATAAAACAAATAAAAAGCCACAGAAATAAACGAACGTCAGTTATTAAATTAAAACTAAGGTTATTGCATTATTTCTTTCTACTTATAAGCGATCCGGTCCGGATTTACCCAGATTTTACGTTTTTTTTTTTAATTTCTTGCAAGCTATGATGTAAGTCAACGCGGCCAATGCTAGCATTTAAAAGAAATCAGTGACACTCTAACGAAATGAGAGCGTCGGTGGCCTAATGGCTAAGGATATTGACTCGTGATCGTGAGGTCCGCGTTCAAATCCGAGCGGTTGCCATGTACCAATAAGTTTTTCTAACTTATATACATTATCTGTCTGCGAATTGCGGTAACCGATGCTCTTACGGTGAGGGAAAGCATCGTGAGGAAACCTGCACATTTGGGTAACTAAATGTGTAACCATGATGAAATTAATCTGGTTCCCTTGTCACAAGGGTTACAGAGGTCAGACGGCAGTCGCTCCACTGTAATAACCCGACCTGCCGAATCCGGGATCATGGTCAAAGCGTACCCCGTAGCGTAAGCGTAGACGGGAAAAAGCGCTAGGAACAGAGAGAGAGTGACATGTAACGAAATGTTAAGGAAATAATTCTACGCGAAAGTGGATCCGCACACGCAGCGCCCCGACCCGTTTAAGAAGGCTTCCGCGTTCCACCGAGAAGTACCAGAGGAACAGGAGGAGCTTGAAGATTTTCCATAACCTTAAGGCTGGATTTTATGAGACTTTTATTAGAGTTATAGTCGATTTCTTATATTAAATCATTGATATATTTACGCTTGATATTTAATTACATTACAAATGTTTCGTTTACCCTTTTTTATAATAAGTTAATTGTCATTGACCAATAATATTAAATTTTTCGTCTTGTTTAGCGACATCTGTTGGAAGGTGCGATAACGAAGCGATATCATAGCGCCCATTCTATGAAAAAGGCTTCCGCGTTCAGATGAGAAATACTAGGCTTGCAGAAATGATGGGGTATGTTGCTGCCTAAAAATATTTGTTTACAATAAGCAAAAGTTTTGAATTTTATCAAAACACTTAGGAATTTTGATAATTTTGCAAAGGTTTCGTTAACTTAAGTACACAAGGAAAAAAAACACATGTGTGTGTAAAAACTTACTTACTCTTCTTTACCTTTTCTAGGTAGGTATATACATAAAAATATTTACATAAAAAATACTTAACAAAATAAATTTATCTTAAAATGCCAAAAAAATTAGTTGTTTATAGCTTCTCAAAAAAGGTTACAGAAACAAATTAGTAGGAACGTGAAATTCGTCGATTACTGAAAGAAAACTACTTTAAAATTTTAAGGGCGTCTATTCGGGAACATCTAAGTGATACTGCAGCGACCCGCGAGCGTGACTCACATCTCGCTCTTACGCATTACGCGTCTTGTGGAAGAGTGGGATGAAAAATCTCACTCTCGAATCGCTACAACATCACTTAGCGTTCCCGAATAGAGGCGCTGTATATCTTTAGCATTACCGAATAAATAGACGCCCAGATATAAGCTGATAATTAATAAAGTATTTTTTAGGAACTGAGGTATTGCTAAACACTTATTCGCTTACTTTGAAGAGTTTTACTTATATCTTGTTTTAGCGACATCTACGGAATGAGCGTGGAACTATTTGAATCGTAGCAGTGAAATGGCACGTAGACGTTGCGAAACTCGTAGCAAAGGCTTCCGCGTTCAGAGAAGAAGTACCAGGATGGCATAAAAGGAAACTGTAACTGGCAAGAAAAGTTTTCAACATGTTCCAAGTTCTTGAGCAACTAAACCCTTGGAATTTTATTTATTTCGAAAAGATATGCATTGGTTGTATGAAATATAATCTGTGAATGTACTCACGATTATTTCATATTGTATTATTACATATTGTGATAATTATTGTATTATTATAAAAAAAAGAAATTTTAAATAACTGTAATAACTTTTCAGTGATAATCACTGACACAGTATAAACGACAAAGGAGCACACACACACACACACATAAACTAAATAATTAAACACCGAGGTCTACGACGTAGCATATCTGCGGGAGACGTAGCCCCACGCGTAGCAGCAGGCTTCCGCGTTTCAGCCCGTGGTACCAGGGAGTCAAAACTCATAAAGGCTTTTGCGGAATGAAGACCAATATTAATCGGTAAACAGGCCAGGTTTGGGATCGGTCTTTTTTAATTTTCAGATATCTCTAAAAGAAAAAATGGCACGTTTAACTTTTACTGGCAGAGATGGTATTGGAAATATATGGAAATATTTCCTTTAATTTCAGCTTTAATAACTTCTATAATGGCCAAGTTTGTTGTGCATTTTACTAACGGCTACGGCTACGGCTACGCGTGGCAGGGTGTCTTCCGCGTTAAGGTGAATGATACTAGGGCAGGAGAAACCTCAAGGAGGTTGTTTTTACTTTCAGTAGCTCGTTTTCTTGCATTTAGTAGTTTAGAGGGCAATTGCATATTAATATTGGTCTTAAATTTGAATACTTCCTGATATTTTTTGTCTATGCGTGCAGATGCTTATCATCCTGGCATGTCGTAAAAGTCGACTAAGGGACGGGTCCTCTCCAACATGGTGGACTTTCTGTATGGGCGATGGGCTGATCACCTGTCACCATACGGTTCATCATACCATCTTAGGACTAATTAATTAATCGAACGTGGCCACAAGTAGTATTGTGGCTCTGCCCACCTCATTAGGGATTTCGGGCGTGTTGTGTATGTATTTTTTGTCTAAAATTTTACGACTTAAAATATCACATTTATAATTTTAATCAACAAAAAACTATGTATTTGCAAAATTAAGTATTACTTATTTTCTAAGTATAATTGATTAGATTTTTAGGTGTTTTTAATTTATTCTCCGATCAAAAATAAAATGTTTTGTTAGTTATAAATAAAAACATTATAAAATTCATTAAAATAATTAATACCAGCGCCATCTAGTATAAAACTACGGTGACAAATTCAAACTGTTGTTTAAAAGCTCCACAAAGCACTTTTCGCAGCAGTAAGCTTCCGCGTTAAGGTGAAAGGTACCAGGATGTCATGAATTGAAAGCTTTTCTCCATCGGGCAAAGTTCCATGGCTTGCCAGTTGAACAACATCTTGAAAATAATGAAAATTATACAACATGTTCTAAACAGTGGCAATAGAACAAAAAATAATTATGTTACGGATTATTTATTAATACATTATTTTTGAAACTTTAATAACAATTAAACATTTCCTTAAGTGAAAGTAATAAATATAAAACCAATTATTCTAAATGAAATTCTAAAATAATTAAGTTTCTGCTAAGAAATAGGTAATGACAAAAAAATATTGAGATTATTTTGTTCTGTTAAGGGTATTAAATAGTATCATAATCTACCTAATTTTTAAACTAGGCAGATTATCCTGCCTAATAACTTCTAAACTTATATTTATTTAAGAATTTGCAAACTTATTTAATAATACACAGATCATAAACACTACTCACTCGATTAAAGGATAAATGAAAAAATAATTGCCATTTTAAATTTTATATATGGAAAAAATTAAATTAATTGAAAAGTTTTTGCGCTATTCAACATAAATAAATTTACAAAAAGGAATTCAAAATAACCTTGTGGCGCCTGCTACGAAAACTGGCAAAAGCCTTCCGTATTCCGCCGAGAAATACCGGGAAATCATAAAAGAACGAAGTAAGACAAAGTTACAAGGGTTGTTTTTAGACAGCTGTTGACATAGCATTTTACTGTAACCCTAGCAGCACTTGGCAGTGTGCATTTTAAGATACTTTAAAAAAAAAAACAAGTAAGACATAAAACATTTTTTAATTACTTTTCCCACTTTCTATAAACCCAAGACAACACACCTATGGAAAAAAATCGGGTAAATTTAAAAAAAATGTTGTGCCAAGTATAGGGTTAAGTCGGCTTTTTAACGTATGAGCCAATTTTGACAATGATTTAACATTTAAACCAATGTAAAAAAATAAAATATTGATCCTAGTAAAATAAAATGTCCACAAATTCCTAAATATAGATAGAAATGTATTGATATTAAAATGCATTATTCAAATTGTTTTACACACCACATTCTATTACACTTTATGCATAAGTTTTAGTGTTTTTTGTATCATGATTTTTTTTACGATTTGGTTCAAAAAATAATTACTGCTTAGTTTCTGTGACGTGACTGTGATGCAGAAGATGTTAGAAAGGCCCTCAAATTGATTAATTAAAGTGATGTTTCAATGACGTTTCTGTATAGGTTGACCACTAGTTGAGGGACATTTAACTACTTAATATCTAGTCAAATGCTTAAGTGGCGTTTTTGAATTCGGCTACCAGCATTGTGAAAAACCCCGTGTCCGTGTCAGACTTGCACATGTCATACTTAAAAAATCTGTATAAAACGTTTATTGCCATTTTTATTATCGCCACACTACCACTGTACTGTACTGTGCAGGCGCTACGATGCCACGTTCGTAGCAATTCTACGCACCGTTATTTGAATGTGATAAAGTAAACTCGTAAAAATAAATGAATTGATAGCGTACCTGTTTAAGGTGTTTTTAATTTTATTATCGCCACACTACCGCTAAAATCGTCACTTCCCTCATTTTTTATTTTAAATAAAAAATGAGAGAAATAATAAAAATGGCAATAAACGTTTTATATAGATTTTTTAAGTATGACATGTGCAAGTCTGACACGGACACGGGGTTTTTCACAATGCTGGTAGCCGAATTCAAAAACGCCACTTAGGCATTTGACTTTATTTTATTTTATTATCGCCACACTACCGCTAAAATCGTCACTTCCCTCATTTTTTATTTTAAATAAAAAATGAGGGAAGTGACGATTTTAGCGGTAGTGTGGCGATAATAAAATTAAAAACACCTTCAACAGGTACGCTATCAATTCATTTATTTTTACGAGTATACTTTATCACATTCAAATAACGGTGCGTAGAATTGCTACGAACGTGGCATCGTAGCGCCTGCTACAAAACTCGTGGCAAAAGTCTTCCGCGTTCTGGTGGCGAGTACTAGGGCGGCAGAACCGGTAAAGCCGTTGATCTTGTTTGGACAAGTTAGAACAGCAATTTACAAGGCAAGATGAAATTTCCGGTGTCAATATGGCTATGATCAAAAACGATTTGTAAGCATAAATAATAATATATTATATAATAATAATAGTTCATAAATACAGAAATTTTGTAATAGATTGGGAAAATCCGCATACACTTAGGTTAGTGAAAATTGACAATAGTGGAAATTGCTGGAATCTAAGATTTTCTTTCTATGTTTCTACACATTATTAAAAGTTGTGATTGGAAACCCATATTTTTTCGCTTTTTGAGAAACATCTAACTATTCATGTTGTGGCCAAAATAGTTAATATTGGTTGTGTTATCATTAACTTGGGCTAAATTTTACCAATCAGTTATCAGATTTATATATTGAGATTAATTTTCTATCATAATTTATAATTTAAACTACTCAAAAGTACTTTTATTAGTTTGGTCTAATCGTTTGATTCACCCAGCAACCGCTACGAATGTGGCAACGTAGCGCCTTCTACGAAGATTGTGGCAAAAGCCTTCCGCGTTCTAGTGGCGTCTACTAGGGCGGCAGAACCGTAAAAATGGTTTGCCACAGGTTGGTCAAGCTAATGGCGGAATTCACAAACACCTCCGTCAGTTTAAAGGCCACTTGATCATAGATAAATTAGGCCTTTCTGAATATCTGTTTCTCTCTCTGTTTTGATATATACTTTTACTATTATTAGTTGCGATATTTACTATATGCTAACAGTCTATCAGTATTCTAAGAGGAAATAAAAAAATAGTGCAATACCTTATTTTTAATTTGGAAGTTTTGTTACTTTTAATAATTTTCATGTAAGGTGGATATACCCATACTTGTATTATTTGGTAAAGAAGTTTCTAACCTCAAAATGTGAAATTTTTGGGCAAGGAAACTGCTGTTTTAGCCAAAAAGGTGCATTTTGAGGTGAGAAACTTATTTACCAAGTAAGACAAGTATGGATGAATTTACTGCACTAAGATAGAAAACAAAACAGACTATGTTAGGATACCTTTTTCTTCCATTACAATTCTATTCATGGTTCTGAACACATAGATATACTCATTTCCAAATACTGAAAAAAAATGTTATGTAATATTTTTGTTTATTTTCTTATGTACACAATTGATTCATTCATTCGTTATGAGCCAATAACATAATAAACTATTGCAATATATGAAATATAATGAAATATTAATGCTTTATTTTACAGAGAGTAATCCTAGCTTACGATAAAAGAACTTTTTCCATGCAAACTTACATGATCAGAACATTACAAAGTGACAAGTAAAAAGAAAATCGGCTATCTTACTCAATACTGTTTACTTTATTCAAAACCCGAAAGCTCTATCAATCATGGATGCAAAAAACTACTGTCAATACTTGTATCAGCAAGCAAATGAAGACGGATAGCTCATTAAACAAAGCAATCATTTAAATCATATTGGGGCCAAACTGAAAGTGTGTTTGCTAAATTCAAAAGTCACCAAAGTCTGTTCGCCGAGAGTTGATAAAAAAAAAATAGAAAAAATCAGAGGTTTTTTACTCATTACAAATAGCGGACGGCAAATTATTATTACCGATGGTAATAAAAAATTAAATAGAAAAATTAATTTTCTTTCATACAATATTATTATTGAATTGCTTGTATTATATATACGCAGGCATATCATCGAATCAGAGTCGGTGACGTTTATTTTGAAGCATTCAATTGCTTTGTCTAAAACAACACACGAAAAGCAAAACGACACACTTGAAGCGTATTCCAGAACGGAATGGCAATATATGTCGCTCGCACGCCCGGTGCGGCACCGCCATTGACAACAACTGCGTCCCTCGTACCACTAATAAGTGGGCGATAAGCGACGCCCGTTATAATAGTTTGCGATAGGTAAGCGACAGTCGCTATTTCAAGACGATATCATAATATTTGGTCAACTCTCGGCGAGACTTTAAACTTAAGTAATGTCAAACTTGATTTTTACAGCTTTGTGCTATACGATATCAAGTTCAACGTTTCTTATTTTAAGTTTAGGTTATTTTAAATTAAGAAGACACCGCTTTGCATTGGACCCATTAGTCACATTTAAACTTTCGTAAGTCATTATGAAGACTTGAATTAAACACAGCCTTACTCAAGATATTCTGGCTCGACATGTTTCGAACTCTTAAGGAGTCCGTGTTAAGGGGTTAAGTGCAGTCACAGTCAGAGCAACACACGCACTCCACGCGCTCAGTGCGTAGGTTGCTTTGACCGTGACTGCACTCAACCCCTGAAGAAGGACTCCTTAATGGGTCTGTTTGGGTCTGGATGGGCGTACCTACTGTGGTATATACTTAGATGTGTATTTATAAAACTGTAGACATAATTGTTAACTTTTATGTATTCTGTTAAAAATGATACCTCACCGAGTTTGTTATCGGCTCTTCTCAGTAGATGTCTTTTTCCGAATTGGTGGTATATTCATTCTTCATAAGAACTTGTAAAAGGCTAAATTGTATAAAGATATTTCAACTTTGACTTTGACTTATGAGTTCAAAACATGTCGGGGCATTTCTGATTATAAACGTGAGTAAAGCCGTGTTTCTTTCAAGTAATTACGTTATATAGAAATGTGTTAAAATTGACCGTTGTCGTACAGTGCAAGGCTTCGTTGATTTTCTTGTCTCCCACATAGTTTGTTTATATATATATTAGTTTTAATTTATTATTTAGAACTAATTTATTTAACGCAAGTTTTTGCTTACTATTTTATATACATACATACATACAAAGCATCACGCCCGAAATCCCTAATGGGATGGGCAGAGCCACAAGACTACTTGTGGCCACGTTCGATTAATTAATCCAAAGATGGTATGCTGAACCGTATGGTGACAGGTGATCAGCCCATCGCCCATACAGATAGTCCACCATGTTGGAGAGGACCCGTCCCTTAGTCGACTTTTACGACATGCCAGGATGATAAGCATCTGCACGCATTTTATGCTATTTCTTCACTCACAGTGCAGCAGAGGAGTATTTTATATACTCGTTCATATACGAGTATGATATAAATTATTTAAATTCATCAATAAGGACACATAATCAGCTCTCGCAAAAACTCGCAAAGTAATAAGTTTGGTGCGAATCAAACTTTCAGATAATTCCATCCTACATTATCATAATATACGTAAATCCAGCTTGCTTTTGGGTTATAATCTGAGAGACAAATCTATAACGAAATTATTGCACATATTTTGGAGCATAACAAAGCAAAAAATAATGAATTTCTTAAGCAATAAAACTCTAAAACTTTATATTACAACCTTTGTTTGAAAATGTCACTGGCTCGTAGCCCGGCGCGGCGTAGCCTCGACTAGATACGAGATCCCGTAGAGTCCCGGCGTAGCAGAGGCTTCCGCGTTACGGGAAAATGTACCAAGGCAACATAACCTAGAAGATTCTATACTAACCCTCGGAACTTATGGTGGAAAACTTCACGCGGGACGAGGGGCTGGGATTAAGGGAAAATCTAATTCTCACCTATGGCTAATAGGTTCTGGAAATCCCGATTAGAGCGGAAAATGTCTACTTGGTACCAGGATAGCAAAGCTAACGAAGAGTTAAAGGGGTGTCTTAGAGAAAGAAAGAAAATATTAGGGGGCGAGACAAGGAAGTTGACGCATGCGTGGTCAAGCATTTCCACCCTCTACAACTGGGGAGCAGCTTGTAGTAACTACTCAATTAATGATAAAGGGTGCATAAACTTTTTAAAATTATTAAGTTCACGGTCTGTGTAAAATGCACTTAATAGTAAGGGATTCCTTTGCGTATTTATTGCAGGGTATCATTGAAATAAACTGACTTGTACGCAATATGAAGAACAGCGCCATCCATTATAAAAGATTTGAACTACCTGCAAAACGAAAACTCTGTAGGGGACTTTTGTGGGGTTGTCTTGCTTGCAACTAGTTTCTACTCCATAATAATAGATGGCGTCAGCAATACAAAAGGTAAACAGAATTTTTAAGTGCTATTCCTTATCATTGTACTTTAAATGTACTTACTTAGCAGCATGTTAATTTGAAGCCAAGAAACTATTTAAGCGAGCCACTAATAACTAAAATAACAAATAACGATTGCGACCTCTCTGCTAAGTGTGTTAAACCAAGAAGAAAAATAAGCAAATTTCATAAAGCTCATCATCACAGCTCATCATCATCAGATAAGATCATCAGCCGTAAAATATATGTATTGATAGTACTCACAGGACGCTGCTGCCCATCCTTCGGTTGATTATTATGTGTCCTCATAGATTGCTAGCGTGCTTATATAAAAATGTAACTTACCTAGTTAAACATTATGTAAAAGCAACTGTAAAAAAAATTGCCATAACAAATAAACTTTCTAAAAATATCTACGATTGATGTTTATACAAAGCAAACAAGGCGGAACTTGCAACGCATCTGTACAGTCAATAATAGCAAACGAATTAAAACGAAATGAAATTATTATTTGCCCTCCAGCCCCATGGAGATCAAAAAGTAATTCAGATTTATTTGGTCTTCTTTGCAATGAACCTGTTTGTTATTCAATTTATTTTCGGTATACAACTTCATATATTACGTATAGGTATAGGTTTAGGATGCCAAAGGCGATCACCACCGTGAGTGGAATACCTAGGCTGGCATTCAAAGCTCTTTACAGGGAGCGTAGACTCAAACTGGACCAATAAACTTTGGAAACTCAGCCGTAAACAGCTCCGATACATAATTGGGGTATGCACGGGTCACTTCGGGGTTAAGTATATCTTAGACAAGATGGGGCTCTCTGACAATAAAATCTGTAGAATGTGTGGCGAAGAGGAAGAAACAATGAAACACATCATGTGTGAATGTGACGCCCAAGCCAGACTAAGAATGGAAATCCTTGGCAATGGATATCCAGAACCAGGAGAATTCAAGGCACTACCACTGCGCTCCACAAGTCACTTCATTGTAGTGGTGGAGAATGCTATGGACTACTGCTTAGGAGAGGGGTACATATACAAAAGATCCCATAGGGTCGAAGTATATCCGCAAGGACTCAACGCTCTAAGATAGATAGATAAACATTTTATTTATTCGATAATGTTTTTGCTTCTTTTGAATGAAGCATTAATATTACCTGACTGCGCGAAGCCAAAAGGAGGATAAGAGTTTCACAGTCTATGTATTTATGTATGTATGTAAGCAAAAATATGATGTTCCATTTTAGCATCTAAACTGAATGGGGTATCATAATGATTCGCGGAAAACACGCGAGTGTCACAGGATATACATATAAGAATTCTGAAGATGCGTCGCACAAAAAGCATCAAAAAATATTAATTAAAAAAACGACTCTCTTTCGTTTTGAGGTTATGCAGCCGAGTTTTTTGTTTATAAAAAAAATATATTTTTTATTCTCGTCTTTAGTTTAAGATATGTTATGCTTTATATAGACAGTTCACTTAACGAGAAATGATTTCAAATTTAGGTATTTAATATAATATTTTATATTATAAAGTAAGTTTAACATGTTTTTGGATGTATTTTTGGAATGCGCTTAAGCCATTTCATTTGATACTACTAATGCATGGGTGGAACAATATCAAGAAACAAAAATGATTCTAACATCCGCCATACTTATTGGATTTCAGGTGACGTCATAATATGCCCTACGTCACCTGTGCATTTTGCGTGAATCGTTTGACAACCCATTTGTTAAAATGTATTCAGTAGTTCGTTCTGGTTCTAGATGGTCACTAATGTAGTGATTACATACATACATACATACTTGCGGAAAACGTAACCCTCCTTGCCAATTTTTTATTCTTAAATGATATTTTATTGCTGATTTTTTATAAATAATGAAATGTATGATATGATTCGTGGAGGTCGTACTAGTTTCATTAGCTTTATTAAATAAATGATACGTATTCACCCTTAATTTGTTCACAAAGCTAAACTCATTAGCGTACTTTTAACTGCTAAGTCATCTTGACGTTGAACAGCAACTTTTTTATTTAATTATCCTTCAAAACTCATAAAAACCGTCAGAATCATTGAAAAAGCTAAACTTCTCCAAGTCACATCAAAGAAAAGTATCATTATTCCTCATTTCTCTTCCATCCTCCACACGCTAACTTTTTAAAGAGTCTTGTCATGACCAAAGACAATGTGAGATTTTTTGTTACTTCACAAACTTACTTCGCAGTTCCACGAGGCGCCACTATCCTTTAAATGTAGAAAGTTTTATATGCGCGTAACTTAGTTCTGCTTTTTGCCGACCGCAGAAGTAAGTTTGCTGTGAAACGCGTGCGGAATCAATTATAAGTTCTGCGCCTCTATTCGGGAACGCTAAGTGATGTTGTAGCGACTCGGGGGCGAGATTACTCATTCCACTCTTCCGCACGACGCGTAATTCGTAAGAGCGAATTGCGAGTCTCGCTCGCGGGTCGCTGCAGTATCACTTAGACGTTCCCGAATAGACACCCTGATGTTATTTAGGAAAATAGGCGAAAATTGACCATCTCCCCGTCTCTCCAAAACTACTTTGCGAAGTTAACTTTGAAAAGAAAGCTAGCATTTTCTGCATCAATTATGCTAGGCCAATGTTGGATATAGCGCACATCGGCAGCGAGAGTGTCACAACACAATAAATGTAGTTCTTGGGAAATGACTATTTTATTTTACCACTATAATAGTGATTTCCCAAAAACTCCATTTATTGCGTTGTGACACTCTCGTTGCCGATGTGCTATAGGTCAAAGTTTTATTTAAAGTTATCTTGTTAGTTAATTTATTCAGTGCGTTCGTATTTTTAACTTGGAATTAAAGTTGTTTTTTTTTCTCGAATGACTACGTTTCTTGAAATCATGGAATTGAAATGCATTTTGGTAGTTTTTAAAAACTGTTCTTTACAAACTATTTAACATGCACAGTTTTAGAAACTATGAACTTTTGGAACTTATTTTGTGCAAAAAGTGAGGTGATCTGAACCCAAATAATCGAAACAGGAATGGAAAAAGAGATTGCAATTATTTTGATGAATGTGAGTTTTTCAAACGAATTTTTGAAACACGGGTCTCAGGTTAAGGCTTTCAATAAGGGTCAGTTTGGTTCATAAGTATTCTGACCACTTTAGTGTTCTCTCCAAAGCACTCATCTTCTGACCCCAAATATGCTTTTACCTCCACAAAGGATCACGACCTGTCAAGAGTGAAATATTTAATGTGGGTTGACCATACACGGCCAACATGTTTCTTGCTAAATATTTCATACCTTCATCTTTCAAAATAGTATGCGTTCAACACTTAACAATCCAAAGCGAGCTTTAGTTTCAACTAATAAGGTTAAAGTTTACGTAACATCCCCTCGGTCTTTGCTGCCCGCCTTAGAAATCCTATACATTCATGCGCTCCTGGTACTTTTCGCCGTAGCGTGGAAGCCTTTGCTACGAGTTTTGTAGCCATTGCTACACATTCTCGTAGCTGTAGCCACCTCTTTATTTAAGAGGGTTAACTTTTTTTAAAGCATTGCAGGGAAGCCAGTTGCAGGTTAGGTTTAATTAATGAATGTTAGCCGGATTATATGTTCTCTCCGATTTACAGAACGAATACTGAAATCCCGTATTCAGATATTAATTATTCGAATGAATAGCATCAAAATCAATAATACCTTTATTGCATAAGTTACTTTAGGTAAACCAATTCCAATTATATATTAAAAAGAAGTCTGCATTCCATTCGAAATTTTAAGGTGACTATCACATTAAAGTTAAAATAAAAAATACTTTGTAGGGTTTATTAGGGTTCCGTACTTCAAAAGGAAAGGAACACTTATTAGGATCACTCGTCTGTTTGCCTATTCGTCTGTCACAGCTAATTTGCTCCGAAACTAGTGGACCGATTGAGTTGAAATTTGGTGCACATATGTAAGTCGGTGACTGAAACACGGACGTGTAATGTAAATATATTTATCTACACCCATATCATAAAACCTCCATAGTGTAATCAAAAACCGTAGGAAATGACCACCATTTTGACAACCAATTAGGAAAAACCAGTGCTGCAATGTTATTCCCGTATCGATTTTAGTATAGAAATGAGATTAAATTTGGAACAGCTGTCAAAACTCAAGTGGGTCTCTATTCTAGTATCCATAGATATTAAAACAGTTATTGATACGAAACGTCAATTCAGTATGTTTTTTTTAATATAAACTGCACAACATTTGATCTCGAGTGACATGAGAGTAGAGACTTCATTCGTTTGTCTATGATTTAAAAAAAATGGTCTTGACGGAGGATCGGATTGCCGCCATTAATGCTTTCATGATGGTTTTTTGCTGAACGAAAGTAGAATTGTAAAAAGTTGTTTGTAATTTACATTTTAGTTGAAAATATGAACAGTAGTCTTCTCGGAATGACTGTGTGATGTGAAAATGCGCCGGATATCGGAAATATGCAGCCACGATTGCAACAAATAACTTGTTGCCAGAAAATATTGTTTCTGAACACATCATGGAGTAAGTATTTATAATATGTGTGTAGATAAAGTTATGTATGCAAATCTGCATAATTTGGCCTTAAAACACACGTGCGATCTTATTATGAAACTCGCTAAAGCTCGTTTCTTGAAAACCGCACTAGTGTTTTAAGGCCTATCATTATGCAACCGTTGCATAAACTACTATTATTTTAAACATGGGGGCCACTTTTGGTGGAAAAATTATGCAATTCAAAAAAACTTTTACCAACTATACCGTTGGATAAATCAAAAGAAAGGGCTTGTTGTGTGGACCTTAATTTTTTTATAATTTTAAAATAAACAGTTTTCAAAAAAATACAGAAAATTGTTCTTTACTTAAAGATTACAGAAAACTTTTAAGAAGTCTATGGTATTTAAAGTAACATAGAAAATTTCAGATAATCATGTACGAAATCCTCTCCACGCGAGTTTAACTCACCCTTGTCCGGTTTTAGTATTAGCATATTCGGCAGACCAATTAACAAGTAATCATACAACTTATACCATTGACCATACAACCAGCACTTATACAACTTATAAAAGCCAAGATGCTGTAACATTAGGGAAAATTTACCACATAAAATTGAATCATTTATTCTTATAAATAAGGTCCAGAACAGATTGGCATTTTGTACTATTTGAGTGTATCATTTTCGCGCAAATCGTGTCGTTTTCAACGTTTTTTGGGGTGTAATAAGTTTTTACGATACGTTACGGCTTTATGAGGAAATAACTATCTGATATCATGCCTTACCTTTCTAAATATTTGCTATATCATCCCCAGCTTACCTGAAACAAGTAAATGAAATTATAAATTGAGTAGTATTTTTTAAATTAACAAAAAAATTCTACCAGCTTTCTCAATGCACCTTTTGATAGTACTCTCTGCTTGGCCTGTTGATTGACTGGTAGAGAATACCATTGGGTATTAAGTCCGCCATTTGTACCTTGTTTGTGCAATAAAGCTTAAATAAATAAATAAATAATATTTTGGAAGATCTATTATAGATTTACTGGATAAAAAATGATCGCCAATTGGCATTATTAAAATCGTTCTCGAAAAAAAAATCTTAATTAAATAAGTGAACGGCTACCATTTTCAAGACATTCAGTGGTTTTTATCAATACATACAAAACAGTACCATGACTCAGTTATAAACAACGCACAGCCTTAACGTTTGGTCCTAGAGGTTTGAAATTTGGAGGAGATGATATGTCTCGAGTACTCCAGAGGTGCACTAAGGAAGGTTTTTTGAAATTCCAACCCTAAAGGGATGAAAAGAGGTGATGAAGATTGTATGGAAAATACCGCGGACGAAGCTGTGGCGGGTCTAGTAGTCTCACTATAAAGTTTCAAATATCTCGCTTAGCGTTTTCAAAATGAGCTGAATGACATTATCAGTAGTTCACAGATTCCCTAATATAAACAGTTCCCCGAAAGACTTTCCTTTGCAAAAAGAAACAAAAAAATATCTATTTTGCGAGTTGGCCACACGTGTTCTTTCACGTGTCTGTAGAGACGGTAGAAGACAAACGGAGATTTGCAAGTTTCTGCAAAACCTGGGCCTATACGTAATGGTCTATCAGTGATATTGAAACCAATTATTACCCCGGTAACGAAATGTTCTGGTCCATATCACTTACTCAATGCCAAATAGAGGCTGACGACGCTACATTGCAAAAAATTGCCTGAAACTTGCAATCGTTGACACACCATCAAATAAAATATCAAACGTATCACGTGCCTTAAAAAGATGTCTGAAAAAAACTGTTCTTCTCACAATGTCTTATCTACCTTCTAGATTCCAGACATTTCTAAACTTAACCTCTGAAAATCCGAGTAGGTATCATTAATCACCTTGAGCTTAGAAATGACATTATCGTTTCAAACGACTGTTTTCATGATGACAAATGAAATTATCATTAAAAGTTTCATGGACAGTCTGGAAGAAAAACCTAAGTACAGAGTCACTAATTTGTCTGCGGTAACAAAAAGTGGAAATAGCTGGGAATAAAAAAGTATTTAGGGAAATTGAAGTCACTGAACTCTTTAATTGACTTGTTTTCGAATTTTATGCCAGCGGTAGGTATACATACATACATACATACATATCACGCCTGAAATCCCTAATGGGGTGGGCAGAGCCACAAGACTGCTTGTGGCCACGTTCGATTAATTAGTCCTAAGATGGTATGATGGTAGGTGTATACCTACCATCATACTATTATTATTATTATTACTAGTATTACTATTATTAGTATTACATGGCATAATATTATTTTACATTATTTTTATAGGTAAATAATTATGGACTTGCTAATACATCTTTCGCAGGATGCAAAAGTCACTTGCCTTGTCGTTTCAACCCACTGGCGAATGCCAAAATTGGGCGTTGGAATGTTTTTTTAACCGGTGATTCATCTCTTTTGTAGGGATAAGAAGGATCGGTGAAAATCTTAACCCTTATTTTACGGTTGAAGATGAAAAAATTGATTTATGATGATAGATCGGTCCCTCAGTAAAACGGGAAAATTTATCGTTTTCTAAAGAGATTAATTATTTTTTTATAAAAGTTGAATGTACCGAGTTCAATCTTAAGCGGTCGCAATGTACCAATGATATTTTATAACTTTTTAGGATTCCGCACCTCATAAGGAAACAACGGAACCGCTTTAGGATCACTCGTGTGTCTGTCTGTCCGTTTATTACAGCCACTTTGCTCCGAAACTACTGGACCGATTGAGTTGAAATTTGGTACACATATGTAAGTTTGTGACCGCAACACGAACGTGTAACGTAAATAAATGAATTTTAAACATGAGGGCCACTTTTGGGGACTATATGATACAAAAAATATCCCTAAAAAAGAGTAACTGGTTACGTTCTATTTAGGTTTCTTATGTCGTATTCACTTATACATACATACATACATACATACATAGCATCACGCCTGACATCCCTAATGGGGTGGGCAGAGCCACAAGACTAGTTGTGACCACGTTCGCTTAATTAGTCCGAAGATGGTATGATGAACCGTATGGTGACAGGTGATCAGCCTATCGCCCATACACATAGTCCACCATGTTGGAGAGGACCCGTCCCTTAGTCGACTTTTACGACATGCCAGGATGATAAGCATCTGCACGCATTCTATGCTATTTCTTCACTCCCAGTGCAGCAGAGGATCACTTATAAAGAAATTTAAATATTTAAATTAAAAAATATAGATTAAATGACCTAAAACTTGTTAAGTAAATGTTTGGTTGAATCAGGCCTGACCTTACAAGAGCAAGGAAAGAAGAGTTTATTTGTATTGAAAGAATGAGAAAGTAAACTTGATCCTATTTACTTCGAAGCTATGCCTACGAACAGCCTACATACGTACAGTACAAGCGCGCTGCTCTATAATACATAACATACCACAATGGTCTATGTCAAGAAATGTGATTCAAGTGATTATCATAATTACCTACAAACAGAAAAAAAAAACTCACAACAATACTCCGCAGTTTATATTGCAAGAGTAAACTCCATATTCCGCATTACATTATTCCCCCGTACATAGTACGAGGTGTGTTTATTCTGTGGCGCCTACGGAACAAAACACGACCCTAATTTACAAAACGCCCCGCTGATGCACACCTTTCCGTCCCATTTGTCCCCGGCAATATTGTGCCATGCCTACGTACAGGGGAAAATAGCAGAGAAGAAATCTCAAAAAATTTGATTATATCCAAACAAAAAAAAAAATTTCTTCATTCATAAAAAGTATCAGCTAATAAATCCTTTTTCGGAATTTCCTCTAAATATTCGGGAACGTCCAAGCAATATTGTTGCGGCTCGCTAGCGAGATTCGCAACCCACTCTTACGCATTACGCATCGTGCGGAAGAGTGGGATGAGAATCTCGCTAGTGCCTCGCTACATTATCGCTCGGACGTTCCCGAATAGAGGCCCAGGGCGTCTATTCGGGAATAACAATCCCTTAAGAAATCACAAAGACACAAAATCTTTTCAAGCTATAGATGCAAGATGCTCCTTTCCATGACATGACATACCCCGTGTCTCACATTCATTCACATTTGTTTTGCAAATGATGGCAATTTGATTTGACAACCCTCATTTATTCAGCGCAAGTATGGGGCTAAGCGATTGTTATTATCACAACTATTTAGCTATATATTTATGTACATAAAAATGCCTGTAAACGAGCACTTGTAGCTATTTATAGCCGGCAACTTTAGGCGTCTTCCTCTTATGTACGAAGTTAAAGCAGGACAGCTATAGTTTTCGGCTATAAATTGCTGTGAAAAGTTGCTCGGTTACTAGAAATTGTATCTGGAATTTGTTATATTTTATCAGACCGCTTTTTATTCTAATAATGTTTTATGACGTCATTTTAATTTTAAGCAAGAAGCAAAACGTACTTTATCTACACCCATATCATAAAACCTCCATAGTGTAATTAATCAAAAACCGTAGGAAATGACCACCATTTTGACAAACAATTAGGAAAAACCAGTGCTGCAATGTTATTCCCGTATCGTTTTTAGTATAGAAATGAGATTAAATTTGGAACAGCTGTCATAACTCAAGTGGGTCTCTATTCTAGTATCCATAGATATTAAAACAGTTATTGATACGAAACGTCAATTCAGTATGTTTTTTTAATATAAACTGCACAATATTTGATCTCGAGTGACGTGAGAATAGAGACTTCATCCGTCTATGATTTAAAAAAAATAGTCTTGACGGAGGATCGAATCGCCGCCATTATGTTGACGTTTTGCTGAACAAAAGTAGAATTTTGTTGAATTGAATAGAAAAATTTGTTTGTAATTTACATTTTAGTTGAAAATATGAAGAAGAAAAAGAAGAAGAAAAACATTTATTCACTAACATAGAAGACACACAGAGTAACATAAATATAAATTAAAAACAATACAAAACAAAATGGTGGTGTGTGTGTCCTCGCGGCAGTGAATGGGACACTGGCTCAGCATAATGCTGAGGTGTAAGACACCTGCAGCGCTGATTTTCAGCCAGCACCGTCTGTGACTCACGGAGCGCTATACAAATACACTACATGCTAATAATTATTTATCTACTTTTACTAAGATGGATCGGACATACATATATAGCTAATATTGTGGCAATGTGTTCAGAATAATCAATACTAAATTACTTGTTACAGCAGCATTAAGCGTAAAATATTAAAAAACAGATAGAAAAATAGGAAAAGTTAACAAGTTGTAAAACTTAAAGTGCTGGAATAAAATTATTGTTTCTGGAGCGTCAACAAATGACCTTCAAGCTTTCGCTTGAAGGTGTACCTGCTAGACGCTCCTTTGACAGGAGGAGGGAGATCATTCCAGCACTTGGACGCCGCAAACTTGAAACTACCCCGGAACGCTAAATATGAATAGTAAGTAGTCTTCTCGGAGTGTGTGTGATGTGAAAATGCGCCGGATATCGGAAATATGCAGCCACGATTGCAACAAATAACTTGTTGCCAGAAAATATTGTTTCTGAACCCATCATGGAGGATTTATAATTTGTGTGTAGATAAAGTAATGTATGCAACTCTGCATAATTTGGCCTTAAAACACACGTGCGATCTTATTATGAAACTCGCCTATCGGCTCGTTTCATGAAAACCGCACTAGAGTTTTAAGGCCTATCATTATGCAACCGTTGCATAAACTACTATTATTCAACAGATTTTTTGAAACTTTCACATGACATGAAATACCACATTTTGGCATAAAACATTTGTTTTTGTTGATTGGTTTTTTTCTATATTGTAAATTTAGTTAATACATGTTAATGAGGCTGGCTTAAAAATGATTCAAATGTTCAAAAATTGTGAAATAAAGTGACCCTAAATAAAAAATTAAGCTTTTTAAAAAAATTAATAGCATTCCTACTTATATTAATAATAGTTACAAAATATCAATGTTTCCTGTGATTGTTATCAATACCGATATGGTTTAATTGTTTTAAATAATTAATTACTTTATTAAAATAAAACTAAACTTTATCTTGTAACATTTTGTTTTGCAGTGGAATTTTTTGCAGTCATAAATAAAAATTAATACAATATTAGGTGTATTGATTAATATATATACATATATATGAAAATAACGTGAGAGAAAGTTGAAGTAACTTTCAAAAGAAAAGTTACTTACAAAATGGTCAAGTAGACTAAATATTGTTTTATCTACACCCATATCATAAAACCTCCATTGGTTAATCAAAAACCGTAGGAAATGACCACCATTTTGACAACCAATTAGGAAAAACCAGTGCTGCGATAAAGAAATAACATGACTTCTTTATCGTTTTTAGTAAAGAAATGAGATTAAATTTGGAACAGCTGTCAAAACTCAAGTGGGTCTCTATTCTAGTATCCATAGATATTAAAACAGTTATTAATACGAAACGTCAATTCAGTACGTTTTTTTTAAATATAAACTGCACAATATTTGATCTCGAGTGACGTGAGAATAGAGACTTCATCCGTTTGTCTATAATTTAAAAAAAAATGGTCTTGACGGAGGATGCCATGTTGGTGTTTTGCTGAACGAAAGTAGAATTGTTGTTGAATTGAATAGAAAAAGTTGTTTGTAATTTACATTTTAGTTGAAAATATGAATAGTAAGTAGTCTTCTCGGAGTGTGTGTGATGTGAAAATGCGCCGGATATCGGAAATATGCAGCCACGATTGCAACAAATAACTTGTTGCCAGAAAATATTGTTTCTGAACCCATCATGGAGGATTTATAATATGTGTGTAGATAAAGTTATGTATGCAACTCTGCATAATTTGGCCTTAAAACACACGTGCGATCTTATTATGAAACTCGCCTATCGGCTCGTTTCGTGAAAACCGCACTAGTGTTTTAAGGCCTATCATTATGCAACCGTTGCATAAACTACTTTTGCGTACTTACTTATAACCGTTGTCCTAAGAACAAAAATATCCAGAACGACAAGTGACATTTCAACGGTTCCGGTTTTATTTAAATGTAATAAGCCCAAAAAACATATTGCTTCTTTAAAATATTGACCGTTGGTAATACTGTACATGTTAAATGCGTTAACTTCAAATTATTTGAATGTTCAGGAATAGTGGTCTATTTAAAAGTTTAAGTTTTAACAAAAGGCATTATTAACACAGTAAAATTTCATATTCTATGTGGGTGAAGCCGAAAGCAAAACTAGTGACAAATAATATTTATAAAATATCATTTTTTCTGTAGTGTTATAACACTATGATTCTAATAATGTTGACTAATTAATCGTTTTAATCGTACGATTAAACAAAAAGCTTGTCGATTAACATTTCATTTGCAATATTGTTCTTTGCAGTCGTATTTAAAACGAGTACAATTAATATAACGTTGTGAGTAAAAAGAATTAAGGAAGGAAAAATTTGAAGTAACTTTCAAAAGAAGAATTGCAACTCCGCAAATATGACAGTAAATACTGTCATAACATATAACGCAACTAAAAATTTTACATTGTATGAAGATGATGACGTTGATGACTCAGAAATAGGATCTGGAGAAATCGTGTTCCTGGTGTTTTGGTTTCTGACTGCAATTCTTTGCTTTATTACCGTCGGTTTTGGGATTGTGTCGTGGATATTGATTACCAAGTGGAGGCAGTTAAGAAACTTTGTATTCGTCAACGCGTGCTTTGCCGGAGGCTTATGTTTAACTAGCCCAATATACAGTCTCGTAAATGTCAAGCTATTGTTATTCGTCTTGCTTTTGGGCATCAATGCTTTAGTTTTTTGGTTGCTGGTTACATCCATCACCTTTTACGTGGATGTTGTGAAGATATTCAGCAGCTACGAGCACGTTTATTTGAAGGCTAATGTGTTCGCGTGGGGGATACCTTTGGTAATAGCTGTGATAGACTGTTGTTATTTTGAAATGGAGCTCGCTGGATACAGCATGATTGGAGTGTCCTTAGTAAGTATAGTCTTGTACTTGAGAGTATTGTACACTTTAATGCAAGGGTCAAAGGTAAGAGGCAGTTCTTATATGAACTTATGGAAAAAGGTACAAATTGCTACATTCATTTTCTTAGTAAGTGGCTCCTCGATGATGCTGCCATTTTATGTAGCTAGTACGGTGCAACTGAACGACTTCACCATTTCTATGGTATATTTAGTATTTTTCCTACAACTAATATTGATAAACGTATTGTTTTTATTGATGCGATCACATAGGATTATTTGGAGCGAATATCTAGTGCGCAGACGTTTGAGAAATTGTAAAGTGTAATCGGGTCATATATATACGTTTAGGTTCAGAAATGTCCCCTCCTGTTCCCGAAAGTTAAGGACCCTGAGGCGTGATTTTTTTGTTTGGACTATTTCCGCATGTATAGGTATCAGGTTTAGTTTTGGCCTGCATGATGAAGAAAACGTACAATTGAGCAGTCATTTTTGTTAACTCTTGGTCACAGGAGTGACAATTTTTGTTTCTAGAAGTGTATATTACCCAATCGCTGTATTTGTTATTCAAGTCATAAATAAATAATAAACCAATGTTGGACGCAAATTCGTGAACGTTAATATTGTTATTTTTTGTCAGACACTTACAAACTAATTTATTTGTTTTAAGTAGTAACGATTTAATTATACTCAATATACGCTAATGCTATTGAAAGCTTACATTAAATATACTGAATTTGTTAATTATTATCTTAAAGCATACGTCCTAAATCTCTGTTTCTGAAATATGTTTTTGTGTACCTATCCCTGATTAAACTTATAGTAATACACTAGTAACTTATAGTAGTCTCATTTTGTCCTATCTTATCATGTCTTCAGTTGTTTTTTTTTATTCAGACTCCCATATATTTAAAATTTAATCAATAAATGGGTCACATGCCAACGTTACTCTTGTAGCCAAGGGTTAACGAAAACTATGACTTAAATTCACAGTTTCTTTATACAGACCAAAACTATATCTGACTCTCTACATGTGGATATAGGAAAACCAAAAAATCAGGCTTCAAAGTCCGTAACTTTCGGGAACAGGAGGGACAATGACTCGAACACGCCATTTTTGAGTTGGTTTGAGTTTGATTTCTGACCTAGCATTTACTAAAATTGCAACACCGGTTACAATTATATGTCATATATTGCTGTATACAGATTACATGCACTGTTTTTGTGAAATTAAATGTACAGGAGAACAATGTTACTCTCATGGAATCAAATACTTACTTTATTACTATTTTACAAAAAGTAATTTTACATGAGGAATAAATTTAAATATTTCGAACGAAGCCATTTATAGTCGATAATAAGAGATTGAAAATCTTGAATAAGTACATAAAGGGGATCGTAAACGGGCTGGTTTTTCGGCAATTTATTGCTGCAATTCGGGCTATCCCCAAAACGATTACCTTTAACTTCACTAATGGGGACAACAAGTTTGAATGTAAACATTTGAGGATAGCCCGAATTCCAGGAATAAATTACCGAAAAATAGCCCGTTTACGAGCCCCTTTAGGCTATCCTTATCCTGGGATTACCATTGAGGTATTTAAATTATGTAAATGCAATCACTTGGCATCGCTCGATCACGTGACCTTTTTTATGAACTGTCAATCCACTCTTTACTAATGAAGTGTGAATAATCTACGGCCAGTGTGTCGCGAACTTTGGCTGACACAATGCCGTGTGTCTAGTTTCTATTTTTAAGCAATGATACTCGTATTTGCCGTTAATACGTTGCATTTGTTTTCCGTTTACTATTGTATGATTTATTTTGTGTAATCAAATAATTGGCATTATATTTTTTTTGTGTTTTATTATCCTTACCTTGCTATCCACCAACTCGATAAAAATGACTGGGACAAAGAGGTGTAATATGCATTATGACTCAATTATTAATCATTAAAAATCGAGAGCTCATTAAAAGTATCTCGTGAGTTTATGTTAATTTCATTAAAGCAATGGCCGTTTACTTGTTTAAAATGGCCCATTCCACGTTTTAATCTGTCTCGGCATATAGCGAGGATAAGGTCAGAGCGCTTCGAGTCTAAATAAGGAGGGACGAGTCTAGCGAATACAATGCAGATGCAGCAGGGGTTCGAGTCTGGAGACTGTTGGAGACTAATTGGAGTCACTCACATTTACGGTACGTGATCTTTTTTTCCGAAGCGTATGCAAAATTTTTATTAAGAGGACTGTGAACCAACGGCAAATATCACCCTTTCCATACAAAAGGCGATAACGATTTCCACCCCTTAAATGTTAACCAATTTTGACCAGAGTCAGCACAAAATCTAGGATTATACGTCTTTTGAAAGTCAAAATAATCGCTGCAATTAGTTTTGTATGAGAATACTGAAACAGCAATAAAACTGAATTTACTGATTAAAGTGAAAAGAACAATAGTAGATTGTTGCACCAAGCAGAAAGTGATTCATTATAGCGCCGAGTGTTAGTATGGAGCCCGAACGCAAGTGAGGGCTCTAAAAACACGAGCGCAATAACATATCACTTGATGCGAGGTGCATAATCTGCTTTTCTTTCTACTACTACAAAAAGTTGGTAAAAAAACGTAAATGTACAGTTAAACCCAACTAGCGACGTAAAAAGGATTTTGGCACCTGTTATGACGCACCCTTAGAATTTTTATATAGCCTATGACACTCGCACTTTCTCCCGGAATCTTGAGATACCCTATTTATTAAAATCGGTCCATTGGTTCTGAAGCTAAAGTCGAACATCCGAAAATCCGAAGTCTATTAATTGTCATATTATGGCAATTTTTGGCTGATTTTGTATAAATTATGAATAACAATAACACAGAACAGCTTAGTACAAAATATATAAATGTATTTTGTACGAAGCTGTAAAAATCGAGTTTGACGTTTCATATTTTTAGTTTAGTGACTTTTAAATTTATAGAATACACTTTTGAATGTGTCTCATTAAATATGTACAAATATGTGTATTATAAAAGTTTCAAGGGCGATTTCCATATTCTATAGAGCTAAAGTACAAGGATCAGAACATTACGGACTTTGTTCACAATTACTCATATTACCCGCCGGCACGTCAGGCTTAAATAGTAGGCACCATGAGACAGCCTAGGCCAGGGATGGCGAACCTTTATGGATCAACGTGCCATTTGTCTAAAGAAATGTTTAATGAGGCCATAGACGTGCCGCAGCATTAGCAGAATGCATGCTGAACTGAGGGCTTAGCACACTAATTTTTATCGCGCACTTAAAGCATTCGTCCCTTTTGCACCCGCATATCAGTAAAAAAGTGACAGATGCTTTATGTGCGCGATAAAAACTAGTATGCTAGGCACTCTGTGCCTGTACCATGAGTTTGCGCAAACCGTTCTCGCTATCGAAATCTATCGGAAATTCTGCTTGGTGCCGATACAACGATACTAGTAAAAGGGACCGATCGATGGTTTACGCCAGCGAGAGCGGTTTGTGCAACTCCTAGTAATGGTACTGGAGTCATCTGCCAAACGTTTCGATCGGTAGCGTGCCCAAAATACTTTGTCGCGTGCCATCAATGGCACGCTTGCCTTTGGTTCGCCATCCCTGGCCTAGGCGTTCTAGACACAATTCATGAAAGGTTTCTCGTTGAGTTCCGAATAATTTGTGCTTATTGTGTCATTTTATTTCAGCTGGCTGCTTTTGTTTTAATTCGAAGTTTAATGTTTAAAAAGGTACCATTACATACAGTCTGTTTGCCGAGAGTTGATAAAAGAAAAACCAGGGCTTCTTAACTCATTACAAAAAGCGGCCCGCTTTTTTTACCGATGATAATAAAAAAATAAATGGAAATACTAAATTTTTCTATTATTATTAAATAGCCTGTATATTGCTGGCATATTATCCAATGACGACCATGACGAAGTCTCAGAGTCTGAGGAAGAATCAGAGTTGGTGACGTTTATTATGAAACGTTCAATTGCTTCGTCTAAAACAACACACGAATACGCAAACGACACACTCGAAGCGTATTCCAGAGCGGAATGGCAACATGGCCACCCGGCGCAGCGCCGCGCTTGACAACAACTGCGTCCCTCGTAGCACGAAACTCAATGCGCGCGGCAATAAGCGACTCCCGTCATATAGTTTGCGATATGTAAGCGACAGTCGCTGTTTCAAGAGGATATCATAATATTTGTCAACTCTCGGCGAACAGACTTGAGCAGTAAAAATTCTAAAAATCATTAAAAATATTTCTAGGTATTTGTTATTATCTTTCATCAAAAGTAACAAATAAAACGTAGAAAGATCGAAGATATGGAAAAAAATATTACAGACATTCAGTACAAATATTAATTAAGTAAGAACATAAAGACAAAAGGGCAATCAGCTGATAACATTTGACTGTTGATTAATCCCCTTCACGTTACTATACGTTATCTTTTAAGGTGTTTATAAACATCACACACAAGTAAGGCAATACAATAAATGAATATGATAAATGTAATCTAGTTTGTTCAAAATGTAAAAACATACTTATAAATGGTTCAAATATTTGCAATTTCTAGGTATGAACGATTTTTTTTCCTGTACGCTCGCTTATAAAATAAGTTGAGTCATGTTTGTTGGTCCGAAATTATTAGTACCCAATAAAAAATATTTCGTTAGCCAGGATAAACGATTTACCCACAGCTGTGGTAAACCCTCGGGCGCAGCTTCGGAAATGTGTGCAGATGTAGCATACGACAGGAAAACGAAGTAAGCCTCTGACCATCCGGGCTTGGGCCCGGATTGGTTTCTTCCAACAATTTCCATGTGTTTTTTATTACCTGCAAATTCATAGGCAATGAAAATTCTTTCATGTATAATATAAGCTTATTTTGTTTGTCGGTATATTTGATCAATAATTCCCAAGTAGTAAAAGGAACTTGTTGCAGTTTTTACCATCATTTTCTAGATTGTGCGAAGTGTTTTAATACACACACCCGTACGAAGCCGGGACAGGTCGCTAGTAGATTATAATTCATCTATTCACGCAGAATCCCCCCGACACCTTCTACCTAGATCGTTACCGCGTTGGCAGCACTACTTATATTGCAAACGTTAATAGGCGAAGGTGACCACCTTTCATCAGGACGCCTATCTGTTTCGATTATGAGCGAGTTGCCTACAAAGCAAGATGACCTACAGGCATGTCTCAAAAGCATGATGTCTCAGAAGAACGATGCCTGAGAAGCAAGATGGCTAAAAAGCAAGATGCCTAACAAGCTGCATGTCTCAAAAGCAAGATGTCTCAGAAGCAAGATAGCCAAAAAGCAGGACCTTGACCCCGTATATTTGTTTTATTTATTTATATTTGTGTTGTTTGCCTACAATAAAAACCATTTTAGGTGTGTTGCCTTGCAGGCTTTTAATTAACAAGCAATCTGTCTTCAAGACATTCAACTACTTACACATTTTGCTTGGTAGTCGTTTAAGCAAGTAGGCCATTTGCCTAGACGGCATTTAATCACTTAGACATTTTGCTCTGTAGGCATAATATTTAGGCATCTTACTTTGTTAGGCATTTTGCTTTGTAGGCAACTCGCTCATAACCCATCTTTTTCCCTAGCCTTTAATGTTGGCATTTGGTCGTGCCACATATCTCGTTAGTTGGACAACGGTTAGATTTGGCCGTTGTTTTGAGCTAAGGCCTACAACCAAGGGCCGTTGTAGAATTTTCAATTGAAACAATATAATGCAGAAATGCAAACAGTTTTAAATCCACGGTAGAAGAAGTCGCATTGGCCCAACGTCGGTAAGTAAATGGGCGTAATGATAATATTTTACTGCAACATTACTTAATATCTAAGAGGGCCATCGTTGTATAGAAGGCAGAAATGCCAACCGTTTCTGAACAGCGGTAACGGTATTCACAATGGCCCAACGTTGATAATTGGTTCGGCGTAATGATAATCTTTTTATTATATTGGTCCAATGTTATGTTTATGTGGGCAAACTACTACCTATATCCCTACGGATTCCCTACTGTTGGCCAATGGATGCCAACGGAAAATGCTACTAGGGTTGCCTGTCTATGGTAATTCAAGTAAATAAAACACTTAAGTATATTTAAAATTTAAAAAAACAGCATATCAAAGCAATGTCACGAAACACGTCAATAAGCTATTGAGGAAACAATTTATTTGGACTCATTCGGTAATGAATTGTTATCGAATTTAACTCGATAAAAATACTTCCATCTCACTCCTGCAAAGGGCGTCTTAAATCAATTTACAGCTATCTGTCAAAGTTATTTCCTCCAACGAAATTTAATTACGATAACCACAAATATAAATTTTCTGAAATTTGCGGTTTCCATTAGAAATTATGGTGATAGCTATCTTTAATGGAATCCATAGGAATACAGTCGGTATTTTGGATCAATGTGAGGAAGCAATTTATTGAATGTAGTGTTATTTTATTGATGTTATTAAGTATTAGCTAAATAAAATTTACAAGAATTCAGTGATTATTTTGTATGGTAATTGGGTCCAATTCGAAACGGTGTCCGCTAAATTTAAGATTGCCTAAATTTAAAATAAGAATGGTCAAACTCGATTTTGTATAGCTCCAAGGTTCAAAATCGAATCGAACATTTCTTATTTCAAATTTAGCGACTTCTAAATTTAGCGAAAACACTTTCGAATTGGCCCCAATATTTCTTTGACGTGTTAACCTTACTATAAGTCATTCAGGACAGTATTAAAGACTGTATTGAAGATCTAGCCTAAATTGCTAATATGAAATTTATGCCAAGACCTCAACCCACTTAAACTAGGATCCCATTAGCTTTTAATAAATATGATACTGAAAATTCATATTAAAATATTTATTTTGCAATTACAAGTTCAGGCGCTCTTTCTTAATGTCTGAATCTACCCGCAGTGTTTCTGGAGATAGAAATTTATAATAGGTAAAAAGCTGCCCATCGAGATTTTTGGTGCCAAAACGCAAGTTTGATACCATCGACATACTAAATATTGCCAACATTGGAGTTCTTATTAGATTAAAAAAGGTCTATTATTGGTTGATTCATGCGTTTTTATTTTTGTCTTTTGTAGCTCCTAACGAGCAATGAGAGACAGCATATGAATCAGGCAAAATAAGACCGAATAAATGTCATAATAACAAAACATCAGCAATGAAGCTACGTACTTTGTAAACTTGTCAATAGATGGCGTTAGCAAATCCAACGAAAGGACCAGTTCAACGCAGTTGTATTAAATGCTATATCCTTCTTTAGAGATCATTGCTGCTGAAAGAAACGCCGCATGAAACTTGGCATTAAGTCTTTTTCAACCAAATCAATCCAATTTCAATGATACAAAATCACAAAAAAGGGATAAAGCGAAACAGAAACAGACAAACCTAACGAACACAAATTAATTATGAGTAAAAGTACGAGTAGTAAGTAGTACGAGTCAGTAAAAAATGCTTAATCTAAGAGTCGCAGAGATGTACCTAAAGGATATCTATTCCTGGGTATCTATTCGGGACTGCTCAGCGATTTACTATATCGTCACTAAAATGCCAAAACTGCGAATGTATCGTTGTTCTGTACGCATTTGACGTTCACATTCGCGGTTTTGGCATTTTATTCGCGAATAATAGATCACTTAGCAGTCCCTAATACGGGCCCTGTACGAGTTATTGTTTAATTAATAATGAAGGATATTTTATGAGAAACTCCAGGTCGATTTATTTAATACGGAAATCACAGAGATGTACAGAGTGCTTGGATTTAGCTGACATCTTGTGCCTTTGAAACCTAACAATGAAATAAAAATTTTTTCTTCCTACTACGGTTTAATTTCATCATAATGGCCTTAGATACTCAGCACAAAGCAGCCCTTAGTTGCTCTAGAGCAAATAAAGTTGCATACAAAATTCATTATTACACTGTTTTGTATATTTTTTTTATTTGGTAGTTTGATCAAGAAGTTTACAGCAACAGCTACCCAATCCGCCCATTCACAGTCCGAAGGGATAGCTGACCACTTTTCTGTGGATTTACTGTTAGCAAAACAGTCCACATATAGGCGGCCATATCGAACTGTGTGTGATTGCCCCGTCTATAATGTTATGCTCAAAGTACTGGCTGATAAAATAGTATGGGTTACTAAAAGATTTAAAAAAAATGGCATAATATGACAATTAATAGACTAAATAGATACAAGTTTTCTGTGAAAATTTTCGAATGTTCGACTGTAGCTTCAGAACCAATGGACCGATTTTAATAAATAGGATATCTTAAGATTCGGGAAGAACGTGCGAGTGTCATAGGCTATATAAAAATTCTAAGGGTGCGTCATAACAGGTGCCAAAATCCTTTTTACATCGCTAGTTGGGTTTAACTGTACCTTTACGTTTTTTACCAACTTTTTGCAGTAGTAGAAAGAAAAGCAGATTATGCACCTCGCATCAAGTGATTTGTAGTGCGCTCGTGTTTTTAGAGCCCTCACTTGCGTTCGGGCTCCAAACTAACACTCGCCGCAATAATGAATCACTTTCTGCTTGGTGCAACAATCTACTATAGTGTCGTTTTCTGTGATACCCTGCAAATTAACTTCATTAACAGATGCAAAGGCTTTTCTAAATGAAATAGGTAGGAACTTGAATTATTCAGCGAAATGTGGCTAGAGCCATTTTGCATGCAAAATAAAAATGTTTTACGACAAAGAACTCTTGAATATGCATGCTGCTTGTACAGGTATGAAGTGTGTCGGTTACGTGATTGTTTTCATTTCTATGTTTGTTGTACAATTTCAAACACAATCCTGTATTGTTAATGAATATGAAATACTTAAATAAATAAAATGATATTATTTTTTCTTTTATAGGTAGGTAGTAAATATAATGTTTTAATTTCTAAAAAAACAGCGGTAGCCGTCCTAATATTGTTCATAAAACAAAGAAGTGGTTATACATTTTATGAGAAAAAACGTTAGTACTATTTTAACCTTGACTTCAGTCCAGTAGGTGGGGAGGATGGGAAGGTAGAAGAATCTACAATCCACTAACAAAGTGCGGGGTACTAAGCTACGAAATTTAAAATATGATTGTGTTTTTAAAATAAGTCGAGTCTTCATTTTATAATCGTACTATTAACAATGGGTAAGCACACATCTGGTCTGTCCTATCAGTGATATTTAAAGTTATCATTAGGTATATCAAAATAAGGTTGGCTTTCCACCAAACGTTATGGGAACTACGTGAAATCCAAAAATCCTACTAAAAGATCGTGTCATGGTGTTTCTCCTCGTACAGCGCAAAATTAATTGTGTTTTCCTTCGTCATTAATGGTGAACACTGCGGTTGGCAATTCTGATTAATCAAATGAATTCCGTTTGATTCATTGCCTCGCGTTAGTTATTTTGAACGGACAAATATGAAGCATTTTGTTTGTCGAAGATATTTTCTGCCAGTTTGGACTAGTGCTCCAGGGAAATTAACATACTAATACATCACTGAAATAACATTTGGTGGCAGTCGCTTGGAAACACAGTTTTTTCAATTTTTTTCAGGAAAACACAAGACAAAACTATTACGAAGAATAGTATTTGGAAACGAACAAAAAGTTATACATAAGAGCCTTTATTCGTCATGTTTTAAGTGATTGAGATACCAATCGTTTCTATGGTAACGCAAGGTCACTTAATTCTAAAAGTCAACTTCGCACAGTAAAAAATATAATTTTACAAATAAAAAATCCGACTTCAAAACCCCTTTGAAAAGTAAGAAATAATGATTGGCTTTTGGAAGTCTATTACGTAGAAATGGCAGATATATATTATTGATTAACTGAAAAATAAATACATCGAAGTTGGTGTTAAGTAAATAAACACAATATGAGGGACGGATTACCTAATTTACTTGTTAAATTATTATTTTATTAAATACTTTTTAGTGATTATCGTATGTGATTTAACGACACACATTTACTACATCAAGCAACAATAGCATAATGACAATTATTGCTCATCAACCTTAAGAAAATGTTGCTATCCAAGGTGCAAGGACATCGATCTTTGAGGAGTTCTTCTGGTTCTTCAAACCCGATTCTATATTATCACATGCATTTTCATGAGCAAAAATTGCTTCACAACCTTATACAGAAATCTAATCGCCACCTGTGAAATACTTATCACTCAAATTCAAAAAACTTATCGCAGTAGTTTCATTTCCCAAACGAATCTTTAGCATATTTCCATTTCTCATTTTATCATTTGGTCAAATTATTATTTGGCATAAGTTTGCTTTATCAGGGGTTTGCTTTATCATAACCTATAACTAGGTTAGGTTTAACTTGTGTCCCTTACGTAACTACTTATTTGTCAAAAAATACTTTTACTAAATGTAAAATTGCGATAAGCTGACTTGACTAACGATTTTTTGCCAAATGATAATTTGAGTAAAATAGTTTGGGATCTGATACTTTGGGAAAAGATTTTTGCCCATACATTAGTAATCCCGATCAACCTCTGTAATCTAACAATTGAAGTCTATTATGTATAAGCTCATCTTCTTCTCCTTTAATACTGTATATACAGTGCATGCGGTGTAAGTAGCTGTGCAACCACAGCAAATGTTCCTAGACTTAACATTATAATTTAAAAGTTGTAACCGCTGTTAGCTGACCTAATAAATAAGATAAACTAAATAAAATAAGAAATCCAATCATTATTTCTTACTTTTCAAACGGGTTTTGAAGTCGGTTTTTCATTTGTTAAACTATTTTTTTATAAACATACGTTTTGAAGTCACGGGTAAAAGCTGTTAAGAAATAATTAAGATTTTAACAATTTAAAAGGCTTACTTCTTTTATACCCCAACCTGTAACGGCCAGTTCGGAACAGGGGGTTTTGGCATCAATGATATTCTCCACACATGCTTCCAAAACGTGCTCTTCAATGTTACCAGAGCTAGATCGTTAGGTATCGAGTGAGGACTGTATTTTTATCGATTCTAAACTTTGAGGCTACATGTACATTGCCCTTATTTCTGTCTGCCAGTCCCGTATGTGTTTCAATAACTGTTGTTGGCTTGCAATCCTGCCAAGGTGTAGCAGTTAATTAAACTTCTTGATTTACTATAGACGAGCAACATCTAAAACAATATGTGCGACCGTTCATATGACTCTATATATTAAGAAGAAATGCAGTATAAGCGAAATCTTTTATTTTATTTTAGGGAAATTGCCCCCAACTATATGGTTGAACATCTGGTCACTTGCTACATTTAAATTGATTAAAGGCATAATTAAAAGTATGAGAGATGAGAGCAGCTCCTATTACTGCTCAGCCGTTTCGTTTCCAAGGTATACAACAAAATGCCTCTTAGATTAAACGGTAAGTAATTAAAAACAGCGTTTCATGAATCGTTACAGCGCTCATGAAATAAAGGCTCTCTGTAGGAAAAATCAAGCTAATTTTTGTGTCAAAGCGGACAAATATCGCTTTAATCTCGAACTGCAGTGAAAATCCCATATTTCAGTAATAATGAGTAGATTTGAGTCCATTGCATTTGCAATCAATTAAATGAGTAGCTAATCGATATTGCGACGGCACGGTTGGTTTACTTCACATGCATTGGAATCCTTATCTAAAATGGCATGTTTAAAAATAATAGTACACAGAAGTTTGCAGTTGTAATACGTAGCATTATAGTGTCGGATCCAATAGTGAACGTTTAGTTTTCGAGTAGCAGTGTAAGCTTTGAAATCAGTGGAGCAATGAAACTCAATCCTACTCAACTATTACAGTAGGAATAAGTTTCTTATTTCCTCTACCTTTTTACATGTTCGTCGTGTTCTCTATACTATATTCTATAGTGTTTCATATTCGATGTTTGAATTATTAGGACATGAAATATTTTTATTTGAAATTATTATTATTATTTTGATATTTGGAGACCTTACATCTCCTTCTTTATACTTGACCGTGGAGACTGTCTACATCTCCATTTAACCTAGATTAGGTAATCAATTTAGATGTTTCTTTATTTCTTTATTTTAATTATTATAATGATGACCCTTAAGGGCTTTATACATCTCTAAGTCGCTAAACTTATCCAGACGCGGAGACTATACATCTCCCTTATTAGTTATTTATTATAATTAATTTTTACCAATTAGGATTGTTTGCTGCCCTTTTCATGTGTTAGTTTTAGTTAAAACTCTAATGTAACTGCTGAGTTTCTTGTGGCGTTTCTTCTCAGCAGATGTCACCTTTCGAATTGATGGTAGCTACAGACATGTAAAAGAGCCCTACTTGCAAAATAAATATTTTCATTTTCATTTTCATGTTACTGACGGGTAGCACCGAGACTGAACCAAGTACAATTAGTACCGAATCATCTATGAATCAAAATTACCATGACGTCAGATGGTCTAAAAAGCACACGTCCAATTATATAAATTAGCCATTCTGTGAAGATGTCTTAATAGTAAAATACCCAGTTCGCATAACGTCCATGAAGGGACACGGCCAAATAGCACCAAGTCTAAGTAGGTAAAATGTCCAATGTTTAAATCGTCCAAAATGTAAATTACTTAATGTCGCCCATAAAGCTGAACGTCCAAATCGCAAACCAAAACGTATAATGTCACGTATGTCACGATGTAAAGAGATTGAGTTTAATAGGTACCTATTGATAATATAACCGGCCACTTGAAACAGGAATACCTCTTATCTTTCAATAATAACCACAATTAAATGTCTTTGATTAAAAATGAAAAGTATTGGATAATATTCACGAACTAAACCACCACGACTCGGCTAACTGCTTTCAATAAGATTTGACGATTTGCTTTTTTGGGTGATAGCATTTTTGACAATGTAGTTTGGACATTATGCTACATGGACTAATTTCTATTTTGGTGTTATGCTAATGAGGCGAAATGCTAATAGGACATCAGACATTTCGCTTCTTGATCACTTAGCGCCGGCGGATATTTTGCTACATAGACGATTCGTTACTGAGCGACCAAGTATGTATATTGCTAGGAAAATAAAATTACTATCTAACGAGGAAGGCAAGGAAATACTTATTTTAAGGTGTGATAAAATACCTTTAAATGGTAGGCCATTTAAAGGTATTTTATCACACCTTATTATTATGCCCAGTAGTAGTAGTAGAACCTTAGGAGGTTCTACTACTACTACTGGGCATAATACTTTAAATGGGTGGGTTAAATTACAGAAGAAAAAGCAATAAAAGGTCAAATTTTTTGTATTTATTTTAAACAGTATAGTTCAGCCGCTTCTCTGCTTATCCAGTTGTAAAAGTATTTGGTGTCGGTGTATACCGCAAGCCTTATAGAGACTGAAGGCCTGTTGAAGGAGACGATCCCAATCTGGATGTACTTAAGCACAACGAGCGCGCTGCCGGAGTCGCCGCTGGAAGACATAGAAGAGTGTCAGTCAGGTACACCTGTAGTAGTGTAGTATGTTATGCAGTTTTTCACTTGCCAACGGTAAGCCTACTATGAACAAAGCTATCAATAAGCAACGTAGTTTAATTATGACAAATGATTGCTGAATTGTAACGCTACAAAAAAATCTGACGACATACATTATTAAACTTAACACATATATCTAAAGCATTCGATTGTGTTAATCATATTATTAGTTTACAAACTACAAGTTTGTGACTGCCTGTGTCTTATGCATTAGCTCTTATGAGCTAATGCATACCACCTATTGGATGACACCTGGAGAACTAGGCTGAGAGTAATCAATATTGCGTACGACATATGAATAAAAGGTGCAGCCTAGAAACAGAAATGCAAATAGTTCCACAAGTAAGTATTGTGGGGCCTTTATTATCTCTGCTGTATATTAACGATTTGCTAAAAATAAATTATGATTGTTCAATGGTTATATCCTTTGTCAATCCTGGTACCCATGAGTCAGAGATAAATAACGTTTATTAAAAATGTGAATAACAATGAATGACCAAAATTTTTTTATGTGTTTATTGAACGACCTGAAATATCAGATTCCTATAAGTAGGAACATCCCATCTTATCATTTTTATTATAAAATACCTGGCGACATAATTCACTTCGTGTAAGTCTCCTCCGCATAAAGTGCCCTCTGGCAGGTTACGAATCACCTTACTGCAGGCCAGGCGGGTCCAAACCTTCTGGCTTGCGTGCTTTAACCAGTTAGTTTTGTTCCGATATTTTACCTGTGCCGAACAAAGCAAATCAATTCCGTATTTAATCCGAGATACATTAATACTAGGGCTCCCGGTCGTATCCGTGTTTCGGGTACCCGTGCCAGGTATTCGTGCCCGAACTACATGGACACGTGTTTCTGATCCGGTTGGCACATCAACGGCACGTCGGTTTGTACATCGGCATGCGTGCATTTTATAGGTCCAGTAACTAAAAAGTTCAAAATGGCGGCCATAATTTGTAATTCTGATAAAGGGTTCGTATTTGGAGACCACAGGGACTCAAGTATTGGGTCGGAGTAATCCAGTGAGTGGTTGGTTTCTTTTTACACCAACGGGCCAGCGTGCCGTGGAGACGTCCACGAAAAGAATCGAAATGTAAGGAAACATTTTGAAACATCATGTATTTGATTGATACTTGCGGCATTTCGTTGCACTTTAGGTATTGGCAAGGTGGATGTTCCGTTATCTCGATTCTTCTTAAAATGTTTGGGGGTCTGGAGTTTCAATTGAGTGTTATACATCTGAATAAAAGTGGGCAATGTGTCGTGGACCTTCTTTCCTTGCATGTCAGAGACTTTGGGCCTTTCATTGGCCCAAAGCTTTCCCAGGTACTACTACAGTGGGACTAATACTAGGTGTGCCCGCGGCTCCGTTAGCGTAGAATATGTTTTATTCCCAGGCAAGCTTTTAAACCTTAAATAATTTAAATGTATGATTTTAAAATAAAATAAAAAAATGTATTTACCATTAATGCACACCACACCACCAAATTCGGATCAGGTGGTCCCCAGACAAAATGTGCACTTAATCCTTATAATGGGTAAAGTGAATAAAAATAAGTAACCGCTTTTACTTGAAAGTTTTCATACATTATCTAAGTGAACACTTAAAATTCACTATGTTAAAGTAAAGATTATTTTTCAATGAAAATGAAAATATTTATTTTGCAAGTAGGCCACACGGGCTCTTTCACGTGTCCGAATCTACCAGCGCTTCGAAACTTGTCATTTGCTGAGAAGAAACGCCGCAAGAAACTCAGCAGTAAGTAATTTTTCGACTTTAAAATTACATTTTAACAAAAATTAACACATAAAAAGTGCACATGCCTTTTTAAATACCTTTGAATATTTTTTGACATATTCGGTGAAGTTGGCATCTTGGTTGTAGTTCTTCTCTTCGTATAACTCGTACATCTTGGTTCTGCTTCCTATCCCATCTCCATTCCCCATCCTCCCTAGACTGGCAACGCATTGGCAGCACCTCTGGTGTTGCAGATGTCCATGGGCGGCGGTAACCACTTTCCAACAGGTGGGCCGTCAGGTCGTTTGTCAGTCAATTGACATTAAAAAAAACACATGACCAGTTTTTTTAAGAATATCAGCCCTTAGAACGGTGAAATAGAGGTTGGAAAATTTACTTTCCCCACGACATTAAGATCCCTCGCAATAGCAATACGAGTAAAATTATCGAGCTCACGCACCGCTTGAATGAAAGTTTGCAAGGATCTGCTTCGATGTCTGGGGGAGGATGTTTCGTATCGATAACTGTTTTAATATCTATGAATACTAGAATAGAGACCCACTTGACTGTAATAACATTGCAGCACTGGTTTTACCTAATTGGTTGTCACAATGGTGGTCATTTCCTACGGTTGTTGATTACACTTTGGAGGTTTTATGATATGGGTGTAGATAAAGTTATGTATGCAACTGTAAATAATTTGGCGTTAAAATACTCGTGCGATCTTATTATGAATAGCCGTTGCATAAACTACTATTTGATCACTAAAAACTACACAATTCGTGAAGAAATCGTGATAAACGAATTGTCGGATCCGTAACGGCTAACAGATTTTCATTAAACTTGGTAGGTATATAATAGTTACTTTAGCTCTTGGAATAGGACAAAGAGTACTTTTCATCCAAGAAGCTTGTATAGTTCCCGACGGAACAAGGATAACCGAACTCAGCGCGGACGAAGTCGAGGGCAAAAAGGGTGGTAAAATTAGAAAGAGTTTATTGACGATAAACACACAATAGATAATAGTACCTACTAACGTACTATATACCCGCAACGACCTCGATGGACATTTTATTGACATTTTCGTTGATATCGCACGAACGGAACATAATATAAACCAGCTATCTTTAATTCCATAGAGGATTAAATTGCGGATTTATTACATAATTATACAATGTAAATATTTTGATTTTTTCGGAGGAGTAGAGTAAAACAACTCCATTTTGTGGATGTTGAATACTCCTCAGAAACTGTTAAATTTTTTCGTTCTAAAAATGAACATAAAAGAGCAGTATTCAAATATTTTATGTTCGTTTTAAAAATATTATGTTGCGTTCGCAAAATATCAACGAAAATGTCATGAAATGTGTGTGTCTTGCCCATCAGGGTCGATGCGTGTATCTAATCGCCTATAAGATAGAAACACAGGCTTACATTTGTTATACCCCAACCTGCAACCACGGCCAATTCGCCCCGAGGTGGTTTCAACGTTAACGATATTCTTCGCACAAATTTACCAAACATTAGATTTTTGTTCAATTTTATTAGAGCTATATCGTTAGCTATCGGACGAGGACTGTACTTCTCATGTATTTTAAACATCGAGGTTAACTGTGAATAACCCTTGTGTCTGTTTTCGCTCCCCGCATGTATCATAATTTTTGATTTTGGCGTGCACTCATAGAGGCAATGAGCAGCAGTTAATAAAATAACTTGGTTCAATATAGATGAGCCGCATACAAAATATCTCTTGCCTTCTTCAGTATTATGACACTCAATCCTAAAGAATACACTGTAAGCAAAGTCTTCTATTTTAGAGAAACTGCCCCCGACTATACTTCCTTCGAATTCCCCCCTTGTCATAGTTAAATTGACCAAGTTAATTAATATAATGAATATTATAACTCCCATGACTGCTCAGCTTTTCCTTTTCCCCTCATAAAGCAAAACTTACAACTGCTAAAAACTTTTTTTAAATAGTTATTAAATACCTGCTACAATGCATGTGGTCAATTCTGCCGTCCTAGTGTAAAAGGCGACTTTTCGACAAAAGTCAGTTTCGAGATAATCGCAGAAAACGTTGAATTTTTTTGTTTTCCGTATTTCTATGAATTGGTTTAAATTTTTCTTTTTTTTCTTTTCGTGACTGATAGGTACATACATGAAGTTAATTTAGGTATTTTTTATTTGTTCAAAATCAATTTATTTATTTTTTTAAATTAAAAAAACACTTTTAGCTTAGTGATAAGCTTAAAAATTTCGAGGTCATACTAGCCAAAAAGGCGGTAAAGACCCATTATACGGTTTTCTTACTTATCATTTTCTTGATACGGTGTAGTCCTGGTCTACACCGCTTACGTATAGTGTCGATACTAACTAAAAACACCGTATATGTCGAATACCACCTTTCAACTTAGCAAAATGTATATTTTACATGGAGATCCTAAGTTAATGTACCGTATCGCAGCTATCCGGTCTTTTTGATTAGTATCTTAGTAAAATTGATTATTTTGATCAGATTTTCGTCGCATGTGCTAGCTTAAAAGTACGTATAAAAACAAAACACAATGCATATACGGCTTTCAAAAGTAGTATTGCAGGATGAAAGGGAAATAATAGACAATTAATTAGTAACAGTTTTTATTAAAAAAAAAAAAAAAACTAAAGCCTCCTTGCTCAAATATAATTAAAGGAGATCCATTGTTTACATTGAGGGTTTTAATTTTTTATAACCGAAGATAGTTATAAATATTACCCATATACCTTACAGAGATCCATCGTTTAATAATAATAGTTATCATACCTATAATAAAATATTTTAAAAAACTGAAGTCAACTTTTTTAACATACCACGGTACCCGGAGACACCTAAGTTTAACAATTCTCTTTGCTAAAAACTTTAAATCTTACGAATAAAACAAAAATGAGACCATTCATTTAGTCAGGATAATAAAATATAAGAAAAAGCATATAAAATTATAAGCATTCCTCACATTAGATAATTAAAATAATTCAGTCTTTAATCATCCTTTCACTAAAAACTATCTAGGAAACCTTAAAAGTTAATCATCTAGGCTAGCCGGGGTCCCTGTAGAAGTTACGGCAAGATCTTCCCAAAACTTGAGATAGTGAGCTGGCATTAATGGCCCAATTTTTCTTATCAAATTGTTTTTTCTGTTAAGGTCAATCCCGCGGCAACTATCATGAGGTGTCATCATATCACTGACATTTCTTTTAACTTTTATAAAGGCATGGCAAGGATGATGGAAACTATCTGCTGACATGAATGTACGGCCGGATTGTAAATAATTTAGAACAATCGACTTAGTAACGATATGATTTGAATTGATGATGTAAACCATATAATTATATAGGAGCCAATTTTTATTTTGGCCTGCACAATTGTCAAGCCACACGTCAATGTTTGCTATATTTCTGTTTGCTAGAAGAAACGCATGAAAGGTGCTCGTTATGTCTTCTTTCTTGCGGCTAGAAATAGCCTCATGCCACAAAGCAGCAAATTAGATCTACCTAAAGGCATAAAGCTTTAATTTAATACTATGAGTCCTGGACAAAAGATAACCTCCTTAAAATTGTCCAACCTTGGCAACATTATTACTTTTTGTAAGTCTACCGATACATACATATGGTCAGGATCATCCGTTTTTTCTTTGTGTGATGCATACAACTCCCTGGCTGCAGCAGCTTTGGCTAAATGCGTCTTCCAAACTTTGCAATCGCTACAATCCTGGTCTATTTTTTTTTATCGTGTAATGGATTATGCAAAGACGACTTTTCACAAAACTCACATTCCTCACAGCCTAGTTGCGCAAAAGATATGTTCATCTCCTTTACTTTTACCCTGTACATTTTATAAGAGACTTTTAAGTTAGGGTGTTTCTCGATAAAGTTGGCATGCATGTCTTTAATGGTAACGTCGCTTGGTAAATAAAGCCTGTTGGGTGCATGCTCCCGTCTGTGATGTGAGATCGTAGGGTAATAGTTTCTAGTGTTCTAGAGTTAATTACGTTTGACCCGTTTCCAAATTTACGTTTGTTAAGACATAATTGCATAATCTTCGCAATTCTATAATTCTGCATTTTTATCTGCAAATAAAATATATACCTATTTAAGAATAATGTATTAAATCACATTTGACAGCTAGGGCTGTCGATAACCGAAATGAATTTATTGATATTTTACACACTTTAACTACGTAAACATTATATAATTTATATTCATACATATATGAATTACTTAATTTCTCATCCGAGTATTTATTTCCCCGATTTAGAAATAAACAGTCGGACCCTTAATTGAAGATAAACTAACACGCTTTTTCTACAAAAGTACGTATGAACAATTTTGATATTGCGAACTAATCAAGAAAGACGTAATTTACAGCAGAGTTCAAAAACTGCTGGTCTATTTTAAAGCGTATATATTGACCAATATGACAGGAGTAGACGGTAAATTACAAACACACATTGCAAATTATTTATAACAATGTTAGGAAATATATTTTTTCATACTTCTGCATTCGACGCGTTTGTACGATATTTTGCGCGCGAAAAGCCGCCTCCGCTCTCGTACCGGCCGCCACAAGCTGCGCCCGCGCTCAGCCGCCTCGCTACTGGTGAGTTTGGCTTATGGCGGCCGAATCGCGGTGCACGGGGGGTGCCGTTGGTTTGGGCATATACGTCTTTATTAACTAGCTCGCGTCACTCACGACCATTTTACAAGTTCGTTTCAGTTTAAATCTACTTCCATGCAAAGTAAGAAAAACGTATAACAGTTATAAGTATTTAAAGCATAGTATTTTGTGTTTAAGAAGAGAAACGATACTAAGCTTAAATTACGTATATGACATTTTAACCCAAAAATTTACTATACGGCGTTTTACATTAGGAACACTTATCACAATTTGGAAAAATATTAAGTCTAAAAAAAGGTACCGTGTGTTTTTCGTCTTTTTTGATTAGTTTTTGTGTTATACGTGGTTTTAGGCTAGATATAGGGGGTAAAATGAAACGTAAACCCAAACATAAAACTACTTACAGATGATTATTCGTCGTTTTTGCTTAGTTTTGATACATAGTCGCCATTTACACTAGGAATGGTTGTAAGTTGATGTTTATACCGCCTTATTTACTTAGTGTATCTCGAAAACTAAGGCACCTAGCGGAAAATGGACCAGATAGGTCGATTCAGCTCAATCCCTACATTACGAATATCATGAAAAGTCAATTTCGGCAACATGTCGAAAAGTCGCCTTTTACACTAGGACGGCAGAATTAATGAGTGTCTTTACAGCAGTCATGAATTTCAGATTTATGTTGATTTTTAAATTAAAGCTGATTTGCAATTAAAATCAACCATCGACCGGTTAATTAAAAATTATGTAAAATAAAAAAGCATTAGCATTTTTAAGAGTATTTTAAGACACAACGATACGATATAAAAATTATAAACATTAATAAGTGTAAAAAATGAGGTACATAGGTTACTTATTCGAGATTCATTGTCTACAAATAAGTAGGTAGGTACGACATTTATTTCTTTATGAAAATTACACTACATTAATTACATGTTAAAGATAATGAATTCACCAAAAGATAGAATAGATATTGAACCACGCGATCGCATTGGACTTTTTCAAAGCGGCGCTGTGGAACGATGCGACGCCGTGGACCGACGCGGCGCCGCGATTTGCATTTCCACGACCTGGCGCCGCACCATTACACGTTCACGCCTTCGTGCCGTGGTGTTGTGGCCAGGCCCTTAGGTGTGCCGGTAGCCTCTCATAGAATGCGGGACCTAAGGGCCTGGCCACAACACCGCGACACGACGGCGTGAACGTGTAACGGCGCGGCGCCAGGTCGTGAAAATGCACAACGCGGCGCCGCGTCGGTCCACGGCGCCGCATCGTTTCACAGCGCCGCTTTGAAAAACTCCAATGCGATCGCGTGGTTGATTCGTGAAACGACGCGGCGCCGCGGCGTGGACCGACGCGGCGACGCATCTAGAGCAAGGGCCCGTGGCGATCAGACCTTCGTTATTTAATAAAATCTGAAAGTTTCTCTGTGTATGTCCCTAAAAACTGATAAAAACGATCCCCGACTATGAAGTTTAGATCACGGTGGCTTTGAAAGGTAACCGGTAGCAAAGGTGTATAAAGTTGCAACTCAAATTCGTTAAAGTCAGTTTTTTTATATTTTATTTGGAATAATAGAAGAAGAAGAAGAAGAAAGACATTTATTCACTTCACAAGACACACAAAAATAATAGAAATCACGTCATCCATTGTCAGACACTTAGTAGAGTTGCAACCCCCTTGTCTGACACCCTTAAACTATAATGAATTATAAATATACTTACGTTATATTTAGTATAAAAGATGAATTTTATATAATGTTGGTTGAGGAACTAGACCAATAAACTTTTTGAACTTAACGGCTTTGAACGGCATGGAATGTAAAAGTTTGACACCTAGTTTTTTTAGACTAATTTGACCCTGCTGAGCACGATTTTGCCCGGTGTCAGACCGATTAAACTAATTAAACGAGCAACTGTTTCGCAGAAAATGTTTCATGTAATATTTGGTCCTCGTATTTTTATTTCGAATATTATTGTTTCAACGACTATTAACTTGAGTCAAACATATCAAATAGTATAATTATTATTTAACGAATACTGAGTGTTCGAAAATTGGTCTGACACCGGACAAATTAGTCTAAAAATACCCGGTGTTAAATTGTTACATTCCATGCCGTTCAATATCGGAAGGAGAAGGCATTTGAGATGAAATATGAAATGAAATATGGGCTTAATGTATTTAATTAGTTTTATTTAAATAAGCAACTCGTTTACACTGCGCACTTATTAACGCCATGACACCAAGAGAGGGAGATAGCAAGAGACGCAACATCTTTTGTCTCACCTTACATTACATTGCCTTATATATTTGCTTACACTCCCCGTCAATGTAATAAGTAATAACCTATCACTTAAAGAAATTAAACTTAGAAATTGAAATTAAGACTCTTCTTAACTCAAACTTAGCAGGAACAAATGAACTACAAATCTAAATAAACAACAAGTAACCAACTGGTTATTGAACTATACCACACATATTCACAAATTTTAATAACATATTATTTTTTCAGAGATTTTGTGAACATGTCTGCAATTTGTTCATGATTCCCAACATATTTTATACACAATTTTTCATTGTTTATCAGTTCTCTAATAAAATGGTATTTTATATCTATGTGTTTCAATCTCTTAACACTGTTGGTGCTAGCAATCATTATGGCTGACTGATTATCACAAAACATGATAGCGGGAGATACATTTTCAATATTGAAATCATATAACAGATTAATTAGCCAACAACCCTCACTCCCTGCCATACTCATTGCTACATACTCTGCCTCGGTGGATGAAATACTCACAGTACTTTGTTTTTTTGAGCACCAAGATATCAGACAGTTTGCGAACATGAAGCAATATCCAGTAGTGGACTTCCTATCCCTTAAGTCACCTCCCCAGTCAGCATCACAAAAACCGACTAATTTGTCATCATTACACTCATATCTTAATTTGTAATTTATTGTCTGTTTAATGTACCGCAGGACTCTTTTCAAAGCTACTAATAACATGTTACTAGCATAATCTTGATACCTACTTAACATTGATACAGCAGCGCAGAGGTCTGGTCTTGTACCTGATGCTGCATACATTAAACACCCAATAATCTGTCTACAGAGACCTTCTGTATTTGGTTCACATATATTATTTTCGAGATCCTTTGTATTAAAGTTCTGATCCATGGGAGTACATGTAGGTTTGCAATCATACATATGAAATCTCTTTAATACATTTTCTAGATAATTCTTTTGACTCAATTCAATAACATGACTTTTCAAATCTTGCTGTACATTTATTCCCAAGAAATCAGACACCAAACCCAAATCCTTCATTTCAAATTGTTTTTTTAACATTTCCTTAAGATCAAATACCTGATTTTCATTGGTACCAAAGGTCAAAGTGTCATCGACATATATTAGAATATATATTTGTTCAGAACCTTCACATTTTGAATACAAGCACGAGTCACATTTTGATCTTGTAAAACCTTCTCTAATTATTACAGAATTGAACTTGTCATTCCAGTATTTGGGGGACTTCTTAAGCCCATATAAAGCCTTATTTAGTTTTACAATATTATTACCATCATTATAGGCACCATCTGGCAAACAGATATAAACATTTTCCCCAATTTCCCCATATAAAAAGGCTCCCGTTACGTCCATTTGGTAGACAGGCAAATTTAGTTTTGTTGCAATAGCCAAAAACATTCTGACAGTAGCTAATTTAGCTACAGGTGCATAAATTTCATTAAGACTTAGTATATTATTTTGTTCGAAACCTCTTGCAACAAGCCTAGCCTTGTAATGAATATCACCATTTGTTTGTTTGACCTTAAATACCCATTTACTACTAATAATTTTTTCATTACCTGGTGGATCACAAATATCCCAAGTGTGATTGTCCTTAAGTGTCTGTAGTTCTCTTTTGATGGCTTCACTCCATTTACAAGCATCCGGTCTTCTCATAGCCTCTTCATATGTTTTAGGCTCACTGTCCTGTATTAGAACATTATTACAGTTATAAAAAACAGTTTGTTTCCTTACACGTTTGCTTCGCTGATTCACTGAATGTTCTTTATTACACTCATCACTGTCACCCAGCTGATAAACACTTTCGTCAGAGTCACGCTGTAGAGTACACTCTGGATCATAGTCCGGGTCCTTTCCTTTATCATCAATGTTTGAAATATCGCCTACATTACTTTCCCTGGTTTGTTCTTGCTCATGAACTTGGACATCATACTCAGGTGGAGCCTCAGAGCATTCCTGAATTTGATTTCTTACTTCGCATGACGCCATTGACTTCATTGTATTATTTATTTTATCTTGTACAAACACAATGTCTCGTTTCGTCTCCACTTTATTTTTATTTGGAAAATATATTCTGTAACCTTTTGTTGTTTCACCATATCCTACCATTATGCCTTTTTCACCTTTTGGGTCCCATTTATGTCTTTTTTCTTTGGGAATGTGGACATATATGCTAGTACCAAATATCTTGAGGTTGTTAATGTCATAGCTTTTGCTCGACCATAATTCATATGGAGATTTTCCTTGAATAGTACTTTTTCCAGTTCTATTAATTACAAAAGCTGCAGTATTAATAGCTTCTGCCCACAATTTTTTTGGTAATTCTCTGGCACACAACATTGTTCTAGCTGCCTCCACCAGAATCCTGTTCTCCCTTTCCGCTTTACCATTCTGCTCAGGTGTGTAGGTAACAGTCGTTTGATGCACTATTCCCTTTGACTGGAACATTTCTCGAACATCTTTGTTGATAAATTCAGTTCCATTATCGCTTCGAAAAATCTTCACAGTGTTTCCGGTTTCATTTTCCGCCTGAGCAATGAAATTCTTTATACATGATTTTATTTCATGTTTTCCTTTCACAAAGAATACTTTTCTATACCTCGAGAAATCATCTTTGAATACCACAAAGTATCTTGAACCGCCAACTGACAGTTCCTCCATGGGTCCACATGTATCAGCATGAATTATTTCACATGTTTTAGAAGTAACATTTTCACTAATTGGGTAGGGCAGACGATGAATTTTGCCTTCCAAACAACTTTCACATTTAGGCAAGTGTGATTTGTTTACATCAATATTGTTTTTGTTTAGCACATTCTTCACATACTCCATGTTTTGATGTGCCAACTTTTCATGCCACTCATGCAAATCTGGACTCAGAGCTGCAGTATGAGCCGTGCATGCGTTATAATAGCGAAAATCCATATAATACATGCTTCCACATCGCTCAGCAATAGCCATTACTTTATTGGCTTTGTAAAACTTGCTTTCATTTTCACCTGTCAACATGACATAACCTCTGCTTGTAGCGCGGTTTACTGAAAACAAATTTGTTTTTAACTCTGGTACATGAAGTACGTTTTCTATGGTTGTTTCTATCCATTCTGCACCATTCCAAACCTGTACAGCCACCTGTCCACAGCCTTGAACACTAATTTGCGTTCCGTTTCCCACAATGACTGATTTATTTTTAACTTCCGAGTATGATGTAAACAACTCGTGATTGCAACACATATGCTCGCTTGCACCTGAATCGACTAACCATTTTGTTTTTTGGTAACTTTCAGTTAAGTCACTATTTACTACGAAGGCATTACTTTCTTTGCTCTTCTTGTAACGGCACTGACTTTTAAAATGCCCTGGTTTATTACAATAAAAACACCTTTGATCTGATTGACTATCTTTGTATGTGCGAACATTTTCTATGTTATTTGAATTAAATCTGCACTCACTTTGATAATGCCCCAGTTTATTACATTTGTAACACTTCACAATTTTCTTGTTTGTTTTCCTGGCTACAAAGGCGGCAGATGATTGTGAATTCTCGCCTTTTTCTTTGATTCTTTCTTCCTCTATTAACAATCTTGCGACTAAATTATCGTAAGTCTGCTTCTCATCTGGAGCAGACTCCCACGCAGAGATGAAGTGTTTATAATCTTCTGGTAAAGACATCAGAATTTTCGTTATCACAAATTTGTCAGATATTTCTTCACCCAGCTGCTTCATACGATTTTGCATCTCTTGTATTTTGGACAAAAACGCAGACATTTCTGAACCTTCTTCATACTTGAATTGGAAGAATCTTTGTTGCACAATATGAATGCTAGTTTCAGATTTCTGTTCATAAACGCTGAGTAATTTGCGCCACATTTCTGCTGAATAATTGCATGAAATTATGTGTACCATGACTTCTTCTGACATCCTCGTGACCAGCATCGTTTGCGCTTTGGCATCCTTGGCTTCCCAGCGAGTGCGTTCGCTCTCGATCTCTGGTTTAACAGTGGTTCCGTCTACTACGTCGTAAATTCCTTGACCACGCAGCAACACTGTCGTTTGGAATTTCCATATATTCCAATTCCTGGAACCTTCCAGTTTCATTCCTACTTGATGTATTGAATCCATCTTTTTATTTTCTTCCTGTAGACTTTCCTGCCTTGCAATATTTTACAAGTAATTCCTTCCCGACGATTATAACCTCCAAAATGGAACCGCCACGCGTCGGTTACTTTGCCAATACTTTACCGCTACAGTTATTAAGTTTTTTTGAAGCTTATATTCATTAATCCATATTTAGTATGTATCTGGGCCCATAACCAGATGAAATATGAAATGAAATATGGGCTTAATGTATTTAATTAGTTTTATTTAAATAAGCAACTCGTTTACACTGCGCACTTATTAACGCCATAACACCAAGAGAGGGAGATAGCAAGAGACGCAACATCTTTTGTCTCACCTTACATTACATTGCCTTATATATTTGCTTACAATTTGAGATTTTTTGACCTGTATAAACTATCAAAAGATGTTTTCTTAGTAATCACACAATTTCGATGGTTCTTACACCTTGTCCGATACATTAACTCTATATCATATTAAGTTATCTATCCCACATATCCAATCCCATACAACAAATGCGACTTATTTGCCATTTTTATAGTTTTTAGGGTTCCGTACCTCAAAAGGAAATTCAAATTCAAATTCATATAATTTATTTCGGACATGAGATCCATAGTGTTAATTACATAAACTTATATCTAGGGTTAGTGTTAAAATACAATAAATTAGGACTCAAAAACAAAATAACATAGAATTAAACAATTTCCCAATTAACATTAAAAGCGACGCTGTGCGGCGGAGACAGGTGCGTGTAGCCGCATCCAGCGCTCAAGCAGCGGCGAGTCCCAACGTTGGGCCAGCATGCTTAGGATGCTGTTCGAACTGGCGCGACTGCGACTGAGGAACGAAGCACATACGAGGAAAAAAGGAACCCTTATAGGATCACTCGTGTGTCTGTCTGTCTGTCTGTCTGTCTGTCTGTCCGTCTGTCACAGCCAATTTGCTCCGAAACTACTGGACCGATTGATTTGAAATTTGGTATGCATTTGTAAATTGGTGACCGCAACAGGGATGCGTAACGTAAATTAATTAATTTTGAACATGGGGCCCACTTTTGGGGGATAAATTAGAGTATTAAAAAAAAAAGTTGTGCAACTGAAATCGTGAGACATATCAAATGAAAGGACTTATTGTGAGGATCTTAAATGTTTTTTTTTTTTTTTAATTTTAAGTAAAATAGATTAGAAGTTATTTAGGAAAATAGGTGAAAATTGACCATTCCCCCCCCCCCTTATCTCCAAAACTACCGAGCCTAAAATTTTGAAAAAAATACAGAAAATAGTTCTTTACCTATAGATTACAGGAAAACCTATAAGAAGTCTATGGTATTTAAAGTAACATAGGAAATTTCAGTTTATCATGTATGGAATGGAACCCTCTCCACGCGGGTTTCACTCGCACTTGACCGGTTTTTTTTATGTCAATTGATTGACAAACGAGCTGACGGCCCACCTGATGGAAAGTGGTCACCGCCGCCCATGGACATCTGCAACACCAGAGGTGCTGCCAATGCGTTGGCAGTCTAGGGAGGATAGGGCTATTACTTTACGCCGATGTTCTGTGAGAGTATGGTACTACCCCGGTCGAGCCGGCCCATTCGAACAGTAATCATCTAGTGAGGATTACTGTTTGGCTCTACAACTACAAATGGTTATCTAAGAGGTGAGAAAATTTTCAGATCCTTGGACGAGTTAATAAAAGCCATTCAACAAGATATCAAGAACACTGAAGCTTGTCTAGAAGAGCCTAAAGCACAGCGTATACTTGATAAGATTAATATAAATCACGAATGTAGTAAACTGCAGTTTTGTGGAATCAATATTGTGTACAATCACAAATAGGAAGAATCCCGATTGCGTTAAAATAACGGCTGTGTAGAATCACAAATGTAGTAAACTGCAGTTGAGTGGAATCAATATTTTGTACAATCACGAATAGGAAGTATCCCGATTGCGTTAAAATAACGGCTGTGTACAATCACGAATGTAGTAAACTGCAGTTGAATGGAATCAATATTTTGTACAATCACGAATAGGAAGTATCCCGATTGTGTTAAAATAACGGCTGTGTAGAATCACGAATGTAGTAAGCTGCTGTTGTGTGGAATCCATATTGTGTAGAATCACGAATAGGAAGAATCCCGATTGCGTTAAAATGACGGCTGTGTAGAACCACGAATGTAGAAAACTGCAGTTGTGTGGTATTCATATTGTGTAGAAATCACGAATAGAAAGAATCGCGTTTGTGTAATCGGTCGCATAATTCGTAATTTACTTAGATATATATATAATGATGTGGTACCCTTTGACGTGGTCCGTTAGTAGAAACAACTAACAAATTCAAACTCAACCCGGTTTAATTCCCTAGACTCCGAATTTCCAGTTGCATGCACCTTGAATATAAATACGAGCATGGACACTGCAAAAGGAAATCCAGCGCAGTTACTTTGAAAATTAAACATGTTACTAACAACTTTCCGTCCCTTTGAATTTGAATTCACCGAGTTGAATCTGTGTTCTAGGCTGGGCGCGCGGCTCTGAAACAAAAGGTCATTGGGTCAAACTCAGACAGCTTGGTTTTTAACTCGCTTTTCATAGCTTCACTTGTAACTAACTAACTAGTTAATAAACAATGTAATTAATCTTAGAGGTCAATTTTAACCTAAGTACTTCTAATTGTCCTAACGATTTGAAACTTTACAAGTATATGAAATTCGGATAACAATACAATAATTTGGTACCATCGAGCTGATCTGACCATGGAGCCAGGAGATGGATAGTGGAACTCTTCAATGACTACTAGTAAACCCCTCGAGTTTGGGCTCATTTAGTGTGTTTTGACGATTCCAATACATTCGGTGATAAGTATCTTATCTTTTGTACTTTTTAGTGCCCTACTGACAAAAGCGTGTTTTTTTTAGATTTCGTGAAGTATAATTTTATTTTTAAAGTTATATTTGGTATTTATATGTATATATAAGGTTATAAAATAATGGATTATTGTGAGGTAGCCTAGTGGTGTGACGCCAGGCCCCTCGTGCCTCATGGCGGGTTCAATTCCTTCTGACATTTTTGGATCTCATGTGCGGAATTGACTTTGATTTTTACCACGAGAATATCGGTGAAGGAAAAACGTCATGAGGAAACCTGCATACTTCTGCGAACTATTTGGAAGAGCTGCTCATGATGAGAGGAGGCTTTTCCAAGAAAATCGATAATAGCACTAAACGTACAGAAGAATCACTCGCTAACAAAACCGGTGTTTAGGTACGAAAATATGCCTACTCAAGCCTTCTCTCTCTCTCGCATAAAACGTGCTCTTTCATGTACGCTAGGGTTGTCAGTTTTTATCCGCGTCATCCAACGACAACGACGCGCGAATCGCCCAGCGAGTGAGCGAGCGGCAACTTACTGCGAATTGCAACACCGAGCATCGCGACGGCCGAGCTTACCTAAAGTGCGGAGTGAAACCTACCTGATTTTGTTTAGCAGTGGGACGCATATAGACTGATGATGATAACGCTATTTGTTTTCTAACGACAATTATCTACCTTGTGATTCTGTAAGGTGCACAGCGGATGATCAGCCATGTCGAACACATTCCAATGTAGACCAAATGACCTTGTCCTTACAGTCTAAATTAATAGTTTCGTTTATCCACTGATCAACCAGGCGCAGGCACGTTAGAGAATCATAACCCTGATTATTAATGAAGAAACTATAGTTCACACACAAGTACAAATACTCCATTGAAATCCAAAAATGCGAGGCCCCAAAACTTTCAGCCTCATTTAAAATTGTCATACGATCCCAAATCTTAGCCAACAATTCCGCTTGCCATGAATAATTATGAAAGAATACATTACGGTGAAGGCGGGAGCAGAGTGGAAATGTCAAGTAGATGCAGGCTGATGGATGAAACTAAGTAGGTAAACAAAGTGTTTGTGATACTGGGTAGAGTTGGGAAAAGACTTGGATCAAACCAAAAGTATGATATTAACCTGCCCTATGGTTAATGTTAGGTAAACATTTTTAGGTTTACGTTTTATATTCCCGCTTATTTCAACTATGTATTTAATCATATGGTTGCATGTAAACAACTTAACCAAAATATTAATATTAAATATAAAAAAATATCGAGTAGTAATCCTCCCTCAATAACTATTAACAATACTGGCTAATAATTTTAACGACACGCGCTTCTGCCCGCGACTTCGTCCGCGTAAAATTCGGTTACAGTTATTCCCTCGGGATCTTTAACATTTTCCGGGATAAAAGTATCCTATGTTTAATCAACGGATATAAGCTATCTCCATTCCAAATTTAATCCGAATCTGGTCAGGCGTTGAAGCCTAGTTTGTAGTAAATCTGCCTACGAAGCTAGCGGTCTCGGTTTCGATCCCCGGTAAGGGCATATACTTAATTGTGGGATTAGCACGAATGTTTGCTTTCTGAGTCTTAATAATAATAATAATAATAATAATAAAGACATTTATTTAACACACATTAGACACAGACAAATAACAAGAAAAGCACACAACAAAGAAACAATGAACATAAAAAGCTGTGCCGAACGGTGCCAAAGAGGGAGGGGAGAGTCTTGGATGTGTCCTATTTATTTAAGTATTTATTACTCTATATAAGTATGTATATCGTCGTCTAGTACTCATAATAAGCCTTTAGAGCTTACTTTGGACTACATCGATTTGTGTAAAGATTGTCCCCTGATCATTTATTATTAAGACTGACATCAAACTCCAATAAGATACATATGTATGGTCATTAGAAATGTAATATAACATACAGCGATTTTTAAATTTAAAAAGCGATTGATCGACTCAGTTTAGAGTATACAGTGAATCGTATTTAGAGATCGTGGTAGTACCTCCCCTGATCTAAATGCAGGTTCAAATAAATACCTCATCTCTAGCAAGCGACTCTGAGTTTTTTGCTTTCAGCAATGGTTAAGTGGAAAGCAATCATTCGTAAAAGCGAATAGTGGAGTGTTTTGCTGAATTCAAATATATCCACATATGATTTAAGCCCAAATTCGCGTAGATAAAAGAAATTGGTGACCTTTTTGTGACATGCCTTTCAAGTTACTAGACTTAAAATATCAGAAAAGTACAGTCAGGTAAATGTATACACAGAAGAGACAAAATGCTAAAGTGTTTTCACATTTGAACGGCCGCGACTATACTGGAAGCTGCATAATAGTCTAATAAATTAGGAGTTTGACCCTAATATCAATGCCCAGTTCGAAAACTTTTGCAGGGTGATGAAATTAAGTGTTGCATTCTATCCTACTAATATTATAAATGTGAAAGTATGTGAAGATACCCATTGCTGAATGATGGCCAATGGGACCGAGGAGTTGTTAAGTGGCAACCGTGTACTGGAGCATGCAGCGTGGGCAGACCACCTGCACGGTGCAGCGGTGGACTGACGCCCTGGTGTAGATTGCGTGACTCCGCTGGATGCGGGCAGATGTTTTTTTAGCTAAAATGATGATCATTTCATCCCAATCCCACGTCAAAAATATTGCGGGCACGGCTAGTAAATTCCTAAAAGTGAAAACTGACTATGTCTGTTACTTAATCACGCATAAAAAGCTAAACGGATTTGGATAAAATCGAGTAACATCGAGTGTCCCACGGCTATGGCACATGGACGGAAAGTACTTTGAATATTATAGAACAAATGTGAAAAGAAAAAGCCTGTGTTTTGTGATGCAGATTGTAAGGATTAATTCCTTCTAAGTAACATAGTATCTTAAATTAAAGGAACACTATGCAATTTTACAATTTTCATATTTGGTTGGTTCGATTCCCGGATGAGGCAAGAAACTGTTAACATCTTTGAATTCAGACATTCAAACTTTAACTACACAAAGTCTCCATGATGCAAAATTTCCTATCTAATACAATACAGACGCCTCATTCGGGAACGCTAAGTGATTCTGTAGCGACTCGTAAGCCAGATTTCTCATCTCGCTCTTACGTATTACGCGTCGTGCGGAGGAGTGGGATGAGAAATCTGGCTTATGAGTCGCTACAGAATCACTTAGCGTTCCCGAATAGAGGTGCAGATGTAGTGTATAGTTAGTTTCCATCGTGTTTTATAGGAAAAGTTCGTATTATCGTGCTCTCTCAATTAGCTTCAGCAGGCCCCCAATTCTCAGTGCATTCGAAATAATCTCACAATCGAGATTAAACGTCAGTGCATACAGTCATTTGACACAACTGTATGAATCTGACGTTTAATCTCGCAATCGACATTATCTCGAATGCATCGAGAATTGGGGGCCAGTATCCATCATACCATGCTGTCATTTTTCATTTTGACATTTGACAATAAATAATAAAGTTTCATATGAATTAATATAAACATGTCACTCATTTAATACAATAATTAATTGACACCTCGTGTCCCGTCGTCTTCCGATTGAGATCCGAGTTTTACCGATGGAAACATATTATTCACTATATCTTTAAAGTACTTCCCCTCCGTGTGGCAAAGCCGTGGGACAGACACCCTGTATAGCTTATATCCCAACTTAATACGAGATATACTTCTTATCCCGGAAAATTGAAAAGGTCCCGAGGGAATGACGTTAAACGAATTCTACGCAGACGCAGTCCCGGGCAAAAGCTAGTAGATAATAATTGGCAAATAATCCGAAATCTGTTGAGTTGATGAACATCCTATTATACGTTATCATACTGCAATGTGTGTAGATTATGAGATAAATACCTTGATGCTAGCGCAGTTTGTTTCAAGTCTGTTACCACGCATAATGCACTTCCCACTCTTACTTACTCATAACCGTGTCCATCATCACCATTACGAATTCTAGTGCAAGTAGAACTGTGAAATACACAATACTAGATGATGCGGAATATACCCTACAAGTTTACGAAAATTCCAGGATCAATGTTGCTTGTCACTTTGATTTTTTAACGAACCGTTAAAGCTGCTTGTTGTAATCTCAAAGCTATTTTAAAATCACATAATTTGCACGCCTTTTATGTGGACATTCAATATTCAGGTAAAATGCTCATTTATTTACAAACTGCAAACGAATCTCGCCATACTGTGAAACTGTGAAAAGACCAACCAACAAAAGGCTTCGTGGACTGCAAATAAAAAGGTTTTTTAATTAACGCTTCCAATTTGGAGGTAATGTTTTGTTTTGATAACGAGAAACCCTGAATGTTAAGATTACTTTTCAATGAGAAACTCGGATTGTTATAGCGCCTGAATTATTTGCTCATTGTCTCGCTTCGAAGTAAGTTGGTGTAATAATAATGAATCAGAGAACAATCTTTTACTCAAACCAATCTAGTCCGAAGGTAAACTAAGTAAAGGCTTATATTAAGACTAGAAATAAGCACGGCTTTACTCATTATTTATTGTCAGAAATAGTCCGACATGTTTCGCACTCATATGGAGTCCTTCTTCAGGGGTTGAGTACGGTCGCGCTCACTGCAACCCACGCACTGCCGCCCTCCGTGCGGCACGTTGCGCCCGAGCCGAGGGCGCGGGGGCGGCGGGGGGCTGCACCGGTGTTGCTGAAGCACCAGGCTGCGGCTCGTTGTTGGTGGTGAACGGCAGCAAACATGCCGAACTCAAGTTGTGCCGTACTCAACCCCTGAAGAAGGACTCCATATGAGTCCGAAACATGTCGGACTATTTCTGACAATAAATCGTGAGTAAAGCCGTGCTTATTTCTAGTCGTAGTAATGTCTCACGAAAGTTTTAATCTGATTACGGCTTATATTATGGGTACTAGATGATGACATACATACCTACATAGATAAATACTTAAATATAATAATGAAACATCTAAGACTCCGTAACGAATATTCGTGCTCTTTAAATAAATATTTGCCCTTATATACCGGGGATTGAACCCGGGCCTGCTAGCTTTGTAGGCCTTCACTACCAACTAACCGCGTCGTCACAGCATTAGGGAAGCATTTGCGACTGTAATAGTATTGCCAGTATTGTGTCGTAGTGTTGTTTAGTGTTTCATATTTATACATACATCATACATACATATCATCACGTCCGAAATCCCTAATGGGGTGGGCAGAGCCACAAGACACACAAATACGCAAACATTTATATTTTTTCATAATCTTCTCGCACATGCAATGGCATTCTCAAAGTGACAGGAACGCAAGCTTTTCACGTCTTTCGTAAACTTGGTGCAAACAACATACATACATAACATCACGCCCGAAATCCCTAATGGGGTGGGCAGAGCCACAAGACTACTTGTGGTCACGTTCGATGAATTAGTCCTAAGATGGTATGATGAACCGTATGGTGACAGGTGATCAGCCCATCGCCCATACAGATAGTCCACCATGTTGGAGAGGACCCGTTCGTTAGTCGACTTTTACGACATGCCAGGATGATAAGCATCTGCACGCACTCTATGCTATTTCTTCACTCCCAGTGCAGCAGAGGAGTTGGTGCAAACGTTTGCGAAAATTAAACATTAAAGTAATTGAATTCTTCTGCATTCATACTCGCATCTTTATTGAGAGGCACTGCGAGTTTGATTACTCCATTCAATGAGATAAGATATTAAATGCAATTCCGCTTGAACTAATTTTGAAAGAGCTTAGTACTTTGAAATACTTAATTCACAAAACGTTCCAGCGCAGTATTAAGTTTTCTGAATGAAAATATTTCACGTTGCTCTTGAGCGCTGTATTTAACAAGTCGTGCCTAGCTCCTTCGATTATGAACCCTATATTTAAGGTTAAAGAGTTGATTATAAAAAGAAGACATTCTTTCGATTGAGTGAATTGCAAATTTTACTGGAGGATAATTTTAAGTAAAGAGTTAGTTGCGGCTGATTGGCTGGACGATGTTATTTAAAACTGCAATTAGATTTGCTAGTAGACTGAATTAATTTTATGCTAGCTTTTGATATTCTTTCCGTGTTTAGAAAGTTAAAGGCATATTTTTGGAAAACTGCCTCTTTTCTTCATTCAGACTTTAATTACGCCAGTTAGTGATTGGCTTAACATAACACTGAATGGGATTAGGATCTTTGTACTATAGTCTATATTGGATCGCATAATTTTTATTTCGCATCATTTAATGTTTCGCATAATCTTTGTTTCTTATAATTAATTTAAGTCTAAAACTGATATCTTATTAGGATTAAGGATAAGCAAACTAGCAGTCCCAAATTTTTTTAAGCTAAAATACTGTAAAAGATAGTTAGGATAATGTACATTTTTTTACCCGTGATTAGGATTACCATCTAATCAGATAAATCCGGTTTAGACCGGATTTTAAGGCTTTAAATCGGACTACGCCCAGATTTCATTCGCGACCGGATTTTTGTCAGCGCATCACAGGCGCTGTCCGTGCATGGAAGAGATTTTCAGTTGAGTCAATACGAGCAATATCACTCACGCAAACAAACATTTGACATGTGATGAAATTCACGGTGAAATCTCTATAAAAGCAAAATCTAAAAAGTAGACAGAAATATTATCGTAATTTTAATCTACTATTTCATTTTTACCCAAAGACAGGTTTTTTTTATAGAAATCAGGATTTTTTACCACTCGGATCCGGTCGTTCGATTGCAAGTTCTGGTAACCCTTCTTGTGATGTATTTAAGGCAATTAAATGGAATGCTAATATCTCCGCCACGTTGTTTCTGTTTTTAAAGCCAAAAATACTGAAAATATCTTTAACTGCGTAAGCATCTACAATGAGAATCCAGCCATGCATAAAAATGTCAGCTAGGCATTTTACGCAACGACCTTCTTAGAGATATAAAATTCGAGTTTAATTTTCTCCTCATCGGCATTCAAGCAACGACTGGTAGAATTTTTTAGTTCATGGCATTTCATGATACTTTGCGTACTCATTTCAACTACAATGACTATTGCTGTTAAAGTGGTCACAGAAATGTTGTTTATAACATTAGAATAAAATACCTTTGAAATGACAGGTCCTTGTGAAGCAAAATTAACTTCTCTTTCGTAGTATGTGTAAATTAATCATCAGTTATTATCCATATTTAGCCTTTCATAAATTTTGCTTTGCTCAAAAATTTTCATCATAGCTAATCATTGTTGAAACCATATTATTTCACATTCGTTTTGAAAATTAAAATTAAATCTCAAATTCTATAATTGATCTCAAATCCGTGTGGTGGTGAAGAATACAATTACCCCATCTCCGCCCGTGGGTGTCGTAAAAGGCGACAGAGGGACCTACTGAAGGATGGGCAGCAGCGTCCTTCGAGTACTATCATGACCAACTGCGGTCGCCAACCCGCCTGCCAAGAGTGACGACTATTGGAAATCCCCCCATTTTTGGAGGAGGCCTATGTTTTGCACTGGACGTTTCATGGCTAATGATAATGATGATAATTGATCTCCCCAAAATCTAAATTACTCTTATATATTAAATAAAATAACAAATCCTTATTCACGGTCTTTTTATATGAAGTAATTCCTCCAATGCTCTCAATAAATCTCCATTTCTTTCAATTGACTGCGCATCTCCATACGTTTCCGCAAGTTGCCGGGACGTACTAATACGTTTCCTACCCCTTTTAAATTCCATCCCTTAACGCGTTACATACTCAGTTGAATATGGGTATCAGTATTCTAAATTTGATTTCTGAAAGACCTTTTAAATTAGGTACCGCTGTAGACGTATTGTGACTCTCGTTGTGTTTATTAATTTGAAATACATACTCATTACCAGTTTTAACCAACTGGGCTGTATTTGGGCATGGGTAACAGAGGATGTAGCGTAGAAGCCCGCACTATAAAGAAAATTTAATTTAATTTTACGTGCAAAACACATTCTGCCATCGAAGACAACCACACCTTCGCCAGGGTCTGCACCAGTTCAAGCTAAGGGCCTATATAACGTGTAAAAATAACTGTGTATGAATCCGAAACCTAGTGAAATATTCACTAGTGCCTCCGTGAGCTGTAGACCTCGCGACAAACTTAACTTTGCCGTTGGAAATCTGTTATCCCGATACATCGATATAGGTCGGGTCAGTTTAGCAACACCGCAAATAAGTTTGTACAAGAACCCCTATATCTCGGCCATTTTGAACAATTTCGAAAAACTGAATCGACAAAAAAATCTATATAATTATCGAACCTGCTCACAAAATTTCACGAGAATCAGTTGAGAACTGCGACCTGGCGCCTCATTCGGGAACGCTAAGTGATTCTGTAGCGACTCGTAAGCCAGATTTCTCATTCCACTCTTTCGCACGACGCGAAATGCGTAAGAGCGAGATGAGAGATCTGGCTTACGGGTCGCTACAGAATCACTTAGCGTTCCCGAATGAGGCGCCTGTAGACGAGAACAAATGGACAGCCGGACAGCCGACGGACATCCGCTGGACATACGAAAGCATTTATGCCCAAGCTGAAACAGAGACGCTTTACACGCTTCGCTCGCTCGGTCGATGGAACTGAACAACTTTCCCCAAGGAATATGGGAATAAGTGAAAAAGAAATGTCATCCCATACAAAATATACGATCAGGACCTCTATTCGGGACTGCTAAGTGATTCACTATATCGTCACTAAAATGCCAAAACCGCGAATGTGTCGTTATTCTGCACGTGTTTGACGTTTACATTCGCGATTTTGGCATTTTATTTGCGATATAATAGATCACTCAGCAGTCCCGAATACATATGGAAAGATGAAAAAAAATCTTCACTTTCAATACACGTTATTTTGGGAAACTTGTTCAGTTTCATGACAACCTATATCACTGGGTTTCGGGATCATACACAGTTTTTTTTAAACGTTGTAGAGTTTAAATACGCTTGTTTTACCCAAACTTTCAACTACCGCTAAACCCAAAACTTGATCCATAGGTAATTAATTTTATTTCCTAGAATTTCTGTGAAATAATTATTCTGTCCTTACTTTTCTTTAGCAGTAAGTGGGAATATTATGTTAATTTTGCATTAACATAATATTCCCACTTACGGCTTAAACTATGTCTACTGGCGGCAGTATGGGGCTTGTGCGATCTAGCGCAACGTTGGAATGCAGATAATAAGCGATGTCAAGGCATTTTAATATTCGTTTAAGGCCTTCATTATGGCTAGCCGTTTGCTTTTAGGGCGTGATACATTCTATGCTATGGCCTAGTCTAAATTTTCAACGAAGAATAAGTTCATGGTTGGACGAGGTTTAGCGAGGGAGATCCGGGCCGAAATTGATAAGTAATACCAAGTGAAAACAGCGGCAGATAAACTGTATGTAGTTTTCGCCCGCTGCTTTAATTAAAAAAAAAAAATTGTAATTAACTTATAAATAAATTTAAAAAAAAAAGACCCGGGAATTTGCAATTGCATAATATTCAGTGTTTAGCAATAACAAAGAGCTCCATAAGCCATCCTTCTTCATGTTGTATCCTCGTATATTCGGTGATTAATTATCGTACACGAGCGCAAGCGTGTTGAATTTATAATATTATGTTACACAAAAATTAAATGTTTAAAACCTCTTTTTCTAAAGCCTCAACCTACTTACTGTAATAGGTACAGTTTCAGTTTTTCTATTGACATTCTTGACTTTACTTTTGTCTTGCAAATTCGAACGTACGAACTAGAGCTTCCCAGTGCAATAAAAGGAAAACCAACAAAACGATTTAATTCAGTTTTCCATATATAATATTTTATTTCACGGCCCCTAACCTCCTATAATAATACATCACTCGATGCGAGGTGCATAATCTGTTTTTCTTTCAACTACTGCAAAAAGTTGGTAAAAAAGAGTAAAAGGAAAGTTAAAAACTAAAACCCGACTAGCGATGTAAAATGTGTTTTTACTCCTGGTATTACGCACCCTTAGAATTTTAATATAGCCTATGACACTCGCGCGTACTTCCCGAATCTTAAGAAATTTGAAATAATAATGTATGTCAGAAAAAATATATACAATTTTCCTACAAATGTAGATAAGCCAAAGGCTACTAGAAATACCGGAAAGCTTAAAGTACCAACTTATAGACTGGCTAAAACTAAAAAAATATTTCTAGGAAATTGTACACGTTTTTACAATAAAATACCTAAAAACATAATAGAACAAACAGACACAATGTTCAAATCTACTAAAGCGAATTCTTATTTCTAGGGCATATTACTCAGTAAAAGACTACGTCATGGACAGGGACGTTTGGCTTAAATCGTGACCTGCACCGGCGATCCCTGGGTCTCGATGAGCGTACCTGCTGTGGTATATACTTAGATTTGTATAAAACTGTAGACATCATTGTTGACTTATATGTGTACTGATTTGAAAAAATGATACCTCACCGAGTTTCTTGCCGGCTCTTCTCAGTAGAGGATTTTTTCCGAACCGGTGGTAGATTCATTCCTTGACCTTCATAAGAGCTTGTAAAAGCCTAAATTGAATAAAGATAGTTTGACTTTGACTTTGACTTTGACTAAGATACCCTGTAAACGAACTTGGTAGACAGAACAAGGTGACACTGGTATGGATCCCAGGACACGAAGGCTTCACCGGTAATGAGACAGCGGACGAGCTTGCAAGGGAAGGGTCAATGAACGAACACATTGGACCGGAACCCTTCGTGGGACTCTCACAGGGAACCATAAAAACAGCCCTAACCAACCATACCAGGGACATCCACCACCTAGAGTGGAATTCCTTGGCTGGCCTAAGGCATTCAAAGCTCTTTACAGGGAGCGTAGACTCAAGCTGGACCAATAAACTTTGGAAACTCAGCCGTAAACAGCTCAGATACATAATCGGAGTATTTACGGGTCACTTCGGGTTTAAGTATATCTTAGCCAAGATGGGACTGTCTGACAACACAAGCTGTAGAATGTGCGGCGAAGAGGAAGAAACAATGAAACACATCATGTGCGAATGCGAGGCCCTCGCCAGACTAAGAATGAAAATACTTGGCAATGGTTATCCAGAACCAGGGGAATTCAAGGCACTACCACTGCGCTCCACAAGTCACTTCATTGAAGTGGTGGAGAATGCTATGGATAGTGCTTAGGAAAACGGGGTAATTACACAAAAGATCCCATAGGGTCGAAGTGTATCCGCAAGGACCCCACCCTCTAAGATAAGATAAGATAAGATACCCTGTTTATTAAAATCTGTCTAGTAGTTCAGAAGCTAAAGTAGTACATCCAAAATTTTTCACAGAAAACTTGGTTTTCATATTACACCAATATATTTTTTTATCTTTTAGTAACCTATACTATCTTTTCAGCCAGTACCTTGAACATTATCATTTTAGACGGGGCAATCACAGTTCGATATGGCCGCCGACGTGTGGGCTGTCTTGCTAATACTTTGACAGTCCACAGAAAAGTGGTCAGCGGTTCCGTCGGACTGTGAATGGGCGTAATGGGTGGCTGGTGGTGTAAACTTCTTGATCAACAAACCAAATAAAAAAATACAAAACAGTGCATGAATGAATTGTGTATGTAAATTTATTGCTCCAGAGCAAATAAGTGCTGCTTTGTGCTGAGTACATCGTATTTAAGGACATAATAGGAAAGTATACTTGTTAATAAAGTTGAAATTGAGATTTCATTGGGATTCGGTTTTCTAGATCATTCGATGGTATTTAACCAAACCATTACTTCAATTAAATCAGTCTGGAAACTCTGGAAGCTTCGATGGATACTACGCCATTTTGGGTTGAAACAGGCAATTAACGCCCTATTCATCCTAGTTGATTACCGATTCGATTAATTCAGACACTTGTTGTGAATTGCCTATAAACCAATTAAGTATTGACATATGGCACCAACAAAATTATCCATAAATGCAACTTTCTATATTTGGGCTTCTAATGTGTCACATACATTTCGTCACGTGATTCATGCCGTCGACAAACGTTTGACTGCGTTATAGAAACTTAAAAGAATGGCTATCGGTCTTGCCAACCTTAAAAAAAAGCTCATGAACACGTTAAGAACCAGAGTAATGTGAGTTTAAAAATAAAACGAAGTAACCCCAAGAATCAAAGTATGGTAAGTATTTACGGTACGGCTACAAAATACCATGGCGTATATTTTTGTTACTAAAGTTTTAAAAATAAATGAAATCTAAGGCAATTAAAGCTCAATATTTCCTAAACAGTGCCCCAAACAATAAAAACTGGTAATAACATACCCATAATAGTTTTAAAGAGGCACCCAATGACAATGCATTCTAGGTTCTAGAATAAAAAATTGGTAGCTAGCCTACAGAACAATCCCGCATTTTTAACCGACTTCAAAAAAGGAGGAGGTTCTCAATTCGTCGGAATCATTTATTTTATTCGTTATCTTTGTGTGCGGGACAAATATTAATAATCGTACAAAACAGCCTTGTAAATTCTTCATTCTTCGAGAAAAAAAGTGACTGTGGCATACAGAGAGACAGACAGACATGGTGAAACTATAACGGTTCCTAGTGGGGCTACAGAACCCTAAAAATCAGGTACTCCATATTAGGCCCAAACTATGATTCCCAGTGCTATGGGTACTCAGACAAGATTCGTATCGAATACTAATATTATAAATGTGAAAGTCTGTAAATTGGTTTATTACTCTATCACGCAAAAATGAAGTAACGGATTTGGATAAAAATTAGAGTGGAGATACTTAATATCCCAAATTTACATAAAGAATACTTTTATCCCGGGAAATTAAAAAAAAAATACAAAACCGGAGGAATAACAATAATTCTACGCGGACGAAGCAGGCAAAAACTTTTACCCTACTAATATTATAAATTGTGTGTGTGTGTGTGTTGTGTTTTACCTCTTCCCGTTAAAACGGATTTTGATGGAATGGAGATAGCTTATACCCTGGATTAACACATAGGCTACTTTTTATACCGGAATGTTGAAAAGTTCCCGAGGGAATAAAGATAATCAAACTCTACGCCGACGAAGTCGCGGGCACAGCTAGTTATAAAAAAACCTTTACTGATCGAAGTAAAGCCTATAATTAATGCTTAGATAGTTCATTTATAGTAGCATCGCAGGTTCGAATTTAATTTAAACGTTTTGTAATATTAATTATTATAATGTTACATAAATTTCAATTCAGCAATTAGTGGCTTCCTTTCCACCTGAATCCATTATCCTGTAATTCATCTTACTCGAATCACAAGATAATTAAGCGGTTTAATAATTAGACGTTAACGCCAATACTAATTTATATTCCATTTGTCTTAACCGAATTCCGAATATCCTAATGAATACAAAGCACCAAGGAATCATTACGCCGCTTTGTAGTTTTTTTGTCACGAACATTTTCCTTATTTTTGTTCCTGGCCGTTTCTTTGCAATTTTTTGGTGAAATTCTCTCAAGAACGAAAATATCACTGATTAGCCTTTATTACGTTTGTGAGAGTTGTTTATAGAAATGCTAATTGTAAGGTACATGGCTAAAAACTACTTAAATCCACTCCTTTTGTATGGGAAATACTGCGGGTGAAACTGCCACGGGGGCCCCTAGTAACCACCTAAATTGAAGTCTATCGTTTTGGCCCGATACCAGATACCAGATACCTGGCACGGCTATTGACCGGTTAGCCGAATATCCGGTCGCACACGAGCTATCTTGAAAGTTATGTTAACTTGCGCGGCCTTATCCCGGCGAACAAGTTTCAACTTGTTACAAATTGTAAGTGCGCGGGGAGGTCCTCTAAGGTTCAATAGGCGCTTTATTAGGTACGTTTTGGGAATAATCGAACGTGCACGACGTGATGTTACTTGAAGTTTAAATAAAAATAAACTAAGTTTTATTTCAATAGTTGACGTTGATTTCGTTTACTTCTGACGGCTTTTAATTTGTTTTATCCTATTTCTGTTCCAAGCTCTTACTATCCTGTATTCGGCCGGATATCCAGTATCCGGCCGGTTTAATCATCACCGGATAGGCCGGATACCAGATAGTAATCGGCTATCCGTTACATCTCTAATCAGAACCAAATTGGTCCGCTCAAAACAAAATTTGTCAACAATAAAGTCTATCGATATTTCGATCTTGATTTATTTTCTCTCAAAACTGGGATAAGCATATACATTTTCATCAACACTGAGCATAAATCTAGATAACTGTCAGCATCGTTTTAATTGCATTTTAATCCCTACGTGTATGACAATGGGTATTAAGTGCTAAGTTTTCGACAGTGCTGTCGTTTTTCACATATCCAGGGATTACGTCTATCATTCCACACAAAACGATTGCAAAAAAGGCTGAGCTAAAGAATTAACCTTTAAAATACTACTTCATTGTAGAAAAATAACAGAAAAACCGGGCAAGTGCGAGTTAAACCCGCGTGGAGAGGGTTCCGTTCCATACATGATTATCTGAAATTTTCTATGTTACTTTAAACACTATAGACCTCTCATAGGTTTTCCTGTAATCTATAGGTAAAGAACTATTTTCTGTATTTTATTCAAAATTTTAGGCCCGGTAGTTTCGGAGATAATGGGGGGGGGGTGGTCAATTATCGCCTATTTTCCTAAATAACTTCCAAACCGTTCATCTACAAATTCCAAAAAAAGCATATTTAAGATCCTCACAATATTTCATTCGACATGTCACATGATATAGCTAGCGTAACTTTTTTTTTTCTAATTTACCCCCCAAAAGTGGCCCCCATGTTTAAAATTATTTTGTTTACGTTATGCATTCGTGTTGCGGTCAACAACTTACATATGTATACCAAATTTCAAATCAATCGGTCCAGTAGTTTCAGAGCAAATTGGCTGTGACAGACGGACAGACAGACAGACAGACAGACAGACACACGAGTGATCCTATAAGGGTTCCTTTTTTCCTTCTGAGGTATGGAACCCTAAAAACAAACGAAAAAACAAAAACTGTAGTTATCAGTGATATAAAGTACCCTAAACTCGGAATATATTGCATACAAGTGCAATGTTCAACGACTTTTGCTCGTGTTACGTGAAACAACGCAAATAATGTTATTAAGTGGCTCGTAAACGAGCTATCTTTTTGGCAATTAATTGCTGCACATCGGGCTATCCTCAAAAGTTTACATTCAAATTATTTATTTAGTGTTGTAATATATAATACTAGCTGACCCGTACGAATTTTCGCACAGTATCATGATCAAACACCGGATAGTAATAATAATAATAATATAATAAACTGAGAATAACCAAGACACATTTCAGTTAAACAGACTGTCAATAGATGGCGCTTGCAATTCGGGTGATTTTTATTTATTTTTAAACGAAAACTTTAATTTTTATCTATTTGTGTATTTTTGTACCAAAGCGACAAACATAAGCTTAAAAATTATGTTTAAATCATTAATTTTGGTAGAAAATTAACGGAGATAGCGTTTTTACAAAAACAGCTTTTAGAAATAGTATATGATTTTTGGGGATTGCCCGAAAAGCAGCAATAAATTGCCGAAAACCTAGGCCGTTTAAGATACAAAATAGCATTGGATCACGTCACAAATTAAAACCTGATCAGAAATGCAGTTGATCAAATGGAATTTTTCTAAAAGTCTTTTCTAGATGATAAGAGTCAATTTTACTAATATGCTTACAACGAAAAATCATTATTCAGGTCGACTCATCGCCAAAGCCCGGTTTGATGTTGGCAATTGTGAACTGACATTTTAATAGTACGGGGATAATTAAGCATCATACCATCTTAGGACTAATTAATCGAACGTGGCCACAAGTAGTCTTGTGGCTCTGCCCACCCCATTAGGGATTTCGGGCGTGATAATATGTATGTATGTGTATAATTAAGCACATTATCTGTTTAAGTTATTGTGTCGGGATAGGATCATGGAGTCTAATTATCAACTCGTATATATCGCAAATATCTATATCTAAATATCTGCTGGTCTAAAAAGCAACTGCTCTACAATTTTGTTTGAGTAGCTTCTTAACTAGGTAAGTCACGTTTGTTGAATGGGAGCTCCCTTAAATATTTATTTTATTCTGTTTTTTAGTATTTGTTGTTATAGCGGCAACAGAAATACATCATCTGTGAAAATTTCAACTGTCTAACTATCACGGTTCATGAGATACAGCCTGGTGACAGAGGGTAGCCAGCTGCTACTCAAAAAAAATTGTAGACCAGTTGCTTTTTTAGACCAGCGGCCCTAACATGCATGACACAAAAATAAGATAGACCGTCTTATCTCTAAGTGCGTCTTTCTCACACTAGCGCCGACGAAAGAGATAGTCATAGAGATAAACGGGTTTAATTTATCTTTGTGGCATGCATGTTAGGGCCGCAGCAGATATTTAGACCAAATGCGACACAGACGAGTTGCGATATATATGAGTTGCTAATTAGACCCCATGAGCCTATCCGATTGTGTGGATGAAAAAAAGGAAGTACCTACATATAATTTGCGTAGTTCTCTTGCGAGGCATTTTGAGTCAAAATCAATAAATACCGACCGAGAAATGTAGATGCACTATTTCCGTTCTGAATGCAATTTCGAAGATGAAGTCAGAATAACTTTATAACTCGAGTCGATATTAAATGGATCACTAGAAAATTTCTTTAATTGCCACCGCGATACCGTCTCTCATCACACTTTCAAACTCCAAACCCAGAATTAAATAAAAGTAATAGCACATGTACGTAGGCCTTCAGCTTTTTACAAGCCCACCTCGACCTCGACCTCGATGTATGACCATCTGCTAAATTCTGGCACCATTCCATACATATATTTCCAGTTGGCCTCGAAAAGTTCCCTTACTTTGTCTTTTTTGATCGTCATTTGTTAGAAAGTACAAAGCACTCGTTTCGGTCACTGACAGTTCAACCGCTGGAGTTTGGGACCAAATAATGATAGTTATCCGGTCTCTACTTTGTGGCGGTTTGCCGTCCAAATTATTTCGTTGAAACCTTGCACTTTAAGATGAGCGGCTTTATTTTATGTCGACGAAAATATACCAAGTTTAACGTACACTGCAGCGAGCATGGAATTACAGTGGACTGGTAATTTGATGTCAGAATAGTAAGTATCAAACGACATATTTTTGGCCGAATTCGACAAACGCCAAAAAAACATTTAAGAGGACTGTGAAACAACGGCAAGAGTCACCCTTTTCATACAAAAGTGATAACGATTTCCTCCCCTTAAATGTTAACCGATCTTGACCAATTTTTGATAGTCAGTGAGAACAACATCTAGAAGTATTCGTTTTTTGAATATTGATTAAAGACCAAGAAAGTCACATAATCGACGAAATTAGTCTTGTATGAGAATACTGAAACCACAATTAAACTGAATTTATTGATTATAGTGAAAAAATCAAAACGTAGACCTAGATTTTGTTCTGACTGACCGCCCGCCTATCAAAAATTGGTGAACATCGGTTAACATTTAAGGTGTGGAAATCGTTATCGCCTTTTGTATGAAAACCCGTAGGATACTCCTCTTAATCCGAGATTAAATAATGAAATCTCCGTTAACCAGTTGTTAACTTAAATATAAACGATATTTTATCATACACGAATAAACAAGAGGCGATACCATTAAGGCGATTGTTGTATGGAAATAAGCCGAAGCTGCTAAAATACGGTTAAACTGGATGGCGCCACATTCAGCCAGCGAGGTATTCGATTAAATTAAATTTAATAAAAGAATTTAATGAGCAAAATGGTATGCATTTTATAGGTCTTTTGTAAAAAATATCAGCTTTCCGAAGAAAACCATTATTATTTGAACGAACTACAGCGCAATTTAAGAAATTCACTAGTAGATGGCGTTATAAAATCTTAGGTAACACTTGATTGTTAGGCGACAGTCCTCGTACTTTAAACGTCAGTGCTTTAATCCAAGATCAATTTGAGTAGCCTTTGTGAATGCAGCCATTGGAGTGCAAGACGAGAATATTATCTGATTCCTTTATGATTTCATAATTCAGAATCACAAGCCCTATAGGCACTTTAAAGGCACTGGGTCAAATTCAAAACGGTGTCGCCTAAATTTAAAGTTCCCTAAACTTAAAATAAGAAACGTCAAACTTGATTTTGTATAGCGTCAAAGGCGAGTTTGACGTTTTTTATTTCAAGTTAAGCCACTTCTAAATTTAGCTGACACACTTTCGAATTGGCTCCACTATTAAGCTAACATACAACTACCTACAGGCATTTTATTATGCTCTTTCAAAAACCTTAGTGAAACTAAACTGCATTATGAATCTTACGAGAAGTAGTCGCAGTTTCAATTTATCGATGGATGATAAAGTTGGAGGATATTGTGAAACTTTTTTTCATTCTAGTTTTCTATGAAATAAACCTAAAACTCGCCATGTTCCAAATAAGTTTAGGAAAATTCAACAAATACACTGAATGGTTGTTAAGCTTAAGTGCCAAAACCCATTACGTTATACGTCCACCAAATTAACTTTAGTAAACGAAGTTTTTTGAAAATTGCGCTTTATTAGCATGCGAAACAGGGCGCCGGTAATGGTGGTGACGACGACGCTGTTCACGTTCTACGTTTTTTTTTTAAATTACGACACGCTTCTGTTGGTCTGAAAGTTACACCCCGCAGAGCAATGTGCTATGAGTTTTTTTTGCTGTTAACATCTCTACAATTTGTGGAGTCACAGTACTATTATTTGATGGTTAACTGGGCCATATAATATGTGCCGCTTCGAGCATTGCTGATTAATCAGGGCGAATTAGTTATGAGCGACATAATTATTATTCAAAAAAAATGCAGATCTATTGTAACAGCCCTTTCTTATAGTACACTACTTAATCCCGTTGCATCCAGGAAGTTCCAGCTTTAGGCAGGGAGATCTTGTATCTCTTCGTGGTGCGCTCTTGTCACCCCAGGTGGATACTTTTATTGCGCATGAGTGGTCCACGTGAGCAGAGGATGTGCATGGCTGTTTCCTCTGTCTCTTGGCAGAATCTGCACATTGCGTCTTGCCCATGTCCGTATTTAACAAGTGTTTGTTTAATTTGCAGTGACCAGTTAGTATTCTCGTTGGAGTCACAGTAACTGCTTCATAGGACTATGGAGGGCGTGCCTTAGGAGAGGCAGGAGGAGTTTGGTGTGCTGTGAGTGAGTATTATATAGCGCTAAGATTAATTAAAAAAAAGAGAATGTTTTCTTAAGCGTGTACCCCACGCCGATGACCTTGAGCGTTCCAACTCAGTCCTTCCCCACTTGCCTTAGTTCACGCGCCGCAGTGAATAGTATAATTTACTCAAAACCCACAAAATAAAACGAAAAACAGGCGGATGAAATTATAGTGTACATTATTGTCTTCTGATTAGTAAAAGTCTCATGTACAAGCGTCGCATAATAAGAGAGACTTTACGGATTTGAGTTTGAAAAAAGGGTTTACGTTTTTTTTTTGCTCCAGATTAATCACTTTTTTCAAGATTCCAGTAGACGAAAATAAAAAATAGATTCCATACTACAATACATATTTTTTTCAAGATTCTTGCACAGCGCTAAGTATACTTTATAGGATTACATAGGTAACAGCGAAATTCGCCGGGTAGGACCTTAAAATAACTATGAACGAGCATGGTTTTTAACCGGAAGTTTGTCCACGTAGAAAATGATACCTCGAAAACATAGAAATACATGAACAGTCGGAATCTGCCGTTCTGCCGACACTTCGTAACATTTCGAAATAATTAAGACGAAAATCTTCAACATACCTATTAACTGTAGCATAAATCCACGATAAAATGGCAAATTTCAGCGAGTCTCCACTCCATAGACTCGTATTTATAAGCCCTTAAAGAGCAAGGTTTGTAAAAGGGGAGGAGAGGGTCAAAAGAGGCTGTGCAGAGATGAAAAGCTATTTATAGACGTAATACGTTAAGGTAACATTCACCTAAAGCCACTAGCACATCCCTGAAATCAGAGGTTTGCATAGCATATTAATTATTTTTATTGATAATATAACAAATTCAACTAAGCATGATTTATTACGACTCTAAATAATAACGTTGCAAAAGCGATTTTGTTTGATTCGCTTGCTTTCGTGACTGAATGACTAAACCATATTTACTGCCGCCGCATATTTTAAGTTATTAGTATTTAAGTCTTTGTACAAGCCAGTGTTCAATCACCGTGCCTAAACTAACCTTCAGCGCGCATTTAGTTGATCAGCAACCTCTGTCTTTTTATTCGTACCTGGAACGAAAAATATTAGTTACAACATAAGTGAGCACTGTCAGTATTCAATTGACCAGAGGTAGAGATAGATGTATGATGTGGGGGCTGAAAATTTGGACAAGCCCTCGGGACGCGCAAAATTTAATTTGCTGACCGCAGGTCTGACTGCGTCAGCCGCGAGCTCGGGTTATATGGTAAAACGAAGGACTTTTATGCTTTATGTATTTTTAAATGGTTATTTATTTTATCCTTGGCTTAAAAATATTGTACGAAACTATAATATGCTTAAGCGAAGCCAATTTGGAACGATTTTCATTTTTTTCTTGAATCCACATTACGAGCTCTACAGTTAAGTTATATTCATATGAATTTAATTTCTTATGTAATTAATTTATTTACTAACAGTCATATAGACTAAAGCATATTAAGTTAACTTCTATGACACATATTACATTTTTACCGAGTTAACAGATTAGTTGAGTAATGAAGCCATCAAAAAAACAAACTGTCTGTCTTCCCCTTCCCTCCCCACTTCTAAAAGAATTAGCTCTAGTTGATCATTTTTGATACTTACGACTTCCGCCATCCAGATATTATACACCAATCAACACAAAAAAGGCGGTCATATCAATTATTAATCTATTCATTCGGGCAGTTCAGTGAGATCCTCGCAGTAAATTAATTACTTGGATGAAGGGAGGAGGGTTTTCACTAACGGGGCTAACACCATTGCACGGGCTGGCGTTAAAATGAACATACATACATACATACATATTATCACGCCCGAAATCCCTAATGGGGTGGGCAGAGCCACAAGACTACTTGTGGCCACGTTCAATTAATTAGTCCTAAGATGGTATGATGAACCGTATGGTGACAGGTGATGAGCCCATCGCCCATACAGATAGTCCACCATGTTGGAGAGGACCCGTCCCTTAGTCGACTTTTACGACATGTCAGGATGATAAGCATCTGCATGCATTCTATGCTATTTCTTCACTCCCAGTGCAGCAGAGGAGTGAGGAGTTAAAATGAATAACTAGGTAAATTACTTTCCCGGACGAATGTTTCGTTATACTACTTCATTCACTACGCGGCTGTGTGGGCTCGCGCTCATTGATTTGAAAAGCTTCTTTTAAGTTCTTATGACACTGGTAACTCAAAAAAATCGAACTCAAAATGTTAATATTTCTCAAAAATACTTTGAAATGTAGGGATTACGTCCGTAAAGAGAAGCCTGAAACTCCTGCAGCCCAAAATTACGTGGCTCATAAAGACAAATGCCAAATATTACCAATGCTAAAGACGTCCAATTCAAAACGATGACGTAATTTAAAATTTCCTAAACTTAAAATAAGAAACATTAAATTCTATTTTGTATAACACCAAGCTGTCAAAATTGAGTCGGAAATTCTTATTTTATACTACTTAAAGTTAAAGCTGCTTAAAGTTAAAAAAATGCCTAGATAAAAATCTAAACAGGTAAGAATAATAAACAAACACAATAAAATATTCAGGTATTGATACTTCCATATTATAGAAAATATATTACGATAAAAAGAAACAAAAATAAAGCATGTATTCCACAAAAAGCATAAATTTATAAAGGAAGGCATGCTTGACGGAATTTTTGCTTATTTTTTTTAACATTGTATATTTTTCAATAGAGGTGTTTAATTCGTGAATGTCATTTTAAAACTTACGTTTTATTTATTCGCCCGATTAAAAGATAACAAATAATTAATGAGAGAATAATATCTTAATTCTTGTATTTCCTTTTTAATAATTAACTCTCTTGCGTGCCGTGGGACTTGTGAGCCGTCAGTTTGTACGTTCAACGGCTGAAACCATACAATAGTTAATCCCGAGTTTCCCCTCGCATGTTAACAGAAAGATAACAGGTTAATACGTGCCCTGCAGCTTGTACATGTTACGGAATAGTAGTTTATGCAACGGTTGCATAATGATAGGCCTTAAAACACTAGTGTGGTTTTCATGAAACGAGCCGATAGGCGAGTTTCATAATAAGATCGCACGAGTGTTTTAAGGCCAAATTATGCAGAGTTGCATACATAACTTTATCTACACACATATTATAAATCCTCCATGATGGGTTCAGAAACAATATTTTCTGGCAACAAGTTATTTGTTGCAATCGTGGCTGCATATTTCCGATATCCGGCGCATTTTCACATCACACACACTCCGAGAAGACTACTATTCATATTTTCAACTAAAATGTAAATTACAAACAACTTTTTCTATTCAATTCAACAACAATTCTACTTTCGTTCAGCAAAACACCAACACAATGGCGCCAATTCGATCCTCCGTTAAGACCATTTATTTTAAAACCATAGACAAACGAATGAAGTCTCTATTCTCATGTCACTCGAGATCAAATGTTGTGCAGTTTATATTAAAAAAACATACTGAATTGACGTTTCGTATCAATAACTGTTTTAATATCTATGGATACTAGAATAGAGACCCACTTGAGTTTTGACAGCTGTTCCAAATTTAATCTCATTTCTATACTAAAAACGATACGGGAATAACATTGCAGCACTCGTTTTACCTAATTGGTTGTCAAAATGGTGGTCATTTCCTACGATTTTTGATTACACTTTGGAGGTTTTATGATATGGGTGTAGATAAAAGTATTAAAAACCTGCGAGCCTCTGGTCGACTGGACGCGCGCCAGACAACTAGCCTAATAGGCTTGTTTCCTAAAAAAATCTAATAAGTCCGTCGAATACATTATAAAAAAATATTGAATTCATATTTTTTCTTCTGTCAATTAAAAAAAATTACGAATATATAGAGCGTTGAAGTTCCGCGTGACATCACGACTTTGTACACTTTTTTACCATTAAGTGACGTCATTAGCCCCCACTCGCGAACTTTGATGCGCGTTATCTTTGTCGATTTTGATTGATTTGATAAAGCAATAAATACGCGTTCAATATTGTTTGATAAACTAACTGACAGACTAATTAGAATTAAAAAATTTTACCCAGGAAACATCCCTATTATAGACTAACTTATATGATTTAACCTTAAAGTTAGTGCTCATTAAAAGGTATTAAGGGGAAAAGTATGTCTGTAAAGCATAATTTATTTCACTTTTTTATTCTGCCAATCCAATGTAATAAATGAATTTATTAATTATATTAAATACGCTAGCCAATAGATACTAAATGGTTTTAAAATAATACAGTACACAAATAACATTAAAACCATGTACAACTAATTAAGCTTTTGGGGTCGACACACTGGGTCCGTGGCGCCCTGGCGCACATGGGCTCTTCAAGGAGCTAAGCAAGCATCTAAGCGAGGTCATACGGGTGACCCTCGCGCTGGCTGCTATCTTGCCATAGCCATTCAGCGTGAAAATGCAGCTTGCGTGATGGGCGCCCTACCGCGGGGACCAAATCTTTTACATTTATTTTATGTTCATTTAGTTTAGTTTATACCTAATTTTTATTTTAGTTTGTGAATGGTACTGTTTACTAATTTATATTACTAATTGTTTTATCAAATACATTTTTTTTAATAGTAAATGGGGGGCAAACGAGCAGGCGGGCATAATGCCTACTACTAATTTTGAGCTTGCTCAAAGTTCAGTTACATTTCTGGCCATTGTTTGGCAAGTCTACCGCACCGTGGACATGTACATGTAGTTACACAATTACATCATTATTATAAAGCCCTCGCATAAGACAAAGATGTTAAGCCCGTCCCGATGTTCGTGTCGTCTCACGTTTATGTCGTGTATTAATTAACTCAAGATGGCGGTCGACGATACAATTAACCCATTCATCATGGTAGGCTAAAAGCTTATTACTTCATTAAAGCAACAGGAAGGAAATATTGACGAAAATAATTTTGGTATTGTGGGGTGACGGCGGTGTTTATAAGTACATTTATTTTTGGTACCGTCATTATTTATTACAAGACGTAATGATCATCATAAGAGACTTTGTTTCGTTACCTAATGTACCTAAGTATAAATATAGGTGGTACCAAAATCGTAATAAGATTTAAGTTGTTCAATATATGTTAAATATGTTTCAGACGTAACATTTCTGTCTGTTCGCACTAGTTCTATTTCTCTATCTATTGTGATTTATACTGAAAGAAATCATCATTATCAGAAATAAAACTCATATAGAACTAGTGGGAATAGACCGATATTTTTAAACGTTATTGACAGCTCTTAAAGTCATTAAATCACCTATATCCAAAAACGTGGCAAATGGGTAATTTATTCTTTACTAGTTTTTGCTAGCACTACGTGACAAATCAAACAGTAATTGGCATGGCTATGCGGCGCACCCTTGAAGCGAGTGCGACAGTTTAAGTACCTCGGTCACGTTGTGACTGAGGATTTAAAGGACGAAGACGATGTTGAGCGGGAGCGAAGAGCGTTGTCAGTTCGAGCCAACATGATAGCTCGCAGGTTTGCTCGATGCTCAAATAGTGTAAAAGTCATATTATTTCGAGCCTACTGCACAACTTTTTACACGAGCAGCCTGTGGGTTAGGTATACTCAAAAGTCGTACAACGCTCTCCGCGTCCAGTTCAACAATGCTTTTAGGGCACTGTTGCGGCTGCCGCACTACTGCAGCGCGTCCGGCATGTTCTGCGGGGCGCGCGTGGACGGCTTCCATGCCATCATGCGCAAGCGCGCCGCGTCCATGGCACGCAGAGTGCGGGGCAGCGGCAACAGTCTCCTGGCGGTGGTGGCGGACAGGTTGGATGGTCCTTTTATGAGGCACTGGATGTCGCTCCACGCACCAGTGCCACATATTAGGGACAGGAGATTTTAATTTACTGTTATTTGTTTTTGACATGTAAGAATGATATTTGTTATTAATAATGCTGACATTTTTTTTATTTTTTTTTATTGAGTTTATGTATTATGTTATTATCAATGTTAATTTAAAATGTTACTTATTAATGATCTACTAATATAAATTTAAGCCAATTTACTAACACAAATGTATGGATCTTTGTTATCTGATAATAAATAAATAATAATAATAAAAAATTTTGGTGCAAGCCGCCCTAAATCTTCATTTTCTTACATTGCGCTTATCAGAAGAGAAATCGTAAAAGTTTACTCCCGTTTTGATAAATCTACATTCCGAAATAGAATTCTCGAGGTCAATTGACGACGCGGATAGCCTAGTTGGGAGTGACCCTGCCTCCGAAGCTAGCGTCCCGGGTTCGATCCCCGATAGCGGCAAATATTTGTGTGATGAGCACGAGTGTTTGTTCCTGAGTCTTGGATGTTTCCTATGTATTTAAGTATTTATTTGTCTATATAAGTATGTTTATCGTCGTAACTGTAACACAAGCCTTTAGAGCTTACTTTTGGAGTAGATCGATTTCTGTAAAGATTGCTCCCTGTTTTTTTTATTTATTTATTTATTTAAATTCTCTTTTTTCCGTAAGATATTTATCAAAATTTGATGAAACGAAACCCGTCTATTTGTAATTTATAAATATATCGAGTAAAGTCCGTATTTCTAACTAACAACACTAACAAAATACTCTATGCCATCTTTATGTCGACTGCTAAATTATTAAACTCCAAATTATTACTTGGCTATGTGTGAATACTTGGCAACCAGCTCCTTTGAAATATAATATTATGAACACTTTAGTCACTACGACCTTCACCCGTCAGCCTTTATGAAGCATTATGGACCTATATTTTTAACCAACTTCAAAAAAACCGAAAGAGGAGGTTCTCAATTTGATGCGTATATTTGTGGTTTTTTTTTATGCATTGTTAAGTCCGCTGAATTTGTAAAAATTCTCAGGCAAAACTTTTTTCTTTTTTCTTTGTTAAGGTTTCATTTGAAGAGCTATTTATTTACCGTTGTACCTTTTTGTGGATGGTAAATATAGGTCGTTGACGCTACCTACGTAGCACTTGTGCACTCCGTATTAACTAAGTTCTAACTAGATGAAGCTCTTCGAGTGCAGATAATATAACTGTAAAAAGGTATTTCGTGTTCGAATTGCTTCAGAGACTAATTAATCAAGAACATTTTATCTAATTATACATATCTACTTAATCACGAAATCTTAGGAGCTCTGTAATTTGAAATTTTGCAGGTAGATTCCTTTTAGGGTGTAGACACCGGCTTAGAAAGGATCTGGCAAAAATCCAACCCTAAAGGGGTTAAATGGGGATTAACTTTGTGTGGGAAATAGGTACCGCGGGTGAAACATTAGGCAACACTCTCAGAGTTTCTCTCTTGATTTTTTGCCAGTTCGACGTTTTCATTGACAAGGCAATTCAAAGTCTTCCGAGCATAGTAAGACCCAGAGCAGTGTATGTATGCTTCTAACATAAAGAGGCATCCCTCTTTAAAAAAATCCTATGAGTAGCTGGATCATTTTTCACTGGCACCTTTTAACACGAACAAGCTTTGCTATATCCGCTGTCCGTCCGTCTGTCTGTCTGACTGTTTGTCCATCTGTCACCAGGCTGTATCTCATGAACCGTGATAGTTAGATAGTTGAAATTTTCACAGATGATGTATTTCTGTTGCCGCTATAAAAACAAATGCAAAAAAAAATTAGAATAAACTACATATTTAAGGGGGCTCCTATACAACCGGCGTGATTTTTTGCTCGTATTTGCTCGATATTGATAACGGCAACAGGTAGACGCTTGATATATTCACAGAATATTTTGTTATATATATATATATACGACGACGCGAATAGCCTAGTTGGTAGTGACCCTGCCTCCGACGCAAGCGTCCCGGGTTCGATCCCCGGTAAGGGCAAATATTTGTGTGATGAGCACGAATGTTTGTTCCTGAGTCTTGGATGTTTCCTATGTATTTAAGTATTTATTTCTATATATAAGTATGTATATCGTCGTCTAGTACTCATAACACAAGCCTTTAGAGCTTACTTTGGGACTAGATCGATTTGTGTAAAGATTGTCCCCTGATTTATTCATATTGAAAATGAATAATTAAATTAAAATAAAACAAATCTTAAGGGGGGCTCCCATACAACAGACATGATTTTTTTGCCGTTTATTTATTTAGATAATGGTGAGGAACGCTTCGTGGGCGAGTCATTCATTTCATTCATTTTTTATTTTCATTTTCAGTCCGACTCGTTTACTTTTTACGTACAACACGTAAAGGAGAATTCATCATCGTTTCATTTCGGTAGTTTTGACAAGCGAAGTAATTTGACGCACTTGGGAGACACTAGTCTAGACAGGGCAATCATGTCGCCTGAAGTATAATTACCCTCTTCGTTGTCAGGCAGATGCTCGTTAGGTCAACATTTACTATTTACAAGATGACAGGCGCTTCATCTTGTAAACAGTTGTTGACCTAACGAGTTTCATAAAGCTAAAAGCTACAATTTTACAAATTGATATTTACAATTTCTTTGTAACAAAAAACAAAACAGACTCCAAATATCATTTGAAAAGTAAGAAGTAACTTTGAGAGTAAGTATATTAACTAGAAACATCAAATATATCGTTAGTAAGTGATAAATTTAAACACAATATACACCGGCGTCAAGTTAATGAACAAAATTTAGGGTTATAATTGGGTCCAATTCGAAACGGTGTCCGCTAAATTTAAGATTGCCTAAATTTAAAATAAGAAACTTCAAACTCGATTTTGTATAGCTCCAAGGTTCAAAATCGAGTCGAACGTTTCTTATTTCAAATTTAGCGACTTCTAAATTTAGCGAAAACACTTTCGAATTGGCTCCAATACCAGCTTACTTGCCAGCGATTTTGATATACAGAACCCTAGAACTGGCATCATTGCTGGAAGAATGTATGACATCTGTCATTTGTGTTGCCAGTTTTTAACTGTCAAATTGTAAGCTTTATAAAACTCTTTTATGTACTTTATATGACGATCTCAATCTAATTTATTTTTATTTGACATATCATGCAATTTAAACTGTACTTATACTAGAGAAATAAAGATCAAACTTAAGGAACAAATTAACCCGAATTTAAGTTTTATTTAATTACGGAGATGTTCAAAGTTAAGTAACCCTAGGTCTCCATTCGGTATTGCAAACACGTAGATAGAGTTCAATGACATATTTGACATTTTAGTAACGATATAGCAAATTGCTTAGCAGTACTGAAGAGGCCCTAGTATCTAAACGTTGAGCTTTATTTATTTACTAGTGGACCCGCCACAGTTTCGCCCGTGGTATTTTCCATACAATCTCTATTATCTCTTTTCACCCCTTTAGGGATGGAACTTCAAAAAATCCCTCCTTAGTGCACCTCTGGGATTCTCGAGGAATGTCTCCACCAAATTCCAAACCTCTAGAGCCACCTGTTTAGGCTGTGCGTTGTCTATAAGTGTTTATATGTTTTGATTTATTATGATTTATGGAGTTGACCACAATTGAAATTCATCGACACAATTTTAATCAAAAAGTACAAAAATACACGTATAAACATACATCTGTAGTTTCCACTCTCTGCCGTGATCATCTTAAATCCTCATCTTCATAAACTCTGGAAGCTAGAAACACAACACCTCAACAAAACGAACTTAACCATGATCCCATTAACTTATATTACTGTATTCTTGTCACCTCGCAAACGGATGAACAAACGAGATTAAAAGTTACTGAACAATATTGAGGCTCAAAGAAATAAGCTTCCGTGTATTCTGGCACAGAGTAAAGGTGCTTGTACACGGCGTGCGCATGTTGAGGCACTTGCGCAGGTTACGTGTAAGCTACCGTGTAAATAATTGCGTGGATCCAGTGACTCAAGCGCCTATCAACGCGAGCCTCCCGTGCATGTGACCAGCCATTAAGGTAGGGACAAACTGATTACTTGAAACACACTTATCATACGCCACGTACGCGTACGTAAGTGTGTTTCTAAGTCATCTATTTGCATGCACATTGAAGAGTCGACGTCATAATGCGTTGCATACGTGGAGTGCGTGGGCTCAGTTTGTCCTTATCTTTATGCTACGCCAATGTCCCAATCACCATTTTGTTTTGTATTGTTTTCTTAATTTAAATGACTCTGTGTCTTCTGTGTTTGTGAATAAATGATTTTCTTTCTTTCTACTTTCTTAAACTGCGCCGTGTACAAGCACCTTAAGTCACTTTTACATCTTGACGCCTTAGCTATGGGGAGATCACTTTTCTTTGCCTCATATTTAATTCCTTAGTGTTCTCTCTATCTCTTTTTTCTCTCAGGTTCTTATTAAACTTCAAATACCCGTTAAAATTGTAAATGTGCTCTATCCTCTTAAAAGACAAAACGATGCATTTTATAATAATAAATTTATTGGGCTTTTGTGAATAAGACAATGTTTCGAAATTTACGTATGTTTATAAAACGAAACTGAATATCAATGGATTCAACGCCCTACTCATTGTTAAAAATTTCTGTTACAACCACTCGAGTTTTAGGGTTCCGTACCTCAAAAGGAAAAAAGGAACCCTTATAGGATCACTCGTGTGTCTGTCTGCCTGTCTGTCTGTCCGTCTGTCACAGCCAATTTGCTCCGAAACTACTGTACCGATTGATTTGAAATTTGGTATACACATGGAAGTTGTTGACCGCAACACGGATGCGTAACGTTAACAAATTAATTTTAAACATGGGGGCCATTTTTGGGGGGTAAATTAGAAAATTAAAAAATAAAGTTACGCTAACTATATCATGTGACACATCAAATGAAAGGACTTATTGTGAGGATCTTAAATATATTTTTTTTGGAATTTTTTGATGATTGGTTTAGAAGTTATTTATGAAAATAGGCGAAAATTGACCATTTTGTAAAAAATACAGAAATTAGTTCTTTACCTATAGATTACAGGAAAACCTATGAGAAGTCTATGGTATTTAAAGTAACATAGAAAATTGCAGATAATCATGTATGGAACGGAACCCTCTCCACGCGGGTTTAACTCGCACTTGCCCGGTTTTTTTCGAAGTAAAAGTACACTTAAATTCTGCTGTATCGAAACAAAATAAACTACGGCTTTGTAAGAGCGTCATCAATTGGAGTTAATCTGAAGGATAGATAACCAAGTACTACGCGGCACTGTGATTATAAATCTTAAATGGCTGCTTACATAAAATAATAAAACAGATTCTAAGCAGAATCTATTCACAAAGTTGGTACAGGGCACACGGGCCTTTTAACTTAACTGCCTGAGTTAACTCATCAGTTAAGTGTCTGGGCTACAATTATCATAGTCGTATTGTGACACCAAAAGAAGTTTTGGGTTTGGATCATTATCAAAACAAATAATTGGTGTCGTAAAGAACAGATATCGTTGTCCTAAAATCAATGTAAAAAAAAGATACTCAATTATCGTACGGAATATTCAGGATCTACTAATGAACCTTAGTTCGGTCGGAGCATACATAATCGAAGACTAAGTGACAATCGTAACAAGATCTCCTTCACCTGATCGTCTTGACGTATTTTGAAGAGGTATAAATGAGTGGAGGGCTCTCGACAAAGTGGACCTTTTAGCCAGATTGCTCGTGCCAATGAAAGTCAGCGTTGGATCCAATAATACACGCTCCTTATAGACAATTTTGTAAACGCCACTCCATTAATTGCCAATCTATTAACATGACACGTTTGGTCATATTATGGAAATTAAACTTATATAGTGGCAGTGGTTGCAGCTTTGGAACTGATTTGCTTTTTATACAGTACTAGCTATGCCCGCGACTTCGTCCGCGTGGAATAGTGTCTTTGGGTAGCATTTGTAATTATTTAGGCTAAATATTTTACAAATAAGACACATAGGTACATATAAATTACTTTGATGAGCTTGTCGCAAACTTATACAACATTGACATACACATTCCATATTTCCATACAAACTTTCATCCCATATTCCCTATTGTTATTTTATACCCCTAAGGGTAAAACTTTTACAAACTTTGAATGTCACATTTATTTATACCAATCAACAGCCTTAAAAATAAGTTTCAAGCTTCCAGCTCTAAAAATGACAATACTTCCATTATACTTTTCACCCTGCCCTTTCAACCCTTTACAACCCTTTTTTCGCATTAAAAAGTATCCTATATCCTTTCTTAGGCTCTAGTTTATCTGTGTACCAAATTTCATTTAAATCGGTTCAGTAGTTTTGGCGTGAAAGCGTGACAGACAGACCGGCAGAGTTACTTTCGCATTTATAATATTAAATAGTATGGATGTAACATGACGAACGGCAAACCTTCAAACCCGTTGATGGCTACGTTGAGCCGAGCACAATAACATACTGTTAGCTAGTATTCATCTGTCAATTTTGATATTATCATTTTATAAAATTCATATGTTATTATTATCTGTAGTTTTAAAGTCAGTTAACACATTTTGTATCACCTATGGTACCGACCGATAACACACTGAGAGATGTGTTAACACAGAAAAATTTATAAATTCCACCATTCCACAAATCCTATCACGTCTTCAACTATGACCGCGGTATAATCACTTTAACGCGATTTAAGCAATTGTGTAATTTATCCCAATAACGCATTTTATGCGTTTTAGATTTTCAAACACGTAAATAACTATCAGCACTGACAATACTGACATCCATTATCTTGATGCCTAAAATGTCAATTTAGTTTTCTCTGCATAGGTAGGTTGGTTGGTTACACAAATAAGGTTGGTAAACAATAATAACGAAAATGAAAAACAGGCTGTTACCTAATATTAATAATTTAATTATTATTATTTTTATAGGTTTATTATAAACAATATTCTGATGTTATTAAGATAATGTAAGTACCTTTCATCTCATCCAAACTTTGACGGGTGAAAATAATAATATTTGCCTTTCGTCTTGTTACATACTGTATATTTTATAGACCATATTATATTCTTTTTATGTTTGAACGTAGGTGCGTCCAGCAAAGACTAGTCTTTACTTACAACCGGACATTCAAAGCCAAAAGCGTACAAAAATAAAACTTATTTGTGAGTTTCAAAGTGAGTTTACATATTTTTTTTGCGTTTTCCTCTTCGAAATGTTTAGTACCAACTGACACACAGTGCAAGTCACCTCATCTAAAACTAACTTGCTCTCCGAAGATTGTAAAAAGACACTGCAGGATAAAATGGTCGCACGTAGTACTCGCTCGTGCGGCAAAGCGTGTTCGTGTGTATGGACTTTATAATGCCGATCCATCACGAGCTCATGATTGGTGCGCTTACCCTAATCGGGTGAAGCGTAGACGATGCGTGAAGTCATTACCGTAGAAGGAAGAAGGATTATGGTTTTAACTGGTGTTTTTACAACTTATTTATCGTTTTCTTTCCTTCTATTATTACAATACTGAGTATGTTCTGGGGTAAAAAACTAGCCTATGGCCTTTTCCAGCCTTCACATTTATCTATTATTAAATGAAAAAAAAAAACAACTATACACTCCTCCTCCTCCTCGAACTCCTCTGCTGCACTGGGAGTGAACAAATAGAATATAATCCGTGCAGATGCTTATCATCCTGGCATGTCGTAAAAGTGGACTAAGGGACGTGTCCTCTCCAGCATGGTGGACTATCTGTATGCGCGATGGGCTGATCACCACCTGTCACCGTACGGTTCATCATACCATCTTAGGACTAATTTATTAATCGAACGTGGCTACAAGTAGTCTTGTGCCTCTGCCCACCCCATTAGGGATTCCGGGCGTGATGCTATGTATGTATGTATAACTATACACTGTATATTTAAAAAGGAGGGTTCGGCATTCATATTTGTATTATTTGTTATAAAGTGTAAAATTGAAAATGAAACGAACAGAAATGAAAATTACAAGTTTGAATTGCATTCACGTAAAATACTAACACTAGGTATGTATTCGTTTTAAAGATTTAACATTTAATGATAGTAAGTATACCTCGCCCGTTGTAAAAAGAGCTCTTTTTACAACGGGCGATGTACATAAAATACTGTGTTATTATAAAAACGGAGCAGCTGTCATCTAAATAGGTTCATAGAGTAAAAAGATCTGGAGTTTTCATTGCATAGACGAATCAAAATAGTTCATTTTAGTGGCGACAGATGGCACCAGTTTAGACATCTTAACATTTCAGCGCATTATTTCTAAAAATATTTCCTACTTAATTTTTACTGTCTAGTAATAAATATTTAAACGATTATTTTTAAAAAAAGACACCGATCACGTTTTTCATACAATTTTCGTTATAAATAAGGTTGCTATTTCTTATTCGATGCCAAGTACTTCTTCTTAGTAGTTAGTTTTATTAAGCCATCGTACTAGCCAGTGGAAATAGCATATTAAATTAATGCATTGACATGGGTCTAAATACCTGGTTATAGTGATCTGTGATAGGTTGGACGTTTATCTATTAACTTATATAATGGTTTTGGATAATCCAACCACTGATGGTTCTAAATAAATAAATTAATTACCTAAATAGCTAGATGCTTCTGCACACGCCTGCGTATAAACAATGTATTTTTATCAGTGACCATAAAATCCATATTTGAACGCCACCTTCTAATACAATTCTTAGGCCCTTCTTGTTTTTAAAAGTAGTATTCCACTGAATGCATTGGTTTAAAATTCAATGTCGGGTGCAGCCGGTGGCCAAGAAAGCTTTCAGTAATATCGTATCAAATGCCGTATTGAGAGAGGATTTTTGTGGTAGTACGTTTTAATCTTTTTATTTGTTCTTGATACTTCGCTTGACCACAGACATGATGGAAATTGATGATGCGGCCGAAGCTAGAAAGTGATTGCCTAAGAAATATCTATTTATTAACCGACTTCAAAAAAGGAGGAGATTACCTATTCGACCCGTATATTATTTTTTTTACTCTTAGGGTAAATAGGCATGGAGAGGAAGGAAGGTGGACGAGGCATCAAAATTGGAAATGAAAGATCGTTTGCTTGTTCGATGCAACTGTCCAGACCCAAACTCACCAAAAATATACCCGTAGCTTCCATACAAACTTTGAACCTCCTTTTTATAATGTTCTCACTTTTTAAATTCCCCCGAAATTACCTATTTACTCTAAGGGTAAATAGGCATGGAAAGGAAGGAAGTTGCATGAGGCACCAAAACTGGTCCTGAAAGATCGTTTGCTTGCTCGATGCAACTGTCCAGACCCAAACTCTCCAAAAATATAGCCATAGCTTCCATACACACTTTAAACCCCCTTTTTATAATGTTCTCCCTTTTTAAATTCCCCCGAAATTTTACGTTTCTAATGTATATAGTTAAGAAGGTTCAATAAAAAGTGAGTACTATTTAGCGTTTATATATAAATAGACAGATAAGTATATTAACATTATAAGTATTTAAGTTAATACTTCGTCAATCATAAAACTCCCATTAAAATCAACACAGTAGATATTAAACCGAAGCTTTCTATTGACACAAGACACCCAATCCTTAACTATCAATATAAAAATGATGGCTCTAATAAATTTTATCACTGCCCTCGCGCCTCGCCCTTCTGTCGTGGTAATAAGAGTGTTTCTTGTGTGCATCATAAAATCGTAAGTCATTGTTAGCTGGAGCCTTCACACGTCGTAAAGAAAGAGATTTACAGCCCCCAGCTTGTGTCGTGAGTCGAAACGCAGCCTGAAATGTAGCTGCTTGAGTCTGAGATATACTAAGTCAGTTTAGAGTTACTTTGTGTGTTGAAACGTTCATTATTCTTAATTTTCTTGGGCTTTGGTACTAGAATATAATTATGATTCAATAAATAGTTTAGTGTAGTTTAGTGTTCCGTGCCACAAAAGGTAAAACCGAACCCTTATACGATCACTCGTGTGTCTATCTGTCTGTCCAACTGTCACAGCCAATTTGCTGCGAAACTACTGGACCGATTGAGTTGTAATTTGTACAAATATGTAAGTTGGTGACCGCAATAGGGACGTGTAACGGAAATAAATTTAAAAATAATACGGTATATAGTTCTTTACCTATAGATTACAGGAAAACCTATAAGAAGTCTATGGTATTTAAATTAACATAGGAGATTTCATATAATTACGGAACCCTCTCCATGCAAGTTTAACTCGCACTTGCGCGGTTTTTTAATAATAATATCTTGGATTCTATAATTTATCGACAAACTCTGTCCCACGCCCTATGTAGCTGGGCGGACAAATAGATTATCTAGTTTCCTCACAACGTTTTTTTGCACAAAATTACTCGTAGTAAATATCAAATTCAATTCCGCACATGAAATTCAAAAAATCTCATTGATGCAACTTAACACATTGGCTGCCATGAGCATTACCGGTGGGATCACGTTTTGTTCTCTGTGTGGCCATGAGCATCAGCGGTGGGATCAAAAGCTAATGTGTCACTGGTGATGCTCATGGCGCCTCTGTAACAGAGCGATGCTTTGAGCATCACCGGTGGGATCAGTAATTTTGTATGGGGCATGGGAGCAATACTGTAGGTGTATTAAGGTGGGCAGCCAACGTGTTAAAATTTCAAATCACCGACCCTCTGCTATTTCCATATAGTAGGCTAAATATGTGCAAATTTTAATGGAAATTTGTTAATCTGTGAAAATGGAACACACACACACACTTGCATATTAGGTATGGATTATGCTCACTCTTCTTTAACAGTTACTGAAGCGGAAAAATACGGAAACGGTTCCAAAAACGCAACCACGATTTACTCATGCTTAAATAAATATACCAAAATACCTACAGGTATATTTATTGATTTATATGATAAATCTTCCGCCATGTGTTATGGCGTATCCAGCCGGGTTTCCATTATTCGACCCATTGGATTGTGAAGCCACGGCACCGACTCATTTTCTCTTCACGCCGTTAAAATGTGATATAGTGTTGAGGGTTCTTTACAACAAATACTATCACAGAGTTGTTCTACAACTTCCTATCATAGTGGCTTTAAAACAGGGAGGGATTTTATTTATTTATGAAAATTTAATTGCAATACAACTTATTAAAATAAAAAGTTAACGTACGTTTAAAATAAACTTACAACTCAAAATACATTACAAATTAAAAACCAAACTTAAGACGCTGACAACAGCCAATGACCTTGAGCAATCGGTCTCTGTCTGTTTGCACCGGAGTGAACGAGAAGCACAGCGCGGTTATTTGTATGGGAAAAATCAAAAACGGATGCATTATATAAGTAAACACATTACACGTAAAATATAAATTAGTAATTTTTTGGGTATGGGCGTGATGTAATGCGGTATCAATTATGGAACCATAAGTTAAAAAAATATGACATAGAACTGTTTAAAGAGTATTTCAGACGTTAATTCACGATTTTTTTTATCATATCGATTTCATCAATTAATCTTGTTTTGGAATTGGTTAAGTTTTCAATAATATAAAGAATAAGAACATATATTTTGTGCACTTTACAAAATGAAATAGGTTCTGTTAAAAAACTGTTTAAATAAAGCCGATTTAGGTGTTGTCAGCGCCTTAAAAATAACTATAAATATATAACAAAGTTCTAATTTACATATGGATAAGGTATTTGAATAAACCAACGGAACTCTTCGATCAATTCACCCGTAGGAGCGACGCAGGTATCCACTATCCGATATTTCAACACTGAATCTAAAATTGGGCAAAATGTCGACTTTCACGGCCCAATCGTCAGTTCGGTCGACTGCAGGGTAAAATATATAGTTTTAAAAGCCATTTTCTCCATGCCTTTTTGAAAGAAAGCGAGGGAAATCTATTCATAAAATCAAATCGTAAAGTGGAAAAAATCTGTACTTACATTGAAAATAACAATGAAAAAATGCTATAGGGAGATGTCCCAATGGTTTTAGAATGTCATGTCTATTTGTCTGAATGTATGTGCGCGATGAACTTTTAAACTACCTAATAGACTATTTCCATTACGGTTTTCGATAATATATTAAGCGGAACATCAGGCAGTATATAAGCCATAGAAATTTATGGAAGTAAAAACTGGAATGGGATAAAACAGGGAGTTAAAGTTAGTACGGGAAAAAGTAATTTTCCCTGAACCCTTGAAATTATGCATTTGAACTTTGAAATTAAGCATCTAAATCGGCTATATAAATGTTTCTTTGGTTTTAAATTTCTTTGTTTGTTCGTCTTGTATGCGTTCATATAAAATTCATCCGGTTACGATGAAATTTTGGTTAGTTGTTGTGCGCGCGGCCGGGAAGGTGTATGACCCAAAAAAAAGTTCGTAAAATGCTTCGGAGAGTTGTATCATGAAGTCTTGAACGTTTTTGGTAGTGGTAGAGCCAAACAGTAATCCTCACTAGATGATTACTGTTCGAATGGGCCGGCTCGACCGGGGCAGTAACAGTAACACACTCTCACAGAATATCGGCGTAAAGTAATAGCTCGCTATTGCGTTTCGTACGGTGAGTGACGAGATCCGGAGGCCTATTCCCTAATCCCCATCCCATCCCCTTTTCCCCATCCTCCCTAGACTGGTAACGCATTGGCAGCACCTCAGGTGTTGCAGATGTCCATGGGCGGCGGTGACCACTTTCCATCAGGTGGGCCGTCAGCTCCACAAAAAAACGTCAGCTGCGGTTCCGTAGGTGGGTTGAGAAGCGGTAACCTCAAATGCACGTAGAAAAAAAACTTTTCCTCCTGACTGAAAAGTTATCAGATTATAGCTAACCCAATATCTTGAAGGAAAAAGAAGTCAGCTGAATATAAAGTGGTTAATTATACGTCAGCTTTCATGTTCTGGTGACCAGCTGATGAATAATCCACCATTTTATAGTCAGCCGACTGTTTTATTCTTCAATATATTGGGTTAGCTATAATCTGATAAATTTTCGATGGGGTCGGAATTATTAAAAAAAAAAAAAACTATGTGCTTTTAAGGTTACCACTGCTCAACCCACTTATAAAACCACAGCTGACGTTCTCGACGCTTCATGATACTATTCTCTGAAGCATTTTACGAGTTATAGCCCGGTAGCAAATGATTGATGAAAGTACCTGGCTCGTGGACTAGTGCGTCAACAGTCAAATTATAACCATAATAAAAAACACATTATTAATTTTGGTTGACAGCATCATAAAATAAACAAAATATGGTATCGCTTTTGCCATTTGCATGGAAGGAAAATTTTATGTTCAGGTTAAAGTTAACATTTAGATCCGTATGATAGTAAATGTAACGGGGCTATACTCCTGAGAGTTTGTTTACAAAGAATCTTTGGTGAACTAATTTTTAGGACAGTAAGAATGAAAGTACTACCTACAAGTGGATTTAATGCCTTGAGGCTTTTTTCAATCGAACCTTTGGACCGACTGAAACCAAAATTTGATCGTGTTTTATGTTAAATTTTGTTCTTAAAATTTCCATAATTTCCTATAAACAGGAATGCGTTTTAAACCTTTCAAAATCCTTTAAATTAGCACCTAAAGATTCTCAGTTTTGAGTAACAATTAAGTACCAACATGAACATTAGAGCTGTTTGCGTTACACGGTATTGAATTAACCGTAACAAAAGGGATTACTTGAGGAACAATGCACTTAACAGACACGGTGAGGTATTCAGACAAACAAAACTTGTGTGGGTGCCGTGTAGCTATGAGTATAAATGTTTATAGATGTATCACTTGAAGATGCATTTGTGAGTGTAGTGGCGTTGTGTTCTTTAAGTGTTTCGTATTTAAAACACAGACTCAAATACGCACACATATATAGTTTTCCCTACTCACACATATACAAATGCACCCAGAGAGTGGTTCAGCGTGTTTTCATTACAAACACATGTTTTCAAAGTAAGTATTTAGTGCTAAGCAATTCGTTTAAAATAGATTGAAAACTAAAACACGACTGGCTGCTTGTACGTCTACAAGCATTCTGCTCTTTGTATGACGCACCCTTAATATTTGCATAGTCTTCTGTATTTGTAAAAATCTCATGTCCCAGTGTTTGTGGTCGCACTCCTCCGAAACGGCTCGACCGATTTTTATGATTTTTTTAATGTATATTCGGTAGGTATGAGAATAGTTCGTAAAGTATACTTCATCCCGCTAGGTGTTTAGAGAGTCCACGCGAACGAAGTCGCGGGCGGAGTTAGTAGCTCCACAAATCATATGATACACCAGTTATTAAAATCGGTCCAGTAGTAGTGGAACATCCGATTTTTGATCACATACATACATACATGCATAGACTGTTAAACTCTATAAATATGGTTCGTTTTGGCTCAGCAAGCAAGCAATGTTTTATTTCCAAATATTTCACAAGATTTACTTTAAAGGAGATCATACAGTATTGATCTGTATATTATATTGAGTAACAAACAAATTAAACTTGACCGTGGAGACTGTCTACATCTCCATTTAACCTAGATTAGGTAATCAATTTAGATGTTTCTTTATTTCTTTATTTTAATTAATATTATGATGACCCTTAGAGGCTTTATACATCTCTAAGTAGCTTAACTTGTCCAGACGCGGAGACTATACATCTCCCTTATTAGTTATTTATTAGAATTAATTTGTACCTATTAGGATTGTTTGCTGCCCTTTTCATGTGTTAGTTTTAGTTAAAACTCTAATGTAAAAGTTGAAAAAAAAAGACTTACTGCTGAGTTTCTTGCGGCGTTTCTTCTCAGCAGATGTCACCTTTCGAAGCGCTGGTAGCTTCAGACATGTAAAAGAGCCCATGTGGCCTACTTGCAAAATAAATATTTTAATTTCCATTTTCAAACTAAACTAAACTATTGATTTTTTTTTTCTGAAGTCCTTACTAACTTTATATTTTGGCCCTTAAAAGCGGAGCAATGGATTGTCTTGATTTTTTAAATAGCGATAGTTGAATGCCCGGAAATGGCCATTGACCAATTTTTATTTGGGAAAAATATAGTTCTAAAGAAATAGCGGAAGCCGCGAGAAAGCCAGTATTCAATAAAAGTTTAATAACGATATCATGTTAATCACAGGTAAAAGTCACATTACAACTAAATTAACACTCTAAGTGATCTTTATTTTACTATAGAACTTACATAGCAGTCAGCATTATTTAGTTTGCTCAACTATCAGCTTACTATGTACTTAAGCTTCCAAACAAATATGTGAAGTTCAACAGAAGTTTCAGAAGTACGTTGGGAATAGCGACTCGGAACTGAATGCCTTGTGGATTCTTAGTTACACATTAGTTTGGTTGTACCTTATTAAATCATTGCAAGCAAAGAATATCCTGACTCTTAAGAAGAGTTTGAACCTACGGCTTTTCATACAAAAGGCGATAACTATTTCCACCACTTAAAAGTTAACCGATGTTGACCAATTTTACATAGGCTGTCAGTCAAAACAAAATCTAGGTCTATACGTTTTGGTTTTTTCACTATAATTAATAACATGTCCCTTAACAGTAATTTATTATGATTCATTTGTGCCCATTAGGTTTCTTGCACTTTTTTGTGTTAGTTTTAGTTAAAAATCAAATGTTAAAGTTTGAAAAAAGACTCACTGCTGAGTTTCTCGCGGCGTTTCTTCTCAGTAGATGTCACCTTTCGTAGTGCTGGTATATTCAGACATGTGAAAGAGCCCGTGTGGCCTACTTGCAAAATAAATATTTTCACTTTGATTAATATTTTTGAAAAATAAATATCCATGAATAATATCTATAACGTAAATGTGCCACGGCGCTACATGTAAATATTTATATAATTTCAACTACGCATGCTTTAAGAAGCGTACTTGAACCCTAGACGATTAATAAAATGAAGGTACTCGCAGACGTAAGTATCCCCTTAAAAATAATTGTAATTTATTAGAGCGTCGTCGAATGACCTAAAAATCTAACGTGTTGTGAAATCGCAACACTAATAATGTTGTTTATGATGCTCCAAGTGCTAAAAGAACTATAAAGAAGATTAAAAGTTCCGTTTGAGGCACACCGCCCATTTTCAGTTTAAGTGAGGGACGGAATGCCGTTATGTTGTAACAAATTGTTTTACATCCTGCGTTAATATGATATATAAATTAGGTACGTAATTAATGGATAATTCCATGGTCGTTTATATTACATTTTAGATGACGTTAGTAAATTGAATTCGTTCGTTAATGTTTATTATTTACGGAGAAGTCACTCAAATGTGCTTTCATTCCATCAAATGATATCTATATATATAAAAATGAATTGCTGTTCGTTAGTCTCACTAAAACTCGAGAACGGCTGAACGGATTTATCTTATCTTAGTCTTGAAATGTTCGTGGAGGTCTAGGGAAGGTTTAAAAGTACATAGGTTACTTAAATTATTATTCTTCGCAGACGAAGTCGCGGGCACCAGCTAGTAATAAATATTTTTCCTTTTTTTTTGTGAGAAAAACTATCTTTATCCACGCATAATTTTTTCCAAAAAAAAACACGTTTTACCACAAAAAATGCCGAGCAACACTCGTTCATCCAGGTACTATTGTATAAATAGGCAATGTACAATTATTTCTCAAAAATAAAATATATTTTACTAATAATACTTGCATTTACTTATATTATTATATTGTTATTATTACTATCCGGTGTTTGATATCGTGCGAAAATTCGCACGGGTCAGCTATATTTCTTATTAATACTCTTAATTTGCTTGCCGAGTTTCTTGCGGCGTTTCTTCTCAGCAGATATCGTTTCGCCATGTGAAGCACGGGATTCAGACATGTGAAAGAGCCCGTATGGCATACTTGCAACATAAATAATTTCATTTTAAATTTTTAATTTTTATCACTGAGATAGGTTCTTCCCGCGATTTCGAGATGTTCAAAGCTCCCGATGTTACAATGTAAGTAACTAAGGAAAAATCGCGTTTGTTAAGATCTCCAACGTAAGGGTAATCAAATTAAAAGCCTTTTCAATCTCTTAATCTTTTATCTAAAGCGATCATAAATTGAATTGAAGACCTTTCATCCCAATAGTTACAAACTAAATCCAGAACCTTCGCTCGCCGCACTGCAAATATTTATAAAGCCTATTCAGCTAAGGAAAAATGCTGTAGCTACTCTTAGGAATTTAATAAAAGGGAGTCGTCTCAATATGTTAGAAGCATAAGCATTTTCCAGTAATTTTGGGTAGACTTGACTCCACTTACTGTATTTGGAAGACTTGATTTGCTTAAGAAGGAAAACATCGAATTGGCGTTTCTTTGGCGTTATTATAACTAGCTTATTTGCGCCGGTTAGTCCAAAAAAATATATTTTATTCTTGGTCGGGCTATGAATTATATATCCTTCTCAAATTCTAAGTAGAGCTTCGTTGCCCTCTCTACATAATTATAAATTAAAACAATTCGTAATTTCCATATTGTTAAATTCTAACAAAGAGCGATAACCACATACGTGGAACGGAGACGGCTGTCGCTCGGTACGTGAGGTATCACAGTGTTGTCTAATTTGATCAAAAACAAGCTGCGCGAGCGGGCGTGCCAACATAACAACGTTGATGTGTAATATAAATTATAGAACACTTAGGTTCGTGACTGTGAGAATTTTGTATCTATTATATTCTGCGTTTAAATTTATTGCATGTGTACCTGTATAAGTGTTAGCGCCGCGCCGGCAGCACAGTTGCGATTAAGGATTTACGAGATTCTGTGATGATGTTTATTTTGAACTAGCTGGTGCCCGCGACTTCGTCTGCGAAGAATAATAATTTAAGTAACCTATGTACTTTTAAACCTTCCCTAGACCTCCACGAACATTTCAAGACTAAGATAAGATAAATCCTTTCAGCCGTTCTCGAGTTTTAGTGAGACTAACGAACAGCAATTCATTTTTATATATATAGATAGAATTTTGAATTTTTGGTTACTGTTGTTCAAAAGTAATAAACGTCTAATAAGGGCAAAGAGGCACACTTGAATTAGAATTGAGGAGATCCCGCAAAAGCTAGAGTAATCGACATGTTGCTGACGGAATTGCTACACGTAAGTGGCAGTGGGCGGGGCACAGTGATCGTAGGAGATGGTCGATGGGGCCTAAGAGTTCTGGAGTGGCGACCGCGTACTGGAAGGCGCAGCGGGCAGACCACCCACACGGTGGACTGACTTTCCTGGATGCGTGCTACACAGATCAGTTGTTGTGGCAATTATTAGAGGAGGCCTTTGTCCAGGCAGTGGACGTCTCTCGGCTGTTATCATGATAACGATGATGAAACATTATATTTTTTGTAGACCTCGGTTAATATTAAAGGAGACTGCTCTACTTAAGCACATTAAAATTTGTTTGCTAAGTACATGGGTAAAAATAAATTAGAACATCTAGCTCGTGGCGTACGTAATAATTTGTCGCTATTTCGTGGTTAGCTGGCTGTCTCCAGCAGATGTTATCGGGTATCGCCCGGGAAGTTCGCATTTTATATATAACGACTTCTTCCCAGCCTTTATACCTATTGACTGACACGATAGCGCGGTGGTCCTCGCCCAATGTAAAAAGAATGCTAGTTTGAGACTAGACCAATGCGTGTTAGTTTCCAAGATATTGTAATTATTATTATTGCAATCTTTCTGGTTAGTCTCAAAATGTTGTTTCTTTCTAGTATCATTATATTTGACACGGCTTGCGCGGCCCTTATTTATTTATTTACCTGTCTCGTATGTCAAAATCGGCCCACAGGAAAATAAATCAATCGTTTATAATAAGTATTTTTCAATGTCTATAATACCACTGATTGTATACCACCTAGATTCAAAACACCATAAATACGTTTACAACATGTATCAAACTTGATTAAAAGTAAGTACATCATGCCATAATTATTAAACTGTCACAAACACAAGAAACATACATACATACATACATACATATTATCACGCCCGAAATCCCTAATTGGGGTGGGCAGAGCCACAAAACTACTTGTGGCCACGTTCGATTAATCAGTCCTAAGATGGTATGATGAACCGCATGGTGACAGGTGATCAGCCCATCGCCCATACAGATAGTCCACCATGTTGGAGAGGACCCGTCCCTTAGTCGACTTTTACGACATGCCAGGATGATAAGCATCGCACGCATTCTATGCTATTTCTTCACTCCCAGTGCATTAGAGGAGTAAAACACAAGAAATTATATACTTATTTCCAATCTTTAAAACAAGCCCATTTATATTACGATGCTCCACTTAGTCTTGCAGGGTTGCCAAAAAGAAGTTTACGTTTACCGCGCGCAGCGCCATCTACCGAGGAGTAGCACTTGAAGCACTTCTCATATTTCCTGTATTTATAAAGATTCCTGAAAATCCTTCTCTATCTCTCCATATAACAGGCTGCATTTGTGCCAATTTTTCAGGTTCCGTACCTCAAAAGGAAAAAACGGAACCCTTATAGGATCACTATAGGAACTCCTCTGCTGCACTGGGAGTGAAGAAATAGCATAGAATACGTGCAGGTGCTTATCGTCCTGGCATGTCGTAAAAGTCGACTAAGGGACGGGTCCTCTCCAACATGGTGGACTATCTGTATGGGCGATGGGCTGATCACCTGTCACCATACGGTTCATCATACCATCTTAGGACTAATTAATCGAACGTGGCCACAAGTAGTCTTGTGGCTCTGCCCCCCATTAAGGATTTCAGGCGTGATGATATGTATGTATGTTATAGGATCACTCGTGCGCCTATCTGTTTGTCTGTCCGTCTGTCACAGCCAATTTTCTCTGAAACTACTGAACCGATTGAGTTAATTTGGTACACATATGTAAGTTGATGACCGCAACACGAACGAATAACGTAAATTAATGAATTTTAAACATGGGGGCCACTTCTAAATTAGAAAATTTTTAAAAAGTTTTGCAAATTATATTGTGTGACATATTTAATGAAAGGACTCGTTGCGGTAATCCTAAATATATTATTTTTAGAATTTTAAAATGAATAATTTTGAAGTTATTTAAGAAAGCAGGCGAAAATTTACCATTCCCCCTTTATCTCCGTAACACCTGGGCCTACAATTTTGAAAAAAAAAATACAGCAAATAGTTCTTGAATAGATTACAGGTAAAACTATAAGAAGTCTATGGTATTTAAAGTAACATAGGAAATTTCAAATAATCATGTACGGAACGGAACCCTCTCCACGCGAGTTTAACTTGCACTTGTCCCGTTTTATGGAATTCCGTAAAGTCGTTTGGCTGTGAAAACGGAACGAACAAACAAACACTTTTGCATTTATAATATTAAATATAGATAATAAGTACATAAAGAAGCTGCGCTTTTTCGTCGAATACATAATTTTAATTCGTTTTTAATTTGTGTTAATCTGTAACGTATTTATGTATGTTATTATTATTATTATTATAAACCGTCATACGTCTCTAAAATAAGGAATGGCAAGCTTAAAAGGCATTATTCTGACCTCCATTTTAGTCCGCATTCGACATCCGTTTTTAACGTAACGCTCCAAAAAACGTAATTTCTTGAGAAAAGGAAACGGAAGTTATCCCCGGATCACAGAAGCTTTCCGGACTTGTGAATGTTGCTTGGCACAAAAGATGGGTTTTACAGTGCTCCAAAACAAAACCTTTAAAGGGCCTGCTTTCAACGAAATTACAAAACACGGGGCTTTAACGATGTGATTATTATAATATCTATATAGATCAACTTTAGTAAAGTGGAATTTCATTCTTAAAACTGGTCTATATTCGAGAAAATATGAATTATTTGTTCTATCCGTGGATTTGTTTAGAAAGAAAGAAGAAAAAGAGGAAAACATTTATTCACTAACACAGAAGACACAGGAGTTTAATTAAATTAAGAAAACAATACTAAATAGAACGGTGGTAAGTATGTGTATCGTCACGGTAGTGAATGGAGACTGGCTCAGCATAATGCTGAGGTGTAAGACACCTGCAGCGGTGTACCTACTAACAATGAAGAGCACAGACTCCCTATGCCCACACTGTGGGGAAGATGAGACTAGCAAAACACCGTTTAGCCGACTGTGTCAAGTATCTACTCGTCAATGAGATATGTCATATTTGGAGGAGATAAAAAAAAGAAGAGACTCGGCTACGTATATAGCCTAGTCCTGCAGGATGTACTTATGTTCTGCAGGGCAACAAGAAGATAGGATCCATGTTGGATGGGACCGCAGCCGAGACAGTAACCTTTGGCTCCTATCTTAGGGAACTGAGCTGAATGATCTGCGACCGGCCAGGTGTTCGCACCCATCACCACCATCATATAGTACCACCATAAGTTATATACAGTACTTAACAATCAAGTACTTATTACCTACTATACAAGAAATGTGAAAACGTGAAAACCTATCGAGCTACTGGAGGTTTATAATTAGATAACGTTCCCGTTCAGCGTCGGGTCTTGGGGCCTTCAGCCTCATCAGAACCCCACCAGGACCGCGTGCTGCGCATGCTACCACCACGACCGCTCGGATGTGTCACGGTGTTGCCAGGCGGTTGTGTTCGGGACTCGCTAATTATAGCAAGTCAATCTATCGCTGTAACAAGTAACTAGATATTTTCACGCCAAAAAGATCCTAAAAACTTACTATCATAAAACTCATTTTTGACTAAAGTTGCACGACTTTAAAAAGACCGCTTAATTTGAATTTTAGGACTTGACGCCCCCTTGTGTATTGTATGAACATGTCACAACAGAGATAAGGGAATCTCAGTAAGAACCGGTTTATACTTTAATGCGGGTGTTTAAATAAAGCGCTTTGCGGTTTAATGACGCCATTTTGAATGAATTCAAGAGATAATGGGAGGTACGTTTATCCTTTATTCACTTGACAAAGATATCTTTTAGCCATTGTAGATTATAACCGTTGAATTAGCTTTGTTTCATGAATGTTTTCGTATTAAGAGCCCTATCACCAAATCGCGTTCTGAAAGATTAGGTATATTGGACGCACGCTTGACGTCGCCCTCGTCCAATGTACAAAGAACGCTAACGGCCATATAAGATCATCGTTCGGACGGACACAGAACCATTCCAATCAAACGCCAGCGCGACACTGAAACTAGGCGGCCGACACATCACAATATTTAGTAATTTGGGAGTTGTAATTAGGTTTATTTTAAGTTGTATAATAACCTATTTATTCTAAAAAAGTATTAAATTTAAATTATTTATAATTTAACGATTATTCTGATATAAATTATACGTAATAATATTAACGTAGTAAAGAGAAATTTGCGGTTAATTCTTAGTAGTTTTATGGTTTTGCCGTGGATTTTTTTCTACATATTACATACATATTTCAAAATTCCGAGGCCGCTATAACCTACACGACTATTTAAGAGATATTATTATATATTTTTCCTTTCGTTTCCTTAGTACAGTAGTTCAATCCACGAACTCAAAAAAGTGTCGTCGCGCATATTTTTTAAAAACGTGCTGCGGAATTTCGGCTTTATATCAATAGATAAGAATAAATTGCAAAAAGCGAGGCCGCTAGGATCAATAGTAATAACTATACTAGACTATTCAGCAAGTCAAAGTTGTCTAAGTCTTTCAGTTTCTAGTAATAAGAACGCCAAAGTTGCCCAATTATTAAAAAAATCGTAATATGGCTCTTAATATTACCATGGCCGAAAAAACTACAGGCGCCTCATTCGGGAACGCTAAGTGATTCTGTAGCGACTCGTAAGCCAGATTTCTCATCTCGCTCTTACGCATTACGCGTCGTGCGGAAGAGTGGGATGAGAAATCTGGCTTATGAGTCGCTACAGAATCACTTAGCGTTCCCGAATGAGGCGCCAGGATTGACAATCGTCTTATATCCATATTGTAGCACCACAGAATTATGAAAGTGACCAGTATAAGTACCAATAGTATTAGTGTTTTGAATAAAATTTTCTTTTATTCCGTGCCGGACTTGGCTGTTAATTAGATATCACTATATAAACTACACTGCGCATGAGAATCTGGCCTCATTTTTACCCGACTGCAGCAGAGCCCAAAGTAGGAAACTTATTGAAAAGCTTTGAGCTACTTGTGCATAATATGGATGAAACGCAATTTTTTCTCTTTATTTAGGACAAGAAAAAGAAACACATAGGTATTACAAAATATCAGGTACCGAATGAAATGATGCCGACAGATTTTTGATTATTACAGACTTCATATGTAAACGTCTGGAACAAACACGTCTATCGTATACACCATATTTCTGTTTGAATCGAAATTAGTTTAGTTCGCTCCGATTGGAAACGAAATGAATAGTGAAAAGGATCGAACTTCCATTGAAAGAGTCGTGAAATCCATTTTGCGCCCTACCCAGCTTGTTTTTTTTTTTATTTAAATGAGAACTGGCTTTTACCTGCAACTTCATATGCGTGGAAATCTTTAAAAAAACCGTTCAAGTGCGAGTCTGACTCGCGCGCTGTGGGTTCCGTACTTACCTATGAAATAAAAACCAGGGTACTGTTACCAAGGCACGGAACCCTGAAAATTAAAAAAAAATTGCTTTTGACAACCGGGTAACCATTTATAACCTACCTTTGAAATAAGACAAAAAATAACTTTCGCAAGCTCCTATTTCCGAGGAATGGTAGAGTGTGATACGACCTTGCAAAGGTTATTCTGTTTAACAACTTTTTTATGTGATGTAATTACAAATGTGCGGATTCCTTTACTTGTGCTGTAAGACACTGCTTCTTGCCAAATTTCATGATTCTAGGTCAACGGGAAGTACCCGATAGATTTTGATTCCCTTTGGATTCCCTTGAAATTATCAAAATATGTGGCATAAACGGTCGTATGTTTCGATTGCGTTGACTTAGAAGGTTGATTTTGACAGCAACAGGACATTGCAGACATGTGTATTTGATATTAATTTCAACTTGATACCTCCACGCGTTCTTGAGAAAAGGTCTTGATACACAGACAGACAGACAGGCGGAGTTATCCTGTAATGGTTCCTCTTTTCCCTTGTATTACGGAACCCTAAAAATAACGAATCTTCGTGTTACTGATTTTTTCCTCATCAACTATTTCCCTTTTCAATAGCTGGCTGGCTGGCTGGTTGTCTTAAAGGTAGCCTTTGTCCTTTCCCAGGGCTCAAACTATCTTCATTACCAATTTCATCAAAATCGGTGCAGCGGTTTAGGCTAATATGGAGAGGCAAGCATTTCACCACAATCTCACCTGTAACCTATTTCACAAAGCCACAAGTTAAATTTCGTCGAAGTCGGATAGATGTATGGGGTTTGACATCACGGACCACTTACTAATGGTAAGTGACGATGAGGCCAAAGATGGAACATGCGGACCTTTGATATAGCTACCTCTCTTTACATGGGGCGAGGTATTAGTGCCTATATACTCTCGATTTGAACAGGTCCAATTATCTTTGATGAATACTTGCAAGTCTGAAAATGTTCTGCAATTTGTTATCTTATAAAGTTCTCTAGAACTTTAAGCTTCTTAGACTGGTATTAATAGTCCGTGCTCGAGACTGATATCGTACTTAAGTACGAATTTTAGGAGAAAAAAATACTATTTGAATTAGAACGATATAAGTCCTGAGCAGACTATTAATATTAGTGTTTTATTAGGATCTTGAAATTGATATTACAACTATGTATCAAATATTTAGCCATATTCTTAGATTTGAGACCGGTTTCTCGCAATAATATAATAATATCGCGGACACTGACACAAAATGATCTAGCCCAAACTAGGATTTTTTTGTGCTTTTTTTATATCAATTGACTGACAAACGAGCAGACGGCCCACCTAATGGAAAGTGGTCACCGCCGCCCATGGACATCTGCAACACCAGAGGTGCTGCCAATGCGTTGCCAGTCTAGGGAGGATGGGGCATGGGGATGGGATGGGGATCAGGGAATAGGCCTCCGGATCTCGTCACTAACCGTACGAAAATCAAGAGCAAATTATTACACTACGCCGATATTCTGTGAGAGTGTGGTACTACCCCGGTCGAGCCGGCCCATTCGAACAGTAATCATCTAGTGAGGATTACTGTTGGGCTCTACCACTACAAAAAATGCCAAACAATGCAAATTTGTGCTATGGGCACCAGACAACGATAAGAATACTTGTAATACATATATCGATAGGTACTATACAAACACCCATGACTTGAGTACAAACATTCGTGCTCATCACACAAAGTTTTCTTCTAGCGGGACTTGACGCCACGACCACCAGCAGAGATTGCAGTTTCACCACCATGCCATACGAGCCAGTCATGACAATACAAACACGGTGTACATCGCAATATGCATACCGTGGGGGTGCGTTGGATAGTGATGGATAATATTACTCCGGCGTGTGAAAGACAGAGAAAGCATGAGCATTATTTGCGTGGCGTTAGCGCCAAACCAGTCACCATCAGCCGTATACGTCTTAGGCGTCGTCCTATGATACTACAACCAATGACGATAAAGGAAAAACATTGTCATCTGCGAAGTAATTCAAAGTCCCCAATCCGGTCTGGGCTCACTTGAGGCGTCGTCCTAAGGCATTTTCCTAATATAATTATTGTGCGATCATCGCTTGTACAGGTATATCCTAATTGATTGCGCGAATGTCAATTAGGACATCTGTTCGCGTGAACTAGCGATGATCGCGCAATCGCATTATATTCGGATGACGCCTAAAGTCAGCCCAGACCGGATTGGGGACTTTGAATTACTTCGCAGATGTTTTCAGCTTTCATCAGGATGTTTTTCCTTCATCTTCATTGCTCGTGGTAAAATCAAGTGCCATTCCGCACACGGGATCCCAAATCTCAGAGGTGCAAAACGGGATTTGACCCCACGAAGACGAAGACGCAACGCGCTGCCGTCCGTCTATACTGTAACAGTTAAATAAACCTTAAAAAGGTTTCAAAAAGTTTAAAATTTGCTCTATAATGATAATGATATTAAGCCCGAACTATGTATGTTATTATACAATGCAAATCCCTATAGGTGCCCTATATCATTATACAATGCAATTAAACAGAAATTAGTTTCAATATACTTTATGCAGACTAGGTAAGAAAAACGATAGCGCGGTCTAACTTACTGTCAGCGCCATCTATTATTGTAATAATTAAACAAACATGACCGCCTCAAAAATATATCGCGCCTTTTGCAATGTGGGAAGTTGGGAACACAATAAAATTGAAGTTAAAACTAAAACCGACTGTTGGCGTACAAGCATTTTCGCTCCTAGTATGACTCACCCTTAGAATTCTTATAAAAACTCATACTCATACTACATGTATTTAAATCAGTCCAGTAGTTCAGGAGCTAAACTGAGAGAGTCATTCATGCCTCTAATTCGTACGCAGCTTTACACTTTCAATAAGACGAGGCTGTTGCAAATTTGTCCAACACGTTCGTTTCTCAGGCGATGCGCATCGAGCAAGCAGACCCGCTTCGGTGCAGCTCAGTCTAGACCTTTTTTAGGGCTCCGTACCGTACCCAAAGGGTAAAACGGGACCCTATTACTGAGATTCCGCTATCCGTCCGTCCGTCCGTCCGTCCGTCTGTCTGTCTGTCCGTCTGTCCGTCAGTCACCAGACTGTATCTCATAAACCGTGATAATTAGTTAGACAGTTGAAATTTTTATAGATGATTTATTTCTGTTGCCACTATGATAAACAAATACTAAAAAACAGAATAAAATAAATATTTAAGGGGGCTCACATACAACAAACGTGATTTTTATCTCGTTTTTGCTCGATATTGATAACGGCAACAGGTAGACGCTTGAAATATTCACAGAATATTAAGTTACATATTCACTTTAAAAATAACGAATTAAATTAAAATAAAACAAATATTTATTTAAAGAGGGCTCCCGTACAACAGACATATATATATTTTTGCCGTTTTTATAGATAATGGTACGGAACCCTTCCTGCGCGAGTCCGACTCGCACTAGGCCGGTTTGTTTTATCAAAAGGCGTCGATGTACAAAACAGAGCTTTGAATGTGGCTAAAGCCAACGAGTTTGTTGTTGCTCAGAAGAATCATAAACAAGAATCGACCATCGCTGAAGCACCGCTGTTTGCAGGAAGCACGTGATCCTTTTGAATGCTTGTTCAAATCCGTAATGTAGTACGAAATGGATTGCAGAAGTGTTTAGAATATTCGGAGGGCTCTAAGAAATTCCATGTAATCTTTTAGAAGTCGATATTGTTTCGGTAGGACTGAAGTAAAATTATGTAAGTTTTGTTATTTAACTATTTAAAAATCAGACCACTGCCTTTTATTATTTGTAATTAAATTACTGTTAACAGTGTACAGTGAATAACTCTCGCCTTCTCGCTCTTGGTCTCGCCTGTTCTCCGTTCAGTGTCGATATTTTTGCCCACTTCCAAGAGTTACTCGGGTGGGAAAAGAGAACACTATGAGTGTTTTGTTCCTTGTTCTCGGGAGAAGTATCGCCGCTTGAAAGTATTGGCCGTCACGTAAAACAACCAAAACGCCTGCGTGTACCAGGGTTAGTATCAGATGGTCGTAAACGCAACTGGTCGCAGCTGCTTCATAGGCGAGTTACTTTTTAGGCTAGTTGCAATTTCGTCGAGATGATTTCAGGACGAGTTGATGCCGTAGACCAGTTGCGTTTACGACCATCTGGTAGTAACCCTACCAATAGTTGGGATCATTTTAGTCCTCAACCACTTTTAGCAACGCTCAGTCAGACACGTGTTTTAGGATTGAGTCTAAGTCCACCAGTGGTCCACCTTCGTCAATTAAAACCATAAATGGTATCAAAAATTGTTCAATATGAGGCTATGAGCCTTTGATTTGCATGATATTAAACCTATACTTATCATATATAGGTTCAATACCAAAGCATTAGTAGTATTGAAAATGTTCAATCTACTTAACCAAACTCAGTCAGGCAAACGATAGCGCGCTGTAACTTATTTCAGCGCCATCTGGTATTGAAATAGTTAAACATGAACTTTAATGGGAAACAATAATTTGTTAAGCCCAGTCATAAACGCACTTAAATTATGGGATTAATATAAAATGAATCGTTAAAAAAATAAAAGTAAAAAGTTTATTTATTTATGGAAAGCCAACAGCCATCCGTAAGTGTACAGATCTGGCGCCTCATTCGGGAACGCTAAGTGATTCTGTAGCGACTCGTAAGCCAGATCTCTCATCTCGCTCTTACGCATTTGGCGTCGTGCGGAAGAGTGGAATGAGATATCTGGCTTACGAGTCGCTACAGAATCACTGAGCGTTCCCGAATGAGGCGCCTGTTCACTCACGAAGCCGCGCCCCTCCAAATTTTTTAGCATTACTCGTACTGTGTTTCCGCCACTTCATCATTATTTTTGAATGTGTACTAAGATTTACTAACATATACCCACACTGACATCAGACACATACCTTAGCCATGAAAATAAGTGCATTCGTATGACCCTGATAATTAGCAAAGATGTTATGATACATTACTGACATAATGGGACCCCAAACAAGGTAACTTGATCCCCGATGTTTGTCCAGGATAAAGTTTCTCCTACTTCTCCAAACTATTCTCAGAAGAAATCTCCGAAAATACGAAATAGGCGATTCTTAAGAGGACTGTGACCCGATGGCAAAAATCGCCCTTTTCATACAAAAGGCGATAACGATTTCCACCCCAGGTTAACCGATTTGGACCAATTTTTGATAGGTTGTCAATCAGAACAAAATCTAGGTCTAAACGTTTTTTGAACATTGATTAACGATCAAGAAATGATTATTAAATAATACCTAATTAATTTTGTATGAGAATACAGAAACCACAATAAAACTGAATTTATTGATCATAGTGAAAAAAACAAAACGGATGGACCTAGATTTTGTTCTGACTGTCAACTTATCAAAAATTGGTGAACATCGGTTAAAATTTAAGGGGTGCCAACCTCGTGTGCTGTATCTACATAGTTTTCTGTTTATATCTGAATCATTACATATTTTTAGGGTTCCGTACACCAACCCAACTGAACCTGGGGTTCCGTACCACAAAAGTAAAAAACGGAACCCTTATAGGATCACTCGTGTATCTGTCTGTTACATTATATTTGACTAGTTTGACAGCGACGCACTGAGCGATAAACCCCCTGGCCCGCCTAGTTGTATATATAGCCTTTCGATTTAATCCGGGACTCTCGTAGGGTGGACCGTATTTTCTCTCGGTAGTGAAAGAAGAAAGTAAGATTTAATAAAACACATTGAACAAAACATTGAACTTAAAAAAACGTTAAAAGTTAAATATTATCTTAATGACATTTCACTTGAATTAAAGCCTCAAGGTTTAGCCGTCATTGTAAAAATTTGACAGCTGTGCCAGAGAGTATATAATCACTACGTTAGCTGTGCAAATGGACCTGGATGGTTTCAATCGTGGTATGCTCAAAGTTAAACAGTGCTGTAGCTGGTGCAGTGTAGGTAGTTCCCGAGGGAATAACTATAAAGGAAAAGTCACGAAGCATAGAATTAATTAAACGGAGAGACAAACTCTAAAAGCATCAATTGAAGAACAATACCGTATTCTTGCCGCTGTAGGCTGTAGAATTGGCTACTTCTGAAAGGGCTCAGTGAGAGCTTCTTTGTAACGAAGGTATCCTTATTGTGAAATTTTTAATAAGCTTACAAATAATGCTACATAATGTATTTTATCTACACCCATATCATAAAACCTCCATTGGTTAATCAAAAACCGTAGGAAATGACCACCATTTTGACAACCAATTAGGAAAAACCAGTGCTGCGATAAAGAAATAACATGACTTCTTTATCGTTTTTAGTAAAGAAATGAGATTAAATTTGGAACAGCTGTCAAAACTCAAGTGGGTCTCTATTCTAGTATCCATAGATAATAAAACAGTTATTGATACGAAACGTCAATTCAGTATGTTTTTTAAATATAAACTGCACAATATTTGATCTCGAGTGACGTGAGAATAGAGACTTCATCCGTTTGTCTATGATTAAAAAAAAAATCGGATCGCCGCCATTATGTTGACGTTTTGCTGAACGAAAGTAGAATTTTGTTGAATTGAATAGAAAAAGTTGTTTGTAATTTACATTTTAGTTGAAAATATGAATAGTAAGTAGTCTTCTCGGAGTATGTGTGATGTGAAAATGCGCCGGATATCGGAAATATGCAGCCACGATTGCAACAAATAACTTGTTGCCAGAAAATATTGTTTCTGAACCCATCATGGAGGATTTATAATATGTGTGTAGATAAAGTTATGTATGCAACTCTGCATAATTTGGCCTTAAAACACACGTGCGATCTTATTATGAAACACGCCTATCGGCTCGTTTCATGAAAACCGCACTAGTGTTTTAAGGCCTATCATTATGCAACCGTTGCATAAACTACTATAAAATTGTTCAAATCGATTGCCATTAGGACCGCGTGGCCTCTTGTCCATCTGTCGCAGTGCGTTTGTATGAAGTTTGGAGTAATCTTAGTATTTTCCCATGTGATAGCAACCCTGCGTAAAAGTGATCGTTAACGTTTCGATCTTGCATCGCCCCGTCAGGCAATCTCCGTCGGATATTGCACAGCTATTAGCGCACGTATCATATTCACTTGTACAGTACATATATACGTATACACGGCTCATCCTCCATTCGACATTGACTAGGCCACAGCCATGTGATATACGATATAGGTTTTCTCTGTCTTTATCTTTCTTTGCGAAGTTTAGATTGAAACGAAAGTGATAAAAGCAAAGTCACATTTCGTTACTATAGTAACGCTCGATTTCTGTATCACTTAGACTGTCTTAGACCAATAGAATATAGCCCCCAAAAATGAAATTATGAGTTGGCTAATGGCATACGCATGCATTTTTTCAACGACCCGAGAAATATTATAAATACCTACATTGTTAAATCCACATTCTAGTTCAATGCATGAAGAAGATAATAATGGTAATTAGGAGATTTGATTTTAATTTGATAGACTGCTCACTGCAGATTGCCGTACAACGACAGAACACTGTAAGCTACCGAGTATCTACAGTTAGTGTTTTGTCATAACACGCAGTGAGATCGTAACAGAGTGCTGTTGACGTAATTTTTGAAAAAACTACACTTTTATCGGCACATACCAATTTAACTTAATCTTATAGTAATTACTTCGTTTTAACTGCCGTCAAATAATTAATTATCATGATAATTCGTTGCAGGCATTGGAATCATTAACAAAATAAGGTCAGCTCTAGCACTACTGTGTCTAAGCGCTATCGAAGCTTACATTGACTTCTGCATTGTACTCCAATCTATTCTCCTCTCCAATCTATTCTCCTCTCCAATCTATTGATTCGTGTGAACTGGACGTCGCATATTCATGCAACCTCTCCGTTTGATAAAAGCCTTCCTACCGACCAGAATTTACCTCAGACAACATGAATTTATATTTGAATAACTTGCAGAAGATTCCCAGAAAAAAGTGACGAATGTTTTACGTCTGGAATTATAAATACGTTCATGCGCGGCTCGAGAATATAAACGTTGTTTTGTTAGTATTTTATTGCAACAATAAATTATCAAAAACAAATAAAATAATTATAACTGTACGTACCTATAACTTAAGTATTGATCACCAGTAGTCATCAACACAACACACACACAACATTAATCCAAAAATGTTAATTTGCATAAATCCAACAGTCAACCAAAAAATAAACGTATTCATTTTTGAGTCTTTCCTTAGGCCGGGTTTTAAAAACCAGGTTGGTAAATCAGTCCCATTTTTGAAATCCTATCTTATATAATAATTAATTCGTTGTTCAGATGACATCTGGCAGACGGCAGGGAAACGGATGAGATTAACACAGGTCGTGACAATGAAGAGACCGTCCAGCACTGGACAGTTGTGGACTGAAATAACTTAGCTATCTCTACTAACCGAAATAATCATCTGATCGGAATATTCCGAGAGAATTTGCTTACTAATAAAACCAATTAAACCAGCCTACGTTAAATGTACCGCTGGTCAGCGGCCTTCAACCTTACTCAATCCATGCCTTTTGCCCCGTCCTCTGCCAATCCTATTCACAGATTCTGACCAGCGATCAATATAAAGCTAGCAGTCGCTAGTTCACTTTCGAAAATCCTCCACACTCCCGATGCTTTTTAGCCGCACGATTGTATCTCCTAGTCTGGTCTAATATGTACTCGTAATAGAGACATGGCAAATGAAATTGTAAAAAATCAGGGAATGTTAGATGCGCTACCAAACTCGTTTATACCTATGCGCTCCGGTGTTTAATTAAATTTACTTTTAGTAAACAGTTGAAGTGAAATATACTTGTACATGCGCTTTTAACATGCATTTAAAATAGGGTAGAGTATCGCCTCGCCTAACAAATTGACTTACTTGCTGCTTACCAAAAACTTTAATGAAAATTAACGTATTGCAACTTTTTTACTTTCGATATTGAAAATCAAAGCTAGCCAATAATATAACACTGTCTAATATTAGCGTGCTGATTCTCGGAAACTCCAATATCCTTGGAATAATCCCACAAAGAATACTTAACTGTTTTAACAACGACCTTTGGCTCTTCGAGATGTCTAATGATCCGAGGGAAATTTTGCTCTGGTTCAGAGATTTCATTGAAGCCGATTTTGAATGAATTTGCAATAAGTTTAGCTTTGGTTTGCTTGAATTTTCTTAGATGCGAAATATATGAATGAGATTATTAACACTTATTTTACAGCATTGTGTATGCGCATTAGGATTTCTTATTTAAATCAAAAAATAACAATATACTCCTAGAACATTCCTTCCTACAAGATTAATTATACTTAAATTGCTCGGTTGAGTCTAGTCTTAGATCCCCGGAGACCAGACTTTCTATCGGGTTCTTTAATCAAAAGATGCGATTGCGTAAATTATGATGGTCGAGTGGAATGAATCGCTATAATGTGTGCATACTACTTTATACAGATTAAGAACCCTACTTAACTATCGGCCGACAGAAAGTCTGCAGTCTGCGGGGGCTCTTAGAACTCAATTTTCTAGAAGCCGAAATGTATTGAAATTTGGCAAGTACATATAAGTACGTAAACCCGATGACAAAAGAATATTAAAGTACACTGGGCAAAAAAACTCGGCTTCATTGGAATGAAAGGCTACAAGGGCTTGTAAACAAACGGGTTAGTTTTGTTAGCAATTTATGGCTGCAATTTGTTTCATTCCCAAGATGATTAAGTACCTATTTCATCACTACTGGAAACAAAAAGTTTAAGTGTAAAGTTTTTGGGATAGCCCGAGTTGCAGCAATAAATTGACAATTAAATTGCTCGTTTACAAGCACCTGTTGGGAAAACTAAAATATTTAGAAATCTCCATAAAGCGCCTTTAGCCAAAATGTAGAATGCTTTTAAATTTCGGAATAAACCAGGTGCAGCACAAAGCTGTTATTATCAATAAATATGAATATTAATATGTCTATAATTATTTCATTTCGTGAACAGTTATTTTTATTTCACAGAATATTTTAGTTTTCTTTTAATAATTCTGGGTTTTAACGTCGGAGTTTAAAGTTTCTTATGGGCGAATACAGAAACGCCACTCAAGCATTTGATTAGAAATTAAATAGTTAAATGTCCCTCAACTAGTTGTCAACCTATACAGAGACGTCACTGAAACGTCACTTTAATTAAAGCTCAATTTGAGTGGCCTTTCTGAATTCGGCCATTAGAATGTGCTATTGAGTTTTAAGATAAAAAGCGTAGGTATATTTAACTAAACGGTAAGTAAAACATAAATACAATTTCATCGTCTTTTACTTTGGGGAACAGAATATTAAAAAAATATAAGATATAGATAATTATTTACCCTCATAATATTTCAAAGTTTTGCAGATAATTATCATTCAGCTTCACTTTGAAACTATAAATAAATACAATTTATAAAGGCATTGAGTTAAGAAACTTCTTGTGAATAAACACTTAATTGGACCACTTGTTTTATTCTATACATATGATTAGTTACTTAAAAATCAAATTAAAATTCTAAAATGAATGCATTTACTACATGATCTGAACTCTGAAAGATTAGTTACTCCAAGGTATTGCACGGTTCTTTTGAATCTACAAGTCCGATGCACATCGCGCTGTGGCTTGTTTCAGGTCTTTTGAATTCAAAGCTGAACTTTACGACATTTTCTTAAAGGAACGGGAAAAGTAAAGACGGCACTCATACTCTAATGGCTCTGCTCAAAGTGAGTAAGATTTTGCATGAGAATTCTGAGAAAAGAACACGTTAGACATAAAAGTATAAACATTTATTTATTGACACTTCGACAAAAATAGAAAGTATATTGCGAATAATAAAAAGTAAGAAATAAAGCATTATGCGCCAAAATTTGTCAATAAGGATCCTACTCAGCGCAATTAATAGTTAGGAAGCTGGGTGCCATTTTGGTATATGATTTGTTCGTCTTTCATATTGATAGGGATGAAAGTTTGTCAATATAAATCGATTTGGTCCAGTAAATGAAAGTCGTATGTCCCTGCGTTTTTGAATTACAACGTTAAAAAATCGTACATAAAAAATCAGCGATCTAGACGTCTGCCAACTTTTTTTTTTATTCTGGGAGGCCTAATGAATCGAATGGGTGTAACGAGAACGACGAACAAATGATTTAGTATAGCTATTTTCATTTACATTTTTGCAACTACATCCCTTTATAAAAAAGAGCCCTGCACGTCTACCTTTTCGATGCTCATCGTTTTGAGGATGATTCTGACCATCAGTCCAAGAGGCAGACACAAACAAATGATTTAGCACACCTTTTTTTTAATGTCTGAAACGTAGTCAATTGAAAACGCAGCGCTACCATTGTAGCAGGCTATATTTCTGTGGTTCTTTACATTGTCATTAATCGAACAATTCAGGTCTGCCAAGCGAACAAATCATATAGAAATTTTGGCACCCAGCTCCCTAGCTATTACTGTCTATGAGATGATGTCTTGTTACGAGTATATTACCTCTGCTGCACTGGGAGTGAAGAAATAGCATAGAATGCGTGCAGATGCTTATCATCCTGGCATGTCGTAAAAGTCGACTAAGGGACGGTCCTCTCCAACATGGTGGACTATCTGTATGGGCGATGGGCTGATCACCTGTCACCATACGGTTCATCATACCATCTTAGGACTAATTAATCGAACGTGGTCACAAGTAGTCTTGTGGCTCTGCCCACCCCATTAGGGATTTCGGGCGTGATAATATGTATGTATGTATATTACAAGTTAGGAAATCACTGTTTTAATCATCATCGGTCTGTATACGTCCCACTGCTGGTTAGTCTCTAAATTGTTATCTAAGACATGCATAGCCCCTTTAGCACGGTCACCATGGCACCTGACCGAGTGCTAATAAAGCGGATGAGTTGAGCGTGCTTGGCCGGCTAGAGGGCGTCATTAGTATGAGGGCTTCCACGCTAATTGGGGCCTATGAAAATAGTGCAAGGTTTAAGGTAATTAGGGGAAGCTATCTCTGAACAACTTAAGTGTAATATTGAATTGAAATACTTAGCTATTAAGTGAAACTACTGGTAGATACCTAAATCTGTGTGGAGCACCGTTTTATAATACTTTAATTGCAGCGTTTTTAGGGTTCCGTACCTCAAAAGAAAAAAACTGTACCCTTATAGGATCACTCGTATGTCTGTCTGTCTGTCTGTCTGTCACAGCCAATTTGCTCCGAAACTACTGGACCGATTCAGTTGAAATTTGGTACATATATGTAAGTTGGTAACTGCATTACGGACGCGTAACGTAAATAAATGAATTTTAAACATGAGGGCCACTTTTGGGGGGCAAATCCGAACAAACAACCAGCACAGAAGTGCTGAGAAGGTGACATATTTGTCGACGGGACTTTTGTATGGAAAAAATGACAATTATGTCGGATCGTCAGCACCTGTCACGTTTGTGAAGTAGACCACGGGCCCTAAGTTTTATGAACCATTAGATTCGATGAGGCGAACCAGTCTTTATTGTAATTGTGCAGTAAATTGTGTGACTGTGGAACCAACTTCCGTCAGCGATGTTCCCGAATGATTTCAACATTGGAGCCTTCAAGAGAAGAATTTATGTTTTCCTAAAATGTCGGCAACGGTTGAGTGACTTGTTGATGTTCATGGGCGGCGGTGATTACTTACCATCAGGTGACTCGCATACTCGCATGTTGCTGACACTAGTTTCCAAGGTAAGCCACAGAATACAATATACTTACCTCTAAACATGTCTGTTACCCGGTGCAGACATGTTACCCTGCCATTTATTGGATTACTTTTAAATTTTAATGCACATGTTGATTTCAGTGCCGTAAAAAGTAATACAGTACACATTATAGTATGTATGGTCATCTAAGTAATAGTATGTAAAATATTAGCATGTATGTATGGAGGCACATTGCTCGTAGAACAGATGGCCGATGGGGTCGCAGAGTTCTTGAGTGGCGACCACGTACCGGAAGGCGCAGCGTGGGCAGACCACCCACACGGTGGACTCACGACCTGGTGAAAATTGCGGGCCTCCTCTGGATGCGAGCTGCACAGAATCGGTCATTCTGGAGATCATTGGGGGAGGCCTATGTCCAGCAGTGGACGTCTTTCGGCTGAAACGATGATGATGATGTTTGTATAGCACTTCGTGAATCACAGATGGTGCTGGTTGAAAATCAGCGTTGCAGGACTTGCAGGTGCCTGACACCTCAGCATTGAGTTCAGCTAGTATCCTATTCACTGCCGCTTCTTGACTTCATTTTGTTCTTGTGTTCTTGACTTTATTTTGAAATTTAGTGAATAAAATGTTTTGTTATTTTTTCTTTTCTTTTCTTTTCTTTTCTTTCCATATCCTGTTATTTTTTACGAACTGTCTGTCCGGCGCTCTTTCTGGTATGGAAAGCATGGATAGGAATCCTTCACATTCACTTATCTGGATATGTTACCATTATTCAATTCAACTGTCAGAATACGTTACATTCACAAAGGGAACATAAGTTAAACAAAGGATAACAAATCTTATTACAATTCAATGCCTTTTTCTTGGATTTTCTATACACTCCAGAAAATAACATAAATTCTATTCCTGAGTAAAGTTTAAAATGGAAACTAGAATTGCTTTGTGCTCTGTTTCTTAGATTGTAAGATACATACCTTCCTTACCTTTTATGCCTTCTGGTGTTGTATGTAAGGTGTATTTATCCATACTTGACTTATTTGGTAAACAAGTTTCTAACCTCAAAATGCACCTCTGTTGGTTAAAACAGCGATTTCCTTGCAAATAAAGCAACCGAAGACAATATTTTAGACGTCATTATGCCACTTTTTAGCCTAGGATTGCTTTTTTTAAGATAAAATTGCACATTTTGAAGTTAGAAGCTTGTTTACCAAATAAGACAAGTATGGATGAATTTACTTTCTATTGTAGCGCTTTCAAATGATACTGAGGTTTGTTTTTCAAAAATACATAATAAAGAAGAGAAAATCCGTTCATATCCTAATATTGATTAACTAGCATTCAAAATAAAACTAGGAGTTGAAGAAGATTACGAACGAAGATTGGATACGGTTCGAAAAATTGTTAATTGTGAAATAAAGTACACAAATTCTACGCAATTAGCACTAGAAAAGAGGTTCGTGTGGATTTTGAGTAAGTAACTCGGGCTGAAGCGGTCGGTCGATTAGGTTGGGAAAAAGCTGTTTTTTATTCTTTCTATGAAGTATTAAACTGTGATATTTAACGGAGCCTTAAATCCGATAGCGTTAATAATATACGTATTTATTATTATTATTATTAACTAATAAAAAAAATATTCTCTGGAGATCACCATGTCGAACTTAACCCTTTAATGGAAAAGGGTAAGAATCTCATATCTCATTTGTTTATTTACCTGCCAAACGCATTTTGTAAATACATAACATGTAGCTAGGGAGCTGGTTGCCAAAATGTCGATTAATGACAATGTAGAACCACAGCAAAATATTCTGCCACCATGGTAGCGCTGCGTTTTCAAAAGAGAGCGATCCAGAAATTTAAAAAAACAACGGTGTGCTAAATCATTTTTGTTCGTGTCTGCCTCTTGAACTGAGAGGCAGACGTGCAGAACTCTGTTTTATAACGGGACATAGTGCAAAAATGTAAATGAAAAAAGCTATACTAAATCATTTGTTCGTCGTTCTCGTTGCGTCCATTCATTAGGACTCCCAGAATAGAAAAAAGGTTGGCACACGTCTAGGTCACTGATTTTTTGATGTACGATTTTTAAAGTTGTAATTCAAAAACGCAGGGACATACGACTTTTATTTACTGTACTAAATCGATTTGTATTGACATAACCTTGCACCCCTATCAATATGAAAGACGAACAAATCATATACCAAAATGGCACCCAGCTCCCTAACTAATAAAGAACTCAACCAATCCCGCAAATCTTATTTCAATAAAAATATAATTATAAATTCAGCGATACGCACAATATGCAAAATATTTTAATTTTACAAATAGCAGTAATTTATTCAGACCAACTATTTGGTTAAAAGTTAATTTTAGGGTTTAATACAAATATTCAACCATCGGGCTGTAGCTGACGGTTTGAAGTTTGTTATTTAATAAAATACAGTTTAAAATTATATTGTGGTGGCAATTCAGCTGCCACAATGTTGAAAATGTCGCTGTGTAATTTTAAATGTTAATTGTGAAGAACTAAAACTGTTAAACTAATGTCAAAAGAATTTTTATCTACACCCATATCATAAAACCTCCATTGGTTAGTTTTGACCTTAGGAAATGACCACCATTTTGACAACCAATTAGGAAAAACCAGTGGTGCGATAAAGAAATAACATGACTTCTTTATCGTTTTTAGTAAAGAAAAGAGATTAAATTTGGAACAGCTGTCAAAACTCAAGTGGTCTCTATTCTAGTATCCATAGATATTAAAACAGTTATTGATACGAAACGTCAATTCAGTATGTTTTTTTAATATAAACTGCACAATATTTGATCTCGAGTGACGTGAGAATAGAGACTTCATCCGTTTGTCTATGATTTAAAAAAAAATGGTCTTGACGGAAGATCGCCATGTTGGCGTTTTGCTGAACGAAAGTAGAATTGTTTTTGAATTGAATAGAAAAAGTTGTTTGTAATTTACATTTTAGTTGAAAATATGAATAGTAAGTAGTCTTCTCGGAGTGTGTGTGATGTGAAAATGCGCCGGATATCGGAAATATGCAGCCACGATTGCAACAAATAACTTGTTGCCAGAAAATATTGTTTCTGAACCCATCATGGAGGATTTATAATATGTGTGTAGATAAAGTTATGTATGCCACTCTGCATAATTAGGCCTTAAAACACACGTGCGATCTGATTATGAAACTCGCCTATCGGCTCGTGTCATGAAAACCGCACTAGTGTTTTAAGGCCTATCATTATGCAACCGTTGCATAAACTACTATTGTTTACCCCGTCAGACTTATTCATCAGATTTGTAACCCTTTTCGTATTTTATAATATAAGTATGAGAACTAGTGAAAATATCAAATAATTTGAAGGTGAAATCATCATATCAATTTGGCTGGTCGCCGCTTACCTACGTCTTTTCAATTTAAGTACGAAGGCTGACAATCAACGAATACATTTTCCATCTTCAATATCTGACCTAAGAAAATTGATACTTATTCCATTTTTAGGGTTCCGTACAAAAGGGTCTAACGGGACCCTATTACTAAGACTCCGCTATCCGCCCGCCCGTCTGTCACCAGGCTGTCTCATGAACCGTGATAGACAATTGAAATTTTCACAGATGATGTATTTCTGTTGCCGCTATAACAACAAATACTAAAAAACAGAATAAAATAAATATTTAATGGGGCTCCCATACAACAAAGGTGATTATTTTGCTCGTTTTTGCTCGATATTTTTAACGGCAACCGGTAGACGCTTGAAATAATCACAGAATATTTATTTATATATTCATTTTAAAAATAAATAATTAAATTAAAGTAAAACTAATATTTAAGGGGGGCTCCCATACAAAAACCGTGTTTTTTTTGCGTTTTATAGATAATATTACGGAACTATTCGTGCGCGAGTCCGACTCGCACTTGGCTGGTTTTTTATAAACACAGCAAAACAATCACATTAAGATACCTCATAATTACTTTAAATACCTACTGCTAGAACTTAACCAGGCTTAATATTAAAGTCTAGAATAACGAGATGGAATTTCGCCTTTTCGTTCGATTCAAATGTGCGGGTTATGAACTCAGGCGGCCATTACGTGCATGAAACAAGGATAAATTATCCTTCAGTGCGTCTCCCTCACACTGGTATTGAAGAAAGGGATGCACTGTGAGATAAGATAGATATAACTTAGTTTAGGGGTGTTCGAGGAATTTCATTACGACATTTCACCCGAAACTCTTTTATCGACGCCATAAAAGGCCATTGGGGTTTGCTTACCACATTTTCTGTTGATTAATTTAAAAAAGTGTTTTTAATTATGAACTTAACAGCTTTAGCGCCTTAATTTCTGAGCCACCTGGCTTGTTCCTTTGCTTTTAAATAAAGTATTTTCTTTAAATTAATAATACTCCTCTGCTGCACTGGGAGTGAATAAATAGCATAGAATGCGTGCAGATGCTTATCATCCTGGCATGTCGTAAAAGTCGACTAAGGGACGGGTCCTCTCCAACATGGTGGACTATCTGTATAGGCGATGGGCTGATCACCTGTCACCATACGGTTCATCATACCATCTTAGGACTAATTAATCGAACGTGGCCACAGGTAGTCTTGTGGCTCTGCCCACCCCATTAGGGATTTCGGGCGTGATAATATGTATGTATGTATTAATAATATTAATGTTTTGATTAACGGCAGTTTTGTTGGGGTTCCTTCCGTTGCATCTAAGGGCTTAGTTTATGTGTTCAAGTATAATGTTTGACCCTTTTTCATTTATTATCAGTTTATATTAAAAAGCATTCAAGTTACTAATTCAAGGTAAAAACACCAAAATAACACAAAAATATTTCCTTAATAATAACTTGGAAACTCATAAACTTCTACAGAGCACAATTGCTACCAAACTCTCAATCAGAAGACGATAGACATAAAGTTAATTCAGTGAAAATTTTCAGTTTATTTCAACCTAGATGCAGTTTTCAAAACTTAGGTTTACTTTTAAAAACTGGTCTGATTCTAAGTTTTAAACTACATTGCAATAGAACTTACCCCGCATCTGCTTGGTTTCTGCGTTGTACGTAAAACTTTTAAAAGATCTTTTTAAACTAAAATGTACCAAGTACGCGTCTTAATTCTAAAAAATATTTTTTCTGAAACTATGACTGAATTGACTAGAGCCTCATTCGATTTCGCAGTTGTCAATCATGGATTTAGACATTAATGGCAGAAGATTTTTTACTAAGCATTTATCATACAAATCTTAGAATATTAATAGTACATTGTGCATCTAGGGCCGTAAGAAGGGGATAACTAACGAGAGTCGCCGATAGGCGAGGGCTTTTATGACTCGAGTTTGTTATCCCCTTACTGCCCGTGATACACACAATGTTTTTCATCACATTTGCGAGGAAATGAAATAAAAATTAGACAAAAAAAAAGTATATATATTAATTTTATTTCCATTTTACATCGTGTATTACCATCAGGTGGGTGTTCATAAACTGAGCGTACGTTGCGATCAGCGCGGGGCAGCTCCGCCGGCTTGCGGTCGCGCGCGCCGCCGGCTGCGGCTTCCGAGCAGCTCCGCCGACCTGGCGCACTTAACTGCCCGCGGGAGTTCGAAACCATACAAAAACCATAACTCCCTAGGGAGTTATGGCTTTTGTATGGTTTATAACTCCCGCTGACGGCGGGGCCCGTAGAGGAGTTAAATCGGCTATAGCTGCTCTATACGCCTGCGTATAATAACACCCTTTCCGAGCAAGTGTGATGAAAAAATAATACCGCTCTAGCAAACCTATTCACCAGCGTATTGTCTTGAAAGTAACCGAGTTCTTAATGAGCACCGCTGGGCGCGTCTCTTCAAATAGATGATACTGTAAAGTAGATAGATATGTAGGCTATTTTGTATTAATGTTTGTATGTTGTATGTAGTTATTTAACTAGTGGCTCCGTGAGCTGTAGACCTCGCGACAAAAGGCTTCAAAAAACGGAATTTAAAACAAAAACCCTTTGAAAAAGTAAGAAATAATGATTGGCCTTGCGACAAACTTAACTTTGCCGTTGAAAAATTGATATCTCCATACATCGAGTCAGTTTACCAACACCGCCAGTAAGTTTGTAATTGCAAAAACCTCCATATCTCCGCCATTTTCAAATATTTCGAAAAACTGAATCGAGCAAAAAATTTTATACATTTACTGAAACTCCTCACAAAAGTTCACGAGAATCGGTTGAGAACTGCAAGCTGTAGATGAGAACAAATGAACATCCCCTGGACATTCGACATACGAAAGCATTTTTGCCCAAGCTGAAACGAAGACGCTTCGCTCGCTCCGCTCGCTCGGTCGATTATTGTCTAATACTGTAAACAGCAAGTTGATTGATTTTCACATGATTACCAACGATCTCAAATATTACTTACCTACAGACTATATATTAGCAGCGGCCCTAACATGCAAGATGCAAGGATAAGTTTAACCGTCTTATCTCTAAGTGCGTCTCTCTCACACTATTTCCGACGAAAGAGATAGTAATTGAGATAAACGGGTTTAACTTACCTATGTGTCTTGCATGTTAGGACCGCAGTGCAGTGAGTGCAGCTTAATGATAACAAAACTGACACGCTGCCACACAAGTTCGCAGAATAATATCACCTCAATTCAGTTGAAGATCCAACCTTACGCGTAACGAGATAGTAACACCTTGATTATTAAACTATAACACGGTTATACGGAAGCCTACAATCCGATCGACAGTAAATTAAACTATTTGATATACTTTTTAAATTTGTTGGCTCGGGCGTTTCCAATATTCCAGTTTACCTATTACATATTGTCTAGAAGCAATGATGTTATAATATTAGTTAGCACTTAATACAATCAATTGTTATGATAGAACATACACCTGCGATGAAATGCTATTTTATCTACACCCATATCATAAAACCTCCATTGGTTAATCAAAAACCGTATGAAATGACCACCATTTTGACAACCAATTAGGAAAAACCAGTGCTGCGATAAAGAAATAACATGACTTCTTTATCGTTTTTAGTTAAGAAATGAGATTAAATTTGGAACAGCTGTCAAAACTCAAGTGGGTCTCTATTCTAGTATCCATAGATATTAAAAAGTTATTGATACGAAACGTCAATTCAGTATATTTTTTTAATATAAACTGCACAATATTTGATCTCGAGTGACGTGAGAACAGAGACTTCATCCGTTTGTCTATGATTTAAAAAAAAATGGTCTTGACGGAAGATTGTATTTGCCGCCATGTTGACGTTTTGCTGAACGAAAGTAGAATTGTTGTTGAATTGAATAGAAAAAGTTGTTTGTAGTTTACATTTTAGTTGAAAATATGAATAGTAAGTAGTCTTCTCGGAGTGTGTGTGATGTGAAAATGCGCCGGATATCGGAAATATGCAGCCACGATTTCAACAAATAACTTGTTGCCAGAAAATATTGTTTCTGACTGAACCCATCATGGAGGATTTATAATATGTGTGTAGATAAAGATATGTATGCAACTCTGCATAATTTGGCCTTAAAACACACGTGCGATCTTATTATGAAACTCGCTAAAAGCTCGTTGCATAAAACCGCACTAGTGTTTTAAGGCCTGTCATTATGCAACCGTTGCATAAACTACTATTTACTTCCAGCGATACAAACTTTTTAGCCGGCAACGATGTAATATTTACAAATTGCACAGCTTCGGCTGATTGCTTGTTTAAGTGACTTTATTCTCCATCCTACGTCATAGTGGAAGCGATATTATTCGTTAATTAAATCCGCAATATTTTTCCTATAAGTGACTTGGCATTGTCATTTATTTTATCAATTAGCTCACGTATAATTTGCTAACTAACTGTAAAAGTCAACATTTACATACTGGAATGTTCCACGGACAAGAGAATGATTGCCAGCAGGTCAAACCCATTGCTGGTAGAACTGTTACATATTAAGCAGTATCTTTTTTGTTTGATTTAGAAAATGGCCGTCATAAATATAACGTTCACTTTAAAACAGAATCACTAAACTGTGCTTATACCTTACGATATCAAAAAAAGTGTGTGTGTGTCAGCTCCGACGCACGACACGAGTTTACTCCTTACGAACGATTATAAAATAAACCAGTACCCATCATACCATGCTGTCATTTTTCATATTGACATTTGACAGTAAATAATAAAGTTTCATATTAATTAATATAAACATGTCGTGCATTGAATACAATAATTAATTGACACTTCGGGTCCCGTCGTCTTCCGATTGAGCTCGGAGTTTTACTATATCTGTATGCAATGCGAAGCGACCGACGCATCTTCGGCTAACATCGTCTGACTTCGTGTGACTCCGTACAGTCCGTGTGCCATCCTAGTTTGATTTTACTCCCCATAATTTTTTATATATGAAAATCGATTCTTAAGGAGTAAACTCCAAAAAGACCAAACGACACCGCGTAAACCTATCCATTTTAGATATCAGGAACCAACAATCTTCGCATTAATATCGGCATAAATTGCTAGGGTAAGCTTGACGGAGAATGTCATTTCGATAGCCACGTTGGAACATTTTCGCTGTCTCGAATATTTACCCCATCAGTTGCACAAAATCCCGCGCTAATCGATTACAGGCGACGCCACCCTGGAGTGTTATTCTATAACGTTCGCTTTTTTATCGGCGAGCGTGCCGTTGACGTGTAGAAAATCGCTTAGAGTCATAGCTGGGCACAAGACCGTTAACCCTTTAATTAACGAAATTAACATTTCGAGTAACGGATTAATTTTAAGTGAACTTAAAAAATTGTTAACGGGCTCATTAACTTTCGTTAAAACAATTAAAGTCCGTTAAACCTTAATTAAGTACCTACGTTTTGTCAAAAGGAAACCGCACGGCTTATGTCAGTTATTAGCTTTTGATTTGAATTTGATCTCTAAATAAAGGTATGCAAACTAATGCAATACCTACCCTTTTTTATGAATTTTTCATGTCCTGCCTAAACTTCCATAGCACATACCATATTTTTTTATAAATAAATTGCTCACGCAACGACATGTAAAATGCAATTTCTGTCACGAGTTAACGATTATAACTTCCGTTAAATCTTCGGAATGTAACGCTGTATAACGTTTAACGAAGTTAACTTTTTTAGTAACTGATTAGCGATTAATGAAGTTAACTATTTGGTTAACGGTGCCCAGCTATGGTGTTAGTATGCCACGTTGCAGTCATCGCCGAGCGCCGCTCCGGTGAATTAGAAAATAACCCCCTGCCCTAGGGGAAAAGGGCCGATCACTGCAAGACTTTAACGCGCGAAGTAAAAAGACGTAAGTAGATGAAGCTTTCTTTTGTTTTGAATCCTATTGATGTATAGTAAGATTTAAATTAGAATGGAGGATTGTTTGAGTTTTGTCGTTTTTTTATACCGTGTGATGTGACTTAGACACTTAACGGTTGCGGAATATTTCGGTCATTGGAGAAGTTCTAAACGGTGGGTATCATATTATGTTCTATAAGTACGTTGGTTTTGCCGAGCACATAGTTTGACAGATTTCTTATATTATTTTAAAGATCATGCCGGTCACAAAATTCCTACTGTAGTTTTAAGGTAAAGTTTGAGCTGATCATTATAAATGTTATTTAATAAATAAATTACAATCTTTGACCATGTACTCATAAGAAACAGTTTGTCTGTTGTAAATATTTACTCAGAGTTCCAATTTTCTAATTAAAATATAATTAGGTTTTCAAAAATGATATTGAGGTTTTGAATATCATTTTTTTCTAAACCTAATAGTTTGCGCGTGAGAGACTTCCAAAGTGGTAAAATGTGTGTCCCCCCCTGTAACTTCTAAAATAAAAGAATGATAAAACTAAAAAAAAAATGATGTAGGTACATTACCATGTAAACTTCCACCGAAAATTGGTTCGAAGTAGAAGAAGTAAGTAGTTTTTTTTAATACGTCAGTAATCACGGAACCCTTCATGGGCGAGTCCGACTCGCACTTGGCCGCTTTTTATCAATGGTATTTCTTTATTGGCTGGTTAGCTAAGTCACCTGAGTAAGTTTGTTTACATTAAGTTAACTACGTAAACGAATAGAGTATAGAACAAAAATTAGAAGAGTATTGTAGACCTGACCTTTAATTCAGCTAAATTGAACCCCAAGGTCAGGATATCAAAGGAATTTAAACTGTTTTCTTCGGTAATAAATTGACCCCATTGCAGCACTGATCGTGAAACCATTGATCTTGATCTAAATACAATCGGAGGCGGATTACAGAATTTACAGACGCACAAGTCAAACAAGAGGAAACAACCAGTCATTAATCTATTAATAAGATGAAAGGCACTGCCCAAATCTTCTTGGTATTATGCCAATGCGATTGTTAGGGTTGTCACAAATAATAAATATGTCGAAGATAACTTTAATTTACATTTAAATTACCCTTTAAGTCCAAGTCCTCCGAAATATACTTTACGTTTTTTTGCAAAATTATCAATTTATTTCCTTTCTTTCTATTCTACGATAGTTATTTTTAAACTTTAATTCTAGACTAGATCGGGTTTTAAATCACGTAAGTTTAATATCCTGTTTCTATGCCCGACATTACGGCTGCGTTTATATCGCTTTAAGACCTTATTTAACGTTGAATTATAATTATTCTACACATCCCATCTTATTGTACTAATATTATCAAATCTCCGGAAAGGCTAAATTGATTTTCATGATATGTGGTATATAGTTACTTAAGGTTCTGGAATAGGACAAACGGTACTTTTCTCCCTGGAGAATTTCACAGTTCCCGAAGGAACATCGTTAACAGAATTTTATGCAGATGAAGTCACCAGCAAAACACGGTATTTTATTATAACTCAATCGATAAACGATAAGAAAATGTTAACTATAAGTGATGCGGTAAATAAAAGAAGCTTATATATTTAAAATTCTGTAAGTAAATACTTGGCTGTCACCCCATTTGATTGCATCGTAACTAAGGAATATCTTTCACATTTCATAAAGGCATTCTGAAGCGCCCTGTGAGACGCAAACATTTACATAATTGACTGAAAGTTCCTGTGCCTTTACATTATAGGAAAAAAGTTCCAAAGTTTATTGAAAGTCTCGGAAATACTTCAGACGATTCTGTTATGAAAATTCTTTCGGCGTTCCGATAATATTTTTCAATAGATTGGTACTTTTCGGTTATAATGTTCAAGTTTTTGGCCTTGGTGGCCATTTGTCTCAGATATTATACTAGCTATTTTTATATATACATATAGCGCGTTCGTTTTTTTTTTGTTTGTTAAAAATACAATGCAATAGTCAAAAATTTGGAAAATAATTAGTGCCCATAGCACAGTTTTTACTAAATCGGGAGTCAGGGCTTCGAATTCATTGGATTAAACTTCTTTTGAGCGATTTATTCATCCTATTTTTTATGATCTTGTGTCAACCCTATTGTTAAGGGATAGCCTTGCAAACAGTAGTAGCTTAGCAATCATGATTTAACAACAAATCGCATCTATATCGCAGGTCTCATAATAAAGAGCGATATTACTTCACGATAAAAGGTCGTAATTTCAATACTCCATAGTGTTTATTACAGTTACGACCTTTTAGTGCGGAGTAATATTGCAGATACGCCTGTTTTGCATGACGCCCGCGAATATAAAACAACTAGTGGACCCGCCTTCGCCTCCATATTTTCCATACAAACTTGATCCCCCCTTTTCACCGCTTTAGGGATGGAATTTCAAAAAATCCCTCCTTTAGCAGTACTAGGGTACTCGAGGAACGTTTCCTCCAAATTTCAAACCTCTAGGATCACCCGTTTAGGTTGTGCGTTGTCTATATAAGTGAGTCACGGTACTGTTTTATATGTATTGGCGATAAGTACTCACAGATATTTTGAAAATTAACGATTTTAACTGTATAGCTTTTTTTTATCACGATATCACAAGTTTCACTTGATAGTCGGATTTGTCTTTTGTAGCTAAAGGCGCGATCTTTTTCGTTTTAACTCTTAAAAAAGAAGAATGTTATAAGTTTGACTCTTTTATCTGTCGGTCGGAGGCCGCTGACAAATTACATTAAAAAGTTAACAGCCCAATTATTAATGAAGTTAAATTAAAATCTTATGTAACGACATAACAATAATGATTTCTTAAGCGACAAAATTAAATCGGTTCGCTAGTTCAATAACTAACAACCAACTGCGCCTCTATTCGGGAACGTCTAAGTGATATTGTAGCGACTCGTGAGCGAGATTCTCATCCCGCTCTTCCGCACGATGCGTAATGCGTAAGAGTGGGACGCGAATCTCGCTCGCGAGTCGCTACAATATCACTTAGACGTTCCCGAATTTTAAAGAATCGTTTTTTCGTTAAAAACATTTGCACCACTTATGGTGCAATAAATAAAAAAACGGCCAAGTGCGAGTCGGACCAATTTTTTTATTTTTATTTTAAAACATTATAGTAGACACAATTTCCACCGGCAACGTCGCGGTATCCTCCACGGACATGAATATTTAAAGAAGTCAACTAAACTTTTGCCAAAAACCAGTACATATTTTATAAACAACAATGGAGTGCCGTCTGTTATCACGTATTCATTGCGAACGCGACTTGTTTCTGGAATATTATTATGCCACATAGGAAGAATGAATATTTTCTAGTCAATTGCCGAATTCAACAACGCCACTCAAGCATTTGATTAGAAATTAAATAGATAAATGCCCCTCTACTAGTTGTCAACCTATACATAAACGTCACTTTAATTAAAGATCAATTTAATACCATATTATTATGTATGTATGTTAACCTTTATTGCACATAAATGATGCGCATTATGACATGTGGAATATACAAAGGAGAGTTTATTCCTTAGGGGATCTTTTCCAGCTAACCTTGGAGTTAATACGAGAAGACAATGCATGAGGATAGACAAAAATTACAAATAATGATTAATATCAAAATTATTATAATTATGTAGGATTATATAATTTGTTTGTTTATCCTTCTCTTTTGCATTATTATCGGGTATTTAGCCCTTTTTAGGGTTCCGTACCTCAAAAGGAAAAAACGAAACCCTTATAGGATCACTCGTGCGTCTGTCTGTCTGTCTGTCTGTCTGTCTGTCTGTCTGTCTGTCCGTCTGTCACAGCCAATTTGCTCCGAAACTACTGGACCGATTGAGCTGAAATTTGGTACACATATGTAAGTCGGTGACCGCAACACGGACGCGTGACGTAAATATATGAATTTTAAACATGGGGGCCACTTTTGGGGGGTAAATCAGAAAATTAAAAAAAAGTTATGCAATCAATATTGTGTGACATATCAAATGAAAGGGCTTATTGTGAGGACTTTAAATATATTTTTTTGTGAATTTTAAGTAAAATAGTTTGGAAGTTATTTAGGAAAATAGGCGAAAATTGACCATTCCTCCCCCCTTATTTCCGAAACTGCTGGGGCTAAAATTTTGAAAAAAAATACAGAAAATAGTTCCTTACCTATAGATTACAGGAAAACCTATAAGAATTCTATGGTATTTAAAGTAACCTAGTAAATTGCAGATAATCATGTATGGAACGGAACCCTCTCCACGCGAATTTAACTCGCACTTGTCCGGTTTTTTTCTTTATGTCTATAGCATCTCAAATGGTCTATCATTTTCAAAACTCTCTCAAATAAATTGCTCTTCTCTCAATTCGCCGAAAAACAACTTTTAATACGCCCAAAAGCCCTTTTCAATGACTCCCACCCTAGGGTGACCATCGGAGCTTGCACCGGCGGACTTTTCCGACTAATTACACACGGCACACACGGGGCGTTTTTTCAAACGCCGATGTAAGGCCACTCTCGTAAATAAGTAAATGTCAGCGGTTACCGGCTCGCTGGCTTACGTGGCGTGTATTAAAAAGGGAACCATGTCAGGACAAATGAGGAATGTTTGTTTAATGTGACATAATTTTGCACATGTTAAATGTCTGTGAGGTACCTCGGTTTTCCGAATATTTGAACAATAATACATTTTAACATTCTATGAGAAAAGGAAAGGACTTTTTCGGAACAATGCAGTGCTACTTCTGGATTTGATTTAGTTTATTATGTTTAATGTATTCTAGTGTCTAGTCCGAGAGAAAATAAATAAGTATAAGTTTTGCTTTTAAGGTTTTCGGAGCTATTACCTAATATTTATTTCATTGGTACTTTATATTTTGTCTTTAAGGTTGTTCTGGCAGCTATTACCTACTAACTATTTCATTACGGTCCAATAAAAACGATTAACCGAAACGATTAAAAATGCAAGCACAACAAAAAAGTAGGTACTTTTATCACGTAATTATTATAATCAATGATAAAAGGAGATATTAATTTAATCATTATTAGAGGGCTTGTTTGTTATATTTAGATTCATTTTAAAGTATTCCATTATTAAGATAAAGGCACCTATTACCGTGGTAGTTAAGCAAGTTTTCAAGTAAGAGCCAAAAATTAAGGGTATCAAGACAGCGTAACGAGGGTAAGGATTTTTTTAATGAAAGTATATAGATTTAACTTGGTATTTTGTGGGTTTTTGGTCTAATTATAGGTAGTAACTAATGGTTAAATATTTATTAAAGCCAAAATGTCGAAATCTCCTATTACCGTGGTATTAGATATACTTTGACCCTAATACCGCGAATTTGGTTCCTATTACCGAGGGTAAGAATTAATGATAGTTTTGGTTCCGTACATTTTTTTAATTATGTTTTTTTTAGAATATTGAAATAAAAATGAAGGCTTACTTAAAGTTTTATAATTATATCAATAAAATTATAATAATCAAACATTTAAATCGAAAAGCCCAACAAAGTAACTAATAATAATTAATAACAAATCAAAAACATACTGACTTTACACTAGAATTTAAATTGATTTTACCGTAAAATTTGAGTCCAATAAATATATATACCTACCTAGTCTTAGTCCCACTCATACAAAAATCATAGCACAGAAGGAAGAACAAAAATTCCGATAGATAAGCAAAAGTACCAAAATCAAAATAATGGTTATTTCAAAGAAATCAGAACCACGGTACCCTAAATTAGTTATTTCATTACGTTGTCACTCGGTAATAGGTAATATTAGAGGAACCTATCTCCGACTCTTACTAATCATGAATAAGTCGGAATTAGGTTCCCATATATCCTATTACCGAGGGTTATCTGTGTATAGCATCGGTAATAAGTTTAATGAACAGTGCTGTAAATCCTAATTACGACCTATAAAAAAAATAAGAAGTAGTGATTTTTTTAAAACAAATCGAAAATATATACTTCCATTTGCGTATAAAACCAAACTCATGAAACTAGGAAGTAAATCTTTGATTTTATCTGTATATTTAAACGACTTATTAATTTAAGGGTGTCTATAGAAAACACTAATATAATGTTTACGTTTTTATCAAAAATTAAGACCTTCTTGTATATTTTTTATACCTCGGATATAGCTCTTTAGCTGCTTAGATAGATGAAGATTTCAATAACACAAAAAAATTTGATACTTAACCAATAATCAATTTAAAAAATTATGCCAACTGAACCTATAGTATTTATGTATTACCGTGGTATACCTCGGAATTAGGAGCCACAGTGAAAAATGGATCCAAATACCGAGGTATTTTGTATTATATTTTTTACGCATTCCCAAACAAAATATCAGAAAAATAGTAATTCGAAGTCGCAAACAAAACTATAATAAATCTTTTAATAAACATAGCCTAAGATTAGTTATTACAATTATTACGCAAATCGCTAAGTAAGATGCGAGTTCCCTTACGTGTGGCCTAACGTGTTTGTATGGGATAAGCTGCTCCTGCGCCGCCGTTGCCGGGACTGACGAGTTGCAAGTTCTTTGCTTGATGCATACGCACCCGCGCCAGTGAATCCAATAGACAACTAAGTACGCTTTGGTCTTGTGAAAAAAGATTCTTAATCAGTCAATCCATTTGCTAATAAAACACGTATTTAAAAACACCACGATAATGGGTGCCGATTTGGATGGGGTCGTTAATAGGTGCCTTTACCTTAAGTTAATTTTTGCCAATGAATAGTTCTCAACAAAAAATCTTTAACAGCGTCTCTCATGGTAATTTTAGTTTTGCAAAATGATAATTATCATTTAAATGTTCTGGTAATTCACTTTTAAAATTCCTGTCGGTTGTTTCCTACGTCATTTAATAGTTTTGACGCTTACGCCAAGTACATTATGCTTTCGCTATCCCTTTCTTTCATACGCAGGAGTAATATAATCCATCACAACCCAATCTCACTCGGTTTGCCGCATGGGGCTCTTAAAAGAGGCTTGATATACACACATATACCTGCATCTATTCGGGAACGTCTAAGTGATACTGCAGCGACCCGCGAGCGAGACTCGCATCTCGCTCTTACGCATTACGCGTCGTGCGGAAGAGTGGGATGAGAAATCTAGCTCGCGAGTCGCTACAATATCCCTTAGCGAATATAATACCGAATACCGAATCGAGGCGCTGAGTAGCAAACAATGTTATCCTTTGGTGTTTATTGTCATACTCCTATAACGGTGATGCACAAATAGCCGATAAGATCGAGCCCGACTTAAATATTCACTAAATTCATGCGATCGAGTTTGCAGTTATTGAACGAACACAAATACAACAATCGTATACGAGTGTCTATGGATCATTTCGGAGTGTAAAAGCTTCATTTAAAACCTAATCTCTCAATGCCAATTGTTCCCAAATATGCTGCAACTAACTAAGATATTCACAACTCAACATTACTTCAAACTTCTCATCCAATACTTACTGCTGTATTCTAGATACAGCCACGAACACCAAATTATAAACACTTTAGCAACTCGTTGCCATGTAATAAGGTACATATTGTTAATAAGTTGGTTCTCATGGCTGTATTATATTTCCTTTTCTAAAGCGTCGTTATCAAAAGACGGTACTGAGTTGTCAGCATCCGGGATGTTTGACAGTTGGAGATTAGTTGTCACTGCTGTGGATAATATTTGCGCCTATCCGTCAGGTTCGGATGAGCCTTCAGTGAAATTGTATATAGATGATAGATTATTCAAGTTTGCGTAAATTACATTATAACTTTATGTTTCCCGAGGTGCTTTGATTCTCTCATGATTATCTTAGTCTGTTAGGCCTCAGTACTTTGTTGAGGGATAAAAATCTCTAAATTCTAAAATTAGGCGCGGATTTTTCTTTTCTAAATTTCAGCTTACGAGTGTGGACAGTTTTGTAACCATGAAGTGATACTTAGGAATTTATGGTACTTGTTTATCGAATTCTATTTAATCTTAATTTTTAGGGTTCCGTACTTCAAAAGGAAAAAACGAAACCCTTATAGGATCACTCGTGCGTCTGTTTGTCTGTCTGTCTGTCCGTCTGTCACAGCCAATTTGCTCTGAAACTACTAGACCGATTGAGCTGAAATTTGGTATACATATGTAAGTTGGTGACCGCAACACGGACGCGTGACGTAAATATATGAAATTTAAACATGGGGGCCACTTTTGGGGGGTAAATCAGAAAATTAAAAATAAAAAGTTATGCAATCTATATTGTGTGACATATCAAATGAAAGAGCTCATTGTAAGGACTTTAAATATATTTTTTTCTGAATTTTAAGTAAAATAGTTTGGAAGTTATTTAGGAAAATAGGCGAAAATTTACCATCCCCCCCTTTATTTCCGAATCTACAGGGGCTAAAATTTTGAAAAAAAATACAGAAAATAGTTCTTTACCTATAGATTACAGGAAAACCTATAAGAAGTCTATGGTATTTAAAGTAACCTAGTAAATTGCAGATAATTATGTACGGAACGGAACCCTCTCCACACGAGTTTAACTCGCACTTGTCCGGTTTTTTTTACATAAATGCTGTTCTATAACGTACTATTGAGGGTTACGCTACCGTTCCACAGAGATATATTAATATTTCTTACTATAGTCAAGTAGCCAATTGCTAACATATTTTTTTACATCACGTACCGCAGTAAGCGGTACGACGTCTTACAATGAATAAACTTCAAACGTTGGCGTTTTTAACTCGCCGGCTTAATTCGCTGTAAAAGTTTTAATAGCCAGCAAATAATCCGGAGTTCAGTCGGCAGGAGCTATTGTGGTGTTTTACAATTCTGCTGTTGCGATTACGAATAAATAATAGTCATTTAAGAATTCAGTGCGAGGTCACCGATGAAAATTCCGGCACTCGGAGATTTTCGGAACTTAAGCGCTTCAAACAATTTGATACTCACTACTAGCATTTAAGTGAAGAAAAACGTCATGTGAAACCGGCATAATTATGCTGGGCTAGGCGACTAATGTCTCTAAGTATTTAAAAATGACGAGGTATAATAATGCCGATTTTCCAAACATAAAAGAGTTAAAGTATAAAAATGTCGAGTAATAATAACGACGAAATAAAAAAGCGACCAAGTGCGAGTCGGACTTGCCCATGAAGGGTTCCGTGATTTATGACGTATTTAAAAAAAACTACTTACATGATGATGACGAAATGTATTTCGTTCAGACCAATTTTCGGTGGAAGTTTACATGGTAATGTACATCATATATTTTTTAGTTTTATCATTCTCTTATTTTAGAAGTTACAGGGGGGGGGACACACATTTTACCACTTTTAAAAAATTTATTGTAAATTATATATATTATTTTATATATATGGGCTTTTTTAATTTCGGATGGTATTTAATTTATTCGTTAAACTCATTAGTGCAATTTTTAATACAAAGTATTTTTTCAATTCTTAATAAATCATAGTTTGGCCGGGATTCTGTAGACAACCGACTAAATTCGATATAAAATCATTTACATCCATAAAACAGATGGGTGCAAATCGTCACTAATTCGGATCTTAGTTTAATATCACCAGTTTGTAGGACCCGCCTCTTGTACAAGAAGCAATAATTAAACCTTAAAAAATACGAAAAGAATAACAAAGTAACACAAAAGCCTCAAAAAATGCTCACGGCGAAATAAGAAACACAAAATGGCAAACTTCGTAAAAGGTACAAGGCACCAACTTGTAAAGAGCTTCGAAAGAAAATCAAATCTAATTATTGTAAAAGTATTTTGTATGAAAAGGCTCACTTTCTTCTCAATAGATGCCCAATCACCCTTCAAATTTTTCATAAGTGATAAAATACCGCCTCTCGCATTCCAAATTCCGGTAGCTCTGCACTCCGCTCAAATGATTATAGTGAGCCATTTCAAATATAACAGGAGGCAGTGAAAACATTGAAATAATTCTGTTATGAAACTAATGAATTTTATGGTGTTCCAGTGCGTTTTTAGAATACGGAAAAGAAAGCATGGCAGTTGAAAATAGCGTTTCGATTGAAAGTAGCAAGTTAAATTCGTTTTTTTCATATAATTATACACGAACTCTATGTTAATTTTGCAACTCTAATCATATTTTTCCAGGTGCAACGCGAACGGACGATTTGAAGAAAGCTTTCATTATTTCAAATAAAAAGTCAGTCAAAGCCTGAAGAAGGACTCCAATCGAGTTCGAAACATGTCGGACTATTTCTGACAATAAATCGTGAGTAAAGCCGTGTGTTTTTCAAGTATTCATAATGTCTCACGAAAGTTTTAATTTGACTAAAAACATCTAACTTAACTTTTCCCTCTATTTTTGCAGCAGTGCAACATGGAATGAAAATGGTTGCAAATAGCAAAAAAAAAATTCAACTCATAATTGCTTTCGTTTAACGAAACTTGTAAAGTAATGTAAAAAGCGGAATCGTGTTGTGCAACACGACTTTGTACAACTAGTCAATTAATTAATTACACAGCTATATAATATCACCGTAGATTTTTGCGTACGAATAATCCTTTTCTGGATTTATACCACGTATATAATATATATATCTATCTATAAATATAGAAATTAGTTGCTGTACGTAGTCTCGCTAAAACCCTCCTCCTTGATGAGTTACAGTGACACCAATCTCCTGAGAGTTATACTGGACAAGTTCGATTGTCCTGTGGTGAGGCACTGGACCTGTCGACATATTAATGGGTGACAGACCTCTCTTATTTGATGTGAAGTAGTTTTGTCAAATTTTTTTGTTCTAAAATTTTAAATATTTTATGTAATTTATTAACTTGTATGGATGAAATAAATGATGATGATTATCGACCGAGCGAGCGAGCGTCTCCGTTTCAGCTTGGGCAAAAATTCTTTCGTATGTCCGGCTGTCGGCTAACTATTTGTTCTCCTCTACAGGTCGCATTTCTGAACCGATTCTCGTGTTTTGTGAGCAGGTTCGATAATTATATACTTTTTACGTCGATTCAGTTTTTCGACATATTTCAAAATAGCGGAGATATGGGGGTTTTTGCGACTACAAAGTCATTTACGGTGTTGGTAAACCGACCGCGACCTATGTTGTAGTATAGGGATAACAGTTTTCCAACGGCAAAGTTTAGTTTCTCGTGCAGTGCACAGCTCACGGAACTTCTAGTTATGACTTGACCGATTTGAATATGTTTGTTGTTGTTTTGTTCACTTTAATGGCAGGAGTTAGTCCGTAATAAAAATCGTCGCACATCCGAACACCGAACGAAGAACGTTCCAATCCGTAATTCCATTTCTGGTCACGTCGAAGCCGTTGCCTTTTTGAGGCGCCGGAGTGGACGCGCCCGTAACCGCTCTATGGCTTTATTAAACAAGTTTTAAGACGTAGGCATATATGATCTTAGAAAGTTATGCGCCGCATGATTTTCTATACCCACTGCTCCGCTGGAGAATTAAAAAGTTTATAAGGGTTTTTCAAAGTTGCTAGTCATCGTCCTTGAGTTTAACATTTTACGGCCCTCCCCTTAATACTTGCTTAGTTTAGTTTAGTTTATTTATTATTTAATGTACTGTACAGTCTACATTGCTTGTTATATCAAATTCAAAGAAATTACATTGAGATCGTCAAACAAAAAATAATTTGGCTAGTCAATGTCAGGGTATATATTTCTGAACTGAAAGATCGTTCGCAATTTGGGTTTGTAGGCTTAACTACTATATATCTACATATATAAAAATCTCGTGCCACGGTGTTTGTGGTCGCACTCCTCCAAAACGGCTCGACCGATTTTTATGAATTTTTTAATGTATATTTGGTACGTCCGAGAATAAATAGGTCGTAAAGTATATTTCATACCGCTGGGTGGTTAGGGTGTCCATGCGGACGAAGTCGCGGGTGGAAGGTAGTATACTTTTATATTTTAGTATCCGAAAAAAACAACTTACTCTCGGGACATCTACGCTTGAAGCCGGATTGATACCTAATTATGTTTATTTTATGAGATTAATAAACAGACAACCATGCCGGGATGTTTGCTTTATATAAAAGTGCAGTTACACGAGCATTATCTCAGCAATGTGTGGCCGGAAACTATAGCACTATAGGCATCTTCCTCTAACGTACGAAGTTAGAGTAAGACAGCTATAGTTGTCGGCTCTATATTGCCGTAAAAAGTTGCTCGGGTAACTGCAATTGCTCAGCAAATACGAAGGACAAAATATGGCCGCCACTGCAGCCATCCAATTTAATGTTTATACAACAACACAGTAGATTCCTTAATTTATTTATTGCACAAGTCCTACATATTTGCTGCGGATTATACTAGTTTATTTACATTCACAAACAGTTGAGGATGAATACTTACTTATATGCAATCTGGGGGGCGGCTAGCACAACACGACCGCGAGTCGTTTCTCGCTCAGTGTGTCACTGTCAAACTGACGTATCTGTTAAGGGCGTACCCCACGCCGATGACCTTGAGCGTTCCAACTCGGTCCTTCCCCACTTGCCTTAGTTAACGCGCCGCAGTGAATAGTATAATTTACTCAAAAAGTACAAAATAAATTGAAAAACCGGCTGATGAAATTATAGTGTACATTATTGTCTTCTGAATAGTAAAAGTCTCATGTATAAGCGTCGCATAATAAGGGTGCCTTTACGGATTTTAGTTTGAAAAAAGGGTTTACGGTTTTTTTTTGCTCTTGATTTATCACTTTTTTCAAGATTCCAGTGACAAAAATAAAGAATAGATTCCATACTACAATACATATTGTTTTCAAGATTCTTGCACGATGCTAAGTATACTTTATAGGATTTGAAAACAGCGAAATTCGCTGGGTAGGAAGGGGCTCGTAACCGGGCTAGTTTTTCGGCAATTCATTGCTGCAATTCGGGCTATCCTCAAAAAATTACATTCAAACTTTTTGTCCCCATTAATGATGTAATATGTAATATTTTTGCAGATAGCCCTAATTGCAGCAATAAATTGCCGAAACACTAGCCCGTTTACGAGCCCCCTAAGGGACTGAGTATGAATCGCGGGCAGATTGTGCTAGACATGCAGAGCGTCTAGCACAACTTCCCGCGAGTCATGCTCAGTGCGTCCCTTAAGGGGCTCGTCACTATCAAACTATTCAAATATGTAAGGGACGTACTGAGCGACAAACGAGTCGTAGGCATGCTGTACTAGCCCCTCTGCGGCCCTAACATGCAATACACAAAGTTAAGTTAAACCCGTTTATCTCTATGACTATCTCTTTCATCGAGGCCAGTGTGAGAGAGACATACTTAGAGATAAGACGGTCGAACTTATCCTTGTGTCTTGCATGTTAGGGCCGCCGAGTATTTTCTGTAGTGTGTCTTTATTTCATTTTTCTTTTGTTTTTATCTCCACTAATACCTTATAGCAATACAGTGACATTCGAGATGTTTAATGAAAAGTCTATTTACAATATCGCTTTGAAATTGCTACGCATTATTTTACCAAATTGAGTCATTAAAGAGCAAATAAAACGTATACGAAAAGGTTCGTGTACACAACTGTTATTTGCGGGCTCTGAATAAATATTATATGAATATTATAAGCGCGTGGGAGTTCCAAAAATACAATCATGAGCAAAGTATTCGGATCACTCTGCATACAACTTCCTATCCGACTTGACCCAATTTGTGTATACCGTTCATTCAAAGCGTTACAGAAAGAAGATAGGAGATTACTTCAAAACGATTGAAAGCATTTTAATACAAACGTAACCTTTTAAAAGCTACAGCCGGCTATCACGACCGCATTATTTTATGCCGTCGGGTAATAGCGTCGTTGGCTTCCGTGGCACGCAATAACGTATTTGGCCGTGGCGTTCAAAGGGTTTAACTTTGTGCAGTATGATTAAATTTATATTAAACTGGCGACCCGCCTCGGCTTCGCATGGGTGTAATTTAGAGTTGAAAATTGTGAAGTTACTGCATTTGATTATAGAATCTCTTTATAAACAACTAGCAAACCCGGCGAACTCCGTTTCGCCACCAGATGGCTTCGTTTTATGTAACATTTCGTTTGGTGTAGCTATGTATCAGAGATGGCGCTGTATGTGAAAAAAGATGTTCCCGCTTTTCTGTTGAACTTTTTCCTGAATTTTCTTTGCTATAAACCTCACGGAGCCCGAGACCTTTCCAACGAATGCAAAACCGTGGAAATGGGTTCGTGCGTTCTGGAGTTATAGCGTCAGGAAGGAAAACCCGACTTATTTTTATATAGTAGATGTTTGCTGACTTTTTGTTACACAGTACGAAGAAATTTAGTTTGGAAGCGATGCGCAAACGGGCCACGTACTTATAGCTGTGCATGAGAAAATCACTCAACGCTGAGCTACCATTCTCTAACAAATCTTGTCACTGATTTCACCTCACATTTGAAATTTGACCCGCGCGCTGGTAGGCATTATACGGAATTACGTACCTGCGTCCGTCGACGGTTGCGTCGAAATTCGACCAAAGTCGAAGACATGTACGAAAATTTAGTTTATACGCACTAACGGATCAAGTTAGGGTCGCCGGCGATTTCATGAACGAAGTGGTTTTTAAAAGAATCGCACCTCAGAGCCTCTATTCGGGAACGCTAAGTGCTTCTGTAGCGACTCGTAAGCGATATTTCTCATCCCACTCTTCCGCACGATGCGTAATTCGTTAGAGCGAGATGAGAAATCTCGCTCGCGTATCGCTACAGGATCACTTAGCGTTCCCGAATAGAGGCGCTGGTCTAAACCCACAACGTTGAAAAGTGCTCCGATATACGTGTTGTCGCTACCCGTCTCTCTAACCTTTGATATCTTGTAAAGAATGTAATTAAATGATATAGTGTACAGTTATTACATTATTTTGATGTATATATTAAGGTATAAACCACCATATGCCATGTAAGCGCTCAAAAATTGATTTTTGACGAACTGATTGAAAAACATTGAATTCTCTCTTTCTAATAAAACTAATTTACAATGTTATGTAGGGTAGGTTTATATGACCTTCCTCACAAATCTCGTCGTCCACTGGTGAAAACCACATCAAAATCCGTTGCATCCTTAACGAGGAGTAAGCGGATATACAGACAGACAGGGGAAAGCGACTTTATTTTATGCTGTGTAGAGAATTCTTCTTAAATAAATTAAAAAGGGATATTAAGATACCCAAAAAGCACGCAAAACTAGTAACAAATTGAAAATTCACTCCGAAACCGTAAACAATGCTGCAACAAACTTTTACGAACCGTCAAAGAAAACTTTGTTGTTGTTCGTGTATGCTTTCCTCAGCTTTATTATGTTTATACAAGAGATGCGTTTGTCAAGCACAAGAATCATTTTAACAAAATAGCTTTTTAAAGCAAATAACACACGAAGGAAACTTTTAACGACGAAGAACAAACATTGCAATTTTGTAACAACTGCTTTTAATAAATTTACTGCACTATTTGTGTGGTCCGGCTAAGAATAGCATCGCCCTATCTCCTCCCGTGGGTGTCTTATAAGCCGACAGAGGGACTAACCGAAAGATAGGCAACGGCGTCCTTCGAGTTCTATCATGACCAACTGCGATCGCCAACCCGCCTGCCAAGCGTAGCGACTTTTTTTTATGTCAATTGACTGACAAACCGGCAGACGGCCCACCTGATGGAAAGTGGTCACCGCCGCCCATGGACATCTGCAACACTAGAGTTGCTGCCAATGCGTTGCCAGTGTAGGGAGGATGGGGAATGGGAATGGGATGGGGACGAGGGAATAGGCCTCCGGATCTCGTCACTCACCGTATGAAACGCAATAGCAAGCTATTACTTTACTTTGATATTCTGTGAGAGTGTGGTACTACCCCGGGCGAGCCGGCCCATTCGAACAGTAATCATCTAGTGAGGATTACTGTTTGGCTCTACCACTACAAAACGACTATGCGACAAGCGACTATGGGAATCCCCCATTTTTTGAGGGAGGCCTGTCCTGCATGATGATAATGATGATGACTGCACTACGGAGCAGACCATAGGTTGGAATAATTCCTATTGAAATGTTTATAGTCTTATAAGCACGTCATAATTTGGACAGCAGAAACGAAAGCTTCGCACATCTCCGTTTTATAACAAAAGGTATTCAAAGTACGTATTTGCAACGTTCGTATCATTGATTTTTGAAGTTACTACGGTACTATTATATTCATGTGTGAGGTATTCAGAATTTTAATTTTTAACCCCTGACGCAAAAGGAGCGGTGTTATAACATTAAAACCTGTATTTGTGTGTGTGTGTGTATATGTTTATGTGTGTTTTGAAACAAAGTTTAGTTGCGGTGGTTCTTACCTATGTTTGATCTGTTTAGCCATTTGAAGATTATCAGCTTTTTTCCAATATGATGTGGGGATTTCACTGTGAGCCCGGGTGATGTCTATTTTCGCATTGATCTCAAAATAGTTTCTATCGATTTGGGTGATTCTTTCTGATATGTAAACTCCATCATTACCATTATTAAGGGATAGTTCAAGTATATATAATTTAGTTTTGTCGAGGTGGTTGTTTATTAGCTAGAGGTTCGATGAAAATCGGTTGGACCGATCCAGCTGATAGTATAATTAAATGTTAGTGATACGAGTAGTTATCGGTTCAGCACTCATTGATTGAGATCTGAAATCTCAGAGGGTCAAGTCGGGATTTCAAACTGCGACCCTCTATACGAGAGGCTGAGCGTTATGCCATCACTAGGCTGCCTTTACTCTGCTAGGCTAGCATTACACGTTGTTTGTTTAGTCAAATTCGGTTCTTGACCATTTTTTAAACAATATTCTTGGCTGCTTGTTATCTCATTTTAGACTATGTAAAAATATTTTCGTAACGAATTTTTCACATTTATAAGGAAAAAGCACTAGTAATATTAATTTTCAAGTTTGCCGCTAAAACGCTATCTTACTGTTAGCCGTGGCGTGTGACATCAACATTCTGAAACCGGTCGTAAACGTAAAAAAAAGCATAGTCTGTATGTCATAGCTGGTGGGCAGCGTGATTCGGAACGCAACCGACCTATGCAAACGGCATACGTCGTGACTGGTGTTTATAGTCACGTGACTTAGAAGTAAAAATTAAAAATCTTAATTCATTAAATTCAAAATAATCTTCATTTTTTTTACATAAATCCTGGTCTATAACATAGGTATTATTGAGGGTTAAGCTACTGTTCCAGAGAAATATATTAATATTTGTTACTATAGTCAACTAGCCAATTGACATTATAATGGAGGGGAAGAATCACTGTCTAATAAAACCGGTGTTTAGGATACGTAAATATACCTATGCCTAATCATTCCGTGCCATCGCCAAAAAACGTGCTCTTTCGTGTATGCTAGAGTTGTCAGTTTTGCATCCGCGTCACCCAAAAACACTAAACATCTAGGCTATTTGATGACGCTTGAATCGGCCAGCGAGCGAGCGAGCGAGCAACAACCTACTGCGATTTACAGCTCCGAGCTGTCCGACAGCCGTGCGTACCTAAAGTGTGGAGTGAGACCCCCTAATATCAACAAAGTACCAAAAAGGCTACCTATCACTCAGCAAGCGGCAGGCTGTTGGTGATAATTAAACTCTCACTTCTCGAGCAAAGCTATTTTAACTTAATTTTACCCAACCTCTTACCAGCATTCCCTTCGCATTTCTTAGAAGGAATTTCGACAAGTCAAATACAGTACTATTAGGCGTTATTGGGACAGGTGTTATTTAGTGAAAATCGATAATGAATTGAACGAAAAATACGAGGTCCATTTCGTTTAGACGATAAACGCCTTGGGTTGGGTGCTGAGAGAAAATTGGTATTTTGATTAGGTCACATTATATTACTTTACAGGTAAGGTTTTAAAAAACTTTTATTGGGTTTTCCTGGCTCTTAGCTTGCGAGTGATTTCTATGGTATCCGGGTTTTTTCAATGTAAACAAGACTTGTGAGCAAGGTTTCATTACGAAAAAATTATCTTCATGTGTAATTGTTATTTTAAAACTTTTGCAATTAGTACACACATATTTAGTATGGGTAAGTTTGGTTAGGGTATTAACTGGATAAAAACGAACAAAAGGTATGTACTAATACTTATGCTACTGCACTGGCGATCCCTGGGTCTCGATGAGCGTACCTGCTGTGGTATATACTTAGATTTGTATAAAACTGTAGACATCATTGTTGACTTATATGTGTACTGATTTGAAAAAATGATACCTCACCGAGTTTCTTGCCGGCTCTTCTCAGTAGAGGATTTTTTCCGAACCGGTGGTAGATTCATTCCTTGACCTTCATAAGAGCTTGTAAAAGCCTAAATTGAATAAAGATAGTTTGACTTTGACTTTGACTTATAATATACTTATACCTATAATATTTAATAAGGTCATAATTCAACACTATAAATTGCGCTGCCCGCAACAGTCTTCTGGTTTGCCCAAACGTCGACTGGTAGAGGATGCCTGAAGGCATTAGTCCACTTTTTGTGCATTTAGACAGATTTTTATTCTTACTGTGCACTAAAGGTTAAATAGAGAAATAGTTATTTCATTACTAATGAAATTACTAGTAATTTAGTGGACGGACCAGCCACGTGCCTTCGTACTTACCCCTGTAATATGAGTGTAGATAAAATACTCAAGGTATTTCAAACGTGGTCGAGGTATTTCAAAAGGTAAGGAATTTTTGTCTATTAATAAATACAGTATTACTTGAGAATGTTTATTCCCTCAATACGGGGGTCCATCGTCATCCTAACCTGGTGACGTCCACTGTTGAAAGACTTCCACAACAAATAGTACGCTGACACGCCTTTTGTACAGAAAAAGGTTCATCTCGTGGGGGAGTCGGGGAGAGTCATTATTTCATGGTAAATAAAGTTTCAACATGCAGTTATAAATAAATCGTTAGACGAAACTTGAGATTATTTCCAACTTTCTATATGGTTAATAAATGAGCTTAAGTGCGACAGACAGCAAAAGTTTGGGGCTAAGTAACTTCGCTTAACTTATTTTGAATTCATACTTTAGATAACTATAACTATATTCCTTAAAGGAAGTTAAATAAATCTTAATTCTTATGATCAAAAATATTTTTTTTCAATGCTCAGAGATTTGACTGGTAGAGAAGGAGTCAAAGCCTTAAATCGGGCTTTTATTCTGCAAGGTTCTTACTGTAAAATAAATATTAAATAAAGGAGTATTTTTATCATGCTATTCGGATGAGGCATAGCATGATAAATGTACTGTAAATGGCTGAGTATGAAACATCCATACTTTCGCAATTCTGTATTGAAATTATTGACGGCTGATCAGTTTCATCAGAAATACGAAAAGCGTAACTTTAATCGTTGTACTGTACATGTAATCCGGCGAAGAAACCACTTATGTGCACATACCTAACAATAGATACTTCATCCGGATGCACAAACAATGTAGCAATGTCTCACAACGTAAACAAACACGTTGCGAGATATGAAATACGTTGTGGGGATGTCAGACCAGCCAGTTGCATAAACAAGAATGTTTCTTAAGAAGAAATGCTACTTAGAACACTGTCTTAAGCATTCATTTAAAATACGTGTAATTTATTTAAATAAGAAAAACAAGAAAAATAATATAAAGAAAAATACCGGCCGGTGTGTCAGATTAAAGCCACTGTAATTATGTGCAAAGTTTAAATAGATATGTTATGAATGAATACAAAAACTTGCGTGGGTTTGGGGTTGAGTTCGTAAATATTCTCAAATATACACTCGAGTTGATATGAAAAGCTAGTTAGTTACCTATATTTCAATGTATCCAATATGAAATAGTTTTAAAGTTATGCGGTACGAAGTTATCCAATAGTTTTAAATTAGTAGTATTAATTTAGACTACAAACTTTCGATCAGCGCCAACTTCGAGGGTCATAATCATATAATTAATCATGAAACTTTGGAGATAAATCGATCGATCACTAAATATTACTTCACTTCCTTTACCTTTAGGGATTTTACTACAAAAAAATTACATATTTTCATAGTAAAATATCTTAAAGTAACTGAAAATTCACGGACGATAAGGGGGGACTTAGGGGGTCCGGTCCCCCGATTCGTATCCATTTTTGTGCCCGAGCCGTATTAATTGCAAATGTTTCCAATTAATTGATTTTTTTCAAATCAAATCTAATCAAAATAATTTATTTGTCAGAATACAGTATATATATATGGTCTTATAATTATTGTCAGTTATATCTCTGTATTTTTAATGTGAAAGTTATACCTAGCGTCCATGTATGACTCGAATACGAAAATTCATCCTGGCGCCTCATTCGGGAACGCTAAGTGATTCTGTAGCGACTCGTAAGCCAGATCTCTCGTCTCGCTCTTACGCATTTGGCGTCGTGCGGAAGAGTGGAATGAGAAATCTGGCTTACGAGCCGCTACAGAATCACTTAGCGTTCCCGAATGAGGCGCCTGGTCATACGAAGTTTACCTCCCGCAACCTCCGGCGCGACGACAGTTGCATAATCAAATCAAAACTTAACTATAGTATAAATGCTTGAAAGAAAATAGTTTGAATCTGTAAGCTCAGCATTATACATTTGCTAAAGTATAGATGTCCAAGTCATCCGCAAACTATATCCTTATTCTATTTCAGAACATCAAGTGAAGTGTAGACCAGAGAAGCTCGTCTGACCGCTCGATATTACATCGCCCAAGAGTCAGTCGGATACTCAAGAGGAGGATATTGGATGCTGCGGTGTAATTCCCTAACGCGCAACACGCTTCGCTCGAAGCAGGCTCGACGCTGACGTAAGGAAAAGTGGCTTGTACCAATGACATATTATAGAAAGACACGTTATATCCATACTCAACGCGTTTTGAAAAGCGTGACTTAGATAATTTTCTCCTTTTTTCGTTTCTTTTCGACCAGTTAGGTGACATTTGACGTGCGGATATTACACATTAATTTGGAATATGGCGATCATGTATGAACAAAATAAATGCATTTTAGTACTTCTATATACGTTGAATGTATACAAATGAAATAAAGTATCAATTCTTCCTTTTACTTTTTAGTATTATGAACCGACATTTGGCTCAAGAATGGCTTTTTTGAGAACATTTTCAATAGAGCACGACATGTGTTACTCGGTCAAAAGTCCGCGCATTACTAATTGAAAGTAATCGGGTTGCTTTCTGGGTTTAAATTTTGAGTTTGAAAAACGCATCTTTGGTTTTTTAATATCATTGGCTTATGCCAGTATGAGAAAGCGTGGAACTCGACGTTGTGTCGAGGCTTGGCGAGTTACAGAATCATACGCCTACTTGACTAGCATTCTATCCGATTGTATTGCATTGTGGGCTAACAAGACGATTGTTTGAAGAGTTATTAACAAGCTCCTAGAAAAGCGATAAGTAACTATAGTACATTGTGCATCTAGGGCCGTAAGAAGGGGATAACTAACGAGAGTCTGTTAGAAGACCGACGCCGATAGGCGAGGGCTTTTATGACTCGAGTTTGTTATCCCCTTACTGCCCGTGATACACACAATGTTTTTCATCACATTTGCAAGGAAATGAAATAAAAATTAGACAAAAAAAAGTATATATATTAATTTTATTCCCATTTTACGTCGTGAATTACCATCAGGTGGGTGTTCATAAACTGAGCGTACGTTGCGATCAGCGCGGGGCAGCTCCGCCGGCTTGCGGTCGCGCGCGCCGTCAGCGGGAGTTACAACCCATACAAAATCCATAACTTCCCTTGGGAGGTAAGTAGGCTACAGCTGCTCTGTACGCCTGCGTATAATAACAGCCTTTCCGAGCAAGTGTGATGAAAAGTATATTACTTATAGCGATTTGCATTAAAACAGGTTGATATATCATTTTTCTAAGCTTTGTCACTATTTTAATAAAACGCCGTGTAGTTCTAACATTTTATAATATTAAACGTTTGCTTGGTAATCTGAAACATTTAGCCTTACTTCTGTGATATATAGTGACGACGCGGTTAGCCTAGTTGGGAGTGACCCTGCCTCCGAAGCTAGCGTCCCGGGTTCGAACCCCGGTAAGGGCAAATATTTGTGTGATGAGCACGAATGTTTGTTCCTGAGTCTTGGATGTTTACTATGTATTTAAGTATTTATTTCTCTATATAAGTATGTATATCGTCGTCTAGTACCCATAACACAAGCCTTTAGAGCTTACTTTGGGACTAGATCGATTTGTGTAAAGATTGCCCCAGATTTATTATTATTATTATTCTCTTTATTTATCTTGAATCTTAAGCTAGGTTTTATAATATTTGTATAAAAAGTAAAATACAATATCACTATAAAAATACAGACACTATAAAAACCTAGCCTAGGGTGCCGCCGGTAGCGGGGCAGGGCTCAAGCCACCGGTGGTTAGGGCCGCAGAGAGAGGAACCTCCTGACGATGCGCGCCGTGTCCAGGAGTACATTATTATTATTATTATATAGCGGTGCAGAAAAAATAATAAAACCGGACAAGTGCGAGTTACACTGGCGTGGAGAGGGTTCTGTTCTGTACATGATTATCTGAAATTTCCTATCTTACTTTAAATACCATAGACTTCTTATAGGTTTTCCTGTAATCTATAGGTAAAGAACTATTTTCTGTATATTTTTCAAATATTTGGGTTTTCATTTGATATGCCATAGTTTGCAAAACATTTTTTAACTTTCTTATTTTAACCGCCAAAAGTGGCCCCCATGTTTAAAATTCATTTATTTAATTTACACCGTGTTGCGGTCACCGACTTACATTATGTGGACCTAATTTCAACTCAATCGGTCCAGTGGTTTCGGAGCAAATTGGCTGTGACGAAAGACAGACAAACAGACATGATCGATTAGTTTATTCATCTGCATTCATCACGCTGGACATGTTGATAAAAATTAAGTGTAGGTATGATACATTCGTAAATAACTTCCATGGGTGCGCAACTGTTCGCAGAATTTTTCAAGTCCTATTATTGAAAGTCCGAAAATGTTTGTCATACAATTTTACATCATACTATAATTCATTACAAGTCTCTGGTACTAACGATCGTAACTCTGAATTATCAAAATTCATCATGTCAGTAAACATAATATTTTAGATACTACTATTGCTTTTCATATTCTTTCTCAACATAACTGGTACTTACACTATTATTTATTATCATTTTTTTTATTAGACTCTGCTGAACAGATTGACATAATAACTAGAAATAGTAAATGGCAGTGAGCGAGCGAGCGAAGCGAGCGAGCAAATTGGTCGGAGCAGAAGCGACTCGGATAGGTTAGGTTCAGAAGGCTAAGGCGCGAGCGAAACGAAGCGAAGCTACCGCCTTAGCCTTCGATGTTAGGTTTTTTTTTGTAACAGCCCAGAAAATCTTACTTGCGTGTAAGATGTTCATAATATAGACATTAAATATTGGGTTGGTTAATATAAGGCTTCTTTCAAGTATATTAACAATTCCGCTCCCATTGTAGGTACTTAGAATTATTACTTGAATGAAAACGTTATTAAAAAAGGCAGTATGTGTTCAAGTATAGTCTTAGTAGTGACATTATGTGTCACAATTTTCTGAACACTGTCTGTTATGAACTCCGTTGGTAGTAATACAAATGAAGGAACATAAAAATTCGGAAGTTAAAAAATTCGGAAGAGTGATGATTATGAGTACAAATCGGTAGTACAAGGAAAAATCTGGTAACGAATTTTCTGCGAGCCAATATGGACCCAACTTCCATCCGTAACATTTCATTCAATTTAAAAGTAAATATGAATGAGTGATTAAAAAATGCTAGGAGCAGTTAGAATGCCCATGAATACATTTTTGAGCCGCGAAAAATGGACGACTCGGAAAAATGCCAAACGAAAATAATGCGTTTGCGGAACCTACCTAACAAAAAGACAGACTCGCGATGTCTACAGCTCTCACAGCCACCAGCTGAAAAGCCATAAATATCTCGTAATCATCATAAACAGCTGATAAACGTCCCACTGCTGGGCACATTTATCATTTACTTGTACTTAGGTAAAAAAATATATGTAAAAACCCGCACCGTTGTCTTAATTTTATGAAAACTGCCTATCTAGGCGACTGTAATAAGAATAACAACTCAAAGACTCATGGTTGGACGAGGTTTAGCGAGGGAGATCCAGGCCAAAATTAATTTTATCTACACCCATATCATAAAACCTCCATTGGTTAATCAAAAACCATAGGAAATGACCACCATTTTGACAACCAATTAGGAAAAACCAATGCTGCGATGAAGAAATAACATGACTTCTTTATCGTTTTTAGTAAAGAAATGAGATTAAATTTGGAACAGCTGTCAAACTCAAGTGGGTCTCTATTCTAGTATCCATAGATATTAAAAAAGTTATTGATACGAAACGTCAATTCAGTATGTTTTTTTAATATAAACTGCACAATATTTGATCTCGAGTGACGTGAGAATAGAGACTTCATCCGTTTGTCTATGATTTAAAAAAAAATGGTCTTGACGGACGGCCGCCATTATTGACGCGCCGCGCCGCGTTGACGTTTTGCTGAACGAAAGTAGAATTTTGTTGAATTGAATAGAAAAAGTTGTTTGTAATTTACATTTTAGTTGAAAATATGAATAGTAAGTAGTCTTCTCGGAGTGTGTGTGATGTGAAAATGCGCCGGATATCGGAAATATGCAGCCACGATTGCAACAAATAACTTGTTGCCAGAAAATATTGTTTCTGAACCCATCATGGAGGATTTATAATATGTGTGTAGATAAAGTTATGTATGCAACTCTGCATAATTTGGCCTTAAAACACACGTGCGATCTTATTATGAAACTCGCTAAAAGCTCGTTTCATAAAACCGCACTAGTGTTTTAAGGCCTATCATTATGCAACCGTTGCATAAACTACTAATTTAAAATTGAGTTTTATCCCATCGATTAATGTATAAAACCAACAAAGTTTTTGTTGCGGTCAGCATCGTTCTTTCTAGATTGCGTCCAATTAACAACCTAAGAATTTAATTTTTAGTAAAAAATATGTGTTAGTTATAATATCTTGTCATATTTATTGATTAATAAGTAATACTGAGTGAAAACAGCGGCAGATAAACTGTATGCAGCTTTCGCCAGCTGCTTTAGATAAAAAAAATGTAATCCTTTATATATATAAACATTACGTGTCACGTTGTTTGTCCGCGATGGACTCCTAAACTACTGAACCGATTTTAAATTTGATTTGCACACCGTCTGCAATTTGATCCAACTTGAAAGATAGGATAGCTTACATCTCAATTTATAGTCGCAATATTATTTTATTGCAAATTATTTGTTTATTATTTGACAGTGACAATTAAGTCATAGTAATCGGCTGCCCGGCGACCGGCGTCACTCCGTAGGTTGACTCACCGGAAGAGGAGAGGGAGAGAGAGAGAGAGAGAGAGAGAGAGAGAGTGCTCCGGTGCCCGGCACGCACCTAACACACAATTAGACCCGCAGCTCAATTACGTAGCACAATTGGTATCGGTTTGGCTCAAAATGCAAACCAATTTAGTCTTCACTCTGTGTAAATAAAGGTACAATTGGTTTACTTTTCGCGAAAGCGATACCAATTGGTGTTACGTAATTGAGCAGCCGATAGGTGGCGCTGCTGCCGGTACGACACCAAATTTGATTTATTTAATTTGGCGCTGCTTTTCCGGGCAGGACGACGTCTGCTGGGTCAGCTAGTTAACTTATAAAGAAATTTAAAAAAAATGTACTGCTTGTCAGTTACGGACTGAGGGATTCTGGCACATTTTTAAATAACTTTGGAGATAAATATCCTAAACGCACAAATTCAATTACTTTTGCCATCACCAAGTTTAATAATAACATTTCGAACCTTTTACCATTGTCAACGCGCCGAAATCCCAACAAAGAGATTGCGTGAAAACCGTGAACAAACTTTTTATATATATTACGAATTGGAGGAAACACAATATTGCCAGATTGGCCGTAAACCTGCGTACAGCTCTGCTGGGACTTTCTTTTTCTTGTCAAGGTTTCCAGGCGTTTTGAGATGCGATCAAATTGAGTTGGAGTTAAGATGCGTTCTCATGGAGCGAGTCAGTTACTCAACTTTTAGTTGTATCAATAGCACACGCTTTTAACGTTCGCGTTCTCATCACATGACACAAGTCTACATACTCGTACATATCTACGATAATATAAAGAGGTGAAATTGAAACTACTGAACCTATTCTAAAAATTCTTTCAATAATAGAAAGCTATATTATCCCCAAGTGGCATAGTAATAAAATAATAAATCAGGGGACAATCTTTACACAAATCGATCTAGGCCCATAGTAAGGTCTAAAGGCTTGTGTTATGGGTACTAGACGACGGTATACATACTTATCTAGAGCTGCTGAGCTTTGGATTCATTGTATTGTCCTCACCCTCTATGTACCATTTTGCTACCTTACAAAAGTAGATACAATACGTTGTGTAACTGTACAATACCCAGAACTTCACAAACATCCAGACCAAAGTCGAACACATTGTGATTCCTACGGGAATTGAACTCGTAGCCATTGCAGTTATACAGTGCACAGGGCTTTCCCTAACTTCCAGTTCTGTATTCCTGGTAATCCACAATCAACTGACAACAGGAAATTGTGACGCGAACTAGCGTTTGCGAAGCCCTACCAACTCCAATCTACCTTGATTGCAAGACTAGGGATCTAGAGGTTAAATAAATTGTAATAATTTACTTTCTCTCGTGATAAGTTTACGTTCATTGTTTGCTTCGGTTATAGTACATTGTGCATCTAGGGCCGTAAGAAGGGGATAACTAACGAGAGTCTGTTAGAAGCCCGACGCCGATAGGCGAGGGCTTTTATGACTCGAGTTTGTTATCCCCTTACTGCCCGTGATACACACAATGTTTTTCATCACATTTGCGAGGAAATGAAATAAAAATTAAACAAAAAAAGTATATATATTAATTTTATTTCCATTTTACATTGTGAATTACCATCAGGTGGGTGTTCATAAACTGAGCGTACGTTGCGATCAGCGCCGGGCAGCTCCGCCGGCTTGCGGGTCGCCCGCCGCCGGCTGCGGCTCCTGAGCAGCTCCGCCGACCTGGCGCACTTAACTGCCCGCGGGAGTTCGAAACCATACAAAATCCATAACTCCCTAGGGAGTTATGGATTTTGTATGGTTTATAACTCCCGCTGACGGCGGGGCCCATAGAGAAGTTAAATCGGCTATAGTTGTTCTATACGCTTGCGTATAATAACACCCTTTCCGAGCAAGTGTGATGAAAAATCACTAATTATAAATCATAAAATCATTATTTATTTAGCTTACTTACAGAGACTCGGTAACATAAGATAGGTACATGGAATTTTTTACGCAGTTGTAGTTAAAATGATGCGCGAGCTGTAAGCAACCCTCCGTAGTATTTACAAGCTTTTTATTAACTTGCAATGTTTGTATGTAACTATGTATGTTCGGGTCAAATCTTGCAAGCTGAATTAGAACAACTTCCTCTTATCCTACGGAGCTGAATTTTTACATGTTGGTTCAGTTCCGATGACTATGCATTTTTATGGTAAGCATGACCTGAATCGACATCCAGGGTTAGATCCAGATAAAGGAACTCTTCAATGGTCAACAGTAAAGACACGAATTTTTGTGTAGGTACGCAACGCATTGTATTGCAATATTAAAGTGCAATGGTTATTTTATGCTTATTTAAAACTGTATCACGCATGATGTATTGCACTTAGAGTTAATACATAATTATATTTTCAAGACGTACACAAAGACATAATTAAACTTTTATAAAGATTTTTTTTAATACAAAAATATCCTACTTTCATACACTGCTATACAAAGTATTTTCACTTCGGCCAAAGCAAGGGTGGTACCTATCTATACGTATGGGGAGTACAGGGTGGGCCATAAGTTTTTACAAATAGCAACACAATTCTTTTTATAAACTATAATTGTGCAGTGCAAAGGATGACGGGAATTTATACGCCATTTTGTACATTTTTGACTTTGATGGACCGTTTTACAGGAAAGCAACGTGGTTATTGCGTTTATATGTTATGCGATATTGCGCCGTTTAAGTGAGTGTCCTAGCGTTAATTTAATCGAAGTTTGGGTCGAAAAGTTTAAAGAAACTGGTTCAACAACGAATATTAAGCAAACAGGGCGGCAACGTACCAGAAGTGATGATTGTCAGCATCTATTCATGATTGCGTAGTAAGTTGCAGGAGTGCCAGCAACAAGACGGAGCTCATACAGAAGACAGTGATTTTACTAATGAAAATTTTATTTTATATTAATTACTTATATAATAAATACCTAATTAAATAGCATTTGTAGTTTTTTTCTTTATCATGTTTCTAAAAGTGCAAAAACTTATGGCACACCCTGTATTTCTATACATATAATAAAATCATAAAGTGGAAAAAGTCTGTACATTGAAGATAATGAAAAAATGTTATGGGGGGCTTCAGAATGAGCAACAGAACACCTAATGGTTTTTCGATTTCATATCTGTTTGTCTCATTGTATGTATTGTGTGCGATAAACTTTGAAACTACTGTGTGGATTTCAATGCGGTTTTCGATATTATGTTCAGGAACCAGAATACTTAAGGCAGGACATAGATAGGCTATAGAAACTTTTGGAAATAAAACTGCACGGGGGTAAAAGAGGGGGTTAAATTGAATGCCTATGGGAAAAAGCATTCGATGAGTTTATCAAATCGAACCTTGGTACAAATATTCTTCTAAACAAACAATTAAGTATACGTTAGAGAAAAATACAAACTACCCCTAAAAAGGTGTGCCTTGGGGCGTTAAACTTTGTATTGGAGAAACTTGGTATAAATGCGGTTCAAAACAAATAATTAGGTAAGCGATTAAAAAAACGTTTCTACTTCTACACTGGGATGCCTCTAAATTCCACGCGGACGAAATTGCGGGCGAAAGGTAGTTATCTAAAAAATCACTATAATTTTTTTTTTATACTTACTCTTCTCGGCCGAGATAACTTTATGAAATAATATCTCATAAGATGAAAAAAGTCATGAACCCAACAATATTGTAAAATTGGATTATGTTATACCAACGTGACTTTGAGGATGAAACTTAATATTGTCGTAAATTCCCTGCATCGTAGCGTCTAGCTTTTGATGAAACTAAACATGTCTCGTCAAGCGACCTGCATAGCATACGACCAAGGAGATGCCTCGCGTCGTTCCAGAGCTTGTGGACTTTGGGCTGATGAACAAACACGGAGCAACATAGCTAACGAGACGATTTACTAGACGCGCTGGCTTTCACTAGTAATACAGTTTGGATCAACGTTGGATAATTTTCACTGACGAGAGAATAAACATTGGAAATGGTGTTTTCTAAATTTTAAATTTCCTTAACTTAAAATAAGTAACTTCAACTGTATCTTATAATAGCCCAGGGGTCGTATTATGAGCTCTTAATTCCAGGCAGGTTCCGCCGTAAACTGAGCTGCCTGGAAAATTCGTATTATGAGCGCGGTAAACCGGCCGGCTTAAGCGCGCTTAAAATACGTATTCCAGGCAGCTCAGGTTCCAGCGTAAACTACCTGGAATTAAGAGCTCATAATACAACCCCTGAGCTGTCAAAATTAAGTCTGAAGTTTCTTAGTTTAAATTTAGTGAATTTAAAATTTAGCGAACACACTTTCTTTCTTTCTTTTTGTCTAATGATGTGTAATAATGAAAAAAGTTATAACAAAGTTACGAAAGTTCATAAAGTCGAAAGGAAGTCCACAATTCATGATAAAAAAAAAACATGAGTTATGGGACAGGAGTTTCAATACAATATACCTTTATCTATTGCAGCGCCTCTATTTGGGAACGCTAAGTGATTCTGTTCTGTAGGGATTCGCGAGCGAGATTTCTCATCTCTCTCTTCATTACGCGTCGTGCGGAAGAGTGGGATGAGAAATCTCGCTTACGAGTCACTACAACATCACTTAGCGTTACCGAATAGAGGCGCTGATCATAGGAACATATTGATAACATAACCATGTTTGAGTTCGTATATGTATTTAAAAACAATAAAATAAACCAATGTGAAATAATGTACATCTAAATCTAATGTAATTTTAGGGCAATATTTTAGTAATAGTCAAATTAAAGCTTTCGTGAGACATTATGAATACTTGAAAAACACACAGCTTTACGGACTATTTCTGACAATAAATCGTGAGTAAAGCCGTGTGTTTTTCAAGTATTAATATTTTAGTAATAATAATTTTAACTTAGTTTTTTTTAAACGTGTATTTTAAGTTTCTTTATCTACACCCATATCATAAAACTTCCATTGGTTAATCAAAAACCGTATGAAATGACCACCATTTTGACAACCAATTAGGAAAAACCAGTGCTGCGATAAAGAAATAACATGACTTCTTTATCGTTTTTAGTAAAGAAATGAGATTAAATTTGGAACAGCTGTCAAAACTCAAGTGGGTCTCTATTCTAGTATCCATAGATATTAAAACAGTTATTGATACGAAACGTCAATTCAGTATGTTTTTTTAATATAAACTGCACAATATTTGATCTCGAGTGACGTGAGAATAGAGACTTCATCAAGTCAAGTCAAGTCAAGTCAAACTATCTTTATTCAATTTAGGCTTTTACAAGCTCTTATGAAGGTCAAGGAATGAATCTACCACCGGTTCGGAAAAAATCCTCTACTGAGAAGAGCCGGCAAGAAACTCGGTGAGGTATCATTTTTTCAAATCAGTACACATATAAGTCAACAATGATGTCTACAGTTTTATACAAATCTAAGTATATACCACAGCAGGTACGCTCATCGAGACCCAGGGATCGCCGGTGCAGGTCACGATTTAAGCCAAACGTCCCTGTCCATGACGTAGTCTTTTACTGAGTAATATGCCCTAGAAATAAGAATTCGCTTTACAGTAGATTTGAACATTGTGTCTGTTCCATCCATCCATCCATTTGTCTATGATTTAAAAAAAAATGGTCTTGACGGAAGATCGAATTGCCGCCATGTTGACGTTTTGCTGAACGAAAGTAGAATTGTTGTTGAATTGAATAGAAAAAGTAGTTTGTAATTTACATTTTAGTTGAAAATATGAATAGTAAGTAGTCTTCTCGGAGTGTGTGTGATGTGAAAATGCGCCGGATATCGGAAATATGCAGCCACGATTGCAACAAATAACTTGTTGCCAGAAAATATTGTTTCTGAACCCATCATGGAGGATTTATAATATGTGTGTAGATAAAGTTATGTATGCAACTCTGCATAATTTGGCCTTAAAACACACGTGCGATCTCATTATGAAACTCGCCTATCTGCTCGTTTCATGAAAACCGCACTAGTGTTTTAAGGCCTATCATTATGCAACCGTTGCATTAACTACTATTTTAATCGACTTCAAAAAATCCGAAGGAGGAGGTTCCCAATTTGACGCGTATATTTGTTTTTTTTAAGTGGACGTTTACGTTAATATTTATATTAATAAGGTTACGTAGCAAAACATCTAAAATCAAATGTTATAAGTTCGTTTTTCATACGATCAAAATATATAAAGTCAAATTTCATAACGTACGACATTAATAACAAAATTATTATATATAAAGGCTTATGTTATGGGTACTAGACGACGATATACATACTTATATAGAGAAATAAATACTTAAATACATAGGAAACATCCAAGACTCAGGAACAAACATTCGTGCTCATCACACAAATATTTGCCCTTACCGGGGATCGAACCCGGGACGCTAGCTTCGGAGGCAGGGTCACTACCAACTAGGCTAACGGCGTCGTCTCGTTCATTATTATACATGATTACTATTTAATACTATAATAATTTCACAATCACAACAATTCACAATTTTCAGTAGACATAATCAAATGAAGGGTTTAATGATCGAGGATGGGCATCCCACATCCATCTTCGCATCCATATCTTCCTATTCGTTTTCTTGTTCCCCGAATTCTGATTGAGATTGCTCTAATTATGGATATTTGTATTTTCACTTTGAGCCAACTTATTTGTGAGTATTAATAACATGCTTTATCATAAGTTTAAAATTTCTACGGTCTTAATTCATAACGTTTATATTCTATACTGCTCACTACGTATAACGTTAAAAATACATAAAGTCACATAATACGAAATTTATATAATCTATTATCGGTTATGAGACCCTTTTACAAGGAGTATTACCTAATAAATCATAATAGACAGACGTAGTCTGAGACTTTGCTTTATCTTACTATCCTATCCTACTAATATTATAAATGTGAAAGTTTGTGAGGATGTATGGACGTTTGTTACTCCTTCACGCAAAAACGAACGGACGGATTTTGGTGAAATTTGGAATGGAGGCAGCTCATGCCTTGGATTAACACATAGGCTAGGCTAGATAGATAGATTAATAGCATTATTCATTCAGGCTCTCTACATTCTAAGACGTATGTATATCAAGTTTATAACATTTGATTTTAGATGTTTTGCTACGTAACCATTAATACCTTATTATTCTTTAATAAAGATTTTCACCGCCAAAATAGGAAATATATATCCTTACTAATATTTTAAATGCGAAAGTAACTCTGTCTGTCTGTCTGTCTCGCTTTCACGCCAAAACTACTGAACCGATTTAAATAAATTTGGTACACAGATAGTGTAGAGCAGGTAGTTTTAATGCGAAGGGGGGGATGAAAAGTTGTATGGAAATATCGTCATTTTTAGAGCTACAAGCTTGACACTTATTTTTTAGGCTGTTGATTCGATATAAATAAATATGACATCCAAAGTGTGTAAAATTTTTACCTTTAGGGAATAGGGGATGAAAGTTTGTATGGAAATATGTAAGGTTTATGTGAATGTTTTATAAGTTCGCGATAAGAGACAAAATTTAGAGCTATTCTGATGTAACATTTACGGAGTCATTACAAAATGTGAAACTGAAGTTAACGCGAGGAAGAAACTTGCCAAGCACCGCGCCGTACACAATGAGCGCTGTGCAGCCGCGCGGGTAGGGGGGAGCGCGGCGTGGTACGGCGTGGGACGGGGGGGAGCACGGCGTGGTACAGCGCAGGGCGAGGGGGAGCACAGCGTGGTACGGTGCAGAGCGGGGGGAGGGGGGAGCGTGGCGAGGTACGGCGCAGAGCAGGGGGAGCGCGGCATGGTACGGCACTGCACGTCTAGCACAACCTGCCCGCGAGTCTTTTGTCGCTCAGTGCGTCCCTTACATACTTGACAAGTTGAACAGAGACGCACTGAGCGACAAACGACTCGCGGGCATGTCGTGCTAGCCCCCCTGGGCGGGGGAGGGGAAGCACGGCGTGATACGGCACGGGGCGGGGGGGGCGTTGTACGGCGCAGGTGGGAGGGGACCGCGGCGTGGTACAACGCGGGCCGGGGGAGCATGGTGTGGTACGAGGCGGGGAGGGGGGGGGGGAATATGCCTAAGTGGGCTTACCCGAAGGGACAGACCAGTGAGGGCAGACGACCGTGCCACACGCATGATAATACTGATTTTTCAGCTGCAAAATTATTATTCACTGCAAATTGGATACAATTCGATTTGCGTTCACGATTTTTTGTTTATTTAAGTCCTTAAATAATTTAATAATCTCTCTACAGTGAAACACTGCAAATAGCTCATTAAAGTATTTATACATATTAAAGAATAATTAAAGTATTTATCGCGCAACCACCGGTATAACTCTGACAGCAGTCGAACTACTACTTTTTATTTTAAATAGTGATACGGCTGTTTATTATGCTTTAAACTTATTAAGTATATTAATATGCGCCTATATCAGAAATTATCAATTAATTTTGGCAGTGGCTTGTTACAATTTGACATTCAGTGGTTGAGTTGCTCAAGTGTTGCCATACAAACGTGTTGTTCTCTGTCGCTCGTATTGTCACCTAGGGGCCAATGAAAATCAGCGCCGAGGCTCGCCACGGCATAACGCTGAGTGGCACCCTCTTTGGCACCGTTCGACACAGCTTTTTATGTTCATTGTTTCTTTGTTATGTGCTTTTCTTGTTATTTGTCTGTGTCTAATGTGTGTTAAATAAATGTCTTTATTATTATTATTATTATTATTATTACATATTTGTCATATTTCTAAAATATTTGTAAAATAATTATCCTAAATAATTAAAAATGCTACCCAAAGACAATATTCCACGCGGACGAAGTCGCGGGCACAGCTAGTATGAATGTAAATTCAAAAATATTATATATATTAAAAAAGTTACTTTTTAGTATATTTCCAGTTGTAACCCCGATTGTAGTTTAAGCCTTTTACGAGATTACATCCTCAAATCGGTTGAAGCCACAACGGTTCTGGTTTCGCCACGATGCAATCTCCAGGGAAAATACTTTTTTGGACATGCCCGTTTCACGGAGGAAAAACTTTATTCTTTATGGTTTTAACCGCTTTTATCTTTGCGCCAACGATAGATATATTCATGGGATATTCCTACATTTACTTTAAACCCGGTATCAAATCCCCTATTTTGTGCCTCTGCAAAAATTTCAAATGTTCTTAAATAATACTATAAAAATTTAGAGGTTTCACCTGAACAAATAATATTCAATTCATTGAGTAACAAACCTTTACTTCCACACTATACTTATTAGTGGAATTAGTGCTATTAGTAGTAGTGGTTCGATCTTTAGTTGCCCTTTTTATTGCGGTATTCATAAATATCTATTTTGGAGAAATACGTGTACTAGGTTAAGTTAAAAGGTTAAGAGAATGTTATTACGTGAAACTATAAAATAGAGATCCAATATTTTACAGTGCTTTTTGCGTTTGAGTTGGAATACGGAGATTAAAATGGGCAAAGTTTCCCCTCATCAACACTGCAAAGCCAGCTGCGATGGAGGATTTGATTATGTTTGTGTCAACGGGCCTATCATAATTATATTTTAATCTTAACTTCTCGCCAGTGTAGGTGCTTATAGTAGAGAATTCGAATTAGGGACGATCTGCACCCATCCACTTAATAAACGCATGAAAATTATTTTATATCAAATTTCAAAAGTAAATGATATAGTTGTTACTTTCATTTTATTTTAATTATATAGGCATACTAACTTTCGGTTCGTATTTATTTATTCGTTAAACTCATGAGTACAAAGTACAATGTTTATTAAAAAAGTAGTTTTTAATTTTCAATTAATCATAGTTCGGTTCGGCCAAGGTTTTTTTGCCAACCCATTCGCAATATATTATGTAACATAATAAATTTGATATAAAATAATTTTCATCCAAAGCAGATGGGTGCAGATCGTCTTTAGTTCGGATGATAGAATATTACTTTGTCGAATGACATTCTGGAAGTTTCGTGTACGGCAAGGTACGAATTAGTTTTGTAAGTAGCCTGGTGGCCTTTGTATGAATTTTCCCCATCCCCTATTCCCCCACCCACCTGACCCCCTTTTTAGGGTTCCGTACCTCAAAAGGAAACTTTATAGGATCACTCGTGTGTCTGTCTGTCTGTGCGTCTGTCACAGCCAATTTGCTCCGAAACAACTAAACCGATTGATTTGAGATTTGGTATACATATGTAAGTCGGTGACCGCAACACAGATGCGTAACGTAAACAAATTAATTTTATACTTGGGGGTCACTTTTGGGGAGTTAATTAGAAAATTTAAAAACTAACGCTAACTATATCATGTGACATATCAAATGAAAGGGCTTATTGTGAGGATCTTAAATATGTTTTTTCTGGAATTTTATGATGAATGGTTTGGAAGTTATTTAGGAAAATAGGCAAAAAATGACCATTCCCCCCTTATCTCCGAAATACAGAAAATAGTTATTTACCTATAGAAAACCTTTAAGAAGTCTATGGTATTTAAAGTAACATAAGAAATTTAAGATAATTATGCACGGAACGGAACCCTCTCCACGCGAGTTTAACTCGCACTTGTCCGGTTTTTATTAACTTTAAGAGCATGGAAAGGAAGGAAGTTGGACGAGGCACTGAAACTGGAACTGAAACATCGTTCACTTGTTCGGTGCAACTGTCCAGGCTCAACCTCTCCAAATGGCTACCCAAGGCAACATACACAATAAGAGTCGCTTGGCGGCATGGCTTTGCCAAGGGGTGGTGACCATCCGTGGTCGAAACTTGCTACCGCCGGTTTTCTTTCAATAAGAGGGGAGGTGTAGTGTGAGCTGCGCCACACTCACACTCTCTTATGTTCTTAGTATATAAGCATATTAATTAGCCTATTAAATCAGTATTTACTCATCAATCACTTGTTTCACTTCTGCTCCCGGTCACCTCCTTACATGTTGCTCGTCTTGCACTACCGGGGATCACGTGTAGGGATTCAAGCAGCTTCAATCCTCATGATACCTGAACTGACAATGTATGTGGCAATACTTCTGTTTGCTCTGGCCATTAAAAAAGAAATTACGCATAAACTCTTCTTATAAACTGATTCTCTGACTAAAATAAGAACAACTGCACGCTACAATTTTATAAACCTTAGCCATACTATACCTAATAACCCGACCAGCCGATTCTGGGATAATGGTCAAAGCGTACCCCGCATTAGAGACGGGAAAAAGCGCTAGGAACAGAGAGCCATACTATACCTATTAACACCGTACCGTACGTACGTAACCGTACGAACGACCACACACCGCATAATAATCTTCTCTGCAAATTAAATTAAGGCACTTGAAAACAGCCACCACACCGGTAAAATTATTAAATTACCATTTGCCAGCCCCAAAGGTATCTACAACTAGAGGAAATTATAAAATTATCCTGTCAAAGTCGTTTCAACATTACCGTGTTCCTGGAAAATAAAAGTCCCTGTTCTTTTGTAACCATGGCCTCATTTTTATAGGATTTTTTTATGGAGCATTTTTGAATCATTCGTCTCAATCCAGAGCCTGTATTCGGGACTGCTAAGTGATTTACTATCTCGCCACTAAAATAACAAAACCAGGAATGTAATTGTTAAACACGTACAGAACAACAACACACTGAATAAAATAATAATTTAACAAATAAAAAAACCGACTCCAAAACCCCTCTGAAAAGTAAGAAATAATAGGTAATTGGCTTTCGTAAGTAAATGACTTACGAAAGCCAATTACCTATTATTTCTAGACCTATATATGGGAGATATATTATTGGTTAAGTGAAGTCATAAATTAAATATATCGAAGTTGGTGGCAAGTTGGTGCTTGGTGGTTGGTGGTGACTTGTCAAGTAAATGAACACAGTATGAGGGATGTATTAGAAAGTACCATTTATTCCATGTACCTATTACCTTATTAACTTGCCACCGACTTCGATATATTTAATTTATGATTTCACTTAACCAATAATATATCTTCCATTTCTAGGTAAATGACTTACGAAAGCCAATTACCTATTATTTTTTACTTTTCTAAGGGGTTTTGGAGTCTGTTTTTTTATTTGTTAAATTATTATTTTATTTTATACTTTTTAGTACTACAGTTCTATTTTACCACATGCATTTTCATGATCATAAATTGCTTCACAACCTTCTAAAGAAATTTAATCGCCCACTGTGAAATACTTATCATTCAGGAGTTCCGGTGATCATCTATGGTCTTCATCAACAGTTCTACTTCACCAAATAATGCTTTTGGAACGTAACTGCTTGAGTTATTACAGATTATACTAAAATTGCTATATGCGTGCCTATAATATTTGAAGAGTTCCATCGATTCCTCACAGATACGCCGGTCCTTGTTTCATCGGCAAAAGAAAAAATAAGTGTTCAATATTTTTGTATAAGGTAAATTACGGACTATTAGAATTTTTAGAAAACTTCCTTATTGGTAAGCTTATTTTAACATTACGTAAACATTACAAACCATTTACGGTCGCATAAATCACTACAAAGAAAATTAAAAGAATTCTGCTAGATTGATTAGTTCCACCGAGTTATCTGGTTTATTTAAGATTAACTAAATCTAACGTTTCCTCTACTCGCGGGGGCTGTCGTGTCTCAATGATGGATTGGATTAGCTCGATGTAATACCAACGGTAAAAGAAAGAGGTTAGTTATTGAATGGAATTGAAAGATAATTTCTGCTGGAATGAGGTTTCAAGCCAATTTGATCCACTTAAGCACTGGATCCGCACAATTGAAGTTCATGCAACTAGGCATAGCTGGGCACCGTTAATCAAATAGTTAACTTCGTTAACTGTTAAAGCGTTAATTTTCGGAAGATTTAACATAAGTTAACGTTAATCGTTAACTCGTGATAGAAATTTAATTTTATTCTATGTCATTGCATTAGTGACTTACTTATAGAAAAATTGGTATGGTCAGGCAGGTCATGAAAAATGTATACGAGTAATGCTACGGCTACACACATCGCGATAACGCGAATATTCGCATTATCGCAATGTATTTAGCCGAATATTTGCGGATACTTCGGCACTTCGCCCGAAGCCGAAGCCCCTTCGCCCCGCTGTCGGTAAATTTGCGCACATCAAAGGCTTTTATCGCGATGAACTTCGCTTGCGCGGCCACACTTCAGTCACCTCAACTTCATCGTGCGTAGCCGACGTACTGTCAACTGCAAGCGGCGACGTATTGTTTACGATTTCATGGTTGTTCACGATGGATTGGAGTAATGACAGAATCTTGGAATTTATTTCCAATTACGAGGATGAGCCTGTCTATACTATGGAACCCTAAAGAATAATTGTTGAGCGCCATAAAATACAGAGCGACAGCTTCGTCCATTTTTCCGCGATAAACTCTGCGGCAATGCTCTCTATAACAGTGTGGCCACGCACATTCGCCGTAGGCCGAAGACGAAGTTTTATCGCGATAATTCTATCGCGATGTGTGTAGCCTTAGCATAAAAGAAGGGTCGGAAACGTTAGGGTTTGTAATAAAACATAATTATTTACATAGATATATCCCTTTATGAACATCAATATTAATATACGGTCCGCGCGGTGTTCTTTTGGGAAATAGTAGGTTCTTTTTTAATGATTAATGGACTTTAATAGTTTTAACGGAAGTTAATTAGTCCGTTAACAATTTTTAAAGTTAACTTAAAAGTTAATCCGTTACTCGAATCGTTAACTTTGTTAATTATCGATTAACGGAATAGCTGTCTTGTACCCAGCTATGCAACTAGGAATGATAATTTTACATTTGTGAAGTAATTCATCGATGGTCGTGTAGTCTTCGATGGCCGCTGGGGTAAACGTGTTCTGGAGTGGAGACCGCGAATCGGCAAACGTAGTGTAGGACGCCCTCAAACTAGGTGGAGCGACGATCTCCGCAAGGTGGCTGGCAAGAACTGGATGAGAGTAGCCGCGGATCGTGCTCAGTGGCGTGCAGTTGGAGAGGCCTATGTCCAGCAGTGAACTAGTATCGCTGTTGATGATGATGATGATGTGTAGTCTTAAATCTGCACTAGTCCCACGAAAGAGCGAACGAATTCTACACTGATATTGCAAAACATATGTAATCGTAATCTTTTTAATAAGTATTGTTAATCTTAATACACTATTTGAAGGCCACATTAAACGCATTATCAATAGCTCGCCTCAGTTAGTAGTCAACTAATCGACAAACTTAAGCATCAATCAGTAATTCCGGTTGGTTTGATTTAACAGGATACACACAAACTTACCAATCAGCTCAGTGCCTCCATCAAGGACAAGTTTGGTATAACTTGAAAGGAAGATAATTTACGGAGACGAGGGATTCCAATTATTTAATGCATATTGCCAAAATTCATGCTGTAAATGATAAACCAAACAACTTTTAACTTTGTCGATCGTGATGTAATGGACTCGGAAGAAGAAGCGTTGTTTTTAAACTTGTTTCTTACACAATACAGATTCAAGCCTTCCCGAGAGCCCTACCTACCTCACCGAGTTTCTTGCCGGCTCTTCTCAGTAGAGGATTTTTTTCCGAACCGGTGGTAAATTCGTTCCTTGACCTTCATAAGAGCTTGTAAAAGCCTAAATTGAATAAAGATAGTTTGACTTTGACTTTGACAAGAACGATTGCGGTTATTATTTACTACTGGCTATCAAATGAATTATGAAAAATTGTTTCTTAGCGCGCGTCTACATCCTAAAAGAGAACAGGGCCTCTATTCAGGAACGTCCAAGCGATATTGCTTTGGCTCGCGAGCGAGACTTCATCCCACTCTTACGCATTTACACACATCGTGCGGAAGAGTGGGATGAGAATCTCGCTAGCGCGTCGCTACAATATCGCTTGGACGTTCCCGAATAGCGGCGAAGAGTACATGCAGAATTTAACTTTTTTTATTTATATAGGTAGTTTTTACGATTCACGTGAGTGATATCGTTTTATAATATACATAATACTAGTGGACCCGCCACAGCTTCGCCCGCGGTATTTTTACTGACTGCAATGCCATGTGCCGGGCTGATTTGTGAATTTAAACCATCCAGGGCGCTGTAGCATGATGGCTACTTTACGTGTTTAGCAGTAACTTTGGTTTACTGCGACATGAACGCGTATTGCCTGAGTTAGCAATAAAAATATACTATAAATAGCATGTAAGGGTTTAATAAATGTTCATATACTTTGAGACGTGGCTTTACTCATTACAACCCGCACCACATACTTCATGGCGACCTTGCCACGTCTTACCTTGTGAATTTTCTGAAAAGAACCCTACCTTCAAATTTTATAATAAGAAGAACCAAGAACCAGCCAGAAACATGAAGAGGAAGAAGAAGAAATTCACCCATCATAATAATTAGAAGATGCTAATAAAAAGACCTGAAGCCCTGAAGACGCGAAGATTGTGAAGAGCGATGTCCAGGGATAGCCCGGCTCGCACTCAAGAGGAGTCCAGGAAATATCCCAGCCCGAAAATAGAGGTGTCCAGAGAATAAACCCGCAGCAGCCATGCCGTCGCCAGCCGCGCCACGTGCCGCGTCAGCACACCGCGCGCCACGCCGCCGCGCCGCGCCAGCAGGACCAGGAGGCCACCGCCGTCGAGGACGCCGAGTTACGCCAATAGGTTATTTTAATTAAGTAGCGTAAGAAATGGTATGTATAAGTTATTTTCTAATTGTGTTTAATTTTTTTTTGGTGTTATGTTGGTATAATTTTCTAATCGGGGCCCATAATATAGTAGGTAACAAAAAAAAAAAATAGTTCATAAATTAGTACGTATTAATAATTAGGTATTAACCTAATATATTCATAGTAATTTAAAATCATTTATTACGTAAATTCGTAATGGGGTCAACACGTGGTAGCACCACGCGCCCCGCTATGCGCTCATGTTCTGCAGACTCAGCGCAAGCGGTGGAATGCAAATCATGCACTGCACCGCATTGGCCCAACGAAATAAAATCAAGGACATCAATTTTGCAAACTTAATATTGCATTTTAAACGGCTAGTTTTTGGTCTGATCAACCAAAAGCGATGGTTAGTTTAATATATCTTTTTTTTTTTCTTTCTTTTCGTTCTTGTAGAATATGTTGCTAGTGGTTATAGACGAATTTTCTAATACGTAGGTATGCCTAATATCTTGATCGTAGTCTGCCGTAAGTGCGTCCGCGAAAGAATTAGTGCAAGAAAATAAAGCAATATCCATCACTGTGCAAAATATATCATAAATTTAAAATACGCAAATGACATATTTGCTGAAAATATTTTCTAGCTCCGCTATCAATAAGTAGTTAATTTATCGTAATGTATCGTTCGTTAGTTAGTAGTTAGTTTGTAGGTACCTATGTTTATGATGTGAATTAGCTCCACTGTCTACTGATTTCGTTTGTAACATTTGTTATTATTATACGATAATATATGGTATTTTAATAGTTTGAGGTTAAGTAAAAAAAAAAAAAATGTGTTTAAGTTATATTGTTAAATCTCAAGTAATATGCGTTACATTTTTTTTTCTCTAGCACCCCGGGGGTGAGATGGACTTTTGGGGGAGCTGTAGCATGATGGCTACTTTACGTGTTTAGCAGTAACTTTGGTTTACTGCGACATGAACGCGTATTGCCTGAGTTAGCAATAAAAATATACTATAAATAGCATGTAAGGGTTTAATAAATGTTCATATACTTTGAGACGTGGCTTTACTCATTACAACCCGCACCACATACTTCAGCGCCACCCAAACACATACAAAAAAAAACATTCAAATCGGTCCTGCCGTTTAGGAGGAGTTCAGTAACATACACACGTACTGTAGAATTATTTAATTATTTAATTTAGATAACACTATTACCCGGAAATTCCAGTTACCCATTACCCATTAGGTTTTTATGTTGCACATTTTGTTTTAGTTTTTAGATAAAACTGTACTGCCAAAGTTGAAAAGACTTACTGCTGAGTTTCTTGCGGCGTTTCTTCTCAGCAGATGTCACCTTTCGAAGCGCTGGTAGATTCAGACATGTAAAAGAGCCCAGGTGGCCTCATCATCATCATTTCAGCCGTAGGACATCCACTGCTGGACATAGGCCTCCCCCATCGATTTCCAAAAGGGCCGGTTGGGAGCGGCCTGCATCCAGCGTTTTCCTGCCCTCTCTTTTAGGTCGTCTGTCCATCTTGTGGGTGGACGTCCCACGCTGCGCTTACCGGTCCGTGGTCTCCATTCGAGAACTTTTCGGCCCCATCGGCCATCGGTTCTGCGTGCTATGTGCCCTGCCCACTGCCACTTCAACTTGCTAACCCGGTGGGCTATGTCGGTAACTTTCGTTTGTCCACGGATCTCCTCATTTCTGATTCGATCTCGCAGAGAAACCCCGAGCATAGCCCTCTCCATAGCTCGTTGTGCGACCTTGAGCTTATAGCCATAGTGAGAGACCACGTTTCAGTGCCGTATGTCATCACTGGCAACACACACTGGTTGAAGACTTTCGTCTTAAGGCACTGAGGTATTTTGGACAGGTGGCCTACTTGCAAAATAAATATTTTCATTTTCATTTTCATTATAATGATCATTACAATTTCAACACCATTAAAATATCGGGGTTGTTAACGTTCAAGAAAATATTATTTTCTTGATAATACTACACAACATATTAAGCAGCACTAAACAATTAACCGATGGCTCATCAGCCGAGTCGTAAAGCTTTTATAACCAAAAGGAGTGGTGAGAGAGTACAAGTCATAAGCTTGCAGCTCTAAACCAATTCAACTCTAAGATTAAGGAGTTAGTATCAGAAAAATCAATGTGTCATATCTCCGAGAATGTCGATCTTGGGCACTGATTAATTTTGAACCACGACCACGGCCACACTACTGCGGCCCTAGAAAGGTTGACACAAGGATTAGTTAAACCGTCTTATCTCTAAGTGCGTTTCTGTCACACTAGTGCTGACGAAAGAGATAGAAAGATGAACGGGTTTAACTTATCACCATCTCTGGTATGCTAGGGACGCTGGCAGTTTCCAGTTTCACGTTTAAGGACTATCACGTACGAACCCGTTATGCGAATCAGAGTTACTTAAAAAACAAGCCAGGCGCAGATACAGGATTTCGTTTGGGGGGGTGACATTCCAGAATATTCATTGTCATCATATTTGGTAGAAATAAGGTGATTTGGTCGTGAGTAAGGAGGGGGACGCTGAGTCGCTTTTTTGTACTATTTCCATGTATGTTTTTATGGCAACGTTTAAGCTATTATCTTTGGAACGTAGTCGGGTTGCCGGTGTAGGTGAGGGTGGATGATGCAGATAAAACAAGTAACAGGGTAGAGGTAATTTATTTTGTAAATACGAGGCACTGATTAAGTGCCTCACTGGTAATTCTTAGTGACAGGATAACGGGTACAATTGTGCTTCTTTTGTAATTCACACTGCACTTTTTAACTGCGGTTACTATGATTCTAATTATTTAGGTATTTTACCGTATGTATGTATTAAAATAAAACTATAATTCTTTATAATTCTAAGACCTTTCTAGGCCGAGCTCTCTTATGAAGTGAAGTCAATTTTCTAAATCGATCTATCGATCTAACGTTTGCGTTTCGAATTTGCAATTGGAAAATAATTTGAAGGAAGAAGAAGAAGAAGATGAAGAAGTCAGTCGAAGGAGTTTTGTACGAGTCGCGATGGCGCCTCGTTACATCTTTATCACTAATAATGTTGTAAATGCAAAACAGTATTGTTTTGGTTGGTTCTCTTTTTTACGAAGTTTATAGATCAGAGAGTGATATAGGCTAGTTTTTATCCCGGAATAATGCACAGTTCCCGAGGGAACAATGAGAAACTCACTCAAGGCAGACGAAGTTGCGGCAGAAGATAGTATGTCATAATACTGAAAATGGATAGTTATGACCGTGGTAGTTCTACTGTACATCCATTTTTAATTTTTGTGCTGGACTAATTCTCCGTGGATTTCAATTTTATCCTCGAAAGAATAGTGCTGGATTTAAATCGCTTCGCTTCTGACAATTGCACCCAACCGTGCGACATAAAACACAGAAATAGTTTGTGGCACAATAACTTATAAAAGCATATTATAAGGACGTAGTAATAATTATTTTGTAAGCGATTGACTATTTGTGGTACATAAACAATATTAATATGTTGGCTGCCACGAGCGTCACCAGTGGGATTACGTAATTTCTGGCCATGAGCATCACCAGTGGGATCGAAAGCCCCATGTTAAAACCATTGTTTTGGGGACAGTGTGAGCCAGAGTCACACTGTAAATGCAGTTTCGTAGTTTGAGCATCACCGGTGGGATCATTAAAGTATGAGGCCTGGGAGCAATAGTTTAGGTATTATATGGGCAGACAACGTGTTAAGAAACACAATGTACAAACTTTGTCATAATAATAATAATAAAACCATTTATTGCAGGTATCAGTGGCCCATTTTATAACTCTTACAGACTAATACACATATTAAAATAACTTAAAAGTAATCAAAATTATTTAATAATAATCAGATTAAATCAGAATTTTATTCGCATAAAACACGGTACAAATAAGATATTTAAGTAGTACAATTGGTTTCACGTGTTTTGTCATATGATGACGTGTAAATTTTAATAAGTAGGTGAGATATAGAATATTAATTGAATACAATTATTACATTAGATGCAAATAGCAACACTTGTTTCAATAATAATAATAATAAAATAGCAGTTATACAATGTTAATTACCCATTAAATGTCATTTTTAAATTTAAATATTCCTTAACACTATAAAAACACTTTTCTTGCAGCCATATATGTAATTTACGTTTAACGTCTTTTAATATGAGATCGTGAAATATTATAATATATTATATATTCATAATAGGTAATAAGAAAATTCTACACGAATCATTTCAGAATATGAAAGATACAGAGAAATTATGGACTGTTTCAGAATGAATATTATTTTATATCAAGTTCATAACACTATTGATATTATGTTATTGTTTTGTTTATTTATGCTGTTTTGTAATTTATTTAAACACAGGAACATCCTAGTTCAGCCACTTGTATTTTTCTCTATCAGGACCTATGTTTAGTCTTTAGTATTTTCAGAAATATTGATTCTACCGTGACAACCGTTGTCACCAGAAGCCCAAGATACAAAGTTAGCCTAATTCGGGGTCCGTCGGATATAAGCATTAAGGATAAAAAATGAACTTAAAGAAAATTGTATCTTCCAAATTTTGATGATATTTCATTATTATCATTTCCCCAATTCTCCTAAAGGTTCAAATAATCCTCTTCTTCTTTTTATTTGTATTGCTTGTCCAAACATTTCACTGTTTAATGGGTATCAATTAAAAACTAAACTTAAAAATAGCTATAAATAAAAAATTTGCCCCAAATCGCTGTCAGTTGGTAGTGTGCCCAAAAGGCTGGCAGCGTTGCCACGTTGGATGGCAACGCTGATCCGCTGCGCCAGATATGAGCCAGCCTTTTGGTCACGCGTCAACTCCACCAGTCGTTTTGAGCTCCGAGCTCGTCAAACGGCGCAAATACACAGCCCTAAACAGTGGCTGTATATTTGAGCCGTTTGGGGTTGAGACCCTGGGACCTTGGGGGGAGAGCGCTCAATAGGGTCTTTAGGGAATGCTCAAAACGACTGGTGGAGTTGACGCGTGACCAAAAGACTGTTTAATTGTTTTATGCAAAGTTGTCAGCGTCCTGAAGTACGTAGGCATACAGGAAAAATGTCTGATTAAACTGTTACATACTTACAACAGGAAGTTAAAAACAACAGGATAATAATTAGCTATTATATTTTTCCTTTTATCTCTTTTATATATATGCCTGATATAAGTTACTATAAATAGACCGTAACCTGTTGGCCGGAGGCTAATAGGTTATCCTCATAATTAACAATTAGGAGACTCAGGACAAAGTGGCTCATTGGGTAAGTAATATAACCTTCATAATAAAAACCCTGTACTCAAATTGAACGATGTTTAAATTATATTTGAAGGCGTCACTATTTTTTTTGGTAACCTATTTAATTAGTTCGCCTTTTTTATTATTTTATATCGATTACGTTATAAAGAGATTCCACTGTCTGTGCTGCTTATCTCGTCCTATTACTTAATGAAAAGCCTATTTGAATTTATTATGATTTTTGTCTTTTTTAGTTTTAAGCTTTTAAATTAGTCTGATCTCCGAGGTCCTTGCATCAATCCTGGAAGATGCTTGATCCTTCAAAGTTTCCACATCTTCAAATAGATAGCCATCGACAGACATCGGCTATACTTAAGCCTCACATATAAATTATTATCCTTTATTATTCCCATACTCACTAATATTATAAATTTGAAAGTTTTCGTTTGTCCTCCGGTCTCCGTGACTCCTTTCACGCAGTAACGGAGGAATGGATCGACGTGTTTTTTTGCATAAGGATAAGGTATGAGCCGGAGAGTATCATACGATTTTATCCCGGAAAATGTACAGTTCCCGAGAAACAACGATAAGTGAGCAAAGTCGCGGGCAAAAGCAAGTAGAAAATAAACAGAGATGCTATAATAATAAACTTATTTAAGACAGTTCAAATAATGAGTTTTTCCCAACACCCAACACTCAGGACTTTAGTATGGACATTAAGTGCCTTCTTTTATGGTTTGGACAGATTAATGGTTTGAACAAAATTCACACATAACGAACAAAGAATTCACTGTCTAAGTATAAAAATACTTCTTTAGATGAATATTAGTTAGACGACGCGGTTAGCCTAGTTGGCAGTGACCCTGCCTTCGAAGCTAGCGTCCCGGGTTCGATCCCCGGTAAGGGCAAATATTTGTGTGATGAGCACGAATGTATTTATTTCTCTATATAAGTATGTATATCGTCGTCTAGTACCTATAACACAAGATCGATTTGTGTAAAGATTGTCCCTTGTTTTTTTTATTTATTATAAGGACCTTCTCAACTACATTCTCTACATTTTTCAGAGATGCAGATATAAATATAGAAATTAATTTTTGTTTTTATCTAATTGTATATTGCAATAATAAAGTCTTCATCACTGTACTTAACTTTGTCTCTTTATATGAAACATCTTTAGAAAGCTAAATTAATGTGCTCGTAACATATACTCCAAACATTACATAGGATTTAGATTATTTCCGCTGATAGATACTATGTTAACTTAATTTCTCAGGTTACAAAGTGTCTATTAACTTTGGCTGTTACTTTAAATAAAACAACTGAGAATTTTTAGGGAATTACTCAAAGTTATTTATTTATATTCCTGTTTGGGCTTTCTGGTATATATTATTTATATGTAATTAAATACAAAAAGGAAAGGAAAAGGAAATTATATTATGTATTATAAAAGGTATCAGAAGCATTCACAGATGGTTCACATATCGAATGACATGGAAAGTTAAGTATTTTTTGCCTATCCGTATTAAAACTTACACATACATACATACATATTATCACGCCCGAAATCCCTAATGGGGTGGGCAGAGCCACAAGACTACTTGTGGCCACGTTCGATTAATTAGTCCTAAGATGGTATGATGAACCGTATGGTGACAGGTGATCAGCCCATCGCCCATACAGATAGTCCACCATGTTGGAGAGGACCCGTCCCTTAGTCGACTTTTACGACATGCCAGGATGATAAGCATCTGCACGCATTCTATGCTATTTCATCACTCCCAGTGCAGCAGAGGAGTATTAAAACTTAAGCTTAACTATCTATTATGCCACGCCTTACAAGTATTATCCTTATGCCTTATTATCTATTTATTATGGACGTGTTGACATTCCTGTGGACACTGTGAGTTCGGCATATTTGCTACCGTTCACCACCAACAAAGAGCCGCAGCCTGGTGCATCATCAACACCAGTGCAGTCCCCCACCGCCCCCGCGCCCTCATCCCGGGCGCAAAGCGCCGCGCGCCGGGCAGTGCGTGGGTTGCTGTGAGCGCGACCGCACTCAACCCCTGAAGAAGGACTCCATATGAGTCCGAAACATGTCGGACTATTTCTGACAATAAATCGTGGGTAAAGCCGTGCTTATTTCTAGTCTTATCTAAATATTATGTATTCCTTTATCTTCATTGTAAATGATAATACTTATATCAATTATTAAGTATTTCAACTAAATTAATTTTTACAATGAAATTCTCATATCCAGAAACCTTTTTACCCTAAGTTTAAAGGAAATTATCCCGTAAATAATAAAAAAACCCCAAAGCTAATAAATTATATAAATCCCTTTTTCGATATCAAATAAGCCATGTCAGAAACCTTTACAACTCCGACATAAGAAGGTACCCTTTTGCGATTCGGAACATTTCTTTAGAATTGTCTTACTTTTCCTGATAACAGTTTGACCTTTAAGGGACTTATCATATTAGGGCCCCGACAAATATGGCCGGCCAATACAAGAATATATTTCATATCCTTGTATTGGCCGCTATGTAGTGCGTTTGCAGTATTTATTGAATGTTTTCTGGGGAACGGTAATCAAGTATAAGCTAAGTTAGTGTGCGCGCGTATGTGCATGCATGCATGTGTGTGTTGTGTATGTATGTTTGTTACCAGTAAACTTCGTAACGGTTAATCGGATCTTCATGAAGCTTGGTATATGGTATTTTTAGACGGAATAACTATGGTAACTGCTGCTGGCTGAAAATCAGCGCTGCGGGCGTCTGACACCTCAGCATTATGCTGAGTCAGTGACCGATTCACTGCCGCGATGACACACATCCCTCGTTTTTCTTTATCTATTATTTTGTTAATTTTTATATTTTTTATTTATTTTTGTGTGTCTTGTGAAGTGAATAGATTGTCTTTCTTCTTCTTCTTCTTCTATTCCACGCGGATGAATCGAGAGCGAAACGAGTTTACCTATATGTGTAGTTTTTTGTTAATGTGTGAATTTATTTGGCAATTTTTTAACATGGACCAATAAATACAGGTCCATGATGTTAATGACTTATTTATAAGCGAGCTTCATATTGACAATTTAGGAAAATATAAGTTTAAGAAATTTTGTTAAGAAAGGCGATGCGAGTACTTCTACTGATGTTGATATTAATATGCTTTATTAAAAGTATGTAAAGCAGCTTCTAGATAAAGCAAATGCTTAAATAACGATTAAATTACAGATAGAAGCAGCAGTACTCCTCTGCTGCACTGGGAGTGAAGAAATAGCATAGAATGCGTGCAGATGCTTATCATCCTGGCATGTCGTAAAAGTCGACTAAGGGACGAGTCCTCTCCAACATGGTGGACTATCTGTATGGGCGATGGGCTGATCACCTGTCACCATACGGTTCATCACACCATCTTAGGACTAATTAATTAATCGAACGTGGCCACAAGTAGTCTTTTGGCTCTGCCCACCCCATTAGGGATTTCGGGCGTGATACTATGTATGTATGTAGAAGCAGCAGACAAATCCGGAGCAAGTTCGCAGACTTGCCACGTGTTGAGACTCGACTAACTGAAAGACCGCAAATGAGGCAATTGTACCTACCAAATCATTTAAGTTTTGAGTTGAAAGAAATTTCACTGAAATGTCGCGATAATAATTCAATATTGGAAAAGAAACGGGCGTACAGGGCGTCTATTCAGGAATATCTAAGTGATACTGCAGCGACCCGCGAGCGAGACTCGCATCTCGCTCTTACGCATTACGCGTCGTGCGGAAGAGTGCTCAGCGCCTCTATTCAGGAAGTCTATTCCCGAATAGAGGCGCTGAGCTTTTTTATATTGCTTCCTTGATCGTATGATACCTAAACAATACTTATTCTAGTAAGTATATTTTATAGGAAAAGGAATTAAGGAGTGGAATTCCAGGAAAGTATTAAACGAGCAACAAAATAACAAAGATATATTTATATTAGAAAGTATAGCTTGCACTATCAGTTTAACCTTATGGATTGCTAGATTATAACAATTAAAAACTTTATTTTGTGTTTATTTTTATCTTATCTCGTTTCGAGAGATGCATTTATGTCCTAGCAATGTGTTTTAATGAAAACCGACCGACATTGACCGTTTCAATCCACTGCTGGACCAAGTACCCTCTGGAGAACTTTTAAGGCCCGGGCACACCAAACGCGGTTGCTGTGCGTTCGCGCCGCAAACGCGCCGCAACCGCGTTTGGTTTGCCCCGGGCTTTAAGCTGACCGGTCTAAGCTGCTTCTCTCTTTAACTCTTCTCGTTGTTTTTTTTAATATTTACAGCCAGAATTATTCAGTCCAGAACAATTTAAATGGAAAGCTTATAGAACACGTCGAACTTTTTTATAAATACAATTTAATGAAATCCTCTAAACCTTTCTACTTTGAGAAGAAAAGTATCTCATCAAAACAACACGTCAGCATCAATTATGGTATATTCTCATCGCACTAAAAATATATTACAGGACAAAGTGAAAAACGAACCCGACTTAAATATAATTAATTACCTTATATATTCTCTAAATCTTACATTTCGGAAGAATCAACACGTTTATTTAAATTTTACTTTTAGAATAGTCACGTCTCAATAGCTATCGGCAGATTTTTCCTTATACAAGCATTATTTTTGGGAAACTCGATATTATTTTTGGAAAATTTCACCAAGAGGCTGTAAAACGATACCAGGTTCTTGAAAGCCTTGTCACGGTCCAAGTTAGCTGTCATATAATATTTTGTAAAAAATACTGCTAAACGAACGTCTCAAAGTTAAGTCGAAAAATCGCTGCGTGTGTGTAGTTTTGAAACGTTGAGAAATCATATTCGATATTTCTTGATAAAATAAGTAGTCAATATCCATTTTATGCTTTAAGTGTGACTGATATCGACATAAAACATGAGAAACCATTTTAATTTGGTTTTTCGCAGGAAAAACCAATGCTAGATTGAAATGCATGATAGGTAGGACGCATAATCATCCTGTTATGGATTCCAATCTAACCATATTCCAATAAATCTTCCAGTTGCCAGACGTCTCAGAGTGTCCAGATAATGTGTCTTACGTACGTTACGTGTGTTCCACAAATGTTCTAAGATCACAATTATGTAAAAGTCATTTTGAAATCTCATAACAAAATTATCCTTTTTTATGTCTTCTATGATTTAGCTAAAACTGAATTGAAAGTGGAGTATTATTTAAATCAGAAGATTTTGATAATACATCCGTACTCCAGGCGCCTCATTCGGGAACGCTAAGTGATTCTGTAGCGACTCGTAAGCGAGATCTCTCATCTCGCTCTTACGCATTTCGCGTCGTGCGGAAGAGTGGAATGAGAAATCTGGCTTACGAGTCGCTACAGAATCATTTACCGTTCCCGAATGAGGCGCCTGTTCCTCAATGTTAAATCCACGTTGACCTGAGATGCAAAGTCGGTTCTTATTAAGTAAATGTTACAACTGTCGGTGAAGAACAACTTTATTAATTGATCAGGTATTTCAAGCATACTCTGATGATCGTCGCGGACTATATTTTTGAATACATACTTACATAGCATCACGCCCGAAATCCCTAATGGGATGGGCAGAGCCACAAGACTACTTGTGGCCACGTTCGATTAATTGGTCCTAAAATGGTATGATGAACCGTATGGTGACAGGTGATCAACCTATCGCCCATACAAATAGTCCACCATATTGGAGAGGACCCGTCCCTTAGTCGACTTTTATGACATGCCAGGATGATAAGCATCTGCACGCATTCTATACTATTTCTTCACTCCCATTGCAGGAGAGGAGCATGTTTGAGGAGGAGCTTTTTGAATGCAATTGTGATTATGTAAGTTTAGGACATAAATACTACTTAATACGTGAATTTAAGAATGTACGAGTAATCATTAATACATAGACACATAAAATAAACGTTACCAGGAATATTGTCGTAAATAAACCATATATCCTCCTCTGCTGCACTGGGAGTGAAGAAATAGCATAGAATGCGTGCAGATGCTTATCATCCTGGCATGTCGTAAAAGTCGACTAAGGGACGGGTCCTCTTCAACATGGTGGACTATCTGTATGGGCGATGGGCTGATCACCTGTCACCATACGGTTCATCATACCATCTTAGGACTAATAAATCGAACGTGGCCACAAGTAGTCTTGTGGCTCTGCCCACCCCAGTAGGGATTTCGGGCGTGATGCGATGCTAAACCATAAAAAAGTCCTAATAGTCTTAACTGCAGCGATAGCTAAAAATAGTTAATCATTTATTTTATTCATCTATGAATATAATCTTCAACTATTTTATATGGAATGTCGGTAAGTAATCAAATATTATGATAAAACGTGATAGTAATATTAAGTTTAATCTTGTTGATGTATCTTATAACATCGTTGAGGACGCCAGATAAATAGAAAAGTATATTCTAAGAAATATATTTTTCAAAGCTGCTAGCAGAATAGCCAAACAAATAAACGTTTTATTTACACTTAACCCAAAGCCAAGAATTGCGTTCTGAAAATAATTTTCTCCAAACAGCGTCCCATGTCGAGTCACGTTCTCACTTTATCAAAACAAAATTCGGTCGAACTTTATTTATATCAGCCAAACAAGTTAGCGTTTTAGGAAACCGTTTATTTTCCTAATTTGTTTTTGAACTTGTTCTGTATTCAATTTATTTAAACGCGCAGGACGTATGAGCAAAGCCCAGGATCCATGTGTCATTGGTCTAAAAGTGCGTTTACACGAGCAACTTTTACGACAATTTAGCCGGCAACTATAGTTGTCTTACTCTAACTTCGTACGTTAGCGAAAGATACCTACAGTTGCCGGCCACATATTGCCGTAAAAAAGTTGCTCATGTAACTGAACTTTAAGTGATACACGTTGTTTTGACACTTTGTCACGTACATAAAAACAAAGCACGTGATAAAGTGTCAAAATTACGTGTATCACTTAAAGTAAAATAGGGACCAAGAGATCGTATAATGCCTTACACAAAAAAAATAACCCTGACGCAATAAACAAGTGCTAATAAAAACAAATGTTTATTATTTTTATTACTTTATGTAGTGGTAGAGCCAAACAGTAATCCTCACTAGATGATTACTGTTCGAATGGGCCGGCTCGACCGGGGTAGTACCACACTCTCACAGAATATCGGCGTAAAGTAATAGCTTGCTATTGCGTTTCGTACGGTGAGTATTCATATTCCCAATCCTCCCTAGACTGGCAACGCATTGGCAGCACCTCTGGTGTTGCAGATGTCCATGGGCGGCGGTGACCACTTTCCATCAGGTGGGCCGTCAGCTCGTTTGTCAGTCAATTGACATAAAAAAAAAAACAGTTCTTTAAAAAGTATGAATTGAAATCGTTAATTTTTACTAGAGCTCTTTTGTACGTCTGGAGTTTATTTTAACTTTATGAAAAAAAAACAAACACTTTTTAATCGAATCCACACCGAAACATACATTGACATCAACGGGCTCTCAGTGATATCCTTTCATAATGTTGGACAAGAGCGTATAATCTTTAAACTGCATTCAAATTAGGCAGGCACGCACGCACACACAGAAAGCTTCAAACATTATATAACACCCCTCTTTTAGCGTCGTTAAACAAATTTTTACTAAACCAAGCATAGCCATTGCAGCAAAAGAACCCATTTTCATCACGCTTGCTCTTAATTATTAGGATTAAGTATATGCTTACGAGGAAAAGGAGCATGAAATTATAATCAACTTAACCCTATACTTGGCAGAACTTTCTTTTATTAAATGTATTGATTTTTTTTCGATAGATGTATTGTTTTGGGTTTATAGAAAGGGGGAAAAATGATTTAAAAAATGTCTTATGTTTTATTTGATGTTTTTAGGGTTCCGTTCCTCAAAAGGAAAAAACGAAACCCTTATAGGATCACTCGTGTGTCTGTCTGTCTGTCTGTCTGTCTGTCTGTCCGTCTGTCACAGCCAATTTGCTCCGAAACTACTGGATGGATTGAATTGAAATTTGGTATACATATGTAAGTCGGTGACCGCAACACGGACGCGTGACGTAAATATATGAATTTTAAACATAGGGGCCACTTTTGGGGGTAAATTGGAAAATTTTAAAAAAAAGTTCTGCATCCTATATTGTGTGACATATCAAATGAAAGGGCTTATTGTATGGATCTTAAATATATTTTCTTTTGAATTTTTAGTAAAATAGTTTAGAAGTTATTTAGGAAAATAGGCGAAAATGGACCATTCCCCCCCCCTTATTTCCTAAACTACTGGAGCTAAAATTTCGAAAAAAATACAGAAAATAGTTCTTTACCTATAGATTACAGGAAAACCTATAAGAAGTCTATGGTATTTCAAGTAACGTAGTAAATTTCAGATAATCATGTACAGAACGGAACCCTCTCCACGCGAGTTTAACTCGCACTTGTCCGGTTTTTTTAATGTATCTTAAAATGCACACTGCCCAGTTTTGCCAAATTTACTTCAGAACAAGTATGTATCCCAGGAAATACACCGCTAGATTCCTTAACAATAAAAAATACATATTCTCATGTGACTAATCAACCAAAAAAAATCCTTTTTCAGTTAAAATCAACATTTTCAATTAACGACTTGTCATATCTTACGGATACACTACAAGTCTATTGGATCTTTTATGTATTTACCCCTCTTCTAAGCACTTAGTCCATACATCCTCCACCACTTCACTGAACCGGATTATGGAACGCAGTGGTAGTGCCTTGAATTCTCCTGGTTCTGCATATCCATCATCATCATTATCCTCATTTCAGCCAAAAGAACTTCCTCTGCTGTACATCGACCTCCCCCAGTGGTCGCCACAATTACCGATCCGGTACTGTTCGCGTTCAGCGTAGTGCAGCGATATTTATCAGGTAGTAAGTCCAACTGGTGGGTGGTCTGCTTATGCTGCGCATTTCAGTATGCAGTCACAACTCAAGAAGTCTCCTGCCTCATATGCCATCTGTTCTACGAGCAATGTGCCTTGCCCACTGTAACTTAAGTTAAGCATTCTTTATGGCTATGTCAGTTACTCTAGTTCTCTTGCGGATCTCCGCACTTCTAATACAATCTCATGAACAACTCAATTATGTATCGAAGTTGTTTTCCACTGTTTATTGGCCCAGCTTGAGTCAACTCTTTTTATAAAGACCTTTGAATGCCTCAGGCCTGCCGTAGTAGGCTTGTCTCAGTGGTGTTTGCCTTTTGCGTGGTTAGTAAGGGTTGTTTTATGATTCCGAGAGCGAGAGTCCCATGAATACTTCATGCTCCATGTGGTTAAAGATTCATTATCGGTTTTCGTATCCTTGGATCTACTCCTAAACACGCGGGTGGACACGGTTTGGCATGAATTCCGTCCTTTGTACTTTCAATAGAGATTCCTAGCATTTGCTTAGGACAGTTCTCGGCCACCAGGCCAAACAGGATTATGGTTCTTACCATCATTGTCTAGACCCACTTCAATATCATAGGGTTTAAACTCCATGTTTTTCCGTAGGCAGACCTACACATACCAAATACTTACTCTCAGTGCTTTGGTTGTGACGTTGTCTATGTGTTTTTTTTTTGGGTCAAATCTTTATAGAGTATGACTGCTAGATATTTCACATTACTCGAGGGTTACCATGATCAAAACTATCCATTTGCAGAGCAGTTTAGGTATTTATGGATTCGCAACAAAAGAAAGCTTACTAGGTACATGGCGTAGTGGATGGTGTATCTTTAAAGATACAAAGCCAAGTAAACCTTACTTTATAGTGTAGCGGGTGGTGTGCATTTGTAGATACACATGCCAAAAAGACATCGTTATAAGCCAATTGAAATAATACCGGGTGAAAAAAAAAAAACACGGTTGTGTAGGAAATATAGTCACTTATACTGTAACAGCCATTTATTAGCAGGTTCAAATGAAAGAGTGATGAAATAAATGCATTCTTCCTTGTGACGCGTAGACGCCTCGTAAAGGTCTGACATCTAGCGTGCAATTGTCAAATTTTGTGTTGATAATAGCAAATAATATTTTTCTACTAATATTCAAGATAACTGACTATAATAATATGTAAAAAAAAATTGTTTAATATATCTGGTCTACTTACTAGATTTTGTAAAAGAGTATGTGCATAACAATGCACTCTGTCAAGTATAGGGTTAAAGTGAATTTCTTAATTCTAGCACTGAAGGAACGTGCAGGCGTTATTGGGTGAGGATATTATACCTTATACAATTGTTTTACATTTCTTTAAGTCACCCTAGAACACCCCAGACTAAAAATAGCGAATTCATTAAAGGTAAACGCAGTATGCCCGAGCGCATACGATTGAGTGCATGTAAAGTCGATTCATCCATACTTGTCTTATTTAGTAAACAAGTTTCTAACCTCAAAATGCACCTTTGTTGGCTAAAACAGCTATTTTCTTGCAAATAGAAGTAGCAAGAAACCGGAGACAATATTTAACACGTCACTTTGCCAATTAATAGCCTAGGATTGCTTTATTTAGGATAAAATTGCTGTTTCACCCAAAAATTGCACATATTGAGGTTAGAAACTTTTTTCCCAAATAAGAGTCAAGTATGGATGAAACGACCATAGTGGTATATGATATGGCTTGTATGGACAATCATAGACTGCTTTAGAGGAGACGTTATTAAATATCAAGCGGAGGAGAAACGAAAAATGCAGAATTGAGAAAGATGGGATGGGATTAAGAAGATGTGATCTTAAGTAATATTATTGATATATAAGTTTGTATTATGTAACTCGAATTCACTGTATTTATTGAAGAATAAGCAATTTAGCATAAGACAACTAGAATTAATGCGCCCTGCGAGCGCTCGCGCTGAACCGAATGTTAAGCCTTCTCGGTCACCACGATACAGGCTTTGCCTAGTCTGGGATCACAAGTTAATTCTGTCTTTTTTGTAATGTGTATGGTAAATAAAGTTTTTTTTAAGTCCTCATGCAAAAACGCATTTGCCCTTGAGAGTCATTTGATAAAACTATTTCAAGTTCTTGCGCAAGTCTCTTAGGCATCACCATTTTGAAATGCCACTGTTATTTGCCCATGTGCTTAAAATTTGTTGAATATATGTACACTCTACTTCCAGTTATTTCTCTAAACCATTGTACTTCAACCTTCATGAGTACGCAACCCCTTTACAAGTAAAAAATCTGGCGACCCCCATAACCGTATTAATACTATATCAGTGGTTTCAACGAAGAGGTATTTAAATTCCTGGCTTGCAACCGCGACTCCCTGAGCAAGGGTTTGTGAACCCTCTAGGAGTCGCGACCAATAGGTTGAAAAATATGGCTCTTAGCTATTTTTAAATTAATAACTTTGAATCACTCTTGTAATGATTTGTAAAAACAAGAGTACGAGTGCTCATCAAGCGTTAAATCACGATTCATACAACAATATCCATCATTAAAGCCATCCCCAGTTCATAACGATTCCAAGTATTATTAGTGTTTGTTTTATTTATCAAGCGATGTTGGTTGTGTCATTGAGCTGCCTAATTAAATTTGTCAGCAAATAGAGAATGCGGCCTCATTCGACTGTAGAACTATTGGTATTAGAGGGACACCGATGTTTATAGATGGCGTTTCGTTTCTCACCACTGGGGCGAAAGTGAAGGCATGGTTAAGCTTTATGATACACATAGTACAATTTTCAAAATAATGTACGTGGCGAAAAGTACAATTTTACAATTACATGTTTAATCAATTCTGGAAATTTCAAAATCTTACTTTACCCCTCGACAACGCACTAAAATTACAACTTGAGTCCATTATTAACATTCGACTTAGCGAGCAGGCTTGGACCCAAGCCTCCTTGCCTATTAGGTATGGTGGCTTGGGAACCCGCAAAATTTCAAGTGTAGCTTTACCGGCCTTTTTATCTTCGATCCACAGCACGCGTGATCTCGCAGGGAAAATACTAAAATCCCCAGCGGATACTAACTGCGTGATCGCGTGCTTGAACGAGGCTACGAGTGCCTGGATAGCTGGAACGAGTCCAAATTTACCGACATCCCCCAAAATTCAAAGGGCCTGGGACGACATTGTATCCCACGCCACCCTCAATACTCTCATTGATTGTTCATCTGGAAGAGACCGCGCTAGGTTGTTGGCAGTGTCCAGACCAGAGTCTGGTCACTGGCTTCAAGCTTACCCGTCTCCTAATACTGGAACCTTCATTGACCCAAACACAATCCGCATTGGAATTGGTCTCCAGCTCGGGGCTGAGGTCTGTGTAGACCATCGCTGTGCTCCCTGTGGAGCCACCGTGGACCGCCTTGGCCACCACGGACTCGCCTGCTTCTCAGGTGCCGGCCGCCTCCCCCGCCACGCCGCCCTAAATGACATCATCAGAAGGGCGCTTGTCAGCGTCAATGTGCCCGCGACATCCGAGCCGCACATTATACGTGACGATGGCAGGCGCCCTGATGGTATGTCATTGATACCCTGGAGGATGGGTCGTGCGCTGGTGTGGGACGCTACATGCGCCGACACGCTGGCCGCGACCTATCTTCCAGCTACCACTCACCGGGCGGGTGCGGCGGCCGAGTCCAGGGAGCGGTATAAAGAAAACAAATACACTAGTTGTCTCGGCACCCAGTACGATTTTGTCGCTTTCGGGGTCGAGACACTAGGTCCGTGGGGCCCGGGCGCGCATGGGCTCTTCAGGGAGCTCAGCAAGCGTCTCAGGGAGGCCACGGGTGACCCTCGCGCAGGCTGCTATCTCGCACAAAGGCTAAGCATAGCCATTCAGCGTGGAAATGCAGCTTGCGTGATGGGCACCCTCCCGCGGGGACCAGATTTTTTAAATTTATTCTAGTAAATTTAGTCTAGTTTTAGTTTTGATCTATTTTTTTAGTGTTAGTTGGTACCGTTTTATTTTAATAATTATTCATGAATAAATGTATTTCTTTAATTGTTTAATCATATATATATTATTTCTAAAAGGTATTGTTGTGAAGACGCTCTGTATCTCCGTTAATTCTTTACCAACATTAATGATTTAAACATCATTTTAAAGCTTATGTTTGTCGATTTGGGATAAAAATATACACAAATAGGTTAAAATTAACGTTTTAGTTAAAAAATAAATAAAAACCACGCGATTGGCAAGCGCCTTCTATTGACAGTCTAACTAACATGTGTATTGGCTTGCAGACAAATGTCGACAGATGGCACTACCCGCAAGTACTCCGTTAATTATTATCTTTGTCAAAATTATCTGCTACTGACGAAAAATAGACAAACGAAGTACTAATAATACTTGCTTTTGCTTATTCTCACTTTATTATATTATTATTATTACTCTATCCGGTGTTTGATCAGGATGCTGTGCGTAAATTCGTCAGCTAGTTTACTATTAAATACATATTTATATGAAATCACGATATTAATGAGGAGATACGCAAAAGATGTAGAGTAACCAACATAGCACAAAGAATTGCTAAACTTAAGTGCCGTTGGGCAGGGCACATTACTCGTGGAACAGGTGGCCGATGGGGTCGAAGAGTTCTTGAGTGGCCACCACGTACTGGAAGGCGCAGCGTGGGCAGACCACCCACACAGAGGACTGATGGCCTGGTGAAGATGGCGGGACTCCGCTGGATGCGAGCAGCGATGGTTGTGGCGATCATTGGAGGAGGCCTATGTCCAGTAGTGGATGTCTTCGATTGAATTGATGATGATGGTGAAATCACGTCTTTAATTGGATGCCAAAAGATCATGCTGGAATACGGCCGCTTAGAAAAATAAAAATCTTAAATCCTAAAATTGTTTTTGATCATCATTTGTTTTTCTTTTTTTAATTAAGTACGTGTCGCTTTTGCTGAATCTACAATATGTTATTGATTTAAGCAATACATTAAAATCACCTAGGTGTATATAGTAATTGCTTATCTTAGAGCTGCTGCTTTTGAAGGTACGTTAACGTACACAATTGTGTATACTTTTCAGTTTGAAATAACTTGTTCAAACGTAAAACCCACTTCTAGCTTCATATAGCGGTTACGAAACATGCAATTTATGTTCATATGCGGGTGAAATATTTTTCGGCTGAAGGTTTAAAATGTATACACTTTTTATTTCAAAACTACCTACCGCTTTATAAACGTTCTTGTAAATAGTTTTCCCCAACGAAGCATCTTAAATTAAAGGATTTAATTAAGGTCGCATTAAGTCTAGATTAGTCTTACATATTTAAAAGTTATGACGAAAATTAAATAGCGGGAATGAAATAGAGATTCCCACCTCCCAGGTTTAAAATAGACGTTTCATAAAACCATTTTTCTTTCCAGTGTTTTCTTGTCAGTTTTATTATAATTTTTACGTGATCATACAATTTGGACTACATCACCTAAAATATCATCAACATCATCATTTTAGCCGAAAAACACCCACTGCTGGCCATAGCCCTCCCACAATGATCGCCACAAATGACCGATTCTGTGATGCTCGCGTGCAGCGCAATCCCATGATCATCACCGGGTCGTAAGTCCACCGTGTGGATGGTCTGCAAACATCCAGTACGCAGTCGCCACTCTAAAAATTTTCAGCTCCATCGGCCATCTGTTCTACAAGCAACGTCAGCAATGCCTCGCGATATTTGACTCTACTTTATGTGCGTTTTTACGTGGTTGAAATATCAGTATCTCACGAAAAACATACGCGACAAAATTCTACCTCTTCAGGGAAGCAAATTCACATCTGTCACTTAGTGCCTTCTATAACAAGACATGTGCAACAGGGACCTACTGAGCGGCTTTTAAAACATTAGACTTGCATTGCATTTCGTCGGCAAACTCCGCCGCAATTTATCGTAGCCTGACCGCTTGGGGCATGAACAAATGCGATAACTTATTCTCTATGCGAATGGCTTATCTCATAAAATATTAAATTATGACGTGATATTTACTGCAAAAGCACATTACTGCCAATGCACATAAGGTCAAAAATTCAGTGGCGAAAACATATTAGTAGTATGGTATTGAAGTATCGAGGACGGTAAAGCACCAAGTCATGCTGAATGGAGATAAAAATCAACACGATCGTCGTAAGTTTTAAATATTATATTTGAATATTATTTTAAGTATTATTGAAAAAAGTAGTTTATCCTGTCAAGTTTATCCTGTAATTGATCCTGTTCCTTAAGAAACCTGTTCCTGTTCCTTGATCGAGTGAGTGTAAAATATAATTTCAGACATCATCAAATCGGCAATTTCATCAGCTATCATCATCATTACAACCAAAAGACGTCCACTGCAGAACCCAACGCAACGATCTATCCTATGCTACTCGCATCCAGCGGATTCCCACAATCTTCACCAGGTCGTAATTCCACCGTGTGAGTTGCCTGCCCACGCTGCGTCTCCTGTTATAGGAGCAATTTTTCCTTCCCAGTGCCACAGTCACACTATCAACAAATTAATTAAAGAATAATCCAGACCAAGTGGTTTTGTCACGTTTCTCTCTAATTTATGATATAGCCGCCGGCGCAAAGTAATTCAGTATTAAAGACGTGATCCTAACGAGAATGGAACGTCAAATAAATGACAATTTCGGTGAAACTCGGCGTATCGCAGGAATAGCCAGTTTTTCCACCTCAAACAGGCGGGTTTTATTCAAAGTTTTAATTGAGTATGATTTAGCTGAAGAACTCAATGGGTAAGCTACTTTTTAGGGTTCCGTACTCAAAGGGTAAAACGGGACCCTATTACTAAGACTCCGCTGTCCGTCCGTCCGTCCGTCTGTGTGTCTGTCTGTTTGTCTGTTTGTCCGTCTGTCACCAGGCTGTATCTAATGAACCGTGATAGTTAGACAGTTGAAATTTTCACAGATGATGTATTTCTGTTGTCGCTATAACAACAAACACTAAAAAAAGAATAAAATAATTTTTTAAGAGGGCTCCCATACAACAATCGTTTTTTTTTTTGCTCGTTATTGCTCTATATTGATAACGGCAACAGGTAGACGCTTGAAATATTCACAGAATATTTAGTTATATATTCACTTTAAAACAAATAATTAAATTAAAATAAAATAAATATTTAAGGATGCTCCCATACAACAAACGTGATGTTTTTGCCGTTTTTATAGATAATGGTACGGAACCCTTCGTGCGCGAGTCCAACTCGCTCTTAGCCGGTTTTTAATACCTTCGTCGAAAAAGGTAAATTGACAAATACGTAATAGGAGGTTTTAATCATAGACAAATGGCGCAAAAGTTAAAACTACATTTTTTGTAAGTTCCATTTTTTTTACAGCGGGCAACTTGGATAAAAATGAAGAGAATGACATATCACATTCGGTACTATAAAAGCAAATACATAAATAAAAATCACATTACATACTTAAGGGACTCGTAAACGGACTAGTTTTTGGGCAATTTATTGCTGCAATTCCGGCTATCCCCAAAAAGATTACATATGACATCACTAAATGGAACAAAAAGTTGACTGTAAGCTTTTGACGATAGCCCGCATTGCAGCAATAAATTTCCGAAAAACTTACGAGCCCCGTTAGAACATAAAATAAGAAAGTCGAAAAGCGCTAATTAGGACTCTAATAAGCAAAATTCAATGATTTTCTAGAATGCTTTTTGAATTAGTGTCATAAGTACTTTCTTTCCATACAGCAAGAAGCATATAAAACGTTCTAAGTATTTTGGTACAAAGCGTCTCTGCTAGCACGTTTTGTCACGTTTTTTATTTACATTGAGCACCATTTAATTTATGGGTAAACAAAGGGTTACTCACCGAAAGGCGTTTATTAAGAAGTAAACACGGACCGACAGTTTTATAAAACGCATTATTCGCAAACTGAAGCTTTTTTTGTAACCGACAAATTCGGACATCATGATCTTAAAATATCGGCGTAAAGTTTAAATTTGCATAATATTTCATTAGGTACTCATGGCAGCAAAAGAACCGATTGCCACATGAAAGGTGATCCATACGATTTGACGCAATTTTTTTCCCATTTACCCAAAGGTTGTAACATGTAAGGCCTGCCTTCCGCTTAAGCTGATAAGGGTTCGCGTATTATTGGTCGGGTATACCGACTACCCATTCATACGAATATCATATCATTGTGGGCTATTAAACACTACACTACGACGCTGACATCAGCGGCGTATTGGTTTCAGCTAAATCGCGTACGCGACCGGCTGTTGCGTATTTAACTACGGCAACACAAAATGTCAACTAGTAAAGGGGCTAGTTTTGCGGCAACTTATTGCTGCAATTTGAGCTATCCCCAAAAAGATTACATATTACATCACTAATGAGGACAAGAAGTTTGATGTAAACTTTTGAGGAAAGCCCGAACAGGAGCAATAAATTGCCGAAAAACTAGCCTGTTTACGAACTCTTTAACAACGTACTATTAACATTAACTTAGCAATAATTTAGTATTGTACAACTGGCAACATTCTCTTTGCACGGAACGATGTGAGAGTACACGCAATTTAATGAAGCTAAGGTTTTTTTATTTGGGACCAAAGCAGCGAACCCGTTTTGAACTAGCCTATGCATTCAATGGATGTCTCCAGTAATTTGCTCAGCGACCGACATCAGCCTAGAAGGAAGCCAGGCCTAATAACTACTTAAGTATTTTGATTGTGTTTACCGAACTCACGCTTGCATTAATGTCAGGTAACTGGGAAAAGTTAGATAATGTTCCCTCTAACGATGACTCGGTGAGGGTGTTAAACGCGCCATCATAACGGGACTCGGCCAGAATATTAAGTGGACACCTTTAGCACTATGTTTGATTAGAACCAAGTCCATTATTTAGACTTAATTTAACATTTAGAGCGTGCATTTTCTTTATTTCGAAGGCTTAGATTTTCCTGAATACGTTTAGATATTAATTTATTTAAAATTGTACGCCCAGTAGTTTTTGAGATAAGGGGGGAATGGTAAAATTTCGTCTATTTTCCTAAATTACTTCAAAACCAATTATATTAAAATTATATGTAAAAAAAACTCATAAAGAGCTCTTTCATTTGATATTTCACACGCCACAGTTTGTAAATTTTTTTTTATGTATGTAATTTACCCCCCAAAAGTGCCCCCATGTTTAAAATTAATTTATTTACGTTACACGTACGTACCAAATTTCGACCGGTCCAGTAGTTTTGGAGCAAATTGGCTGTGACAGACGGACGGTCAGACACACGAGTGATCTAATAAGGGTTGCGCTTTTTCCTTTCGAAGTACGGAACCTTAAAAGTAATTAAAATTATGTAGGCGATGAAAAGGCGTGGCTCCCTTGCGTCGTCACTCCTGGAGTGGTGTTCTGGACAGGCAAGCTATTCCGGAAGCGAAGGAACACGACACACTTCAGTCAAAAGATAATACGAAAATACAGTTTCAACGTCAAATATTTCAAAAAACATCAACAAACGCTCTCACTAACGCTCTCTCATTTAAAACATAAAATTTTGATTATAAAATGAGTAAGGAAAAATGTATAAACATGGAAGCGGAAACGGACGAGGCTCCGAATTTAATCTTCTAATCCAAGTCCCGGGAAAGATATTCCCGGGATTTATTTTAAATTTCGTCATCAGCAAAGTTTTACTAAGCTAAGGCATTATTGTTATAAGTTTCAACAATTCCTTGAAATGGTCGTGATGTTTTAAAATGATACAAGTAATAAGTTCAAAATGTAAAACCCGAGTACTGAAAAATCATGCTCTAATAATTATAAACAGCTAACAATTGAAATGTGCTAATTAATGCCTTTCAATTGATGGTCAGCACATCATCTTTAAAAAAAGTTTTACTTCATGACTTTACGTCCTCTAGAGGGCGCTATATTCAATTTAATGTGACGTCACAAAGCCTATAGGCAGCAGACGATCAAGACACTTCCAACGATACCTCATTTGTCAAATTATAATAAGTAGTTTAGAAGTTATGATGGAATACAACATCATTACGTACATACCGGTCACAACATCAAAACCATCCTCCTTTTTACTCCGCCGTAGTCGGGTAAAAAACGAGCATTTCATTGAACTTAATATTATTTTTATTCTGGATCGTGGTGAAATGAATGCACCATAAATATACATAATGTTAGCTCTAACATAAACATCATCATAATAATCGGCTTATATACATCCCACTGCTGCCAAAGTGTCATAACTCAAAATTCTGCTTTTACTAAATTTTAAAAACAAATAGGTTTTAACTGGCCTTTTTTAGTGGTAATAAATTGTATAGGTATAATAAGTAACGTAATTCTCCGTTAATTTAATGAATTAAGTTCTATATTATTAAAACACCTCGATTTCCTATGGCCACCCAAAATGTGACACCAGCTACGGAACTTTTCGATAGTTTCCGATACTAATAGCGGAAGCAATCTTTAGAGACACTGTCAACTTTTTTATTTATATTACGGTTGGATTATTTTAAACAGATAAATCGTTGCGCATAAAATCGCAGGCAAAAGATTTTTATAAATAAGTAAAGTACGGTAGCGAATATTTATGGCAGTAAACATTAAACTAATTAGATAAAAAAATATCAATGAATTATTCATGGATTAACAGCTTTCAATTGAAAAGAATAATCCATTCTGAGAGATTAGTATCGTTTAAACATTATATCTCCCCTGCTGTACTGGGAGTGAAGAAATAGCATAGAATGCGTGCAGATGCTTATCATCCTGGCATGTCGTAAAAGTCGACTAAGGGACGGGTCCTCTCCAACATGGTGGACTATCTGTATGGGCGATGGGCTGATCACCTGTCACCATACGGTTCATCATACCATCTTAGGACTAATTAATCGAACGTGGCCACAAGTAGTCTTGTGGCTCTGCCCACCCCATTAGGGATTTCGGGCGTGATAATATGTATGTATGTAAACATTATAAAATCCGTGCCGATCCGATGCGATGCGGGCCGTCTGCTTGAAATTATGCTACAATCGTCATGTCAAAATTATTTCTCAATCCTTCGGGAATATATTGCAGTTTCTTCTATTGGCCTCTACTATTTAATAATATATAGTAGGACATGCTTTGCACAGTTAACTCTAATTTCAGAGTTTTAAATTTAACTTAACGTTGTTTCAGTCAATAAATCTCTGGAAAGTAGCAGTTAAAGTTGTTAAAATTTTACGACTGTTTAGTATTAGTAAACGGTTCACGCTTGCTTTGTTATGAGATTTGAGTTTATACTATTTAGGTATACTGTGCATGGAATTTTTAATTCTTCAATAGGTTTTTAAAGCTCCTTATTTTCTATTTACATTCTAGACAGTTAACCTTTTTCTAGAGCTATTTAATTTTTACAATAAAGTTTTCATTAGGTTAATTTAGCCCATAGTTAGTACTCGTATTTAAAAAATGTTTAATGAAATATGCAACTTTGGGACTTGTTTTTCTAATTAAACTTAAATAAATGGCTTTTTCATGATTAAACTGACAAAGTGTGGGAGAAAGCTCAAATAACTTACCACAAAGAGATAAGGGCTATTTTGAAAAAGCAGGGATTTAACTGTTATTAAGTTATCTACTGACACTTCTAACAATTTCGCCCCCACACCCTAATGAGTCCTTTCAACGTGGATAACGAAGCGCATTTTTATTACGGATGAACACCAAAGTTGTGAAATAACTTTTCCGTGTATTTTTCAATCATAATAAAAATAATATAATTAAAATTATGATATTTGTTTCTCCTCCAGATATTGAAAAAGTGAAATACCTGGTAAAGTAACTTGTCGTCTCATGTCGAAAGTCGGCTCCAGCACTCAGGGTCGTCGGGTCATCAGCAAACAACAGGACCTGTGAGGCACACACTAACTCACTATTAAAACTTACACCAGCAAAATATTAAAATATCATACAAAAAACAAACACAAACTTCACAAAAAAATTAAATTGGGGTAGAAAGGGCTGTAATTAAAATGGGAATATTTTCTGATTAAATTTAAAACCAAAACGCTGCTCAAAACATTTTCCTAAACGTATGAAACCGTCGTAAATCGTGCGTAACTTTGCACGTGCGCGATCGCGATTTTAGCTTGGAGCGAACCGTATCGCGGGCGGCCTTACTAGCTTCTGGGCGGGCGGAGGCTAGGGCGGCTGCGGCGCTAGGCGGCGGCGCGAACTGGCCGCCCTCGGCGCGCCCGGTACCAAGCACCCAGAACTCGCCAGGAGCACGGCGAACCACGTGCGCTGCGCCGGTCTGCGCATGCCCGAGAAAATCCAGAGAAAACCCGTAAGTGTGAGCGAGAGTAACAGCTAAAAATAGGGGTGCGAGTGCAATAGAGCGCGCTATATCGGGAGCGTCAAGCAGTCTGAAAAGTTGGCGTGGTTCTGATTTCGAACGTGGTATATTGTTAGCGAGCGGAATAATTAAGTTAGTTCGATAATTTGTTTAACTTGATGAGGTTTCGTGCGATCTTTATTTAATATCTAAATATAACGCAGTGTTGATGCTTTAAAAAATCCTAAACGACTACAAGTAAAAAATACAAAAGAAAACTTTTGATATCTCCATAATATTTCTTAAGTTAATCGTACTTTCTTCCACAAAGCATTAAGCGGATATCCAATGCAATTTATTCTTAGCGGGAGAAATCTTCTGTTTTATTATTCATGGAGTTTTCTTCTTCAAGGATTCAATTTTGCGTCCACTCGGGTAATCATTTCCTCTAACGCTGGAACGAGGTCTTCAATTACATTACAATACATATGCATACGTAGGTATAAAACCATGACAATTTCCTTTTTAAAACGCGAAAGTTCGCCGTGTCAGACGAACATGTCACGGTACTCACGCTGTCACGCTGAAGTTTAAGACTGGACACTTGTTTTTATTACTAATTGGAAAAATACCACGTTAATGAGCACATCAGCATAACTTCTAATATTTACACTGAAGTTCCACTTTGTTTCGTCTTTCGTTTTGTGTTTCATTTGAGTGATTTCAGCATTTTATTGCTCTAATAAATGTTAACTCTTCCCAATACTGCGAATGAAGAAACCCACCTTCAATATTAAGAGAACAATTGTAAACATGCTTTTTAACTTTTTTTTACTTGAGTTTTATTCAAGTGTGATTATGGAGCAGATAGCCACGCACACCACCGCCGAATTTCAGCGGTCACCATGGAAACCACGCACGCTGGTGCCTTACGCATCCTGGTGTCCTGGTACTCCTAACCTTATTACTGAATTTCAAGGAAATCTGACGAAGCGTTGCCAGGTGTCACGAATTTAGAACGCTCTTCGTTAACTTTGATGTTTTAGATGAGAATTTATATTAAATATTAATGAGAATTTAAAATACATCAATCAAAATTAAAAGTTATAGTCATTTCAATTATTATTTTTAGTGACTTCGTGAACAAAAAAAATTAACTAGAGCTTATTCTTGCAAACCTATGCCTTGCATAGGTTAGTATAAATAAGGTTATTATTAAGTATTTTTTTTCCAAATGGGCCATTTTATTTCGTATTGTTTATTGTGGAAGCTAATCATAATACAAGCATAGCTTTCCATAATATATAAGTAATATACAAATACACACTAATTTAAGATTGTTTAATTCAGGCGCTCGCCGCTAAACACTTCCGCAAAAACTATTTTTTTCACCTTTTCCAACTAACTAATCACTGTCATGAACAAAATAAACAAAAAGAAAAAAAACCTTGAAGATTTAATAGTTATGTTTATTTTAACTTCTTCTAGATTTTTCAGGCAAACGTCAGCGTGACAGCGCGTGACATTGACGGGCACGCGTCTACGTCACGGCAGTCACTTTCCGCCCCCGAAGTACCAGGCACCCAGTACCGGGCAAGAGATGTATTATAGAAAGTCAGGTGTGAAAATAGATTGTTCCCGTGAAGTACGAAAATAGTTTCGGGACGGCGAGCGCATGTGCGTAGCCGGTTGATTAAACTGCCATCTATGTTTTTATTCAAAAATTAAGGTGCAGTGAGCTTTTCTGTTCTAGTAGAAAGGCGTGACCATGGCGGCGCAGTGATTGTTTTCACTATCTCACAGATGGAGCCCACATCGCGATTTAAATATGCACAAGAAGAAATTGGAATTCGATCCGAAACATCAGCTCTAAAAGTTCATTGACTCTTTTTACCCTTATTAATCAAAAAAGTGAACCATCTGTGGATCTGTATCACTCTATCTTAATCTTACTTTGTGAAGTTTACGTTGAAAAGAAAGTGACAATACAAACCCTCATTAGGAACTATAGTAAGTTTTGGTTTCTGTATCACTTAGATCACTGTCGAATAGAGGTCCTACTTTACATACATAAGAAATTAGCTCTAATTTGAGTTTTTTAGTTTCAATTTTTTTTAATTTAGTTAAATCAACAAATACTAAGGGTTCGCTTCAGTTTTTCTTCGTGCATGCCAAAATTATGCCTGACACTACATGCGGACTTAGTCCAAACAAAAAATCAAACAGGGTACTTGGGTTTCAGGAGAGACATATTTCTGAACCTACACAATATAGATACATATATCACGCCTGTTTCCCAAAGGGGCAGGCAGAGACCACGGATTTCCACCTGCTACGATCCTACCACACACCTTTCTCTTCGTCTTCTCATTAAGTTCTTCATGCACGCTCGCCGGTTTATTCTATTCTTGACCAGGACTTTCTTTAGAACGTCCTCGATCTAGTTTTGTTACGTCGCCAAGGGTTGCCCTAAGCCTTTCTGAACCTCAATTCAATAACTGATTAAAAAATTGTTCAACAATTGGCTACGTCTTTGATTAATGCTAGGTTTACTGGATTTTTTTTATCTGACCGATACTTTCTTCTTTTAATCTCTCTCTCTTCCAGTGCCTCTCCAACTAAAGAAGGCTGGCAGTCAGCTCCGCATTTCACCCGGTCTTTGACAAGGTTGAAAGGCTCCGCGACACTTGTGATTCCGGTCCATTCCCGGATATTACAGCCTCGACTTCTTCCTATGTCCAACAGCTTTTCTTCCGGCCACCTTGCCCATCTTTATCAACTGAAGAAGTGCTTAGGCACGTGACCTAGATAGGCAACCTTTCATCTTCTGATGGTCTACATCAGTTCGCGTTTCCTCCCAGCTAGACGTATACTTTGACGACGCGGTTAGCCTAGTTGGGAGTGACCCTGCCTCCGAAGCTAGCGTCCCGGGTTCGATCCCCGGTAAGGGCAAATATTTGTGTGATAAGCACGAATGTTTGTTCCTGAGTCTTGGATGTTCCCTATGTATTTAAGTATTTATTTCTCTATATTGATAACTTGAGCACCGCATTTCGACTGGAGAGACGAATTTATGCATCAGGTATGTCAAAGGAGTACCCAAAATCCTGGGATCAAATCCAAAAAAGTCCGCAGCGACCGTTCCGACGTCATTGCTGGCAGGGCAGTGCTGATCTCTTCGGGAAATTACATCTCTCATCAAATAGCTCAAACTTACTCCGAAATCGAAATTAACAAAAAGTCTCTCAAATGTTTTTATGCTAACGTCTGAAGCATAGTCAAACCTGGCAAACTGGACGAACTTAAGTGTATTCTGGAGTCTGTTCAAACTACGATCGAGATTGTTGCACTAACAGAGACATGGATTAAAGACGAAGAGGAAGCAAAAATACTAAACTTACCAGGCTACTCGCACTATTACAACTTCAGACATAATTCTAGAGGAGGAGGAGTCTCAATTTACGTCCACAATAATCTAAAACATCACCTGATTGAAGAACACTGCATAAATGATAACCATTTTGTTTGGATTCACATTGAAAAATTCTGTCTGGATATTGGGACAGTATATAAACCGCAGCGAACAGATTCAAGTTCCTTTCTTGATGATTACTCACTCCAGTTGCAGAAAAAGAAAAGAGTATTGATATTTGGCGACTTTAATTATGATTTATTAAAACCGGACCAACCTACTAAAGATTACAAACAGATGCTAAAGGAAAGTGGTATTCAAATTTTAAACAAAATTGACCAAGATCATTGCACGCGCGAAACATCAACTACTAAAACTATATTGGATCATGTGTGTTCTAATCTTAAGCTGAATGACTTTCATCTTTCTATCATTGATTCAGCAATGGCGGATCATAAACAAATATACTTAGAGGTAAAAAAATATCTGCCATCTCCAAAAAAAACAGTTCAATATAGAGCAATCGATTACGAGAAGCTTTACATGACTGTGGAAACAATAAGGAATGATCAAAACAACTGTTACGAAAACCTTGAAACAAAAATACTGAAATGTTTATCAAAAAGTAGACTTACAAAAAACAAAATTGTGAACCCGCCTAGGCAAGAATGGATAAATAAAGAAATTATACAAGCAATAAACAGGAGAAATAAGTTATGGCGAGACTACAAGACCAATGCTGCAAACAATAGTTTAAAAGAAGAATTACAGAAAGAGAGGAAAATAGTTTCGGATAGCATACAATGTACAAAGAAGACATATTACTACAAGACTTTCAAATCATGCTCAGATAAACCCATTAAGATGTGGAGTTGTATTAACAGCTTGGCCAATAACAAGATTAAAGACGTCGTACCCCCGACTAAGCTACACTTAGACTCCAAAAACGTGTCGGAACCAAAGGAAATTTGCGAAGAATTTAATAACTTTTTTTCCACGATTGGATCAATTCTAGCGTGTAAAATTCCAATTATGTATCATCAAAAATCTATACGACCCAAACTAAATAATGCCTTTGAACTCAGCCAGCTTAAGCCGGTTACTAAAAGTGAAATATTTGATATAATAAATAACCTTAAAACTAACACTAGCTCAGGATTAGATGGAATTACAGCAAAGTCAATAAAATGTATCGAATCAGTAATTATCAACGAACTCACAAATTGTGTAAACAAATGCTTAGAACAGGGGATCTTCCCTGATAGCCTAAAAATAGCTAAAGTTATCCCAATCCATAAATCAGGAAGCAAATTCGACCCAGGAAACTACCGACCAATATCCGTTCTCCCTATTATATCAAAAATTTTCGAAAAGGTTATATATACACGTCTGGACACATTTCTAGCATCAAACAACTTTCTATCGTTGAAACAATACGGTTTCAGGCCGAAATCAAATACCCTCTCAGCAACAATTGACCTTATAACTCAGATTAAACTCAAAATTGATCAAAAGCATATTGTATTAGGTGTCTTTATAGACCTAAAAAAAGCCTTCGATACGGTTAGTCATGAAATTTTATTAAACAAGTTAAGAAATTTAGGAATAACTGGCAAAGCACATGATGTTTTCAAATCTTATCTCGCGAACCGGCAACAAGTAGTTAAAATCGATCAACATCAGAGCAGTTCCAGACTCATTACCTGTGGTGTGCCACAAGGCTCAATTTTAGGTCCACTTCTATTTCTTGTGTATATCAACAGCATACAAGACCTAGAATTAAAAGGTGAGTTGACTCTGTATGCTGATGACACAAGCCTCTTTTACTATGGAAAGTCGATTGCGGATATAGTCATAAACGTACAAAACGATTTAGAACTTTTAAACGTGTGGTTTCTAAGTAATCTTCTCACTATAAATATTTCAAAAACAAGCTATGTAATTATCCACGCAAAAAATAAAAAAATCAATGATTTCACAGATTTGACAATAGACAATCAGGTAATTAAAAGAAAATCACATGAAAAATACTTAGGCCTAATTGTAGATGAGAGGCTCACATGGAGGCCACATATTGAAAAGGTTAAATCAAAATTAACGTCCCTTACAGGAGCTCTTCGACATACCGCTCACTGTTTCCCACGAAACGTCAAATATTTAATTTATAACTCGCTGATCAAACCACACATCGACTACCTAATTGAGGTATGGGGCACTGCAGTTAAAACTAACTTAAAAAAACTACAAATAGCACAAAACAAATTAATCAAAGTCTTGTTTAATTACAACTTTCTAACATCTACTGACAAAATCTATGCAGAAACTAAAATAATGAATATAACACAAACATATATCTACTATACCTGCTTGCTAGTTCGTAAAATACTTCAAAAAAAAATACATACACAAATAACTTTTACCAAAAAGCACCAGGTGCAAAAAATGAAATTACGCAATGCTAATAGTCTAGTACTACGTCCGCCCAGAACGAACTATGGGAAGAAAAGCATAGTTTTTGAAGGTGCAAAATTATACAATAAATTGCCGAAAGATATAAAAGAATCAAAGTCTATTGTTAGTTTTAAAAAAAACCTCAAGTTCCATATAGTAAATAACGTGTAAGTTAGTCAATAAACATAAATACAAATTATTATATAACGACTTTAATGATATAAAATAAAAATATATAGGTAAAAACAACAAAAAAAAAAAAAAAAAATATAGAATAATTAAAAGTACTTACCGGTAATGATCAACCAATGCCACATCCATTTCGCCACCTGTTTTTGCATGTTACCCTAGCGTCTTATCTCTGTCCGCCGCACAGTGAGTGCAAACAAATGTATAAATTGCATAGGTACTATTTACTCACTTACCCACCATTATTATATTTTTTAATTTTAATATACTATAACCACTGTACGTTTTATCAAATACATAAATGTTCTCATGTAAGTGAATTATGTAATTCTTATGAGAATAAACATCTTAACCATAACCATATAATTTTGTATATCATCGTCTAGTACCCATAATACAAGCTTACTATGGGACTAGATCGATCTTTAGGGTTCCGTACCTCAAAAGGAAAAAACGAAACCCTTATAGGATCACTCGTGTGTCTGTCTGTCTGTCTGTCACAGCCGATTTTCTCCAAAACTACTAGACCGATTGAGTTGAAATTTGGTATACATATGTAAGTTGATGACCGCAACACGGACGCGTGACGTAAATATATGAATTTTAAACATGGGGGCAACTTTTGGGGGGTAAATTAGAAATTAAAAAAAAAAATGTTAGGCAACCTACATTGTGTGACATTACAACAACGACAAGGGCTTATTGTGAGGATCTTAAATATATTTTCTTTTGATATTTAAGTAAAATATTTTAGAAGTTATTTAGGAAAATAGTCGAAAATTGATATTCCCCCATTTGAAAAAAATACAGTAAATAGCTCTTTACCTATAGACTACAGGAAAACCTATAAAAAGGCTATGGTATTTAAAGTAACATAATAAATTTCAGATTTTTTTTTAACTCGCACTTTTTGTTTTGGTTTTTGTAAAAGATTGTCCCCTGGTTTATTATTATACTCGCAGCTTAGTTTATTGGCATTCCCTAGATTTTCGACATGCGCCTACAACCACTGGCTCTCAGATATCCTCGGTCACTCGATACATATTTCACAAACGGTGTAATTTTTCATACTTCTAACGTATAAATTGTGAGATAATTGACGCTTAATCATAGTTCACAGCTCCGAGGGACAATCAACAAGTCAGCACCATGATTCAAAAGGTATTTTAATCATAGTTAGTTTATAACACTGTAATAACCGGTTGGAAGTGCCTTTGACATTTACAAAATACCAAGTTACAGAGGGCGGCAAGTTACAGAGAAATGTTAGCGGTTAGACCCTACACTTTCATAAAAATACTTGAGACTTGACTTGGACTTGAGAAAATGTCAGTTTTTGAAACTAGATTTTCGAAATGTTGCCGTTGAATTTTCGAAATGTTGCGGTTATGCTTTTTGAGAATTTTCCATTTAAAAAACTTCAAATATTATAATTAAATGTCCCTTGGTTTTAAAAATTCACGAATATCTTACCGTTTCCTTGTTAAAATTTTGTATTTTTTTGCATGACAGATATCGGAGAAACGAATGGAACTTTGTAAATTTAAGCCGTCTGTTGTATCACATTTTAAGCAAAGATAGCTATTCTATTGTTTAAATGCTATTATACAACGTGTTAAAAAGATCGGGTTAAAAAGTGAAATAAAATGTCGTCATCCCATACAAAACATACGATCGACTAACTATGGAAAATGAAAAAAAAACTTCACTTTTCAACCTACGTTCCTTGGGGAAAGTTGTTCAGTTTCATGAGTATATCACTGGGTTTTGGGTTCCCACACAGTTTTTTTTACACTTTGTTTATATTCCTGGGCTTAAAGCCTATAAGTATAAGAGTTATTACAGTAATATTAGTGACTATTTCTTTCCCTATGAATTACACTCGTAAGTATTTAGTGAAACTTTTTTTGAAAACAGTTGGCAGTACTCTCAGCTATGATCATATCAGCAAGCTGCATGCTCATACATCGGTATCCAGTCCCGGTTCCGTATGGTCTCCAACGCTCACACCCATCCTACGACTTCGCGTATGCAGTCAATGATGAAACTACTGGTGATATTAAGCATCAGCACGAAGCCAGAAGAGGAGACACTGTAGTTGGTCAGTACAGTTTCATCCAACCTGATGGATCGAGGAGAACAGCGCACTACAGAGCTGATGATCATTCTGGTTTCAATGCTGACTTCACTGTGGTTCCTGCTAATCATGGTAATGTTGAACAAGTAGAAGTCTCTGCTGAAAGAATTTCGAAAATGCCATCAGTAGCAGTGTCAAGGAGTTCGTCGATGCTGCATGTCCCACATAGTACTGTGTGGATGTAGATAAAATGACTAAGCTATTAAAACATATGGATACTTGCATACATTCTCAGCTGGATGATTTTGCTTTATAGTTTTGTTCACAAAAATTATTCCTTTTTAGTTTCGTTATCTTTAGTTTCTAGTTAAATTACTTATTCTCTTTCTTCTTCTATTTTGACGGAGCCTGTGTTACGGATTCCAATTATGTCATATTATATTTCTTTCAAGTGATTAAATGAAAAACAATAATTTCTTAAAACACTTTTCAAATCAACTTTTGTGCAAGTGTTCTTAACAAAGCAGGGCGATAAAATGACACCGAGTTAAAACAAGAAGTAGAAAAAACGAGATTATTTTGCATTTAAAAATATTACTGTCATGATACAGACTGTATTTAGAATAATAATGAGAGGTAATTGGTGACCGGCTGGACGACCTTGGTATCTAGGTATGAATAGCACAAGGGAAATTGACTGGTAATGCCCTAGAAATGCAGTACTGGTATCATGACGTAACTTAAATTGTATGTAGACTGTCTAATCTTACGTGTGTTTAGTAAATAATTGTAATGACCCTTGCATTTTTCTTTGCTCCTTTATTTTTATGACTTGGAATTCTCCGACTTGTAGTACTGCGAAATTGTTGCAAAATTTAATCCTTATGTAGGGAATGGGTCCAATTCGAAACAGTCTCGCCTAAATTTAAAATTCCTTAAACTTAAAATATGAAACTTTAAAGTTGCTTTAACAGCTCTGTGCTATACAAAATCGATTTTGACGTTTCTTGTTTTAACTTTAGAAAATTTTAAATTAAGGATGATACCGTTTCGGATTTGACCCAATATGCTTCTAATTTATAATAATAATAATAATAATAAACCATTTATTTCAGGCATCAGTGGCCCATACATAAATACCTTACAGACTAACATACATATATTATACAGTAAAATAACTTGAAAGTAATATCATTTAGGAGACGAAAAGGCGTGGCTCCTTAGCGTCGTCCCATCTGGAGTCGTGTCCTGGACAGGCATGGTGCCCCGGAAGCGCCTGAACACGACACCTTTCGGCCAGAAGTCCGGACACGTGACTGTCTCCAGCATCGGCCGCGGCACGCGCACCACAAACTATACTTATACTTCAAATGAAAATAAATGTCCTATAGATTTGAGAAACAAGTTTAACATGAAACCTATACAATACTGATCAATAAGACGAAAAGGAAATAGCACCAACCAAACTAGATAAAGCAGAGTAGAATGGCTGACACGCTAGAGAAACCCTTAGTGCGCGAGTCCACACTTGAGTAGATTTTACTTGCCATGAGGAACAAAGCTTAATACGTATTAATGAAATCCGTTTACTGACTCAGATACTGACTTTTTGCGCAGAGATCATTGCACTTCCATTGATTAGTTTCTATTTAAGCCATGCTTGCCAGACTAACAAAGGAAATACATACCTTCGATGAACCATAAAAACTCAACTTAGCAAGGCCGAGCTTGGAAAAAAAACTTGTAAGAACCTTTTCCGCTGTCAAGGACAACCTATTAGGTAGTTGTGTAGTTATATGAAAACAGTGGGGCCAATTCGAAAGTGTGTTCAAAATTTAAAAGTCACATAACTGACGTTTTTTATTTTAAGTTAAGTTGATTTTGACAGCTTGGTGCTATACGAAATTGAGTCTGACGTCACTTGCTTTATATTTCGATTTGTATATTTTTTGCTGAAATTGAATAGTATGGTAATATTAGTCGTTTCGCATAAGTGTAATAAAAAATAAAACCACTTTACCGTTCTTTTAAAGGAGATAAATGACATTTAAGATTACATGTGTTATGTGATGTGCCTGTGTTATTTGTACAGGAATTTGATTACATTACAAGAAAAAGCGAAAAATGTTTCTGTCCCATAGTACTTTTATAATCAGAAAAATTATTTTCTATAACAGTGTAAACTCCTCGATAATTCGTTGAAAAAAAAAATTTCGTTACTGTTGTTCCCACGGAAATATTCTTGATTGAATTTCCCATGTGTCCGGACCGTAACGTCAAACGGTAGGGAAAGGCAGCTAGCGCTGTTGTCACTCGAGTAGTCAAATCAGGTTCTAAATTTATTTCACATACTAAATAATTATTAATAATCATACAATTTGTATATTTTAAATCATTATTCGTACAAAATTACTCATTGCCGTTATTTGGTGCAAATGAAACAAAACTTGAAAAGTTAAATAGATGTACTGCGGATTTGACGGGGTACACATTGTCATCCTTAAATTTAGGAAATTTAAAATCCTTAAATTTAGGAAATTTAAATTAAGAAAACACTGTTCCGAATTGGACCCAGAGTCTCTTCTAAGTGTGCCAATATATATGATTCTTTTTAAAGGGTAAAACAATCCTAAGTTAACGGAATCATAAACACCAAGGGCCTGGCAGCCCGATGTGCGCGCAACGAAATGCCCTTTCTCTCGCGGAAGCGCGCAAGGCCGGCGCGGGCGCAGCGGACAAAGCACGTGTTATGATATATCATGCCACGCGGTACCAATGTTCTGGCGACTTGAATTTAGGTTCGAATGCTGAATATTACTGAGACCTATCCACAGCATATTTGAATGGGTTTTGAGATAACAACTAATTATTTACCTAAAATATCCATCTACAATTTGGACAGTCAGACAGACAGACAAAGAAGTTAAAATTATAGCTGTGTAAGACACATAGGTACATACACATACATAAGATAAGATAAGTTCGCCTTTGTAAAATTAATATTACATGTGCATTTATTTTTGTGTAACTGTGTTTATGTCTAATAAAGAGTTTACATACATACATCATCATCATTAACCCTAGGACGTCCTCTGCTGGACATAGATCTCCCCCAAAGACTTCCACAATGAAAGACCACATTCATATCCAACGACTTCCAGCGCCCTTATCCAGGGCCCGAATAGTGCCGCTGCAAGTGCATGAAAATTATTTTATTTCAGAAACTGTTAACATATATTATATCAATTTTTGAGCCATGTAGCAACATATTAGTAGGTGGATTACGTAGGTAGCAATAAAACCAGTAATTTGAGTGAATTTGTTTTGTACTGAGTATATACCTACTTAAAAAAATATTAAACTCAGTTGAGTGTAGATGCGTTTCTTTGGCAAGGAACGTAACTTTTGAAGCAAGATTTAATGAGACCTACTATTAAGGGGCTCGTAAACGGGATACTTTTTCGGCAACTTATTGCTGCAACTCGGGCTATCTTCAAAAGTTTACATTCAAATTTTTTGTCTCCATTAGTGTAATCTTTAGAGCATAAACAATTTACTATCATCTAGACAAAACATACCTAATTATAAAAAGCAAAAACATCTAAAGATTGTTTTGGAAATGATTTTGTTCTACTTCGTTACATATTTCACATAATTGTTTGGTGATGTAACATATATTGTTCTTATTTGTTTTACTCCGGTAAGACGATTTTCAACTGCCTAGGAGTATTGGATATGGAAACCAAACTAGAAGTATAATTCTAAATAGCATTAATTAAAAACTGATATTTTTATATTATCATTTCCCCGCACGGTTTTAGCAATTTTTATGATTTCCAAAATGTTATTTGCGAAATGCTTAGCATGTGCAAAACTATTACATGGTTTGTAATTCTGGATTATTTCTCTTTTTTGCTTATCTAGAACGTAATAAGACTGTCTCCGCTGGAATTTAAGAACAAACAAGCTCTTTATATAAAGAAAGAACCCTATCTAAAATGTTATTAATCTATTTAAAGACACGAAAACAATTAAGCGGCGACAAGTATAATAAAAAGAAACACTTTTTGCCTGTTCTAAGATCAAAAGATATAGGATCGATTGCGTAAATCGTTAAGTCATGATAAATGATTTACGCCACAAAAGTCATTACGGATCTAATCAATATGGTAAATGTCAGTTGCTTTGAATTATTCGTTTTGCAGGAAGCTAATATTGGTAGAAAAAATTGAAACCACGATCGGTCTCGAGCAATAATATAAGTAGGTTTTTTACACGAATCCTTGAAATTCTTTATATCTTTCGTAATATTCAAGCTGAAAGTTGAAGTTTTCTTCAGTTATCAATATAAAAGTAAGTATACGTTTCGGCGACATTTTCAAAACTAATTTACCTAAACAGCCATTTTTTTATGACAATTGACTGACAAACGAGCAGACGGCCCACCTGATGGAAAGTGGTCATCGCCGCCCATGGACATCTGCAACAACAGAGGTGCTGCCAATGCGTTGCCAGTCTAGGGAGGATGGGGAATGGGGATGGGATGGGGATGAAGGAATAGGCCTCCGGATCTCGTCACTCACCGTATGAAACCCAATAGCAAGCTATTACTTCCGCCGATATTCTGTGAAAGTGTGGTACTACCCCGGTCGAGCCGGCCCATTCGAACAGTAATCATCTAGTGAGGATTACTGTTTGACTCTACCACTACAAGTGATCGCATAAGTAAACAAAACTGTGCTAAATTCCTGCACTGCTAATCGAACCAGCAAGTCACGATCGCGCGCGCAGCCTCGTGTCATGTCACTGCGCATCTTTACTACGCCGTGACGTCACCGTTCATTCATCTCGAGAGTCAATGACCGGCAGATGAGATGGTGTTGTGTTTTGATTGCATCACTGATGGACACCTTAATTATAAGTGATCGTTACAAGTCAGTTCGGGGTTACGTTACTAATGATATCTTACTTATCTTTAAAGGAGAAAAGCGGTACTTCAAAACCTTATGGACATTAAATCAATACCATAATAATAATATTACTTTTTTATAATAGTTTCCGTCGCGAAAATGATAATGCGATGATTTTTATAGAATACAGCTCTACAATTTCAGTTAATTCTTCAAATGCCTAAAAGTAGAGTAAGATTTTTTTTAATCGATTTAGATCTCATGTTTCTCAAGAAACAAGTTCGAACTTCATCATGTTATTACGTAAAAGTCAAGCGAGTGATCAATAGTTCGGGGTCAGGGCTGCAATTGGTGCGAACTGCAGTTCAATGCCACGGCCGACTCGTCTTGTGCAACCACCTTAATGTATGCGTGCAGCTTAAAACTGTTAGTACAGTCGAAATAGTTGTATGAACTGGATGAGAGTAGCCGCGGATCGTGCTCAGTGGCGTGCAGTTGGAGAGGCCTATGTCCAGCAGTGGCCTAGTATAGGCTGTTGATGAGTCGAAATAGGGAATATGCATCATTTTTAGGGTTCCGTACCCAAAGGGTAAAAACGGGACCCTATTACTAAGGCTCCGCTGTCCGTCTGTCCGTCTGTCCGTCTGTCCGTCTGTCCTTCTGTCCGTCTGTCCGTCTGTCCGTCTGTCCGTCTGTCCGTCTGTCTCCAGGCTGTATCTCATAAACCGTGATAGTTAGAAAGTTGAAATTTTCACAGATGATGTATTTCTATTACCGCTTTAACAACAAATACTAAAAAACAGAATAGAATAAATATTTAAGGGGGCTCCAATACAACAAACGTGATTTTTTTTGCTCATTTTTGCTTGATATTGATAACGGCAACAGGTAGACGCTTGAAATATTCACAGAATATTTAGATATATATTTACTTAAAAAATAAATAATTAAAATAAAATAAAATAAATATTTAAGGGGGCTCCCATACAACAGACGTGATTTTTTTGCCGATTTATACATAATGGTACGGAACCCTTCGTGCGTGAGTCCGACTCGCACTTGGCCGGTTTTTTTTTTCATCTTGTATTGGAGTAAGTGCTGAGTAATAGAAACCGATCTGTGGACGCAAAACATTATTATGTTGTTTACTTTATGAGGTGTGAAACGAAACAAGTCATTGTTTTTTTTTTTTAGTTTTGACCCTTAATCAAACAAAAATTAATAGTCAAAATGATCAGATTTTTTCTGTGATATGTGTGGTGTTGTTTAAATTTACTTTCACAATATACCATTTAAACCTCATTTTCATTTTCATGCATGTTTCCCATTATAGGGGATCGGAGCTTTACAATATTGCAGCATGTAAACGAGACAGCTTTAATATAGGTATGCACAGGTTGAGGAACTTGCGCGTACGTTTTTGACGATCTACAGAGAGGTTTGCGCATGTCATGTTGCACACGCCCGCGCGTTTATCTCGCGGCTTGAGTTGTTTCATTTATCTTTACGGTCTACAAACACATGCAAGATTTTGACTTCGTTTCTATGACGGAATATTTTTTGCGGACTTCATTAATATTTCTTAAGCAGCTATTTAAAAAGTTTTCCCTCTTTTCAAATACAAAAACATGTATTTTAGGTTTACAAGTCTTATTGAGTGTCGGCTTTTCTGCCACCATTTCCAAAAGTATGCCGCGAAATAGTAAAACGATATCAAACAAAACCTCGTGATGCCACTTTATAAGATCTTGTTATTCTATCTAAAAGGTATTGTACAATTAAAGTAACCTGTGTTCGAGAAACAGTAAGATCTGAACTAACAGTTTTTAGTTATATTTCTTTTTCGTATTACAGTACTGTAATTTCCTATGAACTTGAGCATTTAGCATTGTGCAATAGGTAATTGGAATAATTATTTCAATGCCGTAATTAAAAGTTAACGTGCTTTCTTTTTGATGGTTTTGACTGACGGTTTGTGGGAAATAAACGCTGTTAAAAGTTAGGCTCGGTCGGTTAAGTAACTCCTCGGTTCAATTTACTCGCTGCAAGCTGAAAATGTTATTGAAGGAATTAGTATCCTTATTGGCCGTGTTAGTTAACCTAACTTTATAAACATTTAAATTATTTTACTGATTGTTAATTAATACTAATGGTACTTAATGAGGAATCACAATATGTTTGTGCTGATTTTTCTCACAAGTTTTGATCAAAATTCAACTTATTTGAGTGTCTTTTCAAGATTTCTTTGCTTTAGATAGGTCTTTTCAGTGCATGTAAGCTCTTTGGGCGTCTGAGTGTTTTTTTTTTGTAAACCGTTAGCGGTAGTCTGGCCTATGATCATACCAGCATCCTGCATATTTTTGCAAAGCGGAGTGGAGAAGCTGAGATACTGTAGTCGGTCAATACAGTTTTATCCAATCTGATGGATTGAGGAGAACTGCGCACTAAAGAGCTGATGATAATTCTGGTTTCAATGCTGATTATACTGTGGATCCTGCTAATCATAGCAATGCTAAACAAGTATAAGTTTCTGCTGAAAGAACTTCGACAGTTCCACCATTAGCAGTGTCAAGCAGTTCGTCGGTGCTACATGTCCCAAATCATCATGTGGATGTAGATAAATAGTAAACCTATTGAAACAAGCCAAATTCTTACCTGTATCATTTTGTTTTATACATTTGTCTACAAAGTTGATATTTTCGTCGAGAACATACAACTACATGAACTTTTTCCGCCATCCCCATTCCTTCATCGGGGACTAGGCGTGGGCTGGGGTTCCATCCCTATTTTGTGGATGTTCCAAGAGTTCGCACTAAGCGGTACGCTTCAACATTCATTTGGCAAACGGCTAAGGAGTGGAATTCCCTGGCTGCAGACTTGTTCCCAGGACGCTACAACTTGGGTCTTTTCAAGGAGAGAGTGAATAGGCATTATCTAGGTGTGCATGCTCCATCGTCGGCCTCGTCATCACTTTCCATCAGGTGAGATAGAGGTCAAATGCACATCTAACTTCTATAAAAAAACCGGACAAGTGCGAGTGAAACCCTCGTGGAGAGGGTTCCGTTCCATAAATGATTAACTGAAATTTCCTATGTTACTTTAAATACGATAGACTTCTTATAGGTTTTCCTGTAATCTATAGGTAAATAACTATTTTAGGCCCGGTAGTTTCGGAGATAAGGGGGTATGGTAAATTTTTGCCTATTTTCCTAAATAACTTCCAAACCATTCATCTTAAATTTCAAAAAAAAATATATTTAAGATCCTCACAATAAGCCCTTTCATTTAATATGTCACATGATATAGTTTGCGTAACTTTTTAACAGCCTAGACCACTATCTCAAGAGGCTCTCGCTAGATAATTAGATCGAGCCGGATACAGAAGGTGGTACTACTGAACTAAAAATAATAAAACTGCTTTGCCTAGAATAAACACTTACACAGTTAAATAGATCAATATCAATATGTGGTATGGATACAATAAGTATCTATTCTGCCATGTGTATTATAGTAGCATGCATGCAGCTAGAACTATAATGAGAAGTACCTAATTAGTGACCAGCCTGACGACCTTGGTATTTAAGTTCGAATGGCACAGTTACTTATTTACCTATTTATTTACTAGCTTCCGCCCGCGACTTCGTCTAATCACCTGGCGGTATGAAATATACTTTACGACCTATTCTCATACATACCAAATAAAAATAAAACGGCTTGAGCGATTTTTAATCGCTCAAGCCGTTTCGGAAGAGTGAGACCAAAAGGATCGCCCCGAATCGTAGCCGGTTCTAATGTTAGAACCGGCTACGATTCGGGGCGATCCTTTTTAGATTAAGGTGATGTGTTGACGAAGCCCACTGCGGATTGCTTATTTCAGTTAAATAGATTAGGTATCTGACGAAGGCTGTTTGCTGATGCATTTGTGTACTTAATTAACGAAACCTGCGTTGCAGACTCCATTTATGTCATATTATATTAATTAAGCTTACATTGAATATATTATCTATCTACCTACTAGTTTAGTACTATGGAGAACTTGAAATTCACTGAAGAAATAAACTGTTTATTTTTTTACAATTAATGTTGATACACATAAAGTGCTGCACAGTTCTTGTTTCTTGCGTTTTTAGTCTATTGAATGGCCACTCCATTTTATTAAGTCCGTGGAGTACTGCGGTTAACGATAAAATAACTCTTATTTTGATAAAACTGGTCAGGAGATGCTAATTAACAATGTTTAAAAATAACGAGAACCAGTAGTATACCTCAATCAATATCGTCCCATAAAGGAAAATCCGCTTTCATTCCATAAGATTATTCGATTCGAAAAGCGCCTCCTTCATTAAATCCGACAACAACTGGGCTAAACTGGTTTTAAATAACCACAATGAAAAAGAAAAAAACATAACTTGCGTAACGTAGAATTAAGAGCGAACATTTTCATTACAGAGACCTTTCCCTCAGTGCTTTACCCCGTCGATCTTGACTTTTACACGTTTCCTGAATGTCTTCGAAACAAGATCAAGAAGTCCAATTTGTGGATGATATAAAAAGCCGACAAATCATCCGATACAGCATCAGATTCAGTGGACTTACCGACGTAGTCACAACTACCCATCTCATTCAACATGGTTGCGAAGGTAAATTGAAAATTAAAATTCCTCTGTACCTGTTATTTCTCCCTTAAAACTGTGAGCGAGCGGCAATTATCATCATTTTCATACAAAAGGCGATAACGATTTCTACCCCTTCAATTTTAACCGATTTTTACCATTTTTTTATAGTAGATTGTAGGTTCACACTCCTGTTAAAAGAAATGATGTATCGAATTGTATAACGCTAATGAATTAATGTTTTCAAACAATAGTATTTTTTTTCTCAATGCGAATTAATTTTAAAATCACTTATTAAAAAAATTACAATTTATCGGGTCACAGGGTATTTTTTAATAAAAGACATTTTGTGTTGCAGTTCTTATTCTGTAACCTTCCAATGAATAGGAGATCAGAAAAAACGGCGGCGATCCATACTCATATGAAATCTAATCTCATTTTTTTTCAGTTCGTCATCGTCCTCGCCTTTGTGGCAATGGCTTCTGCCAGCTCTCTCTCCAGCTTCTCATACGACGTAGCGGACCCCTTCACCGGAGACTTCAAGAATCAGGTGGAGACCCGCGCTGGAGACAACGTTCTGGGCCAGTACTCCCTCCTGGAATCCGATGGCACCCGGAGAACTGTTGACTACGCCGCGGGCGCAGGTGGCTTCAACGCCGTAGTCAGGAAGGACCCTGCCCTCATCGCCGCTCCCGTGTCCTACGCCGCGCCCGTCGCTTACGCCGCAGCTCCCATCAGCTACGCATCTCCTCTCGCCTATTCCGCCAAATTGGGATTACCCTTAGCTTACGGAAGGTTCTTCTAAACGCATGTTTAATAACATTGATTTGTATTGGAATGATTGTAAATAAATCGATTTGAACACTGTACGTGCGACTTGTTTTTCTCCATTCTTATAGCTCAACGACACACATATTTTAAACTAAGAGGTTCAAAACCTGGTTTCCTAATTTGCACCATTGTTTTACGAGCTGGGACAATATCCTCCACCCTGTGATCATCATATAAATATTTCGAGTGTTATGTACTTACCTATACAACGACCTTATCTTTCGAATACAACGTTTATTACTCAGCTGTACAGTAAAAAATCTGATGCAAGTTCATGAAATAAATATATGATGCAAATTTAGTTAAACTTCAAACAAGAAATGAGCTAATTAACACGGTTATTGGAGTGCGCAACGTTTTAATATATCACGTAATATTATCTAGCATCGCAAGGTTAAAGCCTATTTGGATATATGTAATAGATATAATTGTTTCCTTTACAAATCCAAGCAAACGGATTATAAAAAAAACTAGGCGGTCGCGTGGTCCGAATGGTCGCGAGTTCCGCATACCGGCTGACGAAAACCAATTCTTAAAATCTCCCACCGTGACCTAGAGCGAGTAGGTACGTGTCTTTTACTTCCTATTATTAACTGGCAACGATTGTACAGGACTGATATAAAAAGACGAAGTAAAAACAGGACTAATCATTCGCAGTCCACTGTGCAACCAATAAACCCATCGAAATGGCAGCCAAGGTAATTTTACCCATAATGATAAAGTTCCGTGTTCAATGATTTCTAAATTTAAATGAAACTATTTAGTATTACAATAAAAGAAATGATCAAATGAAGATTTTATAAGAAAACAAAGCCCTTAATAATATTTTTATCTAAATAAAGAATAATTGTGTAATTTTAGGACTTTTAACCAACTTCGGTTGAATAAATACTGATGACATTGAATGCCTATCAAAATAAATATAAGTTCCTAATTTGTAAAACTGAATATCTTCGTTCAATGAACTAAACATTTATTTATTTTTCAGTTCGTCGTCGTAGCCCTTTTGGTGGCAGCTGCTCAAGGCAGTGCCATTCACGGTGGTGACTACACCAGCTTCTCATACGGAGTTTCGGACCCGCACACCGGCGACGTGAAGAGCCAGCACGAGACGCGCGTGGGCGACACCGTGCGCGGCCAGTACTCGCTGCTCGAGTCGGACGGCACCAAGCGTACAGTTGATTACGCCGCCGATGAACACTCTGGGTTCAACGCCATCGTGCGCAAGGACCCCGTGCTTCTAGCGCACGCCGCTCCCGTCGCCTACGCCGCGCACGCCGCTCCCCTGGCATACGCCGCCCACGCCGCTCCCCTCGCCCACGTCGCCCACGCCGCACCCGTAGCGTACGCCTCACATGTGGCTCACGCCTCTCCCCTGGCCCACGTCGGGTACGCCTCTCCCCTCGCCCACACTGCGTACGCCCATGGCGCCATTGCCGCTCCCCTCGCCCACACCGCGTACGCTGCTCCTTTGACCCACGCCGCATATGCCTCTCCCCTGACTCATTCCGCGTACGCGCATGGCGCCATCGCTCCCTTGGCTCATGGTGCCGCGTATGGTGCTCATGGCCTTGGCTACGCCGGTCATCTCGGTTACTCCCATTATTAGAAAAATAATTATATTAGGCAATAATTTAATTATGAATAAGTCATGTGTTATGTTTTCCCGTGACGACGAACCTGCTGTGATTATGTCAAATAAACGACGTTACATTTATTTCATTATTTTATTATCTTATAAACATACAGTACCTTATTATATGATATATTACACTCTTATTTTGTTTTATACACACAGAATAAAACCCAAACAGATGTATGATATTGCAATACATTTTAAGTAGTCGCTTTCAGAAGATAGTATTATAAATTCATCATTGCATCGTTCATATTTGTCCGTGATGTTATTTGAGCCCAATTACTAGACACCAGTGCGCTCAAAAGTTAAATGGCACGCATTACCTCGATCAAGACAAAGGCTCTTCAAAACAAAGAAACACTTTAAAAGCAATGAAAATAAACATAATATTCAATTACCCCACAGAATATATATTAACTGAGTTATTATATATAACCTTAAATTGAACACGTCAGAGTACAAAATCATTTCATTTCCCAAACGTACCTAAGATTAAAGCTAATTCGGTAACAGTTGATTTGGCTTCCGACACGGCTCGATTTTGAGCCATGATTTCAATAATTTAATAATAGCTTCGTGTTATTTACAAGTCCGTTTCATACTGAAATGACCTTGTGAAATTGATCTTGACGTATGTCTATATTGTTTAATAATTAATAAAAAAAAACTTTATTAAGATTGTTTAACTAACTCGTCGAAAAAGATCGTTAGGATTCACAATTTAAAAAAGTATTTGAAATATGTAATAACCTGAGGTATGCTGGCAACCTAAGACTAACTGGGATCGTAGCAAGGATATAGTTTTAGACTCGATGTACACTGGCATCATAAAAATTGGTAAGGACGGTGATATATAATACATTAATTTATTATATTTTATGTCCTAACGTTGGACATAAAAGTACGGAACTTGCCAGTGTCCGATCGGTTTTTAAATTTTGACACAAATATCTCATAATAATTGGCCTTGTAGGTAGGAATTCAAGCAAATTAAAGCTATAGTTACATAGTACTTCTAATAATTGCAACCTCCAATGGGTCAGTGGCAAATAACTTTAGAAGTTTCGTTTAGGCACGCACGGAATCCTATATGGACAAAGTATCGGATGTGTTTATTTCTGTTAACAATTTTTTTCCCACGGTCCGAATATATAAATATTTGCGAACTTGAGTCATTGAGAAAAACAGCAGTTTTTTCATCGAGAGTTGCGTTTAGTTTTTATTTTTGAGAAAACATTTTTACTACATGTTAACCGATTTTGATAATTTTTAGGGTTCCGTACTTAAAAGGTAATAAAAGAACCATTACGGTGAGACTTGATTGTCTGTCTGTCTGTCCGTATGTATGTCAAATCCATTTATCTCAGCAACTAATAATGTTATGAACTTGAAAGGAATCGTCACAGGAGATGCATCTATTATTGCATTAGTAAAACTATTAATATATGTTTTAAATTGGGTACAATTCAAAGTCAAACGGGGCCAAGGAACTGTTTTCAATATTGAAACACAAGCAATAGTGTCAAAAGTAGGGCTTGCAAATCCGGTATTCATTGTATGGGGTAGCCCCGCGATTTTCGTGATTTTTCATATAAAATCAGTAACGAAAATCCCAGAAATGCAATCCCTAGCAAAAGAGGTGTCATATAAAAAAGCTCTGCTTTTCATTTCAAAACAATTTTTTTCTAGCTTTTTTTTATTATTTATTAACAAACATGTGCAAAAAACGACAGTTTGCTTCCCCTCGGGCTCTTTACATAATATAGCACAAAGCTCATAGAATAAGTAAACATCCATAGAAAATCACTAACTATCTAACTAATCACTATAATAGCTAGTATAATGTTATGCAATGGGCCCCATATGTCCGGATTCGGCCAACCCATAAATCTCTAATTATTAATGCTTAGAGGAATTTAGGTAGGTATATATTACAGGAAAAATAAAGCTAAGTCCCAAATATTTATGGTTGTTCAGAAAACAAAATAAAATGGACAAACATTTGCAAGGTTTCGGTTGAATAGGAGCTTGCGAAACTTATTCCTTGTTTTATTTTCTGTTTTCATTTTATAAATTCAGATGCTACAAAAATTTATAACTCTAACGCTCACTTGACGTAAGTATTAAATACTCTAAACTTGGTTTCCATACTTTCAAAATCAATAAGTTTCATTTCTTCTAATACTCATTTGTCATAAGCGTTAGATAGTATAAGATTTATTTACTATAACTATCAAAATCTCTGAACTCCACGAGCTATAACTGAAACTACAAAAGGGGACTAGTGAAGGGTGGAACGGGCCACACAGTCGCTCAGAGGCCTGTTCCCTCATCGTAGAAAGGTACCTACTAACATTTTATTTTGAAGGTTCGTTAGTTACTTGCAAGTTAGTAATTTACCGTATTGTTTTGTACTTACAGTAACCAAATCTTTCACTAGAGGTCGACTGCCTGGAAAGTAAGGTTAATTTGAAATAAGATATGCATCTAGCATAGGGTGCTAGCAGCAACCCTAGCAAGGTTGATACGAGGATAAAGTTAACCCCGTCTTATCTCTATGTGCGTCTCTCTCACACCAGTGTCGAAAGAGATAGTCTGAGAGACTTATCTCTAACGGGGTTAACTTAGCCCCGTGTCAACCATGCTACGGCCGTTGTTAATATTTTGAACCACGTCTACGTGCCTCCTTTAGGATCACACAATACATTGAATTTAACAATAATTGAAGGACATTTTGCAACAAAGTGGACCGCTCCTGTATCAATGCAGACCTGCGGCTATACAACTAACGAATTCATCACGTCTGTTTTGTCCTTAAATAGTTACCGTGAGTTTCTGAAGTGTGTTACTTCAATAAAGTCCTATAATTTACGTTCTTGTAACGATATTTTATTGTTATGGTTCGTTTCAAAAATTCATGTACCTATGTGTGACACTGAATAACTTTGTGTACTTAATAAGTAACTACTGCTATAATTGTTTCCAATGATTATTAACGACACCAAATTTTAGGCAAACCTAGATTTCACAGTTCTGAGGTGATGATATAAACAAACGTAAAAACTTGCAAGATAATATAGTGCTAAAGCGCATGATAACGCATATGTCGAGAGTATGAAAGTTTGAAAATAAAATTAGATGTAAGGTTTAGGTAACATTTTATATTTATTTTGAATACATCACAGTCTTCGTTGAGTGCCAATTATTGCTATTGTTTACCATCCGTTGTGCGCGCCGTATCCATGTCCGAGTCCATGGCCGTATCCGAGTCCATGGCCGTAGCCGAGACCGAGTCCATGAGCACCATATCCGAGCCCGAGTCCATGGGCACCGTAGGCGACAGCACCGTGCGCGAGGGGAGCGACGATGCCAGTGTGGGCGATGGGAGCGGCGTATGCGGTGTGCGCGAGGGGAGCGGCGATGGCACCATGGGCGTATGCGGTGTGGGCGAGAGGAGCGGCGTACGCGGCGTGGGCCAGGGGAGCAGCGTGAGCCACATGCGAGGCGTACGCTACGGGAGCGGCGTGGGCAACGTGGGCGAGGGGAGCAGCGTGCGCGGCGTAGGCGACAGGAGCGGCGTGCGCCAGCAGCACGGGGTCTTTGCGCACGATGGCGTTGAACCCAGAGTGCGCATCGGCGGAGTAGTCAACGGTGCGCTTGGTGCCGTCCGACTCGAGCAGCGAGTACTGGCCGTGCACGGTGTCACCCACGCGCGTCTCGTGCTGGCTCTTCACGTCGCCGGTGTGAGGGTCGGACACTCCGTACGAGAAGCTGTTGTAATTGCCACCGTGGATCGCGCTGCCCTGGGCAGCCGCCACCAAAAGAGCTACAACGACGAACTGAAATGAAAAACGTAAAGTTAATTTTACACATTGTATTTCAGAATTTTGGACCAAATTAAGAACCTATAAATAAAGCCAACAATTAAACAATAAAAGGTGATGGCAGCTTTAAAAATGGCACGGTTATCCACTGTAATACTAATTTAATTGGCTAACTGTTAGCAGTTGGGCTGGAAATTATGAAATGTTTTTAATTCTTTTTACTTATATACATTTTTATTAGTTGTTTTTATATTACCTTCGCAGCCATTGTAATGTGTTTTGCTTCGACTTCGACTTGCAACTGATTTACTCTGGTTTAAACAACTATTTATATGCGCCTGTCGGCGGTGCAATAATTTCGGAGGTCAAGATCTGAATTGGTTGGTATCCGTGTATTTACTCTGATAATGTTTGTCAGGTGAATCGGAGACCTTGCCAAGTGATAGTAGCGAGTAAATTAAAGTGACCAGAAGTTTGCCCGGTCATTGACAGCGTATTTTTATCACCGATCTATTTCTTGAACTCGGAAACGTAAGTCTTTAGTCATTTCTGGGTATTAGCGTTGTTGTGTGTAAATTTAGCATGTGCGATAACATAGTTACTTAATTATTAATACCCTCCTCGCGACCTCGCGAGTAAATGACTATTTTTACGTATTTTACCCCCGTATCTCCGCCATTTTGAAAAATGTCGAAAAACTTTATCTCGATAAAATTTTAATCGAGCAAGGATCGATATCAGTTGCGTCGGTATCGTCTCAAATGATGGGTGATGTGAATTTCTGCCACATTACACTCTAGTGCTGAATTTTCATTGTATGCAAAAAAATTCAACAACCTCATAGATCTCAAAATAGGGATTATAACTACAATTTCGTGTAACAAGTCTTATAGAAGGTTGTCAAACGCCAGCGCCATGGCTTACCCACACCGTATTTCTGATGTCTTAGTTCTTACGACATACACACAAAAGTCTAATATTGCTTGATTCACACGCTATCATATCATTGTGGACGGTGTGGTCGGTGGTGCGGTCTCACAGGTCGTGGATTTGTGCTACATAGGTACTTAATTATAATAGTGTCACTTAAACGGGTGTGAAGGACCGTGGTTGCCATGGGACTGCACGTGCGATGGTGTCACATTTGCGTTCTGACACCTTAAAAGTAAGCATCGCGAGAATTACTTTGAGCGCAAATTATAGGCTTGCCGATATTTAAATCGTAGCTCACATCTGGGCTTTTAGAACGTAACTTATACATATTTACAACGAGTTTTTCCGTGAATAAATAAATACATCGGATAAGTAAATTTAAAATTTTAAAATTGTTACCTTTTAATTTATTTGTTTGTGCGTTATCTGAACCTGACTAGAGAGACTTCATAGTGTTCTCTATTCTATATTCTATAGGGTTTCATATTCGATATTTGAATTATTAGGACATGAAATATTTTTATTTCAAATTATTATTATTATTATTTTGATATTTGGAGACCTTACATCTCTTTCTTTATACTTGACCGTGGAGACTGTCTACATCTCCATTTAACCTAGATTAGGTAATCAATTTAGATGTTTCATTATTTCTTTATTTTAATTATTATTATTAAAAAAAAATTAAAATTCATTTATTTCAAGTAACTACGAGACTCATATTCACAAATACAGCAATAATTAATTATACAATAATAAGACACTACAATAAAATAATAATATTATGTCAAAAGAATAAATATAAGAATTTTAGAATTTTAAGAATTATGCAATAACATTTAAATTTTACAATAATTATACACAAATACACACACACTTAACCTATGCCCTTAGCATGCCTATCGCAACAGTGGCGAATGTATGGGCAGTCCACTCTAGTGGCTATCATCGCCAGGACAGTGTTGGAGCTGGCGCGCACCCTGCGCACGAGCGCGGCGCAGCGCGCGCGCATGCTCGCGTGGAAGCACGCGGTGCGGGCCTCCGCGAACATGCCCGACGCGCTGCAGCAGCGGCGCAGCCCCATCACCGCCCTGAACGCATTGTTGAACTGGACGCGGAGGGCGTTGTACGATCGGAGTGTGTAATTCGCCCACAGGCTGCACGTATACAAGGATGTACAGTACGCTCTAAAAAGTGCCACCTTGACACCCCTGGAGCACCTCGCAAACCTGCGGGCGATCATGTTCGCTCTTACACATAAGGCCCTCCGCTCCCGCTCAATGTCAGCATCGTCTTTAAGGTCGGCTGTCACAAGATGACCCAGATATTTGAAACTTTTGACCCTTTTAAGGGGCACTCTATTTAAATGGACGGATGGTACGTTTAACAGCCCTCTAGACCCCGCCTCAAAGACCATGTATTGACTTTTCGTCTCATTATACTTTAACCCATGACCATAAGCGTACTCTTCACAAATTTTCAAGAGAGATCTTAGCCCACAAGGCGACGCACCCAGCAGCACCATGTCGTCTGCGTAGCTCAAGTTGTTGACGCAGACTCCGTCCACATGACAACCGACACGCATACTGCTGAGCTCGACAACAAGTGCGTTTATGTACAGATTGAAGAGTGCGGGAGAGGTCAACCCCCCCTGCCTCACCCCACACTCCAACCTGTAATGCTCGGACATTGCTCCCGCCCACCTGACACTGTTGACTTGGTGTCCATACCAGTACTTGAAGATATTAATGAGTTCTCGCGGCACGTGAATACCCTCAAGTTTTTCCCACAATATCTTGTAGGAGACCAAGTCAAACGCCTTTGATAGATCAAGAAAGCAGGCGTATACCGGCGTTTTGCGATCCGTGTAGTATCTGACGGTATGCTTAAGAGACAGTATTGCACTCTCTGTGGACAATTGCGGCCGGAACCCAAATTGGTTATCGTGCAGAACAAGGTATTTATCTAACTGTCTATTAAGCATAGCGTCAAACACTTTCGCGATAATAGTCGCAAGAGAGATAGGTCTATAGTTGTTCTTGTCTGACAGGTCTCCAGTTTTGTTTTTCACTACAGGCACAACAACAGTTCTCATAAGGTCAGGGGGAAGGTATGAGTGACTCACGCACAGTGAACACAACATAGCAAGGACGCCTGCTATATGCGGACCAGCATGTAGGAGATGCTCAATGCTGAGGCCATCGTGGCCAGGGGACTTGCCTTTCGTTAATGATTTGATAGCGTGTGCTACATCCTTGGCAGTAAATCTAGCCCCAACAGCCCCCGCGATGACCTCGGCACCGAGCACCCATCTCTCAGGTCCTAGAGGCGACTGGACACGAAAGTGATCTCGGAAGATGTTAGCAATGGCTTTGGGCTCACTTACACCGGCAACACTCATCGGGAGACCAGGTCGTGTGTTTACCCTATTTGTACCCTGCCAAAAACCCTTAAAATTTCCACTGGCATGTTGTTTAGCAAGGGCATCCATTTTTAACTGGTCTTCATGGTCCTGGCACCATTTTAGACGAGACTTAAACATACGCCTACTTTTACACATCTCGTCATATAAATAACCAGACCTGAGCTTCCCGCCCGATACCCAGTCCCTAAAACTCGACCTTGCCGCCCGATGAGCCTCACTAACGTGATCATTCCACCCCATGACACGCACACCTCTCCCCGCGCTACCCGCTACACCCTGCCCAACCGCCGCCGAGTCCCGCAAAGCGCTAACAATGTCGGAGTATAGGCTATCAAGAATACGCAAATGGCCTGGATCATTACAGTATCCATCAGCACATTTTATAAATTCACAATTAAAATGCATACATCGCAATCGTTTATGACATTCCTCAGTATATAAGTTAGTTTGGTCCTCAGATCTGTTTCCCCACACAGCCTTCCGTTCAACATTGGTTTTTCCCGACAGCTTAGGTAATAAAATGTATTATGATGACCCTTAGAGGCTTTATACATCTCTAAGTAGCTTAACTTGTCCAGACGCGAAGACTATACATCTCCCTTATTAGTTATTTATTATAATTAATTTTTACCTATTAGGATTGTTTGCTGCCCTTTTCATGTGTTAGTTTTAGTTAAAACTCTAATGTAAAAGTTGAAAAAAAAAGACTTACTGCTGAGTTTCTTGCGGCGTTTCTTCTCAGCAGATGTCACCTTTCGAAGCGCTGGTAGCTTCAGACATGTAAAAGAGCCCATGTGGCCTACTTGCAAAATAAATATTTTTATTTTCATTTTCATTTTTATTTCAATTCAACGATATGTTCGAAGTTCTCAATATCCACTTAACCCGCGTGGAGATTAGTCACTCTTACATATACATACATACACATCACGCCCGAAATCCCTAATGGGGTGGGCAGAGCTACAAGACTACTTGTGGCCACGTTCGATTAATATCATCATTCTCTTACATATGGGGAAGTCTATACCCAGTAGTAGGACGTTTATATGCTGATTACCCAAGTTAGGCTTAGAGCATATTCATGATACGGTTAAGACAAGACTTACAGGGTATAGGCCTCAATTAAATAGGTATATGCCGTAGCACGTGGCAGCAAATACAAAGTCGTTTCTCATTTGATAACGTGATAATTATTATTATTATCTTGGACACTAACCAAAATTGATCTAGTCCTAAACTGGGATTTCCTATGCTACGGTTACTAGACTTTATGAATACTTAAATACATACATATATAGATATTAAGTATCTAGAACTCGCATACAAATATTACTGCTCATCACACAAAGTTTGCCCCTAGCGGAACTTGTACCCGCAATCTTTGGCACAGTGTACACAGCTGGACTACCACCACGCCATCCAGTCAGTCATACATAACATACTTAATAGTAATAAGACCGCGAAGTAGTGTCGGTACAGTACACTGTTATTTTTAGGGTTTCGTACCTCAAAAGGAAAAAAGTAACCCTTATAGGATCACTCGTGTGTATGTCTGTCTGTCTGTCTATCCGTCTGTCACAGCCAATTTGCTCCGAAACTACTGGACCGATTAAAGTGAAATTTGGTATACATATGTAAATCGGTGACCGCAACACGGACGCGTAAGCAAATTAATGAATTTTAAACATGGGGGCCACTTTTAGGGGGTAAATTAGAAAATAAAATAAAAAAGTTATGGAAACTATATTGTGTGACATATCAAGTGAAAGGGCTTATTATGACGACCTTAACTATATATTTTTTTGGAATTTTAAGATAAATAGTTTGGAAGTTATTTAGGAAAATAGGCGAAAATTGACCATCCCCCTTATTTCCGAAAGTACTAGGCCTAAAATTTTGAAAAAAATACAGTTAATAGTCCTTTACCTATAGATTATAGGAAACCCTATTAGAAGTCTATGGTATTTAAAGTAACATAGGAAATTTCAGATAATCATGTACCGAACGGAACCCTCTCCACGCGAGTTTAACTCGCACGTGTTCGGTTTTTTGTACAATTTCCACATTAATGTGAATTACGCCCGTTTCACGAAACTACAAATTATGTAAGTTAGTTAGGTGAAGAGTTCGGGACCCCGATGAATAGGTTGTTGTGGCGATCACTGGGGTAATCTTCTTTCGGTGCAATGATGATGATGATGATGAAGACGTTAATGCTCTAGACGTCAATGTGTCATTGGTGTCTTAATATGATTTGCTCTAAAGTCGGATTTTTAATTAGTTAAAGGAAACAGATAGTTGTTGAGTTATAAATCTCCGCATCTTTCGCATTAACATCAAAAATATGATTGAAATATATATATATGATGAAAAATAGCACAGCGTGACTTGATTTAACGTATTCCACTGTCAAAATTAGATTTTACGAAAGAAAAAGTCCAACTTTAGACCCTAAGTGCTCATAGGCTTAAATGTACTATTTTCTTAAGATTTAATAAATTTTAGTAATATTATTTGGAAACCGTTTTATTTATTTACAAAAATCGATAGTTGACGAAAGATAGGTTAACATCTACTAACTGGAATAAACTTTCTCAAGTGTCAGCTATTTTTGTCACGTAAATTTATATCTATATTGTTTGTACGAATGCCATATCAAAAGCTTATACATTATGTACATATTTTTCAACTAGGCCTCTATTTGACATTGGCTAAGTGATTTAGTATAATTATCATATCCCTTTACTTTATCTTATTATGTGAAGTTTACTTTGAAGAAGTGGCATAATATCAAAACGACATTAAATTTCGTAACTATAGATAGTAAAGATCGGTTTCCGTATCACCGTAGATTAATATCGTATATAGGCCCTAAATCTTGGTTAGGCCTTTGCTTTTCTTTAAACTATTGATATATTTATGATATATTTTTAAAACCATTCATTGTTAACGACACCACCGAACGAAACCCTCAAGGATGTCGTTATCAAAAAGGTTTGTCAACGACACAATTGGTGAATAGTGTGATCACTACTAGGTTCCAATGATCCTTGGGTTACTGTCGATGACGTGGTAAATTCTTGCCAATTGTGTGTTATCTAACACTACGGTGGTGTCGTTAACAAATCCTTCTTATTATCGATACCCTTGGAGGAGTTTCGTCTGGTGGTGTCGTTAACAATTAATGATTAAAATTATGATAACACAAAAAAAATGGCGGACTTAATAACCAACAGTATCCGCTACCAAACAACAATAATATATACAAATATAGAATAAGAAGGTATAGGGAACAAAAAATCTTGTAAAATAAATAAATTTATTTTGCTGAGCACATTTCAGGTTTCATTTGAGTTTCTGAGGTTCGTTTTGTTTACCATGCGAGACCGTGGCCGTATCCGAGGTTGTGGCCGTATCCGAGGTTGTGGCCATATCCGAGCCCATGGCCATATCCAAGACCGAGTCCGTGAGCGCCGTAGCCGAGACCGAGACCATGCGCGCCATAGGCGACGGCGCCGTGCGCGAGGGGAGCGGCGATGGCGGCGTGAGCGAGGGGAGCGGCGATAGCGGTATGAGCGAGGGGAGCGGCGTACGCGGTGTGGGCGAGGGGAGCGGCGTACGCGGCGTGGGCCAGGGGAGAGGCGTGAGCCACGTGAGAGGAGTACGCTACGGGAGCGGCGTGGGCAACGTGGGCGAGGGGAGCGGCGTGCGCGGCGTAAGCGACGGGAGCAGCGTGCGCCAGAAGCACGGGGTCCTTGCGCACGACGGCGTTGAAGCCAGAGTGCGCGTCAGCGGCGTAGTCGACGGTGCGCTTGGTGCCGTCCGATTCGAGCAGCGAGTACTGGCCGTGCACGGTGTCACCCACGCGTGTCTCGTGCTGGCTCTTCACGTCGCCGGTGTGAGGGTCGGACACTCCGTAGGAAAAGCTGTTGTAGTTGCCGCCGTGGATCGCGCTGCCCTGGGCAGCCGCCACCAAAAGAGCTACAACGACGAACTGAAACAAAAAAAACTGTCGTTACATAATGCCTATTACATATTTATAATGTTCTTAAAAACATTATTTTCAGTATTTGCGCGAGTTAAAGCAATAATATAGCTGTTACCTTCGCAGCCATTATGATATGTGTATTTTGCTCGACTTCGTTTGCAACTGATCAACTTAACTCGCTGCTACTATTTATATGCGGTTGCAATACTGATTCGGAGGTCGAGAAGCAAGTTAATATCCGCGTGCCTACGTCAGTAATGTTATCAGGGAAATTTAATAAAAGAAATTGAACAGGGCAATTAGTTTGCGAGTGGTGATTTGCGAGTGCCTATAAACAAAGTAAAGTACAGGTACAACATTGTAAAATATACCTGTATTGTTAATACATTTTGCAACGAAAAGTACGAATATCCATCGTAATTAATTACTTACTTTCTCAGTGTTGATTGCAGTTGCAAGTGATACTAAATATCCTTTCTAATATAATATGCTTTCGATAAGAAAGTATCAATAGTAGCATTTCATAAGCATATTCACAATATGCAAATTGACCTATTATATCTATTTACTGTAAGGCGTTTTAAATCTAACCCAGAACACTATTATAGATAATGTCTTCAAGTATGGATATCTTAATTTTAATACCTGTATCCCTAGTAGTAGGTATGGGACAGTCTTTATACCTCATTTACCTGCAGCCACTGCCACTGGTGCTCCCACCGCCATATATAATTCCCGCACACTACTTTCGAAGGCAGTGGGTTTTTACATGCTGCTTCCTTACTCACTGCGTGCCAGGCAACGCGAATAACAGCGGCAGGAGCAGGAGAAGTGACCCGTTTACATATTTGCGCTGCCCACTTTCATGCCTACTTCCCTGCTTACTTCAGTGGCATGGGCAATGCGAGTATCAGAGGCAGGAGCAGAATAAGTGACCCATTTACATACTCGCGCTGCCCACTTCCCTGCTTACTTCGTCTGCATGGGCAATGCGAGTGGCAGCGGCAGGAGCAGGAGAAGTGATGCATTTACATAGGCATGGAAGTTGGCAGTGTGAGTAGGTACTCACACTGCCCACTTTCATGCCCAATTCCCTGCTCACTTCGGCTGCATGTAAATGAGGCATTACATTCACAGGCGTCAAGAAATTAGTTGATATTGTTATATTTGGCTCATAAATAATTATGGAATACACAGAATCGGGAGGCCTATGTCCAGCAGTGGACATCTTTCGTCGGAAATGATGATAAAGACCTATGGGGTTTCCAAAAAATAAAAAGGATTAAGAAAAGAATAACTGGACAACCGTTTAAAACCTCCCTATGAAATAAAACAAAGAATAACTTTCGTGAAATCTTATCTTTACGTAACTTTCGAGTGTGATACGACTTTGCAAAGGTAATTCAGAGATAAGGGGGGAACGGTAACTTTTTGCACATTTTAGTTAATAACTGATAAAAATATGCTGACAAGAATATATTTTTTAAATAAATAAAGCCCTTTCATATAATACTCCTTTTGACTCTGTTGCTTGACTTTCAAAATTCAACGCACTACCTTGTGCAGTAAAATTTAAAATATATTGAAATATTTTATTTCTGCAACGTATGAGACCAAGCTATTTTTATAAATATTCCAAATTTTCAGTTCGTAACATTTGTTGCCGAGATAAACGGCTGTGACATACAGACAGACAGACACCTTTTTTTCCTCTTTTTCCTTTTTTTCCTTTTTCCTTCCTTTTTTTACCTCTTAGGTATGGCATCCTAAAAACGACATAATTTGGGTATGCTTTTGAACTTTATTTAGTGTATTCCAGAGAGAAGTCAAGTATATTATACGTAAAGACTTTAAAAGCGAGGATATGTTGCGTTGTTTTTCGCAAATCCAAACAATACTAGTCAAGGAGGAGATATCTTAGTCAAATTTTCATAAACAAGAAATAAAAATTGGTGCGGCGACATTTGTGCCGCATGTCAAGTGGATTTTAGTTAACATTTGTCATTTGGTGAAAACGAATTCACCATTGGCGCATCAGATTATGAAAGATGGCAAGAAAAGTTGGACCCGTGCAGGAAATAATGGGCTTGGCTCGTGATAATTTCACAGATGTGATCATGCCAAAAAGAGGCTCTTATATGGACAGCTAGAGCTGAATAACATAACATTACATAAGAAAAAAACCGGTCAAGTGCGAGTCTGACTCGCGCGCCGCCCTCGCCGCTCCCGTACTTATCTATGAAAAACAGACAGTACCTTGTAGGTACGTAGGACGGAAACCTAAAAACGAAAAAAAATAGCTTCTAACAACCAGGTAATCATTTTCATTATGAAATAATAAAAAAAACAACTTCCGCAAGCTCCTATCTTCGTGCAACCGCCGAGTGTGATACGACTTTGCAAAGGTTATTCCGTTAAACTATTTTTTTGTGATGTAGCTACTAATTTACAGTTTTCGGACTTTTGCCTTTACTTGTGCTGTAAGACACGGCTTCTTGCCAAATTTCATGATTCTAGGTCAACGGGAAGTACCCTATAGGTTTTGATTACCTTGCAATATCCTTGCGAGTATTCAAATATGTATCTTTTGATTGCGTTGACTTAGAAGGTTGATTTTTCACAACTCCAATAAATTACAGACCTGAGCACTTGATATTAATTTTACACGGACAGACAGACAGACAGATGGACACCGAAGTGATCCTATAAGGGTTCCTTTTTCCTTTTGATTTTGAAAATTATCAAATGCGAGTTGGACGACTACTGGACTTCGTAAAATTGTAAGATGGATAGGTACTACGATCACCACTTTTTTTTCATTAACAAAACATAATATTATAATTTATTCGCCAAACTGATATAACAGTATGTTGGCGAGATCGCGCTCAAACTAACCTTTTTTTTACCATCTACCTAAATTAACTAATCCTACACAAGTCTATATTCTAACACAATATAACAGATAATTTACTTAAAAGAGGGGGTAAGGACCCTTGGACCATTGGTCGGTAACTTGCATGTTACTATATCTCTCCAAAAGTTACTTTAAGGCCGGATTTTATAAAGATCCGTCAGACTAAATGTCAGATCAGTGATTTCAAAAACTATATCTCGAAACTATTATATTCGATTCGATTATTTTACAAAACCCCGCCCTTAGTTATTTTCTTATTTCATGCTATAGACAAGCAGATGTTTCTTCATCGAACTCGTTTTATTAAGTCAGTAACTTCGAATATAAATTCCTTATTAGATGCACCTCAGGTGCCTCCATTAATGCACATACATTTGTATGGTCGGGCAAGTATGCTATTTGAGCATGTTTTATGAAAATATTTTAATGTGCACGTGGCAAGAATATTATTTTTTACGTGGATGACTCCTCCAGGTGGGTCAAAGTAATTCATATTATAAAGGATTGGACTACGCAATGAATCGTAACAGATTTTCACTACAACAGACTTGTTGCGACAGGGTTCTACATTCCAAGTAAAATTACATTTTACACCGACGCCTCGTTTACATTAGTTTGAAACTATTAACTTGTGTATAATGAACCGGTGTGGCTAAATCACATTAAAACTGGCATCATCTTTTTTCAAAATTCAGGGATTATTTGATGAAAAAATGTGAGGCTTTTGTCGAGCAGTGTGACAAGCTTATGACACATTACATAAAAAATATGTCACGAGTCCCCAATATCTGCATGACTGACTCGGGCATACACTAGCACTGTTATGCTGCTAGTTTTAAGGGAAAAAAACCTTTATTATCCCTGACACAAAATCTAACAGAAATACCCCACATGTCCAGCCAAAAGTTAAAGACAACGCATTTAATTTGAAAAATACATTTTATGGATAATAATACCCGTAATAATACATCCGAATATTGTAAATAATAATAATATGTTGCAGTTTCAAATAAATATAACTTTTATTTTTCAGTATTTATAACAGAATTAACATTTGAGTATTTATGACTATAATTATTTAGTTTACCATCCATGTGCGCCATATCCTAGACCATGACCATAGCCGAGACCATGACCGTATCCAAGACCCTGACCGTATCCAAGACTCTGACCGTATCCAAGACTCTGACCGTATCCAAGACCGAGTCCGTGGGTGCCGTAGCCAAGTCCGAGACCATGGGCACCATAGGCGACGGCACCGTGAGCGATGGGAGCGGCGATGGCGGCGTGAGCGAGGGGAGCGGCGTACGCGGCGTGAGCCAGAGGAGCGGCGTATGCGGCGTGGGCCAGGGGAGCGGCGTGAGCCACGTGCGAGGCGTACGCTACGGGAGCTGCGTGGGCGACGTGGGCGAGGGGAGCGGCGTGTGCGGCATACGCCAGGGGAGCGGCGTGCGCGATATGGGCGACGGGAGCGGCGTGCGCTAGCAGCACGGGGTCCTTGCGCACGACGGCGTTGAACCCGGAGTGCGCGTCAGCGGCGTAGTCGACGGTACGCTTGGTGCCGTCTGACTCGAGCAGCGAGTACTGACCGCGCACGGTGTCGCCCACGCGCGTCTCGTGCTGGCTCTTCACGTCACCGGTGTGAGGGTCAGACACTCCGTAGGAGAAGCTGTTGTAGTTGCCGCCGTGGATCCCGCTGCCTTGAGCAGCCGCCACTAAAAGAGCTACAACGACGAACTGAAAAAAGAAAACGCAATTAATTCACAACTTTATTCAATTATTAAACAATTAATAATAATAAATTTATAGCATAAATATTAAATAGTTTTTGTTGTCTACATGGTATTTAACTTGAATTTATTGACAAGCATTATTTTCAATAATTTGGCAATTACCTTCGCAGCCATTGTGATATGTGTATTTTGCTGGACTTCGTTTGCAACTAATTTACTTACCTCGCTGCTACTATTTATATTCGCATGCGCGTGCAATACTAATTCGGAGGTCAAGACTGAAGTTATGTATCCGCATAACTACGTCAGTAATGCTATCATAAACTCAATGAAAGAAATTGGATGTGTCAATGCAGTGAAGGTTTTAAAGTATCGAATGCACTTCAAGTGCCAAACTAACAAAAAGTTTCCTTCTGCGTGAAACCCAAACGAGGGTATAGTGTTTAACAGTCTATGTAGGTATGCATATATATGACCAAAAATCGAATCTTTCACTTTAGTTCCTGAACTACTGGACCAATTTTTATAAATGGGTATCATTTTGAGTCGTGGAGAACGTGCGAGTGTTACAGGAAATTGTGTCAAGCGGAGTTCCAGAGGTACAGATCCTCGCAGCAGCACCTTATTTCTTTTAAATCACTATCAAAGTTTCAACCACATCTCATCTTCGCACACTCTATGGAATTTGAATTTGAAAAAATCCCATAACTCCTAAACTACGAAAAATCTTAGGCATACATACATATAAGATGCTTTTACGTCGCCGATTGGGAACGGCCATAAGACAAAATAATAACTTCTTAAATAATTCATTCAAGTAAAAATTTTATTCGATTTAAGGTATTATTATGCTCCACAGAAAGAATATTTTATACATAAACATTGGGGCCAATTCGAAAGTATATACGCTAAATTTTTGTCACTATACTTAAAATAAGAAACGTCAAACTGGATTTTGACAGAGCTGTGCCATACAAAATCGAGTTAGACGTATTTTATTTTAAGTTTAGGACATTTTAAATTAAGAAAACCCCGTTTGGAATTGGACGCATTATCAAGGTATCATTTTGCAAAAACTTACTGAAGTAAATCCATACAAATATTATAATTGCGAAAGTAGGTAACTTTGTCGGTCTTTTATTACGTTTTCACGGCTAAGCCGAACCGATTTTAATGTTTGGTATGGAGTTTGCTTGAGGCCTGGGAAAAGACAAACTACTTTTTTTTACCACAACCTATCCCTAAAAAGGTGTACCTAATACTGGCTGGAAAATTATATAACGGCAAGTTCATGTGTGCCCGGTGAGAGTCCGTAAATGTAAAATGTGAAAATGTAAATTTCAAAGTCAGTATCTTAAAAATTTGTTACATTTCAACGCAGACGAAGTAGCGGGTAAAAGCTATATTGCGTCCGACCGCTCGCGGCACGCGGAGTCATAAAACACAGTAAGTACTTAGTTCTTGCACTCGGCGTGCCACGAGCGTTCGGACAGGGTATAGTTCTTAATTTGGGGGGTACAATTTTATAAGTAGAGCTGAATTTATAATTTTACCATGAATGATTGGAAAAGACGGCCAAACGTCAAACACGTACAGAACAACGGCACATTCGCGGTTTTGTCATTTCAATGACGATATAGTAGGTCACTTAGCAGTCCCGAATAGAGGCCCTGAACTTAATTGCAGGTCTTTAAAGGGTTTTTGGCCAGAAAGCTTTAAGATTGCAACATTAGCACTAGCACATCCTACTCACGAGTTGTTTGTCGCTCAGTGCGTCCCTTACACATTTGATTAGTTTGACAGTGATGCACTGAGCGACAAACGGCTCGCGGGCATGTTGTGCTAGCCCCACTGGTAGTCTGACATGCGGCTTCGTGCACAGGGTTTCGGGTTCAAATCCGGGCTCGCACCTCTTATAGGTGCACCGTCCTATTTTCTTATAGGTTTTCCTATAATCCGGTAAAGAACTATTTTATTTTTTAATTTTTTATTTAGGCGTAGTCACTTCGGAGATAAGCGACGGAATGGTAAATTTTCGCATATTTTCCTAAATAACTTCCAAACTAAGTATTTATTTTAAAATAATATAAATAAAAAGATTTAAGCTTCTCACGACAAGACCTTTCATTTGATATATCACACGATATAGTGTGCAGAACTTTTTATTTTTATTTTCTTATTTACCCCCTAAAGTTATTAAATTCGCTTATTTACATTACACGTCCATGTTGCAGTCACCGACTTACGTATGTGTACCAATTTCAACTCAATCGGTCCAGTAGTTTCGGAGCAAATAGTCTGTGACATACGGATAGACGGAAAGACAGACAGACAGACACACAAGTGATCCTATAAGGGTTCCGTTTTTTTTCTTTTTGCGGTACGGAACCCTAAAAACATCGTGTGGAAACCTGCACACCTACATCTGCAAAGCAATTCAAAGATGTGTGTCCCCAATCCACACTTGGCCCGCGTGGAGATGTAGACTACTGCCTACTCCGTCGCACTATAAGAGGAGGCCTGTGCCCAGCAGTGAGACGTATATAGGCCAATCATGTTATATGAACTGGCGTATAATAATTAATACTTGCGGGCACCAACTCGCTGCGCAAGGCGCCGGCCGGGCCGCTGACGCGCACACTCTGCACGCTCAACCTATTACAAATGAATATTGTTAGGTAATAGGAATATTTCCTGGGTAAAAAAAAGTAATTCTAATTAGTCCGTCAGTTAGATTATCAAAAAATATTGGACACGTATTTTTTGCTGTATCAAATCAATCAAAATTGACAAAGATATCGCGCGTCAAAGTTCGGGAGTGGGGGCTAATGACGTCCTTAATGATAAAAAGTGTACAAAGTCGTGACGTCACGCGGAACTTCAACGCACTATATCTTCGTCATTTTTCGTTTAATTGACAAAACAAAAAATGTGTGTTCCATATTTTTTTATAATGTAAAAGACGGACTAGTTAGATTTTTTTAGGAAACTAACCTATTCTTTCGTGCTCCGAGTGAATTCACAAGAATAACACTTAATACAATCTGTTATGCTTAATCCCTACTATATACTTTTGTTTCTCTGCTACAATATCGCATTGGGGGTAACCTGTAATGATAATTGTATGTGTAAATAAAATGTATATAAGTACACCTGCCCAAAGCCTGCAATCGACATTGCCTAAAAGTTTATGGCAATTTATTGTTACGATATGTTAGATCTTATTAACTTAACAGCAAAGGTGGCCGCATTGTAAATCCATCACGATATCTATCGCTCGGGCAATGTCGAATACAGGCCCAGAATAATGTATGATTTGCAAGTGTCCTCCTGAGACACTGAACTGTTCTTTAAAGGATTATTTACGGCCACACTCATCAGAATTTAACAATTATATTGTTCCTTTTTTTAAATCTTCACTAAGGAACATGTTAATCGTTCATTAACTGACTCTAAGTAGCGCTATTACTCATTAACTGACTCGATGGTGAAGTGGTCGTAAAACCGCCTACCGTGCTAGTGGTCGCGGGTTTGCGTCCCAGGAGGACACTTTGCGTGATGAGCACAAATGGTTGAACTCTAATCATGGATATCTAGTATTTATATATGTATTTATGTATCTATCCGCATTGGTGCCTAATACTCATAGAGAGATTCCTAGTTTGGGTTCGGGACTAGGTAGATCAAGCGTTACGTTTGATTTCACATATAATGTATGTACTTAATTGTTATAAAGTTTTACTTGTAATAGGTACTTCATCGTCATTATCATTTCAGCCGAAAGTTGGACATAGGCCTCCCCCAATAATAGTCAAAACGACTGATTCAGTTATGCTCGCATCCAGCGAAGTTGAGCAATCTTGATCGTCGTCATTCCAGCATGTGGTGCAGTGCATATAGGCATTTAGGCAGTGCCTAAATTAATTAATTAATAAATTTCGTAAATAATAAATATTTTAGGTATGAATCGTGGAAATAATTTAATGCAAATTACGAGTTATAAATCGGATATAGGGTCATTTTTCCAGGGTAGGCACTGCCTAAATGCCTCTATGGACTGCACGCCTATTCTGGGTGGTTTTCCCACGCTGGTATCGTACGTGGTCGCCACTCACGAACTCTTCAGCCCCGTCGGCCATCTGTTCTACGAGCAACGTGATATATAATGTAATAAGTACTTATTTGCTGTTATTTGCTGTATCTTTATTCTTAGAATCGAACAAATCTGCAGCCCTCCAGTCGCCAGAAGTACAGTGGGATGGGTTATTTATTTAATACATTTATTTATTAATGTATTATTGTCTTATTTAGGACTTTATGGATGACTATATTTATAATCTTCATTAATTTGGCGCTCCAATAACATTGAGTTTGACATACATGTATTTTAATAGGCAAAAAAAAATGTTTTCTTTTCAAATAAATATATCCTTTATTTTTCAGAGTTCATCACAGCATTTGCATTTCAGTATCAATCATATTATGACTATTATTTTTTTAATCTACCATCCGTGCGCGGCATAGCCGAGACCGAGACCATGACCATGACCATAGCCTAGACCATGACCATAGCCGAGACCCTGACCGTATCCAAGACCGAGTCCGTGGGAGCCGTAGCCGAGTCCAAGATCATGGGCACCATAGGCGACGGCACCGTGAGCGAGGGGAGCGGCGTATGCGGTGTGAGCCAGGGGAGCGGCGTACGCGGCGTGGGCCAGGGGAGCGGCGTGAGCCACATGCGAGGCGTACGCTACGGGAGCGGCGTGGGCAACATGGGCAACAGGTGCGGCGTACGCCAGGGGAGCGGCGTGCGCGGCGTAGGTGATAGGAGCGGCGTGCGCTAGATGCACGGGTTCCTTGCGCACGACGGCGTTGAACCCGGAGTGCGCGTCAGCGGCGTAGTCGACGATGCGCTTGGTGCCGTCCGACTCGAGCAGCGAATACTGGCCGTGCACGGTGTCGCCCACGCGCGTCTCGTGCTGGCTCTTCACGTCGCCGGTGTGAGGGTCGGACACTCCGTACGAGAAGCTGTTGTAGTTGCCGCCGTGGATCGCGCTGCCTTGGGCAGCCGCCACCAAAAGAGCTACAACGATGAACTGAAACAAGAAAAGGGTACCTTTTTAATTCTCTACTAGCAAAAGATTTATTTTTTAAAACTGCACTGATCTTTCTTGCAATAAATATTTAATTGGAGATCTATTTTAACCCTTTAATAATGCTTTTGACGCCATAAAGTTCATTTAAATTCAATGATTTCCTTATTACGACTCGTTTTACCTTCGATGCCATTTTGATATGTTTGTTTGGTCGACTTCGACTTGCAACTGATTAATCCTGAAGTTTATTGCTATTTATATTCGAGCAGTGGAACCATATCGTGTGGTTGGAGGTCACTGTCGGAAGCGTAACGCGTACGTCACGACGAAGTAGCTCGCGTAGTATATACTTGTAAGTGTGAAGGTAACTTTCGCCCTTGATGTTCGACACTTGGTCTCGTTGAGCTGTTATCATTATTGTTTATTGAATAAATACACAACTTATGATTCTTGATTTAATATCTTATTTAATATGTCAATTAATATTTATCATTACAATTTAGATTATAAATCGCCGGCCAACCGTTGGGCGACGTATGATAGGGTGTACATACATACATCCGTAGGGTGTATTACGTAGTTATTGGAGAAATATTTAATTTTAAGTGTTCACAAATAAGAGCACGAAAAGTCTCTAAATTAAATAACTGTGATATAACATAATAATGTAGTCAAGAACTTGGTGAAATTTGGCCAACAACAACGATAATGACCGTTCTCTGCGAAACTCGAAAAAAGATCTATATAATTTTTTTTGGCAGATTTTGTTTGTTTCATAAAATATAAAATTGAAATTGAACATTTTATTCTGATGCAGTCTCGCTGTCTCACACATTTTTTTTTTAAAACAGGCTTGAGCACAAAACATCATAGGTTTTGAGATATATAAGAATAGCATTCAATTACAATAAAAAGTAGCCCAAGTTATTTATGAACGGTATACCGGAATTTACTCATTTAAAAATTTATAATTATCAATTTGTGAATCTTTAACGTTCAAATTATCTTGCATAATGTATTGTTGCTTTTTAAATTGTATAGATAGAAAGAGATGCAGGATTTTTAAGTGTTTGACAGTCCGTTAAAATATGCCAGCAGAACACTTTCAGAAAAAAAACCGGACAAGTGCGAGTTAAACTCGCGTTTAGAGGGTTCCGTTCGGTACATGATTGTCTGAAATTTCTGATGTTACTTTAAATACCATAGACTTCTAATAGGTTTTCCTGTAATCTATAGGTAAAAGACTATTTTCTGTATGTTTATCAAAATTGTAGGCCCAGTAGTTTTGGAAATAAGGGGGGAATGGTCAATTTTCGCCTTTTTTCCTAAATAACTTCCAAACATTTTTTTTTAATTCCAAAAAAATATATTTAAGATCCTCATTTCCCTTTCACTTGATATGTCACGCGATAAAGTTTGCATAAGTTTTTTATTTTATTTTCTAATTTACCCCCCAAAAGTGGCCCCCCACGTTTTAAATTAATTAATTTACTTTACGCGTCCGTGTTGCGGTCATCGACTTACATTTGTATACCAAATTTCAACACAATCAGTCCAGTAGTTTCGGAGTAAATTGGCTGTGACAGACAGACAGGGTTCGTTTTTTCCTTTTGAGGTACGGAACCCTAAAAATCAAATATACGCGTCGAATTGAGAACCTCCTGCTTTGGTTTTTTTGAAGTTGGTTAATAATGATTTTTTTTCATAAACTTTAAATACTTCGGGAATTTGTCGGGCAACAAACTACGAGTATTGCAGTTTCTTCAATTTCTGTAGACGTAAGAGTTTCCACTTTCGTCACTCTAGTGAACTTAATTCTTCTAAAAATTAAGTTTTACAATCCACTCGTTTGGTTATACAATATATCGACACAATAAGTTCCTCGTAGCTATAATTTTTATTTTCTTTTTAAACAAGTCCTTTCTCAGTAGTCCAGTATCATTAATATTTTAAAAAAGTTAAACCTCAGGCGTTTTTATGTCAACGACCTAATTATTACAAATCGCATTCTCATTGGTCGATTTAATGTGATATAAAAGACGAATGTGATTGACCGAATTATTGTTCAAAGCAAACCAACAATAATATTGTTAGCCTAGGTAAACACATAGACGGCCTGTTTCATTCGATGTGTTGCAGCCTCACTTGAGATCATCTTTCACCAGATTTTCGGGCAATGTTGTAAAAATTATATTATGTATGATTCTATTTATCTTTATGTCATTATAAAAATATTTTAATAATTAATTAATTCTTAAATGCAATTAGCATTATTTATGAACCGAAACCGAAGGGGTTTCCGCGAGCGTAGGTCAACCCAAGTTTCGTAGACTTCCTGTAGGCGCTCGGAATGCGTTACATATTGTTCTTTATTAAAATTATACTTTCATATAAATACGTGCACTCGCCTAGCATAATCAGTCGTGGTGTAACCAGCAAACGATAAACCAAAATGTTCTCAAAGGTATAATAATGATATCAATAAAACATAAGGCTCTATGACCGCCAATAATGGATAATAATGGATATGAATTCGTGCGTAACGATTTGTTCGCCTCGAAGAACGTTAAATTGATATGATAATGTTGTTCTCGGTTTTGACCGTCTCAAAGAGTTTGATTTTATAATTATTAAAAATTTGGATGAACCGAGATAAATCATATTATAGTACTTGTATAAAAAATATATTTATTCCTTTTAAGTTCATGAAAGATTCATAATGACGTTGACGAAGAGAACTAGCGAATATCACAAATTATTTTGTAACGATACCTTTAATTAACCTGAAAGCAGAGGTGGCCGCAACGTAATAAACCATACGCGTTATCGCTTAGATAATGTCAAGTAGCATTTTCTGTCAAAAATCTGTACCCCATACAGAGGTACTGCAAAAAGCTATTTCCCCGTTATTTATGACTTATCCTAACAGTTTTTTTATTCCCTTGTTAGTTCGTTGGTTTGTCTGTGCTGCCTGAACGTTAGTTTGTCCGGGTCAAGTCCTGCATCTTGCATTGGCCATCTTTGAAGTACCCGATTGGTCTTAAATATTGTGCACGTGCAATTTCGATGATGACGATTTTATTACTAATCGGCAAAACGCTTTTTTTTTAACCATAACTTACTCTTTTAACAGATCGCAGTTCTTGCTTTGTTGGTGGCGGTTGCCCAGGGCAGTGGCAACTACAACAGCTTCTCTTACGGAGTGTCTGACCCGCACACCGGCGACGTGAAGAACCAGCACGAGACGCGCGTGGGTGACACCGTGCACGGCCAGTACTCGCTGCTCGAGTCGGACGGCACCAAGCGCATCGTCGACTATGCCGCTGACGCGCACTCTGGGTTCAACGCCGTCGTGCGTAAGGAACCCGTGCTTCTAGCGCACGCCGCTCCCGTCGCCTACGTCGCCCATGCCGCTCCCGTAGCATACGCCTCGCACGTGGCTCACGCCGCTCCCCTGGCCCACGCCGCGCACGCCGCTCCCCTCGCCTACGTCGCCCATGCCGCTCCCGTAGCATACGCCTCGCACGTGGCTCACGCCGCTCCCCTGGCCCACGCCGCGTACGCCGTTCCCCTCGCCCATGCCGGCATCGCCGCTCCCTTCGCGCACGGCGCTGTCGCGTACGGTGCTCATGACCTCGGGCTCGGATACGGCGCTCACGGACTCGGTCTGGGTTACGGCCATGGACTCGGATACGGCGCCCATGGCCTTGGTCTAGACTATGCTGGTCACTACTGAATACCCACCGAAACTATATAAGTACCAATGTGTTCATAATGTAAATATACTATATATGCAAATACTGAACTGATATAAATATTCCAATAAAATTGGTGAAACTAATTTGTTTTATTTTGTTTGAACATAAATTAAACCACTAAGAGTGTAGTCTTAGTAAGATTATAATATTCAAAAAAGGTCTATATTGAACAGAAACTACTTTGATATTTTATTTATCATTTAATTTAATAGTCTTTGGAATAAGCCCTCGAATATTAAACACATCAAACTGTAAAGATAATGATAGCTTTATAATTGACGTGGACAAAGAAACAATTTAATATATTATGATCACTTATAGACACACGCCAAGTGCATACCTAATCTAAGAACCTAAGTATGACATATAGCCACGGAATTAAGAATAAATGAGAGCCAGGCAAAACCAGCGTAACTTTGCGTATTAGTTCAATTAAAACTGTAAACTTTTTCCTTTTTAGGGTTCCGTACCTCAAAAGGAAAAAAGGAACCCTTATCACTCACTCACTCGTGGGTCTGTCTGTCTGTCTGTCTGTCTGTCCGTCTGTCACAGCCAATTTGCTCCGAAACTGCTGGACCGATTGATTTGAAATTTGGTATACATATGTAAGTCAGTGACTGCAACACGGATGCGTAACGTAAATAAATTAATTTTAAACATGGAGGCCACTTTTGGGGGGTAAATTAGAAAATTAAAAAAAAAGTTACGCTAACTATATCATGTGACATATCAGATGAAAGGGCTTATTGTGAGGATCCGAAATATGTTTTTTTTGGAATTTTAAGATAAATGGTTTGGAAGTTATTTAGGAAAATAGGCGAAAATTGACCATTCCCCCCCCCCCTGTATCTCCGAAACTACCGGGGCTAAAATTTTGAAAAAAATACAGAAAATAGTTCTTTACCTATAGATTACAGGAAAACCTATGAGAAGTCTATGGTATTTAAAGTAACATAGGAAATTTCGGATAATCATGTATGGAACGGAACCCTCTCCACGCGGGTTTAACTCGCACTTGCCCGGTTTTTTAACTCGCCAACTCGAAACGTCGTCGAATAATTCCAATGCACGAAAGATGATACAACTTTTTTTATTTCAGTGTTACCATCGTACTAACCCAAAGAACTACATTTGCGACGAATTGTAGTGGCTCACACTACAACATACTTTGAAACTGAATAATAAATTACGAGACTTATAATTAAAAAAATCGTTTGTCCCGCCCGTGGAGCCATTACTCAACATTATAAGATCCTTTTAACTAGTTCAACAAGCGCTTAACCTTTTCCTTATCTCTTAGTGGAACAATTTCAATTATTAGTTGCCCGCCTGTAACTAAATTTGGATTAAAACTATTACAAACAATTTCCTGCTTAACTTGTTTTAGCAGCTTGCAAAAAGTTGAGAATTGTGATTAGGCATATAAAATAGTCTAAACGTACATATCCGTGTCCTTGGTTACCGTAAAGGATACAAATTATTCATTCATCGCACTCCGCAAGAATTTATAATTATTACGTAGGTACCTACAATCCGAGTACGTCTGGCATTTGGCTCAGCCACTTAAGTTATTATAAATGCACGTCATCAGTTTTTCTCATGCTTATACTACAAGCTATTTTCTTTCTGCTGAGTTTCTTGCGGCGTTTCTTCTCAGCAGATGTCGCCTTTCGAAGCGCTGGTAGCTTCAGACATGTGAAAGAGCCCATGTGGCCTACTTGCAAAATAAATATATTCATTTCATTTTCATTTTCATTTATCGATAATCCCTCAGAAACGGTGCATCTCTCCGGGATAAGTCGAAATCGGGTACGAAACTGATCCTCGAATGAGATATAAACACAGTCCAGCCCCGTCAGTTTTCATAATCTTTTTATAATAGTACATTACGTATATGTTTCTAATAATGCGAAATTAATAGTGGCTTTATTAAATATCATATTGGTTTTCCGAGGCGCTATTGGACCGCTCGCTTTTAAATTTTGGTATGGAGACGAAATAAAGTGCAGTATAATGTTAAAAAGTAATTTTCATTATAAGTGCAGAATTCTCGATGAAAATGCAAAATACTTATTCCTCAAGAACAAAGTTGAGTGCAAAAGCTAATACAAAGTTGTTTTAAGACTTCACAGATACATAGCTGATGCAATTATTTTTCTCCTTAAATTGTTATCTATGTAAAAGCAATCAGGCTGATAGCTTGATTGTAAAAGAGTAAGAATTTAAATTGCAAATTCTTAGCTTTATTTGTACTAATGGTTTTTGCATAGTGGATCCGCCACAGCTTCGCCCACGTTATTTTCCATACGAACTTTATCACCCCCTTTCACCTCTTTAGGGATGGAATTTCAAAAAACCCCTCCTTAATACACCTCTAAGGTACTCGAGGAATGTCTCCTCCAAATTTCAAACATCTAGAACGACCCGTTTAGGCTGTGCGTTGTCTATAAGTGAGTCACGTTTATATGTATATGTACTGTTTTATATGTATAGATGAAAATACGTTCACGCAAGGTTTTTTAGAAGCTTTTTTATTGTAGTTAATTTGTTACTTAATATGTTTGAGTCAAATCTTGGGAATCTATTTTTAATCAGGGCCTTTATTCGATATTGCCTAAGAGACATCGCAAATTACTTTGCTACGATATAGTAGCTTTTATTAACTTGACAGCAAAAGCGGCCGCATTGTTAAACCATCACTTATTCAATGTCGAATAGAGGGCCCTGTTTCCGTGATCACAATAGGTTGGAATTGATAAATATACATACATATGGAAACATTGCAATATTAAAGTGCAATGGGCAAAATATCTCGTTATAATTTTGTTTTTTAAGCAATACTTATTTTCTGTTGAGTCACTACTAGAGCGGCTATCCAGGCAAAGGGATGTTAAATTAAACCACGTTAGTTTTATCTGTGAAGTTAGCTATTAGTAGCGTTGCAGTAGACGTTTTTAAGTGTCAAAGCTGAAGACTCAATACTCAAACAAATTTGCAATGCTCCCTGGTTCATAAAAAACTCAGAGGTACATAATCACCTGCAGATAACCACGGTGAAGGAAGAGATACGATCTTATGCTGCAAAATACAAAAAGCGACTTCAGCATCACCCCAGGAAATTGGCTAAGCAGCTCACAATACCTGACCACCTGAGACGAGAATAATACATGAACTGGATAATCCAAATTAAATTATCCAGCCACCGATAGAGAGGATTATGATGGAGAGTCGACTCTAAATACCTGAAGGAAATGCAACGCATCTGCTCATAGTCAGTCGATTGATCGCAAGATTAAAAACAAAAAACAAAAACAAAATAAAAAAAAGGTTTCAAAGAGCTTCGACGGGCGCAGCGGCATGAGTGTACATGCGCCGAACACTGCTTAAGGCTTACTTTACAGACACAAACTTGGGATATCGTAAGTTTGCCGTCAAATGGAAGAACAATGCTACCGACTTTGTGTGACAATGTTTCGTGAAATTCAACGCAAAAGTGTATTTGCGTTGAATTGCACGAAACAATTCCTTAGGATAACTAAATAAATAGTATACATTTTTAATTAGTTAGCTATTTAGTTAGTGTATCCTAAATTAAAATAGATAGGAGATAGTAGTTTATGCAACGGTTGCATAATGATAGGCCTTAAAACACTAGTGCGGTTTTCATGAAACGAGCCGATAGGCGTGTTTCATAATAAGATCGCACGTGTGTTTTAAGGCCAAATTATGCAGAGTTGCATACATAACTTTATCTACACACATATTATAAATCCTCCATGATGGGTTCAGAAACAATATTTTCTGGCAACAAGTTATTTGTTGCAATCGTGGCTGCATATTTCCGATATCCGGCGCATTTTTACATCACACACACTCCGAGAAGACTACTATTCATATTTTCAACTAAAATGTAAATTACAAACAACTTTTTCTATTCAATTCAACAACAATTCTACTTTCGTTCAGCAAAACACCAACATAATGGCGGCAATTCGATCCTCCGTCAAAACCATTTTTTTTTAAATCATAGACAAACAAATGAAGTCTCTATTCTCATGTCACTCGAGATCAAATGTTGTGCAGTTTATATTAAAAAAACATACTGAATTGATGTTTCGTACCAATAACTGTTTTAATATCTATGGATACTAGAATAGAGACCCACTTGAGTTTTGACAGCTGTTCCAAATTTAATCTCATTTCTATACTAAAAACGATACGGGAATAACATTGCAGCATTCGTTTTACCTAATTGGTTGTTAAAATGGTGGTCATTTCCTACGATTTTTGATTACACTTTGGAGGTTTTATGATATGGGTGTAGATAAAAAATCTATCGATGCCATCCTTGCCCATTTTTGACGACAGAATGCACCAAATGCGTTTTCAAGTTTTATCTTAATAAAAAGCTATTAGTTGTAAGTCATTTGTGATCCAGTGATTGTTTATACGGTTCCGTACTTAAAAGGTAAAAAAGGACGCCTTATAGTTCTTCATTGTGATTCATTCAAATGAATATTGTTTTATGTTTAAGTTCATAACACTGCCTATTGGTATTTTGTTACTGTTGTTATTGTTTTTTGTTTTATTTGTACTTTCTTTTTTGTAATTTATCTAACTACTAAGAATATTATTTGTATTTTACATGTGATTGTTTAAGATAATTATGTAAGACCATTTTCGCCTGAAACACAGGAACTTCCTAGTTCAGGCACGTATGTTATTTTTGTCCATCAGTATGTTTAGTCTTTAGTTGTATTAATGTCAAATAAGTTTTATCAATAAAGATTTTATTTATTTATTATTGTCTGTCTATCTGTATGTTACAGCCGTTCATCTCAGTAACTACGAATGTTATGTAATTGAAATTTGGAATAGTTATAAAACTTGCATGCTACCATATATTGCAGGAATAAAAAATTTAAATACATTTTATTTTTACTGACAATGAAGCGTGTTGAATTTTGGAATTCAAGTATAGGGTGTTATATAAAAGGGCTTTATTCAAGCATTTCAAATATTATGTGAAAGAATGTGCAAAACTGACCGATCCCCTTCTGGATTATCTCCGAAATTTGCCAACCCAAAAATCTCAAATTATCCATGCTGAGAGAAACTTAGCTAATATATTACAGGAAAAATAAAACGAAGTTCTAAATATGTTTTTTAGAAACAAAATAGGTAAACCGGAAAACTATTGCAACATCTTATCACACTCGACAGAGGTAGGAGCTATCGAAAGTTATTCCTTTGTTTTATTTCATATTTAAGTAGATCTAGTTATTAGAAACTAAACTATGATACAGACAGTACTTACCTTACCTTAAAGATGGGGCTGACATAGAGAGGGAGCGCAGGGCGCTCGCTGTTAGAGCTAACATGATCGCTCGCAGGTTTGCTCGAAGCACTACTAACGTAAAGGTGGCTTTATTTAAAGCATTTACACGAGCAGCCTGTGGGTGGACTATACGCAAAAACAGTATAGCGCCCGCACTGCGCGTGCAATATAATGACGCGTTTAGGGTGCTGTTGCGGCTGCCCCGCTACTGCAGCGTGTCGGCCATGTTCGCGGTGGCGCATACAGACAGCTTTTATGCTATTCTTCGTAAAAAGGCCACCTCGCTGCTCGGCAGGGTGCGGGCCAGTACCAACAGTACCCTGGTGATGTTTGCTGAGAGGCTGGACGGGGCATACCTCAACCATTGCAGTGCTATCCATATGTCTGGATGTACTAAATGACTTTAATATATTTTAATTTAATTTTATAATAATTGTTGTTCTTGTAGTTGTATATGAATCTCTGTTATTCGAAATAAATGTTTAATAATAATAATAATAATAAGTACCCACAGGACCCTCGGCACGCGATTCAGGCTCGCACTTGACTGGTATTAGAGGTGTACGCAACTAAGTGATATTTGCATAATTTTGAGATTTGATAGAACAGTTTTGGGCACCACGCATATCAGGATAAAAATGTTTTATTAGAACACGTGTTGTTAAGTATCAAAGCTGACATTCTTCGGAACTTGATTTGAAATTTACCCGAACCGAGCTTTTCGGAAACATTGAGGCTTAGTGCGGGCCTTTGAAGCGCCTAAGTCCCAGTCTCTCATCATAAGATACCCAGAAGTGGGACGTTATTAGACTGATTATGATCGTCAACCAGTTGCATTCATCTTATAAGTGTCCTTTGATATCAGCCTACGCTTTGGCACTTCATCGCTATGTCAAAGAAATTGAGAATATCGTTCGCCTTGAAACTAATATGGAATCCACTCGGAGCAGTGACGTCGTAAGTATTAGCATGAATATTCACTTATTCTCATGTTCATGTCAGTTAATGAACCAGGCAATAACGATTTCTGAGTAGGTACTTTAAATGAGTAATGGCGCACTCAGAGTTAGTTAATAAACGATTAATATGTTCCTTAGTGAAGATTTTGAATAGAAATGAGACGGATACGTTTTCATACAAGCTTGGACCTGGATATAAAAGGATGAAATATAGTTATAGTTATATATTATCCAAACATCACTGAAAATTAAGCAGATTTTGACAATCCGGGAACAGAGTTATAAAATATTTTGTTACAGCGAGGTTATTGTAACAACCTACAGTTAAGAGGACTGTGAAGCAACGGCCAAAATCACCCTTTTCATACAAAAGGCGATAACAATTTCCACCCCTTAAATGTTAACCAATTTTGACCAATTTTTAATAGGTTGGCAGTGAGAACAAAATCTAGGTCTATACGTTTATTGAATATTGATTAAAGATCAACACGTCAAATAATCGCCGAAGTTAGTTTTGTATGAGAATACAGAAACAGCAATAAAACTGAATCTATTGATTATAGTGCAAAAACAAAACGTATTGACCTAGATTTTGTTCTGACTGACAACTTGGTCAAAATCGGTTAACATTTTTAAGGAATGGAAATCGTTATCGTCTTTTGTATGAGAGACCGTAGGTTCACACTCTTCTTAATAGATGATTTTTAAAGAGCGATTTAATTATTATTTTTATATAATTAGGATGTTTAGTTTTTATTTTATTACTACTTCCATTATCCTTACTTTATCAGGATCACACGAAAGCCGCTAATATATATAAGGAGTGGTAACAATAAAACAATAAAATCAAAGCCAAAGTGATCTTTATTCAATTCAGGCTTTTACAACTTCTTGTCAAGGAGTGAATCTACCATCACCACATTTATTAGATGTAATGGTTATGATCGTTTCTTGTTAAATTATTAAAATATACTTACCTATAATATTAAGGACAGGGGACAGAATAATCCCACTATTTTTACAAGTTTTGTTTTTGTATTGCCAAGCTTTCCTTGGTCAGTGAGTCACATTAATGAGGAAAATAATTAAGTAGAATAAAAAGATTAAGATATAAAAATCCCGTGCTATTTACAAAATGTCGCTAGGTAAAGACATTACGTCAACAAAAAAGGCGAAATCGTAAATTACCTCAAACAAATTATCCAGGCCTTTAAAGCTTTAAGACAAATTAATCACCATCAACTAAAAAACATAATTGTATTCTCTTCTTGCTCGCAAATGAAATAAATTATCCGAAGAATGCACCAGCGGACCGCACTCCAGATCAGTCAACAAACGGCCTTGCGTTTCCGGATACATCCGTCGCATACGCCTTATTCATGCTACACACGCACGTCTTAAAGATCTCCCGACAGCCAACTATGACTTCAAAAACAAGCTGAATCCAGCCTTAACTTAAAGGTACAGAGTCCACGGCGCTAGATAAGTGTCAGCGTCCCATGTGTCGTCCATACTTCGAACAACACGCCCTCGTGTTTGGTTCTTACTATATAAGCTTGTGGCGGTTCATAGAGAATCATTCTTCGATTGGAAGTACTCTTAACTATACGCAATGGCAGCTAAGGTGATCTACTTGTTGTACTAGCATTGTGATTTGTAACGTGAATTTCTTATCAACGTGTTGGCATTGGGGACATTTTTGCGATTATATTATACAAAAGTGCAGAAAATTTATAAACGAATCAGTTTAACTAAGAGTGTCGTCCCATAAGAGATAAATAATATACATCTTTTTTATTTATTAAAATAAAATTAGACCATAAAAAAGATGGCTTACATATTTTGTATGTTTTTCCAACATACACCATTATTGACTAACGCATGCAGTGGTTTCCAATAAGGCAAAACTCGGTTATTGGCCAAAAAGTTTTTTATTTGAATTTAAATTACTTAGGTACTACATACCCTTATGTAATTGATAATAGGCAAAGTAAAAATTAACGCATATTTTGTGTTTCAGTTGGTCGTAGTGCTCGCGTTGGCCTGTGCGGCGCAGGCTTCGGTGGTGCCGGTGGCGCGCGCAGACGACTACACAAGCTTCGCGTATGACGTGGCCGACCCCAACACCGGTGACTACAAGAGCCAGCACGAGACGCGCGTCGGCGACACCGTGCGCGGCCAGTACTCGCTGCTCGACGCTGACGGCACCAAACGCACCGTCGACTACGCCGCCGACGACGTCAACGGATTCAACGCCGTCGTGCGCAAGGACCCCGTCGCGTTTGTCGCGCCGGCCGTAGCGCCCGTCGTCGCTGCGGCTCCCGCCGTTATTGCTGCCCGCACCGTCGCTGGTCCTGCTGTATACTCCGCGGCCGCTCCCGTCGCCTACTCCGGTGCTCCTGTTGCTTACAATGCCGGTTACGGCTACTCCACCGGCCCAGTTGCCTACTCAGCCGCTACCCCTGTCACATACTCCGCTGCTGCACCGTCATCGTACTCAACATCGGTGTCCTCTCGCACCGTGTCTGCACCCGCTGTCTACGCTGCCAGCGCTCCCGTGGTAGCCACCCACACGGTCGCCGCTCCTGCAGTCTACGCCGCGTCTTCCCCAGTGTACGCTGCGTCCGCCCCTGTCTACACCCGCACATACGCCGCTCCCTCGGTATATGCCGGCTCCTACTACGCGGGCACACCGTACACATACGGTGCCTACGCCTCTCCCATCGCCTACTCAGCCCCCGTTGCCCACTGGTAATTTAACAAAGTCTTGCCTCAAGGTTCGTTAGCAGTAAACCACGACGTGTTCAATTCGTTGAATGTAAATATATACGACTGTACATAAAAGTATGTATTCGAAATAAAAATAGTTTATATTTTAACACCTAAGTTTTTTTTATATCCCAAATTCAATAGTGTAAGTTACATGTTAAGTGGCATTTATGTTCTAATGGCCTTTGTGAATTCGTCCATAAATGTCATCTGTACCACCGAGGGCGGTAAGCTTCTGTAGGTTGCTGAGTGAGCTGAGTCATTGAAAATGTTTGTACACAATCTGCGATATAGAAATGTCGCAGCATAACGCTTCACCTTGAATCCCACACTATAAAATGGTTCCGTCCGCACTACATTTAAGGGAACCTGTACTTGCCGTAAGTGTAGCAATAAATAATAAGCAAAATATGGTTTTACCATGACGTCAAACAAACGTACTCATAACCGCATAGAGAAATACGGCATCTGGGCCGGGCGGCTCTGTAACTTAGTTGGTAAAGAGCTTTTTCTGCGGTGAACGAGAGAGTTGCGAGTTCGGGTCCCACCTAGGCGGTAATTTAATCATTGTAGTAAAAATATAATGGTTAGATAACCCCAAAAACTGGTTAATTAAATATGTAGGTACTTATTTGATTAACTACCGGAGCAAAATATGTTTCAATAAAATATTTACTTGTAACACGCGGTAATGACTGTGTACTTTTGTTAGGATAAAATTATTAGACGTACTTAATCAAAATTATATAAGTAGTTACTTCGTTTTAAGTGAGCACATTATCAAGAATTTTGTTACGTCAAAAATAAACAGGATACGATCCTAATTAAAAATAATTCAACACAAGCAACAGCAGATGTAATCTTCTAAGTTGACTCAACTTAGGAGTCAAAGCAAACTATCTTTATTCAATTTAGGCTTTTACAAGCTCTTATGAAGGTCAAGGAATGAATCTACCACCGGTTCGGAAAAAATCCTCTACTGAGAAGATCCAGCAAGAAACTCGATGAGGTAATAGTCAATATAAACTGCTTGCACTTCTGCGGCCGCGGCCCCTAGTAAGGTTGTCATGATGATAACTGCATACCTTCCCATTTCTCTATCTCTTTCGTCGGCACTAGTGTGACAGAGACGATAAGGCGGTGTGTACTTATACTCGTGTCAACCTGGCTAGTACCGCTGAGGTGTGTTGAGTTGTGAAATCTCCGCTTAGCACCCGAAAATCCTAAAAGACAAAAACAAAAATTTTAATATTTTCTCCTGTTGTCCTGTATTTATTTTTTATTTTTTTACGTACCTCACTCTATGCTGTATACAATATAAGTATATTATTGTATATTAAGTATGTTTATTTACTTTTTTGTGTCTAGTGCATTTTAGATTTTTTTCTTTCAAAAACCGCAATAACAATAATGTAATATATACCACTTATTTATCCTAGTAGTTTTGTGTAATTATTAGTGTTTAGTGTGTTTGTATAGCGCTCCGATTTCTACTGACCGTGCTGGCTGAAAATCAGCGCTGGGGTTGTCTGTCACCTCAGCATTATGCCCGTTTCACTTGCCGCAATGACAGACATCCCTCGTTTTTTCTCTATTGTCGTGTTGTTTTATTTATTGTGTGTCTTGTGTGGTGGTTAAATGTATTTTCTTTCTTTCTTCTTCTTCTTCTTCTATATTGCAAGTAGACCACACGAGCACTTCCACATGTCTGAATCTACCAGCGCTTTGAAGGGTGACATCTGCTTAGAACTAGCGCGGCAAGAAACTCCGCAGTGAGGTTTTTTCTTTCAAATCATAACATAAAAAAACCAACACTAAAACAGGTCAGTACAGATTCTTAATCTAAAAATAAGTGCACCCGAATTGAAAACCTCCTCCTTTTTTTGAAGTCGGTTAAAAAGTCGCATATATGTACAGGGTTATGTACGATGCAAGTAGGTACAATAAAAAGTCAAGATAAACGTCAGTTTACTATAGATATGTACATATATCGAATTTACGAAACAAGGGGAACATGTGAAGACGTTTCGAAGTATTTCAGCGATATGTGTAAAGGCCCCATTCCGCACCGGCCACGCGTGGAAAGTAACGTCCACATCTTGAGGTCTGTACTCAAATGTGAGATCTATTAAGGCTATTGAGTTACTAAACGCGTTAAGAAAATTTTACGAAAATTGTTTTTCCTGTGGTCAAAAGTTAACGAAAACGATGCGTAAAATTCACGTTTTCTTCATATACTTACTACGCCATGCAGATAATAATCCATGCAAAAAAACAGGCCTCAGAGTCCTATAATAATTATATCCTTAATTTTAAGGAACAGGACCGGACAGTTCTGAACCAGTTTTCAAGCTATTATGCTATTTATCAAATTCTTCAATTATAGGATAAAACTGTGGTTCTCTATATGTAACGTAGATTTTTGCCGTAGTTATTTTCTTAAGTATTAACCATATCATAATCTTTTTTTAATAATTACAATGGCCCAAAGCGTACCACGTTGGACCCCGACAAAGCCATGATTAGACCATTTTTGAAGAGCTTCAATCGCGACCTTGCCGTTTTTGAAATGTTTAACTTTCTGGTACATAGAAGTATATTCCTTAAAAAGCCTGCGTTTTTCGAGACTGATGTATTGTATCGACATCATATTATCTACTTTTTACGAACGTCTATCGCTACATACTCTCTTGTTTTAATTACAATTATATACACTTTTTCTGTATTATTTAAAGAAGTAAACTAATTAATCATTCATATTGCCATTTCTTGCTCGACGCTAAGACTAGCGGAGCACGAAAAATCGCAATCAAATAAGATGTTGGTCAATGTGTCGTATAGTTCAAACACATTTTTACCGACAATACTATTATAACCGTATCATCTTACATTATAATCGGATTAAAGGTTATCAGATAGAAACAAAAAATAAGAACATTTTATACACGCTAATGCACATAAAATAAATTCACGAAGTTTCAAGTGCCTCTTTTAGCATTTTTAATGCCAGATACTACGCTTGTGACCGAGATATTAATTACAGTCACACAAATAATGAGCTAATAAACCCCAATTAGTACATCTCAAAGATGTTTCATAACTATGTAACACCTGGTATTTGTTATGACAGTTGAAAACGGCCTGAAAATAGTTCAACACAGCCAACATTGCATTAGGTACCCTAAGCAAACAACATAATTAGGTAGTTTCACTTTTTATTTTACATAAATACAAGTATTTACAATGACTTAGTATTCAATCCGAGGGAAGGTCAATTGTCTATTAAACTAAATTAGTAGTATCCATAGGGGGAAGAGTAGTAAGGGCTGACAACGGCGGAACCGGCAGTGTAGGCGACGGGGGCAGCGGCTGAGTAGGCAACTGGGCCGGTGGAGTAGCCGTAACCGGCATTGTAAGCAACAGGAGCACCGGAGTAGGCGACTGGAGCGGCGGCGGAGTACACAGCAGGAGCAGCGACGGTGCGGGCATCAACAACGGCGGGAGCAGCAGCGACGACGGGTGCGAATGCCGGCGCGGCGAACGCGACGGGGTCCTTGCGCACGACGGCGTTGAACCCGTTGACATCGTCAGCAGCGTAGTCGACGGTACGCTTGGTGCCGTCAGCGTCGAGCAGCGAGTACTGGCCACGCACTGTGTCGCCGACGCGCGTCTCCACCTGGCTCTTGTAGTCACCAGTGTTGGGGTCGGCCACGTCGTACGCGAAGCTTGTGTAGTCGTCTGTGCGCGCTACCGGCACCACCGACGCCTGCGCCGCGCAGGCCAATGCGAATACGACAAAGAACTGAAAAAAAGGATTAGTTTGTTCAATTTATCTTATTAATCTTTACTTCTTTAACACTCAATATTCAATCTGCATACATTATATGATAAAAATTTACATTATTTGTATTCGGCAAATGACAAATTTTAACTCGTAGTAGCCAAATCTATCAGATATTAGGAACTTATTATTTATTGAATATTAAGAACGGCCATAAGAGAATTAACAAATCTTTTAATAGATGCGGCCCTAACATGCATGGCACAAAGATAAATTAGAACCATTTATCTCTAAGTGGGTCTCTCTCACACTAGTGCCGACGAAAGAGATAGTCATAGAGATAAACGGTTCTAATTTATCTTTGTGGCATGCACGTTAGGGCCGATGCTTCGGCAGATCGTATTATTGTCAATGATATTTTTAAAGATAATACGCGCTTAGAATTTTAAAAACAAGTAGGCGCTGGAATTTCATTATAAGTACTGGCGAAATAAGTCACCCTTATTTCTTGTCACAGGACGTATAATATCGTCAATATACAATCAAATTCAAAAGAAAGTTCTTCGGCAGTTAAATAGATAGATGAACACAAAAAAATGTTTTCAGACAATATCTGTTGGGGATATTAAATCAGCGAGAGTTTTTATAATTTGTGTTAAATTATAGTTTATATTTAATTTCTAATGATTACCTTAGTGGCCATTGCTGATAGAGGTAATCCACAGAATGATGCCAGCAGTCTCCTTACGTCTGTTTATATACTTATCTCTCAAGACGTGATCTGCTCGGCTTGCGGTCACTAGTCGAACTTGAAATAGGCTCTTAGAGCTTCCAACCTGATTAGTGATTAATTGTTCAGGATTGGTATTTGTATGCAAATTTTAATCGTATGTTAGTAACTTCTGGTTTTTTATTAGTCCGTTTTACTACTGTTTTCCTTTGCGACACTGATTCATGTGACTTAAGATTAGGTTCTGGCTATGTCAGGCGGTAAGACTTTGAAATGGAAGTTGCCATTTTTTGTAGCGTTGTATTGTTTTGTTATTTTGTATTCTATAAAATTCTTATTACGAAATGCTATATAAGTGACGCTACGCTACAATAATTTCGCTTGGCATTTCCAATGTTTATTATAAAAAAAAATCATATGAAAATTAACCTTCTTAAGATCTTTTGTTTCATAAAAGCGACGTGATGACACGTTCTCACAGGATATGGAATAAATTGTGCATGGTACATTCTTACTGGGCAAACATCTCGTTCAGCATTTTGGTGTGTAGTCGTAGGTACAGTGAACTAACTTGATAAATAGCCACTGTAACCTTGTCATGATGACATAAAACTAACATATCATGTCCTTTTAAACCCTTATTTTGCTATAGGATGGTTCTACATCCCCTTTATTAAATTGGTTCACTGTACATGTTTCAAACAATTATCAACAACGTATTAACATTCATAGAAAACCACTTATTTGCCATCTAACTATAACAATAAACGATTTTATCTACACCCATATCATAAAACCTCCATTGGTTAATCAAAAACCGTAGGAAATGACCACCATTTTGACAACCAATTAGGAAAAAGCAGTGCTGCGATAAAGAAATAACATGACTTCTTTATCGTTTTTAGTAAAGAAATGAGATTAAATTTAGAACAGCTGTCAAAACTCAAGTGGGTCTCTATTCTAGTATCCATAGATATTAAAACAGTTACTGATACGAAACGTCAATTCAGTATGTTTTTTTAATATAAACTGCACAATATTTGATCTCGAGTGACGTGAGAATAGAGACTTCATCCGTTTGTCTATGATTTAAAAAAAAAATGGTCTTGACGGAGTATCGAATCTCGGAGTGTGTGTGATGTGAAAATGCGCCGGATATCGGAAATATGCAGCCACGATTGCAACAAATAACTTTTTGCCAGAAAATATTGTTTCTGAACCCATCATGCAGGATTTATAATATGTGTGTAGATAAAGTTATGTATGCAACTCTGCATAATTTGGCCTTAAAACACACGTGCGATCTTATTATGAAACTCGCCTATCGGCTCGTTTCATAAAACCGCACTAGTGTTTTAATGCCTATCATTATGCAACCGTTGCATAAACTACTATTATCTTTGTTTCTTTCCCGAGGAACATAATGTCACGCTAAGCAAAAATGTCAGTTGTTTGTTACTCAGAGCTGGCATTAAAACGCAATTAGTTTTGTAAAGCCAAATCAAGATTATCCGGTTTGGTCGTACGTTACAAATGTTAGCAAGTGATTTATATTATATTACACTCGTTCAGCGTAGTGTCTGATCTAAATTATGATCTATTTAGGTGGGTATAAAAAAAATAACATGCTTTTATTAGCTGTATGTATGTATGTAATGGAATCTTTCAGCATAATTTTAACCTACTGCCTACTATTCCGATAACAATACAATAATTTGGTACCATCGAGCTGATCTGATCATGGAGCCAGGAGGTGGACAGTGGAACTCTTCAATTACTACTAGTAAATCCCTCGAGTTTGGGCTCATTTGCTTTGCAATTCAGATGACATTACAATAATTTGGAACCATCGAGCTGATCTAATGATGGAGCCAGGAGGTGGATAGTGGAACTTTTCAATGACTACTAGTACACCCCTCGAGTTTGGGCTCATTTTGTTTGGTTTGACGAGTCCAATAGGCATACCTTAGTGATGAGGGTCTATTGTACATTTTAGTGCGTCACTGATAAGTGTGTTTTTTTAGTCTTCGTGTAAATTGCAGTTAAAAAACTAAAAAACACGCTTAAATAGCAAACCGAACTAAAAAGTTGAAAATATTTTTAAGTATGAAGATTTTCTGTTACAGTAATAGAAGTTCCGACTATCAATTATGACTAATCATTCTGGGATAAGTTTAGATTAAAAAATAAGTTATTAACAAATAATTCAATTACAGTAAAAAAGCGTGGGGTGTAATTTACTATATTTTCATAATGACTGTAATTTGAAATAATTGTAACATTTAATACCAAGCACCGTCCGTCCGGTATCAAATTGAAATGAATATCAAATACTGAGGTCTGCAATCTCTTGAAGCCGTCAAAAAAATCAACCTTCTAAGTTACCGCAATCTAAAGATACGGCCGTTTATGTCACATATTTTGATACTTTCAAGGGAATCCAAAGGGAATCAAAACCTATATGGTACATTCCGTTGACCTAGAATCATGAAATTTGGCAAGAAGCAGTGTCTTTAAGCACTAGTAAAGGAAAAAGTAAATTTGTAATTACATCCAATAAAATGAATAGTTAAACGGAACAACCTTTACAAAGTCGTATCACACTACGATTGCACGGAAATAGGAGCTTGCGAAAGTTATTTTTTGTCTTATTTCATAGGTAGGTTGTAAATGGTTACCCCGTTGTTAAAAGACTTACTGTTTATTTTTTATAGGTAAGTACGGAACCCTCAGCGCGCGAGTCAGACTCGCACTTGACCGGTTTATTTTTTCTAATAAATTATCATAGACTACACAGATAGAAAAGATATTTTGTTTCAAGATAAAAAACTCTCTCAAACATTCGTTTTTAAAGAGAAAAATATAATGCTTCATCGAATAAATAAGCCTTCGTTCAAAAGTATCATGATTTTTCCGTAAAAATCTAAAATTATTTATTTTAATCTTCATATAGTCTTACGACAAATAACACTTAAGCGAGACAAAAAATAACTTACTTATAGCAAAACTTTGGAGCTTTTTAGTATTAACATTGGAGTTCTTGAAAATCATATTTGGGGCAAAAAACAGTTCTTCAAAACAAGCGTTTCTTCGAATTTCATGGAAAACGTAACCAATTTTTCAATAAGAATGTTAGATTTTTAAGCGAAGACAGTTAATTTATGGTTTGATGTCCTCAATCTTCAATCAAGATCAGAGCTGCTTATTTTAAAATAGTGCACGGATTACCGACAAGATTAAGAACATTCTTGCAGCAATGTAAATCGTTCTTGGGGCAAGTAATCGTTCTTTAAAACAAAAGTGTCCTCGAAATTCACAGAAAATATGCAATTTTTTCCTTTAAGAATGTAACATTTTCAAGCCAAGACAGCTAATTTATGGTTTGATGTTCACTATATTCAATCAAGATCTAAGAATCATTATTTTAAAATTGTCCACGGCTTACCAACAAGATTTGTTACATTTTTATTGTAATGTTACTTTTTCTTAATTTAAAAGTTAGGCTCTTAAGCCAAGAAACACAATTTTAAATGGAACATTAAAGCCGTAGATAATATCTTGCGTAGATTACGATGTTACCATTTAAAAAATATTCCTTTGAACGCGGTAAACATTATAATTGTAAATATGAAAATAAAATGTTCTGTTATAAAAAAATTATAAACTAATCTCGAATACTATCCCTATCTTCGCATTTGTGCGTACTGAATACCTAAGAGTTTCCGTTGAAAACCAAATTGGCTTTGTTAGACGTAATTACTTTAAATTATAAAAATCTTATTAAAAAAAAAAGTCAGAAACATAGTATGCCATACTATGTTTCTGACTTTTTTTAAAGTTTACTTAGGCTGTAGCACGAATCCATTCGACAACGCTTGTCTCGACTCGCTACGTAACGCAGTGCGGCTTTATTATCGTATATATTGTTTAAAGAAAATTTTAGTTCCAATTTCCAAGTTTTCTAGTTTTTCTTGTGGCACAATAGGAAAGCCAAAGAAATGTAAAAGAAACCTGTTCAGCAAGGCATATCGGGTCAAAGATCCAACAAACTGGCAACACTATTGATTCCGTTCCCGCCACCGCCTTGTTCCCGCGCGTTCTATCCGATTTGTGTCTTGTCTTCGCCGTTGTTGTCAACATACTACTAAATAGTCTTACTTTTATAATTATTTGGTAATAATGGTGCATTACAATTGAGGAAACTGACAAATTGCTGATGTTCTGGTGTGTTCCTGAAGAAATAATCAAGAATTTCCTTGGTAAGCTATCCACTTTGGTTATTTTTTTGGTTACTTATTTGCTAATAGGATTCTGGTTTGTCTGCTTGACTTGTCTGTTTGAGCTAAAATGTAATACATTATCTGTTAAAGTTGTTTTTAATGTCAAAACACAATAAGTATTGTAGGAAAAGGGCCTCGCGAAGGAACGCGACTCCGCCCAGGTCTAGATTAGTCCACGCCAACCCACTAGTCAGTGCCTGTTTATCCGAGGCAATGTACTTAAGGAACAGTCCGTGGGCACGGCGCAGCCTAGGGGCAAGCCAGCGCAAGAAAAATAAGTCCAAAGGCCTCTCATGGCTCAAGCCAGACCTAGGTGTGACTTAAATTATAATTGTATTGATTATAATTAAAGATTTGGATTTATTTATTGTTACATCAGCTTAAGAGTGCCCTCCGTGCCAGCGAGCCAAAGATGTTTATAAATTGAATAGCTTGCTGACGTTACGTTGCTGCTGGTGGCAGGAAACTTGCTATCTAAGCACACATGGAATGAGATTTTTTCCACGCTCATGATCGAATACGCCTCAGCTATGCTCCACATTCATTATATTGTCAAAATATTGAGAAACATTTGAAAATTATGTAATCTAAATATTGTATGAAAAACTATGATTAGGTACGTTACATTGATATTTTGACAATATTTTAATATGGAGGCATAGTTAAGGCCTATCCGAACATAACTGAAAAATATTTAATTATATGTGTCCATTTATATAGTACGTTTGTGTTCAATTTATGCAGGCATGCCCGCAAGGACAGCACTTGTAATGAGGGTGTTCTGAAATGACACGACCACTAGGTGGCACCACTGAGACGTCAGATCCAGAAATCTTTCAAATGTGTCAGACGTCTCAGTGCTGCCACCTAGTGGTCGCGTCTTTTCAGAACACTCTCATTGCTGTTGAATGCACAGCCAGTCCCTTAGTTTGCCTGGTTTTTTCTTTAGTCTGAAAATGTTATTCTGATGTTATTTTATACTTTTTCGATAATGATTTATGGAGTTTTTTTGTACTTTTTTTAGACAAAGTTGGCTCGGTTCGGCTTGCACAGAGCGGTTCCACAACACTTCGGGAGCTCAAACACCGAGAGCCATCCGGCTAAATTTTCCGGCTGATAGGAGGATACAACGTCTACTTTGTGACCTGTTGGTGTTTTGATTTTCTTTTTTAATATATCATGTTCTAAATTACTTATTTTGTTTTTTATTCTCTATGTCCAATGCCACGTCAGATATTTCTGTATTTTATATTGTTAATGTCAATAAGTAGTTTAATTTCTTGTTTTGATATTGATGATATTTTGTTTCAAAATTGAATATTTTCCATTTTACTTTATTGTATCATGAAGTAAGATATTTTATTAGTCGTTTTAAATTTTTAGGCTTACTAGATGTCACTTCATGAAACTAGTTGCTGCTTTTGCTAGTAGTGGAGGAATTTTTTATATTGCAATTACAATTTTGTCCTTCCGATTCAAACCAAAACCACAACTAATTAATAATTTATTGTGATGGAAGTTTTGGTTTGAATCGGAAAAGCAAAATTGTAATTGCGATATAAAAAGTTTCTCCGCTACCAGCAAAAGCAGCAACTAGTTTCATGAAGTGACATCTAGTAAGCCTAAAAATTTAAAACGACTAATAAAATATCTTACTTCAAGATACAATAAAGTAAAGTTGCAAAATATTCAATTTTGATACAAAATATTACCAATATCAAAGCAAGATTTTTAATTACTTACATTAAGAAAAATCATTCTTATTCTAATCAGGTGAATCTGAAACCAAGAAATTAAGTTCTTGGTCTTCATGTCAGTAAATTTTAGAGTAAGACAAATTGTTTTACTTCAAGAAACTTAAAAAATTACATTAAGAAATATAATTCTTAGTTGAATCAGGGGAATCTGAAATCAAGAAATTAAATTACTTGGTATTTGTTACAGAAAAGTTTAGATTGAGACGCATTATGTTTCACTTTAAGAAACTTAACAATTTAGTCTCAAGTAACTATAAGTCTTTCTTTAGAACTGTCAAAACTCTTATTATGAGTATTTTTGGCAACTGCAACCAAGAAACAATCTTTAGCATACGAAAAAATTATGATTTTTCTCCTAAATAACGATATTCATTAAACAAGACAGTCGCGCTCTTGGAATAAATAAACAACATTTTAAAAAAAGAATGTTAACCTTATTGCACAAAGTAATTAAGCAGTTGGATCAAATAATAAACGTTGAAATATTTTATGTTTTACTTCAAGCATTTAATTTCTTCCTTATATAGGAAACAGGATAAATCTTGAACCAAATAGATTTCTTTGGTTCAAGATACTTTTTCTTTCTGTGTAGCTTTTCATCCGCGCAGAATTCGATTATATTGTTCCCTTTGGAAACTATTCGAGTTTCCGAGATGTTAAGTATCCTATGTCCTCTCCCAGCGCCTAAAGTAACTGTATAGCCAATTTCGTGGCAATCCATTCAGCCGTGTTATCCTTCAGTAGGTACTTACATTGAAATTAAACATTTTCTCTTCCAACATTGGGCCTCTATTCAACATTAGAGGCGATATGGTACTTATAAACCATGTCTAGCAAAGTTTGTACTTTAGTTTTGAAAAGATAAGCAACAGTCACTTAAGGCCCGGGCACACCAAACGCGGTTGCGGAGCGTTTGCGGCGCGAACGCAGGTCCGCGGCGTGGTCGAACAGCGCGAGCGAATTTACCATGCCACACCAAAGTAGCCGCGGGACCGCGGCGGTCCCGCGCCGCCGCGGTGTAGCATGGTATATTCGCCCGCGCCCTTCGACAACGGCGCGGACCCGCGTTCGCGCCGCAAACGCGCCGCAACCGCGTTTGGTTTGCCCCGGCCTTAACTTTATGCTACCAACCCCTGACATAATTTAACTAGCAAATTCGCTGGCAAATTTAACGTGACGGTATTTTATTACCAGGCGATTGTCTTGTCTCTTGTTTTTATTACTATTCCCTAAGTATGAGCTTCTGCCCGCGGCTTCGTCCGTGTGGAAATCGGTTCAAGTTATTCCCTCGGGAACTTCAAATTTTCCGGGATAAAGGTAACCTTTGACCTTTTCCTGGACCTAAGGTCAAGGTCAAGGTAATTACCGTTATGGAGCCGAGTGGTAACAAACAATCAAACGCACACACATACACACACATTCATTTTCAAAGGGTTTTTGAAGTCAGTTTTATTTTATTTTTTATAACAAGGTATCAAAGCCTTATGCCAATTGCTCATTACCCTTTGCAAAATGTTGCTATCCAAGGTGAAAGGACGTTAAACGTTGAGGAGTTCTCCTGGTTCTTCACCATTGGGTCCACTGTACCCCATGAATTGTCATGAGCATTAGTTGTTTACTAAACTTTATAAAGAAATCGAATCGCCACCCGTCAAATACTTATCACTGTGAAGTTTTGATGGTCATCTGTCGTCTTCATCATCCGTTAAATTCACCAAATAGTGCTTTTGGAAAGCAACTGCTTGAGTTATTACAGAAAATACCAAAATTGCTATACGCCTATAATATTTGAGGAGTTCCATCGGTTTTCAGTAATAACTCTCATCAGACCTCGACTTAAGTCACAACGGGACCATCATGGAGGTACATAGGCACTCTACCGATAAAAAATATAATCATCCAAATCGGTCCAGCCATCTCCACGTAATCAATAAAAATTAAAATAAATACGCATCTAATTTTGAAGTTTTTTTAAGTCCGTTAAAAACTCAACAAAATCCTTTTAATAGTTTTCCCATAATACTTTCAAAGAAACAGACATACAGACCAACAGACAAGAGTCTTTGGATTCTATTAGGTATGTTCATTTTGTCCCCCTGTTTTTTTTTTCCTTTTTTCAATATAACAATCTATGATTAGGATTAAAAGGCATTAGTAGTTCTTCAAAACAAACAACGACATATTTTAGCAACAATTTTTTATTAAGAATTCCACAGTGGATCAAATTTTCTTCCATATAATAACTATTATCTAAAATCAGGTTGTAGTTTCGTGATGGGCGGCCAGAGGCCTCTATTATATGTTTTACCGCAGTGTTTGTGGACAAATATAACTATAGGTACCTGTATCGACCCCAAAGGTTCACATATACTTAATTTTAATCTGTTCGAATACACGCTTATGCATAATAATACACCGATATATAGAGTTAAGAAGCGTTTTACTAAACTGAGCTGGGAACGCCGCATTTATCGCGAAAAAAACGCGAAAAATGCGACGGACCAGTCCCCCAATTCTCGGTGCATTCGAGATAATCTCACTATCGAGATTAAACGTCAGTGCGTACAGTCGTTTGACACAACTGTATGAATCTGACGTTTAATCTCGCAATCGACATTATCTCGAATGAAACGAGAATTGGGGGCCAGCTGAGCATTGTAATCGCCTCAAAACTCTAGTCAAGCAATGGACATGCATGGACTAGGTATTTTAGCTCGATAGCTCCCCGGCACGTGTATCCGAACGCTTACCAAAGCAAACATAACATCCACCTATCCAAACGTTTACGACGTAACAACGCAAATCGCCAAAATATCATTAGGACACTAAAAAATTCGCTAACCATTAAAAATTGTTACAGATACATACATCATTCAATAAATCATTTCGCTAATTGATAACGCGAACCACATGTACTTCTGGAGCCCATTTTTCGAAGCATTAGTCTAATAATACCTATTAGTATTTTGTTTAATTTTTTCTTTCAATTAACGAGACAAAATACTAATATTATTAGACTAATATGCTTCGAGAAACGGGCCCCTGATGGTAATTTAATATAACCTTTAACTCTGCACGAGTATTTTTAATAAGACGCTTTGGAAATACACGCGGTTCGAACGCAATACTTGCAACGCGTGCGGTCAAACCATTTGCCAAACATCAACCAATTCCGGAAACAATAATTTGTATGTAAATACCTATTTAGATAGCTATACACATGTTATGCACTTCCAACCCTCTCCACCTACACCACAGCTACGTTCCTATCGTATAGTACAAAAAAGAAGTCAACTAATAAATACCTAATGTAAAATCACAAGTAGTGCTATTCTTACTGTTAAGGAATATTTTTCCTTTATATAAAAAAGTCGCATAAAAATCACAGACAATCACTTTCCCCTTTACAGACATAGACCACCGATGACCGCATTTTTACTAAGCATTAACTTGCTAAGATACAAAATCCTACTTAGTTTTACAACCATGCTGGTTTACATAATGTACATACCTTACAATCGATCCTAACCCTCCGTCCTGCCCCGCCGCCCCCCGCCGCCCCCCGCCGCGCCCGCGCATCCCAACTCATCAGAACAACTAAACGAACGCAACCGAAACCTCCCGCGCTGGATAAACACGCACCTTTTGTACTCTCCACAAACTTACATAATTAATCTGCCGAAAAAATACAATTTTGGCAACATTTACATAAAATATCGTAAATTTGTACTGGCGTTAACTTTTTAAGACTTGAGAATTTGTACTTTAGTTCTTGTACAATGATTGCTCGTTGTTTTTTTTGCATTTTTAAGTTTTTATCTGTAGATAGCCTACATTTACATAAAGTTGACACCAAGAACATAGAAAGACATCAAGACTTAACCCACCTGGACCTAACGTTTATCGGTTATCATGTATCAGTAATGTTGTATTTACATCGTGGATGACTTCGTGGTTGTAGCAGGCTGCCGTTAACTCCAACTCATCGATTAAGTATTTCACTGGATTAATAACAATTCTTGAAGCCATTTTCATTTAACACTATACCAAATCCACCGCAGATGGCACAGTGAGCCGCGACATTCTCAGATCCTTATTTCTATTGTCAAGTTCGTGTCGTGAATCAATTACTATAGTGAATTCGAAAGTGATCGTTATAACATTAACATTTTAATTTATACTTACATTAAATGCGACAGAACATTATATTTCTTCATTATAAAATTCGTAGAGGTGAATCTTCGGGTATTGCCGAGATCGATTCAATGTTAGTGCACCCTTAAAATATAAAAACATCGAATGATTACAAATAATTCCTGTCCAGTTAAGTGCAACTATTTTATGAATACACTTAAACGTCAATTCCTTAAATAATTTACTTTAGTTCATTACAATAAATACTAAACACGATGGACGGGTGTAACTTGTCAAAGTGAAATAAAAAAAAAACGAAAGCAGGGAGGAAAAAAGGATAAAATAATAAACAAAGAAAAAATATTTTGTTACATTTTTTTTAATTCGCAGAAACCTAACAAACAATAATTTTTCATTTTTCATCTCCTTAAAACATAGTAACATCTATGTAACACAAAAAGTAACTGGGGAAAAAGTAATAATAATAATAAAAATTACGAATAAAAATGTTTTATACTCCGGAGAGTGGAGGAAGGTACAATTAGATTACGCTGGGACCGGCCGACTCCCCGAAATGCGTTGTGCTTAAGAAATGAGGTAGACATCTATGAGATTATTAAAACTAGCCTAATTAACACTTAGCCTAGGGTTAGGAGCGACACCTCAGCGGGCCGCCGCCGCGCGGTGACACGCGACACGGACACCACGCGGAGACACGCGACACGGACACCACGCAGCGACACGCGACACGGACACCACGCAGCGACACGCGATATGGACACCACGCAGCGACACGCGAAACGGACACCACGCAGCGACACGCGACACGGACACCGCGCAGCGACACGCGACACGGACACCACGCGGAGACACGCGACATTCGCGCCACACGCGCCGGCGCACGCCCAGGTTCGCATCTGTGCTAGCCTCGGATCTGAACGCCTATGAGCATTATTTACAACAGCTTTAACAATATTTGTTCCACTAACGTTCAGTCCATATATTTAAGTATTAAATCATCTCGCAATGAGTAATCTTACGTTTGTAAATACTCTTTAAAACATCTGGAGAATAGTTATAGAATTTTAAGTCGTTAAAGTGTTGTATCCTGAGGTAGCATAGTTTGTACTTTACTTTTTAATTTTCGCAACACGCTTACACACTAAATTTATATCGTTTGCATATAAAAATCTATTTAAAAGCTTATCTATTACTATGTTATATTTCTCGAGGTAGATTAACTTAAAAGCTAGATTGGCTATGCAGTGGTCCACATTCGACAATTTCTAAATCCGTTCTTTATTCAAATTGGTTTTTTTATTTTGACCATCAGCGTGAATGTGGATTCACCGCACAGCCAGTGTGACGGCAGTGGGTCACCGTACCCGTAACAATCTTTGGCTTCACCATCACGACATATCGCGATTTATATTAAAAAATTAACTTAAACTATAAGTAAAATTAGCATAGAGAAATAAGTGGAGCAGTAACAAGCGAAATAAAATGCATATGCAGTTTCGGTCCAGCAAAACATTCAGGCTCCAAAAACGTAGAAAAACAACAGACATAGCAGTCAGGGTTTCCTTGAGTTAGTTGAACAAACCCTGATATTGCAAACTAAAATACAGCCCAATAAAATACAAGCTAAATAGTATTAGTTATTTCGTATGTATTTTTACTAATGCTTACAGACCTTGTACTTCATTATGCAATAATCCCCAGTTTACAAGAAAAGTACTCCCATGTCTAATGCTTTCAAATCGATACTCCAAATAAAAATGGTAACAGATTTCTTAAATTTAAAAATGCCCTAACACAATGAATGGCTAACTTAAATAAAGGATGATATTCGTTTGATTTTGTCGAAAGTTGTTTTGTAATCTTCATTTAAACGAGTTCAAAGATCACCCTTATTTAAGCTGAAAGCATTTGTAATATTTTGGATCCTATCACCTGTACCGGTACGATTCGGCAAACATTGGCGACGCATGCCAAATGTTTGGCAAATCTCCAAGTACCCACAACGCAATTGCCATCCTTACAGAGTTACAGCCACAAAGGGGAGTCCGGCCCAGTCTTAGTTAAGGGGATTGCAATACACCGACTAAATGTGAATTTCACCTATCACATCAAATACAACATTATACTATTTAGGGACTCTCTAGTAATTCGTCCACTAATTAGCTTTAACAATTCAACTTAATGTAGACGTGTTATCCAATATCCCAGAGAAAGTAGGTATATTGAAATTTGTACAATGATCACTTGAACGAAAACATTCAATACTTCTAGAAATAAACGGTTATTAATAAAATTGACGCACGTTTTGTAATCTAATATTTGTACCTTATTTTTTAAGAAAGTAGTTAATCCAATATTGATTTCGTCGACCCCTCCCAGTGCTTCCTGCAATCGTTCGCGAACATCCTCTTAACACTAAACCCATCATTTTTAAACGAAAGAAAAACGACAAAAGCTAAAAAATCGTGATGCATTAATGCAACTCTTTTATGTATCACAAAAACATTAAATGTCGAAAAGAAAATAATCACAACGATGAATTTTGAATTCACAAGAAAACGAAAAGACAAAAATAGAACTATAATCTTCCTTAATTTTTTCAATCATTATTTTTTTATCAAATAAAAACGTAATGTTAACAATTTATAATCAAAATATTGTCGTCGTAACATTAAAAAATATTTACCGAAATAATGCCACCAATGAAACTCAATTTATCGATAAGTAAGATCAACCGATCAAAGAAAAGATTGCAACGATAAGCTCTCAATTATATGTGCCGAAGGGAAGCTGCGCGCCGGGATGTGTTACACACTGACGCGCCTCCCCTGACGGACAGCAACGCTTACCGAAACTCCACTGTTAAACCAACACTAATGCCCGGATCAATAAACCGCACTCAATAATGACACTGCACAAGTAAACAATCCAATGTAGTCAAGATTGCCTATAATGCGGCATCAGAGTCAAATACAAATCATATACAGGCGTGAAAGAACGATGTGAACCAACCTACCAACGCCCACAGAGATCTCAGACAAATATAAGACACAATTTCTGTGAGATAATAAAATATATTGTCGGGAGACAGGACAGCCTGCGATCTCTTGCCACAATAAACTACCTATCCGAAACCAATTCAACCTATGAAATCCAAACTGAGTTAGTTACTTATACTTGGACACTAAAATAGACTGTATTAAATATCAATATGAGCATAGAAAATAGAGATAGTCTGTTATTATAAAATTGTACTCTTTCATCATTAAAAAAAAAGGTAACTTTGCAAAATATCAAAACGGAGATGAACAGAACTGGGGCCAAGTCAAGTTCGCGTGAATTCAGCTGATTCTTTTATACCAAGTATTTTATATAATATTGACATTAAAGGTGATTTTAAATGATAACCGTAGTCTTAAATGCGACGGCAGCGAATCGCACGATCTTACTCGGCCCCGCAAACTGGACTAAACTACTTGATGAGAACAACAGTTACCCGAAACCATTAAAAGATAACTAAAACGTTGTCTTCCCAATGGTAACCTAACAGAAACTATAATCACTAAAATAAAATCACTGAGCCTTCGTAAAGCATGTCTCTTCATAAAATATATTCAATAGTGTATCCTAAATATAAATATAATAAATATGGGCGCGGCGTATTCCTAAATATCAGGAATATAACACACAGTCGCCACACCCACACTTAACAAAATAAAGGAGTAATATAAAATAAATAAATTGATGCGAACTTAAAGGATATTTGGCACTGTCCCATCTGAGTTACGATAACTAGGAGCATGTATTGCAGCGGAGAGTTACTTCTCGAGTGCGGGCGCGGCGCCGGGCCCACACAACTTATAATACAATGACACCGGCGCCCGCCCCTTTATCTTTACATAATTAAAACCTCAACTGGTTGCACTTGAAATGACTAGGAATATTAAAGTGTATGTAAGTGGCCTTCACCTAAATGCACGTCGATAAAAAGAACAAAAACACATTAAAACGGAATGTTAAAATCGACACCATCCCCTTGAAACATATAATTATTTTGGTCTCAACAGTAACATCCGCACAGGCGAGCCGGTCGGGCGGCGATGTAACAACGCGGGAGGAAAACTTCAACAAGTACCAATGTCATAAATAAACTTGTGTTGTGATGTAAACAACAATGCCCACTTAATTTAATCGTTTAATACGGACTCCTTCCGTTTAGAAAACAACTAAATCAGGTATAGGCGATCGGTTCGGTTTCGGCTGCACTTTGTTACAGGGCGACCTGCCAGGTTCAAACTAACAACAGAAACTATGGATTGTAACACATTCATGCATCGAACCTCACGTGCATTTTTTTTTAAACGCGATTTTATTTTTTACCTAACTACTTATGTAACTATCGGCAAATTGTACTTTGTACAAAACTCAAACCGTTCAAATTCACTGTACAGTACAAAACTGCTAAAAATCTACTTTTGCATTTCCACGCAGTTCCATAACCCTTAGAGAGGACAATGTGGCAAAACTTGAAGATAAATAAATGCCAGTTTATTGTGGTATCACAGATGTGTTGCAGAAACTTAACCCAGTGTTTAAACTATTGTAACGACTATGTATAAAAAGTGTATATAGTAAAAAACGTGCCGAGTTTGCCACATTGAACCCAAAACGCGTGTTTCAACCTAGGCCAAGGCGTTATACAATATTCTCCTATTATTTACATACACTTAGCCTATGACCATCAGTCTCAACATCATTTCTAAGATTCCCTGGTTCAGGTAAATACGGGCTACTCGACCGAGAGCCCAAAACGAAACGTCTATAAAAGGTAACTTCATCTCACAGTCAACTGGACATAACCGAGGTTTCGAACCGAAAAAGCGACGAGGGTGCGAACGTACAAAACCGTCGACACGGTGCCGGCGACAATTCCGAGTCGCACGCGAAATATTAAGTAACAATTATCGCACAATTAAAATTAACCTTAGATCAATTTTTGAGGTAGATTACCGGTTACAATATGCATCGATGAGGTAATTTATTGTACGTGCTCGTCGGCGCGGGCGCGGGGGGCGCCTACTGCGCGCGGCTCGGCAGCGGCGGCTGCAGCTGCGGCGTCACCTGCAACAAGCCCAGCGCCGTCAGCGTCAGCGTCGCTCGCGTGCGCAGCACCACTGGCTCATATATCGTGCTGTTATTGCGGATGTTCTACAATAGTAGTTTATGCAACGGTTGCATAATGATAAGCCTTAAAACACGAGTGCGGGTTTATGAAACGAGCCGACAGGCGAGTTTCATAATAAGATCGCACGAGTGTTTAAGGTCAAATTATGTACAGTTGCATACATAACTTTATCTACACTCATTATAAATCCTCCATAATGTGTTCAGAAACAATATTTTCTGGCAACAAGTTGTTTGTTGCAATCGTGGCTGCATTTACGATATACGGCGGAGTTTTTACATCGTTCTCGGAGTCAGTACTATTCATATTTTCAACTAAATTAATTATTTTCTGTCGTAGTTAAATTGAATTTTAAAGAAACATATTGGTTTGCAAAAAAAAAAAACTAAAATGTAAATTACAAACAACTTTTTACAATTATTCTTTCGTAACGGCAAAAAACCAACTAACAAATAAATAACAACAGTAATGGCGGCAATTCGATCCTCCGTCAAGACGAATGTTTTTTTTTTAAATCATAGACAAACGAATGAACTCCCTATTTTCATGTCACTCGAGATCAAATGTCATGCAGTTTATATTAAAAAAACATACTGAATTGATGTTTCGTATTGATAACTGTTTTAATATCTATGGATACTAGAATAGAGTTTGAGTTTTGACGGCTGTTCCAAATTGAAACTCATAACGTTACCAAAATTGATGCTGTAATAACATTACACTACAGATTTTACCTACTACCACATACAAGAAAGTTCTCATAGTGAAATTGGTTGTAATAATGCTAGTCATTTCCTACGGTTTTGAATACATTATGGAGGTTTTTTTGATATGGGTGTAGATGAAATTGATGTATTTGGCCAGCTTTGGATTTGAAGACATGCGTCGCCAACTCTTTCCCAAAATCCGGTGAAGACGCGCGTAAGAATGCTTTCATTAATATGTGTGTATCAGCATCGGATATTTTGCATAAATGCAGCATTTTCCAGGAGCCCACAAATCGAATGCTCGTGTTGGAGTTATGCAACGCCACTGCACAAGATTCTCCAAAGCTAGTATGGAGGTCCGTGCCAGACTTTGTGTGGTATATTGGACCGACCCGTTATCTAAACAATGCGAATGCGGGACTCCGAAGCTCGAGAGCGCGTCTTCGATGCCAGAATTAAACATCGTAGACATGATACTTGTTTTTGACATGGCATCAGGTCGGTTTGTGCATCTTTGTACGTTTAAGGACTTAAGGATGTGTACCCAATATTTCGATTTGTATATTTTTCGCTGAAATTGAATATAATATTAGTCGTTTCGCATAAGTATAATAAAAAAAAAACACTTTACCGTTCTTTTAAAGGAGGTAAATGACATTTAAGATTACATTCAAGCCTGGGTTATTTGTAACGCAAGTTGATTAAATTACAAGAAAAAGCGAAAAATGTTTCTGTTCCATAGTACTTTTAAAATCAGAAAATGTATTTTCTATAACTTTGTACTCTCCTCGATTTTTTGATTAAAAAAAATGTCGTTACCGTTGTTCCCACGGAAATATTCTTGATTGAATTTCCACGTCTCCGGACCGTTTCAAATACTGCATTTTGATTGATTATGACTCGAGTAGTCAAATCAGGTTCTGATTTTATTTCACATACTAAATATTTATTAATAATCTCACAATTTGTATATTTTAAATCATTATTCGTACAAAATTACTCATTGCCGTTATTATATATATATTTGGTGCAAATGAAAAAAAAGTTGAAAAATCAAATAGACGTACTGTGGTACACATCCTTAAGTTGGATATTCGGTCTGTTGCGTGTGCCGTTCTGTATGAATGTATTACCTGATGGCGATGCTCGCGCGCGATGTGCCGCCGCACGGTGTTGTTGCGCGTGAAGGTGCGCGAGCAGTGCGGGCACGGCACGCGGATGCCCTGGTGCCGCTGCCGGATGTGCGCGCGCAGGTTCGTCTCGTACCCGTACAGCCGCTCGCAGTATGGGCACTTTAACTTTTTACCTGCAACATTATGGTTCACTACTTAGACAGTATAATCAAGTATACGGTATTCCATCTTCATACAAACGGCCGAAACCACGCGCTTCGAAATCTCGGTAAACTTCGGTACACATCTGTCGCGAGTACGCCGCGGTCGGGTACGGACGTAGACAGTGGGAGATGTTCCCATGAATTTATTTACGTAAATTATGGCAAGAGAATATTTGATATTTTAAAAGCAAAATAAATTAAATGCGTCTTTTTATTCGACACTGACTTCGTCACTTTTGAAACTAGAAATATAAACCAAGTAGAAATAATTAAAATTAAAACTTACAAGATTTGAAGTAATATTTCATGAAAAGATACTACGGCAATTTAATATAGCATTATCAAATACGTAACCCAAGAAAGATTAGTCAGCGGGCAGCCCTACTGCGTGTTTACATACCAAGCGCTATAGGTAATGATTTCGAGGACACTGCCGAGACAAGATTGTAGTTTATTATACTGTGACTTAGAAAATCGCTCGAACGATGAGAGAATAGTACGCTGACGCGTACGAGGGTAGGGGTGTGGGAGAAGTTGCCATCGGGCCGCGTCGGGACACTCACCGTCAGCAGTAGCGATGCCTCCGGACTTGCTCGTGATGAGCTTGGCGGGCCAGATGTCGGGCGTGGGCTTGGGCGCGGGCGACGTGGCCAGGGGCTTGTCGTGGTAGCCGGGCGGCGCGGTCGCGGCCGGCGGCGACGCGTTGTTGTAGCCGCTCGTGTGGTAGTCGTTCTCGTTCTTCACCCGGAGATCTGGACGGAAATGGGATGTGAGTCCGTGTTTGTGAGGGACGCGATATTGTTCAGTGTATGAATGGAGAAAGCCATTGTGTGTTAAGTGAAAAGTTAAGCCAATGCGAGCCCCAAGCTTGACAAAAGAGCTCAATCAATGAAAGGTTTAAAGCAGCTAATGAAGTTCCCTAGTACCAAAAAGGATGCTGTCAGAAGGACAACTCTCGTCTCACTGTAATACGTTAAGCTAGCTGTCAATGAATAGCCATTCAAAATGTTTGGGGATATGACGATACTTCATTCGATAGTGTACAGTGGCGGTGCGTCAAATGTTTCATAAGGGAATCCGGAAGAGTAAAGACCGTACAAGTGATAATCTGACCTTGAAAGTTAAGTACTACTTTTAAGCCGGCTGCGCTACTGCTAGTGTATATGAAGAATGCAATATGTCCTGAAAAGGCAGCTGTCACATCGTTTTTGTAACAACTCAGTGAACAAGACTACGAACTACGTATAGAGGATATTGGATGCTTTAAGAATGACACAAAAAATATGCGACATTTATAAGATCCAGGCATATTATTTACAATAATCAATAAGAGCGTCTTCAGCAAAGTTGAGGACCAGAGGCGGTTTGAGATAAGAGAACTAATCAAACACTGTCATTAATTAATGATGTCCTTATGAGTTGCGGCGAAATTGGGGAAGTGTAATGGCAGTTCATGAATGCTGAGGTGTCACGATTACCTTCAGCCCCCTGTTCAGTGTTGAGGCGCTCCATCATGTCGTCATTACCCGGGGTCCGTTCGTAGCCGTTGTTCTTGATCGCCAGCTGCGCGCAGTCGGGCGGGTTCTCGTCGTAGCGCTGGCCGCCGGGCGACGACCGCGTGTCGGGCTCGTCTGCTACGCTGCCGCAGTGCGACGAAGATGAACTTTGCCTGGAAATAATGACACGTTAAAAGTAACTGGAGACGTACGGTTCAAAAGGACACTTAGGCCTCAGCAAACTTACCATGATCGTGGTCCATAAAAGGAACACAATTATATGGAGAGTTTTAGAGGCACCGATTGGAAACTTTGGTTTTACCATATATAAAGGTAAGTAATGAAATTCATATATGTGCCCGTCGAGCTGCATAATTAAGGTAAGCCGCATCCGCTGCTCTAATAATTATAATCAAACGATGGTTAAAAAAACTGAGACGCAATCTCGCTACCGCGAGTTCTTTTCTAAAGTGAACCTTTGCATTTATTCCTGCTTCACTGTAATGCTGACTAATGGCTGAAATCTCAAACGCCCCTTAAGCTTTTGACCAGAGGTTAAAGATCAATTCAAGTGGCCTTCGTGAGTCGGGCCAATAGATTCGTGTGCAAACCTCATCCTTAAAATTGTTGATGCAGACGGTGTTAGGCAGCGGGAGCCGGGCGGTAGGTACCTGTAGTTCCTGGCGTGCGGGCTCTGCGAGGGCGAGGGCGCGGGCTTGGGCGCGGGCCGGCGGTGCGGCGTGGGCAGCGGCACGTGCGCGGGCGGCGCGTAGCGGCCGGCGTGCAGCCCCAGCCCGTAGGCCGGCAGGATGGGCGCGAAGGACGCGTGCTGCGCCTCCTGCTCGCCCGGGCCCGTCGGGCTGCTCTTGAGGCGCGCCTGGTGGCGCTCGGCCGGCTGCTGCGGCTGCTGCGTCTGCTGCTTCACCCACGCGTCCTGCGACATCTCCATCGACAGCCCTTTCACCTGGAACGTGAGGAACTCGATCAGCTGCTAGATTACATTATCGAGAGATAAGTGTAGACGCGCGGTTGCGTTTGTGCGCGATAAAATTCGTTGTCGATTGTATTCGCATTATAAATGACGAATTACTCAAGAATGCTGGGTCTACACTGTTGAGTAATACAATACGCTATAGGACAATTCACACATTTCGACCGTCGGGTTTGACAAAATGACTGCAACTGTTTCTGTAGTTCACTGACCCAAGCCGCATTTTTACTTGTATTAACTTAAAACACGCATACAAATTTTCAGCTCAGCTAAGTATTTCACCTAAGTGTAGCGAGGACTATACTAAACAATGGATACTTATGCTGCGACGCAAGTGGTTTAGACTACGGGGCTGTTTTGCTTCAAGTTCGGAAACTGACCTGTAAATTCTCCCCACTCTTAAGGAAGCTGGACAGCGCATCCTGGCTGACGTGCACCTCTCCCTTGTACATGAACTCGAGCAGCGCCTGCATGTTGTCCGCCGTGGTGGCCTCGAGGATGACGTAGCAAGCCCCCGCATGGCTGGGTGGAGCTGTATCGAACAGCTCTTGGAAATGCTTGCTGCACGCTGCTAGGATCACCTTGTGGGCTTTGAATTGGCGACCTGGAAAAGATATCTAGGCGTTAGTTACCTAAATTATGAACACAAACACATAATATAAGAAAAGGATTGAAGCACGTTTTTCTGCTTGGTTGCGCTATCACGTGAATCACTGAACGAATATTTCGTGCGAACGAGCGGTTTCGTGGTTATGTGTAACTTAAATCCTTAAGTCAAGTTAGTTATTAAATATTCAATATCACTAAATTTTTAAGAAACAAAACTTACAAATTTTTCTGTATTTATAACAATGGCACAGTTTAGTCCGGTTAACTCTAATCGCAATACATTTTAATTACAGTGTTTAATTTGAAATGGAATCGGGAATATATCTTGACTTGAATTTCTCTTACATAAGCGATATGATAATACCCGTCTAAGACTAGTAGGTATCATAATGATTTTGGTTCTAACACCAAAATACCTAGTCATACATAAATTAATGGAAATCGTATACTAGTTTATCATTTATCCAGTGAGGTGTACAAATTCATTAATACGAACAGCCTCCTAATCGTTTAATCTCCATAGCAGTGTTTAGTCTTTATCCTGTACTACCTGAGCCCACGACTTTGTTTGCGCGGGATTGGGTTGAAAAGTATCTTATATATTATTCTAAGATCTGGCGCCTCATTCGGGAACGCTAAGTGATTCTGTAGCGACTCGTAAGTCAGATTTCTCATCTCGCTCTTACGCATTACGCGTCGTGCGGAAGAGTGGGATGAGAAATCTGGCTTATGAGTCGCTACAGAATCACTTAGCGTTCCCGAATAGAGGCGCTGGTTTATTTATCTGCCGAATTTCATCCAAATCCGTCAAGCCATTTGCACGTGATTGAGGAGAAACATCTAAAAACCTTCACATACTTTCACATTTATAATATTGTTAGGAGAATTGTACGATAGGATATATATGTATATATACATATATATACATTTTTTCATATGTAATTTATTTCTCTATGCAAAAGAGAATACATGATAATAATTCAAATACTATGTCAAATAAAAAGTCATTTACAACCCACGAAAAAGATTTTTAATAACTTCCCTTTTTGTCATATAAACGTTATTTTCAATGATACCTTCTCAAGGCACGGCGGTGGTCCTTATAGATTCTGCGAATTGTATGAATGGACTTTGATGTCATATAATTGCTTTTTAAACGAGCTATACGATACGGGAATCGCGTGCACTGTTACGATATTGTTATGGGAATTATAAACAACGTGTGCTGGTGAATTTGCTTACGTGTGTTTGTCTGTAAAAAAGGATACGGACAAACTAACCTTAGAAAACTTTATTAAAACCAAAAATCTCCATTGCTTAAGTTAACTTAGATAAAAAGATGTCTAACAAGAAATGTTTCCCACCTCGTTCAAAACAATAGACAATGTAGAATAAAGGCGGTGTAATCGTTTGTTATAATAATGATGTATTCAAAACTTTACATAAAATTAGTTTGAGCACTCGGGACCCATTAACACTGTTTATGAAGATTTACAATCACAACCCAGTGGGTCCCGACTGCGCAAGTTTTTGAGACAATCGCGCAGATCATACAAAGACGTCAACGGGCTCTCATCAAGTACAACACGAACTTGCTCGTAAGATATACATAAGCTTGGGGAAGTTAGGTACTAATCCCTCGTTTTATTTTTCTTTGAATTTAATGCGATATCACTTTCGTCACCTATCATATCAGACTTTAGCCGATGGAATTACTATAATACAAATAAATCAAAGTTACAAACAAATCCAATGTGCTATCATCAATTACATTACAGTTACAATATGGATGATTATTTATAATTATAATATATTTCACATATAAATTATATAAATCTAGAACGTACTCTTCAAGGCCTTTCAGTTAATATGACATACGACGTTTTTGTGTAATTTTATTTTTTAAGTCGTAGAGTTTGGAAAATTTATCTCCTCATATTGATTTTATGCTGACGTAAAATAGCCTATGTGACCCACAAAATTAATAGTTTGGGAGTTATAGGGGAACATAGGAACGGACATATTTTCATTCATACCGGCTAAAAAGATTACCCTCCATTAGGCTCCGCTGGAGTCAGGTAAAAACACAGACATTTGCTACTAAGAGACCGCTTGTTCCTAGGCAGTGAATTGACGACCATTTAAGGAGCTGACAAAACCTAAATTGACTTTACTTAAACAGTTTTTATAACAAAAACGGATGTTCAAAAAAAATATTCCATATTCTTTATATTACTGAAAACCTAAGTATTTCAAAAACAAGATTTGATGAAAAAGATACGTTAAAAAAATATCGTGAAGTTACGTCTACGTCTTCTCTTTAAACAGTTCTATGTCTTAATTTTTTTTAACTTATGGGTTTTTAATTTAAAACATGATTATATCACGCCCATACTAAAAACTTGACTAATTTATATTTTACGTGTAGTGTTACTTACATAATTCACTAGTTTTTGAGTTTCCGCATACATATAACCGCACAGTGCTTCTCGTTCACTCCGGTGCAAACAGACAGCGACCGATCACTCAAGGTCATTGGCACTTATCATTAAGAATATAATCCATGCCTTCTAAACGTTATAAGCATTTTTGATCGTTTCACGTTTTTTTTTTTTATCGCAATACAATCATAAATTATAGTTTAAAGACATGAAAAATTCGATTATGTTGACGCAGTTTATGTTTACATGTATGTAATTGTATATTGCACGCATTTTCACCACGAATCATAACCGTGGTGCAAATACAAAACCCAAATAGTAGTTTATGCAACGGTTGCATAATGATAGGCCTTAAAACACTAGTGCGGTTTTCATGAAACGAGCTTTAGCGAGTTTCATAATAAGATCGCACGTGTGTTTTAAGGCCAAATTATGCAGAGTTGCATACATAACTTTATCTACACACATATTATAAATCCTCCATGATGTGTTCAGTAACAATATTTTCTGGCAACAAGTTATTTGTTGCAATCGTTGCTCCATATTTCCGATATCCGGCGCATTTTCACATCACACAGTCACTACGAGAAGACTACTATTCATATTTTCAACTAAAATGTAAATTACAAACAACTTTTTCTATTCAATTCAACAACAATTCTACTTCCGTTCAGCAAAAAACCAACAACATGGCGGCAATTCGATCCTCCGTCAAGACCATTTTTTTTTAAATCATAGATAAACGAATGAAGTCTCTTTTCTCACGTCACTCGAGATCAAATGTCGTTGGGTTTATATAAAAAAATCATACTGAATTGATGTTTCGTATCAATAACTGTTTAATATCTATGGATACTAGAATAGAGACCCACTTGAGTTTTGACAGCTGTTCCAAATTTAATCTCATCTCGATACAAAAATCCATACTGTAATAACATTGCAGCACTGGTTTTACCTAATTGGTTGTCACAATGGTGGTCATTTCCTACGGTTTTTGATTACGCTATGGAGGTTTTATGATATGGGTGTAGATAAAAGTCGTTTGAAGTCTCTGACGATTAAAGTGTAAGAATTAACACACAGAGAATAACACATTCTTCAAGGTGATACGCAGAAACCAGAGGCGCTTCATATTAACGCATGAAAAATGTAAAGTAATTTTTTTAAGTGGTAAGATACCTATAGTGGTAATATCCAATCCTCTTACTAACAGATTTCAGAGCAGCGTTGCCAACAATAACTGCGCAATATTACTGTCTAGAATAATACAAGATTCTCGGATCCATCACAGTTCATCTCGTATTACTTTCTCTCTACGTTACTACAAACCTTTCTAGGGTATTTTTCTAATGCAGATAAATAATAACGAGTCTACATCTGGGCGGTGACGTCAGAGCAAGTCGCGCGGAACAAAACACGGCTAGCCTTGGAGCGTATGCGCGCGCGCTGACTGAACATTCGCGACTGAAGTTTGTACACGTTACTTGCATATGCTTGAAACAATGTAATATTCGACCTAGTGAAAAGAAGTTTGATTCCAGTGAAAAAGAGTGATCAGATAAAAACTTATTTTGGAATCTAGAGTACGATTTACTTCGTATCTTTCGGGAATACCGTCTAACACTGCCCAGGTTCAAATACCGCCTCAAACGCTGGCTAGTCGAGCACACATTTTATGTTTGTTCACATTTTCCTTTTGAATTACTATCGTACCTGACATGATTATATGAATTATTATGAATAAATAAATATGTATTAAAGCGTGGTCTAAAGGCAGTCAATAATAACACTTACCGACTTATTCATCGGAACTGACATTGAGATTTTAATAAAATAATTGAACGCAAAACGTCGTGCGATAATCGTAAGTGTGCAGAGAGCCATACTCGGTTTTTCGTACTCACGACCACGGCACGAAGCTCCGCCTACGAATAGTTTCATACACTTCCTAGTGCGTGATCTTTGCTTCGTTCTGCATTTAAGCGGCGTATGACAAAACATACTTTGACAAAGCTGAGATGACATCAGCGTGTCCCGTTCTCGATTATTAAAGTGAAATGAGTGAAATTCTCAAATGTAGTCTACTACCTGTCCATCTAGTGTAACTATTTATGTGTGTGTAATGCAATATTTTGTCATGATGAGGATGTAAATAATTGTGCATTAATCCAAAAAAAGTTCAGTTAGAAAAACGAGAAAAGGGCGACGTTGCCAACTTAGCATTTTAATAGGCCTCGTAACTCGATGTTTGCGATCAGTTTATATTCTAATTTGAACTAAGGAACGCTCGTCTTAAGATACATTTTTAAACGACATGGGTTGCCCAAAGCATTTGTTTCGAGTGCGATCTTCTTATTTACACTTTTATTTCCAGGTGACAAAGTTCGTTTTAGACTAACGCATTTTAATTGGCATAAAAATTGAACGCAATTGCATACTAAATAAACAATCGTTAACTAACAATGTGGGGTAAGGATTTTCGAGCTGAGACCACAAATTAGAAGCTTGAGATGGCTCCCAGATGCAGAAACGCCGCACAAGCCGAATGAATGTGTAACGGATGCAGCCGTTCTTTGGGAAAGACCAGTGGTATGATCCCTTACGTGCGCAGCGGCTGATCAGCGGATAAACGAAACTATTAATTTAGACTGTAAGGACAAAGTGGTTTGGTCTAAATTTGAATGCCCTCATCGCTGAACAGCCTCTGCGTACGTTACAGAATCACATGGCGGAGGTGCGATTCTCTTGCATGCAGAGCGCTTTAGCAGAGATTATTAAAAGCTCTCTCGAATGTTTTCAATACTATATATTAAGGCACTGACAACACCTAAATCGGCTTTACTTAAATAGTTTTTTAACAAAAACTATTTGATTTGGCAAAGCGCAAAAAATATGTTCATATTCTTTATATTATTGAAAACTTAACTAATTAAAAAACACGATTTGATGAAATCGATATGAAAGAAAAAAATCGTGAAGTTACGCCTGAAATCCTCTTTAAGCAGTTCTATGTCTTAATTTTTTTTAAGTTATGGGTCTATAATGAATAGCACTATTACATCATGCCCATACACAAAAACTGACTAATTCATATTTTACGTGTAGTGCATAATTCATCCGTTATTAATTTTTCCCATACAAATAACCGCGCAGTGCTTCTCGTTCACTCCGATGCAACAAGACAGAGACCGATTCACTCAAGGTCATTAGCTGTTGTCAGTGTTTTAATTTTGTATTGTTTTCTAACTTATTTTTTTTAATATTTTATCTGAAATAAATATTATATTATTATTGTACAGGTAAAGCTTGTCGTGGAGTGACTGTGCAAGTTTAAGATCACAACGCACCTGTTTGTCAAGTTGCCGATGTCTAAAGAATAAGTTTATGTCTATCCTTTTAATAGTACAAATGACCACATCCAAAAAAATATAGTATATTGACGTTTGATAGACTGCCGGAATCAGTGTTTTCGATCTATGCGGTAATCTATTTTATCGTGGGCTCACCTTCGGGCCCTCTGCATTCAGATAGCGTTATCTATCACTGTTTCATTGTAACTGAAGTTATATTTTGATAATACATTTGTGTTCATAAAAGGGAGCGGTTATATAAAACGGGTAATGATAACTATCAAAAATGTTCTGATAATAAATATATACTAAACTATAATATCACTTATATTCGAGTGTAGAAGTACAATGTAAAGAGAAAAACAATACAAAAAATTACAACGCTCAGGTCCGAACGAATTCGATTGCAGACCAGTATATACATAAAGCCAAGCATGCGCCAAGCGTGGAAGCTTCAGCGTTAGTGGTTGGTATTGGTTTGACGAAGTTTGTCATAAAAATTATGTATTATAATAGCAATAAAACCGTAGCCTAATTAATTATTTCATTGAATGTAATCCGATATAGAAGTATTTTTCACATAAACAAATACGCAACCAACAATACAACTTCTAAATCGAACCTTTAACCAAACAACATAGGATCTTGAAAAAAACGTACGTAGAAACTGCAATCTGAAAAATATAATGTTTTCCCGAATAGAAAAATATGCCATCACGCGGTAAACGTTGTCAATCCAACAAAGCAAGAACGCTTACCTATTTGATTTATGTAAATCAAACATTTTGTGTGACGTGCATAATTTGATGCGTAAAATTAGCAACTTAATAACAAGAAAATAACTCATTCCTTATGGCTATTATTACTTATTTCCTCAGTGACGCGACGTTCAAATAAAACCGATACATCATATGATAATTATTTTATATTCAGATAGGTATTTAATTAGGTACACACTTATCTGCATGAACAATTTCTATCGAACATAAACTGTGACTATTTGTTTTAAAATAGAATAACCCTTTCCAATTTTAACAAAAAGTTATAAACACATGCACCAACAGAAAACGCATCATTGCAACAGCACCAAGTTAACGAGGAAATAAAACGACATTGGGTGCGCGCGCGCTTGCAACACTGACATTGGCCTCGTTCTGAGACCTACTAATGCGCTGTTGTACAACTTTTTGAATTTAAAATGGGATTAAAATTTATTGAAATGTGTTGTTATTACTGAGCAGATAAAGTTTCGTCTCACATTGTAACAAAATTTTATTATAAACACAATAGTGAGGATGGATACAAATCAACTGTCTATGAACGCCATTATTATAAAATGGACTTGACATAGTATAACGATACGCTCGAGCTACCTAAAACAAAAGACTACATCAAAGATGCGCATTTTGACAATCTATCGTTGCAACAATGATAATGACCCAAAATCAGCCGGCAGCTGCCTAAGATTCATTTGAAATAGAGAAGGAAAGGATTGGAGCAGCAGGGGATCGAAATAGTGTAGAAGATATGGCGACTGTTTAAACTGTTTTATTCCCGGCCCGGGCCCCTATAATAAACATTGCATTACTTAAATAGGCCACGCAGTTAAATAGGTCAGCTTGACAAAGGATGCACGCCACGAGATTCGTTAGTACAAGTAATCTAATAGGATAATGGTAAATTATTGTCAAAATGTCGACGTGAGCGGGCAAATGAAGTAAACCTTGAAGACGGACCTAGATTCGTAAATTACTAGGGTAAGGTCTTGTTATCAGAGTAAGTAATTAGTCCCTTGTAATTGTACAGAACCAAGTTATGTAATTATGAAAGATTATCAGGGATCAAGACAGGGAATAGATTGAGAGCCTTGCAGCCTATGCTAAGGCAGATAGTGTCCTCTTTACTTGGAACGATGGTCAAAATGATTTGTAACGAACAGAATATGTCATCATATTGGTAACAAATACTTCACGGAAACCCTTAAGATAGGGTGACGAATCACTCGGTCCTTCACGCATACATTCGTTCTCGTTAGCAAAACTATGGCTAGTGTAATGCAAAATAGCGCAACCGCAACGTTCTCTTGTGAATTCATTATGTTACTATTCAAGTTTGGCTATTGTGGTATGAATTTCAATTCGTCGGGTAAAGTTTTTGAACGTGCAATTAAATAATTTTCTTCCTTATAATTAACAAACTATTGAATAATTCAACGAGGGCGATATTTATAACGATTTAAAGAAACATCCCAAACTATAAAGACTTGTAAACCTCTTGAAATAAAGCAATATTAAAACAAAATACAGGTGCATTACATACGTCATAAAATGAAATTTACATAACAATGGGTAAGGAGAACACACTATTAATAAATATTAAACATCTGTTGTTTGGAGGCGTTTCAGTCGAGGCCGAGTTGCGTCGACGCAAAGTTAAAAGAACAAAGTTAAAATTTTCGCCATCGAGTAAGTATATCAAACCCATAAATAGAAAACTATATAAATAAAGGAACGAAATATGACAATGCTTGCTAAACGTAAACGTCGGGCCTCTACCGAAAAACGTATCAGCCATCAAAACTAAATTGCACACAGCACAGCTTCCCGCTTCACTGAAATGAAAGGGAAAATTCGTTGCCGGCACCATAATCAGATCGACAATCGGGTTGTCTACGCACATACAGACATAGCCCGAGCCCGGATGCAAGTGAAAACGACATCAGAAGTGGGGTGGGGAGCACGACTAACCCCGTTTCCAGGCTCACTCACACAGCTGCACATTGTATAGATGACAACGCATCCCTTGCCAGACGTCTGTGTGCGCCCGCCCCGTTTCAAGGTCAACCGGGCCACGCTAGAGAGGGAGAGATACACACCCCCACCGAAAGTGCAAGCGAAATGTGCGAGAGAAAATCAATCTTGCACGGAGGGTGAAAGTGGGGGCACTGAAAAACTAGGTGAACCGTTTCGGACGCTCGGTTTGGGCTACGTGCGCTGAAAGGCGATGGTGATCGTGCGTCTGAAGTTCGCTAAAATTGCAATCACGGACAGACAGAGGACGCTTTTGCACATTCAGTAAAACCATTGTATAACGGTGCCTGTTCAAGTATTCCTCGCCTATCACATTCGTAGGCGAGACTAGATTTTTGATATAGACAAATGAAGCCACGCTCATAGTTAGCGGATCGGAAAGCTACTTACTTACTTACATACGCGTCATGTGCAGTGTTTCTACATAATGCCTTGTAACCATATTTTCCACGGCATAGCAACAGCTGGCAACCAGCTTAAATACGATACAACTTAAACATCCAATTACGATGACCGTTTAAAAATAGGAATTTGATTTTGAAGCTATAGAACTATAGTAAAATTAAGCAATATTACCGAAGTAATTAAATAAATTAATAATTATCTTTCCGAATTTGACACATGTGCAAAGTTACTAAAGCGGAACAAGCCTTTCGTGAAAAATAATTATATTTACAAACCAGAATTAATACACAGTAAGCACGCGAAGTTACCCTAACTAATAAAGAATATTAATTTGAGTTAAAACTTTCTGATATCATTATTTTTTGTTTCCCATTTAAAAAAATGTCAAACTAACATGTCATCGGTCAACAAGTCGGAAGCTTGGAGAACTTTAATGTTCTTATGTTTATTGCAGCATATAAAAACATGTATGGAGACAATTTTATCGAGAAAATTAATTCAAGTTCCAACATAAAACTTTGTCTTGAAAGTAATTATAGCACGCAATCAGTCGATCATAATTGTAGTATTAAAACATTTTATAACCGATAACACGTTCCCTCTCGGCCATTATCTGAACTGTAAAAGCGGCCCCAACGCACATCCCTCAAGCAATGCAATTAACTGACACGACCCTGCATATTCTCCCTAAAGGGTTAAAAATTTGTGCCTCCAGTCACCATGCAACGCACATTACGGCTTTTGTTTTACGTATAATGCACTCAAGTATAGCTTGCGGGGGAGGCCTCGTTGCGGTATTAACTCCCCCTCTCCCTTTTTCCATCGTTTGGCCAACCGCACCAACACCTTGATTTTTGACGTTAACCTAAAACCAACCATGTGATAAATGCCACTTTAATGTTCGACGGAGTATAAAGAACTGTCTTCGGGCCGGGTTGTCAAGTGCCATGACGGTGAAAAAAAAATAAGCTGATCCGTGGGATTTTATTAGTGTCACATTTATGATGATGTTTATAGGCCTGGTTTTAAATCCATTTAAAAAAAAACCTTATGTAGTTGAAAGGCATTCTTTAAAAACCTGATCGAAAATCAGTTACTAACAAATTTGTTCTATTCAAACAAACTAATTGATCTAAAGATCGAAATTGAGCTATAAATAGGACGTAAACCTCCTTTTATTGGGCGTAAAACTGAAATCACCTCTCCTCATAAAGTATTCAAGATTTGGCGACGAACTATTGTCGATTCCTTTAAATCTTTAAGCCTTTGAGCCCTTGGCGGTAATCTATTATAGTTTTATCGTGGCTCCATTTATCGCGTAACTATGATAAATATGAATTTATCTATGATAGATGGTGCAGTTTTTAGATTGCGATTCGATTTGTTTAGAATAAATGGAAATAAAAAGATTATTAATAATCTTTACAGGTATTTCCATTTAAATTATGAGCCATGTGAATGAAACTCCAAACATTACCAAAGCAACACGGTGGAATATTCAGAGTATATATTCTCTTGTAATGACAAGGCTTCGCCTCGTGTCGCACATAGTTGCCAAGAATGAACAATCCAATATTTGCCACGTAAACCTCCACCCGCTCCACATTTGAATAAATGCACGCACAAGTGAAACCATAAAAATGATGCAAAAGGGCCGCGAGTTTTTCAGCCGCCCGTTGTCCTGACACAGGGTCTGTAATCAATTCGATGGAGCGAAATTTTTGAGCATCGCATTAGGCAGTGTTAAGCGTTATGTGGCTCCGTGCAGTCCGTGTCGGCAGCTGGAATACAGCCAAGTCAAGAGTGGGGGCATTTGGGAGGCTTTTGGGTAGGCTTGGAGGGTCGGTTGCCTCGCGACACATATAGCGGCTCGGTCGATAAGGGAGCCGCGCCGATGCGTTCGCCGTAAAGCCACCGAAACGCATATAATGCGGTACTTACACTTTGAAATTTTCAGTTTCCTTCGTTACGATTAAATTAGTAGGTATTGCTAGTTCATAATACGATTACAATACCTTTGACGGATAATGTAAAACATTGAGAAAAGTCTAATGTTGTTAACGTAGTTAAGAGCAAAACAAATTTAACAAGATTGCGACGCGTCGACAATTTTGACACGATACGTGCGAGTAGCAAAGAGCGACAGCCTATATCTTAGCAAAGGAGCATTATAACGAGAATTCGAAGCGACCATGCAGAATAACGAGATTCACCCCAGCCTCAGAGGTAAGTGGCAGAAGAGATCCAGCGAATATCCGACGCGCGTTAGATGCTACTGATGTAGCAGAATATGTTTATATTCTGCTAAACAGAATTGAAAATTTGACTATCGAAAATGACTCTCTTCTCTAACTTCGAATGCGATTGGGCACATATTTCTTGTCAATAATATAAAATTAATATATATACTCAAAATAGCCAAAATAGAAACTTAGATAAGAATACGTCAACAGAAGAATATGTGTGCGTACTATTTTCTTTTTCTGTTATCAAGATTGATAGTCATAAATATCCTCACAAATCTTTAGTAATGCTGTTATGTTACCGAAATTTGCAATGTAATGCAACGCAACTGCGCGGAAGTAAGTATACATAATGACGAAATCAGTTTGTGAGTTCCATTCAGGTTTAGCAAATGCTGCTTAACAGGAGTGTGAACCTACGGCTTTTCATACAAAAGGCGATAGCGATTCCCACTCTTTAAATGTTAATCGAAGTAGACCAATTTTTGATAGATTGTCAGTCAGAACAAAATCTAGGTCTGTACGTTTTGGTTTTTTCACTATCATCAATAAATTCAGTTTTATTGTTGTTTAAGTATTCTCATACAAAACTAATTTCGGCGATTAGTGTTCATCTTTAATCAATATTCAAAAGCGTATACTTAGACGTAGACTTGTCAGGCCTGCGATAGAACATTTCGCTCTCGCATCGGACTATTCAGCCACCAAAAACGGTGCCTCCCCAGCATTGCACCATAAATCGTATGTAATAGACGCACGGGCCAATATATATATATACTTAGACCAAAATGTTGTTCTGACTGACAACCTATCAAAAATTTGTCAAAATCGGTTAACATTTAAAGGGGTGGGAATCGTTATCGCCTTTTTTATGAAAAGGTTGTTTTTAGCCGTTGCTTCGGTTCAGTCCTCTTAAAGAAAAAGATATTTATAATTAAATAGATCAGATTACTCCAACATTAAAAAAAAATTAAGATTAAAGCCATTTTGACCAAGTTTAAAGTATTTGTATTCCCAAAAAGCCATCTTCACATTAACTGCAAACATTCTAGAGCCCGGTCCTTAGTGACGGCGGCGGGTGACGCACTCCACCCCACCCCGCCTGCCTCCCTCCCCCTCATTGCGTCTAGCACACTTGTTTGGAGCGACCTCGAAAAGTTACGACTGGAAACCTTACAGGAAAAACTCCTATAAAATCCATTGAAACAGCCCTGCAAATTAACTGCAATTAAGACTTCATTGTCAAATGGGTCAAACAGTCGTTGGAAAAAGTCTCAACTTTGTAAAGTTACGATTGTTTTAACAATGGCTCGCATTGTGAAAATTTCTTTACATTTATTCAACAAGACGTTCAAGAATTACATTTCTATTTCGTAATATCACGACTGAATTGAAACTTTTTCAAGGTCTTTTTTTTATTGTTTCACCACTACGTCGGTTTTGTTGTTGTTTCCAAGTTCATCTGTGTTGTTATCAAGAAACAGTGTATTATGCGGAGGAGTGCCGTTAGAGTCCACAGTGTTTGGGGGAGATTTGACAACTATTCAGCTCAGCTATTCCTCGGCATCGCATTCACGGCGACGTGACGTGCTTAATTAACACCCGAATTTGAATAGAAATGCCTGCCCGCATGCTCTATGCACGAAGTTTAACAGTGTAAGTTTACAACCTTATTAAACGAAAGCCCCCAGGTGAAATTTAATATCAGAACGTTTTATAGCCACCGAATTTAGGCCGATAAAATATTGCAACCAACTTCTTGCCCCGCAGGATGAGGAACGGAATTCGTTTTATAATGATGACTTTATAAATTTGCAAATTTTAGGTACCTAAACGTAATTAGTCACTTAAACGTGTCTTATTAAGGAAAACGTAATAACAAGATAACAGGTGCATTTGTCAGGCTGTTTATATACACATGTTTTTGTGTGATAAGCACCTTATTATTTCCAGAATATTGATAGATAGAATGGGTATTTTACTTTTAATGTTAACCCACTCATCAATAACGAAAAAAATGAGGAAGCTCGAAGTAATAAAGATTGTTTCGTGAATTAAAAGCATAAGAATTGAGTAAACTTGAGTTTCTCAAAACCTAGATAAGTTAAAGATTGACACTCGCAATAATTGTAATTTATTTTAAATAGTTTTGATGCAGAACTGTTCAATAAGCACACAGAAACCTATCTGCATTCGTGAGATAATTTTAGCTGCTGTCGAAATAAAGTATGCCTTCAATATTTCAAATGTTACCCTCCATAGCTTATTTCATACTTATCTACTGTCAACGTCCAACCCTGTTCCATCAATATCTGCAATGTACAATATGTTATCATATTTAAAACACGCCTTGTTGAAGCGTTGCATGCAAGCCTCAAGGCCAGTGGGGAAAAAAGTGCCAAATTTATCGCAATCCGAGTCAACGACCCTTTTATCAATTTAGCAAGATTTTGCGGACATGCACGCTCGTACAAGGCTGCTATTGACACCGCGATATGATAATGTGGGGATAATATAATTTGCAGCTTGTTACGCTTCAAATTACATTTCAATGCGACGTAATCTACTCATAATTTGAATATTTGAGCAAGCTCAAAACCTATGCAATAGAAACATACCTATACCACGGCTAAAGTTCCATCAAGAGTAATATAATGTGCCTAATTTGATTCCTATTTACACCAATTTCAGCTGGCGACGTCTAACAATTCAGGCTCTTTAATAAATTCTTCAGAGCAAATCATTTAACAGACAAATAGTTCACAAAGGCATCTGAGGGCCTTTTGCGTCACAGATTGATGACTCGTCTCGGAAACGACTGTCGCTACGCGAAAGTTCAAACTTTTCGAATTATTCAAAAAATCCTATTGTTTATTAAAGTCGATCCGAAGTTTTTATATCGCGACAAAGGAAACGGAATAATTGAACGTCCGAAAAATTGTCGCTTAAAATAACATAGTGCTGCTTTATTACTTTTAGAGTTAAAATACAACCTTTCCACCTAACGCCACTATTGGGGTTCGAAACTACATTAGGTATATACCTATTTGCTTTCCGAGAATTCCAAAATCTGACAAAGGATTTCCTGAAATAGTGCGACATTGAAGTTCGGTCGATACTATTACAAACGGTCCGAAATAATTAATTCGGCTATTTATGATGTCTTCAAAGGAAACCCTTAAGTTTATATGTAGATAAAAAATACCATTATAGTTGTATAAAACGGATAATGTATAAAAGAAAACCGGACAAGTGCGAGTTAAACTCGCGTGGAGAGGGTTCCGTTCCGTACGTGATTATCTGCAATTTACTAGGTTACTTTAAATACCATAGACTTCTTATAGGTTTTCCTGTAATCTATAGGTAAAGAACTATTTTCTGTATTTTTTTCAAAATGTTAGCCCCAGTAGTTTCGGAAATAAGGGGGGGGGGGGGGGGGAATGGTCAATTTTCGCCTATTTTCCTGAATAACTTCCAAACTATTTTACTTAAAATTCAGAAAAAAATATATTTAAAGTCCTCACAATAACCCCTTTCATTTGATATGTCACACAATATAGATTGCATAACTTTTTTATTTAATTTTCTGATTTACCCCCCAAAACTGGGCCCCATGTTTAAAATTCATATATTTACGTCACGCGTCCGTGTTGCGGTCACCGACTTACATGTGTATACCAAATTTCAGCTCAATCGGTCCAGTAGTTTCGGAGCAAATTGGCTGTGACAGACGGACAGACAGACAGACAGACGCACGAGTGATCCTATAAGGGTTTCGTTTTTTCCTTTTGAGGTACGGAACCCTAAAAAAACAAAACGATATTACGTCCAAGGTAGAGATGCTGATATTAATTAACGTTTATGTCCCATACTTTTATTTGGTCTTGGTAAATCACAATTTTGGAGTCAAAAGGGGATATCGTGCACATTTGTAGTACATGTCGTCATTTTGTGTGCGTTAGACGTTCAATTAGCGCATTAGCAATAATTTTCAATTGGTATGAGTTGTTAGCGTTATCGTAGCCTTCGTGCATGACCTCGACAGTTCACAGCACCATTGAAAACATTCAATGCAAAAATCTCCAATAACATAATTTAGGGACTCATTTATTGTACCTATATTTATGCATGTGTTGCTTTAACGTTAATAATATACTGTTTTTCTATGATAATCTAAATAACTTAAGAAAAATCTTACATAACTTCTTAATTTGCATTGAGTACCCTTAAAAACTGTGCCGCATCTTGAACACCCTCTAAACGTGCTTGCGCATTTTTCGCCGCCTAAGTTCTCTTAATGGTCACCATGACTCTCCCTTTCCTTATTAAACCCTGTTCACGAAAAAAAGTAGCTAAGGAGTATATTAAACGTCCTCTCAGTGCGCGAGCACCGAGCGGCACCGCGAGCATTGTGATACCATAATTACACTCATCCCCTGAAGAAGGACTCCAAACGAGTCCAAAAATCGTGAGTGAAACAGTTTTTGTTTTATTTTTCTATAGAAATTCCAAACTTTTTGGTTGGATCTGGCTTCATTCACTAGGCACGAGGAAATTATCGAATTCGTCACAAAACATTATGTGAATCAAATGGCAATGGACTCTTCCATGAGTGATGGACATTTATGAAGGTATAACTACTTGATCAATAAGTTTATTTTATGTCCCTTATCACAGCTCTTCAATCTCAAAGAAATGCGCACGCGCGTCGTCCATATAACGGAGCTATAATTTGCATGCCCACGTTCTTTTTCCCATGAACAGGCCTTATAGATTAGCCATGGCATATTCTCTATCGCGCAGTGCTTTATTCACGATGACTCGCAGGTTGCATAGAAAATAGGTTTATGCCAGTATGGGATTCATCGAGAAGAAGGATCGTAGAGTGTGACAGAAATGGATGACTCACCTTCGCAGTACAATGTGACGTCGGCGAGACTCTCCGAGTTCCAGAGGTTCGCGAACGACGTGGCCAAGTTTGAACCGAAGCTGTTCCATTTGAGGCAGTACTGCTGCTGTTGCGAGTCCATGCCCGGGCCGCCTCGGTTACCTTCCCTGTAAAAAAAATATATTATTCCTATTGTGCTTAAAATAGAGGCTTATCTACTACATTAATAATAGTTATGCTAGGTAATATTTGAAGAAACGATTGATGAGAATTCATCAGCAGCATGTTATCCCTATTTTATAATTATCTATAACGGAGTTACAGAGAGTGTGATGTGCTTGTAATAATTACATTATTATCATCATCGTTATCAAATACGTTGATGTCTTCATAACCGCTTTCCATTTCTTAAGTTGCATGATAAAAAAAGTTATCTGAAATCGCTCGCATTGTTTAATTACTTTATTGAAAAGTTTGTCTCCGCTTAGTAACTTAAAACCTTACAAGCTCTTGTTTTGTAAAATTTAAATATTGAACCCTCGGGAGGCTAATCTGTGGAATTACCAGGAGGAACATTTTCTCCGGTGTAAGAGTTTGTAATCTTTAAAGTGCTTCTATTCTACCATCTTTCAGGATCGTTCTCCGTCTATATTATATATTTTGTTTGTTTAAATAATGTCCATACACGAAAGTAAATACCTAATCAATGTTGAAATAATCTCACTACAACACAATAAATAATATTATTAACAGTTAACCAGAAAACATTGTAGTCATTAACAATTGAAAGGTTAAAATAAAGTGTAAAAAAAGTCTTCATAATCTGTGACCATGTTTTTAAGTCACATAAATGTAATTTTCATTCTTATTGTTCATCAACAATCGACCAAAGCTACCTAAAATATTTATCTACAAGGGCAACGAATCCATCAGTTATTAAGGCAATACACTTGGAAGCCCTTAAAAATAAAATCAAAGCACCAGGTAGGAACTTTCGGGCGCGGGGCGGAAGGTGGCTCGGCCCAAGGTCACCGGGTGAACAACCGCTGCATGATCGATACAGAGCCAGGCACCATGAATATGTAACGACGGTGACCGCTGGTTCCCACGCTACAGCTATGGAAATGGTTGGTACATTATTGTATACGTAGTCACAAACATTTCAGGCCTGGGGATGCAGGCGTGAAAACTAGTATCCGCTGGTACGAACGAAGCTATGCTATGAAATACTGTCTCGGTTTAAAATTATAACTCATTAACCATAAGTAATTATTTCGCGTACAATCTGAACTGTTTACCTACTTGTTAGACATGATTTTAAGATCCAATTCAACCGAGATGTATTTGATATGTCAATTAAGGAGATGCAAATATGATAATTAATTGTCTAAAATGTAGCGGTAATGTAGTCGTCGGTTCGCGCCTCTATGCAGAGGGTCCAGACCAACAACAGGTCACTTCTTAGTTTTAAAGCACTTTCTGCATCTACAATTTAAGTCAATAATGTGCTTGAAGTCCCGAATCCGCACTGGTCCTACGCTGGTACTACTGACCAGTACATATTACAATGAAAAGGCCTGTGCCCAGCAGTGTGAAGTCCCACGTTAATCAATGCCCCTCGATGCCGATGATGCGATAATACCAATACCGATGATGATAAATAACTACTTGCTAACAAACTCTTGCTCGAAGGCATCGCGTGAAACAAAGGCTATTACAATTTAACATTATTCTGAATATGAAACACGTTAAAAGTAAAAAGAGACCACCCTAATCTGTCATGAAACAAAACAGTTTAGGGACCCGAGAGGTCACCTTACCTTTAGATACCTTTTACGACATAATAACTTGGACATAAAGCGTCTATCAATATATGGGTAAATAAACATATTGTTATTTGAGATATCGCGTTACCCATCTTTTGTTTCTTCGGAGACAACATGACACAAAACAGTACAAGTAGTCGTGTTAGTGTCACCGACAGGTGTTTTCTTCACATAAATTAGAGGGTAAAATTATGTCACAGAGTCCCGGCACCCGGGCTACAATATGTTTACAGATTTATCATGCTTCGAAATGCTACTCGTTATTTAATACCAGTCAATGTTACTGAACTTGTTACCTCGACGCGGGTGTAGATGTAGTTTCCCCTACCCCTCAGCACCAAAGCGATCATTAGTACTTATTACACCCTACCGCATCAAAGTTTCTCCCCCATCCCAATGTATACAGACTCTTATGTGCAAAGGTTCAAGTTTCAAATCTGAGGACAGGTATTCTTGAAGTTAAATTTTAAACCCCTTTGTTGTTTTAAAACGTAATCACTTACAGTAAGATTGACAATCTTAAGTGTCACGTAAACGGAATAGATGTATGTGACAGGGACGTTTATTTTGATGATGCTTTTAAGGAAATTTAACTGGAATTATTTATTAAATATGATTTAATTGATTGAAATTAGTACAAAGAACTACTAGATGTCGAGAGGAAAGCCGACTATTACACAGCATAGAAGGTACAGCCACGTGATTCTCTAACACGACAAACGCTTTACTCACCGATGACAACTCGCCAAAGCGAGTACATGCCGCACTTCTAATCGATGTGTAAGTACAATTATGGGACTAATTGTCTAGCCACCGCATAACAAATTAGAGAATTACACCCCATTCCCGTCCCAGTACAGCTTGTTAGGTCAAAAGTAAATATTGGAAAAAGTATTAAACAAATCGTTCACGCACAGACAAGCTTCAGATGATAAAGAATCCTCAAATTCCTTTTTGAGAATGAAGTTGTTGCAGTAATAAGGAGTCGGGGCCGGGTCTAACTTCGCAGGGTTTTCAATACCAGTTGCCTCCACATCGGTTTTCACAGGATTTTCCTTATCTCTCTCTATGGCGATTAACGTTTGAAATGTCCGACCCCGTTTCGTTTTGAGTTTACTTGAGAATTTTCATGGAAAAAGCCTGTTTCGACATGCTGAAGAGCTTGTTAAGAAAAAACGAACAGGCAAATTATTCGCATTTGATGTAGGATCTTATTTTATCCGTTTTTCACTAAGCTGACCTCGTATCTTAGCAATCTTTATCAAAATAGTGATGACTACGAGATTTGTATAGTTCTATTATTACCATATTTCCCTTCGCAATATCCACCAACATGAAAGACGTACAGCGCGACGATGTCCAAAATGTACCTATATTTCCAAGTACATATGTCTACCAAATGAAATAAATCGAAGATACGCAACAAAAGTTTGATGACGTCATTATTTATATCTACTCTACTCACTTCCCACGCCTTATACTCGCGAAGCGATATTTCATATCAGAAACGGGTCTTAGGAACAATTAATGCCTCCACCTGCGTTCAGAGACACTAGGGCTCTCAATAATTTACAGGGTTTAACTAGGCCCGCTGCAAGTCGATACCGTATCGATTCGATTCCCAACCTAACTGTACATTTGCATGCGTGCACGTATACACGGCTAGTTTAGGTAGGCCTACTATCGGTGAATTTGGTGGGTCGCGGCGAGTTGATTGGGGGGGGTCAAGTTAGGTTGGTCGGAGAGGTATTTCGGCTGCGACCCGGTTCCGGCATGCACACGCGCACGCGTACAGCGCGGGGCGCGGGAGAGGGGCCTGCACCGAGTTGCGCAAAGTATCGCGGCGCTGCAACGTCCCAGTGTTGCTATCTGACCCACTCACTACATTTCTGGGAAAATCTAAGCGCAGCTATTACATAACATATGAACCGATCATGCATCTTACACAGTTCTACCACTTTTACCATTTATGCTAACGCCGTAAGAACTTTGACGGGTAACTTATATTTAGTCACTAAGTGGTGCTCGGAGGAAAGCTCGTATCTCGAAATTAACTTGCAACAAAATCAACTAGTCAACTAATCAACTAATCTTAGTTTTAAGTATGACATAATTATATTCAACACCAATATTTTGTTATATGAATAAATGAACTGAACTGAACTGAACTGAACTTTGCTGTAATCATGTTTATTAGCTCTTAAAACAAATTTGATTATGAGCTTTTATCAAAGTATCGATTTGTGGTGCTGCTTTTCCGATCTTAAAATGGAAATACTTGAATTATTAATCGAATGGAACACGACAAAACCATTGTTTTTCTATAAGGATAAATAAAAAAACCAGTGTGTAAAAAAGCGAATTATCGGACTGTTACTAGAAATCTCTCGAAATATATGTTTATTTATAGCAAAGAATTAGGTATTTTATAAACATATGCCGCTCCCGAGGATAGGTGAGCTCTGAAATAGTCCTTCGGGAAAATTTGTATACCTTTGTGCCGGCTATACGCCAGTATAAATCAAGGATAATTAACTAAAACTAGAGCATTTCAGCACAATTTTAGTCTGACTTTTCTGGCTGTTAGTTAACCACAAAGCTAGGTTAATGAGGTTTTTCTGAAATGTGGCTTAAGTCCAAGGTTGGTCTCATATTTTTATTTGTTCCCTATTTTTTATCATTTAAAACAAATAATCTTACATAGAATTATCTGTATCTGTATGGCATTTGAAGTATTTTTAAGAGTTTTGTATCAAACAGATGGCAATATATTATATTCGGCCAGCGAAGATGGGAAAGAAACGTTACATGAACCTGCATTCTATCAGATACTAACGCTCCTAGAGACACCACAAAAAATATGTCACTGAACAAAATGTCATAGAATAAACCTAATTAAACATTATTAAAGGATACAGGGAAATTATGTTGCAAACTTAACTTCCATAGTGAATCAAAACATCCGGAACCGCAAATTCTAATGCAAAATGGTAATTCCGTGGGATACTCACCAAGCCTGCTGCTAACCCGCTATGTTTAGCGTTTAGTTTGACCTGTGTGGTAAACTGACCACATTAGGTACTTATTGTATGTATTTATATTAGACTGAGAAACTAAACGACTAAAAACTAATCTTTCCCAATAGGAAAAACAAAAGCCATGCTTTTTAAATAACATGGAAATTTATATCACGTTTTCTATCAAATGCGTAATAAGCAGGTACATAAAGCTAGCGGTTTCTAAACAAAGGCTTGCAGTATCTGCACTGCCTTTTACTATCGTCCCGATTCTGAGAACCCAACGCACAATAACCGTGAAACTGCAACAAAACTTCTTCCAAAATGTACGCCTAAGGAGCTCTGTAAGAGTTCCACCAGAGTTCTGTAAACGGAATCTACATACTGCACATTCACTGATCCCCTTAGCTTGTCTCCCCAATTCGTGTTCTCACAGACTCCAACATTACCGTTTGATATTGTGAATTCGTCTCTTATTTGAGCTCGATAAGGTTCAGTTTTGTGTGTATTCCTTTGTCATCTTTTATTATGGTAGCAATAGATCGTCTTTGTAACTAGAGAAGAGCCGAGCCGAGTTCGAAGTCGAATTTAACGATGCTCTAAGAACGCGTCATTGTTCTTATCGCAGCTAAAGAGATGCTTTGTTCGCATTTGTAGCATTACTACTAAAACGACCCTTTACAAGCCGTGAGAGCTTTAAGCTAATTACGTTACTTTAATTTTACAAGACGGTGTACTCCGTCTTGTTGCTATTAGGAGCTTAAAATAAAAAGATTTTTATGGCGGTTTTAATTAAAGTTGTAACATATTTTTGAATGCCTATCGACGTTTTCTAATGCTTGACATTGAATCGTCTAAAATACAACAACAAAATGCTTATAAGATCTCCTTAAACATGCAAAATTCTCTCAAAATATATTAATAGTAATTGTAGATGGCTAAAGTTCCATTATCCTATGCTGATTATGTAGTCAATTTCGTGGGTTTTGGTTGTCTGTCACACGACGGTATAAAACAGAAAGCGCACGCGGCCACCCTAACCGCTTGCCATACTAGGTCAGCGCGTGAGTCGACGTCATTCCCAAACATTATGGTATGGTAAAGGAGCCAATGCTCATTTTTACATATCGTTTGTTCGAGGTCGCAATACAAACAACGCATGGATACCAAAAATCGCATCTCCTTTAAATTGTTTCCTCTACGTCTGAAGAACATAAACATTTTTTTTTTACCGATTTTTTTCTTAGCGATTTTGAGCAAATGCGCTTAGAAAATTTACGGGTACAATGGGCCGACATTTTATGTTGTATAGAATATGAATCGAGGATCAAGTTTACAAATGTTCTAAGAATGCTGAACGTCAGGGGCCGAATGTAACGTAATTACGCGCCCACGGCAATTTTAACGGAACTTGTTTTTGAAAAATCTCATCTTCTAGGTCAATTAATTTAATAATATAATTAACGTGAGAACTAAACTTCACTTTCTCAAAACCTCCAGCATTTTGAGCTATCTATCTTCAAAGGGCAGGAATCACGTTCGTAATATTCCATATTTCGGTCTTTACAGTCTCTGGTACGGAAAAATAACTAAGGTTTTCTGCCATGAGCTCCCGTACCGCTAGAGAAATGCATTCTGCGGTTGTGAAAGAAAGGCGCGGCACTCCGGATGACCGCCGATGCGTACAACTCGACCAATGTATCTGTAACCCCATCTAATAAGAACACTGTACATTTGAGAGGTTTCATTTTTTGGTTGGGCAGCTACTCAGTTAGTTGATGCCGCTAGCTGCGTCCTGCGTAACATGAACCCTATGTTCTTTAACATTGTACGCATGTGAGAGTTTTTAAATTTTTGGACAGTTCAGTACTTTGGTTTTGTGCCGTTTGCTCCGGAGATTATGTAAACTAGTGGGTTTCGACATAGACGCTCTCGTACAAACGGGTTTTCTAATTATTCGAATCGGGCTTGCATCCGCATATTCTTATGTTTTATTACTAGTACTTACCGTGTATGGTTAATTGAAGGTTTTATCAAGACGTAACTGTATAAACAGTAACAAGTATGGCTTAATTACAATGATAATATATGTACTTACTTACATGTTTAATGCTTGAATGAAAGTACTTATTCAATTTAATCGAACATACTTGCTAGGTATGTAAATACATCTAGAATGTACTCGTATCTTAAGCATATTAATTAACCCTTAAGCTAAGATATGCTACGTAAAAATCAAAATCAGTTTAATGTTTGTCACTTCCTAGGGAATTTGCATCATACTATGTATGTAACATCATAGTACGACTACCACTACAACTACTATGTATCGACGACATATTTCTATTTAGAATTTCAAACTTAGTAACTACTGAAGTTGACAGTGTAAATACCAATACGTGGTCGATAAAACGTCTCTACCCGGATAAGGGTTAATCTGTTTTATATCTTTTTCCAAATCAATAAATTCAAATGAGTATATTACATAGGTATAACCTTGATCAAACTGTACATGACCAAATATCCTTTCATTAACAAAACTGCATATGTAACTATAGCAAACAAAACTTTCTACAGGTTTTCCTGCACAAAGACGTGCAGGCCGACAATGCGCGCCAAAATAGAAAGTTGCACGCACGTTGCAATGCGTACGCGCACCGCTGCGTTCTAGCACTTGTGTGCGTGACGTTATTATTTGTATTTTATATTCAAAGACGGCACTGTAAATTGTGTAATTTTCGAAGTACGGTTTTCTCGTTTTGGCAATAGCACGAAAACTGTCTTGTACGTGTATTTATTTTACTATTTTTTATTAGGAGATATAGGTACAAATTAATAATATAATAAATAGTATTTCTTTGCTTAGAAAACAACGCCACTTAAACGTATGCATACAGTTTACAACTATACTAACTATGTATAAATTTCACGAATCTATTCATGCTAAGACGAGGCAATATGCGATAAAATCAGCGTTAAATGAATCAAATGGTGAAATATGTCATATTTCAGTGCATGCAACGAAATATCGAACGTATTCAATATATTATTATCGAAAATTACGAAATATTTTGATATGATCGAACATAATTAATGAAATAGCGAGCAATAAATAAATAAGTAAACACATAAAACATACACATTAAAAACTAGTTCGACGCAACTTGAGTGCAATTTTTGGACAACTTTCATTACTATTTGATTACATAATGTAATACTTTATGTAAATTAATTCCGGCATTTTTCACTTTTAATCTTGCCCAACATATTCTGCACTGACTGAATGATTTTCCATTTCATTATGAAAGTGCACATTTTCTTTAGTGATTTAAATATCCACGCCCAAAAGGAACACCCTGTTTTTATCAACACGTATTTGTGACACTGGTACTATGTACAATCGAAAACAACACCGAGCTCTGCGCTTGTCCCTTCATAAATTAAATGACAATGGTTGTTGTCCCCCTTTCCGGGTGGGGTGACCAAAAACCGGGTGTGTTTTAAAAGGAATAATCCTTGACCCAAATTGAGGCCTTAAATGCAGAAACTGGTTACGAGCTCGCGAGTCCCACACATGTCAAGTTACTACGTTTAGAAGGAGAGCGCTATATTTTTTTGTGGAAAGTTACGGTAACCTCTAACTCTGTCTCCTCTCTCTGTCTTTTCATAACTGACGTGAAATAAAATTCATACTAATATTGGTCTGACCAGTTAATCAAGGGTTTAAATGTGTCACTTGAAAGAATAATTTACTGATTGGGGATTTAAAAAGAACCGCTTCTGATTTTAGCACGCATTTACCTACACATCGTAACGTGGAATGGAAGTGCCACAGGAACCAAAATGGAAGCCCACAGACCAGTGACGGCGCGGCTACGGTGCGGATTGATGTGGAAGCTCCCATTTTAGTTCAAGTGACTCTGCTTACGCGGGCGTGTCCTTGCCATGAGTTTAAGCAAACCGACATCGTTATCGAAATCTATCGGAAATACTGCTTGTTGCCGATACAAGTAAAAGGGACCGGGCGATAGTTTTCGATAACGAGAACGGATCGCGTAAACTCATGGTTAGGGTACTGACCCGCTCCGCTTCCGTTAGGTACGCGTTTCGGTGTGTCGAAGTGTGCCTTAGGAGCTTCGGGTTTTTACTATTTTGATAACACTGTTCATGCACACTCGATGTATGTACGTCAAGTTGCGGTTTCCTCACACGGTTAAAGGAGTTAGTTTTTCCCAATTAAAATATAATAAATACTTAACGCAGTTGTTTAATCATCCATCTTCCTTGACACATCACATAATGATAAATATACATATTTAGAACAAAAAGTAACCGCGCGTACGCGCATTATATTACAATTGTTTTTTTTAACCAAATATACTGTAGCGCCGACTCACTTAACACTTTAATTACAGAGACATAATATTTTGGATTAAAACGTAGAATATTTTCATCTCAATCTAACGTGAATAAAGTCGTAGGGTCGTAAATGCTGAGGAGTCTGATGATGACTCATCATTGATGAGAATAGGCGCAGAGGGTCCGAAGGGGGGGGGGGGGGGGTCACATGGGACACAACACCCCCTCCCCCCCAAATCGTACACGTCAAATTGAAAAATCAAATACTGCCATAATTAGACACATACCTATTTACTTCACTTTACATAGCGTGTGCTTTACCTTGGAATATATCTTGTTAAATTCTTCTGTAAGACATAAGCTACAACTGAAGCTTCAAAAATACAAGGCAACTTATACTTTAAGAAAAAATGTGCAAGCATTGAAATTATATTAATCGTAATATAGTGAATTGCATTAACATAACATAGCATTATATATTTCATGAGTCATGGCAACATGAATTACAGTGATACACAATAACATGTTTTTTTTTAGTAAGAGTCAATATTCTTATTCATGTTTTGATACGATTGTACCTACAAAAGCAACTTTGTCACTGGGTTTCTAGATGTCCTATTATTTTTCTTAAATAGACGTAGCACATTTTATTGATGCCTTCATTTTCAAATTAACTGTATGCCTAGACCGAACAGGGCGTCTATTTGGGGACGTCTAAGTGATACTGCAGCGACCCGCGAGCGAGACTCTCATCTCGCTTTTACGCATTACGCATCGTGCGGAAGAGTGGGATGAGAAATCTCGCTCGGGACTCGCTACAACATCACTTAACTTTCCCGAATAGAGGCGCCGTTTCCTACTTACATATCTAAACTATACGATATCACAGACGATCCCACTTTGCGCCAAAAACCAATGATAACCAATCAAATAAACAACTCAATAATCACCAACATTGGTTCAAACGCACACAACCGTAGTCGACATTGCACACAAACGCACGTCATGGCCACGGTTGCGTAAGCGTCGCGCCACGAAGGTCCTCGGAGAGCGTCCTTGGCCTCCCCCCTCACCCTCCGGGACCTCAGAGCAGGGCTATTCGGAAATGAGGATTCATTATTACAAAATCAGTTAGCGGCCAATGACAAACTTCGCTTACATTATATCGGAACGTGGGATGTTGATGAGATTGGTGTAGGAATTAAACTATGCAGAGATCGTGTTCTGCCAAAAATGTTGACCCTAAAAATCTAATTTTACATAGAGCTGTGTTACAATAAAGGCTTTGGAAAACAGTTTGCCATACCCCAAAGTTATTTATAAAGGTAACAATAGCGAGAACCTATTCTTTGACTTTCTGGGTCTTGGCAAGTAATGTTTCTCTGAAGGACCTAGGATACTTTAAACTAGGGTGGAGTGTTCAAAACGGCCAGAAACAGCATTTTTTTGGTTTCTCGACAGAACTAATAAAACTAAATTTTAGTGACAGTTTAGATACAGTAGCTACTCAACTTAGGAATATTACCGGTGTGACTTTTAACTGATCAGTTCTCATCAGCAGTTCTAAAACATTTCTCTGTTTTGCTTGCAACTTCATGAAGTTTGTTTAACGCTCGTCTAATCACGCTGTTATCTCCAAGTAGATGCCGAGTGCGGTAGGCCTACGAAATATAAGGTTATCTCACTGCAAAGATAAACACGTGCCTACCCCGAATTTTGTTCCCAACTGATTCTACGAAACGCATTACGGATAGAATTATTCGATTGTCATCATAGCCCATCCGTGGAATAAAGGCTGTAAAAAGCTGACATCATGAATAGGAAATGAGTGTTTGAAAAATTGGGTTAATTTAATTGAAACGTGCATTCTAACTACGGCTAGCAAGAGTAAGAATGCGTTCAAACAGTGTATCAGTTCGCACATCACACTTAACCTATCCTCACATCTGCGCGTCATATAATGTTTGATGAAGTAATTGAATTCGATTTCTTAAAGTTCGTTCGCGACAGCATGGTCGCGTCGCTTGGCTCCCATTGGTTGAAACGATTCGGTAGTCACGCGTACGGAAACGCAGGCGAGTATAACAGAAAGATTGTACTATAAATTCTACAGCCGACCTTCATACCTACGCCGGCGGTGCCACACAATGATCGCCACTAGATAAGTTATGTGTTTTCAAAAGACGTATCGATCTCTGCTCTAGGCACGTGTACAGAACAGTTTTTGGATGTATGCAAATTATGTTAAAATTCAAGGTAAAATTTATTAAAAACAAATGACGGAAGATCATAGTGCAAGGCCATAATGCAGCATTGTCACAACAAAATGATAATTACGACGAGGCATTCGAATGAGGCTCAGGGTGTTTAGTTTGGAAGGGTAGCTAGCATACGGCGTGCGCATGAGGTTTTCAGTTGTGATTGTGACAGGCCGGCGTGCAGCGCAAGCGCGGTGCTGCGCCTGCGCGGCCAGTAGGTGCTAATCGGCCGCCATGGCCCGCGCGGGGCCACAACGACAGTTTCTATGCAAATGCGTAAGCGTTGCGAGACCAGTTTTGCCTCAACGAACGGTTCCGGGCCTACTATTGCGCACAATCTATTCACGCCCATCCATAATCTTCCAAAACGTACGTTGCCAAATTGGATTTTTCGATGAATCCATTAAAAACTTCCTCTTAGATTGGACGGGATAAATAGTCGTTGAAACTTGTATTATGTATCCTAATAATTGATAGACGAAAATAGTAAACCAACTAAGTAATGACGTGGGCTTGGTTCAGTTAAATGTGAAGTAACCGGTTGTATGACCATCGTGAAAAAATTAATGATGCAATATGTTTTACAAAAAAAAGAGTAGATACGGCTGTCTTATTATCAAGTTCAATAGCCCCAAAGCGACAGCACGTGTATGCAAAACCAAGTAAACCGCGCAGCAATGTGCAAAAATATCCTCTCTCCGGAGCATTTTAAGGTGCACTCTGCCAGATAGCCCCGCGCGCTTAACATTTATCATATGCTGCTGGTATCAACACAAATTTGTCAATGACATATCGGAGTAGGCACTCATTAAATCAGTTTGCCTAGATGACTCCTTGTCGGGAGGCCTCACTCCTTCAACACTTAACTTCCCGGTTCAAAACTCTTCTATTTTTAATCTATAAATACAATTTCCTGACACAAATACATTATGATACATTACCTAAACGCTACCGTATGCAAAGGACAATACTTTCCTTGTATCCATGTTAGAAATTCCCGAGTCCTTGAATCGTTAATAGAAAACCATTAGAGATCTACAGAGCCGCGCACAAATATCATAGTTCGTATCACTGAGTGTGTTTCGTTCACTGGCGTCACGTTGAGGTATCACTGTAGTCACTGTTTGGCACCGTGTACTAGTGCGTGTTCACTTCCGCATGTTAGGTTAGTGCGCGCCGCGCCCGCGCAGTGCTCGTCGTAGCAGCTGAGAGCCGAGCTCGCGAATGCGACCGCCGAAAACTCTTCGCTCCGTCCGAATGCAGAAAATTCGGACGCGTCGAGTGGGGGGCGCTCTACGACTATCCGAACCTGCGTGCGTACGTGCAGCGCTTCGCTATGAAAAAGTCCAAGGTTAACTCGCGCTGCCAAAAAAAGACGCACGCAAAATGAAAAAATGATGGCTAGAGAGGCGCCCTCGCGAGTCGCGGGCGATGCAGCCGCTCTGCAAGCGCCGCGTCTGCCGCGCGCAGACAAGCGCCCGGTGTAATGTACCAAAATAATCACTGACAACAACCCACTCCTGACGCATACTTACATTGAAGAAATCTTTAAAAAAAAAGATAATTTTTCAGGATTCAAGTTTTTTTTGCTACAAGACCTAAGGGTGGGTCAGCTAGGAAATCGCTGTCAGCAGGCCAGAAAGTAATCTTGGTGGCAGGCCATTTCCCGAGATTGAACGAGACCCGGTTCAAAAAGGCAGACGAGCCAGCTTTTCGTGACCATAAGGACTGATAATAAAGCATTATCCCGAATCAAATCGATCCTTCGCCGGGGACCCATCTTCTGACTAATTTTGTTAGATCGGTTATTTATTTCTGGTAGTTCTGTATTTTTAACAGATTGCTTTATATATATTCTTTAATAAAGTTCTTGAGTAAAGAAATAATTTTCGTAGTTTACAACAGTCATTATTACATTAATGCCCCAAACTTTAAAGCGATTAAACTTTCGTTAGTATAAGGCCTTTCTCCCACGAGGCTATGTACACAAGCTGCACGACTGCGATGCAAACTGTAGGTCACCTAATGATTTACTCAAGTCGATTTTCGCACACGGAGCTACCCAAATTCGAGTATATTCGCTCATTCATTCTTGAGCCGTCAAGTACGATGTCAAGTGACTCAGCGAAGAAGACGTTCTTCTTGATATTTATGACAATAATAGACGAAAAAGAAGATTTTGGAAAAGAATGCACCCGCACATCGAAAGAAACATTAAATGTAGAAAAAGAATGCACCCGCACATCGAAAGAAACATTAAATGTAGAGTATTCGTCGCTGCCAGGGAACTACACGACAATAGCTATCCAGTACAACATTTCTAACGTATTCTGGTAATTTATAGTTGTATAAACAAAGATATTTTTCTACTTCAAGAATACATTTTATACTTGCTTGTTGTCAGGGTTTGGGAAGTCTCGAAATTTTCAAAGTCCCGGGACTCGAGACATCTCAGGATCAAAGTACCGGAAATTCTCGTGACTCGAATTTTCTCGTAAATTTTTAGCTTGATTTGTCTATAAAATCACAATAAAACAAGATTCGTTAATCACAGATAGTAATAAGTAATACAGATTACTTTTTGTACTAAGTAATGTTCAAATCTTCTAAGAAAGTATACACAACATCAAGAATAACTAAAGTAATCAGCAAATCATTCTAAACATCTATAATCATGAGCATAACCGGACATAAAATCAGTCTTGGAAATAACAATAACAATACACGTTTAAGGTAAATAAAATGTGAAAAAAGAGTAATTAATCGTTTAGCTAACAAATGGCGCTTTTAGTGACAGAGTGGATACTAACGAAATATTGATATTTGTAAATAAAATTATTATTTGTATACGATTTCGACAAGCCGATCTCTGAATGTTCTGGGTCTCAATCTCAATGTTCTGTTACATTTGGGAAATTTTCCGGGCGTTCGAGACACGAGAATTCCCGGGACTCAAATCCTACTTCTAGTTCAGCAGCTATCATCATTTTACGCGTCGCCGACTTGCGTACTTTAGACTGATTGCCAACGGCTTGTCAACGCGTCGCATCATATGCGAAACATAGCGAAAATGTATGGCGGCTACTTACGAGAGACTAGTAGGATGTGCGTACAAAAGGCAAGTCGCTTGTAAAATAGACTTTTGGGAGTACCTAAGGTCTAAGTCAACGCAAACTTAATCATAAGTACCTATAAAATAACCAGTCAGTCAAATTGAGGACCCAAGACGAAAACGTTAAAGAAATTACGTGGAAGGTGACACGAATTCAAACTGATCCTACAACCAAGGTACGAGTATATAGTAAACTTTAACTGGACCGTCACCGACCCTACGTCCTCGCGTCATCGAGCACCAAGACTGACCAATTTGGACAGGTGTGGTCAAAGCAAAAAACTAATACTAAGGCAGCATCACTTGTAAAAAAATTGTGGACACGTTTGAAGTTACAAAAAAACTATTTTAATTAACTACGGTTTTCTTCATCGAGAGTCGCAATAGGCTTGGTTTAAAGATGCCTGTTGAAGTTGATTTCGATGAATGATATGGCTCCTAAAAAGGAAATATACATTTCTAATTTACTTTTTCTCCCTAAAATTTCCCGATGTCAAAAGTTGACGGAACAACTATGAGATATGAGCTATGAGATGTCAACTTTTGACATCTCATAGCCAGAACAATTAGCGTGTTCCTTTTTCAAAATCGTCACTAAGGAACATACTAATCGTTCATTAACTGACTGACTAGACCATACATCCTCCAGCAATCATATTTGCAGTACACCAAAAACAATTGACGATTGATAAGCATTAATAACACGCGCCACAGACCCACTAAATTTTTGTGGCCTCGCGGACGCGGAACTGCGTATATATAGCATAATTATAAAATGCAGCGTATAAAGAATAACTAATTTCAATACTGACTCTGTTTCCTTATCAATAAAAGCAAGGCCACTTGAATTATGATAACGTCGGAATTAGAATACAGGCTGTTGGTTTTGTTCTAATAGTGGGGATGTATCTAAAATTTGGTAGTGGAAAAACTGATTATTTTCTGATTATTCGAGCCCGTTTTATTAAGTTTGGCTTATACTGTAAGGATGTATGAAAGATATCCGCCACTTAGCGAGAAGACATCTGTTGTCTTTCTCTCACTGTGCCCTTTCTGCGTAGTTTTTATGTCTGGTATTCAATAAAGTATATTTATATTGTATTTGAAAGAACTCGGTTAAGACATAACAATGTTAATATACCTTAGCCTGATGCAGTTATATTATGGTGATGCGACGGTCTTCTACTTCGTATTCTATCGTTTCCTACGTGGGTGACTGGGCAAGTTCTGAGTTATAGCAATTTCAGAAAAATAAATTACTCGAATTGCAACTTTTATAACCCTCGTTTATTTGACTATCGAATCATAAGCCATTGACAAAATATTAAAAAGTAAAAATATTATGTTCATTTCTTTAATGCATTCCGCTCGTTTTTTCTCTAAATAATGGAATTCGAACGCGAACATTTTCGTGCAATGATATCGTATGATGTTCAAGTTGGTTTCAGTGAAATTGAGCGCCGAAGAAGAGTTTTATCTGCATTTCAGAACCTCGAACATGGTAAACTTTCCCTCAAAGATGGTGACACAAGTAGCAGTCTACTTCTGTACCGAATGAAAATATCGAAGAGGTAAAGAAAATTTTACTTAATGATCCGAAAAATACCTACGAAGAGTTCGAATAAACTCAAAAGATATCATCGGCTATAACACTGGTAGCAGTGGTTTTGTTGTCCTTTATTTTAAAATAATTTCGAGTAATTTGATGCCAACAATTAATGAAACAGTGAATGAATTTGGAGTTTTGGCTCTGGATTTCTTTAAATCAAAAGTTTATCTCTACGTAACAAAAATAGTTACACCAAAATCATAAAAAAAGCTAGTGCCAATTCAGTACTTCAATGAACATATGCGTAAACTGTGTACTCAAGTACAAGAGAAATCTGCAGAGATATCTGGGGCAACAGCTTTTTTTTTTGAGCTATGTAATCAATGAAATTTTACATGATCGTCTACAAGCGACGAAGCGTTGTTCCCAATGGGTTCCTCCCATAGCCGAACAAAAACAACCTGGCGTGAATTGTTGAAGGGAAATATTTGACATTTTTTAATTATGGAGTGGAGAGGGCCGCAACGTATTTAATATTATTACTGGAGATGATAGTTGGATCTACCAACCAATATGACCATTTAACTAAGCGACAGTTGATAGTTTGGGTGTTTCTTGACGAAGAACCTCCGCGGAAAGTCAAACGAGGACACAGCTTGGGGAACAAAATTATGGTAACGTTTTGTAGTGCCAGTCGTCATTTCGCAAAAATGTATCTAGAAAGTCAAAAAAGGTTAATGCTCAATAGGTAAGATGCATTTTTTAATTTTATGTTATATTGGAAAGTGCTGCGAAATAGAAACCGATCTGTGTACGCAAAACATTATTATGTTGTTTATTTTATGAGTTATAAAGCTTTGAAAAGTAACTGTTCATACCACTCGCAAAAACACTCCACACAAAATGGACGACAACTATGACGTCACAGCATTTGTTGACTGTACAAAATGTAAGGCGTTTAAACGAAATCTGCAATTATTTCTGAAAATACTGTTTTAGACCAACATCGTAGAAATAAAACATGCCATAAATTTGATGAGGATGTCCAAAAACCTAAAATCAGAACTAAATGCTAATATATATTTTATCTACACCCATATCATAAAACCTCCATTGTTTAATCAAAAACCATAGGAAATGACCACCATTTTGACAACCAATTAAGAAAAACCAGTGCTGCAATGTTATTTCTTTATCGTTTTTAGTAAAGAAATGAGATTAAATTTGGAACAGCTGTCAAAACTCAAGTGGTTCTCTATTCTAGTATCCATAGATATTAAACAGTTATTGATACGAAACATCAATTCAGTATGTTTTTTTAATATAAACCGAACGACATTTGATCTCGAGTGACATGAGAATAGAGACCTCATTCGCTTGTCTATGATTTAAAAAAAATGGTCTTGACGGAGGATCGAATTGCCGCCATGTTGGTGTTTTGCTGAACGAAAGTAGAATTGTTGCTGAATTGAATAGAAACAGTTGTTTGTAATTTACATTTTAGTTGAAAATATGAATAGTAAGTATTCTTCTCGGAGTGTGTGTGATGTGAAAATGCGCCGGATATCGGAAATATGCAGCCACTATTGCAACAAATAACTTGTTGCCAGAAAATATTGTTTCTGAACCCATCATGGAGGATTTATAATATGTGTGTAGATAAAGTTATGTATGCAACTCAGCATAATTTGGCCTTAAAACACACGTGCGATCTTATTATGATACTCGCCTTTCGGCTCGTTTTATGAAAATCGCACTAGTGTTTTAAGGCCTATCATTATGCAACCGTTGTAAACTACTATATCACAAATTTTGACCTTATTTTAATTTTTATGCATCTTCCCCATTGTACAGTGAAGTGTGTTTATCAACTGTGTTCGACGCGTTACGTTAAAAACGTCTATAAACAGGTACGAGAGGGCTTTTTGCATCATGGCAATGCATCATCGCACAAAGCCATAACCCAAGTTTTTGAAGAGCACAGAAAGAAATTCAACAAAATTAAATGAGCCTTATAGCTCCGTGTGACTTATTTGCCATACCAAAAATGAAACTTGGACTCCGTGGTTCATTTCAACAGCCCTGAAGATGCTCGGGATGCTTTCATAGCAGCGGTTGAGGACCAAAGGAAGAATATTACCAGTAGGTACTTTAATCCTTAGACGAATCAATCGATGTACAGATATATTTTTTTCGTATTCATAAACTTTCCTAGTCACCAAACGTATCCTATTTATATATCTAATATATAAAAATTAATATTTGTTTGATTATTTCTTTTTTCGTCTCTTATGCATTCCTATACTATTCATCCAAATGATGAAACTTTGGTGAATTGATGCGGGCATGCCTGGGAGAGTTCATTGGCATAAAAAAAACATTAACATCTGAAGATATCAAAAGTTTAGGTGGAAAATCAACTCTTTATCCCACTAGCGGATCAACTGGACGAGACAATTTTATCACTTATCCCACTGCGGCCCTAACATGCAAGACACAAGGAAAAGTTAAACTGTCTTATCTCTAAGTGCATCTCTCTCACACTAGTGCCGACGAAAGAGATAGTCATAGAGATATACGGGTTTAACCTCGTAAGTCCTAGCATTTTTAATGCTCTGTAGTGATTCCGTCCCAGTGTACTTAAATAAAAACAAATTACGGAGGTACTTTTTAATCTTAAATCAATTACGACAAAGTTGAAATTAGAACCAAATCAAGCAAAATACCAGGTCTTAATGAGGTACAATAATTTGTACTAAATAAAGTACAAGGGGACTTACGAGGTTGACTTATCATTGTGTCTTGCATGTTAGGGCCGCTGGTGTTTTCATATCATCTGCATCCCAGAAAAAGATTAGAATACAGTTTTCGATGTCTTTATTCCAAAGTTGTTTTTGATTTGAACTGTGATGAAATCAAGTTAAAAAGTACATAATGATTCCGCCTATAAAAACAAACGGCTTACGAAATTCTTGCAGTATCTTATCAAATGTAGAGGCATGGACTGCATGGTTATCAGAAAACAATTAAAGCAAACGTCACAAATCAATCGCTATCCGAAGGTTTAATTCTCTGAAATGAAACTACGTTCATGAACTCACCGGCGAGCCTAACTTGACCCGTCAGTGCGTATAAACTACATGTTCGTGCGCATCTAACCTTACTACGATGACGTAGGTACCTAACTCCGCCTAATGCCTGCGCGGGTCATTTTATGATTGTCGTTCGAAATGTGGGGGCGAAATGAGTGACGAGATTTGTTAGAAAATAACACAGCTGAAGTATTTATTTTTATGCTATTGTGTGAATCCTTAGACTTTATTCTTTCTTCTCACGTTAAGCTCTAATTTACTAAAAGTGCTAGAAGTGTTTCTCTCTAATTAATAAAAAATATTCTTACGCTGATCCGCTGGCTGACTTAAATAAATCTTTAAAGAATTTTACATATACTATGTCGTCACTTATAAAGCTCTAATCTTAGATGAGATAATGATAAACAGAAATTAAAAAGGCTTGACTGGTGGGACTGAGTTTTTTACAAGTTCATTTCAAGACAAACCCAATGATATTTGATTTGACGAAGCATGTTGCGGATCTTACCATGTATTTATTAACGAAGCGTGTTGTGGATATTTTACTTGTGATAATTAAATAAATGGTTAATTCAAGACACATTTTGAATTGACAGTGGTTTATACCCATTGTTAAAAGTAACCCGTACCTTAACGGACAGCGAGTTTTTTTATTTTATTGTAACATATAATTTCCCAATAACAATGGCGCCATGGAATGATTTCTATATCCAGTTTTTTCCTGCAGGGGAGAGGGTCACCGTAAAAGGCGCAATAATGGTACCCATTGAATACGAAGAACTTATTTCATTGGTCATGTTTATAGGAACTTTTCCTTATTGTTCAAATTCCAGGCATGGTTTTTTAAAATTACTTTTCTATTTCCTTAAAGATACACTAAATAGAAGCGCATTTTGAAAAATAAAAACCAAAGTTGGAATATTAAAATTGCACGGAATTACTTTTTAAAATCGAACGCCAGCCAAATCAAAAGCATGTTCGCAAATATGTCTTCTATTCTCTTGAATTGTGGATGGGAATAGAAGTTGTCGGTGTATGCTCTGCTCACCCTTATTATAATGGTGTAAGAGCGTTATTTCAATTTGGAATACTGGCTGGAAATAAAAACAAAAGCAAATCGATATCCGATTTTCAAATCGAACAGGATCGCTGCCAAATTTTATTCACGGCGTTTCTTCAGGCGCTACCTGTACATCTGGTCAAATATTAGCGCATGCGTAGGTACAAAGTGTTCAATGTCAAACTCCTGCATCTGACTTGACAAATAGGAACTCGTTGACAATGCCACCTGGCTTTGAATAAATAAGAGAATACGTTATTTAAAAAAAAAAGATGTTCAAATAGCTACTTCTAGCGACATGGATTTCGCCCCTTTATAGGTTGACTAATAATATAGATAAGAATAATAATAATCAATTCAAGACATCTGGGTCATACACACGTTCCGGTTCAGGACTGTCCCCCCCTGTTCCCGAAAGTTAAGCACCCTGAGACCCTGATTTTGCTTGCACTATATCTACATGTAGGACATTAGGCATAGCTTTGGCCTTTATGAAGAAAACGTAAAATTAAGCAGTCGTTTTCGTTAACAGGAGGGACAATTATTGTTTCTTGAAGTGTGTATTACACATTTAGCTTCAGCAATCTGAGCTGCGCGCCGATGTCTCAATCAGTAGATTCCTACTTTTATAATACGTATGTTTCTGGTTTCCATCTACGCATAACCGAGAATAACTTTAAATATTTAATAGACGTATTATTAATGAATGATTATTTTGATTTTCAGTTAGCGCGATAAAACATGTACGATTTAAAAAAAGACACGAAATTTTAACAATGCACACAAAAGTCGTTAACTTATTTCAGTTGTTAAATAGTAAACAGAATAAACATAAGTATGATAAGTAAATTATGATTTTAGTGTTGACTTAATACATATGTAGTCTACAATTTTGTCCATACCGATTAATACCACCAGTAAAATAAAATAATTCATTTAAGTCACTCATTAAAACGTATTTATTCCCTTTTACAAAATTGGATGTTGAAGGTTTTGTATGTAATTTTTTTGTTTCTTCACACCATGAAAATAATTTGTGTCATAATTATCAAAAAACTCAAACCTCATTGTACCAAACGACCATGAATACAAAACAGCGGACAAAGGAAATGCACGTATCCGTGCAGAAACTGCAAACGCTGTAAAACAGGCCGTAATTGGACTGAATGGGCCAGCGCACCCGAACCGCACGAAAAATCCGCGTTACACAGAAAAAAACGTGTACTCACGTCGAGTGGTCACTCCGCCATCAGCGGGTCGGCGAGCGAGGACGGCAGGGGCGAGCCGGCGGGCCTGGAGCGACGAGGCCTGGTGCAGCGCCGCGGACGCGCGGTATCGAGGAAGTAAGTCCGGGCAAACTGTCAACGCTCGTGCGGAAATCGGGCGGCGTCCGCAGCGCGCAGGCGCGCGGCACCCGTCAACAGCCGCCCTGCAGCCGGGCCCGCCACCCACCCCGCCCGGCACGCACCTACCCTTTAAATCGAACGTCATATCCCGCCACACCGTTCGCACCACCTCCGCCCGCTGTAATTTCTGAAAAGCGCTGACTGCCCCCCTCGACCCTAAAAAATGCATTGCGTAACGGTTTTATAAATTCTCAAAGTCTTTGTTTGTCCAATCAATTATCCACCTGCGTACGTAGCGGGCATCGAAGCGGAGACAATACAGAGTAATCAGCCACTCTAATTTAGGTTTTTACAGTCTATATTCAACTAGACATTTGTAGTTCTTAAAAGTTTTACTTGCTTTTTATGAAGGTGCGATGAAGTTACGTCGGAAATTTGTCCTCTGAAATATCTGGTGATTTTATCGTTCCCTGACTTCCTTCGTGGTGAAGTGGAAGGGAGGAAAAATGAAATATGCAGGGGCTGAAAAGATAAAAATATTGCCGCAAATTTTCCTTTATTGAATTCTGCAAATTTAAGGCCGAACCGAAGACGCTCGCAATTTCCTGGGGATATCGTTCTAGGAAAGGGGGCCTCCGCCATATTTGAAAATGTAGTATTTAAAAGCAGTACCTAAGAGCAGGCGCAAAATCTAAATCCGATTTATAAGAATAAAAATACTTGAGTCCATCTAAATTAAAGCAATACGAATCATCTACATAACCTGAACTGATATTACAAACCCTTTTCAAAGGCAAATATATCTTTTTCTCGTAAAAAGTCGTCCAAGATTATCGCGCGTGTGATCATATATAATTGAAGCTAATATTGTAAATGTTACCCAGATATGGCTACAAAGTGCTCTAAAGCAGAAACGTGGAAGTCCTTATTGGTAAATAATCTCCTGTATTACACTATATACCTACCATTAGATTTAATAAAAAAAAATACTATTCTGCGACGACGTCAAAAACACGAGTAATTAAATTACTGAACCTATACATAAATATTCCTTCCTAAAAGGCGTACTAACTAATAAAACATTCTTAACAGATCTTATTAAGGAATTATAAGAAATCCAAATTGTATCCACGAAATTAGGTGAACAAGAACGACTATTAATACGCACAAAACAAGTTGTGACATTCGAAAATCCTTCATTTAGCAAAACATTGGCCCTGACATTTAGGCGAAACTGTATGAAAGCAGAATGCCTAAATCCTTAGGCTTGAATGACGCGATGTAACAAATTAAATTTGTAGACTTGTCGTAAAACCACCTCGCGAACTAATTTCAATGGACTACATTTTTACGAAGCCGCCTACGATTTTTATTAAGCTTTTAATAATTCAGAGGTTTTCTCAAATAAAGTCGACATAACAGGAATATTTGATTATTTTCAAATTCCTACCAAATTTGTTGAGTTAAAATCTGAATAAAATGTGATTTTTTAATGTAATTTTTAACACGACCGAACTGCGAACTGAAAAATTAGGCAGCGTGAGTAGACCACACGGTGGACTGACGACCTGAATGAATAACGTGGGACCCAGCTGGATGCCAGCAATACAGGACAAAATGAATTCATCATCATCATCATTTCAGCCGAAAGACTTCCACTGCTGGAAATAGTCCTCGCCCAATGATCGCCACAACGACTTATCCTGTGCTTACCGTCCTTCATGTCCTTAATGTAGCTAAGCTAATGTTGAAAATGAAAATGAAAATGAAAATATTCATTTTGCAAGTAGGCCACATGGGCTCTTTTACATGTCTGAAGCTACCAGCGCTTCGAAAGGTGACATCTGCTGAGAAGAAACACCGCAAGAAACTCAGCAGTAAGTCTGTTTTTTCCCAACTTCTACATTAGAGTTTTAACTAAAACTAACACATGAAAAGGGCAGCAAACGATCCAAATGGGTAAAAATTTATTATAATAAATAACTAATAAGGGAGATGTATAGTCTCCGCGTCTGGACAAGTTAAGTGACTTAGAGATATATAAAGCCTCTAAGGGTCATAATAATAATAATTAAAATAAAGAATAAATGAAACATCTAAATTGACTAGGTACCTAATCTAGGTTAAATGGAGATGTAGACAGTCTCCACGGTCAAGTATAAAAAAGGAGATGTAAGGTCTCCAAATATCAAAATAATAATAATAATTTGAAATAAAAATATTTCATGTCCTAATAATTCAAATACTGAATATGAAACACTATAGAATATAGTATAGAGAACACTAAGAAGTCTCTCTAGTCAGGATCCGATAACGCACAAACGAATAAATTAAAAGGTAACAATTTTAAAAGGTCCTTGCGAGCATGAACCGTCCGGACCCCAAAGACAGCACCTGTTCACGAGTATGACGCGTATTTCAGCCATCGTCTTCCTCAACCATGTTTTAAGGAAGGTGGCGACCCGATCAATGACGCCGCCGTGAGCAAAGACCTTTGAGCGAGCATGACAAGCTCAAGCTGCCGGACAAGAATGAAAAAAAAATCAAGCCAGATACGAGTAGCCGTCCGACGAGAGATGTCACAGTGGGATCACATGATAAAAAATTTGCATGTGCGATATAGGTACATATACTATAATCCTACAAAATTATACATAACTAAAACGAACACATACAAAGTGCAACAAATAAGCCTAATGGGCACAAAATAATTATAATAAATAACTAATAAGGGAGATGTATAGTCTCCGCGTCTGGACAAGTTAATTTTAATGTCTTAGAGATGTATAAAGTTTCTAAGGGTCATAATATTAAACATAATAATGAAAACAAAGAAACAACTAAATTGGTTTGTGTCATCACTGGCGTTGTCTTAGTTAGGTCAGGGTGCCTCCGAAAACAAGTGCCGCGGCATAATGCTGAGCATAAGTATTGCCCTTTTTAACGTCATTGTATTATAATTGTATGCTTATTTTGTGTAAGTGTATGTGTGTAAATAAAAATATTCTTATTTTTATACTTATTTCTGATTTTATGCTTATAAATATGTCATCTTCATACATTGATAGAAGAATAGCAGCGGGCTAAGATATGCGCCCTGAGACACGCTCGGGCGCAGTTTAGTGGAGTGACGCGCATTCTAAACCGGGTTATCTATGGCTGCCCGAAAAATAATGCAGCTGCTGCTCTCTTTTCCAAAATAGACCGATAACTGGGTCAAACGATGCGATGGTTAATTTCGCTAGTTTTACGCACTAGAAGTTTATATCTGGAAGAGACACTGCTAATAGTAAGAGACATAACGTTTAGTCCTCTTAAATGGATCAAAAGTCCTGATCTAAATATTTTTACCATTAGGTAAAGTAGTAAAAGTCTATATTCATTATATTTATGAATAATTATTAAATGCATATCCTATTTTTTTTATTCTAACCAATACTTAGTTCGAAAATGATTTGTATTTTTCACTTCGCAATGAAATGCAGTTTTTTATCTTCAAGTTACAATCAAAGAAAGAAAAACTAGGAAAAGATATAGTTCCCAAGGGAATATCAATAAACGAGCTGTACACGGACAAAGTCAAAGGAAAGCGCTAGTTTAATTAACTCTTATAAATAGATCGCCTATAAAACAGTTTCAATCCATGCTTTTTAAAAACCCACACACTTATATTTATCGCGGCCGCGTCTCTGTTCCATGCACCAAATATATTCAGAAACATTTTTCAAGTAAACTCGGCGTAGAATTTTTGCGAATTTGACAGACAACACATTATCATAATTTCTTTACCTCTCACCCAAGACAGACATGAAATTGATAAAAAATGCCTCAAAAACAAGTGAGGTAAAGATCGGACAGCGGTATGTCTTACCCAATTTCTTAGACTGCGAATTTAAAAGTCTGAGTTGACCTCAACCGCGTGGCATTCGCATCAAACTCTCTTGATTAATAACTAAGGTCAGAGCGTAGAAAAAGTATGTCAATTGACCCAGTTCTATAAAGCAATAACATTAATTCACGGCCTGAACCCTCATTAATAATGTATCCGCCTTATTTTAAATTACATCGATAACACAAGGCACATGCATTTGTGTAAACGGCTTATACAATGGCACTTCTGCCATACATTTTTTATGAAATTGTAAAATTTCTAATTTATACTGACTTTCCAATAAATCAACGTGAAATCCTCGACAAAGAATGCATCTGCGAAACATCCGCGTCGGAAATAGCTCTGTCCGTAGAAAGTAGGTCGATCGCGATTTTTTAGATGGCCCATCTAGCGGCTTCTCACGCGCCAGGTAGCTATTGGACCTGTGCCCCTACCATGAGTTTACGTAAACCGTTCTCGCTATCGAAATCTATCGTAAATACTGCTTGTTGCCGAACCAATTAAAAGGGACAGAGCGAGTTTTTAATAACGAGAACGGTTTGCATAAACTCATGGTAATGGTTCTGAAGAGGCTCAGCACCATTCGCGGTTGGCTAAACGGTGGTCTATTATTTCGGTATTTTTCGAGGAAACAGTGGTCACACGTTGGTGGCACTAGGCTAAGAAAGATCGCGCATTTTCATATACATATGAATAAAATTATAAGAATCTTTGATTAAGAGCCACCTGGAATACGCAATAACAGTGTACCTATAGAATCCTTAGTATAAAGAACACACCAACAGAAGATATAAATAAAGATAAAGATCAGCTATTATGTTTTTACAGGAAAAGTTGTAAATAATTGCAAAATTTAATTGTTGAACCGTGATCCCAAACAGGCATGTTCAATGATGATGCTCATGCACTTAATTTTATACTATAGATGATAAATTTTTCAAAGGAACATTATGTTGAGTTACAACAACAACGACGACAACTGGTCGCATGTGAGCTAAGGCTAAGTGCGGAGCGGACGTCACTGCCCTACATACTCGAGTCGATACTTTGTTAATGAATGGGAACGCAATTGCGACCCGCTGCGTAAAAGCAAACACGACTTACGACGATGTCACTTTCTTTAGATTCATTCTTTTTAGGGTTCCGCACCTCAAAAGGAAAAAACAGCACCCTAATAGGATCACTCGTGTATCCGTCTATCTGTCCGTCTTTCACAGCCAATTTGCTCAGAAACTACTGGGCCGATTGAGTTGAAATTTGGTACAACAACAGCAACACGGACGTGTGACGTAAATAAATAAATTTTAAACATGAGGGACACTTTAGCCAAATAAGAAATTAAAAAAAAAGTTTTGCGAACTATATCGTTAGAATTATAAAATAAATAGTTCGGTAGTTATTTAGGAAAAATGACGAAAATTTACCATTCTCCCCCTTATCTCCGACAATACGGGCCTAAAATTTTGAAAAAAAATACAGATAAATAGTTCTTTAGCTATAGATTACAGGAAAACCTATATGAAGTCTATGTTATCTAAAGTAACAAAGAAAATTACAGATAACCATGTACGGAACGGAACCCTCTCCACTTGTCCGGTTGTTCTAAAACGCCTTAAGTAATCGACACTGACTCTGGATAATGCATGTAGTGTTTGTGTAATGTTGAAATAGTCCGTCGTCCACTCGTACACGTAGCCCCCGTCTCCCCTCCCCTACCTTCCAACGTGCGTCTTAGCCGGCGCATAAAAAATGGGTATTCGAGCACTGTGGGTAAGCCACACCCCTAGAGTCTCTATCCGAATTCATAAACTGCAGTTTTTTACGCCTGGGACGACGTTCATATAAAGATTTCGCGCTAATTAATTCTACGCAAAAATTACATTAAAGTAAAAAAGAAATATCGCAATATGCTCGATCCCCCTAATTTCTTGCTAAAGATCAATAACACTTTTAAGAGCTGAACCGTGAGACTGGAAGATACTTTTTTGCCAAAATAGTGCAGCTTTGAATAGGTATTAGATTAGCGTCGCAAGAGTTCTAACTTTCTTAATTAACGTAATACGCTTATCCGGCATAACGCATCGTACCCAAGAGTATAAAACCAATCTACAGAACAACACTATTCGCCCAATTATCGCTTCATTATGTGCCCGCGTATTGTGTACGTTAGTCCGTCGGTTTTTGCATTCCATGTATATTCAATAGCCGACAACAAGAAACCGAGCGCGTAAAGGTTGGCTTTCATGTGCAAAAGTATCACCTTTCACATTGCTAAAATTGTTATTTTATTTAAGAGGAGTGTGAACCTACGGCTTTTCATACAAAAGGCGATAACGATTTCCACCCCTTAAATGTTCACCGATGTTGACCGATTTTTGATAGGTTGTCAGTCAGAACAAAGTCTAGGTCAATACGTTTTGGTTTTTACACTATAATGAATAAATTCAGTTTTATTGTTGTTCTAGTATTTTATATAAAACTAATTTCGGCCATTATTTGACTTTGTTGATCTTTAATCAATATTCATAAACGTGTAGACCTATTTGTTCTCCTCATAAATTGGTCAAAATTGGTTAACATTTAAGGGGTGAAAATCGTTATCGCCTTTTGTATGAAACATGTGATATTTGCCGCTGCTTCAGTCCTCTTAATATCAACATAATTAGGAGTATGTTTTTATAAATGGTTTTGATTAACTCATAATTCTGTAACTATTGACGAGTGTTATAAAGTAATTTTGTTTTGTATATTATAATATATCAAATAGTACTGATAAAACGCCACGTTTCTGACGAGCGTAGATTTTAGCGATAAAATAATAACAGTGACTCAGACAAGACCTAGGTGCACATTAGTGCTACGTCGTAGCACTAACTGCGTAGCTGCTTTTGCATGCCGTCCTTTTAATATCTCACTGATTATTTCTTACACTAAATGAAAATATACCGGCTTAAAAACAAGATAAAGTTGTTATTGTGTAAGTTACAAGACAAATAAAATAATATGACCTAATAATAAATTATTACGTGCAGTAAATCGACAATGATAGTTCATAAAACGAAAATTTTTCCTTATCCTTATTAATATCCTCGTTGAGTAGTGTAAAAACGTCAAAACATATAGTCAGAAACTTGGGTGTAAAAATTAATGAAGTGAATGTCAGATAGTTTCAACGCTCAGCTTAAATCTTGTCCGTTGCAGACGAAATATTTTATGTCGAAAAGAATGACCTTCACAGAACTGCTGCAGAGACACCTTCCGTTTGGATGTTTGTTACTTTGATACGAACTTGATATGAAAATACTTTTTCGATCCAACTATAAAACAAAGAAAAATTTATCTCGAAAAATTTTGCAGTTCGCTTTCCCGAGGGAAAGAGAAAGAGAGAGATGGAGAGATAAGGAGTCGCGGACAAAAGCTAGTTATAAATATTTTTCTATTTCTAATCAATTGACAGCCAACCTAATCGTAAACGCTGGTGCGTGCATGTGTTCAAATTCAAATCGTATTCGCGGCGGCGCGGGGGCGGCGCGATGCACACAATGCTGCCAAAGATCGCATCCACATGCCAACGACAAAATCGCGGCACGTGTAACGCCGGGGACGAATTCGACACTGCCAAATTATAATGCATTTTGCTTCTAAAGTCACTGGAAAAGTTGCTTAAAAGCCACTATCCTAAGCAAATTTGCAAAGCAAAATCAATAAAAGTTAATCTTAAAAGCTTAAAGCGTGACTTCGTTCGGGTTTAATGCATGTGAAGTAGATTTTGTCTCTTGCACGAAATATTTATTTCAGCCAGCATATCGCGTCTCTAATGCGGCCCTGTAATCGCATTGTGCGATAACGTCATTCACGCACACACTTGAATGTATAGCCGAAATTCGTGGATGTATTTTTCTAGCCACCGCCTATGTGTGCGCCGCAATGCCGGTGGCGGCGCGACGGAGATATGTGCGTTGATACGCGTGTGAGCAGGACAGAAAGAGCGTTATATAACGCATTATTTTTATAATTAACAAGCAAAAATTGAGAGATACGACCGTGCGACCCTGAGCGCGGGCACCGACCTAAGCGAACGAAATTTGCACAGATCAGATGTGGGCGACCTCGGTTCGGACTAGTTGCACGCCGAACGCACACACACAGGCCTCATATGCACACATACGAAGGGGGGAAAATTCTCGAGTTCCGCATTAGAGCCTACCTGCCTTCAAACTATTATATGTACCTATATGCAACCTCTATCGATTCATGCGCTAGGCTGAATTTTAATCCGTTTGTTACTCGAATAGCTTCCCTACTAACATTGGGTAATGGCGCTTCGATAACATGTTAATAAGGTATATATAATCTTAATAAATGAAACAATGGCGCAACATCATGTGTTTTTAAATACATACATACATACATAGCATCACGCCCGAAATCCCTAGTGGGGTGGGCAGAGCCACAAGACTACTTGTGGCCACGTTCGATTAATTAATTAGTCCTAAAATGGTATGCTGAACCGTATGGTGACAGGTGATCAGCCCATCGCCCATACAGATAGTTCACCATGTTGGAGAAGACCCGTCCCTTAGTCGACTTTTACGCCATGCCAGGATGATAAGCATCTGCACGCATTCTATGCTATTTCTTCACTCCCAGTGCAGCAGAGGAGTATTTCGGTGTTTTTAAATGTACAATTATATAAGTAAATCAGATGAGGAAGTCATTTTTGAATTTGTGAGCCATATGGAAAAGTACAAGTGTATGCGTGTTTTGTTTTTGTATTTGAAATATCGAATAATTAACGAACACATCACCACTACATTCACAAACGATTCCCTCATCTAATTTACTATAAGATTATATTATTAAACAATAATAGCGTGTACTTAGTTATTACATTAAAACTCACCAAAAGCGTGTCACAGTTTCTGGACATTACTGACTAGCCAGACGGGTGGGCCGGAGATGACGAAACTAAAATGATTCCAAGTTTGACCATGAAACCCTGAAAAGTCATTACCGAACTTGAAATTTGCGCATAGGCAATGTTAATGTTATGAATATCCATTACCATCGTGCCAGATGTTTTTATGGCTACTACAAATTTATAATTAAAGGTTACCTATCACAATAATGTAAGTATAGAAACTGCGTGCAATCTCAAATGGGTACAATAAACTAAGGGATTTACCTGACCGAAATACAAACGTTATCAAAAATAAAAAATAAATGTGCAAGAACGCGGTTATGACATATTATACAGGGTGGGCCAGAAGTTTTTGCACTTTTAGAAACATGATAGAGGCAAAACTACAAATGCTATTTTATTAGGTATTTATTATAAGTAATAAGCATAAAATATATTTTTTATTAGTATAAACACTGTCGCCTAAATGAGCTCCGTCTTGTTGCTGGCACTCCTGCAACCGACTACGGAACTGTATGAAAATATCAGTACTTTTTCATCAATCATCACTTCTGGTACGTACGATTTGCAAAATATGGCGTGTGACATATCAAATGAAAGGGCTCGTTATAAGGATCTTAATTTTTTTTTATTATAATTTTAACATAAACGGTTTTGAAGTTATTTAGGAAAAAAGGCAAAAAATTACCATTCCCCCCCTCCCCCTCCTTATCACCGAAACAACTGGACCTAAAATTTTGAAAAATATACAAAAAATAGTTATTTTACTAAAGATTACCGGAAAACCTTCAAAAAGTGTATGGTATTTAAAGTAACATAGTAAATTTCATATAATCACGGAACCCTCTCCACTGGAGTTTAACTCGCACTTTTGCAGTTTTTTTTGAAAAGGGTTTATCACAATAACCACGTTGCTTTCCTGTGAAACGGTCCATCGTAGTCAAAAATATACAAAATGGCGTTTAATTTCCCATCATCCTTTGTACCGCACAATTAATAGTTTAGAAAAAAATCTGTGTTGCTATTTGCAAAAACTTCTGGCCCACCTTGTATTATAGGAGCAAAGGACGAAGGGTAATTGCAGGTAGTATATTATTAATGTTATTAAACTGTAATAATCTATCTGTCTGTACATATAAAACAGAACCGTGATTGACTGATAGACAATGCACAGACTAAACCGGTGATCCTAGAGATTTGAAATTTGGGAGGAGGGATTTTTTAACCTTTTGACCGCCAAGCATGTCTGAGCAGTAACACGAATTTCAACTTTAAGTCAGGTAGTGAAGGACTTTTTTACCCTGTATCTGCTGACGGCTGCAGCCGACTGTGGCGGTCAAAAGGTTAATATTCCATCCCTACATGGGTGAAAAGGAATGGTAAAGTTTGTATGGAAAATACTGCGGGCGAAGCAGTGGTGGGTCCACTAGTATTAAACATTTGAAGCGTCGTAAGCAGCGACGTATTTGAGCCACGTGTGAACCTTCTACAGGTTTCTGTAGTGCATCTTTTTATAAGTAAATATTTTGTGAGTCATTGATATCAGAGAATAGATAAGTACTAACGTACAGAAGAATCACTTCAACTAAAACGGTGTTTAGGTACGAAAATATGCCTAATCATGCCTTCTCTCTCCGTCGCATAAAACGTGCTCTTTCTTGTACGCTAGGGTTGTCAGTTTTTATCCGCGTCACTTTGATCGAAGAAGCCTTTCACAGTGTTTCTTTTGATATTTTGATTATCTACGGGACAGGCTATGCCTAGTGTAGGGGTCAGTGTAACCTCAATGGACACGTTTTAAGTACAGTAAAAGTTCCTTATTCACGGCACAGTATAATAAACTAACAGTATTTTGTCTCGGCAGTGTCCTCGAAATAATTACCTACGGCCGCTCGGTATGTAAACACGCAGTAGGGCTGCCCGCTGACTGTCTTAGGTTATGTATTTGAAAATGCTATATTAAATTGTCGTAGTATCTACTGCAAATCTTGTAAGTTTTAATTTTAATTATTTCTAGTTGCTTCTTATTTCTAGTTCCAAAAGTGACTGTAAGTCAGTATGGAGTAAGAAAAATGCATGTTATGTAATTTGCTTTTAATATGTATATCAAAAACATCAAAAATTCTCGCGCCATAATTTACGTAAATAAATGCGCGAGAGCGTCTCACACTGTCCGCGCCGTAACCGCGGCGCACTCGCGACTGTTGTGTACCGAAGTTTACCGAGATTTCGAAGCGCGTCATTTCTGCCATTTGTATGAAGATGGAATACTGCTTACTTAATTATTGTGTTCCCGGTGTCCTTGTGTTTTTATTATTACAGCCCAGGCTATTCGGGACTGCTAAGTGATTTAAATGGTACAACCGCGAATGTGTCTCCTGCACTGGGAGTGAAGAAAGCATAGAATGCGTGCAGATGCTTATCATCCTGGCATGTCGTAAAAGTCGACTAAGGGACGGTTCCTCTCCAACATGGTGGACTATCTGTATGGGCGATGGGCTGATCACCTGTCACCACACGGTTCATCATACCATCTTAGGGCTAATTAATCGAACGTGGCCACAGGTAGTCTTGTGGCTCTGCCCACCCCATTAGGGATTTCGGGCGTGAGGCTATGTATGTGTGTATGTGTGTATGTAGGTGTACGTCAAACACGTACAAAGCAACGACACACGCGGTTTTGTCATTTCAGTTACGATATAGTGAATCACTTAGCAGTCCCGAATAAACACCCGGTTCCTGTATTCGCGGCTAAAATTTCTGATGAAATCGATAAACAGATAGGGATATTCCACATTCCACTGAACAAGAGCCTTCGACAACCACTGAAAAGGTGACCTTTAACCTAAAAATTTCTTCATGAAAATTGATTCGTTGAAAAAGAGCCCTATTTTTAAAAGGCAATTATTATACATATTAATGCTACAGCTCAATATCAACCTGAATTTAAAAACCTTTTAAAAGAGGCAAAAGCTTGCCTAGTATAGAGTTGACAATAACGATTGATTTTAATTGCGAATTTCAATAAGTACATTTTATTTTGATACACATTGGTTTTATTTTGGAACCATGGAACGTATCCCCCACGGTTTCTGTAGATGGAATGCAATTGCCCAGGAAATACTTAGGTACCTATCTCTAAATAACTACTGAACTTGTTCTGATTTTGTGTACAATAAAGAGTATTAGTATTATTTTTATCATATGTTCGCGACGTGCTTTCTTGATATATATATTAAAAGTATTGTCAAATGTTGTTTTAATGCACCACTATATTTAATTATTCAAGAGAATTATAAAATTAATGAAAAAGTCACATCATGGATTTTAAGTCAATGTAAAAATTGATTTTTAAGTATCTAGAGTAGGTAACATTAATATATTTGTATTATTTTCTGTAAAAATTGAACAATATGGGCGGCGTACCGATTATAGACCCTAGGCTAATTTTGATTGGCTTTGAAAAGTCAAGGATCTAAGTCTATGACTGACTATACATTCTATCGTCGACTGTAAAAACTGAATATGAAACATATTTGCCTATATTTCTTCATTATTAAACTGGATTGAACAAATTTGAATATCGACTAATTATTTTTTAAATTCGGCTGCTACTCAAATCCTTGCAAAATCACCCTCGACGATCATAACAATAAAGTTCAAATTTCTATACAGCGGAATGGCGACAGAAGTTTAAATAATCAGTCAATGTGCTTTCTTTTGTACTACCGCCAACTGTGTCAACTTTGCCTTCCAGGGTCAACTGTGCCATAGTATACTTCATACGATAAATTCGGGTCCATATTGACTCGCATTTGTCATATTCTAACCTTGCATATTCATAATAGCGCGTAATCATAATTCGTAACGAACTTAGCTTAATTAAGCATAACGGTCATAGCGCATAACACCTTTGGCAAAATGACGTTCGGCATAATTTCTACACGCATACTTTATACAAAGCTGATAACGCTTTGACGACGCGGATAGCCTATTTAGTTGGTAGTGACCCTGCCTTCGAAGCTAGCGTCCCGGGTTCGATCCCCGGTAAGGGCAAATATTTGTGTGATAAGCACGAATGTTTGTTCCTGAGTCTTGGATGTCTCCTATGTATTTAAGTATTTATTTCTCTATACGAGTAAAAGTATGTATATCGTCGTCTAGTACCCATAACACAAGCCTTTAGAGCTTACTTTGGGACTAGATCGATTTGTGTAAAGATTGTTCCCTGTTTTTTTTTTTTTATTTAAGGCAAAAAGTTGATAGGCATAATATTTTTGTACATAAAATTTTTATGCATAATATGTTCCCGCATGATAATTCGCGGCAAATATAAACTAAAGTAGAATGAGAGCAAAGTTGATACAGTTGACGGTATGAATTTAGGGCGGCTTTCAGAAAAAAATTGTCAACGTCGTAAATGCATTTATGGCATGTCAAAAGGTATACTAATGTGAGCCAACCTTATATTATTTGTAAAGTACAGCATACAATATTCTGTCATGAAAAAATCCTAAAAATGTAGTAGCAACAAGCTGCATCATCGCAATATGTAAATACGTTTATTTTGCAAGACTTATTTCACAGAATTGCGTAATACTTAAAAAACATGTTTTGCAAAAAAGAATTTCCCAAACATATTACACAACATCGATGTGTTATTTTTGAGTGTCACGGGTTTCGCTTGTTACATAACTATTACAAAGTTAAGAGGGAATAAAATTTGTTTGTCGACGGGACAACTCCTGGATACAATAGGAAACCGGCAGAGTGCTAATTACAAGTAAAGTTACATTACACAATCGTTTTCAATGGTGATTACATCACCCGAAATTTTTGAGGAGAATATAAAATAATACTTTTCATAACTCAGAAACTTGAAACCGACGGTCGACATTCAAGAAACTAGGAGGCAATTAATTTATTTTATCTACACCCATATCATAAAACCTCCATTGGTTAATCAAAAACCGTAGGAAATTACCACCATTTTGACAACCAATTAGGAAAAACCAGTGCTGCGATAAAGAAATAACATTACTTCTTTATCGTTTTTAGTAAAGAAATGAGATTAAATTTGGAACAGCTGTCAAAACTCAAGTGGGTCTCTATTCTAGTATCCATAGATATTAAAACAGTGATTGATACGAAACGTCAATTCAGTATGTTTTTTTAATACAAACTGCACAATATTTGATCTCGAGTGACGTGAGAATAGAGACTTCCGTTTGTCTATGATTTAAAAAAAAAATGGTCATGACGGAGGATCGAATCGCCGCCATGTTGGTGTTTTGCTGAACGAAAGTAGAATTGTTGTTGAATTGAATAGAAAAAGTTGTTTGTAATTTACATTTTAGTTGAAAATATGAATAGTAAGTAGTCTTCTCGGAGTGTGTGTGATGTGAAAATGCGCCGGATATCGGAAATATGCAGCCACGATTGCAACAAATAACTTGTTGCCAGAAAATATTGTTTCTGAACCCATCATGGAGGATTTATAATATGTGTGTAGATAAAGTTATGTATGCAACTCTGCATAATTTGGCCTATAAACACACGTGCGATCTTATTATGAAACTCGCCTATCGGCTCGTTTCATGAAAACCGTACTAGTGTCTTAAGGCCTATCATTATGCAACGGTTGCATAATGATAGGCCTTAAAATGTAAATTACAAACAACTTTTTCTATTCAATTCAAAAAAAAAACTACTTTCGTTCAGCAAAACACCAACATGGCGGTCCTCCGTCAAGACCATTTTTTTTTAAATCATAGACAAACGGATGAAGTCTCTATTCTCATGTCACTCGAGATCAAATATTGTGCAGTTTATATTAAAAAAACATACTGAATTGACGTTTCGTATCAATAACTGTTTTAATATCTATGGATACTAGAATAGAGACCCACTTGAGTTTTGACAGCTGTTCCAAATTTAATCTCATTTCTTTACTAAAAACGATAAAGAAGTCATGTTATTTCTTTATCGCAGCACTGGTTTTTCCTAATTGGTTGTCAAAATGGTGGTCATTTCCTACGGTTTTTGATTAACCAATGGAGGTTTTAAGATATGGGTGTAAATAAACTACTATTAATTAATCAATGCTTATTATTGCCTCACTGGTTGCAGTTGAACAACTTATAAAAAAACACTAACTGATTTTATCATCTTTGTCCATAAGTAGATTTGCATTCATTTCGATAATTCATTTTCATATTGACCATTCTTTGGGTTTTCATGATATTAAGATGTTTTTGCTTTATACTTTTAAACCAAAAAGGGAATAACCTCGACGTATTCGCAACAAATGGAGGGAGCATGCACGTTATAGAGACGAGTTGGGAAAGAAAAGGGAGGACCCAGGGCCGTCTTTAACCTATTGGAGGCCCTGGGCACCTTAGGGCACATTGGCATAATGGGGCCCCTATGACTTATCGTTTGGTGATCTCGCAGGAACTATGGGGGCCCTATCAATCGCGGGGCCCTGGGCACTTGCCCAGAGTGCCCAGTGGGAAAGATGGGCCTGGGGAGGACATTGCCCAGTAGTGGGACACTGATATGCTTAAAAAACTAAAAAAATCTTGTGACACGAAAAAAGAAACTTTTAACTTGGTTTATTCTTCATATGCAATCCCGATACTTTGTGTGAAAAGTGCAGATTCATACGTGAAGTGCAAGCTTCAGTAACAATTAAGATCAAAACGAACCGATTTTGTGCTAAGCGACTTCCGTTTGCCTAAGGTATTTAACCAGGTACAAATAAGGTTCACGTTTGGTTGTATGACCTTCGGAAAAACCTTAAATGCTTAGACAACCTTCGCTTATTTTGCTTTGCCATAATTTACTTTCATTCTCCCTTCATATTCACTTACCACTTATTTACACTGGTCTTGTTTTCTCATTTAAAATAGTAGTTTATGCAACGGTTGCATAATGATAGGCCTTAATACACTAGTGCGGCTTTCATGAAACGAGCCGATAGGCGAGTTTCATAATAAGATCGCACGAGTGTTTTAAGGCCAAATTATGCAGAGTTGCATACATAACTTTATCTACACACATATTATAAATCCTCCATGATGGGTTCAGAAACAATATTTTCTGGCAACAAGTTATTTGTTGCAATCGTGGCTGCATATTTCCGATATCCAGCGCATTTTCACATCACACACACTCCGAGAAGACTACTGTTCATATTTTCAACTAAAATGTAAATTACAAACTACTTTTTCTATTCAATTCAACAACAATTCTACTTTCGTTCAGCAAAACACCAACATCATGGCGGCAATTCGATCCTCCGTCAAGACCATTTTTTTTAAATCATAGTTAAACGAATGAAGTCTCTATTCTCATGTCACTCGAGATCAAATGTTGTGCAGTTTATATTAAAAAAACATACTGAATTGACGTTTCGTATCAATAACTGTTTGAATATCTATGGATACTAGAATAGAGGCCCACTTGAGTTTTGACAGCTATTCCAAATTTAATCTCATTTCTATACTAAAAACGATACGGGAATAACATTGCGGCACTCGTTTTTCCTAATTGGTTGTCAAAATGGTGGTCATTTCCTACGACTTTTGATTACATTTTGGAGGTTTTATGATATGGGTGTAGATAAATAAATATTTTAAGCTAGTAAATAACATTTTATTTCAATTCAACGTCTAATGTATACACAAAAAGCTCACCCTAAAAAGGCCTACGTCAAAAATGACGTCATTTTATCGACTTCTTGCTGACAGCAATGCAGCAACAGAATGAACTTAAGCGGTTTGTAAAAGGAATAGTTTTTCGGATTTGTTTACTGCAATTAGGGATATTGCCAGAAGGATTACATATTACATCGCTACTGGGAACAAAACGCTTAAGTGTAAATGATTACTGGTTTACAAGCACCTTTATAGAAGATCAAGTAAATGACCTAATATATTCTCAATATGAACTCTGATATAGTAAAATAAAAATACCACAATGATTGATTTACACAAGAACAAAATAAATACAACCCAGTTTTTTGCATTAATCAATGCATCGATTACCTACAATATTTGAATAACTGAATAGTCATAGAATAGTGTTTACTCAAATTCTAAAATATGCTTCTTAACATTTATAATTCTTAAAGGCAAGCCTAACATGGACAGGTTTCGCGTATTACGAACGGCTTCATATCACTAGCTCCTACTTGCTAAGGCGTGGCATGATCCTCGGTCTTGCAACGGTTATTCGTCATGGCAACATAACCGGTATGAAAAAGAAAGGCTGACGATTTAAAAACATTATAATTTGAAATGAGTCTGTAGAAGATACTACGATAAAATAAAGACTAGGTCAATCCTAACCTTATCTTTAGGTCCTTAGAAACAGTCTATCGACTGATACTTATATCAGTTTTATTGATAAAAGAAGTAATGATCCCAATATCTAGGAAAACACCCACTACCAAATTTGGGATTATAGTTAAAGCGTACCTCGTATTTGAAACAGGAAAAAGAGCTGGGAGCATAATGCTGAATAAATCGAAAAACAACAGAATGTAACGGAGAGGTAATAAAATATTTAAATAACAATTTTAAAAGTTGCTTTGAAACGTCCCGTAGATCTGATGTACTTCTATAACGCACCTAAGTCATAGTATAAAGAGGGGAAGTAGGCTATCTCCGGCCTAATCCACAATATAACTGCCTACTGTCTCAGGGTTGTTCCTGTTCAATAGGTAATCTGAACACAGACAATTCTGGAATCGATGAATTATTAAGACACCCAAACGCACAGCAATACGTTCTCCTGCGATTATAACACATTTTTCATTCATTTAGCGATTCCGAAAAGCCGTGACGCGCGAACCTCGTGCAGTGTTAGCCCCGACTCGCGCACTGAGAAAAGGGTCGAGATTTTGTTTCAGTGTGCGTGCGGCGACGCATAGATACTTTGGTGCACACATACAAGCCGCGCGCGGTACGTTTGTATGAAGATAACTTATTTCCCCTGTTTATACTATGCCTAAGTTGTTACATCTCCCTCCGCCCCTCCCAAGAAAATGATACAAATCCGATTGCACTATTACGAATACTTGACACATTCGTTCGCGATTCAAACGAATATCGATAGGAAACAATAGAACAGCTTTCAGTGTTTGTTCATTGTCTCCCAAGTACCTATGAACTTGCCGATCGGCCGTGAACCCGCGCTGACGTCACCTTAACCGACCACTTGCATAACATTAGCAACAACTTCCTAGTAAATTTAAAATGGCATACAGTGTTTGGATTTAGCATTAAGTATGCAAGGTTTCTACGTCGGATTTCAGATGGCATTTGTTTTGTTAAGACGCACACTCAGTTGAATTTTAGTGCGGCGTAATAGGTACCGGTAAACATGGCAACCAGCCATGTCATATTTGCTATCATATTCATACAAAGATATAAAAGCCATACCTAATTCCGATTCATCATAATATTAAAAAAAATCTCTTTAAAATTTTTTACGGACGAAATCTATTAATGTTTTGTAGGTTTGTCTTTTTACTGTGGCAAGATAAAATCCAATGACACATTGGCAACATTTTTATTCTTTCCCACGTCCAAAACATCCCTTAAGAAAGAGTGTATCTGCTAAGTATACAAGCGATGAAACGAAACGTGATGTCAAAAGCATCTTGAATTTAAACATCCTATATGAAACAGCTTGAAAGCACATTGCGTGTTTATATTCATAAATAAGTCAAGGTATGTGACCCCCTAGCGTTCCATAAACCCCTACATAAAACTAGCGATCTTTAAGATCTAATGTACCACCGCAGAATGGCATGTTAATATCAGCCAATATGTAGCATTTCAATCCTGCACAATAGATTAGATAGATTGAATCTGAAGATATCGACCTATTACATTGTGTCGTGAATAACTCAGCGAAATAATCCCCACCCTGTTTCGAAGCCATTAGTAAGGTCAAGTTTACGGAAGGAGCCATTTTAAGTTGACGAGCTTAGACAATAATTCAAATTACCATCTATTTTTTATATGCAAAATTAATTATCAATACCACATGAACCTTCCTTCGTGTAATGTCAAACCGACCGCCCAAAAAGAGGCCTCCAATAAGTATTCTATTATGGAATACTTGATAACTGGAAACAATGACCTTGCATGAATAGAATAATTTATACGCCAAATCTTACAAAGCTACTAAAATATTACAACTCAATATTTCTCAATGTTGTTAAACAGAAGAAACCAAAATTGTAAAAACACTCGGGGAAAAAACAAAGTAAATACCATATTAAGATGCTACAAATAACTATGCGTATCATAATAGTTCCGTACTCTCTTCAAGCAATTATGACATCTAATTGTTAAATAATAAAAGTCAGAACTGTCTAATGAGAAGTGAACGCATAGAAGCATTACGTAACGAACTTGAATCAATGTTCACGGTCATGGTTTACTTAAAAGGTCAAGTCCTAGAGATTGTATCTGAGTTGGAAGCAAAAGATCACGTGTTCAAAACACAGGAGGACGTAAAAACAATAAAACCTTTAGCTGTTTGCATGTCAAATTTGATAACAATAATCTAAAGAGATTTCCCATTATTTGAGATTCGATTAATTACCGTGACAAATAAATAATAACCTTGCCCGACAAAAACCACGCAATAAGCTACTATAACACGAACTATTCGCACGTGGAATATATTCGAACGCAACTTCGCTTTAAGACTAAACTATGCCATTATTCCTGGGTCGTTAAACCTGAGTTCGAGGCTGGAAAAAAAAGTTTATAAGTTCCAGCGTAGTTATGAATGAACAAAGACATCTAAATCCATATACGAACGAGAAACAACAATTACGGCAAGGTCACGGGAGAAGAGAATTGCGCCAGTAAAAGTGAGTTTTAAATATAATACCGCGACTTCGAGCCACACTTAATATTCCGAGAAAAACTACGTCTGTCTTTTATTGAAAACGCTGTATTTCTGTATCGAATCAGAAATTCGAGTCCTTTCATTTGTCGCTGTGTAAATAAAACGTAACCGAGGTTTCCATGTGTGCGGAGTTTCTACCGATACCAAAATTAATTATTTATCGCTTTGAGATGGAGCATTTTGATCTTTATGTTTAGGGAGAGGCTTAGATTTGGGACCAGTGTATCGAGACTGCGTCTCTATAGCAACGATCCCTTTGCCGGATTTCCCAGATTCGCTCTAGTTCGCTCACTAATTTTAATAGGATTTAGAATCACACTTCATTTGCGAAAACGGCGGTTCCGCGGACCGTAACAATCTGCTTGTTGCGTTCTCCTAACTCACAATGAGTATTACTAACAAATTCAGGATTAAAAGGTCACATCAATTATCTTTATAACTTGTCATAAAATTCTAGTACGAACTGACTTATTGTTTATATAAGCCCCGTAAGATTAAAAAACGTCTTCATGAATGTTAATTTAATTCTTATCTGCCATTATATAACGTCACGTGTTTGTTATAAACCGTCTGTTTATTTATTTGTCAAAATGGTCCTAGTCTCACCTAATGGAAAATTAAGGTATTTTCCTTCAACGTTTTTAAAGCAATGTGTAGATAAAAATAAATTCTGATTTAGTTAGGGTCCGATATTCACCTACATCATCACACACAATAAACCTGTGATCGATGAATAGCTATCCGTCACCACTAAACAATCACCCTTTGACAGATTTAGCTAGAGGATTATTATAAAGTTTTATATTCTCTAATAGATAAATTAAAACTTCGCAGCTTTCACTATATCGAGTCATAAAGGGGGCAGTTCAGTCATATTCAAAGGCAAAGCAATAGCATTGTACTTTTGTAAAATTTAAGAAATATCTTTCGTTTTTAATTTTGGTATGCATTCGTTTGGTTATTTAAGGAACTGCCCTGTTTATCCCTGGACATTTGAAAATTTCTGGCTCTTTCGTTACTGCGATCATTAATGTGTATTGTATAATACAAGTTTACATTATTAGTAAACATCTGTAGAAAAACACTGATACAAGTAGTACGTACTTTGACGTATTTCCTCGATTCTCACACTAAACTTTTTTTTAATATTATCAAATTATTTAAGAAGAAACCTATTCTGATCCTTGTCATAGTCGACAAAGGCGACAGCGGCTAAGGAATATCGACACTGTAATTTGTTATTATGTTTAGGTATGTTGCTTGCAAAATCGAAATTTGTTATATTTAAACACTAGGTTGCAGCGAGCGCAGAAGAAATGTTGAAAAAGGCTGGAAAAGTTTCCCAAAAACACAACTAAATCTAGCATTCGGAATTTCAAAGCTTAACATAGGGTTACTGATGAACAAAAATCACTAGTCCACAGCGTTTCAATAGACGCAAAACAAAGAAACGAGCACAAAACAATAACATAAATACATAAAAAACTCGTCAGCCCACACGAAGTCGCCATCTTGGGACGATTTATTGAACCTCTTCGTACCAAGAGGCCCAACTGACGATTGAAAGGGCGATGATGCCTTTTGGGATGACGTGTCTTCATATGGCTCCCACATTACGGAGCATGAGCTGAGTATCTCATGCGTATCGAGCCGCCAATCATGATTTTAAATGCGATGCGAAAATATTATGCGATTAGAATTCTACAGGAGGTAATCAGGCTCTACTAACAAAACATGATTGAAACATGTGTTTATATATTCGTGTACGGTATGTCAGTACTCTATGCGGATAAATGAAGCTATCAAAACCACAAGGCTATTAGGCCTAGTCAAACAAGGACAGCCCTATCCTACAGAGGATAGGAAGGAAGAGTGTTCAGAATTGCCCAGTAAAAGCCAAAATGTATACGACAATATTATAACTTGAGCATTCCATTTACTGCATTTTAATTTGCAAACACGGTCAGTCGGAATGGCAAGCGGGTGTCCATTGCTACAAAACGTGACAAGACGACGACCGTAACAAGAAGATTCCTTAGAATAATAACGCAATAGAAACCAAGTACGCGTGCACAATTTGAAGCAACAAAATCGGAGCCATTTATTGCTCCAAATTCATACAGACGCTGGGCCGCTGCAATAGTGTCAAATGTCAAAGCGCACCGGTTTATTGCTTCACTTTTGTCAGGGCGGTTATATGTAGGTAAACTATCCTTCTATGGTTTGTAATTCTATGGAAGTTTCACGAGATACGTAAAATCGTATGGGGCAGGTGAGTGAACGTACATATTCATATCAGCATTTCTTGTTTAAAGTTGCTTCGATAGATAACTTGCAAACGTTGTGAAAGGTAATCATGAATATTAGTAAAGCAAAGATCTTGGGGGAGGAGTGTAACATGCTATACTATCACTCTACGAGGTAACACCAAGTTGTCTATTACGTAGTCCATCTTTATCCAATTATATAAAAATAGAATAGAAGGCCGAGCATACTAGCTTTTGTCGCGGACCTAAAGAGTCTATCATTTCTTTGGATGAAAGCTTTATATTCGCGATAAATACCTTCTCTCGTGTATTTACAACGAGTTAGTTGCAAATAAGTACTACATTAAGAAAAAAACTCCGCTATGCCTTTTCATTTAAATAAGGTACTTTTCGAAACCAATTTGGGAAGACGTCGTCGATATGGTTAAAAGCAAAGATTCAAATATGGCCGGCGTTGCATTCAAGCGCGCTCACCCATGATAGACACCAGTGCCCCATCTGTCCGAGCATTGTCTATGAAACCGAGAAGGCGCGGGGCGGGGAGGGCGTTGCGCGAAGTTCGGAGGCCCGGCACAAATAGCAAACTGCGACTTGGCATACAGCGAACATCCCAAAGCAGGGCCGCATTCAGGGCGCTAGGAGAATCAAAGATATGCTCGCTTTTTATTTGCGAAATTTTAATTTTTAATATTTTTTCGGTACGATATAATCTGTGTTGTTTTTGACGATGATATTATTCTGTCGTTTTAAGTCTTGACTATGTTTAGTTAATAAAATTATAACGTATATGATTGTTATATTGATATTTATTATTGATAAATTGTCAGAATCGAATTACCAGTGATAAACTTAAATTAGAACTTTTAGTTTTTAAGTTTATAAAAAGCGGATGCGTATTCCTATTTTCAGTCACCTAGTGTTTATACTAAAATTATGGAAATCCTTGTATTGACGAGCTGAATCAGAATAATTTTGTTCCATATACTTAATAGTAGTTTATGCAACGGTTGCATAATGATAGGTCTTAAAACACTAGTGCGGTTTTCATGAAACGAGCCGATAGGCGAGTTTCATAATAAGATCGCACGAGTGTTTTAAGGCCAAATTATGCAGAGTTGCATACATAACATTATCTACACACATATTATAAATCCTCCATGATGGGTTCAGAAACAATATTTTCTGGCAACAAGTTATTTGTTGCAATCGTGGCTGCATATTTCCGATATCCGGCGCATTTTCACATCACACACACTCCGAGAAGACTACTATTCATATTTTCAACCTAAATTTAAATTACAAACAACTTGTTCTATTCAATTCAACAACAATTCTACTTTCGTTCAGAAAAACACCAACATAATGGCGGCAATTCGATCCTCCGTCAAGACAATTTTTTTTTTAAATCATAGACAAACGAATGAAGTCTCTATTCTCATGTCACTCGAGATCAAATGTTGTGCAGTTTATATTAAAAAAAAATACTGAATTGACGTTTCGTATCAATAACTGTTTTAATATCTATGGATACTAGAATAGAGACCCACTTGAGTTTTGACAGCTGTTCCAAATTTAATCTCATTTCTATACAAAAAACGATACGGGAATAACATTGCAGCACTCGTTTTACCTAATTGGTTGACAAAATGGTGGTCATTTCCTATGATTTTTGATTACACTTTGGAGGTTTTATGATATGGGTGTAGATAAAATATATTAAAGGAAAGCTTTTTTGTTATAAAACTGTATTCACATACTAATTAATCGAACCAATGTTTCAGTTTGTTTACAATAGCGTACCTAACGTCTGATAAAACGTTTACTTACTAATTTTCAGGATCTACACTAAGGAAAAATGACAACCAAACTACTTCGGTTATTTCAGTTTTAACTATAATTGGGTAAGCCGTTACTAAAGTTAATTATATGTAACCAAATGCTTTATCTATAAAGATCAAAACTGAATGTAAGGTATTGCCTTAAGTTGTGTAGTTACTTTTTTAAGTTACAGGTAAACGACAGTCCGGTTGCATTTAACAAACTTTTTTTTGTCAGTGTGAGTAAACATTAGGTATAAAGATTATCCGCGAAAATATTAGCACAGTTGACAAAAGCAGACTTTTGTTTCTATAAAATAAATACCTAATTTATATTAGATTACTTACAACGGAATGAAATTTTATCGCTTATAATCGTACCAGTTAGTTTTGACGTTATAGCTGTATTTTAGCTGGTAAGTATATTATTATGTATCGCTGAATATAAAGTTTTCAGCGAGACAAATATGAATGAAGCGGGGTTATATTTATACCGTATAGATTTGTTCATATCGACATCAAGTCAATGAATATTCTATTTATAATAGGCGTATGGGTAATTTTATACATCCCCTAACGAAAATCGAGTGGTGTTCTTAACGACACAAAATACATAAATACAAAATTGACACCTGTGTCGTGAGAGGTGTTGGTCTGTGGCATCATAGCTCTCCAACAAATTGAACTTGGAGTTTTCATTTAAGAACTAGTTTTCGATAAGTCGCTAGCCAAACAGCAGCTACAAATTGCCATTTCTGTTTTGGATCATATTTTTATGATGTGAGAACTTCTGTATCACAGCCTTTTCAAATACGATATTATATCCTTACTAATATAATAAATGCGAAACTGTATTTGGTTTTGCCGCTTTCTCGTCAAAAAGGAGCAATGGATTGACTAGATTTTTTGCACAGGGATAGTCGGAGGGCTGGAGATAGATACTAAAACTGAAAGCTACATTTTACTTCGGAAAATGCAGTTCCTGAGCGCATAGCGATATACGAATTCCATGTGGACGAAGTCGCGGGGCAAAGTAAGTATTGTATTTTCTGGAGCACATGTTACGTTCCCGGTAGAGTAATACTGTAGACTCATCTCTTGGAAATCAAACACACAGTTCCAGGAATCGAACCTCCCGTGGGCTCCTCTCTTTATATAGACTTACTTTTATTGCGACACATAAACAACGTTCCCGTTAAATAAATACGGTATTTCAAATAAAATACGGCTTTATCAAAACACAACGAGAAAACGTACATACAGTTATTTTGCCCAAATACTGAATGTGAAAGGAATAGGAATAACACGAAACTTTTGAGCGCCCCAGTCCGCTGTAGCCGACACGAGACTTCCATGCCCCTGACGCCACGATATGCCATTTACCATACATTTGAGTCGGCTACAGCCGTCGTCGGGCGCTAGTGGCACGCTTTTTCGCCGTCAGACGTGACGTTGAAAAGGTTAATTTGTTGTGAACAGATCGTGTTTTAATTAAAAGGGTTAATGAGATTGTCTTTAATAAACTCTATTTAATTGCCATTTAATCCCTTACATTCCCACTCGCGAATTGATAACGAGTCGCGAACGATTTCAAAAGCCTCAGGAGCTTCGCATATTCATTTGGCCTTCAGAGTGTATCCAGGTATAGGATTCGGGCGGTATTGAGGGAAGTTGAAAAGAGCTTGAAATAAGCGGAGCAGAGGTGGGGTGCGACGGGGGGCGGGCGGGGGCAAGTCACTATCGCAACGAGCTCGCCCGCTCCATCGCCATGGCTACGAAGGCTCTGCGTCGAATACGGCCCTGGGTGGCCTTGCAATGGAATGGGGAGGGCAATAGCCCCGTCTACTTGCAAGCCGCTATCAATTCGCGCTTGCCAACGTCTCTGGCGACGTAGCCAGCGCTTTCCGCGCTCCAACACCGAATTTTCAAGGCCGTCAACGAGTCTGCTTGCATTGCGAACAAATGTTTGGACTGTACGTGACTACATCGACATTTTTTCCACCGATCGGTTTTTATTGTGATCAGCCGGTTTTAAACTTCAATTTGAACGCACCTTAAATTACGGCAAAAGTTTCGCATACCAAACAGATGTGTGATATAACATTCTCAATCTATCTAACAACTATTTAGCCTAAAGTAGAAATCACAACGTAAAAAACTTCTGTGGAACATGCTTAAACTTCATAAATTTACATATTTTCTAATAAAACAAAACCTACTGTTGCGTGTCGACAAGCAAAACCTTAGCACCAATTTCAGCGCGTCGATGAAACCTTCCTTTACAATAGCTTCTAGGAAACCTTATTACTAGCACTTTATCCGGAGCCTTAATAACGTTCAGGCGATTTCGCTCCGTATTGCTTTACAGTAAAAGGTATTATCGGTCGTAACGCGCCGGGCGGGGTGCGAGGTTATTGCAGATGTATGCAGTAAAGCGATTTGGTGATGAGTGCGGCCGCGTGTATACATTGCGGGTCGAGCAGGGGACGACAGGGAGGCGTTGCATGCCGAGGCTAAAATATGAAACGATGTCAGCGATGCTATCGCCCATTAGGCGAGCGATAAGGCGTCACAGTGGAATATGAAAGCTGGACTTGCGTGCGTTTCCGTGCGTGCCTCCAGCCAGTTTCCCTCTATAAAAGACTGGGCGGCCTCGATTTTCAGCGCTTACACTGTTATAAGTTATTCCACCCTGCACACAATGTACGCACAGCTCGAAAATTTAGTTATGTCTATAAATAGCCTGTCTATGGTAATATTCGGTGTATTACCAGATAAAATACTGCTACGGCACCTTCGAGGATTTGCCAGATACAGGTGTTTAATCTTTATGCTTCGTGAGAATAGAGTAAGTATTGTTTAATAAATTAGTTATTAAGTACTTTAGTATTAAGTGACAGGCGGACCGAAATGGAGAACCGCCGCTGCCCCGCCTGGTATAGGATTCTGTTCGTTTAAATAGTTTACTAAATGTAAACAAACTAACCCACGTGACTCGGCTGACCAGCCAATCCAGTCAAACTTTATCATGTATAACACTTCTTGGTTGGGTGATTAGCTGAGTCACGTGGGTTATTTTTTTTTTACATTAAGTTAACTACCTAAAACGAATATAGTATAAGTAAGTATAATAATATAATCGTTAAAATAAAATCCTCTGCTGCACTGGGAGTGAAGAAATAGCATAGAATGCGTGCAGATGTTTACCATCCTCTCCAACATGGTGGACTATCTGTATGGGCGATGGGCTGATCACCTGTCACCATACGGTTCATCATACCATCTTAGGACTAATTAATCGAACGTGGCCACAAGTAGTCATGTGGCTCTGCCCACCCCATTAGGGATGTCGGGCGTGATGCTATGTATGTTAAAATAAAACAAAAAAAAATAGGCAAAACTAATGCATACTTGAACACACTGAAAGACGTTTTTAATTTTACATTTAAAGTCGGATAAGAGTTAAAAATTTCAGCAACCTTGTGAGTTCATCATACGCCCATTCTGCTCATTGCGCCAAAATAATCATATCAACTGAACTAATTTTTAAAACGTGTATATACAGATATTTTTTACTAGTTACACATTTGTCAATGTCTATAACATTTGTAAAATTACCAGCAATGCTCACAACGATATCCCAAACCGCTGATCATCGTATATTTCACCTGCTGCTAAATTCACAAGAGGCTTTCGCTTTCCCTCGCTACAATCTCAACAAACCCAAAACTCTGCTATGAAGTTGACCCGAAACATATTTTGAACTTTAAAACCTATGTAATAGCAACAACAAGAAGATTAGCCTTGTATTCAGTGAGAACTAGTGAAGCGCGACCCATCCGCGTATATTTCTACACATTTTTTGTAACACTGGTTGATCTTGTGGGTTTGTTCTAAAGCAGCCCAGCTAAGTCCACGAAAAGTGAGGAAAGGTTTGATATTCTGAAGGTTTATCGGAACATTTCGCTGTGCCCGGCCGAGGGGCAAGGCCGCCTACGCCACCCCTCCCGCCTCCTAGACTGAGTGTCCTAAATACGGAGCTAGCCCAGAATCGCATGTACGCTTTTTTGTACTTCCGAAAAAAACAAGAGTAATCTTCTTGGATTTTTTTAGGTGATCGAATCATGTCATAAAAATGCTGTAAATTGATTGAAAGTACCTAAGTTCAATACCTTAAGAATTAATTGATTTTAGTTACACAAAGCAGTCAAAATGTAGATGATAAGATTGATAAGGTTTACTTATTTCTACTTGTTAAAGCATGATCAAATCACCTGTTACGCCAGTCTGACACGGAAAATGACGAGTCATGGAAGACGCTGACCTCTTCGCTTGTGCTTTGCCGATCTAATGTTCATTGATGATGTATTGTCTGCAAATTATTATAGTCTAAGATCCTACTGTAAAATTGTTCAACTATCTGTTAATTTAACGAAATGTGATTTTAATGAAAGATTATACATGGAGTCATACAGCGCCGCCAGCTTACCTAGCAAAATCTTCAAAGTTAAAGTCAAAGTCAACGTCTTTATTGTGTATCGCAGGTGATTAATACAGGTGTTATTATAACTTAATACTGAAGTGCCTCTGTGACATGCCATTACGACATACAATGAATCTTATAAATAAAGTACCTAAGTAAGTGAATAAACAAATTGTCATGCATGAGAATAAATTATAAATTTGTCAGGACCGTAATTATTGTAAATGTTTATTACATTTTTATATGTAAGATTAATGAATTGCTTCCCCAAAAAAATAATTTTGAGAGTAGTAAGCTTTCTCAGAAAAATATTTTTTATAGATTTATTTTATATATGTATATACTCGTATTTCTCGTCTTCTTTAATTTACTATAAGATATTTTTTATAAAGCCAGTGAATTATTAATTATAATGTATTAATCTCGAATTCTTAAAGGGTTGGTTTAACATCAATTAAGGTATAAGTGCTGTTATCGGCAAACAAAACCATTAGATGATTAGTAACCCTTGGTAAGCATAGACAATAAAAACAGTGGCCCCAAGATACTCCCCTGCGGCACCCCGTATATATTTTTTTTTAATTCGGGCGAATACGAGGTGTCCTCTCCTGACTTACAGCTGAGTTGGGTAATTTGTATGAGGGATAGAAAGCATCCTCCTTAGGTTGCCAGGCGCGGAGGTCATCTAACATGTATTGTCTTGATTTTTACACCAAATTGAAGATATTTCTATCTCACCGCGGAAGAGTAAGGTTGGCTGCGTAAAAGCTGCTGCAACCGGTGGCTGCCAGCACTTGAATGGGGCATTATTATTATTTATACCTTTTATTTTTCAGACAATGGCACCAATTGTATCAACGATAATCATGTCTTTCAAATGCTGGCAACCATCGGTTGCAGCAGCTTTAGCGCAGGCAACCTTACTCTTCCGCGGTGAGATAGAAATATCTTCAATTTGGTGTAAAAATCAAGACAATACATGTTAGATGACCTCCGCGCCTGGCAACCTAAGGAGGATGCTTTCTATCCCTCATACAAATAACCCAACTCAGCTGTAAGTCAGGAGAGGACACCACATATCGATCTCTTTCTGGTGACACTTCATTTACTGCTCTATAACCCAAAAATAATCATGGTCAAGGTACTTGCGGCAGGATTTTGCTAGGCAACCCGGCGGCGCTATATGACCCCATATTTAATTAGTATAAAAGATATTTTCTAGAATCTAGATATGAACGAGGACATATTCCATCAACAAATAATCAATAAATGAGAGAAAGTGCTAGCATAAGAATAGTCATGTTAACATTCCTAATCATATGCCTACTCAATTTCCAAAACGATATTTTGTAAAAGTACCTAAGTCTGCTCTAATCATTCATTTTTATTTTACGACCTTAGAAGGTATAGATCATGCGAAATTAGATCAAAGCCCTGCAAAGCCTAATTAATAATTTAAAAGGGTTTTTAAAATAATCCTCACGATAGATCAGGGATTTACGAGCAGGCTTTAAGTGTATTTTGTTGATCAATTTACTTTAGAACGTTAGTTGTATTATAATTATCAAGACAAATTAATCTAAAAAAAATTACGCAGAAGAAGAAGCAAGTTTTCAACGTTAAGATGTAAACCATGAAGTTTTCACATAAAGTGCATTTTCGTGTTGATAGATCGAGTCACCCCACTCTTCGCCGTTTTCATGCGGTTTTTTATAAAGGTTGGCGCTTATCGTCTCAGCCTGCCTCAGCTTGGCGTGAGAATTTACCAGCCAAATATAAACTTCAAATCGTGCGCCATACAACACATAACCTTTAGACAGTGCGTGTTAGTATAATTTAAATCCAGAATTGAATGCTTAAGCCAACTTTTAAAAGTAAATACCTTCAATGGTGTCGATGTCGTGAACGCACACAGCGCAAATTAAAAAGAGCTTTGCTTGCAATTATAATATAATCTATTCCAAACTAATTAAAGTCCACATTTAAGTGCATTTTTAACGAGGCGATTTCGAGACAAGATGCGCGAAGACCTTAAAACCCCCGAGTCGTCAAAGCAACGACGGCAGCAGTTCGACGAAAGACGAAAGGTGCTAATTTTTCACCTTTTTCTGCGTACCAAATTGAAATGCTGAGTTGGGAACGGGCGGGTAGTTCCAGAAAGCCCGGGGGGGGCTCTAGGGAGCAAACAAGTTGGGAGTGGGAAGTGTCGATTCACCATCTAAACACGTGTCGACTAGGTTCTAGCGCCGATAGGTAATACCCACGTGAAATTCAAAGGGCTCGCGCTAAACTCTAGATTTGAACAGCCGAGTAAATAGGTCATGTCATGTCTCAAACGCGAGTGCCTATTTGACTGGAAATGTTTGAGCACCATTAATTTTAAGTACAAATTTACTGAAATAACAGAAACCGAGTGATTAATTAATATTCCCTTTCATGCCATTTGATTCTGAACCTTAATTAATTGACAATTGGATAAATACATTTAAATGGGCATAATAGTATTTTATGCCACTGACACATAATGGCAGGTCTTAAAATGCGCTGACTTTTCTAAGGACAAGCAACGAGTATTTAATGAACGACCAATTTAGTAAAAAATATTTCATAAATTAACCATATCAAGACATTTAGCGGAAAAATTCGTTTGCGACATTATACCATAGAAGGGTTTTGTGTAAGGTTCTATAACTAATTTCGTCATAAATTATACCTTGCTTTGATTGGCTCGCGTAATTCCCCAAAACTTGTAAGCCAATCAACAATGAAGTGTGACGGTCAAGGAGACTAAAATATTGAAAGACTTGCTTTCATTTGAAAAAAAAAACGGTCTTGTAAAAGATAATCTTTTTCATGAAACTGCTAAAATTAGGGTTTTATAAGAATATTTCACACAGTACAATAAAGGTAACTAATTTAATCACAGAGTATAGACATCTCAAACGGACTTAAAACGTATGCCTTTATAATATCCTTTTTTGACAGTTTATAGTGCAGTAGTAGGAAAAATATTTTATGTAACAAAGATTGAAAATGCTGTAACGGTTCGTAAAAATGATTTTCAGGGTTTATATACAAAAAGAGATTAACTGAAGCAACGGATTAAAATTTATTGACGTTTATCAAAACAACCATTGATTCTGACATTAACTCCTCAAATTTCGGAAATAGCCGATATAACAAGTAATTAGAATCATTTCTCCAAGTAAAACTAGGGAAACTTTGGTTAATAAACACTTTCACGCTTCAGATCCATTTAATGCAAACATGAATTGTGTTAAAGCTAAATCTTTCATTACCAAGCATTCATAAGGATTGACAAACTTCTCAGTCACCAGACGTCTCATAACAACAATAATGAACAACAAGGTGGCTATTACCGTCCTCGCGCGGGCAAACCGGCAACCAAAACATTACTCTCAGAATCTTTTTTCCCGATTCATAACTGAACTGGACCCTTAAAGGGTTGAAGGTGTGGAACCGTCTAGACGACCCTAAAGGACGGGTTTTGATAAGGGTGTTGTCGACGGCCTTGAACTTTACAACGACTTAAACAAATGAGGCATCCCCCGCTTATATACGCGCGCGCCCCAACATCTCTTTTTCCATAAATCATGAGGATTGTTCACCATTCATACGCTCGTTCGCGGGAAAACATCGGATGACATTTCGTTTATAATGTACAAAGAAACTAATTTGCAGCCTAGTGCTTCGAATTACTTAACGCAGCCCGCCCCAAGGGCGCTCGAATATGAAATTCTAACGTCTAAGATGATGTCTAATTGCTGATATTAGAGCACCACCCTCGCCGAAATAAGGCTGTGCGCAGCGACAGCGCAGCCGATGCTTCGCCGGGGCTGTCGCACAACAACCTAGACCCGGCCCGGTACAGACGGACTAAAATAAGCCGAGCCAGTTCCTAAACAAAAAACTGAAATAAACAAGGTCGGGGAATCGACGCCGCCGTCGCCGCCGCCATAAAGACCGACGTCCGTCCTTGAAAATAGGGGGTTCTTACAAATTGGGTTATTACAGTGCGTGGGGGCGTGGGGGTCGAGACGGGACGTGCGAGCGAGAGGAGGGCAGCTTGTCCCGGCTGCCGGCCGCGAGTGGGAGGGAGACGGTCGCGCGTGGGCGTACCTCCGCTGCGCCACCCTTACCCCGGCACGCCTCTCCAGGAAGGAGTCCCGGCCCAGACTAGGGCTCCGGCGCCGATCATTATAATTACTCTCCAAGGTGAGTCGGGAGCCGTGCAACCCCACCGGCGGCCTAATCCAGAGCGCGCCTCCGCCGGGACTTGACAGATATTCCCAACATAATATTACGGGCACCAAACACTTCTACTGTAATTAAAAGCACTTGAACATCATCCGCCTATCCGAACGATGCCAATTATGAGCTAAATTAAAAGGTTCACTTCATGCCCTCTTCATAATATCTCTTCTTTTGTTATCTTTATGAAGATTACAGTTGAAACTTGGTCGTTTTACAAATCTTACACACGCATGTCAACCTCGAACCTAACCTCGCCTAACTTGTCTGCCTTTTTCCTCACCACGCATCAAAAAGCCCCGTTGGCGAAAAACTTTTGCCGCACAGTCAAAGCCGTCAATTAAGTAAAGCGCCGACACTTTACATCTCGGTCGGCAGTTCTGGAACTCGGGCTAATCACCGCGAGTTCCCGAAAGTTGAAGTAAGTTCGCGCTTTGTGCAATGTCGCTTAATCGGAGCGATCAGGCCTGTTCAGGTGTAAAGCGACAGCTGTGGGTGGAATGTCCATTGATTGCTCCTGACTGACATGCTGTGTCTTAAACCAGCGGGGCTCTTACGTAGGTAGTGCAGGTATATGCTTTTTGGTGTCGTTGATTTCAAATAACGATTGCTAAATGCACTAAAAACGCCAGGCAGAGTCTGATCCTATTGGGTGGTTTGGCACGGCTCGACGCCTAATGACGTCGCTGCCTGTTCAGGCGTCAAGCGACAGCTGTGGATGAATGAAGTGTCCACTGATTGCTCCTAAGCGTTTAAGATGTAAAGTTAAGTTGTGATTGAAGTGCTCATTAATTGCTCTTGGATAATTTATATCTCAAACATCATGTAAAACACGATCATATCGTCTATAAAAAACTTAATTATAAAACAAAAAAACCTGACTATTATATATTTTAAATTTACTAAAAAGTCAAAAACAAGATGTCTTTAATGAAATCTGCTACGGTTAGAAGAAATGCTTCACATCTTGTTCCAAACAACAAATAATGTAAAACATACAATAGGTGTAATAACGCTAATGGGTCCCGACTGAGCGGTGACTGACAAAGTGGTTTTTGTGGCAACTAAAAACATTCAAAATCTGTTAATTAGCGAACTTTGCACAAAACCTTTCACGCCTTTTTAAACCTTTTTAAATCCGGGCCTAGCTGTCCTAAGCCATGCGGCGTGTTGGTCGTACAGGCTGTAATCGGGCTGAATGGCGCCCGCCTTCGCCCCGGGACAATATTCACTCGCTTATAGAATTAGCACTGGCTGGATGTAGTGATGCTTTTTTTTTACGGAATTTGAAATCAGAATGCTATTTTGTCTCATTTTTAAATCGTATCAAAGGACTTTTAAATTTTTCCATCTCTTATATCGCAAATCAGTTTATTCGAAAAGTAAATATATTGTTAGGTACCAAAGTTATTTTTGCAACTTCAGGTTTCTGCTAAATATATTGGAGTTGAGCCCTTTGTACGGGTTTAGTAGACATAGTTAATCGATTTTGTTTGTTTACACTAAATAACATTAAATCCCTAGAAATTAGGTAAGCTTTCAAGCTGTTGATGAATTTCGAAAGCGGGTGAACAATTGAATGTGACGAAAAATGTAACAAAGCATTATTTTTTATTATTATCTATTTTGTACTTTCTGGTTAGGTGGTACTAGAACATTTTATGTACAGTCGAGGTCAGAAATGTATGTAACCAAATGGGTAAAAATAACGGAGCAAAAATATTGGAGGCTTACGGCCTTGACAACAAAGTCGTGTTCACATATTTTTGACCACTTTGACCGCGTGGATATTTTTGACCTCGACTGAACAAGAATTTATAATCGCTTATTTTTAAACTTTTGAAGGATTAGGAAAATTTTTGACGCTCCTGTTGTACTAGAACAATTATGAAATGCTTTAAAAAAATAATTTTTATGTTCAATTGTATTCCTCGTTCTTGAATTAAATAATATTTTATTGATTACTCACTCTCATAAAACATCTATAAGGTATGCATAATTCTTCAGAAAACTGCCAAATCCGTGTTTTAAAGCGTATCATGCAGTACGTTTAGGTATTGCTATTTATCTATTTAACCTCTTCATGCGACCACATTCCGAACGCACACTGCGATAAGCATGACGTAACGCTGCGACCGTCCGGGGGCCAATTATGCGTGGATATCCCCTTAACAACAAAGTGCGTCGTCAAATGTAATACGAACTGACCAGCGTAAGCAGGTCTTGAACAACCAAGCACAAACCCCGGTACGACCTAGAAACCAAAGACTTCAGCGGGGGGATAGGGATCTTTCTTCGCCGGCGGATGACGACTTCTCATTTGCTGCTTGTTTAAAATTCACTCACTTGCAGCGTTGTACGTGAACGAAATTTTTATAGTTCAATGACCTGACCATGTGTAAGAAAAGACATGTGTCGAACGCATAGCGTGTAATTACTGGTGATAATAATACACACCTACTAATAAAACGGCCAGGCCAGTTATATTTTTTGTGAGTTCAATTAATAGATACATATTCATACTCCAAACTTATACTCGTACCTCTAGCAAAGATTGGACACACAGACACAAAGAGCAACGCTTAGAGTGGACGGTGGCGGGACCTGAGTCTATCCTGCCCCTGCCTTTCGGCTGGCTGAGGAATACCCTACGCCAGCACACAAAGGTAGCTCACCAGCAATACTGGACTAACTTAGATACATGCAGACAAGGTGAGCGTCAAGTTGGCGTACCCGTCGAAGATATCCAGGATCTGATGATTCCAAAAAGTACTTAGTACCTAATTAGTACCAGTTCAAAGAAATAGTACCTTAGTAATTTCGGAGATATGAGCCCTGTTTAACGGGTACGCTAACTTGACGTCAAGCTGGCGTACCAAGTTTGGATCTCGAAAACGGTGCTGTTCCCAAGAATGCTGTATATCCCAAAAAATAGTACCCAAATAGTACCGCTGGCTCACGAAGTCTCAACTTCGTAGCTCTAATAGAAACTGAGATATTTCGTACCAAACACGGGTAAAATATTCTGCACCGTCAAGCTGGCGTACCCGGCCGAGATCACACAGAAAGCGATTGAATTCCTAAGCCAGCTATATACCAAAAAATAGTACCCTTTTACGACAAAAGCATAACAGAAAAGCTAAGTCGAACATTGAAAAATAAAGGGTGGAGGCTCCGTCTTTTGACAGGAAAGCGTGACTGGAAATGCTCTTTTAAAGAAACACCTATATAATCTAGAAGTAACAGAAAGCCCTTTGTGCAGAGCCTACATGGAGGCAGACGCGACAGCGACCAACGTCCTCCTGGAATGTCCCGGCGTGGCCAACTACCGGGCAACACACACAACACGGGAACCCGAGGTCGCTCCAAGAAGTCGTCGGCATCAAGGGTCTGCTAGGCTTCCTAGAGGAGCTGGGTTGGCATGAGTAGTGATGCCAACCCACACCACGCAAAACAGGCGGGAATTCGTCGTGTTGCGGAAACCCAGCCCGCGTGAACTAGAAGTATACCTCTACATAGTTCACTCACGGTACATTTGCGATGATTAGGGCGCCGTACCAAATTTTGAAATAACGGTATTATCATATAATCAGAGTCCGTCTGTATGTCAACACTTCTCAGGAATGGCTTATCGTTTTTAGGGTTCCGTACCCAAACGGTAAAACGGGACCCTATTACTAAGACTCCACTGTACGTCCATCTGTCTGTCTGTCCGTCTGTCACCAGGATGTATCTCATGAACCGTGATAGTTAGACAGTTTAAATTTTTTCTTACTCTCTCTCAGCTGTGTCGGCAAGTGTTCTGTAATGACCTTAACAATAGTTTTACTATATTTGACAAGCTGTCGCTTTATATGAATGGGTTTTTTATATAAATGGGTAATTAACTTAATTATTATAATTTTTATTATATAAGAAGCTTCTGCCCGCGACTTCGTCAGCAGGTGATTGGGTTACGTACTTTTGAAATTTCCGGGATAAAATATACCCAGGACCTAAGGTGTACATATAAGTACCAAGTTTAATGAAAATCCGTTCAAGCTTTACGGAGCTGAGTGGTAACAAACATACTCATACACATACAAAGTTTCGCATTTATAATATTAGGTGGATTAGTACGATAGGATAGGATTTAATAATAATAACGCCTACGTGACAGCAGCTGTTTAAACTATCACAGTCATGTTTAAATAAAAAATAATAATTAGGTTATGACTAAAAATTTATGTTTGCGCATATATTATTAGGTATACTTTGAATATTATAGTAAAATTATGGTTGCGAAAATACAACTCCTAGGTATAAGTGTTTCATACGGCTACGCTCATTTCAGATAAATTCATCGAATGGATAGGTAAATCTAAAAGTAAATAAATCTGTAAGAATGAGAATTATTTAGAATTACTGAACCAAAAAGCATGAAATTTTTCTCCTTTGACCGTCAAAGACAGCGATACATGACCGAAAATACGGTTTGGTAGATGGGTGTCTCGAACGCATTTTTCATCGTTAGGATTTTTTCCCTAATCGCATTTTGCTACGATCGTGTTTTGTCACGTGTGCTTTATGTTTGATCGTTTATTTTCCTATGGGGAATTTGCCTTACAGCATGTTGTCTGATTCGCTTTTTGGTCTATAAATAATTTTCCTAACAGCATAATATAGTCTTATATGTTTTTTGCCCTACTCTAAATTGACAGATTGCAATTTGTTTTTCTCTTTACGTTTATCACCCTTAAAATATAATAAATGTTTAAAAACATATGCGTTTATGACTATTAGCAATGAGCAAAAAGTGAGATTACAAAATATGCGTTTATGACTAAATGCGACTAGAAAAACTGAGAATATGAAATGGGAGACTAAGGTAAAAATCGATTATACATAAAGCGAACGAAACAAAACACGATCGTGGCAAAATGCGATTAGGGAAAAAATCCCACCGATGAAAAATGCGTTCGAGGCACCAAGCCGAAAATACAATGTATCAGTTATTTATATTTATTTATCTATAAGCTACCTATACAAACACATGATTAATAATATCGATCAATAAATTCAATTAATTATCAATATAAGAAAATATTCATTAGGGAATAAATAAAAAAAAAATATATTAATAATAGTTGAGACTCAATAATAATAATAATTATTATTATTATTTAACCCAGCCAGATAACTGTGTCATCTGTACATTTGTTTTCTTTTAATAAATAATAATAATTATTATTATTATTTATTAAAAGAAAACAAATTTACATATAATAATAATTAAATAATAATTAATTAATTATTATTAATATAATAATAATTAATTATTATTATTATTTATTAAAAGAAAACAAATTTACAGATGACACAGTTATCTGGCGTTCCCACACTAGGCTATGCCTGTCACGTGGCGAACTGATTCAGAATACAATATAAAAGTACAAATTTTTCGCATCCTCTCGTAACATACTTACAACATAAAGGTGACTCAAAGATTGAAAATTACAGTCAAGAATATTACTATTTAGTACAGGTTGGAGGGGGAGGGGGGCAAGTGTTTGAGATAATGTGTGAGTATTGATGTGCGTGAGAGTGTAGGGTGTTTGGGTGAGTGTGATTTTTGTGTAATGTATGTGTGTTATGCTACAAATGAATGCACGTTTAGAAGATGGAGTCCCTAAGCAAAAGTCCTCTTCAGCAATTTTTCCGATACTCATAATAGAAAGTACTTACCTCAAGCCATCCTGAGCCCCACCCTGCAAAAACAGTTAAGTATAAAATTGATGATAAATTTGGTCGTTATCATAATTGCCTTAAAACTAGGTAATCTGGGTTGAGGGATTCTGGTACAGGGGAGAGGGCTGAAGGAAAACTTTTTGGACAAGGCTTATACGGTGAGGTAAAATTTTCTTGATTTAATCGATACATTTTCTCTGTTGCTGTACTAACTAATTTCAAATATTTCAATATTTTAATCGTGTGTGATTACGGGCAATGATCGCCACATATATGTACATATAATAAAATGTCGTAGTTGGAAACTGGAAACATGTCGCATATAGTTCTAATCCGTCCAAATTTAAATCTATAAAAAATACAAACAAATTGAAGTGTCTGTCAAAGTTACTTAATACCCTTAGAGTACCTATACAATAATAATAGAGTAAACGTTGATACCGTCAAGCCATGCCGCCTAAAAAGTCAACTACAGGCCACACGGATTAGTACAAAACACATGCGCATTTGTTTGGCCTGTAAGGTTATGATACTAAATAATATTGGCAATTTAGTGTTTATTCGTGACAGCATTATTATAAGAAGATTTGCAATCTTCTTAATTTGGTCATACTGTCACTTTTCAAGAAACATGTTTGAAATCGACGTACTAATAAAATACAGCTATCTTGTTTTTTCATTAGGGCGCTGATGTTTGAGGGAGCAGCGTAGCATTACAGTCGTAGGTTCAATTAATATACAGCTTATCTTTAACTCTATTCTATAATCTAAGTTAATACCAATATCTAAGTGGAAAATATGATGCCTCAGCCTAAATTACTACTTTTAGAGTTTTTATCTGTCTGTTTGAATGTTTGTTCCGAATAGGCTTCGAAACGGCTGAATGGATTAAAATAAGACTTATTAGTTTATTTTCACTTAGATAAGTGCATTAATTTTACTTTTAAATTCTCAAAGGGTTTCGGGATACGACATATTGCTGTTTGTATGGGGAAAGCATCCCAATCCCAAACAAAGTCGCAGGCACAGTTAGTACCTAATAAATCTGTAGAAATTATGTGTCTTTACATTAAAGATACTTACAAAATAATGATACAGGTGGATAATATAAGCATAAAGCCAAACATGAAGTCTTCAGATCGTTTTGTGTTAATGTCTGTTTGTATAAACAAATATCACAGGAAACTACTGAAGGGATTTTAACAAGTAGGTGGGTGGGGGAAGGTTCACGCCAGGATCAAGGATTGGTTTCACTGTAATCGGCTAAGGACGAAAAACATTCGGCAACTCAGATCAGTTTATTGGTAGAATACAAGTTTTTTTTTACTTTTATTTTCTTCTAGCCCGCACTTCGTGTGCGTGGAATTCGTTTATCGCACGCAGCGCCATCTACCGAGGAGCATTCTCATATTTCCTACATTTATAAAGATTCCTGAAAACAATTCCCGGATATCGGGATAAAAAGTATCCTATGTCCATATCCATATAACAGGCTACATTTATGCTCATTATTATGAAATTCTGTCAAACCATTTGGTCGTGAACACGGAACAAACAAACACACTTTCGCATTTTAAATATTAGAATGCATAAAAGTATTTTTTTTACAAAAGAAACTTCGCCAAACTTTAGTACAGTGAAAGCGAATTTTTATAACACTTACAGCACTTACTGTGTACCTACTATATTCATATTACATACTTATATAGGATACTTTTTGAAATTTAAAGCGACAGTAAAAAATTCAGTCACACAGCTAGTTATTGATAATACACGTTTAAATTATACAATTATCCTGGTTCTAGCACTGAATTGAACTTGTAGCCTCGTAGTACAACATAACTATGGCAAGGTCAGCCGGTGGTCGGTAAATTTTCCTAGTTTCGTAGTCCAATATTATAACCATAGGCCAGTCGGCATTTCATTTCAACATGCATGTTTTTTAGGATTCCGTACCCAAAGGGTAAAAACGGGACCCTATTACTAAGGCTCCGCTGTCCGTCCGTCCGTCTGTCACCAGGCTGTATCTCATGAACCGTGATAGTTAGACAGTTGAAGTTTTAACAGATGATGTATTTCTGTGGCCGTTATAACAACACATACTAAAAACAGAATAAAATAAATATTTAAGGGGGCTCCCATCAGTCGCGAAGCGTAAATTTTTTCCTAAGGGAAGCCGGAAGAATTAAAACCATACGTGCGAGTCTGACATTTAGTTAGAGTAATATGGACTTCACTGACAGCTAGCCGTAGCTTTCTAGCTTGGTAAAGCCGTTAGGAATCGGCTTGTAGGCAGGCTTCGCCACTGGCTCCCATATAACAAACGTGATTTTTTTGCCATTTTTATAGACAATGGTACGGAACTCTTCGTGCGCGAGTCCGACTCACACTAAGCCGGCTTTTTTTTTAAATTTACTTAGATCTTGATCCACGCATTACAAAGGCCACTTGATTCTCATACCCATTTTTAACCGACGTTAGTTTGCTACAAACCAGCAAAAAGCATAGTGAATCACCAATACGGAAATATACGCTCCGAAGGTTGCGCCCGCGCGCCTCTGGTCACGATGCAGTTGTTTGCAACCGTCGGTTAATCAGCGTTACTCATAGATAATGGAATCATAGACTATTGCATGGACTGCTGGTTTTTTTTGTTTTTAAATCAAGGTCGAGGTAGGCTGAATGGGTTTTTGGGCATCGGATTCTGCGATAATAATGGAAAAAACCGGACAAGTGCGAGTTAAACTCGCGTGGAGAGGGTTCCGTTCCATACATGATTATCTGAAATTTCCTATGTTGCCTACTTTAAATACCATAGACTTTTTATAGGTTTTCCTGTAATCTATAGGTAAAGAACTATTTCTTGTATTTTTTTTTTCAAAATTTTAGGCCCGGTAATTTCGGAGATAAGGGGTGAATGGTAAATTTTCACCCATTTTCCTAAATAACTTCCAAACCATTTCTCTTAAAATTCCAAAAAATACATATTTAAGATTCTCACAATAAGCCCTTTCATTCAATATGTCACATGATATAGTTTGCTCAACTAATTTTTTTTTAATTTTCTAATTTACCCCCCAAAAGTGGCCTCCATGTTTAAAATTTATTTATTTACGTTACGCATCTGTGTTGCGGTCACCGATTTACAAATGTATACCAAACTTCAAATCAATTGGTCCAGTAATTTCGGAGCAAATTGGCTGTGATAGACGGACAGACAGACAGACGGACGGACGGACGGACGGACGGACGGACGGACGGACAGACAGACAGACAGACAGACAGACAGACAGACAGACAGACAGACAGACAGACAGACAGACAGACAGACAGACAGACAGACAGACAGACAGACAGACAGACAGACAGACAGACAGACAGACAAGTGATCCGATAACGATTCCTTTTTTTCCTTATGAGGTACGGAACCCTAAAAATGATTAATACACAAATGTTTGTCATTATAAAGGCTAGGTAACTTAAGACCAAATTAACCATAAACACTTCAAATCTTTACTACACCAAAAGTCAGTTTTTTCAAGGAAAAAATATAGTCTCGTTTTTATTACAAATAACATAACTATTTATTTTTGAACTAAAACATCATTATAAAAAAAATAACATAACCCTAAATAACTACACGTGCAGATTATTCTAAGAATCAAAGTTCACTCAACTGTCAAAATTGCAGCACTGTTCTTTGTCCAGCAAAAATACCACAATCCTATTTAAAACCGGTCACAGTGGCGCTAGCATCGAACTACAGACGTAGATTTAGCATAGCTACGTATTAGTTCCATTTTTGCCCACGTTCATAGATAAGTTTGTAAAGCTAGACCGTCATCGTTTAAAAAAAGATGAGCCACATGCAAAAAAATAACGCGAATGGGCAGGCTGTTAATGAAGCGCGCCCTTTTGCTAGTCTGTGGCGTTTGTCATGTGATAAGAGACATGTAAACTTGCCAAATCTCATTTTTATTTTGCGGCTTCTCTCCATAATAAGAATAGCAAATGCTTTGACAATAGAATTAATTTTGACATTAAAGTTTTTTTATTTTGCCTTTTTAGGGTTCCGTAGCCAAATGGCAAAAAACGGAACCCTTATAGATTCGTCATGTCTGTCTGTCTGTCTGTCTGTCTGTCTGTCTGTCTGTCTGTATGTCTGTATGTCAGTCTGTCCGTCCGTCCGTCCGTATGTCACAGCCACTTTTTTCCGAAACTATAAGAACTATGCTGTTGAAACTTGGTAAGTAGATGTATTCTGTGAACCGCATTAAGATTTTCACACAAGAATAAAAATAAAACAATAAATTTTGGGGGTTCCCCATACTTAGTTCCCTATACTGAAACTCATTTTTTTTTTCATCATACCCATACGTGTGTGGATAGTGTCTATGGATAGGTCTCCAAAAATGATATTGAGGTATAATTTTTTTCTAAACTGAGTAGTTTGCGCGAGAGACACTTCCAAAGTGGTAAAATGTGTCCCCCCCTGTAACTTCTAAAATAAGAGAAAAATAAAACTTATGTATAAAATTATGATGTACATTACCATGTAAACTTCCACCGAAAATTGGTTTGAACGAGATCTAGTAAGTAGTTTTTTTTAATACGTCATAAATCACGGAACCCCTCATGGGCGTGTCCGACTCGCACTTAGCCGCTTTTTTATTAAGCTTAGTCACATTGTTTTCAGCACTTTTTCATGTAAAGGTTTAAAGTATTTGCAATACTTTTCCGCTACTTCAGTATCATGTCACAAGTACAATAGGCAAAATTAGAATCCAAGCCAAAATAACATTTATAACGCATAAATAGAGTTTAAAACTGAAATAAGCGAGTTAAGTCTCCTTACTTTTGAAGTCAAACGAGTACCTTTTATATACTCGGATGTTATTATTTACTTTAATGAAAGGCGAAATAATTAGAAAAAAAATATTGATTTGTACTATTTTCTATTTTTGAATTAAATATTCTGCATTGTTTTATATTATTCAGTTACATTACCTTATTTACTTCAACTACAAATAAAAATTATAGGTATTATTATATTTTTAGTATCAGGCAATTAATATATTATGACCAAAAAATACCCAAGAGACACATTTTACATAAAAATAAGTCGTTTATTTATTTTGTGAAAGTAAACTATACTTTTTACAAAAAAACTTGCAGTCACTCTTTCAACACACCCTGTAAAGTGCGCGTAGGCACGATCCTATTTCCGAACTGCGCCGGCGCAGCCAAAACACGTAGTGAAAATAAACCCACCGAGTTCGATAGCCCGGCCTGGAAGCCTATTCTCGCAATAATGAGATATTTTATAGATTTAGGAAAACAAATTTTTTGAGAACATAATCCGTCAATATATAAACGTCAAATATAAATGAAGATGAAATGAGTTAATCTAAAATACATATATACATTTTTTCGAGAGAAAATCGAAAATTGCAAGCAATTCGAAACTATTTAATTTTAGCCCTTTTTCTCCAATAATATGTTTCTTCTCCGGGAAATTCATCATCGTCCAAGAGAGAGTCCATTATGACAGGCTTCCCAGCATTAGGACCATAGTATAAAGAGAAGGGAAGTAGGTTATCTTCATACAAACGCACCGCGCGCGGCTTGTATGTGTGCGCCAAAGTATCTGTGCATCGCCGCACGCACAATTAAACAAAATCTCGACCCGTTTCCCCTTACTAAGCGGGTCGAGATTTGTTTAAGTGTGCGTGCGGCGACGCATAGATACTTTGGCGCACACATACAAGCCGCGCGCGGTGCGTTTGTATGAAGATAACTTACTTCCCACTCTTTATACTATGTTAGGACGGTTAACTAGATAATGCAATATAAAAAAGATGCGAACTAAATACCCAAAGTTCTTCTATCAGTCAAACCCGAGGTTAAAGTGACTTTCAATTATGGCGCACAATGTCGCATAACTACATTCTTGACGTTTCGTAGTCGCGTTCATTTCTACAACGCTAGAATAACTCCTGCGTAGGCACAAAGCGCGTCTCTAATCTTATTACGAATTGGATAATGTATATTGCCGTTGTATTAAATCTAAGATCAATGAAAAACATAATTAAAAAAACCGGCCAAGTGCGAGTCGGACTCGCGCACGAAGGGTTACGTACCATTATCTATACAAACGGCAAATTTATGTGTTGTATGGGAGCCACCTTAAATATTTAGTTTATTCTGTTTTTTTTTAGTATTTCTTGTTATAGCGACAACAGAAATACATGATCTGTGAAAACTTCAATTGTCTAACTATCACGGTTCATGAGATACAGCCTGGTGACAGACGGACTGACGGACAGCGTAATCTTAGTAATAGGGTCCCGTTTTACACTTTGGGTACGGAACCCTAAAAACACGCCAAGGTTACAGAGTAGAAGCCAAATAACTCAAGACGGAAGCGTGGCAGACCTCGTAACCGATGGCGGTATGAGTTATACTCCTTTTTAAAGGACTGACCGGAGACGGCTAATCATCGCCAACACTGGAAGGAGTAAGTAGGAGTAGTAGGAGGAGGCTTATGCCCATAATAATAATGATAATAAAAAATCAAAACAAACAATACAAGACGATAATTTTGTAGCAATTCCTTCTACGAAACGCATTTAGCGTAGATGCGCTACGCGTGCACCAATGCACCGTAGCGAATGCAGCTACGACAACCCCTACGAGCTCGAGCCGTAGCAGAGCTACGAAACTGCATGCTTGCAAAAATATGTGCCAAAAACGAAATATTCACTTTATTTTATGGAATAACAACCGTGCTCACTCCGTCAATACATTGACACGGATCGTTGAGAAAAGATAATATATTTATGATTTAATAGCTCAATAATCAATCAAAAATAAACTAGGTACGATTCTTATACTAAGTCTAATTAATGTTCATGTTGTTGCGTGGTAAGCAGTGTACAGAGGTATAGACCGCATTGGAGAAGGCCCTTCAATTCTCGAACAACTAAAACGACATCGTTCAGGTCTCTCTCATCATCATTTCAGTCGAAAGACGCCCACTGCTGGACAGAGGCCTCCCCAACGATCACCACAACGACTGATTCGCTGCTCGCTTCCAGCGGAGTCAACGGAGGGTTAGATTGCGGCTAAGTGATAAATTATATCGCCACTAAATTGACAAAAACGCGAATGTGAACGTCAAATACGTACAAACCAACGACACATTCGCGGTTTTGGTATTTTAGCGTCGATACAGTAAATCCCGGCAATTCCGACAATAGCGGTCCCAAATAAGAGGCCCACGTCGTCATTCCACCTTGTACGTGTTCTGCCCACGCGCCGCCTTCCAGTACAGGTCGCTACGTTGTAAATTATAAGAAACACTACTAAAGTTACGTTCATACATAGTATTATTTTACAGGAGCAAATTCCAATCATCGGTTACAATCGAATAACTCGAATAAAATTGCTGTTATTCATAAAAATACCTGCGGACTATCGACCTTAAGCTAACAAAAGCACGAAGCAATCCCTTAAACATTGATCATAAAAACTCAAAACTTGCCATTTGTTTTGTCTACTCTCAACAATTCTTTGCCTCTTGCATTAAAACGTGAATGTGCAGAGCAGATGTTGCCACGCTAATGACTTCGTAAAAACTGCCGATGGATCCATTCAAAGTGATGTACTTTGACGACATATTCTCACGGATTACATGGGGTACCTATAGATTTGTTCTATTCTGCCTAACAATAGGGAACATGTATAATTTCTTTTTTTTTCATCTTGTTTTGGAAAGTGCTGAGTAATAGAAACCGATCTGTGTACGCAAAACATTATTATGTTGTTTATTTTATGAATTATGAAGCTTTGAAAAGTCATTGTTGATACCACTCGCAAAAACACTCCATACAAAATGGACACCAACTATGACGTCATAGCATTCGTTAGACTGTACAAAATGTATGGCGTTTATACGAAATCTGCCATTATTTCCATAAATACTGTTTTTAGACCCACATCGTAGAAATAAAACATGACATAAATTTGATGAGGAACCAAATACCTAAATCCAAAAAATTTAAATCAGAACTAAAAACAATATATATTTTTATACATAATGAAATAAAAATAAATAGTCAATATGATCGGTATTTCTCTAATATGCTTTTTTTACATTTACTTTCATAATATATCATTTAAACCTCATTTACAAATAACAGTAGACGGTTGAGAACTTAAATTATCTGAAATAACTCCTAACCGTTCGCTTTAAAATCCTGTCAATATTTCGGCTGCTCCAATGTCGTCAATATCACGCGAAAAAGTACTTGTCAAAGTCAAATTCAAAATATCTATCTTCAATTTAAGCTTTTACAAGCTCTTATAAAGGTCAAAAGGTGTATATCATCGGAGAAGAGCCGGCAAGAAATTTGACGAGTTATATTTTTCAAAACAGTACACGTACAGGTTAACCGAGAGATAATAATATCATGTCATTTGGATACCGATGTGCCTTTGAATGTACCCAATGACACCAAGTAGGCATTCCCTTTCTTAAAGATAAAATCTAAAGTATGTTATCTCCATAGCATCAACCAATGAATGTCTTCAAAATTGAAAGCAAATTTCTCTTTTATTCCCTTTGATTTCTTTTTCAATTTTTAAAGCATAAGACAACGTCAATCATAAAATGCCTCAGAAACCTTGAATGAAAAGTTTCCCCGAACCATCAACCGAAAAAATCCTAGAACCGGATGTTCCTCAAATCTTGGGAAATAAAGTCAAATTTACATTCAACGCGACATACCAGTCTCTCAGTGGTCGGCAGATGACATTTAACCGATCATAGTAAAAGATCATGAAACTGGATTTACAAAGTAAGCAATCTAAATTGGTAAAATACGTAATGTATGAGGAAGTCTGAAACTCAACAAACAACGAACAAATTTCCCTATGTCTAATAACTCTACCGGAAAATCCAAATTATACCTAGATAGAGCATGAAGTTCTAAAAGATGTTACTTAATTCAACAATATTCAAATCTCTTTACTTAATAGAGAAAAAACTGTGTAATCAACACCGTCGCGGGAGATACAATAATATCTTAAAGTCTAGCTCATTTCATCTATCAGCTTATCTAAGTGATTCTCTAACGTGCGCAGCACATTCTAATTTAGACTGAAGGGCCTTATCTTTACGGTTTAAATTAATAAATGTGTGTATCCGATGATCAGCCGCTGCGCATGTTACAGAATTACACCACAAAACTCGTAATCCTTAATCCGTTTTAGTAACAAAACAGGCAAACCTTTGCATTTTGAGTGAAGAAGAGTTTTCGTTAAAGAGAGAACAGTCTTACACGGGCAAATAACATGACATCAGCCAACGTTGTTACCAAGAAACTTACAGAGCTTCAAGCAGGGCCGGTTTGGCCATTAGGCAGTGTAGGCAACTGCCTACTGCCTGTTTAATCAATATTCAAAAAACGTATAGACCTAGAATTTGATCTGACTGACAACCTATCAAAACTTGAAAACACACGGTTTTACTCACGATTTATTGTCAGAAATAGTCCGACATGTTTCGAACTCGATTGGAGTCCTTCTTCAGGGTTGGAACCCTCTGCACGGGCGCAGCGCGCAGCTCGGAGAGCAGTGCGTGGGTTGATCTGCCCGGGACCGCACTCAAACCCTGAAGAAGGACTCCAATCGAGTTCGAAACATGTCGAACTATTTCTGACAATAAATCGTGAGTAAAGCCGTGTGTTTTTCAAGTATTCATAATGTCTCACGAAAGTTTTAATTTGACTACTATCAAAACTTGGTCAAAATCGGTTGACATTTATAAGGGGGTGGAGGGTGGAATCGTTATCGCCATTTGTGTGAAAAGATTGATTTTTGCCGTTAGTTCACAGTCCTCTTAAGAATAAAATTGAATCACAATATCCAATAATTTGTACGGAGATTTTAATATTTTTGGCATATTATGACGAACAGAGAATTTAAAAAATAATTGGCTCTTTTGTTTAGAAGTTTATTGATCTTCTATTAAGAATTGTTACTTTAGGTACATATCTTACTAAATAGAAAACTATACACGAACATTTTATTAACTTTTAACCCACTTCAAAAAAGGAGAATTTATCTACTCGATGCCTGTATATATGTATTTTTGTGTACTTACTTTCCCGCATAACTTTTCATTATATCTTGTGTTAGGATAGTGATATCAAACTTCTGCCTCTTACGAATGTTAACGAAAGATCAAAGAACAAGACATAATTTTTTGGAAATTATATCTTGACATTCAACAGACTAGACAGGACCTGCAATCTACGAAAGATTTGTCAATTAAACAAAATTTTGACAAAAGGATCAACAGGCACAACTAAAACAACCTATACCAACATTATTGGGTTAATAATAATGGTATAATGCTTGTCGACACTTTTTCAGTAAATACAAGGATTAATGATGACGGTTGAAATGACGAATACACAAATTTTGATCGCAACGCCGGCATTTGTGATGTCAAGGATATAGCTGTGGACCCGGCGCGAAGATACCGGTCGACCAAACTGGTCTAGTGGCCTTGGGTCGAAAAGGGTTTCCGCGTGCGCTAGCGACTAAGGATGGACAACGATACATACAACCATTTGACCAATAAACATTTTAAAATTGTGACTGCAGTCCATACAAATTGGTAGCGGTAGATTCACTCTCTGACCTTCGTAAAAGCTTGTAAAAGCCTAAATTGAATAAAGATATTTTGATATTGGCTTGAATTGTCTGCCGAACAAAAATTTTCATTAGACTAATCCCTAAATCTGAAGAAATGAAGTGTCTGTATCAAGATATTTACAAAAAAATATAAATAGCGGACAAAATAAACGAAGTAGAATCCAAAAAGTCGTTAGAATTTTAGTCTGTTGTCTATCTTTCTCTTTGTCTGTTTTTTTAAACAGCTCACACAGGAAAACTACTGAAGGGATTTTGGTAAGATTTTTTACAAGTGGACTAAGGAAGCTCAAGTATCAAGTTTTTATTTCATTCTAATCAAATAACGACAAAAGCATACAGTTGTTTTAAATTTAAAGTAACAATACAGCTAGTTCGTCAATAAAATGAAAAAAGGTGACATGATCCGGTACTGAGTGATTAAATAATGACACTTAACGTAATAATGATGTCATGCATTCGTATGTTCACGATTCTGGGTCAGGAAACCCAGATACATACGATACGATTGCACCATTTTTACATAAATAAAACCCACTCTTTATTAACGCAAATCCGCGTTTATTGATTTATTCTATTATTTTATACAGAGCTACAAGTAGACCATGGGAAGATGATAATAGAAGGGAACGAGTGAGTTGAATGAGCAATTGCATGGGACAATATTATTGAGATAATGATTGAAATGGTTTGGCCTGAACGATTACAATGATTATCAATTAACGAAAACAATTCTGCGGCATGCAAACAGGTACACAATGATTAATCTGTATTAGTAATAGTTTCGTCGGAATCTTGCAGCGCTATCGGCAATGCAAGATGATATGATACGATATCTCGAACAGGCGCCGTACGTAGATAAGCAATAGTACGCATACTATCGCTCATTCGTAACAACTGGTAGTAATAAAACCTAACGCCATTCCATTTTAAAATAAAACGCTATGACACCTAGACTTGAAATCGTACGGAGTTTACTTTTTAATTAAGTCCTTTTTACAAGGAATTTGTCAGCATTGCGCCTTAGCGTCGAGATTGGTTTGCCCTAACGCAGCATACAGGTCTTTTTTATTTTAAGGAATTAGACTGGGACTCAAAACAAGACCTTATTTGGAAACATTGTCTCACAACAAACAAGTTTTATAAACAAACAAAGTGCAATGAACGGGAGTGTAAGCAGAAAGAGATAGATAGAGATAACACAAAGTGGCTAAAGAGACGTTGCGCTGTTGTGTGATATTAAAACGGACTCGGCTCAGCATGTATTGTAACCAGGGAAGCAGTGGTTTCACCTGAACCCTGAAGAAGTTCCGTCTGCTCTTCCAACTTGGCTGATGGCTTGGAGGGCCTAGTATAGCGAAAATGTTGATGCAAGTTCTCATTTCAATCACTATACAAGGGGCTTCTAAGTGTCAAATTACCTACATGCAATTTTGGCCTTACTGCTACTGTTAAAAGACCAGTAAGCCTAAGAGGTATACTTTTTGATTATAAGCCAGAGATATGATTAGTTTCCAGACAATTCTACTTATTGCCTTCCCCTATTAGACAGATTGGCTAAGCAATGTCTAATATCATAGCTCTTTGTTTTATCATATCGCCTTCATTTATCTTTATCTTACTTTCCGAAGTTTACATTGAAATGAAGGTGACAAATCAAAGAGACATTTGGTTACCATTGGTAGCAATCAGTTTCTGTATCACTTCGATGTCGAATATCAGGCAGAGTATGTTCGTTCGTAAGTCTTTACGTGTTATCGACGGATCCAAAATCCAAAGAATAATATTATCATTTGGGCTATAAATGTACCATCAAATTTTAATTATGTTAAAATATACTGCGCTGAAACGCTGCGTGTTCCATTGGATCTATAATATTATCCGGTACCATTAAGGTCCCAGGAAACCGGTTCTCAGAATCGCAGGACATTCCGACGTACGCCAATTGTGTCGTACTTGTAGGCAAGAACCAACAAAAGGGGCCAGAGCAGTGCTCCTTAGAGGAAGCGCTCCCTTTATTATCTACCCTCGCTAGCGCGTTTTGACTGAAACCAGTTCTTGTATTAACAATTAACAGCTTAAAGGTATATAACTATAAGATTAACATGGAAGGATGACACGGAGTGGACAAAACAAGAGAGTTAAAAGTAATCGTTGCTCAAACAATCGATATAGTAACAATCAATGGTCAAAACCGTGAACTGGTGTCATAACTAAATTAAAATCGCCCTTGCCCTTGGCTCGTCGCTCGTGAATGGTTAAACAAGAAGCCATTATGATTATATAGGAAATGACGGCCCACAGGCAACAGTACACAGAACTCCATGGCGACAGGTGTCACAGACACCGAAAGCTTGCCAAATGACCTATCAATTTGGACTCGAGCCAGCAGAATATTCCGTAACTCAGTGCACTCCGCCTCAATTATACCTTTAAATTACGTTCGCAGCCATTATAAAACAGCTTAAGCTAGATCGAGTTCCGATTCATTGTTACAAATGGATACAGTTTGTTTTAGGTATTTGACTTAGAATAACCGCTAATTGTCGGAGAATTCGAGGGTACAGCGCACATGTCATGTTCACGATATATGTCAAGCATGCGGCTATGCCTATAAATTCATTGTGTAATGGCGAATGCCGCGTTTTAAATTGGGCCGTCCCTCCCTGAAGCGCCCCGCGCGCGCGCATTGCTGCCATTATCTAAACCCACTTCTATTCATGCCGCAACGCATCTTAGGAACAACGATCGAAGACTACTAACGCCATCTATTCACGCGCCAATATATTCGCACGCACACTCACGCACAACCCACACATGCAGACCCACGTGTGCGTTTGCGATTAGTTTCAAATGAATTTTGTGTATTCTACGTGTACAAAATTGTGCGTGATAAGGTACCTACGCGATAGCACGGAAATATTTAAATATGCAAGCTAAGGTCATCTATAGCGATTAGAATAGTTGTGCTACGTTTATCGCTGCGGTTGGATAACTCGAGTTAGGTATACAACTTAATAAATGCGTGGGTTCTTTATTGGACACCTGTTGCTCATAAATATTTTAAAATTAACAGGCAGTTTTTGTACACTTAAACAACTGCCATTAATTTCGGAAGTTGCGTTTTTTCAGTCACAAATTGGGAAGTAGAGGTATGTTTATTTCATGATAGGTATAAAAAAGTATTCAGTAATAATAATAATTTAACGTAAAAGCGAAGATGCATAACTCTAAATCGTCTTCCCGTATTATTAAACCACCTAAAGTCAACTATCCCTGAAACGGTTGAGTTTTAGTTTTTTATTTTATTAACAAAAACGTAGTAGAGGATAATTCTATGCAAAATGAACGGACGTGGCTATCTACGAGGCGCACGCAACTTAAATGCGTTATTTATTGTTGCGAGTGTGAGTTGACTTGTCAAGGATTTGCTTCGGCGTGTGCGTCTAACGCCCGTAACGTAAATATCTATGTGTGTGTACTCACGGACAAGCCAACAAAGCGCAGCGGTGGCCATGAATATTTTTTTATAACCAAAACGTTGGAGTTATACGAGGCCACGTGGAAAATGTGGCCATTTAAAATTAATTTATGCTAATGGCGGTTTCATTGAACATATTTTATCTGTTTGATATCGTGCCGTACGCGGCTTTTAACGCCATCTTCGGTTTAGAATTGGAACTTTGTTTAGTTTTAGTTGCGTTCAAAACAGTTGAATTCCATTTAAACAAATCGACATCCCACTAATTAAAAACCAATTATATTAAGAGTGAATAAAGGAATATATTGTCAAATTAATAGCGTATTAGTCAGGTAACGTATCGAATTTTTATTTCAATTCGGTTAACTGCGCCATCTGTTACAAACAGTAGTACCTAAATACTATATTGATTAGCTGCAATAAAATCTATAGCAAGCATCATTACAGTCTCGAACCACGTGACAAATAGCCATAAATACGTGTGGTTAATTTTAAATAAGCAAAAACAATAAACACTGCGTTAGTGCAGATAACAAATCAGGTAGCGGTCGTAGGCAGAATTGGAATTGTGTGAAATAAGCCTTCGACACGTCGTCAATATTGGTTTAAACCAACTCTCTACAATGTACCATTGCAAATTAATCCGAAACATGTGCAAGATAAAGCACAAAATTGTATAATATTGGATAGTATCTCGGTATAGTTCTCGCTTGAGGCGATCAATAACTCACACAGATACATATTATGTGCACCAAAGCAGTATGAACACAACTACAATACAGGTGTACAGATATAGTGAATAATATGTTTCCATCGGTAAAACTCGGATGTCAATCGGAAGACGACGGGACCCGAAGTGTCAATTAATTATTGTATTAAATGAGTGACATGTTTATATTAATTCATATGAAACTATTTACTGTCAAATGTCAAAATAAAAAATGACAGCATGGTATGATGAATACTGACCCCCAATTCTCGATGCATTCGAGATAATGTTAATTGCAAGATTAAAGATCAGATTCATACAGTTGTGTCAAATGACTGTATGCACTGACGTTTAATCTCGATTGTGAGATTATCTCGAATGCACCGAGAATTGGGGGCCTGCTGAAGCTAATTGAGAGAGCACGATAATACGAACTTTTCCGATAAAACACGATGGAAACTAATTATGCACTACATCTGTAACGGGTTATACTATGCTGAGGAGTAATAGTTAGGGAGGCGAATAGGGGAATTTTCGGTAATACTCGAGCATGGGAGTTTGAGATATGAGAGATACCTTAGACCTAATAGAACATGTATTTAGCTCTATAGGGTCGTTATGCCGGATAACGGCCACTTAGCTGAGTTGCCTACTTCAGACCCTTGAAAATATGTGTTCTTTATGGGCAAAATAGTTGTTGTTTGCATAAATATGTTAAGAATATAGTCTTTTCGAGAAAATATCATGGTACCTTGTTATCTTGCATGTGACAACTAATTAAATCCAAGAAAAGTAAAAAAGTAGTCAAAATGCCGGTTAGCGGCCACATTTGTCAGTTAACGGCCACGGTAATGCCGGTTGGCGGCCACTCCGGTTTTTGCAAAATATTCGATAAAATAAATCTGTAAATTACCGATTAGGTTAGTGTAAAACCAGTTAACCTGTACATTAACGTTAAGAAAAAAAAAGCGGCCAAGTGCGACTCGGACTCGCCCATCAAGGGTTCCGTAATTTATGACATATTAAAAAAACCACATACTTACTAGATCTCGTTCTAATTTTTGGTGGAAGTTTACATGGTAATGTACATCATATATTTTTTTTAGTTTTATCATTCTCTTATTTTAGAAGTTACAGGGGGGTGGGGGCATATTTTACCACTTTGGAAGTGTCTCTCGCGCAAACTATTCAGTTTAAAAAATAAAATGCTTGAAACCTCAATATCATTTTTGAAGACCTATCCATAGATACACCACACGTATGGGTTTGATGAAAAAAAAAATGAGTTTCAGTTCTAGGTATAGGGAACCCCCAAAACTTATTGTTTTTTTTTCTATTTTTGTATGAAAATCTTAATGCGGTTCACAGAATACATCTACTTACCAAGTTTCAACAGCATAGTTCTTATAGTTTCGGAAAAAAGTGGTTGTGACATACGGACAGACAGACAGACAGACAGACAGACAGACAGACAGACGTGACGAATCCATAAGGGTTCCGTTTTTTGCCATTTGGCTACGGAGCCCTAAAAATCGCTAGCTGATTTCTATTAACGGCCGCGTGGCCGCCAACTAGAATAAATCAATAAAATGCAAGCCGGTAACCGGCCACTGGATTTATAGGAAAATAAAGTACAAAACATGAAAAAATCCATAAACTGACATTTAAAATTGAATATTACACTTATTCATTGATATGTAACGTTCATATGAAATAGATAAAAACTAATTAACCCTGGCCGAGAAACTGGCACACCGCTTCTATACGGAGTGTCGGTTTCCGGACACACATTTGTACACAATTTTGAAGTTCCATTTAACAAGGTTTTATCAAAAAAAAAGTGGCCGCAAACTAAACCATACATTATTTATCACTTAATAACAACATATTTAAAATTTTGCAACCCCTAATTAATATACTTTAACTACCAATTTAAAAACAATATTCACATGATCATGTCAGTCAACGGCCACGTGGCCGCATACTGGAATAAATGAAAAGAAGTAAGCCGGCCACTGCGTTTATAGGAAAAATAAAACATAAATCATATAAAAAACCATAAAAGAACGTTTAGTAGTCTTTATTAGACCTCATCAACATCCAACGTTCATGATTAATAAATAAGAATGACCACAGTTAATTTTACGCCGAGCGCCGCGTCGTTATTTTTCTTCTAGATTATTGCACGTTCTCACACCACTGACTAAAAGCCAAAACTGAACGGCTAATTCCCAGCTTTGAGTACCTAGACTCTTCCGTTTTAAATTTGGTGTATTGTTATCACACGACTACTTAAGAATCGCATACCACAAACATTTTATTATTATTGGCCGTATTAATTGTATTATCTTAATTTTAAGAGACGTTGCCGGCCAAGTGGCCGGTAACTGACCCTGGCCGCGCTACCGGCATACTTACCCTATGTAGTGACGCGCGCCTAGGATAGACGATCAGATTAGTAAAAAAAAAATGATAGTCTGAAATACTCGAGCGCGTCAGATTAAGATATCGGGGGTTGATTTTAGTGTTTTAAGACTAAATTTAACTAATCTGACGATAAGTCATTGTCGCCGCCGAGTTATAGGGTCGCGAACTTGTAAAAAAAAACGTAAATCCGGCATTCTCGAGCGCGATTTTTTTATTTTTTATTTTGAAGAATATAATATAAAACTTACTAAAAATACAAAATCTGCCGGTTTCCGCATGACCTCCGATGTGTGGAGGAGCCATTTCGTCTTCCGAAAAACGCGTTGCGGCATATATATATATATATATATATATGTTTATGGTCCCCTACCGTAGACCTATGTGCTCTCAGTATGACGCCGATTGAAGAGAGAGAAAAGACCCGACGGTATATTTCTCGAATGTGCCGGAAACTAAAAAAAGAAACCAAAAAACCTTTTTCGGTCAGATTAAGAGAACCCACCAACATTTTTGCCAGATTAAGAAAATATGCTTTCAGGATACCGAGATAAACCTCCCCTATGAAAATCTGACGCGCTCGAGTATTTCAAAAAAACTTTTTTTTTTTGCATTTTCAAAAATTCATCGTAACTTATCGTCACGCCGAAATCGTCATTTTTTTTAAAGGGAGCTTCATTGGGGCCTACTTAACACCCCTTCCGAAAATCTGACGCGCTCGAGTAAATTTTATTTTTTTGCATTTTTGACTACTTTATGTGCCTACCCCCACCACGCAAATCGGCAGATTAGTATACCGTTGTTATCAGAGGCACCTTGGGCTTACGTAGTATGAATATCTGACGCGCTCGAGAATGCCCAAGTAACTGTTTTTTTTAACATTTTTGAAAAACCGTACACGCCAAACCCACCGCTAAAATGGTTTTTACCAAACGAGCTTTTCTTTTCGAAATTATTTTATCTTTCGATTTTGATAGGGCTCGACGGCGCCGTTGAATTACGCCATTTAGCTACCTCGCCTCCCTAACTATAAGTATCACGCGTTCAGTTGCAGCGGCATGGAAGACAATCAGCTACCTATGCTGCCCTGTTAAGCCGAAAAGCGCTATCTCAATCAGAGTAAGTTTTGAGGAAATCGACTTTTTGTAAATTGTCATAAAGTCGATTTCCTCAAAACTTACTCTGATTGAGATAGCGCTTTTCGGCTTGTTAGGGCAGCATGTTATTCTCTAACAAATGACGTTGCTCATTTCGTCCGACAATCATAAATTGACCCGCGCGCTCGTAGGCACATTATGCGGAGCGAGGTATCTACGTTCGTGGCCTGTTGCGTCGAAATAAGACCAAGGTTGAAGACACGCACGAACATGTATCTTATACGCACTGACGGGTCAAGTTAAGCTCGTCGATAAGTTCATGAACGAAATTTTATTTTAGAGAATCACAGGCTTAGTTAACACGGTCCGAGACGAAGCGTGTAACCCATGGCAGAACGCGATGGCCGAGTACCTACTTACTATCACTTCGGAGCAAAATGCACAAAACGCAAAATGTACACTATACGCACAACTATAGGTTGACCGCTTAAATGAGTCTTCGCCCGCGCGGCACAGGGGCGCGGGGGCAGGCGACAAAGGGGACCGAGAGAGGTGCGAGCGGCAGGCGCATTTTTGTTTTCATTCATTTCACGCCGCCCGCACATCTCTCAGGCCCCTTTGTCGTCCTGCCCCCGCGCCCCTGTGGCGCGCGGGCGAAGACTCATTTAAGCGGTCAACCTATAATACATTTTTTTATGTCAATTGACTGACAAACCGGCAGGAAAGTGGAAGTGGAAGTGGCTGATGGAAAGTGGTCACCGCCGCCCATGGACATCTACAAAACCATGTATCATACTTACACTTAATTTTTGTCAACATGTCCTTTGATTTTTGATAAAGTACCTAACCACCATTTTTTTCTTTCCACTAGTGGAATGCTGATGAATAAACTAATCGATTGCGGAAACTACGATATGGAAAAAGCTATGAGTAAAATTCCGATGAAGAAATTAATCGATCGCGGAAACGTACGATATGGAAAAAGCTACGAGTAAAATTCCGATGAAGAAATTAATCGATTGGGGAAACATACGATATGGAAAAAGCTACGAGTAAAATTCCGATGAAGAAATTAATCGATCACGGAAAAATGCGACTGGGGAAAAAAGCTACACGAAAACAATGCGTTCGCGGAACCAACCTATCTAACAAATCTGTGAATTAACGGCAAAATCACCCTTTTCATACAAAAGGCGATAACGATTTCCATCCCTTAAACGTTAACCGATTTTGACCAATTTTTGATAGTCAGTCAGAACAAAATCTAGGTCTATACGTATTTTGAATATTGATTAAAGATCAACAAAGTCAAATAATCGCCGAAATTAGTTTTGTATGAGAATACTAAAACTACAATAAAACTGAATTATTGAATATAGTGAAGAAACCAAAACGTATAAACCTAGATTATGTTAGGCTGACAACCTATCAAAAATTGGTCAACATCGGTTAACATTTAACGGGTGGAAATCGTTATCGCCTTGTGTAACTTAGGTCTAATATTCTGCGCTCAGCACAGGTATCGAACTCCAGTAAGCATTTTCTCATCCTAGTCTTACTTGAGTATGGTCGGTAACATTTTTGAGGCTATTAAGTATCTAACGGATGTAAGCCCAAGTGCCAATTAATATATTCGTTGGTATGTAATATTGTGTCAATCGCCGTATCAACAGCCCACCTCAACATCATCATTTCAGCCGACAGACGTCCACTGCTGAACGTCGACACCAATGATCACCACAACACACAGGCCAAAATACAGGCTCCGCCTAGTTTGAGGTCCACCGGATACCGATCAATGTAAACATGTCTGTATCAATTTTTTTTTTTTCATAATTCGATCCTTTGCTACAAGCATTCAGCGGAGTCCCACAATCTCCAGGTCTTCATTCCACCGTGACCTGCCCACGCCGCGCCTTCCGGTACGCGCTCGCCACTCGAGAACTCTTCAATTTTCGCATCTACGTGTATCATGTCGTACCACGAGGCTCTCTCTATAGTCTCTCCATACCGTGCCACAGAACAGCAGCATTTCGCGGTAGTTTCAGGTACGCGGCGACTAAGTGCTGGAATAATCTGCCTCCACCAATCCGTTCTGCTAAAACGATTGGAACCTTCAGATCACGATTAAAATTATTTCTTCTTGCCGATCAATCTTCTAGCACAAACGTCTCGCGTACTTGATCTCCGTTATTTATTTATTTTTTACTTTTTTTGTTGATTTATATACTTAGTTTTTTCAACCCAATAACAAACCAAAATCTGCTTGGTAAAATTTAGGCTTTATAATTGTATCCCGACTGACACTGTCTTGTTTACCCAATGTGTTGTACTTTTTTTTTTATTTTATTTTTTAAAACCTATGCTTTTTTACCTCCTTTAGTGTTGTACATCTGTATAATTGTCTATTTCTGTCAAAATTGTTAGTTGTTTAAATTGTTTACTTAATTAATTTTTGTACTGTCGGACTGTCGTGCGTCACTCCAAATTGGTTCCCGCTGAAAATCAGCGTTGTGGCTAACGAGCCACAACATTATGCTGAGCGGGAGTCCTTTCGGTGACACTCGGTCGTATTGTGTCCTTTGTTAAAGGGCACAATGTTTTCAGAGTCATCGATTAAATCATATCTTTATCTTTATCTTTATCTTTACCAAGAATTAGGTAGCGTCAGCTCCAATGATTTGGAAGTTTCACAAATTTCCATCATTGGTAAAGGTAAAATAAATTGTTTTGCGAAAACCGCCAATGAATTTGGGAAATCACATTGCAACGGTTGTGAAACTCGAAAACAAACAAATTCGTCATTGGGATTTTTGTGCGGGATGCTTTGTATTCTAAACTAGAATTGACCGATGAAGTGTTTCAAGTATTGCCAGGTATGAATGAAATTTAATAATGATGTGGTTAAGTAATATCAGTGTGTGAGTACCGTCATGATTATAAAATATGTAGCTACGATGCTATCCTGAGTGCCTAGCACACTAGTTTTTATCGCGCACATAAAGCATCTGTCACTTTTTAACTAATATGCGGGTGCGAAAGGGACAAATGCTTTATTTGCGCGGTAAAAATAAGTGTGCTGGGCGTGTGACAAAATACACAAACAATAATATCAAAGTACCTATATATGAATGAATAATCCATCTAAGTAAAAGTAGATAAGTGATTATTCGGGTGTAGTATGTTAGTAAGTGCTCCGTGAGTCACAGATGGCGCTGGCTGAAAATCAGTGCTGCAGGATCTAACACCTCAGCATTATGCTATGCTAGTATTCACTTCGCCCATTCACTGTGTCCACACCACCATTTTGTCATTGTATTGTTTTCTTAATTTATATTACTCTGTGTCTTCTGTGTTAGTGAATAGGTACCTAAATGTTAATCTTTCTTTTCTTTATTTATATGGTACCACTAAGATTACATATACACATACCAAAACACATTTTATTTTACATTTCAAATTCATGTTTACTTCATATAGGCAGGATATAACTACACCTGATCCCAACTGATATAAATTAGTAAAATGCAGTCATAAATATAAATTAAAAATCTCATTTATGCCATACCACAGAAAAGTTATTACGTAGCATATAAAGTATAAAAATTACCAATTAGGTATTGTTAGGATCGCTCTCCGGTAAAGGCCTCCTCCAGTTCAAGCCATTTTTCTCTATTGCAAGCCACTCTCAGTTATTTTGGGTCTATTTTTACCAGGTCATCCCTCCATTGTGTATTTAGCCTGCCTTGCCTTTTTCTCCGTTTTGGGCATATCTAAAGCAGAACAGTCATCATCCACTTATCATCTTGCATTCTGTGATATGTCTTGCCTATTTCCATGTGGATTTTAATGTGTACTCTAATCTCACTTGAAATAAACTTGTCCAGATGCGAAGACTATACATCCCCTTATTAGTTATTTAGTATGATTAATTTGTGCCCAATAGCTTTGTTTGTTGCGTTTTCATGTGTTAGTTTTAGTTATTTTTTTTATGTTATAGTTGAAAAAAGACTTACTGCTGAATTTCTTGTGGCATTTCTTCTCAGCAGATGTCATCTTTCGAAGCGCTGGTAGATTCAGACATGTGAAAGAGCCCGTGTGGCTTGCTAAATAAATATTTTCATTTTAATTTTCACTATTTCACCTTTTAACCTTACAATGCTCCTTTAAATAGGGCTTCAGCATGTTCTTATTTTGTTTTGCGTTTTCCACAAATTTCCGTTTCTGGCTGCCATAAGTAAGGGTTGAAAGTAAACGCCACCACTGTGTTCTGCAGATTTAATGGAAGCTTGCTATTTCAAATTTCTTTTCAGAGAAATTCTAGGCATATTATTATATACCTACTTAAAATCAAGAAGAGGCCTCTACTAAAAGTACTTATCTTTCGGGAACTATTTTCTTGGAAAGGTATTAGTACCTACTAAAGATATGGAAATACGTAACAACAAAGCCTATATTACCACTATGTTAAGAACGGTGTGTTAGGTACCTATTATAAAGTAGTGAAGCCATTAACACAAAAAAAAAACACATCCTCACGTTCACATTAAGTATACAAAGTCTGACAGGAAAGATATGTTTGTATATTTGTCTTGTTCCTTCTTCACTTTAAAACTACTTATCTACTTTTACGCCAGTCCCTTTAATGTCCCAAATAACTTTGAATGTACGAATCAAAAGTACTTATCATTGCATTTCTTAGTTGATACCGATTGACCTACAAATTTGACGGTGCGGATCATGAAGCCTCCATTTAGTGTAGTGACAGGAATTCAAGCGTATTTGGATATTTTAATGGGCAAGACTAGAACAGCAAGAATTTAAACCTGAAAGCTAGTATTTGATGATAAAAAACAATATTTTAAAATCCTTACCATTTGGCTCCGAAGCGGCTGTCAAATTGACGTTTACTTGGTTGCGATCTGAATATTAAATTCACAGTTTATCTTTATAATTACTATTAATGACTGGCAATAATAATGATATATTAAAACCTTTTAACCACAAAGTCAAAATTTGGATTATTCTTGTAAAAAAATGTTATACATAAACATTTGATGTGAAATTAAAGCTGGGTCTACAATCAAGTAAATTTACATTTATTTTGGCTCTATCATCATCATCATATTTCTAAAAGGTATTTTTTTGAAGACGCTCAAGATCTCCGTTATTTCTTTACCAAAATTAATGTTTTAAACGTCATTTTAAGGCTTATGTTCTCCGATTTGTCTTAAAAATACAAAAATAGATTAAAATTAACGTTTTCGTTAAAAAATAAATAAAAAGACCACGCGATTTGCAACCGCCATCTATTGACAGTCTGTTTAACTACGGTGTGATGGCCACAGACTACTTACTTAGGAGATACTACGTATGTGACGATGCTGACGAGTGTCAACAGATGGCGCTGCGCGTCGGGTAGGTAGGCTAGGTACGGACCTACATTATTTGATATGATCTAATGACGATCAATATATTGTACAATCAGTGATTTTGCACGGTTGTATTTATTGGTCGTTAATGAATGATATCGGCCGTCGATATAGTCATGCATGACCGACCTAAGAAATATGCTGCCGCGGTGTATGATCGCAGCATGCAAAATATAATGCAGTATGTCTGCCATGATTGCAAAGTTGTATTCCAAATCTAAAATTGTCCACAGTAAAACGAGGTTTGCTAACTTCTTATGTGAAATGTGACCACAGACTAATTACTTAGACGCTACTTCATAATATTATGGTATGTCCCATTAGGCTGAAATTGAGTAACATTGAACGCACTGATCAGAACTGTCAAAAAGCTGTCAGCTGGCAGCCCTGAAATTGACGTTCTATCTCTCCGTGCGCACTTGCGCTTTGTAGTAAAAAACGATTATATTACGTTTTAATAAGTCGTTTCAAAATGACTTCTGTTGTGAGGGCCGGGCACTTAGCGCCCTATTTCAAATCAACTTCCCAGGTGGTATCCAACGGGCTGAAACCAATAGTAGCCGTTCCTATTTCCAACGAAAAGGTAGTTGTACAACCTCTACCTAAGACTTCGACCGTGCACTCTCTGCATGGATCCCTGCCTATTCAGGGTCTGAAGATCAAGGCTAGTGCTAAAGGTGAGCTAAATTTCTTTTAAGGTTTTGTTCTAGCGAATAATGCGCAGGAGATTATGATGAAAAATCGTATTACATAACACTTGTCAATTTCAGTGCCAGCTCAAGTACGTTTTGCGCATACTGACATCGCCTACCCTGACTTTTCTGCTTACCGCCGCAAGGAGACCCAGGAACCTACAGCTAAGTCTAAAGAGACTGCTGATGAACGCCAAGGCTTCACATACCTTATTGCTGGAGGTTAGTTTTCATCTATACAGTTTTGTTTTAGTGTTAGATAAGAACGTTAAGAGAGAAATTTGCATGTTTATAAATATGTGTATCAGATTATGCTCCCCTAATTACCTTGGCTCTTAAGAGAAGTGTGAACCAATGGTAAAAATCACCCTTTACCCTCATACAAAAGGTGATAACGAATTTCACCCCTTAAATTTTAACCGATTTTGACCAATTTCTCATAGGCTGTCAGTGAGAACAATATCAAGGTCTATACGTTTTTTGAATTTTAATTAATGATCAAGAAATTCAAATAATGCAGTCTCATACAAATTAGTTTTGTATGAGAATACTGAAACCACAATAAAACTGAATTTAAAGATAATAGTGAAAAAAATCAAAGCATATAGACCTAGATTTTTTTCTGACTGCCAACCTATCGAAAATTGGTGAACATCGGTTAACATTTAACGGTTGGAAATCCTTTTGTATGGAAAGCCGTAGGTTCACACTCCACTTAATAGTAGTACGTTATCAGAAAACTTGTCAATAATTAAAATGCATATAAACTGTGAGTCATTTATCCTTTTAATAATACATTTCCTCAATATCATGCAATTATAGCCAGTAATTGTATAAATATAAGCACTTGATGTAAAGTAATTGAAAATATGACCGTGCCTTATTTGACTCCTTTAAGAGTCTTTTAACTCTTAAAGAAGTTAATAACTATGTATGTCAAAAATAATGTTCAGTTTTTTCTTAAACTTTCTATAAACCTTTAAAGATTCAATTTCGAATGGATATGCACTTCACATTATTTATTTTTACTTTTGAGTAAGTAATATGTTTATAAGCAATAAAACTGTAAGCTGCGAATTCTGTATCTTTGATCACCAATAACATGAGCAGAAATTAGTAATTATTTCATTAATGATCAAAGTTAATTTAGAAATGTCCAACTCAGATAGCGTTGCGCTTTTTAACCAGTAGAACATCTAGGGTGCCACAATGCATAAGTCATTTAATAATTATATCTATCAAATTATTAATATATAGATACAATTCACTGAGTAAATTAAGGTTGTGCAATGGGTTAAAACATAATTGCACTAATAAAGTGTATTAAATTTGTGGAATTAATTAGATGAGCCTTCAATAGGAAATATGCATGGAAATCAAAATGAGGTTTAAATTATATATTTTGAAAGAAAATGTTAATAAATACATGGTAATAAAAGATCATTAAGAGAGTTTAAGGGTATAAGTGAAAAGTAAATATTGTTTTTTAGTTCCGAATTATTAGTTTTGACATCCTCATCATATTTGTCATTTTTTATTTGTATGATATTGGCCTTAAAACCGTATTTTCGGAAATAATTGCAAATTTTGTATACCTTGCCCAATGTAAAAAGATTGATGGTGGCCATATAAAATGTATGACCGGCAGTGCTCATTTTACCTTGGTTTGGTATACACTCTAACCCTACAAAGGATGTAACTATCTATTTCCAAAAAAGACTAGATTTTTGCAAGAATTTTCCAAAAAGAATAAGTAGGATCTATGAGAGATGAGAAGTGGAAGGTCTAAAGAAAATATCTGAACGTCAGAATCAGAAATAGTTTGGAAGTCGAGTCTGACTTATGACTTTTATTTTCTATTACTTACTAGAATCACTTTAACATGTTTTTTCTCCACGACAGCGGGCGGCATGGCGAGCGCGTACGCCGCCAAGTCCGTGGTGACACAATTTGTCTCCTCTATGGCTGCTGCTGCCGACGTCTTGGCTTTAGCCAAGATTGAGATTAAGCTTGCTGAGATCCCCGAGGGCAAGTCCGTTACATTCAAGTGGAGGGGCAAACCGCTGTTCATTCGTCACAGGTATGCATTGCTGGTTTGTTTATAAAGTCTTTAGTAAATATATGGAAACAAAATGCAACACAACAAACATCAATTCCTAATTGTGGATTAAAAATACCATTTTGAAAATGGCTACATCTTATTATTTGCATTATTTACTTGCTTACCAGTCAGAGAGAAGTCTCTCTTTCTAAGCAACCTGTTAACCTATCGATGAGCCATCACAAGAAGTCTGCAATTCACCTAAACCTGCATAATGGTGAAGTAATTAATGCGGTGCAGGCAGACCTGCCCATTGTCTAGATTTGCGATTCCGATTCATAGGGTACTTGAATTCAGTTCCCTATAGCCTAGACTTCCCATGAGGCTGACATAGTCACATATGTGCCTCCATAAAATAAAAGATTTAAAAAATAGTACCTTTAAATTGGCTACTTGACTATAGTTAGAAATATTAATGTTTATATGGAACGGTAGCTTAACCCTCAATAGTATGTTATAGAACAGAATTAATAAAAAAAAAATAATAATAATAACTATTACTTCTAAGTATCGTGACTTTAAACACCAGCCACAACGTATGACGTTTGCATAGGTCGGTTGCGTTCTGAATCAAGTTGTCCAGCTTAATCGTTGTTATCACTGTAACTGTTATTCAGACCGCGGGCACCCTCATACAGACTATACTTTTTTTGAAGATTTACGACCGGTCTCAGTATGTTGACGTGACACGCGACGGCCGACAGTAAGATAGCGTTTTAGCGGCAAATTTAAAAATGAAAAATACAGTTCTGGGGTGTGTGCACTTGTTATACAATAAAACAATTTCTTCCACTTAACTCGCGTTCATGGTTTTTTTTTAATTTAAATCTGCTATCACTTCAAAGTCTGTTGGATGTTTAACAATTTGAAAATATTTCTCGACGTTTCGAGACTTTTCCAGATCTCATGATCTCATGTGACCATATGACCTCGTGAGGCTTCAAAACGACGGGAAATATTTTAATTCATAATGTTAATGTTTTGACATATTCAATACAATTCTATAATCGTCGAAACATCACTAAAAGAGTCCTGCATAAAATTCTCAGTATCATAAAGTTCCATCCCATTACAGGACAGCAGCAGAGATCGCTACCGAGAAAGCCGTGCCCATCGAATCACTGCGCGACCCCCAGCACGACGAACAACGGGTCCAAGCCCCTGAATGGCTGGTGGTGATCGGAGTGTGCACCCACTTAGGGTGCGTGCCGGTGGCCAACGCCGGTGATTTCGGTGGCTACTACTGCCCCTGCCACGGGTCCCATTACGACGCCTCCGGGCGCATCCGCAAAGGGCCCGCACCGTTGAACTTAGAGGTCCCTCCGCATCAGTTTGTTGAAGATGGAACCCTAATTGTAGGTTAAGCGAACCGTATTTATTAGCTGTGTCGTCGCTTTTTAGATGTTTTGGCAGTTTGAACGGTCGATATGAATTGATGGGGTGCGTCATTTGATCCAAAGAACTACGCATTTTGTATTCCAAACTATGAATTAATGACCATCCAGATGAATACATAAATGCAGTTCTATGAAACAAATAGGACTCACTCAATTGATATTGCGATACGAATTTTATTTGAGCTGCCAAAATATTTATACAGCGGCGTTGCGGCTGTAGACAATTTTATTTAATAAGGATAATTTATCCTAATGTTACAACAATAGAAATCAATCAATAAATATGATGCGATCAATTGGTATTTTATTTGCAAAAAATCTTTGGTGTCAATATCGATATTCGATAATAATACGTGCAAATCTAATATCAAATTTAAATATTTTCAATAATATCGCGCTTAAAATCAAACTAAGAATCAAATTTGCTAATTAGGTATTTAGTCTTACTTTGGGCAGCATTTCATTCTATACTCGACGTCATTGTTCAAGTCTTCCGTCGCAATAGATTCTTGGCCGTACATCAAAGAAAATTCCACGCAACGAAAACAAAATGCCAATACGATTTGTAATAATTTTATTAGGTATCGTTTCTATTTCCTCTTTTTAATTTAGGTATGTTTTAATAGTTACAATCTACGTAACATCTAATATAGACTACTACAATTTACACACTTTTACAAGATTTTGTAACTGGTAATTCGACATACTTCTGATCGTGAACAGTAATTTGACACAAATAAAGGAGTACCCTAGTGTAAGGTTATATCATCACAAACGATTCGAACGCGTCTGCGTGAATGAGTTAAACGTAAACGCGATCGAGACTTTGTTATGATAAAAACTTAAACTAGAGTACAGAACAGATCGCGTTTACATCTTGGCATAATATGTAACGTAAATCAGAAAAAATCACATTCGTATATCAGTGACGTAACAAGTTGGTAGATGTAAACGCGATTTAACAATTATAATTATGAAAATCTGACGTAGCATTATACAAATCTAAAATTAGGCCTTTTCATTTGACCATGCAATTCAAGACCTTCGCTGCCGATAAACAAAAAACTCCTTTGATATAAAACTAAGTGGTAGTTATAAACGAAGATGAATGAACTATAAAATAACGGAGGGAATGCAACACTTCGAAGGATTCAGCGGATGCTGTAGCTAAACCTGGGGATGTCCACTGATGGACATGTCTCTCATAGTGGGCATCCCCGGGTTGAAATGATGTAGCTAAACAGATATACGTTCTTATAACTTACCTCTAATTAGGATTAAGTAACCGATTACAGAATTAAAGAAGCTATATTTACAAGAAAGTATCGAAAGTGGTCACATATTTGGCAAAATAATTTAATTTATACCTAAATAAAAACTAAGGCATGATGGAATGGGAAACTAGGCTTATAATTAACTTTTTTTACAATCAGACTTCATCGGACGCCGGCCCTGTAAATCGCAGCGGTTACTTTCACTGGGATTAAAAAATTTGCCTAATATTCCGTAATTTTTATAAAATATTTTATCTACACCCATATCATAAAACTTCCATAATGTAATCAAAAACCGTCGGAGATGACCACCATTATGACAACCTGTACTGTAATGTTATTACAGTATCGATTTTAGTATCGTAATGGTCATAAAGATACAGATACGAGCTACAGGCCGGCGCGCCGCCGTCGCCGCAGCCGGAGGGGCCCCATCGTCGCCGTGTCGCCGTTTATAATATGTGTGTAGATAAAGTTATGTATGCAACTCTGCATAATTTCGCCTTAAAACACACGTGCGATCTTATTATGAAACTCGCTTAAAAGCTCGTTTCATAAAACCGCACTAGTGTTTTAAGGCCTATCATTATGCAACAGTTGCATAAAAAACTATTATAACCTATTTTTTAGTTGAATTTCAACGAATTCGATTTGAATTCAGACAGGGCCGACATCCTTCACCATAAATAAATAAGATGGCAATAGTGAGGAGATATAAATAGTGATACTTTACAACGACACGTAGATATTTGAAATAAAAACGGCTTTACAAGATTTGTCCGGAATGTCCCGACATGTTTCGTCTTTATTTCAAGTTTTCTTAACGACTCACAAGTTTTAATTTTACTATACGTATATATTTGTTTTGTATACCAGCTGTTGGGCCAATTGATGCGCGAGAATGAGAAATATATATATATCTGTTTCATTCTGATGTATGTACATATGCGTCCGTTGTGTTGGCCGAAGTTGGCCCAACATGAATAGCCGGCTTAATACTATCGGGGAACGAGGAGGGGTTTCGGGCCAAATGCGTACGCCCATTACTGATAAACGAATGAACAATAATCGATATATGGCACAGAAAAACGCTTCAAGACTGACACAACTGTAGAGTCGTGTTCTAGAAGCTTCTATTCATTTGCGTTTGCTTAATATATCTGCCAATATTTTAAAATAGTCATGATCGGCGCGGGTATGCTCGATTATGCATGCGACATACAGAATTACAATTATTGATACATGTATGTACAAGATAAATTTCTTTATACAATAACAATCATAGCACATTATTCCTGAACACAGATTACTTTGATTCACAATCAATTATTTTAGACATTTTGAAACATCTAACATTCTATCATTTGGAAAAAGTATGTATAAGTATTATAAATATTTCTATTTTCTATTACAATACGTGACAAAATATGATTTAGTTATTTTGGAATATATCATTAGATATTTATAGTATTATTAAGTATATCATTAAATATTGGGTGAGAATGTCTCTGTTGTAAATATTTTAATTTGATTAAAAATGAAATTAATGGTTTTGTGCGATAAATAAAATGGGTGGTGGTCTGTTAAAACGTTACAGAACAGGTATTGTCAAGGTTCGATTGTCTAGTTTAAAACAAGAGTGGTCCTCCTACGTAACAACAAAGATTCTACACAACCTCGGAAGCTCCTTGATAATGTGATGAGTATCATTTTAACCTAAATTTCTAGGTACTATGAAGAACCAAATTCCAATTCAGATCTTTTTCCATTGTTCATTATTGTCCGGTTGAAATCTAATCAGGAATAAAAAATGTCAAGGAAATAGGATTCATGAAGCAATCATTAATGTGTCATGTTTTCAAAACAAAATAAGTATTGGAAAATGTCGAACGAATTAAATAGAGGGTCAATTGAAGGATTTATAAAATTTTGCGCTTGCAAATAGGTTCAAAGATACCCAGAATCGAATTAGAGCAACTGAAATATTCAGGATGAATCCACTCCACGAGTAAAGAGATCAGTCTGCGCAAACCCGTCTCAGTACATCAGTATAAAACCTAGAGAAGATAATTTATTTATAGCACAGAAGTTAGTCATCGGTGTGGCTTATAAAGCATTAGGTATACAAAAGCGTCACAGAAGACCTTCAGAGTTAGTAGGTAGTTTCTTTTGTGGGACAGTCTTGCACCCTGAGCTCAATTTTTTATGATGAAACGAGCAGCGCTTAGAAATGTCGACATTGTGCAGCTATTAATAAACGGGGGTCGTTACATTTTGGTCGTATTGCGTCTGTATATAGGTACAGTACATTATTATTTGTCGATGGTAGTCCTAAGAATAAGAGTGAATTATGTACCCGTCAGCGGCAGCTGATGCGTCGTAGGTGAATTAAAGCGTCCCGTCCTTCAATAGTGATATCCTGACATTATTGTGCTAAACATTCCAACTATCTCATCGGCCTGCGTTTAAGAGCTGTCGTGTCTTTTTAAAACGTCCCGAGCTTCAAGGAGATTCTCATCACCCTGAAGTCAACTTAAAACACTCGTGCGATCTTATTATGAAACTCGCCTCTCGGCTCGTTTCATAAACCCGCACTCGTGTTTTGAAGCCTATCATTATGCAACGTTGCATAAACTACGATTGTAAAATGACCGTGAGCTTCAATAAGGGTACCGATGACCCTGTGCGGTATCGGCGGCGCGCTAGCAGTCGGCGGAGTAGACGGGCGCCAGGTCCAGCGTGAGGTGGCGCAGGGCGCGGTCGCGGCTGGCGGAGCGCGCGGCGCGCGACGACTTGATGATCTGCAGCACCATCGCCTTGCAGTCCAGGCACACCGCCATCTGCACGCCGCGCAGCCGCTCCACGGCCGAGGCGTTGGTCGTGCTGCGGCCGTAGCGCGCTCTGGAAACACCGATCTACGTCAGTTCCGACTACCAAAACCGAACGACTTATGACTTTCTTAATAGATTATTGTAGGTCCGTTATCACCTAAGCTCTGGGGTTATAAATCATTCTTTTGCTCGCACTTAGAGGAGGTTTGGAGCGTTCCAATAATGCATAATAGCTGTACTTGAAGGAATTGAAACGGAGTTTAGTGATGCTATAAAATTAAACAAGAGAGTCAAAAACCATGTTTCAAATGCGGACCTACATCGAAGTTGTAACGGACCAAATGGAGTTAATCAAATTTTTCGTTTTTATTGAAATTACAAGAATCCGGCTCGAAGGACCAAGGTTTCACAAATTTGTTTCTACATGAACTCATTTGAGTGAAATGAGTAGGTAAAGATAAAAAGTTATTGGTAAAACGGAGAAAACATTATACAACATTTTTCATAAATTTATAAGCCCGAAGCTATGCTAAAAACACTTCCGACTATGACAATTCTCTCCTATCAACACCGAGCCACAGAATGACACGTGGCATTAAATACCTTCGATCAGGCGTAGTAGGCAGCACGACCGGCATGCTCCCGGGCCCGTCGATGCTGCGACTCATGACCGGCGGCAGCGACAGCTCGCTGAAGCCGAGCGCGCTGGCGCCGCGGCTGCCGGGCGCCGACGCCGCCGCGCCTCCGCCCCCCGCGCGCCCCGCACCGCCCGCGCGCCGCGCCAGCGGGCTGCTGGGCGCGCTGCCCACGCTGTTGTCCACGGCGCCCTGGAAGCCACAATTTATTACCTACCTGAATATAAGAGCTTTCATTGGAATCATACCACTAATCATCAGTATCATTGGAATCATTCACTACTTCGCCCGCGGTATTTTCCATACAAACTTTATCATCCCTTCAGGGATGGAATTTCAAATAATCACTCCTTAATGCACTTCAGGATACTCGAGGAATGTCTCCTCCTAATTTCAAACCTCTAGGTCCACCCGTTTAGGCTGTGCGTTGTCTATAAGTGAGTCACGGTACTGTTTTATTCATGATTATTTTGGGACTTAGACAACGAATCGTTATCACTGTATATTGGGTGAGATTGTGGTCAGTCGCAACGTCCGTATGATGCAGAAAAGAAACAGACGTTCTACAAGAATCGCCATACGAGTAGGTACTTAAACTGATGCACGAGCCCCTCTCTACGACACTTGGTCAGTTGGATGTTGGTATCGGTATAACTTGAACAAGGAATGAGCAATCAATTTTCCAGTGAAACAACACTGACGAGAAGCGGCATGTGACGACGTCGGTGTAGGCTAATTATCACGGTGATACTTTGTTGCCGGGGTGTTCCTTACCGAGTGGTCCGGCACAAGCCGGCTCATCAGACTCCTCGGAAAAGCAGGCTCGTCCTCAGGAGACGGCAGCAGCGATGGACTCAGCAGCACCACCGGAACGTGCGCAAAGTGCTCCGTTGGGATTCGCATCTGTGTACAAGGGAGTGTTGATGTACTGGAATTACTTACAGGTATAGGTCTCTACTTAAGATCAAGTTCTTTGTGGGAGAGTTCTCAGCACAATATAGTGATACTCCGCGAAACCGAAACGCAAAATAGAGAAGTTGTTCTTCTCAACACGTTTGCATTTTAAAAGTCCGAGTTGTTCCCGTGTTTATAAATAAACAACCTTTCCAATAAACAAGCAATGAGCATTTAAGACATTTCGAATATAAAACAACATTCTTGCGAGATTACCTGGCGACCTTGCACAAATGTCGCTCGCGTTGCAAGTGGACATTCTAAATCGACTGTATCCCAAGATGACCAAGCAAGCACTTCACTTATTATTTATCTAGCTAGCGGCCAGCTATCCTTACCTTGGAACAGCACTTCTGGCAGACTGTCTTCTTGCATAGCTTGCACTTTTGGCCCCACGGACCGAAGATACCGAATCTTGTCTTCAAACATAAGAAGCATACCTGAAAACATTTAACATTTTTAGTACCTTACCCTCAACGTTACACACAAAACACGAGCATTTTAGTTAAATGAGAATATAGATAGGTTTTAAGTCAGAGCCCTCAAAACCTTACTTTCAATAATCACACAGAATTGCGTATTTTTAATTAACATACCCATATGTCAGAAACGTGGTAATTTCAGGTTAATTACTTCTTTCATCATCTTATTCTAATCCTCTTCCATTTTCCAGTAACAAACCTTGTCTATTCTTCTTTTACTCATAGAAAATTGGAATAGTATATTGTATTTTGATGTCGAAATAAATATAATCCACTCGATTCCCCTATACCGCGTCAACTCCCGGATATACTTCTATCATCTCAATATTATCCACCTGATCAAGGCTCCACTCATTTTATCAAAGACTACCTACCTACACAGCTTAACACTCACCCTCCTCTTCTCCACGTCCTCCTTAACCCTTCCCTCCACTGGAAGCACCTCCAGCTCAGCTTTCGTCAGAACGGACCGGATGTGTACGATTTCCTCCAACGTCAGCGACAGTCGGTCGTCCGACATTATGGCGTCCTGCCACTGCTTCTGTTAAAAATATTGCTTGATCATTATCACCATCTTATATGTACCTGTTGAATACTATAGTGGCCGTCAACCAAAGTGACGACTAGGGCAATAAAACATTCCTTTCTTTCCTGCACTATGCGATCTTGCAGCTGTGTCACGCTCTGTAAGACCATGCAAGTGCGAAAGAGATAGACAATTCTAAGGTTTCATGGACCCAGTCGTCACTTTAATTGACAGCCACTATAGTCTTGTATTACAAGCAGGGAAACTCCAAGAGCTCTAGACACGAGTGTATAGATCGAGTTTCATCATGAAGACTGTCACAACACTGAGTTGCGTCTACAGCGACATTTTACTTGTTTCGCTGTCACAGATACAGATCTTTCGCCGAAGAAACTCGTTAGAGGACTGTGAACAAACGGCTTTTCATACAAAAGGCGATAACGATTTCCACCCCTTAAATGTTAACCGATGTTGACCAATTTATGATAGGTTTTCTTCAGTCAGTGAGAACCAAATCTGGGTCTATACGTTTTTTGAATATTGATTAAAAATCAACTCAAATTGCTGAAATTAGCTTTGTATGAGAATACTGAAACAGCAATAAAACTGAATTTATTGATAATAGTTTAAAAACCAAAACGTATAGACCTAGATTTTTTTCTGACTGACAAACAACCTATCAAAAATTGGTCAAAATCGGTTAACATTTAAGGGGTGGAAATCTTTATCACCTTTTGTATGAAAAGCCGTAGGTTCACACTCCTCTTAAGTGTTTAGAGCCAAGTGACCCAGTAAAGACTTGACCTAAAGGGGCTTATGATAGGACACTTCTGACAAACTACTGAAATGCTTGTAATACAAGGATGATACCTTTTGATAAACAAGAACCAAATAAAGATAAAATTGGCAATACTAAGGTTTTAGCAGCCACTACTTAAAAAGTGGTTATTACAGACAGCGAACAAAGTAATGAGAAAAATTCTTCTACGTGATCTACCAAACTAAGCCATTGTTCACAACCGTGCAGTAATTTCATATAAATATCTATTTTATGAGGTGGACACGCCTACGTCTATATAAAGGGGCTCGTAAACGGGCCTATTTTTCGGTAATTTATTGCTGTAATTCGGGCTATCCTCATAAGTTTACACCCAAACTTTTTATCTTCATTAGTGATGTAATATGTAATCTTTTTGGGGACAACCCGAATTGCAGCAATAAATTGCCGAAAAACTAGCCCATTTACACCATTAATTAAGGTAACAATCGACATAAAATATTATATGTTGGTTAGGCTCAGGGCACAGAATAAAATAACTTAAGTGGTTACAAGACGAGATCAAGTTATAAGAATTAATATAGACATAGTTCGATTTGCGAATGGGACTTGGGAAGTGGACGATTTATTCTTGAAGATCGAAGTTGATGATCTATTTATATCTGTATATTCATGTTTTTAATAAGAAAAGCTATCTTCAATCGAGTTCATGTAGGCTGATGTATGAAATCGCTCTAATTACAATATCATAAGATTACGCCTCGCATTCGCGATTTAAAAAGATCTCGCAGAAACTGTGCCCATTAGTTAATTTCTTTGGACCATTACACTTTTATCTTTTCGCACCTTGTTAATTAATCTAATACTTTCTACGATTACATAACCGCGATAATGACTGTTTGCGCCTCTGTAACAGGAATTGGAGTAGTGTCATAACACTATTCTTTCATGCACGGTTACCCACGGTTTGATGAACTCTTTGAGATAATGAGGGAAGTGTTTGAAGAAATATTAATAAACGAGCATGCAATGGTGTCTTAAGGGTCTCCTGCAAAGGTGATTTGTTAATTTTAACATTAACACAATTAAATGATGTTAACGTGAACAAGTATATGTCTTACTTTTACGCACTGACGATATCTACAACGCACACATAAGAACTATATTGATGAGAATGAGGCGCTAATGGCACCTATTTACATGAGTTCCTTTTCAAAATTCTTAAAAAGTCCTACCTATAAGAAAGGACAAGCTCTGGAGATCGTCTTTATTTCGAAGAGGAATGAAAGTTATAGCCTAAAGGCTGTAAAAGACCATGATGTGACCTTGATTAAACGCAAGTTATCAGTCACTCTACCTACCGATGTGCGTGCTCAGATAGTTGATGTCAATAAAGGCTGACTACCTGTAGACTGAAAGATTGGGTATATATGAACTTTCAGCAGTTCAAAATGAACAGCGATCAATAGCAAAAGGGCTGCATCATGCCTGAGATTATAAACCGAAACACACGGCATGAAATGCAGGTATCCCCGGAACCTATAACTCAATCTCAACGGGACTGGAACTTTAGGATGACATTAAAACCTGCTCACCTGCTGCGAGATGATCCTGCCACTAATCGACAGCTCGCCGACTAATGCCACGGAGGCCTTAACAACAGCTGATACAATTACGATGAAAGTTGACGGCGGCGCTTAAATCTCGAGAAAGAAGTTAGAAGATGAAACTTGATCAAACTTATACTGAAGTACGAGAGCTTTCACTAACTGACTTGAAACTTCAAGGAAAAAGCGAGAAAACCGTAGCGAAACGAGGGCTCGGAGCGAGCGAGGAGGAGTAACTCTTCTTCTAGTTAGTTTTTAAGGCCGTCTTTAGCCAATATGAGTGGCAATTAACAAGAGCGAACTGTTGATTGAGTTGGACGTTGTACCGGGAGCCTTTATTGCTTAGACATGCGTAAGGATGGCGCTACTCTACTCACGTGCTGCGTGATGGGGCTGCCACTAACCGACTTGATGAGCTCGTCCTGCAGGCTGCTTCGCGACCAGGACAGTTCACCGAGCTGTGCGTCTGCGTCACTGCTCGCCAGCGACGCGGCGCCGGCGCACGACGCGCGGGAACCTGGCCTGAAATGCAATCATGGTTACAAAAGGAAACTGGGCGTCTATTCGGGAACGTCTAAGTGATACTGTAGCGATCCGCGAGCGAATCTCGAATCTCGCTCTTCCGCATTACGCGTCGTGCGGCAGAGCGGGATGAGAAATCTCGCTCGCGAGTCGCTACAAGATCACTTAGCGTTTCCGAATAGAGGCGCTAGACAAAGCGCTCATATTTAGACTGCGTTTATGATTGATACCTCGCTCGTCAAACGCGGTCATTAATACGAGCATGAGATAGCTCTACCAACTGTGTTGGGAGAAGATTATATTGGAAGTATTAACAAAAAAAACGCACTAAATTGTCCCACCTTAAGTGAGCTAATGCTACAGTGTTATTTAGCACTTCAATATGTAATTGAAACACTTTAAACATTTTAAACGTTATTAAACAGTGGTTTATAAAGTCTAATAATAACATGCGTAAGCGCGGTGTGAGTGGGATAGGTCGCAGCTGCCGCGCTGCAGTTTGACCTGGCCCCCAATTCTCGCTGCATTCGAGATAATCTCACAATCGAGATTAGTTAAACGTCAGTGCATACAGTCGTTTGACACAACTGTATGAATCTGACGTTTAATCTCGCTATCGACATTATCTCGAATGCAGCGAGAATTGGGGGCCTGGCCTTTAGGCACTGTTTTAAGGGCTTAAGTAACAGTTAAGTCACATTTTCAGAACAAATATTGTCATAACATGGATTTTTCTTTTCTGTTTAAATAAAACACAATATGAACCTATGACCGCGTTTAACGACCCGTATGCAAGATTCCGTTGTATAAATTTAGTCGGGAAACGAGCGGATAATCGTAGAATGTAGGAAAGTTTAAGGTACGTCATTAAGTTCATGCATCAAGAGGAGAATTCTATTTGAAGTGCAGCAGTATAATACTTTTGCTGGGCGAGGCCTCTGACTGGTAGAGTATGAACGAGCTCATAGAAACTCTTATGTAGAATTCAGCGGAATAATACATTCGCGTCCGAATCTTTTTCAAGACTTTTCTGATTCACTTGTAGTCTCTTTATTGTTAGCATTATGATTGTTATATAATAAATCCATAGAGGGAAGCATATCTCATAGTGGATATTTATCGGCTGACCTCTAATGATGATTATCGAGGGTACCTTGAATGTGGCAGCGAGTGAGCGCCATCTGTTGGCGGGCACACGGGGTGCGCGTGTGCAACCGTGTGGCGGCGCATGGAAGCGCGCCGCGAGGGGCACTGCGTCGCCAAGTCGTATGCTGACAACAAACATGTCACATTAGTATATGATAAGGACTTGATAAAGGCCACAGAAATTAACGTCAACAGTAGAAGTTATTGCAAGTGAGAAAGCGAGGTAATAAACATAATGTAGTTTCGTACTGCCGCCCTAGCGTAAGGAGAAGGTAACACAGTCTTATCTCTAGGTATATGGTGGCGAACAAATGGGTATGATAGCTGTGGCCGTGTTCGGGCTACCTCGCCCGAGTACATAGAAACCTCGTTCACGTAGCTGCCTTTTGAAGCGGGTCCTTCAATCAGAACACGCCGGCGCTGGCACCAGTTAATTAAACGAGGTGGCTTTATAATTAAGTAAAATCAACCCGTAAGGCTTAATAACATACGCGAGGCAGCGCGTGCACTCATTTTCCTCGGGTGAGGCACGCACGAGTAAGGTCGGAAGCATCCGCGTTGACATTATGCGAGTCGCAATGCGATGGCTCTCTTCCTACCTCACGCCGAGGCTACTCTGCACGTCTAGCACGACCTGCCCGCGAGTCGTTTGTCGCTCAGTGCATCCCTTACATACTTGACTAGTTCGAGAGAGACGCACTGAGCGACAAACGACTCGCGGGCATGTCGTGCTAGCCCCTCTGGTAAGGCGATTGCGATGCGACAGCGGTATTATATGGCTTGCCTCGCCGCATAAGTAGTGCGGCCACCACTATTATATTACCATAGCTGGGCACAAGACCGTTAATCCGTTAATCGTTAATTAAAGACATAACATTTCGAGTAACGGATTAACTTTTAAGTTAACTTTAAAAAATTCTAATGGACTCATTATTTTCCGTTAAAACAATATACCTAAATGCGGCGCGTGCCGCGTGTAACATTTTTTTGTAAGTTAATCACTAACGCAACGACATATACTTAAAATGCAATTTCTATTACGAATATACGATTAACGTTGACTTCCGAAATGTAAAGCTTTAACGTTTAACGAAGTTAACTCTTTTAGAAACGGATTGGCGATTAACGAATTATTTGAATAACGCTGCCCAGCTGCCCGGCTGTATAATGTATCCTATTACAAACGTGTTAGAAACAAATTGCACGCTTAAAAATAAAAGGAAATAAGTCCAAATGAAATTCACTTTTGTTTTGAACTTTACTCAACCGCGTTAGAATTGAATTTGGAATGGATTTGTATTTCACATTATTTCTTTTTAATTTTAAACGAGCCAAATATAGGTTGCCGGCGGCCCTAACATGCATGGCACAAAGATAAATTACCTTTTATCTCTAAGTGCGTCTCTCTCACATTAGTGCCGACGAAAGAGATAGTTTTAGAGTTAAACGGTTCTAATTTATCTTTGTGGCAAGCATGTTAGGGCCGCAGGTGCATTGCCAAAAGCCTATGCGGGGTAGCCCCGGCCTAGTGTTATAACTAATTACTACATTAAATTCAATTCATTGACATTGCATTGCAACCGTCGTCACACTACATGCATAAAAGGATAATTAAGTATTCTAATTGAATTATTTTCATAAGCCAAGGAATACTCTTGAAGCCTAATAACGTCACTATGTAAAACTGCGCGAGTCTGGTCGTCATTAACACTTAGCATATTATTTCCATATTTACTATTAAGCGAGAGTAATTATGCTGAAAATCTTGTATAAAAATTGGAATAAAATGAATCTCGAGTTTAAAACAGAAATAGAATATTTTGAAGACTAATAAGGATTCTTATTTGACTTTACACGCTATCCTAAATGCGAAGATTAATTATTGTTTAAAAAAAAATCTTCTCCCTTGGTGAGCTTTGATCAAAGAATAAAATAACATCAAAGTTATAACAACAATAAATGTGTGTGTGTTCGATAATGAGGCTAATAAAGCGAATAACAAAAGAAATGTGAACATAAATGCTGTGTTTTCGTAAAAGAAGCAGAATAATATTTGATTGTTTGAACTTAAACATAAATTCAAGGCACAATTAACATTTAAACAAACAGAAGTAATACATGTTCTAAAATTAAAAGCAGTTACAATTAAAACATATAATAACAGAGAGTGCTGACCGTTTTTAAAACATTCTAAATTCAAAATTAGAACAAAACAAGTGACGTCATGCAACTAGGGTTGTCACACAGCATGCGTTCATACATTCTAGGGCCTCGTCGCAGAACTGATGGTACTCGTCGTGGGATATACGCGTGCGCGGCGGTGCTCGAGGCGGCGGGGTCTCTTCTGTGTCGCCAATGTCGCCAAAGTCGCCAACATCACAGAGTGCATGGGGGGTAAGGAAAAGTGCTTAGACTAATCCTTGTGTACGTAAACAAAATCAGCTAAATTTTAAATTGAAACACTAATTTATAATTCATAAAACAGAATCAGTTGGGCTTCTTCAAGTTAGCAGGTATGATAAACTCATTGTTAAATTATCACATACTCGTAATATTAGGTTAAACACCCCATGTCCGATAGGTTAGGGATGTTTTCCCTCCCAGTCCGCTTCCAGGGCTTGGGTGTCTGCTCAGCACTTGTGGAATTGCGCATTACAGGATTATACCCCATACCCATCTACAGCAAAGGTGTATTTTCCCTTACCGGTTCGCTTCCAAGGTTTGGGTGTCTGCTGTGGCGCCACGTGCCTTGGAAAAGGTTGCGGCGCACATACTTCTGGACTCGCGCAGGTTTCTGTGTCCTCCTCATCCTCGTCATCCTGAGAAAAAGCAAGAAAATTTACAAAATATTGTCTACGCAAATTTTTTCTTATAACTTACATTGTGGAGTGTTTTCATCCTTGATATTATAAATGCGAAAGTAGGCTTGCTGGTTTGTCCTCATTTCACGCGGCAATGGAGCAACGTTTCGCATATTTTTTGTATATACATATATAGATAGTCTATGCTTTGAAGTAATTAAGGGAAGGCCAACGTCGCCGTATTTCTTGTTACACCCCTCGTAAATTAATATTTACTTAATGCCCTCTATAATTGAAATCAGCTTTCGCAATTTCCCGTGTAAAACGTGCGAGACGGATCGTTCTAGCCACGGCCTAGTTAAAATGGCGGACCAAAATGGATTATGAACGTTCCCATCAAATTAAATATCTGGCTAGCCGTGGCCGGGTTTTTTCAATTACTTTTCCGTAACCGTAGAAAAATTTGCGCTGTTTATTCGTAGCAAACGAGGTAAAATCATAACAGAATTCTTTTGTTTCTTTTCTGTTTGTTTCGTTCAATTTCCGAAAATGTTTATGTTAAACATTGAAGTAAATATTAAGTTACACTAGAAAAACCTTCTCAAACAAATGACAGCGAGCACTTGATGACGGAGCGGGCATACGCGCCGCGTCCGGCGGTGATCGTTTTCTTATATACGTTTGTGCCATTTGGCCTCAACAATCTTTGAGGCATGCACTCTAGATAGATACTAGAGTGCACTTAATTACTCAAAGATGTTAAAGCGTTTGTTTATGACTCTTTTTAGCGTTGGAAATAATGATAAAAATCTGGACAAGTCTTCTTGTGTTTATAAAAGCAGGTTCCAATAAAAATCGGTGAAGAGCATTTCACTACCAACCCAGACATACACAAGTAACCCAAATTTTTGCTCATCGCACGTATATTCAAAATTGTCTTTCTAGTCTTAAAAACACTCCATACAATTTTAGGAGTGTCAAAATATCGATACATTTCAGTACTGTGTCACTCTAATTTAACATATATACAAACATTAATACGTCAACTTGGAGCGAAATGATACTAAAATATAGGTGTTTATGAAACTGACTATATGTAAAAGTTGATTTATTCGGTACTTCCGCGTAAAAGTGTATCACCAATTACGATGTTGCCGAAATACATTCGCTGTGGTTCTTTTGATAATTATAAATTACGTAGGACCTAAATTACATGCTGTCTTAATTTAAAGATACAAGAATCACTTTCAATGAGCTAGATTTACACATTGCGAGAATTTTTTACCCGCATTCACATGAAATGGCAACTTTATTGCCAACAATGTGATGGCATAACTTCATTGTTATTGCAAAAAATGTTGCCATAAAACAGTATTGATTCACTGGCTTTATGTTACACAGGCATTGCTCTCAAATTCCATGGTCATTTAAAAACTGGATAAAGATGATCACGCGACGGCTTTCAAAATTGGCGAAATTTTCAAATAATGGCGTTCTACACGCGAAGTTGATACAGTCAACGTCTAAAGTTGTTATTCCACGCGATGATAATTTTGGTACCTTGACTGATTATGACACATGATGTAATGATTTTAATTCATGTTCTCCCAGGCCAGACAGACAGTCTTACTGAAACTGATGATAATCTACGCCAGAAGTTCACACAGTTTCACAAGCCTGTATTTGATTTCGATGATAAAAAATATTAAGAAATTTAAATCATTCTTTTAAGATTTTTTTTAAGTCAAGCAAGACGTATAATTTCTTAAGAGATTTTTTTAAACAAAGCATTGTTTCAGATACATCTAGGTTAACAACAAGTACGTTCTTACGGTGCTGGAATTAAGAAATACAGTTTATAATGATTTTACATTTAATTTTATCCTAATTTATTTATTAATTAAATAAAAAATTATTATCACAGTATTACAGCATTACAGCAATGCGCTGGTAAATTCAAATATTCCACATAAAATACAAAAATAACAATAAACAAAAAAGATAACCGAAGAAAAATACTATTCGTTCATTCATCGATTCACAAAATCTTAGACATTCACGGCACAGAACCGACTATCGACTCCAAAACACATCACAATCCGGTGCCGATATCAGCGCCTCTATTCGGGAACGCTAAGTGATTCTGTAGCGACTCCTAAGCCAGATTTCTCATCTCGCTCTTACGCATTACGCGTCGTGCGGCAGAGTGAGATGAGAAATCTGGCTTACGAGTCGCTACAGAATCATTTAGCGTTCCCGAATAGAGGCGCAGAAGTAGATTGAGCATTTGCAGTGCCCGGACTAGGCATGCAATTCCGGAATTGGTATCGATGCCAGTATCGGAAATTCCGGAACTGCCATACAAATCAATTCCGGAATTGCATGCCCTTGCCCGGGCATTAGGTTGAGTTCCTATGGAAAACAAAGCGCGCTCTTGGCACTGTAAGAAGACTAGAACTTCGTGGTCCCAGCAAAGTTCTAGACACGAAGGTAACGGACACGGACAGTCTTACAAGTTCGGCACAAGATCGGGGCGCTCCGCATTCAATTAAACATCATTTCTTTACACCCTAAGTACCTAATTCTGAGTATTTACTTAGGTCTAGACTGTGAACAGACAACCTAACCCTTAACCGTGTTTTACCCTCGTGGGGAAATATTAAACGATGTGCTTATTTAATGAAGTTCTTCAACTATGCTTTATGATCATATAACACGCAATTATGCGCAAAATGATAATGCGTTACCTTGAAAAAGAAAATACGCGTACACTGACAAAAACATTTCGTACGAATGTAATGCTAACGAGTTTCCACAAGGTCACATGTGCCATTAATTACTGGGGTCCCGACAAAAGCGTGTCCTCCATTGCCACAGCCTCTGACCTTAAATACTTCGACAAAGGAGATGTACAATCGGCAACAGGTTTCGTTCAAACACCACAACTCGACAAGGCAATTAAAGCGGGCTCGAAATTATTTTAGGCAGTTCATCAATTGAACTTTTGATTTTGATTGTAGGTAGGTATATCTGGAATAAAAGTTTATTCCTCTTGATAACTTTCTTGCAGTTACATCAAGTTCTCAAATAAACGACCATTAAGTAAGACCTGCCAAAGCACCTGGCGAAGTAAGACTTTAGAGGGAACAACTTTATTTACCTCTTTAGGCTTTACTCAAAGAAGTTCAACGACCTAGCCTCACACAAAGACTTGGCTGCCATGAGAGAGTAAGGACCGAGAGAGAGTTCGCCCGGCTAAGTGCAGCTTGCATCACGCAAAAGGGCGGTTTATGCAAGCCTTTCCTTTATGCCGTTATGTAACTATATGACGTATATTGTACGACCAGTCTCGTCCATAAAGGGTATTGAAATTTTTGATTACAAAATGGCTGTGTAAAGGTGACAGGAACAAACGAAAGAATCGAGTTCATGATGAAAGAAAGACGAAGAGACGAACAGACCAACATTACACATTAAATATGCGACAGACGAGTAAAAGATGTCGTTGTCCGACGTCAAAAATATTGCCTTTCAGCATATGCTGCGGTAGCGGCCACGGCCGGCGCCGGCATCTGATTCTCTAACGAGCGCAGCGGCTGATCAGCGTTGAAGGGCACATTCAAATTCAGACCAAATAACTTTGACCTTACAGTCTAAATTAATAGCTGCGTTTATCCGCTGATCATCCGCTGCGCAGGGAAGAGAATCACACATCAAAGGAATGGGCGTTGGGCTCACAGCTTGTGCCGGAGAGAATGATGACGACTTAGAAAAAGTTGTGATATGTATATTGTTAGTAAAGCAAAATAAACAACATCTCGTCCCCTATCTCCATCATGCCCCCTTTTTACGTACCCCGTCTTACCTATGGCGTAAGATGATGTATTTCTCATTTTTGATTATTATTTTTATATTATTATTTATTATGCCCACAGTTGTGTCAAATGAAACTTTAATTGATAATAGATGTGCCATTAATAAATGTAAAAGAAATACATTTCAATTACCCCATATTTTAATGGTTTTGTTTTACCTTAGTGTTCCCGCTCTTATCCACAGCATGATAAATCCTTATAAAACATACCTAACTATATACCTACTTACATAGTTGTTTAAACCTATCTAAAAGTAATATATCAATACTTGTAATAAGATTCACATTGCATTCCATAAAATGCACTACCTGCAAAGTATATAATTTGAATTCCCTTAAAGATCGTGGTTACTCTGTTATGTGATCAATGTCAAGGTAATACGGTGATTCATGACGTACAGAATTACCAAAAGTATAAAAGACACAATAAAGACAGCAAACTGTTAAATTTCGTGCCGTTATCATATACGGACTTAGTCATCATTCGGCAGTTTTATGACTAAGAACTTTCTTATATGACTGAAAGTCATTTTAACGTCATATGAGGCAGTTATCGCGTTCGTAAAATTGGCTAATGAAATAGAACGAAGCAAGAATCAAGCCTGAATTATGGCGGGATCACTGAATATTTACGAAAACTGATGTTGGGAAAAAGTTTAACAACTCGTAAAAGGATTAAGAACCTTATCCTTGGCTCGAAATAAAGCTGAGAATTTGTGTCTCAAAGTTAAGAAAAGATTACGAGTTATCAAAGTGTTTACCAACTAACTGTAAAGACATGATATCCAGGTCATTCACACCTTTAGGTTCAGAAATGTCCCCTCCTGTTCCCGAAAGTTAAGGAACCTGAGGCCTGATTTTTTTGCTTGAACTATATCCGCATGTAGGACATCAGGCATAGTTTTGGCCTGCATGAAGGAAACGTAAAATTAAGCAGTCCTTTTCGTTTACTTTTGGTCACAGGAGGGACAATTTTTGTTTCTAGAAGTGTATATTAAATACGAAAATGTGTTTGTTTTTTCCTCTTTCACGTTCAAACGGAGCAATAGTGATTCCACAGCGGTAATTGAAGGGCCCTCCGGCAGTATTCTGAATTCCACGTAAACGAGGTCACGGGAAAAAGCTACTGGGTACAATAAGTATTAGGGCAAGGAAATCTAATCCAAGCACTTGGCTTAAACTTGTAACTAAATCTAGGGGTGTCATTTTCTAAAATAGCACTTCGTCCATTAACTACCGGCGAGCGTAACTTGACCCATGAGTGCGTATAGACTACATTTTCGTGCGTGCCTTCGACCTTGGTGGTATTTCGATGCAGCTCGCCACGGACATAGGTACCTAACTCCGCATAATGCTTACGAGCGCGCAGGTCAATTAATGATTGTCGCATGAAATGAGAGACGAAATGAGCTACGAGATTTGTTAGATAACATACTTAGCTGGGCTTCTAATCGACATTGCATGACCGATTTATTCACATGGCTTTGCTCTGTCTTTATCTTACTTTGCGAAGAATACTTTGTAAAGAAAGTGACAAAACAGAACCGACATTTCGTTACCATACTTATGATAGGTTACTGTATTGGGCGCTATACACGATGGACCATCGTGAGCCGTCGCATGGGGACGCATCTATGCGTAAGAATGAGATAGAGACATCGACTATGGAAGTATCAATTAATGTAAAGGACATTGACTACAATAGTGTCCATAGTCAAATTAAAACACAATGAGACAATGTCCACATTACAATGACACTACAATGTCCTTTACATTAATTGATACTTGTCGATATCTTTATCTCATTCTTACGTATCACTACGTATTGGGCGATGGCCGACGATGGCCCATCGTGTAGCCATATGACATAGACCAAATTCGAGTAGCCACCTCAATCACCACATCACCTTATACTTAAAACATCTCGCATATACACATACACACGTTGAGAATTCAAATGCCGCTGAAACGATCACAGACTTAAAAACATTTGAAGCACGACGTGGAATTTACGGAAATAACTGTTTCACGTAAAAGGCTTCAGTTTCCGTTATTTCCCGAACTGGGCCGTGGCAGGCTACGTGTATTTACACAGCTGTATTGTACAGGATGTTTGTACAGTTAGGTTAGTGTAAGAAGCGGCTAAGTGACGATAATTATTGCCAACACAGAACTAGAACTAGCGTAATTGTAAGTTATTTAACTGCATAGAAATTACTTCGAAATATTTCAACTCTTACACTTACCTAAAAGCAACACTGAAGAAATCCTGTGAGAACAAACACTCAGATAAAGTAGCTAGAAAACTTCCAAAAATAAAAAAATCGACCGAGCGAGCGAAGCGTCTCCGTTTCAGCTTGGGCAAAAATGCTTTCGTATGTCCAGCGGGTGTCCGTCTGTCCATTTGTTCTCGTCTACAGGTCGCAATTCTCAACGGATTCTCGTGAAATTTTGTGAGCAGGTTCGATAATCATATATATATTTTTTTGTCAATTCACTTTTTCGAAATTGTTCAAAATGGCGGAGATATGGGGGTTTTTGCAATTACAAACTTATTTGCGGTGTTGGTAAACTGACCCGACCTATATCGATGTATGGGGATAACAGTTTTTCACCGGCAAAGTTAAGTTTGTCGCAAGGTCTACAACGCACGGAGCCACTAGTATAATTTGAAACACGTACGAGAAAAACAAAAGCGGCCCACAACAATATAACTTCAATAACAGCCTCCAGGGTCCAGACATGTCGAAATTCAGCCTCCCAATAGTAACATTGTACGGTACCTACCATTAACAAGGGGGAATAGGTTTCCAATACAAAACGGCTGACACTGGGATATTGTAGAAGAAATATCGATACTTGATACCCGTATATACGTAAACCTCAGACAATATTTCACCTTTAGAAGTATCTACGTGAAAACTAAAAACGGGACGTTCGTCTTTTTACCGAACATCCTTTGTCTCCAAAGACAAATACAGGGTGGGCCCTGTAACTGGAGCAAATAATTAAAATGGAGATTCCTTAGTCTCAGATTTCTTCACATCTAATTTAAAATTGTAATTCATTCAATTCAATAATGATAATATGTATAATAATAACTGGCTCTGACATTTTAATTTAATAATACTTGGGACATTTCATTACTTTTTGGTTTAGATAATTTTGTCATTTATATTTATTATAACAAGCATGTTTTTGTACGCCAACTGGCAAATCATAGTGTCACGTACTTCTTTTTTCCACCACTGTATTCAGTTTTACCTGTGATTTACAAATAAAACACTTTGACTTTGACTTTAGAGTATCCACAGTTATTACCAAGTGGTCCTAATGTTTCAAAGTCCTTTCGTTCGGAGATATAGTAATTTAGAGTAATGGTTCATAATCAATGGATTTAATAAAATAAATGTCAACGAAGTGTTCCGAGCATACGGCGTACATGTCAAATATTTGTTATACATTGTAAGTGCGATAAATTTTGTTAGAAACCATTTGTTATTACTGATAGCCTAAAATGCCTATAATTAAATTATTTGCTCGAGTTACAGGGACCACCCTGTATACTTAATATTGTAACGATACTTCTTCTCTATCATTAAAAATGAACATGGAATATAAAAATATATAGCAGGTACTTTATTTACTCACGTTGAAAAAACAATAAAATATAGTGACAGAGGCAAGTCTTACTAATTTGGGAGACCGGTGACAGAAGTGTACGCATTTATCTATTAAATCTTATTTCTGTGCAATATCCATCGGCAAACATGAAATACTTATTTCAGACATAATTCATAATCTGTACTCTTTACATTTTACTACTCATGAGTTGTTAAGTTACGTTGGAACTTGCACATTGTCGGTATAAAATAACGCCCCAAAGAATGAATTAATCGCTGCAAATATAGGCACGCGAGTGTTTCGGGTAAACTAAGTTGTATTTATGAATATTAAAATATTAACTTGCGCCCTAACTATTTTTGAAGGTTCTTTCATGGCATTTGACCAGATATTTGAAGGGAACGCAGGTCCTGGTAAATAATGCTTATATTAACGTATCCAGTCCGTCATTTGTATTTATTTAATGGACATTTTTATGCAGTTTTAAGAAACTTTATAGCCACTTTCTAACCTCAGAAAATGACGACGGAAAGTAATACTTCTATGTTCCATTCTTATATTCAGAAAGCGAATCGTTTTGGTTGTGAGGGCTATAATAATTTTACATTTTCCGCGTACAAACATGACAGTTATAACAATAGTAACCAAAATAAAACCATTGGTTTTCTGGTGGCACTAGTTCTGTTGGTATTGGTAATCGTTATCGCAATTCGCTATGAGGTAATAAACTTTAATAGCATAGTACCTATCCAGGGGGGCTAGCACGACATGCCCGCGAGTCGTTTGTCGCTCAGTGCGTCACTGTCAAACTAGTCAAATAAGTAAGGGACGCACTGAGCGAGAAATGACTCGCGGGCAGGTCGTGCTAGCCGTGCAGGTCGAATTATATTGTTAGTTACTAATTTCACGCATCAGTCAGTACCTACAGCGTAGTACTCCTCAAACAAGAACCTCTTCACTCAAACACGATCTTTTAAAAACAACTTTGATATTCTCAACATAAAGTTACGATTTCCAGCCCACGCTTTAACAACATACGAGCTTCTAAAAGTAGATCTCGAATCCAATATCATTCAAAGCGGGCTTCTTAGGTGTAGGCGTCGATCTCATTTATTTTTTGCATGAACATGATTAGGTCTAAGACGTTTTGCTATTTCTCGCCGACAGTTTTCACGGTTTGCGAGTATAACGCAGACTGACGTTAATAGAAGATTATAAGAAGTTTTTTATACGGCATAAAATTTAATAGACACAATATTTTATCAGCTTTGCCCGGGTCGCAGGAGGACATTGCCTCACGGTTTGTATTCTTACTTTGAAATAAAGTTTAAAGTCACAAAACACCCAGGAATTTTTTTCAAGCATACCAGACAAATCAAGACCGGTGAAACATGTCTGATTTTTTAACGAAGCTACGCAACAACAAGTCCCCATAAACAAAATAAAACGACATTTCGTTTGAAAATTGCCAATTAGCTTGTTCCCAATCCGATATCGTGTAAATTTGGTGTCACGTTAGGTCACATTCGTCACGTGTTCATTTGTCCGTGTCACGTTCGCACCGTATAACATCAACTACAGGGTTAGGTTAGGATAAACGAAATCCGAAACTATTATTTCTATCCCTCTCCTAGCCCAAGGCCACCAGTCGACATACGTTAGCTAAGCGATATACGGTACATCTTATCATATTGCTTTTGTATCTTACTTTGCCAAATTTACATTGAAGAGATAGCTTTCGACTTCGGGATAAAATACGTCCTTGGCCGTCTAAAACTGAATTGTTTGCAAAGAGTGTTCTAGGAATGGCCCCAAAAATTTATAATAAGTTGCCGAAATTTATAATCGAGAAGGAGGATAACACCAGTTTTAAAAAATCATTAAAATATTTCCTGTGCAATAAAGCTTATTACTCCATCAATGAATTTCTAATAGAAAACTGGGAGCCATAGTAAATAAAAATACTAAACTATAATTATTATAATTGATTGTTATTATATAAGTTATTAAGTTAAATTAAATTACTAACAACCTATTTTGCATGCTTACCGGCAGAACTTGGCTTGGTCTTGCAAATCAAATGTCATCAACTGTACCCATGTTCAGCAAATAAATGATTTTGATTTTTTGATTTTGATTTTGATTTTGAGAGAAAGTGTCAATTGTCTCTATAATAGACATTGCGGTACCATAGTAATGATCTGTTTCTATATCACTTAGTCCAATGACGAATATAGGTCCAGCGCCTCTATTCGGGATCGCTAAGTGATGTTATAGCGACTCGCGAGGGAGATTTCTCATCCCACTCTTCCGCACGACGCGTAATGCGTAAGAGCGAGATACGAGTCTCGCTCGCGGGTCGCTGCAGTATCACTTAGACGTTTACGGATAGACGCCCTGGACCCCAATTCTCGGTGTATTCGAGATAATGTCACATGTGAGATTAAACGTCAGTGCATACAGTTCTTTGACACTACTGTATGCACTGACGTTTAAGGCCCGTCACATACATTCGTTTTCCTGATTCGATTTCCGAATTCGTTTTCCGTATGCGGACACCCCGAACGCAAGCATTTCATATAAATAGTTCAACATGGCACACACATTTGAACAAATTCCGTTCGGAATTCCGTACGGAAAAATTACAAACGTGTGTGTCATGTAGAACTATTTATATGAAATGCTTGCGTTCGGGGTGTCCGCATACGGAAAACGAATTCGGAAATCGAATCAGGAAAACGAATGTGTGTGGCGGGCCTAAATCTCACATGTGACATTATCTCGAATGCACTGAGAATTAGGGTACAGGACTAGAACCCCACGGCCCAAGAGATGCGGGGCCGGGATGCGGGGAATCTTTACCGTGAAATAAAAAGAAAACTTATCCGTGCCTCCTGACCAGCGACTTCAGGAAGGTTGGCACGAGGATAAATTAACGTCTTATCTCTCTATCCCTTTCGGGGATCCCTAAATACCGGTGTGGAAGTATCCCTGAGATTTTCTCTCAACCTATGTACAAAAGTCACTAGTTCTCCGTTGTTTTCACCCGTTAGTCTGCTGGCTAGCATCATCCGTGCATCGCAGTACCGATGTAAGGGCAAAGGGCAAAGACATCGACGACGGGAGTAATTCGTCGCGAAAGAAATCACGTTTCTGTTTTATGTGGTGAGACCGCGAGATCGGTTTATTCTGTAGTGGAAAATATATAAAGCAAAGCGGCTTGAGGGCTTCACATGCATGCTTCTTCGTCAAGCTCGTTGAAAGTATCAAATTCAATTCCATAAGTTACAAATAAGTCAAAGGTTTCAATTGAACCAAGGAGCCACTGCTTAAGAAGTGCGCGTCTGAAAACTATATTAGACTAGGTGAACCTTATTCAAAAGTGTTTACCTCTAGTTCCATTTTTGGCATCTTCACAACTAAGACGGGAGATCGATAATATCCGATCAATAACGCCGTCGACAATAGGCGTGTTTCCTGAAAAATTCTAATTAGTCTGACATTAACATTATGAAAAAATATTGAACACATATTTTTTCTTTTGTCAATTAAACAAAAAATTACCAATATATAGTGCGTTGAAGCTCCGCGTGACGTCACGACTTTGCACACTTATTAAGTGACGTCATGAGCCCCTACCCCCGAACGTTGATGCGCGTTATCTTTGTCAATTTTGATTGATTTGATAAAGCAAAAAATACATATGTACCTATTCAATATTTTTTGATAATCTAACTGACGGACTAATTAGAATTATTATTGTTTTACCCAGGAAACATCCCTATTATGGCCGAAGCATAGATCACGTAACATTCTTTTCTTTTACTTTTTGGTCCAGGGCCCTATTTTTCAAACGTCAAAAACCTGGTAATAGCAGTGTTGTTTAATTTTCTTGTTTAATTTACGTGACAAAACAGACTTGTAAGCTTGAGAAACAGGGCCCGTGTAGTTAAACTATTGAGTTCTGTTTATTGTCTTACCTCAAGATTGTCGAAGTCAACTTTGATGAGCCTCCGCTGCGGCTGCGCATGCGGGGTCACGTCCCCCCGCCGCTCGCCCCCGCCCGGCCCGCTGCCGGACCCGCTCGTTGCTGCAACAAGAAACAATGTTATCATGCCTTATTTTTTTTTTCAATACGTACTTGATCATCTAGCACGAACTGCCCGCGGGGCTTTTGTTTCTTAAAGTGCTTGTAAACCTGCAACTTTCTTGGCAATTTTTTGCTGCAACTCGGGCTATCCCCAAAACGTTACACTTTAACTTTTTGTTCCCAGTAGTGATGTTATATGTAATCATAATTAGAATAGCCAAAATTGCAGCAATAAATTGCCAATAATCTAGCCCGATTACGAACCCCTTTACGTATTTGAGTAGTTTGAAAGGAACGCACTGAACATGACAGTACTCTATTACAACCACCGCGGAGTTTGATCCTGACAATTGTAATTATATCCTTCGCGAAATCCTGCAGTGTGATTAAGAAGAGATGTTTTATCTTACGTATTTGACAGATTTGCATTATTTGATCAACATACCCCATTTCATCCCATGCATATCACAGGAGAATAACTTTTCCAAAATAAATCTTTAATAAAATATCGAAAAAACTTCTCCATAAAAGAACATTACGATGAGTTATGTTGAAATTGAGTTTTCCAGTAACATTGCCTTGATTTTAACGCCTTGAAAACCACCCACAATTCTATCACTCTCCTGTTAATAAATCCTAAAAAAAAACCGATGCTTTTGCAATACATAAGTAACCTTGGTTACGTGCACATAAAACTAGGCCATCATACTTTCATTGAAGCCCGCATGGGCATCAAAATCGATTTGCTAAAAACCCATCCAACCAGGCTTATTTGAAAGTTCGGCGAGATTCTACGAATACCGCCGGTCAGTTAATTAAATAACACCCACGCTGAAATCCTATATCGTTGGTACCAATATGTACCGACACGTTATCTATCTGGGCTAACGCAACGATAAATTCAGTTTCCTAACGCAACATTGCTCACGCGCATGCATATGGCAAGCCAATTACTTTCTCAGTCCTTGTGATCAATAAGTCATATAAGAATATAATGGGCCAGCAAAGGTTGGCGATGTAATATCTCTATTCGGATTTATGAAGTGATATTTAAAAACTGGCCAAAGTAACTTTTATATGCAATATCGGAGTATGTGATCACAGTTCATACGGAGTGTGTGATCATACGGTTCATCATACCACCTTAGGACTAATAAATCGAACGTGGCCACAAGTAGTCTTGTGGCTCTGCCCACCCCATTAGGGCTTTCGGGCGTGATGCTATGTATGTATGTATCATCACAGTAATATTATAAATACGAAAGATTGTGTGTATGTGAGTCAGAAGGTATGTTTGTTACTCATTCACGCTTCAACGGCTGGACGGATTTGGATGTTTGGAATGGAGCTTATACCTTGGATTAACACATAGGCTTTCATCCCGAAAAGTTAAATATAACTGAATTCCACCCGGACCGAGTCGTAGGCAGAACCTAGTAACATATAAAATTACCATATACTCTTTGACCATTGTCGCCTTCACACCAGGCGAAATAACATATAGTGATAATTTTCGGCATTGGACGACTAAACGTATCGTGTTTAGGAACAATAGAGAAAATTAAGCAATATCGCTAATTGATCAACTTGTCCAAGTCGTCCTAATATAGTGACAAATAAGTGTCACGAGATTAAATCGTCATATTTGAGATCCCAGAACGGCTGGTATCGGCACGTTTGATTTAGGATAATAGATTGCGATCGAGGGAGATAGCGCGAGACTTGGCAGCAAGCCACACGAAGCCATGGTAGACGTTTGTAAGCAAATGTGAACAATAGCTAGTGCCCGCAGATTGCACCGAAGAACAGTAACTGTAGTAAACTAAACTATCGCTCGGTCTCTTTTACTTGCATCGAGCAAGCAGTATTTCCGACAGATTTCGATACCGAGAACGGTTTTCTACTCATGGTAATGGTACTGGCCCCCAATCGAGAGAGAGACTCATACAGTCGTTTGACACAACTGTATGAGTCTGACGTATAATCTCGCAATCGACATTATCTCGAATGCAGCGAGAATTGGGGGCCTGGTCGTAAGAAAACAAACTTCGGTTAAGATCGGTGTTAGCCACTACCAATATGTTCAAGAACGAGACAACGATATTATTAACGTTGGACGCAAGAAGGCCCGCGTTAGCAGTATCACAGGAACTAAAATTGAAGCTTTTCCATCAATCCGCCCTAGGGCCGCGCGGTCACTGGTGTGAAGACTTCCATTTTAGTACCTAAGATACTGCTTACGCGGGCCCGCGGGCCCGGTGTGGAAGCCTTAACTTGATTGCACGTTGGTAGTGCAACTACAAGCCTAGAAAAGTTGACAGCGTCATATCTTTAAATGCATCTCTCTCACACTGGTGTCGACGAAAGAGATAGTAGGGATAAGTTATCCACGCGTCGACTTTGCTAAGGCCACTTCACGGTCCCGTAGGACCAGGGTCGAGTACGAGTACCTAAATTACATAAATATATATATATATATTGTATTTATGTATATAAGTCTATTTGACTCGGCCCGAATATCAGCACCGGATAACATATTTTTTACTAGCAAATAAAGCTGCCAAGCTTGCGAGGCGCGCGGGGCTTTTTGTGCGCTGTGATTGGTGCGTTCTAGGTTATGCGTACCCCGCACCTGCCTATAGCCCCGCAGCTTGTGGCTTTATTCTTCTAATGCTGGCAGCGCGGGTTATGCAGTCTATTGGATATATGATCTGCGCCCTAAAGCTATCAATATGCTGTGCAATCTTCCAGACATGCTCAGTTCACACTACATTATAGTACCTACTCCCAGGCATTGGATGCATCATAATCGTAACTGTCTTATAAATAATCAAACAGAATAAACCTAGCATTAAAAAACATACAAGTTTATTGGCAGTTTCATACCCACCCATATTAATTATGTATGCGGAGGTGATTCCAAGCAGAAAATTGTGTTAACGCGAGTAGAAGGTAATCAAATCAAACTCATTAATAAGTTGTTCAGTGATGCGAAATCGAAGCTGAGGTAGCCGAATATCGCGTTTAGTAATCGATAATACCTAACAATTAATCTCTGTCACGAGCAGTCGTTAAGTTCCACATTACAACACCTTTTTGTTCAGCTCAAGGGTATTCGACAAAAGCTAGAATTTGGGGGTTAATATTCGCAGACGAAACCTTGCCGAAGCGTGATGGTGACGTCCTCGCTTGTTCTTGAAAGTTCAGTTCGTCCGGTTCGATCTTAGTCCGTCACTAATTCACAGAATGTGCTAACATTGCTAATCACGATAATAAATACCTACTTGAAAAAGAATAAGAGGTTGCTATGTTAAACATATTCTAGGTTAAAATGAAATACATACACACATACATACATACATACATACATACATACATACATATCATCAAGCCCGAAATCCCTAATGGGGTGGGCAGAGCCACAAGACTACTTGTGGCCACGTTCGATTAATTAGTCCTAAGATGGTATGATGAACCGCATGGTGACAGGTGATCAGCCCATCGCCCATACAGATAGTCCACCATGTTGGAGAGGACCCGTCCCTTAGTCGACTTTTACGACATGCCAGGATGATAAGCATCTGCACGCATTCTATGCTATTTCTTCACTCCCAGTGCGCGCGTTGCTTCGACCGCGACTCCTGAAGAAGGACTCCATACGAGTCCGAGACATGTCGGACTATTTCTGACAATAAATAGTGAGTAAAGCTGTGTATTTTAAGTTCTCATGATGTCTCACGAAAGTTTCAATTTTACTGTTTATAAATACGCTCGCATTCAAATTCTTCATTACCTTATCATAACCGTGAAAATAAACAGCTCAAACGCATAAAGCTTTACACACAATACATTTTAGCCTGGAGTTTTTACTAAATCCCTCATTATACTGTAAATATGCTGTATAAGCCCAAATACTGCACTGCGGATAGTGGTGCATTTAACAAGGATTTGCATTCATTATAACGCCTTAACCATGGCCATTAAAACACCTTTGAGACCATCGTTAAGAGAATATGAAAGCGCTTTGTAAATGGGATCTTACAAATTCTTTAGAATGGCTTGTAAGATTTAATAAAACTCGCTGTAAGAAAGCTCATTTCTTTGTGTGGAATAATGTACATAAAATTGTATGTACTTGGGAACAGAAATGTCTAAAAGCAGGAGGTTTAAGAAGGTCCTAAATTTAGGTTAAATCATTATAGGAGTGCTGAGAAAAAAGAGTAAATGATGCTAAGACAATTATTACCGCCATCCCATTAGTAATCACATTACTCAAAACCCCGTATTTATTTAACTGAAATGAAAACTTGAAATGGACCAAAATATCAGTTACTTAAATTACGCCATCAAAGACACTCTTTTTATCGATTTTATTCCATTAAAAGCAGTGATATCATCGGAAAAACGACTCAATACCTTACTTGTTAAGACCATTTACAGTAAATGCTACGAAAGACTCATTATATTACGCTTTTATAGCCTTTAATAGAGCTATTTATTGCTCAGTTGAGTTCGATTTGCCGCTCGGGCGCACCCTGAAAATGCATTGAAATTGTACCACGAAAGTGATCATTTTTAATAAACTGCACAAATCAATGAGCCACGACTTTGATTATCAGTTTATATATATTCTTCTATTATTAAAATAGTGAACGTTAAGGGTACCCATAGCTTTCCGCAGTTTGAACTTTAACATTCTAAGGAATCCTATTAACTAACTCAACGCTTTGATTTATGTCTAGACCTTAAAGAAATATTTCTCTAAGAGAAATTCTATTTCTTTTTATAAAGCCTCTATATATAGACCAAAAGCTTCAGTCATAGATTTGCACACTCCTCCCACGTCTATTTCCACCTCTCTCGCAACGCTAACGCAAATTAAGGTGAACTTTGATATTCAAGCGAGAACCGTGGCGAATAAATAATGTAAACGAAAAGAGCCGATTCGCTCTCAAATGACACAACTTTAATGAAACAAGTGATATTGGATTATGATTTTAAAAGTTTCATTTGCAAAATATTGCAAATCAAAAAGCGTATTAATTTGAGCTGTTAACTTGTCTCCTTAGTAAGAAAAAAAAATCAGTAATAGGCTAAAACTTTCCACTGTCATTAGTCATTTAAGGTTGCGAGACGGTATTTAACCTTTTGACCGCCACAGTCAGCTGCAGCCGTCAGCGCATACAGGATAAAAAAGTCCTTCATTACCGTGACTTAAAGTTGAAATATCTGTTACTTCTCAGACATGCTTGGCGGCCAAAAGGTTAAAAAATTTCACCATCGACTGTAATACCTAAACAATTTACAAAAACAGATAATTATTATTTACATTGTTTAAACTCGCCCTCGCTTCACCCCTGAACCTTCGCAAGACCTTCAGGTATATTTTTTCTCAGATAAACTCAATTTGCTTTTAATTTATCTCAGGTTCTGCGGCGTGACTAGGACTTAAAAGGCATTAATATTCATTGCTCAAAATATTGGTTTAAAGTTCGTGAAAAATGCTTCATTCGTCCATAGTTTAATTTGATTGAGCTATATGAGTTGTAATTGTTACTAACTACCCATTTGAAATTTAAAAAAATTAATATTGTAGGATTCAATTTCCCCGCCATCTGTTGTTTTATTTTTGTATTGTTTGTAATAATTATAAGAAACAAGTATTTACAAGAAACATGCGCGTACAAAAGAAAACCGGCATTGTTATATAAACAACGGGAATTGTAATTTTCTTCAAGTCGGATGTTTAAAGCCTACGCTCTTTCGTCTGAGCTGAAAGGTTTAATGAACAAAATTAACACATAGGACTTTAGGGTATAAGTTATTAATTAACAATTAACTAACATGGCAGGGTTAGGACTAGGAATTGACGTAACATGAGTAAAATTTTGTGGTATCTGTGTCCTACATATTAATACTTGACAATTAATACAACAAGTTCTAATGAAAGCGGGTGTATTTATCAATGTTTGTTCTGTATGGAAGCTACGCGAAATACTAAGAACATGATATCCTCGAGTAATTGGAATGCCATGGACAAAGGAATCCCTAATGCTTTCACACTTAAGCTGCTCAGAATAAGGCATCTACTTATCCTCAGCTATTCAAAGTAAAACTACTTTGAACGCTCGCCATTTTTGAGCAAGACTCAATGCAAAATTAAAAGGGGAAGGTAGAAAACACCTGAGTACGCGACAAATCCCGAATGCGATTGACAGATCAGTTAAATCGAGGCAGTTAAAGTCCTCCTAAGACCTGAATGTCAATTAACGTTAATTTTAAACCCTGTCAAATTAAAACCCATAGGTTTTGGCCTTTATAAAAGACGCGGGGAAAGGTGTATCCTTCAGAGTCGAAAATAACCATCTGTGATGAAAAGTTGCGAGTCTCAAACCGAGGCCTATTCCCACATCCCCATCCCATCCCCATTCTCCCTAGACTGGCAACGCATTGGCAGCACCTCTGGTGTTGCAGACGTCCATGGGCGGCGCTGGCCACTTTCCATCAGGTGGGTCGTCTGCCGGTTTGTCAGTCAATTGATGTAGCGACGGCAAGGTTGGTTTACTTCGCGTATTTCAAAAGTATTATTTCATACGGTTTAATTTTATGGGGATCAGCTGCTGACTTAGAGTCTATTTTTATTTTACAAAAAAGGGCCATCAGGGCCATATATAACATGGGCACCCGCGAGTCACTGAGGGAATTTTTTAAGGAAATTGAAATACTAACCCTGCCTTCGCTATACGTATTTGAAATAATAATGTATGTCAGAAAAAATATATACAATTTTCCTACAAATGTAGATAAGCCAAAGGCTACTAGAAATACCGGAAAGCTTAAAGTACCAACTTATAGACTGGCTAAAACTAAAAAATCATTTCTAGGAAATTGTACACGTTTTTACAATAAAATACCTAAAAACATAATAGAACAAACAGACACAATGTTCAAATCTACTGTAAAGCGAATTCTTATTTCTAGAGCATATTACTCAGTAAAAGACTACGTAGGGACGTTTGGCTTAAATCGTGACCTGCACCGGCGATCCCTGGGTCTCGATGAGCGTACCTGCTGTGGTATATACTTAGATTTGTATAAAACTGTAGACATCATTGTTGACTTATATGTGTACTGATTTGAAAAAATGATACCTCACCGAGTTTCTTGCCGGCTCTTCTCAGTAGAGGATTTTTTAAACGGACCGGTGGTAGATTCATTCCTTGACCTTCATAAGAGCTTGTAAAAGCCTAAATTGAATAAAGATAGTTTGACTTTGACTTTGAATTCATATAAAAAAATTGACCATATTTCTGCCAAGAATCCAGAAAAGAACAATACTATTTCAAGAATTATTGATATGCATCGAAATTATGAAAGCAAAGGCAACAAAACTAAGACTTTAGAGCTGTGCGCATTAAAATGCAGGTGTAACAATATAGCGGGTCATAATGCTGCATTCAAGCATCTAATGCCCCATTAACACAAACATCAAGTGTTGGTCACACGCAAATGTGTTGCTACCATAACAGCTGATTTCATTAGAGCAAATTGGATGCGTGCATGAGTTTTGATTGCGGTTGCTAAGGGACGCATGACTCACTGCTAATAGACCTATGCTGGATGAGATTGCGAACATGTCTAAATTGTTTTAGCACCAAAACATTGTAATGAAAATGTGTAAATTTTTATTTAGGGTTCTACTAATTTTTCCTTTCTTCGCCTTGTTGATGCAAGCTTTAACAATTTGTATACCATAAGAAGGTTTATTCGATAGCATTATAAGTTACTGTCAATATTTAATTAACAATTGGTCGCGTTGATATTGTTACAACTTTAACGAAAGATAATAATTTAAAAAATAAAAAACCGACTTCAAATAGCCTTTGAAAAGTACCTAAGTTTTTTTTTCATATTTAATTTTTTATCCTGATTTAACCACACACATTTACTACATCAAGTAACAATAGCATAAGGCCAATTGCTCATTACAATTTACAAACTGTTGCTATCCCTGGTGCAAGGATGTCAATCGTTGAGGAGTTCTCCTGGTTCTTCAATTTTAGTACATGAATTTTCATGGACATAAGTTGCTCCAGAACTTTATACAGCAATTTAATCGCCAACCGTGAAATACTCAACATTTACGAGTTCCGGTGATCGTCTATGGTCTTCATCAACAGTTCCACTTCACCAAATAATACTTTTGAAACGTAACTGCTTGAGTTATTACAGAAAATACTAGAAGTGCTCTATGCTTGCCTATAATATTTGAAGAGTTCCATCGATTCCTCATAGATCTTCACTTCATAACTCGACTTTGATGACAACGGGACCAAACTGGAGGTATACCTTACCGATTAAAAAAAGAATTTTCTAAATCGGGTTATAAATGACGGAGTTCTGAAGTAACAAAAAAAAACACAACCGAATTGAGAACCTCCTCCTTTTTTTTGAAGTCGGTTAAAAATAATATAAACCAATTGTTTTCCTAGAATAAAAAATATATAAATAAGAAACCCAACGTGCTTCGTTTTACAAATTTTCTGCTAATCGTCTTCTCTATCCATTATTATCTAGATAGCCTGCTATTCAAACACTCTTCTCAACTAACAAAATTCCTGCAACATTTTCAAAACTTAAGAAAATACTTAAAGTGAAATCAAAAGTATCCAAATCAAAAGGATCCGTACGGGGCTGGTGACAATGCTGTTCTGAATAGGTATATTTTTAGCAAGAAATCAACATAGACGTACTTTGCGTCTCTTCCAACCCGCGTAAGATCCTTTGGACGAGCATATTTGATGAAGGTAGAAAAGGTTGCTCATCAATTTACTGGTCATATTTGCGACGTTGCCCCAGTACGCTTTGTCCTGCGCGACGTCGTGGGGCGGCTCGTCCGGGCTCCGCGCCGGTTCCAGCAGCCCTGACACCGGCCGCGCGCTGAACAGCGCCGCCGGCGACACCCGTGAGCGCCGCAGCTTGACTGACCCCTGACCACGAGGCCAAGTAGTAACTTTGGGATTCGAATTCGGAACGCGGGTAATTTGGGCGCGAGATTTGAGTTTCGAATGTTATTTTATTTTGTAATGTGTTTTTTATGGCCGGTTTTAAGTTTTGACCTATCTCAATATAACACACAGATAATTTAATTTATGATTGAGCTATATTCAGTCTGACTTTAACCTGAAGGATTACGGTCATTGCCGTAATAAACTTTCCCCGAAACACGTAAACTAAATTTCCATTGACCTATAACACACGACCCGACAGCTTATAACACAATCAAACACATCTGATCGCACTGCGCCACCACTAACATCGCTGGACTCCAAAATAACCACGTAAATTTCACTCAAACTTAAAGAAAATGTACAAATAAACACTTAAGCAAAATATTCTTCTAATTTTCATTGATACTAATGAGTTATTAAAATTAAGATCACGGTGTTTTTGTAAATAGAAGGTGCGTGCTTAACTTATGGCGGTCGTCGCCATATTGGATCGTGAGGGTTACCCCAGCTGACGCATGCGCTCTGGAAATGTTAGCTGAAAGAACATATAGGTCGGTCTTCATTTAAATTTCCACGTCGCGAAATGCGATGTACCGTATACACTGCTTGGATGGTTTGTGGGTATATGAAGGGTTGCTTGCTACGTAAGCAATAAAAAACGTGGTCGGCGATTTATCGTTAGTTTTATGACGGTTTTAGTAAAGGGCAAGGTCTGAAGGGTGAATTGTAATATTTCTAAACGGAGATTTGTTTATTTTGGGACTTGAGCGGGCATCCATATCCATTAGTCTTTTAGCCAACATGAAAGCAAAGCTGCGATAAATATAGCTGTTAATAGTAGGTATTAATAGTCAACCGTCGATTAAATAATAATTGGCAAGGCATTGGGGCCAATTCGAAAGTGTTTTAGCTAAATTTAGAAGTCGCTAAATTTGAAATAAGAAACATTCGACTCGATTTTGAACCTTGGAACTATACAAAATCGAGTTTGACGTTTCTTATTTTAAATTTAGGCAATCTTAAATTTAGCGGACACCGTTTCGAATTGGACCCATTGTCTTACCTGTATCGTAACCAATAGGTACATTTAAAAGCGTACACGTACACTAACATTTATAAATCATGTAATGATTACGCTTCGTAAATATTATAATAATTGCTTAGTTAGTACTTAAGTAGTTAAAATTATTGCTCGCACTTAAAAATCTTTAAGAGGACTGTGAACCAACGCCAAAAATCACCGTTTTCATACAAAAGACATACTTAAATGTTAACCGATTTTGACAAATTTTTGATAGGTTGTCAGTCAGAACAAAATCTAGGTCTATACTTTTAAATATTGGTTTTACTATAGGTTTTAAATATTGATTAAAGATCAACAAATTCAAATAATCGCGGAAATTATTCTGTATGAGAATACTGCAACAATAATAAAACTAAATTTATTGATTATAGTGCAAAAACTAAAACGTATGAACCTAGATTTTGATCTGACTGACGACCTATCAAAAGTTGGACATCATTGGTTAACATTTAAGGGATCTGTCAAATTGTAAAGAAAATTCGGTCGTTAAATACAATTAACCGTTTAAATCTTATTTATGACTAAATTGTGCCCGGCATGCGTTGCAATGTTCTGTTATTTTTTTGGTCCTACACCTTCCTAAGCCCACAACACCTCACCAAAGTTTCATCGTAGTCGGATGAATGTTATAGTTGTTAAACGAAGCATAGGCGACGAAGAAATACCCAAACAAACATTTATATAGTACATAAAGGGTTTAAATGCAGAATTTCAAGGATTTAAGAAAATTTGTTACTTTTTCCCATAACAACTTCAACTGCCTCTACTACCCCCTTCCAGTTTTATTTCCTAAAGTCTATGTCCTGCCTGAAATTGCTTTTAATATATTATCGAAAACCGCACTAAAATCCATTGAGTAGTTTAAAAGTTTAAGCGCACATTCAATCAGACAAACAGACATGAAATTTAAAAACTCATGGGAGGTGTTGTGTTGCTCATTCTGAAGCATATTTTCGCCGTTATCTTCAATGTATACATTTTTCACGATTTTAATGTAGATTTTGGTGCAATCCGCTTTAATGATTTTTTAATATGATATCAAGACAGGCACTAAGCAAATTAAACATAAAACCGACAGACGAAAAGTCATTAAAAATCCAATATTCGATGAGTCGTCTCATCGTCCCAGACAGCACTTAAATTAACCAATGGAGTAAACTTTATTTAGCTTAGATCAAGCGCAGACGTCTTTCTAGAAATAACATAAAAATACCTATATATGAAATATTAAAACACATTCCTTTCTTCAATTTCTACCAAGAAAACAGTGTATTTCTATGCCAGCTGCTTTAGGTATAGTTAATACTACATATTACACTAATATTACAAAGAGGTAAAACTTGTTTGTCTGTTTGAATGTAGGGGGTATTTTGTGGGACCACTGAACCGATTGCAAACATTATTTCAGTAATAGAATAAATAGAAAGCTACACTATCCTTGAGCGACTTAGGCTTTTTATCCTGGAAAAATCATGCTTCAAGGATTAGCGATAACCGAATTAAACGCGGATAAAGTCGCGGGCAAAATGTTAGTACTTGAAAAAGGTATTTTTATTAAATTTACAACTAACATCAACATAACCTACAGAATAGGTCCTAGGTTGAATCAAAATGTTGCAGCAGATCCTGACGTTGCTTTTTATGAGGTGCATTTCCAAAAAAGCTAAGTAACCTTACAAACAGTCATTATCTGATATTTAGCAACACGTACCTAATAGAACAAGACCAGATTCCCGCGATAATGGATAGGACAACAATGGCAGCTCGAGATACAACCTTGACTCGGAAACGAAGGCTTATGGGAAGCACGTTCACCCAGATCGGCGCCTTACAAACCATACGCGTATATGAACATGACGACGAATAAATGAAATAGAAGGTGATGAATTAGTGAATATTTCACTAGTAGCCCAAAAATTGAGTTCCACCCCAGGTGCAACAGAATTGCCTACATAAAAATACAAGCAAGCTCACGAGTTGTTCGGCATGTGAGTAAATTCTCCGGATACCCGTGAGTCGGGTCTTGGCAGTGTATATGTTAAATAGTCTCCCGTATATATCTCTTGTGTGTCACCTTATTTATCCAAGTCATCTCAGCTCAACTGCTAGAAGATGAAGCAGAAGAAATATGGATAAGCTGCAAACGCATAACTACCTTTGTTTGTTGCGAAGTTACGATGGATTAGTTTTTTCTTCCCGAAATTGAAGTATGGTCTTTTTTAATCACACTTACTTCCTGTTAATGACATTACGTATAATTACTTTGCTTAATTCTGTTACCATTCGGTTCAGTAAACACGTCGGAATTTGATACAGCTTGACGTAATCCTATAATCAGGTCAAACCTGACTTGTCAATACATAACACGTTTAAAACCGCATATATTGTTGCATAGTTCCTTAGTACGGTCAACCCACGAAATCGTTGAGTGATTTAGAATTATGTCATAGTAATCGTGCTCGAATAGACACGCACGTTTAACTCATTGGATATTTGGCTATTCAAATTTAGAATATCAGTTGTTGATTGCACTTTCAAATGCCAAGGCTCTATATGCTCAACATGTTTATAGTCAGACTATATTATTAGACCACGAATATCCGACAAAGTTGTTCAAAATCAGTGGCTTTTCAGTAAGGCTACCTGCATGTACATGTACCTACTGGCTTTTAGCATTGTCATCTCTTGATTTTCCGCCTGATTCAGGCCTTTGTGTACCCGACTTAACACCGTTATTTAAAAAGTTGTTGTCTTTTATTTGACACCTACAAATTGCTATGCTTTGTTAGGATGTAGTCATGAATGAGCCAAGTTTTAACAAGGCATGGCACGATACCCGTGTTTTTTTAGGTATTCTGAATACACATTGTATCTTTTGCAAAGACATTCCGCTACTGGATCAAGTTATTCGCAAAAGGTCTTTGTTGGCTGTAACAAGATTTTTTGTTCAACAGGTATAAATACATGTTTTTTTCCAACGCTTGTTTTTATTATTATTCTTCCCTTGAATTAATGACTTCAAAATGGCGTTGTATTGCTAGGATTTAACAGAATATTAAATGAGATACACCATTAGCATCCTTATACAACGTTTCAAAGCTTAACATTCTACAAACAGCATAATTTATGCCTAATTCTCAAGAAATCCCCGAAATAAAAATGCGTCAAGAAATAACGCTACAATTTGGCGTTTTAGGTTTTTCCTGAAACGAGACGTTGACATTTTTATACCAATTTAGATCAAGTTGCAAAATTGAAATTCTTATAAATTCATTTAATTGTGAAGGTGCTCATTTACGAAGAATGTGGTTAGAGCTTTACCACGGAGGTTGCTTCATAAAAAAGTGATTGATTCAAGCCTCCACCAACCGCCAGCCACAGTGAAAGATGGATTATGATTGCAGACGGAGAATTTATCAAATGTAATAGGAGAAACTTCATTTTTACTAAAGCATGTAGAAAAAGATAAATAACGTTTAACGTATTCGTAACGTACGTTTGTTAAGAAAGTCACAATACTTAACAACAAAGCGTAATTCGATAAATGACGCAAACAGATATTTCATGAAAATCAAGAAACCAAACAAAATGCGGCATTGCATTGACGAGAAACAAATGCATGCAAGTTACTATGAAATCTCATTGTCTATTGAGAATACTTAATGTATTGAAACGTTTGTAAATAAGTGCATTGTTTAACATGGTTTGGTTATGATAATAGGCATGCTTGGGAAAAATCTTTGATCTTTAATCGCGCGGAAGTTGCTCAGTAAAAACGTTTCGTATAAGAACCTCTATCATGCAAAGGAAAGTGGTAAGACGTTCTCTTTTCTGCAACTATTGGCGAAACCGAAATTACTAATGACAAAATTTATAAAATATCTGCTCAAATAGTTTCTCGATGTAGAAAAACGTATCAATATAATGATGGTAACATCAATACTAAATTGCATCACTGGTAATTCTCTTATCAACATCATTGATCACATAGAGGCTTTCACGAAACGGAAATTGGAATATTTCGGCGAACATGTGTAAATAAAAACTAAACTAGTTTATACTTTAAGTATATACATATAAGCCTAAGCAATAAAACCCTATAAATTTTTGTCGATTAGTCTTAGTCGACTAAGGGACGGGTCTGCTCCAACATGGTGGACTATCTGTATGGGCGATGGGCTGATCACCTGTCACCATACGGTTCATTATACCATCTGAGGACTAATTAATCGAACGTGGCCACAAGTAGTCTTGTGGCTCTGCCCACCCCATTAGGGATTTCGGGCGTGATGTTATGTATGTGTGTACGTAATATAATCTTCAACGATGATTAAAATGTATCGATCTTCTATATCTATCTTCAATTATGTATAAAAACCCGTGCAATATAAATATCGATCGTTTTCAATTTACGTATCACAAAGTGCTTTAAGCAATCTTTTCTCTTCGACAAATTGTTTTTTTTTTTAACAATTGGCAATACCCAATAAGACGAATGGTTTATTGGCAGTGCAGTAGCATTAATAGTTTCCTGCCAGACAGTTCCGTGAGAGCGGATAGCCTTGTACGAGATGTATACAGTCGGCAGCAATGGTTCTTCATCTGGCGGATAGTATATTAAATCCACTCATACCTGAATAATAGTTAACGACTGTACATATAATTCAAAGCCGTTGGATTTTACGTTATAATATTAACCAATTTAAGGTACAATTTTAATTAAGTGTTACATGCAATTTTTAGAACATGGACGACTTTACTACACTGGTTGGAACTCAAACTGGTTTTGTGGCGCGTTTTAAATAGCTCCGTTCTTATCAGCACTAAGTCTTACGTAGTAATTAAGATCAATAAGAATGTAAAGCTCAATAAAACGATAATATACTACTGCTTAGCTGCAGCAGTACCGTAAAAGATTCATCGCCCTGATACTGAGCAAAAGGAAATTTTGATTGCAGCAAAAAACTGTATCAATCCACATTGTGAGTACTTCACCTCTTTTAAAGTAACGGGAAGGAGTTCATAGACTCTGGTGTGACCGGTAAAAACTGAATCATTGAACGATCTCAAAACGGCTATCAATCATCAAGTGTATGAAGATGTGTCTGAACATCTTCATAAAAGGCAGAGTTTCTGTCTTTATAGTAATAGAACGCAAAAACAAATCATAATACAGAACAGAGTTGAGTATAATGATGGCAGAGTCATAAAAGTAATTATTAACATACTTGAAAATGGTTCAAGAATTCTTTCAAAATTACACGATTAATGATGATATGAAAATAAAATAACCGTCATGAACAAAATTTCCGTTAAGTACCTACTTTCAAAATGGCCGATGATATAAGCGTAGTTGTAGTATGAGAAGAATATTGCAATAATTGTTTGATAAGACAAAGCCATTGTGACGAAGCAATTATGTTTACTATAACAAACAATCAAAGTTGCATCATGATAATATCTAATTGCAAATTCTAACGCTGTTATCACATCTCAAAACACATCGTCGTAAATATGAAATCAAGGACGTCAGCACTGCTTGGATCTGCAGTGACATTTATATCAACGTTTTGCAATAAAACACTGTAAGAAAGATAAAACTTCTCAAAGCAAGCTGAACTATTTTAATTTTATTGTTGAATGAAGTACTTATACAAGGTTTATAAACCCTTTACTTATCCGTGCCTTATGGCGACTGGCATGTAAGCCCTTGAAATTACCGTTAGTCCTAGGCAGAAGAACTGAACCAGTTAAGCGGCATTCGAGAGCTATGGCACTAAACAAGGCATACAGACTGAATCTAGTTTTAATTGCTCTTCCGTAACTAGGACTCTTAGAACGAGTTTAGTTTCTTGGTCCAATTCGAGACGGTGTCTTTTTAATTAATTTCCTACAGTTAAAATAAGAAACGTCAAAGTCAAATTTGAAAAGCACAGAGCTGTCAATATCTAGTTTGACGTTTCTTATTTTAAGTTTAGTGACTTCTATATTAGCAAACAGATTTTGGAATTGGCCCCAGTATATCTGTAGCATGATTTAAATTTTAACTATTTAGTACATCTTTAAACTAGCACCTGTTGGCAATGACGTTGCCTTCTACATAAACAATGGGTATGAATGTGTCAACAAAAGTATTTCAAGGATCCGAAAAGATAATGGACAGTGTAAGTCGAAGAAAATATTTTAGAGGAAAATTAGAACTATCACTCAATTTCAGGAAGGTCACGTGCCTTGAGTAAGGTTGTAGAGCCAGCTATATTAATGAACACGACTGTATAAATAACAATAGGTATCTGTTTCCGGAATTTGATTATAAGGTTAAAAGTAGGTAACTAATAAAAATCGCTAGTAGCAGTAACAAATACTATACAAATTTAGTTTTGATGTTGTAGAGTATTAATTTCAATAAAAGATTAAGTTATCATCAATACTTACTAATAAACAACAATTTGAACAACATTCTGATTGGCAACAGTAGTTTTCATAATAACACTGGAACGGCAGTAAATAAAATTGCTATTTGCAATAAATATGTCCAGAAGGTGATATTTATTAATATATAATATTTTATATGAAGAATCTCAGTTCTAGCTTAAAATATGTAAACCACATTTCGCACTATTCGAGTGGATTTCCCACAGTTCTGTGAGTTGGCGTCGCTCCAAATTCAATACAGCACCCTTGACCGGCTATGTAATAGAAGCAGCCAATCAAGAGAGGACAATAAAGAAAAGTCTGACATTCGACCCTGCGTAATGTTTACGATGACGTACAAACAACTTGATTTCACAGAAAGCTTCAATGTACATTTTGGGAACGCGTTTAAGAAACTGACCGATGTGACAATGAACTGAAATTACCTGCTGGTTACTGGCAGGCTTGACTTTGTCGATAACTTTCGAAACATAAACGTTGATTCTAGTTCATAGTGTCGGTATTTGTATACCTATCTATAAAGTAACAATAACTTAAACTAACTAACTATAACTCGTGGTCTGCTCGTGACCACGGACATTGCAATACGGTCGAAATGTCCAGGTAAACCATATTTCATTATCGCGATTAAGTCCCGTTTTTCATAAATGTGTTTAAACTGCGAAAGTTTGTAAATAACTCGAAAGTTGGCTTCTTGAGTACACATTATATACTTACAATGCTTTTTTATATTTTGAACATGCCAATCGATTTATTATGTAATATTAATTTTATACAAATGAATTGTTTTTCGATCCAATCAATTCTTTTTTTAATATTTTTTAAATTCTGTACCTGTAACATTTTACTTTCAATAAAATGAATATGAATGTGAAGATACATACTTCGTAGGAAAATTATTCCAATAATGAAATGGCTTCAGCTCTGTCACTCAAAAACATCTTTATCAAACATAGTGGACGGGCAAATTAGTTAAAACATAAATAAATTGTAAAATGACTGATTACACGCGAATGCCCCTTGCCTGACTCAACTATTCATAAACTAAAAAATAGGTTGAGCAAAAGACGGACCAAGCAATGTCCTTCAAAGTGCAAAGATATATCGGCAGTCGTGACTCGCTCGCAAAGTGTCCCACGGATAACTAGAAGTATGCAAGAGAATGCGCGTGACAATGCAACCTGATCTTGCAAAGGATTATGAACGCATAGTTAGTCGACCTATTCACATTTGAAGTTGTTAACAAAGTTATTCATCTTTCTTATTGCACAACATTAATGCGTTTTCCAGGCTTTTCCCAAGAGGCCTGAACTGAACGCACATGTGCGGCAAGCACAGCATGGTAAGCCTCGTTTAGTATTTCGATTCAGCACCTGGTGAAGTTTCAGAGAAAAGGTGCGGCAGCAGATGCGTTAATTGATGGCACTTGGAAATCTGATATTCCATTGTCATACGAGATCAAGTGATGGCTAGAGCTACGTGCTATTAACCAATTTTGTCTCTATCGAGTGCATGTGTACCATTAGTTACTTTCGTAATAGGTACTCCTAAGTTACAGGTGAATATTTCTTGACCACATTTTGTGTTTCTGACGACCCAAATTTTAGTTCGCGCTTAAATTTTCTTGTATCAACGCTTAGAGCACCTCGTCTATCTATCTGTCCAATTTCGCAAACGGTCGTAGAAAGGACGGGACGATCACGACCCGAGAGGAATCTAGATTAGACACGAAATATCTGAAAGATTTCAAGAAACATAATCGTTTTGTGGTAGCCTTGTGGCCAGTTGACGTCAAATTGGAATAATAATGAATGTGCACTCTATTACATTGACTAAGGATGGGTTTTATGAAGGTCCTTTATTAAAATTATCGGATTAAATATCAGTTTGTTTCATTATAATATCAGTCTAATATACCTTTTTTTTTCGGATTCCGAAGTCATCTTGCGTCAATTTTGATCACTAATTTGATGTTTCAACAAAGAATTATTGATCGTTTCGACCTTCCAATCAAATGTCGATCGATTGTAAAGTAAACATTCACTTTTAGTCCGTTGCTCAATCAACTAAGCTGTCAATACAAATGATTGCATACACTTTACCAGCATTTATAGTTATTAACGTGCGATTTCTACATGCACAATGAAATGGCCATAGTGTCATAATCTGAACAAGTAAATTCAACTAAAATTCTTTTGATACGTTAAACATGGATGGACGAAGATATGATATATCGGCATGATTGGAAAAAATATTTTAGGCTGCCTAGCCTCGAATTTCTTGTACTTTGTGGCGACTTTTTGACAACATTTTGCCGAAACAGTCGTTACGAAAAGGTTATGATTCAAAATGTTTGTAATTACCTACAAAGAAATCATTACATCCGTCGTCGACGTAGAAAATTACGCTTGGAAATATTTTAAGAGGACTGTGAACCAACGGCAAAAATCACCCTTTTCATACAAACGGTGCGGCGCTAATGATTTCCACCCCTTAAATGTTTACCAATTTTGACCAATTTTTGATAGGTGGTCAGTCAGAACTAAAGCTAGGTCTATACGTTTTTTCAATATTGATTAAAGATCAACAAAGTCAAATAATCGGCGAAATTAGTTTCGTAAGAGAAAAAACCAAACGTATAGACCTAGATTTTGTTCTGAGTGACAATCCTATTGTCCTAAATTGGTCAAAATCAGTTAACATTTAAGGGGTGTAAATTGTTATCGCCGTTTGTATGAAAAGCCGTAGGTTCACACTCCTCTTAAAACGAAGGCAAAAACATTCGTTTAGTCCCACTTCCTCAAACAATGATAAAGGTAACCGATATTCAAAACCATAACAAACGCCTTTCCATTGTTTTCACCGGCAGTATCGTCGAATTCTTAGGAAAGTTTCGGTTTCGCGGTTCGGTCTCGGTTTCGAATGAAATCGAATTAGCTGCGGATGGTAATGACCCGAAACGAATTTAAAACTACTGAGATGGACAAATAATAACTAGTTACGCAAACAAACGAGTATCTTTTTCTGTTAATTGAATGTTATCTCCATGACTTATGCATGTTATCGTGTCCATAGATCATTGATTCTGGAAACTCCATCAATTTTTCTACGAGATGTTCTTCTATCTGGTCGCGTTGTTTTTATGGCGAACTAGCGACTCGCCCGCGGCCGCATGGGCGTGTAAGTATTATACAGTACAGGCCCGGGCACACCAAACGCGGTTGCGGCGCGTTTGCGGCGCGAACGCGGGTCCGCGCCGTTGTCGAACAGCGCGGCCACACGCGGACCGCGGCGGTCCCGCGGCTACTTTGGTGTGGCATGGTAAATTCGCTCGCGCTGTTCGACAACGGCGCGGACCCGCGTTCGCGCCGCAAACGCGCCGCAACCGCGTTTGGTTTGCCCCGGCCTTAAAACCTATCTCAAGAAATTCTCTGAATTGTAGTGAAAACCGCATCAAAATTTAATAAGTAGTTTAAAGCAAATACACAGACTAACATAATAAGCGGTTTCATTTAATACTATTTATATAGAAGATATTACACACGCCTTCTTTTAAAATCTACTTCTTTATGCTTCTATAGAATATATACGTATTTTTTTGCAATACTCTAGTCTCACAGTGTATTCTGAATTGGCTTTGTATATCTGTAAAATCATTATCTGACAGTAAATTTATTTTAATTATTACGTAACTTTAAGTGAACTCTGAAAAATATTATCTAATTTAGTATTTGAAGACGGATCAAGAGAAATTTGCACCTAACGTAGAACAATGGAGGCTAAAAATAGACTGTTTTCTTGCAGAAACGTTCCTAGAAAACGAGACGGAAAATGTGGCAAAGTTCTTGCTTCATGAAATTTGTATGCTCATGTTTACGTAAGTGGTTATTGTAAGGCCAAGCCATAGATACCATCCTGAGCTCTGGGGTCATAAATCGTTCAATCGGACCTTTTGCTCGCACTAGGAACCTTGGCTGATTAAATTGATCGAGTATTTGAGTCAATCGCTGGGATCCAGTGACGCTGGGTTGTGCTTTAACCAAAGTAAACACATTTCGATACAATCCAGCATCCAGTTTCCAGTACAGGATTTGAATAGAGCATACACTAAACAGTGCCATTAAACATCCAACGTCACTGGATTGGGACACTGAATCAATGTAAAACAGCCTTTATGGAGTGCCGCATCATAAGGACTCACTTTTTCCAAGACCTAAGAAAACGGAGCCTTTTTCCGGAGGCCTATTCCCTCATCCCCATCCCCATTCCCCATCCTCCCTAGACTGGCAACGCATTGGCAGCACCTCTGGTGTTGCACATGTCCATGGGCGGCGGTGAGCACTTTCCATCAGGTGGGCCGTCAGCTCGTTTGTCAGTCAATTGACATAAAAAAAAACGCAGCGCTGTCAGCAAATGAGAATAATACCTACAAAATATACAAAAACAGTAATACTACGTCTTCAAACGAATGGGTTTTCGAATAGAATTCACCGAATTGGCAAAAATACCTAATACACAGGAGAATGTGTAAAAGCCTAAATATATACTAGTCACAAAAGAACTTTCCTTAGTCTACTTTTAAGGCACAGAAGGAACTGGCATTGTCGCAGATGAGAAGTAAGTATGCTGCATGTGACGTAGTTGGCAGAATCTGCCCAACTATTTGCGTAGGCCTGTCTTGTTCTAATTCCTCCAAACAGATTTCACATTATCTCGAGTATTTTTTATCAATCACACACAAGTAGGTATTCGTTATCTAAACTTTTCCCACTTGACAGATATCCCAATATTTTTTTCATCTTGTTAACAATTTGAATGAAATACCTATCTATGACGTCATGATCATGAGTAATTTGGGGTTTTACCTATCTGGATTTCGAAAGTGTTCAAACATTGCCATTTCCAAAGTGTGCAACCTAACAGAAGGAACGCATTTTAGTTAATGTACGTACCTATTTCGGTTTTGAAATCTTTAATGAAACTTGTATATAGCAGTAAATTAAATTAAGCAAAATATATAAGAATCCGATGTCGTTTAATAAACCAACGGTGGCGCCGCTTTGCAAATGAATATTATTCTCATTATAGTTTAAATATTTACTCCTCTCCTCCGGATTATTATTAACTGATTATTTTAATATGGAACGTCTCCAATTTGCTCCTTTAAAAACACCTCTATAGTTAATATAGAATAAATAAAAAATACGTCGAAGAAAATATATACAGAATCCAAATTAAGAAAAACATATACCTACCTAATACCTATACAATTGTAGAGTTTTCTTCCTCTGTCCTTATAGCGTTAAATTATCGATAGCATGCTAATGGTGAATCAATAATTATCATCTCGCGTGTTGACTGCACTTTAAACCAAAAACAAAAAAGCTATTTGGAAAACTCATTCTCACTACCCACCTTTAGAGTAAATGCGTGAATAGGTATATTTCATTCAAAAACAAACACGGATGCAATTTAATATATCACAGATCACTTGATCTGATAAGCAAGAGTAAAACCTTATCATTATCAAGCTTTAATCAGTGCATGATTGCGGGTATAACATAATCTACGAGAAACTCAAGATGTACTTACGACTTATTTCCATAGCCAAAATGTTAGCGACACAGACTCCCATTATTAAAAAAAAAACTCAAAGTTTGTCACTCGTTCAACAATTTTTGTTAGCGGCCAGTTAATAGCCAAATTATGTACAATTATTTTTCTTTTTTTAAAAGTAGACGTACATCCGATAGGGTACGGGTTCACACACATACACTGCGCTACACATTGATAGGGCAAATCCTGTTAGAGCAACCTCTATTAAAAGGGTTGGAAGCCTCACAACACAACACAATCCAATTAAGGTCCACGTTTCCGCTTTGATTAAAAAAATAACTTATTTTCATTTACTTCTCACAGAGTACTTTTTTTCTGCGTGTTTTTTTTTATTTATTTCGAACGCACACACCCGGAGCGAACGAAAGGCAAGTACCGACTGCGGCATGCCAAGTACGCGATTGTAGACAGCACTTGCCGTCGTTTCTCAAACTGTGCATGATAATGTGCCTTGAGATTTTTGATGATGTTGTTTATATCGGTTTTTTTTTGTTAAGTGATGGCTAGTTGCAGCGAACATATACATCGTTTTATGCTTTTTATCATTCTGTATTCTTTATTATTTTGCTCCTTATACATTTATTTTAACTCTTAAACTCCCTCTAATCTCGTTTTAATTATTCAGCTAAGTTCATTAATTTACAGTGTTAATTAATGTACGAAATCGAGCTCACACAAACCAATAAAACAGGTTTAATGTTAACTTATGTACGTATAAATGTGTTTTAAGTAGTAGGTTCGTTTTTATTACACTCATTTACCTAACGAAGTCTTTACAAGTCAATCGAAAAATAATTAACAAATGCATCGTAATGATAAAATAATCAATTCTAAATTAACTAAAATCTGCTACTAATTTTATATTTACATTACGTTTGAATTGGAATTTAATATGAACCCACGATCACATTTATGTTATTTTAGTTGTATGGCTAATAAAATTTACAGAAATCAGAATATGAATTATAAATCTAAATTTAGGTCTAGTGCCACTTAGCGGCTTTATCATTGAGGATGACTAGGTCTTCAGGAGGGCCACCGGCTTATCGCGTTAGAGGACACTTTAGCTGCAAGTGCTGCAACGGAGTTTCCAAGCACGTCTCGCGAGTTCGGATCCTATGATTTTGGTTCCGGGGATAATTTCGTTCGCCTGTCATAATCAAATTCCACAAATGTGAGCATTCCTGCTCAATATTATTTTAAAGAGAGAAGATTCAAGAGTTTGGAAATGAAAAATGTAAAGTTGTTGAGCCGCAGTCTTTGAGCCCGAGTAGTTTATGCAACTAGCTTGGTCGTTTTGCCACTCTCCGACTATTGTGGTCATTGCGTTCTTATTTTCAATTTCCTGTACTTCTTACAATAACTCCAGCCTATTGAACTTCAAGACCGCTTAACTTATAATTTGAATGAGATTTAAAGGTCTATCAACTTATCTACGCCACCAACCAAGTAATAATAGACGTCTGTTGAACGTCATAAGGACTTTGAGATATTTCTATTTAAAATTTAAAAAATATTATTCTATTTTTTTTACAGGTTTCGTAGAATGTTGAGAAGCGCTGCATTTAAACTCAACTGTAAGTGATTTTATAGATTTTATAAAGTTTCCCCGGTACTTCAAGTTGATATATTTTTAAAAAGTATAAAACTGGCAATGCCGCTTTTATCGTGACGACTTAAAAACCTCCTCCTTTTTTGAAGTTCGTTAAAAAGTAAATACTAAACGTGTGTACCGATTACCGAATGTGAAGCAACGTTTTTACCCAAATATACAACAGTAATGGGTCCAATTCGAAACGGTGTCCGCTAAATTTAAGATTGCCTAAATTTAAAATAAGAAACGTCAAACTCGATTTTGTATAGCTCCAAGGTTCAAAATCGAGTCGAATGTTTCTTATTTCAAATTTAGCGACTTCTAAATTTAGCGAAAACACTTTCGAATTGGCCCCAATCTGTCTTTTAAATAGTAAAATACCCAAAGAAATGACTTATGAACGTTAATCAGTTCCCCAATCATTGAGCCGCTTTATAGGCCTCTTATTTTGACGGGTTCTATGAAGAAAAAATGTAGCGATATACAGTTTTTCATCCATACTTGTCTTATTTGGTAAACAAGTTTCTGACCTCAAAATATGCAATATCCTAAATAAAGCAAGCCCAAGCTAGAAATTGGCAAAGTGACGTTGAAAATATTGTCTCCGGTTCCATTATTTGCCAGAAAACAACTGTTTTAGCCAACAAAAGGTGCATTTTGAGGTTAGAAACTTGTTTACCATATAAAACAAATATGGATGAATCTACTCTAGCTCATATATTGCTCAGTGGCATACACGAATTTACGCGACGTCAAAATTAGCGTCTGTCGGTATTAAATTCCTCCGTACGTACCTATCTCTTTTTTCGAGTGTATATAAGTATATAAGGTCCTAATTCGTTACGCAATCTTATCTGCCGCCCCACAGCATCCCGCGTGCCAGACCAGACGGCGCGGCGACAAATACGTAACCTTTCCTGGGGTGTGGTTTTCTTAACCTTTTGGCCGCCAAACATGCCTGGGGAGTAACACGAATTTCATCTTTAAGTCAAGCTAATGAAGGACTTTTTTTACCGTGTATACGCACGCATAGTCGACAACGGCGCCAAAAGGTTAAATAAAATTTCGCCACCGAACTCAAAGGCGAGCCTAACTTGACCCGTCAGTGCGTGAAAACTAAGTGTTCTTGTGTGTCTTCGACGTTGGACGTATTTCGACGCAGTCGGCCATTATCGTAAGTACCTAACTCCCCGTAATGCCTACGAACGCGCGGGTCAATTTATGATTGTCATGCTAAATGAGAGACGAAATTAGTTAGGGAATAGCATAGCTTGACTACTTGTACTGCCCTACATTTCAGTTGCTGCCCTAATCTATTTAGATGGTCGCAACCATGGCCTAAATAATTTGTTACTTAATCCTAAAAAGACCAAATGTATTAAATTTTCTTTAGTAAACACACCAGATGTTAATGCACACTTGAATATTAAATTAGACGGTCAAAACATTGAATTTGTAAAGTCAACTGTTTTTCTAGGATTAACACTTGACTCAAAACTGCAGTGGGGTTCCCATATTACAGCCATAGCGAGTAGGTTGAGCTCTGCTGCGTTTGCAGTCAGACAAATGAGGCAATTAACTGATGTAGCGACGGCAAGGTTGGTTTACTTCGCGTATTTCAAAAGTATTATTTCATACGGTTTAATTTTATGGGGATCAGCTGCTGACTTAGAGTCTATTTTTATTTTACAAAAAAGGGCCATCAGGGCCATATATAACATGGGCACCCGCGAGTCACTGAGGGAATTTTTTAAGGAAATTGAAATACTAACCCTGCCTTCGCTATACGTATTTGAAATAATAATGTATGTCAGAAAAAATATATACAATTTTCCTACAAATGTAGATAAGCCAAAGGCTACTAGAAATACCGGAAAACTTAAAGTACCAACTTATAGACTGGCTAAAACTAAAAAATCATTTCTAGGAAATTGTACACGTTTTTACAATAAAATACCTAAAAACATAATAGAACAAACAGACACAATGTTCAAATCTACTGTAAAGCGAATTCTTATTTCTAGGGCATATTACTCAGTAAAAGACTACGTCATGGACAGGGACGTTTGGCTTAAATCGTGACCTGCACTGGCGATCCCTGGGTCTCGATGAGCGTACCTGCTGTGGTATATACTTAGATTTGTATAAAACTGTAGACATCATTGTTGACTTATATGTGTACTGATTTGAAAAAATGATACCTCACCGAGTTTCTTGCCGGCTCTTCTCAGTAGAGGATTTTTTCCGAACCGGTGGTAGATTCATTCCTTGACCTTCATAAGAGCTTGTAAAAGTCTAAATTGAATTTAAAAAAAAAAAAAAAAAATAAGAAGACAGCAGACAGGCCTGCGTTAATGAGAGAAATAACTACAACTGCGGCAGAACTGCGTCAGCACTAACGCTTTGCGAATGCAATTCACCGAAACATACAGTACGGTAAAAACAATACACAGTGGGACACAAGGGGACAAAATAAATGAATAAATGTTTTTCTATTCTATTATATTCTAAAATCAACGTAACACGCCAGAGATGTGAATTTTTCCAGGATTATATAAAAAGTTGATTATGGGACTACCAGGTCCGAATGACCGTGGCTTTGAAATCTTTTTTGTTTTGTAATGAACTCAATCGCTAGCCCTTACTTTTACCACAAAGTCGCAAACCATAAGATTGCTAAACTCTCCGGGATCTATTCTTTCTTTATAAAAAAAATGGTAGGAGTTACATAATACTACGACCAGTCATTAGGGAACGTCATTAGAAAACTCCATCAACAAGACATTACGTACCTCCTACTTTTCTTTGGTAAAAACGTAGGTACAAATAATTTTCTTTAGTATAAATATTGAGTGTTTTGAAAGCGGGGCGAATTTACCCTCCTACAAAAAACCGGCGAAATTGTGATGTTATAATAATGTTAAACAACTTATACTTAGATAAAAAGCGATTTATGATTTTTTTCATATATTGCAGAAATAGGTACAAGAATAACTATCCTAGCACCGTATGACGATAATTTTAAATCCATTAAAATATCGACCTCGATTTCGAATTATACGCGCTTCGCGAAGTCACAAGTTTTCATCACCTTTGCAAATGGCAGTTAGTGACATGACAATATATTGCCAAACTGAAGCAGCTGTGCTGAATGAATTACACACACATGTTTTACAAATTTATGTATTTGGGATTTTGGAGTGATGCTATTAGAATTCAGGCTGCCGCCGCAGATCTACACGAGACATGGTACTATTGGGTAAGTAATACACAATTCTAGAAACAAAAATTGTCCCTCCTGTGAACAAAAGTTATCGAAAACGACTGCTTAATTGTCCGCTTTCTTCATGCAGGCCAAAACTATGCCTGATGTCCTACATGCGGATATATTCCAAGCAAAAAAATTAGGCGTCAGTGTCCAACTTTTGGGAACAGGAGGGGACATTTCTGAACCTAAACGTGTGTATAACCCTATTATCAATTGTCGTAATACTCGTACAGTGCAAAAATAAAGATATTCAGGCTTTGCTCGGGTTTCTTGATTAAGAGGCTTTCCATACAGAACATTCACTTGTAATGAGTAATGACCCTTCAAAACGACCCAGCCCTTATGTTCGTTGATGAGAGCTCATTACACTCACATGTCCCGCCTCGGGCCGTTCCCATGTATCTTATAGCTATATCTTAGTATCCCTACAGTTCTATGTTGTCACAGTTTCAATGAAACGGAAACTAGTCAAAAGCTTCAGTTTTCTGATGCTCTAACACATCTCGTCGTTCAGTTCGCCTCTGATTTCAAGCGACAATCGTTATGCGGAGTTAAGACGCTGACAAGAGCCAATGACCTTGAGTGATCGGTCACTCGTCATCGGTCTGTTTGCACCGGAGTGAACGAGAAGCACTGTGCTGTTTTTTCTATGGGGAAAATCAAAAACGGATGAATTATATAAGGAAACACGCTACACGTAAAATATAAATTTGTCATTTTTTGAGTATGGGCGTGGTGTAACAGTGTTATTAATTATAGACCCGTAAGTAAAAAAAATTATGACATAGAACTGTTTAAAGATTTCAGACGTAACTTCATGATTTTTAGGGTTCCGTACCTCAAAAGGAAAAAAGGAACCCTTATAGGATCACTCGTGTGTCTGTCTGTCTGTCTGTCTGTCTGTCCGTCTGTCACAGCCAATTTGCTCCGAAACTACTGGACCGATTGATTTGAAATTTGGTACACATATGTAAATTGGTGACCGCAACAGGGATGCGTAACGTAAATAAATTAATTTTGAACATGGGGCCCATTTTTGGGGGGCAAATTAGAAAATTAAAAAAAAAAGTTACGCAAACTATATCATGTTACATACATAATTATTATTATGAGGATCTTAAATATGTTTTTTTTTGGAATTTTAAAATAAATGGTTTGGAAGTTATTTAGGAAAATAGGCGAAAATTGACCATTCCCCCCCTTATCTCCGAAACCACCGGGCCTAAAATTTTGAAAAAAATACAAAAAAATAGTTCTTTACCTATAGATTATAGGAAAACCTATAAAAAGTCTATGGTATTTGAAGTAACATAGGAAATTTCAGTTAATCATGTATGGAACGGAACCCTCTCCACGCGGGTTTCACTCGCACTTGTCCGGTTTTTTCTTTCGTATCGATTTCATCAAGTCGTCTTTTGGAAATAGTCATTTTTTCAATAATATAATGAATATGAACGTATAATTTTTTGCTTTGCCAAAGCAAATAGTTTTTGTTAAAAAAAGTGTTTAAGTAAAGCCGATTAAGATATTTCAGCGCCTTAAGCATAATTTCCACGTGTCGGATCGGAGCGGATTCCACAATCTTTAAACGATATGAAATCATGTACACAGTATTTAAAGTCTAGCCTAGCCGCGCACAGCATCTTGACCGCGGGCGTCCTCCACGACACGCGATCGTAGCCGAAAGTACTTATGCTACGATGCGCGGCTAGGTAATATAGACTTTAAATACTGTGTACATGACTTAATAACGTTAAAAGATTGTAAAATCCGTTCCGATCCGATGCAATGCGGGCCGTCTGTTGAAAATTATGCTTTACGTACTTACCTACGTCCGTGGCCGGCTGCGTCGAAATACGACCAACGTCGAAGACACCGACGAACATGTAGTTTATATGCACTGACGGGTCGAGTTAGGCTCGCCGGCGAGTTCATGAACGAAGTGTTATTTAAGAGAATCACACCCCAGGTGAAAAATCGTCGCATATATAATTTTTCTTTGCTCCCTGCGGCTGCGGCTCTGGTTAGATTGATCCCAGGATAAGTTATCCCCATTTTACCTCTCAGTTCGAATCTCTCATACCAGTATCAAATAAAGATATTATTATCCACGTGTTAACCTTGCTAAGGCTGCTGAGGTCTTTACAGCCGCTTATCATCTAGTATCCCGACTACCTGACTCTTAAGATGATATTGCGCGCTCGCAGCTCGATTGCAACAGCCCCCTATCAGATGCGATCTAGTTTCGCCACGCATTCAGCACAATACTGATATATATCAACAACTGTTGTGTTATTACGCAATTGTGCGTGTCGTCTCACAGTCTTTTCAATAAGTATAAAATAACTAGGCCGAAAAAACACACCGGCGTATTGCGCGTACATGGTTGGAATTCCGATTGAAACAATTGCCAATTTGCAGTTCGAATGCAGATCTGTAGCCATTACTAAAAAAACTATCTATACCAATAAATATAATTTAAGTGTCTGTCTGCTATCTCAAAATTAATACAAATATCTTCTAAGTGGAAATGCTATTTACATGATGCCTAAGCCTAAATTACAGTTTTGTAGTAAATAATAGATTAGGGCATAATTCCTAATGATATTGGGCATTTTCTTGTTTCGGTAATGCTGGTATACTAATAGTTATCATTATCAACCTTGCGGCGTCAATGCAGCCCATTTCTTTATCTATCCGGATAGATTTACCAACTAGTTCAGATACCAAGAACCTGTCGGTAATTCGCTTTGAGATATATTCGAGATATCTATGCTTTGAGATAAACACGACAGAAGTCTGAATGTATTGAAAAAAATATTGTGTAGAAGAAAATATTATATTAGAATTCATCAATTGATATAAAATGTAAATGGTAATAACATTATTCCTACACTTACCAAGACAAGCCAAAGCAAACTCCTACTCAGAAATGTAATTCCTCCTTTGCAATTTATTGCTCATAAAAGTTTGCAGGCGCAATTTTTCTGTAAGTATACAAGATCTAATCAACCTTTCACAGGCGTATCATCGACCACAAACATGTATTTATAATTTCATCCTTAGTAACTTTAGAGTATGTAATTAACTGAACTAATTTAATTTAGTCTGTAATTATGATTAAGAAACAAAAAAGGAATGTTTAATATAATTGAAATCAGAACTTGACATGTAAAATTACATTTTATCAATACATGAAATAATAACAATAATATGATACAAATTTATTTGTATTTACGTGAAAAATAACTGGCTTTTAAATGATTCCCCAGTAGTAGTACTTAGGTGTTATATGTTACACTGTATTTGATTGTATTTTACGTACGAAGATATACCTACATCTTCACGTACGGGGTCCGCTTACTTACCTACAATTCCGTTGCTTGCACTGTGAGCACTAAATGGGCTTATTTATTTTATTTTTCAGCATCCAATCTTGTGAATAATTGAAAGAATATATTATTATCCTACGCAATAAATTAAACAATGCTTACCAAATAATTTCTTACATAATATAAAACGCTATACTGCTATAAAACGTAACAAGAAATTTATTGATCCAACAATAATAAATTATAACAAATATATTTTGATACAAAGGTTCTTCATGGTACTTTCGGAATTTTTGGAGTGGTTAGTGAACATAGGGATGGGCATCTGAAAGGAAAGTTGGTGGTAAATGTAAACATATTGGGTTTTGTGTGAAGGTACCTATATCAAGCTTTAAGATATCCTTGTATGAAAAAAACAAATCCAAGCTAAATCTTATCAAAAGAACAAAGCCGGGTGTCGTGCAATGTTATTGTCAATGTTCACGCGTATAAGATTGAATGGCAACTACCTATCCGATGGATAGCAAATGAACGCTATTGGCTAGGCTATACCTACTCTATTCGTTTAAGTAGTTAACTAAATGTCAACAAACTAACCCACGTGACACAGCTAACCAGCCAATCAAGGCAAACTATGATAAAAAAGATTGATTGGTTAGCAGAGTCTACGTTTACATTTAGTTAACTACCTAAACGAATAGAGTATAGTTATTTTAACAAATTGCAGCCTAAAGGCCCGTTCACATCGCGGGCGCGGCAGGACCGTGGCGCAACCAAAATGCGATGCAATCAGTTGTGCTGTATTGGAAGTCGTAACAGACGTCAAAAATATCAGGCCGCGCTGCGGTCGGACCAAGCTAAGAACAAATGGCGTCACGCTGCAGTTGCGCTGCGTTCTGCTACACTCGCGTTTGCGGTCTTTACGAGACATTGTACTGCGTTTAACATTATCTAAGCCACCGCGCGTGCCCAATATGCTCGATGTTATAGGTAAGATACTTACATAGTCTTCTTGAGTAGGGCGTGGGTCTCAGCTGCCGGCCGACCTGGATGGAGGCCAGCAGCTGTTCCCGAGGGGTCACCTCTCGCCGCCGCGGAGGCAGCTTGCGTTCTGATGCCTGCACACAAACGTGTTGGTGCTTATTATTTGCATTCGGCTGACCTTTAACACTTTAATCACAAAGAACCCGGTAACCAGATAACCAATTGAAACCATTTTGCTAGTGACAATAGAAAGTCTAATATAAATTCGAAAAATTTAATTCCATCTACAGTCGGACCGCAACTATTTTCTATTAATCGGAGGCTGTATGAAAACCATTTTTTTAAATTATTGTACTGTTTATCCTTAAAACATTACATTTATTTATTAATGTATTTGAATCTTACCTTTTTCAGTGGAGGCCTACTTCTAATAAATTCGAGAATCATTGCGTGTGCGTCTTTCTTTACACTGTGAGAGAAAATAAAGGTGAGACGAAAAATATGAACAAACAGAATTCAATTAAAATAAGATATGCACATCGTAATGTGTAAATAAGTATTTAAACATTATATTACCTCGGTGGAATCGCTCCGTCAACCTTTTTTAATGTATATCTCCTAGATCTGATATCATCCATGAGAATCTCGTACGGGGTCATTTCATATTCGATGGGCGTCCGTGAGTAACACACTTTTTTTAACTTAACCCCCATTCTTAACTCCCCGATCACTTGCATCCAAAACCGCGCCTGAAAAATAATATAAGCAATCAGTTTTACATCTGACGCATTGCTATAAGAAAAGCGGCAGGGGTTACAAGACTGGGACCGAGACACAATGGAATTAAAGTGATCGTCAACCAGCTATTACCATAACACAGAGAGCAATTGATTTTATTAATAATACGTTTCTAAAAATCCACGTATGCACAGACAGAAATTTCGATTCAGAGACAGTGGCCTATGATCTACGCTACGCCTATGATACTGTGATGAGGTTGTACAGCGGCAGAAACTTATTTTTGAAGCCATTATCTGTACTGTAATAATAATGATGTCATTACCACAAGGTTGAATGGCATAGGAATCAAATTGGTGGACTGCAGAAATCGAAATTCTAAAAGTTGCCAGGTTCCGCTCAGTGGTAAAATATATTTCAGCTGGCTGACGGTCAATTTATCAAAATGTTTCAATATTCTACTCAAGTCTCATGCATTAAATGTAAATTCAAACAGTGAACAGGGTTCTCCTTTCTACCTAGTAATGTGGGTGGGTGAGGTATCAAAGCTATGTATTCAAATAAAAACACGACATTGCATCAATTTCGACAACATATTCTACATACTTGAAGGGCTCTCCAAATTCTTCGGTTAGACTACAATCAGAAATTTTGTACATTAGTTCAAAATTAAAGGAATGATAAATAAGAGGTCTAATTACAGGAACATTCTCCTTTTTCTTGCATCTTCTCCCGTCTTCAATTTTGCAATAATTCTTCTTCAATCGGTAACATATAAGTAAAGGAAGAAAGGTTCAATTTAGATACAGCATAGGCACAATAGGTTCAGGACACTGTGGTTCAGGATTATAGATGGATAAAGAAGAGCCAGGATGAAAAATAGATGGAATAGCCAAACTCTTTTTTAAAGATTCCCGTCTAATCACGAGTCACGACTTTTTGTTTTAGTAAGAGCTAGCTGTACGATGTTTTTTCATACAAACAGCTAAATGTCATATCTCCGAAACCCTTAGGAATCAATCAAGATAAAACAAATACGTCTAAGTTAAAATACCCTTAACTATCCCTGAAAGATTCATTTAAATCCATTGAAATAATTGGGAGCCTACACGGAACGGAATATTCAGACAGAAGAAAATTCTAAAATCCGTAATTAATGCTTAGGCATCATGTAAATAGCATTTTTCAGTTACATAATATATTTATTTTGAAATCTCATACAGACACTTCAATTTTATTTATTTGTATAGATCTACATCAGGAAATTTTGACCAGTTCAACCGCCCTCCTTAATATTATTTTAGCTACAGGTTTGCTCACGGAATTTCCCTCGTTTTACCAACTTGAAACCCCCAATTTACGGGTGAATTTTCGTGAAATCCTTTCTTAACGAATGTCTACACATGTTCTGAGGTCTACACCCTAAAAGGAACCTCAAAATTTTAAGTTTTGTTAATGGTAAGTGAGTGGATATATTGACGAAATTTCTTCATTCGCGTCGACTTTTGACGCAGCCAGATACTAATATGTCGATACTACGATGTCTGGGACGTCTTAAAAATTGCCCATCAAGGGTTACCTGTAGATAGTCTATCGAGGCTTATTAATAAGTAGCAATTTCACATCTAATCTAATGGGCCTTATCTCAAAATAGATAATCAATTCCACGCAGAATTCCTCAGGAAGGCGGTCATAAATTTTGCATGGGACACCTACAATGTTCGGCACGCAGTTTGCATGCCCGGCCGGGGAATATTTCAGCCGAGCCCGCCGGTATTCCCTTCATTAAACTTTCTCATTTGGCACACGTAATGTGACATCATTGCACTTTGTATGCAGTACGTTAAAATGCATTTCTGATAATTTATTCTAATATACATAAGGGTTATGTAAATAAAGTCTTTCTTATGACTTAGGTTAGAGCTCAAGAGTGTTGAAGAAACGATTGTATATCTTATTTGCCGAGTCACAATGACAGTCGTAAATTTTGCCATTAAATAGTACTGCACGTAGTATCTCAGCCCACTACTACATGCCCCGTCCCTCTGATGGTCTGTTCCCAGCAGTGAGACGTATACAGAATGATGATGATTTAATAACTGATACAGCTTGTTTTTGATGCTGCGTGAATGCATAAACTTACAAAATGACACCAGAAAGTGGTTCAACTATTCTGCGACCGTACTGTCCGCAAATTAATAGTCATATTATGAAGGCTTGCACGCCAAGATTCACGGTTGGAAATAGATCTGATACTGTCAGGCAATTTGACTTCTTAACCACATAGCACACCTTGTCACAGAAATTGAAGTACTTATTTTGACGTAAATATATCCGTCCGTCATGATACAAGGCTGTTAGGATCAGGGGGTTAGACAGTTATCCCTATTTGCACAGTACTCTATATACAAACTTCATATTCTTCATCAGACACTCACCCACTCGAACTTAATCGGTCACTACTCCTCATACCCTCATTCTTAACTGACGTCATCAGCCACTCACCCAATCAGAGAACTGCAGCGTGTCAAGATGCGTGACGGACTCCTCCGCCGCGCCGAGGTCGCGCGCGCCGCCGACGCGCACGCGCGCGAGGAACGACGCGAGCTCCAGCGCCTCCGCGACGAGCGCGCGGCACACGGCGCGGTAGTGCGCCGCGGCCGTGTCGCGCCCGCGGTGCCCGCCGCCGCAATGCCATACGCAACGCTGGGAATTAAAAACATATGCAAATTAGGTTCCTGATTTTGATAATATGTACATAGCATGGGTACTACGTACAGTTACACTAACCCGAACTTACGCGGTTAAACTTCAATGCGGCCCTAACATGAATGGCACAAAGATAAGATAGACCGTCTTATCTCTAACTAAGTGCGTCTTTCTCACACTAGTGCCGACGAAAGAGATAGTTATAGAGATAAACGGGTTTAATTTATCTTTGTGTAATTCATGTTAGGGCCGCTGCATTGTTTTCTCGTATCATCATCACATTATGACACTTCGCAAATACGTTGAAGTTCGATTGCGTAAATTCGACTTGCGGTTCTGCCGAGGTACTTATAGCTATATTAAATTTGTAGACTGCGCTCAACACTGAACCTTCACTCAAGTAGATATTTAAGTATATTAAAAACTAAACTTGAGTACGGTTTCACTCTTAAGGACAGTTTATTGATCGGCGTAACGATAAGTTGGATACGTAGGCAAGGTGAGATTAGCTTTAGCCTAGATGACGATGCTGCGGCGTACGCCGAGCGCAATGTCAAATGTACAAAGATCATATCAAATCCCCCCACTTTTGGGGGGAGGCCTATGTCCTGCGGTGGACGTTTTACTGCTGATATGATGATGTGAAGTCAAGTCGCCATTTCACCTCTTGAATAAAAATAATCGTTGCACCGCATTCCAATATGCATATTACGCATTCTCAATCTCAAATAGTAATAAGACAACATATTGCATTAGTGCATTACAGACTACACTTAATAGAATTCGCTTGAGATAACTTATCCTTTCCATTTTCATTAGTCGCAGAGCTGCATTTGCATGTTTGATTACCATACCGACTTTTAACTTTCTCAAGCTCATATCTTACTCAATCATGCTGTTGCAAAAACAGCCTTGAGTGACGAAAAGTAAGTTTAAATTTACATACAACGCAAAAGCGACGTATGAGCTAAACTAACTGGACCATATTGCCAAGCGCGGTTCCAATCATGAAACACGTATTGACGTTCATTACGAATAAATTGCTTGGCAATTGCTAAATGTATCATGAAATAATAATAAAGAGTGCGTTAATAAATTATTAAGAGGTTTAGAGGCCGTTTGATAAAAGTTGAGTGCAAGAAGCAACGTAATAACAGAGATAACGCAGTCGTTATCTCTTAAGAGGGTACTATTGAGAATGTACTAATTCCAATCCGTTCTGATTTTAATTCCAATTTAATAGTGTATTCAGTATGCAAATCTGTTATTATCACTCATGCTGATAATTCAACGTTTCTCGAAATATCTACGCCTGATGACAGGATGACAGATCGCCATATTCGGTAACGATTACATTTGCCACAAAATCTCAATGACAAAAAGAATTCATTACCAACCGTTTGCCAAATAAAATTGACATATTAATAGCTACTTTCTCATCCGTTCAGCCATATAAGATTTAATTACAAACATAAACATCCTGGAACAAAATATCGAAAAGCAGAATCCCAATTTGGGAGAAAGAAAGAAATACAACTAATAAAGTTGATGCTAAGGAAAATGGAGGTGAAAAGGGAGAAACTGTCGGTATGTACTTTAAACAAAATAACCGCAGCGACCGGCGGGGGTCCAGACTCTATACTACTTCCTTAGACGAATAAAATAAATTCGTCTTTTATTTTTTCTTTAGACTGTTATTGCCGGTATCCTGTGAAAGTTGTGATTGTGAAGGTTGATACTTTCACGTGAGAGAATCTTGCCAGACATTTTTCTACATTTTATGAGTTGGTCGACCCGGCCATCTGACTTGCTATTTATTCTGATGCATATTAGGTTAAGTTATATAAAGTAATACAAGTTTTACTATCCATAATTCATCAACCGATTCTATTTTCTCCACTAAGCAGGAACATTCATCATGACCTGACAAGCTTTGAGGAAAGAATGGTGCAGCCATGCTCGACTCGACTTGGCGGGCCCCAGTGGCCCTAACAAGCAAGACACAAGGATAAATTATACCGTCTTAACTCTAACTGCGTCTCTCTCACACTAGTGCCAACGAAAGAGATAATCATAGAGATAAACGGGTTTAACTTATCATTGTGACTTGCATGTTAGGGCCGCAGGTTTATATAAACTCAGCCGTTCTAGTTATAGAACTATCTGCCGACACTAACGCCTAATAGTTAACGGGTCTGCCTACACCATTGCATTCTTCATTTAGCACATTGTGTCATCTGTCGCAACGGCACTGCACTCAAATAGCTGGCCCACGCTTCTGCAAGGTGCAAACGAATGGACCGACTTATAGGCTGAAATCTCAATAACGATATAGCATTGTGGACATAAACGCTCTGAAACAGGGTCTTTTATCGCATAAGATAAGTAAAGGCTTGGTTACTTTATGTATTGGATCGTTTAGATGAAAATTTATCCGCCCGTTACGGAATTTGATGCATGAATATTGTCGCAGGCAGTCCACAAATGGAATTGTTCAACGCGTATATTAAGTAAATTGGTCACGGCTCTGAACGTTCCGTTTGTGCTAATTGTTGGTTTCGAAACGTTATTATTTTATTGGCAGTTATTTAAACGTCACGCGAGGTACAAATTAAACGGTCGCTTGCACTTTTATGGCAAAATACCCGCGTATTTTATGCGAGATGTGTAACCTTATAAAAGCTTGTGTAATCAAAGATGCGGAATGATGCAGGGAAAAATTAAGTAATGCTTCGTCTGAATTTTATATCGAATTGGCGAACAATCCAATTGTGCTCACAAAGGCGATCAGCACTAATTGACGCTAACCAAATAACAACAATACAGTAACGGTTATGATTCAACATGTCAAGGCTGGAGCCGGGGGCACGATCACTTTCGCAAGAAGCCGCCATCATTCCAGACAACATAACACGGCCCGCCGACAATCGCCCGACACCCACAACTGGTCATTACCGTGCCTCTGCCCGCAATCTATAAATCTAGAATAAACAGTGACTTATGACTTGCCGCGTTTGAATTATTTGAACAAAAGTTAAAGATATATATTAGCGATTGGCGTGGCCGACGCTTTTGTCGGATGTCGAATTAAATCGTTTAAAGCGTGTCGCAAATCAATGGGTAATTTACGGAGCTAGTAGTGTAACTAGGTTTAATTGTAATTTATATTGTTACGCGTAAAATTTTCCGCATGTTTATTTATTTCGGTTTTCTTATTTGTCACGCACGAGGCGATTAATAGCTTTCTTTGTGCGTGCGAGCGCACTTCGTGTTCCTGTAAGTACGGAAGGGGAGAAACTAAACCTACTTTATTATTGACGAGCGGCCCGCTGACCTACTTCACACGCGCTTCCTCGCAAAAGGCATTTTAGATTACGGAAAACGTAGAATTTTGCACCAGCGCAATCTTGAAGTTTCTTGGGGAACGACCTGGACATTTTCCCTTTCATCACATTGCGCAATTATTTGCTTTGCTGATCCAATTTATTTTATTTCTATAGTATCCTTCCTCTGAGTAATGAATTGAAAAGAAATCAGTTCCAGTAAAAAGGTAAAACGTAGATACAAATACAAGTACTGAAGAATATTCTGGAAGCTAAGAGCTCTCACGCTCCGAATGAAGGGAACAAAACTGTGAAGTTATTCCTGACAACTCGAATGAATTCCGCGTATTTCTATGTATGTCATACCATACGGGAGAATCAACTTTAATAAGAGGTCATGGCATCTAAAAACCTAGCGATTGTCTCTAATTACGGGCATGGCTTTTAAATGTTGACAACTAATATCAATAAAATTATAGCACTTAAGACTTTCGACACAATTTTGGAATGTGAAATGTCCCAGGAAATTGAACATAAAACATCATAGTGATATATATGGCTCTTCACTTTACATTCCGCTTTCGTTGAAATTTCACCATCATACACTTAGACGTAAAACAAGGAAATGATTACGGCATAAATCAAAAGAGTAATGATACAGGTGCATTACTTAGTACCAATATCATAGAATTATGACCACTTACGCTTGAGGTCCACTTAACAAGTTCATCAAAGAGCCATAGGCCTGAAGCCAGCCGAGGTAGTTATCTCATACGAACGAAACTTTCAAATATTTTACCCGATGCTCCATAAAAAGACGATCGAAATGTACCTCAATCTGAAGAGACACGTTCGCATGAGTGTTGAAGAAACGAAAGATGTACACATGTCTCTATCAAAACCAAAGGAAATACATCAGTATAAGGTCAAGCACATGGGTTCCATTGAAACCTCGTTTGTATGGCACCTGATAAGTCAAACTCATGCAGTGAAAGCAGATGTCACCGCCCATCTAATCTGTGACGCAATGTAAAGCAGGGTGCTCATTGAAGAGGCGTGACGCTGTCACCTTGTTAGATGACGGGTGATCTGGTTTATTTCGAATATAAATATGATAACATACATTTAAGCAGAAATGTATGCTAAACGAAGACGAATTTGAATTTCTAAATAATAAAAAGAAATGATTTTTGATTAAAAATAGGACTCGACCTGCTATTTATCCTTTAATTAAACCCCACAATCGAAAAAGTTGAAACTGCTTTGGAGTAAAATTGAAACTAGAGTTAAAAACACCCATCTTTATGGCTCACCCTGTATAATTTATATGACAACGATGAGTGCCACGAATACCAGTTTTACTTACCTATGCACTCGGATAAGGATCATTTCGTAAGTGAAAGTCGAGTAAAATGGAGAGCGCCGAGTACTTCCAAAATTAGTATGCCACCCAAAATTAAAAACCATCTGATCTTCGTTCAAATGCATTCTTAGAAAATGCAAAGAAATACTGAATAATCTATTTAACAAGCTGGTATAGCTTAATGGTTTGTGTTAGGCTTTGGCCATACCGGAGGGGAGACGCTTAGAGGCTTGTGTGCAAGTGTTTCACCGAGTGCTTAGATGACATATTCTACTGAACAAACTGCTGCTTAGATGACATATTCTACTGAAAATAATCTGTGGCGCTGGCCACACCGCACGCTTAGTGGCAATGCTACGCTCACTCCTACTAAGCAATCCTACCGCTAAGCGTACCACGTCCAGTGTGGCCTGACCCCTACGGATTTTGCAGGACCACTTAAGCGACTGTTATCTCAGCATTGAATGGATTGAACGAACTTCATCGGTCACGATCTACATACCAATGAGCTCTTATGAAGTACCGCGTGACGTGACCGTGCGACCAAGAATGCATGTTTGTAGCGGGTTGCAAAATAATATAAAGTGTAACAACCAACGTGTTATTTACATACGCTTCGTTGAGCCTCCACGAAAATATAGAAATTATGATAATTGGTATAAAATGAAGTGAAGTAAAGTTAGCATTCTCAAAAGATAAACTGTGTACGAGTCACATAACGGTCGCATAATGTTGGCCTAATGTAGAATCATAAAGTCGCCCAATATCAAGGAATTTGTACTTCGATGAAGGATGGAGGTTGTAATAAAGAGATGCGCAGAATGAAGCCTACACCTACGTCAGCCATAACATCAGCTGAAGAACTTGCGGTAGCCTTCCATATGAATGAAGATGTTGATGAGGGCTCACCTCGACAACGTCCCGCAGCATGAACCGCCTGCGCCCGCGCCGGCGTCGCGGCGCCGGCTCCGCGTCGCGCTCGATCCCCTCGTCGTCGGTGTCGGCGCGGCCTCCCTCCGACGTCTCCGAGCCTTCCGACATGACGCCGCATTCCTCCTCGTCGTCTGTATGCAAAAAAACAGTTCATATAAAAATATATCTTCAGAGAAGACGAATGTTAGGTATGACATAGCCAAGCGAAACAAAATTTTAACTCAAATAAAGTAACTGGGGTGTTTTTGATGATCTCATTGAGGTATCGTTAAACACGAGTTCGCGCGGGGAATTTGCCGCCGAGCGTAAATAATACCCGTGAAAGCATGAATTTGTGAAGCAAACTCACTGCCTTGATGTTACGGGAATTTAAAACGGAGTCGTTAAGTTGTTAAAGACTTTGGGAATTTTAGTTGATCGTTTAATTTACAGAAAGGTCAAAGAGGAGCAAAGCCTCGTTTGTATTTAAAGCATCATTTTAGAACTTATTGGATTTAAAAAATCACTAGTACTGACTGATTTTCTTTCTGAGATTTTTTCAACAAACGTCACTCTCATACAAAAAATCTTGAATGGATTTTGGCATATTTGTCTCAGCTTGTCTAAGCAATCCACAGGGGAAAATATCCATCGCTCGCGTTCATACAACCTTACAGAAAATTATGCTTCAGACAAGTAATTTCTTTTCATTTCCAGATTCTAGGTTATTTATAAAACCATAGTGTAGATTAAACGCAATGCGATAATGCGGGTTACTACACATGGCGTCTATTTGAGCACCCCGCACGAGCCGATACACTTATTGACACCCGCGAGTTGCGCAAACGCATACAGAACCGCAATTTTTAATGTAACGTCAAAGTTCTTATTGCATTAGCAAAAAGACTATTGTTGCTATTCATGTTACTTACAAAGCGGTCTGATCTGAATCGAGCGCCGGCGCCGGCGCTAACACTATTGGCATTGGACACGGATTGACTGCGATTATACATATAATGGACATATGTCTTATTATTATTGCTTTCTTGCTATATTAATGTATAATAATTATATTAGGCAGCTATTACGATTAAGAGATAAGGTGTGCTGAAGGCTGTCATTGAAAGTACACCTAGTGTTACATTATGTTCCTTAATTTACACTCATGCAAGATAAAAAGCATAATTACAATTATTGTTTGTGACAGGGTTCTCAAAATATGATAAAACGTCGCACCATAAATATAAAACCTTAGACACGCGCATGAGACGCGCACTCTAAATAATATATCACTTAGGGTCATAACAGATAAAAAATAATCCCACGCCAATCCCTGGCCACTGAAAGCTTGAATAAGGCGTGAATACTAACACTAACACCTACTCCATTAAAATTACTTAAGACATCAATAAAGTCGACAACGTCCGGAACTAAATACCGCTTTCTATGCTATTACTCTGTCTGTTGGCAGCGGTAGCTCATAGTCATAAAAGGGTCGATGATTCCGAGTCAAATCGAAGATCGCTGTAGACGACTTTAATAATGTATTTATAAGACTTTTACCTATTGAAAATGAGAAACAGCGGCACCATAAAGGAACTAGCTACACAAATACACAATAGAACAGCTATAGATGCACAAAATAAGGAAAATCAATGGATTTACAACAGGATGGCCCAAACTTGAATTTTTAAGTTGTCTAAGGTATCTCTTTAGATAAATATATGACAAGAAAAGACACTAATCTAAATCAATTTACTGTAATGATAGGCAAAGAAACCAGGATGCCTATGCATGATGCGATTGCCTTACAGTTTCATCCATTCTTCGACAGTGACTTCATTCGGGTGTTGTATTTGCATCGCATCAAGTAATGGGTACGTAATTACTTCGATGAAATGCTATTATACTAACAAATTTGAATTTCTATTAGCCATCGTGTTTGGCATTTGGCATGGTGTCGTGGTATTGCCTCTATCAGACGCATGCTGCGAGGTTATAATGCCTTGGTACTTTGCATGAATTAATCATGTAGCCCTCATGTATGGGGAAACAAAGGTAGTAACTTAGCATGGCTTTCTTTATCTAAGGTTGCCAGTAAGGGACCACTATTGTCACATATTTAATGCACTAAGGAAACAGAAACAATAAACAATCGATAGAAATCGTTCTCCTGGCATTTGTCCTGGCGCCAGGCGCTCTCCGCGACGAATAAATCGACACAAATCGCCACGCGCGCCAGACGCGAGCTTGCATAATAGATTTATGTCCATTCGTTTGATAGCTAACTGTGACTCAGCCATGACTCCCTGATATTAAATCCTCTGTTACGGCAGACACTAGTCGACATGGGATAGGTTATGAAATTGCCAATAATGACGGAATGGTTTCGACGAATAATGGACAATATCAATAAAGTAACTCTCGTATTTGCGCTCGACGAATTGGCTGAGATGTAACTTCAATCTGACTCTAGAAGTACGAATACCGAATTGAATACGAAAGATTTTGTCAACCTATAACTATTGCTTCTATATTATGTTCTTTGCTAACAATTGGCAGTAAAATTTTACGCCAGAACCTCTTTCCCAACATCCCAACAAGTACAGGTTGCAGAACGCATCAGCACGAATCGGCTATCAATGTGTCTCGTTTTTGCAACCGCCTGCCCAACAGCTTAACTGTTCTATTCATCAAGATTGATGGTCATTGCGTATAATTGTCCAAGTGGAACTAACTACGGTGGTCGTAAAGTGACCTTTATACAGTTCGGCATCCATGTGACATGTTGGCATTGAGGATCAAAACACGCAACAATATTTTTTGTTAATTAAGCAGTCTTTATCGTACGCACTTATCTCTTTAATTCACGCGAGACCCAAGAAAATGTTTGAAAGTATTCAAAAGACTTTATTAATAACTAGCTTTTTGCCCGCGACTTTGGTTATCAATGTTCCATTTGGAACCATAAAATGTCCGGGATAAAAAATAGCTAATGCCACTCAGGGATAGTGTAGGTTTCTTTTCGTGAAGGAATTTTTAAATTGGGTCAGTAGTTCAAGAGCCCCCCTACATAGAAACACCCAAACAAATGTTACTCCTTTGTTATATTATGTTAGTGTAGATAAAGATCATAAACTATTAAGCAAATATGTAAAACCGAAGCAAACTTTGAAGCAAAATAATGCAGTGTTCATCTCACGAATCCGTTAATGACATGATGTGTCCGATAGCAAATGCAAGAAGCAGTTAGTCCTCAGAAATAAATGATACATAATAGCGCAACAGTCGACAAAACGGCGATATTTCTCTCGTGGGAGAAAACCAAATAACTGTTAACCGTTGTGCGTTGTCTTAGATAAGATAGCTTCCCAGAGGTTGTTGATAACGGGAGACCGGCCAAGACGCGAAGGATGCTGCTTCAAACCTAACGCGCCGGAGGGCACAATTTGAACAAGTTATGTAACGGTGATGTAGATCCGATACTTTCGGCTGAATGTCCAGAAGTATCGGGTATGCATGTAGCGCTTTGCAGAAATACTAAGGTATTATCACATATTTCAAGCCATGTTACATGCTCTTTTAAGTTTTATAAGAATGAAATCGAATTGGGATTGTGTAATTTTAATAATTTGAGCATTTTTAATCGAAAATCGTTATTAGTGATGGAAAATTTGTTAGTTCTATATTATAACATTCGGGAATCACTTTTGGCATCAATCCCGACTTTTTTAATGAATTCCTTATCAATGTTTCAAGACACTTAACAATTGATGTGAAAGCTATATCAATAAACAACGGCGCAGAAATTAGACGACAAAACGCTAATACCCTTTCGTCATCGATCAAACTGAATCTAGACAAAGAGGCGTCGCGAGCACGCCCATCTCGACGCCAACTATTAATAACAATTTATAACATTGTGATGCACCAGCTCGTCTGGGCTTTCTCCGTCCCCTACATGGGCCCCGTCACCTCGAGGAACGGGGTGGACCGAAGTGGGTTACGGTGAGCCACAGTATAAGGCAGGTAATTGCTTGTCGGAGACACTGGATATATTTTCATGCGGAAGTATTGATGTTCGTGTATGAATAATTGCCGTGTCGCGGAGGTTAATGTGGTACATGACACGACGTGAATGTATGAACCAGTCAGTGCATTGCGGAAGATTTATCGGTGACGATTGCTGACGCCCATACAAAAGTTTCTGAGGGTATAAAATATGTAAACACGCATGCTGAAGATTGTTTTTTTTTTCTTCAGAAATTTGAAGGCGGAAGTGGATATGATAGTAGGTATGATACTTAAATTTGTTTAACGAGTTTGTAAATGACACCGTCATTCATGCCATATAATCAAAAATCGATAAAATGCGACATATCACCGAAACATAAAGCTGACGGCGAAAATCATGTTCGGTACAGGATATATACCTAAACGGAGTCGTGTTTGTCCCAGACACACAGACGGCGAGTGTTAATAAATTAAAACCCATTGGTTTAAGGAGCGTGGTGTGTCGAATGAATAACCAACAATAGATTATCGGCCCATAATGGAAGACCTACCGAGTTAGGCGCCGAAGAGCGCGAGATAAAGTACGAAATATGCGCAGGCGACAAGCAAATGGCGCGCCTTTAGCAGAAGATATGCGAGCTTTTCATGGCATTCCCCTATCACCCCATAAGTCCCACAATGGTAAAGCTGCAACTTTGTTGGATGCTTCATGGTCATCGGTTGGTCGAGAAATGATCTGAACTAAGTATGCAAATGAAAGTATTGCTTCCAACAAACCCAAACAATGGAGATAAATACAAGACATATGGACGGTAAAGACTTTTTTTATCATAGTTTGAAATTGACTTATATTTCCGCCTTTCAGTCCTAACTAAAACCAGCCCTATTTTTAAAATACGAGTTTAAAAGTAAATTGCAATATTTGTTATCAAAATTAAATATTACAGAGTAACACATAATTCGGGTCATGCCGCATAGGGTTTTGTACAACCAATAATTCGGTTTCTTTGTTTTTGATGTGAATGCATAAAATATATCTTATTATCATAATGGAAATTTGTGAACATAAGCATTATGTCGTCACTAATTTGGGGAAAGCTCTCAGACAAGCTTAATTAAAAATTAAACTTAACAAGCTTGTAGCAAGGTTTAGTCAGCTGCATGCCGATTTTATGATGGACTTTTCTTAAAGATGTGACGATCCGCAAAATTGTATTTTTGTTACGTAATGAAGTGTCGAAGAATATCCAAGTTCAGCGTTATGGCAGCTCTGATTCCTTTTCTATAATCCTACTAATTATTATAATTTCACAATTATGTAAAGAAAAACATAAGAAACATTTTATACCAATCCTACGCAAAAAAAAGCCGTGGGCACAGCTAATTAAATATATATATCCTTCTGAATAGATAAGGAGCGCACGTACGCGGGTAGAATCAAAGATCTCGCCTTACCTACATTTTGAACTTACCCTTACCTTTACTATTATCGAACATAATGACGTGACTGAAATGAAATGGCTGCAAGTTTCAGCCATTTTGAAGATTGAACAGTTATCTTTTTCAAATACGTTACACACTTAAGCGCTTTCACGTCGTAAACTTTAAAACATTCCGTTTAAATATCTCGTTTTTAAATGATTGATACTAACATTCGTACAAAATATTATGGTTTCAATATTGAAAAGTCCACATCTTTGGTGTTTTGTACAATATCAAAAAGACTTACCCGCCGAATAGAAGTAAATACAGAGGAGACAGTTGAATGACTATTACTCGTATAAGGATTGTTTCTTTAAAAAGTTCTATCATATCCCAATAACTCTCTTAATTTATATATTTTATTCAAAGTGATAGGGTCCCCTCAAAGGAAATAGGCGTTTTTAAAAGTCCTCATATAATGAGCGGCAGTCGTCGTCCGAGCAATACAAGTTTACGCACACATACTTAGTTGAAGTATTTGGAGGCACCTAAACCTAACTCCACATAATGCCACGAGCGCGGGAGTCAATTTATAAATGATGGGCAAAATGAGAGACGAAATTCAAATTCAAATTCAAAATCAAAATTATTTATTTCCGACAGAATCCATATTGTGTTAATTACGAAAATTATAATGAGCGACTTAATTTCTTAAGAGAATAACATAGGAGCATGTGATAGCAATTGTAATATAAACGCGACACGAGACGGGCGGCGTCGAACGCACCTCAATAGTTTCGCTGATTGGCCTCGGCGATGTGCGGAAATATCTGTCAGTGTCAACACCAACAATAACTTATCGTACACATGAATAGTCGGTTGGTAACATTAGTTATAGATGCTTGAGAGTCAGGAGAGACGTTCGTCGAATATTCGACAGAATGGTGGTGTGTAAAAAAAAAAGATTGGAAGATTGCGAGTGATGAGTACGACAGTAGCATGCAAATCTGGGCATGATTATGCTAAATGGTATGGTTGACTTGTAAACGAATTTACTTTAATTTAATATTTCTAAAATGATTTTTTGCCTTGTGGTGAAAGTTGAATACACTCAAGTAATAAGCGAAGAAATGACGGATGAAATTAATGTTCTTAAAAAACAAATACAATCTTACAAAACTAGTAAGCATTTCTGGATACATCTGAATCTCATATTTAATTAGTGAAACTAAATCGGTACTTGAAGAGACGGTAACTCGATATCTTATAAAATAATGTTAAAGTTTCATCTGCGTGTGAGCAGCTTTCGAAATCGGTCCTTCATCCATAAATAATGTATTTAATAAGATAATCAAAAACTGAATAACACAATCCTTTAGATACGAGTGACTGCTTCAGTTCAAAATAACTTAAGTACACGGTCTAAAAACACAATATTAAAGCAAATATTCGTCCACTCTCGCACTCGAAGAAGAACTTTAATCATACATATTAAAAAACTCAAAAAGTTCAGAATACACCACCCTCAACTTCAATTCAGGGAAATTTAAGGAGCACCTCAAGTCAACTCACAATTTCATATCATCAAAGTTGATCACATTCCCTGTTTAATTTTCAAGTGTAGTATAAAGACCCCCTGTACTGTCCGTCCGTCCGATCAGCTTTCTCCGCTGATACTAATCTCAAATTATATGGTGTCGTTAAATACACAAGCGTACCTGTGACATAATTATAGAATTTAAATGCGGTGAAGGTTACCTGGCTTTTACCAGTAATTTTACTTATGCGGCTGACCCAAATATTATACATAATTGAACGGTTTCTGTGATAATGCCCCTAATATCACAGAGAAAGCATTTGAAGAATTAAGACTTAATAATAATTACGAAAACGTCCACTTAAGTTAAATGACATAATTATAAAATAATCAAAATAAATCACGCGAAAGGAACGTAACAAATGAGGTAAAAACCCATATCCCCGCAAGATTCACAAAAACATTGTTCGCAAGTGAACCGACCGTTACCATCAACGATCTGTTATCCGAATACTCATATCATCTCGCAAATTGCAGAAAATACCGTCAATGAAGTTTAACCTTTATAAAAATACCAATAGGGTCCTTGAAAGTTTTTAAAGCGCTTTGTTTCCTCAGTATATATCATGACGATTTAACAGCATCAAGTCGTGGGAAATTGTTGAAGATAGATTCCTTGATCTTTTTGACGGACTTTCTTCCGTGTTCCGGTTTTGTGTTGCATTAGTCAGACTTATTGTACCTAACTGCGTTTATTTAAGTAGTTTATTGCATTCGACGCTAAGTAAACTGAAGACGGAACAGCTATGACTATTAAATATGCTTCTTTCTCCATTCCTATGTCGAAGTCTGACGCCGGTCATTTATAAAATTTGCGAGTCCGCAACTCATGGAGTGCTTCTGCTTCACAGATGATTACAGCTTACGGTGTACGTCATGACCATTTTGGTATAATAATTTGGTTGGGCATCGGAATCGATTAGCGTGTCTTTCTCGTGGTATCTTCATTGTGTTAAAGTCACAATAAAGGTGCGATGTTGTTTTTAAGATCTTTAAATTCAAAAACTTATATGTGTTCATTCATAACTTCATTGTTTGGTCTCAAAGCTAGGGCAGTCAGGTTCACGTTTTCTCCGAGTCCAAAAGTTAATATAACCCAATTAAAAATAACTCTACATCTATATTGTTATTTGAAGTGACAGCGTTGCAGGCTTTGTATAACACGAGATGAATGCGATTATCAGAAGTATGTAAACCCGATCACAAACCAAACTCCGTTTGTAACCAAATTTTCATCGATCACCATCCGTCAGATTTGCTATGTATGATAACGTCGTCAACTGTGATGTTCAAAGTATATGAATGAGTTTAAAAACATTTCTATAATGTGGGAACGGGTTAAGGTACAAGAATGGTTTTGGACGCGGCGGGCAGTGCGCGGTCGCGCGACCGACTGACCTGCATCCCATGTCATGCGAGTATCCACTGATCAAATCGATACTTTCGATTCGTTTCGATTGCACACTTGAACCTTCCATGCACTAGCCGTGTTCATAAACAGTTATTCGCCGGCGGAATGGCCGTGAACTTCATGATCGAAATCATTCGTTAGGCTTTATTGGCTCGATGTCAAAGGGCAAATTGAACGCCTACTAGCACAAATAGCACTAGGTCCAGTTTCTGATACTTTCAGGTTTAGATATTCTCGACTATAGTTTATATTATATTCATTGGCTTTCAGTAAATGTGTTCATGATCTATAAACGAGCCATAATTATAATGTACAACTATGCGCTACAAAGAAGGCTCATTTAGTTGTCGGAATAGCAATGTTGTCAAGCGAAGCAAGGTGCATGGGTAGCTAATTGATAGGCATAAAATTACTAGCGATATAAAACGGTACGCTTTCCGGCACAAACTATTAAAACGCAATAAATCCATCACGCCGCCCACCGCCGGGCGAGGAGATTTCTTCTCCCAAGAGGTAATCGTAAACATTGGTAGTCGGAGAAAATACATCTCGATTATGAATCGAGACATCGGTGCAAAAACTGGCGTGTCGAGGGAAACTCAGTTAATATGACAGGTTAATTTAGATTGATTTCGCTCGTGAGAGTATTGTGGGAGAGATGCAAGCGGAACAGATCGTATTGATTGATGTAATGCTGTAGTGACGAAGGAAGCAAAGGTCACAGATAGACGTCACCAAGCAATACGTCGCGGATTAAGGCGGACCGCCAGACATAGCATGCATTAGGTGGTTGACAGCGGACATGGTAACAGAAAGTGAAAATGAATCTACAATGCACGCAAACATCAACGTGCAATGTTTTGAAATTGCAATCGGAAAGTTGGACTCGCAATGACAGAACACGACATAATGTTAATAATTAAGAATTGTGCAAACTTAATCAATTGAATTTAAAAACTGTGTCAGGTTAATATGAAAATTAAGTTCGGCGGTATGACCATTGGTAAATGAGTACAAATTAAAAAGGGCAGCGGAAATCTCACGCGTTAGGAATGCAATGGGAACAAGATGGAACTGTCTCGCCATTGTCTTATGGAATACAACTGTATCTAAAATGCAAATACGCGATTGTAATCAAGGAAAGCACTTAATTAACTGCCATGATGTCCGTATTTTCTTAGTTTAACGTCTCGTATATCTTCAATATTTTCTCAATATATTCATTCACGATACAATAGTGAACCGGATTAAGTGGTCAATAATACTTAAGTGAACGCGTGTTGTAAAAGCAAGTTCAATTTACAAAATTGATGATGTGCCCGCAACATAAGAGATAGGCTAAAATATCACGCGTAAAGTACCAAGAGATGATGAAGAATAAAGGTAACAGAACCTTTCCTCGATCACGACTACAAATTAGACCAACAATGCTGACTGACGCTGACTGACAATGTTCTTCCACAAAAAAAGAAATACACCAATCAAGATCACGCTCTCCGTTACACCTGTTAATTGCAGTTCAATGCAATAATCAGCCTGACCCGCATAGCAGAATACTTCGAGTCAAGATCAACAGTAGGTGGTTTCCCACGAGTGCTCCCACGCACGCTACCGTTGATCATGGGAGTCATCAATTAATAATGAAGATTTGAAAGATCAATTTTGTAATGCGCCTTAAAGTTCACTAGTCTAAGAATTAATATGGATCCGCTACGTCAGTTTTGAGGATCTACTGGCATTTGTAACTCGCGGCACTTGGGTTGAAGGTGATAAAGTTAAAGCCATTCAAAAGATTACTTTATATCTAAGTCAATTTGGTTTTAACGAAATAAAGAAAAGAGACGATTTTCACATAATCAAACCATGCCGCTCTAAACTCAGTCTGCAACATCAACAATTTACAGACTCGCTGAGTATTTCTTATTCATACGTCAGACAGGCGCTAGACATCTAGTTTTCATCAGATAACGTAGGACGCGACCCACGACCCACCTATCTTGATTATAGGTACAAGCAATCTCATAATTTATTCGCAATTATCCCATCCGCATAGGAATTTCTTGGTGAAAATCTGTGACATAAAACTTAAGCTGTATAAACAACAGACATGCAGCTCTGTTCACTTTGGCAAGATGAAACATTGTCTATAACACATCTGTAACAACGCACTTGTAGCAATTGACCAGTGAACCAATTATTCCCCAATAGAAAACTAACGGGGATCTCACAAATCGTGTTTGCACGCACGTCGACCCATCAGAATCTCAGCATGGGATAAATAAAGCAGGCGCTGCGATTACGACGCATGCGCCGATCGCCGACCTAAAAAAAATATCCATCTGAGATGAAACGGACAGTTATCTAAGACCAATTGTTTGAAATGAATATTCATGGTTCACATCCTGTATAATCCAATACGGTCGTCACATTAGTTTGTTGTAGATCTCTGTGGTAGCATAGACGAATTGACAAGAACAACCAATTTTTTCTACGTATAATTTTTAAAAGTTTGAACGATTTAAAGGGCCTCTATTTATTTTCACGAAAACACCTATTTTCATACATTTCAAAAAGTCATTTATCAACGCAGTGATGTCATTCAAACGATCCCCATACGAGCGTAACTCGTCATTCTAATAAGGTCCTGACCATACGTTGATGCAGAACTCATTCATGCAAACTGCTGCGGCAGTACAATATTTATATGGCATTATACAACAATACAAACTCGCATCTACATCGCCCCAAAAAATCGTTCAGAGCGATCCTTACTAATTACATGAATTTAATCCAAACCTAACTTATACAAAAAATCTATGCAATTTTCTTAGGTACGAGTATGAAGGTTATTGCGGAATGTAATCAGTTTTTGGCAGGATCGTGCGGAGTTTTAAATAGTTTCTCAGGAAAAAAGTACGGACTAATGAACTGCATTATTCGCCACTTGAATTGCGTCGACTTTACTTCTATTGAAGCAAGTTGAAGCAAAACACCGGTAAAAATAGAAAAAAAGGTACATTAACAACACGATAATTTGTATAAACCGCTTCGTTTACCCAACAGCATCATCAAGCGCAGAGATGTGCGCATTTTAGAATCAAGCCACGCCCTAACTTTATTGCACCGAAACCGAACTCTTTTTGATTGTCTCGCCGTGTCGGGTCGGCGACGCAACCAAAGGTCGGGGCGAAAGTTCAGAGAAAACGAAATTGTGCACTTATACCTATAACAGCTCTATCGGCCATTTGTAACGATTATGCAACCATTTTATTTGTTGGTTATCCAATAAAATTGCACGGTAGGGTAATTGGAAAGAACAGTACCTAATGGAGCCCAAAGGTTATATAATGTTCTATAAAAGTTATTTAGGTCGAGTTTGAATGTTTCAGGGCATTATTAGCAATGGATTAAGCATAAATGGTTACATAAAATGAGTATATAGCAGCACACGGATTCGTATTGAATACTTAGGCGAGGCTCGCCACGGCAAAACACTGAGTGGCACCCTTTTTGACACCGTTCGACACAGCCTAAACTGTTTATTTTCCTCACTTTTTATTTCTTGTGATACGTCTGTGTTGAATAATGTGTTATATAAATTCATATTTTTTTTAGGGTTTCGAGTAATGCACCAATCATTTTCTTCTTTCTTATCATTAGACCTTGAGTAAATATCTTTTATCCACTACAGTCAAGTTTCCTGCAATTTTTGTACGGATTCAGGTTACAGATATGTAATAGTAGTCTTTTTCTATTTTAAAATAACCTTCACATCTGTGAGCATTGTACTACCTACCAAAAAACACGAACAGCGGCATTTTTTTTTTCGACTAGGCTCATTGAAAAGAACTCAATGTGAAGTACACTGAAGCCGATACAACGCAATGCACCACAAGCAATAATGTAGACGCTTCAGTGTATTACGAACCGGTCAGTGTTAATATTAGCACTATGAAGAAGCTTACCTGGCGCCTCGCACGCCGTCATCTCCGTAATGAGACCCTCGAGATCCGGCGAGATGAGTCTCTCCTCGTCCTCCGAGTGGGTGTAGTCAAGCGCATGGTAGATGGCCAGCGCTAGGTTCACCACCAACTGAAACAAATAGTGGTATTCAAAATCTTTAGATATTTTTTCACAAACTAATTGTCACGTACTTAACTATTTTTTGTTATTTATAATAAAAGTTGTCCGACTAGCTAAGATCAGTTATATAAAAAAAAACCTTTTATCTTAAATCCAAATCCTTAAAAACAAGTTTTTTTACAAAATAGATCCATGGTGAGAGAGCATTCGAGACAAAAACATTGTTGGACTTTTCGTTTACTGCATAACAGAAATTGCGATTACTTACGCTGTGCGTAAATTCGCACGTGCGTGTATTAAGCATCATGACAAATCCCGCAATCCCGGGATTCAATTCAAGGATACGTATTTTTGGCGGTTTTAACCACTCGTATGTTACGTTCTATAGTTGTACTCGTAACTTTCTAGACTCATCGTCTTTGATAGAAATATGCGATATAAAATTAACCCTACTAAGTTACAACAGTAAAATAAAGTACAACAATTTAATATAATCAACACAGTTCAGTGATCGCACAGTAAATCGTCAAAATTGATGGTGAATAAATTAAATGTACTGAATACGGAGCGCTGAAATTGGTTAGCCCATTTCGATTACGTCTTTACGCCGCTTCCAACACAAAAATAATGTGTCGGTACCAAAAATCAATGGTTACTTATGTTATTACTATGTGTAAGAAATCAATGAAGTCCGTTTTCTACCCTGGATGGGATAGTTTCATCTACGTTATTGCGTAACCTGTCACCAAGAGGTTCACCGCACAAGTGCATTGGAGCGGTTTTTTTTAATGTGCCCGCATAGCGGAATAGCTTCGCCATTGAGCGCGTTGAGTTATGCTCTTTCAGGATACCCTTCGATCTAATAAAAGCCTCATCAGCCTGATTATCGTCTGTCGCAACGCCTGGCCACGCGTAATTTTGCCGAATGAAGCCATCAAGCCATTACCCCCGTCTACTCCAGCGTGACCGACCACGCCTGAGCCGGCACAAGCCACAGGTCGACGGCGGTTTCATGTCCAGGGTCTATGTCTCATGTCTATGTATAAGCTATATTGTAAGGCATCTGCCTTGTGTATTGCGACCCTTTCTCCCTGGCAAAGAGGATAGCTATAAGATATGGTGATACAGAAACTGACCAGATATAATATCGCTAACATAAAGTGAGATTGTGATCACATCACGAAAATTATTCAAGAATAAATGTTAGGTACTTGAATAGAGTTCGTCTCTACCATTATTCCGAAAGCATTTGGTTCGTAAGATTATTTACGCTAATGACTTTCGTCTTAATATTTATGAGCAAGCATCAAAACGTATCCCGGAAAACATACTGGGCTGGGCATAACAAACTTGAAGTTTAATTAAGTATTACCAAGTAAGTATGAGTAAGTTTATTTCTTAACCAATCAGAAGCAAAGTTGCCGCGGTAGATATTATATAGTATAAACAGAATTGATAATTACGATAGGAAGTTAAAACAGGTGTTAAGATACGTATAAAATATGGATATACTTAAACAGATAACTTGAAGTGTATAATTAAAATTATTAGTTGGTTAATGTTAGCAATGTTGAACGTCCGGAGGACGGGATTAGCATTCGCGACGCTTTCTATTATACTGCTTTATTTGATTTAACCGAAATTGGCTAAACTCTCCAACTGCTTCTTGTCTCGATTTCGCTACTAAATTTCACTCCTTTGCTTAGAACTGGAATATTATAACTCCATAATTAAATTGAATATTATTTGTACTCAACAGTAAACTAATCTTTGTAGTTACTTTTCTAACACTCTTCTTCTCTTTCCAAGTTTCTTAGACTCAAAAAATACAGACTGCATGACGCCATGAAATAGCACCTAACAAAGATAATTACATAGATTACAAAGTGATTATAGGTAATCACAATCCGTTCAGCGAATAGCCTCTTACAGTAGACACTGACGCAGCCTGCGTGACTATCAGAGCCAACCAGCGGAACTGGTGCTCCCGTGCTATTGTAGCCTAGCTACTGCCAATATAAGCCGTATTACAAGAGCAAAAGGTACATGCAGATGAGGTGGAATCTCACACATTGCCCAACAGCTCTGAATGCAACCGCTCCTGCTGCAACGTCACGCTACACACTCCATTAAACCAGGTTTGGCAATAAGATAAATGGGAGGATGCCATGGGAGTATAATGCAAGATACATAATTATTCTCCATTCGTTCCGTGGTAGCTTAATTATTTCATCGTGATCTTTGTTGCGTTGCCATTGATGCCAAAATAATTTTAATGACGCGTAGCGGTAAGTTCGCTCTCTAATGCCAGACAATGCATTTGGGTAATTATTTAGTAAACGTAATGCACCGTTATTCGAAGATCTCTAAGTTCTAAATCCATCTGTAAATGATGTTCAACAAATCCAACGTTCAAGATAAACAAACATCCCTCTAAACCGTTCGATCCGCCAAATAGCTCCAGCCAAATAATGTTCATCTGTTATCGGGAGCATTGTACTTAAATCACGTGCTTCGTTCGATCGCATTGTGTTGCGCAAGCGCACGCAATAGGGAAAACAATAACAATGTCCGATTTACGGTGCTGCCCGCACAATGAAAGTCCTTAGACCCAGTTAGGATATTACCGAGTTTTCGCAATGGAAACAGATACAATCGAAACTGTTTATGAGATTCGGAATAGTGTTGGAGATGAGCAAGATGTCAACGATGAATATGTGGAGGATTAAGACACCGAAAATAAGGCTAGACTAAGAACGTTAAATGTAAAGACAAGGATACACGTTTATCCAAACTATGCAATGAGAGAGCCGAAATGTTTCCTTGAATATTCTGCAATCTTATTAACAGTCCAACAGCCCTAGCAAGATTGACACAAGGATTAGCTATCCTAACCCTCAATGCGTCTCTCTCAAACAAGTAACGAAGAAAGAGAGGCAATAAGAGCTAAGATGGGGATAACTCATCCTTGTGTCAACTTTGCGAGGAAAGGGCCGCTGAGGTTTTAAAACATTCCAATAAGGGTTTTCAGGAGTTCTTTTTTTTGTTTTAGATGTTCCAATTGCAGCAGAATGTATTTAAATTGCCCATTGCAACCATCATGTCGCAAAATCAAATATCCGCTGGACATACTGGTTATATCATGGCCATTTCTATTTTACAATATAATCATAGTTCTCTATGGTATAATTGTGCGCGTACGCCGTGTTTTAATACAATTATGTTTATTCGCTTTTTATTGGTTTATGTCGGACGAGGATAGTACATCCGTTCTGCTTCACGGAACACTTAATCCAACAAGAATTAAGGCAAACTGGAAAGCCTTAGTTGATCGAATGGTGATCACGTAGGGAATTTATAACCATTAAAATTTCACTTTACCATATTATTACGTTATATAGTAACTCAAGTATCTCGCATTTTATACCCACTTAGATCGTCCCGTTTTATCATGCATAAATAAAGCCATGCATCAAAAAGCAAACAAGACTAAATGCTTAAGTGGATGGTTTTATCGCGTTCCTGTCGTTGCTTCTAGACGGAACAAATGCAGTGATCCCTGTCCAAGCGTGGGCCGTCTAAATATTTGTTATTTAAATGCTTGCGCATAAATCGGCGTGGCGTGGGAAACTCTTGATATACGAACGGCAATGTCGCTGATATTCTAGGACCGATATGCACAATGCGTGAGGAAATGCAACTATACTAGATAGTGAGTCTATACAAACAGTAAGCCAATGAAAATTATGACTAGATGAGGCCCGGACTCCACCAAAGTGGAATAGAGAACGAGAGGAGACGAGCTGTGTTAGAAACAACCAATAGGATTTCGTTATTTAGAAATCTCTTCCGTATTGGTTGTTTCTAACACATCTCCTCTCCTCTCGTCTCTTCTCCGCTTTGGTGGAGTCCGGGCCTGAGCATACTTATACAGCCTTGTCAATGTCAAATCAATCCACGTTTCACATTCGAAAATTGAGTAAACCCAGCACATAAACTATGACAAAGTCAAAAATAGAACATAATTATATATTTCTTAAGGTGCTTGTAAACGAGCAATTTATTGCTGCAATTTGGGCTATCTCCAAAAAATTACAATTAAACTTTTTGCTCCCAGTAATAATGACATAGAAAATATTTTTTGGAATAGCCCAAATTGTAGCACTAAATTGCCAAAAAACTAGCCAGCTTACAAGCGCATACAAGAACCTACTTTCAAATTGTGTCAACTTTTCTATAAAACGGTTTACTTAAAAGTTTTACTAACCCGTAATAAAATATAGATTAATCGTATATATGCAAATGCATTAAGATATAAAATACAATACTTTCATTATTTACGAACCGTATTTAAATTGATAAAAATCTTTCTGCTGTAAGCTCAAGATACAATACCAACCATACTGTATTGTTAAAGCATTAGCCTCGCTTTCAGCTAAATTAATAATGGTCTAGTCCCGATCTGCACTTTCCTAGGCGAACCTATAACCTAAATCAATCCCCGATGACCTGAGCGCTGATAACCCCTCGTTAACCATGGTTCAGTGGGGCACTGTCTTACAAGGAAATTAGGGGCCAGCGCAGCCTGAAAAGGGTTGGCGAAAGTTATTTGTGACGGCGATCATTTACTATGAAGCAACGGAATTAATAGCGGTCCCAGATAGTCATTATTATAAACTGTCACTATTCTTGTAAATACTCAACATATGTCGACATTACACTTTCAGCAACAAAGACAAGTAATTAAATTGCATTGGATATTCATTTCGACACTCAATATTCATTGCAATTTCATAATATTGTACAGATGTCGACTTATGCCAAAGATCATTATGAAACCCGGTTGGGTGCAGCAAAGTCAGAGAGAGCACCATTTTACGAGATAATCTCCTAATTATTTAACAGGGATGACGTCCAGGGTCTCTATTCGGGACCGCTAAGTGAAATACTGTATCGATGCCAAAACCGCGAATGTGTCGTGTTTTTGTACGTGTTTGATGTTCACATTCGCGGTTTTTTAAAATTTAGTGGCAATAAAGTAAATCACTTAGCAGTCCCAAATACTTAGAGGCCCAGTCCTTGCCGAACTTACCACCACTGGCGTACTTCATGTCGTGTACCGATATTATAGTAGTTTATGCAACGGTTGCATAATGATAGGCCTTAAAACACTAGTGCGGTTTTCATGAAACGAGCCGATAGGCGAGTTTCATAATCAGATCGCACGTGTGTTTTAAGGCCAAATTATGCAGAGTTGCATACATAACTTTATCTACACACATATTATAAATCCTCCATGATGGGTTCAGAAACAATATTTTCTGGCAACAAGTTATTTGTTGCAATCGTGGCTGCATATTTCCGATATCCGGCGCATTTTCACATCACACACACTCCTAGAAGACTACTATTCATATTTTCAACTAAAATGTAAATTACAAACAACCTTTTCTATTCAATTCAACAACAATTCTACTTTCGTTCAGCAAAACACCAACATAATGGCGGCAATTCGATCCTCCGTCAAGACCTTTTTTTTTTTAAATCATAGACAAACGAATGAAGTCTCTATTCTCATGTCACTCGAGATCCAATGTTGTGCAGTGTATATTAAAAAAACATACTGAATTGACGTTTCGTATCAATAACTGTTTTAATATCTATGGATACTAGAATAGAGACGCAGTGTATATTAAAAAAACATACTGAATTGACGTTTCGTATCAATAACTGTTTTAATATCTATGGATACTAGAATAGAGACCCACTTGAGTTTTGACAGATGTTCCAAATTTAATCTCATTTCTATACTAAAAACGATACGGGAATAACATTGCAGCACTGGTTTTTCCTAATTGGTTGTCAAAATGGTGGTCATTTCCTACGGTTTTTGATTACACTATGGAGGTTTTATGATATAGGTGTAGATAAAATAATAAGCTTTACCACTGTGCATTTTTTCAGGATAAAAAAGTTACTTATTTCTTTTTCCAGCCTTCTTACTATCGCTATGCAAAAAAACATTCCAATCCATCGCACCGTTTTAACGTGAAAGAAGAACAAAAAACGAACACTCCTGCACATTTATATATAGCAAGGATGAATTAGACGATAGGCCACTCCTCAGTCATTTCCGACCGGGAAACTTGAATCGATATCACGCTAAGTGAATAGAAACCGACGTAAGTCGAAGTGAGTAATAAATTTCGCGAGAAGGCTGTCGCTTCCGCGCGCGGTAGGAAGCCCCGCGAGGCGATAAAGGCAATGTCAATACCTATGTTATTGATTTGCTATTTCGCGGTCTTTCTGATATGTGCATTTATCTGTAGTAGTAGATTTGCGTTGTATCAGGGTGGGTCTCATACCGCACTTTAGGAACCTACGATCAGTAGATCGACAGTAGGTTGCCGCTCGCTCGCTGACTGGCCGATTCACGCGCCCTGGCTACTAATGCCTGGATGTTTGGTGTTGTTGGGTGACGCAGATAAAAAACTGATAACCTACACGAAAGAGCACGTTTTATGCGACGGAGAATGAAGGCATGATTAGGCATATGATCTTACCTAAACACTGATTTTATTAGACAGTGATTATTCTGTACGTTAATTATCTATTCTGTGGTTGTGTCAAGCAAAAGACCGGACAAATACGAGTTAAACTTGCGTGGAGAGGGTTCTGTTCTGTATATGATTATATGAAATTTCCTATATTACTTTAAATACTTACCATAGACTTATTATAGGTTTTCCTTGGCTATAGAGACTTTGTTGATCTTTTATCAATATTCAAAAAACGTATAGACCTAGATTTTGTTCCGACTGACAAACTATAAAGAATTGGGCAATATCGTAACCGATTATTTAAGGGGTGGGAATAATTATCGCCTTTTGTATGAAAAGCCGTAGCTTCACACTTCTCTTAATCTTTTGGCCGCCAAGCATGTCTGAGAAGTAACATGAATTTCAACTTTAAGTCAAGGCAGCGAAGGACTTTTTTACCCTGTATACGGCCAAAAGGTGTCGCCGCCGTGCCTGTACCCAGCCAGCAGAACGACTCGCAATTATAGTCTTAATTTTTTCTGAAAATTACTAGCAAAATTTAAAAACCTTTTGAACTACCCATTTCTAGTGCTCCAAAATAGATGAGTCCATCTATTCGGACAAGTAGGCCAGCGTCCCAATTGTGATAACGCAATAACGATGGCAATGGCGATGGTGACCGCTGCCGTCGTGTTAATTAATTTGATTTGTCGCCCGCCCGCCTGTCCGCGTCGACAAAACATTTGATACAGGCTGACACAAATATTTAATTCAGTTTAAAATTACTGTTATTCAAATTCCATTGTTCCCGTGTTTTATGCATTTTACTACTAATCATTGGAATGATTTGAAAGATAATAAAGACGTTAACACCTTTTGTTTAAGAAGTTTTATAATGTCCTATTGATCGTATTAGAAAACATATTTTTATAGGTATACCAGGCTTAGGCTATGAGAAAATTAAACGGTTTATTCAGAATTTATTCATTTAATTCAGTTTAATGATAACCTCGCGATCGGATAAGACACTGTAACTTAATTTGTAAGGTGAAATATATATGAAAAATCAATCCTTATGAGTTTAACCAAACTGTTCATAATCTGCGGGAATCCCGAGGACAAAACATCAAACGGTCACAGCTGATAAGATGTTATAAATACCAACAGAAGATAAACATATTTCGACCTATCGCAAATATTATTCACACACATCCTGTATACGCGTTGTGAACATAACTCGAATCAATTCAATTGAGTTGACCCGTTAAGTATAATGTGTTGTTTGGTTCGATAACAAGGCCCTCGTGGGTGAAAATTAAATCAAAATACAGCTCTGTAACGCTTGATATTACGCTGTTTATTTGCACAATGTTATGGCACCTGCTGCTTCCTTCAATCTGAGTTACATTCTTTATTTAGTTGGTATTGATGCAAAACATGAAAAGACGTCACTGGATTTGTATTTCCATACGTACAAATTTCGGTTTCTTGAAAGAGACAAAAACACAAGTGACACACGAATCCTACTTAATATTATAAATCCGAAAGTTTGCGAGGATGGATTTTTGTTACTCCTTCACGCTTCAACGACTGGAAGGATTTGAATGGAATTTGGAATGGAGCCTCTTGACGCATAATGCCCTATTTTATGAACGCAAAACATCCTAGACGCAAAATGCCTTAGACACGAAATGAGGTAGACGTGCTTTAGACGCGAAATGCCTTAGACGCAGTCCTTTCCGGTGCATATGACCGAAAAAGCATTAGGCCAATAAAGACAGAGACAATCAAATGATCGGGTTACACAAAAAAAGTTAGGACCTGCTGCGTTTAGGCCATTCTACGTTTAGGCCATTCTGCGTTTAGGACATACTGCCTTTAGGCCATTCTGCGTGTAGGGCATTCTGCGCTTTAGACATTTTCCAGATTTAGGGCATTATGCGTCCACACCCGAGTATTATCCTTTCAAATAAATACAAATTACACCAAGATATCAGCCTTCCAAATAAGGCTTTACCTTGTACAAATTCAAGAGAAAAGTCACCTTGCTCTTCTGTCATTACATATTGACGGTGATGACACAACTATGAATAATGTCACCATTATTGTTGTTTTGCTCAAAGGACGTCCGCCTGTTGTCAGGCTGCGCGGACGCATCTCGATAGTTCTCCTTTGTGATGGTAATGCGTCGATTTACATACGTAATTAGCAAGAACGGAAGCCATTTCTCTTAGTTGCCTGAGGATTTGAGTGTTCTTTGAATGTGATGTGATGTGTGTTTCAAGTGTGAAACGCGAAAAAAGTCTGTTATGTGTTGAGTGCACTTTTCGACCGTATTTTTCTTTTCATTATCTTAACCATCATAGAACTCAAACATTGTTAAACCAATTATTAAGTGAACTGCATATGATAGTCTTACAATGCCGTCATGTGAAACATGACTCCTGGCCAATTCAAGAAGTCGACAACGATCTGAAGGTTAGGGAGGTAACATGTTTTATTTATATAAAGCTCACGGTGACAAATAATTCACCTGTAGAAGTACAAACCTTGATTTCTGCCAGAACCCTTTAAAGGGTAATTCCTGAAAAGCATCTAAAGCACTCATGTTTTTCAAATGCGTCGTCAGTATAACAATTCCATAAATATTGTGATCACTCAAACCAAAAACGACTTTAAGGCAACTGAACGTTCCGCTGTTCAAGTAATTTTTTTCTGTAGGAATAAACTGTGAAGCGGCGTAAGACACCTGATGCTACAAGGTTTCTTTTAGTTAGGTCAGATGTATTCAGCTAGTCAGTAGGGAAGCTGCAAGCTGGTAAATATTCAACGACGGTAAATCAGTCTGTCAGTTGCCGCCTTAGAAGGAAGATATGTTTAAAACAATCCGCCAAGACCAAAGGATGAGGAATGAGGACAAGGCCATTGATACACAGAAAATCGGGCCAATTGCGCACGTGTCTAATTGGCGCAAATCGTAGAGTTTTATGATCAAGCACACTTGAGGACATGGCAGGGTCCAATTTTTGTGATATAATCAATATTATACGAAAGGCGTGCGATCGTTCGTTGTGGTAATATTTGAGGGAGACATGTCCAGCAGTGGACGTCCCCGGGTTGATGATGATGATGTGACTCAATTAATCAAGTAGTTTTGTAGAGGCGAATTGTTCAAATTGAAAGTTTGGGGACCTAAAACTGCAACATACACGAAATGTATATCAAAAAGTGACGAAGAAAAGGTGAATGATGCCATCCAAAAATCCTCAGATGTAACTAAAGTCCAGGGCTTCTTTTCGATATTACCTAAGCAATATCGCGTACGGTTTTGTTTCGATGCGCCTGCTTTTGCTGTCAAGTTATTAAGAGCTAAAATCTCGTAGCAAAATAATGTGTCAAATACAGGCCCAGTTATCTTGTAATTATACCGTGCGTGTATTAATACCGCCAAAGAGTTCGCATGACACCTCTGAAAAAAGCTTTCTAAATTAATCTGTTTATCCTCCGAGGAACATAATGTTCAGACTGCTAAGCTCGGAACGGTTAGCTTTACCACAGAATAGATAATAGTACTGAAGTACAGACGAATCACTGTCTAACAAAACCATTTGTTTAGGTACGAAAATATCCCTAATCATGCCTTCCCCCTCCGACGCATAAGACGTGCTCTTTCGTGTACGCTAGGGTTGTCAGTTTCTAATCCGCGTCACCTAACAACGAACGAGCGGTAACCTATTGCGATTTACAGTTCCGAACTACATCTACATGACGGCCGAGGGTACGGAGTGAGACCCGCCTGGTTTTGCGTTGATGTCAGTGTTTCCTCTTATATACAATAGACGCTAATCAAGCCGGTTCAGTGCTTGCTTCCGCCAAAACAGCAGTATTATCTGATGCAGACGCAACCTATTATGAATCCACGACCTGCCAACCGCTTCCTACACATATCTCGCATCCACACTTCACCTGTCTTAACATTGTTCGCCAAACAATAACGTATCTAACAAGGTAGCGAGTATTACGCAATATGGGACTCATGTACAACGCCATCTATCGGGAATAGAAAGCTATGCAAATCCGACAGAATGTCGCGCGACTCTTCCTGATGCAAATAGTGGGAAACTATACCGGTTAGCAGTTTGTTTTGGTGTTTGCATTGTAATAAATAAGGGCAGTTTATCAATGGGGGAAACTTATCCTGCGCCTGGTGCGTTAGGTTATTTATCATAGATATTAAGTAACAAGAGATGTGATTTTTTATTTTTATTTTATGTACCTACTAAAATCTGTTATGTGGCCAGGGAAGAAGATTGTAATTGAAGGGTAAACTACTGGAAAATTTTCTGTAGGCAGATGACGCTTAATAGGAATTAAGTAACTTTATACAGAATGACTTTGACGACAATGCAAAACCAATGTTTCCGGCTCACTTGAAGACGGCCCATATAACGCAATAACTCCGACGTTATTTTTTTTGTATATAACTGTAGAGATTTACTTAAGAGGACTCTAAACCAACAGCCAAAATCACGCTTTTCATACAAAGGTGATAAAGATTTCCACTCCTCTTAATAGCATAGCAATGGAGGGCGGAGACCCCAGAATTTAAACGCATAACTTTATAAAAACAAGGTACAGTACATATACTATTATATCGATATTTTGTCTGCCCCTCAAATAAATTATTGCTACGCCCCTGTTCTTGATTAGTCAGTAAGTGCACTTAAACATAAACATAAAACAATATCCCAATAGGAATAGGTACCAGTGGCGAAGCGTGAAATATTACCTAAGGGAAACCGGAAAAATTAGCACCGTAGGTGCGAGTCTGACATTTAGTTAGAATAACATGGACCTCACTGTAACTCTCTAGCTTGGTAAAGCCATAAGGAATCGGCACATAGGCAGGCTGCGCCACTGATAGGTACAGACAAACTTCTAGCACTGTTATAGTGTTACCTAAATGTTCTCGCTGCAGCTCATAACTCGTACCACAACCCATCCCATTGAACAAGTTTATGAACCAAACAAAAGTAAATCGCCGGCGAGAGTACGTCGTCGGGACTGTCGCGCAATCAAGTGCAAAACTATTGTTCCATTGTAAGGAGATATCGTAGGATGATTCTTTTACTTACAAACATTGATATACCATCCCATCTTATACCTACGTTTCACCGCTGGGTCTTGAAATGTTGACCAACCTCTATAAATGCGAAAGTAACTACATATGTCTTTCTGTTTGTCTGTCTGTTACGTTTTCACGACCAAGCATATTTGGACGAAATATGGCAAGGATCTACTTCTTTGTCTGGGGAAGGATATAGGATACTTTATATCCCAGTACACTGGACAGTTCCTGTGGCCCTAACATGCAAGCCACAACGATAATTTAAACCGTCTTATCTCTGAGTGCGTCTCTCTCACACTAGTGCCGATGAAAGAGATAACCATAGAGATAAACGGGTTTAACGTATCTTTATGTCTTGCATGTTGAAGCCACTGATGGAGTCATGATAAACGAATTATACGCGAACATAATCACGGGCAAAAGATATCATACATTAGACTCCCGTTTCGCTGGCAATGTTTCCATTCAGCGAAAAGTATCAACTTATCGGCATACGCAATATACGTTTAGCGAATTGATTCTCTAACTTAGAGTGCGTCGCTTCACGGCGACTCCGTACTACTAGCGCAAACCGGTTTTAAATGCGGGAGGGGCTAACAGATCGGCGAGCGTAGTACACCCACGACCCCTAGAACCACAGATCCTACCACATTTATTACAGTTATAACCAGTATTATTATGTCACCGAAACATCCACAAGCTTAAAACGAAAGGCAATATTTGAGCTACCGCATTGTTACCCGTTTTAGTGCAGGACCTTGAGTGTACCGAATACCTCCGCTACTCGACGAGGAATCCCATGAATGCCTACAGTTTGAGCTACGGTAATAAGCCTTTGTTTATATATAACAAAATTGCAATATACAGGATGCTGCAATACCTAATCTTTTAAATGTCAAAAACTCAAACACCGGGTTCCTGATAATACCTACCCAAGTCACAAAATATTTTAAGTTGGTTAGAAAGAAAAGAAATATATTACTAATACTTGGCTAAGACACTAACTGACTTTGAAGAGTCAGAAATTATGATACCATTATAGAAATCATTAATTAATGCTGTGACCTATTTAAAACTTCACAATAAATGATACAGCACTTTTACTTTCAGCGAAAGATATGGAAAAAAATCCAAATAAATATAGGTAATTGCCATCTCTCTTCGACGTCAAATTTATTGCTGCAATGATGGGACAGAACGTTTGAATGGAAGCTTTTGGGGATAGCCCGAATTGCAGCAATAAATTGCCGAAATACTAGCGCGTTTACGAGCCCCTTATAGTAAAACTGCACTTAAAAAGTATCCGCCCATAAATTGTGTGCAATTGAGTCATTATATTAGCGAAATTGGCCGGTCAACAGGCGAACGCGCGTCGGGACATCTGGGTCGGGGCATTCAAACCAAAACATTTTGTGCCTGCTGCTAAGAGATCAAATTAATAACCAATTACTAAGTTAATGAAGAGCATTACGATTTAGATATGACATTAAAATAAATGATTGCAGCAGACAGTAAGTCTTTTAGGGTTATGACAAATATGGATTGACAATATTTGATAGCTTAGTACACACTGGGTACAATTCGAAATGAAGTTTTTTAATTTAATTTTTTCTAAACTCAAAACAAGAAACGTACTCGATTTTGTACAGCACAGAGCTGCCAAAATTAAGTTTAACATATCTCATTTTATTATTTTGCCAATTCACTTTAAAATTGTAAGATTAATATAACTCATGTCACAATTAATTTGAAATCCCTGTCTACTGTATCTTATTGTTGTTTTGTGTAAGTAAATGGAATTTGTGAACTAACCTATGACACGCGGGCGGAACCGCATCTAGTTGACAGCCAAGTAATTGAATCCGGAGACAACCGAGTTGTGAGCGAGATTAGGCTCCAACCGAGTTGGCTGGTGGGCATTGTATTTTGACATAATCATCTAGCTCGTATTATGCCAAATACATAAAATATTCAATTGCAATACATTTTAATAACTATTTTAATATGTGTGCTACTTTTACTACAAGAAAGTTCCGTATCATTGTTCAACCTATCAACATTGTAATTAACATGTCCACACAAGCTTTCGTTAGCATTCTTGTTAAACCAAGATCATAAAACACTACTTAGAATTATGAACACCATTTCTCAGGCATACTCCGTTGAAAACAAAAACTAACAGTCAAGCGATTAGTGCTGGTAATAAAATAACTTCACAGCGGGTAAACGTGTTACGGCATGGCGCATGCAGTAAGGTAGCAAGCGCAGAGGTTGTTAAATCAGTCTAAAGTTCTAAACTAAATAATATAATAATAATAAATTAATAAATAACATAATTCCGCGAACTAGTTCGACAGTTCAATATGCCTAAATGTTGCCACAGTACGTTTTTTTTTAATGTCATTGACTGACAAACGAGCTGACGGTCCACCTGATAGAAAGTGGTCACCGCCGCCCATGGACATCTGCAACACCAGAGGTGCTGCCAATGCGTTGCCAGTCTAGGGAGGATGGGGAATGGGGATGGGATGGACACGAGGGAATAGGCCTCCGGATCTCGATTAGTGCCGTTCGTAACGATATTAAAAAAGTTCACGGCTTTCGATACCAGTTATATTTACCTGTTCATGACTGTGAGTTATATAGAAATAATTTGACATTAATCACAACTCTATATAATTTGACATTTTAGATGGATAATGGACAGTGTATTCAGTCGATTCGATTCTGAAAACATCGACATTTTTACGATCACTATTAAATTTCATCCATGCCAGGGCAACACCTTATCCGTCAAACTAGTTTGTGGAGTTATGAATTATAGTTTAGCTCCGTTTTTATTCTCATATATATTCACCAGCGCCGCGCTCTTTCTCGTCTAGTTTACATTCATATAAAAAACGAATAGTTCCAATATAGGCTTTGTTTTTGTTTATCTTCCTTTGCGTAAATTAAATTTTACACTGTATTGTTTTACTATCTCCTATAAGGTCATGTCTTATAGACGTCGTGTGTCCGACTCTGTGCTCGGCGTTGAATAGTTAGAATTCCTTGACGCTGAAACAGATGTAAATGATCATTATTTCAGACAAACAGGAACGACAGATGATACTCATAAACGACACTTTGAGAACCGGAATTAATAATGAATGTGGAAAAATCGTAAACCACAAAGTCGTGTGTTAGAAGGATATTATATAAAGCTCGTAAATTATCTTACGTGCAATACACACTAAACTAATTACACACAGCAAAGTTATTAGCTCTATCTAATACCAGTTACTAATCGGATAAACCAAGTTACAGTTACAGCATGTTACGTTTATTTTCATTGGCAACTCTTAATCAAAGTGTCAAATGACATTTGATTGAGCGATACCCGCGGCCATTAATAGCAATCAAGCGCGGCAAGACAGCTGTAATTATGCCGGGAACGCTTCCCGTCTTATCAGGAAAGCGCTGCAGCGCCGCAATTTCCATAACCAGAAGGCGCAGGTGATAATTTGTCTATGATTGATTGGGGGTGGTGTTGCAAGCATTAATAATTATTCTGATGTCGTCAATGCGTTGTAACCAATGTTGAGCAGTTACAGAAAATGAAATGAAAATACAGATTAATTGGTATACATCAGTTTATCGCATATGCAGTGAGTTTCATCATCATCTGTCTGCCTCACCTTATTTTTAATAAATTACTTTTCTGAAATGCTAATAAAATTAAAAAAATGCGTTTATTTTGAGTCGGTGATACTATCCTGTATTGGGTCTATACATATGCTACTTTGGTTAGAGAAATTGCGCCATCTCTAATGCTCATTGCGACTAAACTTCATCGGCTTTTCCTCAATAGGTAACCTACTACGGTACCAACTGCGTCAGTCTTTCGGAAGTCCCGCAACGAATTCAACCACCCACCCACCTGTCTAATATGCAAAAGCTTAGTGCAAACTCCCACTAATTTCACCATAAACACGGCATTGTTGATAATGGACATTATAATTATAATCCAATTCATTGCTACGTCAGCACGGAATTAAATTTAAAACCACACAACAATGTCTCATTTCTCTGGCCTATTGAACTTCCCACGGCGCCCGCGCATTGTGCAACAATGGTTTTAGGGAAAGGCGAATGAGATTAATGTTCATTCCTCATTTACGCCACGATTTATCAAGATCATGTTATCCACCTGTACAACGAATTAAATTTACAATCACGACGCTATTCACCTAAACGTTCTCATCCGGTTTTATTAATTATCACTGGTTATTACGTTAAATATTTTGATGTTTCTCACTCGTTACGTTAGGAAACACGCGCAGGAGTTGAATAACATCCCATAAATCGTCCTTTTACTTTGTACAGACAGCGGTAAAAGTTCAGGTTCATACCTCTATTTGATAACTTATCTTATCTTATCTAAGCCCTGGCTTGTCCATTGCTGGGCAAAAGCCTCCCTCTGACGTGCTAAATCTTTGTTTACTGCTTCTTGTTCTGTCTCGTCTCCAACTGTAACTGGGTTTCCACTAAACGGAAATTCTGATTAAAACTCGGCATGCGGCAAGGTGTACTACCCTTTGGGCAAAATATTTTTCACCAAATTTCACTTCCCAAAAAACGTATCGCAGTAGTTTCATTTCCCAAACGAATCTTTAGCATATTTACATTTCGCATTTTATTCATTTGGTCAAATCATCATTTGGCATCATTTTGCTTTGTCATGTTATGTAGGTTAGGTTAGGGATAACTTTTGTCCCTTACGTAAGTACATACTTATTTTTCAAAAAATACTTTTGCTAAGTGTACAATTACGATAAGCTGTTTTGACTAATGATTTTTTGCCAAATGATAATTTGAGGACAATAGTTTGGGATGTGATACTTTGGGAAAAGTTTTTTGCCCATACATTAGTAATCCATGCGGTAAACACCAGTCCAAGGGTTGTATTAAGAGCGCGCAAGAGAGGCTGGGTTTCGCGCGCTCATAATACGATTTTTCCAGGCAGTTCAGTATACGGCGGAGACCTCCTGGAATTAAGAGCTCGAAATACGACCCCAGCAGACCAGTCCAACCCAGGTAACGAATGGCTGCTGCGAGGCTTATTTTATGAAATCTGAGTAAAGACGGTTGAAAGCTGACAACCTCCTCACGATGCTGATCTTGAGTATAATAAACATCACCAACCCTCGCCAAAACTGACATCATCCACATAGTTTTCGCTGTCTCTTTGTCATCTGCTGCATTGGCTAACAACTGATCAGTTAGCCGATCTCATTGTTAATAAATGACGCCGTTACTCACATAAAATATCGGCTCATCTGCGTCTGCGACCCACAGAGACCATGAGCCACGCGTTGGGCAACGCGGGACAATGATCATTATGCAAATAATGATACTGTATCGGTGACGCAACACAATGGCAAAATTGTAGAACATCCCAGTGTAAACCAGAATACATTTTATTGAAAGTTTGTTTTAAAAAATATTTCAGATGAATCATCAGATTCTACAACATGATATGTATCATGGAATAATATGTGACGTTTGCACAAAAAATATGGTGGAATAAAATATTAAATCGTATTTCGTTATAGCTTTTAAACTCATAGTTCAGAGCAAGTGGGTTTTAAATACTTTAAGACCAAATTTAACTGATTGTATAAGCCTTAGGTAAAATTTATTCAGAATAAAATTAAAAATCGAGAATAGATTTAGATTACTTGACCAACGAACAATGAAATAACAACTTATCTATATTCAGATGAGCTTTCACTATTATACAATAGAACACATAACTAATGTCGAAATCAAATTTGCCATAAAATGCGTTGTAAATATGCAAAAATAATTAAAATTAATATAATCAAAACTTCCAGATCCTTTTACGTAGCAACGGCTTCTGTATTACGCAAAATGCATGGAAAAATAATAAAATAAAAAACTAACTAAAATAACTTTCGCTGACAGCCAAGTTCATAAGTTTTTATGTTACATTTTGGGTCAAACCGATTATCCAATATTCGACTCACGCTCGGTCCATCGGCCACACGACATCCTACACACCAATTCGCTAATTTTAAGCGAAAGTGAACTATCGCTTTCTAGCCTGAAATGTTAACTTCTGTATTTGCAAACTAATATTAATGTAAAGTTGTGTGGTGGGCGGACGCAGTGAGTCGCGAATCGATCGGGACACGCCGCCGCCCACGGGTCGAATAGTAAGTAGCAATCGATTATCTAACTGCTCGGTAGCGAGGGCCAAGTTCCGCAGAAGCAGTAAAGTAGTACTCTTAGGAAGGTCCTATCCTAACGGAAGCAAAATATTACGCCAGTAACGTTAATAAGTGCAAAAGCCTTGTCAATTTGGTATATTGTTGCAAGTTTACTTCTAGAATTATATGGATATGTGGCAAAGATGACTTCTTCATCAGTATCAGTGTCAGTCTACTTTGGAGATTAAAGTACATTTAAGAAGGTCGAAATCGTGGCGAAATCGCTTGGTAAATAAAAATGAAATGGATATTTTTTTTACAAATTAGACCCTTTAAACCGGATTCTAGTTTATTTAGATACTTAGAAATTAAGCATTGTATACATTTTTAAATGCCAAATTAGTATTTATTGAAATACTATTATAAATAACAAACTAGTCCTGCTAATATCCTTTCCAGTGTTCTTAGAGCTTAGGCCAATGCTAGTCATAAATTTCGCAAAACAAAAGTAACATATTGAATTATAATTTCTAAAACTATACATATACGTAACAATATAAGTATAATATCTTAATTTTAATATAACACAAACTTGGCTCTACTTTTACCCGCATGATACCGTCAGTAATAAATCCACGCGGAAGGCAAGACAGGTTGTGCAGGAAACATGTCTAAATCATAATAATCGATGTATAGATCGATTACTGATTGCCAAAACAGCGGTGAAGGAGGACAAGTCTCTAAAACGATAACATTTTAATACAAGCAATTATTAGTTATAGTTCAACCCACACGTAAGACTAACTACAACATTATTCGTAAAATATATTAAAATATTTAGTAAGAAATAGTAAAATAATACTGACGAGACACTTATCCCAGTAGCAAAAACACTCATAAAGGTATTTATCTACACCCATATCATAAAACCTCCATTGGTTAATCAAAAACCGTAGGAAATGACCACCATTTTGACAACCAATTAGGAAAAACCAGTGCTGCGATAAAGAAATAACATGACTTCTTTATCGTTTTTAGTAAAGAAATGAGATTAAATTTGGAACAGCTGTCAAAACTCAAGTGGGTCTCTATTCTAGTATCCATAGATATTAAAACAGTTATTGATACGAAACGTCAATTCAGTATGTTTTTTTAATATAAACTGCACAATATTTGATCTCGAGTGACGTGAGAATAGAGACTTCATCCGTTTGTCTATGATTTAAAAAAAATGGTCTTGACGGAGGATCGCCATGTTGATGTTTTGCTGAACGAAAGTAGAATTGTTGTTGAATTGAATAGAAAAAGTTGTTTGTAATTTACATTTTAGTTGAAAATATGAATAGTAAGTAGTCTTCTCGGAGTGTGTGTGATGTGAAAATGCGCCGGATATCGGAAATATGCAGCCACGATTGCAACAAATAACTTGTTGCCAGAAAATATTGTTTCTGAACCCATCATGGAGCATTTATAATATGTGTGTAGATAAAGTTATGTATGCAACTCTGCATAATTTGGCCTTAAAACACTCGTGCGATCTTATTATGAAACTCGCCTATCGGCTCGTTTCATGAAAACCGCACTAGTGTTTTAAGGCCTATCATTATGCAACCGTTGCATAAACTACTATTCTATAATAAGCGTGACGATACTATACTGTTTACCGATATAATAATGTAGTCGCTATAAAAAAGAAATTTTGAAGAATTAACATAAATGTAACTTAACCTAACACAAGGATAGCGGCATTACCGAAAACTTAATCACCATTTTATGTAATCGACCCAAAACAAATATATCATCTACAAATATCAAACGGCGCTGTAAATCGGATGATATTAAGATGTCACGTTAAGCGAATCAATTTGCAAACATGCGTTATTTCCGTAATAATCCGTCAAAACTATCCAGTTATTTTAAAGGTTAATCACCTTTAAAATAACTGGATAGTTTTTACGGATTAGGCGAGTAACTTGATGGTGGAGTGTTAATTGAAGCAACAGTTGCTTCCATTTACTGGAACCTAGAAAGTAAGTATTCATTTATGAGCTGGGATATTGAGGCAATAAAGCTGGGTTATTAATTCAAATTGGCCAAGACAACTTGCTGTGAGATAATATCTGCGATATGCACTCATAAGAGAATTAAAGCGTATCGTATTTGTCAAGGAAAACTAACAAATTGAAATTACGCAACGCGCGCAACTTAACCGGTACAATTTCACCTTTTCCCGTCATTTGACGCAACTAACAGCCGCGGGGATTATTAATTATCTCATAATTAAAGCACAATTGAGCCGAAGAAAGTTCGCGGACAATGCGAATGTTACGTATCATGCTTTCGTTGCTGATAATGAAGTAATCACCAAGATAAAACTCAATTGTGACAGCCGAATTTCGGCTTTAAATCCTCCGGGGCTCTGGTAAGTTATGTTTCGGTTACGCGCAAAGTGAAGTTGTTTATTCGGATAGGTTTGGCTGATAATTAAAAGTTTGGAGTGTGTAATAGGAATCGGTGCACAATGGTGTTATCGCTTCATCTGTGAATCGAGACGAGGGGAACTCAATGTAATAGTTGACTTGCTAAAACTGACTGCGATGATCAAGAGGTACCTTCCAATCCGGGTAAAAAGAAAATTCGATAACAAACTGACAGGACGCGTTACCAATGTTCATATTGTTGTCGCTACTCTGATCTAGGCACCACTTTCAGTTTTAGATTATCTGTAGATCCCGTTAAAATTATAGAATTTGTGTGGAATATTTTTGTTAAGATCATCAAAATATAAATTAAGGTTACTTATCAAGAATTAACACAAACGGATTCTGATGAAGCGACGATCATTCAAAAACATGTAACGTGCGAATCCGAATACGTTTACTACTTTACTTACGTTGAATACGTTTATATTTAGGTGGCATGATCAAAAAAACTTTTCGATACAATAAAAATAAACTTAATCGCATTGTTTGTTAGTGAACGTCCATTACTTCTTTACCGTCGTGGGCGCATCATTATGTGCCAAATTTTACAATAACACACCGTTCAACGAACTATTGAAAGCAAATACAATATGTAACAGCACCACGTGGCTTCACACGACGACTCAATCACCTTGTAATAAAGATGAAAATCGTCTGATCGTAGCGCCATGACGAAGCGTCGTGCTTTCAGACCTTAAGTGAAATGGCCCGTCAGAAACATTAGTGACATGAACTTTCAAAACAATTTGGACAAATAAAAAGCAACTTTTCCAATTCAATAACTGTTCGAATAATTATGCAAACGTAACGTAGCAGGTTTTTTTTTAACTACAGGCTTTCATTTCACAAGAAGATTTCATCTTAAAACACCGCCTACCGCTTAGACCTTTCCCTTCGTACGAATGGTATTCGGTAGCAGTTAAAACTTTAGTTTCTTTGTCTATTGTCTAATATTTCTATCTCTTTTTCTTAATCGTCGCTTTTCATTTCAGTCCTTCTTTCTTCACATTTCGACATTCAAAATTAAACATTCTTAATTCCTATGTTAAATGTGTAGCTATTTATATACATCGTTTCGAGCAGTGTTGCCTCTGAAATCTATAATTATTTTCCAGCTCTTACCTAGCAGAATCTACTTTTTTTATGAATCAGGGATTGAGATGATCTATGCATTGATGGTAAAAAAACAACTTCATATTATTAAGTATAATAACTATTAATATGTATAGCACAGTACTTAGAAAGAATATTTTATGAACATTTAATTGAAGTCCTACTAAGTAGGTAAAAATAAATAATAAATAGATATATGGTTTCGCAAGATACAGGCGTAGCCTAGTTTGTGGACTCCTCTAAAACTCTTATACTACAGTAATAGTTTCTCGTGTGTACCTTTTTAATGTTCTTTTGATTTGTACACATTGTAATAACGATTTTTTATTATTTTATTATTTATTTATATTATGGTTCGGCAAGAGTTCGTTGCGTTTTGATTTCGATCAATTGCGAATGACGCAACAAAACGTAACACGAGAAGTCCATTTCACGAATTCACTGAATTAATAACTTCCGTATTCATCTTTGTAATTTTAGCATGAATAAAAGCTTGGAAAATTAGATTAATATTACATTCAAAAGTTGATTAGAATACTGTGATATTATTATGAAATGTTATTACTATAAAATGAATGTGTACTGGACGAATTGAGGTTACTACTTGACGCTGATAGCATAATTCGAACGTGTAAAATTAAATTTTAATGACGTATTAACCGATCATTAACTTTTTATTCTACTTGATTGATGGAGCAACAGGTAAGAACAGGTTCCATTACAGGTCGGGCGCACACTGAACGCGAGCAAAAACGAAGCTTTTTAATATAACCGACGGAAGCCGATGGTGACAGGAACTGACATAATTTATTGCAGTTTCGAAGCGGTGATTGACGAGGACCAAAAGTAGGAAGGAACGATTTAAGTAGCTGACGAAAACTGGAAAAAGATATTTTTTTTAACATTGACTCTTGGACCAATTATTCTATAGACACCGCTTAGCCTAACTTTTACTAGCAAATAAAGCTGCCAAACTTGCGTTGCGTGCGGGGTTTTTAGAGCGCTGTGATTGGTGCGTTCCAGGTTGCCCGTAGCCCCGTCGCTTACGGCTTTTTGCCTCTAATGCTGGCAGCGGGGGTCGCCCGGCGATGCGGAGTCTATTGGATGTATTGGTCGGTGAATTTACTTTATACCTAAGTGCTTAACCAATGGCACTCTTAGGTATATCGAGGGTTACCTGAAAAGAAAAATACTATATTCGCGCATGCGCGCGTATGAGAAGATCTAAACAACAATAAAACAGAATTTATTGATTATAAGTAGTTAGCGAAAAAACAAAAATGTATAGACCTAGACCTTTAAGGGGTGCTAATCGTTATCGCCTTTTGTGTGAAAATCCGTAGGTTCACACTTCTCTTAGAGAAGATGCTAATTTCATAGCTTGCTATGTACATCAAACTTTCCACAACATTTTCAAGGTGCCCAAAGTTTATAGAGAGAAAAAACATCGATGTACCACATAGATGCAAATATCTCTTTGTTCCATTACACGTCGCGAACAAGATGAAAGTGATTGGTTCGCTTTCGTGAACGGAACTCCAAACTCGTGTATACGAAGATCTATTTATGTTTTTTTACTGATAAATTTCACTCGGCATTGTTTGTATTGATCTTTTGCTCATTCGGTACTTATGTACAGAATCAATCGGTACTTTCTTTCGGTTGTCAAACTCAGGTGAGAGACGGAGTTCCAATCGATTCCAATCTTGTATTGGCTGGCACAATGGCGATTTTTTTTTTCAAGTCGGTCGTTGACTCCGCGTTTGAAAGACTAGAAAGGTCTAAGAATTAATGAAATGCGTTTACTTTTTCTTCCGTTGGATGATTGCGTTTGCATTACTCAATATTTGCATGAACAGTATCGCAAAGATAAATTGTAAACAAGTTTGCTTCTTATCAAAATCAGTTTAGTATATACATTTCATTTATTATTTATGAATTGATGATGACTTGTCCAGGGACCCTGTAGACCTTTTAATTTAGGCATTTCTCTTGACGCGGAAATCTCCTTTATTAGTTATTTATTATAATTGATTTTTAACACTAGAAATAAACTCGGCCTTACTCACGAATTATTGTCAGAAATAGTCTAACATGTTACGGACTCGTATGGAGTCCATCTTCACGGGTTGAGTGCGGTCGCGGTCAAAGCACGGCTGCTCTACGGAAAAAGAAAGTAACCGTCATTTTTTTTTCGACACCGGTGTTTTATTACATTTTTGGGACTTGTAGAGTCTAAAAGTCCCCAAAATGTAAAAACACCGGTGTCGAAAAAAAAAACAGTTACTTTCTTTTTCCGTAGAGCAGCCGAGCAGTCCCGCGTTATTTCTAGTGTTAATAATGTCTAACGAAAGTTTTAATTTGTAAATTTATTTTTGCCCATTAGATTTGTCTGTTGCACTTTTTTTGGAAAAAAAGACTTACTGAATGTCGTGCGGCGTTTCTTCTCCGCAGATGTCACCTTTCGAACCGCTGGTTTGCCAACTTGCAGAATAAATATTTTCATTTTCATTGTCCAAAGAAAGTCTCAACTTACGTATATTACAAATAGAGAGGCTGGTACGGCTTCGGGATTTCTCAAAAATTTCCGAACATAGACGAGCTTTCCCGAGTTGTCTTATAATAGGAGCTGTATTTAAGGTTGTCACGTCACTGAATGAGTCACGTATGCAAATGCCGGCAGACGCGGCGGCGCGCGAGCGTGCAGCGGAAGCGCAGGGCTGCGCGCGCGGCTGTTGACTCGCGCCGTGACACAGTTAGCGTGTTGTAACAGTGGGTAATGACATCTAGGATGACCATAGATAGATAGATGAGATTTGCGTCCTATTAGAACTGGATGAACCTGAAATGTCACTTGTAATTTAAATTACTTTAAGAATGGCATCCGTAGAATTTGTAGAGTACTTATGTTATTTGGACACATGATCGGTCGTTGTGGCCTATGTCCAGTCCAGCAGTGGACTTCGGCTGAAATGATGATGATTATGATGATATTGTTATTAACTAAATCTTGTGCCAAATTATAATACTTCTACCTTGACCTTCACCGCTTATCTCGGGGTGGACCTGGTGAGATGAACCACAGGGCACCACAGGGTCCAACCTAGTTCAGGTTCGGCTTCATTTTGTGTCATCATTTTTCACATCGAGAGGATTTGAAAATAACAATTGTTATTTTTGTGAGCGTTTGGTTTCAAGACTTAAGCAAGCTTATTTATCGACTTATAGTAAGTACACCATAAGCAAAACAATATTAAAATTTAAAAACTTCGACCAGTCTTGTGTTAAAGAAGTATGTACTTATTTTCTATTTTTGCTCTTAGTATGACGCACCCTTGCCTGTATAATTCTTAAATAGCCTATGATACACCTTCTACACGAACTATATGATACACCATTCATTAAAATCAGTCCAGTACCTAGTTCAGGAGCTACAGTGAAAAATTCCATTTTTAGTCACATACATACATACATACATAGAATGTTGAACTTAATCATACCTCTCAGTCAGTTAAATGAACTTGTCCAGACGGATCGAATGTACAATAATGTACATCTCCCTTATTAGTTATTTATTATAATTAATTTCCTCCTCTGCTGCACTGGGAGTGAAGAAATAGCATAGAATGCGTGCAGATGCTTATCATCCTGGCATGTCGTAAAAGTCGACTAAGGGAACATCCTCTCCAACACGGTGGACTATCTGTATGGGCGATGGGCTGATCACCTGTCACCATACGGTTCATCATACCATCTTAGGACTAATTAATCGAACGTAGCCACAAGTAGTCTTGTGGCTCTGCCCACCCCATTAGGGATTTTGGGCGTGATAATATGTATGTATGTATAATTAATTCGTGCCGATTAAGTTTGTTTATTACACTTTTCAAGTGTTAGTTTTAAATAATCCGTGGTTTTAGTTAAAAGTCTAATGTTTAAGTTGAAATAAGACTTACTGCTGAGTTTCTTGCGGCGTTTCTTTTTAGCAGATGTCACCTTTCAAAGCGCTGGTAGATTCGGACATGTGAAAGAGCCCGTGTGGCCTACTTGTAAAATAAATATCTTATTTTCATTTTCATTACACCTCATTTTTTCTTCGCGCAATCGCAGAAACATGTTTCGTCTGTCATGTCCAGCAGATGTTATAGCGATCAATGAAACCGACCGCTAAGACAACTATATATTAGCAGGTGCTGTGCGTCTAATAGCCTTTTAATAGGCTTTATTGTCATCTAAAGATCACTTAGTCGCCTAAAGAATTTGCAAAGACCCTCGAAAGAAGAGAGGTTATTAGCGAAATTATGCGCACGCGGCCCGATGACCGCGATCCGGGGATCGGAGAGAGGTTCGGAAAACAACAATAAATATGGAAAGTAATTGTATGTGAGACTTTTAATAAGCAACCAGTGGGTCAACTTGAGAAATCTCTGAAATATTCCGAGGAACTTTCGCAAAGTCTACATTACCTTACTTTATAGGCTACCCCTACAGGTGGCCACGTGCCACCCCGTATTGACGTCATTGGCGTTCATTTGAGTACCTCGAAATACTTCGAATGCTGAGAACTTTCTCTTTCGTTAGTGCGTAAAAAATATTGATTGATCTAAGTAGGTAGGTAACATGATAATGAATGTTGTGCATCACCCAATGAATGAATTTGGTTTTGTACCCTTTTTTAAGCCAATATACACATCCTTACTAATAATATAAATGCGAAAGTTTGTGTTTGTTCGTTTATTTTACTCTTTTATTGCTTGTATGATTGTTCCTCTCTCACGTCAAAGCGGAGCGGATTGACTTGATATTGTGTATAGCGATAGTTGGAAGGCCGAAGAAGAACATAGGCTTCTTTTTACCCCGGAGAAGGTACGCTTCCTCCAGCTCCAATTTCAGAGCGATAAAAGAATCCAAAGTCGCCGGCTAAAGCTAAAACTTTTATATTTACCAATTAAAACGTTTTCGTCATCATTAACATCACGCGGCACGATGTAGTTATCTAAAAGTTTCCGCGTATTGACTATAAGACTAAAAACTTAATTTAATCCTAACTACATAACTCATTGATCCCTTTAGTTGGAAGTGTTTGAGAACGAGTTGTATTTGAGGACCAATCACGCCCCTTACTACTCAATCAATTGGAATTACTTTTGCCAAGTTGTAGAATCTACTGTTTATGGAAAATGTTCCAGTGCTGAAAAACAGCCAAAACCTACCATCAAAATAACGGAGCAAAAGATAGTTAAGTACCTAATTATTTTACACGGGAGTTAGAAAGGTATGTGCATTTGCAACATTGCTAAAATGTTTACATATTATAAAATAAGTGAACTCTGACCCACTAACCGCTTTCGAAATTGACAGAAATTTAGCACACGTGACATGGCAATACAATAAAAAGCCTTTCAAAAAACCATCGACACTTAAAAACTTATGTAAATCTTTGGTTTAGCAAACCTACATTCTAGCTTCTGGCTTCTCTAGGAAAAGATATCGTCAAAATACTTTTATTAGATTCGGTGAAGTGCTTTTCCAATTCTGTTTCCCAAGCAAAATCAAATGATTGATGCTTTCCTGATACCTATCATTTACTGCTGTTCCACGTTTCAAACTGAAGTAAAAAACAGGATAGTGTGCAAAAACCGTCCGTCCGACACAAAACTTTTTGGAGTGACCTTCGACAGTTTAAAAAGAATACGAAAATATTTTATGTTTCTAAGTAGACCACACGTCCTACCAGCGCTTCGAACCTAAAAGATCCCACGAACCCGAACTGAGATGCATCGAGCAATAACGTGCCCACGCGCATAGACAAACCGCGAGCGCAAGTGGCCGGACGGGTTGGGCGAACCTGTCCGATATTTGGGCAGGCGGTCACTGGGTCGTGGCGACAGCAGGCTGTCTCTGGTGGTAGCAGGTGATTTTACGAAAGGAGAACGCATTCGGTTTACATACAAAAAGAAATACATACGAATTGGGAATCTCCTCTTTATTGAGTTCGTTTTAAAATATCTGGCAATGCCCTGGAAGTTGTTGGTGTAACTTGACTTCACTTGGTAGTCAGTCTGTTTGGCTCAAATCTTGGAAGTCAACTTCGAACCTGTTTCCCACGAATTTGGGTGAAATTAAGTACACATATGTAAATCCGAAGACATTGCAATTAAAGTGCAATAGGCTTGACATAAAGATAAAAAGGCAAGATATAACATAAACATATTCATTCTTACATGATAAAATAGAGCAACGAATACGAAGCGACACACCGATAACATTTTAGATTTACATTTATTTATTTCACAACATGGCATCACAATTTAATATTAAAGTTAGTCAATTTAAAATAATTCATATTATGATCTTGAGTATAATAAATAATCATTTAATTTATAAAATAAAAAACCGACTTCAAATAGCCTTTGAAAAGTACCTAAGTTTCTTTTTCACATTTTTTTATTATCCTGTGATTTAACGACACACATTTACTACATAAGTAATAATAGCATAATGACAATTTACAATTCATCATCATTCTCATCACCATTTACAAACTGTTGCTATCCACGGTGCAAAGATGTCAATCGTTGAGGAGTTCTCCTGGTTCTTCAATTTTACTACATGAATTTTCATGGACATAATTTGCTTCAGAACTTTATACAGCAATTTAATCGCCAACCGTGAAATACTCAACATTTAGGAGTTCCGGTGTTCATCTATGGTCTTCATCAACAGTTCCACTTCACCAAATAATGCTTTTGGAACGTAACTGCTTGAGTTATTACAGAAAATAGTAAAATTGCTCTATGCATGCCTATAATATTTGAAGAGTTCCATCGATTCCTCATAGATCCTCTGATCATAACTTGACTTTGACGACAACGGGACCAAACTGGAGGTATACCCTACTGATTAAAAAAATAATTTTCAAAATCTGTTTATAAATGACGGAGTTCTGAAGTAACAAACATAAAAAAAAAATACAACCGAATTGAGAACCTCCTTTTTTTTAAAGTCGGTTAAAAAGACACGTTTCCACGCAGACGAAGTCGCGGATAGAAGCTGGTAAACATATATACAAATTAAAGATACTATTAAGATCAACCTTGCCTTGAATTCCAGAAGAATTAATTTAATTAATTACCTATCTAGATATTTCATAGACAATAAACCGAGAACTTGATTTTTAACTAAACCCCATTCCTTCTACTTTCATGGTCAACAATTTGCTGAGAAATGTTCTCACGCCGTAATTATTACAGAAGAGGGATCATTATAACTGATATGGGTGATTTAATAGGAATTCTGAATCCACGCTTTTTACATTCTTTTCTTTAATAACTACTTTTACATTTGACTGTGTTCTCAATAATGTATAATTGTTGGGAATTGGAAAGAAAACTGAAATTTAGAATAGCTTTCGCCCTTAGGCACTGAGGTAACTTTTATGACTGACCAATAAATATATACAGTAGAAACCATTCAGTACGACTCCGCAACGACGGGTCGTCTACGCAATCATTTGCCGGAATTGTCTCTGTTGTTTCTACTAATAAAATTTATTAGCCGGCTTATACAAGTCTTAATACATTTTCCAAAACACAGTTACAATTGGAACCTCATTGCACACTCGATAACACCCCACGGTTAATTGCACCTAGTGACACGTCGTTCACGCGTTTATATCTCCTGTTGCATTAGCCATTGCGATGAAAATAGGATGCACTTTATTATTCCCAATGACATCTCCTCTAAAATCATTATCGTCTATATTCCACAGAAAATAAGGTTGAGAATTTATTGAATGCCTCGCGATGCTAATCGTATGCGCGGGCGTCGATGTGATCTCCTTACTTCTACTTGTAATTGGTAATGAACATTCCCAGACACGCCATTTGCAGAATCGTAAAAGGAAACGCTAATTCCAAAGGAGATGCGTTAAAATGCTTAAAAACTAATATTATCACACTTACACTTATCGAATCTACATGTACTAATCTAATATGTAGTAATGTTTATTTTTGAAATAAGATTGACCGACCAGCCAAGTAATCTCCCAAAACTATAAAGCAACGTTTAAATTTGGCATGTTTGTTTTGCTTGGTCTCTTAATTCTCGCAAAGATTTTCTCGGGGTTCGTATCGTAGCGTTTAAGGGAATTTTGGGGTAAAGCTGCAGCGAGTTGCATTACTAAAATAATGTCCCTACTAAGTACAGGACAGCTTTAAAAACAAAACGGCCTCTGTAATGAAATTTAAACACCAAATCAAATGCTTCTTAATACTGACCTAGATGATAGAAGAAAAAACTTGTTCATTACAATTGAATACCAATCTAACATGCCCTAATTTATTTCAATAGTACAATAAATAACACATATTAAAAACAACCTGCCGCAGCTAAATAAGACAACAGCAGGTGCACTGACAACGGTCGCCGCGTGCCTCAAGTGCCGGCGCATTCCGGGGCGTCACCTGCCGCCGCAAACGTCGCAAAAACACTAATCGCTATTGTCGGTGATGATACAGCGCACGAGACTGATAGTTTGACAACCAACAGAAGCCAAGATGACGAAAATAAAGATAGAACAAACATAGACGAATAATAATGATCTTGATAATAATTCGGAATCCGATATTGTAGTACTTCAAGTTAAAAGTTTTAAAGGCTTCAAAAGAACAATACTGTCAATAACTTGATCCTATTTCATTTTAATTTAACTAGTTTTAAAGGATTAATTATATCGGCTGTAAAATCTATCGCATGTGCTTCTTCTAAAAGCAAACTAACTATAGCTATCAATCAATCAATCAATCAATCAAAACAAATATAACATTATACGTCACTACATAATCGTTGCTTTATAAGGATATACCCACATATATTTTAGTGGGATGAAATGGACACTTATGAGCGTTTTCAACCGTCGACTGCCGAATCTGAAATAATCTGTGTTTATCAACGTACGCGCACGTGAGGGGTATTATAAAGGTAATGTAACAGGCTACACGTCACTTTTATCACACCGCTGATTACAGCTACATTTCTAATCCCTAACGTGCAGTGTATTCGAGTTAGATGCACTGATAATATAGAAATAACGTAGTCAATAACAAAAGTAGTTAATAAACTCGACGAGCAAGAGTTGTTAATGTAAAGAGTACTTCTGCAAAGAAATGTAAAGAAAAACTGTTTGAGTTTTTTTTAATATATATGTATATATATTTTTATATTAAGAGGGGGCAAACGAGCAGGCGGGTTACCTGATGGTAACCAATCACCGCCGCCCATGGACACCCGCAACACCGGGAATCTCGGATGCGTTGCCGGCCCTTTGAGAAAGGAGTAGGCTCGTAGCCTGGTTGGTTGGCTGGTTTCGTTGCTTAGTTGAGGAAAAAGAAGTCGATCAGACAGGATTTGTTGATATACAAACGTAAGAAAAACTGGAAGAAAAAACTAAGAAAGTAGAGATATTTGTTTTGTTGTAAGAAATGCGGGTGGGTGTTACAGATGCCCAAATTTTATCTCTCACATAATGCCATAAAGATAATAGGATTTATAGCGAGCCGCTTTAAGCAGCGAAGAAACCGGCGCAACAGTAGTTTAGTAGGGCAATGATGATAAGTGATAAAATGTATTGACTTGTAACGTTGCAACATATATTACTTAACAGTAGACTAAAATTGGAATCTTTTCTAAACTAACACGCTACTATTATTTTTATTAAATACAACGAAAAGCGTCATTTAAGTTTCTTAGTATTAAATTGAAAGCAATAACGGCCAATTTGTGGGCCTTTGATCTCTTGTTAGCCTCTCCTACATCTCAAGACTACGATAAGCCTACACTAAGGAGCGAAAATAGTTGTAATGGGATAACGAAGCGATGGTATCGACGCGGCGACAACTTAGCATTTCGCTGGAAAGTCTCCTTATTCACCAGAGAATACATAATAATGGAAAGCTGAGCGTTTCCAACTTGAGCTTGAAATGGAAATCAATTGCACGTTACTTTTTCAAACGGTTTTACAAATACGGCACCATTATCAACCTCGTTTGCAGTGAAATGGCTACTCAAACACTCGAAGCAATGATTCAATACCAATGTTAGTCCATTAACAGAAAGATGCAAAAACCGATCAAACAGTGTACATTATCAATTAGATACTACAAAGCGAGATTTAACGGTCGGTATCGCAGCTGGTCGTACGCTAAATCACGCTGATATATCGACGTATCAATGACCGAAACCGGTTCCATCAGTTCGGTTTTAACGGAAAACGATTTCAAATTAAAACTGCTAACACAAATCATAGATTTAACACGTTTGGGAGCTTCAACTGAGCTTAATAAGGTTAAGCTTGTGGGAACAGGTTTTGTGGGGTTTTGTGGGACACAAGATTTGTAAATTGGTCAATGTGATGATGTGGAAAAAGTTGGTTGGAATATTAATGGCATTGGTTCAATTGACAGTTCTGAATGTAACATAAAGATGGGCTTTAAATCTACCGCCCTAATTGTAGAACCTCAATTACATGGATGTGAAAAAAAATAACGAACTTTCTTTGTTTAATGCCGATATAATTTTAAACTTCAATTTGGTCTGAGAGATGTATACATTATGGAAAAAAACACAATTGTACTCTAGTTCGATTAACTCCGTCTTACTTTCTGCGACCCGAATAGAAATGGAAAGGGTTATGAATGTTTTGGATAATTAGCAAGCAAAAAACTTGAGTGATCGAGGAAGTGCCCGATGCTAGTTTGCGGTCAAGTGTCTACAAGTATCTCTAGGTGTTATTGGTATCATCGCTTGTTATTGAATTACTGTAGTTTTAACCGCAGTTAGTAGCGTCAGCTTTCAGATTTGCGTGTTGTATATAAATATTAGATTTCACCGTTAGAAACTAATATCGAATCTTGTTACTATTAAGTCCTGCAAACACGTGTTTTTTTCTTGGCCTTAACACCAGTCGTATCTTTATCACTTAAATAATTGTTCTAACTTATCCTTCAAACATCGGCTTTACAACCGTTATGCATACTACAATAATCTTGGTTATTGCTTCTGGTTTTCGATTACTTATTATCAAGCAAGTTATAAATAAAGCATCATCGGTTGTGAGGACAGGGCGAGGCAGACCCGTTACTGGCATCTTTGGACACGTGGCCCCGATACAGTGGCTGACTTACTATCTTATTTACTATCGCTATAATAACATCAACGAAACCAATTAATGTCATGTTAATTACTAACAGGTTGTCAATGACTGATAATGATAACAATCAACCGAAGTTTTAATGAAACAAGTTCTGTAAAATGGCGACAAATATCGAACACAAGTTTGTGAGGTTCTTACCCAGATACTTTTGCCACTGAGTCTTTGTCAAACCAAGAAATACGTTAGAAATGTCAAAGTTAAAGTAACACCTTCAATCATCAACGTGTAACAAATGAGATTCTGCCAAACAGGCCTACAAACAATAATGATAAGCCTACAGGGAAAACCCATAATGCTTCCGTTAAGATCATTACTTTGTACAACATCGCTTCCAAAGTTATTACCAAGGCTTTAATCATCCTAGACGTGAAGTATCGGGAGCAATCAAGATGGACGGCTCCAGAGCTAAATATAGCTGGTAGAGCTAGAACTGAAGGGCTAGCTACTAGAGTTCACAGTGTCAGTGGCGCGCGGGAACGGGCGAAGAATTCAAATAAGCATGCGTATAACTAACATAAGAATAAATTACACGTCATTGTGGTATTCTTAATGAAGAATCAAATTTTCTGGCATTGATTTCACGCAAAATATTTAAAGCTATAAACACTTATCGCTCGATAGATTATTGAAAATTGCGTTAGAATGTTGTTATGTAAAATCATGTTAACTTACAGATATAGTGAATAATATGTTTCCATCGGTAAAACTCGGATCTCAATCGGAAGACGACGGGACCCGAAGTGCCAATTAATTATTGTATTAAATGAGTGACATGTTTATGCTCATTAATATGATACTTTATTATTTACTGTCAAATGACAAAATGAAAAATGACAGCATGGTATGATGGCTAATGGCCCCCAATTCTCGGTGTTTACGAGACAATGTCGATTGCAAGATTAAACGTCAGATTCATACAGTTGTGTCAAATGACTGTATGCACTGACGTTTAATCTCGATTTTTAGATTATTTCGAATGCGCCGAGAATTGGAGACCTGCTGAAGCTAATCGAGAGAGCACGATAAATACGAACTTTTCCGATAAAACACGATGGAAACTAATTATGCACTACATCTGTACACAGTTTTAGTTAAGAAACATAGGCTGTGCAGTGAAGTGACCTCACCAAATAGAAACCGCGCAAAATCTGCATAAACGTCATTGTCAAATCATGGATTGAAATACCAAATCCTAACTGCATAATGCGTCAGCGCAAACATTTGCGTCCAATCAATCAGCCTGCTTGCCAGTCTGCACGCGTCTGAAACGCCAGGATAAATACAGTCCGCACGGACAAGATAACGACCAGTTATGCATTAGTACGCTCCCACCTGCCAATGTTAATATCTGCATTGTTGTTAATATTTACTGAGCTCTGGAATAATGTGGTATAATAACTAGGCATATTTGTGTTGGTGTCTAAAAGTGTTATTGGCATTTCGTGACTTCCATAGCAACAGTATTCATAGGTACTTGATGTCGCAAGTCTTTTTTTATCATCATTTTCTTCCTACTTATGTACCTATCTATCTACGCTAGTCTTAGCTAGGGTTGGATGTTCAAACGACAAAGTCTCAACATCTCTATTCCCATCAGCAAAACATTCTGCCCCGCAACATCGGATAAAATGGGCTAGTCCAAAGCCCAACGGTCGCGGCCAGCGTGCAAATCGCGCGCAAACGCCAAGCGCGCACGCGCTCGCCCCGTGTAATCGCTAATCTATGGTCAGACCCGTGGACCACACTTCCACCACACACCAACACCCTATCTCAAATGTATAAGGACTGCTTTCGACTAACACGTTTCAGGAATTCGAAGTACAGACCAATAAAGCACGGTTGTTGTAGGACCATCGGTAATAGTGGTTCGACCGTGAAATGTTAGTACAGCATAACATTCGTACGTAAAAAGTGGAATGGCACGGTAAAATTACAAGAATTACTTCATCTAACGTAAAATAAAAGCATAAAAAGGTATTGATACAAAATCTATTATGCCAGTTTGTAGAATACCTAATAAATAATATTCTGAAATGAAGCACATAACCGCAACCTTCATTGTGTAAATGTCATACGAGCTGATGTGATATGAAAATCTAATGTAAACAGAGCACCGCGCCGATTGCAAATATATATTATGCTAATGGCTTCGGATGTGATGATATAAAATAAAATAATATTGGGCACAATAACGTTTGCAATGAAAATATGAGATAAGATAATCAAGGGCGTTTTAGCTATCTTAAACGCATGAAGCACAAACAGAAATGTGCGATTACCAGATAATGAAATAGTATGTGAAATTCAACGAACTTCAAATAAGTTTAAGTCCCCATTCCATTATAAAGTTAGAAAGTCTTTAAACTGATCAGGTCTCATCATCTCATGCCACAAATGTTTGTTAAAATAATGATCAAGAATAACGAATCCAAAAACAATACACAATCAAATATTTTTACATGTCATAATTAGAAGAAATTGTAAAATCTAGGCACTCAATAATCGTTGCTAGTCGTGTTGAACAGAAATAGCCGAAGCTAATGCCGAAGCTTGATGCAGCGTCAGGTTACGCCGCGGGAGCGCTGAACTTTCGCGCCAATAAGCGAGCGCTAGCCTTGACCGTGCGCGCGCGCCGCGTATGCAGCCCAATCAATGGCACGCGGGATAATGGATAATTACTCTAAAGATTTAGAGACTGATAGATTAAAAATCGATTATCGTATTCTGGTAAACATGTCATTCAGGACATCAAATGATAACAAAAAATAACATTTTTTCTAATAATTTGAAATAGAAAGTATTTTAACGATGGTGCAAGTAAAAAATGAACATGGTTTCTTTACGACTAACTTGCATGGCACACGTTGCTTAATCTTTGGAGGCCATCGGTGCACCGATAGCGACGAAACGGAAGTCGAGCCAATTAACCTGTACATCTTGTTACTGATTCCAATTAAAACCTGAAATTAAGAGGAATGACGGTAGTTACTCAAGTAACCGTAATTCAAGTAATTCAGTAGACACGAGGCCAACAAAAAAAATTGTTCATCACAAACCTACGAATGACAGAAAAATTTGGAACAAGGTCAAGAATTGTCTAAGGGGACTCGCACCAGCTGACAATGGAACACCATTTACATTCAGAAACGTGGGAGTGATCTTTGAGAACCATAGACAAAAGTCGAAATACAACAATGACAAACCGCGGTGCGAAAGAAAACTTTCGATTTGGGACTCTGTGGCTACTTACCATAGTAGAGAATTGGTTAACGATGAATTAGAGCAGGGAGATTATAATCCGAAATTCGCATATTCCGGATATGGTAGTCAATGTGGCCATTCATCAATTAAATGAATTGACTAGCCGTGACAAATGCAGCCATCGGACATTCGTGCTAGCAAATTTGGTGGATAATTAGTCTTGTCTTGTTGTGATTCATTCGGATTCGTCGCGTGGCAACGTCGTATTAATCAAGCGATTGCGCCAACAACCCGAAACGTTAAAGCCTCTTTGTAATGCAAATAGCTTCTAACCCAGATATGCACGTGTTTCCATACTTCTTAGGCATGTTTGAGTACAATCAATAAATAATATTTTGACGTGCCAATAAGTTAGAAGATAAACGCACCTGTTAATCTCCTTCCTCAAGTCTGAACGTCGGCCATTATACAGCTTCTGGTATATCACATTCACATAAAACACTAATGGATTATTGTTCACTTTAATATGTTAATTTATTAGCGGTCAATCCCTTATTAGCGTTATTTTAATAAGGTATTCCGACATAAAACGGGCAGGCAATCGAACTGAGCGAGTACATGGAACATGGGACTATTAGCTCCCTATCAACTCGTAACGGGGCGTTAAGCTATTACGTTGTGCTAAAATCCTATTGGAAGCTACCGAAGGTTCTAGATAAATAATAAATACGGTAATCTTACAAGTGCCGGGCATGAGATCGCCTATCGCCATCACGGAGCCATATCATTACTGAGGCAAAATTGTCGTTTGCCTTATTAGGGTTTGTTTCAGCTCTCTGAAGCGGTACATAACGTCCAACATAAACATAAAATATTCTATAACCTCTTTAGTAGATTAATATTCTCTACAAGTGAGACTACTCCAATTAAGCACTCGCCTGGAATTTAATCAATTTAACATCTTTCAGGCACTTAACGCCGTCTCTTTCAACGGCAAATCGATACTAATATTATAAATGCGAATGTAACTCTGTCTGTCCGTCTGTCTGTCGGTCACGGTTTCACGGCTAACCGCCCGATTTTGATGAACTTTGGTATGGAGGTTTGAATTTGACTTTGAGTTTGACTTTGAACCAATCTGTAGAAAGGTGCAATAGGGGCAGCCCTTAATTTGAGAGAAAAAATCTAAATTTAAAAAGTCAGTGACATGAAAATTTTACATAATATAAAGATACATTTCCACGCAGACAAAGTTGCGAGTGCAGGCTAATATTACATAAAATAAAGACTGCATTAAATTAATCAGGTCATCAAAAAAATCACATTAGATATTTACTCTTGGATGTACTGAATTACTGTTTCAAATTTTAGAGATTTTTCAAGTCATATCGGGAAATATCTTCGAAGTGCATTAAGGTAAAAAAAACAAGGCAATAAAGTAATATTAGATGCAAAATGGTGTCAAGATCAAGCCAGCCAGCCCAGCCCCGCGGCTCAATGGACAAAGCAACCTATTACTCCTTGGCGATCGTTAAGTCTAAGCACTCGAAGATATTACGTTCACGATAGACGAGTTTAGATTTGCATAAAAATTGCTTAGTAGGAAACCAAATTTAAACGATGAATGACAGCTTCTGCCTAGCAGTAGCACAGCAAAGACGACTTAAGAAAACGACATACGGTCGCAATCTTAAAGACTATTACATCTCTTACCAAAGAATTACAAACAAAATACGACAGAACCATTACGCTATTTCTCCAGTATGATATGGAACATGCAACTGAAATTAAAGTACACAAATCCCTAAGCCATTTAAATATCATTGAGGACAACAATCAGCGGCGTGGGACCACTCCAAAAGGCATAATTGTAAGCGTGTTTCTTAAGCAAGTTCAATGTTGTGGCAAAAGCATTAAAATCATTCGGCCCAACCGTTACATTGGATTTGAATAAGCCTTGATTATATGTATGGAAAAAGCTGGCTATTATCTCTAGGAAGAAAACACTGGTTTTAGTGTGAGAAAACTGGATCACGCTCTAGTATCTTTAACAAAAAAATTAATTGGTCACCGGAGTGGTCGGTCATATTTTATGAAGCCAAAAAATAAATGGAGCATCAGGAGCAGAACGTCTATTCGACATGTTCTAAGTGATTTCGCAAATTATTTTACTACGATATGGTAGCTCATATTAACTTGACAGCAAAGACGGCCGCATTGTGAAGAAACAATAGACGATATCGCTTAGGCACTGTCTTGTTTGCTGGTAATAATAACAAGTGAATTTGAACGCTAAAGAAGAAAGTTGGGAGGGAATATTTTAGAGCCGGATGAGGCGACCCGATGGAACTCCACATATAAACGCATAATAATCGCGTTCTCACAAAACAATGCGGAAGTCCAGTTAGCCGCCATTGTTGCTGTGCGTACACTAGAAGACTAATGAAGAATTCCAAATGTACATATTTACATACAAATAATGGGTGTGAACCATAGAGTATATTAATGTGGCTTAGAATTAAAATACACACCCGAAAATTGTGAGGAGGAACGGAGATGAAACAAAATAGATTTACATATTGAAGCTGCTACAAAAGACCACCCAAGGAATATTCACAAATTTAAGCAATGTCTCAATTTTACAGAAAATTAACCGCTAGAAGGTCAGAATAAGCGACCCGTGAAAAATCTGATTTGCAGAACCAGAACCCTAATGGATTTTATGAAATGACCGCTCACATTGTTTTAGCCGGAAGTAATTCACACCAGGAAACGGCTGGCGGACTGGCTGAATGTGATATTACCTCATCTGTGGCGTTTGTGTCAAGTTAATGGTCATAACTATATAGTAATGGCCGTTAACAAAAATTCATATAATTATAAAGAACTTTAATGTGTGGCATTTATGACCATTTTAAAATAATTGATAAATACATAATTAAAATAATGTCCAAATTTGCTACTAAGAAAGAAGTTATATATTTATGATTTAAAGAAATTGATATTGTTAACTAGCTTTTCGCCGTGACTTCGCGTAGCATTCGTTTATAGTGATTCTTGTCTTCTTGTCTATGTCGTTCCAGACACCCAAGATGCCAAGTTTCTTGAAAATATAACAGACAGACTCAGTTACTTTCGCATTTATAATATTAGCGATGGACGTTTATTCATCCACGATTGACCTTAGTAGCGACAATAGCAACTTTCATTACCCGACTACGACGAAGCAAAAAGTTGGGTTATGATTTTGACCGGTAGGTACCTATGTCCTCATAACTTCTAAACTACTTATCATAATTTCATAAATGAGGTATCGTTGGAAGCGTCGATCTTCCGCTGGTTATAGGCCATGTGACGTAACATTAAATTTAATATGCCGTCCTCTAGAAGATATAAAGTCATGAACTAAAAACTATCAATGAACTATCAAATGGAAGGGATTAATTAGCACATTTCAAGAATATATATATTGTTAGCTGTTTTATAATATTTAGAGCGTGATTTTTCAGTTTTAGTTTTTAAAGTTATTACTTGTTTATTCAGTGAAGGAGGCTTCTAATCTATGTCATGCCACCAGTCCAAACAGGTTCCCTGTAATCAACGCTGCTTTGCTTGCTACGTTCGATAATTTCCACGCTAAAAGCCCACTTAATGAATAATAACGGGACATTGTCGGCATTATTATATGCATTTAAATTGTGGAATTTTCCTCAAAGATTTTCAACTTTCCACGTTTAATCACTAGTTACGAGCTCGTTTTTAGTAAACTTATTTGTATCAGTCAGTTTGCAAATACCAGAAAGAACGGGTACCAAATTGATTTATATGATGTTCATTAAATAAAAGCTCGTGTACTCCATCCATAAATGTATTAACAAATCATATAAAGAAATGTATTAATGATAAGGACCATGTCTGAAATAAATACGATTTTTATTTAGATTAAATTATAGTATAATGTCTTTTTCACATTTTTATATTTTGAAGTGTAAAATTTATCGCAAATGGAAAATTCTCAGAAGCTTTAAGCACTGCAATACGGTAGCGCGGATGCAGATCACAACGCGCGTCCATAATCCAAGATAAATATCGATCGATCGATTCACTTTCGCCCGATCGATTCTTATCGCAAAAACTGGCCGTACCAGCCTCTGCTTCCTTCGCCAGGTTCCTGTTCTCTATCAGAATCTCATCAATTTACAAAGTAGCCCCTTGTGTAGAATGTATAACACAAGAGACGGCTTTCTAACTTTGGTCGGTTAGTACTTCATTCAACGCGAACGATGTGATTGAACCCAGATTGCTAATATCCTTGAGAACTGGTTGCGAATGAATAGTCTTACATAAAACAAAACAAAAATCTTCTATTGCGGGTGCGCCGACGGCTATAAGTACGAGATGGAGATATGGATCTTATTAAAAATTAATAACATCATCCTTGCTATCCTGCATATCGAAGTGAACATTAACGACTTCAACTATACCGTGTAAATAATTATACACGTTCGTTATTGTTTTCGTAGATTCAACATGCGTCGTAACCTCAAAACCCAGCATATTTCGCCTCAAGTGTATAGCTCTCCGGTTGGAGGCTGGTATACGAATACCAAATCACCCATTCAGCTGTCGACAATAACTAGGCGGATTTCTCAGGCCCAGTTTGCGGGAGTCGTACATCCTTCACCAAGACGGACGATGGTAACTCACGGATGGTACCGTTGCAAGCACTTGTCCGACAACCCGATAGAGGTAAGCTACTGTCAAAAGCACGGTCAGCTTATTTATTGCCATCTTAAATTTTGTAGAAACAGATCTGGTTGATATTGGAACGAAGCCGGAGTTTGTTTTGCAGTTATGGAAATTTGTTGAGTGCTGCTTGCTGATTTATTGTTGTGTTGACCTGATGGAATTCTTATGTCATTGCCCTTTCCAGGATAAGGACTTGCAGAATGTAGTTTATTCGAAAGAATTAAGACTTGAATTTATTGCGGCAATGGTACACTTTAAGGTTTATGTTATGGGCCTTATTCACAGACATGTCGCGAGTGTGTGGTCGCGTCATAAATCTAGTCGCATCCAGCCGAGTGGCACTATTGCCGCAGCAACAGCAACTTGTAGTTGAATAGCGAGTCCCGGTTATCGACCACCATGAAGATTATCAATAAGATAAAATATTATTTAAATCTTATTTTAAAATAATGATCATTATTACCCATAAAGTAAACCGTGTAATGAAATATAAGCACCAATAAAGTATACTTAATCACCCCATTGTTATCTAAACGCCACACGGTTAATTTGAAATCGATCGTTAATTAAAGATTTGACGATCGTTTTAGATCTTAATCGAACTCCAAAAAAAATTAAGTGCCCCATGTAGGTTGACGTGGAGCAGTAAAAACATATCCTATTAATTTTGTTGTTTCTTCAACAAATAATAAACCTGTCCACAATAATTATAAAAGGTCGGATGCGTAAGGTGCAAAAGGCATAATTATGCAATTAGGACTAATTAATTGCATTGCGGCTCACCACAGCGAGTTCCATCGAATTAGCTGGAACACGATAATGCATAGCCATATTCATAGGCACGCTATGCGCAGTCACCTGTCTTAAAACTGGTCTCATACAATGTACACATCATCCAATTTGTCTCAGGACTTTTTATTTCTGTAATACTAGCAGCTCTCATGCTCTCATAGATTTTTTGTTTCTACTTCGAGTAATTTCAAAAACATTGCGTGCTGTTTGCGCACTTTTAAGATGCATAAATCCCTGATATCATCTGTATACTGTTCCTCAATGGCCTAAAAAGGATTCTCAAAATCATTAATTAGGTTGGAACCGTCTCAAGCACCTGATAGTCGCTACACTCGTTGAAAAATCAATTAACACCGAATGGCGTTTCAGCACGATCTACATACGCGACATACCCGCATTATGTCGGTGAAGGTGTGTTTCCCATTCATGCGCGCCGTGTCGTAACAGTCCCCCCAATTAGAGTCATTACAGCCCATTACAATGGCAGTTCAATGCTGCTTTTCGACCGTGGTTCGCTATGGCGATAATCAACCTAATTCTAGTTGGCATAATGTCATAAATGATAAAAGATTTAGAACCGACGAAACCAGGCTCACTTTAGAACTTTTGGAATTCATCCAGAATTTTTGGGCCATAAGTTTGTAATCTAACTTTAAAGCTTTCAACAGTCCGGGAATTTAACTTTTCGCATATTAAATTGGAATAAGGGCTTATACAGTAGGTTTTGAGATCAGAAAATATTAAGATAACAAATTACGACAGCTCAAAATTCCCAAGCAGCTCTCAAGCTGTATAAGAGCTTATACAGTCATTATAACTCTAGTTTGAGCGTTATAATGGCTGTATAAACTGGTATACAACTAGTGTGCTTCTTGGGTTATATACGAGCACGTTTTCTAGATATTCTTCAGGTTATATGTGATGTGCAAATGTTCCAACTCACCTGTTGCTCTGACGTGACCTCCTCTCTGCTGCTGTCATCTGCAACAAAACGATGGTTGTTAGTGATCAGATCAGTGCCCCAGCATCGAACAGGTGCTCTGCAACTAGACCGTGGCCATTTGTAGGCTTCGACGATCATTTCATCTACATTTGAGTGCGCATCGACATAGCACACAGATAGCAAACATTAGGTACTGTATTGGTATTAGGCATCATTTTTATGATGATGATTTGAACTTTCCGCAGCGGACTTAAATTTCAAGAGCTATGTAGCTACAAAACGTATGCTACTGGGCGTTTTTCAAAAACATTGTACGAATTAAGGAGTAGTTAAGTAAAAGTTTAAAAAGTTCCTATACGCTACCAAATTAACCATACAATTGTATGGCTAATTTTCGTAACTCAGTGGAACTTTTTTGAAATTTTTCTTAACTACGCCTTAAGCCTTAAGCCACGTGCTTCTCTCTCACTCACTGTTACGAAAATCAGCCATACAATTGTATGGTTAATTTAGTAGCGTATAGAAACTTTTTTAACTTTTTCTTAACTACTCCTTAATTCGTACAATGTTTTTGAAAAACGCCCTACTACGAATATTGGAAGATATTCGTCTAGTCATTTCGGCATACTTGAATAATAAACATACGCAATTTGGATACGTTCCAGCAAAAGCAGATAATTTATCAAAACCATTGCCCAACTTGTGCGACGGACGAAATTAAACGAGCACAGCAACATCGCGTTTGCGTTGGGACAACACATTCTTATGGTAAATCACTAACTGTTCAGACTCTGTGTGCTGTGGCACAGGTTACGCCACAGTCTACTTACTACAATTCCACGTGACGCCTGATCCTAAGGGCTTGAGGTCGTCGACCCACCCCTATTTCACGGCGACGCGACGCTACGTCTGATTCGCCATGTCGTGGAATTTCGTGTGGCGTGTCTAAGTGGCAGACCCCGTTGGATGCTAACGAAGGCTAAGTCGGCATGGCACGTAACGTTGTCTGAGAAGTTGCACATGTGCTGAAGGTTATGGCTCCAGACATAAATTTTTATGAACATATTTTTACCAGGCCAGTCTTTTATATACATTGTTTTCCTTTTGAAAAAGTATCCATAAGTAAAAATACACATAAAATCTAGAAGCTCGATTTAACAGCGTAATAAAAGTTTATGAAAAAATCGCCTTTTTCGCCCACGTTTACACAAAAAATTACATTCAAGGCGCTCATATTCACAAGCACTTTGCGGAATAAAATAAGTGGGTGTATGTTTGTCATTAAAACTCAGACAGAACGACCCGTTTAAAATAAAATCCTAAAATGTATTGTTTTGTGCGGCAAATTCAGAAATGTAATGTTGGAACGAAAGCTTTAATTACGCAAAGGTTGAAAAGGGTTGACTCGTAATTATACATAGACGTAGCTTTTGACCTTGGGCTTAATAGCTCTAAGCCTAAGCTTACGTCACTCGGGCAGTAAACATGACATAAAAGCCCACTAATTTAGTACATTTTCAACAGAACCTGAACGATTAACCTGTGTTTTACGAGCTCAAATATTACTTGAGATTTTGATTAAAAGTACTTACTTGCGTTACATCAGAGCTTTCCTAATTATATTCTATAGATGTACTAGCTGGTGCCCGCGACTTCGTATGCGAAGAATAATAATTTAAGTAACCTATGTACTTTTTAAACCTTCCCTAGACCTCCACGAACATTTCAAGACTAAGATAAGATAAATCCGTTCAGCCGTTCTCGAGTTTTAGTGAGACTAACGAACAGCAATTCATTTATATATATATAGATATGTTCGGTAGTTCAAAAAGTTTCGTACTGTTTTGAAACACTTAATAATTCTTGCAATCTAGAGACATGCACCACAGATATACTTGTATATTTACTCTTTAGCATTATCCGGCTTTTAATAAGAACCCTCAGATTGCAAGTTTATAAAAGTTCACTGATACATTGTGAAGACAGATTCTTATGTACGACTTTTATACCTGTAAAAGCTCATGCGAATAATAATTGAAAACACAAAAACGATCTGATAAGAATTGTGTCTTCTTGTAAACTAGCTCATAGCTAATGATGCATCTTTGGAATTGTAGTATGTCGTCTATAAACAAAGTGGAATGGCACGCGCACGCGACGCCGCTCGGTCCAGCGACTCACTTATCTGATCCAAATATCTTAATTAAACAACATTTCGACACATTCCTCAACAATCTCAACTAATCTCAACAAACTCGGTCAAGGACGGAATGATAACTGTGTTTTAGTGGACATAGCCGCGATAAAAATAAAACGTTAACCTAAGTTATGCAAAATCGGATAAAATTCACCGAAAATAGAAGTTTTCAAATGCTCACATACCTACTGTCCTAAGTTTTCGAGATGTCATAAGACAAATGAGAAGCCTTCTTAAGAAGTCAAGCGTCTTGTGCTAACTTAAAAATGATTAGGACCCGTTTCTTAATATTAATAACCAATGGACCCGCCACAGCATCGCCCGCGGTATATTCCATACAAACTTTATCACCCCATTAGGGATGGAATTTCAAAAAATCCCTGCTTAGTGCACCTCTAGGGTACCTACTCGAGGAATGTCTCCTCTAAATTTCAAACCTCTAGGACCACCCGTTTAGGCTGTGCGTTGAATGGAAACTTTTCTATAGGTACCATCGAGGAATTTAATTGCTGGGCCATTTTGACAATATTCAATTTTGCCGTTCTCGTGATGCATATATATATATTTTGAATTACAGTTCTTCGTAATTTGACCGTGACGTACGATCGGGGAATTCAAATCGTTGATCCAGTTGACTGCCTTCTTATAAATAAGAAGGCAGTCAACGATTTGAATTCCCCGATCGTACGTCACGGAAAAATTACGAAGAACTGTAATTTAAAATAAGTTGTGTTAATGAAACCCACACATTCGTTTTTTACTTCCCAGATGCTAGTTTTACCTTACTAAGGTACTAAACGTTTTACTCATTACGTTAATGTGTATAAAACTCAAGAACATGAAAATGCAAAGATTTATTCAGAAATCTTGAGCACATTTGCTCAGTGCGTTCACCCTCGCGCGTGACAAACTCAGACTGGCATATCATTACTACACCTAACTATAACTTAAAACTTACATACATTAGTTCAAAAATGCCACATCTACCCTTATGCCAACCACATTAGGCTTATTTTACTAAGCACATATGTTGACGAATCCGCGTTTTTTGGCGAAACCTTTTTATCTAAATAGTCCTCGTTCCACGATCTGATTCCGTAGATTGCCGAAAAAAGAGTTAACCAGACATACAGTTTTGTAAAAACGGTTACTGTTTTCTTTAATATATAGTTCAAAGCACCCGGGCACCATACTTAGCAGTGGGTATCCAGGCATGACTTGACAAATAGATTTTAATCTTAATCTCCAGATCCCAAATAGTGTTGAAAAGACTTTACAATGTCATACGATTTTCTGCGTCCGAAGAGGTTAATGTGCTCTGCTCTCTGGGATTTTTGTACATTTACAAAAGGTATCCCAAAATTGTATTTTGATAAAAAACGTTACTTTTCTTATGTAACAACTTTTGTATCTGGTAAGGTGCTGAAGAAATTCCTAATGTCTTTATTAAATTAAATATTTAAATTTAAATAATTGAAAATAAAGGAACGAATCAGCGTGGTGCAGGTCGGCTTTTCAAGCTGGACACTCGATCCATTAACTTATATTTTTGCTGTGAAATCAATCATACCATCTTTATAGGACTAATTAATCGAACGTGGCCACAAGTACTCGTGTGGCTCTGCCCACCCCATTAGGGATTTCGGGCTGTATGTATGTATGTATGTATGTATGTATGTATGTATGTATGTATGTATGTATGTATGTATGTATGTATGTATGTATGTATGTATGTATGTATGTATGTATGTATGTATGAAATCAATATTGTTATCGAGCAGTAGAAAGAAACAGTATTTAATTTAGCCGTTACAAAAATAGGTAAGCCCTTAGATCATCGTAGCAGATTGTTTAGTCTGGGGCCAATTCGAACGTGTTTTCGCTAAATTTGAAAGAAGAACCGTCAGACTCGATTTTGAACCTTGGAGCTATACAAAATCGAGATTGACGTTTCTTATTTTAAATTTAGGCAATTTTAAATTTAGCGAACACCGTTTCGAATTGGACCCAATGTCTGTTTTATTTGCATAAGGTACTTCTAATACACTAATGGCAACGGACGTAATGTGTCCCTGTATGTCCTGTCCCTAACCGGAAAGCTGCAAGGTCGGCAAAACAAAGCTATCTTTCCTTATACATTATAAGCATTTGACGGCATATAACTGACTCGATAGCACCGCGATAGCGCAATATTTGTTCCCAAGTCATGAATGCGTATTTATGCGAATGTATTCGTATCGTTGTCTAGTACCTACATATAAAGAAACTCCTAGTTTAGGACTAGATAAATGTGTCCCAGATATTATTATATTATCGCTCGATGGGTCCATTATCCACCCGTGACGTTATACTTAGACGACGCGGTTAGCCTAGGTGGTAGCGATCCTCCGAAGCTAGCGGTCCAGGGTTCGATCCCTGGTAAGGACAAATATTTGTGAGATGAGCACGATTTTTTTTCTGAGTCTTCAATGTCTCCTATGTATTTAAGTATTTATTTATCATAAGTATGTATATCGTCGGTTAGTACTCTAAGGCTAAGGCCGCACATGCAGGTGGCTTGCTTAGCGCCTAGAGCCTAGCGAGTCAGGTGACCATTGAAGGCGCCAAGCGCGCAGTGCGGCCGGTGCCGAAAAATCTAGAACGTTTGTTTAGGCGCAAGTGCGTAGGCGGCCTAAAACAAGGCTTAGAGCTTACTTTGGGACTAGAGCGATTTGTCTAAAGATTGTCCACTGATTTATTTATATTTATTTATGCCTATATATCATTACGGTCTAGCTCTAGATTATTTTCTTATTTCTGTGTACCGCAAATGGCGGAGCGGCTGAGGTGCACAAAAAGTATAATGACCTCACGTAAACGGATTCCTAAAGGCACGTGCGTGCTGATGGACGTAATCAATTTGAACGTCATGTAGATTGGCTGGTCTTTCATGCATGAGTAGTTTAATTTGACTAGCTTCTGCCCGCGACTTCGTCCGCGTAGAATTCGTTTATCGCGATTCCGTCGGGAGCATTGCATTTTCCCGGGATACATTATTCTATTTATGTCCGTCTCCACGACCTAAGCTAAGTCCATGCCTTTCAGGACAATGGTGACATAATTAATAGGCCGTGAAGGCGTAACAAACAGACAAACTCACTTTAACGTTTCTTCTGCGAGGAGTGTTTTTAAAATAATATTACCTATAACGAATTTTCACGTTAATTACTAAAGTTGGTAATTTTACGTTTACCCTCAAATTACCGGCTCTCATCCGGCACACACGAACTTGCCGTTAATTTATTTTTCATTCCCTATGTCACACTTTCAGGTATTGGTTGTCTTATACAACTTACTTATGTCCTTCCCTAGGGCTCAAACTATCTTCACACCAAATTTCATCAAATTCGGTTCAGCGGTTTAGCCGAAAATCGCGTAGATACATAAAAAGTCATCAACTGGCCTGTCATCGGGCCGGAAAACTCCCGTAAAGCAATTTTTCAGACCCTATTTCACCCTCCTAGGGATCGATGTTCTTAAAAAAAAGAGTAGCTGGAACTGTCTACATGTCAAATTTCATCAAAATTGGTTCAGCAGTTTAGCCGTGAAAACATACTTACCAGACAAACAGACAGACAGAGTTACTTTCGCATTGATAATATGTATTAGTATGGATTACCATATATATGGAGCGCATGACGACTGTGTCGGAAAGGGGCGGTTCTGCTATCAAACCTATAATTCATTATAAATTAAATCATATATTATAATATAAAATATGAAGTCATCATCATCATTATCATTTCAGCCGAAATACGTCCACTGCTGGACGCCCTCCCCCAATGATCGCCACGACCTATCCTGTGCTCGTCACTCCACTGTGTGGTCGGTGTGCCAACGATACGTCATCCAGGGGCCCGTTCCTTAAAGCGTATTAGTCTGATAATATTAGTGCTTACTTTAATTTTTTCTTTTAAGTAACGAGACAAAACACTAATATTATTACACGAATATGCTTCGACAAACGGGCTCCAGCCATAGGCGGCTTTACCTTTGGTGCAGGGTGTGAGTTGCACATGGGCGCAGCGGTCTAAGGGCCTTTGCACACCACGTGTTTTAAACGCGCCGTTGACGCGCATTTGTAGCGATACAGACGCGATGCGCACTGCTTTGTAGGATAAAAAGCGCGCCGTTGACGCGCGTTTCTAAAACGCGCGTCGACGGCGCGTTTAAAAAACGTGGTGTGCACAGGCCCTAAGGGCCTGGCCACAACACCAGGGCACGACGCGTCGTGAATATTCACGGTGCGGTGTCGCGTCGTTCCACGGCGCCGCTACATAACCACGGTACGGCGCCGTACCATGAAAAATTCCGTTGCATATCACCTTTATGGGTATAGAAATAAGGGTGAAATGCAACGGAATTTTTCATGGCAGCGCGCCGTACCGTGGTTATGTAGCGGCGCCATAGAACGTCGCGGCGCCGCGCCGTGGACCGACGACGCGACGGCGCGTCGTTCATTTTCACGGTGCGGTAACGTGCAGTGCCACGACGCCGCGCCGTTTCACGTCCACGACGTCGTGCCGTGGTGTTGTGGCCAGGCCCTTAGCCTTAGGCCCTGCACCCGTGTTATGATGTCGGGCGGAATGGTTGGACACGAGCGCTACGTGAGCTAGAGACGCCTCTGCTTGCAGTTCGCGGTCCCCACTCAACAACTCTTAAGATAGTACAATACACACAATTACAGTTAAATTAACCATCATAATTTACCTTATGGTTCCATAAATTTATAGTCAATACAAAATGAGCAACCATTCTAATACCTAATCGATCAGAGTTATCATTATCAATGATAAACAAAAAGCATTTTCATGTTCATTGTTCACTTTCTTTTTTAATTAATTTACAGATATCAGAGTATTCCATATAAGTAATATACGTTTCATAAAACTTCGCTAAATTGAGAAGCAGTTTGTTGGGGCGTTAGCGCTCCTAATCCACACATACCTAGATAATATGTTTTTTTTTTTGGGAAACCAGCAGCTATCATAAACAATTTAGAAACTAATATAAATTCAAAAAAGCCAATTACAGTATCTCACAGATAGCGATACACTAAAAATAGCACTTAACAAACATCCCAGAAACTCGACATTTTTACACAAACTACGGATAAATAAAAACTAAGTAAGTATTAATAATAACTATGTACAATTATCATTAAGAGAAATCGCAATATTAATAATGACAGCGGAAAAACGAGGACATAGTAGGAAACATTTCTAAACCATAAAAGTACTTAGGAAAGGTGAGGGAGAGTAAAGGTGTGAGGGCATGCTCATTCAAAGTAGGTAGTTATTTGTTAAAGTGCGGCCCATAGCGGCTTTATACATCTCTAAGTCGCTTAACTTATCCAGACACGGAGACTATACATCTCCCTTATTAGTTATTTATTATAATGAATTTTTACCTATTAGGATTGTTTGCTGCCCTTTTCATGTGTTAGTTTTAGTTAAAACTCTAATGTAAAAGATGAAAAAAAAAAAAACTTACTGCTGAGTTTCTTGCAGCGTTTCTTCTCAGCAGATGTCACCTTTAGAAGCGCTGGTAGCTTCAGACATGTAAAAGAGACCATGTGGCCTACTTGCAAAATAAATATTTTCATTTTCATTTTCATATTATTATTACATACAAGCAACTATAACATTTCTACAGCTGATATAACACTAACTCAATGATGAACGAAATTGCAAACATCGTATTGACTTTTGTGTTTGGTAATGGATTGCAACAGTTGCAAGCGATATCAATCACGAGTGCGAATGCAATTATATATTGAATTGTATTTGGTTTATCGGAACAGTCTCTGCGTATGACATTAACTATTCGGGGAAGTGTTTGGCTTCATCCCACGCCGATATTTAATCAGAATGTTATGAGTACTAACTGTATAAATTCACTGACTAAGCGGAAACAAAAGTTGCATGACGTGGGTCGAATCTTAATGATATAGTTTTAGATTGCAATGTGTATGTAGATGAGGCATTACATATGGAGTACTTTTGTCTATCGGGATATGTTCGTTACCAGTAAAATTTTAACAACTCCCTCAAGGGCGAGCGTTGGCCTCATCACGCCCTTGAAAATGTCCCATACCGTGTTTTTTCCAGTCCAGGTCCAACAAAACCATACCTTTATGGCATAGGAAAATGATCCTTCATACATGACTTTTTTTAGGAATGCCAAAAATGCTTTATTTGTTTCTAAATAACGACTAACATTTATAGCTAAAATGACTGAACTATATTATTATTTTAGGCGGTGAGTCGAGGACCTCCGAGTGAAAAATGCGCTCAAGTCCCGAATGATATTACACGATAAATACGCACAAACTTTTATATTATATTGATACAACAATACTACATAGCCCACAGAATTGCTTTTTCCAGAAGCTGTATATCTTTTCAAGGTTTTTTCCATATATAATTTTCCAAATGTTTCTCTACGTCAAAGCCCAGAGAGCATTGAAACTGGAAAGTGATTGCAACATTGGGATAACCTGATATTGTGATTTCAGTACAGAACCCTGAAAAAAAAACTCGCGGAGTGTTCTCGTAATCTAGAATCAGGAGCATACTTTGGCAAATAAATCCTACACAGTAGGCGTTGGATAACTGTTATCGCTTCTGAAGTAGTTTTTGTGACGCATTACACTTAATTCTTCTTATTTGTGACAGGTGACTATGTTTGTATTAATACTTTCGTAACCAAACGTAAAAGTTGTATGAAGATTCAGCGAAAGTAGATTATTTTGTAATGACAACATATTAGCCTGAGCTACATTTCACATACACACATATAAAAATATTTTGACACGTGCATTTAAAATCATTTTTTCTTCCAACTACGCTTTAATTTCATCATTATGTCCTTAAATACTCCGCACAAAGCAGCACTTATTTGCTCTAGAGCAATTAAAGTTGCTTACAAAATTCATTACTGCACTGTTTTGTATTTTTTTTAAGTTGCTTAGGTAGTTGATCAGGAAGTTTACACCACCAGCCACCCATACCGCCCATTCACAGTCCGACGGGACAACTAACCACTTTTCTGTGGTCAAAGTATTAGCCAGATGTCGGCGGCCACTTACTAACTTTTTGCAGTAGTTGAAAGAAAAGCAGATTATGCACCTCGCGTCAAGTTATGTATTCTTGCGCTCGTGTTTTTAGAGCCCTCACTCAGCAGTTCGGGCTCCAAACGAACACTCGGCGGAATAATGAATCACTTTCTGCTTGGTGCAACAATCTACTATTATTTAACGCTTCTATTGCCATAGTTCCAGCTTCTCATATAGGTATACCGTAAAGAGCGGTGTTTTAGGCAATGGAGGTAACGTTCTATTTATATTGCAAACGAGTCGGTTTTAGCAATCAAGTTCAGATCAAGCCCGTTATTGGTTCTGTGGGAGAGACGACATTTCACCATTGGCCCAAATGCGCGATAAGACAACACGGCTTGTTTACGTTGATAGCGGCGCAGGCGCAAGGCCGCGACCGTGCCTGCTCATTATTGGGAAACCAATTGAGATCCAAACGGATCTATGATAATAATAATATTCCGATTTTTCAATTACATATTTGCAGTGAGCAGTCGACTCGAACTCAAAGATGATGAAACAACGATCTTTCTTATCTGACTGACTAACATTTACGAGCCTAAGTACCTGACCTATATCTCCGTATATCGTTATCACTATCTACGTCGAAATAAGTCCATCTATTAAACAATTGCTCTCCAAAACTGCCACAACTTACCTACCCACCTCTGGTCCTCCGCTTGACACAATTTCCTGAGACAGCCTGCTGAGGGCATCCACATGATACTATATACCTACTAGGTGCGCCTGCGACTTTTTTCGCCTGGCAATGGGATGAAAAGTGTCCTATGAGTTAATCCAGGGTATAAGCTATCTCCATTCCAAATATTATCCAAATGCATACAGCCGTTGGAGCGTGAAAGAGTAACGAACAAACTAACATTAGTAACTCACACATACACTGCGTCAACTGCATTTTTTGTTATCAGTTATCAAAGTCGCATAACAAATCACACGTCCTCGTAACGTGTCTCACTCAAACATGTCCGGCTTAACTTGATACCTATCTAAATCTATTATCTTCGTACTGTTTTCAGTTATTATTAGCTCGCCATATTGGCGTAACTCGCTTTACCGCTATTTTGCAATAAGTACCTAATAATGTAACGTTATCGGACCGATATAGTACTATCAGTTAATTAAGGATAGTTACGGTGATCTCAGACATGCGCATGCGAGGCTACGGAGCCTAATCACAGTACGGGCGTAGCGGTTCCACCGATGTCAGAGTAATTAGAAGTCGTCGATGGAAATGGAGCAATTTGATATGCACATTATATCAAAAGCAAATCTTATTTAAGTGGTGTATGATGGCATTAAGTGGGAGATGTATACGTAAGTTAAAGTAATTACTAACTAAGCACAACGCACATACCTACGTACCTACTTTTCAATATGTGAATGCTTGAAGATACTTAGATGAACCTAAACAAAGGCCACTCAAATTGATCTTTAATTAAAGTGACGTTTCTTTATAGGTTGAAAACTAGTTGAGGGACGTGTATCTATTTAATATCTGGTCAAATGCTTAAGTCGCGTTTCTGAATTCGGCCAACAGCCGACAGCCGACAACATTGTATCTCTCGATATTGACAGCAAAAACAGTAACAGTATTTAGAGAAAATGTGGAAACTATCTATGTAAGGAAAGCATAAAAACTGTTATAGTTCAGTTGTAAGAAGCTCGTAAGCTTCGAAAGTTAATTGATGCCGAGTGGGACAGATAGCGGAATATAGGCCGCCTGGGGCGCGAGCTTTCTCAATCTAGCACTTACTCTACATGTAGGCCATCGATAAATGAAAAATGAAGAATTCGCATTTAATTAACCCAGTTACTTTATTCAGAGTTGGCGGTGTTAACAAAGTTACGGGAGCATTTTATGACAAAAAGTGGTCGAAGTTGAAGGAAAAGAAAGAAATAAAAACAGTTATTCACTAACACAGAAGACACACAGAGTTATATAAATTAAGAAAACAATACAAAAAAAAATGGTGGTGTGGCCTCGCGGCTGTGAACGGGACAGTGGCCCAGCAAAATGCTGAGGTGTAAGACACCTACAGCGCTGATTTTTAGTCAACATTTTCTGGGAAAATTTCATGACACAAATTGGTCGATATATGTGTGTTATTTGCAAGAAGCCTATCTCGGTTTAAGTGTACCAAATGAGAAAGGTAAGATGATGCAAGCAGAAAACTGCTAGTCACACGCAACGGCCCAAGACTTTATAAAGCATTATTCCTCGCATTCATTGAGATATAAGTAAACGTTATAAGCACACCAGATTAGACAAAAGGTGCTTAAAAACATAAAACTCTACTAATATTTTGTTATAAAGTTTATGTTGCTTTGTTTACGGAATAAACAAAAGCTGAAGCCGTCTCACGGTAACCAATAATGTTACTAATGTGCGAAAATATGAAAAGGAAAGAAAATTGTATATTATTTTAATAAGACCATTAATTATTTCGAGTGAAGAGAGCTGAATTGAGCCGCCCTTTTGGTCGGACGCCGCGCCGTGAGCACAACGCGGCTGGTTATCGCACAGATAGATAAGATTATGAAGTATCGATGCAGCGCCACGGACTGTATTATGAAGCGGCAAACAAAGCTGCACTAGACGCTTTGGTTTTTTCACTTATGTTGTCACGCCTGATAAGATATGCTAATTAATTTCATTTGAAATAGATATTAGACATGTGAGCAGTCATTATATTCTCAAAGTAATGGCATTTCTGTTGGAAGGCCTATTATAATATAGGCTTCACAAATGTAAATGATTACATAAATTATCATTGGTAAAAACTTAATAGAATTTGTAGTGGAAGTGGACTGAAAAATAATAACACTCCGTTTTACAAAAGCTACCGTTACGCTGATAAAGCTTACCATTATCAATGTCAATCAATGATTATTTAGTACAAACATTGTACTTTCACGTGATATACTTGCACAAGTTATTTTATTTTATTTTATTAATAATTCATTTGTGATAATAAATTTAAATCCGTATGGATTTAAATTTGTGTAAGTAGTTTTATGTATTCGCGAATTCGTTGGATCGAATAAAGTGTATTTGCATAGTTTAATTTGACGTAGCAAATTTAATCAAATGACTATGCTAAAACTGAGTCGTTCCTTCGTACTGATTTGCCAATATTAGCGTCCCTGGCTGGTTTAGCGAACATTGCAAACTAATGTCGGGTGCGAGAATATTTGACCGCGAGGTCAAGCGTGTTTGAAATCTCAGACAAACTCCTATTAAGTAAAGAACTGTCTATTGCACCGCAATTCATAGTTGCAGAAACAAAGAAAAAGATAAACGTTCATGGGCCATAATCAGATGGCCAGCGGCGCTGTAACGAAATCGAAATTTGAACAATATCGGAGCTCGGATAAGGACATGTCGTGAAAGTGAGATCGCCCGCGCAAAAAGTCGCGTCACGACGCCGCGCTGCGGCCGCCGCCGAACGCACATTGTTGTGGTCGTCCAAAACGAGCTAAGTGACTCTTAATAACCGTTTAGAAAGTTGTAATTTTATCATTATTATACCCGGACAATTTTCGCCGGCGAGGTGAAAAGTTCACAATTACGAGAAATCTCAGGCTTCCGTGCTCAGCACCCATTAGTGACAGAGCGAACCGTATCGCACTGCGCGCGCGCCGATCGCGGCCATCGGCTATGCGCTCGCTCCGAACCATAACTTTACTAAAGCAACGCAATCTTAGAAAGTAAGATCGCTGATTATTATGGTTAATCACACAGACTGACAGGCTACGTGAACGGTTTCACCTATTAGGCCGAAATACTCTCATTCGAAGGTCATAATTTAAGACACGATAAATCCAAACATTCCGAGGAGGCATACGAACAATGGGTCGTGAACGGAAAAATATGTATAATTTGTAGTACACGGAGGCATGAGCCATTCGCCACAGCGAAATCGTTCACATGGAGATTGCTTTCAGTGGCGAGGTGCGAGCACAACGGCCAGCCGCTTATCGTTGTAACGAAACATAAAATTGGTAAAAAGAAATAAATCACAGTCTTCACAGTAGGAGGCGAACTGCAGACTGATAGAGATAATAATAGAAAACTAGAAAGTAAATATGTAGCAACCATTGAAACAGCGAGTCCAGACGAAGCAATTCAAACTTAATGTTTACCGGAAATGGTAGTAATTGTACAACTAATTTGTTCCAGGTTTGTATGTGGAGTAAATACAAAAAAAGCTTGTACTTAGATCTAAATGTTGTAAGAGGCGTGAAGACGTGTGCGGCAACACTGACGTCGGTCCACTCTTACTGAACCAGTGTTAGGGACATTACTGTCACAAGCGTAACTTTGAATAACAATAAGAAAGAACGTAACAATGTAACTTAGAAAAGTATTTTCCATACACATTTCGAAGACAATAAGGGGAATAATTTTGTGGAGAAACTGAACTCAACGAATTGAGAAGTTTATATCAGAAAGGAAAGTGACAGTGTAATGAATATAATAAATGCGTGATAGAAAAGAAAATAATATCATGTTTAGAACAGTGCTGTCATCCTGACATTTCTATTTCTTGTGCGACGGTGGGTATGTGGATATAGAATTATGGGACAGATTGGATTGCATATGGCAATAGCTTTTAGTCGGTCATTAAGTATCCAGTCGGCAACAATGATAATAACAATTTATACAATTATATTGTGCAGCCTTGATGCGATTTAAGAAGATAATAGATACTTAATACACAGTTTAGAAACTTCTTACGCATTACCAGAGTAAACTTGTTGCTTTTACAAATATTGGTTAAACGGGGACTTATCCTGATCTTTAAATATTTTACAACAACAGTAGGACACTAAAATTCAATGAAGACATTGTTTACCTGTCAATTGAATGCAACACAGATAGAGAACGGGCACATGGCAGTTTGTAAAGGATTAACAACGAGGAGAGCAAATACACTCGTTTCTGTCGCTGTGTACAGAAAGTGTCGGCTAGCCGGTGACGAGCTGTCAACAATCCTACTTTTAGTGGTAAAATCACATGTTTGCAAATCATAAGATACATGTCTACATGCTCAAATTAATGGAACCCTTGTAAAATCCGTTTTATTTATAGTTACGTGACTACCTAATCCAGCAATTCATTTGGAAGCCGAGAGGCAGTTTCTAGACTTTTCTTTAAAATTTACTATGTGGTTATTAAATACATTGACTAAGTAAAACATTGCAACATTGCAACATCTCCAAGAACTTAAAAGCTTCAAGTGAAAACATAATACGTGAAGCTGTCAAGAACGACGAGTCAGTTTAATTATTTGAAAGGCGCTCCAAATACGCGCCGCATCGCGTCTTGTTATTCCTTCTATTTTAATGGACTAGGCAAAAACGGCTGCAACATGCCATATTATATGTAAATGCAATTTATACATCCCTCTACTATCCCAGAAGACCAAGTGAGAGACTGTACTTAATGAACTCAAACACATTACTACGCTCAATCAAAATGTCTTTCGCGAAAAGAGAAATTAAGACGCTCTTCCTATTAACGCAGCTTGTATTATGTCAATCAAAATCACACGCCGTCATGAATGTTTACATTACAAATATTGTTATTTGTAACCTTAACAGTAATAGCTAAGTGCAAATGACTAATCCTGAATGATTAATGACTTTTGGAAGTCTGTTTACATACGAGTAAATGCTCAGTTGTAGTAAAGTTGTAGACAGAGACATGACCTGTGCAAAGAGTGCAAGCGCAAATATATAATAATGCGCGAAACGTGTACTTTTTGAAACGAAAACATACCTCTTGATAATTAGAAATGAGAAAGTAATTTCAATTTGAAACCTATGCAGTGTAGTGAAAAGCGTATTTACAATGTGAAGTTGGAGATGATAAGTGATTGTCTATGGAGGCCTATCTATTCATGGAGAGCATGCATAGCATAAGCTTATTTATACAGATTAAACAGAGCATAATGATAGTCCCGGCTAAGGAGCGAGTCAAACAATTCTGAAAGGATGACAGCTCGCACTAAGATGCATCATAATGTCAGCCTGTCATTTGTTTCAAAAGCAATTTTCGTTTGGATGATGGTTATAATATTGACTTAGAACTGACGCTAATGTCCAACTGTGATATTCATCAATGAATAAAGCCATAAAATGTAAACTTCTGCGTACTCATTGAAACATCACTTCCACTGAATAATATTATTGTCCAAATTAGCCCTTAGCCGATCTAAAAGCGGAATTCGTCCAAGACTATCTGACCGTAAAGGGGCAACAATGACCCATAAATAATTGATGAGATGGGTACAAAGCACTTGCCCCATGGGAACGGGGCGCGAGGGCGTCACGGGCCGCGGCTTGGGAGCCATTGCAGCCATTAGCCGTGACGTCGGCCAGGGTGCAAGGACGAGGGGTCAAATGAATCATACCATCTATTTTATTCAAACTGCATTGCAGCACTGCTTATGCGTGAATTGTGGAATGTTATAAGGTGTAGGCCGATTATATGGACGACTTTCTACTTAACATTAATATTGTGGTTACTTCTACTATTATTATCCACGAAGCTGTACAGTTTTTTTATAACTAAATAACCTTCAATTGAAATTCTAATATCGTTTACGAACCACACGAACCATAATTACTAACAAAAGTAAAATTTCACCGCAATATATCCAAAAGTTGTCGTGTTCACCGGCCATTCCGCGCCGAAACTCGATAAGTCGAAAACCTCACAAGTATTTGGAACAGCACATTGGACATTGTGGCACACGCAACGGATATAGTATGCAGTTATGACACTGGTGATGTGAAATGGACAATAAACCAAATGGTATGGTAACGCATGGATGATGATTCGAATTTGGTCGACTTACATTCGAAATGGCATTCCGCGGAACAATGTCAAGTGCAATCGGAGAAGTGCGTGAGAGTGATGCGGATGTGGGTGACTACAAACACATGCATAGGAGGTGCTGTGTTTATTTCAAGATTCAATTATGGTTGAGAACATGGAGATTTAGCGGCTGGAGATTAAATTTGATGCGTTCCTCTTAATGGGTCAAGATATCACGCCGCCATTCGTTCTGAGATAGCGATACTTTCTTTGTATTTATGCTGATGCAGTGCTGATTTGTTATGGCCATTGGAACGATTCATAGTTTTTGATGTGCTGTATTTCATTCATTTCAGAGATAGTGCGCTGATAAATCGTTTTTACGTCTGCCACAATCGGTGCAAATTCATTCAAGTTTTTTTATTATAAGTCGAGTTTTACTTTCTTTTTTAATCGGATGACTTTTTACACAGATTCTTTGAAAAACACTTCTTTTGATTTATCATCATTCCTAAAAGATATTTATTTATTTTTACTGGATTCTTCATAGGAACGTTGTATACAGTCATTTATCATTATCAAGGAATACGATGAAGGTGCAGCGGAATAAATCTAAATCTAATTAAGTCTCAAACTCTCAATCTAGCCTTAGACCTACTGAATCGAATTGAGCACCACCTGTAAAATTACCAATAAAACAATGCGCAGAACCGTTATGGCGTCGACATTGGCAGTGAAACAGAGTTACATCAGCGGCGTAATGACGACCTGTCACCGACTGAGAATAATATACGAGGGTTTCGACAGCTTCAACGTTAAGAGCTAACGATACCATCGTACACTTACCTTTTGTAAGAACATCCTTTATTTATGACCATTGTATTGGCTATAAACGTATGAACTTCAGTAATGTTTCAAAGAACCGGTTACAATATTTTACAAAAAAAGTAGCCGTGGGTCCCGTGAGAGATGAATACGACTTGCATTTGTTTTGAACAGTTATCGTATTGTCTCTTAATCGTTTGTTTTAATAAGGAGTTGGATGTTTGATATAAATTGATACGAGTCATTAGACTTGAGTAGACTTCGATCCTTTGGCTCCATTTTCTTTGTTGTATTCAATATGCTGATCATCATATTCCAGAATTTCTAATAGTTTCTACTGCACCGTTCATATCAGTAAGGTCACAAGTTATCTGCGCCTCGTATATATAGATTCATTAGTATGTCTAACTTGATAAACTGTTACATAATTGTTTTCAATGCTATAAATACAGGAATTAAATCATCAGGCCAAGTACGAATGACGAAAGCACTTAAAACACCTAAATTACGCTTAAACTTGTTTGTTGCTTTTGTTGTCTCTGTTGTACATTTCAGTAAGCTGGTGTTCAAATATTTTATTTTCCATTTATATCTTTTGCTTTTAATAGAATTTGATGATACAATATAATGTGCTATCAGGAAGTCTGTAATAGTGAAGACAATTTATTAAGCATATAAGCGGTGTTTTAAAAGACGCCACGCTAGAGCCACCGTACGCCAAGGGCAGGCCCGAAAGAACAAATCATCTCGAAACAAAGCGGGACACCGTTACCTCGCCGGTGGAAAGTAACACAAGTGGAACGAGAAATTAATGCTGATGCTGTTAATTGAGGCTATTGGCCATATCGAGATAATAATAATGACATTCGAATAAAAACACGAAAAAGCGTCGACAATTTTAACGAACAAGAATTGCGAACGCGAACGAGAACCGGCACGTGATAACGTGAATTCAATAGGTCGTTAACCTGCCCTTGCGATAATTTTACTATTTTGTATACTTGGATGCGCTTCGTTTTTTACAAAACAATGGCGCCCGAAGGTTGTACGCTGCGTGTTCGCGCCAAACTTGTCGCCGGCAAGATTTCACGGGCGATTTGAGGCGCGACAAAAAGGCGGTGGCGTCTGATGTGGCTGCAACCAGAGATTCTCGAACTTATGTCGCTGCGGCCGCATCGTAAGGACATACTGCGTCGTTACTCGAGAAAAGCTTGTATATTTAATTCAACTAACTCCAAACGCAACCTTGCTACAAGCATGTAAAGTTTATTTCTCCATGAACCGATTGTGACATAGAATACGAGCATTAGCGAAAGTCATGAATATTGCGAAGGATGTGACTATCAAAATCTTAGGAGGACATTGGAACAATTTTTAGGAAAGGAAGCAACTGAATAATTATTTTAGCAACTTAATATTCACTTTCATTGACAAACCAAAGTCCAAAGATCAGAACCCTTACGTCACGGTTGTTTACAACTAATGCATAGTCAAACCCTGACCTTCTGAAGGCCACCGTATTTCAGTGACAGTTGTAGGGGAGTTAAGCAAACGTCACGCCACGCCACGGTTACCTGGCTTCGGTGATGTAACGGTCGCGACGAAAAACGACGAACACCGATGACATTGATTTTGAATTCCAAACGTAATCTGTTGGTTGGATGGAGTGTCATGAAAACGGAAGAAACCCGCAAAGAGGGTAATGATAAGTACTCTCGAAATTATTTGAGAACCCTGAAATTTAGGATCCTCAAGAACGAGTAGGGGTTGAGAACACGAAATAACAATTATCAAAACAAGCATTTAAGAAACACGGAATTACCTTAAACGAGCCGTGAAGAGGAATTTGATAATTTCGTACCTTAAGCGTTTACAACATCAAGGGTTGAGTGGCGTGACTAATCAAATTAACTTTAGGTATTCGAAGGGGCAATGGAGCAGTCGCCCACCGTATAATAACCTCAATATCGTTATACATGACTAGAGAGTACGCCACAGCTTCGCCCGCGGTATTCTCCCATACAAACTTTGAATTAAACCCCCAGAGAACAATTTTCGTAAACCCTTTCTTAGCTGTCTACACCCAAAATAAAAGGAACCTTCCTCTAGCCCTTATTACCATTGCACAGTAGGTTTCATAGTTCCTGCGATTTAGTGCTATTCTAAGCGAGTGTATTCGACTTTTATATTATACCTACTAGCTGTGGCTCGTTGCAAAGCTGTTTTCTTTTGTCTAAGGGCGCGCGTTTTTGCATTGTGATATAGTCGGGATACATTCGTAAAAATGCCGCGCTACTAACGCGATACTGTCGTGTTTTTGGCCGTGTATCATAGCCCACGAAGACACAGTTCTGTATCAATACTGCCGCGATTCTGAATCGGAGGAGATTTTTACACAACACGCTTCAACTAGTACGATATTTGATTCGATTTCAATACAACACGCATTAGGGCCGGTACAGACGGACAGCATTTGAACTGCAAAATGGCAGTTCGAGTGCAGTTCTGATGCAGTTGACGCAACTTAGTGTTGATGCAGTTACGCATCAGAACTGCACTCGAACTGCAATTTTGCAGTTCAAATGCTGTCTGTACCGGCCCTTAAGGCTCAACGTTATACCTTTTAGAGGTACCCAATTCTAATGGGGACAGCGGAAAGACGTCAAATTTGACTAGTGTAGTTATAGTTATTGTCGTCGCGTCGTGTGCCTAATTAACCCCCACAAAGGCACCGCCCGCCGTCCGTCCATTTATCACCGACATTGAAATTTTCGAGAATCAGCTGACGATTAGTCCTTTGTGTTTAGATTGTTCAAGAGGAATGAAATTTATACACATGTACATTAAACCGACAATTTTGATATTTGGATTAACGTGTTGTTTATGAATATGATAGTGATTATGTATGATCTGTGATCCCGTTATTACCTGGCACCTTGTTGATTTTGAGCTGTTCGAGAACCATTTCTAATCTTGTACAGGCTGACGTCCGGGATGTACCTATTCAGTATAGTGTCGGGTCAATCTAGCTAGGTGAGGAGTTTTTAGCTAGATTTGAAACAGGTTTCCACGTTTAAAATTAACTGTATATAGAACTTCTTGACCTTTCTCAAAAGCTCAGGTTTGGTAGTCATGATCCCGCAACCCTCGGGTTTCAGTTTCGCTAGCGGCTCTGTCCTCTTATTAATACCTATTAGGAATTCGGAAATCACTGAAATTTAAGATGACCATAGTCTATTGATCAGAGATATAACATTTTCGGAGAAGACAAAATAGAAATAACTGAGTTAAGTAGCTTGAACCTGCAGGATGTACTTAAGTTCTGCAGGAGAATAAGAAGGTGGGATTCATGTTGGATGGGAGCGCCGCCTTGACAGTAGCCTTCGGCTCCAACCTTGGGAAACTGGGCTGAATGATCAGCGCACGCAGATCGACTGCCCACCTGTCACCGGCCAGGCGTCCCCACCCATCCTCATCATCATAATTTTCAGAGTGCTTCTTCCGTGTTTCTCCTCAGCAGATGTCGCCCTTTGAAGCGCTGCTAGAAAGCGCATATGAAATTAAATGTTTTTCATTTTAGATGTTATATTTAGAATAAAATTACTAAGAAATAATTTCGATATTTTTGATACATTTTCAATTTATTCAAAGTTCGGTAAGACGGTTAAAAAATCTCCGTGCATGAAAATTACCAACAACATACGGTTTTAATTATGTGTGTATGTGAAGGTAAGGTGATAGATATGTCATATTGTTACGTAAAATCCGCCACGAATAGAATTTACACCCCATCATGGTGCCCTCTTGCGGTTGGCTCAAGTATCGTCGGTTTGCATCCGACCGCATCACGTGGCCGTCATTGCCACGTGACGTTACGGCATCAAAGTGGATCACGAAAGATTGTGGTCGATTTCAGGGGCCTATTATCTGGAATTATTAGAGAGAGGCCTCCCAGTAGCGTGCGCTCTAGAGTACTTCCCGTTTAGTTCCATAAGACAACGTAATAGCAATTATGCAGTTCAGCGTTCGCGATTTTAAGCGATAACCAAACACTTCTTCAGTGGAATCATCTATAGGTACTTGTCTTATTTGGTAAACAAGCTTCTAACCTCAAAATGTGTAATTTTGAGGTTAAACAGCTGTTTTATCTTAAACTAGTGGACCCACCACAGCTTCGCACGCAGTATTTTCAAACGCAGTATACAAACTTTATCACCCCTATTCACCCCTTTAGGGATGGAATTTCAAAAAATCCCTCCTTAATGCACCTCTAGGGTACTCGAGGAATATCTCCTCCAAATTTCAAACCTCTAGGACCACCCATTTCGGCTGTGCGTTGTCTATAAGTGAGTCACGTTACGGTTTTATATGTATTGATAAAGCAAGCCTATGCTAAAAATTGGCAAAGTGACGGCTAAAAGATTGTCTCCCTCCAGTTCCATTATTTACGAGAAGACAGCTGGTTAAGCCAAAAAAGTTGCATTTTGAGGTTAGAAACTTGTTTACCAAATACAACAAGTATGGATGAATCCACTGTAAGTAATTAATTATATTGTTTGAAAGTGTTTACGATTCTAATTGTACCGAAAGATGCATCACGAAATACAATAATAATGCATAGTTGTGACACGTCGTGACACTTGCATTCACTGTGGCGCAAGACGTTAGTTATTGCACCGATATAGAGTAGGCAATAGATACATAGAGGATGATTTCCAATTATGTATTTCACTCGACAGCATTCAACTGAATTTAGCTATTGTGATTATTATTCTGAATAAAAATCCAACTCAGTATCTTTAGTTTGGAGTATGATCACAAAATTGGATTCTTTAGAAACAAAACATAAGCGCACTTTTCAAGTCGATAAAAAAATAACTATTGTTTTATTTTTACGTACATCTACCGCTGACTCCCAAATACCGGACTTGTTTGCATTAATAGCAGCATTCTTAAGACTCTACTTAGATTTTAATTAAAGATGCCATTCAAATAATAGTGTAAATTTAATTATAATATAATAGGTTTTTAGTTAAGCAATTAGTGAGCTTAGTAAAACTGTTTAACTCTATCGGGAAAGGCTTCATCAGAGATTAGCGACGTCACGTCGCGCGGGTATTTTATATTGAGTTAACGAGCTGTAGTCCTACCAATTTGTGGAACCCAGTAACCTGTCAAAAGTCTTATTTTCATTGGAATAGAGTATTGTTTCGCTAGAATAAGAACTTTGACAGGTCAGACAAAAGCTGGTAAAATTATAATGAGACAATCTTTAATTAACATCTAACAGCTTAATAACCGTTATGTACTTATTGGAAAATGTTTTGATGGCCATTAAAATTGAGTACTAATTATATGATAAATTAACCTCATAAACATCCTGTTTATCTTTGAACTATTAATTACGTTATCACAACTCAAACACGTATGGCCGAATTGTCAAAGGTCACACGAAAATTGATTTTTGGTTAAAGTGACCTGTGTGTATTGTTTGATAGTTGGTTGAAGGAGACTTAATTGTTTAATTTCTGATCAAAAACTTAAGTTGCGTTTGTAAGAGCACGTTTTATGCAACGGAGTGAGAAGGCACGAAATAATGGCTAAGTAAATTAAATAAGTAATTTAATTCAATTCAAAATCAAAACAAACAGTAGAAAATAAATGCAAATCTAGACATAATCCGTGTCCGTGGCATTGCACAACCGGTCGACAGAACACTGTCAACTTCTTTAACGGATTGACACGTCGACTTAACCCGTCGTATGACGCAAATTAATTCTATAGTTTAAAAAGGAAATAATCCATAAACTCATGAATGAAATAATAATGGAGTTAAAATATAATTAAGGTGCAATACTAATCGCTAAATCTTTGTTAATCTTTACTTTATTTTAAGATTGCAACAGTTATATGAATCGAGAAATTACTACGTCAATATAAAATGATTAGGAACGCCGCTAAAAGGGTTGGTATCATAACGACTACATTGTCAAAACGAACAAATAATCATAAGGTCCAGATCTCAGAAGGACCGATTCCGTATAAAGCCTAATTCTCTCAATTACTTGGTAGCAAAATGACTGGTTCTCGAAAAGACCACCTCGTTAATAGATCACATCTCAAAAAAACCAGGCAGCAAAACGACTAGGTTGCAACATGTCGGTATAATCAGAGCTATTTTCTGTGTTACCTTTTTACATCAAAATATAATACTTACTAGCATTTAACCACGGCTTCGCATATATGTGTACAGAACAAAAGATTCCTATGAAATTGCACAGAAACAAAAGTAATTGTTAATTTGCTACCTGGTCTTTTTAAGATGTGGTTTATTTAACGATGTGGTCTTTTCGAGAATCAGTCGGTTTGCTACCAACTCATTCGAAGATATAGGCTTTCTACGGAGATGGTCCTTCTGAGATCTGGACGTTATGATGATTTGGTCGTTTCGACAATGTAGTCGTTATGATACCAATCCCGCTGAGACTCTTGCCTAATATAACCCAGCTGAAGGTGAAGCCTAACAAGAAATAGGGCTGCGTCGTATCTCACCGTTGCGTCATAACTCATATACCAAACCCTCCACCCTTCCGAAATGACGCAATTCCAACCACTCGACAAATCACGTCATGTTTGACGATCGCCCGCCACCCGCGCAAGGCCGCGTCCACACCTACGCCGGGAGCGTTGGAGAAAGGTGGTATTATCAGTATGTCCGTGGGCTTAGCAGTTCTAATGCATGTCGTTTACATTGTGCTTTTGTGAAGCATTATGTTAGTCTTAAGGGGCTCGTAAACGGGCTAGGTTTTTGGCAATTCATTGCTGCAATTTGAACGATTACATATTACATCACTAGTGGGAACAAAATGTTTTAGTGCGCACTTTTGGGGATAGCCCGAATTGCAGCAATAAATTGACAAAAATATCGCTGGTTTACAAGCACCTTTAAATTTGAGAAACTTGGTAGTTGAAGACAACAATATTATTGTTGGATGCAGTATGCGGCTTTTATTTTATGGAACTGTGCATTTTAATGTGATCTCAACGTTTGCTAATTACAAAACAGACAGTTCCGTGAACAAATAGGATATTTAAAGTTGACATATCGTCGCTGCGCGTGCTACCGCGGAAGAGCACCTTGTAAAAACCGTGTATCTGCGTTTTTTTGCGATTTTACAGGAACAAGAAAAAACTGAGTTAAATAACTGATATATTCAGTTTTTTGTTGTTCCTGTAAAATCGCAAAAAACGTAGATATGCGGTTTAAAAAAAAATTAAAAATCAAAGAATTGATGAATTTTGTTGTTACCCTTCTTTCATGCTAAAATGACCTCTCGACATCGACGAGGATAAACTATATTCAGCTGTCATCTTCAAAAATTTGTGAGTTAATTAAATTAAGTTTACTTACGCTGTAAAGTTAATTTAATTAGCTCCATAACTAAACCACATAAACTCTACTCAAATATAATTTGACGGGCACGCGTAGCACCCGACGTCCCTGATCCGAATCCTGCGCGTATCGTATTCAATGACATTTGACAGCTGGCCTTCGCGCGCCGTGCGCGGGCGCATATTCTGCGCAGGCGCCACTTTAACGGTTTTGATAATAAGCGTTGATCTATTAAAACCTCATATGACGCATCATATGCCGTTAATCAATGGATGCATAAACAGCGCGCTATTCACTTATTGAGCTTATTCCTGGCGAGGTTCATAAATTTTGCATTTTCACTAATTTCATCGTTGTCATGTCAGCCGACAGATGTCCACTTCTAGACATAGGCCTCGCCCAATTTCAGCACGACGACCTATCCAGGGCCCCATGAATTACTTATATTGTCACCAAAATACTAAACCCGCCATTGTGTCGTTTGTTAGTTGTTCTGTACGTGTTTGACGTTTACATTCGCGTTTGGCATTTTATTGACGACTAGAAGACCCGCTAAAGCTTCGCCCGCGGTATTTTCCATACAAACTTTATCACCCCTTTTCACCCCTTTAGAGATGGAATTTCAAAAAATTCTTCCTTATTGCACCTCTAGGGTACTCGAGGAATATCTCCTCCAAATTACAAACCTCAAGGACCACCCGTTTAGGCTATGCGTTGTCTATAAGTGAGTCACGGTACTGTTTTTGATTTAGTAAATCACTTAGCAGTACCGAATGGACGCCCTGTGACGTTCGCATCCAGTGTTCACAAATGTAAACTCACTAAAGTTTCAAGACAGTTATATCATCAACGTAATATCAACAAATTCTGTTCTCTGCACTTACCAAAATAAATTATCATTATCATTACACACTTCTTGTTACAGTTTGTTTCATTAAATAGTCTCCTCAGTTATCAGTTGTAACGTTCACAAATCTTGAGACGCCTATTTCGATCCTTATCACAATAACGTGAAATGAATGAGACATGACGAGCTGGTCCTTGCAGAACATTGCATTAGATTTCGGGCCATTGTTGTCTGAAGACGTTAGAAAAACAAGTTGGCTTGCGTTCGCAATTTTACGTTTCAACAAACAGAAAGCAAACGTACGAAACACGAAAGTACGTTTTAATAAAGTAGCATACGTTTGATTATGATAACAGGTTGCAGGCGATGCACATCTTGAAAATAAAATCATAAAAACAACAGTACATGGGCCATCCTGGACAAGTAATTTAGAATTCTTATGCCAACTATCTGTGACAATATTATTAAGTGCTGTCACAGATAGTTTAAAAAGAAAAAAATAGAGTATAAAATTAATTTTCATACAATTTTCTGGACACTTATTGATTCCAAATTCAAAATTCATTCGATTTCCTGGAGACTTCAAATAGCTCTCCAGGATACAGTTCTTTCGGGCTTCTCTTTACGGATGCAATCGCAACATTTGAGAAAAAGCGTAATCATTCAAAATTATCTTGATCAAAATTTGTGACATATATGAAACGACATTAATAAATTAGTAAAATTATTATGCGCCCAGCCACGAAGTGAGATTGGGTACCTAAATTTTACCATGATTTTCAAATCATGTGGTCTGAATTATCTAGATTATAGATTTTAGCAATCTGAGATAACAAGTTCATAAGAGTTACGTGATAAGGAAATCAATCATGATGACATTGATGACACCGCACCAAGGTAGCGAAATTTTAGGTCTCCGCAAACTTTGGAAACATTGCTGTGCAAACTATAAAATGACTCACAGTTCAATGTACACAATATGCCAAGGGTAACTTATCACAATAAAAAAGCGAAGTATCTACTGCATTTCAAGTATAACTCAAAATGTCTATCAAAAATTATAATGGTGGATCCATTAGATAATCAAATATTGAAATAAAATTCTAATCAAATGTCAAAACTTATGGGCAGCACACCATTATCCACACAATCAAATTAACGGGCGTCAAATTTATCTACATTCAAAGCAGTTAACGAGCGTTACAATAAATCCACCTGACATTTAACACCGTGCGACTGCTATTGTCAAGAATCATTTGTCTAATAGGGCATTTGAAAAATTCAGGGCACAAAGGCACACCGCCATAAAACAATAATAAAACGGGAAGATCATAAATCGGGAAACGCCTTTGCCGCAGGAACCGGATCGCACGTGAGTTTACCGATTCAACTGAATAGGTTCCATTATTACATAAAAGGATACTAGTTCATGCTGATTTTTATCAAAAAAAAGCCGGTCAAGCGCGAGTCTGACTCGCGCGCCCAGGGTCCCGTACTTACCTATGAAAAACAGACAGTACCCAGATACGGCACCCTAAAAATTACCTTTTAGCAACCGGGTAACCATTTAAAACCCACCTATGAAATAAAACAAAAAATGACTTTCGTAAGCTCCTGTCTACATGCAACCTTCGAGTGTGATATGGCCTTGCAAAGGTTATTTAATTTAACTAATTTTTTTTTGTGATGTGTCTGCAAATTTAGTTTTCAGACTTTTTCCTTTACTTGCGCTATAAGACATTGCTTCTTGCGAAATTTCATGATTCTAGGTCAACGGGAACTACCCTATAGGTTTCGATTCCCTTGCAATTGCCTTGTGAGGATCAAAATATGTGGCATAAACGGCCGTATCTTTTGATTGCGGTGATTGAAGACCTGAATATTTGATATTAATTTCAATTTGATAGCGCCACGCGTTCTTGAGAAAAAAGGTCTCGAGACACAGACAGACGGACAGACAGACAGACAGACGGATAAAGAAGTTATCCTGTAAGGGTTCTTTTTTTTCCTTTTGAGGTACGGAACCCTAAAAACAAGTGAAGTCCATTTGCTAAATAACAAGCTGAGCTATAGTTACTCGTATCTGCGATCGCCCACCAATTCGCTCCGGACAATCTTTCCCACGGACGTGAATCTGCTTGTTACATCCTATCGTCTAGTCTAGAATAAAAAGAAAGGTTTCAGCCGCGGAAAGCATACTCCCCTCTGTCGGTTCCCATGCGCCGAAGAACGCAACTAAAGCGTTGGTTGTTACGAAGCTTACAATTTCATTAAATCAACTTCTTCGCTTCAACTGGTTTCTTTTCCATAAATAATTATTAGTTACCGAGAGCCCGTGGAACATCTTGGGGTATCGATTATTCCGATGATTAAGATACAAAAATAACCGCGCGTACAATAGGATCTATAACTCATGATGAAAACATCATTATTTTACCCGTGAATTACATAAGAGAAATGATAGAACGAAATGCACTCATTATAAGCGGTCGTTCTTACAAAAAGGGCGCCCGACCGAAAGTCGGGTTCATAAAAATGTCATTGTTATCATTCGGAGCATCACTCATTTTAATTCGGTTTGCGCCGGAGCAGCGTCGCGGCTCATCAATTTATATAAATGGCTCATTACTCGGTAAACACAAGATGTTACATAACCCGAGGTCCGGCTCGCACCGTGTTTCTCAATAACAAGTGCAGGGTGTATTTTTTAAATCCGACGCAAGTGCACTGCACGATTAAATAATTATGCATCGCTTGCGCAAGAGACGCACCATAGGAGACGCTCGCGCCGGCGCTAAGAGGTTTTCTTTTACGATAAACCCTATAATTTTATTAAAGAATTAACTCTGATAAATGCGTTACATTTATCGAGTACATTTCCGTGTCTTTTGATTACGAAACGAAATTTCCAAAATCACAAATTGTTAAGGATTATATAATTATCCGATCTGTCACCGATTAACTTCTCCACGCTTACTCTATCAGTGATAAAAGAGAAACGTTTTGTGATCCATTGCCGTCAGCTACCGGGTTTGTAGAAACAATTGGAAGCTAGCAAGCATTGTAGGTTATAGTAGAAATTCTGCCGAAGAGTTTAATTCCGACAGGTTGTCACTACGGGTTAGTCCGACGACTCCGAGTTCAGACGATGACTGCCGATGACGAAATGAGGAGACCAGCGGGATTGATGAACACGTGTTTACTTTGAATGTTTGATTGATGTCAGTCCCAAGTAATAACATTTAAAATAAGAGTATTACTTGAGTCAGATACGAGTACAGTAGTCATTGTCACAATATCGATTACAATGAAGATCACTGGGAAAGTATTGTATATTTAATAATAACAATTAATTATTTTAATGAGTTCGACATTGTTTTAAGGTTGGTTCTGTATCTAACTATTTAATGACATTAAATAATTAGATACAGAACAAACCTTAAAACAAATACATTGTATTGTCAACTAATTTAATGTATAAGCGAGTAATTTGACAAAGGGTTATCTTGACTTTTGGATGCTACTTTATTGCTGAATATGCCGTTCTATATATAAACCATTTTTTGGCAAATAAATAACTGAATTTTTGTTAGTAGAATTCGCTCATCACTTTCCAATTTACTTTAATGGCGCCACATTTTAGAGAACAATAAGTACCTATTTAATTTCACTGCTGTTATCTACATAAAAACATATTGTTATATTATTCAAATGCGAATAAGTTATTTAATTCACGGTCCATCTATTGACCGATAAGATAGGGAAAGCAAATTGTTTTATGTTTTACATTTTAAACATATTAGTTGATAACTATGTAATAAATAACAAGCATTACTTTGACACGTCACATCCAAACACCCAAATATCCCGCCATGTGATTCTTTAACCCATATACGAGTAGAAGCGTTTTATCATTAGTAACCTACATAGTAGGTATGATACAAATTCGATTGTATTTACGTGAAAAATAAACTGCTTTTAAATGATTCCCCAGTAAGGCCGCACGGGACGTGAGTCGCTTAGCGGCAAGCGTTTCGCGGTGTAGATACTTAGATGACATAATCTTAGCGAACGAACTTACGATAATCATTGGCGCTGGTCACACCAAGCGCTCAGTTCAGCGACGAAATTCAAGAGAATAACGCACTAGATCCGCAATTTTCAAAATATGAAAAATCTTTTTAATGTTATTTCACCGTGTACAAAAACGGTTTTTCCTAGCAGGAGTATCTAATTTCCACTGTTGAGCAAAGTTTTCCCCTTCAACTCTCTTTCCTATCCTATCAACGAGATATAAAAACTTAGACGTATCAATCAAAGCTAAAATAAGGTTAAATGAAAACAATTAAATAGAAATAATCAAAAAATAACGTAAGAAGATTTATAAACTTTCTCACATTGCCAATGATATATATCATTTATATGTAATTACATTTAATCAGAGAACATAAAAGGTCAAGATAACAACCAATGTTAAAAAAAATCATACCGATATGAAACACGACTATACAATATGCCCAACCAGATAAATATTGATAACATTTGCATGTGCTGAAACTAAATTTAATAACAATATTTATAAGTTCCGTTAAGCAAATCCTTCAACCCTGACTTCAGTTACCATCGGTTGAGGTCTTTAACTTCGCCTTAATATTAAAAACAAATATTCGTCTTCAAAACTTTTTACCTAGCTGGTCAGAAAATAACATTCCGAACTCCATGCTATCATTGAACTCGAGCGAAGCAAGTTTTCGAGATTTTGTTGACAGAGGAGACATTATGGGTCCAAGCCATTGCGATTTTTATATTCGTTGGTATCCTTGGAAATTATGACAAATAACATTTATAAGACGCCTTGTTGGCCGCATATAATAGGCGGATGGTATACACAAAACGACAAAGAGGCAGTTCAGGCGGTGAAAGAAATTAAAATAGAACCGTGGAAAAAGAAATTTTGAGGTCTCTATCACAGAATAGCTAATTGTACTAACGTACAGAAGAATCACTGTCTAACAAAACCAGTGTTTACGTATGAAAATGTGCCTAATCATGCCTTCTCTCTTCGTCGCATAAAACATGCCCTTACGTGTACGTGTTGTCAGTATTTTATCCGCGTCACCCAACAACATCAAACATCTAGGCTACTTGATGACGCGCGAATCGGCAAGAGAGCGAGCGAGCGGCAACCTACTGTGATTTACAGCTCCGAGCTGCCCGATGGCCGAGCGTACGTACAGTGCAGAATGAGACCCCCTGCCTATATGCTGAATAGACAGACAATTTAAGTAGCTAAAAAAGGGTCCCGTGAACGACCACATTAACCCATGATTTGCCTGAACAAAAACGGGGACGCATCAATCTCTGATCAATCACTGCTTTCCCCGCTCATTACTCCGTCGATCTGCGCCTAGGAAAATGTCTAGAGCTTACACACCTGGGCGAACGAGGAAGGAATTCTAATAGATGGGATAATTGCTGAACGAGTCGCAGGCATGGTGTCCAGTGTGCCGCGTGCCACATTGCTGTAGCCATTGGAATTTGGAAGCGAACATGTTGCCCGAGGCGCAGTGTTAAGCAGATTTTAGAGCATGGAAAGCAAAACAAGTGAAGCAAATCAATCATTGATAATATTAAGCTCACATCCACCTAATCATAGTTGTCATTTCAATCTGCCAAATTTCAGCTGACTGCCTGAGGGTCTAACTTAACTCCTTTGGCATACTATATCTATCTAGCCACCAGTATCATCCAATTAAACGACAAAATTAGCAACTTCAAGCTCACGCCACTTCAAACATTATGATCATGCAAATGGTATCCAGAAGTAACTACCGGTACGCGGTACTACTGCGCCTCTATTCGGGAACGCTTAGTGATTCTATAGCAACTCGTAAGCCAGATTTCTCATCTCGCTTTTACGCATTACACGTCGTGCGGAAGAGTGGGATGAGACATCTGGCTTACGAGTCGCTACAGAATCACTTAGCGTTCCCGAATAAAGACGCAGATCAATAAACTATGAATATTTTATAGGTAACATGTACAAAAAAGAAATTACAATGTCATCAACAGATGACTCATCTTGAAAGTAAAAAGTGGAAGTCAGCTTTATAGGTAGATGATAATAAAACTAAGGCAATACTTTCTCGAAATCCATTAATTCCATCGTATCATGCTGGCCGCTTAGTTATTTTTGTCTTAAAATTCATAAGTAGCGAAGAAGTAAATGAGAATATAATGTAGCTCACTCGCGTCCTCTTTTAATAGAAAACTTCGACTTTCTAGTCAACGCTCGGTGCGACATAATATGACTCTGGGGTTTTCGTTCACCATGTACAGAAACAATTTTATGGGTATCTGTGGGGATACAATTTCAATTTGATATTTCAAGTATAAAAAATGCTGTAGATGTGCGTATAATTGCATTTATTTATTTGGTTTACCATCAATCATTGATAAGTATCCAACCTTTCACACTTTTCAATGTTTGTTTAAATGGGATAGCTTTTTACTGGTAAGTACGTTACTCGTATTCTACCACATTTCAGTTTTACTTGCCTGTTCTGACTTTAGAGGCTGGCTAAAATTGTAAAAAATATATATTTTTAAAAGCTACTTTTGTCAATATTTGTACTCATATTCGTATACGAGGACATTATTAGTATTATTTTCTCGAAACCTAATCATAATTCCTGATACTCAGATTGTTCTCGAATTATTATTTTCAAAAATGTTGCGCGTTTTTCCGCCTCTGCTTTCATTACCCAGTCTCTATATGCATTATTTATGTGTATTGATATGCCCGAAGTGAGCTGGAAGTAATCCAATTGAGAGGGCGTTGCATCGCACGTGAGGCGCGTGACAAGACTCTCGAAACTATAACAATGTCCTTTCCGACAATTCCTGCACCATTTACTCCTTCAGGGATATACTGCATTGCACCACTTGCGGGGTTGATCTCAGGTTGTCCAGGTCGCATAATGACTAGGTCGCAAAATGCCCAGATCTTTATTTGACCACATCGTATAATGACTAGATCGCAAAATGCCCAGATCTTTATTTGACCACATTGTATAATGACTAGGTCGCAAAATGCCTAGATCTTTATTTGACCACATCGCACAATAACTAGGTCACAAAATGCTCAGAGCTTTATTTGACCACATCGCATAACAACAGTACAGTCAAGTGTAAAATACTAATTACCCTGTCTGTTACGTTTCAGGTGTTGCTGTTTGTTTTTTTTTTTAATTCAGCGTAAATCGGCCGCGTAAATGTAGTGGTACGAGTATGAGAGTTTGAGACGCCTTTTCTATGCGAGGTTTAATAAAATATGCAAAATACATAATACATAGATTGAAAAATCTGGGCATTTTGCGACCTAGTCATTGTGCGATGTAGTCAAATAAAGATCTGGGCATTTTGCGACCTAGTCATTGTGCGATGTGGTCAAATAAAGATCTGGGCATTATGCGACCTAGTCATTATGCGATGTAGTCAATCAACCTATCTAGTCATTTTGCGACCTGGACAACCTGAGATTAACCCCACTTGCGTTATTAAAAACAACAGCATTTACAAAACTTCGGCCACGTATATTTTACACGACAAACGCTGCAGAGTTGATAAATGAATCAGAATTATCGCACTTTGAATATTTTTCGACCATGATTAATATTAGAGGTAGGTACGAACGCCAATGAGATAGCCTATCTTTATTAAAAAGCATGCCAATATAATATATCAAATGGAGTCATTGTTTGTTAGTAAAACATCATATATTAATGTCATAAATATCTAATTCGTAATCCCTTTATAGTATGCTTTTTCAATTGGGGATGCTGTCTCGAAGGCTTGTGCTAATACATAGACATCAGCAACAGCAAATAACAACGATGATCCTATTAAAATAAGTTCATCATTCGGCCATCCTCGGTTATTGTCGGTATCCCTCGTTTTTCACATAGAGTATATCAAATTACAGATATTACCTTTAAATATATTAACCGTTATCTTATTAAACACAATACAACAGAAGGATATGAGCAACAAAACCTCCTAATAACTCCAAAGTAACACAACATTTATATTGAAATAAGAAAAATAATTAGTGACTATTTTTTTTAGTATGACATGCATGACAAATATCGTACCTGACCTTATGTAAAACAGTAACTATTGATTAATAAAGAATCATGAATATTTTTTGATATTATAGGTACATTTATATAAATCAATAAACAATGCATGTCCATATCGCTCCTGTAAACTTTTTAGGTCTACTGGTAAAGTAATGTCTTCATGGCAGGTGATATACATTGCGTTTAAGATACAATAAGTTGAATGTTACCTAAAAGAAATGTTACTTGTGTCATTTTCGTCTCCGGCTTTAGCCGATAATAGCCGAGAAAAGTAGAATCGGTAGCTGATTTTAATCGTACTGTACTCGGACTTTGTTTACGCGCTGAGCCACAATGGCCGCTCCCCAAAAAACTAACATCCTTAGTTTAGGAACTTAACTTGACTCAACATGACATTTATGGGTTCTATTTCTGTCCGCTAGGAAACGGGCGCATCGATCGAGCCTGCCAAGGACGCAACCTGTGGCTTTGCTGCGTTTACGTAGCGAAAAATGCCGAGAAAACTAGAACCAAATCTAATATAGCTAGATGCGACATCATTTCACAGTTATACGATAAATGCGGAAATAACTCTGTCTGGCTGTCTACGCTTTCACGGCGAACTGCTGAACCGATTTTGATGAAATTTTGTTCGAAAATAGTCTTAGCTCTGGAGAAGTGCATAGGTTACTTTTTAAGACAACCAATCCCTCAAAGGTTGCAATTGGGCCTGGGAAAATTAAGTTCGTGCGCGCCCGGTACTCTCATAATTTGAGGGAAAACATATAAATTTAAAAAGTCAGTGACATAAAAATTCGCCATATTTATAAGATACATATCCACGCAGACGAAGTTGTGGGTAAAAGCTTGTTTCATTTGAAAAGGTAAATTCGTTAATTAAATAATGAACATCACAAACGTACTAAATAGTATGATTTAAACATTACGATCGTGGCCGTAGGCTTGATCCATTGTTCTGTTGGAATATACAGTTATAATTATCAATACATTGCTCGCTAAACACTATGTCATAGTAGGTTACTTCAGTCCTAGCGAACAGTGTATGTCGAAGGAACTGGTAGGACAATGGGTCTGCATTGTGATGCGCAGGTCACGGAAATCGTGCGAACACGACGTCGAAGTTAAAAGCATGGATTGTTTTATTGTAACCGACAACAACCTTTCCATGTCAATTATTAAATAAAAAATGGACACTTTCACAAAATGTTGGTAGCTTTTTAGAAAAAATCTAGACAACACAGCGTTTGTTTTGTTGCAGTTGTAGATAGGAAACTGATTCTCCCAACAAAAGTGCTAAATATGTCTCAAACGTTTTTTTTATTACCTATCATCATAAATGATAGTTCACATGTATTTTTTTATATTCACACTTTAATCAACAATTGACCGCTATGATAATATTAACCTACCCGCAGATTATTTGTCCTCAACTTATAAGCTGACAACGTAAACATGAAGAAATGAATATCGAGAATGGTGCCCTGAGCAAATACCTGGAGGATATTCCTGGAACATAGCTACAAAGCACATTGCAAACTTAGTTTTATCGCTTCAAATATAAGGTCTTATATCCATAAAAATGTCTAGAGAGTAGATCCCATTGTTGTGTCAAGCTATTTTGTTTGTTATCAGAAACTCATAGACGCCGTAAACGATGTTGATCGAACCAAAAAAGGATTCCCATGTCGATTCGTTTTATTTGACTCCATCAAAGAAACTGTAAATGGTTTTTTTTGCTAGTCGGCATGCCTCTAAAATTTATTGGCAAGGGAAATAAAAAATACTGGTTCGGAGGTAAACGAACTTATTAAGGTAGCAGTTTAGGATTTTATTGCGGAAAGAGATTATTATGTTTTGCTATCCAAGCGTTACTCTTGTCCAAATGTATGGTTAGAAAGACCAGCATTTTTCCCGGAAGAAATTGTATGAACCAAAGTTATTTACTTCAAAAGCGCTATGGTAGTAACGCCTGACTTAGGTAGATAAGATACAGCTGTCCGAACAAGATGTTTTGAGCACTATCTGCGCAATAATAAAACCAAGTGCACCTTTTGTAATTAAGTAAAAACCTTTCCCTAAAAAGTTCACACATATCGAACATTAACACAGATAATACAGTCCTGATTAAAATTCCAATCTTTTAACACAATTTTATATTCAAACAAATTAAATCCTTAAAAGTAGCCACATCCTTCCCGTGGATACCTCAATGGGTGAACCCGAATCATAAATAATGGTTCCCCAATCCCAACGAAGCAGGTAAACCACACTACAATACAGGGAAAGTATTTTAGACCCGTAACTATGTCATAAACAACGTTCGGTTTAATTTGGAATAAAAGTTAATCTACGATTATCATAAACTTTAGATGGGATTGGAATGACACACGACGTTGTAAACAAACCATTTCGCCCTCAAAAGAGAACTTTACAAAATAATAATTTTGGTCTCCGTAGCATTTGATAGTATTCCTAATCCTAGTCCCATTAAGTATTATTATTATTATTATAATGTCAAAAACATGAGTTTTATGGAAAGTGAACGTTATCCTCGTGTTTGCAGAAAATACATAGTTCAGGAGCTTGATACAATTTGCCGTGTGTATTTCAAGTTTTGATAAAAAAAATCTATACGACGATTACTTTTGGTATAGAAATACCTACTGTAATAATGTCATAACGATTTTAAAGATGGACAAAAAGGTGCCTTTAAATCTCGCAGCGGTAACGGAATCGTAAATAATGTCATATAAATAGTGTTATCTAATCATCCAATCAAACAAAGAGATACTAATCTATCGTGCTGTAATATATAACACGACAGTGATTTTCATTTTGTTACTTATACCAGCAAAAGGTTATAAATGACAAGTTCAAGGACTAAAGCCGCTTATCGATATAAATGTATGGAGTTAAGCAAGAAGTGTACAGTTGCCACCGAGTGTTTACTTTCTGAATTATTAAAGTAGCGAAAAAGTTATCTGAACAGTTTATAAAGCACGCGAGAGAGTTATATTGTAGGAAATAGTTTGGTAGTTGTAGTCGTATTAAAGTCGCAGTGCGGAAAATGAATTGACACGCAAACTGCCACAGCTAAAATGTTTTTCGTTTTACGATTTCTGGAGAATATGGAAGGCCTTTTGAAAAAATACGGACTGAAATAAGATAGTTCCAATTTAAAACTTGTCATACACCGTTAAACACGTACGATTTCAACATGTCGTCTTTAGACACCACACGAAATTTTACATCCAACCAACATTGCATTAGCGATATCGAGCATGTTTTTTTAACGATGCGGCCGCCTTTGCTGACTAGTTAATAAGAGCTACCATATAATAGCAAAATTATTTGCGATATTGCTAAGGCAATATCGAATTGAGGCCCAGAATACTTTAAACAGTCATGGTGGTCGTCGTTTTGAACTAAGGACATGTAAGATAATTATGTATTTAAGCACTGCTTTCGCATTTACATGCCGCTGTACCCATTTTTTCTCGAGGCGAAAAAGCAAGTACTTAAACGCAGCGCGTACAAAGATCATAATCCAACGAGAGAATGCTATCTCATTAACCAAGCGACGATCGTTAAAGCTATTGAACCTATAACTAATAATAGACTTTCGAAGACCGAGACCCATTTCCCATACAATCGAGAATAGCATCACGAAACTGACAGAACAATATAGTAACAATATGACCTGGCAAAAACCAACAGAAAGAGTTGATAGTTTGTTGCTGGATCTTGGGCTTTGCGTGCGATGCCTCCGGTGTAGCGCAAAGAGAAGAAAATATGCAAAACTACATTTCACACAGTAAGGAATTTCGCATGCAGGTTTTACAGGAAGTGTCGTGCTTGATGTAGTTTGAAAAAAAGGTTCCCATCGATACGATTGATCGTCGTCATCATCCGCGTCCGCGAGGGACATTTTAATTAGATTTTTTGTGAGATGTAATCGATTAATTTTCTTGCAATGTAGGATACTCCTCTGCTGCACTGGGAGTGAAGAAATAGCATAGAATGCGTGCAGATGCTTATCATCCTGGCATGTCGTTAAAGTCGACTAAGGGACGGGTCCTCTCCAACATGGTGGACTATCTGTATGGGCGATGGGCTGATCACCTGTCACCATACGGTTCATCATACCATCTTAGGACTAATTAATCGAACGTGGCCACAAGTAGTCTTGTGGCTCTGCCCACCCCATTAGGGATTTTGGGCGTGATGCTATGTATGTATGTATGTAGGAAAATCAGCCAATTTCGAATGAGCGCTGTCATTGCGCTCCTGCGGCTTTTAAACGTCTTGACGGTGATTTTGAACCTAGTGTCACTTACTTAAATCTTATAGATAAGTTTAATATTTTTTGCACTTTACCAGCTAAATGAATGTACGAAGTGGATATGAGATTCGAATACATGTAAAAGCGGGATACCACATACTCAGACTACTAAACAACTATAAAACCTACAAGCTTGAAATTTGGTAGGTAAGTTCCTTTTAGGGTTTGCAAAATAAAAACCCTGAGGGGTTGGAATGGGAGTTAAAAGTTTGTATCAGAAATGCCGCGAGTGAAGCTGTCACAATAACAGCCCTAATTAGAAAAATCTGTATCTAGAGACCATGCTTAGCAAGCCTAAGCAACTGTTCCAGTAATAATACTAGTATCTGCCTATCAGCCTGTCAAGGAAACAACTAAGCATCCATTACGATTTTGCAATTCAAGCATTCGTTATGCTAGTATTAATAGATGTCAGATGTGCATCCTAAATATAGGATGGAATAAATTGGAATACCTTTGCAGTGGGCAAAACATAATTACAGCAGATGTGGTCACCCGGTAATATGATCAGCACCTGAAGTAGGGTTCCTTGCACAGCTGATTGAAAAGGTGTTAGTAGAAACCTGTTTTATAGGTGGAAATTATATATATGTACTTGAAAGCACCGTTTTGTGTTACCACTTAGCGGCCCTAGCGAGGTTATCACGAGCATAATTTATCCCCATTTTATATCTCATTGCATCTCTTTCTTCGATACTATATGAGAGAGACGAGGGATAGGATGTGGATATAGCTTATCCTCAATGTCGTAGCTAGGGGTTGGCCAGGCGGGCAGCAGGGGTGCAACCCTCAGGGGAGCGCATTTTACAGACTCAGTGTTGTTTCTCTTCCAAGAAAATGAGTTTCTGCTAACTAAGATAATGCTTTTCCTCGTGTCAATCTTGCTAGGGCCCCAGGACAGACAGCAAAAATGTAATTCGGCACTACCGAGAACAAGCATAAAATATTTTATGCGAAGGGTGTGTTAATAACCATGAAATAAATAGATATCGTCAAATGATTAGAAGTTCCTTCAAGGTCAAGGATCGACACCTCGTTACGCGATGCGATCGCGGAAATGACATTGAATAACAAATGCGCCCATGACTTGACATTCCGTCATCGGTCGGCTTTTTAGCAGCATGCATCTAATCCTCCTTGAGCAGAATGACAAAGTGTAAAAATGTCCAAGCTGGGTATATTACCTGTGTCCAAGTGTCAAAATATCGGACTGCCAAAATAGTACCCAACTCTGTCTTTAAACGACGTATTTGGAACTTGAGTATCATAGATATAGTGGATCAAATTTGTGGTTGATTAATGTACAGTTGGAGGAGCCTTATGTCCAGCAGTGGACGTGTTGCGGCTTAAATGATGACGATTATGAATGTAAAGTTAGGAAATGAGCGGAAGGCCGGCAGTACAATCCAAAATTAGACTTATTGCATAAGTAACAGCGTTCATGGCGCGGGTCCTTGAAGGGTCCAAAAAGCAATGATGAAGGAAGGTGTTTTCGTGCGTTTTTGCGTTTAATTTAAGTATATTTTCAAGGCGGATGGTACTTGGCTATTCACATGTGCAAGCTCTAATGGTTCTTAAACCTATGGATATAAAGAGATACAAATTACCTTCCTATGAATATCATCGTATTTATGAGCAATATTACTTTCATTTTCAATGACACAGACATGACCAGCACTAATAGTCAATTAACCTTCGAATAAATTATGATGAAAATCTACCGTTATTTTGTAAAAACAAAATGCAAATACCTAACTATATCGATGTTTTATGTAAATTATTGATACTGTCATACACACGGTTACGATACACAAAAATTCATTGGAAAAAAGTAAAACAACAAGTTTGAAATGAATATCTTTATAACAATTCGTCATTTAGTTTATGACGTTTTTTACGTAAGCTACCTACTTAAAGATTAGATTTTTATTCAGAGAATAAATTTATCTGTATTATTACAAGATAATAATGAAAGTAACTAAAAAAAAAAAAATATTTTACGGGTACTTGTTTGCTTTGATACGCGTTTTGACCATACATTGATTAATAACTGGTTCTTCTTAATCTTTCGACTATCGAAATGCGACTGTGATCGATGATCTAAATCGAGGACGCGACCCCCTTCGAGTATTTGTAACTAAAGTATCTAAACTAGAAAACGATCCCCATTAGCAAATATTTAGGTCACTGTGCAATAAACGCACTCACAGTTGTCAAAATGCAATTGCACCAATAAAACCCGATTGGTGCCAGGCGAGCTAGATACATGCCACTTGACGCTTTCACGTCTACAATAACACCAAATGATCTTTATAGATCAAATTGCGTGTGAACCAAAATCCTTATATCGTAGAATAAAGATACAATATGCAGCTTTGATTAGTATTGCTCGGACGACGCCTGCCGCGTCACTGCCACAAATCCAGTGTTGCCACCTTTGTTTTAGTAATGGGGGCAGTTGAAAAAGCTAAAAAGGGCTAGATCGGGCTAGATGGAGCATGTTTTAAAAAAGAGGCTAAAAAACACCTTTACTAATGATTTCGATTATGTATTTATTTTTTACTTGGAATCACAATAACATTTCTAAATTAAACCAAATTAGAAGAAAAAAATAACCGATTTAATAGGTTCAAAAATTAAAAATATTATTTGGTTATTTAACAAACTAAAATTAAACAAATTTAACCAGTTCAAAATTTTAAAAGAATAATTTAGCTATTAACCAAAATCCAAAACTATAATAATAATATAAAAAAAATATAAATCAATATCTATGACACAAATCGCGAAAGTTCGATGTTATCGCGATGTTAGAATGGAGCAAATTTCAGATTTTGGTGCAATATTTTTAAGAAAATGAAAAGGGCCTTTCCGGGCTAAATCATTAAACAGCGAGTTCAACTACAGTAAAAAGTGCTAGATCTAGCCCCAAAAGGGCTAAGGTGGCAACACTGCACAAATCCAAGCTGCATATAGGTATAATACAAGCTCACGCAAGCAACGCCGCGCGCATTAATGAATTTATATAGGTAGATAGGTACTTGCTTATTGTTTTCTTGGAAATACTTGGAATATTTTTGTGAAACAAATCAACTCGTGCGTAAAATGTGACGTAAAGGAACGTTAGCTCTAAAATTGTGATAAGAAGATTTTAGGCTATACCTTAGGGTATACCTACCTCGCCACGTCTAAAAAAACATATCTACATTTTATAGGGCCGTCAGCGATCTTTTTACATGTGGCGACTGGCGAGGTATTTACTAACATACCTTACGTTGTTTGTAAATGGAATCATGGATAAACAGTTCAATAATTTATTGGCCCGGTTACATGTGCACGGTGAGTTACGTCCGCGGTAATTTGTATACATACCTACTTTGAACCCCTGTAAAATCCATTCTTAGCAGATACCTAAAAGAAACCTGCCAAATTTTAAGTTTATATATTTTCTAAGACTTCGTAATTAGTCAGTTAGTGAGTGAGTACAGATTACCTTGTTTGCTTTTCTCATCGAAACTGCGGGCATCCCAAAAACAACAGACAAAGATACAGTACATAGGTACCTACCTACAATGGTTAGTCGAGCAGTTTTTACTCAGTAAAGCACTACCTGGAAGGATTTTGAGCTCTTTTAAATAAGTAGTTACTTATTTATTTTATGATTTTATTCATTAATGCTGATTGACTTGTTTCCATAATGTATTAATGACAGCGAATGAGGTTTAGCGTAAGTACCTTATCAATATTAGTTGGCAAGATGTGTGATAGACATGGGTAATCTCGACTCCGCGGAGTGATTTGATTCACTGAGTCCGGATCCGCGATCGGATCCGAGTCAGCTTAATGATTCCGACTCCTCTTGATGAGTCCGGTTCGTATCGCGTCCGGAGCGTTTTAAACATATATGATTCATCGGAATGCATCGGATTTTCGGATCGGTATTAATTATACATGTACCAACCGGACCGGAGTGATGAGTATTTTTAATGGTGTTTTTGTCGTTGATTGGATTAAATAATGGTTTATAGATTTCCCTTCGTACACACACAGGCTTAGGACCGTCAATCTTAACAATGTGTTAGATTGGTGTATGTAAAAATCGATTTTATTTACAATTGAATGCTTGATTTATATGCACAGTGATTGTTTTTTATTTCCTTTTTTGTATTTTTTTTTTACTTTTGTTTTATTTACAAGTTTAGTTGAAAAATATTAGCACAAATATTTACAGGGCCTATTCACAATTAACATGTTTGAAGTTCAACATATTTCATGTATTCAGATTAGGTATATAGTCACTTCCACCACCGACATCAAGTGACGCGGCATCGGATCGGCCGGAGCGGAAGCGAGAGTAGGTTTCGTACTGTCAGTCCAGTCGGAGTTAATAAGTCCGCGGACTCAGTAAGGATCGCGCGGATTTAGTGAGTCAATCGAGTCCGCTCACGGAATTGGATCATTTGACTCATTGAATCCGGAGTTACCCACGTCTAATGTGTGACTCCAATCTTTAAAATGAACACCATTTAACCATGTGTAAATATTTCCTTTCATTTCATACGTGAACTTAATTTCTGAAGATTACTGACAACACATCAAATTAACAGTTTATACTGGTAATGGTTACAGCTGGGTATCAACCAGTTGGTTATCAATAAGTAATCACAGATATGTAATCCACTCAATGACGATGATACCTGATAACAAGAGGACTTATAAATTCGCACTCCTCAGGTAGCTTGAAGCAATAATTGCGAAAGCCAGATACCTATACGTTCTCATGTTTTTTTAGGACGAAAAGGAATTCTGAACGAAATGTGCAATTGCATTTTGCCAAATTATCATCCGATATTGTTATGGGATTGAATGACCGCATTATGTTACCGATGTAACTGTTACTGCTATTCCAACGTCGCATCTTTGAGAGCAAAGTGCATATTGCCCCATCGGATTTTAAGAAGCAACATCCAAAACCGATCAAGTGCGATTCGGACACGCGCATCGAGGGTTCTGTACCACGCCAATTTTGTTACGGAAAGATTACGTACCTAATAGGTAACAGAGAAATTGTAACTTTCATGAGACATTATTAAATTGGTAATTAAATAAGTTGGCGCAGATTCCTGAGTTTTGATTTAATTCTTTTTTCACATAATTATCTTCAAGAGAACTCTATTAAGTTGCAACTTTTTTGTTTAACTAAGAGGAATACCTTAAAATCAGGCTGAATTTGAAAGCTGAATTAATAGCGGTTTTAGAAATTACGGGAAGTTCGTAATAACGGTTCGAAGTATACGGAACCCTAAAATCGGTAAACAACATAATAGGTAGGTACATGGAATATTTGCGTGAATACCTTATTAATTGGAAATATTCCCTCGTTGAAAGGTTATAAACAGCACCGACGACATTACACCTTTTAAATAGTTGCCGATATTTTTGATAACACTCACCTCCTGGACGCAGCAGCGTGTTCGGATGCACGAAGCCATCCTTGTGCAGCAGCACGTGCCGTGGCTCCGTCACCAAGTAACAGGTGTTGCCATCCGCTAGGCACTTCTGGAAGCAGCGCGCCGCCTGGTGGGCCAGCGCCCACGCGTGCTCCTCGCTGATGGTCGAGTTAAACGCCTGCAGGATCTGCTGCAGCGAGATACACTCGGCTCCATCCAGCGCAAACTCCGCGCCTCCGGCCTTGCGCATCATCGTGCTAGCCGCCGCCACCCAAACCCATCACTAACCACTGTATCTGACACTGCGATCGATCACACCGCGATCATCGGACACCAGATTTAGAAAAATTTATATAAACATCACCAAAGTAAATTCACTAATGTCACACCGAAACGTCACTGTCAATGTTGTCGATGAAGGGGGTGGTGCGATATATATTTCGTTTGACGCGGTCGAGAGCGCGTGCGCGGCGGGTGAACGGTTCAACGCGTGTTATCGTTGCGGCAGCGCGACCGGCACTGAGGCTCGAAGGCTCCGCGAGATGCGTCCGGAACGGAACCACTTCCGAGGCGTACGAGTGCAGGACGGGATAGGGTTGTTGGTCTTCGGATCCAATACCATAGGTACCCCGTCCATAGTTTACTTATAAGTATTAGCAATTATTCCGACAAAACAGCGGATCCACAGTGGCCGGGCAAGTAAAGAATTCGGCATTTCTTTAATTGTCGATTTAGAAATGTAGACTTCGGCTTTACAGGTGGCATGGCCGTCGAGTTAACGCATTATTAGATAGAACTGCCTTACAAAATTTCCAGACAAGGGCAGATCCCCTGAGCGAGATAGGCGCAATACTTACCTAGTCAAACGTGCCAAAATATGGATGGTCATGGTTTACCAAGGGTTTACCGTGTTTTAGACTTTTTTGAGGTAATGACGCCTGATCCCCTGAATTCTGGATCCGCCCTTTTGTCCAGGATGTAAACTATTCTACGAAATATCAAGGTTTAGCGAATCTGTAGTTAAATTTTTCCTAACGTAGGCACAGGCTAAACGAGGACTTGACCCTGAGACTAATTCCTCCGTTCGTGAAATTTTGCGGTTTGATTAGGTAAGTAGAGTGTATAGATGATAGTTTTCCAGGATTCCAGGCCCGGATGTAGCGGGGGGGCAAACGGGGCCCCTACCCGGGGCGGCAGTTTAAGAGGCGCCAAATTCATGTTTTGAAAAAACTTGGTTTAGTAAAATCATTAATTTCAAGTGCTGGGAAGAGGGGCGTGCGCGTATGTCAAGTTTTTGTACCGGCTCGGAAATATCGTGGATCCGGAGATGTAGTAGTTACCTAGGTAGTTCTCAAAGACCTCAAAATGTGCTAATGACCCTACCTAGTTATACCTACTGCAAAATGTCGCGGACGGAAGAATTAGTGTCAGGGTCTCCATACATAATAAATCCCTCTTGACTAGCCTAGTAAATAGTGTTGTTTAGTTTCTTCATAGTTTGTAACATAACTTTATGTATCTATCTCTGCAATCTCTTAAATATGTACAATTGTAATTTGTTCTTATTATTTAGATAATATGTCAACTACTGATAGCGTCATTCACGTCTAGTCCACGAGCCAGGTAGGTACTTTCGTCAATCATTTCCTCCCGGGCTATACTAACTCGTAAAATGCTTCAGAGTTTTATCATGAAGCCTCGTGAACGTCAGCTGCGGTCCCGTGGGTGGGTTGAGCAGTGGTTACCTCAAAAGCACGTAGTTTTTTAGGGTTCCGTAGCCAAATGGCAAAAAACGGAACCCTTATAGATTCGTCATGTCTGTCTATCTGTCTGTCCATCTGTCTGTCTGTCCGTCCGTATGTCACAGCCACTTTTTTCCGAAACTATAAACACTATGCCGTTGATACTTGGTAAGTAGATATATTCTGTGAACCGCATTAAGATTTTCACACAAAAATAGAAAAAAAAAAACAATACATTTTTGGGGCTCCAAATACTTAAGCTGAAACTCAAAAAAAAATTTTCATCATTCCCATACCTGTGGGTTATCTATGGATAGGTCTTCAAAAATAATATTGAGGTTTCTAATATCAATTTTTTCTAAACTGAATAGTTTTCGCCAGAGACACTGCCGAAGTGGTAAAATGTGTCCCCCCCCCGTGTAACTTCTAAAATAAGAGAATGATAAAACTAAGAAAAATATATGATGTATATTACCATGTAAACTTCCACCGAAAATTTGTTTGAACGAGATCTAGTAAGTAGTTTTTTTTAATACGTCGTAAATCACGGAACCCTTCATGGGGGAGGCCGACTCGCACTTGGCCGCTTTTTTTTATAATTCCCTCTCGATCGAAAATGTATCAGATTATAGCTAAGCTAACCCAATATCTTGAAGAAAAAAAGTCTGCTGACTATAAAGAGGTGAATTATACTTCAACTAGTGACCAGCGCCTCTATTCGGGAATGCTAAGTTATGTTGTAGCGTACGCGTAATGCGTAAGAGCGAGATGTGAGTCTCGCTCGCGGGTCGCTGCAGTATCACTTAGACGGTCCCGAATAGACGCCCAGAACATGAAAGTTGATGTATAATCCACCACTCTATAGTTAGCTGACTTTCTTTCCTAAAATATATTGGGTTAGCTATAATCTGATAAATTATCCATCAGGAGGGAAGGGTTATAAAAAAAAACTACGTGCATCTAAGGTTAGTAAAAATGCCACCATCATCGTACATCATGACAGGGCCGTAGCTAGGGGGGGGGGGGTATTGTAGGGCAATGCCCTACCATAAAATACCAATGCCCTACCTTGAAAAATACCATTAACTACGATAATACGCTAAGAAAATTGTTTGTTCATAGTATGATACTACCTTGTAATCATCACTGCCCTACCTCAAATTCAACTCTAGCTACGGGCCTGGCCCATGAGTGGGACTGGGCAGTAGTCATCCCGCGCGCCCGGTGATTATTGGGGCTCATTCAAATAGTTGAATTACCTTATAGGTAAGTTGTATACCCTTGGGCAAGTTTCCTCGCGATGTTTTCATTAACCGTATGCATTAAGTTCCTTTAAAATCGTAGCTGATTCGAACCGGGGTTATACCCCACTCTTTGCTTGAGGCGTACGTCCTACCTTATCCAAAGTCTTTCACTCAACCAAAGTGTATGTATGTATGTAAACTTTTTATTGGCCATAAATTACACAAGTGTTTCGTGTTTCAAGATATTCGGAATTTTCAACGTGAATCGCAATTCGCAATGCAAAAAAATAAATTTTTAGAAATGACCAGCGCCTCTATAGCGATATAGTAGGGACGCGTTGGCGAGATTCTCATCCTACTCTTCTGCATGCGTAATGCGTTAGAGTGGGATGCGAATCTCGCTCGCGAGTCGCAACAATATCGCTTGGACTTTCCCGAATAGAGGCCCTGCTGTACATGAATGATCTTCACGAAGAAATAATAAAGGAAGACAAATTTTATTACATCAAGGAAGTGCCCAGATAGCATCAAATCTTTCTTTCAACGTAATCGACTTACCACTACAAAATAAGAAACGTAAATAAGAGTTTCTAAATATATTCGCAAACAGTGGCATTTCTACCAAACTTCTTTGGAACCCCCAACGCAACAAGAGGGGTGTTAGAAGTTTGGAGCCTCTGTGTGTCTGCATGGGTAGACCGATTTGAATGTTTTTATTTTTTCATTTGAAAGCAGGCCCAATAGGGATGTCGCCTGTGTAAAAAAAAATGTAATTCTAATTAGTCCGTCAGCTAGATTATCACAAAATATTGAACACGTATTTTTTGCTTTATCAAATCAATCAATATTAACAAAGATAACGCGCATCAAAGTTCGGGAGTGGAGGTTCATGACGTCACTTAATGGCTAAGTCGTGACGTCACGCGGAACTTCAACCCACTATAAATCGTCGTATTTTTTTTGTTTATTTGACAAAAGAAATAATATGTATACAATATTTTTTATACCTAATGTAAATGACGGACTAATTACAATTTTTCAGGAAACACGCCTATTGCAGTGATGAAAATCTGTTCAGCCGTTTGAAGATTATCAGTTATTTTCCAAGACGACGTAGAGAGCCCGTTGATGTCTATGTATGTTTCGTCGCTATTATCTCAAAATCGTCTCCATCGATTTGATTGAAAATAAATTGTTTAGATACGGTTTATCTACTTATCATGTAATTTGGGAAATAAGAACCAAAATCGTACTGGGCACATCAAATCTTACTAATGTGCTAATATTATAAATGCGGAAGTGTTTGTTCGTCTTTCACGTCAAAACGGATTGCCTTGCCTACTACTTTTTCATAACGATAGTAAGAGGGCCAGCGATGGACGTAGGCTATATTTTATCCCAATAATGCACAATTCCCATTGCACAGCAATAACCGAATTCCCCGTGGACTAAAAATAATAAAACAACAACATTCAGTCACATGTTTAATGAATGATCTATAAAACATTACATTAATATTAACAATACACCGTAAATTGGAATATTTTGGTACGATCGTTCCCCATACGCCAAGCAATTTCTCCAGCATCCTTAATCTTATAAGTCCATTGTGATAAATATGTGTATTGTTCGAAACTAAATATATATACATTATTCTACTAGGTAAGTTTTACTGATAAACATTTTAATTTATAAATCTAGAAAAAAAAACAGTGGGTTTATGTCGATTCATTTGACGTATTATAATATTTTGTTCTATTTTGTTTTTCATCATCTGGGGGCCTAGTTTCTGCTTACCATGTTAGGTAATTAATGGATAATCCTTCAGCTAGTAGTCGGGGGCACTAAGAAGGTTCTTAAAAATAAGGAAAGGGCCGCCATTTTCGAGTATCTTGGACGCTTCTGCTTTTAGTGTGACACAAATTAAACCCGCGAACCCTATAATTTTGCGTAATGATTACGACCATAAGTGCCTGAAGTGCCTCCTATCAGCAATTATCCACTAGTTACCTAACATGTAAACAACCCTTTTTGTAAACATGTTTTTTTTCTATACCTCTAAAATATTTATCCTCTAATAATAAAGTTCATTTTTAATTTATTGTTTGCAAATATGTCATACTTTGTTTTTTCATAAATTAAATACAATGCCTTCACATAAACTACACACTATAACCTAAAAGACAAAAATATGAAACAAAAACGAAACCGTATTTTGTTTCAATCAATTCTGAGCAAAAAATTGAAGGCTCTTCACTTACATTCTATTCGTTTAGGTCGTTATCTAAATGTAAACAAATTAACCCACGTGACTGAGATAACCAGCCAATCAAGCCGTACCATAGATAAAATAAGATTGACTGGATTGGCTGGTTAGCCGAGTCACGTGGGTTAATTTGTTTACATTAATTTAACTACCTTAACGAATAGAGTATGGTCTAGTAAAACTTGCCCGCAAGTCTTGTCTTATTTCTTTCTTTCTTCCCTTACTTACTTGAACAGTTTGACAGGGAAAAAGTGAGAGGGAAATAAGTCGCGGGCAATTTTTGCTAACCTTAGTGCTTGTCTGAAGAAATAAATTAATTACAAATGCGTCGTCACACTCGGAATGGCAATAATAACAAATTAATACTTACAGTAAACAATACTTTTGCTCTCTTAAATTATTGGTCTACGGTACATCGACAAATTTAAATATTTCCAAATTTTTTACTTTTATTTTTAGAATTGCCTACATTTATTTGAGACAATAAAAAGCACTAGCAGAACGTCCGCGAAAAAAAGACCATAGAGTCAATCAACGTAACTTTTAATAGGATAATATTTTTTATCTAGAATAGCTAATGAGTTGTCACAAGAACCATGAAAAACCATTCTTATCGTGAAGCAATTGAGTTAAAAATCTATTGCAAAATTCGTTTGGCGCTCAGTCTCATCAAAACGTTTCAGTAGACTCACTTCTTTTTCAAGCTCCAGAGTGGGTCAAGGAAATTGAGTGGGTCTTTCATGTCTCCGCTTTTAAGTCCGGGGGATTGTTTCATCTCCTCGAACGATTCGCGCGAGAACTTCGTCCTCTGATTGGCTGTGGCGTTTGCTGACGGGGTCGGCGTCACGGGCGGCAGGACTGACGCACCGGTAGGTACCGAAATCGCTTCACCGTTGAACGTTGTTGTACCTGGGAAGTTGTCGTATGGTGACCAAGGTGATCTTATTATTAGGCCTTACATAGCCACGAACATATTGCCTCATTTACGTGCAGCTGCAGTGAGCAGGGAAGTGGGCATGGAAGTGGGCAGCGCGAGTTTGTAAATGGGGCACTTCTCCTGCTCCTGCCCCTTCTACTCTCGTTGCAGCGCGCAGTGAGTCAGGAAGCAGCATGCAAACACCCACTGCCTTCGAAAGCAGTATGCGGAAATTATTTCTGGCGGCGCGAGCAGCAGTGGCAGTGGCTGCATGTAAATCAATACATATAAAACAATAGCTCCTCTGCTGCACTGGGAGTGAAGAAATAGCATAAAATGCGTGCAGATGCTTATCATCCTGGCATGTCGTAAAAGTCGACTAAGGGACGGGTCTTCTCCAACATGGTGGACTATCTGTATGGGCGATGGGCCGATCACCTGTCACCATACGGTTCATCGTACCATCTTAGGACTAATTTAATCGAACGTGGCCACAAGTAGTCTTGTGGCTCTGCCCACCCTATTAGGGACTTCGGGCGTGATAATATGTATGTATGTATGTATGTATAAAACAATACCGTGATTCACTTATAGACAACGAACAGCCTAACTGGGTGGTCCTAGAGGTTTGAAATTTGGAGGAGACATTCCTCAAATACTCTAGAGGTGCACTAAGAACGGATTTTTTGAAATTCCATACATAAAGGGGTGAAAAGAAGTGATAAAGATTGTATGGAAAATACGGCGGATGAAGCTGTGGCGGTTCCACTAATGATGTTTATAGCTCGAAGAACTGATGGCCGATGGGGCGTAAAGGTTCTCGAGTGGAGACCATGGACCGTGAGTCGCAGCATGGGTCTGTCGCCACATAATGGACCGACGACCTTAAAGTCGCTAGAAGCCGTCGGACGGAGTGCGATCATTCGTTATGGAAGTCTTCAGGGGAGACCTATGTCCAGCAGTGGGCGTCCTGGGGTTAAAATGATGATGATAATGACCTTACACGGCCAAGTGCCATTTAAAAAGACAATACTTCCTTACATTATTTTAGAGATGTCACTTGAATTGCGCAACATACACGGGAATCAATTTGTAAGACTTTGTAAGCTAGTTTCACACTCTGTGCACAACTTACCGGAGCACAAAACTCCTTGCACGTAGAATAACGCAGTTCGATACGTGTCCGCGAGAAATTTGGTGTCTTCTAGCACGTTCGTGCGGTGCTTGTAGAGGTTTGTACAGGCAGCGTCCAGAGTGTCTAGAAAACGAGAAATAATCTCATAAAGGGGCGTGTAAATTTACCCCCCTAAAGTGGCCCCCATATGCTAAAATTCATTTATATATGTTACATGGTCGTGTTGCGGTCACCGATTTACATATGTGTCCCAAATTTCAACTCAATTGGTTCCGTAGTTTCGGGGCAAATTGACTGTGACATACGGACAGATAGACACACGACTGATCCTATAAGGGTTCCGTTTTTTTCCTTTTGAGGTACGGAACCCTAAAACGGTAATATACCGTGAATCCCAAGGAAACCTCAGTACCGGGATTTCCCGGGAGCATTCCCTAACTATGCTACACTACTCTACACCACAGAATAGATAATAGTACTACTTTCTACACTTTAACAGTACAGTACTGACCGCACAGAGCGCACTGCCCGGCTCGCACTTGACACACCAGCGCAGTCAGCAGCGCCAGCAGGGCGCAGCGCCCGCCCCCCGCGCAGCACAACCAGGCGCCACTCAGCTGGTTGCTGAGACGGTTGTCGAAGGTCTCTGAGAGCATCTTGTCCACGAGCATAACGAGGGGAGAGCAGACGATCCTGTAAATAAAGACATCTTTAAAAAAAATGAAGAAGAAGAATCAAGAGAAGCGACAGTAAAATCCATTACAGTGCATTCTTTCATACTTGTCTTATTTGGTAAACAAGTTTCTAACCTCAAAGTGCACCTTTTTCGGCAACTTTTTCCTTGCAAATAAAGGAACCGGAGACAATGTTTAAGAAGAAACTTTGCCAATTTTTAGTCTAGATTTGTTTTATCAATACATATAACACAGTACCGTGACTCACTTATGGACAACGCACACCCTACCCTACAACGAGTACCCTAGAGGTGCACTAACGAGGGATTTTTTGAAATTCTATCCCTAAAGGGGTGAAAAGGGGTGATAAAGTTTGTGTGGAAAATACCGCGGGCGAAGCTGTGGCTGGGCCACTAGTTTAAGATAAAACAACTGTTTCACCCAAAAACTGCACGTTTTGAGGTTAGAAACTTGATTACCAAATAAGACAAGTATGAATGAATCTGTACAACCATGCACTAATCATTGGAAATTGCAACAGAAATGACCTAGTTCTGGGTGTTCGTATTAACTATTTAAATAAGTCACCGCATTACTTACTTGGCCGGGAACACGTTGATCCGGTAATGGCTGACTTTCTGCACGGTCTTTCCTTTTGTGACAGTTAGTTTCCTCTCTGTCCAGTGCACGGTGCAGGTGACTTCTTCAAGCACCACTTTCGCTCCACCAGGCAGTTCTAGTGCCTGACCCATTGCTGTCGGCCAGTGGGCTTTGCCTTGCATCTGAAAAAACATTGTATAAACATCTACGTAACTTTCAACCAATAGGGATGTTGTCTGTATAAAAAAATAGTAATTCTAATTAGTCCGTCAGTTAGATTATCACAAAATATTGAACATGTATTTTTTGCTTTAGCAAATCAATCAAAACTGACATAGATAACGCGCATCAAAGTTCAGGAGTGGGGGTTAATGACGTCACTTAATAAAATAAATAAAATAAAAGTGTACAAAGTCGTGATGTCACGCAGAATTTCAACGCACTATATCTTCTTCATTTTTTGTTTAATTGACAATAGGAAAAATATGTGTTCAATATTTTTTATTATGTAAATGACGGACTGAAAAGATTTATTTTAGGAAACTAGCCTATTTCATGAAGTCAGGAAAGGAGACTACAGTTCAACCTAGTTAACAAATATATACTCACCTCAATGTCACTTTGCAAGCAAACGACACAAGCTATCTTTTTTTCCAACACCGCCGTCCAGAAAACACTGTAGTCTTTCTCTTTGGGGATGGAGGATAATACTAAAGGAATGCACCAGGGAGCTAATTGCTGTGGATAATAATTTATTGTTAAAAAATAATGTTTTTTTGCCATAAGTACCATACACAGACCAAATAGCCTAAAGATACCGCATAGAGTAACTTTTACTAGCAAATGAAGTTGCAAAACTTGCGGGGCGCGGGGTTTTTAGAGCGCTGTGATTGGTGCGTTCGAGGTTATGCGCTCCCCGCGCCTGTCTCTAGCCCCGCCGCTTGCTTTTTTCCTCTAATGGTTGCAGCGGGGGGTCCTCCGGCTATGCGGCGTCTATTGGATATATGGTCTATGCTACTATAATATTGCATTTTGATCAAAATATGCTTGTACAAGCCGAGGAGCCTAAACACGATGTGGGTGGTTGGTTATGTTATGTAGTTCAAGAGTTTCCTACTCCATCATCAGACCACTGTGGTACCATATTATTGCATTGTCACTGAAGTTACGTAGCATACCAAATTTCAGCTAAATCGGACACCGGAAAATGGTTCAAATCAACAAACTTACATACACACATACGTATATCACGCCTGTTTCCCAAAGGGGTAGGCAGAGACCACGGATCTCCACCTGCTACGATCCTGAGACACACTTTTCGCTTCGTCTACTCACATTATGTAATTTGTAACAAATGTTACAGCATGTAAAAATAAATAAATTAAAGTCCAATTAGAAATAAAACATTTACGTTCTCGAAGGTTCTCGAAGATGATGATGATGAAGGATGAAGATTACCTTATAATAAGATGCATTAATATACGCATCGGGATCGCTCGTGAGGACCACCCTGGAGTCGTCGTAGGGCACGACGGCGGTGACTATATTCCCGTTGCAATGACGCATTGCGAGAGACTTGGCTCTTGTCATGTTCTCTTTACTCTGTAGGAAAGTGAACTCTTTGAATAACGGCCTAAAAAACTTGCTCGATACAGATAAATAGAGCCTGCATACAGGGTCTAATTGAAATTACACAAAGTAAGAAGATACTCGTGGTCGTCTGTATTCTCTGTTTGTTTAAGTGATTTACTAAATGTAAACAAACTAATCCATGTGACTCAGCTAATCCAATCAAGTTAATCTTTCTCATCTATGTTATGTCTTGATTGGCTGGCTAGCTGAGTTATGTGGGTTGGTTTGTTTACATTTAGTTATTTAACTAAGCAAATAAAGTACAGTAAAAATAAAATAATAGGGAATATTCATGATAATCAAAATAAGGTTTAAATTATTTGTACGATATTGGCCTAATAACGGTATTTTCGGAAATAATTCCAAATTTCGTGTAAACACCACATATTTTGTACACTCTGTGCAAAGTGTGCTGTGACGTCATAGTTCATGTCTATTTTGTATGGAGCGTTTTTGCAAGTGGTATGAACTATGACTTTTCAACGCTTCGTATCTCAAAATGTAAACAACACAATAATGTTTTGCGTACAGTTTGAAACCAACCTGTGTACGCGTATTTATTACTCAGTACTTTCCAAAAAAAGATGGAAAAGAAACATGCAAGCAAATTCCCTATTCTGCAATATTTACTGATTCTAAAAAACGAGCACAGTTTACCACATACCTGTACATCCTGGAACGTCTTCCATTTAGAGTCCAGAAGCGTCAGTCCACTGGGAGTTTTGTTCGTCAATGAGTCGACCAAAATTTGCAAATTCTTCACCTCCTGTGTAAAGCTGTTGAGAAGACTTGGATCTGAGAATAGGTCCCTTTTCGCCGGACGTTGGATCACCTCTTGTTTTATCACTGGTTTTACAACTGGCTCAACTTTAGGCGTAGGTAAAGGTTTTTTAATAGCGTTTTCTGATATCTGAGGTACTTTTATATCAGGCTTGAGGGGTGTTTGTTCAACGGTGAAATCTATGTCGGATAGCAAATCGAAGACGGAGGGTTCAGGTTTTACTTCAGGTGCTTCTGTGACAACCGGTTTTGGTTCTTCTTGGGGTTCTGTTTCTTGTACCGCTGGATTTTCCCTAACCGGTTCAGGTTTTGGCTCGAAAGTAGGTTCTGGAATTTCTTCCTTTGGTGTCGTTACTGAAATTGAATGGCGTTTAAAATAAAAGATATTTTGAGAACGCAGTATTTTATTAATCACAGGGAGAACGTATTTACAGATACATGACACTCCTACTTACCTTGGTTATTGCTAAATGTGACATTAGTATTGTACTCCGGCTGTCCAGACTGCATGTAAGTCGACTGGTTCACATCAGCTCCATAATTCGTCGGTGCAACTTCGGATTTTGGGGCCATTTGATTTGATTGGTTAGCGTTCGTTATATAACCGTAAGGAGAGTTGTAATAAGTCTGATTATCGCTTAACTGTGGAGGCATTTGCGGCGTTTCCGAAGGAGATTGTACAGTTTCACACGCTCCAGCGCTCGTGTAGACAGTTTGCGGATTCCAACTTGGATCTTTTCCCGCTGTCTGAGGGTCTACATTCGTCTGGCCAGTGGAGTAGCTATTGTAAGAGTTTTGTGACCCGTAATTGTACTCGAAGCCTCCCGTGGCGGAATTGTAGTTATAACCCGGATGATTTTGGTAGGTGTGCGCGTAATTGACATTTGTTGAGTCCTGGTAGTAATTGGAAGTTGGCGGCACTGCTTCTGGAGGGTGCGGTGGGGTGGGAGTGTACGATGGGTTGGGTTGACTTGGGATGTATGAGGTATTAGGTTGGGTAGGGTAGGCGGGGTTGGGTTGAGTCGGGGTGTATGAAGGGCTCGGCTCGTAGCTCTGATACATCGGGTAGTTCAATGCTTCTCCGGTGACATGTGATTTTATCGGTTGATCGTATACTTCTAACTGTGATAGCGAAGGGCTTGGCACGGACGGCATATAACTTGAGTCAATTGGCGCATTGGTCACCGTAGTGTTAGAATACGGTATAGTGTCAGCGTTGGTGTAAATAGTGTGACCTTGAGAGCTGTTCTCGTAAGCGCTTGTATAGCTATACTGTTGCTCCGGGACGTACGCATTGGAAACGTTAGAGTTGGGGAATTGGACGATCGGAGCACCAGATTCATTGCCATAAGAAAAGTTCATGGGATTATATTCAGAAGAGGCTGAAGGCACTGTGCTCGTATTGGAGTCTTGTTCAGCGTTGCTGTACGTCGCCATATTGGGAGTGGCGGCTTGCGGATAATTCACGCTGTAAAACGTTTGAGAGTAGTTCACGGTATCATACGGGTCCTTGCCCACACCGACTTGCATCTGAGCGAAGTTAGCGCTCAAATCCGTCTGATTTATCGCACTGTATGTAGACACAACTTCGGGGATGGTTGTCATAGGAGTATGGCTGTACATGTCGTAGTTGTACTGGTTGGTTTGGGTCATATTGGCATGGCTGGCGCTTGGGACGTTTGGATTCATAGTTGACGCGCTGGGCAAACTTTGGCTGACATTTCCTAAGTTATTAGCATTGGCCTGAGTATTTTGCATGTTGTACGTGGTAGCGCCCTGTGAATCCGTCATAATGGTGGCACTGTCTTGGGTAGCTGAGTAATATGGGTTGGCGTAAGTCTGAGGATTGCTCATTTGTTGGGAATACTGAGCGGGGGTATAAGCAGAGTACCCGTACGGATTATCCTCAGGTTTTTCATAACCTTTAGGTGTGGAGTAAGATAAGTTTGGGGGTAAAGAGTATGTGTCGATCTCATTCTGGGCGCTAGGGGTGTAAGAGGAGCTGTAGCCAATGTAGGGGTTAGGATGTTGCACGTTTGGCATTTGCATTCCTACTCCATCTGGGAGTTGCATTTGAGCTGGGTCTGCTGCAACAAAAGGAATAATACTTTGTGCACTCTGTTTGGCTCTATAGTTGATTGGCTGTGAATAACATTCGGCAATAGGCTGCGATTCCACAAGAGCAGTGCGAGGTCATTTGTCTAGAACCAACCATCGTATTGGTGGAGTTTTACCACGCGCACAGCTCTAGTGGAAACGCAGCCTTCAGTCCGCCATTTGTGATATTTAATAAAGAGCAATAAAGAGTTTAAAAAAAAGGCAAAAATATTTCTAAATAGGTCTCTTAACTTATTTATACCGATAAATATGCAATTGAGTGTTCTCTCCTTTCGACCTTAAAATCATAAACTCATCATTAGTTCTGTTAAAACTTAATTTTATTATGCTTATATTTTGACCATAACTTTTTGTTTAGGTATAAATAAACATCATTGAAACTCTTACTAATCATGAGTTTGTTTAATTTGATGCATTGTGAAACTTACAAATAAGTGATACGGTATAGTAACGCGTTATAATGAACTCGCTTCCTAATCTGTCTGTATTTTTATCTACTCGGTTCAAATTTTGCAATCTATATTAAACTATCTTCTTTGGCTAAGACACTTAAAACTTTAAACATAGCTCAGAACTGGATGACAATTCAATATTAACTCGCTTTCTTCACTATCTGTGTCTTCGTTTGTCTTTTCTTTTTATTGTGCAAATTTTGCAATCCGTCCTAAACTAAAAATAAATAGCTTCTGCCCACGACTTCGTTCGCGTGGAATTCGTTTAAAGTTATTCCCTCGGGAACTTTTAAATTTTCCAGGACAAAAAGTAGCGTACGTGCTAATACAAGGTAAAGGCTATCTATATTCCAAATTTCATCCAAATCCGTCTAGCCGTTGAAAGGTGGAGTAACAAACATATAAAGGCTGCAATTTAACACAACTTATTACATCACTACTGAGAACAAAAAAGTGTAGATGTAAACTTTTAGGGATAGCCCGAATTGCAGCAATAAATTGCCAGAAAAATTGCTGGTTTATAAGCATCTTTATAGCTACTCGTAATTATTCTTACTTACCTTCGGAGCCGACGGGCGCTGGTCGCACAGACGTAGGGTATATCGACTCCGGATAGTAGGAGTCCGGCGGCATTGAATCAACTTGTGCTACAAACAATTACATACATATGAACAATAACACAACCAAATCCTAATAATTTCAAAAATATCACACAAAAATTAAGAAAACGTGCAACAGGCAAAACCAAATACATACAAATTAATTATAAGTAACAATAAGGGTGTATAGTCTCCGGGTAAGCAAAAATACTTAATCTTAAATTCGTAGAGACATACAAAGTCCCTGGACTAGTAATCAGAGGCGAAGCGTGAGGGTAAGCCGGTGCATTATTTTCGTAACTCAAACATTATAATACTATTCATAACTTCTTGTATTAACATAAAAAAATTGCATATTACATCATTATTTTATAAATACAATCTTTAATGAGTAATAATATAATGTTTAAAAATAGAAATGATACACCGGCTTACCCTCACGTTTCGCCTCTGCTAGTAATATTAATATAATAACTGAGCTTCTGCCCGCGACTTAGTCCGTCGTACCGAGCTGAGTGGTAACAAACATACAGATATACATACACAGACATAAACTTCGCATTTATATTATTAGTAGGATCAAACGAGGTGCACAGGATCTCCAAGTCAAATGGTTTAATACAAAAGCCATAGAGATGTACAAGGTCCCTAGGTGCATGCCGGTCATCTAAAACTAGTATGGAATGAACTCCCCTCCGCTCTGGAGTCGTCCGGCGTGTGAACAAAGTTATTGACATCTCCCGAGGGGAGTTCCCGGAACTGAACGTGCTAATTAGAAAATAATAATGTAGGATAAGAGAAACTAACATAATAAGTGGACTTTTATGCTGTACTAGTGGACCCGCCACAGCTTCGCCCGCGGTATTTTCTATACAAAATTTATCACCCCTTTTCACCCCTTTCGGGATGGAATTTCGAAAATTTCCTCCTTAGTGCACCTCTAGGATACTCGAAGAATGTCTCCTACAAATATCAAACCTCTAGGGCCACCCGTTTAGGCTGTGCGTTTCTATAAGTGAGTCACGGTACTGTTTTATATGTATTGATAAATAAAAATTCATTGGACGAAACCAGCCCAAATAAAACATAACTTACATTGCGGAGTCCTGGGGAGCATCCGTTTCTTCATGTAGGGCAGGTAGTCCTTGAGCTTGAGTCCGGAGCCCTCGCGCGGCTCAGAGACCTCCGACTTAGCCGGGGAAGACGGCACAGGGGTGGGCGCTACGGACATATCAACCCACATGTAAAGTGAATTCATCCTTACTTGTCTAATTTGGTACAAGTTTATAAACTCAAAATGTACCTTTTTTGGGTGAAACAGATTTTATTCTAAGTAAAGTAATCCTAGGTGAAAAATTAGCAAAGTGATGTCTAAAATATTATCCCTGGGTGCTATTACGAAGAAATGGCGGTTTTAGCCCAAAAAAGGTACGTTTTGAGGTTAGAAACTTGATTACCAAATAAAACAAGTAAGGATGAATCCACTTTATGTACTTCTCTACCAAATACGCTTCAATTTCATCATTATGTCCTTACCCCCTTTGAACGCAACATCCAAATGCGATAAAGCGTGCCACAGATGCCAACGATGGCAGTAGCCGAAGCAATGTACAGAATATAAAAAAAAAACAAAAATAGGCGTCAAATTGAGAACCTCCTCCTTTGTTTTTTTTTAAGTCGGTTAAAAGTGGCATTCTTGGCGTCAGGGAAACGAAAATCTGTGTCGGTCAAAAGGGTAAATACTCCATGTATTTTTAGGGTTCCGTAGCCAAATGGCAAAAACAGAACGCTTATGGATTCGTCATGTCTGTCTGTCTGTCTGTCTGTCCGTCCGTATGTCATAGCCACTTTTTTCCGAAACTATAAGAACTATGCTGTTGAAACTTGGTAAGTAGATGTATTCTGTGAACCGCATTAAGATTTACACACAAAAATAGAAAAAAAAACAATAAATTTTGGGGGTTCCCCCATACTGAACTGAAACTCAACTTTTTTTTTTCATCAAACCCACACGTGTGGGTTATTTATGGATAGGTCTTCGAAAATGATATTGAGGTTTGTAATAAAAAAAAACCTAACTGAATAGTTTGCGCGAGAGACACTTCCAAAGTGGTAAAATATGTGTCCCCCACCCTGTAACTTCTTAAATAAGAGAATGATAAAACTGAAAAAAAATATGATGTACATTACCATGTAAACTTCCACCGAAAATTGGTTTGAACGAGATCTAGTAAGTCGTTTATTTTTAATATCTCATAAATCACGGAACCCTTCATGGGCGAGTCCGACTCGCACTTGGCCGCTTTTTTGTTTTTTTTTGTAATCAACGCTGCCCCAACTTAAACCACCGCTGCCCTATCTTGAATTCAACTCTAACTACGGGCCTGAAGTACGGGCTGAAACGATATAATAATATAGATTTCCACCAACCTTTCTTATGCTTAGAGAGCAGCGACTCCCTCTCTTCCTCCTGGACTTGGCAGGTGCCTCGCAGCCTCGTCAGCAGCTGGTTGACGTTGTGAGACAACTTCTTATAGAACTCTAGACCCTTCTGGCATTTTGCTAGAAGTTCTGTGTACGTGTCGTAAGACGTTATGAGAGCTGCAGACAAAAAAGAAACTTGAGTTCACGGACAAAAAAGAGACTTAAGTTTAGTTAGTCACTAAAATAGTCAACAATTTAAATGTTGAATTGACATGAAATATGACTTCAAAAAATGATATTTACTTTCAAGATTCTTCTTTTACTGTATTGTTTTAGTATTTTTAGGGTTCCGTACCTCAAAAGGAAAAAAGGAACCCTTATAGGATCACTCGTGTGTCTGTCTGTCTGTCTGTCTGTCTGTCTGTCCGTCTGTCACAACCAATTTGCTCCGAAACTACTGGACCGATTGATTTGAAATTTAGTACACATATGTAAATTGGTGACCGCAACAAGGATGCGTATCGCAAATAAATTAATTTTGAACATGGGGCCCATTTTTGGGGCGCAAATTAGAAAATTAAAAAAAAAGTTACGCAAACTATATTACGTGACATATCAAATGAAAGGGCTTATTGTGAGGATCTTAAATATGTTTTTTTTGGAATTTTAAAATAAATGGTTTGGAAGTTATTTAGGAAAATAGGCGAAAATTAACCATTCCCCCCCCATCTCCGAAACCACCGGGCCTAAAATTTTGAAAAAATACTAAAAATAGTTCTTTGCCTATAGATTACAGGAAAACCTATAAGAAGTCTTTGGTATTTAAAGTAACATAGGAAATTTCAGTTAATCATGTATGGAACGGAACCCTCTCCACGCGGGTTTCACTCGCACTTGTCCGGTTTTTTGGATTTTCCTGCACTTCTTTTGTAGTTATGATTTACTTGTTTAATCTATTTGTGATTTATTTTATAGCACTTGAATAGGCTGTAGGAATTTAAAATGCAGTGTAAGAGTATTTTTTTTCTTGTTCGAGTAAAAGTACAGGTGTTTACAAAGGGTCTATATTGACTCCCATAAAATTAAAGTTCCGATTTTCACAATCTATAACGTTTTTGGTCATAATTATTACTAGTCATAATGTTGTTAGTCATATATTAATAGGAATAATTTCTGAGTTCCGATTTTCGCTGGTCATATTTGTCGAAAGTCATAAAAACTATATTCATAACTGTTTATGTCATAATGTATTATACTTCATAATGTTACAGGTAATAATATTACTTGTAATAACGATTATTACGTCTAAACTTGTTGAACATAACAATAATATACATAAAATTTAAATACCTAACTTGTGCAAGGGCGAAAATTGCGGAGCGTAAATTTAACTTAATTTAATTATACCACATGTGGTCATGTATGTATATTTTAAAGATTTGTGTTTTTGTAAAAACTTATCCAAGTTATTTTAGGAAGCGATCGGATGTTTTTGCTGGTAACCCAAGAGCGCAGTACAAAGATCTCCTTCATAAACCTCTCTGTCGTACCGGCATTTATAAAAGAAATGCTTACAACATGTGTATTACGATATTCAACCATTTACCAGGCAATATAAAACCCCTGGTAGGCAACAAATTCAAAACTTGCTTAAGAAAGTGGCTCCTTGATCTTTGTTTTTATAGTGTAAGAGACTTTATGAACCACAAAACAGATAATTATACTTTGACATGAATGTTAATGCAAATATTTAAAAAATGCTATTGTGCTGAATGATTTGTACCTACTTATTATATAATTCAACTACAATATTTGCATGCCGTTTGTAAACAGCTGAAGAAGGCCGAACTAGTGATTAAGAAAATAACATGACATCTGTAAACTAACCCTTTTTCTTGCAAATAAATTACTATTACTATTACTATTACTATTACAGGTAATCCTCAAATTCATAATGTATAACATTAAAAGACGAGAATCAAGCATAACATCTTAGAACCAAGCAAGATTTTCTGCGCTGTTACAAAAAAAAGACCTAACATCGAAGGCTAAGGCGGGAGCTACGCTTCGCTTCGCTCCCGCCTTAGCCTTCTGAACCTAACCAATCCAAATCGCTTCTGCTCCGACCCATTTTGATCGCTCGCTTCGCTCGCTCGCTCACTGACGATTACCATTTGTAGTCATAATATGTCAACTTCTTCAATATAACATTTTACAAACAAGCACGATACTTTCGAAATATTGAAAAATACCATTATTAATTTTAGACAATGAAACGGTATGGGTAAAAATAATTAGCACTTTAAAATATATAGCTTACAATATTTCTGAATAATAATCGTTATGCCTTTGTATGTTATAGATATCAATTTTATGACTTTTGAAAATTATAATCTGTAACAATATGGATTATTAACGTTAGAATTATTAAGGTTATGGTTTACAACTTTTATGACTTTCGATAATTATGAGCATAAATAATATGGGAATCAATTTCTGACTTTCAAAATTCGAAACAATAAGTTTATGGGTAACAAGGGGATCCCGTTTACAAAATATGAAGGTCAAGGAATTAATCCACCACCGGTTCGAAAAATTAAAACTACTAAGAAGAGCTGAGAAGAGCAAACGGTATACTTATTACTTAACAATGTCTACAGTTTTATACAAATCAAAGTATATTATAACAATGTCTTGTAAAACGTGGATTAAGAGGACTGTGAAGCAACGGCAGAAATCAGCCTTTTCATACAAAAGGCGATAACAATTTTCACCCCTTAAATTTTAACCGATTTTGACCAATTTTTGATAGGTTGTCAGTCAGAACAAAATTGATTAAAGATCAACAAAGTCAAACAATGGCCGAAAATAGTTTTGTATGAGAATACTAAAACAACAAAAAAACTGAATTCATTGATTATAGTGAAAAAACCAAAACGTATAGACCTAGATTTTATTCTGAATGATAACTTATCAAAAATTGGTCAACATCGGTTAACATTTAAGGGGTGGAACTCGTTATCGCCTTTTGTATGAATAACGCCGTAGGTTCACATCCTCTTAATAAAGAAAGTCGAGCAACATTCGAGATAGCTTACCATTGATGATACCATCTCGTTTCCGCAGCAGATCAGCCAGCATACGCCGGGATTCTCCATACGACGCGTATAGCGACGTCAGCCTGTTAATGATCGTCTCTTGCGCCGCCAAATTCATCTCTATTATTTTCACCTGAAGGCAACGAGAATTTGATATAATAGCGCTGTTACCAGAGGCGAAGCGTGAGGGTAAGCCGGTGTATCATTTCTATTTTTAAACATTATATTATTACTCATTAAATATTGTATTTACATTTTTAAAAAAATGCAATTTTTATGTTAATACAAGAAGTAATTAATCTATACATATAAAACAGTATCGTGACTCTGTTATAGACAACGCAGTCTAAACGGGTGGTCCTAGAGGTTTGAAATTTGGAGGAGACATTCCTCCTCCTCGGTGCACCAAGGAGGGATTTTTTGAAACACCATCCCTAAAGGGGTGAAAAGGGGTGATAATGTTTGTATGCAAAATACCGCGGGCGAAGCTGTGGCGGGTCCACTAGTAATATTATAATGTTTGAGTAAAGAAATTATGCACCGGCTTACCCTCACGCGTCGCCACTGGCTGTTACTAAAAGCTGCAGAGAAACCAATTATAAACGGAAGGATATTCAAAAACCGAGCCGTAGGCGAAGCCTTCAATGACTCAACCGACCTGCCTTCTCGCGTTACCTGTTTCTCATGCTTGGCCAGCTCGGACGCAAACAGCTGGTCCCGAGGCTCGTTGGCGCCCGCCAGCAGCCGCGACGTGACGTCATCAGCCGCCACCGCCGCCCTCAAGGCGCTGACGAGCGAGTCCCTCTGTGTTTGCATCTCTTTCGCTTTGTCGACCACGCGGCGCATTTCGCCCATTGCCTCACGGTCCAGGCCCTCTGGGAATGAGCAAAAAAATAGGATAATAATGGGTCTAAATCTACAAGCAAGCTTCGCCTGCAGAAGCATTGCAGTCCAACCTAGGAAACTATCAGGGGGGCTAGCGCTCAGTGCGTCTCTGTCTATCTAGTCAAATATGTAAGGGACGCACTGAGCGAGAAATGACTCGCGGACATGTCGTGGTGGACGTGAAGATCCCAAAAAAAATAAAAGATTATTACGATACAAAGCATCTGCTTCTCGCAACCATTCGTTTCGTAACAGTCCAACCACTTTCCCAACCAGTTCGTCAATAGCGTTTGTACATTTAGAACTAGGCGCCCGCGACTTTGTTCGAATGGGTTTAGGATAAACTATCCTGTTTTATTCCAAGATATGGTCTACCTGTCTGCCATATTTTATCTAAATCCGTGCAGCCGTTTACACGTGATTGCGGAACAAACATCCAAACATCTTTGGAATAAGGATTGCCCGGAGAATGCTTTCATGCTTGCCAATTATTTGAACTGAGCAAGATCTGACAAGACTTTAATTAAAAAAATATAAACTGCACTCAACGGTACCACTCAGCGTTATGCCGTGGCGAGCCCATGCACTCATTTTCAGTGGCCCCTAGGTGGCAACACGAAAGGATTAATACAAACAAACCAAGTATACATAGAAAAAGTGGAACGTTTCACAAAGCTACAAGTTACAATTTTACAGGCAATATATGGCAGGTATGTTGTTGCCAATTTTGCCTTGTTAAAGTGTAACTTGTACCTTCGTAAAATGGACTTTAGATAATAATAACAGGAAAACCTAATGACCAACATTTTAAAGCCTTTATGCATGGCAACACTTGATCGAAATCTGTAATAAACTCACTGAAAATAACAATACATACATACATACATACATCACGCCCGAAATCCCTAATGGGGTGGGCAGAGCCAAAAGACAACTTGTGGCCACTATCGATTAATTAGTCCTAAGATGGTATGATGAACCGTATGGTGACAGGTGATCAGCCCATCGCCCATACAGATAGTCCACCATGTCCAAATAACAATAACTTACCAATATTATCAATAGTGGGAATCCTGGTCTGCAGCACATCCAGCGGCAAAGCCAGCTGTCTCAAATTGGCGATGTGCAGCATCATGGCTTTGTGCAGCACCTGGTTGGACTCGTTGGTCCTCGTGTGAGCTTCTTGGTACTTGTGGTACTCTCGGGACAGCTCCGTTTGCACTATAGAAGGGGGACGCGGACCCATGATTTTCTGGTATTCCTTTTCTTTTAAGGTTTCCTCCTGTAAATAAATATTAAAATTACGACCTGATTCATGCCAATAAAAAGCGGTGAACGTTTATATTTTTCCGCGACCAGTTTTATAATTGAAGAATCACACTAATATTATGAATGCGAAAGTTTATGAGTCGCAACTGCTTGAGGGATTTGGATGAAGTTAAGAATGAAGCTAGCTCATAACCTGGATTAACACATAGGAAAAGAAAGAAAGAAAACATTCAATAAAGTAGAAAAAGTAGAGCATAGTGCAGACTGTTACGAACTGCAAAGGAAAAATTAAAAGTTCCCGAGGGAATAACTATAACCGAGTTGTGGGCAGAAGCTAGTTATCTATATATATAAAAATGAATTGCTGTTCGTTAGTCTCACTAAAACTCGAGAACGGCTGAACGGATTTATCTTATCTTAGTCTTGAAATGTTCGTGGAGGTCTAGGGAAGGTTTAAAAGTACATAGGTTACTTAAATTATTATTCTTCGCAGACGAAGTCGCGGGCACCAGCTAGTCAATAATATAAAAGCAAAATATCAACCCGCTTACTGACTAATCACGAAATTTCTGGAACTGTTAAAACTGCGAAACCAAAATTTGGCAATTGTTCGTTTTAGGGTCGAGAGATCCTTTAAGAAAGGATTTTATCTCTTTATCTCTCTACTCGGAATCTGACAGTGTGTGGCGGGGACGCTATCATTTATTTCGCATATTTTTCATGACTCATTTTAAGGTAACTAAGCCTGTAGGCTTAGACTAGGCTTAGGCTTAACAAGAAAATTTCGTTAATTGACTAAAAATATTCACATTCAGCGGCTGATTCCGAGCAAACCCTAAGTGATATCGCTTTTGTATGTATAAAAGTTCTATAGTTAATTTATGAAGAATCTTTTCGTTCTTACACACGTGTCCTATATCGTGTCTGGTTTTCTTTAAAACTGGAAAAAACCGGGGACACTTTCATGAGCGTCGTGTAAGAGTGACGCACGCCCAGGAGGGGGCGCTAAAATAACTCAACTAACCAGCTGGGTTAGTAGGGCAGTAGTTAGAGTAAGAAAACGTACCTTTATCTGATTTAGCCATTAACTCGAATACTGGCTAGAAAGTTGAGCCAAGTTATATTACCTGAATAAGAGATTTGATTTCGGCGAGTGAATTTTCGACGTCACTGATGATTTCTGCGAGATTGTTCATGGAGTCAGCCAGGGTCTGTATCACTTCGGTCTTGGCGTTCATTGCGGCACACCTGTCCACTATTTCCTGAGGTATCCTGGTGTCAAATAATTTCATATGATATTGATTGTTACTACAAGTTAGGTCAGTTTGCATTAAATATTTTTTGTTTATGCAGAAAAAGAATAAGAATGGTTTATTGTTAACTGTGTATACAACGTGGTACATAAATACGGTATAGGAGTAACAACAGTTGCCCATTACGAGCATACAATACTGGTTTGCCTTAAAAGCTAATTAAATTATATTTATTTTGTCGAAAATTATGAAATACATTTTTCGATGAGCCAATTTTTACATTTTTCATCTTAAATGTATTACCCTCTAGCATTTTAATTTACAGTTAAAAACGAGTATCGCGGTTATGAACGTGCTCTTATAATACATTGCATTATTGGCTTCTGGACGCAACTGATTGTATGTACCTAATTGGCATGCATTTGGCCCTAGTCTCACCTGATTGAAAACGAATTACAGAGTCTAGGGTGGAACAGGCTTTTCCCGAAAAATGCCTATTCACTCTTACCTTTAATACACCAAGATTGTGTGATTGATTGCAATTCACATGTCTGAATCTTCAACAAAGGGTGAAGCGCCCCTCCCCCTGGAGATACGTGGTGAGGTATGATACTAACCCCCCCCCCCCCCCCCTATCCAAAATCACGTTTTTTTGTACAAAGTATTATTATTATTATTCTTATTATCAGGCAAGCAGTTGTAGCAACTGATATCTATATGCCTGTATCCAGATATTATATTATACCTGTATACAGGTAGCGGGCGGGGAAATCGTTGTCTCGAAACAGAGTCAAGGTCACGTCGTCACGTGCCGCTTTTCGTTTCACCAATCGAGCGTTCAACGAAAAAATAAATACACGTGATATCTCGCTACACCCCTCCCCCCCCCCCCCCTCCCTCTTGTGATATTCCGTGACCCTCTCTACCTACAAGCTGATGGCTTTACCGAGCTAGAAAGATACAGGTAGCAGGAATGTTACTACAGGTCAGAATCGCGCAGGCATCCTTTACGAAATATTTTACGGTCCGCCACTGTTGAGAGAGTGAGGTACTTATGGATACATTTCGACCCTGTGCATAGATAGGGTCCCATAGCTATGGGATCTTTTCTGCAGACATTTGCTGAGAAGAAGCACCACAAATAGATCATTCCATATTTCCACTCATGAGTATGATTTTAGGAAAATAATTATCAAATCAATGCAAATTAAGAGATCAAAGACCTGTCTGAGAACAGTTTTGATAGATAAGTTTGTTTATCTCACTTCAGATAGCGACTCACCCAAACAAAGCCAAACGCTACTTAGATGTTTACATAACGTGAGTCACTAGTCACTACTGCGCGTCCATATAAATTGCTGCTTTTACCTCTAAAACTATAGAAGTATGAATGTAGTGTTGGGTTTATAGGTAATATATATCATGTCTAAATTTTATATTTTCAACTAACTACTCCTACGAGCTAATACTAATAGCTCACTGAATAGGGCAGTTTATTGGATCAGCGCCTGTATTCGGGAACGTTAATTGATTCTGTAGCGATTCGTAAGTGAGATTTCTCATCCCACTCTTATATAAACCAAAAAAGGACCAGGTATCTACTAAAGCTTGGTAAGTACAACCTCAGTATACTGACAGGGGCAATCACAGGCCACTGCCCACTTAATAGACACCTATCAGTAATTGGGGTAAGATCAGATTCTCTCTGCCCACACTGTGGGGAGGAAGAAACTAGCAAACACCTCCTAGCCGATTGTGTCATGTACTCGTCACTGAGATATGACATTTTCGGAGAAGATAAAATAGATGAAACCAAGATCAGTAGCCTGAACCTGCAGGATGTACTTATGTTCTGCAGGAAAACAAGAAGATGGGATCAATGCTGGATGGGAGTGCCGCCGCGATAGTAACCCTCGGCTCCAAACCTTGGGGAACTGGGTTGAATGATCAGCGCACGCAGATCGACCGCCCGCCTGTCGACGGCCGGGCGTCCCCACCCACCATCATCATCATCATCATCATCCCACTCTTCCGCTCGACGCGTAATACGTAAGAGCGAGATAAGAAATCTCGCTCACGAATCGCTACAGAATCAATTAGCGTTCCCGAATACAGGCGCTGATCCAATAAACTGCCCTATTCAGTGAGCTATTAGTATTAGCTAGTAGGAATAGTTAGTTGAAAATATAAAATTTTGACATGATATACTAATATTACCTATAAACCCAACACTACATTCATACTTCTATAGTTTTAGAGGTAAAAGCAGCAATTTATCTCGTTAAAAGTATGGATATGACAAAACAACGAAACAAAACGCAAAATCTATTGTCAACCTTAGTAATACCGAAAACTGTTGTAGACAAGACCAGATTAAGGTTTTGGTTGACTGTGTTTTCCGCACTCCTAAAAGAATCCAAGCTGATTAATGTTCACCTACTTCTGATCAGCATCCAGCACCTCCAGCTGATCGAGCTGCAGCGAGGACATGAACTCCGTCAGCTCCGCGTTCTTAGCGTCCACCTGGCTGACAACCTGCCGCAGCAGCTTGGCTTTCTCCTCAGAGTACACAGAGGAGGCTTCGTGCGCGCCCATCGGGATCAACCGGGAGAATACATCGGGGCCCGATATCTGTATATTAAAAGGGTCTTCTCAAGAAACACTAGCCTACGTCACCATGAAGTTGGGACTTTTTTAATATCTCCAGGCAATTAATTTTTTGGGTGTCAATGATGGCTATATCTGCACCAGTTTCATCACCAACAACAAATAAATCTATTAGGGCATATAGTGTAAAGGAAACCTCTGTTTTACATGTTTGTGCAATATAAGTCCACTTACCTCAGGATCATTCAAATCAATTGCCAATGCTTTGACCAAGCAAACCGGCTTCATGTCCATCAGTAAATCCTTCTCTGGCACCTCCTCATGATAAATAAACTCATTTTCATTCTTGGCTGCTTTCCGCTTCCCTTCCACTACGTCATTGGTGAATGTGAGGGCTTCTTGGGCCACTTGGACTGGTTCTACATATTTGACTAACTTCCGGGCTTCTGCCAGTTTGTCGACGGCTTGCTGATAGAAGGCTACACGCTCACCCATTTTCTGCTGTTCTTCAGCATGCATTCCTAAAGTAAAAATATGACTACATAATAAAGAGAGGATGCCTCAAAACTTACGAATGCTATTATACTGTGACAAAATGCTAAACAAACTTCCATAAAATGGAATTCTTTAATAGATGTTAAGTAATAGAAGACCATTTATGAAGGAATTAGTTGTTAATTCTCATTAAAATTTGCATTAGGGTGAATTTAAAAAAAAAATGCGTAATTAAGGCACTGTTAAGAAAAAGTTAATAAGCTAAGTTACAAAAATTAGCAATACAATTACATGCCTTATGGCTACAATTAATAAGGTATATAATTGTATAGTTAATTTTCGTAACACAAAGGAGCCTTTTTAACTTTTTCTTAACAACGCCTTAATTATGTACAATTTTTTTGATATTCTCCCATTAGTTAAATTTGTGTTTTTTTTACCTTGATACAAAGATACAATGCACCCTACATAGGACTTCTTGAATGACAGATACCGGTGCCAATAGTTATACAGCTTCGTGCCAATAATTTCGTGAATATTATCTGTGCCAGAGGAGGGCCCCAGGTGGGCCAGAGAATTCCTATAGAAGAACATCACTTGGGTTGCCACAGCACCTGAAATTTTTTAGAAGTTCATTGCCATGTACAAGCAAGAGCACTTTAATTATTAAATGTTGTATTTTAAATGCCAACTAAACTTAGAGAGTAACATTTCTGATCATATTACAAATACCTCTCAAATTTTACAACATAGAAAATACTAAAAATAAACACTGCTTTTGTCATGATTTATTGTCAGAAATGGTCCTTCATCAACCCCTGAAGAAGGACTACATAGGAGTCCAAAACATGTCCCACCATTTCTGATAATAAATTGTGAGTAAAGATGTGTTTATTTCAAGTGTTCATAATGACTCAAGAAAGTTTTAATTTGACTATTTTTAACAATAAAAATTATGAACCTCTTATGCAGATGGTAAAAATAAAAGCTTTCAACAGGTCTCATTTGATTCTTGGTGTAAGTGCTAAAAAACACTTAAAAATAAAATTCTAGAAGTGCACTTACAAAAGGACATATCCATGTTTAATATGAAGGGTTAATACACATGGTCTTGGACTTACCAATCACACTGGGTTTCCTGGTATCCTGTATACTCTTCTCAAGTATGCATTCCTGAGCCTGAGCAAAGCAGATTTCCTGAAACAGTGCCATGATCTCTGCACAAACATCCACCCCTGACGCAGGCTGTGGGTACTGCTCCCTCAACAACTGGAATGCCCACGCAGCATTTTGAAAATGTGTGCAAGCTGCTTTTAAGCTCTCTGGCGATGTTCGGGGCTCTGAGGCTCCTAGTTCTGTGTGTAAGGCTCCAATGTTGTGAAGGATGCAAGCCATTTCATAACGAATGTCTGCTCCAGAACAGTTCATACTGGCATAAATATCTTTCCTGAAATAAAATGAATTGTTCTAAAGTAATGAATGCCAAGTTGGATCCTGTAAGTAATTAGGTGCTTATCAGTGCATATCATTATTATGTATTATTATTTATACCGATTCGAAAGATAAAATTAGCACCAAATTGAGTAAAGTTTCTGCAGAATTGCGACGTTCTTGTGCTAGAAAATACTCTGAGTCATTGTCCTGACACATAAAATTTATCATTTAAATTTATCTTATTCTTACCAGACAAAATTACAAGCAGCAGGTTGTCCTTTAGCCATGGGAAATCTGCTCTGTATGGCTCTGAGTTGGCAGAAATATCTGTACATCGCACTCAGACCTGCTGCGTCGTTAGAAGGCCTCACGGCGGCCGAGCGAAGGCTTTCCAGCTGATGTATCTCATTGTTATAACTCTCAGGATCTTCCCTGTATGCATCTGCTATGTACTGTAACAAAACACCCGTGAAAACAAAGAAAACTCTGGAATTATCGTAACGGAGATTACCACCCCACTTACTTGCTTGAGTTTGGGTCCAAAATGAGTAGCCTCTGGGCTCGTCTTTAATTCAAAGCTTATCAACGGCAACTTTGGAACCGCCTCCATTGTTTACGAGATTATTTGCTGGCTGATTACATGTAAATCACTTGGAAAACAATTTCATCACAAATTAGTTAAGAGCTGTCATTATTTTGTTTGATTGATTTAGGAGTGAGTGAATGATTTGCGTGAATCCTATTAAATTATTTATCTGTGGCTGACTAAAGTCCACTATAGTATAGTTTCATTTGTCCTGTACATGTACTAAATACACTTTTTCATAATCTGTAGCGCTGACAGTTTCGGAGCTGTCAGTTAATGTCAATTGTCAGTTATAGGGCGGCCACACATTCGTTTTCCTGATTCGAAAACCATATATATTAGAAACCGCATTCATAATTCTGTACAAACACCACACACATTCGATTTTTTTCTGCAGAATTCCGTGAACTAGTGGTGGACTATCAGGGGGGCGAACGAGCGGCGCCTCGGGCCTCCGGTCTTGGGGGGGCCCCCAAATACCTCCGCGTACCCCTGGTCCCCAATTCTCGGTGCATTCGAGATAATGTCGATTGCGAGATTAAACGTCAGATTCATACAGTTGTGTCAAACGACTATATACACTGACGCTTAATCTCGATTGTGAGATTATCTCGAATGCACCGAGAATTGGGGCCTGATCATGGGGTTTCAACTCGAACAAATTATAATTAGTCTTGAAGAGGGGGGCCTCATTCAGCTTTGCCGCCTCGAGCCTCTGACGGGCTTAGTCCGCCACTGCCGTGAACTCGATCAAGTGATGCGACGTGACTGAGTACGTATATATATATGTAGGTCTTGTGTATTATATGAATTCGCTGCGTTCGGCGACCGATTCGAAAAAAAAAAATCGGAAGTCGAATCAGGAAAACAATGTATATGGCCGGCCTTAACTACGCCCTTAGGCTCGTCACACATATTCGTTTTCCTAATTCGAAAACCGTATTCGTAATTCCGTGCAATCACCACACACATTCGATTGTTTTCTACGGAACTCCGTCAGCTAGGTCACGTAATGCGACGTGTCTGAGCGCGTTCCGTTTGGAAACTTTTGAATGTGTGTGACGAGCCCTAGTGAAAGTATGCAGGCTTTGCATCCGTTTGGTTTTTTTTTCCGTTTGGAATTTCGTACGCAAGGGCTAGCATTCGGAACGAATGGACGGAAAAAAATCGAATGTGTATGACAAGCCCTAATTGTTATATGGATTTGCTGCGTTCGGAGCCAGATTCGAAAAACGAATTCGGAAATCGAATCAGGAAAACGAATGTGTGTGGCCGACCTTATGGTGTGGTCGACCCTTATGTTTAGTCAACCACACAACAACAAAGGACTGCACACTACTACTTTTTAGATAGGTTTATAAATAACCAACGCTGTAATACAATACGATACAAATCGTCTTTATTGATCACCACAATATAAAACTATACAGAGAAAAAGAAATATTGGTTATAATAGGCGGTCTTATCGCTAAATGGCGATCATAACCTGACAACCACAGAGAAGACAGGATCTATAAAAAATATCTAAATTAAATTGAATTGAGGCCCGTTTCACGAAGTTACATGTTACAATTAATTTTACAAGCAAATACTGGCAGCACCGATGACAAATCCCATACAGCTGCCTTGCAGTGTTGCCAGTTTTTGCTCGTAAAATTGTATGTAATTTAATTTGTAGCTTTGTGAAACGGGGCACAGATTTGTGATTGTAAATTTAATATGAAACTATGTGCTATCTATGAAATGTCTGCGAGACATTAATATAACATAAACATTACACTTAATAAAAAGTAGATTTCCATTATAGTTCTCATTTTGAACTACTTTAAAATCATTTAATAGCTTAACTACACTAGCACAGTCGGCTGTAGGCGACAACAGATATCCGTGCCCCTGACGCCACGGCATGCCGTTTTCCATACATTATATCGGCTACAGCTGTCACTCGGCGTCCGGGACACACTTTCTCGCACTCAGCCGTGGCGTTCAAAAGGTTAAAGTACATGCTGCATTCATACAATTTTAAAGATATTCGCCTCTTAACAATTACAAACAGGTGAGTGTGGAATAATTCTATTGGCACGTCTTTACTTTTGTGGTGTTCTTTATTTGAAGCTCTCCCAATCCTGAGATCTATAATACATTTACATTACACACCATAAAAATGCACTATTGTCATGACTATAGTGGCCATCATCCACTGACGAATGAGGCCATAAAACCTTAGAATCCCTTTCGCACTTGCATGGTCTTACGGACCGTGACTCACATCTGCAGGGTAGCAGAGCGCAAAGAAAGGAATGTTTTATTGCTCCAGTCGTCACTTTGGTTGACGACGGTGGCCGCCAATCGTCGGCCACTACAGAAGTTTATTTCTGGGCTTTATTATAAATAACGAAAATAGCAAAAATAATGTAATTATTGTTAACAATAACATTTTATCGTGATTGACACAATGACACCATAAGTTACTACTTATGGTGTCATTATGTTGTGTGGCTAGCCCGTAGATTTTGTACAAAAGGCAATGTGGCCCTTGTTTTGAGATCACATGCACACCAATAAAACAGATAGCAGGTTACTTTCGGGACATTTAAAACTTGAACGTTTGGACCCGTATCTTATCATCTTACAGATAAAAAGACATGTCCTGACTGACTGATTCGTCATTGCGTAAATCCTTTTCGTGACGTAGATTCACTGAGAAAGGATTTTTTGAAAATCAGCCCTAAAGGTGGTAAATTTGTTTGTCAATGAGAATGTTATGAGAAAAAAAATACGCGCATAGTAACCTAAAATATGGCGTAATATAGTGCACTAAAAAGAAACAATGTGGCGTAATACAGTGCACTAAAAATAAACATTGTTAAAATTCAACCCATAAAGACGACTATGCGGATAGCCGAGTTGGGAGTGACCCTGCCTCCGAAGCAAGTGTCCCGGGTTCGATCCCCGGTAAGGGCAAATATTTGTGTGATGAGCACGAATGTTTGTTCCTGAGTCTTGGATGTTTCCTATGTATTTAAGTATTTATTTCTATATATAAGTATTTATATCGTCGTCTAGTACTCATAACACAAGCATTTAGAGCTTACTTTGGCACTAGATCGATTTGTGTAAAGATTGTCCCCTGATTTATTTATTTATTTATAAAGGCCAATTCATTGCAATTTTGTACGCTCTTAAAAATACCCGAAGTATATCCTAAGACGTAACGCGCCTGTTCCATCTATCCCTACCGCCATATCCCCCCTAATAGAGATATGTGGAATATTTTTCCATTCTTCTCCACCGGTAGGGATACATGGAAATAATATGTCCATTTATCCACCCTAGCCCCCAGTGAGTAGGGACAAGTGGAATATTTTCCAACGATCCATACTAGCTTGCCCCCTGGTGGGGATAAGTGGAACTTATTCCACCTATCCATACTAGCTTGCCCCCTGGCTGGAATAGATGGAACTTGTTCCACATAGCCCTACTACCTTGTTGACTTGGTGGGGATAGATGGAACTTATTCCGCATAGCCTAACTATCTTGTTCACTTGGTGGGGATAGATGGAACTTATTCCACATAGCCCTACTAGCTTGTTCTCTTAGTAGGAACTTGTTGGCTTTTTCCAAACACCCAAACCGACTTCCAGCTGACTCGTGTTATCCAGAACACACCAATATTGTAAATGAGAGTGTTTGCGTTAAGAGTGTGTGGTTTACTAGGCGTTTGTAGGCGTGTGTATACAGTAATAATGACATTCTGAAACAATTAATCCTAGCTTGTAAGGATAATATGGAAAAAATATCCTTGTGTCTCTACTAAGAGAACAACCTAGTATGGATAGGTGGAATAAATTCCAGCTATTCCTACCAAAGAGCAAGCTAGTATGGATAGGTGGAATATATTCCAGCTATCCCTACCAAAGAGCAACCTAGTATGGATAAGTGGAATAAATTCCAGCTATCCCTACCAAAGAGCAAGCTAGTATAGATAGGTGGAATATATTCCAGCTATCCCTACCAAAGAGCAAGCTAGCATGGATAAGTGGAATAAATTCCAGCTATCCCTACCAAAGAGCAAGCTGGTATGGATAAGTGGAATAAATTCCAGCTATCCCTACCAAAGAGCAAGCTAGGATGGATAGGTGGAGTAAGTTCCACTTATCCCCACCAGGGGGCAAGCTGGTATGGATAAATGGAAAAATTTCCACTTATCCCCACCAGGGGGCAAGTTGGTATGGATAGATGGAAAAAATTCCACAAGTCCCTACCGCAGTGGATTTTAGTAGAGATATATGGAATAATATCCCTACCGGTGGAGAAGAATGGAAAATTATTCCACATATCTCTATTAGGGGGGATATGGCGGTAGGGATAGATGGAACAGGCGGACGTAACGTACTGTAATTGAATTAAAACAGACATTTGATTGTCACATATTTGTATACACTTAAGTCCCTATGAGATGATCCACAGCATATTCAAACCAGCAGGTCCTAAGTGTACGCGGTTCAACGACGGAGGTGTGCGCCGCGCGCAAGCCGCTATGAGTAGAAGCACTGTGTGGAGTAAGTTGTTGCGGCCGCGGCAGACCTGTGGGATAATTAAGTTTTTGTTCAGAGGGTGTGTCACGGTTCATCATCATCGTTCTATGAACGCTGGGAACAGGCCCTCTCATATAATAAAAGAGACTGGGCATGCACCCGCGGATGGTAGCAGATTAACTAAAAAACTAAAAAAAAAAAACTAGGACATTATACACATTTTTACAATAAAATACCTAAAAAATATCATAGTTAAGCGAATTATAATTTCTAGGGCATATTACACAGTACAGTAACTACAATATGCACAGGGATGTTTAGACTTAATACTGGGCGTCTATTCGGGAACGTTTAAGTGATACTGCAGCGACCCGCGAGTGAGACGCGCATCTCGCTCTTACGCATTACGCGTCGTGCGTAAGAGTGGGATGAGAAATCTCGCTTGCGAGTCGCTACAATTTCACTTAGCGTTCCCGAATAGGCGCTGACCTGCACCGGCGATCCCTGGGCCCAATGGCCGTACCTACTGTAGTATATACCTAGATTTGTATAAAACTGTAGACATCATTTTGAAAATTGTGTACTATTTTGAAAACAGTACACCTCACCGAGTTTCTTGTCGACTCTCAGTAGTATTTTTTCCGAACCAGTGGTAGATTCATTTCTTCTTAAGAACTTGTAAAAGCCTAAAGTGACTAAAGATAATTTAACTTTGACTCGGCTCAATAGTTACCTCAATGGTGTCATCGCCCAACGCCAGCACGTAGTGCGGCGGCCTCGACGTCACCTTGTGTATGGCGAGCGCGTCGGGGTGGCGCGGGGGCGGCGCGGGCGCGCCGGACGCGTGCCGCGCGCTGAAGCCGCGCGCGCCGCCCGGGCCGGCCGGCAGCTGCCCGTCCAGGTACGTGCTCAGCAGGTGCAGCACGATCTCCGCGTCGGTCGGCTTCGTGTCGTCGTAGTCCGGGCCACCGCCGTTCCATTTGTAGTTGCTCAGGCAGCCGCCCACGGCCAACTCTGAAGCGAGAAAGTTGAACTGGCGGTTTAGTTAAATAATCTTGGATTGCAATTTATTGAAAATTTAGCGAAATATATATGGAGTAAGAAATAATATAGTTTTATAATAATTATTATATTTTAATGTTTTAATTTGAACTAGGCCTGCGATTTTGTACACATGAGATCAGGATAAAAAGTATCCTATTGTAGAGCAGGCTAGCTAGACCGGCGCTTTATGAAACAATATAAATTCAAATATTAGAAGACAGACTATTGTCATTCTTTTATATAGAGATTCTTGGTTTAGCGCTAGGAGTGTGACCATATGAAAATTTTAATAAATCTATTTCAGAAGGCCTACCATCTTTGTTTAACCCGTTACACTATGTCTTATTTTTCATCCGAATCCGTTCAGCCGTTTGCTCGTGATTGAAGATAAACAGCCAAACATCTTAATAATAAAATATGAATGTGAAATTATTACCATAATTTATAATAGTTATGTTACATTTGTAATAAAATCATAATTTGGACTGTGCCATCTGAACAGAATGCATTTATTTAAATTATACCGTATTTTGATTTGACTGTTTTTACCTTTGATCCTCTGTACGAGGTATTTCTGGTCCGGGAAGGCTTCCAGAAAGGGCAGAACGGCGGCGAGCGATCCGCATCCGATCGACTTAGCACTCTGCCGCAACCGCTCTACTGACACCTGAAACATATTCAAAGTCAAAGTCGAAATATTGTTTTTCAATTTAGACGTTTACAAGCTCTTTTGAAGGTCAAAGATATCTACCACCAGTTCGGAAAAACCCTCTACTGAGAAGAGCCGGCAAGAAACTCGGCGAGGTATCCTTTTGCCTAGAAGTTTCTAGTAGACTTAGTTTTTTATTAGAAAGTACTTGAAACAACAATCTTCTTTTCCTGTGTCAAAATATGTATTATATTTTGTGCTATTATTGGGTTATTATTAAATCTGACTTATTTTATGATACGATAGACTTAGGTTTGGCCGGATACCGGACATCCGGCATGGCCACTGGCCGGATATCCGGCTGCACTTTAGCTATCTCTAAAGTCGTGTTAGCCTGCGCGGCCTTCGCGCGGCGAGTTTCAAGTTGTTACGAATTGTAAGTGCGCGGTTACGCCATTTGAGGTTCATAACGCGCTCTATTACGTCAATTGGAATATTCAAACGTGTACGACATGATGTTATGTGAAGTTTTATGTTCAAATTACAAGAAACTAAGCTTTAGTTTGTTAACTGACGTGGATTTCGGTTTTATCTGATGGTTTTCTATTGGTTTTATCCTATTTCTAGTTAATGCAAGCTTTTTCTATCCGGTATCCGGCCGGATAGTAAAATTATGGCCCGATAGGCCGGATACCGGATAGTAACCCGATATCCGTTGCATCTGTACTTAGTACTTACTTGACCCAATTTGACATCATGCAGGCCAGCCCTCGCCAAAGACTCGTCAACGGCCGCCATCTCTCGAACTAGTCGTTCGAGGATTGTTACATGCAGCCACTGTTGAATGAAAATGAACGTATTTATTTAGGAAAGACACCTCACGGGCTCTTTTACAAGTCGGAATCTACCAGCGCTTCAGATTACCATCTGCTGAGAAGCGCCGCGAGAAACTCAGCACGTTCTTATTCAACCAAACCATAACAATAGGCTAGTATCCTGAAAAATTCTAATTAGTCCGTCATTTACATTATAAAAAAATATTGAACACATTTTTTTTATTTTGTCAATTAAACTAATAATGACGAAGATATACCTAGTGCGTTGTAGTTCCGCGTGACGTCACGACTTTGCACACAATAAGTGACGTCATAAGTCCCCACTCCCGAACTTTGATGCGCGCTATCTTTGTCAATTTTGATTGATTTGATAAAGTGAAAAATACGTGTTCAATATTTTTTGATAATCTAACTGACGGACTAATTAGAATTATTATTTTTTTACCCAAGAAACTTTCCTATTAATGATACAGAAAATCGCTACCTTTTGGCCGCCAAGCATGTCTGAGAAGTAACACGAATTTCAACTTTTAAGTCAAGGTAATTAAGGACGTTTTTACCCTGTATACGCTGTCACGCATAGTCGACAACGGCGGCCAAAAGGCTAATGATTGAACTCACCAGTCTCAGGTTGAGGTTCCAATGCGTGAGCCGTTGCGGGTCGAGTTGCAGCCGCCACCACACCTGCGGGGAGCCGCTCAGCCCGGAGCGGTCGTTGGAACACGCGTCCTCCAACTTGCTCTCTGTGATAACAAGTGACATCCCACTTACAGTCCGCGCGCGAGCTCCGAGCCTTCAAGGCATGCTTCAAGGCATTTCTTGAAGGGGTTTACGAGGCTAGATTTTTGGCAATTTATTGATGCAATTTGGGCTATTCCTATTATGAAAATGAAAATGAAAATATTTATTTTGCAAGTAGGCCACACGGGCTCTTTCACATGTGTGAATCTACCAGCGCTACGAAAGGTGACGTCTGCTGAGTAGAAACGCCGCAAGAAACTCAGCAGTAAGTCTTTTTTCAACTTTAAAATTACATTTTAACTAAAACTAACACTTAAAGTGCAACAAATAAACCTAATGGGTTTTAATTAATTATAGTAAACAATTAATAAGGGAGATGTATAGTCTCCGCGCCTAACAAGTAAATTTAAGTGTCTCAGAAATGTATAAAGTCTCTAAGGGTCAAGAGATTACATATAACATCACTACTTGGAACAAAACGTTAAAGTTTAAAGTTTTGGCAGCAATAAATTGCCAAGAAAGTTGCTGGTTTCCAAGCAGCTAAAGAAGACTCTTAAAGTGCTTGTAAACGAGCAATTTTTTGGGCAATTTAATCAGGCTATCCCCAAAAGTTTACGCTTCAACTTTTTGTTTCCAATAGTGATGACATAGGTAATCATTTTGGGAATAGTCCAAATTGCAGCAATAAATTGCCAAAAAACTAGTCAGTTTACAAGCCCCTTTACAGCAAAAATCAGGCTTTGCATACGATCGGCGAAAACTTTATTACCCCATTCAATGTTAAGAGATTTAGACAATTTTATAGAACGATCTCGAAAGGATATGGCTGTCAATACAGCTAGCTGCGTTGAACAAAACCTTAGACGCGTATTACACTGCACGATAAACCAGACACGATGTATCGGGTGTAACTGGCTTGACGGGAAACAAAACGCATGAATCGAGCATTAATAGACCTTTCAAACTTGCGTTTTGGCAGCAAAAAAGTGAGCATCGCGAAAATCACGTTGGGAAAGTTAAGTCCTTAAATACTATATTTCTATGATTTTATATGATTAAACTTTAAAAATAGATAAGGATAAAAGAAAATAGATAGAATATATATGTGTGTGTGTGTGCGTGTGTATGTCAGTCTGTGCATGTCAATTTATGTTCATGTATATCGTTTTTCTCAACGATATACATTATTATCGTTATCCATAACTTTATTCTGTGCATAGCGCTTGTTGGCATAGCGATATATTAAGACGTGATTATAACGATATCTTGAAGAACGTTTTTGTTGTGATACACTAACGGTTTTTTTAAATTTTCGCTTCCAGAGGGCCTAGCACACAAGCTTTTATCGCGCACATAAAGCATCTGACACTTTTTGACTAATATGCGGGTGCGAAAGGGATGAATGCTTTATGAGCGCGATAAGAAAAGTGTGCTACAGGGGCAGGAAAGATAAATATCGTTTTTTCTGTGTGTATGATTTCAGGTACCTTTGTCTATAGAAGCCAGCTGATAATGCGAGTTCGGCATTGCTGGTGGTCCGCTCGCACTCACGTTCAGCGAGTTTTCTAGAAAGCTCCGTTCTTCATACTGTCTGCAAACAGAAGTACAGCAAATTACATAGCAGAAGAAATATTACTATACCATAAAGAAACAATCGACACCTGGTATTCTTCTCAATCAAAAAGAGCTATTTGCACCATTAAGTACTAGTCAATTTGTCCTATCAGCCTCTAATCGATCAGGGCAACTGAAATCACCCCCTGAGGCCTCCAGATACGGCCTAGTATGGTCTGGCCGTACGACTGTTTAACCATACCTTGCCCCCCATTTGTTCAACATTGCCTAACTGATAAGCGATCGCGAATTATTTTTCTACAAAATGGTGGTTCTTATGAACTTAATAGAAAGGCGGCCGCATCGCAACACGCTTAGATGAAATGTTCCTAATAAAATTAGCAACCCTTATACTTTTGCCATGTGCATCTGTCTGTCTGTATGTCACAGTCACTTTTTGTACAACTATAGAGGGTGGTCCCGCATATAAAATTAATAAAAAATCAATGATTTTAGGGTAAGTCCCATACTCTTAGAGCAGAGGTGTAATTTTTAGGTTCAGCAGACTGTTTAAGCAATATTGAGCTCTAAAAGTGTCATTTCTGTTGGAGTTATTTTGCCCCAACCCCACAGCCTTAACTGTAAATTCAAAATATCTCAAATTAATGCTTATATAAGGAAGTCAAACGAACTCATGAGCCAGTGGTGATAATTTTTATCTACCGAGAATTATCGAAAACAGCACCAAATAGCTTAAAATAGAAGACTAGCTAAAGTTATGATTTTCAGAGTAATAATGGCTATGGAACCATGCACTGAGCATGGCCTGGCATGCTGTTGACCCGTATTTTTTACTAGTCTGGCTTTGTCAGTAGATTCTAACATGTTGGCCAGAAGGCTATAACAGCTCTTATATCTTTGTTTCACATGAAAACCCACGGTAAACATTAAATAAAATAATTTAAACATTTATATTTACTTCAAATAGTCTGAGAGTGAACTGGAATCGGATATGAACCGATCTGGGTTGCTGTCCAATCTGGAGTGTGAGGTTGGCTCCGGAGGTGATGCAGACGCCGAGCGGCTGCCTGCCTCTCGATTGCGCCAGCTCCTTGGAGACAAGGAGACAGAGAGAGACTCGGAGATGTCCATTGAATGGTTGGATGGAATGGATTGGAGACTGCTGTCTATTACGCGGAATGATGTATCTGGTGAAGAGATAAAAGTGATTTTTATTACAGTATCAATTAAGGCTCTGAAAAGGACTGTGAAGATTTGTGAATAACTTAGCGAAGTGGAAATGATGTGCAATGTCAACATCACAAGCAAAAGCACACCTTTTGACCAGACTCTTGCTCTTAATCTTAAGTAAGAAAGAGATACACCACCTTAATTTAATCCACCTTGCGTTTTCGCAGATGCAAAAGCAACTCGATTGTCTTGAAAGATAATGCAAGAACCAAAATCAAATCAAATCCAATGAGTGAATTGGATTGCCAGATGGCAACAGGTGCCAATAACCAAATGTGAAGAACAATTTCCAGCGCAAAACCGATGTGAAAGCGTCTACCAAAAGGCACCAAAAGACAATCTTCCTATACCCTGATCCAGACATAGGGCCGGTGCTGATTAGTCTTTCAGTCATCATGTTAGAATCGCCAAAGAAAGCTGCGGGCGATAGTGAAAAATACCAGTCAAGAGCATGTCAGGCCATGCTCAGTACAGCGTTCCGTGGCCATTATAAATTCGAAAACCACAACTTTAGCTAGTGTTCTATTTATTCGGCACTATTGACTAGTTTGTTATACAAGCCAGCAGGAGTCCTAGCTAAAACTTTAACTTGTTTGAAATGCATATCTTATATTAAATGTGGTAGAATGTTATTACCTGCATCGGTGACCCCAAGCAATTCCTTCTGCCTATTTGTTATGGTCAAAGGCTGACTGCGTTTCAACAACTGATACCCATGCTGCATGAGACTGATGCCGAGCACTACAGCTAAGGCATACTCCACATAGTGGAATGTCGACATGTAACCAGGGCATTTACAAGTCCTGCAAAAAATGTCTCGGTTTAAAGTAAAATATTAACCAATACAAACAAAGTTAGTAAATAAATGGGGAATATAATGAAAAACAAATGAGTTCAGCGTGGTGGATTTTTTGCGAGTCAAGACGAATCTAGTGTTATTTAAAAATGTTACTTACAAGTCATAGGCAAATAGTGTAAACAGCACTCCGTTAATCATGCTCCATTTCATGGAATGTGCACGCTTCTTGTTCTCATACTGAAGGTCTAGGGTTCGTTGCATCAGACTAGAATTCGGACTAATACTCCTAAAAACAATAATATATTTATACAAAAACATTTAAGACAACATAACCTAAATTCTGAGAACATTTAAATCGCACATAACTCACATGTTGTTAGCAACAGTTTTAGCCATTAACAATTGAACATTAATTTTTTCCTAATGACTAATTATCTAAATGATAAATTTAACATAGATCCATAAGAGTTAAAAGGCACGAAGCCGGCGCAATGGCGGGCGGTGGGCAACCACAGACTATAAATAAGCATAGATAAGAATCTATTTACTATAAGGCTCGTCACACACATTCGTTTTCCTGATTCGATTTCCGAATTCGTTTTCCGTATTCGGAGACCCCGAACGCAGCCATTTCATATAAATAGTTCAACATAGCACACACATTCGAACAAATTCCGTTCGGAATTCCGTACGGAAAAATTACGAACGTGTGTGCCATGTAGAACTATTTATATGAAATGCTTGCGTTCGGGGTGTCCGCATACGGAAAACGCATTCGGAAATCGAATCAGCAAAACGAATGTATGTGACGGGCCTAAGTCTATAAACAAACAATGCTGAGGGCTTAGCACACTATTTTTTATCGCGCACATAAAGCATTTGTCCCTTTCGCACCCGCTTATTAGTTAAAAAGTGACAGATGCTGTATGTGCGCGATAAAAACTAGTGTGCTAAGCACTCTGCATTGCACATATCATAGATAAGAGTCAGGACTGCCATCTCTTTAAAGAGATATACCCCTAAAAGCATGTAAAAAATCCTCAAGTTCCCTTTTTTGTAAGCTCACTTTATCACAGACTGATAACCCGTACCATACTCTTGTCAAATATTCTGAAAAAAGCATGATTTTCTTCGCAACCACACGAAAGACTCTAATCTTTTAAGCTTCTAATCAATATTGCACTCGTTTTCATTTAATTTTTTTATACCCCCCCAAAAACCATTGCCTAAGCCCGTATAAAAATCCCAATTCGCTCATTTTGCCCCTTAATTTAGGGGTAGACGTCCGAGGTTGGCAGCCCTGCTAAAGAAAAAAAACAGATGGCCAGGCGATTTTTTTTTTTCGTACCCTTCAAAAGGTTCAAATCAGTCGTTTCATTCATTCATTCATTCAAAATGGCTTATGATTGACGCTGTTCTGCACTGTTCTGGTTAATTGTTCATCTAGAATAGACAGTCATTTATTTTGTTTCCTGATAAAAGGCAAACAAATAAAATGGTTTTGTAGTTTTCAACCTCAAAGTGAATGTAGAAAACCCTCGCGATGAAGTTGAAAAAATCAAAGGTCGATTCGGAGGTATAGTTTTCTTGCAAATGTAATTTGTTATGAGCCGATACGAGGCGATAACGTTCTTTATGATGCGAAGGTTACATGTAAACACTTTGATTGTAGGAAGCGAGTCCAGTGCCGGTGCCGCCTCAAGCCGAGATTATTGAAGCCGATTTGTACAAGCGTACGTACTTCGGCCCAGATGTGCCTACTCTGGAGCTAGAATGTTGGGAAGAGGAGCTCTCAGAGTGCCAATTACAAGCCTACAAGAATGCGGACGACGAATACAAGGGTATCCAAAACAAGCTTGATGAGATGGTGAAGGATACCGGTGGAGAAATCGTGTATAACGGCGACCAGTTCACGGCGTACCAGTTGCTAGGAAAGTGAGTTAATTTAATATGAACTGTTTTTATTGGGTACTGGCTGTGCCTGGCATGACACTGAGTTGCAATGAACTTTTTGTTTTGGTGTCAATCCCAAACAAACAGTATTCATTGTAAATGAGATTGTAGATCCAAAAGCGATTAACACATTTCAGCTGCCATTTAAATTTTTAAACTGGTTATCTAGCATAATAATGCTTTAGAAATACTAGACATTCACGGTGTTACATTATTTGGCAGGGTAATCATAAACTGCTTCTCCTAAAGCACCTTTTTATCCATAAATACCAGACTCAAAATGCAATTTTCATATCATTAGTAGGTTTAAAAAGAAACCTGTTCCTTTTATTAACCGACTTCAAAAAAAAGGAGGAGGTTCTCAATTTGGTTGTGTTTTTTTTTTATATGTTTGTTACTTCAGAACTCTGTCATTTATAAACCGATTTGAAAAATTCTTTTTTTAATCGGTAGGGTATACTTCCAGTTTGGTCCATATATAAGTTTTTTGTGAAAATTTTAGGATGTTCTACTTAAGCTTCTGAACCACTGGACCGATTTTAATAAATAGGGTATCCCAAGATTTGGGAGAATGTGGGAGTGTCTTATTAGGCTATATAAAAATTCCAAGGTTGCATCAAACCAGGTGCAAAAATCCTTTTTACGTTGTAAAACTAACTATCAACTTCTAACTATAATTTTATTTACTTTTTACCTACTTTTTGCAGTAGTTGAAAGAAAAAAAAATATACGGGTCTAATAGATAACCTCCAACTTTTTTGAAGTTGGTTATAAAGCAGATTATGCACCTCGCATCAAGTGAGGTATCCTCACTTGCATTCGGCTCCAAACTAACACTTGACGCAATAATGAATTACTTTCTGCTTGGTGCAACAATCTACTATTATTTCTTCCAATTCCTTAGCATAATATGAAAATCACATGTTGAGTGTGATGTTATCTGTATAAATAAAAATATATTAATAAATGAATTTATATTTGTCTTTATTGCTTGCAGGCAGCCTGTCCTCAAAGACTTGGAAAGACAGAGTGCTGATATCATTAGATCCAGATCTCGCTCCCTTTCAATTTCCAAAGAAACAAAAGGCAAAAGAGGTCAGTATGATAAACAATGATGGAAAAAAGTTTAGTTATTCCTTTGGGAACAACTAACTTTTCCTTGATTAAAAGTGCCAGATATATAAATATTCAGTTATTGAAGGGTGATTAAATTATAACATGGACCATCCATCTTTCCAAGATTAAAAGTGGAGACTGGCAGGCTACAGTGGCAGATGTTAGAGGAGGTCTTTGGTAATAGACACACTGAACTTAGGGATATCCAGTAATTACTGAAATGTTACAACATTAAAGTTCAAATAAAAGGCTTTTTTTTAAAGTGTTATTTAAGTATTTATGTAGTACTTTATGAATATTACTTACATTTATGAAATGCTTAATCCCAGGTCGGCCAAGAAAAAACCGAGAAGAAGAGCGCACATACTCTCCATCACCAGAAAAAGAGCCTGAGCCAAAGCACAAGAAGAGAAAGAAAGATAAAGAAAAGGAAAAGGAAAAAGAAAAAGACACCAAACAGAAGGAGAAAGAGAAGGACAACTCTAAGACTAAGGACAAGACCCTTGCACCATCCAGTAAGTTATTTGTTACACTGCTTTGATAAAAGTACTTTTATTGCTTAATCAGGATGATGAATGATGATGATGGTGGGTGGGGATGGATTACTATCAGAGGCGCTCCCATCCAACCTGAATCCCATCTTGTTTTCAGGTTGAAACTACTTATAACTAGTTACCTAACCACATGTAGGTTAGGAAACTAGTCATGTCATGTCTTGTCATGTCATTCATTGAGATGAATACATGTAATTCATCTCAATGACAAGTACATGACACAATGGCTAAAGGGTGTTTGCTAGTCTCCTCCCCCATAGTGGATCTGATCTTACCCCAATTGGTGATAGAAGTCTATTTAGTGGGCAGTGGATAAGAAAAACCTTGCTCACTAATTACTAATTGCACTGGGAGTGCAGAAAAAGCATAGAATGCGTGCAGGTGCTTATCATCCTGGCATGTCGTAAAAGTCGACTAAGGGACGGGTCCTCTCCAACATAGTGGACTATTTGTATGGGCGATGGGCTGATCACTTGTCACCATACGGTTCATCATACCATCTTAGGACTAATGAATCGAACGTGGCCACAAGTAGTCTTATGGCGCTGCCCACCCCATTAGGGATTTCGGGCGTGATGCTATGTATGTATGTATGTAAAGCAGCAAATATTGGGAAACTAAATCGTGAAGCTTATATGAAATATTCATAATCAACAAGCTGTTTCGAAGCTTCCTTGGAAACTTATTCTTTTATGAGAACCTTCGGTTTTTTGAAGTTAAAAACCTCTTTCTGCTTCTAGATGTACACAGCGTGGTCACAAACGTTCGTCCTTCTGAAGCCACTGCTATTGGTGGCCTGCTGACTGGGAGTGCTACAAAGACCACCGCCATCGTGGATCTCACTAAAGAAGATGGCAACAAGAACGTGGCGGACTCTAGGGAGGTGTCATTTAATAAGTTGCAAGGTAAGAGACATATGGCCGAATTCAGAAAGGCCACTCAAATTGAGCTTTAATTAAAGTGACGTTTCAGTGACGTTTCTGTATAGGTTGACAACTAGTTGAGGGACATTTAACTACTTAATATCTAGTCAAATGCTTAAGTGGCGTTTCTGAATTCGGCCAATAATCTAGTATTCATTTATGCTTCAGATACTGTATATTATGCTTTTGGAATCGCAACATCACTATAATAAAAGCCGGCCAAGTGCGAGTCGGACTCGCGCACGAAGGGTTCTGTACCATTATGTATAAAAACGGCAAAAAAATCACGTTTGTTGTATGGGAGCCCCCCTTAAATATTTATTTTATTTTAATTTAACTATTTATTTTTTAAGTAAATATATATCTAAATATTCTGTGAATATTTCAAGCGTCTACCTGTTGCCGTTATCAATATCGAGCAGAAATGAGCAAAAAAAACACGTTTGTTGTATGGGAGCCCCCTTAAATATTATTCTATTCTGTTTTTTAGTATTTGTTGTTATAGCGGCAACAGAAATACATCATCTGTGAAAATTTCAACTTTCTAACTATCACGGTTTATGAGATACAGCCTGGAGACAGACGGACAGACGGACAGCGGAGCCTTAGTAATAGGGTCCCGTTTTTATCCTTTGGGTACGGAACCCTAAAAACTGCGGTTTGAAATCCTCGAAAGGCGGGAGAAGACCTTGTCGAACGTACTAAAACCAGATTGGGGACATTCTTAACCTTTTCAACGCCTTACGTCAAATGCAAATGTGTCACTCACACGCCAAGCGCGTTTCAAAAGCAAAATAAGAAAAGCTATGCAAAAATCTACTTAATTAATACGAAAGAAGGTCTTTTTTGAGTTGTACCTCCGACAACTATAAGCGTCGGTGGCGTGGTAGGCACGTCAGCTCATGACGCTTTTGACGACGCGGTTGGCCTAGTTGGGAGTGACCCTGCCTCCGAAGCTAGCGCCCCGGGTTCGATCCCCGGCAATATAAAGGTAATATTTGTGTGATAAGCACGAATGTTTGTTCCTGAGTCTTGGATGTTTCGTATGTATTTAAGTATTTATTTTTCTATATATAAGTATGTATATTGTATATCGTCGTCTAGTACCCATAACACAAGCCTTTAGAACTTACTTTGGGACTAGATCGATTTGTGTAAAGATTGTCGCCTGATTTATTATTATTATTTTAAGCGTCCTTGGCATTGAAAGGGTTAAGAGTACCCGAAACCGGTCAAGAGAACCCTAAACCGGCGAGCATGCATGAAAAACTTAATGAGAGTAGACGAAGCGAAAGGTGTGTCAGGATCGTAGCAGGTGGAAATCCGTGGTCTCTGTCTACCCCTTTGTGTGTGTATGTGTTGGAAGTCGGCTAACATTTGCCTATTTTCCAGGCAAAACCTTCCCGTCTCTAGTGGTAGTGGCGCGCCCCTACTTGCGCGCTAAGGACGCGCCGCCGCCGGCCGACCGGTCGGCGCTGGACAGCAAGGTGAAGTCGGTGCTCATGCACACGCCCATGAAGTTCACGGAGTGGCTCATACAGCAGGGGCTGGTGCGCTCCGAGCAGTGGTGCGTCATTCACGCCGGGAACAAGTTGAAACTGGGTGAGTTGCGTCAGTCATTCAATGATCAGCTTCATCAACCATTTAGGATTGAAAGCAAGCAGAAAGGCTGGCTTTTTTGGCACTCGCTGCTTTAACTATGGAAAAGTAGTGCGCTTTTCAGCTCAGCTGACCTTAAATAAAATAATGTGCTTATTGTCAAATAAATATATTTTTCATTTTCATATTTCATAGGAACATAAATTTAGGGGTTTAGGGGTGCGAACCGTTTTGACAAGAACTTTTAAAAATTAGTCTTAACTAACAAAGCGAAATAAATTTTTGAAAATTTCTCGTCCAGCTATGTATAGGTTTTATTGATGTAAAGTAGAGAAACAAATGAGAACAACTGTCATAAAATTATAAGACGTCGCGCCAGTAAGGGCAACTCATAATAAAATTTGTAGTGATACATTGCGTACTGAATTTCTTTGCAAGGAAAAAAAAAGTCATACATTCTTAACAAAAATTATCAAAATATGTTAATTAGGGCCTATACTAACTACCCTTAAAATATATGTTCGTATGACATATACACGCTATATAACTGATACACCCAAAATATTCTTGCAACTCTAAATTATAAACTTACATTACGAAATTTCTTTCCAGGCATGTACTCTGACGTCTCAAAATTCCCCTACTCGGGTGGTTACGTCTGGATATCCGAGTGCTGTCCGACTCGCTTCGTCTCTGTATTCTGCAGCTCAATATTCGAAGGCGCCACCTTCCCTCCCAGCGTTCTACTCAAACTGGTCTACCATTGGGCTTGTCAAACTAACGTGCAAAACGTAGTCCAATGGGTGAAGGTCGATAACCTTTATGTAAAGGGTCTGTTTACGTGGCTGAGGGCGATCTGTACATCTGCGATACATCAGCATATGAACTTATTGGGTGGAGCGGGGAAGAAGGTGGAGGTTGGTGTGATATCGCTTGGCACGACCAGCCATGACGGCACGCAGCGGCAGGTTAAAGTTGAAGTCCTGGGAGTGCTGGATCCTAATGAGAAATTGGTGAGTTGTTTACATGATAACTTCAGAGCTCTTTTGGAATTTGCCTGGTTCAATTTCTTAAATTCATGATGTGAACATATAGCACTATATGTTCATTATTAACACAAGTTTAAAAATACTATAGTACATTGTGCATCTAGGGCCGTAAGAAGGGGTTAACTGACGAGAGTCTGTTAGAAGCCCGGCGCCGAAGGCGGAAGGGCTTTAATGAATCGACTTTGTTATCCCCTTATTGCCCGTGATACACACAATGTTTTTCATCACATTTGTGAGGAAATGAAATAAAAATTAGACAAAAAGAATCTTTGATTCCCATTGTACACCGTGAATTACCATCAGGTGGGTAGAATAAACTGGATTCGAATCATTAAAACGATCACCGCCGGAGCCGGCGCCGCGTGCCCCCGCCGGACCTGGCGCACGCCTCGCCGTCAGCGGGAGTTATAAACCATACAAAATCCATAGTACCCGTGGGCGTTATGGATTTTGTATGGTTTATAACTCCCGCTGACGGCGGGGCGTATAGAGCAGCTAAATCGGCTATAGCTGCTCTATACGCCTGCATATAATAACACCCTTTCCGAGCAAGTGTCTTGAAAAATAACGAATTCGCGTTTAAATCAAATTGATTTATGGCCAAATTCAGAAACGCCATTTAATCATTTGACTAGATATTAAGTAGTTAAATGGCCCTCTAGGAGTTGTCAACCTATACAGAAACGTCACTATAATTAAAGCTCAATTTGAGTGGCCTTTCTGAATTCGGCCATTAAGCAACCTTCTTCGTACACAGCTTTCAAAAAATGGCCCTTGCGTCTTATTTCCAACTCTATATATCTGCCTTCTATTGTTACGCACTATATGTTGTTACAGATCCGTCTCCGCGCCGTAGAGCCACTAGCCGAGCACGAGAAAAACTACAAGAAACGCTTCCAGAAGATCCTGGAGCCACTGGTCACCTGGGTTCACCCAAGCTCCGTGATCCTCACGGACTTGACCGTTGACAAGGGAACTCTAGTCTCCATGGGCTTTAAAAACGTGCACCAATCGTCTTCGCATACCGATACGCCGGCGAGAAATAGCAACGCCAACATTATGGAGTACTTGAGGAGGATTGTGCCCAGAATGTTCCAGAATACGCTTTCGTTGTTGTCGCGGCAGATTATACAGCAGTTCTTGGATGAGCTGGTTTGGAGAGAAAAGTGAGTATATTTGTGTAGTATAAGATCGTTTTCATATTGACGACTTAAATTGCTTTCATAGTGTCAAAGGCTCATCTAGCATATGCTAGCATATGCCTGCGACACTTTCGCCGCTAAGTACGTTTCCTCGAAGCTAAATTGACTATATTTGTTAAATCACAAGTAGGCTATGGTTAAGTTAACAAATTAACTCATGTGACGCGGCTAATCCAGTCTTTCTTTCTTATCTATGGTATGTCTTGATTGGCTGGTTAGCTGGGTCACGTGGGTTAGTTTATTTAGTAAACTAACCCACGTGTATTATGGATGAACTTCCGAATTAAAAGATTATTATTATTATTATTAGTTAATTACCTATTCAAATAGAGAAGGTTTGAGCTATTCCTTGTTTATTCAACGAATTTGTCAATTTAAGGATGTATACCCAATATATCGACTTGTATATTTTTCGCTGAAATTGAATAGTATGGTAGTATTAGTCGTTTCGCATAAGTGTAATAAAAAATAAAACCACTTTACCGTTCTTTTAAAGTAGATTAATGATATTTAAGATTACATGTGTTATGTGTTGTGCCTATGTTATTTGTACCGGAAATTGGTTAAAAAACAAGAAAAAGCGAAAAATGTTTCTTTCACATAGTACTTTTATAATCAGAAAATGTATTTTCTATAACTTTAAACTCTCCTCGATTTTTCGATGACAAAAAAAAAATTGTTTCCATTGTTCCCACGGAAATATTCTTGATTGAATTTCCATGTGTCCGGACCGTTTCAAAAACTGCATATTGATTGGTCATGACTCGAGCAGTCAAATCAGGTTCTGATTTTATTTCACATAATAATAATTATTAATAATCACACAATTTGTACATTTTAAATCATTATTCGTGAAAATTTACTCATTGCCGTTATTTGGTGCAAATGAAACAAAACTTGATAAATAAAATACATGTACTGCGGATTTGACGTGGCATACATCCTTAAGAGGGCGCCGACCGTCCAGTGGCGCCCTCATCACTGTTATTGTGTTTTCTATTAAAGGAAAGTATTTTATTAAAATTGAAGCCGTATAAGTTGTTACGCAACTTAATACACAACGTATATGCTATGTAATATAGCTTTGCAAAGTATAACCATCGTCTAATCAATTTAATAGAAAATAGTGGCCGCTTTTTTCTGTTAAAACGATGACGTACCGTTTATACTTTGTAAAGCTATATTACATAGCATATAAATTGTGTATTAAACGGCGCAACAACTTATACGGGTTCGATTTTGATAAAATACTTTAGTTTAATAGAAAACACAATAACAGTGATGAGGGCGCCACTGGACGGTCGGCGCCCTCATAAGAAATCCATTATTGCAGTTGAATGTTGACGTCGGAAAAATCCCTAAGTTAGTTATGGTGCAGCTATTAATAATGAAGTCTATTTGCTAGGTTCGGCATTTCTCCCGGCCTAGCGTTTGATAATATCGTGCTCCACATCGCGGAGCAAACCAAGTTCGAAGCCAAAGACGCCATCACCGTCCGCTTGAATAAAATCGCTGCAAACCCATTCAAGAACTGGAAGTATCCCTCTAAGGATAAGGTAAGATTATTACGACTAAATTGTTACTTGTACTGACAAATAGTAGATTATTATTATTACAATACAATACAATACAATACAATATTCTTTATTGAACACCACAAAAAGAACAAAAAAGCATACACTAACAAAATAATGTAAGGGAACAATAGGCGGTCTTATCGTTAGATAGCGATCTCTTCCAGACAACCACAACAGAGAAAATAATGAGCAAAAAGTTTAACTTTGGCAGGTGGTGCAAAAATTTAATTATTATTAAATCATTTATTTCAAATAACGGGATTCATATTTGTTGGTAGTACAGTCAGCTTAAAAACTATGTGTTAGTGGTTACAAAATATCCCTCTACTGTGGTCCACCCGTCAGTCATCGCTGTGGTGAGGGGCGTGCAGCCCACAGCAGTGGTTTATGGAAGGACAGTCGAGCCGCGATCATGGCCGCTGTTGCGGCTCGCCCTCGCTCGGCGCACCGGGGAGGCACTCCTCTTGCGCATGGCGGCGTAGGAGCAGTCTACGCGCGCCTCCGCGAACATCCCTGATGCGCTGCAAAAGCGAGGCAGCCGCAGCAGCACCCTAAATGCATTGTTATATTGAACGCGGAGAGCGCTGTAAGCCTTTCTCGTATAGTTCACCCACAGGCTGCTCGTGTAAAATGATGTGCAAAAAGCCCGGAAGAGCGTGATTTTCACTTCTGTGGAGCAATGAGCAAACCTGTGGGCTATCATATTAGCTCTTACTGACAACGCTCTCCGCTCTCTTTCTATGTCAGCATCGTCTTTTAAATCTGAGGTAAGCAAGTGCCCCAGATACTTAAATTGAGACACCCTCTGCAAAGGCACATAATGTATATAATACTATAACACGGGAGCAAATAGATATGTTTTGGACGAGGGCGCAATATTAAAACAAGGTAGCTAGGACGGATAAGAGGTGTGATATCGGCGTAGTCCACCCTAGGATCCTTTCATAGGGTTAATGAAACTTATATGATATTATACACAAGTTCAATTGTAATTAAAACTTAAGCAATAAAAACCCCGACAAGTGCGAGTTCAAGTCGCGTGGAGAGGGTTCCGTGATTATGTGAAATCTCCTATGTTAGTTTGAATACCATAGACTTTATAGATTTTCCTGTGATCTATAGGTAAATAACTATTTTCTGTTTTTTTTTTTTTCAAAATGTTATCCCAGTGTTTTCGGAGATAAGGGGGGGATGGTCAATTTTCGCCTATTTTCCTTAATAACTTCAAAACGAATTATTTAAAAATTATACAAAATATATATTTAAGATCCTCACAATGAGCCCTTTCGTTTCATATGTCACATGTTAAGATTTGCAAAAGTGGCACCCATGATTAAAATTCAGTTATTTACGTTACAAGTCCGTTTTGCGGTCACCGACTTACATTATGTGTACCAAATTTCAACTGAATCGGTCCAGTAGTTTCGGAGCAAATTGGCTGTGTTTGCGTCTGACAGACGGGTTCCCTTTTTTTCCTTTTGAGTTACGGAACCCTAAAAATGATTATCGGTCATGGTATAGAAATCAAAGAGCGCGGAGGAGCCGCCGGCGGAGGCGCCGGGCCGCGGCAAGCGCGGGCGCCGCCGCAAGGAGCCCACGCCCGAGCCGCCGCCCAAGCGCAAGCGCAAGGAGAAGACCACCTACGTGCCCGACGACGACGAGGAGGAGGTCAGTGTCGCGTGCATTGAAATAAATAGTAAGGAACCGCTCAAAGCGATTCTCGCGATGCTTACTTTTGAGGTGTCAGAAAGCGAATCTGACACTTAATAATAGTTTCATATTAATGAATATAAACATGTCACTCACTACAATAATTAATTGACACTTCCGGTCCCGTCGTCTTCCAATTGAGATCAGATTTTTACCGATGGAAACATTCACTATATCTGTACAGTACAATTAAAATCAGTTAACGATTCGACTTTTCTCGGCTATTATCGGCTAAAGCCAGAGACGAAAATGACACAAGTTACATTGCGCCGATTTCTTTTAGGTAGCATTCAACTTAAAGTATCGTAAACGCAATGTATATCACCTACCATGATGACATTGTAACAGTAGACCTAAGAAGGTTACGGAAACGATATGGACATTTCTTTGTTAATCAAAGGTTACTGTTTAAGGTATTTGATGAGACATTTGTCTTGCGTGTCATACTGTCAAAAAATAGTCACTTATTATTTGTCGTATTTCAATATAAAGGTTGTGTTACTTTAGAGCTATTAGGATGTTTTGTTACTCATATCCTTCCTTTGTATTGTGTTTAATAAGATAACGGGTAATATATTTAAAGGTCATATCTGTAATTTGATATACTCTATGTGAATAACGAGGGATACCGACAATAAACGAGGATGACCGAATGGTGAACTTATTTTAATAGTACTGTACTATTGTCTATTATTCCAGATACCCCTAGCCCTCAGACGCACGAAGATCAAGCAAGAACGCGACAAAACGAAGGAGAAGGAGAAAGAGAAGGAGCCGGAGCCGACGCCGCGCTCGCGCCGCAAGGCCGTCCGCTCCTACGTCGACGACGACCTGGACGACGTGCCCCTCAAGAGCATCAAGAAGGAGGTGAAGCCCGAGGAGACCGTGTCCATGGAGAGGTATTACTTCGGCCAGATCGGGGGGCAGGGGGAGAGTGAGAAGATCGCTATCGCTGTCGAGGTGAGTTCCATATGAAGAAAAGAAATAGATTGATGTGAAATTGTACTAAGTTGCACACAGAGTTTTCTCAGGGATGTAAAGTAATAAGATGTAGGGTTAACTAACTGCTAATACTAAATATATTAAAAAAAAACCTGTTTTGATACCAGCGCCTCTATTCGGGAACGCTAAGTGATGTTGTAGCGACACGTGAGCGAGATTTCTCATCCCACTCTTCTGCACGACGCGTAATGCGTAAGAGCGAGGTGCGAGTCTCGCGCGCGGGTCGCTGCATTATCACTTTGACGTTCCCAAATAGACGCCCAGGTTGCAAATAAAGTGTCAAACAGACAAACGTAATACAAATAATTTAACCCTCTTTCTCAAAATAGAATAGAATATCAAAATACCAGATTCTCGAAATAACAGATTCTTTAAAAAAGGGATCGACCACAAATTACGTGACGCAATTTGGAGGGAGGGGGGGGGGGTATGGCCAAGCATTACGGTCCTGTTACGTTAGGGGAGGGGGTGGGGGGGTTCAAGGTTGGTGTTACGTCACGATTTTATAATATTGCACAATTAATGTTAACTCAAGAAATTATAATTATATTATTAAGGAATGGAACCGAAATTCTAATAGAAGTTTATAGATGATTATACCTCGCCCAATGTAAAAAGAGCGCCGAATTACCTGAGTATTAGGCAAAATCTTTTTACAAAGCACCTGCTACGTAACGGAATGGAGAGGGAGGGGGGGTCCCGGCTAAGCGTTACGGTCCTGTTACATGGTGGGAGGGGGGGGGTCAAAAAATTTGAGAATTTTGCGTTACTTAATTTGCGGACGACCCCAAAACGGTTTCTTAAAAACACTTGGGGAATCTGGTATCACCAGAATCTGTTAGATCAGCTGTCCGGTTTGCTTGTTTTGAGGTTATTGATGAAGCAGCAAACAAATTGAATGTTTTTAACGTGCAGTGCCCAGAATGCAACATGGAGTTCAACAACAATATCTCCCTGATGGAGCACCTGTTCCTTCACGCGACGCCCGCGCCCGCGCCGGCCTCCACGGCGCAGTGCCGCTACTGCCTCGCGCGCTTCGCGGACGCGGACGAGCTCGCTGCGCATCTCAAACAGAAGCACCCGAGCGACACGAAGACACCCGACCTGTACACGTACGCGTGCCTGATTTGTGAGGTGAGCTCAATATTGTTTATCTAACAGCCCTGTGAACATAACCTTATAATTGGCTACTTGACTATAGTAAGAAATATTAATATATTTCTGTGGAACAGTAGCTTAAAGCCAGGTTTAGACAGGGTCAGTGCACAAGACATTATCGGCGTCGAACCGACTGACCTCAAAATATTCGTATGCGAATATATAAGTCAGCGCTGACCTCCCACCGCTGTACTGACTTCAAATCAATTTACATTTGGTTTTGCTCGGGTCAGCGCTGACTTGTCACGAATTCGAAGTCGGTCACTGACCCTGTCTAAATCTGCCTTAACCCATCAGGTGCTTAGGCACGGATCCGTGCTGTTTCTTGCATACAGTTTTTAACATATTTTTTTTTGACCATAATTTTTTTGGTACTCCATGAATCCAATGAGACGCGAATGCCGGTGTTTTTTTAGCTCAAGAATCAAGAATAAATCAAGATTATTTAGAACTTTAAAACTTAAATTTTTACTTCTAAGTCACGTGACTTTAAAACACCAGTCACGACGTATGACGTTGCATACGTTGGTTGCGTTCCGAATCACGCAGCCCACCTTGATCGTTGTGATCACCGTGAGTGTTATTCGGACCGCACCCTCATACCGACTGCTTTTTTTGACGCTTACAACCGGTTTTAGTATGTTGACGTCAGACGCGACAGCTAGCACTAAGATAGCGTGAAGATTAGTTGAATTGTTCAAATTATTAGACACGTATGCTAATGATAAGTAATGAAACTTGTAACTATGCCTATTAAATAAACAAAATAAAATAGTGGCAATATTAAAAATGAAAAATATGATTACCGCATTTTCCTTGAAAATGTTTAAAATTCATTACGAAATAGTAGTTTATCTACACCCATATCATAAAACCTCCATAGTGTAATCAAAAACCATAGGAAATGACCACCATTTTGACAACCAATTAGGAAAAACCAGTGCTGCATTGTTATTCCCGTATCGTTTTTAGTATAGAAATGAGATTAAATTTGGAACAGCTGTCAAAACTCAAGTGGGTCTCTATTCTAGTATCCATAGATATTAAAACAGTTATTGATACGAAACGTCAATTCAGTATGTTTTTTTAATATAAACTGCACAACATTTGATCTCGAGTGACATGAGAATAGAGACTTCATTCGTTTGTCTATGATTTAAAAAAAAATGGTCTTGACGGAGGATCGAATTGCCGCCATTATGTTGGTGTTTTGCTGAACGAAAGTAGAATTGTTGTTGAATTGAATAGAAAAAGTTGTTTGTAATTTACATTTTGGTTGAAAATATGAATAGTAGTCTTCTCGGAGTGTGTGTGATGTGAAAATGCGCCGGATATCGGAAATATGCAGCTACGATTGCAACAAATAACTTGTTGCCAGAAAATATTGTTTCTGAACCCATCATGGAGGATTTATAATATGTGTGTAGATAAAGTTATGTATGCAACTCTGCATAATTTGGCCTTAAAACACACGTGCGATCTTATTATGAAACTCGCTAAAAGCTCGTTTCATAAAACCGCACTAGTGTTTTAAGGCCTATCATTATGCAACCGTTGCATAAACTATACTAAAATCGATACTGTAATAACATTACAGTACAGGTTGTCATAATGCTGGTCATTTCCTACGGTTTTTGATTACATTATGGAGATTTATGATATGGGTGTAGATAAATATTTTTATAATCCGGAAAAGAACATTATCAATATGTAGATAAAACTGTATGGGTCACTGATAAAAGAAATAAATGATTATTGACCATTTTAAAAAATACTTTTGGCCGCTTTCACCTCATTTTAGATTATGTAAAAAAGAATTAAGAATCCTTGTTTTGTTGTTTAACAGGGACAAATTCGAAATTTACTAGTCAAAAATGGCTAGTCATTAGTTAAAAAAACATGGTGGCTACCTCATTAACTACTGCTCCAAACCCTCTCCATACTGACTTAACCGAGCTGTGATGCGTGGTCAGGTCCGGTTCGCGGCGGTGCTGACGCTGGCGACGCACATGCAGAAGACGCACGCGCCGCGCGAGCTGCCGTACGGCTGCGACGCGTGCGACTACCGCGCCTCGTCGCAGCGGCGCCTGCTCGACCACTTCCGCGAGCGGCACCGCGCGCACCACTCCGCGCAGTGCCCGCACTGCCTCAAGGTGAGTGTCGACTCTGCCGTGCGCTCTGACGCGTGCGACTACCGCGCCTCGTCGCAGCGGCGCCTGCTCGACCACTTCCGCGAGCGGCACCGCGCGCACCACTCCGCGCAGTGCCCGCACTGCCTCAAGGTGAGTGTCGACTCTGCCGTGCGCTCTGACGCGTGCGACTACCGCGCCTCGTCGCAGCGGCGCCTGCTCGACCACTTCCGCGAGCGGCACCGCGCGCACCACTCCGCGCAGTGCCCGCACTGCCTCAAGGTGAGTGTCGACTCTGCCGTGCGCTCTGACGCGTGCGACTACTTTAAATCTTACTTTAAGACAGGAAATCACGCAAGCCTGAACGCTAAACGTAACAAACAAGTCTAGCACGACCTGCTCGCGAGTCATTTATCTTTATCGCTCAGTGCATCCATTATATACTTCACTAGTTTGACAGAAACGCACTGAGCGCAAAACGACTCACGGCTAGCCACCCAGTACGGAAGGCCTCGTTTTGGTTCGCGAGATAAAGTTTTTCTGCCGCTTATACAGGAAGTCCCTAAAACCAACGATAAAACGAAAGGAGCTGTTAGGGCGGCTGAAGAGCTACTAGATTAAGTTTTTACGACCTTAATAAAAATATAGATAATGGCACTTTTATAAAACTCGTGATTTTGATACCCTGATTCATTATTTTGAGTGCTACGACGGCACATTTTAATATTTTGTAAATCTGTTTTTTGCGTGATGTTTCTGAAAAACTATGCTATCGAATGTAATTTAATTTTTTTTATATCATGATGCAGTAGCGGTAAAAAAAAGAAATCAAACAATTTTTGGATCTTTCAAAATTCGAACCATTCGATTGATCGAGTTTTCTAAAAAAAAAATACTAACATAACATAAAATATTATAAATTTAGTGTAGTTCTTAAAATGGTACAACATGTACTACTTTATGCAGCAGTTTTACAGATAAGCATTTTTAAAGTGATGTCGTGCTTGTATTCAAGTAAATCTCAAGCAGTTTGAACGTTTACTTTAGTTTTAATAAAACGGATTTACTTTTGGACCTACAAAACCATTATTACCATTTATAACATTTATTTTTCACCGTTTTGAAAACTACACTAAATTTCGGATTTTTTTTAAACATGCCAGTGTTGTATTTCAAATTATTCTCCAACATCTACTTTTTTTATTCAAGTTCCAAATTTTGGTTCATAACCATTTCAATAGAATAATCGCAGTATAAGGTCCTTTTGTAGTAAATTAGCCTTATCTGTAAAATTGCCACGTAAGTTAGTACATGTTCTACCATTTTAAGAACTACTCTAGGACCACCCGTTTAGGCTGTGCGTTGTCTATAAGTGAGTCACGGTACTGTTTATAATTTATTTATTTAATATAAAATTCCTCCCGCAGGTGATTCAAGTGTACGCGGACGGGCACGAGTTGTCGGCTAACGTGGCTCTGTTCTTGGACCACTTGAGGCAGCACAACGATAAGGAGCTGGAGTTACGCTGCACCCGCTGCGTTCTCAAATTCGTGCATCTTGGTGAGACACCCACAGATCAAATCAAATCATTTATTCAGCAAATTTTGCAAAGAATCAGGCTGGAAGGAAGTTTTTCCACACCGGTGGTTTGAGCAAGTTTCGAGCGCGACGATTAGTCGGCGAGATTGTCGCTAGTATAGTAAAAAATCACAGGGAGCGTTCAAGTATTACGTAACGCAATTTTTGGAGATTTTTGGACCCCTCCCCCATGTAACGCGCCGTAACGTTTTTCTGTACACCCCCCCACCCCCTCTCCCCCTAGTATAACGTTACGTAATCACCAAGTGATCATTTTTACCTAATAATGTACCTATGTAATGTAATGAGTAGTTCAAACCCCCCCTCCGACCCCTGTAACGCATCGTAACATGACCCCCCCTCCCCCCAAATTCTTTACGTAATACTTGAACGCTCCGACACCCACTTCACGAACTACGAACGACTAATCCATAAATCAAAACTATATGAAAATGAAAATATTTATTTTGCAAGTATGCCACACTGGCTCTTTCACATGTCTGAATCCACCAGCAATTAAAAGGAATCGCTGAGAAGAAACGCCGCAAGAAACTCAGCAGTCGCAGCAGCATAGTCAGACCAGTGATTAATAGCCGAGTTGTCTGTATTAAAGTTACATTATTATTGCAGGTCAGTTGAAGGAGCACCAGGTTCGCGATCACATCACTGTGGAGAACGCTATTCCGCTTTGCTCTGAAGAACATTTGATCAATAAACCCAAGGTAACATATACGTGACTGTTGACATCAAAAAATAAATGCGATGTGAAAGCTATACAGGGTGTCCCTAAAACCAACGATATAATGAAAGGGGCTAGTAGGGCGGCTCAAGATCTACTAGACTAAGTAATTTTGACCTTGAATGAAAATATCATAGTTTTCGAGAAAATGCCACTTTTATAAAACTCGTGGTTTTTTTTTTTTGCTACCCTGATTCATTATTTTGAGTGCTACGACTGCAAATTTAAACTTTTTCTAAATCTGTTTTTTGCATGATGTTCCTGAAAAAGTATGCTGTCGCAAGTAAAAACATTTTTTTTTATATCATGATGCAGTAGCGGTAAAAAAAAAGAAATCTAACCATTTTTGGATTTTTCGGCGACCCGTCGGTTTGATCGAGTTTTATAAAAAAAAATCGAATACACTAACTAAGCACATTACATTATAAAAATTGTAATTTAGTGTAGTTCTTAAAATGGTACAACATGTACTAATTTACGCAGCAATTTTAGAGTAAATGTATAAAAAGCTTGTTTCAAGGAAAAAAACTATTTGAATCTTTGGGGCCATCCATATGTCACATTTATAAACCTAAAGTGTTAAAACTCTTAACTTCAAATCTAACGAAAACCTTAAAATATTGCAAAAAATGTGACCACCCGAAATCTTGAAATTCGTGTGACTTAATTTACCGATGGCTCCCATTGCTATTGCGGTTTTAACACTTGTAGTAAGTTAATAATACTTCGTTATTTTAGAATAAAGCACGTCCGCCGGTGAAGGATTCCTCCAGCCACGTGATGAACGCCACATACGAAGACCTAACCCTGGTGCTGCCGGAGGGCATGGTCTGCCGCGAGTGCGACACCGCACTAGACAGCGACAAACATTTCCTGTGAGTACCTTTGTACCGACATAATATGAAAAACGAAAATATTATGATATAGCTCTGACAGTTGCCAACCTTAATTTACAACATTTCATATTTGTATCACTATATCACATTAGATCATTCTATACTGCGTGAAAGGGGAAGACATATATTTTATCCACACCCATATCATAAAACGTCCATAATGTATTCAAAATACGTAGGAAATTACCAGCATTATTACAACCAATTTTACTATGAGCTGTGGTAGTAGGTAGAATCTGTACTGTAATGTCATTACAGTATCAATTTTTGTAACGTTATGAGTTTAAATTTGGAACAGCTGTCAAAATTTAAGTGGGTCTCTATTCTAGTATCCATAGATATTAAAACAGTTATCGATACGAAACATCAATTCAGTATGTTTTTTTAATATAAACCGCAAGACATTTGATCTCGAGTGACATGAGAATAGGGACTTCATTCGTTTGTCTATGATAAAAAAAAAAACATTCGTCTTGATGGATGATCGAATTGCCTCCATTACTGTTGTCATTTGTTTGTTTGTTTGTTGGAATTTGCTGTTACGAAAGTAGAATTGTAGTAGTGACTCCGAGAACGATGTGAAAACTGCTGGATATCGTAAATGCAGGCATGATTGCAAAAAATAACTTGTTGCCAGAACTTGTTTCTGAACACATCATGGAGGATTTATAATGTGTGTAGATAAAGTTACGTATGCAACTGTACATAATTTGGCCTTGAAACACTCGTGCGATCTTATTATGAAACGCGCCAGTCGGCTCGTTTCATAAACCCGCACTCGTATGTTAAGGCCTATCATTATGCAACCGTTGCATAAAGTACTATTGACTGGTGTCGTCCGCGGCCAGGGGTTCGTCCTCGTGCACGAAGTGCTCGTACGTGTCGTCGTGCTACCGCTCGATGCTGCGGCACAGCGGCTACTGCGCCGGCGCGCACTGCCTGGAGGACGCGCCGCGCGGCGCCGGCGCGCCGCTGCACTGCGTGTGCGGCCACCGCACCGCCGTCGGTCAGTCACCTACTCATTCATGCTACTTGACTATACTAACAAATATCCTGAATCCTTATCCTTAATCCTTAATAATATTATAAATGTGAATGTAAGTTCGTTACGCTTTCACGTAAAAACTACTGAACCGATCATCATGAAACTTTGTACACATATTCTTGGAGGTATTAGAAGTAACATAGGATACTTTTTATCCCGGAAAATTTTAAAGTTCCCGAGGGAATAACTATAACCGAATTCCAAGCGAACGAAGTCGCGGGAAAAAGCTAGTTAATACATATATTTCTGTGGAACGCAACCGACCTATGCAAATCGTCGTGACTGATGTTTAAAGTCACGTGACTTAGAAGTGAAATTTAAATTAATGTAAATAATCTTGATTTTTTACATAAATCCTGTTCCATAATGTACTATGAGGGTTAAGCTACCAACCCTCAATACTACATTATGGAACAGGATTTATGTAAAAAATCAAGATTATTTACATTAATTAAATTTCACTTCTAAGTCACGTGACTTTAAACATCAGTCACGACGATTTGCATAGGTCGGTTGCGTTCCGAATCACGCTGCCCACCTTAATCGTTGTGCCAACGTGAGTGTTATTCGGACCGCAGCCTCATACAGGCTATGCTATTTCTTTTGACATTTACGACCGGTTTTAATAAGTTGACGTCACACGCGACAGCGACACAAGTAAGACAGCGTTATAGCGGCGAATTTAAAAAAAAATAAGTATTATATTCTTTGAAAATGTGAAGAATTAATTACGAAAATATTTTTACTTAATTTAAAATGAGCAGCCAAAAATATTTCTAAAAAAATGGTCCTTAACCGTATTGTTCATCCACTCACAAACTTACTTGCTCATCTTTTCACTAGCAACATATTCAATTGCCTCATTCACACGTCTTTATTGACCCACTAACCAACTTACTGCTTCCCCACTGGTTTACTTAGCAGTGGCGAAGCGTCAAATATTTCCTAAGGGAAGCCGGAAGTATTAGACCCGTTTGTACGAGTCTGACATTTAGCTAGAGTAACATGGACTTTACTCACAGGTAGCCGTAGCTTTCTAGCTTGGTAAAGCCGTCAGGAATCGGTTTGTAGGCAGGCTGCGCCACTGTTACTTAGTAACTCATCATTTAGACTACATTTGTAATTTAGTCGAGTCAAAAATTTTTAGTAACAAAATTCAACGAACTGACCAACTGAACTGAAACGTTCGCATTGTTTTGTACAATATCGCACTACTGTCGTGACAGCTAATTAACTCTACTAAATCAACAAGTTCGCGGACAGGATAAGTCGAACCGCAATGAAACTTGTTGGAGGCGAAAATATAGAATATAATGGATTGGCTCGACTAAATCATCTACTAAACCACTAGACTAAAATGTTGTTCAAACACGTTTAATTACTCGCTCCTCAACTAAATTACTAATGTAGTCTGAACCACCCTTAAGTCTTCCACACATTCTCAACTTGTCACCCACCAAAATCGCAGTAACAACCTTCAATTCTAAGATATTAGTAACCGAGGTCTCCCTGAAACATTTTCATAAACGCAACCACACCTTAAGGCGCTGACAACACCTAAATCAGCTTTACTTAATTTTTTTTTAACAAAAACTATTTGATTTGGCAAAGCGAAAAAAATATATGTTCATATTCATTACATTATTGAAAAAATTACTATTTTTAAAACACGATTTGATGAAATTGATACGATAGATAAAAATTGTGAAGTTACGTCTGAAATCTTCTTTAAACAGTCCTGTCATATTATTTTTTTAGCTTATGGGTCTATAATTAATAACACTATTACATCATGCCCATATTAAAAAAAATACTAATTTATGTTTTACGTGTAGTGTGTGTGTTTTGATTTTCCCCATACAAAAAACCGCACAGTGCTTCTCGTTCACTCCAGTGCAAACAAACAGTGACCGATCACTCAAGGTCATTGGCTATTGTCAGCGTCTTAACATACACATCGATTATACAGGCACGGACATGCTGACGCATCTCCTGATGTGCGAACACAAGAGCGCGTATCCGTCCGAGGAGAAGGCGCGCGAAAACACCGCGCGCGCCGACCACGCGCCCAAGCCGGCTGACGAGCCGCCTGCCGAAGTGGTAAGTGTAACTAATACCAGTACCATTACCATTGGTTTATGCTAACCTTTCTCGCTATCGAAATCTATCGGAAATACTGAAAATGAATGAAAATGAAAATATTTATTTTGCAAGTAGGCCACCTGGGCACTTTTAAATGTCTGAATCTACCAGCGCTTCGAAAGGTGACATCTGCTGAGAAGAAACGCCGCAAGAAACTCAGCAGGTCTTTTTTCAACTTTGGCAGTACAGTTTTATCTAGAAACTATCACAAAATGTGCAACATAAAAACCTAATGGGTACAAATTTATTATAATAAATAACTAATAAGGGAGATGTATAGTCTCCGCGTCAGGACAAGTTAAGTAACTTAGAGATGTATAAAGTATCTAAGGGTCATAATGATAAAAATAAAAATTGAAACAAAGATACATCTAAATCGATTAATCTAGGTTAAATGGAGGTGTAGACAGTCTCCACGGTCAAGTATAAAGATGGAGATGTAAGGTCTCCAAATATCAAAAGAAACAATTTGAAATTATAACATTTCATGTCCTAATAATACAAATATACGAATATGCTGAACTGCTTGTTAGTTAATAGATTCAGGCGTTAGGGGAGCGCGAGGTAATGGGAGCGCTCGGGTTATGGACGCTATGATGCGTTCATGGCCAAATGCAAGTCCGACTCGTGCACGAAGCGTTCCGTACCATTATAAAGCAAAACAAATCACGATTGTTGTATGGGAGCCCCCCTTAAATATTTGTTTTATTTTAATTTAATTATTTATTTGTAAAGTGACTAAATAATCTGTGAATCTGTCACGCGTATACCCGTTGCCGTTATCAATATCGAGCAAAAAAGAGCAAAAAAATCACGTTTTCATTCCCCCATCTCGGAAAGAGTATTTTTGCTCTTCGATATCTGAGTGCAATAGCCGTTTTTATTCGCTAGAGGATAAATTAAATTGAATTTAGAACATCGTGTGCACGAAGTTTGCAAATCATCATTAGATATTTACTTCTACCTCCATGGTGCCGAATTTATCATACAACCTTTTTTAATTTGTACAACTCAGACTATGAACCTTCTTGGTGTACTTTTTTTTAAATTTGCTTTTCGCGCTCCATTTTCTTTTCACGTCATATTGTTGAATAAAGCCTTAGGTTAAAAGCAAGAAACTTGAAAACAAGTGAAAAACTTAAAATGAGTGATTCTAGCGACAAGGAAGTTTATTTGCCGCCAACAGAATTGACTGAAACTATTAATAAGGCGCAAATGTTTTTTTTTTTTTGCATTTAGTCATTTCCTCGCTGAGGTGGAACGAAAAGTTACGTGTTGCACTCGAGTGCAAAGATTTTTCACCTCGTGCTCTTTTGATTCCCGCGCTGACGCTCAGGATTCTAATTTTTTAATCACTCGCTGTGCTCGTGATTTTATTTTGGAATCCTTCGCTTGCTCGGTCATCAAAATTGAGCACGCGGTTAAAAAGCAACTTTGCACTCTTGTATAACAAATAACTATTGTTGTATAGGATCCCCCTTAAATATTTATTTTATTGTTTTTTAGTATTTGTTTATACATACATACATACCTACATATTATCACGCCCGAAATCCCTAATGGGGTGGGCAGAGCCACAAGACTACTTGTGACCACGTTCGATTAATTAGTCCTAAGATGGTATGATGAACCGTATGGTGACAGGTGATCAGCCCATCGCCCATACAGATGGTCCACCATGTTGGAGAGGACCTGTCCCTTAGTCGACTTTGACGACATGCCAGGATGATAAGCATCTGCACGCATTCTATGCTATTTCTTCACTCCCAGTGCAGCAGAGGAGAAATTTGTTTATATAGCGGCATATCCATCATCCATCATCATATTCATCATCTGTGAAACTTTCAACTGTCTAACTACGACAGTTCATGAGATACAGCCTGGTGACAGACGGTCGGACAGCGGAGTCTTAGTAATAGGGTCCCGTTTTACCCTTTGGGTACGGAACCCTATAAATGTATGCGTCACCAAAGGGCCTCGCAAAACGTACCTTGCTAACATCAAATTTTCGTTTTGCCCCTTCACTGCTTACATAGTAAAAGCAGTAAGTAACCTAGTGTTTTTTTTGTTTGTCAGCCCGTAGAGAACGTACCCGCTATAACGGACTACGCGCCGCCGTCGGTTCTCAACACGCAGCTGTCACTGGACGATTTGGCGCCGCCTTCCGTCTTACAAAATGATCAGGTATTACTCCTTGTCTATTCAATCTTACAGGCGTCATCTCATTCCTTAGAAAGCAAGAGTACAAGGCGAACAAGCTATTATCCCAAAAAATCTCAGAAATCATAATACTAGAAACAAATTATTCATCACTTTATACAGTACTAATGGACTCGCCACAGCTTTGCCGGCGGTATTTCCATACAAACTTTAGCATCCCTTTTCATTTCAAAAAATCCATCCTTAGTGCTCCTCTAATGTACTCGAGGAATGTCTCCTCCAAATTTCAAACCTCTAGGAGCACCCGTTTAGGCTGTGCGTTGTCTATAAGCGAGTCACGGTACTGTTTTATATGTATAGAACAGTGGACCCGCCACAGCTTTGCCCTCGGTATTTTCCATTCAAACTATCACCCCTTTTGAATAGAATAAAAAAAGAAACCCTTTTTAGTAAACCTCTAGGTACTCGAAGAATGTCTCCTCCAAATTTCAAACCTCTACGAGCACCCGTTTAGGCTGTGCTTTCTATACGTGAGACACGGTACTGTTTTATATGTATTGATGTATAGATTTAATCTGGTGACTTTTCAGCATGACCAGGAGCTGCTAAAGGACGCGTACGACCGTCCGCTCGCCACGCCGCGACATGAGGAGCCCAGCTATAGCCTAGGGGACTTTGAGCCGCTGCCACAAGAGCCACCACCACAGCCCGACTTTGAACAACTGTAGAACTACAGTAACAACTCGTATCATAAAAGATTATCTATCTCACAGGGATAAACTTGTGTTGACGAGCAACCAATTGACATTTTTGGTTGCATTTAATTAGACAAGCATGTTTCAAAAAAGTCAAATAGTATTTGATTATTGTGTCCAACTATAAAATAAAACTTTGCAGTATCATGTGAAAAACTATCATGGTAATATAAGCTAAATGTTTATTAAATTAGAGAATAAATAATGCTACAAAAACTTTCTCAATTTCTTTCTCCTCTTCTTAAATGATAATGTCACTTTGTTAGTAACTCCATAGTCCTCTATGCTACTCTGGTCGTCATCCAATATAAGCGAGTCGTAACTCAAGTCGTAGGTTTTCCATATATATTTCCATGATATTTTAACCTTATTGCCTATCCGCTGCTGGTAAATTTCGAAGTGTCTTGCCACAGCTTTCTTGAGGTCTCTCACTGAACATTTCTGTGGGACCTGCAATGTCAGAGTTATTTAAAAGGCAATGTGAATTACAAATTTGCCTGAATTAGGCTTTTTTTAAATCTAAAAATGGGTTTGTGTTTCACCTCAGTCTCACCTGATGCTAAGTGATGATGAGGTTGAAGGTGGTACACGCTTACCCAGGATATGCATATTCATGCTTGCCTTGCAAACACCAAGGTTATATGATTCCAGGAAAACAGACACAGGGAGAGTGTTCCACTCCTTGGCAGTGGGAATAAGAAATTACACAGCAAATTACTGCGTACCCTGGTTTCAGTAATGTTTGTCATTAATGTGGAAAACCATTTTTGGAATACTTACAATAACCTTCAGTGTCGGCTCATCTTCCCTTGATATGTAAATAGTAATTGATTGCCCATGTTCCACTGCAATCTGGAATAAACAAATAAAGCTTTACAATGTTCTTGCATGAGCTATAGTTTTATTTGATGAAATTATGGCAATGTTGAACAGAATTGCACACCTTTAAGACTTTCTTTAGCGTTATATTAAAAACATTATAGTGTTTCCTTTTTATTGGAGGCAGACATTTGGGGCCGAATTTTACTTGTTATTCAGATTCATTGATATCATACTAATATTTTGCTATTCAGTCCACTGAACTAAATAGCAGCGATACAATTACAAAGAAATACTACCTAATTAACATCAGTTTCTTTCTATTAAAAACTACATATTCATAAGTTTGGTCACAACCATTGTTGTGAAAATCTTTGAGGGAGGACAACTCCAGGTTGAAATGATAAAAATAACTTATAATAATTAGAGCGGTTACTCATGTCACCTGAGCCAAAACCTCTTCGAGCATAATATCAGTAGGCAGATCGGAGAGAAGAGGATCGCAGCTCAGCAGAGTGCACACAGTAGACTTAGTTGCTTCCAGTAGTTCGTCGTGAGATAGAGTGCTGGCCACATCTTCTACTGCGCTGGAAGTTTCTTCCATTTATGCTGTTTAGAAAAAGAAATAAAACTTATTCAGGCCACATTACATGAATGTTTGCTTGTTAACTTCAATTCAATTCAAATTTTGTGTTATAGCTCCATCGATATTATCGATGATTCCGCCAATGTCAAGGTTTAAAGAGACACGTTCTTTGACATTTAGCGATTGTCCGGTAATATGACGTTTCTACTCAGGTGAGGATCTATAACAAAAGACAACACATACATTTATTGTTAAACTATCTACAAATATAAATTATTAATTTTAATAAATTTACATAATATATACACAAATGGGGAATGGACATGCGTAAGGAGGGATTTAATATTTACAGGGCGGGGAAAGTTCGAGGGGAGGATATCATACAGGGGAGTGATTAATCTAGGGCATTTAAAAAATAGGTGTTCGAGGGTTCCTTCCTCTAGACCACATTCACACAGAGAGTGATCTCGAACTCTTAACTTGGCTAAAAAGACTGGCGTGCATACGTGACCTAACCGCAGTCGGATTATGACAGAAGTTATTTTTTTTGAAATCGTCCTGGTAGCAAAAAACCACGGCTTTGTAGGTATTTCGGACTGGATATCACCGTAATGCTTACCACAAACTAGACGAGAGGATTGCCAACGAGTATTCCAGGTATCGCGCATTTGAGGCAAGGCAAGAGCTCTAGCATCACGGGAGAAACACTGCGTATATTTATTACAGCCCTGTTGAATGGCTTGTTTTGCGCAAAGGTCCGCCGTTTCGTTGCCATTTATGCCGCTGTGACCAGGGATCCAGGCCAAAACCACTTCTACATCTTCATTGTAACATTTGTAGAGAACTTCTCTAATTTGTAGAGTTACAATAAAGTTTTCTTTAGCATGGAAAGGACGTTTAATGAGATCCTGCAAGCAACTACGAGAGTCCGTAAGGATAAGGGATTTATTAATGTGGTGGGATTGCACGAATGACACCGCTTCAAGTAAGGCCACAGCTTCGCCAGTGAAAACAGAGTTCCCCTGGGGAAGCTTGAAATTTAAAATTATCTTATATTTAGGTATCCAGACCGCAGAACCCACCGGCCCATCCTCACACAATTTCGATGCATCGGTGTATATAATAACATAATCAGACCACTTTTCATCGATTATTTTATTAAACACGGTGTCTGCAAAATTTTGATTTTTAAATATTCCAAGACTAAGGTGAACCGATGGCTCAAAAACTAAAATATCATAATCAGTTTCAAAAAGAGCATTCTTAGAAGTTTGAGAAACTGTAACTGGTAGATTTAACATCTTCTTGTAGCTGTTTATAAGAAGCGGTGAGACTTTGTGCGTCCAAAATGGGGAAGTGGATATAAGCCGGTTAAGGGTTTTGAGGATTGGTAAAAGAAGATGGGTCGAAGTTTGGACAGTTTTAAAGAAAAAACGATCAGATAGAAACTGTCTGCGGAGGGAGCAGGGTGGGTCAGTACATTCTACTTGAAGAGCGTTGGTAGGAGAGGACTTCATGGCTCCAGTAATTATTCTAAGGCACCTAGCTTGGATTCTGTCTAATTTAGCCAAAGCAGTTTTGTTACATGGCTCTAAGATAAAGCTGCCATAATCGAAGTGGCTCCTAACCAGTGCATTATAAAGCAGTTTTTGACTATAGGGATGGGAGCCCCACCTCACTCCAGACAAAGCACGAAGAATGTTAACATTTTTTTCAGCCTTTTGACAGATGTGATTCAAATGTGTGGAACCAGAAAGTTTACCATCTAATATTATGCCTAAGAATTTTACATTATCCTGGGTCCTGATAGGTTGATCATCGACTTGAATGTGAATGTCTGGTACGAATCTTTTACGAGTGAAAATAACTGCATTACTTTTTTCGGCGGAAAGGGAAAGACCGTGATCATTGAGCCAAGTATTGAGGTAAAACAGGGCTGAATTTAGGGACCGTGAACATTCAGTGAGTGATTTAGAAGATGAATATAAAGCAATATCATCGGCATATTGGAGAACTTTGCAGAAGCAGTTAACCGATGCGTCGAGATCGGCAGTATATAAACTGTAGAGAAGAGGACTAAGTACCGATCCCTGTGGAAGACCCTTCCACACTATTTTAGGAAGCATCAAATCCCCGTTACATCGAACAAAAATGGAACGGCCGATGAACATATTGCAGACGATATTCACTATCCTCCCGGGGATACTCAGATTGAGCATTTTCTGCCTGAGTATTGGAAGATCCACATTATCGTAAGCAGCCTTTATGTCCAGGAAAACACCAACAACTTGTTCGCCACGAGAAAAGGATACCCGGATATCCGAGGTAAGAATGCTGAGACTGTCGATGGTACCCATACCCTTTCTAAATCCGAACTGTGTTTTCGATAAAATGTTCTTATTTTCCAAAATCCATTCAAGTCTATTTTTGATTAGATGCTCCATAATTTTAGCAAGCACTGACGATAAGGCGATTGGTCTATACGAAGTTGGGTCAGCTGGATCTCTACCAGGTTTTAAAATCGGTACAATAATTTGAGACTTCCAGCTATCCGGAATATTCCCAGATAAAAATATTTCATTTATTATTTTTAGAAAAAACGATTTCGTAGTTTTTGACGATTGGGTAAGAAATGAGTATGGGATTCCATCGATACCTGGTGTTGAGTCTCGCAGGTGGTCAAGGGCACAAGAAAGTTCTTCATAACTGAAACGGTCATTCATTTTCTCGTTTGCGGTTCCGGTTGAGAGTGAATAGTATCCACCAAGTCCATCCTGCGTTGGAACAAAAGGGGGGGCTAATTTTGACGAAAATTCCTCAAGCCAATCGGATATATTACTGATGATGTTATTGTCAGTTTGAGAGTAACGAAACGCTTTAATTTTCTTCCATACCAGCGCAGACGGAGTCCTAGGGGATATAGATTCACAAAAACTTCGCCATCCATGGGATTTCTTTGCTTTCAAAAACCTTCTACTTTTTGCTGACAAACGCTGAAAGTGTACATAATTTTCTAGTGAAAGATCTGCTGCAAATAATGATTCGGCTAGGTTGCGCTCTTTGACCGAGGCGGTACATTCAGAATCCCACCATGCTGGGGAGCGTAATTTGTTACACGTAGGGTTTTTTATTGGTATGGAATTGTCAGCTGCATACAATAGAGCGGAAGTAAAAAGTGAGTACACACTCAAAAAATTGCTATGCGTTACATCAGGAAGCTCTTCAATCTGATTGTTCATAATATTGTTAAATTTGTTCCAATCTGCATGATGTAGCCTATATTTAAGAAGTGGTGCTGGGATTGGCAGTGGGGAAATGGGAGAATTTAAAAGAGTCGTAACTATAGGGAGGTGATCGCTGCCAAGAGAGTACGGAGCAACTGACCAGGATAAGGAATGGGTTAAACTAGGGGATGAAAAGGTTAGATCTGGGACACTTACATTCTGAGTAGGTGGAGTTCTTCTGGTTGGAGTACCGTCATTTAAGACACAAAGGTTAAGATCGTCCAGAAGTTCCAAGAGAAAAGGTGAAACTGAATCGCAAAGGTGAGAGCCCCACATAGTGTGACGGCAGTTGAAGTCACCTTGAATAATAAGGGGACGGGGGAGTGGAGACAGTATGGAGGTCAGTTCCTGGATTAAGGCAGCATCGGGATGAGGAATATAAACCGACACAAAGGTTATGTTAAGAGTGCGAATTACCACGACATTAATGCCGGCAGAGTGGGAAGGGATAGGGATTTGAGAAAAAGTAATATTCCTCCGTACAAGGAGGGCACATCCTGCCCAACCATCGTCCCTGTCATCCCGAAGGCAGGAGTAACCTGTCACCCTAAACAGGGATCCAGGCCTCAACCAAGTCTCAGAGATGGCAAGAACAACTGGGCTATATGTGTTAATAAGCTGAACTATTTCATTTTTTTTATTTTTGATATTCCTACAGTTCCACTGAATGAGGTTGTGATTGGCCATCGGTAATGATTTTATTTATAGCAGAACTAATGTGACCCTGAAGGGCTTCTAGAACAGTGTACGGTATGATGTCTGAAAATTTGGAAAGCAGGTTGATTAACATTTTTGTAATTAATTCGGCCAGATTGTCATTTTGACTAAATGATTCAGGGTTTCCCAAGGCACATCCATTGGGAAGAGAAGACTGTGGAGTTGATGTGATATCTCTGTGGGCCGTAGCATCAAATGACTTCCCAAGGGCGGGCCTAGGACGGCGGTCTGTGTAGATAGTTTTCCGATATGATGTAGATTGTTGCGTTGGAGAGCCAAATGAAGAGGGGGCGCGAGCTAAGGGTGATGATGGTAGGTGTGCCTGCACGGGGCTGGACTGGCTTACAGAATTTAATTTAGTTGCATCAGCATATGAAGTACGAACGGGGCGGAACCTTCTTGCAGCTTCAACGTAACCTATATTCTCTTCTGACATTACCATCTTTATGGATCTTTGACGAGAAAACTCAGGACATCTCGAGTCCGTAGCCATGTGGGGGCCAGAGCAGAAAAGACATGACACCTCTGCGTCAGAAACTTTGCAGTCTGTTGCATCATGACTTTGTGCACATCGGGCGCACCTAGGGTTGGAGCGGCACTGATCTTTAATATGGCCAAATCGACAGCATTTGTGGCACTGAATAATTGGCAGCTTATATATGTCCACTAAAATAGACATATTGTAAATATAGATTCGTTCAGGAAGAGTTTGTCCCAAAAAAGTTAGAACCACCGTTGAAGATGGCTCCCAGACAGCTTTACCATCAACATACCTTTTTTTGTTTAGCCTTCTGGCTTTAATAACTTGACCAAATCCAGGTGGGCACACTACCACCTCCAAAAGTTCCTCCAAAGTCCAGTCTAAAGGGATCTGTCTGACTATACCCATGCGCGATACTTGGAACCTAGGAATGGATGCTGACAAATTATTTGCTACCAGTACAGGGTTATCAATAAAAGAATTAGCATCGCGAGCAGTCACAAAATACACACTAAGTTTATTTTTGCCAATGCTTTTTATTTCTTTAATACCAGCTACCTTACCATTGTATATGACTTGCGCTATCTTGAGGCCACGCATGTGCCCAGAAGTGGTTGTAGAATCACTCTCTGAGCGAATTACATGGACCATAAATGGGCCCATATCTGCTTCTGCGTATTTTAAATCCGATCCGTTTTCGTAACCTGGTCTCACATACGTGTGTTGCAAAGAGGCATTTGGGGGTGTCGATTTCTTTGGCTGGGTTTCGTTACCCTGACTAATTGCATCAGACGAACGCTTTGCGCCAGGCTTAGGACCTATACCAGATGTCTCAATGGAACCAGAAGCAGGTATAAAATCTCGGCCCCTATCCGGAGGGATATCCTCTTCCATACTCGACATCACAAGACTTACACAAACAAAACTTACCTATAAGCTAATACTAAACCACCACCAACAGAAATAATAGACTCTCAGTGAGATTTTAGCACTAAATTTGGAAAAAATTGTAATTCGAACCCAGGCACGTGTGTCAATCAACACAAAAACAGGCAGAATCTGCTTGTTAACTTATTTAATTATACCAATCAAAACAAGCCAGCCGCCGCTGGCTGTCATTATCACAGACTACTAAGGGATACTACGTATCAGACGCACAACTGTCATACCCCCACATTGGCCAATAAGGGATTTGCAAGAATAACCTATGACAGCTTTTTTTTTTTTAAACTGGTTCGATGATGTAAGGCAAAGGTTTTACGCCAAAAGCCTATCGTGAGGGGGTTGTTTCCAAAATATAAATCATATTCTTTATTTTAGCAAAAAAAGACTAATAAATAAAACAACATGTTTAAGCTTACTTATTTTTATTTCTTAACTTTTTTTAATACTTATTTAAAGCTTTTTCTTGCATTAACGGTAATCTGTTGCCCAATCTCGAAAAATCTGTACCTTTTAAAATTTTGTTGATTGTGCCGCACCAATTAAATACTGTGAACTTAATAGTGATAAAAGAAAATATTCTAGTACAACTCTTTTATGACTGTCGCAGGTGAGAAAATCAAACGAATACGTGGATAAAATGAGCCGCTTGATTTCTTTAGTTATCGAATTCGTATGTGGCTTTCTCTCCAAGTATTCGTTTGATTCCTTTACAATCAAGCCATAAGTCCTCACTGCGTGTTCTGAGGGGTAGGTCAGTCTTTTCTTTACCATCGAAGTGTATTCTCTGTGACTTATCCACGAGTGGATAGACCCTTCTTTTGTTGTTAGGTTATTAGTACAGTTATCGCACTTTACTTTTTGCAAGATTTTCCTAACCAACCACCCCGCAGTATAAGCAAGCACGCTCACGTCTAGCCTGTACTTGAATATTTTCTTGTTCGCATTCAATCGCCACATTATTGTGAGGGGATATGGTGGTGTCAGGTTCTTTACCTTTGTCAAGGTCTTTGCTTACGGCGGCGTCGTTGATCGGGTCGCCACCTTCCCTAAAACATGGTTGAGGGAGACGATGGCTGAGATACGCGTCATACTCGTGAACGGGTGCTGTCTGTGGGGTCCGGACGGTTCATGCTCGCAAGGACCATTTAAATTGGTTAGTGTTTAATTTATTAGTTTTGTGCGATATCTGAACCTGACTAGAGAGACTTCATAGTATTCTCTATACTATATTTGATACTTTTTCATATTCGTATATTTGTATTGTTAGGACATGAAATGTTATATTTCAAATTGTTTCTTTTGATATTTGGAGACCTTACATCTCCATCTTTATACTTGACCGTGGAGATTGTCTACACCTCCATTTAACCTAGATTAATCTATTTAGATGTTTCTTTGCTTCAATTTTTATTTTATTATTATGACCCTTAGAGACTTTTTACATCTCTAAGTCACTTAACTTTTCCAGACGTGGAGACTATACATCTCCCTTATTAGTTATTTATTAGAATTAATTTGTACCCGTTAGGTTTTTATGTTGCACATTTTGTTTTTGTTTTTAGATAAAACTGTACTGCCAAAGTTGAAAAAAGACTTACTGCTGAGTTTCTTGCGGCGTTTCTTCTCAGCAGATGTCACCTTTCGAAGCGCTGGTAGATTCAAACATGTAAAAGAGCCCAGGTGGCCTACTTGCAAAATAAATATTTTCATTTTCATTTTCATTTAGAGGTTTTGGGCTCAAATAAATTTCTGAGTTTTATTAACTGTTCACCAGAATCCTCCTCACAATTAAAAGCTGTTGAATGAAATTTTAAAAAATCTAGTATACAACAGTGATTTGAAGGTGCTTATGAAGTTGTGGCAAGTTGGATCAGTATTGCGATAATTATAAGCACGCACTTGCCCAAAGAAATTCTCTATTGGGTCCGAGTTAAAATATCGTGGGCGTATTATTTTAATATTTTTGTTTTTGAAGAATTGCCACAACCTCATAAAACTTTTAAGTGTCACAATCCAATTTTTTAGCGAAGGCACAGTTACTTCTCCACGTCTTTGATCTACAAATTTCATTTTTTCCAACTTCTGAACTGCTTCCTTCCAAAACTGGTGATGAGGAGAAGTTGCCGTTACTGCTTTAAGTAATGGTTTACCCCGTGCTCTTTTCCCGCTTATTGTAGCTCCGTTTGTTGAGTCGAAGAGGTCATCGAAGAACAAAACTGTATCCGCCGTGTTTTTTAAAGTATCGCTGACCTCTTTTCCGTCCGCGTAGTGAGCTAAAAAATACAATGTTAAATTAATTCTTTCTTAATTTTTTGTAACGTATTTACTTGTTCATATTATTATTTTACATATTTATTTCTTAGACTTATAAAATCTATCCTTGACCACTATTCTAATCAGATCATGTTCACTTGTATTTTGTAAAATTGACGACACGTTTGACCTAATTGATAGTGACCCTGCTTCCGAAGCAAGCGGTCCCGGGTTCGATTCCCGGTAAGGGCAAATATTTGTGTGATGAGCATGAATGTTTGTTCCCGAGTCTTGGATATTTCCTATGTATTTAATTATTTATTTAACTATATAAGTATGTATATCGTCGTCTAGTACCCATAACACAAGCCTTTAGAACTTACTTTGGGGCTAGATTGATTTGTGTAAAGATTGTCCCCTGATTTATTTATTTATTTATTTATTAATATCACTCAATACCAAATAGCCCGACCAATATTAAGCATAATTCAGTTTTCCTGTTATGTTTGTTCTATTTTTGCAGCCAAAGCACAACCAACTTTGCTAAAATTTTGCAGATAATTAGGTAGCTGAATATTCATTTGGCTAATTTCCCAGAGCCCTAGAGGCAACAATCTCCACACCGACGAGGTTGTGTGCAGAACGAAAGCAGATTATAACGATTTAGTCTCAAGTAATCGATATTTTTATATTTGCTACAAGATTATGCTCTGTATATGAACATACTTACAAAATTGGGATGTGTACGACAAGGCGGCCGCCACAGTTTTGCTCAGGACTCGCGTACAGGTCTTGACCTGGAATCACATATGCAGTCTGTCTTATAATAGATAGTAATAAAAAAAACATTATTCAGTTTAAATACAACATGACAGAGATCAATCGAAAGATTCTACATACATTACATATGAATGACAAAGTTAAACCTTTGTCAATGGTGAACTTGTTGTAACCGTGACGATGATTTCACATGAGTGATTAATTTACAAACAGTAGTCTCTAATTATGTTGTAATGTGTAACCAAAACGTGAATAATAAAATCTGATTCTGTTCATATTTTCAATACTCTCCTGAATCCATTTATATAAATTAGCCCTTTATATAAATGGATTCAAGAGAATTCTTAATACAACAATGGTGTACCTTCATTTTGTTGATCTTTTCAGGAATGACGTGCGCGTCGTTCAATTTGTGCAGTAGTCGAGCCTGGGCATGTCCGCAGTCAGTTTGATAGACGTCGACAATGTCACTCCACTTGGAAACTTTCTCATCGTACTTAATATTCTTGTTTAAAAAATTATTTCGGATCCCCTTGATCAGATGAGGCGGATCGAAGATAACACTTAAGTTCCGCCCATTTATAGTAATAACTTCGTCTGAAATATACAAAATAATACGAATCTATTTGTTGCTTTGAATTTTCCACCAAGTAGTAGTTAACTACTATATAAAAAAGAATCTTCCTTTGTAAAATACATTTTCACTCGCTTACTTTGATTCAACATACAATCAGTCTCGAACTTACCAGTCTGTGTGCCAGCGTTTATCTGTTCTCTTCGCGTGTCTTCAAGAAGGCTCTTTAAAGCGGACTGGAATGACTGGCCCTGGTCGCAAATTAAAGCAATGGGTAAAAGACCCGTGTCAATGATGATATTAACGATTTCTTTTAAAATCACTTTCATATCGTCCTTTTTAGTGGCACCTTCGCAAAAATAAAAGACAATAGGCTGTTGCCATTTATGGATGGCGCCTCTGATCATGAACGCCAAAGCGTGGTCGGCAAATTGTTTTGTTCTTTTGTTCAAGTGGACAAAACCATTAAGGTTGTCCTTAACTTTGTCATACTCCAACGCGGGTTCTAGTGACACTTCGTCAAATATCAAAGAGCAGTACTTTTTGTTTTCGCTCCAAGTCCCGACCTGAAATAAAAACAAATTAATTTAACTAAATAACTAAGAAATACTTGGCATTGGTATGATGTCTATGCATCAACAGTTACAAAAATCCAATGTTATTTATAGTACTTAAACCCGATTTTGCCCTGCCCGACTACTTCCGCGTACAAACCGTTTATCGATAGAATTGCCACATGCTCTTCCATAGATGTCTGGTTGCCTTTCCCTTATTATAAACAGCAAAATTGATACGGAAATTTAGCCAAGGTAACCAAGAAGATGAATTGATTAACTTTTGCATTTCTAACATTGAAATGGATGACATAAACACCATCATAAACAAATGTAACAAATGTGACTGTAGGTACTTACCTCTTCCTTAATAGCATCAAAAACTTGTTTATTAACCCCAGGTTGCAGGTTCAACGACGATATCATTTTCGTCAATGTATTCCTGGATGGCAGAATAAAAATCTTTTGTAGAAATTTATAGGCCTCGGGGCTTTGTTTCATTATGGCCAATGAAATCATTTTTTCCTCATCCGTAAACCGTCTGCCTTTGAGTTTTTTTGAACTCTGGCTAATTTGCATCCAAATTAGTTTCCTGGCGATCGGATTTATTTTCGATGTCAATTTATCAAAAGTTTGAGTCTTGGAAAATTGTGTAGCTCTTTTAGCTCTTCTACTGAAGTCCAGCTGCTTTTTGGACCGAGAAAACTCTCTATAAATCTTCTGACAGATCGGTGATAAATCTACTCTTGGAATCAAACGTGTTCGGCGCTTTGTAGTTTTGTTGACGGTTTCGGCGGCAATTTCTGAAATGTAGCAAAGGGTTAGACTCAAATAATTTTCAAGCTGTTTTAACACGTAAATTAGGGTTTTTATAATTTAGATTTTTGTATGGTGTTTTTACGACGCTATGCTATAATATCGAATTCAACTTGAAATTTGCAGTAGGTACCGACCTATATTTTTAATAAATGAGTATTAATATCGTAACGCTTCGAGATGCCATTATTATGATTCCACGAGCAGAATGAAAAGTATATATCACGATCATCGCCTAGCCGAAACTACCTACTGAAGCTAGAAACATAAATTTAGAATTTGACGTTTCTTATTTTAAGTTTAGGAAGTTTTAAATTTATGGGACACTTTCGAATTGGACTCATTGTCGCACGTTTACTCTCAGTGGCTACTCGCGTGCACTCACTCTGCTAAACTGTCTGTGTAGTGCTCATTTCCACGCGTGGTGCCCTTCTATTAGTATTTATTCTAATGGTAAAGCCTAGTATATTAAATTAAAAATTACTTAATTGTTAGCTGTTGTGACGTTTTGAGCACTTGGGTTAGGGGTATTTCAGTTAAACAACCAATTTAAATTGATGTTGTGATACGTCCGTTCACCGCGGCGTCTGCCGAGTAATGGCGGGGAGCGGGCGGGTCACAGCACATATTTATTCTTTACATTGTTTATATCACATCTCTCCCTTTCAACAAATTTCGATTTATTTAACTGCATGTGTTACTGTTTTAAAATTAATGACCCTTAAAATTATTACATTTTTTTTTTATTCTTCTTCTGTGTCAATTTCAACGTTATCATCTTGACCTTCCTCTTCATTGTTAATTCGCCACTGTCCCTCTATTTTCTTTAGATGAATAATATTTCTTCTTAATTCTTTTCCTGTTTCGTCATTTCTTACATGTACATCGCCTCCTTTTGCGTCTATGACAGTGTGTGGAGTAGAATCAAAATTAGCTGTCAATTTGTTTTCCTTAATCATATTTTTTATATAAACCTTTTGGCCCACACAAATATCTCGTTCTTCAGCTTTTCCTTTTCTGTCTTCAATTAACTTCCCCTTTCGTTTTGATTCTTTGTATACTCGTGCGTTTCTGGATTCGTATATTTCTAAATCGATTCGCCCGTCCTCCACATCTATGACCGACGGTATTTCGTCTCCAAATTGTCCGTTGAAAAACAATTCCGAAGGTGATTTTCCCGTTGTAGTGTGTGGGGTGCTATTGTACATCATGAGATAACGCAAGAGGTCGTCCCTCCAATCGGACTTTTGGCATTGACCAACTCTCAAACGCTTCATTATGTCACGGCTTTGTCTTTCGATCTCACCATTTTGCTGTGGCCAATATGGTATAGAACCAAACAATCTGATGCCAAATTCCGAGCAGAAAGATTTAAATTCCTCGCTTATAAATCGCAAACCATGTCCGATGCAACACTGACAGGTATTCCAAGCCTAGAAAATACCTCTTTTAGTACGTTTATGGTTTCCTGCGATGTTATGGATTTCATGACTTTAATTTCTTTATAGCGGCTGCAATAGTCAACCATCACGAATAAATAATGGCCGCTTGGTAGTGGACCCAGGAAATCCACCGCTACATCAGTCCAAGGTTGCGCCGGTAACTCGCGTCTCTTCATCGGCACAGGAGGGTTAGGACCAGAGACCAAGGTACAACTTTTACAGCTTTCAACCATCATTTCGGCGTCCTTATCAATCTCTTGGCCACCATACTTTGGTCCGCAATCCACCCCTCACAGCGACGACGCCAGGGCGACCCTCATTTGCCGAAGTGAGCCCCTGCTTACGCAACTCAGTAGGAACAACTATTTTGTTTCCCCGAAGTAGGATCTCGTCATACATCTAAAGCTCATGTTCAAAGAGTCTATAGTTACTTATTTTAGGATCCCATTTTTTTTAAAAGTCCTACTTTTACTAATCTAATATCGACATCATTTTGAGATTTTGTAATTATATCTTCCATGGACACCGCTATTGGTCTGGCAAACTCTACAATCTTGTTAATGTGGAACTCATCCTCATACGGGTGGGAATTTTGTATTTGGCATAACCGGGAAAGTGAATCGGTTATGTTATTTTTGCCAGGGCAGTATACCACCTTAACGTTATACGCCTGCAATCTTAGTACCCAACGTTCAATTCGTGCGCAAGGTTTTGATCGCGGCCGAAATATAACCTCAAGAGGCTTATGGTCAGTAATCAGTTCGAATTCTTTTAGCCCATATAAGTATATATTGAAATGTTCAATGGCCCAAACCAACACTAATGCCTCCTTTTCAGTCTGGCAGTACCGTTTCTCAACATCAGTTAAACTTTTATGTCCATAAGCGATAATTCGTGATCCATTTTTATCGTGTTGTATAAGGACTGCTCCTAACCCTACTGGACTAGCATCTGCTATATATACTTGTGTCGTTTGGGTCATAGAAACCTAATGTGCGAAGGTTACTTAAACTTCGTTTTAACTCTGCAAATGCTTTTACTTGTTTATCTTTCCAGTACTCAACAATGTCGGCGCGTTTGGAAAGCTTAAATCTTAGAATTTCTCGAATTGGGTCAGTCATGGTAGCCAAGTCCGGGATCCATTTCCCAATGTAATTTACAAGTCCCAGAAAGCTTTGAACCTCTTCAATTGATCTTGGCTCCCTGAATGACTCAATCGCTTTATATTTATTTGTCGAGCGGCCTAATGCCTTCTAATGATAGTTCATGGCCCAGAAATTCAATTTTTTGATGCGTTGAAAACGCACTTTTTTTCATTCAAGACTACGTTATTTTGTTTCAAAACTTTCAAAACATGGTTAAGTCTTGCATTATGTTCATTTATATCGCTTCAAAACACAACAACATCGTCGATGAAATTTACAACCCCTTTCCATTATTTTTAGAAAATGTTCTGGTGCACACGATATACCGAACATAAGACGCTTATAACGAAACAGACCTTTTCTCGTTATAAACGTTGTTATGTCTCGGCAATTTTCCTGGATTTCTACTTGATGGAACGCGTCCTTTATATCGAGTTTGGAGAAGATACATGATTTTCTTAGTTTAGGTAAAAGTTGGGTCATAGTGGGTAAAGGATGATTCTCCCTCATGATAGCTTTGTTTGCGTATCTCATATCAACACACATCCTAACACTGCCATCGCTTTTTAATATAGGTACCATTGGAGAAACCCAGGACGTGGCTTGATCGACAGGCTCGATTATGTCTTTTTTGATTAGCTCGTCAAGTTTATTATTAATTTTATTTTCAAGGGGAATGGGTACTCGTCTGTATGGTTGACAAACTGGGTTAACTGACGGATTTATAGCAATGTTTAGTTGGACGTTTTTGAATTCTGGGAAAGTATTTACATCATCTAATAAATTTATACTTACGCCCAATTTAGCACGTTAAGACACATAGCAGTCTCCTTTCCAAGCAAATTGCGAGTACCGTTTTTTATCACATAGAATGTGACATGCTTTGTTTCTAGTCCAACCGTGATTGATGCTTCAAATGAGCCTAGTACCTCGAGAGGATCCTTTGAGCCATATGCCATGAAAACCTGATCTGACCCCCGTTCTTGATTTGAAATAACTACATCATTTGATTTGAGATATTCCCAGGTTTTGTCAGTTATAATGTTTCTTTTACTGCCGGAGGCAATCAGCATTTTTATATTAACGCCCCCAATTTGACAAGCTATTTCAGCATCATCATCTATGTGAAATATGTAGTTAATATTTTGACTTGGTTGATTGACTGGAGGTTTGGCCGTTGGCTTGTTTGGTTTAAACTTTTTTTCATTCTTTTTTTTTTTTTGTCAGCAGCGAGGGGGACTTTGCGCTTAAATGTCCTTGTACGGCATTGGATTTTGAAGTGGCCTTTGTATCCACATTTGTCGCATACTTTGTCTCTAGCAGGGCAGCGTGCGTCATTACTGTTGTGATGCTCACTGCCACACCTAGCACACCGATATTTTGTGCTATCGCCCAAAACATGGGTTTTATTAGGTTTGATTGCAATCCTGTTGACCTGTTCATTTTGTTTCCCTTGAAACTCTTTTAGTTGCCTGTCTACTGTTTCAATCGAATTGGCCTCACTAATCACCTTTTCTATCTGAACGATCTGCAAGTATGGAAAACTTCCGTCAGATGAGTAGTCCTATATGACAGATTACTTTATTACTGGCCTACAAGAGGGTTGCATACATACATTTTTCCGGTTTAACTGACTTGCTTATTTACAATTTCTTTCTATTTGATTTTATTATTGCAATAAATCTGGCATCTTATCTAAATTACTAATAACATCTCTTTTTTATATTTTATTTTTATTTAATAGGTAAAACTTTATTTTTAATAGTTAAACGCATTAATCTGCAAATTATGGAAAATTTCAATAATTTGTACGCCTATACCGTATAGGCTATACCTAGTCAGAAAGTGAAGATTTCACTCTTTTTATAATACGATTCAACAAATAACGTTATGATAATGAATATGAAAACAAAACGAACAGGTAGGCACATACGTAAGATTGAACCATGACACATTGACAATTGCATAAACTGGCATACTGCCAGTCTATGAGGAACTTAAGGAGTTTTCATTCCTTCGTGTTTGATTTCCATATCAATTGCATAAACTGACATTACCTATAGTTGCCAGTTCATGTGGAACTCAAGGAGTTTTCACTCCTTCGTGTTTGATTTTCATATCAATTGCATAAACTGACATTACCTATAGTTGCCAGTTTATGTGGAACTCACGGAGCTTTCACTCCTTCGTGTTTGATTTTCATATCAATTGCATAAACTGACATTACCTATAGTTGCCAGTTTATGTGGAACTCACGGAGTTTTCACTCCTTCGTGTTTATATTATATTTGGGTAATACTTACAGGCACTCTTTGTTGTTGTGTAGTCGGTATAGCAGTAAATATTAAGAAATTAAAAGTACAGTATACATAATATGCAAGTTGTAAAGTTATGTAATTTAACTAATAATATTTCATAATTATGCTAGGAACGTTATTATGAGTTAATAATCCCACCAACGCTCACTTTGCGAGTAGATAAATAAAAGTAGTTGTCGAAATTGCTGCATTTTCAATCATTCTCTGAGCTTGAAAAATGAAAATACAGCCGATATCAACTACACAACAACAGCAATATTTTTATTTTGGTAAGTATTACCAAGCACTGGTGTTTTGACTAGCTTGACCGTCGATATCAGTTTGTTTACATTACTCGTATTTCTCGGCGGATAGAAACACGACGCAAAATAATGTTAAAGTAGTCTCAAATATTCTTAAATCATTCATGATCTACGTTCCTCCTTGGAAATGATTGTACTAGAAATAGAGAAAATTGTAATAGTCGTTAACTTAAACCGACTAAATGTTGTTTTACGCAACTGATAACTTCGGTAGTTTTTAGTCGTAATCATTACTTATTTTACTCACGTGTTTTATTCTCGTCGCCAATGTGACGTTTTGAGCACTTGGGTTAGGGGTATTTCAGTTAAACAACCAATTTAAATTGATGTTGTGATACGTCCGTTCACCGCGGCGTCTGCCGAGTAATGGCGGGGAGCGGGCGGGTCACAGCACATATTTATTCTTTACATTGTTTATATCACAGCTGTAAATGTTGAAAGCCTTTCGAATGATGATAAAAATACCTGGTAGAGATCCATGTGGTGGAGGAGATACAGCTTGAATGTTTAAAACAGCCGACCCATCAGTCACTGGTCCTTGGCCTGAAATAAAATAAGTGAGCACATATTATACTACAAGCCTTTTTAATTTATCCAGTGAGTGAAGTACAAAATGTATTAAATTTTTACTTAAAAAAGACAACACAAAAAAGTCTTGCTTTAAATACTTTTTTTATAAAATCTGGCCAAGTGCGTGTCTGACCACGCATAGAACAGGGCTCCCTAGCATGTAGGATTTTATACTTAGTATTTCACCTTTTAACCTAACATGCAACAAACCCTTTGACTCGTAGAGTTTGTATAGAAACAAACCAACATGTACTAGCTTTTTTTATTTCAGAAGCGTGTTCACGGACGCGTTCAACCCAATTTTCGTTGATAGTATTAAATTTATTACCTGTTAGAAGTAACTTTTTTCTTCAGACTTTATTATCTTATCACAGTTGGAAAGTTAGAGTAAGGGATATCTTATTGACAACTTTAGGAGCTCATATCTCGACAAATATTCACCAAATCAAAAACATAATAAAAAACCTTCATGTAATTTTTGTGGATACCCCCTTTGATAATATCCGTAAGATTTATTTTGTGTCACTCTCTACAATTATATGTATGGAGTGCTACACCTAAAAACATTTTCTTTTTTCATATTTTCACTATATAATATGTTAATAAAGCGGTAAACATAGATATACGAGTTAAATTTCAACTTGGTAGCTCCAATAGTATCCGAGTAAAATGGCTGTCATGTACAGACAGACAGACAGACGGACATGATGAATCTATAAGGGTTAAATTTATGCCATTTGACTATGGAACCTAATAAAACGTATTCTTTTAATTTATGGCATTCAATATCGTCGCGCCAAACTTCTAGGTTAAATAAAATTCAAAACAAGTTGTGGAACAAATTTTAAAGTGTTCTAGAATGTTGGCGCATCCTGTGCAGTAGATCCATAAACAAGATTACCATTACTTAGATTCTAAGTAATGGTAAAGTTGTTCATGGATCGAATAGGCATGGGCAACCTTTTAAAACACTGTATATATTTATATTTGTTTAGGTCAGCCGGCTACTATGCCTCGGTTATACAGTCGGTGGCAGCGCAGAAAGTAACTGAACCGTTTTTTTCGCGGGCTGGTTTATAAACAGTGTCTGTCTGAATGCAGCCTGCCAGTTGCCCACGCGACTTAGAACCTTGTCATTGCAAAGTTTTGAGCGATACCAACATATATTAACATAATTCTTTTAGCATTATAATAAGTGTAATGATAGTATACATTTCAAAATTAAAACAAACCATTTTTAAAATACAATAAGACAAAAATGGTCTAAATCCGCTAATTTTCTGGTTATCCGTTCTATGTATGAGAGCATCCAAGATTTTTAATTTTGATAAAAAAAACATAGCATAACTGTGCACAATCTATAGAAGCTACCCTTACTGTTTTTGAGATAGACACCTTGGACGGATGGAAGGGCAGACTACTTAGACAATGTAAGAAGGGCCCATTGAAGAAGGGACCTTTGATTATGAAACCTTAAGAATAAATTCTTTTCATCACACCATCTTAGGACTAATTAATCGAATGTGACCACAAGTAGTCTTGTGGCTCTGCCCACCCCATTAGGGCGTGATGCTATGTATGTATGTAAGAATAAAATAATCTGTTCAATTACCTGTTACTCCCTGTTGTGGGAGGTTTTGCGTTTTGCCCAGATTTGACCGTAGTTCAAGTGATGAACCTGAATTAAAATATATTTATGATTAACTTGGGAAATATAACAGCATAATCCACGGCACATAGGTTGAACTGGGGCGGCGGTCGTCCGCGCAGGTACAACTATGGTTTTTTTTTCGCGACACGTAACTTGAATTATAACTATGAATTCGTAGAACACATTTTCGGGTGTCAATCGAAGTGTGGTATGAGGTGCGACGCGACGGGCCGCGCGTAACCATAATTGTACCTGCGCGGATGGCCGCCATTTTGTTTCAACTTATGAAGCGGGGATTATGACACCTTACTCAATACTTTCTATAATAATTAATCATATTGTAGACAAACACACAGAACACAATGCTACATATTTGTAAATAGTACCAAAGTTAAATTAATTTCAGATAAAAATTAAACACAAATAACTAACGTTTCAATTACCTGAGAAAGCAAGTTGTGGTATATTTTGGCTTTCCATGAGTAACCGTGGTCGCTCGTGTGATGGACCTGAAATAATTAAAAATATAATTTAAGTTTAGTTTAAAGTATGAAATTCATTCAAAAGAAAATTCCATTTATTTATGAATCTTCTAACAAGTTAATAAAATGTACCTGCAGCTCCCAATAACACATTGCTTGAGGGGTCTGGCTTGCAGTAGTTATGATCGTCATGCCGGAAGCGTTTACCATAGCAGTGATCAAGTATCACATTTTCTGAAAAGTATAATAATAATTATTAATTAAAGCAAATAGAGAAAAAAATGCAACATTGGAACGAGTTTGCTTGGTACAAGGATATGCTGTGCCCTGATTACAAGTTACAATTAAAGGTCAAACCGCACTTAGGCAAAAATTCCAACACTCCAGATCAAATGCATGGGATTTGTCTTCGGTGCTGCTAGTTTTTACCAGTAAAATTGTAACTTGTAACTTAATAAAACAAGCCCTAGGGGCTTTGGTCTCACTTGTATGTGTTGCCCTGGATAAGCTGTCATAAACATAATTTTGATAACATGTACAAGGTATCAAGTTTGCATGTAGGTGAAGAACTTTCTATACATATGTAAAGATCTGCTTGATTGTTATAAGTAATTTTTAATGGAAGTTAGATGTCCCCTTGCAAGCTCAGAAACAGCTAACCGGGCTTGTTAAAAAAAGTTCATACTCAATTTACCTATCCCTTTTCAAATTCATTTATTTAGCCTTCTTTATTACAAACAGTCTATACATCCTTGAAAATAACCATATGTAGGTGTTGAAACACCATATACAAACTAAATACCAGTTGGTATCAGAGGGCTTAGCACACTAATTTTTATCGCGCACATAAAGCATTCGTCCCGTTCGCACCCGCATATTAGTTAAAAAGTGACAACTGCTTTATGTGCGCGATAAAAACTAGTATGCTAGGCACTCAGGTGTACGTAAAAAATACCACATGCACTAAAAGAAAATAATTTTACTTGATAAACTGTTATTGTTAGCCAAAAATAAAAATACCAGTTTTAAAAACTAAAGGAATATCAATGTCTTAGTTTACATTGCAAGTTTTACCTTCAGTACTGTATGTAGGAAAACTCTACTGTACATCTAAAAACCCTAAAACTAAAACAATATAATAAAATTACTAAAAAGAAAGGCCTATCCGTTATAGGAAATTCTACAAGCTGAAAGTTACATTCGGCGTAGTATTTTTGGTGCGCCATTTATAAATTGGATTGTAATGAACTAGCAAATACAGAAATATATTTAATATAAAAATTAATGTACATACCAGTGAGCTTGTTTTCATCTGTTAAACTGGGTACACCACTTTTAAGCTCTTCTTCAGAGAATAAAGTGGGATACGCGCCGAGGCGAAGTCGAGATTTCTCCGTAACGAATCTTTGTTCAAAGTGGACGTGACAAACAAACACTTTACGAAGATTTTGGAGGCTTAAACTGCGAAGCCGATCGCTATTAATACACTTTAACCACTTGTGGAGTCCTATCTCCGATGCGGGAAACTGATGCATTTTAACGTCCTGTCGTTTATTCGCACACTTGTCCACACAACACTTATAGAACATTTTGGTTAAATAATATAACCACGGACGAAATATTACTGTTTTAACTCTGAGAGGATAAGCACGGAATGAAATCAACGATACTTCACTCGATCAAGGATGAAACAGTAATGATGGGTACCTAACCTAATGAAACGGAGGCGGCGCGAAACAAGAACTGTCAAAATCAAGTTAAAAAATATAAAAAATGGCGTCGATGAGTACACAGTGACAGCTGGCAGGGGTGAAGAGAGCAGGGTAAAAGTCACTATCCATTCTTGTATCGTCTACAATCATAGACACTAATGCCAGCATCTATATGTATGAAGATTATAGGCCGTGGTCATTATATGATTATCATACTGTCCTGCCTGTCACTGTCACTGTCACCTGTCTGTCATACCACAAACCAAAAACCTCATGCTGAATTAAATAAAGGCTTATTACACCTTCCTAAATTTAATCCCTTACGAGAGGGACGCCGCAATACGTTGGAATATAATTGAGATATTTCCATACGTATCTAACGTATTGCGGTGTCCCTCTCGTAAGTAACTAAATTTAGGAAGATGTAATAAGCCCATTACACGATCGTCCTACACTCAAACTGATTGTCCAACCGTCGATGTGAGACACGTTGGCGCGAGTTCGGCTGAATTGGCTCCAATTTGGACTATCCCCAAAACAATTACATATTACACTAATGGGGACATAAAGTTTGAATGTAAACTTTAGAGTATAGCCCGAATTGCAGCTATAAATTGCAGAAATACTAGCCCGTATAGAATAGTAAAAGCTTGACTGTACCTAGCCTAAGGCTGAGTACTGACCAAAAAGGTACTGACCTACAAAATAACTGGACAATATTATTGGTTGCACAATTATATTGATCGTCAGTAGACGATATTGACTGTCAATGATCATCTACTGACGAAATTGTAGTTACGACCGGCAACACAGGGCTACGACAATCACCGCCCGATGGCTTAAAGGTCTCTGAAACCAGGCCATAAAAAAAAAAAACAAATCACCGCCCGACCCGATTTTGAGGTTATCTATCTGTCAAACGAATAAAATTTTAAAGATTGCTTTACTCTAATTTAAAAGGCCACAAAACAATAAAATGGACAGTTTATCAACGGGTTCACTTTCCGGAACGCAAAAAGAAGAACTTATGGATCAAGTTAAACAGCAAATAGCTATAGCTAACGCACAGGAATTGCTGACGAAAATGTCTGAGAAATGTTTTAAGAAGTGCATAAGCAAACCGGGCACTGCTCTGGACAATTCTGAACAGAAATGCATCGCTATGTGTATGGACAGGTATATGGATGCCTGGAACTTGGTGTCACGAACCTACAGTACGCGCATCCAGCGCGAACGAAACAACATGTGAAACCACCTAGCTAACAGATAAACTTACTGTAAATAGACGAAAATTGTAGTTCCAGAGCATGATACAAGTTGTGTTGCGACTGCCAGTTGTTATGTTATATGTTCAATAAAATATTCTAGGTTAAAATTTGGTTGTTATTATTCACACATATTTAACTTCAGTTTTGTAGCGTATATTAGTAACTTAGCAGCATAATAGAGGATGTATCATTAAGTATGCTTATGCTCCGTAAAAGGTAAAATGATTTGGTATTTTAATAATTCTTTTCACCAAAATGTTAATTGAATAAAATTAATAACCATATTCATAAACTGTTTATTATATCTCCTCTCGCTCTAATGCTCTTTTCCTGTATAGGTACAACTTCTTAATCCACATTTCTCTTAATTCTGCTTCACTTGGTATCGCCTGAAACAAGTAATTCATTAGTAAATAGTAAATGTAAAATATAGTAAAGGCATTCTGTCAGGCAAAGAAATGTAAGAATGATCTTTGCATGGCAGTGAAATACATTACCAAACATATTATATGAATTTGATCATATATCATATGAACACATAAGAAATAATACTTATCAATAAATACACAATATATTATTGTATAGGACTATTCATAGTATCCACAATGTATATAGTAATCCACAATGACATGAAATATAAAAAAAATACATTCAATGGCCAGACTAATTTAAATAAGAGAAAAAAACTCAACAAATCAACACATAATGAGAGGTTACTATTCTATAATCAGTCATTCTCAAGCCAAAACTCTCTCAAGTGGTAGGTAATTGCTTGAGTGCAAGATTTGTCTTGATGATTAACCCTTTGATGCCAGTGATATGCCCACTGTGACATTGAAAAGGTTAAGCCAGTTCATCAAAATGCTGGCTCTTAATTTTAGTCTTAGCAGTCAGTATAATTCGCGACACGTAAGTTGAACTTTGACCTTGAATGCGCAGAATACACTTTCGGGTCTCAATTGCGGTGCGACCCTTTTTTTCCGTACTTGTACCTTTGACTTTACTAGACTTTGCCTTTACTAAAATGCAGCCACCCCATTTTAGTTTAACTTATATTCTGGGGACTATATCTACAGTAATCTAATTAAAGATCATTTGATTATGCTTACATTATTCAACTAGTTTAAATTTATACTTACATCCAAATCAATAATAGTATCATCAAATTTATTTACTTTTATATCACTATTATTTACTTTAACAGTCTCGGAATCCAAATCAATCACTATATTCTGTTTTTTTTTCTTAGCTTTCGAAGATATAAAAGGTTTTTGTACAAATGAGTCATTGTTAATATCGGCCAGTAAGTTTCTGTCAAGGATTGTGGGCATGTCTTCTTTAACCTCAACATCTGGGTATTCATAAGTAGGTATTTTGGTCATGGTCAAGCCTGCAGCTGCTGCAGCTTTGATGGCTTGTTCCACTTTAGTCTCTGTATCATCTAAACGTACAGATTTCATAACACGTGCTGGTTCTGAAAAATAGTAAAAGATAAAAAAGAAGTAATACTTATTTTGTTTTTCATGTTGGGGAACTAAGTTCCAAATTTATACTTGTTCCAAGTCTGTATCTATTGATCTAAAGCCATTTGGGATGTGAATAAAAAAGGTGCCACACCAAAGTAGCGCGGGACCGCGGCGGTTCCGCGCCGCCGCGGTGTGGCATGGTAAATCCGCCCGCGCTGTTCTACAACGGCGCGGGCCCACGTTCGCGCCGCAACCGCGTTTGGTTTGCCCGAGCCTTAAATACCATAGACTTCTTATAGTTTTTCCTGTAATCTATAGGTAAGGAACTATTTTCTGTATTTTATGCAAAAGTTTAGGGCCATAGTTTAAGACATAAGGTGGGGGAAATGGTCAATTTTCGCTTATTTTCCTGAATAACAACAAATCTTTTATTGTAAACTTATTATTTTTTAAGATTCTCACAATAAGCCCTTTCATTTGATATATCACACAATATAGTTTCTTTCTAATTTACCCCCAAAAGTGGCCCCCATGGTCAAATTTCATTTATTTATGTTACACATCCAAATTTCATCTCAATCAGTTCAGTTGTTGCGGAGAAAATTGGCTGTGACAGACAGACAGACACAAGTAATCCTATAAGGGTTCCACTTTTGCCATTTGAGGTTACGGAACCCTAATAAGAACATATTTTGTAAGAAAAGACACTACTTTGTGGCTGCAATAAGCATATTTTTTCTATTACAGTTTTTTTCAATCCATTCCTCATCTTATTTTAACAGTCCACTTGTATAGAGAAAGCAACCTCTTTTTATCTTTTATCTACCTATGTGTAAATAATGAGATAATAAAAATTGCATAAATTTTGAATACATATATTGATTGTACTTGATATTTAATCAGAATCATATACACCTTATGCTTTCATTACTACTGCACCTGTCAGCAGCTGCTTAGACATGACACAAAACAGAGAAGAATGTACCAGCAAAAAGCACCAGTTGCAGTAAATTAATTTGGGGAAATGATATAACCCCTTACAGTTCACATCATGTCCAAAGAGTGCTGACAGTCATACAAATTATATAGCTGTCAGCACTCTTTTTAAGTGGCACAAATGATACCATAAGTGATGTACAGTGGCTGGTGTATGGAGAGAGTTATATCAATTTAAGAATAACAACAAGGAAAGTAACAAGAAAGTAAAAATTATATCGTATTCACACAATACATTTATATATTTTATGTTCTAATCATACCAATGCCATTTATGAATTTGTAAGGGACTAGAAGACTAGCCACAGCTTCGCGCGTGGTATTTTCCATAAAAACTTTATCAGCCCTTTTCACCCCTTTAGGGATGGAATTTAAAAAATCCCTCCTTAGTGCACCTCTAGGGTACTCGAGGAATGTGTCCTCCAAATTTCAAACCTGTAGGACCGCCCGTTTAGGCTATCCCTTGTCTATAAGTGAGTCACGGTACTTTTTTATATGTATAGATTCAACTATGTTACCTATGTCAAAGGAGTTGGATCGGCTGCTGGAAGAGCGGGATCGGGACCGTCTGCGAGACTTCTTGCTACTTTTGCCATGCCGAGATCGCACCCGCGAGCTGCTCCGCGATTTAGACCGGCGTGAGCGTTTCGAACGAGGTCGCGACGTCGACCGCCTTCTAGACTTACTCTCATAGCGATCGCGCGACAAACTTCTAGAATAGCTCCTCCTTCTATGCCTATGAGAACTAGACTTGCTTTTATAATTACTGGCCTCCGATCGATCCCTAGATCTAGAACGTTTTTTATGCTTTCTTTTTGACTTCTTCCTTTCATATGAGGATTCTGAGCTATAGGACAAGCTTCGCTTCTCACGGTGAGATGATTTCTCTCGAGGCATTTTGATTGATTGAATATTAAAATTAAATCAGTAAATAATACAACCTCACATTATCACAACAATGACAACATTGTCAGACACAGACAACGTCCGCTACGTTCCGAAACGCGCTCACAATTCGTGCAGTGCTTCTGTTACTTATGTACGCTTTGGTGAAACGGAACGCCATATAGCAAATTTTAATGCAACTGCCTAAAATCGACAGCGTTATACACTGCTTTACCTAATTCTCTGTTAATCTGTGATTTCTCTAGCACCGCGAGCACAAAACTATGACGTCAGATGGTTTACGCGTACATGTTGTGAACACTTGCGGTCAATTCGGAATGGAAGATAGCGTGCTCTCGATATATTAGCAATCTGTGGCCCTGGGCGCAATGGGATACTTTAGCGCATCTCGGAACATAAGGAACGTCAACATCCAAGATCAAATGTCAATCATGTCATCCAACGACTGAAATTTTGGTTTTGCGTTTTGATTCATGCTGTAATGTTTGTTTGGAATTAGTGATGTTTTCCTATTCTATCTAAAATAATGGGCTGGCATACTAGCTTTTATCGCGTAGATAACGAATCTGTCACTTTTTAACTAATATGACTAATATACGAAAGCGAAAGGGAAGAATGCTTCATGTGCGTGACAAAAAAAAATGTTGTACGGGGGCTGGTTACTTAAACTTTTCAAAAATTATTGCCAATTTCAAAAGCTGGTCTTTTGACTTTGTCTGCGTAAAATAATTATTTAAGTAACCTATGTCCATCAAAAATTCATCAAAATTGGCTCTATTGTTTAGGCTTGAACACGTAAGGAACATTGTAACTTTCGCATTTAAAATACTAGTTAGGATATTCTCAAAGTTTTTTTATTATTTCAGAGTTAGTTCTAAAATTAAATCGTTAGATGGCGTGAAATCGCTAAATTAATGATGTTTCTTTCAAATTTCAAAATTTTATGACAATGACTGATTAAAAACTAATTAGAAGGATTAAAATAACACAATTGTAATATTAAAACATTTATATGACATGACTTTTTAAAATATTTTCCGTTGAAAAAGTATACTGTATTTTTTATTTAAACAGACAATAAATTGCTAAATTGTTTGCGTAAACAGGAACGCTGTTTAGGGCAGCGACCAGTCAGTCGGCCTCGATGACGGAATGTGTGAAATTTTTAAGATGGTGATGGACAGTGTTTTTGATATTTTAGCGAAAATATCCATTACAAGTGCTTGGTTTCCTTACTGAAATAAGCAGAATGTGTGTTATTTTGTGATTACGTGATCGTTATGTTTTTTTCTTTAGTGTAGTGGACTGCAAGTTTCGAATACGAGCTGCCTGACCATTGACATTGTTTCTTTAAAAATCAGGAGCCCATCGCGATTGTTATGTTTATACTCATATCGTGTGCATTTATAGCGGCTAGTGAATGGTTTAAACGATTCTGATGTTTTCGAAGTCATGGAGAGGAAGGAGCGAACATATGCCAACATGGAGGCTACTGACTCGGTCGACACTAAACAGGTGAGCGCAGTTGTAATTGCCGGTTATTAACAGTTTTCACTCGGCCGTGTTCATGTTGCCTTGCTACTCATAAACGCGCTAGCATGTTTTTATCAGAGCCTCATTATCAGCTCGTCAGACAAGTAATGCTAAAAAGATTTTCATATTTCTACCAGGGTAAAATGTTTGTAATGTGGTTCATGTGCCTCATTATAAAACGAATGACCAATTTGATCTCAATTGGTAGTTGAAAATTAGTTCCAAAGTGACCATGTATCCTTATAAATCTAATAAAATAAACCAAGGTTTGTCAGTGGGCGCGCTGGCCTGCCCACACTGCTGATGAATAAATTATTGCTGTTGAACATTGTTCCATTCCTTAACTGTCAGTCTAGATGCCTTTATGACATACCCCTTTTGTTCTTGACCTTTTTATAACGAGAACATGTTTGGAAGTTTAATTATTTACTAATTTGTGTCACACTAATGGCTTCGTGCTTTTTAATTGATTCACTTGCATTTGATATGACTTCAGTTTGTCTTAATGTAAATGTTATACTTTAGCTTCGAACACCCTGATAAACAACTGCTTGTACAAATCTGCCTGAAACTAACTCTTAAGCCCTTAGTATCTTTAATCTTGGGATTCATGCTTTTTTGTTATTGTATTTTGCGAAAAAAAGTATTTTATTAGTACCCCAAGAATCTAATGAGATGCAAATGCTCCTTTTTTACTATCCACAGGGGTTAATGACCTTAAATTGTGATAACAATGTTAAATGAATAATGCTTAATGGTTAGAAGACTATTTATATTCCATTAGACAAATCAAACACATAATAAGACATAATATAACTTTCTCTGGATGACTCATTGATCTGAATTGAAAACAAATTATTCAGTAATTATATAGTAGAATTTGTAGTGGGTTGCCTAAGTATGAACTTGTTCACCTTAACCAATATCAAATTATACCTACATATGTGGAAACCAGTTTATTTGAACTTATGTTAATTACAAGCCATCAGGGCACTGGCTTTCCTTGCAGTTTTGTTCTTTTGTTTTACTTATTCTATGCACCTAAAAGGGTTATTGTTTTTTTCAGTTACTTTTACAAATTCATATTTATAAACAAACTGAAAATAAAACATATATTTTTTCTGTAAATGTACCTACTCATTAAAATAGTGATTGGCCATCTTGCAGTGGCAAAGCTTCAAAAATTTCCTAAGGGTAGCCGGAAGTATTAGGACCGTACATGCGAGTCTGACATTTAGATAGAGTAACATGGTCTTCACTGACAGCTAGCTGTAGCTTTCTGGCTTGGTAAAGCTGTCAGGAATCTGCTTGTAGGCAGGCTGCGCTACTGCCATTTTGATAACTGACTCTTGAATACAACCTAGAATAATAATCCAAGGTGAGATATCAATGCCTTTAGTCTATTAACCTTTTGACTGGCCCAGTCGGCTGCAGCCGTCAGCGGGGATACAGGGTAAAAAAGTCCTTCATTACCTTAACTTAAAGTTGAAATTCGTGCTACTTCTCAGACATGCTGGCAGGTCAAAAGGTTAATGATAAATAAATAAATAAAAGCGAGCAACATAGGAAATGATTAACCTAACTGAGCATGAGGAATAGGCCTTTATCTGATTCTATATCCTAGTTTTGGTAACTATATACATCTTTGAATCACATCACATATGTATGCAGGTTTCCTTACAATGTTTTCCTTCAGCGTAACATTTCTGTTAAATATCATATACAAAACTGCATTTGAGATCTCATAGGTGCTAGATGGGGTTGTTCATTGTCACATGGAGACTACTGCCCAGTCTCTCTCACTTTGAAAGGAAGCCTGTGTCCAGCAATGGGACGTATGTGGGCTGGTGATGATGATGATAATGTTATCCTAGTGACATCAGTGTTTAAGGATTAATCTTATGTTTAATGTCATTTTTCATCAAGAAAGAATCCATTACATATAAAAAAAATAGTTTTGTCTCAAATTTTACGTTTATTGAAAATGCTGAAATAAAATCATTATTAAATGATTAAATGCTGAAGTAAAATAGATATCTTGATTAATTGAAAATGAAAATCAATTTTTATTTTGCAAGTGTGAAAGATATGTGAAAGAGCCACACAGGCTCTTTCACATGTCTGAAGCTACCAGCGCTTTGAAAGGTGACATCTGCTGAGAAGAAACGCCGCAAGAAATTCAGCTTCATCTCTGTAATTCATTCATCTAATATATAAAAATTAATGTTTGTTTATTCAGGACTATGGAGAATGTTTATTCTGGTGAAACAAACACACGCAATACTATTTACAATATATATTTACATAATCGAACTATGTACATAAAATAATAATGGTACTTACTGAAAAGCTAGTCCTAGCATCAGGACAGTCAGTAAGGAAGAGAACTACACATGCGCATCTTCTGTCGTATTCCATTTACAATGGAAACGGATACCATAGAAGTATAAAAAAAGCTAGTCGCCACGGGACCTATGCTAAATTTTGGGTTTGTGACCAAAAGCAAGAATAATAATAATAATAAGGGCCTCTACGTGTTGGCTTCGGCCCCATGTACGCCTTCCAAAGGTCCGGGACTCTCATAGTCCCATGATGGAGAAGGACATACATAATAATAATAAAAAGCGGGGCAATTAACTAAGCTTTTATTTTCTGGTTTATTTACATACTAAGCATTCATATTATTATACAAGTATTAGTAATCCAAAATACTAGGTGTTGTTCATGGGTGGCGGTGATCTCTTACCATCAGTTGACTTGCATACTACTTAGCCTATACTATACTATATATAAGCTATACATTTAAAAAAGTAGTTGTATTTTCAAATGTTTAGTTATTAGGTTTTGCTGGCAACTTCATCCGCATGGAGTTTGTTTATGAAGTTTCCCTTGAGAACCATCCAATTTAAAAGGATAAAAAGTCACTCTCTTGCCCATAAACAGTCTCTATACAAAAATCACGTCGATCCGTTTCTGCGTTGCTGAAAGAAAGACAAACCAACGAACCATCAAACACTTTCACACTCATTGATCACGATACGCAAATCTTTTTAAGATCTGATTTTAAGACATAAACTTATCTTAGACTAGCGGACCCAGCAGACGTCGTCCTGCCCGGTGAGTCACCCTTATCATTTAGGGGTATGAAAAATTGATGTTGGCCGATTCTCAGACCTACTCAATATGCTCACAAAATTTCATGAGAATCGGTCAAGCCGTTTCGTAGGAGTACGGGAACGAACATTGCGACACGAGAATTTTATATATAAGATAATAAGAAAGTATTCTGAAATATTCTAATTCATTCAATTTGACAAAGATAACGCGCATCAAAGTTCGGGAGTGGGGACTTATGAAGTCATAAGTGCCCACTTATTTGTACAAAGTGTGCAAAGTCGTGACGTCACGCGAAGCTTCAACGGACTATATCTTCGTAATTTTTTGTTTAATCAACAAAAGGAAAAATATGTGTTCAAATTTTTTTTATAATGTAAATGACAGAATACTTAATTAGAATTTTTCAGAAAACTTCCTTATTGTAGTGGAATGTACATTAGCTTGCATACTTCCCTGTGAAGCAAAGAGCACATTAGAAAACCACCATAAAAAAAAAACTACAATTATTTCAGAATCTTACAAGCATGATTGGCTCAATTTGTTGAATGATGGTGGTGGTTTTTTTTTCCACTTTATAAGTAGATTCGCATTCAAATTTTTTTTTTATTTTATTTTAACTGCCAGTTTTAACTTTATATAATGGAAGCAACATCATAATATTCGGTTAGCTAAGCATCCTCACGCAACAATGAAATTAATTTATAGAAAACCCACCTTCTTTGAATTCTTATATGTACATGTAGTTGTCTGTTAAATATAATAAAAATTTAAAGATTATTCTGAAACAAAGTAAAACAAAATTACTTGAAAAAATATATCTCTTTTATACTCAATCAATTTTCACCCTAAACGCAAATACATTTTGATTTTATTTTTAATTTAGTATTTAGTATTCTTGTACATGTTACTTACTGTAATGCACAAACAATTCCTCCTAAGTTACATACTTTATTAGTCCACGAGCCCACGAGCACGAGGTACTAATTTCGTCAATCATTTCCTTTCGGCCAATAACTTGTAAAATGCTTTAGAGAGTTGTAACATGACGCCTGGTGAACGTCAGCTGCGGTTCCGTGGGTGGGTTGTGCAGGCGGTTAACTCCCAAGCACAAAGAAAAACATAATTTTTAATCATTCCCTGCCGCTCGAAAATTTATGTTTTATAGCTAACCCAATAACTCGAAGAAAAAAAGTCATCTAACTATAAAGTGGCGGATTATAAGTTAGCTGGTCACCAGAACATGAAAGCTCACGTAAAATCCACCAATTTATAGTCGGTTGACCTTTTTTTCTTCAACTTTAGACAGTTGATTTTCACGAGGCTTCATGATTCAACTCTCTGAAGCATTTTACGAGTTATCGTCCGAGAGGGAATCGGTCATGAAAATCTGTCGCTGGCTCACGGACTATATTATCAGTTCAGATATAATAACCTTTTGACACCCCAAATATGGTGTCAACTATACATAACCATGCCAAAAAGCTTAACATTACAAAAGTTAGCTTACTATTCGTAGGGATTGTTAATAGCACCGCAACGGAAGTAGGTACGAAGTTTGTCGCTAAACAAACTATTGCTCGCGTCTTGGCTGGAGGGGGGCGCGCGGCGCGCCCAGCAGGCAGTAGACACGCGAAGCGCGCGGCGGCGTGCGCGCATCGAACTCCCGCGCATCCAGCTCTAACCCGCGCGTGATGTCATCCGTGCCCGCTCCAGTGCTAACAGTGCAGTGTCTGTGAATAAACTATGGTAGCCATGGTAGCGTCCGCGTCTGGATATGGCACCCTCCGCCGCTTCCTGAGCGCCCCCGAGGGCCATCCCGACATGCAGGCCGTCGTCCCCAGCGCCTCCATCGCCGTCTCGGTAAGGCAACTGTTGTTGAAGCACGTTATGCGATCGGAACGTTGATATCATTCCGATGCGACGCGTCGCTGAGGTGTGTCCGCCGCAATCATATTGCGATTTAGATGATAGTGGGGCTACGATAACGTTGCCCAGCCGGGTAGTAATGTGAAAAGAATGTCCAGATTATTATCGAAGCGAGAAACAATAAAAGTCAATCACTATCTTCGGACGCGTAAGAGCTTTAGAAAGTTTAAATAGCAACGGCTAGTCGTTGTGGTTTAGCAGACTCCGCGGATTTCTGACAGCGTAGTAGACAAAACGCATAAAAGACCTTCTGAAAGGACATGTATTATTAAAGCTGAACTGTGAACCGAGAATAGCTCGGTTATTTATTCTCTAGACTGATAGAGCTTACACTCAATCTGAATAATACTATTGGTCTAGCTTTATTACCGCCACACCATGGAAAGGTCGTTAACCCAACTTTCCTTTTTAATATTCAACTGTTGTTATATTAGCATCGATCGAAATTCCGGCCTTGGCCTCACCATACGGACCATTTGAATGATTTCGTGGTTGGTGATGTCATCTCAGGATAGGACGGGATGGTAGGATCCGGCCAAGGTTAGGTCATCAGACCGTGTCTGTATCTCGGAGAATCACGGCTCGTTAATCGCCGCTGCGAAAGGAGCACGCCGCGCTGCGGTTACCGACCTAGATCATGGCACTGCTTACTCGCTTTTTACCCTCCCAAATTAATGCAGATCCGACTCGTATTACTTACCGAAAATTAAATCGAAACTTATGTTCCATTTGCTCAGCGATACGTATTGTCGAAAACACCTCAACATTTGTATTTATTATGATAGCCAAGTATTTAAAGTATCTCTACAGACTAACAATATCATCATTGCATCGTATGACTCCTTTAATATGTGTCTTCACTGGAAACATACATTCCGTAAGTAACTAACTTGATTAATAGTTGTGTCGAACAGCATAGTTAATGTCTTATTGTAGTGGAGGTAGCGACCAGAAAATTGTCAAGTGTAGGTGAGTCGTTGGTGCATGGAGAGATTGCCGCCGGTCTAATAGCAACCACGATAATGGTGCACCCGCCATCGGAATGGAGAGCCGCAATTCAGACCGATTGTTCAACCCGGTTTCCTTTCCCACCCGCTAGCTTTTTTATTAAAACAATTCGAATTTGAATATGCCGTTAAAATCGATGTTTCACTTTCGCAACGCATTGCCGAGATTGCCGAGTAATGACAAATAATAGTGTTCTCGTTGTCCGTTACTTAGTGGTCTTAGATTTCTTGAAATAAATCGTTTATATCAAATTCTTCATCCAATAGCAGTCAAACCACAGTTTAGAGTATTGGAATGCTCATTTGATAAACATAAATTGAGTAGCCGACAACAGGTTTAGCCATGGATTTGTAGTTTAACGTATAGATAATTGATGGAAAACTTATTTACCGTTCAAAACAAAATAACAAATACGATTCTACGAAAACGTTGAGACTAAAATTGATCTCCGACAGCTTCGGTACGAGCAGCAATTACCTATGCAAGTGAAGAAAGTGCGAATTGAATGGCGATGCTTGCTATCTCTAAATTGACGAGAATTTTCATTGACTTTTACTATACTTATAATGTTTACGAAACGCTTTTGTCCTGAACATACAATTTTCATTCTATAGGATCGGTCATTAAATTTATTCTGATTACCCGAACTTAAACATTTTCGGCCTCTGTTTTGGCTATTCGTGTTTCAACACGGTGTTTTTGTGTTCTTGTTCTGTCGGTGCACACTTCCGCCCACTACGATCTTATAAGGCGGGGCCTTGTTACTGTTGTAACACGTAGGCACATCTATCTTGTTTTGCAACGAGATGTTAGGAATCACCTTGCCGGAAGGTTGCCACTCGTGTTAAATTCACCGCATCTCCAGTGCCTAGTCTGATTGTTTTATGCGTTTTTGATTTGTTGGTCCTTGGTTAGTTGGTTACCTTTTAGAGAAATTGGCTATTGCAAAAAAAGCCAGGACTCTACCCTTAGAATATTCAGCTCATTCCACCGCATTATTATAATAAGGACAGTCTCATACATTGGTTTGTGTTACTTTGTAATCTATGCGTACCAACAAAACACTAATTTAGAATGACCAGATTGCAAGCTCTTCTAATAGGATGTTATTAATTCAACTCGCCCATTGCCAAATTCTATTAAAGATATTAATCATGTTGATGTAACAGTCGCAAACAAAGATAACTTACGTTAAACTGAAGCCCTTTAAATAAATCAAACGATCCATTTCTAATCAGAGGCCTTTGATAATGTAAGTTATGAAATACATTCAACGAATAGATTTTAAAATATTGACCGTCTTTCATATATGCATTATCGGTACCAGCTGATTCATCTTCGATGCTGGATTGAAGCAAGCACGTGTTATTAATAAATAATTTATTAGTTATATTGAAGGAACGTATTATAATTGCTTTCAATAACCCATTACGTTGAGAAATAGTTGCAGTATCATAGTGAAATTTCTTGTCTGAGATACTTTATAATATAGGTACTTTTGATGATATCATATCTGCAGTTGCAAATATTAATAGTCATGTCGTTTCGAACTCGGCGAAATTAAAATCTTTGCCTTGAACCTGACGAAATGCCAAAACCAGCACTATTACAAATGAATCAACTTTTTGTTTGTTTTTATTTCACCTGTTTTTTGATGTACCTCACTGTGTGCTGTATACAAAATAAGTATATTATTGTATAGTACTTAAGTATGTTCATGTAAGTTATTTGCGTGTAGTGCATTTTAGATTTTTATTTCAAAAGCCACAATAATCAATATTTGTTCTTATATATACCACTTATTTATCCGAGCAGTTTTGTGTAATTATTAGTGTTTAGTGTGTTTGTATAGCGCTCCGATTGCTACAGACGGTGCTGGCTGAAAATCAGCGCTGCGGGTGTCTGACACCTCAGCATTATGCTGAGCCAGTGACCGATTCACTGCCGCGATGACACACATCCCTCGTTTTTCTTTATCTATTATTTTGTTGATTTTTTATTTTTTATTTTTATGTGAATAAATGTCTTTCTTCTTCTTCTTCTAAATGATGAACAAAATAAACTCAAATGACTTGGGAAAAATGTACGTTTTTCTACGCGTATTCACTAGGACACCGCAGATATTTTGATTGATGACATATTGACATCCTTGACAAAACATCGGCTGCTTAGTTAGTTTCGCCGCCCGTAATGCTAATACAGCGCAGTTCAGTTTTAAATATTTTTGCGGCACCTTTTTAACATAATGCCCACGCTTCGCCAAACTGTTTGTATTCAATTAATTTCATTGCCAGTTTCCGAAATATTTTCAATCTTTTATGTGATCAACAAATCGTCGTGGGAAATAATTAGTAGGCTAAAAAGCGTTTGAATTTATCGGAAATTTTAAATTGTCTCTGAATAAACAACCAATATTTCTATACATAGTAACGGTTTTCTCATGGAACAGTGAATAGATGACAATAAATTTGATACAGACAAGTTACTGCATTCGTCACCAGCGTTTTTCTTGGTAACTTTCCAGAATTGTTTATTTCCCTCGCATCGCATTAGGAAAGGAAAAACGTGAGCTTTGTGATGCATTAATTTGACTTAGCCATTTTACCAGTTTCTGTCTCATATATCCTCCTCTGCTGCACTGGGAGTGAAGAAATAGCATAGAATGCGTGCAGGTGCTTATCATCCTGGCATGTCGTAAAAGTCGACTAAGGGACGGGTCCTCTCCAACATGGTGGACTATCTGTATGGGCGATGGGCTGATCACCTGTCACCATACGGTTCATCATACCATCTTAGGACTAATTCATCGAACGTGGCCACAAGTAGTCTTGTGGCTCTGCCCACCCCATTAGGGATTTCGGGCGTGATGCTATGTATGTATGTATGTATTCGGTTGATTTTTACAGCTGTTGCTAATTTTGGTGTCAGAGCCTGATTAACAAAAAAGTTATCAAATCCTTTAGGGATTTTTACATTTAGTTTATTGGTTTAAAAAGAAAAGTGAACGTTTTTTTTTTTACAATAAATAACGAAGCTTTCTTACATGTCCGACTTGGACCGCGTAAAGATTAGCACAGAACAATAAATGCGGCATATAACATTATTCGATAGAGTATAAAGGCCCGGGCACACCAAACGCGGTTGGGTTTGCCCCGGCCTTTACCAGAGAAAGCAATAAGCGGCCATGTTGGTGCGGTTACTTTCATGCGGTCAAGCTGGAGATTTACATGACTGGCCAATGAATACAGAGGAATATGTTCTACTCAATGCATGTATCGCATAATTTACCTTTGAAGTGCTTAAGATGCAGATAAATCTCAGTCGTTAAAGGCTATTTTGAGACAGGTGATTTTAGCCTCTGGGATACCAATGTTAATTCCTTTTTTACCGAGTTCAAAAAATGAGGAGGTTATCTGTTCGAAGCGATTTTTTTGTATGTCCTCGCATAACTTTTCAGCCCGTGAATCGATTTCGATAATTCTTTTTTTGTTGGGATTGTCATAGTTCAGAAATGGTCCAAAAGAATACCGTTTCTGCCATATTCTAAGATAACTGATGCATTTGCACAAGAACGGTATCATTTGATCAAGCTGGGTGATGATGGAGTCCACGGATTACTACTTGAACTCTTCAATGATAGACAGTTAACGAATACTGATGACATTCAATTGTCTCTGTCGCTAAGCAAGTTGATCTCGTTACAGAGCATCTGGTAAATCGGAACTGATAGTGGGGTTCGCAAAAGAACTCCTTAACGGTCAACAGTCCTTGCGTTGTGAACGCAATTTCTTCCAAAGGTCGATGCGCAGTTGGCATAATGCTATCGTCATTTGGTACAATGAAAGTGTATATAATGAAGAAACTATATATTATATCATATTCACTAAAAAGCTAAAAATAAAATTAATTTTAACAAAAATATAATCCTACTCCAAGGACCCTTTGAAAACTAAGAAATAAAGACGGGTTAGTAAATTACCTAGAAACATCAGATTTATTTGTTAATTCAGTAATAAATTAAATATACAGAAGTCGGTGGCAGGTAAATTAGGTATACAACTATACATCTTTCCGTTTTTATTTCTTAGTTTTTCGAACAGAGAAGTTTTTCAAAGGGTCTTTCGAGTCTGTTTTTGTTTTTGTTAAAATTAATGTTTAATTTATCTCGTCCATAGGAAACATTAGAACCGCATCATGGACTTTTAAATTAAAATATCATACGTGCTGGTCCAACAGCAAATAATACCTTTATATTCGGTGTAGCGTAACATTGACTCCCCTTTTTTTATCATCACCGTTGCGAAAAGTGAAATTGAGTTCCGGAAGGCTTAATCGTATCATACAAAATTACTATCACTCGTCGTTTTTGTTTGCGCATAGCACAACGTATGAATGGGCCACTCTCTTCATTCAACTGTGACGAGACGCCATCAATGGCATTCGAACGTAGAATTAGTCTCGCAAGTAATCGTTCTGTAGCTCAATATTTACATTGTGTTATTGTATTTTCATCTTTATTCGATCTTGTTTTATATATTTTTTTAGAGAAAATCAAACGAGCGCTCTAGTCACCTAATGATATGAGATCATTGCCGCTCATGACCACCCCAAAGACCTTAATGAAACGGTGCAGCGCTTTTAGGGAAACATTACAATAACCACTGCTGCACTGGGAGTGAAGAAATAGCATAGAATGCGTGCAGATGCTTATCATACATACATGCCAGCATGTCGTAAAAGTCGACTAAGGGACGGGTCCTCCCCAACATGGTGGACTATCTGTATGGGCAATGGGCTGATCACCTGTCACCATATCATCATACCATCTTAGGACTAATTAATCGAACGTGGCCACAAGTAGTCTTGTGGCTCTGCCCACCCCATTAGGGATTTCGGGCGTGATGCTATGTATGTATGTATGTATGTACAATAACCAAATGCAGGCCCACTGGATGGAAGTTGGCTACATTTGCAACACCGGAGGTGCTGCTAATGCGTTGTCGACCTAGGGGATGACGGATAAAAGATGGGTGGTAAGCTATTACTTGACGTCGGTATTCTGCGTGATAGCGTGGTATGGTTGACGAAATATAATTAACACTGATTTGTCTTATAATTTCTAGGACGAATCGGTGCTAATAATATTGCGTCTACTACCCCAGTTGAGCTGACCCTTAAGGAACAGTAGTCTTATTGCAGTAGTCTTATTGGGCTTTAAAACCTTGACACTCTTTCATTCCTTTTTCAAATAAACAAGAATATGATGAAATGTGTGCTGAACTGAAAGAGACAATGCATTGGAATCTATATTTATATATATAATTCTTCTGTGAGTGTGTATGTCACTGAACTTCTCTCAAACGACTGGACCGATTTTGATGAAATTTTTTGTGTGTGTTCAAGGGGATCTGGGAATGGTTTAGATTCACAATTTTGTCCGCTGGACAATGTTTTTTTAATTAATTTTTAATTTATTAGTAGTTGTTGATTTTGGAATGTTTTACACGGCGCTACCATCGCAGTGTCAAATTTTAAATAATATTCGAATTTTAATTTTAGTCTGTCCCGACAGTTAGCGCTGCGATCAAATTAAAAAAAAGTTTTGTTATCATTGTGTTATTGTAGACCATGTGCTGGATCAAATATTAAATTAAAAGGGACTGAGTGTTTTGAGAAGAGTTTTGAAGTGTGCCTAAAAAACTATACATTTTGCGAATTTAGTGCAGAATCGAAGTGAGTATATTTCTTATATTTTTTTTTATCAAATTTACACGTGCGTTAGTTAATAACTAACCTAACCTACAAATTTATTTGTGTACTATCGGCGTCATTAAAGATGCCTACCGTTGATTGATCGGAAAACCTGTTATCAATTAAGGAAGTAACAAAAATAAGTACGAAATCGCTTTTTGTAAAGATGTTATAAAATCTCCGAGTTGTCTTACTTTCTGTTGAGCCGTGATCTCAAAGGATATATTATAGGAATGGATATAGGATAATAGTCTGTGAGTGACTGGGGACATAGTACAGACGACGCATGTGCCAGCAAAATAATATATTTGTTGCACTTCTTCCAAGTTATACAAGACCTTAAATGTATTCTGACTATTAATGTTCTGTGATAAATCGAATTCAGGCATGTTCATGACCGTTGTCCATTGCAGGCACTATGGGAATTTTCCATTGACGTATTATCTCTTTTTATATACATATATAATTCTACTGTACGTGTGTATGTCACTGAACTCCTCCTAAACGGCTGGATCGATTTGAATGTTTTTTTTTTGTATGCGTTTGAGTGGCGCCTTGGATGGTTTAGATGCCCGATGATGATCAGCCCGGCAGATGGCGCTGCAGGACAACGTCTGACGGGTCCGCTAGTATATATATATATATAAATGAATTGCTGTTCGTTAGTCTCACTAAAACTCGAGAACGGCTGAACGGATTTATCTTATCTTAGTCTTGAAATGTTCGTGGAGGTCTAGGGAAGGTTTGAAAGTACATAGGTTACTTAAATTATTATTCTTCGCAGACGAAGTCGCGGGCACCAGCTAGTTTGAAATAAAACAATCTAGGCATAAATATTTTGTTCAAGTTAATGTCAATAAAAAGTGATTGAAATATAAGATGTAAACTGAGCTGAATGTATTTACTCGCTAGCAAAGTAATCTAACTGTCAAGTTGAAATGTTGTTATCGTTTTCTGCAGCAAAAAATATAGAATCCGACAAAATCAGTAAATTTTGTATATTGAATGATATCTGGCACGTAAACGTTTGATATAAAGACGCATAACAAGGATGGCATCGCTCCAATTACGATAAACAAGAGTAAGAGGTTTTTTCACGCTCCAAGCAGAGCCAAGATCAAGGTTTCACTTCACGGCCGCGACTAGAACTAGATGACATCGACAATGCTTTAGCAATGACATTGCAACAAATAGAATAGAAACTGTCTAATGCATTTATAAAAGCTCAATACTTGGAGCAATCACGTCTAGTGAACTGGAAAAATACCTACAGCTATCCATCTCCGAACGTGAATTATGGATCAAATTGCCTGCTTACTGGTGTTTCTGCATTATTTATTCTAGCAGGTGTTTCGAATAGCAATTTGTTAGTAGGTTTTATCTTATTTATACCTTTAGCTGAGGAGATAAAATCAATCCATGCAGTGGCAAAGTCAGTTGCATGAAAATAAAGGGCGCATTGTTGATAAAGAGCCTCTTTTTCTTTCCTGTCTATCGCTCATGCAAACAATTAATGTTTACTTTGCCGAGAATCCTCCGAGCTCTCACAAGAAAGTTTCGTTTCGCGCATCCTCAACTGAGATGTCGAGATTCTTGTGTAATTCATTTGCTGGAGACCCAGATACCGCAGGAAGCGGGAATGTCGTGCAACTATCGCGGTATTCCGTGGGAATTTCTCGAGAGCCTTGCATACATAAATAGTATACAAGCTTTTAATTGGCTACAGAGTGTATATAAATCCTTGTAATGGCACGATTGCGCAACTCTATGACACCTTCACTTTCTTCCGCAAGGTAATGTCTCTAACTTCAAACTTGATACAGGCAAAAAGTAGCTCTATTCACTTTTTCTGGCATTCTTCGCTTCAGAATAACTTTCAAATTTAAAGAATTGACGAAGCTGTCGTATGAAAATGGAAATTAAAATGTCAATTATCTTCAGAAATAATAAATGTGGTAAAGTACATTTTGCGATATAGGAGTTAAAAACGTGGTTTATCGCAGTGCTAAGATTAAGTATTCTGATAACGGAATTGTATTCATTCACCGTCTGAAAGAGCTTGGATCGATTCAGATTTCAATCCGGGGTATGCAAAGGCCTTGCTGATCTGAGGCTTATTCTCTTTTCCATAATGATATTTTGATTCCGTCTGCATTATTGAACACACTCCCCGATATGTACTTAACAATACCTTGCTTTCTGAGAATGATTAGCTGGCCGATTGCAATCTTTGCTTCGCTAGCTTCATTCACGTAAAGGAATTTATGTCGATTAAAAACTGCGTATGTCATGGTATCTGATAAATCAAAATGTCGCTGGTACTACTTTCTTATAACTGGAATCTATTTTAATACTGGGCCAGCACACATTTTTTCCAACGTTGCGTGTGAGCGAAGTTTGTTAAAAAGCTCTGAGCAGATGTCGCATGCGATGCGGTGGCTCGAATGTTTGGACGACGCCTACCATTGTTCAACTTATACGTATATTTACCTAACATTCGTATGACATACCAAAAGTAGCTACCGGCGACCGTGCCACGAATTTTAATAACATGTAATCAAGTAACACTTTACCGTCCAGATTCTTTCGTTACCATGTTTTCTGTTGTGGATTTACAAATGAAATTAATGTTTTAAAAATACTAGTTACTGATTGCAACTGACGAAAATAATGTTGCATAGAGTGGTTATGCATCAATAACTCATTCTTAGACAGAAGACATCCTTTGACAACGCATGTTGGTCACTTCGTAAGATGAGATCGTTTCCGGATTGCTTCCTGTCCAGACAACTTTCAGTGGCGATTCCAACAGTTTCTAATCACACATTTGACTACCAGTATTGTAGTCAAGCACTGACGTAATCGTCTATGTAATAACATCGAAACGTTAAGTTAGTGCGTATCGATCGTCGGCACTGGAACCTATTATAATGGTTACGAAATGTTTATATTGGTTACCGTCTGGCAGTTCCCTTTGCTTAGCGGCGGCATCTCGCACTTTCACCGGCGGCTTTATACAGTGCACGGCTCACAACTAGGTCAGACGATGGATCGCGGATTATCCGAAAATGAGAATGTATTCTAATGAAAACTGTGCCACAATTTGTACCTCTACTTACTAAACAAGTCTTGTCGTGAGAGAAAAACCAGAAGTTTGATTGTAAAAATAGCGTAGGTATACTAATTATAAAATAATGAAGAAAGTTTTTATCTCGATGGTTCCAGATATATTTTTTGTATCCTAAAGTTTAATTAAGCATCTAGTAACATTTATAATCCATTAAAATACAATCGTAGATCTCGATTTTAGTTTGCCAATACAAAAAAAATATATCTGGAGGTAACCCGTAATGTTTTGTTGTTGATTTTTTTAGTTATAGCATTGCATGAACACACAATAAATGAAACTATAGAAATGAGTGTTATAATTAAAAGAAACATATGTTATTTTTATATTTTAGTTCTATTATCCAAGCGGAACAATTTGCCCCACACATGGAACAACTCGCCCCAAAGTGGGGCTGAATGTTCCTTTCCGAAATTTTGCAAAGAATTGGCTGTAAAAAAAAAAACTATTGAGATACTTGCACAAATGACTATACTATTACAAAGACCGATAAACATCTTTTAATAGATCCAAATATCAAAAATGTAACGTTTCATTTTCATCATGAAATTCCATGTTATTTGAAAATCGGAACTTCCAGCCCCGGTCTCCCCTATGCTGCAGGTTTTTAAGGCTCTGTTCTTTGACCAACGGCCTCGCCATAGCATTGCCTGCGGTAATTTCTATACACAATTTGAACCCCGTTTACGACCTTCAGGGGTTGAATTTCGAAAAATTATATGATCCCGGGGTGACTTGTCCTCTTGTTTTAACTTCACCATTATCTGCCATGAAACATGCATTAGATAAAAGCTATATAGTTTAATAACCTAATAAAGTGTTCATTTTAAAAGTTCGAAGAAAAATATAGGTTGCTCAGGGGACCAGCTATTTTCATACAAATTCTGGGGGTATTACATATCTTGGACAGCCGGCAAAATTTAAGGTATTCTATATATTTTTTATCCATCCATAGTGTTTCAAAGATTTAGTAATTAACTAACAAATACCACCACAAACCACAACAGAAATGGTATTCTTTTTTATAATTTTGTTCTTTAGGCCACTAGTAGAAAAAAAGTTGAGTGACCCAGTTGCAAAATTTCACGTGTAAGTTATAAAGTTTTGGAGATTGGTTAAATACGTGGGTCGGTGGTATTTCGTGTTTGTATCGACAAGCCAGTTAAAATGTGAAGGAATTATATTCGTGGCTAAACTGTAATAATACACTTAACATGACGATCGCTTTGTTTAATAGGACGGTGATGATTAACTTCCTGTATTATAGCCTGATCTCCGAGCCTTGACAACGCTTTGCTAATATGCGCGTAGGTTCTGAGGCCGCCACAATTTTCATCGTCCAACGGTTGCGTGTGGCTGATCATGATCACACAAATTCCATCTCTAAAGTACACTCATCCATGTAATTGCCCTTTAATGACTACCCAGGCGGTTATAAAATTTGTAATGATAAGACCCCTTAAAATTGGTTCTGTACCTACAATTTGTAAATTAGTACTATTTGTAGTGTCCTAAGTAATTTGCTATATTGCTTTTTCGATCTGTCTGTTAGGTTTTTGATAATTTAAACGCACCATAAAGTTAACATGACACCAAGGTTGGTTGCGTGGGTTCTATTTAAAGTTGTTATCTGTTATGACTTCATTGGTTGGTCTGTTGACGTTATTTTGTTCCATTTGTAGGCTTTGTAATTTGGGATTTTCAACATCTTTTTTTCTTGAACCTCAATGTTTTATTTCCACTGAAATGGGCTGACTAACCAATATGGTCAGGTCCAGGTGGACAGAAAACGACAATCTACCAATGACTCAGATCTAATCATTTATCGCTTCCTGTGCCTCAAAACTAATTGCCTGTGTCATTAGTTCCACTACCAGCGAAAGCTTAGTAAATGTTACGTTTCGCTACGTTTTTACAGAAATGCCCTTGAATCATTCTGGACAATGCAAAGTTTTTATTTAGACCATGTTTTATCTGATATATAATCATGTGTGAATTTTATCTGCCAGTTTCCTGCTTTCTTTTTGATTGTGCACTTATTGTGCTATCTCAGTGATATGTAATATACCTACTTCTTGAGGTTACTTATGAAACTACAGTTTCCTGTTTGCCAGTTATGGACATGTAGCGTTTAATGGATTCTGATGGCCGCTTTGCACAGTTCCACGGTAATTCTAACCACCATATGGCTAGAATTAGCTCGGATTGGCACGTATGACCATGTACATTGCACCGAATGAATTATGTATTGATGTATATGTACTGACGGACATGAAGAATTCTTTTTCACTCTGCCGCCAGTCTGACTTGTTCCATATTAGGGTGTCCGTGTGATCGTGAATCACTTCTTGTTCCGTTGTTGCCAAACATGTAGGGTATATTGACTTTGTTATAGTTATTGTGTCTTGAATGTAAATTCGTGAGGAAGCTTCCAAGTTCCCAACATCATTTCTATTCAATTCAAAATTACCTTGAAGATAAGACTAGTTCGGAAGTGTTTTTCTTCAGTCAACAGGTGAATTATACAAAATAACTCAATTAAAAGAACAACTATTGAGCAATTGCGACTTAAATAAGATAAACAAAAAGGTATGGCACCTGAAAGATAGCATCCGGCGCAGATGGACAAGAAACCTGGCGAAACAGTACTGCACAGTGCGCGCGTCCATTAAAATTCCGGAGTGCACCCGACCACACCGCGCCGCCGCCGCCGTATAGTTAATTAATTATTATTCGACACGCGACGAGAAATGCTATCATTTGCGACCGTCAGCGTCTAGGCTTTCATAATCTTTATGTATACTAAGAAAAGTTATCTCACGATCGAGTAACGACTTTCCGCTCAAGTGCATAATTTAATTGATTTTCTGCTCCAATCACTAAGCTAGCAACAATAGCAGACATTTCAATCAACTATTAGCAGCGTGGGTGTTGGTAATAACTCAAATTTCATTGGCCAATCACAGTAGTCAGGCATGAAATAGCTGTCCTGCACGTTTCGATAAAATATAGGAGCACGAAAAACCAGGCAAGTTGGTGGGTAAAAGATAAAGGCCTGGCGCCGAGGCGGCGTGGGCGCCCGACCTCAGTGGCTCGCGTGGGCTGCAGGTGCCAACGCACCTTTCCAGTTTCCACGCTCTGGCTGCTCCGAGCTCGATTTGAACCGGCGATAATCGACTCGGCTCGCGGTACCTAATTGTTTTGCAATATGCACTCTCGACCTCAGTTGCGCTGCAGACGCATATTGCTTCTTAAAAGACCTCAGGCTTGGCTCGCCAATTATTAAGACAATGCAACATAGATCTCTCCGTATTTGTCAGCGGTAGCACTAGCGTTTATGCGGTGCTTTAGCTAATAAGGGCCGGTTACCTGATATGTGGTAAGCGACTTGCATTGCCCGTTGTTCTGGCCATCGGTGTGATGTTCCCCTGCTTTTGTTCAAGTGGCAATTGTAAATGAAAAGTCTTACTTATGATCTCTGTTTCTGAGAGTTATCCAGTTTGTACGCTTGTTGACTGGACGGAACGGAAGCATGTCCTTCCGCCAGAACGTCGCAAGCTGTACACGTTAATGAAGACCTCTTATTCAGTTACAGGAGAGAGTGAAATGGTGGCGATTTCGCTAACTGCTCAGCAATTAACTCGTACAAATTCAGTGTAGAGAGTGGCCGGCCCGCTCTACTTGTCATATGTTATAGTATGAAAGTACGCAAGCGGCTCTTTACAGGCGCGCTCCGAACAGTTTAATATGAAATGCAAACTGTTGTACGAAGCTTCGACTTAATAGAAATGTCAGCACAACCATCTGGAGTGGTAATCGTAGTCATTGAGACTTGCATTCCTTTCTTACATGCGGTTACATTACATGGGATGTTGTTCCAGTTCTGTGATGAACATTATGTATGTGTATGCAGTCTGTAATGTTTACAGAAACAATGTGTAGGCACGTTATGCATATCAGAACTAATGTTTTGCACTGCACTTGTGAATATTCATAGTTCGTCGTATCGAACTCTGCGGAGCTGTCGATCGGCAGACAATAGCAATCCATCAGATCAATCCATTATTTAACGGCAGCGATGCGACTCGAGATTCTAATTTCATTCGCTTTCCATTCGGTTAAAATTGTAGTTTACAAGCATTTTAAACTTCCGACGTTAATATCAAAGAGCACTTTGATATGCCGTCTCTGATTGAGGGCGTCGAATAGCTTCCTATTCGGGAGTGTCTCTGGTCCTATTTTTGTCCGATAGTATGCAGCGGCACGCGCCGACCTTTCAACGTTATGATCTCTCCGCTCAGATACCGTTATTGATATCTGTTGTTTTTCTCTCCATGTAGTCCTTTGTTACAAATTGCACTACGTCAGCGTCGTCGGCTTTGGATGTGCCTTTATACTTCTGCCTGAGGAGACGCGCAGGGCACATAAGTTTGTGGCTAAGTCCAATCACTGGGATCTATTCTGATTTGATCGATCTCACTAATGTATCTTAATTTTAAGTCTGAGAGCGTGAATAATAATTCACGAATCGCATTTCCCTAATAAACTCTGTATGAAGCGTCAATAGTAAAGCTTAGTTAATTTGAAGTATTACTTATCTACTTTTTGGAACAAGCTTGTGTATTTTATTTCTGAAAAAATAAATTTCTGTATAAATACCCAATTACATGCCTCATTGTCATAAAATAGTGCATTACACATATGAATACATCGTTTCTAATTCGGGGACGCTTTGACCATAATCCCAGATTCGACAGGTCGGATTATAGCAGTAGAGCGACTGTCGTCTGACCCTTGTGACAGGGGAACCAGACCATTTGGATCATGGTTACACATTTAGTTACCTAAATGTGCAAGTTTCTTCACGATGTTTTACCTCACCGTAAGAGCATCGGTTATCGCATTTCGCAGGTAGATAAATGGTAATAAGTCACATGGTTCCGGAGGGACGATCACGAGTCGACATACTTGTCCACTAGGCCACCGACGCTCCTAAATCAGTCTCAATCAAATCTCAAATCAATTTCACTTAAATAAGAAAAAGGCGACGTTACTAGCTGAGCTTTGTAATACGCCTTTTAACCTCCCCAGTAGTGGCGTTGACGTTGCTATAACTGTGATTATGATCATACTTATACATTAAATACGAAATCGCATGATCAGAACTCAAAGAAAGTGTTCGACGCTGAATGCGTGCGTGAGTGTGTTACACCTGAATAATGTTGCTTTGAGCGCAATAGAATAAAGGCGTTGTCTCGCTCCGTCATTACCGGTAATGTCTCAATAAGATGATCTAATAGACCTTGGCATTGGTTATATAGGCTCTCAAGTTGTTCACTAGATCTTTCAATTAACATAATGGGACAAGGACGTTATCAGTTAACCACGATATTGGTGTAACAAGAAACTAATTTTTTTCTCATTGAGAATCTGCCTTTTTTTCGCTTCCATGTCGATTATCAGGTAAATATTCTAAACTAGGTTTTCAACTTGACTTCGTTCGCGAAGAATCTGTCTTAATCTGTACATTTTGCGAAATTAATTTCTAAGATACATTTCAAAGTATGCCTCCTATGTTTAGTCCTGGGGCTCGTTTCACGAAGTTACAACTTACAATTTTACAGGCAAAAACTGGTAACACTGCCAGGCAGATGTATATGGGCCATGGGATACAGTGGCGAAGCGTCAAATAATTCCTAAGGGAAGCCGGAAGAATTAGAGCCGTACGTGCGAGTCTGACATTTAGTTAGAGTAACATGGACTTCACTGACAGCTAGCCGTAGCTTTCTAGCTTGGTAAAGCCGTCAGGAATCTGCTTGTAGGCAGGCTGCGCCACTGATGGGGTATGTCATCGGTGTTTCCAGTTTTTACTTGTAAAATTGTAACTTGCTCCTAAGCTAAGCTCCGTGAAATGGGCCAGTGGTAGTGAAATCTGTTAAGTAAACAGAAAGAGAGACGGACTCGCTTTCGCATTCATGTTATTACTACTAGAGATATTATTGTTGCGAAATCGAGTTTAGAACAACGTATAATTTAATTCTGTTAAGATAAGATAAAGTATAATTAGCCTCAAGTCTCGAGTCAAAGTTCAACAAACTCATAAAACCAAAGAAGCACCATTATGTCTGTTGTAAAGGAGTTTTTTCGTCACCTCACTCCATTGAGTGGTTAAATTTACCCGGTTATGAATAAACGTGGTTAAAGCACATTTTTGCTTGGCACAGGTTATGATAATGACTGCATTTATTACCCGACGACCTTCACACGAGCAATCCTTGCACGTTGATGACTTGTTTACATGTCTACATTAAGCTAATTTGCAACTCCTTTCGAATAAATTTCCAAATTGATATCGATTGCGATGGCAAGTGGGCACTGTCATAAACAAATTAGGACAAGGACCCGGTTCCACTTACTGATGAATGCGATCACAATAAGCGGACGTTGCCATAACGCTGAGTTTGATAATAATTGTGCTATTCGACAGTCTTTAAATGGTTGAATAAGTGGACTGTACGAGAGAACGCTCTTGCGTAGGTACTATGGAAAGTACATGTAAGCACCATCTCTTATCAAGATAAAACTGAAAGATTCTATTCTAATATCACTGCCATATCAGCCGAAAGGCATCTGAAACAGGACAATAGGCGTGTGTCGAAGATTTTTTTCGGGAATATAAGATGATTATCTTATAAATTGTCAAAGTTACTTCAAACCACCTAAAGATACTATTATAGATTCCAACTTACCGCTGTTTTCCCCAAAAACTCCGTCCATGCTGCCCGATTTTTTTTTTTTTTTTTTATGGCAATTGACTGACAAACGCGCTTACGGCCCACCTGATGGAAAGTGGTCACCGCCGCCCATGGACATCTGCAACACCAGAGGTGCTGCCAATGCGTTGCCAGTCTAGGGAGGATGGGGAATGGGGATGGGATGGGGATGAGGGAATAGGCCGTCGCCGTCTTTTATTAAAACAGTAACTGTCGATTAAAATGTCTGGTAGTCTAGCGTTGATTGTGGTTATTAGTTTGTCGCTTATTGCCCTCTATATAGCCGTGTGCACAAAATGTACACAATTGCCAACAGCAGAATTGGTGCAGTATACCCTCCTGCCCCGATGCATTCTCTTGGTTGGACGTTTATATTGATGATATGTTTCCTTCTGTTCCAGTCGAAGCAGCGCGCGTCGATTAAATGGCTGCTGTCGAAGGCTTTCAACAACAGAGTCCCGGATAACCTGCAGGAGCCTTTCTACAGGGATCATGAGGTAACCGTCGACTTTATCAAACAAGTGTTACTATAATTGTGATGAACTAGGTAGGAAAAAGCTTGTGGAAAGCAAAACTGGCATACTGATTTCTACTGTTTACATACATACATAGCATCACGCCCGAAATCCCTAATGGGGTGGGCAGAGCCACAAGACTATTTTGGCCACGTTCGATTAATTAGTCCTAAGATGGTTTGATGAACAGTATGGTGACAGGTGATCAGCCCATCGCCCATACAGATAGTCCACCATGTTGGAGACGACCCGTCCCTTAGTCGACTTTTACGACATGCAAGGATGATAAGCATCTGCACGCATTCTATGCTATTTCTGCACTCCCAGTGCAGCAGAGGATTTCTACTGTTTGTCTGTAATTTTTTCCAATATGTACCTCTAGTATGATTGATTTGATACTCTTTGGAATGTGCTAAGTATATGATTTACTCGCCCAAGTATAAGTGGGTCGCTCGCTAGTTGCTGTATAAATTAAAACTCAGAAATGCGGAACACCTTGCGGGCCGCAATACTTGTTTACAACCTTTTTACGCGACTGCGCGAAGCTAAAAGGAATGTTTTAAGTTTAACAGTGTAGGATATTCCAATGTAGCGCCTGTACTACTGGGTCAATTTTAATAAATGAGGTATCATATTATTCGTCAAGAACGTGCGAGTGTGGTAGGATGGATATACATTATACATATAAGAATTCTAAGGGTGCCATTTTTTGTTAATAAATTGTGTATAATATAACACGTAGAGGTCGTGCAAGTTTCATTAGTTATGTTCAAATTATTATAAGGGTGCGTCACACTAGGCGTGTAGTAGATAATGATGCCGTAGTCTGAAAATTTTAGACTTACACCTATGTCAATCAGAAAGTAAAAGTTAAAAAAACTTAAACATAGAATGGCGACGTAAAAGTAGTAAATAAAAATGTATTTTAGACGCAGTCGGAGGTCAATAAAAGATATTTATTCAACGCATTTGATAAAAAAAAAACTTATATATTTTTTGTATAGTACGTACAATTGGGAACAACACTTAGTCGACGGATTACAAAAACAATATTAGAGGTCGAAATTGTGTCTGTCTCATTCACTATTCTCCGAATGCGACGAAAATATATTTTATCTACACCCATATCTTAAAACCTCCATTGGTTAATCAAAAACCGTATGAAATGACCACCATTTTGACAACCAATTAGGAAAAACCAGTGCTACGATAAAGAAATAACATGACTTCTTTATCGTTTTTAGTAAAGAAATGAGATTAAATTTGGAACAGCTGTCAAAACTCAAGTGGGTCTCTATTCTAGTATCCATAGATATTAAAAAGTTATTGATACGAAACGTCAATTCAGTATATTTTTTTAATATAAACTGCATATTTGATCTCGAGTGACGTGAGAATAGAGACTTCATCCGTTTGTCTATCATTTAAAAAAAAATGGTCTTGACGGAAGATCGTATTTGCCGCCATGTTGACGTTTTGCTGAACGAAAGTAGAATTGTTGTTGAATTGAATTGAAAAAGTTGTTTGTAATTTACATTTTAGTTGAAAATATGAATAGTAAGTAGTCTTCTCGGAGTGTGTGTGATGTGAAAATGCGCCGGATATCGGAAATATGCAGCCACGATTTCAACAAATAACTTGTTGCCAGAAAATATTGTTTCTGACTGAACCCATCATGGAGGATTTATAATATGTGTGTAGATAAAGATATGTATGCAACTCTGCATAATTTGGCCTTAAAACACACGTGCGATCTTATTATGAAACTCGCTAAAAGCTCGTTTCATAAAACCGCACTAGTGTTTTAAGGCCTATCATTATGCAACCGTTGCATAAACTACTATTTATTTACTACTTTTACGTCGCAGCCATTCGGCTTTTTTACTTTACATTTTTCTTAAATCAACATTTCTACGGAATTCCCTTAAAACCATAAACAACATAATACTTGTTTACAACTTTTAAGGATCACCAATTTTATCTACGGAATTGGCTTGGCTACTTGACTATAGTAAGAAATATTAATATATTTCTATGAAACGGTAGCTTAACGTAAATAAATGCGTGTAAAATAAACAAAAAGATCATTTATGTTGACTGTTAGTTTTTCTTTTATTAGGGTCAAAAATAGTGAAAATAAGTGAAAAAGCTATTTTTTTTAGTTCTTCTTTACTAGTTTTTGACAACCTCATCATATTCCTGTAATTTTTTATTTGTACGATATTGGCCTAAAAACAGTATTTTCGGAAATAATTGCAAATTTCATATATTTTGTATACCTTGCCCAATGTAAAAACAGCACTGACGGCCGGCCATATAAAATGTATCACCGTCAGCGCTCTTTTTATATTGGTCTGGTTTACACTCTAACTGCAACTGTGACGTCATAGTTCAGGGCCATTTTGTATGGAGCGTTTTTGTGAGTGGTATGAACTATGACTTTTCAAAGGGTCGTATCTCAAAAAAAAAAAAACAATCAATAATGTTTTGTGTACACAGTTTGGTTTTTATTACTCAGTTCTTTCCAATAAAAGATGAAAATGCAAGTTCCCTATTTCCATAAAACCTTGACGAACATACATCTCCGATATATCATCTGCGCGCTCGTGGTCAAAAGACAGATACAGCAGTTTCACTAAATCACGCTACAGATACTCCAGCTTAGATAACAGGTCGTTGACCCCACTTCTACAAAGGCCGTCTCTTCTCACGTTTGCTTTTCACTATTGTTCGTCAAACGTTCTTTGCGTTCGAAAAAACGGCGCTTGATTTGAATTCATACGAACATTGACTACTTAGATAGTTTTATTTGCATGGCTACTCTCGTTAATATGTTTCATATTATTGAAGTCAGATGTCACGTTGCTCCGCGTCACTATAAGACTATAACAATCAAATAGAAACTTCTAAGAAAGCTAGTGAAGCTACAACTACATACCTAATGAAACAATGTTTCAGTGTGCCTTGGGGTTACAGTTTTCGGCCCGCACCTTTTCACGTGTTTCGGAGCTTATGTACGGAATTTGATAATAAAAACATCCAGAGGAAACCTGGGCACTGATTCAAAGATAATAATGAGACGAGGCCTGGTGTACCCAAGATTGGGACGTATATAAAACTGGTTTTCTCTTGTATAATCTTACCAACCCTCGTTACTGAACAAAAAACTTTATCGCTCTGTCTAAGCTTTCAACTGGGGTATAAAAGAAAATGCCTGTGTGGGGTTGGTTTCAGATGCGACATTACCTCCACTCCCCGAAGGCAAACTAATCTATTCTCACTACTCTCTGCCTACTGTTCGTTATTTATTTACGTTCCGGGGCTATCAGATTGAGTAACATTCACGTTATCTCGGACATTAAGTTTGTCTGTCTGATTCTATAGACATAGGGATTACTGTCGCATATATAAACAGGTCGCAAACAAGGGGAATTTATGAAAGTCTTTATGGTTATACTTATACAAGGTACTTTATGCTTTTTTCTTTTTTTAAGGTGCTCCCTCATTTGGAGCATTTCCCTCTAATGTACATGAGCCTTACATGACAGTACTGCCTCCCTGACTTGACAAGCATTCGCCTGTAATGTAACATTTCAGATTCGATTTTGAGCATTCCATTACTGTGCACAGTAATGCTCGGTTCTGTTCCCTTACCAATATAATGCTCGTATCTGTAACATTACAGGTTGCGCACTGTAATGCTCGTTTCTCCTCCCTCAATGCTGTAATGCTCGAATCTGTAACATTACAGGTTGCGCACTGTAATGCTCGTTTCTCCTCCCTCAATGCTGTAATGCTCGACTCTGTAACATTACTACATTACAGGCGAATGCTTCAAGTGATCCCTCACTCCTCACACTTTTACCGCAATTCTAAACTGTATACGTCCTAAAGTTATTCAATGTATTTTTATGCTTGGACACCCAGATGACATCAGCTGTGTGTCTAGTGCATAGTTATATCGCCGTGTTAAAATTAGTGACGTGTTTGCAAACTTTATGAGTTTGTTCATAAAATCTATTAGTTCCACAAGCGAAATTATGTTGCCACATAATAGGACAAGCATCAGGCAGGTGGTTGCAATACAAAAAGCGGTCTCGCATACAGGAAAGGGGTCAACTAGGGCACAGTCCGACATCTTCCATCGCAACCGTTGAAACTAGTCACTTTGCATTACCGGTATTCAGCGTTCAAATGTCGACCTTGAGCCCCGTCTATATTTGCCAAATGGAACTAAGGCAAAGCATGGTATTGATCGTGGCATCGTATCAGGGCTGGTTGCGAGCGTCACGCGACTGGCTCAGTGTGGACCTGTATGCTCGGTGGTTGGGAGTGCCCTGGCTAATGGGCCATTCCACTGATTAGTGGCTCCGGGACCTTCGTGTGGATGTGTTAACCGAATTGTACGTGACGTGTTACCTATACTGTTATCATGATGGTTAGTTAACTAATGAACATAATTACTTATTCAACGTGCGTTTTTCGTACCCTAACTTCACCCAAATCTATCCGGATAAGATTAGTATTAACAAGCAAAGCGAAGCGTCAAAGCGACCAAAGTTTGCGTCGCAATTTAGCTCAACAACTAACTTTTGTGCCCTTATTGGTTTTCGCCCTCTGTTCAGTAGTTTATTCTAAGAAATCGGTTTATCAACAGGCGACGGATGTCCATTAACAAATGTTATTGCGAATGAGAGCATGGACCACCGCGTTTTGCTTCAGAAATATCCGCGAGACAGGAGGGTGTGAATTCACTGGAAGGATGCTAAAGAATTCCCAGACGAACATAATAAAGTTAACGGCGCTACCTTTACATGTAGGTTTCTAGAAAATTATACTACTATTTCGGAATGAAGTATTCTACTCCATTAAGTCTGAACGTAATTCGTTTTCACTTGTTATAATGATCATAATCATAGTCATAACCATTTATTTGCGTAAAACATGAATGCATGCAAATATAGTTATAGTTGGATACTTATATTAGCCGTCGGATTACCAACCGTACAGATACCTATAGTGAATAATATGTTTCCATCGGTAAAACTCGGATCTCAATCGGAAGACGACGGGACCCGAAGTGTTCAGTGAAGCATATGGCATTGTTGTTTTTCATTTTGACATTTGACACTAAATAATAAAGTTTCATATTAATGAATATAAACATGTCACTCATTTAATACAATAATTAATTGACACTTCGGGTGCTGTCGCCTTCCGATTGAGATCCGAGTTTTACCGACAATTAGTCAGTCAGTTATCAGTTTATTACAACAATTTACTTCACATAGGTGGATTAATCATATGAGCCATTAAATATGTTTAAGTGTGATCTTATCTATACCCTATTTAATGCCAGTTTAGCTCTCGTTTTTGGATAATCGAAGCCTCCTCGAGCATGAAACAGGCGAAATACGAAATTACTCTTCAAGCGATTCGCTCGCTACATATTAATCGTTTGTAGGTTATTGCAACACAAGTCTGCGCATGAAACTTGAACTCCGGTGAAAGGTCGTGAGATCTCAAAATCTTTGTCTCGAATGTTGTCAACTTTCAATTTGTCACTTTGCGCCAGCACCCTTAAACGCAAAACGTTATTAAATGATTCAATGAATACCGATAGATAAATGTTTGAAATAACCTGGCATTTACGATAAACTTTATAATAGTTATATCGGAGATCGGTATATTGAATGAGATACACTTATTTTCCTTCAGAATGGAGATGTACTCTAAGAGTTCATATTACACAAAACACAAATATTAACGCGCCCTTTGAAATATAAACCCGTAGTTCTGCTTCAACGATGTCGTCTCTAACCGTTTTTCACGATGAAAATAACCCCTAATGAATGCAAGTTTGTAAAGATGTCGTACCAACGGCATATTTCATTCCAGCACTTGGAAATTTTCAAGAGCAAAAAGCCTTATGCTTGTAGCCACAGGGGTGATTTTGTTCTGATTTTAGCTTGTTCCAAAGAGCAATGTTCTCGTCGTTCCGTAAAAATAGTCGGCGCCATTTCCGCCATCGGGAAACCGGTGATCTTTTGTTCTTTTCACCGTTGACCAGTGACTCAGCTGGTTTTGTCGCGTACAAAAGTATATTTCCCGATTTAATTTTGACATGTACCTACGTGTTTTCCTCAGAATGGACTCAATAGTTTACCTGGCCAATCTTATAAACTGACTCGTAAATATGAGTCAACTGATTCCGTTCCTATCAGTAGCCACAAATGACTCAATCGCGTCGATTGTAATTTCATCCGGTCCTTGTGATTCATTCAGTGAATTTTTGTAGTAATTGCACTTATACAAAAACGTATGCACTCTCTATTCGACATTGCGTAGCGATCTATCAAATTATTTTGCTATGTAATGGTAGCTCTCATTAACTTGACAGTAAAGACGGCTTCATAACCAGACGCGATTTCGCTTGGGCTGTGTATATAATAATAGATAGAGGCCCTTTTGACTAACTCGAAGGAGATTACAATGATGCTATTGAATAATGCAAATTTTATACACGAAGAAACCAGTAGCTTCAAGGCAGTACGTTTTGAAGATTATTAACCCTTCGAACGTGTGGTGTTTTGCGGCCATAGATTCTCTGGTCGGGGTTGCCACTTACATCCGGTAGATTTAGATGGTAATTCCACATTTGTAAATGGTATTGAACATGGCCATACATAAAGTAACTAACTAACGGCCTAACACAAACTGGACAAAGCTAGTACTTTAATAAATATTTCTCTTTAATATTTGGCCCATTACGTTGATGCCAAATTGTCTAGATTGCAGGTAACTTTAAATTATGCTTTCAGATTTACGCTCAGTTTTCTATTTTTTTACTTATCGTCGTCATCATCACTACTTTCAATAACATTTACTAGATAGGCACTAATCCTCAGGTGCCTAACATTCACCTGAGCAATTCTGTATATTGTACAATACTGTTACGGGTTACACGATCCACAGAATCGTGATGCCAAATCCTAAACGCCTGTAAACTTGTAATTCAGCAAAACAACATGCGAGCGCTTTCGTCTCGATCTCGATTTGAGATCGCACCGTTATCGGATATGACCTGAAGGTCGCATGCGACTGCAGTGTGAATAGTCCGGTAGCGTAGCGTAGGATGGATGACCTTTTTAATTTTTTTATTGTTGCCATAGGAAGCGTAAATCACTGTTGACATTTCGTGCTGCTTTCACCGACACTTAACTTTCTCATCGTTTCAATTTATATTATTTGATTGCAATTCTTTTATCAGCCATTTGTTAAGATTATAAATAACTAGTGTTTGCCCGCGACTTTTTCCGCGTGGAATTCATTTATCGCTATTCCATCGCGAACTGCATTTGTTGGCGGGATAAAGGGTTGCCTATGTCTTTCTCCGTCCTGGCAACTTTCGTTATGCAAAATATCAAGTCAATCCATTGCTCCTTTTCGACCTGAAAGAGGCATAAACAAACACACTTTCGCATGTATAATATAAGTAAGGATTTATCGCTGACTTGTCTTATCATCTTATCACCTTATCAGGGTAGACAGCACCCTCCTCCGAGGAGATGCATTTTTCATATTTCCTGTATTTATTAAGATGGCTGAAAATCCTACGAGTTTACGTCCATAAACATAATCAGATGTCCAATTTTTATGGAAATCTGTTATGTCCTTTATAATATTACTAGCAACTGCCCGCGACTTCGTTCACGTGGAATTCGGTTATACTTATTCTCTCGGAAACTTTTTTCCATGTGTCAATCCAGGGTATAAGCTATCTACATTCCAAGTTACGCTCAAATCCGTTGTCCTGCTCACACTGCACTCATGTAGCATCTCACTGGCGTCGAAATTCTTAAACAAAGTGAGAACTTTATTATTGTTAATATCATGTCCTTCAGCGTATCGTACTGAGTCGTCTACGTAGTCAGCATAGTATCATTTCATTGCATAGATAAGTACAGTTTTGGCTCGGTACCGATCTGTTCTATTAATAAAATACTGAGAAGCGTCTGCGACGTTTCACATTTATCTTGCTATGACAACTTTAAAACACCATAAACGTCGTTCATATGGCTTTGAAAGTGATACTTTTTTGCTGGGGTTGTGATTCTATAAATAAAACTTCGTTCATGAACTCACCGGCGAGCGTTAATTGACCCGTCAGTGCGTATAAACTACATGTTGATGCGTGTCTTCGATCTTGGTCGTATTTCGACGCAGCCGGCCACAGACATAGGTACCTTACTCCGCATCATGCCTATGAGCGCGCGGGTCAATTTATGATTGTTGAATGAAATGAGCGACGAGATTTGTTTGAGAATAAAATTGCTGGACGTTTAAATAACAGTCATTCAGTCACTCAGTCATTAGACTAGCTCGAGTGCTGTAACAATGCATGTTTCTGTTAGGTTGTGAGATGAGAGATTCGCCGAACTTTCGGTAATTAGTATTCGGTATTCGGCACATTCAGCATAATTTTATGTTCGTATTCGGCCAAATTGTTCGGTCCGATTGCCGAATATTTACTGAACAATTAACTTTTATCTAAGAAATGTTATGTGGTATTCACATGTAGGTAATGTTCAATGGTCATTGCATTGTAAAATTAATATACTTGACAAATATAAAAATACATGCTATAAAAAAAAACCGTTATTTATCGTGTTTGACAGTTCGCACAAGCACGTGGATGAGAGCGTTAAGTTGAACCGAATAATTCGGTCGAATATTCGGTTCGGCAAAGAGCGGGACCGAACTTTTGGCTGAATGTTCGTATTCGGTGGAATCTACATACCTACGGCGCATCTCGAGTTGTGAGGCATCCGTGACGTCTCTTTACGGGGTCAAGGCGCGTGCCGCTACTCGAAATGATCGTGTGTCAACTTGGCATGCGCATTAGCGATATCTCTAGTGCCCATATAGGGTATACGTTCGATATAGTATATGCAATATTGTAGGCTGGTTTCTGCATCGCTATGTTTTGTCCTTATCTTCTTAGCCAGGAAGCGATGGCCAAAAGATACCGGGCAAATGATTATTTATTGATTGTGTAACGTTATTAATTTTTGATGGAACCTGGTTCTGGAATAAATACATTTTCATTTTCATTTTCATTATTCATTTCATTTCATTTTCATTTTCATTTCAAATGTCACTTAGAGATTTCTAAGTTCTAAATACATACTAATATGTCTGTTATGTTTTAAGGATCCACTTTGGTTTCTCGGCTAGGACATAGTATACTTTTTTCTCGGAATATTGAAGTTCCCGGGGGAATCACGCTTAATTAATTCCACGCGGATATAGTCACGCCACGCCCAGATACTTGTATTAAATATAGGCCGAATGTACATAGTGCCAACTTAGCAGTCAAGTTGGCGCAAAACTTAACTCCTTTTTAGGGTTCCGTACCGAAAGGGTAAAAACGGGACCCTATTACTAAGGCTCCGCTGTCCGTCTGTCTGTCCGTCTGTCACCAGGCTGTATCTCATGAACCGTGATAGTTAGATAGTTGACATTTTTACAGATGATGTATTTCTGTGGCCGCTATAACAACAAATACTAAAAAACAGAACAAAATAAATATTTAAGGGGGCTCCCATACAACAAACGTGATTTTTTTTTGCTCGTTTTGCTCGATATTGATAACGGCAACAGGTAGACGCTTGAAATATTCACAGAATATTCAGATATATATTCACTTTAAAAATAAATAAATAAAATAAATATTTTAGGGGGGCTCCCATACAACAAGCGTGTTTTTTTTTTGCTTGATTATAGATAATGGCACGGAACCCTTCGTGCACGAGTTCGACTCGCACTTTGCCGGTTTTATTCATAGGGAAGTTATTTTTACTCTTTTTTATGACTATCCATATAAGTTGGTGGCACTATATGTGTAAGTTGGTTGGTTGGTTGGTTTGTATTTTGGCGATCATCACATTACACATACGAGTAAATAGTGTAATGTGATGATCACCAAAATCCAATCTAGGGGAATAGAATAGGGTAGGTCGGAAGTGGGATAAGATGAGCCCGAAGCTGGGTAGCGTTATGGCGGTTGTGGGGTCTCTGAATGCCATTTAGGGCACCGTATTGATTTGCATTTTACAATATTGAATCTTTAATTAGAATGGTTGATTGATAGTATTGATTTCATCCGGTAATAAATTAAAAAAACCGGACAAGTGCGAGTGAAACTCGCGTGGAGACGATTCCGTACATGATTATCTGAAATTTCCTATGTTACTTTAAATACCATAGACTTCTTATAGGTTTCCCTGTAATCTATAAGTAAAGAATTACTGTAAGTATATTTTTCAAAATTTTTGGGCCAGTAGTTTCGAAAATAAGGGGGTGGGGGTTTTCGCCTATATTCCTAAATAACTTCCAGATTATAAAACAATAATATAAAATTCTCACTACGAGCCCTGTAATTTGATATGTCACACGCCATAGTTTGCAAAACTATTTTTTAATTTTCTAATTTACCCCCCAAAAGTGGCCCCCATGTTTAAAATTCATTTATTTAGGTACGTTACACGTCCGTGTTGCAGTCACCGATTGACATATGTGTACTTACCAAATTTCAACTCAATCGGTTCAGTAGTTTCGGAGAAAATTGGCTGTGACAGACAGACAGACAGACAGACACACGAGTGAGGATCACGTGATAATGGTTCCGTTTTTTCCTTTTGAGGTACGGAACCCTAAAATCAATTTTGAATGGTAATTTTAATGTCCCAGAGATTCCTTGTTTTAACGCGGAACGGGAGCGGCGTGTCGAAAGGCGAAAGCGTAAGCAGTGTCGCAGGAACTAAAATGGAAGCCTTTACACTAATGACCGCGTGGCAGCCGGGTGGATTGATGTGAAAGCTTACCCCTTTAGTTCCTGTAACACTGCTTATGTGGACCCGCTTCCAACCAGCTCAGCTTCCGTTCCGCGTTTCGGTGTGTAGAAGCCTTAACTGATTCCTAATTTCCAATTCGTTTGATGTATCAATGTTAATATGCCTCTTCTTATTTGGTTGTGTGAGGTCATACGAATCAAGTCATTTGGATGGAAATGTTTACAAAGCTGCACAAACCGACATGAAGATCAATATTAGCAAAGCCTTATTCCAAAACGGTTAGAACGCCCATTTCACACATTTGGTTTCGCTGATGGTTAATATGATAATTTGTCCCCATAATGCTCGATTTCGCAAGAAACCGGTTGCGTTGTTTATTTACTCTATGACTCTAAAGGTGCGGCCATATGACATACTATACATATACCTTTTAATCTCAGTGACGCAATGAGACTCGGGTCTAAATTTAAAACGGGGATATGTTTATATTGCTCACTCTCACGAGGAAATATTACGTCCAATTACGGACGCTTGTCAACGGTTACGTCATTGTGTTTTGATTTGTATTACATTTTAGCTCTGTAAGTGACTTTTTGCCAATAAATGTCAGTGCGTTGTCATTTATATTTGCAAAATCTTTTCACTTTATAAAACACCACTGCGTAAGCACCAGCCTGTGTTAAAATGGGGCATAATATGCCTAATTTGGTGGCGATAAGACTCTCAATGCAATCAAAAGTTCTTAATTATTAGTGATTTCGTTTGATAATTCTGACTCTGTGGGATATAAATTCTATCTCTAACACCGTATGAATGATAGGCATGCGAGCTAATGTGCAAAAACGACCCATGCCAAGATCGTGCGACACGCAATAAAACTTCTTGCTCAACGCAGCTTTAATCCTATAAATGTACCTATTAAAATAACACCATTTTATGTGTGACGTCATAATGGCTGTGTCTAGCCGACCACGCCCGTTTCGACAAGGTTATATGGTCACCCCGCATTATCGTGACGTCATGCCGATCCACCCTTGAATATCTTTGCCATAACCTTTAAATTTAATGTTTGCAAGTGATTGAAGATTATACAAGTAAAACAAATATGCGTATGTAAATGAATAAAGCAAGATTGGCATAGCAAGGTTAGGCTTATCTTAAGCCTCAGGGATTTTTCCAGACCACAAAGAAAAATACGTCTCTTATATTGAAACCGGTGGACGTGGCACTGCTCTAGGCAGGGCAAGATCGCTCCATTTAAATGATGCATGTTTTTTTCTGAGTTTTTGTACCGGAGAAATCTTTTTTTTTTTTCATTTAAGTCGCGGGCACTGATGGTTGCCTGTAATTTAAGAGGGCGCCGACCGTCCAGTGGCGCCCTAATCACTGTTATTGTGTTTTCTATTAAACTAAAGTATTTTATCAAAATCGAACCCATATAAGTTGTTGCGCCTTTTAATACACAATTTATATGCTATGTAATATAGCTTTACAAAGTATAAACGGTACGTCATCATTTTAACAGAAAATAGCGGCCACTATTTTCTATTAAATTGATTAGATGATGGTTATACTTTGCAACGCTATATTACATAGCATATACGTTGTGTATTAAGTTGCGTAACAACTTATACGGCTTCAATTTTAATAAAATACTTTGCTTTAATAGAAAACACAATAACAGTGATGAGGGCGCCACTGGACGGTCGGCGCCCTCTTAAGTTGAAGTGACGTTTAGACGTGTTACTTTTAGGGTGCCCAATAAAATATGAGAAATGAAACCTCAATACGAAATGCGAGAGAAAATCCATCCTAAGTTAAGAGCTTTTGGCTACCACTGACCTTGATGCCCCTTTTACAACTCGATATTATGGTCGTTGAAAATGTTAAGGTTTAGCTTTCGTCAGCTTTCTGCGAATTTAGTATTAAGTTACCTATTAAGTAGGCGTTGTTAGCCTGCTGTTAGGTTAATAAGTATTGTACTATATAAATAAACAAAATTGTAGCTACTGTTCGTTGTTATCTCAGCTAGAACTATCAAGAACTTGCGCGATACGTTTCAGACTGCAACTCAGTCTTGTCTTTGAACACAGTATTGGCAACGTTAAGGATGTGTACCACGTCAAATCCGCAGTACATCAATTTTATTTTTCAAGTTTTGTTTCATTTGCACCAAATAACGGCAATGAGTATTTTGTACGAATAATGATTTAGAATATACAAATAGTGTGATTATTAATAATTATTTAGTATGTGAAATAAATCAGAACCGGATTTGACTACTCGAGTCATAACCAATCAATATGCAGTATTTGAAACGGTCCGGACACATGGAAATTCAATCAATAATATTTCCGTGGGAACAACGGTAACGAATTTCTTTTTGTCATCAAAAAATCGAGGAGAGTACAAAGTTATAGAAAATAAATTTTCTGATTATAAAACGACTATGGGACAGAAACATCGCTTTTTCTTGTAATTTAATCAACTTCCGGTACAAATAACACAGGCACAGCACATAACACATGTAAACTTAAATGTCATTTATCTCCTTTAAAAGAACAGTAAAGTGGTTTTATTTTTTATTACACTTATGCGAAATTACTAATACTACGATACGATTCAATTTCAGCGAAAAATATACAAATCGAAACATTGGGTATACATCCTTAAAGTAGCAAACTTTGTTGCTTCATCATTTCTGAACCTTTACGGAAAGTTTGAATCAAAATCGTTCAAGATAGTATACTCGTACTCGTTCGCCTTTATGTATTTAATATTGTCACCACCTTTAATTTTCCCCTTATTAAACCATTGCCTCTTCCGTTCCAGGACCAGGAACACCTAAAACCACCCATAGTGGGTGGGCTGGCGAACGCGGAGATCTATTGCCTGGCGCTAGCGAACATGTACTCCGACCCCAACTACCACAGCCTCAACCACTGGAACATCCTTCAGACACTGGCGAGGAAGGGTGTGCACGTGCTGGATCCGCCCGACTGCGCGCTGACGGAGACGGTGCTTCTACAGAATAATCCTCTGAAAATGGTACTTTCTAATTATATTTTTTCACATATTTACGGGTTGGTATCATACGGCCTACATTGTCAAAACGACCAAATCATCATAAGGTCCAGATCTCAGAAGGACCATCTCCGTAGGAAGCCTATATCTCCGAATGACTTTGTAGCAAAACGACTGGTTCTCGAAAAGATCAAATCGTTAATAGACCATACCTCAAAAAGACCAGGTAGCAAAACGACTAGATCGCAAAATGTTGGTATAATCAGAGCTATTTTCTGCGTAACATTTTAACATCAAAATATAATACGTATTACCTTTAACCACACCTTCGCATAGATGTGTACAGAACAAAAGATTCCTATGAACTTGCACAGAAATAAATTCAGTAAGTTAATTTGCTACTTGGTCTTTTTACAATCGTAAACCTTCTTTAGACGACGCGGTTAGTCTCCGAAGCTAGCGGTCCCGGGTTCGATCCCCGATAAGGGCAAATATTTGTGTGATGAGCACGAATGTTTGTTCCCGAGTCTTGGATGTTTCCTATGTATTTAAGTATTTATTTATCTATATAAGTATATATATCGTCGTCTAGTGCCCATAACACAAGCCTTTAGAGCTTACTTTGGGACTAGATGGATTTGTGTTAATAATGTCCCCTGATTTATTTATTAATTCACGAAATTTCTCCCGTACCTGGTAATGAACGTTCGTACAATTAGGCCGGGTGTTATAAAACTCCTTCAGATCAAATTTCAGTAAATCAGTAAAAATTTTGACATTCGTGACCGGAATGTGATCGAACGGATCTTTATAAAATCAAGCCTTAGGTGTCAAAATTTAGTTAGGTAAAGATATTTAAATTAGTAGGTAAATAGGTAGGTATTGGCGCTTGGTATTTCACATGCGGTTTAATGTCCTCCACGTACCCACTCTTTACTGGAACTTAGATAACGCAGTGCAAATAAATGTTCGATTAATCCTACATGTCATCGGGTAAAGATACACAGGTGATAATAATGATAATGTAAACGTTCCCTATTCATTATCGATACAACTCGGCCCTCCCCTCTGTGTCACCCTGAATTGGACCGCAAAATAAGCCACTCATACTCTTTTTAATAAATAATTCATAACGGTCCCGTTCCCGAAAACATTTCAACTTTTTGTTCAACGTATATCACTCGAGTCGCCGTATGAAATAATTTATCAGCCGTTTGGCGAAGATATGTGTTTGGAAAAACATGTTTGGACAGGAGATTATTTTTGTCCTGAATATAACCTGCTGCTCGTTAGGAACTCCTGTGTTTTGCTCGCGTATTATTAAGGTTTGGTTTCTGAGAAAGAAACAACGCAAAGGCTGCCTCAGTTCATCGTATGTCGACGTGCCTGGACTTTAGCTCTTCAGATTCCAAGCCGTAGCTTTTCTTTGAGTGACGAAAACCATTGTACTTCCAGACAGCGCACATGTCAGTGATAGAGGCGCTGATGGTGCTGTACGCGCGGGAGGTGGTGACGCTGGACCGGGTGTCGGCGGCGGCGCAGCGCCTCGGCGCCGGGCCGCCGCCGGCGGGCTCCGGCGCGCCGCACGAGGACGGGCTGCTGTGCTGGATCAACGCGGCCTGCGCGGCGCTCAACAAGGCCGAGGTGGGTTCTAACTTGATCCCTTTAACCCTAAGCTAAGTCTGGATCTCTTTATTCAAATATTGAGAGGTATTTTCGTAAACTTGCAAATTTTATCTCGCCAGACTAAACTTAAAGAAGCTATGGTTGCTCGGTTAATCGTTAATTAACGAAGTTAAGATTTCAGGTAACGGATTAACTTTTAAGTTAGCTAATAAATTGTTAACGGACTCGTTAACTTTCGTTAAAACAATTAAAGTCCGTTAAACGTTAATTAAGTACCGCGCGGCTTATATCAGATAGCTTTTGATTTTAATTTGATCTCTAAATAATAGGTATTATCACAAACTCTAATGCAATATACCCTATTTTTACGAATGTTTCAAGTCTTGCCTAAACTTCCATAGCACATGACAACATTTTTTATAAGTTAATTACTAAGGCAACGACGTATAAAATTCAATTTCTATCACAAGCTTCAGTTAAATCTTCCGAAATGTAACGCTTTAACGTTTAACGAAGTTAACTTTTTTAGTGACGGATTAGCGATTAACGAAGTTAAGTATTTGATTAACGATGCCCGACTATGATTCTGGGGGTAAAGCATTGCAGTTGAGTAATAACACACAAGGGTCACATAGGATCCTAATAATTGTCAAGTTACATTACAAATGTGATATAAACATGTAAGTCTGTATGTGCCTGTTAAGTCTAAATTTCAGTTTTGCAATGATTCTAGTATAAATGATTGTATTATTTAAATTATTCTATTATATTAGAGGCTTCCATTGCTTTAGCAATTTGAAATGAAATCGCATCTTGAGCCAAATATTTATATTTGATAACGGTTTTACTACGGAATTGGACTCGCCGTGTTCGATTACACGGTCATTTAAGTTTGTTCTGTAAGTGAGGCGGCTAGGGAAATTAAGTCGAGTGGTGGCTAACTATACGATTTCGAATATTTGTCTTAAATATTGGTAGGTACCAACGCTTTAATAGTAGTTTATGCAACGGTTGCATAATGATAGGCCTTAAAACACTAGTGCGGTTTTATGAAACGAGCTTTTAAGCGAGTTTCATAATAAGATCGCACGTGTGTTTTAAGGCGAAATTATGCAGAGATGCATACATAACTTTATCTACACACACATTATAAACGGCGACACGGCGACGATGGGGCCCCTCCGGCTACGGCGACGGCGGCGCGCCGGCCTGTAGCTCATATCTGTATCGTTATTACCATTACGATACTAAAATCGCTACTGTAATAACATTACAGTACAGGTTCTTTTTGATTACATTATGGAGGTTTTATGATATGGGTGTAGATAAACTGTTTAATAATCGTGTTTAGCTTGATTTATTGCTATAATATTAGTTGTCAATCAGGTTTTCAGAGCATAAATACAGCTTATTTTAGCCGAAGCGCTGCCTAATTCCATTTCTTGTGTCATACGAAATAATCAAAGACTTACTATCAGTAATTTTCGCTTTGAATTTAAGAAGGAAGTAACCTACATAAGAACCTAGGACTTACAGAAGTATTTGTTTATGTAGCTCAGTTTAAAGTTAAAATAATAAATTGTAAATCAATCAAATAAATAGTTTGACTATTTGTTGTGTGTGTGTTGAATGGGACAACATTATAGTTACCATAATTAGATAACTAATCATGACTCATAGTAATCCTAAGAGCAAACAAACAGAGAATTACATCGCTGGTGGAATTGGAAGCCACGGTTCTACGTCAACCATGTAATATCTTAATTTTCCTATAAAACCATACAAAACAGTACCGTGACTCACTTATAGACAACGCACAGCCTAAACGGGTGGTCCTAGAGGTTTGAAAGGAGGAGACGTTCCTCGAGTACCCTAGAGGTGCACTAACGAGGGTTTTTTTTTTAATTCCATCCCTAAATCAACTAGAGGACCCGCCACAGCTCCGCCCGCGGTATTTTCTATACAAACTTTATCACCCCTTTTCACCCCTAGAGGGGTGGAATTTAAAAAAATCCCTCCTTAGTGCACCTCTGGGGTACTCATAGACATAGACATAGACATCGTGGTACTCGAGGAATGTCTCCTCCAAATTTCAAATCTCTAGGACCACCCGTTTTGGTTGTGCATTGTCTATAAGTGAGTCACGGTCCTGTGTTATATGTATAGATGTTAACTATTTTTATGCTATTCTAAAATGAACTTCATCTTCAGGAGAATGCGTCACAAGTTCCAATGGTGAAGAACCTGCAGGAGCTCTGCGACGGGACCGCCCTCGCCGCTCTGATCTCGTTCTACTGCCCGGACGCTCTGCCTCGAACGGCCGTGAGGGTCGGCCGCATGGCCTCCATACAAGACTGTCTGCACAACCTCATGCTGGTCTACGACTTCTGCCAGACGTGTCTGCCGCACAACGTGTTCCATATGCTGCCGGAGGATGTTACTTATATGCGGGGGTAAGTGGCTTCAGTGACTAAATGACTAGTGACTAGTTGCGAAACTCCGCTGCTTTAACCTTTTGAACAGCAGATTTCCGTGCCTCTGACGCTACGATATGCCGTTTTCCATACATTTGCGTCGGCTACAGCCGTCGTTGAGCGCTTGTCGCACGCTTTTTCACCGTTAGCCGTGGTGTTCCAAAGGTTAATTCGACAGTGACCAATAAATAAAAAAATGCATTTGTCAAATATTTGAATTGTGCTGTCGGTCGACATATTAAAGTATGATGTAGTATGGCCGAATTTACAAACGCTACAAAAGCATTTGATTAGAGATAAAATTGTTAAATGTCTCTCAACTAGTTGTCAACCTATACAAAAACATCACTTTAATTAAAGATCAATTTGAGTGGCCTCTGTGAATTTGGCCATCTGGTCTGTTGGTCTTTCACGCCCACAGATTCGACTCCCTTATAATTCTTACAAACTAGGTGGAATTGTTAAACCATATCCTTTCTACCAGAATTAATGTTATAATTAACTAGCTGTCCCAAGTTAAAATTGGTTTTACGTGGACTTTTCTACTTTAATTCTCCTTAACCTACTTGAGCCAACATTGATCGTTTACGAGGCAGTAACGGGGCGTTGAAGTCCCGAGGGGTCGTATAGTTCGCTTGGCGGAGGGCCAGACTAAATACAAGTACTACTTACTACACACGGCATATGATACATACTTTATTTAGTTAGACAGACGAAAATGTGAAAGTGCTTTGCATAAAAATGTACTGGCTGGGTTCGTGGGTGCATTTTATTTGAATCATTTTTATGTGTAACTAGTGGACCCGCCACAGCTTTGCCCGCGGTATTTTCCATACAAACTTTATCACCCCTTTAGGGATGGAATTTCAAAAAATCCCTCCTTAGTGCACCTCTACCTTCACACATAAAACAGTACCCTGACTCGATTATAGCCAACGCACACCCGAAACGGGTGGTCCTAGAAATTTGCTCCTTGCAGGAGACATTCCTCGAGTACTCTAGAGGTGCACTAAGGAGGGAGTTTTTGAAATTCCTTCCCTAAAGGGGTGAAAAGGGGTGATAAAGTTTGTAAGGAAAATACATCGGGCGAAGCTGTGGCGAGTCCTCTAGTAACTCATAACATAACATCCCTTTTGTTAGACAAGAAAGACATTACAGGATAGGGGTGTTAATTTGTTGTTATCATCTATTCTCTCAATTTCAGATCGATGCGGCAAAACTTAATAGCAATGCTGGCGGACCTCTTCAACTTGCTAGAAGTGCACCCAGTCAAGGCCGTCAAATATCCAGGAGCAGGTGAGTGCCGTTACAGCCGACCCCCAGCATTGCATGCTATATAGTCTAATGGGAGTATGTGGTCATAAACTCAAAGAGTCTACTAATTGAGATACGCAAACTGCGCGAAGGCGGTATAGTTTATGCTTTGTTTATCAGCGGCATCGGAAACTGAATTTAAAAATAATAGTTATTTGATTTTTCTAATCTTATGTAAAAACACTTTTTTTATTCAATTCATGTAACATTTTAAGTATGTAAAGGTAAGTATGTTTAAATTAAGTTTTAGGTTAATCGCTTGTTTCTTTCTGTTGTTACCCTGTCTTGCTTTTGCCATTTTGCAGCGTATGGAGCCTATTATGGTTAAGGATATTATTTATATGCAATAAAAATATTTCATACACTCTCATGTTTATGATTATGTAACACAGCACTTTGGTAAAATTTTCATGTTTTCAGAAATAAGTTTAATCATGTATTACTAGTGTTTATGGATGCCTTAAAAGGTTTCAGCAATGCGTACAGACAGGGTAAGTCAAGACAGGGTGACTGTGCGTATGCGACTTAATAGCATGCGTACAAGCGTACGAATAACGCTTTATACAACTCTTACCCGAGCCGAATCCTAACTCGCAGTACCTACTTACCACTTTTAGAGCCTTAAAAACAATAAGAAAAATTGTCCGTTGAATTTTAAAAATGTCACGTTTTTCTAGTATTCAATGCACGTGTAGGTTTTAGGATTTTTTTCAGACATTTTTACGTCGTATGTAATATTTTGTTGTGTTAATTGTTTGAGGATGTTAATTAAATGGGTTATTAAATCGATATGAGGTTTCTGATCGGCCAGTATTGTTTCTGAAGCATTTTTTAAAGGGAGGAATTACAAAGAAGCCATCTTTTCAAAAAAAAAGAATTGTTCCATCTAAGGATAAAGAAGCTATAACGAGTAGACTAATAATATCTGGCTAATTAGTTTCATTTTTAAGTTAAGGAATTGACTGGAGGCAAAATTTCTAACTAGCCAGAATTTTCAATGTCCTCGTAAAGGCTCTCTCAGACGAACCGATTGAGCGAACTAAGCTTTCTAGCTAGCCGTGGGCGTTTTTAAATGGCTTTAGGCAGTCGGCTTTTGTTTATCATTCTCCGTAAGGCTCTGGTCTAGTAGGTGTTAGGGGGTTGTCTAACTAGCCAGTACCCGACGGCTACCGGCTAGCGCACGCTGACGCTTGTGCCCGCAGCGCGCATGCGCGAGCCCGGCAACGCGCACGGCGTGCGGCCGCGGCGCTGCCTGCCGCCGCCGCCCGCGCGCATCCCGGACCTGCGCCCCGACCCGCCCCCCGCGCACCCCGCGCACCCCGCGCCGCCCGCGCGCGCGCCCTTCACAGGTACCCGGCGCTGTGCTGTTTGGACTGCTCTAACCTACGGTAGCCAGGCTCATGAGTGTGCGATAGAGATACGAGTAGCCGCTCGCTGTCTTTCACAGCCGGGTGGAATTACAACTCGATGTATACTATAATGAGTGTGTGTACGTGTGAAATTTAAGGCGTAAGTAAGCGCGTGGCGTATACAAAAGCACCATTGATCTGAAGCGGCGAGTAGTCATCGGGTCTAATTAAGTAACGTTTAATTACCTGCCATGAATTTATACCTAATTGTAAGTTTAGCTTATTTATGACGTCTTTACACATTGAAAAAGGCAATAGAGCGCTACTACCATTCTAAAGAGAAAAAAATGCCCGGATACAATAATTTATTTATTTATTAAGGACGATGATTTCTTGACGCTCAATTCGATACATAAAAGTTCAAGATCTAAGGCGAATGATCTCGAAGATAACAGTAAATAAATAATATCAAAAACTGTTTTATACTTCTTAAAAATTGTAATACCAGTCCAAATAGCACAACGCGACTAATCTGTGTTGTCCTGTGTACATTTACAATACATTTTATTTGTAAAAAGCGTTTGTAAGCGACGCAGCTCGCTCCTTTCATACATTTTATATTTTCCACGTTTTGTGACTCCTGTGTTGACCAGTGTACATGGTTTGCTTATGTCACGAATTTCAATGTCGTTTGAAGTAAATAGTATTGTACTAGTTGTGTGACAGTGCAAAATAACAGCGCATCTATATGAAATGTTCAGAAATTCATGACATTTGCATAATAATAACACTTTATTAAGAGGAGTGTGAACCTACGGCTTTTCGTACAAAAGGCGACAACGATTTCCACCCCTTAAATGTTAACCGATTTTGACCAATTTTTGATAGGATGTCAGTCAGAAGAAATTCTAGGTCTATACGTTTTGATTTTTTTCACTATAATCAATAAATTCAGTTTCATTGTGGTTTCAGTATTCTCATACAAAACTAATTTCGACATTATTTGACTTTCTTAATCTTTAATGAAAATTCACAAAACGTATAGACCTAGATTTTGTTCCGGCTGACAACCTTTAAAAAATTGGTCAAAATCGGTTAACATTTAAGGGGTGGAAATCGTTATCGCCTTTTGTATGAAAAGGGTGATTTTTGCTTTTGGTTCACACACCTCTTAAATAAACTTTGTTTTTTGTGTTATATTTTATATCAATGTTCAATATACATCGAGCTATTGTATTCCGAGTTTTACGCTTACTTTGTTAATTTGAGCCGTGTTATTTTTGTACTATAATAGTCCTGTGTGTAATTATTGTTTTAAAAATTGTACAATTGTCAGATATTCCTTTGTAAATATTTTTTCTTTAAGTTTTTATATGTTTAATACTGGTTATGGTTTTCTTAAAAGCTTTCCGGGCCTTGTTTAGCGCTTCTGCATGATCGAAGCTTTCGCTTTAATTTCCGCATAATACTAAAAATACTTAAAAGCTATGGAGTCATTGAAGTTATGTTCTCAGTGCTCCCAATATCACGAGTAACTTGAGGTAGAATATTACAAACAAACGACGTCTACGGTAGAAACAAACTGAAATCAGACGAAGAATGTTCTGGAACTGTTCTGGTAACTTTTGCAAGCTCGCATCTGATCCCATTGTTTCAATGCAATAATAACTTTACTTCGTGCAGCTGGAGACTTAAATTGGAGCAATAGTTGAACGATAGCTTGCGAAAGTTCAACTGAGTAATACTTTCGAAGCTTAGTTCAGTTTATTTTCGTTTTGAGACGATTGAATTTTTCAATCGTTGTTGCAGAGTTACATTAGTTTTAAAAAGCGCAGATGTTGTATGTGTATTAGTTGCCATTGTCTCATTATCGATGATTATTTTAGTAGCTGTAGAAAAAGTGTTTTTTTTTTTAAATATGATTTTGTAAGTAGATGCCACGTTGTAGCTCTTATATTTTTTGTTTGAGTCATATATTTGTGTCAAAAGTCATAACGCAAATACCAAAACGCGATGCGTGTGCTACTATCATTAATATTTTCCAATAAAAAGTCATATTTATAATCTCAGTTACTACAGAATCTAAGAAATTGTAAAGCCAATCAAAACCCGCCCTTATCTCATTACATTAAAGTCCATATTCCAGTCCCGCGTTCCCCGTCCGCGTGCGGGGTGCGCCCGCGCATGCCCGCGGGCCGCTCCGCGTGCTCGACGCCGGAGCGCAGGAGCTGCAGTCCGCAGAGGGACGAGTTCGTGGTGCACCGGGGGAGGGGGATCACGACGCTCTCGTCTATAGCCAGGAGGGAAGACGATAATGGTGAGTTTCCTGGTGGCATATTTGTTTACTTTGTTAAGTTAGGAGCTAAGTAAATAGCGTTAATTAACGAAGTTAACACGGTAACAGTAACGGATTAACTTTCAAGTTAACTTGAAAATTTGTTAAATTAACTTCCGTTAAAACAATTGAACTCCGTTAATCGTTAATTTAGTACCTACTATTTGCCAAAAGGATACCGCGTGGACCGCACCGCACTGCGAAATACATGTTCTGACAAGTACTTTCGGGCCGGTTGGGGGTCATCGCGCGCAGACCCTTCTTTCATAAATTTTTCATGTCCTGCCAAAACTTCCATAGTACATACCAACATTTTTTATGAGCAAATCACTAACGCAACGACATATTAAAATTCAATTTCTATCACGAGTTAACGATTCACGTTAACTTCCGTTAAATCTTCCGTAATAGAACGCTTTAAATTTTTAACGAAGTTAACTTTTTTAGTAACGAATTAGCGATTAACGAAAATTATTAATAATAATAATAAGACGTTTATTTAATAGTTTCATAACAGGGTAACTTAAGCTAACACGAAATGGCAATTAAAAATTATGTTATACACTAAAAAAGGTAGATGGCTCAGCTTAATGCCTGTGTCTTACAGACTCGCAGGTCCGTCCGACGAACAGGCGCTGTTATTCTGCCATCCCCACAATTTAGGCCCCAAAAGGTGGCTTATTTACATTCTACATATAAAAATTAGGCTATGCTGATATACGAGTAGGTACCTACTCCTAACCATTAATTAACTATTTTATTAACGGTGTTCAGCTATGGCTAAGTAGTAAATTGAATTCCACACACTTTCGAAAAACTTAGAGGTGCAAGCTATTTGAACCCACTCCATGGGAGCCGTGCTTCCGACCTCAAGATTACCACTACAGTAAACTTCGCAAATTGATGACTACTAGAAGTAACTCAACGATATGTATGGAGTCCTGCTGCGCATTATTCAGTACAGTTATTGGCCCTGTATTATATACTAGCTGTGCCCCCGACTTCGTCCGCGTGGAATAGTGTCTTTGGGTTAGCATTTTTAATTATTTTGGCTAATTTATCCCTTGTCGCAAACTTATAAAACATTCACCTAAACCTTACATATTTCCATACAAACTTTCATACCTTATTCCATATTGTTTTTTTATACCCTTGAAGGTAAAACTTTTACAAACTTTGAGTGCCATATTTATTTAATCAACAGCCTAAAAAATAAGTTACAAGCTTCTAGCTCTAAAAATGACGATACTTGCATACAACTTTTCATCCCCCTCTTTCACCCTTTACAACCCTTTTTTCGCATTAAAAAGTAGCCTATGTCCTTTCTCAGGCTCAAGACTATCTGTGTACCAAATTTCATTTAAATTGGTTCAGTATTTATAGCGTGAAAGCGCGGCGGACAGACAGATAGCGTTACTTTCGTATTTATAATATTAGTATGGATGTAGTTGTGTAGTATTGTCTAATAAATGTTTGAGTCTGAGTTTGATAATTTCGCCCGCAGTGATCGTGGACTCAAACCAGACCGCGGCAGGCCGCCCGTCCAACTATCAGCACCAGAGCTCGTTCGCGGGCCGGCGCTCCCGGCGCTCCTCTATCAGTGACGACAGTCAACTCACTGTGGAGAACTTCGGGGGATCTCAGGATCGGCTCCATTTCGCTGGACGGAACCCTGAGAAGGAGCTCGCGACCGTCGCTAATGTTAGGAAGATATCCGCGCCCGCTGGTAAGAATAACAACCAGGTCTCTGTAGATTTTGCAACATTCAAGAACCTTAGGAACCGGGATTTTTTTGATCGTGCGGTCGTGTGATTTGAGATCTATGAAAGAGCACAGGAAACGATATAAGGTCGTCGTGTGGAGCAAAAAATATCTATTACAAATAAATGAAATAATGTTATCTAGGTGTGCATGCTCCTCAGCATCAGGTGAGATAAGAGGTCAAATAAACAATTATATTCAATAAAAAAATAAAATTGAAGTCTCTGTTTGTAATGTCAAAATTACAGCTTTTTACTTAATTCATATGGAAGTATATGCGGTAATTATAACAACAATTTGCAGATAACTGATGTTATAAGGAGTAACCTAGGCTACTTCTATTTATGAAAAATAAAAATAATTAGGAATTCGCGCGTTTTTTTCATCTTGGAATAAAACATGGGATACTTTGAATCCCAATCCCACGCGTACAAATTTGGGCTACCGTGCACATATATTATAACTAGTGGACCCGCCACATCTTCGCCCGCGCTATTTCCAATACAATCTTTATCACCTCTTTTTTTCATTTAGTGGTGTACCTAATTTCTAAAAATCCCTCTTTAGTACACCTCTAGGTTACTCGAGGAATGTTTCCTTTCAAACCTTTAGGAGCACCCGTTTAGGCTGTGCGTTGTCTATAAGTGAGTCACGGTACTGTTATATATTATGTATTGATGATATTTTCACATACATTTTTTAAGCTATCTATTTCATCACCAGGCCCCCTGGACAGCTATAACCCGCCGGTGCGCTCCTCGCAACAAGACATCCGAGGCTCCATAGACTTCTTCCACGGCGATTACCACAACGGCACCGACGACAAACCAACAAAACAAACTCCGAGTCGCGTCGAGCGCCAGCCCTCGCACAACTCGGAACCGGAGCCCTATTTCCCCATCAAGCGGCAACTGAGCAACGACACCATCACCCTCAACAACCAGTTCTTTAGCAATAAAGGCGGGGGAGACGGGTTCTTCCTCAACAGAGACGCCCCCGACGGTGATATGACCAAAACAAGCTTAGCGGACCTCAGCAAGTTCCGGAACGGCGACCAAGGTTTGTGTTGCTTTCGCTTGATCTGTGTTCGCTTACTCTGCTCGCGGACCACATATTCCCATTACTAATCGATATTCTTTATTAAGGAAGGTTCTAAACGTTCTAAACTGCACTTATACCCCTGGTACGTTTCACTCGGGACACTTTTATGTAGACAAATCGGTGTATACATCAAGTTTCGTGAGGCAAACAGTGCCCGGAGATCGTGTTACTCGTCCACCTTCTGCCTAAGTCTAAGACTAATGGCCAAATTCAGAAACGCCACTTAAGAATTTGACTAGATATTAAATAGTTAAATGACCCTCAACTAGTTGTCAACCCATACAGAAACCTCACTTTAATTAAAGCTCAATTTGAGTGGCCTTTCTGAATTCGGCCATAAGTCACTTAACGTGTCTAGACGTAAAGACTAAACATCTCCTTTATTAGTTATTTATTATAATTCGGTACGCCAATTGGGTTTATTGCTGCCCTTTTTATGGGGTGCGCCTTTTTTCACATAACTTTTTAAGTCCTATTATCGGAAGTCCGAGAATATTTCTCATACCATTTTACATCATAATGATCATTCTTCATAAAAATATTTAATACTAACGATCGAAACTCATAATCATCAGAATTCATAATATCGCTAATCATACAACTTGTTAATACTAATATTTGTATTTATATATTTTCTTATACTAACGATCGAAACTTCTAATCGTTCTGATTCATAACGTCAATATTCATATATTTTTTTATCCTAATATTTATTTCCATATATTTTTTAATCATAAGTGTAAATGAAATTGGATAGGACTTAAGAAGACTTCTGAGCGAGCGAGCGAAGCGAGCGAGCAAAATGAGTCGGAGCAGAAGCGACTCAGATAGGTTAAGGCGGGAGCGAAGCGAAGCGAAGCTCCCGCCTTAGCCTTCGATGTTAGGTCTTTTTTTGCAACGGTTCAGAAAATATGCTAAATAGGTTCATGCTGTTATATTAATTTGCTTAAATCCATAGGTATGCCATCTTGAAAGTGAATTTGTATGTAGGGATAGCCTGCCCTACCTACAACTTCACTTTCGTTTTGTTCGAATTAAATCTTATTTGGAATAGTTACTGTTGTAAAAACCAATATTATGAGTTCAAATATTTTCTTAGCAATGCCATTAGTAATAAGAAAATTATGAATAAAAAAAATATGATCACTGTCTGTTGTGAAGCAAAATGTTATGAAAAAAAAAATTATGAGTTCAAACATGTTCTTAGTAATGACATTAGTAATAAAAAAAATATGATAACTGTCTGTTATGAGTTCCGATGGTAGGAATAAAAATGTATGAACAAAAAAAGTATAAGGAAAAAAATTATGAAGAGTGATTATTATGAATACAAATCGGTAGTGAAACAAAAAATAGGAATAAGAATTTTATGTGAGCCAATATGGACCCCTATTTATGTATTAGTTTTAGATAATGCTCTACGTAAAAGTTGAAAAAAAAAATAGACTTACTGCTGAGTTTCTTGCGGCGTTTCTTCACAGCAGATGTCACCTAGCTTCATTTTCACCTTGAAATTTTATTGAATGTTGTAGTCGCCAATGAAATTTGATCTGTAACACCAAATGTGTAGAACAAAATTTCCTCAATTCATTGTAAGCGAAACTTTATGAAGCCACCTAGAACCTCCCAGATCATTACTAACAGAGGTTAATCGGGCGAGTGTCTGTGCAGGCGCGGAGGAGCCGGTGGAGCGGCGGAAAACCACCACGTTCGCGACGCCGCCGCCCCACACCACCACGTGGCAGCAGCAGTGTCTGCAGCAGGAGAATCACCCCAGTCAGTCATCCCACTACATCAGTACAATATGTTATGCTAGTGTATACAATGTGGGCCAATGCAGGCATGTCAAACTCAAAGTCATTGGTGGGCCAAATGCATAAAGACCCTAAAATCAGTGTGCCGCAAAACCGACCACAATGAAATTAAGATTTCGCAAGGCACACTAGTTTATCGCGCATTAAGCAACTGCCCTTTCACACAAAGGTCCTACTTATATCTATTATAAATGTAGTATATGAAATATTTGAATGTTTTCTTCCTCAATCACGCGCAAACGACTGGACGGTTTTTGATGAAATTTGGCGGACAGATAGACCACATCTTAGAATAAAATATAAGATACTTTACATTCCAATCTCATGTGAACACATTCGCTGGCAAAGCTAGTTCTTGAATAGGGATTAAGTATATGCTTTCTGTCGAGACTAGCTGTGCCCGCGACTTTGTTAGCAAATTATCCCACGGGAATATCATATCGGGATAAAAAGTATCCTATGTTTATAACAAGATATGGTCTCTGGTATATGTCTACCAAATGTTATCCTAATCCGTCCAGCCGTTCGCGCGTAATTGAAGAAAAACATACAAACATCTAAATATTGCATAGGATTACCGCGGTGCCTGTTTTAATATTATACATTAGCATAACATATCATTTTTATATCCATATTCTGGTTTTTGGTGTCATTTACATTGGTGTATTGTGTTCTTATTATGTTGGGGGATTTTGGCATTTTCGTTTATACTTAACTACTTTGTTCAAGATTATTTTTAATGAAAACTCAAAATAACTAAAAATCACATACTCCCATTAGTCCAAAAAAAGTAGTGGAATATAATAGTCTTTTGCACGGTATTCAATGCACAATTAGGATTTCATAGTTGTCAAAAATATCTGCTGCTACTGTTGTAGCGCGTAGTATAACCACTCAAGAGTAATAACAATTTGTCTATTTGTTGTTAGTATTTATCAATTGAATCTACAGCAAAATACCAAAGTAGCAACACACTGATTTTGATAAAATAATAGTAGTTTATGCAACGGTTGCATAATGATAGGCCTTAAAACAATAGTGCGGTTTTCATGAAACGAGCCGATAGGCGAGTTTCATAATAAGATCGCACGTGTGTTTTAAGGCCAAATTATGCAGAGTTGCATACATAACTTTATCTACACACATATTATAAATCCTCCATGATGGGTTCAGAAACAATATTTTCAGGCAACAAGTTATTTGTTGCAATCGTGGCTGCATATTTCCGATATCCGGCGCATTTTCACATCACACACACTCCGAGAAGACTACTTACTATTCATATTTTCAACTAAAATGTAAATTACAAACAACTTTTTCTTTTCAATTCAACAACAATTCTACTTTCGTTTATCAAAACACCAACATGGCGGCGATTCGATCCTCCGTCAAGACAATTTTTTTTTTAAATCATAGACAAACGGATGAAGTCTCTATTCTCACGTCACTCGAGATCAAATATTGTGCAGTTTATATTAAAAAAACATACTGAATTGACGTTTCGTATCAATAACTGTTTTAATATCTATGGATACTAGAATAGAGACCCACTTGAGTTTTGACAGCTGTTCCAAATTTAATCTCATTTCTTTACTAAAAACGATAAAGAAGTAATGTTATTTCTTTATCGCAGCACTGGTATTTCCTAATTGGTTGTCAAAATGGTGGTCATTTCCTACGGTTTTTGATTAACCAATGGAGGTTTTATGATATGGGTGTAGATAAATGAATTAATGATATACCTTTTGTGCCGAAAAGTGTACATAACCACCGTACTCAACTCAATTTTAAAAATATAAAATAAAACACGAAAAGAAACATAAAATAGCATCAAGACTACTGTGTGTGGTAACACTTACATACACAATTCAACCATTTAGGTACTGCTGTAAAGCTAATGGCCAAATTCACAAAGGCCACTAAAGTGTTTTTTTAATGAAAGTGAGAATGAAGTGAAGTTCATGTATAGGTTGACAACTAGTTGAGGGACATTTAACTATTCAATCTCTAAGCAAATGCTTAAGTGATGCTTGCGAATTCGGCCATAAGAGTCACAGCCAATAATTATTTCTGTTTAAGAAATGTTTTTATGTAATATAATGCAACCTAGCCGCACAGTAAAAAGCAACAATTTAATAAGCACGAGAACTAGTGGAAACCATTGCACCAACTTTGTATGCTGTCAACCCTTATTACTTGTACAGACGGCGAGGACCAATCCGACGACGCGTCGCCCAGCGGAGGCGCAATGGCGGCCCAGCTCAACAACATCCGGCTGAAGCTGGAAGAGAAGAGACGGCGGATAGAGCAGGACAAGAAACGCATGGAGCTCGCTGTCAATCGACAGAGACAGCAGTTGGGGCAGCAGGCGTTTCTACAGGCAGTTACTCGGGTGAGTTGGCTTGATGATTGGGAGACAGCGCGTTTGTAGGTCTATCCAGTTACCTGTGGAGTGACGGAGAATGGGACAGCGCTATAATCAACAATATACAGGTGTAACAGGAAATTGTGTCAAGCGGAGGTCCAGACAGATTCACCCAAACAAGAAAGATATGCAACGATCTCAAAAGAAGGATATGGCGTTCAATACAACTGCGTTGAACAAATGACTTAGTCCGTCTTCGTTAACGCCATCTATTTACAACTTCATAAACTACGAAGCTCTATTGCCGACGTCTTAGTTCTTATGACATTTACACGGAGTCTTTATTTTGCCTGATTCATCGCCGTCTTCCATTACTCGCTAGGAGCTACGAATCAAAACAAAAACAAAACGCATGAATCGGCCAATAATGGACCTTTCTCAATGTAATAAGAATGCAGAATATTTACCGAGTGTGCGATGGTGTCATTTGACACCAAAAAATTGACCATCGCGAAAATCACGTTGGGCAGTCCCTTACTATATATTTGTATGAAGATATGTCATGTCGCACAATATGAAATTTGAAAATGACAAAATCCCATAACTACTAAACTATGAAAAATCGTGTAACATACATGGGGATGAATCTTGAGGTGCTCTACCTCTGGACCTCCGCTTGACACAACTTTCTGGGACACCCTGTATATAACATATATCTTTGAGCTGCTAGCGCCCCATAAAAATTACAGCTAAGTTGCTAGATCTATAACAGATGTAAGCACATTTTTAAGACAACAGAAGTTCGCGTCCATTACGCAACAAAATCTGTCATATTACCGATTGGGGTGTTTGAGAAATGCTGGTATAGATACCTATATTACTCGTGTACGTTGACTTGTAGATTGAGCCAGGCCGGTAGCGCCATGTTTTTCAGAAACAAGATTATAATTTTATGGTTGTTGTTTTCTAGTCCTGTTTTATGATACATTTTTCAAGTGATGCTAATCGAAAAGCTGAATAACTGAGTATGAAAAACATTTCCCGGATAGATCCCTAAATATACTAATTTAATATGGATTCGCGAAATATGAGCTTTACAGACCTGGCTTGAGGGTTTTGTTTTGTGTTAAGATGTGGGTTATATGGGGGGCGGGTATTGGGTGTGATTGTGTCTGCATTGTATTACAGTGGGTATGTTATGTTTTTGTGGCAAATGTATCGTACAGTGAAAGTTCAAGAAAGTGTGGTTTTCTGCCTTTATATTGGAAGTGCTCGATTTATTGGTTAGAGTGCATATGGTCTTGTTTGCAACACGTTCCTTCGCAAAATTACGTCTTTTTCGCAAAACGTCTCGCCTTAAAAATATTTCTTTCGCAAAACGTCCCTCCTGCAAAACGTTACTTTTGCAAAAGTTTCACTCCGCAAAATGTCTCTCGGGCAAAAAGCTTCCTTTCGCAAAACACCCCCTCTTCAAAACGTCCCTTCTGCAAAACGTCGTAACGTTCGTACGATACCATATGCACTCTAACCGATTTATTTTACAGTCAATTTAGGTTATTGTAGCATGTCGTGAAAACAACATTTGAAATCGACTTTGATTACACACTTACGGTATGGAAGCACATGTAATAATATCGTCTCTACATTGAAGACAATTTAACAACAAAACATAATATATTTTTCTATTTTATTAGGATACATATTTGCAATACCAGTTGGCCTCCTTGGTGAGTGGCCGGTTTACGAATCTTTCTACATTCGATTTAGTTTCAATACTTTTTAATATATATTAGTTTGTGAATTCACTCTTTGACTCATTACTTTTTCAGAATACTGTACAGATAATTAATTAGTTTCACATTCGCTTTTACGGCTTTCATTTTAAATTAAATTAAAATATATACAGTAGTTTACAGGTTTTCATTATTACAGTTGTATGTTTCGCGAGCAATTTAGTTAACTTGAAAATAAGCTTTTCCTTTCAATAGCTACAGCTAAAACGCTGATTTATCTTATACGAGGCAGCTTTTTTTTTTACGAATTCAATCATTACTTTTTTTTTCGAACACATGTATTTTGCGACGCATTCACCACGGTCCCGAGAGTCCATCTTCCAACCATTTTGAATCTTATCTAGCTGTAATTAAGTGGCATTTCACACGTCACGAGTTAAACGGCACAGATGACATTTGTGTAGGAGTTAACCACACCCATTGGGCAGCATGGATTTGTTTATTGGAGTATAAGATCCCTAAAAACCCTTATTAGTTAAGCGTTGAGGTCTATTTTCGTTAAAAAAAAAATCTCAAATGCCTGGCAATCTTATGATTTAACTGGCTGGTGAGAATAGTGATCAGCGCCTCTATTCGGGAACGCTAAGTGATTCTGTAGCGATTCGTAAGCGAGATTTCTCATCCCACTCTTCCGCACGATGCGTAATGTGTAAGAGCGAAATGAGAAATCTCTCTCACGAATGGATACAGAATCACTTAGCGTTCCCGAATAGAGGCGCTGATTGACAGTAAACTTCTGAAGCGTATACCTTATTTTTATGGGAAAGCACAGGCTAAATAGACGCTTTGACTAAATGCGGGGAGCGCGGGGTTTTTAGAGCGCTGTGATTGGTGCGTTCAAGGTTATGCGCTCCCCTCGGCTGCCTTTAGCCCCGCCACCGGTTTCTTACCTCTAATACTGGCAGCGGAGTCTATTGGATATGGTCTATGTGGGAAAGATACAATTCATAAGATTACATAATTCAGGGTTTCTATTAGACATAGGTTTACGTTATATGGTTACCAGATCGCTTTATTTTGTCAGGTAACAGAATATTTCTGAATAGATCTCAACGCCTTGCACCAATCAATCAACACGTGTATAATTCTTTAGAACACAATGTCCTTGGTACGTTAGTGACACTTATACCCCAATGAACGCGCATGCTCGCGCCACGTTGCGCTGTGTGTTACGGTGGCGGTTGCACGACGTGTTGCAGGGTAAGGGTGCGCGGACCCCGGCCGAGGAGGACGTCAAGATGGACGAGCAGCAGGTGGGTTGGTTGTTGCGTTTGCGGATATCGTAGAATAGTAGCAGTTAACTGTATGAGTGCGGTCAAGGCTAATAACGCACTCTAGTTCGCATTTTCTCATGACGATAAGCTTAATATTGAATTAACGCTTAACTTATACATAGGTAATTATGGGCATATTATAGAATCAATCACATGACAAAGATAATGATTACTAGGTATAGGATTTGAACTCACCTCGCTTGCCTTGTTTCGGCAAATCTTTGTGGCTGAATATCGATTTCTAATTCCGTATGCTACGATAGGAGTCAACATCAGTTAAAATATTTATTAAATGCTTATTGCACTATTTGCATTGTAACAACCTTAGAATATAAAAGGTGGACTTAATGTCTTGAGGGGGGTCTTGAGGCTACCAGAGGAACCTTTCGGCATAGCAGATATTTGTTCGTGAACGGCTTTTTGGATAAAAATATGTATTATAAATTATTTCCGTTGAAAATTTTTGTGTACACACAGAAATAATTGGGAGTTAGTGTTTTGTGTGTTTTAATATGTAAACTTTAACGGGTAGTAAACTAATTTATCGCTTTATTAAAAACTTGCATGGGTTGTGATTAATTGCATGTAAAATTAAAATTAACTAAAGAAAACTCACACAATATTAACAACACAATAATGAGTAACTTGTTAACAATCAATCGATAATCCTAAAAATAAACGGCGCCATTTTGTCGCAGATTCAGTTAAAGCATTAGTCTTTTTCGAACTAACTATAAATTCGACTATTTCTGTCTCAGCGAAATCTGAAATAAATTAATATATATAACATCCTAGGAAAATGAAAGCGTGTTCGGAAATGACGATTGCTCGCTTCCTCAGCATTTAATGGATTGATTCAAATTTAATATTATTATGATACTGATACGAACATTCATCATAGGATATGGACGCGCCAAATCAAACGGTGGACAACGTAGCGATAGAGCAGTACCAACAATCCATCGCCAAGTAAGTTTATTACTCCAGATTATTTCTTCAATTTGCTATTAAAAAAATAAAAGGAAAATTATTAGAGATAGGCCGAATACGGTTTTTCTGACCAACCAACTAGCCGATTAATCGGTTCTGCAAATGCCGACTAATCAATTGCCAACTGTTCAAAGTTTACTTTATATTCGTAGTAATTTGCATGACTTCGGCGGCTTAATCTCATGCACTACGCGAGCTACCATTAAGTTCAGATTTTGTTAACAAATAAACACAAAATATCAAACACGAACGCTCAGCGATTCTTTTTTAATTGTTGTTGATTTAAATAATTAGAATTTAATTTAAATAGAAGTGAGATTTTTTGCATATTTTTATATTCCACACACTTTAGACTAGCGGTAGTTATTTTCATTATTTTACAAAAATTATGCAAATGCAAGTCAATATTTTTTACCGTATAGTCGCTGACTAATCGCAGACTAGAAAATACACCGAATAGTTGGTTTTTCCCGATTGGCCGGTTAGGTGTCGGCCTATTTCTTAAAATTATTCCTCTCTATAATTGAGACCTTGTTATTTGTGTCATTTATACCCAACTTGTAAATTAATTCGAGAATTAAATGTATTTCCCAATATGTTTTGCTAAGATATAGATTACATTTAAATATGCATTTCTGTTGCAAATCATTCACGCATTTTGATACTTTACTGTTAAAAATTTCTTTAAACATAATTTGATGAGGAACAAAATAGGAATCTGGATTGAATACTAATAATTACAGAATGAACTCCAGCCTGCAGGACATACAGAGCGACATCGCGCGGCTCGCGACCCAGCAGAACCAGATACAGCAGCAGCAGCAGCAACAACAAACGCAGGCGTTGCAGCAACAACAACAACAGCTACAGCAACAGATGCAGCAACAGCAGCAGCAACAGTTGCAGCAACAGCAGCAGCAGTTGCAGCAGCAGGTGACGAAGCAGCTGTTTCAACCGCCGCAGCCGCAGTCGCCGTTCCAACAACAGTATCCGCCTAACATTCCACAGTTGGTAAGTTTGATTGGAATATTGGATAATAAACACACTGCCAAATATAATAAAGCGCAAAATCTATGCGCCTAATCACATTTTTAGAGTTTAAAAGTAATTCGGCGCATAGCTTTAAACACTAGCTTTTGGGATTATACAATGCCTGAAACAAATGGTCTTGAGCTTGGTGCAAACGAAACACACACACACTTTGCTACAGAAAAGATGTGACACAACAGTGGCGGCGCGTGAGGGTAAGCCGGTGTATACTTTCTTAACTCAAACATTATAATATTATCAATTACTTCTTGTATTAACATAAAAATTATTACATTATATTTTATGAAAATGAAATATTTAATGAGTAATAATAATATAATGTTTAAAAATGGCTTACCTTCACGCGCCGCCACTGTGACAACAATAAGGATTCGGAATCCCAAATCTTGTGATTAATTAATAAAGTTATTTAAAATTTAAACTCAAATGACATGGATCATACTACTGAATTCAATGATGCTCCTACAAAACAAGCTTCGAAAGTTGCCGTCGAGCTTGAGGGTCCATTCTCATCAGAACCACAACAGTTGCAGTAACAGCAGCAGCAGTTAAAGTGTTTTGTAAACGGGCTAGATTTTTCACTATACTATATCACACATACGGGCTATATTATATCACTACTAAGAATAAAATACTACTAACATTGCAACGAATTTTGGGCACAGCTAGTATGTCATAAAATGTTGACGTTTCACAAATCTTACATTTAAAATCATTAAAAATCGTGGAAAACCTAAATAAAACAAGAAAGATAGTAGACTTTTGGTACCTTCTCAATGGCACTGCTGCGCTTGCCCGTTATTTTTTGCACACATTTGCAGCAAGAGTGTTGGAGCCAAGCGGTAGTTCTGATATGACAATCTTAAGGCCAATACTGCTGATATCTCGCAAGTGTTCAGTTTCTGAGAGCATGTTAGCACACAGGGTCTCCAAAATACCTTCAACGTGGTATTCCTTTACTTTATCAAAGGTGGATCAAGGCTGGAAACTTGAGGATAGCCCGATTTGCAGCAGTAAATTGCCAAAAAAATTGCTGGTTTACAAGCAATATCTCCAGAACATTACACACCGACCATTACTACTCAATGCGAAGCGACGTTAGCCCCGTCCCACTTTCTCATATTGAGGTAACGAATCTCCGCACCCACCAGCTACGCAATAACCCACGCTACAATCCGCAGCACAGCCAATTCAGCTCACAGCACAACGTGTCGCGCCCCGCCCACGCGTTCGGGTCCACCCCGCACCTGCCGCGGGACCCCTACTACCCGCAGCCGGTACAGCCGATGGAGCACGAGTACCAGTACAGGGATATGGAGGATTACGGGAGGTTCTACCTCCACGAGAGCCCGCCCCAGCCCGCGAGGAGGACGTGGGCGCAGCACGCGCAGATGCAGCAGGAGAACGAGCTGCGGGGGTGGCAGGTTCGTGCACGAGCTGTCAGCGAAGTCCAATCAATGTCGGGAAAGTAATTTCTCCTTTCGAGAAACTTTGCAGCATGATTAAACAGTCTCTATAAGAATCCCATCAAAAAAATAAATGTGAAATGAGAGTCGAGAAGTCGAAAACGTCGCATATTCAAAGTCAAAGTCGAACTATCTTTATTCAATTTAGGCTTTTACAAGCTCTTATGAAGGTCAAGGAATGAATCTACCACCGGTTCGGAAAAAAATACTCTACTGAGAAGAGCCGGCAAGAAACTCGGTGAGGTTTTCAAAACAGTACACATATAAGTTAACTTGGTTCTCATTTTACATTTATATTTTTGATGGGATATCATTACTTTTGGTTCAGAAATTATATTAATATTATGCCACGTGGTTAGATAATAATATATAATTTAAAATAAATATATAAATAGCTACCACTGGCAATTTCGCCTTCATGGAAGTATATCTTTATTAATTACTCACTGGGCCGGCCTGGAGACTACTGATTAGTTCCTCTCAGTGCCCATTGGGACGTAAATAGGCTGATAATGATTAGGTACTAATTGGAACTTCTAAACTATTGAGTTAATCATGCTGCAAAGAATTATTCACAGGGCAAATAATTGTCACGTAAATCCCCGTTGATTGGTCAAGAAAATGGCGCATGACTTATAGGTGATGGGTGGCAATCGCGAGGAATTTGATGGCGAAGAGTTCCTTCGATCATTCTGGTCTACTTAGCGTATTGTTTCAATCGGACTGATAAAGGTCCGTGAATGATAATTTTAGAAGATGCTAATGGGATATCGCGCTGCAGACTAGCACCTGCCCGCGAGTTATTTGTCGCTCAGTTCATCGCTTACATATTCGACTAGTTTGACAGAGACGCACTGAGCGACAAACGTCTCGCGGGCATGTTGTGCTAGCCTCCATGGTATTTGCTAAATTCACGCCGCAGTTACGTTTGCCTTCGCGAATATCAGTTATAAAAGTTGAGCTATTCTCACTTGTTATCACCATTTCCTCCTCTGCTGCACTGGAAGTGAAGAAATAGCATAGAATGCGTGCAGATGCTTATCATCCTGGCATGTCGTAAAAGTCGACTAAGGGACGGGTCCTCTCCAACATGGTGGACTATCTGTATGGGCGATGGGCTGATCACCTGTCACCATACGGTTCATCAAACCATCTTAGGACTAATTAATCGAACGTGGCCACAAGTAGTCTTGTGGCTCTGCCCACCCCATTAGGGATTTCGGGCGTGATGCTATGTATGTGTATGTATCACCATTTTGTTACCAGTTACCACTAAATTAAATTGGTGGTAACTACCTACTGGACATTTTTATTCAGGTGGGAAACACCACTTTGTAGAACTCGAACCGGTTGTACGACCGTGGTCGTTACTGCCACGACACAGCTCCTTTTAATTTCCTGAATATGACACCGCCTTCAAGAGAGTTACCAATTTGTATGAAGTATGCTGTCATATTGACATTTTTGGGGTAGCTTTGTGTCCGTGAACATGTAAGGTGACTTAGGAATTTATTTTTGTAACCTAATGCTAACGTAATCAACTCACTGAATCTGCCACCAATGACACAAAACGAAAATAAAACCGTTTAGTACCATTTTAGTGCCACTGTCACCTTCTAATGATAGGTTAGGTTAGGTTAGGTGTTTACTTTTTCCATTTTGTGCCATTGGTGGCAGATCCAGTGGCATACAACGGAATAAATCACCAACGTCGACTTTCACACTTCCAGCTCCATCAGCAGCAGAACCAACCGTACGAGCAGCACACCCCCCCGCGCGCGTGGAAGTCACCCTCCCCTCAGCCGGCCTGGAACCCGCAGGGGTTCGTTCTCCACGACAGAACGAACCAGCCCTTCCCGGTCCATTATAACAACGACCGATACCAGAACGGCGAGAACCGGGAGCAGAATCATTTAAGTTACACCGTGATACCCAATCAGCACCATGTGTCGCCATCTCCCCCGTTGGCGGTCAGTCCGCGGAGGTCGAAGACCCCGCAGCGGCAGGGCTCGCTTCCAGAAGTCTCCAGAAGACCGGAACCTGTCAGTTTGCAACAACTACAGAGCCCTGTATCGCCGCCCGACGATATGGAGCCCCAGAATATTTCTTTCATAGGCAATGCGGAAGATGACGCGTTACGGCAAGGCATCAACCGCTTAAACATAACCTCGGGGACGAGGACGTACCGCATCCCCTCCCCCACCCGCCCCTCCCTCAACAGGAACTCCTTCCATCAGCAAGAGGAGGAGACCAACGAGAAAGGCTTCTATATCTCCTTCGACAACGAACCGCCGAAACGACCGAAACCCCCTTTGCGGGTGAAACGGATGTCGCCTAAGAAAGACAGATCGGAGTACCACAGCCCTGAGCGTCAGAGTCCGGAGAATAACTGGAACGAGAGGGTCCAGGAGGAGGAGTTTGTCGTGCACCGCAGCCCGCTCGTGGAGGCTCGAGCTAGCGACGTTTCTGAGCGCAGAGAAACGCCGCCTAGAGAGCGCCCCGCCCGCCCCAGCAACGAGCCCGCCGCGCTCGTCATCGGCGAAATGAATCCCGACCCGGTAAATATAACTTCTGTGGATCCATTGTTCATTCATTTTCGTGTTGTAAATATAATTAAAACGAAGAAATATATAAACATACTAGCATTCTAATGCTACTTTAATTTGTAAACCTAGAGAGTTAAGGCCATGAATGTGCACTAATTAATACTCCTTTACATCTTGAAAAAAAAAAAACGACTTTTGGCCGAACTCAGAAAGGCCACTCAAATTCAGTTTCAGTGACGTTTCTGTGTAGGGACCTAGTTGAGGGACATTTAACTATCTAATATCTAATCAAATGCTTAAAGTGGCGTTTCTGAATTCGGCCATTTAACTGTCAGTGTGAATACTTTATTCCAGAACTCTGCGGAAGAGATGGAGCGGAAGAAAGAGCGCATAATGATGCTGTCGCTGCAGCGACGACAGCGCGCGGACGAGGCGCGCGGGCGCGCGGAGCAGGCGGCGGCCGCGCGGCGCGCGCGCGACGAGGCCGTGGCCGAGCAGCGCGCGCAGCGCAAGGAGGAGCAGGCGCGGCGCCGCGAGGCCATCCTGCACCAGTACAAGCTGAAGAAGGCCATCGAGGAGGCCGAGCGGGAGGTGAGGACCTTTACCGTGGAATAGTAAAATCATCGGACAGTCGTGTGCCGGTCTTACCCCATATTTTCGATTTATGTGCTTTCATCCTATTAAACTAGATGGCTCCTACCATGTAAGGTATTATACGAATGGTGTAGAGGTGTATTTATTTTTTATATAAACCTAATTTGAATGTAGTAAATTATAATTCTAAGTAATTGTTATAAATTTATGATTGTACTAAATTCCCATATATGTTAGCTGTAAAAAATTGTAATGAGTTAGGTTCCTTTACCTGTAATATTGCATTTTTTTGTTAATCTAAATAAATAAAAATAGATAAAACCTCTAGATGAACGTCATCGGTTATCATGCGCACGGCACGGCAATTATAAACGTCGTGCCACTTAAATCCGCGGTTAGGAGGTCCGTTTTTCTTAATGTATTGCAAATTACTCCTTACTAATATAAGAATACTTAAATTGCTGGCTTAAAATGTTCGCTAATAAAATGATGACTTTTGTAATTCGCCACACGAATGACACACCGGCCCATTTTTCCAGGGCAAAACCTTCGACAAATCCGAGTTCCTGGATTTGTCGCGGGGCTCCGGGGCCGGCCCGGGGGGCGCGGGCGGGGGCGGCGCGCCGCGCCTGCGCGGGAAGGCGGCGGCGCGCGCGCGGCCCAAGACCATCCACGTGGACGGCGGCGCGCTGCAGCAGGCCGAGCTGCTGGCCGGCGCCAAGCAGCCGGCCAGCACTCTAACGGGTGAGCACTACGCGGGTCAATAAGAGACAGGGAGGTTTTGTTGCGGTCACAGATCAGTTTTTTTTTTATTTTACTCTGTAGCGAAGGAAGCGAAAGGTAGGGAATAAGTTTTACCAAAATCGGTCACCGCAACGAAGGTTTATTTGATCGACAATATAAATATCTATTCAACAAAAAATTACACGTATTTTTTAGACGCGCACTTATTGTTGCTAATCTGTTTCGTTTTTTGTTTGTATTCTGAATGTAAGCAAATGTTACCTCTTGCCCACAGAATGAAAACCACAAATATAGTGATCCCGCACTTAGATCAGTATTACTCACAGACCAAATATCCTAAAGACACGGCGTAGCCTAACTTCTACTAGCAAATAAAGCTGCCAAACTTGAGGGGCGCGCGGGGTTTTAAGAGCGCTGTGTTTGATGCGTTCGGGATTAAGCGCGCCGCGCCTACCTATTACCCCACCGCTTATGGATTTTTGCCTTTAATGCTAGCAGCGGGGGTTGCGTCGCTATGCGGAGTCGGATATATGGTCTGTGATACTTTTATTGTGACCCTAAAATAGCGTGCATGTGAAAATTATAAAATATCCACCTGTTTATACATTCAGCTTTAAATATTTTAAAGATATTATTTAAAATTTTGTTTTTCACATCCACCCTGTAATACGATTTAATATAAATGGCCAAAAATATATATAAAAATACAATATTCACACTAATATTATAAATGCGAAAGTTTGTGTGTAAGAGTTAGTATGTTTGTTACTTCTTCACGCTTCAACGGCTGGACGGATTTAGATGAAATTTGGAATGGTGTTAGCTGTTATCCTGGATTAACACATAGGCTAGAAAATTTTAAAAGTTCCCGAGGTAAGCTTCTGCCCACGACTTCGTTCACGTGGTATTCGGTTATAGTTATTCACTCAAGAAAAACATATTTTTTCTTGTATAAAAAGTAGCCTTTGTTGTAATCCCGGGTATAAACTATCTCAATTCAAATATCAAATTTCACTCGAATCCGTTGAGCCGTTTAAGTGTGAAGTAGTAACAAACATAGGAACTCACACACACACTCAAAAACTTTCTCATTTATAATATTAGTGTGATAGTTTTCTTTTTTACATTGGTTTAATAATCAAGTCGATGTCACTTGGTAATTTTTTAATATCTTTAGCCCTTCATATTATACTTGTATTTGGCATGTTTCATGCAAAGCTATAATATTTTTTATTATGTTACAGATGTGATATGTTAAAATGGATCCTAACTTTCTGACATATCAGATCTCACGTAATGCCTTTACTGTTAACTGTTTTACCTCTTAACTCCATATGCGGGTAATTTGTCGTTAACAATACGAATGCATACGTCAGAGCGAGAAACATATAGTTACATCTCGTTCTAACCGTTGTAACGACCATCAGTGGCCGTTTCACGAAACTACAAGTTACAATATCGTAGGCAAAAAGTGGCAACACTGGTTACAAATTCCATACAACTGGTATCCAGTGTTGCCAGGTTTTGTCTGTCAGACCGCGTATGTAACATTCTGACCGTTCCCAATATTCAATCCGCGGGTAGGTTTGGTTAATACGGGTTTAAATTTGACATTTTCCGCATACAAAATATAAGCGAATCTATCCACGGATTAAATATTGGGAACGGCCGTTAGTGGTTTACGCTGATATTCCTCGATCGCACGGCGTATGCGCATAGACCAGCTAACTGTTTACCAAACAAATACCCGTGCCTTTGTCCGCTACAATTTCCGACTAAAATCGTCAGCTCTGGACTTTAATTTACCCAAGTATAGATGTGTTAGTGAGTCCGCCGTAACACATTTCCCAACTATAAATAAATGCGTTAGTGAGTCCATCGTAACACATTTCCCAAGTATAGATAAATGTGTTAGTGAGTCCGCCGTAACACATTTCCCAACTATAGATAAATGTGTTAGTGAGTCCATCGCAACACATTTCCCAAGTATAGGTAAATGTGCTAGTGAGTCCGCCGTAACACATTTCCCAACTATAGATAAATGTGTTAGTGAGTCCGCCGTAACACATATTTTATATAGTGGTATTTGTGTTTAACAGAAATTCCAAATTTTAAAGCATATAAATTAGATATGTAATGTTTCAAAGAAGTTATGTAAAAGAAAAATAACGATCAAAGTCAAAGTAAAATTATACATGAGTATTTTATAAAATTATTCGTTGCCTTTTTGTTTGTGCTTTTATATTTTTGACTCACTTGTTACACATCAGATGAAGAAGTTTTAAAAGCTATACTTAAAATGAATTATTATTATTTATTTCTTTCATTTACGTTTAAGTAACTTATTTTGTATTTTTATGCCAAACGTACACCACTACATATGCTATTTGCGGACTCGCTAATATACCTATAATTTCAATTTACAACTTGAGCAAACTCCCAGCGCATGCGATTTACTTCGGTGACTGTACGTTTGTCGATCGCGGCAAGGACGCAGTGGGACTTATGACCAATCACGGCGGTATTCTGCCACATTCAACCAATCATTGGCGATGTACAGTCAGTAATAATTAAACATGAATAATTGCAAAAATTTGGCGTAAGCTAATTACTCTTTATACCGTGACCGTACATTTCTTATTCTCGTCTATGATCGGGTGAAACCTGTCGGCGTACAGTTGGCCAATGTTGAGCAAACTTACTACGCTCGTATTCGAAATTTGAGTGAACTCTTAGTTTACCATGACAAAGTGAGTCGTTTTCGTTGGCCGACTGTGCGTCGTACGCCGCTAGCGGTGTGGATCCCTGCGTGAGGCTGTAGCCCTGAGCGTGTGCAGGCAGGCTGCGGCGCGACTACTACCGCGGCAGCCAGGACAGCCTCGCGGAGCGCGCAGGACTCTACCGAGGTAACGTACCCCACCCCCCGCGCCTCCGAGCCGAAGCCGCGTTCGAGATACATCCAATTCACGCGGCGTTTCCACTTGCCCCTACTCGGTTCTACTGGTAGGAGCACGAGGACCAATATGTCCTTATACTCCTACCGGTAGGACCATAAGGATAAGCATATCCTCGTGCTCCTACTAATGGCCAGTCACGTACGAATATTGTCACTTATTAATTAATAAACCGCGGTTCTTATACTTATCCCCGAAACGAACAATATCGTAACCGTGCATATCTGTTCCACAAAATCACGTTACCACGAATCACGAATAACCAAATCATACATTAATTCGCTACATAGTGACAGGATCGACGGAGCTCCGGTGCGCGGAGCTCCTATTTCTGCCTAGTTTGGGCTTTCGGCCCTGACGCAACACTAACCTAACCTATTTACCTAGCGCATCTTAACCTAACCTAATAGTAATAATGTATGATTCGGTCATTCGTGATTCGTTGCGGAGTCGGGTAAAATCGAATTTGGATATCATAGTCATAAACTAACTTCATACAATATGCTTAATTGAATAACAACATAACAAACTATAAGAAATACTAAGATGATTTTATAAAATTTTGATTGTATAATTTTTTTTTATTCTGTACTTAAGTACTTATACAAATTTGCATATAAGGTCACGATAGGAGCATAAGGACATATTGGTAGTAGGCGCAAGTGGAAACGCCGAATCTAACGTTTCGAACGTGACTTCATCTCTATGCTAACTGGGAGGCTGCATGCCGGCGGTCTGCCGATTTATCTGTCGAGTTGCCTTTGACATTTCATTGAGGCCGACGCCACGGCGCTCGGTAGGTAAATCGGTAGAGCTGTAGATACCACTGTCCCGCGCTTGTGCGCACGATTTTGTGAATGGCAATTTTTGAAGCTCGTTTTTTTTGAGTTATAGTTTTACACGATACACTATTACATACATTCTAGGAGTTTCCTACTGTATAAAAAACTTTTTGATATAACGTTTCAAGTGAGTCCATGTCCCTTCATGATGGAGAAAAGATTTTAAATTAGCTGTTTAAAAATCTGATTAAAATTAAAAATTCAATGGAATTTCATCGAAATTGAGGCAGTAATTAAGCGTGCCAAGATGATGATTATTAATACGAAAGTTATTTTGCCTGTCTGTTGCGTTCTCACAGTGCAGCCGGTAAACCGATTTCGATCAATGGCAATAAGTTACCTTTGGGCCTGGGGAAAAATACGCACAGTTTCCGAGGAAACAGCGGGGCCGTATTAAGCCTTGCAGGGGCTCTCAAGCGCACATAGTTCAGGGCCCTTTCTTATTAAAATCACGCAATAAATTGAGCTCCTCTATTTTCCGTGTAAACGAGGACTCGGGCACTTTGAGGCTCCGATCAAGCTGGGGGCTCTTGGCTCGCGTTTCACGTGCCCCTATGGAAGACCCTGGACAGGCGGTTATGATTGTATGAATGTGTATGTGTACGTGTAGACTCGCCTGTGGAGGAGCGCGGCGGCGCGGCCAGCGCGCTGGGCCGGCGCGGCAGCTGCAAGACCTCGCGCGGTGAGTGCCACGTGTCGGCTACCAACTATACTCTAAGAGACGAGATCGACCTTCACCCATCAGATAACTTGATGACACATATTTTTTATCAAATATAATTCATTAACAAACATGCCTATGATAACTTGCCTATCGAAAAGTTTACATAGCTATTTTTAATTGAATTGAATTTAATTTTAAAATAGCTATGAAAGCTTTTCGATAGGCAAGTTATAATAGGCATGTTTGTTAATAAATTATATTTGATAAACAATATGTCTCATGAATGGATGTGGATGGGTGAAGGTCGATCTTCCATGTCTCCTCTACTAATTACTAGCGGGAGCTCCCACGGGCAGGACCGTCGCGGTCGGGTAGGAGAGGGATACTGAGACTGATTCAAAAGAGTGTTCGCTAAATTTAAACGTCGCTAAACTTAAAATAACACGTCATACACGATTTTGACAGCTGCGGCTAAGGCACTGAAATTATGCGACACTTTTCGAACTGGAAGTTTCATTTATAATTGGCCTCTACAGTTTAAATAGCAGTAAGCTCCAAACACGGCTACATGCTATCAAAAAAGGCACTGTATTTACCTTTTTAAGCGAAGCCTTTTTTAAGTCTGACTGGTTAACGGATGGCTATTCGATTTTTTCTACAGTGAATCTAAAATAAAGTAGAAAAAGTCGCTTTGAACTTCAAACTAATTGAATAAGAATCTATAACTGCCTTTGGGAACTCGTTGAAATTGATAGTTGAGACAGAATATCCAAATTTGGTGAACCTAATTGTATAGAGATTTATCACAGACATTTAAAAATACATATACCGTATCAACTATCACTTTTTTTTAATAGCTTTATTACTCGCTACTGTCAACTATTGCACTGATCGATTAGTGAACTGAGAATATTATGATGCAGTTATTCGACGCTCAAAATCGGTTCAGTCGATCTATGCAAGGCTGCTTTAATGGCTTTCTTGAATGTTGTCTGTTTGTCTCAATAAGCCACTCGCAGGACCGTAGCTAGGGGGGCATTCTGGGGCGATGCCCTATCGTAAAAAAAACCAATGCCCTACCTTAAAAAAAAGACAACGGGGTCCAATTTGAAACGTTGTCGCTTAAATTTAAAACTTTCTAAACTTAAATTAAGAAACGTCAAATTCGTATTTGTATGGCACCAAGCTGTCAAAATTGATTCGTTTCTTATTTCAAGTTTAGCGACCTAAAAATTAAGCGAACACTTGAATGGGCCCGAAGTTTTACCTTAAATTTTTTTTTGTTATGGTACTAACTTGTAAACACCGCTGCCCTACCTAAAATTCAACTCTAGCTGCGGGCCTGCCACTCGTTGCGAGCTTACCAACATCTTCACGTTTTCGTACAGTCTCGAATATTCCCGTAATATTTGAGACTTGCACGCAGACGTTTTGCAATGACACCACGTTGGCAATTTAATCTTAAAACATCAAAGTGCCTACTCTTTGAGTACGGCATGCGTGGCTCTCGAAGCTGTCGGTTTAAAAGTTAAGAAGGCTTCTTTGATTTATTTCGTAGAATGCTTGTACTGTTATAATTTATATTACAAATTAATTGTATTACTCCTAATATGTGTATCCAGCAGCGCAGTAGTATATAGAGTCACAAAATTACGCTTGATATTTATATTTTGGCCTTGTATGTAGTTTGGAAGCAGCTATGTTTTTGTGAGAGGTTATGCTTCTTTTCCACACTGGTCTACCCCTTCAGCCCATTACTAAAATTGGTGCCCAATAGTTAAATATATGCTAAATTGAGTGACGTGTCAGATTATATCGCGTTATAGTATTCATTTTGGTTTGCAACGAGACTTTGGTTCAGTGGTGTAGCTTGCCTTTACGGGCCCTGTATCAAAATACAGGATGGGCCATAAGTTTTTGCAAATAGCAACACAGCTTTTTTCCTAAACTATTAATTGCGCGGTATAAAGGATGATGGGAAATTAAACGCCATTTTGTAAATTTTTGACTAGTTATGATGGACCGTTCCACAGGAAAGCAGCGTGGTTATTGTCTTAAATACTTTTCCATAAAACCAGCCTTACGTTACTATGCGATGCCTTTTTAGGATAGTATATGGATTACGCCGTATAAGTTAGTGCCCAGCATCAATTTAATCAAAGTTGCGATCAATAATTTCAAAGGAACTGGTTCAACAACGAATATTACCAGAAGTAATGAATGATTGTCAGCATCTTTTCATACAATTGCGTAGTCGGTTACGGGAGTGCCAGCAACAAGACATCACTTAGACGATAGTGTTTTTACAAATAAAAAAAAATATTTTATAATAATTACTGCTAATAAATACTTAATAAAATAGAATTTGTAGTTTTGCCTCTATTATGTTTCTAAAAGTGCAAAAACTTATGGCCCATCCTGTAGGTTGGGTGGCCTACAGGGTAGATTTTTCACAAAAGAGACTATAGCCCCGAAAAAGAGGCCCCGTATCGTTGATACGGCTGATACGGCGGTAGCTACGCCCCTGCTTGGGTTTCGGGACTTTTGGAGCCCGCTTGGCGATGCATGCTCGGTTTGTGCTCGCCCGGACTGCATGAGTTTGGCGTGATGACATGTAGGACTCATTTCAGAGCGCGTGAATGAGGAACCTCAGTCGGCCCGTGGAAGGTCTAAATATTCCACTTACCAGAATAACTTTAAGGCGGGACGGAAGTCTAGCTCTCTAATGAACTTGTGCGGTAAGACACGTTTCAGTAGCGCCGCGAGGTGCAACTTCGCTTCTGTTGATGGTGATTGGGTTCTGTTTTGTTTGCGCGTGCCGGCCGGGGCTTGGGACGTCCAAAGTTCAATGATCATTTTGTGCGACCGTTAAAACAAATCACGGACATTTTCGCTACTCCAAATCTCATTTTTATAACTGTAAGATAATCCTGTTCATTCAAATTTGATCTCAGCACCCTTTTTTTAATTTTTGTTTTAAACAAGGGGGTCATAGAACAATTGGACGTAACTTTCTGCGCCGCCCGAACACGACTTCTGGTCATGTGCACATTTTTTCCTTGGGTCATTGGCAATATATATCTATACTATATACAGGTTGTGGTTTATTTTGCGCGGTATATACATTTTATAATAGGGTCGGTGTTAGAGCATGCTTTACGTCCTCTGGTGTTGGTGTGACATCGTTCGAAAATCTATATGGTATTTAAATGCTTTTACGGTTAAATATTATGTTTATTTCACAGTACATAGCGTAATATGGTGTATTATTTAATTTGCGTAAAATACAAAATGTTTTTTTTAGCTTCTTTTATTTAGTTTTGCGTGTGTAGAGTAGATATGCTTGATATCCACTGTCGATAGGTAGCTCAGTATTCACATTTAGTATTTTACGCTTCATACTTATGTTATTATTATAAATGTCTTCTTTTTGATTTTATATCGAAATAATCTTCAACTAATTCCTAATGTTATGCTAGTCGGAGCAAATAAATAATCCACGTTACTAATATATTTAATGTATTAAATCCTAATAATTGTTTACGTAACTTTTACATTTATTTGTCTTTAGCTGATTTTAATTCATGACAGTTGTTTTTCCATATTTTTTTTCTGGTTTATTTACCTTAAGTAATTTAATTCAAAATCCTATACAAGTTACAGTCACTGATTGGTAGTTTCATTTGTAAAAACATTATTTGTTTTCAATATTGTGCCTATGTGTGTGTGTGGGTGTGTGTGTATGTACGGTTTAAAAGAAGAATCACTTCAGATACCAGTGGACTGATGTTTCACTTCTCAAAATGATTACCATGTATAGTTAATAGGTAGGTACATTAAAACAGTTTCACATAACCTTTATAGCTAGTTTGGTGAACCAACGTCCTGTATCCTGTTTATCAAAACTTACAAGTTTAACTACACGTTCACAAGTCACACTTCACTACATAGTATAAAACAAAGTTGCTGTCGCTGTTTGTCTGTCCCTATGTATGCTTAAATCTTTAAAACTACGCAACGGATTTTGAAGCGGTTTTTTTTAATAGATAGAGTGATTAAAGAGGAAGGTTTATATGTATAATACATGCATAATATTCTAGAGAAACATTGATAAAATTAGACGTTTCTAATGTGATGTCGTAAATAAACACATTTTATTGCGCTTACATTGCAAACGCTGGCTGAACCCCACGAGATAAATCAAAAAAATGTACTACAGTATTCTACACCCCAAAAAGGTCAACAAAAAAGTCCGCGATGGTATATGTCTATCTCTTAAGGATAACCCACAATAACCATTTTTTATCCTTTACATTTTACGGGAACAAATGGCTTATTTACGAAGTCATTTTAAGCAATACAGCTTTATTCCTTATCCAATTAAGTACCTTAAATACATTCTCCATTTAATATAGATCAATATGGCCCTTTACAGCATGTAGTTTAAATGAACATTTCTGAATATATTACAGATTTAACATGCAGGGACATAGCGGTGAGGCGGTACCGCCCTGCCGTGCGCGTGCCTATAAAAAACGTGCTTTTCGGCACGACAACTTACGTTACGATAAATAAAAATATATATATATTAGAAATTGTATATTGCAAAACGTGCTTTTCAGCGCGACATTCTTTTCGAAATTGTATGTTTTTTCTTCAAAACGTAGTTAGGATTATGTCTAACTAAACAAAACATGTTTGTATTGGCTAATGACAAAAAAGCTGTAAACGTTGTTTATAAGGACATTCTGTAGTAGCACAGGTAGTAGGTAGGTATATTTAGTATCAGCATTGCACCCGTGCGAAGCCGGGGCGGGTCGCTAGTTACTAATAAAATAAAACTTTTACAACTTCGTGTAAATTATCGTTTATCAAAAATGTACAGGACTTAAATCTTGAGCACTTGTAGAATCATATTTGTAAATTGTAAAGCTAAAATTTTATTCCGCCATTTTCTTTTACCGCCTTTTTTTACTATTGCCATAAGCTCTTCTTAAAGTCATGACCATGGTCATGGTCATGATGAATGGTATTATTTGCTTCGTCTGGACGGGAAAATAAAAAAAGTGGCAACAAGGTATCCGGTCTTTTAAAATTTATAAAAAAACATATTTTATTTTTTTCAAGTGGATTTACGTCAAATTTTTGCTATTACTCGTCGAAGATTTCTAAAAACGATAAATAACAGTTTTACAATTGATTCTCGACAAAAACGACTATGCAAGATACTTGTAAGGTTGAATGAAGAGTCGCCGGGCACTCAGGATTTGTAATGGTTTTGTAGAAATTGTAAGCTACAAAGGGATTTTTGATAAAAAAAAACAAATACAAGTGTGAAAAAGTATTTATCTACACCCATATCATAAAACCTCCATAGTGTAATCAAAAACCGTAGGAAATGACCACCATTTTGACAACCAATTAGGTAAAACGAGTGCTGCAATGTTATTCCTGTATCGTTTTTAGTATAGAAATGAGATTAAATTTGGAACAGCTGTCAAAACTCAAGTGGGTCTCTATTCTAGTATCCATAGATATTAAAATAGTTATTGATACGAAACGTCAATTCAGTATGTTTTTTTAATATAAACTGCACAACATTTGATCTCGAGTGACATGAGAATAGAGACTTCATTCGTTTGTCTATGATTTAAAAAAAAAATGGTCTTGACGGAGGATCGAATTGCCGCCATTATGTTGGTGTTTTGCTGAACGAAAGTAGAATTGTTATTGAATTGAATAGAAAAAGTTGTTTGTAATTTACATTTTAGTTTAAAACGCTAAAGCTCGTTTCATGAAAACCGCACTAGTGTTTTAAGGCCTATCATTATGCAACCGTTGCATAAACTACTATTTCTGTAATAAATAACCACACTTTTAGCCCTTCATAAACACATGGTGTTTTGATAAACGGATGTTTAAATAATGAAAATATTCACGAAAAAAATGCTCGTAATACATGGCTTGTAAGTTTTGATGAACAAGGCACTGGTAGATCAGGGTGTCCACCTCTTACAAATAAAATACCTTGAAATCCTTATAGTTATGATACTGTCATAATAAGAAACTTCCCAAAAAATCACATTTTGACACATTTATTTGAGACAACAAGTGGAACATGATTTAAATTATTGGAGAAAATCGCCAACCTTTGACATTTTTATGTCGCCCTGAACATCCCATCCACACATCCCTCGATTCATCGCCGACTGTGATAGCGCCCTGCGGACATGTCCGCGGACTCGAGCTGAAGCTCGGGCTAGGTCAGCGCGTATAGCGGTATGTGTGACAGACTCGGGGCTGGGGCGCGCGACGCCGCCGCGGCGCGCCGCGTCGCCCGGCGGCCGCACGCTGGGCTCGCCCGCGGCGCCCGGGCCGGGCTCCGCGCTGGGCTCGGGCCCCGGTTCGCTGCCCGGCGCCATCGGCAAGCGCCGCCAGCACCCCGACGACGCCTCCGACGTCTCCTCCACGCACTCCTCCATCATGGATTACTCCGGTGAGTGCGTTCTACCCTCATTCGTTATACCCTTCTTCTTTAACTTGTAATGTTAACTAAACTTTATAATACGCAACTTAACTACAAATGATTATACCACATAATTGCAAATTGCGAAACTGCGGAAGTATTTAGTTCGCATTTGGCCGAATTCAGAAACGCCAGTTATGCATTCGATTACAGATTAAATACTTAAATGTCCCTCAACTAGCTGTCATTCTGTACAAAAACGTCACCGAAACGACACTTTAATTAAATATCAATTTGAGTGGCCTTTCTGAATTTGGCATTTAACTGTTACTTTTACATCGACTTCCTTCTTTATAAGTGAAATTGAAACAGCGTCTTATTTTAGCGTTTGCGATCTACTGAACGTAGTTACGAAACCTTAACATTAAAATGTACATAATATTGTCGGTCGCGAACATGTACAGTTTATTTATTAGCTCAAATGCTCGGATTATATTTAACCAAATAGGTATATAATATATATATTGTTCACGTTATAATTGTCCTTCAGCATCCCAGGATCCACGCAAAGGTCTTTCAAACCTGTTTTTAAAACGAGTAATTAGTGAACTACACAGACACGCTAACACACGTAGATGTCAAACCATGTCATGCCAACAGAAACCGCGTTCTATTTAATTAAATTGTGTAAGGATTATTTTAAGGCACGGTTTTGATTTGAAAGCATTTTGATCTAACAACGAATGTTTTGTATACTCACCGACGGCTTACTCACAATCGAAATTAACACTCGCTACCAAAGCACTCCATTCATTTGCATTTGGCATCATTTAACTGCAGCTACAGACAGGGTTTATGTCAATTTTATAGAAGGAAGCACATTTTAAATACACATTTTTAAGTCCATTAGAGATATTTTATTTTTATTTTACAGAATAATTACAGTTTGTGTTAGATATTTCAGAGTAGACAAACTGCCCAATGATGAAAAAAATTTTCCGAGTTCATTTTACCCGTTGTTAAGGGGCTCGTGAACGGGCCAGTTTTTCGGCAATTTATTTCAGCAATAGGGATGTTTCCTAGGTAAAAAATAGTAATTCTAATTAGTCCGTCAGTTAGATTATCAAAAAATATTGAACACGTATTTTTTGCTTTATGAGACCAATGAAAATTGACAAAGATAACGCGCATCAAAGTTCGGGAGTGGGGGCTAATGACGTCACTTAATGGTAAAAAGTGTACAAAGTCGTGGCGTCACGCGGAACTTCAACACACTATATCTTCGTTTTTTTTTTGTTTAATAGACAAAAGAAAACATATTGCACGTTTGCCGGAACAACGTGATATCTCGAGAACAATTTGTTGTTGTGCGATATGTGTTCAATATTTTTATAAAATGTAAATGACAGACTAATTACAATATTTCAGGAAACTATATAAGGCTATTCTGGCTATCCACAAAAAGATTACATAATACTTGACTAATGGGGACAAAAAGTTTGAATGTAAACTTTTCAGGATATCCCGAATTGCAGCAATATACAAAAAAAAAAAACGCCGAAAAAATTGCCCTTTTATGAGCCCCTTTATAGCTAGCCCATTCAGGTACATTTGAGCTCTTTAATTGTCTTTTACTGATGTTAAAGTTGCATTAGCTAACTCGTTCGACATAGCTCCCCTGCCCTCCTCATTTTCCAAGCCGTTTACTAACGTCAAGTGGACTCCAGGCCCGCGGCTGTACAAGCAGCCGGCGACGAAGTCCAACCGCGGCATCATGCTGAACGCGGTCGAGTACTGCGTGTTCCCGGGCGCGGTGAACGCGGAGGCCAAGCGGCGCGTGCTCGAGGAGATCGCGCGCTCGGAGGCGAAGCACTTCCTCGTACTGTTCCGGGACGCCGGCTGCCAGTTCCGGGCGCTGTACTCGTACTGTCCTGATGCCGATCAAGTGGCGAAGTTATACGGGACGGGGCCGAAGAATGTCAACGACAGGATGTTCGATAAGTTCTTCAAGTGAGTAGCGTACAACATATAAGAGATGCTTTCCATTCCCGTTGGCGTCAATTGTTAAGGCCACCTAAACAGCTCAGAATCATATTTTGCATCTCCGCTGTCGTAGAATATTTGGCCTTATGCCGAGAGCGTTTATCCTTATGCGTGTTTTTTTTGGAGTCCTTAAGAATCGATTTTCATATATAAGCCCGGGGTATGAAAAATGATGGGGAGTAAAATCAAACTACGATGTCACACTGTCACACACACGGTACGGAGTCACACGATGTTAGCCGAAGATGCGTTGGTCGCTTCGCATTGCATACAGATACAGTGAATAATATGTTTCCATCGGTAAAACTCGGATCTCAATCGGAAGACGACGGGACCCGAAGTGTCAATTAATTATTGTATTCAATGAGTGACATGTTTATATTCATTAATATGAAACTTTATTATTTACTGTCAAATGTCAAAATGAAAAATGTTTGATGGGGACTGGTTTATTTTGTAGGTAATCGTTCGTAAGGAGTAAACTCCTGTCGTGCGTCGGAGTTGACACACACACACACACTTTTTCTCCGTTTCCATTTATTTTCACGTGTATAAGGAACGCAAAATGCAAACGCGTTTATAAGACACACATTGAATAATTAGATGGCAATAACCTATCCAGGATAGGCTATCCTTCTGTCGACCTTGCTACATAAAGGTCCATTTGCTAGTGTTACAATAAAAATCGCGAAAAGCAACAGTGTGTATCAGTGTGTATTCGCAGGTGGAAATCCGTGGTCTCTGCCTACCCCGTTGGGAAACAGGCGTGATAATAATTATGTATGTCGTATGTAGAATAAAAAATGTAAACTTAATAAAATTAAACGTGTTCCAGATACAACTCCGGTAGCAAATGCTTCTCGCAGATCCACACAAAGCACTTAACGGTGACAATCGACGCGTTCACGATACACAACTCGCTGTGGCAGGGCAAGAAAGTGCAGTTGCCGAGCAAGAAGGATATGGCGCTGGTGATCTAGTCTCCTCGCGTGAGGACCGAGGGCCGTCCGCGGAGGGCGTCGGCAGTGACTCGCTCAGTGTCAGTGAGGATAGTGACTCACTCAGTGCATTGGTTTCGTTTAGCGCGTGATAGCGCCCTGTGTACTCGCTCGTGTCGTTCGGTGTGAAGATTGCCATATGTATTAGTGAGATGGTCGATAATGTTCCAAATTATGTCACAAATCAAAACCTCTGCAGCCAAACTGTTTGTAGCATTGACTTACTGCCCCTTTAGAATAACAAATTCACAAACTAATATCGCTTATTTGTTTATAACTCGTTAGTAATTATTTCAATTGACTGGATAATAATAGATCATTGTGTATTCGTTAGTGACATTCATTTAACGTCGTTTCAATTTCCATTTTTTTTACCGCTTGTATAGCTTAAAGTAAGGATACGTGGTAATCGTACTGCCTTATCGTGTAAATAATTGTTTTTTGTATACAGCTATTTATTAAAAGAATGTTAAACGAGAATTGATGAATATCATTCTTTCATTGTTTAATGGTTGGTCATCAATAAATATACTTCCGATAGTATATGGTATGCAAATATATTGTATTAATACAAAACATAACGAATAATATTGAATTTCATATTACCGAGTTGTTTTATTCAATTATATCCCTACGAAATCATCAATACTGGTAAGTTCAACACCCGGTAAGTAAAATAAAACTAGTAACAAATATATAATCAACTTTAATAATTGTCTTTTATTTATTACACAATCTACTTTCATTATACGAACTAAATAAATTAACAATGTTTCCAATTCAAAAATATCATTAATTTTAAATTATTACTGGTAAAATGTTTCAATGCTTATCCTTCATAAAAGCTTATTTCTTATGAATTAATCACTAAATAATAATATTAATAATTGTTCAACCTAAATTATTATTCATTTAAAAATGTTTTTCCACTGCACATTATTGCGCAGTAGCATGCAATGAGATCGTTGTGAATACTAAGTATAATTATTCTGTATTCCGTCCCTATTCAGAGGAATAAAGGGCCGATACATACGGCGACTTTTTGCAGCGATGCAGTCGCAAGTAACAGCGATACGAAGCGCGCGACTGCATCGCTGTAAAAAGGAGTCGATTACAATTTGATTAGTGACTGGTGCAAGTGCTTACATTAGTACTAATCACTACACCAAAGTACGCACTTCCACTAAATAACTAATCAAAGTGTAAACCACCCCTAAGGCACTAACTAGACTATTGTGAAATAGTGGGCGACGTGGGAAGCGCCGTTGGGATCGACAGTCTTCTGTAAATTCAGTTGATGCACTATCGTGTCTGGGTTATCCACCTCCTGAAATAGAAATGTAGTTTTGTATAAAATAAAATATACTCAAATTGGTCAGACTCGGCATTATTGTCGCCATAACGTCACGATTAGGTAGGTAAGGGAGTAAATAGAACCTTGTTCAAATAAGTTTTTGTTAAAGGCCCGGGCACACCAAACGCGCCGCAACTGCGTTTGGTTTGCCCCGGCCTTAAGAATTGCATTTTATATGGTCAAAATGAAGGATTTTTCACGCACCTCCTCGTCGTCATATCCGTTGATCTCCACAGGGATTGTTTGACCGTCTTGCGTGATAACCTGGATTTAAATAAATAATTAAGTATTCTAGAAACAGAATTGCAGCATTAAAATAGTTGAGCTCAATAAAAACTGAATAAAGTCTAGCATGGGACAGAGTTACCTGCAAGGATTTCCCGTCGGAAGATGTGATTGCGAGCCGCGTGCCGTCCTGCATAGTGAAGTGCAGCGGGTTGCCTTGCTCATCCGTCACCTGACAAACAGAAGGTTTATCATCATCATAATACGCCATTTATTATGGTTCTGTTCTTTAAAATAACAGAACCTTTATAAGATCAATCCCGTGTCCGTCAGTCTGTAGGTACTGAAACAATCTTAGGTGAAATATTGGCAGTGATGTCTAAAATATTATCACGAGATATACTTACATACATAACATCACGCTCGAAATCCCTAATGGGGTGGGCAGAGCCACAAGACTACTTGTGGCCACGTTCGATTAATTAGTGCTAAGATGGTATGATGAACCGTATGGTGACAGGTGATCAGCCCATCGCCCATACAGATAGTCCACCATGTTGGAGAGGACCCGTCCCTTAGTCGACTTTTACGACATGCCAGGATGATAAGCATCTGCACGCATTCTATGCTATTTCTTCACTCCCAGTGCAGCAGAGGAGGAGATATTTACGAAGTAAATGCTGTTTTAGCCAAAAATGGCGCATTTTGAGATGAGAAACTTATTGACCTTCTTTGCTTGTTTGTTTGTTTACAAGTAAGGATGGATTCACTTTACGTATCAACTATATTTCCTAAACAATTTGTAATAGCTATGTTGTAAGTTTCCCATTGCAAGGAAAAATTGACGCTAAAGTGCGTTATTCAGTGCTAAACTCACCGCTATGTGTTCGTTTTCATCCAAGTCAAGCTGCTCCTCCAACTGCAGTTGTTCTTCTATCTGCACCTGAGAAAGATAATACATTGATACCAAAATCAGCTTTTTTATTTTAACTGGATCACAGACTGTGCAGGGTTCGGTGGATTTCAGGGTTCTTTTCCATGAACCATTTCCATTTTTCCATTTTTTTTTCCATTTTTATATGATGAAAGTGATAACCGTTTATTTCGATTTATGATGCTACATAAATTCGAATGTGCTCTTAATAACGGTTGATAGCGAAGTGAGGGGGAGGGCCGTAAGTTTTCCTCGCGCGTCGAGAGATGGCGCTAGCAGGAGCGTAAACAGACCATATCCTAAAGACACCGCTTAACCTAACTTTTATTAGCAAATACAGCTGCTAAACTTGCGGGGCGCGCGGGGTTTTTAGAGCGCTCTGATTGGTGCGTTCGAGGTTATACGCACCCCGCGTCTGCCCCTACACCCGTCGCTTACGGCTTTTTGCCTCTAATGCTGGCAGCGGAGGGTCACGCCGCGTCTATTGGATACTTGATCTGTGAACTGGATATGCTACGGCATTTTACTTTCATTACCTACAAATATTTTGAATGCACAAGGGAACTGCGATAAACGAATTGCACGCGAACTCGCGGGCAAAACCTATTCACATAAAACAAGGTCTACGGAAGTAGCAATATTATAATGTACAAATGTTTTCATTCGATAAGTTTTAATTTTTGCATGCTATATAAATAGCAGAATAAGTTATTTTATTTCACTGTAATTTACTATTTTTTTCACTATTCTATGCAAATAAAAAAGTTTGAAGGTTGAAGATTTAGCTTGTTTTCATTATAACAACAAATTCAATTCAACATGCCCATTCTGTAAAAGAATATTGTGTGATTTGATCGTATGATACTAAATATTGTATGGTCCTTTAATAGTGTCTTTAGATTACCATTTTCAGTGCTAGCCAAAGATCAAGTTCCACCACAAAAGTTCCTCTATAAAAAAAGACTATAGCAAGAACTCGACTAGCGGGTCGCTCAGCGTAGCGACAAAGTAATAGAGAACCGGATTGTCGGGTTCTTGGCACTCAATATGTTAACCTGCGGCCCTAACATGCATGCCACAAAGATAAATTAAACCCGTTTATCTCTATGACTATCTCTTTCGTCGGCACTAGTGTGAGAGTGTAGCACAACAAAATCAGTGCTTCCGATTCAAATCCCAGTACTAACGTGTTCCAACTGTTCCTCCATTTGAACTTGCTCGAGTGGATCGTCCAGCTGCACTTGCTCGAGCTGCTCGCCCAACTGCACTTGCTCCAGTTGCTCGTGTACCAACGCCTCATCCATTTGGACGTGTTCAAGCTGGTTGTTGAGCTCCGGACGCCGCAGGAGAGACGAGCCCGTGTATAGCTCGCAGTCGGTTAGTACTTTCTCGTTTGTTATGGCCACCTGTGGGAAAAAATTGTGTTTCATCGCTAGTGCCATGTGCCCGAGGTCTTCTGCGTAAGATATAGGTTAGGATCTTGATTGAAGGAAGTTAAAGGTAATTAAAAATTTTTAGTCAAAAAATGCTTTAAGAGGAGTGTGAACCTACGCCTCTTCATACAAAAGGCGATAACGAGATCCACCCCTTAAAGCTTAACTAATGTTATCCAATGTTTGATAAGTTGTCAGTCAGAACAAAATGTATGTCTATACGTTTTGGATTTTCACTATAATCAATACATTCCGTTTTATTGTTGTTCTATTATTTGACTTTGTTGATCTTTAATCAATATTCAAAAACGTATAGAATAAGATTTTGTTTTGACTGACAAACCTATCAAAAATTGGTCGAAATCGGTTAATATTTAAGTGATGGAAATCGTTATCTCCTTTTGTATGAAAAGGGTGATTTTTGCCGTTGGTTCACTGTACTCTTAAGCAAATTATAACAAAAACTTATTTGAACGCTCAATAAACTTAAAATTTCGAGACAACGCATTAGAGACAAACGAGAAAGTGGTCAATATTTTTAAATATATAGAATAGTTTAGGTACTCTAAGGGCCGAATTCAGAAACGCCACTTAAGCATTTGATAAGATATTAAATTGTTAAAATTCGGCTATAAGGCATTCAAGTCCATGATACACACATAAGAAACTTTTTTATTTACCAAAAAACACAGATACATAAAATGCTCAGAGGCTTTGTAAAAAAAGCACTTCTAGATCACAGTTGATATGTTATCACGTTATAAATAATGTACGTAAACTCAAGCACGTTTAATTTGGAGAGTTCTGTTATAAGGCATATGAAATGCATATTTTATTAGTAAGTTGCTATTGAACTTCTCAATCAATAAAAATTAAATAAAATAAAAATAGTAGATTGTTGCACCAAGCAGAAAGGGAAATCACTGAATGCGTGCATAATCTGCTTTTCTTTCAACTACTGCAAAAAGTTGGTAGAAGAAAAGTCAAAGTAAAGTTAATAACTAAAACCCGATCAGCGACGTAAAAAGTATATTGACCCTATATTGACCCTACATTGACTCTACATTCGCTCTACATTAGTTCTACATTGGCTCTACATTGACTGTACATTAACTCTACATTGGTTTAAATTCAGTGCAATAATGAATCTTGTATGCAACTTTATTGCTCTAGAGCAAAAAAGGGCTGCTTTGTGCTGAGTATCTTAAATACTCAGCACAAAGCAGCCCTTTTTTACGCTTTAATTTCATCATTATGGCCTTAAGCCATAATGATGAACATAAAGCGTAGTTGGAAGAAAAGTGTATTTACAAGAAGTTCTTAAGAAATCCCAGGTCAAGACTACCCTAAAACGGCGAGCGTGCATGAAGAACTTAATGAGAGTAGAAGCGAAAGGTGTGTGCCAGGATCATAGCATGTGGAAATCCTTGGTCTCTGCCTACCCCTTTGGGAAACAGGCGTGATATAAATATGTATGTAAAATAGTGTTAATAATGACCTGGTCCGTGTCCATGATGTGGAAGGCGCCGGGCCCCGCGCCCGCGTCGTACGTGACGTAGATGACGCGCTCGTCGCCCGCGCCCGGCGGCACCGGCGCGGGCGCCGCCGCGGGCTGGTTCTTGTCCACCAGCAAGCTCACTTGCTTGTGGACTTGCTGTACACAAACATATATACAGCATGTAAATTTCATATATATTATATATTTCAATATATATTTCAATGGCGATTATATTTTGAGTTTAAGGGTGATGGGCACCCTTCCGCCGAGCCCAGATTTCTTAAATTTTATTATGTCATTTTATTTAAGATTTCGTTTATATCTAGTTTAGTTTTTACTTTAGTTTTAGTTTATATCTAGTCTAGTTTTTAGTTTATATCTTGTTTGTTAGTTGATACTTTCTACTGTTTTATTTTAATAATTTGTATTGTGAAATAAAGTTCAATTCCCTTAAAAAATATTACTTTAAAATCGACATATTATTTTTAAAGGGGCTCGTAAACGGGCTGGTTTTTCGGCAATTTATTGCTGCAATTCGGACTATCATCAAAACTTTTTGTTGCCATTATTGGTGATGTAATAATTTTATTGGTGATAGCCCAAATTGCAGCGATAAATTGCCAAAAAAACTAGTTCGTTTACGAGCCCCTTAAAATAATACACGACATTTCTATATACTTCTTGTGTTGGGGGCGCAAGGTTTGTAGATGTTATTGGTGTTGAAAGAGGAGAATATTCAAAGTAGAGCGTGAATGAAAGAGGAGAATATTCAAAGTAGAGTATCAAATCTCCGTATAATAAACATCCACAAAGTCACTTAATAGTAAATGTTACAGTTAAATTGCTATAAAATGTTAATGTTAAATAGAGTGAATGCATTCGATCGCGACGACGCTATAAAATACACTAAAATGTAAAGCCCGACGCATCGCGAAAGTAGGTCGCACGCGTCGGACGTCACGTGTTAGGTGCAATTGCACCGAACATCTCGTTCTTACTGAACTCCTTGGTGTCACAGTACATCTGCTTACCTTCTTATGCTTGTTGAGGTTGGAGCAGTCGGCGAACGCCCTCGGGCACAGCGGGCACTTGAAGGGGCGCTCGCCCGTGTGCCGGCGCGCGTGCTTGAGCAGCGCCCAGCGCTCCGCGAAGCCGCGGCCGCACGCGCCGCAGCGGTGCCGCGCGCCCGCCGCCTCGCGCGCCTCGCGCCGCGCGTGCGCCAGCCACGAGCTGCGGCACGCGAACCTGCGCACCCGGCACATCGACTCATTGGAATACGGAACTTGCATGTGTTTTTATTTATTTATTTAGAAACAAACGGTCACACAAAATTATATGAAACTAGTGGACCCATCGTATATGGACTAAAAAAATGTTGGTTATTATTTGCATCCCTCGATCGCAGTGCCACCTGCATTTTACTTCAACAGTGGAGACTGCGTCCTATTCAAATTTTGCCCATTTGCAAGACCTGTATGTAAGACCGTGACGCAACCTCTAAGCAAGGACTCCAACATTAACCAATGTAAAAAGAAGCGCTGACGGTGATACATTTTATATGGACGTCAGCGCTCGTTTTAAATTGGGCGAGGAATACATACATACCAGCCGGTGCTCCTGTGACGTCACTAGACACCTACCGCTTGCCGCAGTGCTGGCACACGTGCGGCGGCTGCGCGTGCGGCGCGAGCGGCGCGTGCCGGCGCGCGTGCAGCCGGTGCTGCTGTGACGTCACTAGACACCTACCGCTTGCCGCAGTGCTGGCACACGTGCGGCGGCTGCGCGTGCGGCGCGAGCGGCGCGTGCCGGCGCGCGTGCAGCCGGTGCTGCTGTGACGTCACTAGACACCTACCGCTTGCCGCAGTGCTGGCACACGTGCGGCGGCTGCGCGTGCGGCGCGAGCGGCGCGTGCCGGCGCGCGTGCAGCCGGTGCTGCTGTGACGTCACTAGACACCTACCGCTTGCCGCAGTGCTGGCACACGTGCGGCGGCTGCGCGTGCGGCGCGAGCGGCGCGTGCCGGCGCGCGTGCAGCCGGTGCTGCTGTGACGTCACTAGACACCTACCGCTTGCCGCAGTGCTGGCACACGTGCGGCGGCTGCGCGTGCGGCGCGAGCGGCGCGTGCCGGCGCGCGTGCAGCCGGTGCTGCTGTGACGTCACTAGACACCTACCGCTTGCCGCAGTGCTGGCACACGTGCGGCGGCTGCGCGTGCGGCGCGAGCGGCGCGTGCCGGCGCGCGTGCAGCCGGTGCTGCTGTGACGTCACTAGACACCTACCGCTTGCCGCAGTGCTGGCACACGTGCGGCGGCTGCGCGTGCGGCGCGAGCGGCGCGTGCCGGCGCGCGTGCAGCCGGTGCTGCTGTGACGTCACTAGACACCTACCGCTTGCCGCAGTGCTGGCACACGTGCGGCGGCTGCGCGTGCGGCGCGAGCGGCGCGTGCCGGCGCGCGTGCAGCCGGTGCTGCTGTGACGTCACTAGACACCTACCGCTTGCCGCAGTGCTGGCACACGTGCGGCGGCTGCGCGTGCGGCGCGAGCGGCGCGTGCCGGCGCGCGTGCAGCCGGTGCTGCTGTGACGTCACTAGACACCTACCGCTTGCCGCAGTGCTGGCACACGTGCGGCGGCTGCGCGTGCGGCGCGAGCGGCGCGTGCCGGCGCGCGTGCAGCCGGTGCTGCTGTGACGTCACTAGACACCTACCGCTTGCCGCAGTGCTGGCACACGTGCGGCGGCTGCGCGTGCGGCGCGAGCGGCGCGTGCCGGCGCGCGTGCAGCCGGTGCTGCTGTGACGTCACTAGACACCTACCGCTTGCCGCAGTGCTGGCACACGTGCGGCGGCTGCGCGTGCGGCGCGAGCGGCGCGTGCCGGCGCGCGTGCAGCCGGTGCTGCTGTGACGTCACTAGACACCTACCGCTTGCCGCAGTGCTGGCACACGTGCGGCGGCTGCGCGTGCGGCGCGAGCGGCGCGTGCCGGCGCGCGTGCAGCCGGTGCTGCTGTGACGTCACTAGACACCTACCGCTTGCCGCAGTGCTGGCACACGTGCGGCGGCTGCGCGTGCGGCGCGAGCGGCGCGTGCCGGCGCGCGTGCAGCCGGTGCTGCGAGGAGGTCGTGAAGCGCCGCGGGCAGTGCGCGCACAGGTACGGCTTCTCGCCCGTGTGGATGCGCTCGTGCTCCGACAGGTTGCCCTTCTGGCTGAAGCTCTTGCCGCACGTGGCGCACGAGAACGGCTTCAGCCCTGCGCGATAACAATGGATCTCAACTTAGCTCTTATTTATTTGTAAAGTTAATGGGGAAGATGCATGAAAATCAAAATGAGGTTTAGATTAAATATTATGAAAGTAAATGTAAACTAGAGATGCAACGGATAGTGGTTTGGCCGGATACCGGATACTGGATATCCGGCATGGCCATTAGCCGGATAGCCGGATATCCGGCTGCACATTAGCTATCTCTAAAGTCGTGTTTGTTTGCGCGGCCTTCGCGCGGCGACCAAGTTTGAACTTGTTACGAATTGTAAGTGCGCGGGGAGGCCCTTTGAGGTTCAATACGCGCTCTATTACGTCAGTTGGGAATATTCAAACGTGCACGACGTGATGTTAAGTGAAGTTTCATGTTAAAATTACAAGAAACTAAGCTTTAATTTGATAACTGACGTGGATTTCGATTATTTCTGATGGTTTTTAATGGTCTTATCCTATTTCTGATGCAAGCTTTTACTATCCGGTATCCGGCCGGATACCGAGTCACTATCCGGTATCCGGCCGGATAGTAAAATCATGGCCGGATAGGCCGGATACCGGATAGTAACCGGATATCCGTTGCATCTCTAATGTAAACAAAAGCATATTACATAAATATCAAATCATTTTGACTTTTAATTTTTATTTTAGGCCTTTTGGCCGCCAAGCATGTCTGAGAAGTAACACAAATTTCAAATTTAAGTCAAGGTAGTGAAGGACGTTTTTACCCCGTATATACGCTGTCACGCATAGTCGACAACGGCGGCCAAAAGGTTAAGGGTCAAAATTAGTGAAAAATATATATTGGTTTATAGTTCTGATTTTAGTTTTTTGGACATCCTCATCAAATTTCATGTCATGTTTTATTTCTACGATGTTGATCTAAAAACAGTATTTTCGGAAATAATTGTAGATTTCGTTTAAGCGCCATACATTTTGTACAGTCTAAGCTATCGTTCGCCGCTCATTTGTCAAATCAAATAGCGCGCGTCATTGGTCAAATCAAATAAGCGCCGGTTCCCCGACTCCAACACTTCAACTCTACCACCGCGCGCGCTCATTGGTCAAATCAAATCGCGCGCGCTTCCCCGACTTCCTGTTACACACTTCCGTCCCTTATCACGAAATCACTCCCACAGATTGCAGGAAAGAATAGCAGTGCTAAGCTCCAGTATACACACGCACCTGTATGCCATCGCATGTGCAGCGTCAGACTGGTCTTGTGCGCGAACCGGTGCTTGCACAGCTCGCACGCGAACCGCTTCACCCCGGAGTGCAGCAGCGAGTGGTTCAGCAGATTCGCCTTCGTCTTGAACGACGTGCCGCATATCTGGGGAACGAGGGTAGTGGCTAAAAAGAATTCAATATGGTTAAGACGCTGACAACAACCAACGACCTTGAGCGATCGGTCTCTGTCTGTTTGCACTGTGCACTGTGCGGTTATTTGTATGGGGAAAATCAAAAACAGATGAATATAAATTAGGCAAGTTTTGAGTATGGGCATGATGTAATAGTGTTATTAATTATAGACCCATAAGTTAAAAAGATTAAGACATAGAACTGTTTGTTTAAAGAGGATTTCAGACGTAACTTCACGATTTTTTTCTATCGTATCGATTCCATCAAATCGTGCTTTGGAAATGGTTAAGTTTTCAATAATATAAAGTATATGAACATATATTTTTTAGGCTTTGCCAAATCAAATAGGTTCTGTTAAAAAACTGTTTAAGTAAAGGCGATTTAGGTGTTGTCTGCTTGTATGCCTGCAATTAATGGTTTTATTATTATTACTATGATTGTCCCCTGTTATTATTATTACCTTGCAGCTGTAGGGCCTCGCCTGGGAGTGCACCAGCTGGTGCCGCTGCAGCAGCTGCTTGTGCTTGAACAGCTTGCCGCACTTGCCGCACACGTAGCGCTGCCCCGCGTGCTCTGCCTCTTTGTGGTACACCACCGACGACGGGTGGTTCAGCACCTGACGTTTACGTTTACAGTTCAAAGTGGAAAATAGGGCATATTTGCTGCATGCTGAGAATGGCTATTGGCATTGTTGCGGACTTTTCGATACAAAATTGAAACGTTAAACAATATCGTATGCGAAAACATTTTCAAGATGCATTTTGAAATAATTTTTATTTTTACGGATAGATTTTAAAGTAATTTATTCTATATTTATACCTGCACTAGCAAACCCGGCGAACTCCGTTTCGCCACCAGATGGCTTCGTTTTATGTAACATTTAGTTTGGTGTAGCTATGTATCAGAGATGGCGCTGTATGTGAAAAAAGATTTTCCCGCTTTTCTGTTGAAATTTTTCCTGAATTTTCTTTGCTATAAACCTCACGGAGCCCGAGACCTTTCCAACGAATGCAAAACCGTGGAAATCGGTTCGTGCGTTCTGGAGTTATAGCGTCAGGAAGGAAAACCCGACTTATTTTTATTTATACCTGCATAAAACGCTAAGTTGTGATAGTTATAATACCAAAAGGGGTAGAATACTTTCGCAATTCGGTGTTTCAGATGTTTGCTATAAAACAGTACCTTGACTCACATATAGACGACGCACAGCCTAAACTTGGAGGAGATATTCCTTGAGTACCCTAGAGGTGCACTAAAGAGGGATTTTTTGAAATTCCATCCCTAAAGAGTTGAAAAGCGGTGATAAAGATTGTATGGAAAATACCGCGGGCCAAGCTGTGGTGGGTCCACTAGTATATTATATTATATTTGTTTGTTTAACATTATGGACTGAGAGTATGCAAGCATTGCCTACATACGTGCTCCCAGATTCTATAGTTTGCAAAGAAAAAAATATTCCCGGGTCCTCGCCTACGGCTCGTGCTCCTTATACCCTCGTCGTTTAATTACCTTGCCGCAGAGGTCGCAGGCGAAGCCGCGCGCGGGCGGCGCGCGCCGGTGCGACAGCGCGTGCAGCGCGAGCGAGCGCGGGTACGCGAACGCCGCGCCGCACTCGCCGCACGCGTACGGCCGCTGGCCCTCGTGCACCGCCTGCCGACAACTCCCTATGTCAACGTCGCAGACACATTATTGTTGCCGTATAGCTAAATCACAATGGGGAAGAGTTTGCTTATGTGTGAGTAGATATGGAGATAAATGTGTGCGTGTGTTGTGGATTATTAATATCGCTGGTTAAAAATATTCTTTTCACTTGTCATGCTCGTAAAGTTGTTCTTTATGTCGAGAGAAGGCTGCATAAAATGGGTTTTTATGCTCTGGTGCATAAAGTAATTTCGTCTTTTAAGAATAAGGCAATTAGACCTTACAGCCACATACACAATACACCTTCATTTAATTGGTATATTTTTATGAGACTTAGTTATATCTTACGTTAATTACGACATATGTATAACTATCTAAATATAAATTTTCGATTAATACAGCGTACATTTGTGTAAAATAAATATATAATGCAAATATTTATAATAACTTGGCATTAAGGCTCACACCATAGTCGAATGCCACATAGTTGAAAATTAAACCACAGGCCACAAGTAGTCTTGTGGCTCTGCCCACCCCATATACAATATGTTGGTTGACAAGTAGACAACCAATAATACATCGCTGTTAAAAATACACACATATATATATATATATATATATCTATGTGTGTATTTTTAACAGCGATGTATTACATCGCCGTCGCCAATAATACATCGCTGTTAAAAATACACACATAGATATATATATATATATATATATATATATATATATATATATATATATATCTATGTGTGTATTTTTAACAGCGATGTATTATTGGTTGTCTACTTGTCTCCGTACCTATTGTTTTTTCTTTGGGGTTAGCCGCCGACTGCGTGCACGCGCGGTTATGTTATACAAACTTTTAGGTTCCTGCGTAAAATATATAAATCTCAAGAAACTAAAATAATATCGAAATTACCTTGAATAAGGCATACCTTAATGTGCAGCGAGCGGCTTTGCTTGTTACTGAACATCTTGTCACACTGTGAACACTTGAGCTTCGGTTTCCCCGAGGGACCCAGAACTACCGTCTCCGGTTCCACCTCCGGTTCTGCGTCCGCGTTCACGGCGGTTGATGATAATGTTGCTTCTGAAAATATATTCATACTAGTGGACCCGCCACAGCTTCGCTATTTTCCATACAAACTTTATCAACCCTTTTCACCCCTTTAGGGATGGAATTTCAATAAATCCCTCCTCAGTGCACCTCTAGGGTACTCGAGGAATGTCTCCTCCTTACAATCCTCTAGGACCACCCGTTTAGGCTGTGCGTTGTCTATAAGTGAGTTACGGTACTGTTTTTACCCGACTGCGCAACGCAAAAGAGGGTAATGTGTTTATCAGCCTATGTATGTTTGTTCCTTTGTGGCGCTCTAGAGATCAAACGCGTAGGCCGATTTTGATGTTTCTTACGTCAATCGATTTGTCCTCATCTTGTATAAGTATTTATTGATGAGTGACGCCAAATTTGAACTTGATTTGTACAAACTATGAAAATACTGTTACATATATGGTAAATAAAATGATGCTTCATAAAACACAATTTAAAAGACAATCTATTATTATATCGGTCAAGTTAATAATCGAACATTCGCAGGTTTTAAATTTATTTAAACTGGTAATTGGCGCAGTCGGTAGGACTGAATACTATGATTTGATTTATATTACTGTGGGACAAAGAGAAAATGCCAATGTGAAATAGCCAATGCAAACAGTAGAAAATGATACGCCATTTACCGATTTTGACCATCCTTAGCTATCTGGTAAGAGTTTCTCACCAGTTTTCTCAACAACTTCCTTCTCCTCGCCGTTCACAGCGGGCTCAGCCGGAGTTTCGGTCGCTTCGGGCACGGCAGTCGGTAAAATCGCCTCTTGAACGTTGTTCACAAGTTTCTCCACGGACGCCAGTTCTGGATCCGTTTCTGGTGCCGGATCTTCTTTTACTGGCGACGCCTGATAAGAGGGAAATGTCTAATTTTAATGAGAGTTAAATATTCTAAAATTGCTAAACTTGGGACATACGATGGTCGTCTTTAGACCTAGAATCTCTAGCCATCAAGGTCGCGTGGGAGCTGCAGTAGCACGCCCACTAGAGTAGCCAATCCCACAGCTCCAGTCTACCTGGATCAAGTCAGATTCGGTATTAGACAGAGACACTCGCCTGCGGCTCGGCGCGGCGCTCCACGCTCTGGCCGTCGTGGCGCGTGGCGCGCTGGTGCGCCGTGAAGGCGAGGCGCGTGGGCAGCGCCAGCCCGCAGCCGCAGCGGTACTGCACGGGCCCGTGCGCCGCCACGTGCGACATGTAGCGCCCCACGCACGAGAACTCCATGCCGCAGATGGCGCATTGCTCGCGCGTCGGCCGCATGCGACCTTCAACAAGTCAATTTATTCAGTTTCGGCTGTTTGCCTGCAGAATCGTGTGAAATCAAAAGCTGACAAATGTTGAGACGTCCGGCTGAAAAGTACAGAACATTGCGTGACAACTAAATTAACCCTTTTCTCATGTGTACTAAAAGCTACAAAAACTTATTTGAGGTTATAGTCTAAGATCCGAATTAGGGACGATTTGCACCCATCTGTCTAATGGATGACAATTATTTTATATCAAACTAGCAAACCCGACGAACTCCGTTTCGCCACCAGATGGCTTCGTTTTATGTAACATTTCGTTTGGTGTAGCTATTTATCAGAGATGGAGCTGTATGTGAAAAAAGATTTTCCCGCTTTTCTGCTGAATTTTTTCCTGAATTTTCTTTGCTATAAACCTCACGGAGCCCGAGACCTTTCCAACGAATGCAAAACCGTGGAAATCGGTTCGTGCGTTCTGGAGTTATAGCGTCAGGAAGGAAAACCCGACTTATTTTTATATAGTAGATTTAGTACGTTAAAATATATATTGCGAGTGGGTTGCTTAAAGAAATCCCGGCCAAAGCATAATTGATTAAAAATTTAATAGTCACTTTTTATTAAACATTGCACTCATGAGTTTAACGAATAAATTAAATACTAACCGAAAGTAACAAAGCCTATATAAATAAAATATATAATTTACTAGTGCATTTATTTGTGTTTATTTTTGTACTTGAGAAAACAACGATAAATATATGATAAATTACAAATGAAAATTAAAATGACATATAATATATTTGAAATTATAGTTTGGTCACGATTTCTTTTGGGCAACCCACTCGCAATATATTTTTTAACATACTAAATTTGATATAAAATCGTTTTCATCAATTAAACAGACGGGTGCAAATCGTCTTTCATTCGGACCCTCTACTATTAGAGTATTACTGGAACTCACCTTTCGGCCTGCCCCTTCCCTTCCCCTTCACAACAACAACAAGCTCCCCGGAGGCCTCCAGATGGCCGATGACCTCGGGCTCTTTCGGCGCCAGCGGCCGCTCGTCGGGCTTCACGTCCGGGTCGCTGTCCTCGCCGTCGGTCACTCCCTCCTCTTTAAATATCCGCTCTAACTCTTTACCCTAAAAGAGAAGTGGGAATTGATCATGCAGATTGCGTGGTGGTGTTCATAAGGTGACGGAAAGCTAATGTAAACAAGAGACTTGGGCTGTAAAAACATATACATATTTTAGCAGAGCCTGTGTCTGATGCAGTGAAGGTGGTATTTGGTTTTTTGCGCAAGTGATCTCTTATACCCCTTGCAATCATATCTTACATCCCATACTTTCCTTTCGTAATAGCTATATTATATACCTGCACAGCTTCCTTAAACCTAGTCGGCGTTTTCCTCCTCCTCTTGCCAGGCACATCCTCTCCCTCTTTTGGTACACACTTGGCCTCCTCGACCTGCTGTCTTGTGGCAGCTTCCTTTGCCAACTCCTCAGTAGTCTTGGGCTTCTTTGGCGGCCTGCCTCGCTTCCGTTTGGGCTTCTCCAACCCGGCCACTTGCAGGGCAATGGGGTGTTCAACTTGGTACACTCCATTGCTTGTATTAACTGAAGGTTTTTTGAGAATATAGTGAGATCGACTAAAGCATTAAGAGAACTGAACCAACGGCAAAAATCAGCCTTTTCATACAAAAGGCTATAAAGATTTCCACCACTTAAATGTTAACCGATTTTGACCAACTTTTGATAGGTTGTCAGTCAGAACAAAGTCTAGGTCTATACGTTTTTTGAATATTGATTAAAGTTCAACAAAGTCGAATACTCAATCGCCGAAATTAGTTTTGTATGAGAATACTAAAACGACAATAAAAATGAATTTATTGATTATAGTGAAAAAATCAAAACTTATAGACCTAGATTCTTTCTGACTGACATTCTACCAAAAATTGGTCAAAATCGGTTGACATTTAAGAGGTGGAAATCGTTATCGCCTTTTTTATGAAAAGTCTTAGGTTCACACTCCTCTTAAGAGTGATTCATAAGGCATAAAGATATATTTTTGTGAAAAATCTATCTATACTTAACCACCATTGACAATTAGTCTATCAGTCTAGCTAATTGTATTATAAAGTGAGAAATGCTTACATCTTTTTCATTCTTGATATTGAGCCAGACGATAGACAAACCAGGAATTGAGGGCTTAATAGAAATTCCTCCTGCCTTTTACAAAAAAGTAAAGGAAATTCATGGTTTAAATAAAAAAAATGAGTAAGTAATTACATACTCTCATACAGGATCTTCTCAGTGATAATCTCTGGCTCGCTTGTGGCCGAGTTGATAAGCAATGTCTTCTTGTATTCATTTTCTCTCTGATGGAGCTCCCGAATTATTTTCTGAAAAACATCAAATAGGTTTTTAGCTGAGACATGGAACTTACCATCCATGTGATGTGTTGAGAAAAGAAATACAGTGACTTTAGATGAGCAATTATCATAGCTGGGCACCGTTAATCAAATAGTTAACTTCATTAATCAGTATCGCGTTACAAAAAAAGTTAAAGCGCTACATTTCGGAAGATTCCACGGAAGTTAATGTTAATTGCTAATCGTAAAGCCGTGATAAAAATTGCATTTTATATGTTGTAGCATTAGTGATATAGTAGTAAGTACTTAAGTACTTATAAAAAAATGTCGGTATGGAACTTTAGGCTATTTAGAGATCAAATTCAAATCAATAACTATCTGACATGAGATGCATATTCCCCTTTCTATACATATAATAAAATCGTAAAGTGGAAAAAGTCTGTACATTGAAGATAACAATGAAACATGCAATACGGGGCTTCAGAATGAGGTTTTTGAATTTCATGTCTGATTGTATGTGCATGATGCACTTTAAAACTACTGGATGGATTTCAATGCAGTTTTTAATATTATATTAAAGAAAACTTCAGGCAGGACAAAGGCCATAGAAACTGATGGATTAAAACTGGAAGGGGGTAATAGAGGGGGATGAAGTTAGTACCTATGGAAAAAACGAATGCAATGAGTTTATCAACTTCAAATTAGTTATAAATACTCTTCAAAACAATCAATTAGGTATACGTTAGAGAAAAAAAATACCCTACGCCTAATAAGGAGTGCCTTTAGGCGCTAAATTTTGTATGGGAAAAACCGATTCCATTTGCTTATCAATTTGAAATTTGGTATAAATACAGTTCAAAACAATTAGGTAGGCGAATAAGAAAAAAAAAAAACGAAACTGCTCCTAATAAGGGATGCCTTAGGGTGTTGAACTTTGTCTTGGAAAAACTGAATCCATTTGTTTATCAACTTGAAACTTGGTATAAATGCACCTCAACTCAAATATGTAGTTAGGTAACCCTCCAAGAAATAAATGATTCTTTATTTGCTGATATCTACTTGAAATTTGGTAGAAATACTCTTCAAAATAAATAATCTTACTTCCTAAGTTCCTACTAATCTTATAAATATTACAAATGCAAAAGTTTGTGTGTGTGTATGTGTGTCTGTATTTTGTAACCACTCAGCTCCATTTGGCTGAACGGATTTTCATTTAATGTAGTTGTAGACTTTAGCTCATGGAATAGTAAATAGAGTAATATCCCAGATAAGTCAAAAGTTCCCGAGGAATACCGAGTTCCACACGGACAAATTCACAGGCAGAAGCTAGTAAACACATTCTATGATACATAAACGATTAACGGACTTGAATTGTTTTAATAGAAGTTAATGATTCCATTAACAATTATGAAAGTTAACTTGAAACATAATCCGTTACTTAAAACGTTAACTTCAATAATTAACGATAAACATATTTACTGTTTTGTTCCCAGCTTTGCAATTATGGTATAGCAAAGGCCCCCCTTTGCTTTATATGAGCACAAATTATTATTTCCAAATTGCATTAGGTGCACTTTTTGGCACTGTTTTATTGACTGCTAGGGCCAATTGCACCAAAAAGATAAATATAGTTTTATTTAAGCGTTAAGTACCTACAGTATAGTTGTGTGTGGAACTGTCAGCCTTTTAAATCAGGTTTAATGACTCAAAATCAGATGTAATATTTTAGTGCAAGCCACCGGTAGAAATCATGCCAGGCCCTTAAAATTACTGTTTGCCTCTATAGAAAAAAAAAGACAACATTATTTTACCTGTCCATTAACTATTAAATTTATGAATTCCACGGTTGCTTCTATTTGTATTGTACATCCTGGGCAAATGGTCCGCGGCAGCTGCCCATCGTCTGATACCTGTATTGAATAACCTTTGAATGGCAAACTTCTAGATGCACCAACTTTTTCTAACCAGTGTAATTTTTAATGTAACACGTATATTCTGTCTTTACTATCACAATGTTCGCAATGGGGAACAAATAAAATAGGAAGCAAGAATAATGGAAGTAAGGGGTATATAATAAAAATTATATATGCTCTTTTAAAAATAGTCAGATGAGCTGAAAAAATGTCAAATAGTGGCGCGTAATAATAAGATAAATTAAAATGAGAAGGAAGGTATCCAATTCATAAACATACAAGTAATAAAAATATAAAGATATTATTTTACATGTCGTTAGCACTATTGTCAGATGTAAATAGATTAAAGATAGAAAAATGTTAACATCGTACTAAAAGTCCTCCATTTTGTTTTCATAATGGAGTCAAAACAACCACGAATTATGTAAAATGTACTGTACCTTTATCGGTAAATATGTGTTAATAATTTCACTTAAGTTCTGACTATTTTCCTCACAAGTATACAGTAATGTTCCATTATCATTTTCTTCACCGCATAATCTACAAACTGTAGAATTATACAGAAAGACTTCCATCTTTTAGTGAGAGGATTCTTTATCGCCATCTACTTCCTCATGTGCTACCAACATCACCAAATTTAACTGAAATGAAATATGGCTGGCTGCTTGACAGCTTTAAGACGTATTTCTGATTTGTTTAACTGACAAATTTTAGATATTTTAATAATTTACTTTACAATATTTATTTATTATTTCTTTATACTGTACAAAGTGAATACACAAATTTACACCTCAAACATATTATAATGAACATAATTCATTTGTATATCCTGAATTTTATGATAATAATTTATTGAATGTCAGTAGCAATAGGGCAACACCTTAGTATCCCCTTCTTTCGTTTTTTTGAGCCCTTTCCGGTTTAGTTCTTGGGGCTAGAAGCCGTTGTTTCGGTTTTTATTATTTATATCGCCTGTAATCCTACAAAATGAGAATCTATAAAGATATTATTACTGGTAATTACGTTTGTCGTCTTATAGTGATATACTTTATGTGAATATTTCTTTAATTATGTGTATCTTTGATATCAGTTATTTTGACATTTCATTGTGCCCCTGACAGTGATGTCTGATCGTTAATTTTGGAGATTTTATGCCACATCGACATTCCAGATGGCTTTGGATGTATTGAAAATGAAAGTAACAGGGGTTGGTTGTGAATTTCAGGTGACGAGATGTTCTCGGACACGTACAAAATGAAACTGGTGGACGAAGTCATTTACGAAGTGACCGCTAGACTAGTGACGAGATCGGAGGGCGACATCAAGATCGAAGGGTTCAACCCCTCGGCTGAGGAGGCCGACGAGGGCACCGACAGTGCCTCGGAGACCGGTCTGGACATAGTACTCAACCACAGGCTTGTGGAAACATACGCTTTTGGTGACAAAAAATCCTACACACTCTACCTTAAAGACTACATGAAAAAGTGAGTGATAGTGATAATTCCACAGTGATCAACTGTTATAAAGGTTTGGTATTGGTGCTTGTTTTAATTTCTTAATTTCTTATTTATTATTTTTGCCCTAACCTCAAAAATTTAGAAAGTTTGCATAGCTAAACGCATTTACACGTGTCTGTTGCACTTTTTGGCATATGGATGCAGTAGGCAACCGTTTTTATTAATGTTTAAGAATGTAAAATCTTGTCTTCCCTCTAAATAGGTGACAGATCACTAACCTTATTACAATAATTAGATGAGTCATAAGATGAATGACCTCAATCTTAGAGTAATTTGGTGTACCTCAAACTTGCTCCATGAAATAGATATTCTAAATCAATAAACATGCAGCTGTATGCCAGCTAAGCATTTAGACCAAAGAACTTTGTTAGCACAGATTGAAGTCCTGATTTTATGGAATTATCAATTACTCTTCTATCTACTCTGAAATTGAAATACTGAGATTGATTTTCCTTTTTTTTTTGTTATGATATTTCTTGCACAACTGTGGTCTTATCTTTGTTATGGTTAAAGATGTGAAGGTTGCTCATGCCTTATCAGCCAAGTTAAATGTTAAGCCTAGACCTAATGGTTTAATGAAAATGAACTAGATATCCCATATTTATTCATTTAATTGATGATTATTTTTAAAATGTTGTGTAGATTTTGCACTGGTCTTCAGACATATAAAGGACCCAGTGTCCTAATTTAAAAAAAACTAAAAGAAACTAGGAATCTTCCTGCCAGGAATCTTTAATTATTGAGTTTAATAATCCTAGTGTCCTTTCTGACATTCATTTTGACTGATAATTCATTCTGGTAATTCAATGTCCTCTGTACTGTAGTGGGATCGCTGAAACCATTGTAAGCAATTGGTAAAATAAAGTTATAATGGAACAGTTCTACCAATTACCCTCGTCTATTCATTGCATGAGATTTGGAATAACATGTGTATTGTATTTTTAAGAAGTTAATGATTAGCATCATCTAATACCAAAGGTTGGTTATCAGTGCCTTCCTATGGAGCATATGATGCCATATAAAAAGTTTCTATTCATATACTGGCATTATTGTGGTGTTTGTTAAGAAAATGGGAGCTGACATTGTATTTAAATTGTTTTTATTTTCGAACAGAGTCTTATAAGAAACTAGTGGACCCACCACAGCTTTGCCTGCGTTATTTTCCATACAAACTTTATCACCCCTTTTCCCCCTTAAGGGTGGTATTTTCAAACAATCCCACATCACACACACACCCCAGAAACAAGGTGTAAACCGATAGTGCCGCATTTCTGAGTCAATACTCACAAACAAGAAAAAATACCTCTAGGACCACCCCTTTAGGCTGTGCGTTGTCTATAAGTGAGCCACATACTGTTTTATACGCTTTTTGCTGCCAGGGCATTTTCCGTTTTTAATTGATGACCAAGTTCATGCATTTACCTTATGGCTGAAAATTCATTAATTTATTTGTTTTTGAATTTTCTTATCTATATGTTTAAGGGACTTATTATTTCATCCTGACTGCTGGTGAAAGGGTTAGTGTAGGGCCATTATCCTGGCGTAGAAGGAGGAGGCTAAATTGCCTATGCCATTACCATTTTTTTAAATGCGTTTATATGTAAGATTGAGATAAGATGTCTATATCATTCTTATGTATCAATGCATCCTGTGTGATGGCCGAAGATGGTCTATCATGTATCGGGTCCATAAGAAATTAAATTTTAATACTAAATCGCTAAGCAAAAGATTTTTGAAACTACTATTCCTTGTTCCAGATTAGTAGAAAAGTTAAATGAAAAGTCACCAGACCAAGTGGATATCTTCAAGACTAACATGAACAAAGTGATGAAGGACATCCTCGGCAGGTTTAAGGAGCTGCAATTCTTCACCGGCGAGTCCATGGACTGCGATGGCATGGTTGCTATGTGCGAGTACAGAGATATCGACGGGAAGCAGGTTCCCATCATGATGTTCTTCAAGCACGGTCTAGAGGAGGAGAAGTTCTAAGTTACCACATTAAGTGTACTCATTCTATTCCGCATGTCGCCCGACTATTTTTTGTATTTATTTACAAACCATGTCCATGCCTGCCGGCTTCTCCCATCACAAGGCTGAACAACTTGTAATGTTAATAAATGTTACATAATATTAATAAATTAATAACAGCATAATGTGTGAATTGTTTTATTTATAGTTCAAAGCACCTTCAGAATTTCAATTCGAAATAATGTCAATTCAAAAGTATTCTTTGTTTACAATAAAATTAGGTTTACTTTTAAAATGGACGTATTTAGAATTGAGTCTGTTTAATTCTGAAGGAGAGAAATATATACGTATGGAAACCGAGCTGCTTATGGCGGACAGTGAATGACCTTTACCTACAGCGTCGCAGGAGGGGGGGCGGGTTAATTTGTATCTCGATTTATGCTAGTAAATCAGAATCTCGTTGCGAACGCACGCACGCACGGGTTGTGACCTTGTCCTTGGTTGACATTGATCTGCGTATTCTGCGTCGTGCAATCAGTATACGTTGCTAAAGTCACACGAGGTCTTTGACTGCCATCTAGTGGTAATACATACGCAATGTGTCTAAAAGAACTAAACCTAAAATACCCATATAGCCGCTAGGTGGCGTTGAGACCTCCATAATGTCTAGGTAGTGCGACTGTTTATCGTTGATAAGAGCTCGCGCTAGTCTTTCGGCAGACCAACGAGATGGCAGTGAAAATGAAATGTATCGCCTACTTTTTTTCAATCTTTTCCAAACAAATCACTAGTGGTCGCCTAAGGGTTGACGTGCGGCCTCTCGTTTAAATCCCGGCTTGCACCTCTGAGATTATCGGATCTCATGTGCGGAATTGAATTTGATATTTAGCAGGAGCATTTTGGCCAAGGAAAAAATCGTCAGGAAACCTACATAATACATCAGCGAAATATTAAGATGTGTGTGAAGTCCCCAATCCGGAAAGCTGCCGTGGGGCCTACTAACCAGTCCCTCTCACTAAGAGTGGAGTTTAAGCTGATGATGATTCTTAAATTTAGTTAATCTTTTGAACGCCACAGTCACCTGACTGCCTTGACGCCACGGTGCCGTTTTCCATGCACTTTGTCGGCTACAGCCGTCACTCGGCGTCTGTGGCACGCTTTCTCATCGCGTTCAAAAGGTCAAGAGACGTATTAAAAGCTAAATTCAACTTTGTAATACGCCTTTTAAGTAAAGTACAGTCACTATTCGTATTTATAGCCATCAAGTACATTTCAGATAGCCAGGGCAGTGCTTTGCTTCGACTCAAAATAAAACTGTTTGCTTTTGAACTGAAGTAACTAGTAGTTTAATTTTATTTAGCATCTGCGGCTCTAGCAAGCTTAGCACGAGGCTAAGTTAACCCCGTCTGAACTCTTAAGAGGAGTGTGAACCTACGGCTTTTCATACAAAAGGCGATAACGATTTCCCCACCTTAACCTCTTCAACGCTACTCTATATAAAAAACTTGCCACTCAAACGCCAAGCATGTTAAGAAGTAACAGGAATTTTGACCTTACGTCGAACTACTGAAGGGCTCTTTTACCCTGTATGCCCTGAAAGATTCCGTCGTTGGCGGTGAATCAGTGGTGCGGATATATCCGTCATTGGCGTCGAAAAGGTTAAATGTTAACCGATGTTCAATAATTTTTGATAAGTTGTCAGTCAGAACAAAATCTAGGTCTAACTATACGTTTTGATTTTTAGGGTTCCGTACCCAAAGGGTAAAAACGGGACCCTATTACTAAGGCTCCACTTTCCGTCTGTCCGTCTGTCTCCAGGCTGTATCTCATGAACCGTGATAGTTAGACAGTTGAAATTTTCATAGATGATGTATTTCTGTTGCCGCTATAACAACAAATACTAAAAAACAGAATAAAATAAATATTTAAGGGGGCTCCCATACAACAAACGTGATTTTTTGCCGTTTTTAAAGATAATGGTACGGAACCCTTCGTGCGCGAGTCCGACTTGCACTTGGCCGGTTTTTCACTATAATCATTAAATTCAGTTTTATTGTTGTTTCAGTATTCTCATACAAAACTAATTTCGGCGATTATTTGACTTTGTTGATCTTTAATCAATATTCAAAAAACGTATAGACCTAGTTTTTGATTTTTTTAGACTGACGACCTATCTAAAATTGATTAAAATCGGTTAACATTTAAGGGGTGGAAATCGTTATAACCCTTTGTAAGAAAAGGGATGATTTCTACCGTTGGTTCACAGTGCTCTTAATAGGTAAGTGAGTCTCTCTCACAAGACGGAGTCAACTCTTTGAAAACCATGGCCAAATGCGAAAAAGCGTGTCACGGACGCTAACAACGCCATAAGCCGACGCGAATGTATGTATGACGGCATATCGAGGCACGTGGTATGCAAATCCGCTGTCGTATATAGGCGACCGTGGCGTTCTTATGTTGGTGACAGCCATGCTAGGGCTGCTTTTTGATGGGGACTGCGCCTTAACAGTCTCAATTCATGCGTATACTTCGCCCAATGTAAAAAGACCGCTGACGGCCATATAAAATGTCAGCCGTCAGCGCTCTTTTTACATTGGGCGAGGTGTAACTGTTTTGTTCTATTATTTTATTGATTTTACCATCGAGGGAATCTAAAACGCAGCCGGATATTAAAGAAAAACAATTCATAATTTGAGGTATGTTATATTATCGAGTTTGTATGTAGGTAATAACTACAATAAAATACAGAAACGACCGATGATTCTATTACAACGTTGTGTTGATAATGTTATGTACACTAATCACAATTTCTCATATGTATTCATTTAGTTGTATACATGTTTAGGCATTAAGGAGGCACCAGGGCATGCCCTCATCGCTTAGTCTTCAATTTCTCCGTATATATACACTAACTATGCCACAATAAGATCAAGTGTCAATGTTAGTAGGAAACAAGGTTTGAAACTATGTTGCATTATACCTCGATGCGTTACCGGTAAACCATGAATAATAATAATAAATTAGGGGACAATCTTTACGCAAATCGATCTAGTCCCATAGTTAGCACTAGACAGTATATATGTACTTATATAGATAAATAAATACTCAAATACATAGAAAACATCTAAGACTCGGGAACTCGTGCTCATTACACAAATATTATTTACGGATTTTACTTTTTAACTTACGCTTGTTTGTTTGTTCGTAAGGTACCTATGAAGGTAACATATCTTGGTATAATACATCATCGGTTTAAGTACATTATGTACAATTTGCGATTCGAGGTTAAATGCAAAGAATTAGTCAATAATAGAAGTCCAAACGTCACCTAAGTACATTTTAATTCAACTTGAATAAATCACAAAAAAGTTATGCCTCTGTCATTCATTAACATAAGTATGAGACCATGAGGGGTTTCTTATCGTCACATTATAGTCATTAATGAATCATTCATGAGTGCCTTTTTAAAAAAAACATACGATTTCTTCACAAAGGAGTCATTCATAAAGAGACTGAGAAGCGCCATTATTGTACAAACAATTGCAAAGATCACATCGCTTGTCATTTTTAATAACACTTTTATAGTTATTAGATATATGGGCAAATTCAGAAAGGCCCCTCAAATTGATCTTTAATTAAAGTGACGTTTCAGTGACGTTTTTGGATAGGATGACAACTAGTTGACGGACATTTAACTATTTAAGCACGAGTCAAACGCTTGAATGGCGTTTCTGAATTCGGCCAATAGTATGTCTATTATAGTATCTTTCTGCGGGACACGACGATAAGTTATTCCCGTCTTATCTCTCAGGGCATCTCCTTCTTCGATACTTGTATGAGAGAGACGTACCTACTGAGCGATAAGTTGGGGATAGCTTATCCTTGTCATATCGCTTCCAGGGCCGCTGGAGAAATAAAATTGCCGTTCTTGATTCAATGGTTACTATATATTTAGGTAATTTACTTCTTAGGCAATTTATTTGTTTAATTTATTATATTTATTTAAGGCGACTGGCAAAATGATACCTGTTTGACTTCCACAAAACCCTCATAGCCTCACTATTTGCTCAGAATGTTAAAGAAACATCTCGTGACAGCAAAGTCAGTTCAAGGAATCCTAGCGTAGCTATATTTTGCAACCAATAGTCTAGTGCTTGAAAAACAACAGAACAGGAAGGTTGGTATTATTATATTGAATAACTTTATATAGAAATGAAAATATTCATTGATTTGATATAGCAATCTAGTCAAATCAAAATACCTAAATTAGGCGAAGAAATCAAATGATTCTGGGTCCAAATATAATTAATATCAACCTCTATTGTGAATAGTATCTCTATAACAGTTTAATATTATGTATTGCTTTTCATAGCACACTTATTGTAGCTGATTAAAGTATCAACGTTTCTTATACATTAAATATTTTATTAAACATATTCGGTGATGAAAATGACTGATAAAACTTAAGTTAAAGTCGCTGTGAATTGATTGATATAAAAATAATGATTCTTTCTTTCACTGAAACTTAAGTATTATAATGAGTTTGTGAAGAATTGAGCTTAAAGTGAGAAATATAGGTAAGAAATGGGTGCGTCCGAAACTACAAAATACCATACAGTGTATTTATTAACACTAGTGACGAGGGAAATCTCATAAATAGAGGACATCAGTCGATAGCAAACCATACAAGTCATACTAATGTATGTAAAATCCCGAAATAATTTTATGATAAGAAGAACAAGATCGTATTAAATTTTATAAATATCTCAATATAGTATAAATATATTTACATTCATTAATTCTATTATAGGTTACCTATCCTCTCATATTGGTGTCTTATTTAACGCACACTTAATATATTTAAAATTACACATTATAAAAGATTTTCTCATGGAATGGTTTTTGTACAAAACAAAATACAAAGTGTACCGCGCGGGTAGCAGAACTTACGAATCACATAGTTGATGATGTATTACACTACGAGGCTGCGCCGCCGCCGCCGCCCGCCGCCTCCGCCTCACAGCGACTAGTCTGTACATCGTACGGGCGTCTCGGCTGAAAGTCTCACTTTCATACGCCCCACCCAACTCATCGAAAAATAGATCCATCACTACTTAAATTTATAATTTACAAATAAGGTACTCTCTTAAACCGAACACGATAAAGACAGTCCTCACTGGTCGCGCACGATCCCACAACTAAACGTCACTAATCGCTCTAGAGCTCTACGTCCATCACGAGTCCCATAGAAAAACTTAATGGAATGAAGATTTATTGCTAGAATTACAAGATCACAAACGATTGAAAGAGTTCAGTTCGGCCTCCCCGGCCTCAACAGTTGAAGGTGTTGGAGTGCGAGCAGGAGCGCGCGTAGTCGCGCGCGCCCTCCGCGATCACCGAGTACTCGGGCTCGCTGTACTCGGCCTCAAGGCGCGCCCGCGGGAACCCCAGCACGGTCTCCGAGCCACGCATGTAGCCGTTGTCCTGCTTGCGCGCGTAGCGCGAGTCCAGGTTGCGCTGGAAGTTCTCCGGGTGGCAGGCGAAGCCGTTGCGGTGCTTCTTGTCGGACAACGAGCGCAGCGAGCCGTTGTTGAGGAGGTGCGCCGGCGCGCCGTTGTTGAGCGTGAGCGGCGCGCGCGCGTCGCCGCCGATGTACGTGAACCCGTTGGCGGGCATGGTGCCCCCCGCGCCCGCCCCCGCGCCCCGCGGCCGCCGCGCGGAGCCCTGCCCGCCCGACATGAAGAACACGCTCGGGGAGGCGTAAAGCTCTAGCTACAGTTCCGTCACCGGAATGGGCCTGAGGCCGGGCGCGTGCGGGGCGGGGTACTGCGCGGGGTGGATGCCGCGCACGATGCAGTCCTCCTCGGTGGAGATGGGCTTGTGGTACTCGAGGTCCTTGCGCATGGCGCGCTTGTTCCACTTGTAGTCCTTCAGCTTCTCGTGCATGCTCTTGCGGTAGCGGTAGAGCACGAGCACGAGCGAGGCGAGGATGGCGACGCAGGCCACCACGGCCACGCAGATGATGGTCTGCTGCCGCGTGTCGTGCAGCACGCAGCCCAGCTCGTCGGCGGCGAGCGCGCGCAGCGACCTGTCCTTCAGGTGCTCGGGGCTGGCACACTGCAGCGCCGTGAAGTTGCTCTTCTCGTTCAGCAGCTCGTGCAGCCACAGCAGCTGGCAGTCGCAGAATATGGGGTTGTCTGTGATGTCCAACTGCCTCAGCTCCTTTCCTACAAATACCGATTCGCTAATTGAGACTATAGCGTTGTCTCGAAGCGTCACGTGTTTAAGTTTCGGCAAGCCAAGCAGAGTGCCTTCCTCCAGCACTGATAGTTTTTTATTGTTAGCAAGCACGACCGTCTCCAGATTTATGTTGTCCTCGAGAGCGCCCTTCTCGACTCTCTCCATTTGAGCCGCACCAGTGATATCGAGCAGTCTTAAATTTTTTAAGCCTTTGAACGAGTGGCTTTCTAGAGCTAGAAAATCATTTTGGCCTATATACAGTTCTTCCAACCTGGTCAGTCCACTTAACTGCTGTGTAGGAACAACACTTAACCTGTTCCCGAAGAGATTAAGACTTCTAAGTCCTGGAAGACCTCTGAACCCATTTTCACTTATGTTGAAAAGACCAGCTCCGTTCAAATCTAGGACAGCTAGGCGGTTCAAACCTGCGAAAGCATCATCAGGTAAATAAGAGAAAGCGTTCAATCCAACGTGGAGCTCCGCGAGACTGCCCAGGAGGCTGAAGGACATCGTGGGCACGGAAGTCAACTGATTGTCGTCTAAGTATAGGATCCGCAGCGCTGACAGACTAGCGAAGGCTTTTGGTTCGATTCGTGATATTCTATTTTGACCAAGGTTTAGTTCCTCTAATCTTGGCAGAGTTGAGAACACGCCGTTCGTGAGTTCCTCCAGGAAGTTCCGCTTCAGGTTAAGAACTGTCAGCGAATTCAAGCCTTGGAATGTCGTGTTCGTGACAGACGATATTTTGTTATGGTTGAGATGCAGCTCTTGTAGTTTTCGTTGGTACGCAAAGCTTTTGGTAGGGATGTTGACGAGATGGTTCTGAGAGAGGTCAAGGTGTTGGAGCTCCGCGTAGAACTGCATGGAGCTGTCGATGGTCTTGATTTTGTTGTTGCGGATGATGAGCCGCTGGATGGAGGGGTTGAGCGCGATAGGCAGCACGTCTAGCCGGCTCTCCTCGCAGACTACCACTAGGGTGTCGTCGTTGCAGCTGCAACCGCTGGGGCAGTTGGCCAGCGCCGCCGCGCCACTGCGCCACGCCAGCAGTTCCAACGATATCAGCACCACCTGCAAAGCAAGGAAAATATTACATTATTGACATGTTAACAAACACCAAAGTTGTTTAAAGTAGGGAAGCGCAAAGACCTAACATGTAAGTTGCCCCCTTTTGTTTGGAGCATTAGGGTAAAAAGGGTCCGGTTGTTTTCGGTTGTAGCCCTCCGGCACCCAAATTACCTTAGAGTGGACCCTGATAATTTATGTGGCGGCCTGGTTCTTTTTAAATTCTTTATATATACTTAAAATGTGAATTCTAAAACCTCTTTTAAATGAAGATAACTCATCAAAATTTAATGTAATGTAAAGGCCCAGAATGTTTCGTAGGGCGGGTAAATAAAATGCTTTCATCAATTTAGCCTTTGATAAGCAAAATTACCCGGCGCCCCGCTGTGAATTAAATGTTTTGTTTAATTATGATAAAGTAATACATAAAATTGATTGCTTCGCCCGTGATAAATGAAACTGAATCAGTGTAAGAGCGAGCTGCAGTAGCAAAAGGGAAATAAAATTATATTGGAATGGGAATTTTGCAGTTTTAATTTATTAAAATGCGCCCGACGCGGCGCTCGGGGCAGCGTCTTTGCTCCAAAGACTTTTATTACTCTCCCCTTTTCAACAATTAGCAGCGAGATCTGAGTGGGTGCGCTCCAGAATTACAACGTAGACTTCAAATACTGTTACGCCGTGATTGCTGACTGACTGCACGGGATCTCTCAAAAGAGCGAAAGAGATAAGTAAATAAGTTTATTAGCTTTCCCGCTCTCCGCTGGATGACAATTGGATTGGGTATTCGAGATGGGTAGTTCAGAGTTGTTCGCTGCTTGCAACGAACTAAGTCAATTATCGGAACAAAATATCTCGTCTTATTACGTACTCGTATTGTGCTCGGGAGTGCTTTGTTCAACGGCAAGTTTTGCTTTTCTATTATCCTTATGGCCGTAGTTGCCGGCGGATAATTTCCGATGAATAATGATACAGAGAGCTAGCTTTTACGTTTTCTTACCATCGGATAGGTAGTTTATCGTTTCACTTTCCAGGATTGTGGAGATTCATAGAAATCTCGTTCGTTCGTTTTTTCCTTTTTCCGTACCTCAAAAGGAAAAAACGAACCCTTATAGGATCACTCGTGTGTCTGTCTGTCTGTCCGTCTGTCACAGCCAATTTGCTCCGAAACTACTGGACCTATTGAAGAGAAATTTGGTAAACATATGTAAATTGGTGACCGCAACACGGACGCGTAACGTAAATCAATGAATTTTAAACATGGGAGCCACTTTTGGGGGGTAAATTAGAAAATAAAATAAAAAAGTTATGCAAACTATATTGTGTGACATATCAAATGAAAGGGCTTATTGTGAGAATCTTAAATATATATTTTTTTGGAATTTTAGATAAATAGTTTGGAAGTTATTTAGGAAAATAGGCATTAATTGACCATTCCCCCCCGCCTTATTTCCGAAAGTACTAGGCCTAAAATTTTGAAAAAAATACAGAAAATAGTCCTTTACCTATAGATTATAGGAACACCTATTAGAAGTCTATGGTATTTAAAGTAACATAGGAAATTTCAGATAATCATGTATCGAACGGAACCCTCTCCACGCGAGTTTAACTCGCACTTGTCCGGTTTTGATTATGCAACCGAAAAAAGGAACACCCTATACCTATGTGTGTTTATCGGCCATTGCATGCGTGCGATTAATTTCTATTTTCGATTTCAAAATTCGAATCCGGTACGCCTCGAAATAGTCCCGATTGTGCAACGTTTTGCATTCCATTTCCGTATCTGTTGTCCCATTTAACGAGCGGCCTGCAAATCAGTCTCAAAATACGATACATATGGTTATTCGCAAACAGCGAGGTGGGCTGCTCGTTTTGGGAACGCCGAAATTTCCGTTAAAGTCCGATAAACCGTTCGGCATGCGAACGGTTTCCACGCTGTTCGAGTGCCGCGTGGCACAGTTGTTAATGTGAAACGAAGTCATTGGAGGCAAATACAGTTGTATATTTATATTTTCAACTCGCTATTAAAATCAAGAGTGTTGATTTAAATGGCGATTATTAAAGCCTATTAGAAAAGGTACCTACAGTAAATACCTGAAATATTTTGACATTATCGACCTCACTTTGATCCAACTTTACATTGTGTCTTTGGCACACGTGCTAAAAGTCAGTTAGAAATTTCTAAAGTCTAGGTAATTATTAATTTAAGCCGTAAACATAAAAACCAAGAACCCACCAATCTTGAGGAGGTGTAAAAGTTTACAGTGTAAAATTAAGTGGTTGCTTTATGAGCTGCATTTGCGCGCGTAAAACGGCTAATACCTAGTACTTGGCGCCAGAGTATTGGTCGAGAGCAGAAAAACAAGCGAGTAGGTACCCTCAATGAAGCACCTCTTGAATCTATGATCTTTGTAGAGTGCAGCAGTCACTGTAGAGGGCGTTGACAGCAATTAAACATGAAAAAATACCGGCCAAGTTCATGTCGGACCAGCAGCATGGTCCTGTCTGCGACAGGCTGGCATGGCTCCAATCGCAATTTTTTTAAACAAAGTATATGTCACAATCTATAAGTAGTTAATCTATGATGTGGATGCTGGACGGATCGGTATAGATGTTTAAAAGAATAGTAGGTATTAACAAGTTAATCGCCTATAACTCATGAGCCAATGAAGCCTTCTTAGTCGTGATAGTTGAAAAGTTGGCCTTCAGGATATTTTTGGTCTGTGGCTCAGAATTTGATTTTAAAAAGGTAGGAACAAACTTAAGGTAGACGTTGACAATCTATGCCGTTAGTAGGTAGTACCTATTTATTTAGTACATGCAATAAACAATTACTATTTTGTAACATTAAGCCCACTAAATTAATTACAGTGTACCTTACTTTATTACCGGCGACAAAACACTTAAGCAAGGGTCTCTCACCTAAACAGCCTTACGTTGTACTCACAATGTTGCCAGATTTAAACCAAATGCAACTAAGTGTGCACACTTCTGTATTCCTCAAGACGTTTTCTTGGAAACTGCCACTTTATTCTAGTCCGCCGCCCATTGGTCTAGATTTCTAGAAACCCTGGATTTTCTTCAGAATGACGTGCAAGGAGCCCTGCTAGATTATTTAAGCTTGACACGATATGGCGCGCAGTACGGGATTTGTTCTAATAAATTACACTTCAGCTGGGAGGTAACACAAGACATAATGTCGGATTTTTTGCCAGAAATCCAAAACTATGTGGATATCTAAATGACTCTAATTATGTTACGAAGTTTTTGCGTTCTTATTTTGAAAGTAATATTTGTGTTCACCTTATGTTATTACTGGCAACATTAAACAAGACCACGTTTTAAATAAAGCGGATACATGCGTTTCCGCAGTCCGTCCGTTTAAAAGAAACATTGATTTTCTTAATTCAAACAAAAGCAAAAACCGCTCACGGAATAGGACTCATACATATTCAAAATGGTTTTTACCCTTCCTTGTTTTCCACGAGTGTATTATACAGGGTGTACACGAACGCGTAAATTATCTTTGGGTACGCACAAAAATGCCGTAAAGAGTGGTAAGGGTGAGATACGCAAATCGCATAATTGCGGTCGCGGGAAAAATGCGTGCTTAGCGGGTTTTGGGAATAAAAGACCTGCATTGTGTAATGCTTGGAATAAATTGCGTGCTTATTATATCATAAATTGTGTAAGTAGGTTAGATTTATTATTGTACAGCTTTTGTGGTGATGATTATTGTTGATAAATTGCGTTTAAACAGCCATGAAATCACCGTGGGACATTTCAGCCATGCAAACACTTATAAATGCCTTGAATGACAACATGCATTTTCCTATATAGGGTATTCAGTATCGCTAAAACTATAAATCTTATATTACATTGACTGGCCAAAGTAATCAAACACAATAATAAATCAAATTCTAGAGTTTATATGATATATTTCAGTTGAAAACTACCCAATAATTCGTATCAATTAAACTCGCCACCGTTACTGGCCGGCTCGCCCTGGGGGCCAGTCAAATGAAAATTAATACGAGCGTGTCCATAGATATTGTTATAAATCCATGCCTGTGAGCCGAATATACAGCATTGGTTTATATATGTATAGAGCTAGAGGGAGACAAACGATGAGAAGACATTGTTTGTATTCAATAGAAAAACAATAACTCTGGAACATAGCACTATGCTAAAACCGATTGAAGTTGAAATTCTGCTTAGCGTCCTAAGTCCGAGGTGCTATTTAGGAGACCCTTAGGCATGCTAAGTGTATAACCACCTTGCTGAAGGCCCATGCGGCCTTCGCATTGAATTCTGGTGACGCTGGAATTGTCGTTTGAGACAAACAGCTAAATTTTAAAAATGGCACTATTCTAATTGAGGTTTGGCAGGCAGTCGCAAAGTTGAGTCTAGGAATAGGCTGCCACACACACTATCTTATTGTCGTGTCCAACCATTTTTAAAGTACATAACAGCTTGAAGACTACAGCTAAGCGAAGGATTCTAGCAGCAGATAACATACATATAAAGACAGAAAATTACTAAAGTAATTTATTGTCCAACGGATGCGGGCTCTTAAATTAATCAAACTATTATTCAATCGCGAATTATTTATGAAGGGACCTAAGTGGAATAAAAGCAAACTGATGAACAAACCCAACACTTCCCGTATGCCGAACCCGCTTAACCCCACACCCCTTCAGGGTAGGGATATTCAAATTAGCACCAAAACTCTACGGTTTGTTGATTAAAAATGCGACAGAGTATACCACTTTATGAGCAGACGACTGAATTACAAATGCTTCGGAAATTGGGTCGGAGACATTTGGAATACCGTTGTAATTTTATTAAAACTATGTTTCGAAGGGATAATGCATTAAAATTTGGCGGTATCATAACAGGGACCGCTTTCAATTGTAAATTTTACCCGCGAACTTTTTGCTCGTTACGAATTGGCTACCTACTTGACTCTAGTAATAAATATTAATTAATATATTGCTGTGGAACGGTTGGTTAACTCTCAATAGAACATTATAAAACAGGATTTATGTAAAAATATATCAAGGTTATTTAAAATTTAAATTAAAAACTTTAATTTTTACTTCTAAGTCACGTGATTTTAAACACCAGCCACGACGTAAGACATTTGAATAGGTCGGTTGCGTTCCGAATCACGCTGGTTGTGATCACCGTGACTGTTATTCGGACCGCACCCTCATACAGACTGTGCTTTTTTTTGAGTTTTACGACCGGCTTAGGTAAGTTGACGTCACACTTGACAGCTGACTGTAAGATAGCCTTTTAGCGGTCCATTTAAATATGAATTTTATTAGTGCTTTTTCCTTGAAAATGTGCAAGAAATACTACGAAAATATGTGTACGTAGGTCATCTAAAATGAGCTACCAAAAATATATTTTTATAATGGTCATGAAACGAATTGCTGCTGGCCTCTATAAAAATTCGTACTACCTTTGTACACGAACTAACGCTACTTAGAGAAAAAGAGCGAAAAACAATTCTGTTTAACTTCAAGCGCAGCACATTTTTCTTTCTCATTTGTCACATTTGTAACAATAAACTTATACAGCGACCTGTTGCCAACATAACGTGAATAAAACACGCTCGATCGAGCCAACTGAATATTTAAAGAGACCCGCTTGATTTGCCGTTAACAGAGGACAAAATGAGTAGGCAGGTATTATGCAGATTTCTGTATCTGTACGCATCCGTGCGGCCAGCACGTCCTGTAATGTGCAGGTTAAATGCAGTCCGTACAAAATGGACTACGTCGAATTACGGGGAATGTTAACGGGTTTACCAGCCGTCGAGTTCGTTTGTAGCTGATTGAATGTTGACTTTTTATTCACTATAGAAATCTGAAAAATAACAATCTGAAAAATTTAACCTTCTGACTTTATGAGTTCTAGATATTCTATCTTTTTTAATATTTTAGTGTACCCTCTTATGCGGAGTGGCTGGAAATGGAACAAAGGTATGAAACGGCATTTTTAGATATTTTCAAAGCTGCCAACGTCGTGACGAATTATATCTAATTCAGACCCGTCAAGAAACGGTCTATAATAGGCTACGGATTACTTGTAGAAAGCGGTAATAGTTAAGTATTTATTATCCATAGCAAATACCGTCTCATCAAATCAAAAACCCGGCAACACTTTTAAACATAGCACAATGTGTACCACGATACCGTTTCAATTAATTAAGGATGCATTGATTCTGTAGTGTATGTTGGTAGCGCGTTATTCCTTCGGCGCGTAGTAAATCATCAGTTATCGGCGTCATCGCGATTTATGGCGCAGTTCGTAATTGGAAGAGCGAATTCTGTATAAAATAATACATAAATATCTCACCTCTATTTAACAATATCTAAAATCTACGATAATTGGACTGTGTAAATTTGAACATCCTGTTTATTTTTTGCGGGCCAAACATCCCATACCGCTTAGATAATTTATTTAAAATTGTTCATTTATTGAGTGCAGGCGATATAAATTGTGTGTTAAATAGTGTTTAGGGTTTTTATAGTTGTGTTCAACAGTTGGATAGTTAGGCTGTCATTATAAGAGATGCGATAATGTGACATAATATTAACAAATAGTTAATCTGTAGTAATGAGACATTAAAAATAATAATTAATAAAAGGATGATGCAGGGGGACACATAAATAATAGAATTCAAAAATGTATTTTCTAGATTTTTTGTCTGTATGTTTAAACAGGTATTACAGAAAGTTTTGTGAAGGTATTTTGATGCGATTGTAACAAGTGGGATAAGGAAGGTCCCAGGTAGGCTCAAGTCTTTGTTTTCAGTGTAATCGACTGACGACAAAAGAAGATATAGCTATTTTAAATTTTAAGGTAACCGTAAGCGCGTCTAGTTGTATAAATATCAATTTAAAAAAAAAAACCGTTGTACCAACTGTTGGCATCGGGCACCAAAAAACAAAAGCTAAATAAATCTAATATATCTAGCAAGGACCCACCTCATGAGACCTACTCTCGTTGAGTAGGTCGCATGAGGTGGGATCTAACGACGGTAACACCGGCTTATAATGATGGCACTCTTAATGAAGTGACATCCAATATTGTACCCTTAAGAGCTAAGTGACAAAAAGTTTGTAAGAATCCATTAGCGCTCCGGAGGGTGCGGACGGATAGTGCTGAATATGCATTTATGAGAACTAAACCACTATAATACAAAAACCGGTCAAGTGCGAGCCGGACTCGCGCACCGACGGTTCCATCCTACGCCAATTTAGCATGGTCTCAACCAATCAATAATAGACTTTATGTTAATGATATAAGAAGTTTGACAGTTGCAACACGCAGATTGTTAAGCTGCAGCGGTATTTTTCTGGTCTGATTTCAATATATTTTTCACATTTCTATAACAAAACACCATGGAATGGATATTTGTTGTTAGACTATGGAGTATAAACTTATACCAGGCCAAAGCCTAATCCGTACCTATGGAAATACAGATGGAACAAAATTTCGGAGGGGACCTTCTCAGGCTTAAAACTTTTTGATATTTTTATTATTTGCTAGTATTCATGCCATAACAACATATATTCTGTGTAAATTGCAACCTTCTAGCTCTTACAGTTGCTGAGCTAGAGGCCTCTAACAGAAGGACGGGCGGAAGGACGGACGTTGTAGGCTCAGTAATGGGTCCCGTTGATCCCTTCAGGTACGGAACCCTAAAAAGGGCTTGTGAACATTTTGTTACTCAAGCGTAGGTACGCGGTATCCATCCACGTACCTTTTTTATAGATGAAATCAAGCAGGAAGTTTAATTAAGGCTAGTTAGTTAGTATATAATTCCTCCCGTAGAAAATTAAACAGATTAAAACCTAAGTCTATATTTTTAGGGTTCCGTACCTCAAAAGGAAAAAACGAAACCCTTATAGGATCACTCGTGCGTCTGTCTGTCTGTCTGTCTGTCTGTCCGTCTGTCACAGCCAATTTGCTCCGAAACTACTAGACCGATTGAGCTGAAATTTGGTATACATATGTAAGTCGGTGACCGCAATACGGACGCGTGACGTAAATATATTAATTTTAAACATGGGAGTCACTTTTGGGGGGTAAATCAGAAAATATTAAAAAAAGTTATGCAATCTATATTGTGTGACATATCGAATGAAATGGCTTAATGAATGGGCTTATTGTGAGGACTTTAAATATATTTTTTTCTGAATTTTAAGTAAAATATTTTGGAAGTTATTTAGGAAAATAGGCGAAAATTGACCATTCCCCCCCCCCTTATTTCCGAAACTACTGGGGCTAAAATTTTGAAAAAAATACAGTTAATAGTTCTTTACCTATAGATTACAGGAAAACCTATAAGAAGTCTATGGTATTTAAAGTAACCTAGTAAATTGCAGATAATCATGTACGGAACGGAACCCTCTCCACGCGAGTTTAACTCGCACTTGTCCGGTTTTTTCTCTTAAGCATATATATAAACTTTCCCTGTATTTAGGAAAAATTATTAAATTTTGTGCCTAATTTAGCTTATATGTAGCATTGCTTTGGAAATTACCTATTAAATTCGGTGAACGCCTTCAGGGAAACATTTACAAACTTCGTAATCATAATTCATCTTGAACTTCTGTTTTAAATTTCGTAGAATTAAGTATTTCTTGGTATAATTTGGTTCAATAGTCCATAATGTTCTTGGAAATTTATAATAAGGCACATTTTATTTTCCTTGTCAAAACAAGAAAGAAGAAAGGGCGAATATTGTTACCTAATGAAATAAATTGGTTTATGAATTTATTTCTAAGAAAAAGTATGTATTTTTTGTTGAAAATTATAAAAAGGAAACGTGAAAAAGTACTTTATTGGCATTGAAGTATTACGTTACACTAGAAGAGACATCTCAAACAAATGACAGCGAGCACTTGATGACGGAGCGGGCATGCGCGCCGCGTCCGGCGGTGATCGTTTTCTTATAGGCGTTTGTGCCATTTGGCTTCAACAGGCGTTACAAAAAATCAAGTTGAGACGTCCACTCTTGTATACATAATTACTTAAAGTTTATTGGAAGGGAAATACATACATACATACATAGCATCACGCCCGAAATCCCTAATGGGGTGGGCAGAGCCACAAGACTACTTGTGGCCACGTTCGATTAATTAGTCCTAAGATGGTATGATGAACCGTATGGTGACAGGTGATCAGCCCATCGCCCATACAGATAGTCCACCATGTTGGAGAGGACCCGTCCCTTAGTCGACTTTTACGACATGCCAGGATGATAAGCATCTGCACGCATTCTATGCTATTTTTTCACTCCCAGTGCAGCAGAGGAGTTGGAGCAGGGAAATATCAGTTTGAAATTTCACCTACCATATTAGCTAATAGTTTAGCTTATTTTTAATTCCAGCATGTTCTAAGAGGTTGTAAGCTTTAGGTACTCAATTATTTTGAATTATTCAGCATTGCCTATACAATATTCCAAAACTTTTGCAATTCCTAGCTCTGAGATACCACGTGTAGATAGAGTTAATTAGCACCAGTTCCAAATTAATTATAACTCCGGCAATGAGCTTGCAAGCCTCATTCAGATTGCGTTTCAATGGAGACGAATAGTTTCAGCCAGTTCCTGTTATAGGTGCAAGTCTCTTTGGTTTCTGGCATACTAAGTTATTAGTCTATGGAAATAGTACCAAGTTGAATGAACACTCCTCTGCTGCACTGGGAGTGAAGAAATAGCATAGAATGCGTGCAGATGCTTATCATCCTGGCATGTCGTAAAAGTCGACTAAGGGACGGGTCCTCTCCAACATGGTGGACTATCTGTATGGGCGATGGGCTGATCACCTGTCACCATACGGTTCATCATACCATCTTAGGACTAATTAATCGAACGTGGCCACAAGTAGTCTTGTGGCTCTGCCCACCCCATTAGGGATTTCGAGCGTGATGCTATGTATGTATGTATGAAAGAACACGCCCTCAAAGTGTCTAAACTTCACAATGTAGATCGGTAAAAAGTGTAAAAAATTGAGTGTATTTTTAATCGTAGAAGAGCTTAAATTATTATTTTGATAAATTATTTCAGCGATCAGAATTAGAACCGAGCGAGAGTACGGTCACTAAAATAATTTGTATGTACTGGTAAATGTCATTTCATAGAATTGCGTCAAGAATTCGATGTTAACTAACGTATGTAAGCTATCAGGGCGCCGCTAGTGGATGTCAAGTATGCTGTCACTTTCAACAAAGCGTCAGGTAGAACAAGTGTCTATAGTCGCCTATGATTAGTTTCGTTGAAAGAGTCTCATAGCTGATGTTTCGTAGTTCCATGCCCAGCCCTCATTGACTGACTGTGGTAAAAAAGACAGTGTAAAAATTTGAATACTTACAATAAACGCGTTCGAGGTGAGAACATTCGCGACGCGCCTCCCGACCTGCCACGACGCCATCTGCAGCAAAGGGAATGAAACGTTTAGCAAATTACAGATCGCAACATTCAATTACAGATTGCACATCGTTCAAAAGGGCCGCTGTTTAAATAGCGTTCCTGAAGTACGCATAATAACAGCTTTTATATTTATTGGCGATTCCACGTTAAGACGAGTTGTTAAGTTGCTTTGCGGTATTTTTTATGGTGAAGTTTGAATTAGTAAGTTCCGTATGTTTGTGGCAAGGAAAAATATAAAGAAAAGGCTAGCAAAAAAAAGAAAAATTATATGTAAGCCTGTACAATGTACGTGTACATAATAGTATACTACTGCTAGTACTGCTAAACTCAATACCCTTCTTTTGGCTTCGCGCAGTCGAAGAACAATTGTAGGGCGCCCAAAAATTTAAAATATCTACTAAACTTCATCGATTCTATCATCACGATTTGTTTAAAATTTGTCCGTTATGCTTTTTTCTACTATACCCTTGGCTGCACGAAGAAAACAAACAATGTAATTCCAATACCATAATTAAGTCATATCTTCAAATCGAGATGTCGCCAGTGGACAAGAATATTATTTTCGACGCTTTGAAGACGTGATTTGTTTTATTTTCAAATTATGATTAAATAACACAATCCAAATAAAAATTGCAAACGGAATCCTACAAATAAAAAAAACATGCGGAAGAAAATTTTAAAATGGAAGGCATCGGTGCCTCGACGAACAATCCCCGCATATGGCCGCTCCCACCAAACCCACGATTATGTTATTTCTAAGCAGTTTATAACATCAAATTAGCTAGAAAATGCTGAGTAAAGATACAACGTCTAAGTATACGTGCAGATGCTTCACATATTAATGATTCAATGACAATTTTCAACGGTAAATTGGAGAATGATTGAAAGGACGGATAATTGTTCGGTTGGCAATCATGAATCTAGGTAGCCATTGGTAAATAAAAATAATGCGCGTAAAATGTTCTCTAACTAAGATAGTCTGTAGGCAGTACCAACGTTGAAGTTAAAATATCGAAACTTATATGAACTTCCCACATTTCCAAGTATTTATATAAATTCACCGTAAACATGAATTTATTTTTAATTTTGAATGGCATTATTACCATGCATTGTCATAGCCATGTCGTCAGTGTTAAAAAATTAAACCTAATCGCTAATTCCAAGCTGCTCGACTTCCTGTTCCATTTTCCTTAGAATGTTATATCAGCCATTAAATACTTAATGCCTGGCTGCAAGCTATTCATGGGCACGCTAGCTTTTCCACCTTATTGTACCTGCTTGCTTCAGTAAACTTTTGAATTTTTTATGAATTATGTTATCAAGAGAGTACAATAAAGTTAATATCGGATGCTGGATAGGTTAATAAACTCTGAACTTAAGAAAATGCATAGAAATAAATGATCTGCGAGGTTGTGTAGATAACGTATCAAGTTACGTTCATGCATTGAGCTTTAGTTTTCAATAAAAAGGTTATCTAGTATGGCGATAATAGCTGAAACGGAAATAGTAGATTATAGCCGGTTTTATAATAAATCCTAATTTTACAACTATAATTAATATTTGGACAAAGAATGCACCTAAACCTTTCATGCTCAAAATTTAAAGTAAGTATCATATTTCAGAATATGCTTAAAAATATGAATGAATAAGAGCGCTTACGCACTACGTCCGCTCCGTATCCGATCCGTATCCGATCCGAACCCGTGAAAATACGAATGTTGACATCTCGGACCGAAAGACGGATGACGGAAGCCGGACGTAGTGCGTAAGCTACCATAGAAACAGTTCTACGACCACTCCGGACCGTGTTTGCACGGATACGGATCGGATACGGACAGAGTTCGAAATTATCAAGATAATTACGCTTCTTGATAATTATCGGATAATTATCAGATAATTATCACCAGTATAAGAAATTCATTTGTTATATTGTTTCATAACAAATTCTAATAAAAAATAAATAAAATTCGTTCGTGATAATTATCGTGATAATTATCATTGATAATTATCCTTTCGAACCCTGGATACGGAACGGACGTAGTGCGTAAGCGCTCTAAATCGAAATCTGAAAAGCCGTTGAAGCGAGAACATAAAACATACTAACTCACACACGCACGCACACACGCACAAACAAGAAATAATTTCTTGAAGGACTTATTTTACAATAACAATCTTTAATGATTTTTCGCAACATTATTCCAAAGTTAAAGGCAGTACCGTGTTTCAAAATGAAACCTAATTTGCATTGAAATTAATTTCAATCTCTTTAGCGCAATAAAGATAATTCAAAGACAGCCTTTTAGACGATCTCTTATTATCCTAGAATGCTTCTGAATTGTCGTTTTTTCTCTTTCGTTGAGTTTCATCTTATTTGCAATAGTTGCAAGTTCAAAAACTAAAACTCGACTACTGAAAAAATCACGCTCTAAAAAGTATGAAAATCGGGTAACAGCCGCGAGTAACAGCTTACAATATATATTGTAAGCTGTTACTTGCGGCTTTGCTTGGAATGTACTTATTGATTCCTTTGATTTAACGGCCAACACGTCATCATTAAAAAAATCTTACATGACCTTATGCCTTTCAGAGGGCGCCATATTCAACTTAATGTGAGGTCGCATAGCCTATAACCTGCGCACGGTCGAGACGCTTCCAACGAGACCATACATACATACATAGATACATAGATACATAGATACATACATACATACATACATAGATACATATTATACAATCCAATACTCACACCATAAAAAGAACAGAAAAGCATACAATACAAAATAAAGTAAGGGAACAATAGGCCGTCTTATCGCTAAATAGCGATCTCTTCCAGACAACCACAACAGAGAAAATAATGAATAAAATAGTTTAACTTTGGCAGGTGGTGCAAAATTGAAGTTAAAACATTTCCTAAATTAAAAAGCACTCACAAATAACAAATATATATACATATACATAAATAAGTAAATAAGTACATATCTAGATACATAAATATATACATACAGATACATATACCTACATTATGTAAAGATATGCTAATAATTCAGCCAACAGTACGAAGAGAATGAGACATAAATTATACATACATTATATACCGGTCGAAAATCATAAACCTCCTTTTTCTAGTCGGGTAAAAATAACCAATACAACATCCCAAGTCCTCTAGCTGTTCAATGGTGCTAAAATTGCATTTTCTATAGTGTATAAAGCTTTTAAGACTCTAAAAGGGCCTTGTACCATTGCCTGTTAGGTTAACCTAAAGAGGATCGACTTGTTTACCCGGGTCCCGGGTATACACGGGTTTAGTGCAGGACAATCGGTAAACAAGTTTCACCCCGGTTCGAGATTGAAAGGACTGCTTGACGGGCTCTCAATTGGGCGTTTGAGACGTAAAACACTTTAAAGGTCTCATTTTGTTGCTGGTTTGGTCTTTGTTACACGGAAAAAAAATATTTAGAAATAGTAAAGTAAAGTAAAGTAAAAAGATATTTATTGCCACATTAATTTTGAACACAAAATAAATTAAAGTAAAATAACATAGAATAGAAATAACTAAAAAGGGCTTAAAACTAGGTGGCAAAAGGCTCAGGACTCAGCGTGTGCTGAGAGCATCACGCCCACAGCGCTGTTTTGCAGCCTGCACCTTAGCTCTCTGAAGCGATTCACATTTCACATGCCAGGTAGGGCTTTCATCAGTACCGTACCTAAACTTAAAGATATCATTAAAAAAAAAAAGAAGCTAAACTAAAACTAAATTAAATTAAATTAGTGACCGAAGTAAGAAGTTCCGTGAGAACTGAACTGAGCTTATTAACTGATTAAAAATACTAACTGATAACTGATTAAAACTGATTAAACTGATTAGCTGGTTAACTGATTAACTAATTAACACTCTGACAGTTGTTTTTGAAATAAAGCTCTGCGTATTTTATCTTTGAAAGTTGGTAATGACATGCTGTTAGTCCGAAGTGGTGGAGGCAGTAGTTGCTAACCTCGTTTTGCTAAATTTATCCGTTGCGTATAATATCTTAGCAACCTATATTTTTTAAACACGAACAAATAACAAGACGGTAAAACCGCTCTCAAAACGTTATATTTTTAACAGTAATGGGATTTAATTTTTCCGAAAGTAGCAACATCATAACCACGTTTTGCATTTGTAAAAACGCCTCTGCCATTTGAACTCGGCCAGTGACACGGCAGATTACTCTAAAGAACTGCACACTCACTCGTGTAATGACCGGCGAAACAAACACAAACCAATGCCGGCTGAAAGTTCCAACTTCAAACCCCCCGGAATTCGAGTTCAAACGTACAGTTTGAATAGCTCGCTCGTCAAGCCGATGTAGCGATTTTAACAATTTTCGCGCGTTCGAAATTCGAAACTGGAAATGCATTTAAGGCATAATGGCGGAGTATTCGGCGTTTAGAGTTGTCTATAGTACGTTTTATTTTGTCGTTAGCGAGACCAAGGCTTAGACGTGCGGGAGAAAAAAATTAACAGCCGTAAGCTATTACAAAAGTATAGATTTTAATAATGGGGAATTTAAATGGGTTATTTAATTACCGAATTGTGTAAAATCAAACGAGTAATCGGATCCGTGACCATCATGGCCTGCGCTGAGTAATTGCGCGATGACCGAGAAGCTTAATTCATTAAGCGAATTAGCTTTCATTGGTGCACTAGATCTGATATTAATTTGATAATACTGGTTTAAGCTTTATACGCCATAACAAGTGCTTAACATCGTTAAATGTATGTGCATAATTTCTGACTTTCTTCTTGAGTACCTACGATCAAACTATTTATCAGTTCATTAAACTTTAATTTATTATATTTATGAAATTCTGGTGACATCGTAACTGTACCTATTTCTACTCAATTTTTTAACTATATTCGTAGGTAGGGTGAGGTTATTCTTGACTATGTTGGTATTAGCATATGATCCATTCGTTCCACCAAATTGAACGTTAGATCCTACCGGTTGATTGTGACGCACCCCGCACCGACATGTAACAACTTAGTATATAAATCATTCTAAGGTATATAATGTTTCTTTTTATTTAACTATTCACCCATCAAACGTTTCACGTGTCATTGTAAAAAAAAGCAAAAAAATATATTTTCTGTGTAACAATTAACGCAATATTATTGCGTTCCGTTTTTGCTTATGTGTTATTTTTGATCTTTTGTCTTGTTTTTATGTTATTCTTTTATGTGTTTGTCGTGACTTTACCAGATGGTTCCAACGGAAGACCAGCGCTGGCCCACAAGCCAGCATTATGCTGAGTTGGGACCTTTTTGTAACAGTTGGCACTGTTCTACCTTTTTCTAGTTATTTCGTTTTTATAAATTTTTTGTGCTCTGTTATGAATAAATGTTTTTTTTTGCTTTCTTTCTGTACTCACATTCTACCTAAAAATAAATGACTCCTATTTCCATAAAAATAGATATATATGTACTTAGAAAACCGTCACGGGCGCACAAACTATTACCTTTTTTCCGTTTGCTGGATGTGAGCTTTTCTTTCTAATATCCAACAAGGTGAAAATGGGAAAATATACCAATCAAAATAGGCAGGTGTTTTGTAAGTTGCTTCCGCCATTTTCCTCCGAACCAAGCGTAAAATAACGACACCGCTTTTATTTCTGCTCTTCTCCTTTAATACAAGGAAAAAGAGGCATTATTTACATTATAATAAGTACAAACAGAAATCTATGAAAGATAAACATAACCCTGTCATTACTTTAACACAGTCGAATAAAAATACCACAAACAATGGAATTTAAATATCATGCGGTTTTTAATCTGTCATACACACAAACGTCGGCTTATTGGCTGTATTCGAAATTCGAACCGAAAAGAGAAACTGGACGTTTAATAAATTAAAAACGAATTCAGCGATAGCATTCCAAATTCAAATATTCGAACCCGAAAAGGTTTGTATAAAGAAAGACATTCAGTTCGAGTAGTTTTCTCACGTCGTTCGATACCCCTCGTGCAGGCCTAAACACACGGAAAAGTGTTTTAAAACGCCCATTCGCCAAGAATGGATATGTTTGAGCGAAAAAGGTTTGGAATACAAGGGTTAATGCGTCTTGGTGGTCAGGGGTTGGTTAATGCAGCCTCAGGAGTGCCTCCTTTAGTTTTTTTTTAAGTGCAGTCTATACCTAATCAAAGAACAAAACAGCTAAAGATTTTGCTGAAACAGAACATAGTAAGCTTATCTTAGCCGAAGTGAGCGGAAATATATTTCGGAAACGAGTGGCGATAAAAGCGCAACGCTAAAGAAAGCCTTTGAACAAAACCTCATAACAAAGGCACGCGTAATCACCGTATTTCGTGTCGTATCAATATCAGTTTTATCAGAGTTTCACTACGACACTCCGGGCAAATTAACCCTGAGGTGATCCCTAATTTTCAGATACATCTCAGGAATAAATAGGGGATTAGGGGGAATGCGTAAATAACGTCGAGTCACGCTACCAGGGCGGTAGAGATAAGGTGCGGGTGAAATTGCTCCGTCGCGAGCGACGCGCGGAGGGCTTTACGTTAGATTTGAGAATAGGGTACTGATAGTTCTATTGCTTTTCTCGTGAGACGTTTAAATTGAAGTTGCTTACAATAAGTATAAGTTTGATATGGAAAATAATCATCATCAGCCTAAATACGTCTCACTAGTGGGCACAAGCCTTTCGTAGTGAGAGGGACTGGGCAGTGGGCAGTAGTCCCCACGCGGGGACTACTGCCCACTACATATATATTTGAACCTAACCTTATTTACAAAAAAAGATGTTGAAGGTTTCCATTGTGTAAATACTTCTAAAATGTCTTTAACAGGAGTGAACCTTTTGTAGTGGTAGAGCCAAACAGTAATCCTCACTAGATGATTACTGTTCCAATGGGCTCGACCGGGGTAGTACCACACTCTCACAGAATATCGGCGTAAAGTAATAGCTTGCTATTGCGTTTCGTACGGTGAGTGACGAGATCCGGAGGCCTATTCCCTCATCCCCATCCCATCCCCATTCCCCACCCTCCCTAGACTGGCAACGCATTGGCAGCACCTCTGGTGTTGCAGATGTCCATGGGCGGCGGTGACCACTTTCCATCAGGTGGGCCGTCTGCCGGTTTGTCAGTTTATTGACATAAAAAAAACCTGTACTGCTTTTCATAGACAACGATTTCCACCCCTTAAAATGTTAACCGATTTTGACCAATTTTTGATAGGTTGTCAGTCAGATCAAAATCTAGGTCTAGGATTCAGGAAATAGACGCTCAGTGGTATAGCTACCGAAGGGCTAGACGGTGCCGTGCACCGGGGCCCCCAAGCTCAGGGGGCCCTCGGACCCTGACCAGCAAACCTCGTATTGAACCAGTTAAAAATGAATCGGAATGTAAATAAAATAGGTTGGTGTTTTTTGCACCAGGGCCTTTGGTTACCTAGTACGCCTCTGCAGACCCTGGAAGAGTTCCAGACCTTAGCGGTGCAAACCAAAAAGGATTTCACGTACCACTTAGTACGGCTCATAAGGAATTGTGGATGGAAACCCACCCGTCTGGTAGTCCGGTGGCAAAATATGGATGGTGGGATTAGGTCATGTTGTTCCTGTGACACTCTCCAAAATAAATCTTGTAAAAACCCGAAAGATTGGCTAACTACTTAAACTTGAACCGAGCTTAAAATCGTATTATTATTTTTTATTCAGGTAATCATGGGTTTATAATTTGTGGGATCTCTTAATGTGTATAATTTTTGAATTGAAGTTGAATTTGAATAAATAGATAAATAAATCAGGAGACAATTTTTGTAGACATATCCATCCCCTCTGTAACTTCTAAAATAAGAGAATGATAAGACTAAAAAAAATGTATGATGTACATATATATATATATATTATATATATATAAACTTCCACCGAAAATTGGTTCGAACAAGATCTAGTACGTAGTTTTTTTTTAATACGTCATAAATCACGGAACCCTTCATGGGCGAGCCCGACTCGCACTTGGCCGCTTTTTTGAAGATCCCTAGGTTGTATCGGTCCGGGAACGTTGCTGCAGCAAGCTCGTTCTAAATTCCTACCGTACGTGGCAAAAAAATCCGCAAAAACCGTACAGTAGTTGACTGCCACCGATCAAGGTGGTGATGATGGAAGGTAAGTCGGTTGTGAGTAGTTCGATGGTGGAACTTGGCTTGGCATAGTAAACAATAACAGAAAAATAAATGAAACCAATACATAAGTCCTAAGACAGCTAAGTTAATTATTATTATTGGAGGTTAATTGGGCCATATTATGTGCCGCTTCGACCATTGCTGATCTATTGTGGCAGCCCTTCGGTTTGGCTAGTGCTGGCCTCGGCAGGGGTGGTCCGCTGGCGGCCATTTCCACCGTGTGCTCAGACTCTTACCGTAAGAGCATCGGTTACCGCAATTTATACGCAGATAATGTACATAAGTTAGAATAACTCATTGGTACATGGCAACCGCTTGGATTCGAACTCGGACCTCACGATCACGAGTCGACATCCTTAGCCATTAAGGCCGGGGCAAATCAAACGCGGTTGCGGCGCGTTTGCGGCGCGAACGCGGGCCCGCGCCGTTGTAGAACAGCGCGGGCGGATTTACCATGCCACACCGCGGCGGCGCGGGACCGCGCTACTTTGGTGTGCCATGGTAAATCCGCCCGCGCTGTTCTACAACGGCGCGGGCCCGCGTTCGCGCCGCAAACGCGCCGCAACCGCGTTTGGTTTGCCCGAGCCTTTAGGCCACCGACGCTCTCCAGCTAAGTTAATAAGCATCATTTCAGCCGAAAGACGAAGGCCTCCCAATGATCGTCAGAACGACCGAGCCTGTTGCTTGCACCCAGCGGAGTCCCACGCTCTCCAGCGCCTCTATTCGGGAACGCTAAGTGATGTTGTAGCGACTTCCGAGAGAGTTTTCACATCCCACTCTTCCGCACCGTGCGTAATGCGGGTCGCTGCAGTATCACCGCCACGCCGTCGTCAGGCCACAGTGTGTATGATTTGCCCACGCTGTGTCTTTTAGAGCCAGTACAGACGGACCGAGTGCAGTTCTGCATGGCAACTGCAAGCGGTTTTCTTGATGCAGTTACGTCAACTGCATCAGAACTGCACTCGAACTGCCACTGTAGTATGTGGTCGCGTATAAACATTCATGCTCATCAGTCAACTCTGACACAGCAGAAAGCACTCTACAACTGTGCCATTGGTTTAGTCTTTTTATTAAAACTAACATAATATGGCATTGATACATACAAATTTCCTATTTTTTATGGACCAGGTTTCACTCGCGTCTTTATCCGCGTAGAATTATATTATCGTTAATTGCTCGGGAACTGCGTCTTATAGGTATCCATTCCAAGATCCCTAAATATAATCTTGATCATCATCAAAATTGGTTTAGCGGTTAAAAATCTAACTGACAGATACTCGCTCTATTTTCGCTGTATTATATAATATTAGTATGGAATGAAGTTAAATTATTTTATTTTTCAAATTAATTTGCGTGTAATATATCATCAATACATATAAAACAGTACCGTGACTCACTTACATCCTTAACCGCACAGCCTAAACGGGTGGTCCTAGAGGTTTAAACTTTGGAGGAAGGAGACATTCCTTGAGTACCCTAGAGGTGCACTAAGGAGGGATTTTTTGAAATTCCATCCCTAAAGTGCTGAAAAGGGGTGATAAAGTTTGTATGGAAAATACCGCAGGCGAAGCTGTGGCGGGTCCACTAGTATCATATAAATCTCTTTACGCACAAGTACTTTTATGAGGTAGCAAGTTTTCGCCTCACTTTCACGACCGAACCTACCTTGTATCTGACATGAATATTTAAGTAAGTGCTTATAACTTATTCTGTCCTTAAAACTATTTACCCACGAACCTCATAAAGTTAGAAAGTTCCTATTTCCCTGCTTATATCAGAAATCAAGTGTGTGTGACATATCCAAAGGAAATATTCCATTTTCAATCATATATTTATCACATTTCAGTTGAAATTTACTGCCATTTGGATTCGCGTTAAGTCTTTTCGCAAGCAAATTATGTACTTTGAAGGAAACATTTAACATATTGAATGTAATCAGTAGCCAATCAGAAGAGTTTCGGCAAGTACCTAACAGTTAATTTGTTAGAAACACTTGTTAGAGAAGCTCGGGACGTATCTGCATTCGCTTTTATTAGGAACTGCCGCAGAGCGAATAGGCTAATTTGTGCTAAGAACTTTTTAATGTGAACAAGTATGAGGTTCGTACAAGTTTAGACTTCGCTTATTCTTGTTGCTTGTGTAAATCTTAATCATTAAGCCTTGCGGCTAAATGGATGTGTGGATGGTGGATTCATTTTTAGCCGTCGTTTTCAGCAAATTAATCATCATTAAGTTTCGGTGAAACTTTTAGGTAAACAAAACAACTACCTACTTTGATAATATCCTCAAAAGCATAATATGCTATGTACGTTGCTTCCATAATATTGTCGAAGGTTTTACAAATCACTTCGTAAACAAGCTCCTTTCACAAATTCGACAACCCTATAAAGTAACCCATTCAAATCCCACTCCGCGGCGAGAATACCAAATAGAAAATCTTCGAAAATAGAATTTTCATAACTCCCTCCAATCACGACGATCGGAAAAACGAATAGCTCCGAGGGAAACCCGAAGATGCCGCCATTCGAGCGGAATGAAATCAGTATCTCGAAAACTGTTATCCCATCGTCTCCTAGATTGGCAACAAACAGTGTTTAAGTTAAGTCACTGGCTCAAGCGACTGGAAAGCCAGTGCTCTGGGGACTATGCCAACTGGATTGGACCCGTGGACGGTCAGTATTACGACCGATTCAGTTTCGTGATAAAGCATTCGCTTGAGTAAGCTTGAGGGAGCTTTGAGTTAGTTCAAAGTTTTGTCAGAGAAATAACAGCCAACATTAGTTAAATTATTTTTCAAGTTCTCATTTAAAATTATATGCTTCTAAAAGCAGCAGAAAACGGCTTGGTAGATAATTTATTAGGCAAGTTAATCCACTTAATTCAATTTGCGGAGCTCGGAACTCATCTTAGTAGGCAAAGATCTCAAAAGAAGGATATGCCTATCAGTACAATTTCGTGTAACAAGTCTCATAGAACGTTGTCAAATGTCAGCGCCATGACTTACCTACACCCTATTGCTGATGTCTTGGATCTTATGACATACATCAAAAGTCTAATATTGCTTGATTCACACGCTATCGCACAGTGGACGGTGTGGTGGGTAGTGCTGCGGCCTCGCACCGCACGATGCGGGAGGGCATTTTTTCAATTATAACAGTGGTTACTTAAACGCGTGTCATGTATGGTGGTTGCCATGCGACTGAACGTGCGATGGTGTCAGATTCGCGTTCTGACACCTCAAAAGTAAGCATCACAAGAATTTCTTTGAGCACTTCCTTACTATATATTTTAATGGTAGTAGGTTAAATATTTCTTCATCGAGTCAAGGATAATACAAGATGTTGAAGACATCGAATAAGACAAAGACAGAAATAATCGAGCGTATTATGACTCTATCTCAAAGTAATCTAAGTTACTAAAACTTCTTTAGAGAAATTAAGCTAACCGACCAGACGAACCAAACTACGCTTACCCGTATTCATTTTGAAACTTTTAATTTTATTTATCACCGTTTGAACATCTTCTGTAAATTGTCAAAGAAGTTTCGCCAAGTTTTCGCGTAATTGTAGACTCTGAGTATTGTCACTTTTTTGGGGAAGAACTTGGGAGAGGACTTAGTATAGTTCGAGTGGGGCTCGAGTGATCTTGAAAGGGTCATTTCCATTTTGAAGCGGGCTAAAGGGACTCAACTGGGAAAATTCACTGGATTTTATAAAGTTCTACTTGTCTGTGGTTCAAGTGTTGCCACAGTTCAAGCACGCGTTGAATTAACATAACTGCTAACCCTGATAACGAAGTGAAAGGGAAAAGTGGAAAGTGTCGTAAAAGAACATTTGCATGTGTAGTGGGTTAGAATCTTAAAAACGTCTCGAATGCTTACAGGCCATAAAATCGAGCGTTTAATTTTAAAATCAACATTTATTTTCCAATTTACATGTCGTTTGGAGTTGTTATGTTAAATGACAGAAGAAGAAACCGTGTTGTTGAAGCAGAAGATTGTTCCGTTAATAATGTTTTCGCTTGTCCTTGCGATGTTTAGATTCGATAAAACCGTCTAGTCTTGGGCCTGAGGACAGGCCAACCTTCGTATTCCCACTGACCCTTATATTTATTCACAGTAATAAAGTTTCCAAGTACCACGACTTTTTTATTCATATTAAATAACATTCTTACAAATAAAGCTATGAGCGTTTCATCTTTACAACATTGCAGGTATGGGTATGTCGTCGATATAAATTGCCACATTTATAATAGTTTAATAAATTGTACTTATATCACGTCCATATACAATTTATTTCCTATTAACGTTCATTTTCAACAATAATTTTCATAATTTTATACCAAAATGGTAAAACTATTTACAAATGCAATTGAAGTAAGAAAGTTTTCACCAAAATACCTCGTAATTTACTTGGTCTCCAGGGCGTCTATTTGGGAACGTCTAAGTGATATTGTAGCGACTCGCGAGCGAGATTCGCATCCTGCTCTTACGTACTACGCATCGTGCGGAAGAGTGGGATGAGAATCTCGCTCGCGAGTCGCTACGATATCACTTAGACTTTCCCGAATAGAGGCGCAGAACTTATATAGATCTAACAACTTTTCAGTGAACATCAACTTTATTTCAATGCAATAAAAGCTTATAAAGTCCAGTGAATCCTACAGGGAAGTTATACGCCTAGCATAACCTACTTTGGTCGCGTCAAGTAAAAACATACGCACGGCCCGTCAGCGCTCTTTTTACGTTACGCGACCTGTACAAAGATCGTTTGAAATTGTGTCTACAGCGTATCCTTTTACCCGCAATTGGGTCTAATCCTGCAGAACTAGCGTAATAAATTAATCGGTTGACCGTGGGCAAAGTCCGTATAATTGTGATAAATAGCGCCCTCTCCCGACGCCGGCTTGTGATAATGGCACTCGAAGAAATCCGTTCATAAAGAACCGAAGGATTGGCGTGAAAAAGCACCCTTTGGATTCGAACCGTTCTCACCGGTTTTTGAGAAATGGGGACGTGGAAGCGCTTAAATGAGTTTATATGGAGTCACGTGTTTGAATAATGGCGGGAAAAGCATTTGGATCGAAGTGTGGAGGCTTACTTTATGAGGTTTGCTACACACTTTCAATAGCATACAGACATAAACATGAAATCATTTGTCGTTAATATTCTTCGTAATAGCTTGTGAAATTTCCAACACCCGTTTGCCACCGACACTATGCAAGTTTTCGAATACCTTCACTAACCGTTTTCACAACGAAATAACAATTTCCCAATGTTTAAATCAATATCGGCGAACAATTGCAAGCGCTTGTAAGTAAATATTATAGATCTGGCAACTCTGCTGTGAACTGACAAAGTTCTTATCCAAGCAGAACTAAACTTTATTCCGATGCGATAAGAGCTTTGACAGTTCACTGGAGTTCGCAGAAAAGTTGGTAGACCTGTACGCGGTGCAAATGAGTGTTTATGGAGGTAGCTCGTGCAGCTGCAGCGTGCTCGCCGATTATCGTTTAAATCCTGTTAATTGCAATTCGAATGCTTTGGCTTTACGGTAAACTGGACAAAGTAGGCGCTTTTGAGTGTCGACATGGGGCTTTGAACGTTACGTTGCGCTAGAAAAAGTTGAGTATATTTATATTTACCTCCTTTAATGAGAGAGTTTTTAAATAATGGACATTAAAAGGCATATTACAAAGTGGAGCTGGCAACGTCGAACTTTTGACAAGCCCAAAAATTGCTTCTTTAAATAGATCATGAAATTTTTGGGCAAAATGTAATTTCTAGTAAATTATTCAAACAAAACTGGGAGCGACCACTGGTGTGGGAGAAACATATTGATAAGAGAGTTTATCGATATACGAATCCACTATTGTGCCCCAAAAATTCATAGGTCTGTTAATAACGTAGAAAATGCAGCGGAATAAGCGAACAAATATTTTCGTAGTCTTCTACCTGTTATTTTGTGAAAATTACTTTTGGCATTTGAACACATCTCATTCCCCTAACGCCAAAATACAACCGTTAAGCGCCTAATTCCATGCCATTGTCAGTGTAAACGCTGTAATCGGACAAACTGACGGCTAAACACCGTGCATATTTGTAAAACGAATGTCGGCCATGTTGTTACAGCCTGTTTAACGGTTTTACACTCGACTTCGTTTACAGATTGAATTGCTATACTGATAACGATAATGGAAACGATTATTGCTCTATCCCCCCCTATGTACCTATTGTATAATGAAAATAGATAGTTTTTGTTCAAAATATTATTTCAGCGTATTCAAGTTTTATAATGATGGTACGAGGGCGTAAAGCTTGATCAGAATAATGTGAGAGTCGGTTACATTGTAGAGGTAAACGAATGCTAAATTGACACCTGAAGTCTTAACAAAGTGTAAGAATCATGGTACTACAGTTTCCACTCAAATATCAAGGAATGTTTTTAAGTTTCATTTCCATTTTCATTAATTATTCATCCATTAATAATTTACGATAAATCTAGCTCGCTCGGTGACTTAATTATAAGACAGGTTACGGAATTCGTTGATACAATCGGACGACGAATAATAAAATGTTTCCAAAATAAATACGTCCGTGAAAAAATGGCGTGCTCAAGCTACGGCCTGAATAAATTAGAGTTGCGTGTGTGTAATTGCTGTGTGTCCAAGCCTTATCCGTCATAACCGTCATGGACTTGTGAGCAACAAGCCTTATTTCACTACTGTTTACCTCAACATTGGGGCCAATTCGAAAGTGTATTCGCTAAATTTAAAAGAAGCTAAACTTGAAATAAGAAACGAGACTTTGAGAGCTTAGTAAGTCTAATTCGAAACGGTGTCTTCTTAATTTAAAATTTTCTAAACTTAAAATAAGAAACACCAAACTAGATTTTGTATAGTTTAAAGCTGTCAAAATCGAGTTTGACGTTCCTTATTATAAATTTACTTAGGGACTTTTAAATTTAGCGAACACACTTTCGAATCGGTCCCAGAGTGCCATAGGTATACTAAATCGAATTTGACGTTTCTTATTTTAAGTTTAGGGCGTTTTCAATTTAGGCGACACCTGGCTAAATTCACAAAGGTCATTCAAATTGATCTTTATTAAAGTGACGTTTATGTTAACAACTAGTTGAGGGACATTTAACTATTTAATCTCTAATCAAATGCTTAAGTAGCGTTTGTGAATGCGGCCAACTGTTTTGAATTGGACCGAGTATTATGTAAAGGTTGCCTTAAAAATTAAGTTTGTTGCATACAAACACAGGTTCAAAAAAATTCTTTCACTGCTCGCTTTGTTTCTAAATAAAGAAATAACTGAGCTTTTGCTTCAGTTTGGCACAACCATGCTTCTAAACAATATACGAGGCACGAGGTACTCCTATACAAAATTTCAAAGGAAATATTTTGTTTTTATGTCAGCGTTTGCAGGTACAAGGAAATAACGGAAGAGTAAAATTTTCAGGCGATTTTATTATGCGGTGGATTTTTAAAAACACTTGACACACCTCTGGGAAATCAGCTTGCAACCCTGCAACACTGCACAGGCCGGGGAGCGGCGATTCAAGGGAAATTTATGTCTACTGCCGCGTAATAAGGCATGCTGATGCAGCATAAGGAACTTTGTAAGTTTACGTCGGACGCGTGAGCCGAAAGTTAGTGTCTTGATTATGCTAGAGATACTCTTTGACGTTACGTTGATAGGATATGCATTGAAGATGCGCTACCTGGGCATTCGACATTGCCTAAAGGATATCGAAAATTAGTTTGCTACGATATGGTAGCTCTTATTAACTTGACTGTAAAGGCGGCATTGTCAAATCATCGCGATATCTATCGCTTAGGCGATGTCGATTAGATGCCCAGATGCTTCTATTTTCTCACTAGGGTACATCGTGCAAAAAACATGTTTTTCTTCCAACTACGCTAATTTTATTATGTCTTTAAATGCTCAGTCAAAACAGCACGTATTTCCTCTAGACCTATAAAGTTGCTTACAAAATTCATGATTGCACTGTTTTGTTTTTAATTTTGTTTCGTCCATCAAAAAGTTTACACGACGCGCGAACCCTTTCGCCCATTCATAGTCCAATGAACGGCTGACCTGATATCCGTCTTAAATATAGGTTCAACTACTTTTCTGTGGGTTGTCAATACAGCAAGATAGTCTATTTGACAGTCCACAGGCCATATCGAGCTGTGATTGCTTCGTCTAAAATGTTATACTCAAATTATTGGCTGAAAATATAGTATAAGTTACTCAAATATTAAATAGTTAAGAATATGCGCGAACACAAATTGAACAGAAACAAGTTTTCTGTTTTTTCTTTTTTAACAACTTATTGAAGTAGTTAAAAGAAAAACAATAATGCACCTAGCATCAAGTGATGTATTAGTACGCTTGTAATCTACACTAAACGCAATAATGAATCACTTTCTGCTTGGTGCAACAATCTAATATTACATTACTAATTCATCTGCAAACCCAGGGCGTCTATTCGGAAACGTCTAAGTGATACTGCAGCGACCCGCGGGCGAGACTCGCATCTCGCTCTTACGTATTACGCGTCGTGCGGAAGAGTGGGATGAGAAATCTCACTCGCGAGTCGCTAAAACATCACTTAGCGTACCCGAATAGAGGCGCAGTTCTGATAATTTATGTTGCCCTAACTTTTTATTGCCACGTTGAATTTTATTTTGTAAGTTGGCTACACTGCTGTTTTAGCGCGAACTATTATCGCGTTAAAGAGCCGTAGAATGCTTCCTACTCCAAACCATAGAGAGTTGTATTTAATTACTAGCTGGTGCCCGCGACTTCGTCTGCGAAGAATAATAATTTAAGTAACCTATGTACTTTTAAACCTTCCCTAGACCTCCACGAACATTTCAAGACTAAGATAAGATAAATCCGTTCAGCCGTTCTCGAGTTTTAGTGAGACTAACGAACAGCAATTCATTTTTATATATATAGATAGGTTGAAGAGATACAGCGTAACAAAATTCATCTTACACTCATGTCATAAATTCATTATAAAGTATTACAAAACCAAGCGATATCCTCTCCATGTGCCTCAACTCATGAGTTAAGATGTATGAAATTTCATAGCCGTTATTGTTTCATCGTCGTTTATTTAAATTTTTGCATGAGTGTAAATAAAGCATAATTAGTTGTTAAAACGGCTGGAATCCTATTTACCGTTGCCTAAATAACTATAATTATCTCGATCATTAAGAATTGCGAAGACATGTACACGCAAGTACACAAAGTCAGATTATTTTGCAAAGTGAAAATAAGTATTTCCATCTATTTCACTCTTTGAATTTGTAGATTTATATTGTTTCCTTGACTATAATTCTTTTCCCAAAGCTAAACCCGAGCATACACCATACAGACAGTAGACGCAGGAATCGTTAAAATGATTGCGTTTAAGCAGACAATTTAGCAAATGTATCCGATGCGAGGATTGCGCGAAATTCGAGGAACGTCGGCTTTTTGCGAAATGTAATTATTTAGCTCTTCAAGCGACGAAATGGGCGAAGTGTGAATGTCTCGAATGGGAAAGGTTATGACGAACATGGAGTTTGGGGTTACTTTGTTCTATAAGAAAGGTTTAATACAGTCAACTGGAATCCACCGAAACGATAGGCATTGTCCTAATACTTCGCGATTATGCGATCATCGCTAGTTCGCGCGAATTATGTTTAACATGACGAACATACATAGCATCACGCCCGAAATTCCTAATGGGGTGGGCAGAGCCACAAGACTACTTGTGGCCACGTTCGATTAATTAGTATGACTAAGATGGTATGATGAATCGTATGGTGACAGGTGATCAGCCCATCGCCCATACAGATAGTCCACCATGTTAGAGAAGATGGAGGATGATAAGCATCGGCACGCATTCTTTGCTATTTCTTCACTCCCAGTGCAGCAGAGGAGTTATGGCGAACACGGACAATGCCTTAGTCCTCCACGATTGTAGGGAACTTTTAGTGTGCCACTTGCACCTGATCGTCTTTTCTTTATAATAGATAACATTGAAACATAATAGAATATACGCGAATAGCTTTGTGAACAGGAGTGCCGGCCGTCGCAGGCGCAAACAGTTCAACTATGCAAACAAACCAAGCTATTAAGACATTAATGTGATCAACAATGCTTGCGTCTGAGGTTCCTGCATCATGTCAGTCAGTAAACAACAAGCTTTTATATATTAAACATAATTTTAATTTGGCTAATTAGGTGGCTAACGGTGTTGGTCGCACATAATGTATTATTACTAAGTAAATCTGCTGTAAAAACTGTTTTGTGCGACTGTTTGTTTGCCCAAATAAATGAAAATGAAAATTTAAAGACTATAGAAAATGTTTACAAATAATTTCGAAGCCTCTACTGAGGTTCTCGGGAAAAGTTCCCGCAAGCAACTGAACTTAGATTCAGCTTAATTTGGCAAAGAACTGCTGAGAGTCTACTCCGGCGCACGGATCTAAAGCTATCTGTGTCAAAAGTAAGAGATAAATAAACTAGACAAAGTCTAGAGAATTTTTTCCTGGATCTGACTATAGACAGTCATGCCCTTGTGTCTTGGGGTCCTTATATATAAAGGTTCTTTAAAATTCATTCGTCATATCCACCAGTAACCAAAAGTATTCGGTTTGTTGCGTTCCCTTCAAATTTACCGGTTAATTGATGAGCGAACATGAACCGGTTTTATGAACTATATAATATTTCAAAATTGGTCCGAGCCTTGGCTTCCATAAGTTCTAACTTAGGTTAAAAAATAGTAGCAAAACAGAAATTTGTTTTTACAAATTTTACTTAGATACACTGAGAAAAAAAATTGATGCTATACCTGCATTACTGTAATGTATTCGCAGCCAAGTCCAAATAATGTCGAAGCATCCGAAATAATTTTGATTGTTACGTAGTAATGTAAAAACATATACAGGCGTTTGTAGTCCGCAACATTATCTATGTAGCCCGCAACATTTTCTATGTAGCCGAGTCTCTACTTACGTTAGGTACGTTTTTCTCCAGAATTACGTATGTGGCATCCAGAATTACGTATGTCGGTACAGTAATTTTTTCTCAGTGTAGAGAGGCAGCCAAGAGTATAACATTTATTTTATATATTACACCAACATAAGCCCACAACATTTTGATATTCGTCATGCTTAAATTCCCACAATACATTTAACTAACAAGTGTGTTAAAACTCCCCCCCTTTGTCACCTTTTTGCCCCCCCAGGGTCATACCAGCGGGATTAGTGCGGTTAGTTGCCTCGGCGGGACAAAACGGGTCTAATCTCAGGGTTAGGACTAAGCTTCAACATTAGACGGGTAGAAGTAGCACCCCTATTTGTCATCTAGTACCAACCACCTATCGGTTTGATAGATTACAGATCAGTTTGCAAAGTTTAGACATTGTTAGCTAGTTGACATTGACCCTGCCTCCGAAGCTAGCGGTCCCGGGTTTGATCCCTGGTAAGGGCAGATATTTGTATGATGAGCCGCACGAATGTTCGTTCCTGAGTCTTGGATGTTTCCAATATATTTACGTATTTATTTATCTATATAAGTATGTATATCGTCGTCTAGTACCCATAATTTTAAATAAATAAATAAACCAAGCCTTTAGAACTTACTTTAGGACTAAATCGATCTGTGTAAAAGATTTTCTCCTGTGATATTGTCATGTCATATTGAGATTGTTTTTATGAAACTGCAGACGCAATTATTTTAACAACTAGTCATTTGAAAAATAAAAGAATTTTCGAGGTTCCTTCGTACCAACTTATTCTATTCCCATTTAAATTCCTAACGTCCTTCTGATAACGTCTCCAAAGTCATTATTTATATGTATAATTGGCTACTCGCATGATTTTTATTTCATCTTATTTTGGAAAATACTGAGTCATAGAAAGCCAACTGTGTTCGCAAAACATTATTGTGTTGTTTTTTTTTTCGAGATACGACGCTTTGAAAAGTCCTAGTTCATACCACTCACAAAAACGCTCCATAGAAAATGGCCCCGAAATATGACGTCACAGTTCAGTTAGAGTGTATACCAGACCAATGTAAAAAGAGCCCTGACGGTCATACATTTTATATGGCCGTTAGGGCTCCTTTTACATTGGTTTGTTATACAAAATATATGTAATTCGCAATTATTTCCGAAAATACTGTTTTTAGGCCAATATCGTACAATTCAAAAATGACAGAAATTTGATGAGGATGTCAAAAACTAGTAATTCAGAGCTAAAAAGCAATTTTTATTTTTCACTTATTTTGCCAATTTTTGACCCTTAATAGAAAAAAAAGTAACAGTCAAAATGATCTTTTTGTTTCTTTGACATGCATTTATTTATGTTTAGCTACCGTTCCAGAGAAATATATTAATATTTGTTACTATAGTCAAGTAGCCAATTGTGACATTAGCCAAATTCCATCGAAATTTCATCAGCCTTCCCATACTGATGATTTAGTTATCAAATGTGGTTGTTCAAGTAATTTCGTATAATTTTCACCGCAAACTAGCATTATACCAACAAACCCTGAAGTTGATAGAAGTTGTTAACTTAAGACCTAACCTGAACCTAATCATCTCTATCGATGTCGACGATTACGATGACATTACGATTTTATTTTATGTACAGATAACTAAGTAACAAACTTGCAATGTATACATACAACTTCATTATCTGGAGAATTGAACACTCGCAAGATAAATGCAAAGTCCGTTTAGGCACAATAGAATTATTACCTCCCATCGACCATTAATTACTTCTTCGTCGGGCCTCTGTCAACATTCATATGATCTATAATTTATAAAATAAAAAACCGAATTCAAATAGCCTTTGAAAAGTACCTAAGTTTTTTTGTCCACATTTTATTTATTATCCTGTGATTTAACGACACACATTTACTACGTAACAATAGCATAATGCCAATTGCTCATCACCATTTACAAACTGTTGCTATCCACGGTGCAAGGATGTCACTCGTTGAGGAGTTCTCCTGGTTCTTCAATTTTACTACATGAATTTTCATGGACATAAGTTGCTTCAGAAATTTATACAGCAATTTAATCGCCAACTGTGAAATACTCAACATTTAGGAGTTCCGGTGTTCATCTATGGTCTTCATCAACAGTTCCACTTCACCAAATAATGCTTTTGGAACGTAACTGCTTGAGTTACTACAGAAAATACTAAAATTGCTCTATGCTTGCCTATAATATTTGAAGAGTTCCATCGATTCCTCATAGATCGTCTAATCATAACTCAACTTTGACGACAACTGGACCAAACTGGAGGTATACCCTACCGATTAAATAAAAAATAATTTTTAAAATCGGTTTATAAATGACGGAGTTCTGAAGTAACAAACATAAAAAAAAAATACAACCGAATTGAGAACCTCCTCCTTTTTTCTTTGAAGTCGGTTAAAAATTTGTGAATACCGGGCAAGAGATCACGAAAAATAATTTCACAAATAACGCAAGCTATACGCGGTGGGACGACACGAAGGACCTTCCCGAAAGTATCGTTTCGTATAAGTGATGTATAATCCGGAATCGTTTATTTTTGTTATATTGCAAACCTTAAAACATTCGCGTACTATATGGTACTACTTAGCAAGCCTCATATTGGGTCCATTGGAAACGTATCATTAACGACTCTTCAAGTCTCACTGTATATACTTCAACTCATTTTTGGCCGCGGTTGGTATGTGGGCGTGAGCTTGTATGTCTGCGTGCATACACCAAATATTATAAAGACACCGCTTAGCCTCACTTATATAATAATATTAATAATAGTAATAAAGCCCTTTATTCTGGGATTAGAGATAACGAACACATTGATAACATAACTTATAAATTGTCTCTATAATCTCAGTGTAGGTACCTCTTGGCATAGGCCTCCTCTTACAGTTTCCACTGTGGTCTTGGGCCGGTAGTCATTTTTATGCCTCACTTATACTAGCAAATAAAGCTGCCAAACTAGCGGGGTGCGCGGGGTTTTTAGAGCGCTGTGATTGGTGCGTTCGAGGTTATGCGCGGGCCTGTTTTTGCCCCGCCGCTTATCGCTGTTTGCCTCTAATCCTGGCAGCGGGGGTCGCCTGGCTATGCGGAGTCTACTGAATATACCTATGGCCTGTGAATTTTTGTAACAATGCTATTGATTCAATTAATTGTTTGTTTTATTCTTATTTTGTGTTTAAACTACGATAGCTGTAGGTGCCCATATGCATATTAATTATACTGACTGAAACTTTGGTAGAACCATAGTGTGGGTGCTTACTGATTTTTTTGTTACGTCACTTAATTTTTTAATTAAGTACGTCGATTTACGTTTTATACAATTGTACCTATTTATTTGTGAAACCGTACGGAATTCCAAAAGTCTACCATGTTTAATCATTGGGAATGAACAGCTTTGAACTTTGTACCTTCATACCTTTAGCGGTCTCGTAGCTATTTCGCTCAACTCAAGATTGTGGTTAAAATTAATATTGGCTGAGATCAAGGTACCGGTATAATGGTGGCGCTATACTATTTCCAAGCATTAATGTTTGCCGACTCTTGGCAAGAGTGTAATCTTGGGATAGCACTTGCAAGGATCGCCAAGTGTTGTATATTATGCATAGCTGGGTACCGTTAATCAAATAGTTAACTTCGTTAATCGCTTATCCGTTACTAAAAAAGTTAACTACGTTAAACGTTAAATTTCAAAAGATTTAACGGAAGTTAAAGTTAATCGTTAACTTATTGTAGAAATTGCATTTTTTGTCGTTGCGTTAGTGATTTTCTTAAAAAATATGTTGGTATGGACTATGGAAGTCTAGGCAGGACATGAAAAATTAATAAAAGAAGGGTATAACATTAGTGTTTGTAATAAATAATACCTAATTATAAAGCGAGGCTCGTTTAGGCGTCAAAATATCTTTGCCTTTGGCAAATAGTAGGTATATAATTAACGATTGACGGACTTTAATTGTGTTAACGGAAGTTAATGAGTCCATTAAGAATTTTTAAAGTTATCCTAAAAGTTGATCCGGTACTCGAAATGTTAACTTCGTTAATTAGCGATTGACGGATTAACGGTCTTGGGCCCAGCTATGATAGTATGTGTAAGAATTAGAAATATATTGATTTAATCTCTTTATTCGCCGCGTTGCTCGCCAACCATTAGCTAGAGTGTGGCGGAGTCATAAACCGCAGCCTACCTCGTAAATTCGCGGTTAGATTTTCGTTTGCGAATTGTTCACGAATACTGTTGTTAATTTATGTTTCGGTTAAACTAAACCTTTGGCAATATATACAACTAATGCGAATAACTATTAAAGTACAACGGGGCCTCCATTCGACATTGCATATCCTAAATATTAGCTTTTAATAACATAACAGCAAACGCAGCGCATCTTTATTAAAACATACGCAATATTACTTAGGCAATGGGGCCAATTCGAAAGTGTGTTTGCTATATTTAAAAGTAACTACTTAAACTTAAAAAGGGACACGACAAACTTGATTTTGACAGTGCTATACAAAGTTTACTTTGACGTTTCTTATTTAAAGTTTAGGATTTTTTTAAATTAAGAGGACACCGTTTCGAATTAGGCCCAATGTTGAATAGGGGCAACTTTTAAAGAGCGTGTCTCTAAGAACGAATTCGATAAATCAAAATTAAAAATAAGTTTATGCAAAAAAATAATTAGAAAAGCTTTGTTAATTGTGTAATAATATTGAATTATCACTCAATACCAAATTTCTAGCCAAAGTGGGTTAAAATCACCTTTGCAAGATTGACCCGGACATACAAACAATTCAAGTCGAACAAAAGCTTACAAAATGTCATGATAGGTTAAACTAGGCGAGAAGTCTAGTTTACGCTAACCGGCTTTGTCCACGAATTAAGTTCTACAAATTATCATAAGCAAGATAATTAAAGTTGTGTTAAAACCCGACAATGTTCGCTGTGCCGCAGCGCGCCCCTGCACTATTAATAACGGGTTTCTTCACTTTGCTCCAGAAGCTGTGTACCGCTCTTTGAATTTTAAAATATTAATAAAAATGTCGTGCCTGTTATTTAATAAAGTTTATGGAAATGCGAACATTTTTTAGGTTTTCAGTTTTGCAGATACACATAAAACATGTAATTTATCTCTCATCTTGCTGGAAAGCGACCGATATGCCTATATGCTTTTTACCCGGCTGCACTTTGTATGTGTGTATTTTAAGATCAAATACTTCAAGAGATATAGCGCTGGAATTTGGCAACGCTTTGGAAATAAATAAATTTTAATAAATGATAGGTACCTAAAAACATCTCATTAGATTTCACAGTGATAAGGCGTCGTCCAAAAATTACGTAACGCAAAATTCTCAAATTTTTGACCCCCCCTCCCCCCATGTAACAGGACCGTAACGCTTAGCCGGGACACCCCTCTCCTTCTCTATTCCGTTACGTAACAGGTGCTTTGTAAAAAGTTTTTGCCTAATATTCAGGTAATTCGGCGCTCTTTTTACATTGGGCGAGGTATAATCATCTATGAACGTATTTCGGTTCCATTTCTTAATAATTATAATTTCTTGAGTTTACATTAATTGTGCAATATTATAAAATCGTGACGTAACACCAACCTTGAACCCCCCCCTCCCCCAACGTAACAGGACCGTAACGCTTGGCCGTCAAATAAAAATGAAAAGGGAGCTTCAACAAAAGAACAGTTTAAAAAAACCGGACAAGTGCGATGTAAACTCGCGTGGAGAGGGTTCCGTTCCGTACATGATTATCTGAAATTTACTATGTTACTTTAAATACCATAGACTTCTTATAGGTTTTCCTGTAATCTATAGGTAAAGAGCTATTTTCTGTATTTTTTTCAAAATTTTAGGCACAGTAGTTTCAGAGATAAGGGGTAAATTTTCGCCTATTTTCCTAAATAACTTCTAAACTATTTTACTTAAAACTCAAAAGAAAATATATTTAAGATCCTCACAATAAGCCCTTTCATTTGATATGTCACACAATGTAGGTTGCAAAACTTTTTTTTTTAATTTTCCCCCCAAAAGTGGCCCCCATGTTTGAAATTCATATATTTACGTCACGCGTCCATGTTGCGGTCACCGACTTACATACCAAATACCATACCAAATTTCAACTCAATCGGTCTTGTAGTTTGGAGCAAATTGGCTGTGACAGACGGACAGACAGACAGACAGACAGACACTCGAGTGATCCTATAAGGGTTCCGTTTTTTCCTTTTGAGGTACGGAACCCTAAAAACCATACCTACATGAGTGTTTATATAAACATAAATTGTCACTAATTATTATATCGTTGGGGTGAATCCACGGAGGTGCAAGCGCAACGAACTTTCATAATGAATGCAATATGCGGCAGACATGCCCCGCGCCGCATGAATTTCAAATCGCCTATGAGATAAAATGCTAATCCCACGTATACATATTTATACATTACAGATTACAGAATATCGCCCGATAGGGGATTATTTGTATTGTATTGTTCCAGCTTTGCACGACTTCAAATAAAACACGAAAGAAACAGCGCACAAAAAATTAAAATAACGTATTATTTTGAATCCTTTTATTTATTTATTTATTCATTTAAAGATTTGTAACTAACAGTAGGACACCAAAACATTACAATCTTAATTAAAAATATTATATAAGTAACCTAAACATAAAAACAATTTACATTTAAAACTTAACTAAACAATGGGGATTAAAATTTACTTATTTACTACTTTATTCAAAAATATTTATGGGCTTAAAATAATATTAAAACAGGGTCTTTATTCGACATTGTAATAGCCTAAATTGCTAAAAGAACGAATACATAAAACAAAGGTACAAACACAGTAAATTGGACATAAAACAGATCACTGACAATGTACAGACAGGAAAACATTCAGAAATAAAGGTATTTTAGAGACTAGTTTACGCCAGCTGTCAGCAAACACATCAGCATCCTGGACCTCAGATACCAGCACATTAAGAAGAGCTACTGCTCTAGCCGTTGGAGAATTGTTCGCTCGATGTGTTCTGAACCCTACGAGGGCCGCGAACAACTGGTGGCGGCGACGCTCCCCTGATCGCACATACTGTTGCGGGACAAACAGACGGAGCCGCTCGAGTGCCAAGGAATTGTCGAACTTGTGTTGGAGCAGCGAACAGTAGTGGGTCAATAGGTGCATTTTCCGCCTAAACTGTAGAGTGTCCAACCCTACCATACCTGACACAAAAAGCGATGGAAAGAGAAAGGGGTAATACCCATAGATTCTTTTGTAAAGATACCGGCAGAATTTCCGCTGAACTCTTTCAATTTGTACAATGTATTTAGCTTCCATCGGATCCCAGATTATAGAGTTGTACTCTAGCTTGCTTCGCACAAAAGAATTGTACAGGACGATGGAAACATTTATACTGGGAAACTGGGCCGCTGTACGCATGATAAATCCTAGGGATTTACTCGCGCTATTGCAGACCGAGACAATATGCGGGTGGTAATTTAGCTTTTTGTCCAGGTGTAAACCAAGGTCGCGAATATTTGAAACTCTCACCAATGGGACGTCATTAAGTCGATAAGTGGCCTCGATGGGTGCAAGGGACCTAGAGAAGGTTATAACTTTGCACTTTCCCACATTGAAGAAAAGCTTATTCTCACGAGCCCAGTCCACCACAATTTCAATGTCGGATTGTAGAACATCACAATCAGAAGGCGCATTAATCGCCAGAAACAACTTCAGGTCATCGGCAAATAGGAGACACTTAGACTTTTCGATGGCCAAAGGGAGATCATTGACCATTACAAGGAACAAGGTTGGTCCCAGTGTGCTCCCCTGGCTTACTCCTGAACGGGTGAAGTATTCCCTAGACGAATGTCCCTGTATCAAAACGTACTGTTTCCTGTCTCTTAGGTAACTGGCAAAGAATGTCAAAAGCTGTGTGGAAAACCCAAAGGCAGAAAGTTTCCTTAATAAGACGTCATTGTCGACAAGATCAAATGCCTTTTGGAAATCGAAATAAGCTGCGTCGACTTGCCGAGCCGTATCCATGTGCTGATGCACGAAATCTGCAAAGTTCACATTGTTAGTGACAGTCGATCTACCAGCACGAAACCATGCTGAGATTCAACAAGGTAAGGTGAAATTTGAGCAGAGATTTGCCGATTAATGAGGCTCTCAAATAGTTTTGCACATGCATTTAATATTGCGATTGGTCTGAATGTAGAAATGTCAACGGATGAAGCCTCCTTGGGGACGGGTGTCACTCTCGAAACTTTCCAAAGCGATGGGTAGACCCCTTGAGTTATAGAAAGATTGAACAAAAAATGAAGAGGCTGCTCCAAAATTGATATACAATCCTTGATGATAAATGGTGGAATATTATCAGGCCCAGGAGAAGAAGTAGCCTTAAGCTTTCGTACCGCTTGGCGCAATTCATTAGTGGAAATACTGCAGAGGGCAACATTCCAGTTTTGGTTGCAGGACTCGTACGTAGCGGCGTCAACCGCATCAAGCAAGGGTGTATTGGGATGAAACACAGAACTAAAATGTTCAGCGAATAGATCAGCAGCTACCTGGTTGGCAACTGTTTCACCACGATATGAATACATACCCTCAGCCCTTCTACAGCTTTGCTTACTTCTTATATGCTTCCAAAACTCAGCGGGGTGCTGACAAATATTTTGCTCTAGAGAGATTAGATGTTGCTTATATGCCATACTTTGGAGCTCTTTAACCCGAGTTCTGTAATAACGAAATAATGCTTTATTAAATTCGAGACCATTACCCTTAAACTTGACCAGATGAAAATGCTTCAGCTTGATGTTTCTTATCAGCTCCGGAGTATACCACGTTGGATAGGTGTAACGATGCGACCCAGAAGCAGGTTGTTTTTTCGGCACATGGCGATCTATAGCTTCGTTCAAGGCATTGTAAAACATTTGTGTGGCACAGTTAACATCATTTTGTGTAAACAAGTGGGACCAGTCAAAATTAGCCAAGTCACTATATAAGGCAAAGAGATCAGCCTTCTTGAAATTCCAAGGACATCTTTGTGGTATGGGAGAAGACCAAGGAGATGCCATGAAATCACTACAACTACTGTGTTTACATACACGAATGCTCACCTCAAGGGCAGGATGATAAGCATCCAAGGGAACCAATGGGTCGATACATTCCAGAACGCTAACATTTGTTACACTTGAACTTGCCAAAACAAGGTCCAAGATGCCTCCGTGTACATTTTTTATTTGGTTACATTGCCTTAAAAGAGAAAAATCAACAAAATTGGTAAACTCTGTCACAATATGGGAGTTATAAGAATTTAAATTAAAGTCCCCGATGACCATAATGTCTAATGAGGGAAACCTGCATACTGCATTTTCTATACAATCCAATACACTTATAAACTGCATCTCGCTGTAATTAGGAGGCAAATAAACTACACACACTAGTATTTTGAAAGTTTTCTTAGCAAGGGTCGCGAATAGAACTTCTTTGTCCTCAGTCAGGCCATCGATGTCATCAACGACACGCAATACGTAATCTCTAGCAGCCAACAGAACACCGCCCCAGCCTGTATCTCTAACGCGATCCTTGCGAAGAACAACATATCCCGGAGGAAACAGTTCACCGTTACGCACAGAACTAGTCAAAAAGGTTTCAGTTAGAGCTATTACATCAGGGCGATGCGATTCAACATTATTGTAGAAAATAGAAGTTTTTGAACGAAGACCACGAACGTTTTTATTGAGTCCCTTTTTTGGTTTCCGTACTCCAAAAGGAAAAGACGGAAACCTTATAGGATCACTCGTCTGTCTTTCACAGCCAATTTGCTCCGAAATTACTGGACCGATCGAGTTGAAATTTGGTACACATATGTAAGTCGGTGACCGCAACACGGATGTGTAACGTAAATAAATGAATTTTGAACATGCGGGCCACTTTTGCAGTGTAAATTAGAAAATTAAAAACTAAAGTTTGGCAAACTATGGCAAGTGACATATCAAATGAAAAGGCTTTTTGTTAGGATATTAAATAATATTTTTGTTGGAATTTATTTAAATAGTTTAGAAAGTTATTTAGGAAAATAGTAAAAAATTTACCATTCTCCCCTTATTTCCGAAACTACTGGGCCTAAAGTACAGTCGAGGTCATAAATATATATAAGTTACCAAAGGTGCAAAAATATCTGAGCGCTATTACGCCCATGATAATAAATTCGGTTCACATATTTTTTAACACTTTGTTCGCGTAGATAATTTCGACATCGACTGTACCGTATCTACTATCAGCAAATTAATTAGATTTGTTCTGTTTCAAAGAAATTTAGAGAAACAAACAACAATTAACGACGAATTCAAATTATGATATTAGTCATTTAATAAATTTGGTTGCTTTGTGGATTGTGAACGGGGATTTTTAAAACTACATATTTTCATCTGCGATTTAAACGACTAGGCTTTTTGCTAACTAGTTAAATTGTGACAGTAACTTATAAAACTATACGTGAAGTAAATAAATATTTAATAATTTACATATCGTCGGTGCGAATTACAAAATCGCTATGTTTTTGGCCTACTTTTCAGGAGACAGTTAAAACCGTTTTTTTATTTAATAGTTACTTAACATGCGTAGTGATACTTTTTTTATGATAACTAGGTAACTTTTACATAATATATTTAATTAATATATTTTATAATATAAATTAAATTAAATTAAATTTGTTCATAAGTTATTAGTAATACATGACGTAAACGGAAATATTGGTACATAGCGGGTTTAATTTGTAACATTAAAAATCGCTATGTAACTAGCGGCACATGACTATTTTCTAAAATTATGTTTTTAGGAATATTTTGCTACATAGCGGGTTTTCCTCACTATATTTGAAGATATCTGACTACTAAAAATCGCCATGTGTAAAAATATGACAACAATGCCGATGATAAAATTCCGCTATGTGCATCAACGAACACATAGCGAAATAAAACGACCACTTTCTTAATTGTGCGTTATTATTTAAAATTCGCTAACTGCCTAATTTCACATAGCGAATTACTCAAAAAAAAAATTTGTGGTCTGATGCAGAAATTAAAACCGAAACGTTTAGTGTTAAAATAAAAAAAAAACCGCAAAAATACACATAGCGTTTTTGGGATTCGCACCGACGATATACTTATATAAACCCCCTTAAAACCAGTAACTAAACGTCTATTCCATACTTTCTTGTTCGGGTTTCAAAATCGCTCATTCAATTACCTTCGCGTCCCGCGATTGTCCACCTTACGCCCCCACAATAAGACCCTTGGGATTCGGATCAAAACATCAACATCCAACAAAAGTACTTTTGACATTTCCCGCCGAATTCGCCCGAAGTTACGCGAAGTTTGACGAAGTTTGATAGAGTCACCGTTTCCGCGGAGTGGGTAATCGCTCAGCGAGAAAATGCTTTGTTTCAGTCCCGGGTGTTAATAATTATTACACGTGTAGAGGGTTGGTACACGTGGATATCATTCCGTTTGACTTTCAGCGTATTACTTACTTAGTACATTCCAAGGCTAATAGCAGATTACCCGACACTATAAGAAATGCGGCTTCCAACACCGTCTTTAAATTTAAACTAAAAAATGGCTTCAAGAAAATATCTTTTACGATTACACAGAATTTTATTACCACTACTTAAATTTTTACATAATGTAATAATAAAATATTATAAATATCAATATATAATGAATGACCTGTAACATTAACTAATTATGTTGATAATAAATAATTTTATTTCATGTTTTATTCCGATTCAAAACCGGCCAAGTGCGAGTCGGTTTTGCGCACGAGGGGTTCCATACTATTATCTATAAAAACATTGAAAAAATCACGTTTGTTGTATGGGAGCCCCCCTTGAATATTTGTTTTATTTTAATTTAATTATTTATCTTTAAAGTTAATATATAACTAAATATTCTGTGAATATTTCAAGCGTTTACCTGTTGCCATTATCAATATCGAGCAAAACAATCAAAAAATCACGTTTTTTGTATGGGAGCCCCCTTGAATATTTATTTGATTCTATTTTTTAGTATTTGGTGTTATTTCGGCAACATAAATACATCTTCTGTGAAAATTTCAACAATCTAACTATCACGTGTCATGAGATACAGCCTGGTGACAGACGGACGAACAGACGGACAGAGGAGTCTTAGTAAATAGGGTCCCGTTTTACCCTTTGGTTACGGAACCCTCAAAAACGTGCCAATACAAAAACGCATCAAACTTTCGCAACACATTCATGACCGTAATAGAATGAAATGTCCACTCATAAAATGATTCAGATACCTGCGACCTTATAATTTTTACGCCGGTCATAACAGAGAGCATAAATTTTCATCATTCGATATGGAAAACAGCACTCAAACAGGGCGGCCAACATAACAGAGTTAGGTTATCCGAAACATTCGCTGCCCGCGGGGACACGAAACATACACAAAGTAGAAAATCATTATCGAAGCTTTATTAATCAGTTCATTTGCGAAATTGCATTTGGAATGTCTCTCGCACTCGAACGCGCTCAATTATTGCAAATGCTCGCATCGATCGCTTAGATTCCTACCGAGAGCCCGCGCTTCCACGAGATATGTACAAACGCCTGCGTGAATTAATAGCACCGACTTAATGGATACTTGCCCGTAGCACCTGCTTACAGAACGCACTAATGGCGGTATTGAACTTGTGGCGGCAGAAACCAAACGCAGCCAGCACGACTCCGACGCAACTAACCGTACCCCGACCTGCAATACCCAACCCTATTGCACCGTCTTACGGTCCAACCACTAGCCAATTGAAAAGGTAAAACTATCTCTAATTTAGAAATGCCTTCCAGTTACTGCTCCTACCGCTAATGAGTTGGTAAATTAACTGGCATTTTATCAGTCCACTTTGAAGCGCGACGAGCACTAACAGAACGCAGACAGTTCCAAATTCAAATTCGAAATGCGGACGGGTGAAATTCCGAATTCGAAATTGGCAAACTCCTCAGCTTTTTAAAAAGTTGCGGAATATTAATTTGCGTGGAACGGGACGATACAAGTTGAGTCGAGCCGAGGCGCCGCTTCCTGAACACTTTAATCTATTCTATTTAAGACTGGCTTTTTCACACCTGAGCCGGGTTTTAAAGCGAATTTACCCCTCTTTGTTGGAGGTACGTTCTGCTAATTCGTTTACTCTTTGCGAGGACTCTAATGGGAGGCTTTTCCCGCTATTACCCGCAATTAAGACGGTTCGCGAGGAAGCTGAGGGATTCCGCCATCGATGCTGCCAATCGATTCAAATTACCGGCGCCTCGAACCGCCCGATGTTGTCTTGGTCTTTTGTGTAAAAATAAACTGTTTTCGCGGGAAACGATTTTAAATAATAACCTGTTACGACTCGTTAATTCTGCAATTACGTACCTGTAACAACAAGAAATATTGAATTAGATCCAATTATTATTATACACATTAGTAACACGATAAATTGTAACTCTATTATTCCGAAAACAAGTTCCGAAAAATCTTAGGTAAGAGCTGTTCATAACTTCCCTATTCCCAATCCATGAACATATTAATAAACTTGTATGTAACGCTCGGCAAACAAACATGTTGTTTATTTAGATATAATCCTATTTGTTGTTGTAATAAATTGGCCGTAATATCTTAACCGAGAAAAACAAAGGGAGGCAATCCACCGCTTACATAAGCACTTAGTTATTCAAATTAATGTTTTGTATTAAAGTTTGTATTGCGTGGAACTGATTCGGTGAAAGGGCCGTTTAGGAACTTGGCTGTTGTTTTGTGATGACGTCGTTACCTGGATTCTGGGTCCTTAGTTAAACGTTTAAATAAATGTATGTTTCAAGTGGGATAAAATGGTGGTCATGGGTCATGAATAATCGTGGGAAGGAATAATGGATGGCAAAGGATTATCAAATTAAAATTATTCATTTGTTTGGAAAATGAAAAATGAAAATGAAAATATTTATTTTGCATGTAGGCCACATGGGCTCTTTTACATGTCTGAATCTACCAGCGCTTCGAAAGGTGACATCTGCTGAGAAGAAACGCCGCAAGAAACTCAGCAGTAAGTCTTTTTTCAACTTTGGCAGTACAGTTTTATCTTAAAACTAACAAAAAAAGTGCGACATAAAAACCTAATGGGTACAAATTAATTCGAATAAATAACTAATAACGGAGATGTATAGTCTCCGCGTCTGGACAATTTAAGTGACTTAGAGATGTATAAAGTCTCTAAGGGTCATAATAATAAAAATAATAATTGAAACAAACAAACATCTTGGGTCAATGCAGTGCTCGGTCTATTATTTTATATTTTATAATAAATTAAGTATACAGTCAAATTATTTACCCAGGTAATTAGATGCTTTAATCAAAATTAAAGAAACACAAAGAAAATATGAAAATTTTAACTGAAATAGTTTTCAATTTCGCAATAATAAAAGCAGCATAAGTTAACTACTTAAATTATAACAAAGTATGCTAACCAAAATATTCATAAAATCGATTTTATAACGCGCCTAGAATAACATGAACAAATTTATGAAGTCGCATTAGAATAAGCTTAAGTACCTAGTCATGTACAGATTGTAGAGCCATTGTTTCAGATAATAAAAACATTTATATGTTAATAGCCATTTTATTTGAGGTTATGTTTTTGAGGTTATATTTTACTTTTTTAAAGTGTCGTGTCTTGGGTGGTCCGGCCACCCAGCCGCGTGTCGATAAGCGCGTCTCTAGCGATAGGGAAGTGCGTTACATGTCGATTTTATCCATTTAATTATAACAGGCTCGGCATCGATAGAGCTACAAGGAAGCTTAATGTTGGAGATAGCGCGGCGCATTTGACGGGTTTATGTTCGAGAAACTCCGATAATGATAAAAAAACCGGACAAGCGCGAGTTAAACTCGCGTGGAGAGGGTTCCGCGCCGTACATGATTATCTGAAATGTCCTATGTTACTTTAGATACCATAGACTTTTTGTAGGTTTTCCTGAAATCTATAGCTAAGGAACTATTTTCTGTTATTTAGAAAAAAAATTGAAGCCCAGTGGTTTCAGAAAAAAAGGGGTAATGGTAAATTTTCACCTATTTTCCTAAATAACTTCAAATTTATTTATTTTTAAACTCTAAAAATGTATATTTTTAAGATTCCGACAATGAGCCCTTTTATTTGATATATCGTATGATATAGTTTGCAAAGCTTTTTTTTATTTTTCTAATTTGCGCCCTAAATGTTTAAAATTCATTTATTTACGTTACACGTCCGTGTTGCCGTCACCGACTTACATATGTGCACCAAATTTCAACTCAATCGGTCCAGTAGTTTTGGAGCAAATTAGCTGTGAAAGACGGATAGACATACAGACAGACAGACGAGTCATCCTATAAGCGTTCCGTTTTTTTCCTTTTGAGGTGCAGAACCCTAAAAAATACGTTATTCTCAGAAATTTTGTTCGGTAATGTGGTTATCTGTTCAGGCACGCGAATTATTTATTCATTGGTTCAACTAGTTATTTGAATAATAAGTAACTTTAAGCAAGTATTATCATAGAAATATTTTTTTTTTTCATAGTTGTTTGTCAGTCAAAGTAACGAAATAATTAAATTTCCGAAATATTTGACAACACCGTGATCGCAATACATAACTTTGTTTTGAAGTTCATGTTCACTTTTATATGCCCTTCAAGGAATAACACGCACCCAAGATTATATTTAGAAAAGGCGTCTAAATTGAAAACAACAGATACTGCATTATTCAAGAAAGAAATAAAAAACCTGATAATGTATTATAAACCCGCCGAAGTAGAAATCACGAAAAAGGGGTCATCCATAAAGTACGTCACACGATAAGGGGGGGAGGGGGGTCTACGAAGTGTGACATTGTGTGACAAGGGGTGGGAGTCCTCAGTTTTGTGACGTCACATTTCAAAATCTAATACATCTAATTGTGAACTATTAACGAATAACTTCAAAATATTTCCAACTCTATCTGTATATTCATAAGGAATAAATTGTTTTGTTGGCGAATTATTAAATAAAAAAATAATTTGATTATATAAAAAAAAAAACATGGAAATAATATTAATTTCGTAACTGAAGTTGTAAAAATGGCAAAATACGTGACGTCACACTAGGGAGGGGGGGGGGGTCACAAATGTGACCAACTGTGACAAGGACGGAGGGGTCAAAAAATCACGAAATTTGTGTGATGTACTTTATGGATGACCCCAAATAAGTTCTATTCCAAAAACAAAAGCAAGGAAGTCAAACAACACTTAAATCATTAAAACCGTAGCTTGCGTTTCATTATAATTTGTATTGATGTAATTAATTGTCAATATCAATGATTGATTGCATTAGTGCCGCTTCAATATTGATGTAATGCAAATTAATGATTGCCCGATGATTAGATCATCAGTCATCACACAGACCAAATATCCTGAAGACACAGTTTAGCCTAACTTTTACAAGAAAATAAAACTGCCTAACTTTCGGGGCGCGCGGGGATGTTAGATCGCTGTGATTGGTGCGTTCGAGGTTATGCGCCCGCGCCTGCCTGTAGCCCCGCTGATTATCGTTTTTTGCCTTTAACCTTTTGGCCGCCAAGCGTGTCTGAGAAGTAACACGAATTTCAACTTTAAGTCTTTTTAGGGTTCCGTACCTCAAAAGGAAAAAACGAAACCCTTATAGGATCACTCGTGCGTCTGTCTGTCTGTCTGTCTGTCTGTCTGTCTGTCCGTCTGTCACAGCCAATTTGCTCCGAAACTACTGGACCGATTGAGCTGAAATTTGGTATACATATGTAAGTCGGTGACCGCAACACGGACGCGTGACGTAAATATATGAATTTTAAACATGGGGGCCACTTTTGGGGGCTAAATCAGAAAAAAAAAAGTTATGCAATCTATATTGTGTGATATATCAAATGAAAGGAATGTGAGGACTTTAAATATTTTTTTTCTGAATTTTAAGTAAAATAGTTTGGAAGTTATTTAGGAAAATAGGCGAAAATTGACCATTCCCCCCCTTATTTCCGAAACTACTGGGGCTAAAATTTTGAAAAAAATACAGAAAATAGTTCTTTAGCTATAGATTACAGGAAAACGTATAAGAAGTCTATGGTATTTAAAGTAACCTAGTAAATTGCAGATAATCATGTACGGAACGGAACCCTCTCCACGCGAGTTTAACTCGCACTTGTCCGGTTTTTTTACCCTGTATACGCTGTCACGCAAAGTCGACAACGGCGTCCAAAAGGTTAATGTTGGCTGTGAGGGTTGCACGGCTATGTGGAGTCTATGGATCGTCATTACAACGTAAGATTGGTTTTTAATAGTTTTTCGTAATCATTTAGGCACAGTATGATGAAATATATTCATAACTTAATAATAATAATAAATCATGGGACAATCTTTTACACAAATCGATCTAGTCCCAAAGTAAGCTGTAAAGACTTGTGTTATGGGTACTAGACGACGATATACATACTTATATAGAGAAATAAATACTTGAATACATAGGAAACATCCAAGACTCAGGAACAAACATTTGCCCTTACACGGAGAAAATTTTTGATGCTGTACCTACATTACCGTAATGTATTCGCAGCCAAATCCAGAATAATGTCGAAACATCCGAAATAATGTTGATTGTTACGTGGTAATGTAAAAACGTATACGCGCGTTTGAAGTCCGCAACATTATCCATGTAGCCGAGTCTCTACTTACGTCAGGTACGTTTTTCTCCAGAATTACGTACGTGGCATCCGGAATTACGTATGTATTTTTTCTCAGTGTACCGGGGATCGAACCCGGGACGCCAACTAGGCTAACCGCGTCGTCAAACTTAAACTTAAATAACTTATTTTCTTATTTTGTGTATTGACCCAGCTCTTCAACATTACATTGGAGTGGATGATCGAACGCAATCTGCAATGGAATAAGTAGAAAATGAATTTTCATATATAAACTTTTTTGTACATTGCACTTTAATAGGTTACATCGACATCGGTTTTACAAAGTTCCAAATTTCACGGTATTCTGATCATAGAACTGGCGTCTCATTCGGGAACGCTAAGTGATTCTGTAGCGACTCGTAAGCCAGATTTCTCATCCCATTCTTCCGCACGACGCGTAATGCGTAAGGGCGAGATGAGAAATCTGGCTTACGAGTCGCTACAGAATCACTTAGCGTTCCCGAATGAGGCGCCTGGTTTCAAATTGATTCCCAAGATTTCATCCAAACATATGAAGTAAAAAGTGTGTTTTTTTTTTAAATAGCCGATCGAGATTGTTATTTGTCTATTTATGAAGACAAATTTTAAACTAAACTGACACAAGTATAAAATCTTGAAGCTATAAAAGATACAACATAATATTACCCTAATTTTTAAAGATGAGCATACTGTTTTGTTGTGATTTTTGCTAAACTATACCTATATAACATTGAAATAAATAGTAAGGAACTGCTCAAAGCAATTCTCGCGATGCTTACTTTTGAGGTGTCAGAATGCAAATCTGACACCATCGCAGGTTCAGTCGCATGGCAACCACCATCCATTTAAGTGACACTGTAATAATTGAAAAAAAATGCCCTCCCGCATCGTGCTGTGTGAGACCGCAGCACCACCGACCCCACCGTCCACAATGATATGATAGCGTGTGAATCAAGCAATATTAGACTTTTGATGTATGTCGTAAGAACTAAGACATCAGCAATAGGGTGTGGGTAAGCCATGGCGCTGGCGTTTGATAACCTTCTATGAGACTTGTTACATGAAATTGTACTGATACGCATATCCTTCGTTTGAGATCTTTGTCATAAATAACAGGGTAACCAAATTTATATCCAAAGAAATAGCACCGAAATGATTGGAAACGAGCTCATACCTTTGTTGTCAACGAATTCGGACGTCTACAAACGGTTCAGTTTGGCCAGGGATTTACACTTCTTTGTCCTGAACCGAAGCAGTGATTTATGCAGGTGCACACCGCAATCATGCGCCATTGTGCGCAAGACGCGAGGGAGCCGAGGTACGAAATACCAAGGAATTTATGTATTGGATGGCCAGATATAGCACGTATTGCCCTACATTCTCATATGAGGTAGAGAGAGGTTAGTAAAGCAGTAGCACAGCCTGCTGATTCCTGACGGCTTTATCAAGATAGAAAGCTACTGGTCAGACTCACACAGGCATCCCTTACAAAATATTTGACGCTCCACCTATAGTAATATTGGTACAGATGTAGTGTTAGACTTCATTTCCTTTAGAGCAGTGACAGGCAGCTAAGTGGTGGGTGAGGAAGAGAATCCACCAATAGTATTACTTCATTTTGCGATTACAAAGTTATTTTAAAGTTATTGCAATATAAGTTTCCCAACGGCAAAGTTAAATTTGTCGCAAGGTATACATCTCACGGAGCCACTAGTTATATCGTAGCTATTTTATTTTATATACCTACTTATGTCAAATGAGATATTAATAATAAAACGTCGTGACACAGGAATAAGTTTTACTAATTTGGGAGACCTGGCAGAGGTGTACATTGCAGTCAAAATAGTAGTTTATGCAACGGTTGCATAATGATAGGCCTTAAAACACTAGTGCGGTTTTCATGAAACGAGCCGATAGGCGAGTTTCATAATAAGATCGCACGTGTGTTTTAAGGCCAAATTATGCAGAGTTGCATACATAACTTTATCTACACACATATTATAAATCCTCCATGATGGGTTCAGAAACAATATTTTCTGGCAACAAGTTATTTGTTGCAATCGTGGCTGCATATTTCAGATATCCGGAGCATTTTCACATCACACACACTCCGAGAAGACTACTTACCTACTATTCATATTTTCAACTAAAATGTAAATTACAAACAACTTTTTCTATTCAATTCAACAAAATTCTACTTTCGTTCAGCAAAACGTCAACATAATGGCGGCGATTCGATCCTCCGTCAAGACCATTTTTTTTTTTAAATCATAGACAAACGGATGAAGTCTCTATTCTCACGTCACTCGAGATCAAATATTGTGCAGTTTATATTAAAAAAACATACTGAATTGACGTTTCGTATCAATAACTGTTTTATTATCTATGGATACTAGAATAGAGACCCACTTGAGTTTTGACAGCTGTTCCAAATTTAATCTCATTTCTTTACTAAAAACGATAAAGAAGTCATGTTATTTCTTTATCGCAGCACTGGTTTTTCCTAATTGGTTGTCAAAATGGTGGTCATTTCCTACGGTTTTTGATTAACCAAAGGTTTTATGATATGGGTGTAGATAATAGTACATTATGCAATACTTCAGATATAGTTTATAATTCTTCATAGTGTTCTCTGTACTTTATTCTAAAGTGTGTCATATTCGTTATTTGTATTATTAGGACATGAAATGTTTTTATTTCAAATTATTGTTATTATTTTGATATTTGGAGACCTTACATCTCCGTCTTTATACTTGACCGTGGAGACATCTCCATTTAACCTAGATTAGGTAATCAATTTAGATGTTTCTTTATTTTAATTATCATTATTATGACCCGTAGAGGCTTTATATATCTCTAAGTCACTTAACTTGTCCAGACGCGGAGACTATATATCTCCCTTATTAGTTATTTATTAGAATTAATTTGTACCCATTCAGTTTGTTTGCTGCCCTTTTTAGTTTTAGTTAAAACTCTAATGTAAAAGTTGGAAAATAACGACTCACTGCTTAGTTTCTTGCGACGTTTCTTCTCAGCACATGTCACCTTTCGAAGTGGCCTACATCCAAAATAAATATTTTCATTTTCATTTTCATAATCTGTACTCTTTACATTTACTAGTTATAGGTAGACAGTAAGTTTTATTGGTTACTTGCATATTGTCCGTAAAAAAGAAGAACGTTCCAGTTCCATTTCCCGCCAACTCTACAGATAAGAGGCGATGGCAGGATGGATGGATTTTGATGAGTCATGCTCCTTATTAATACGTAGTCGGCGCGCAAGACTGATATCGTACACAAGTAAGATTTAAAGTTTGACGTTTCTTACTTTAAAAGTTTTAAATTAAGAAGACGCTGTTTCGAATTGGACCCAATGTGAGCAGGCAGGCTGCGTGTCTCATAATGAGCTTCCAAATATAAATGTTCTATTCCTCGTTAAATGTTTCCTAATCTGGAAAAATAACTTAAAAAGTAAATTGCGTTATCCATGTTAAGATATCAAAGAAATGAAGATATTTACAGAAAACATCAGAGTGTTTCGAACAATTCAAACGTAAGCCAATTAGGAATTCTTTTGTTCTTAAATCGAACACAACGAAAGAAGAAATTTAAAACACAAGCAAAGTGAGCAATCCTGAGTTTTTCAAAGAGGCCTCACTGATAAATGGTATTATATTTTTATATACATTATTCTGAATTAAAAATGTTGCTGCTTTAATTTACTTTGAGGCGAAGCGATTCCCACAAAGCTGATGAAAAACGAGTTCAAATTATTTCCATTTGTTTAATCCCGGTTTTATTTTAAGGAGCGTACATTTATACTTGTATAGTTTACGTTTTATCTCATTGAACGTGCCAACAAATAACGGGTTAAATTTAACTTTAAAGTCTCGGTTTAAATTACCAATAGAGCCAATTCGAAAGTGTATTCGCTAAATTAAAAAGTCACTAAATTTAAAATAAGAAACGTCATACTTGATTTTGACAGCTCTGTGCTGTACAAAATCGAGTTTGACGTTTCTAATTTTAAGTTTAGGAAATTTCAAATTAAGAAGCCACCGTTTCGAATTGCACTCAATGTGCTTCTATTTTCAACAATAATCCTGTTTTGTTACGCTTATAAAAATGTCGTTCGATATTTAAGTTGAATAAAAGTTAAATTGGCTGTCGAGCGTTTGACGTGTCATATAAAAAGTACCTACATCGAACGTAATTTATATGTCAAAGCCATTGAAGTGTAATGATTAACGCACGTTAGTACATAATACTTCAATGGTCAAAGCTAACTCTAATAATACATATAACATAAAGCAGATAATCATGCAGCGGTTTCCGCAGAGGTCGCCCGCACCAGCGGCCGGCTGGGCCGTGCGTGCGGAAAAAGCACGTGCGTCGTTAACATTGCTTGTCTATGGTTTGGAACGTCTGCCTTTTTGAATTACGAACACTTGTTCTTTATTTGAATAACGAGCCGTGGATTTTGAAAAATGAATGTGTTTTATACACGTTTAAACGGTTCTGGAATATTAGCAAAATGGAATTGTTTTTTGAAAAGATTTTGAAAACGGAACAGAAAGTGAGCATGCCTTCGATATAAATAAATCCATGCTTCCATTTCATCACTCAGACTGACTCCTTAATCAAGTTGATCTCATCCGGTCCCTTCACTGCGCGTATTTACGCGGCGAATATCTCCGCCCATGTGCCACTTTTTGCCATTTTCAATTCGTCCGACGATCAATTAGACAGCTTAATGGATTCGGATGTAAGGGCGGTGATCAATCACGCGGAATAAGTACATTAAGGAGTAGTTAGAGATGTTGCCCGCCATGGCTGATCGATGGGGTCGCGAAACGTCAACAGACTTTACTTTTTTAGCGATAAGGCCGGATACATACACTTGGCGTCAAAAAATCGCACCACTCCGAAGTTTGACTTCAAACTATTTTAAGTCCTATTGTTTCTATGGTTAGGGTATGAGCTTGGGGTAACATAAGAGGCTAAGGGCTGTTATTACTTTATTACTGATTTTGTTGCGGTTTTTTTGACGCCAAATGTATGTACCTGGACCCACAAACATATAGATACTTTGAATCAATTGAATTAAGGTACTACATGAATAAACTATTTTACGAACTATTAAACGAAAGTAAGTATGCGTTTGGCAAGACAGTTGACGTCCTTAAGTTGTATTATGAGTTCATTATTCCAGGCAGTTTCCGCCGTAAACTGAAATGCTGGAAAATTCATATTATGAACGCGCTAAAGAGGCCGGCTTTAGCGCGCTCATAATAGGATTTTTCCAGGCAGTTCAGTTTACGGGGAAAACTGCCTGGAATTAAAAGCTCAAATTACATGAGTAAAATTATAAACGTAACGGATCATTATTTACATAAACGTTTAGCTTTTCAATTCATTTAACACGCATTGATTTCATCCGGACCAGAAACTGGACGGGATTTGAAATAGTGAATAAATTTACATTGTTACGTGGCAAATGGAAATAAAATTTAACGAGCCAAATATTAACGGTGAACATTAAATTTAATGAATATGGACTATTCGTGCATCGCCGTAAGTGATGCAGTCACGGAAATGTCAGTGATTAAAACATTAAAAAGAAAATAAAACGGTGCACGTGTTTGCTTTTAAGCTGCAATTTTTATATTTTGCTCGTCATTGCATTGGAAGTAAATTAAGCAGCATCGTAAGTTTTTTTTTGCATTATTGAAACGTAATGCACCTGAAACTATAATATACAAAGAGCTTCAAAAAAGATACTTGTTAAAAACAAACGTACAATTCAGAAATTCAAAAAATATTTTTAGGGAACATAACTTCAGTTTCTGTTTGAACGATACCTTCTATTTTCTCAGAAGCTGAGCAAAATAATTCAAACAAGCTATGCCCGCAACGCTAATACATTATCGGGGTAAAAAGTATATTATGTTTTATTCCAAGATTCGGTCTATCTGGCTGCCAAATTTTATCCCAATCTGTCCAGCCGTTTGCGCGTGATTGCGGTAGGTACAAATACCCAAACAGCTTCTCATACGCTCACACTTATAATATTAGTGGTATTATTATTCCTATTAATTGCGCAACAAACAGAGGAACATCAGACGTTAGCGTTCCGTTTCCGCCGAACGCATGCGGGCGTGTAAATAACCCAATGCACGTTAATTATGTGGAGTGATCTTGAAGCGAGCTTTCATCGAACGGAACGCAATCACAATTTGAACTTGGAATGCAAATTTTGATTAAACATTCAAACGGCTGACTGTTACTATCATTTTACGGTTTGCATTTCGAATTTGGAATATCATTTTAAAATATTCGAGCATGATTTCGTTTTGTGATGTGTATTGGTATAAAGAATGATTATATGACGAGGTCAGTCAAGACAATTTAATAATAAGGCGCGTTATTAATAATTACTCGTTCTACACCATAAATAAAACTGAAACTAGCGCCGTAACATCTTTCTTTTAAGGGGCTCGTAAACGGGCTAGTATTTTGGAAATTTATTGCTGTATTTCGGGCTATCCCCAAAAAGATTACATTTTACATCACTAATGGGGACAAAAGTTTGAATGTAAACTTTGAGCATAGCTCGAATTGCAGCAGTAAATTGCCGAAAAACTATTCCATTTGACACGGCGATTGACATTCTATACCCCTACACATATCTACTAAATGTTTGATAATATCTGTCAGCCAAATACAGAGTACATTAAGACGCAGCACTTAGATAGTGCAAAATATACTGATCAGCAGAACCACATGAAGGAAGTGCACACGACGGAGATGGATTAGCGCCATTAAGCGCTATTATCTTGCCTTCTGTTTGACTGACTGGTGGAAATATTATATGTACCTATACCAACTATTTAAGCATAGTTTAACTACTCGTATTCAGCAGTTCAGTAAAGCACTTTCCAGTTTTAACTGTATTTTGGGTCATCAATAGATATAATACAGTACCGTGACTCACTTATAGACAACGCACAGCCTGAACGGGTGGTCCTAGAGGTTTGAAATTTGGAGGAGACATTCCTCGACTACCCTAGAGGTGCAGTAATGAGGGATTTTTTGAAATTCCATCCCTAAAGGTGTGAAAAGAGGTGATAAAGATTGTATGGAAAATACCGCGGGCGGGTCTACTAAATAGTTTTTATAATATGCGAGTTACAAAATTAAATGAACTTTTTTATTTGGGCAGGTATGAGTATAGTGGTGAATTGTAGCGTGAAGCGGATATAGTGGTGAAGCGTAGAATGACATTAGTCCTTAACCTCTGATACCAACATTTTGTGGGTTATTTGCTTGTAAAACGATGATAACTGTGTAAGTATTATATACAAATATTTTCGCAGCCATATTTTACTTTACTTTAATATATACTTTGTGAAAGTCTTTCTGAAAGATGAGCGCGACATCTTAAGTAATGAATTTTTTGCTGTTTAAACCGTAGCTGATTTAACTTACTGAGCAAATTAGTTGAGACATAATTGCGAAATATTGTTTAATTTAATATCAGTACAACGACCGAGAGAACGACAATTTGCGATGTTGGTTTCCGTGAAATGTTGGTACCCCTGCTTATCAGTACGTTTTATACAGAACTAAAGTAATCATCTCAAAAGGCTTTATTTACGTTCTCAAATAAAAAAAGAAGAGGATTAGAACACCATTAATTTTCAAATTGAGAACATTCGTAACCACAGAGTAAATAAACGCATAAATAGCACGAGACAAGGCTGTTAACAAGCCGTGTTTATGTTAATTCTACGTTCCTTTATACGCATAACCGAAGTTTAAACTCTGATGCTCGTGTTTGTCTTGTCTCTGATATTATCTTGAAGGTAAAACGCTGACTCAAACGCGCTCTACATAATACGTGAAGTTAGTAACGGATAATTGGGTGACCTTCAGATCACCTTTAGTAATAATACGATTAGACATTTAACTTGATCATAAGTAAAAGTTGGATAATTCTAGATATAGGATTGTGTTAGTTATCTTTTAAAGCTAATTTTATTAAACAATTCGAAAGTTCGTCTGATTGTTTAAGACATTTTTTTAATATTTATTAATAACATTTGGAAATGGCCCGTTTCATCTGCTAGTAATTTATTGTCCGGACGAGTTGCGACATCGGCCATTGAGCGAGGTTATTTATGAACAGCGGAATAAAGTTAAACTACTGAAAAATTATTTACTCTTTATGGAAAATTCTGACTGAATTTTATTACAAAGGGAATAGTAGTTTATGCAACGGTTGCATAATGATAGGCCTTAAAACACTAGTGCGGTTTTCATGAAACGAGCCGATAGGCGAGTTTCATAATAAGATCGCACGTGTGTTTTAAGGCCAAATTATGCAGAGTTGCATACATAACTTTATCTACACACATATTATAAATCCTCCATGATGGGTTCAGAAACAATATTTTCTGGCAACAAGTTATTTGTTGCAATCGTGGCTGCATATTTCCGATATTCGGCGCATTTTCACATCACACACACTCCGAGAAGACTACTTACTATTCATATTTTCAACAAAAATGTAAATTACAATCAAATATTGTGCAGTTTATATTAAAAAAACATACTGAATTGACGTTTCGTATCAATAACTGTTTTAATATCTATGGATACTAGAATAGAGACCCACTTGAGTTTTGACAGCTGTTCCAAATTTAATCTCATTTCTTTAGTAAAGAACGATAAAGAAGTCATGTTATTTCTTTATCGCAGCACTGGTTTTTCCTAATTGGTTGTCAAAATGGTGGTCATTTCCTACGGTTTTTGAATAACCAATGGAGGTTTTATGATATGGGTGTAGATAAAAAGGTATTATTTGACAAACATCTTATTTTAAAATCGTTAGTAGGAATTAATTTTACGCACCCACAGAGACGCAAACTGTCAATTGTATAACCTATATCCGGGTGTTGTGGATACGAGAGGCGCGCTAGCAGCTATGAATATTACAATAAATAATTACTCCTACAGAAAATACTAAGGGGGTCACCTATCTATTCTAAATTCGAATCGACAAAAAGAGCAGTCCACAGAAAAAAGTTTTTTTTCTTAATAAAAAAACAAACTTACACAGTGGCCAGTATCGCCGACAAACGACTGCGACACTGGCCACAAACAACGGCCAATTAGGCGGGAAGTTATGACACGACCTATCATAATAGTGTTAATGCGACTCGGTACCATAACGCATCCTTTGCCATAACTTTTAGGACCATACCGGTTTCCACGGAACAAGGGACGGTGGGCGAGGCGATCATGGAAATTCATTTATTGTATAATATTATTAATAATAATAACAATGAGCTTTAGCGTGGGCTAATATTGGTAATATTGTTCGTCAAATTCAGAAAATAATATTGATTCAATTCATTTTGCGTAAATAAATTTTAAAATGCGATTTTTATTTTCTTAACGAAATTTCATGTTGTTTTATAAACACCGAGGCAGAGGCTTATTCCAAATAAGCCGAAATAAGCTCAAATAAATAAGTTGTTGCTCGTTAATTTTCTTCACCATCCTTGTATCGTTATCGGGCGTGGGCAGGACGCTGTTTATGCGGCTTAAGCCTTAATGAAGAGTATGAACTACCCGACATTAGCACCCTAAACGATAAGGGGGTTAAGTAGGTGGCTTGTGAGTTCATTATTTTTAGGTTACGTGTCACCTAAATAAAAAATTGATAAAAATGATAACGGGCGTATTCGGGACTGCTAAGTGATACTGCATCGACGCTAAAATGCTAAAACCGCGAATGTGTTGTTGTTTTGTACGTTTATTGGCGATATCGTTAATCATTTAGTCCCGAATAGAGGCCCAGTATATTTTTTATCGTAAAATCGTGTCACTGTCGCTTCTGACGCTTGGAAAGTCGACCTTAAGTAATATCGAATAGAGCCTCGCGACCACTCCCAGTAGTCCCAGTGCGTTACGTTCCGAACTAAAAGGTCTCCTTAATTGGGTCGCGTCCGATTTCGCAGTGACGTTTCATATTCGGGAAAGGATTAAAAACTGCCGCGCCTGGTTTGCTTATTAATTAATTAATAATAGTTGAGTGAGTTCGCCTTTCGAAACTGCCAGTTTCGAGCCTGAAAATGATGTTTGAATTTTTACTAGCTTTAGTATTTATTTATTAAACACTAGAGAACCCGCCATAGCTTCGCCCGCGGTATTTTGCATATAAACTTTGCCCCTTATGTGATGGAATTTCAAAACTATCCCAAAATCAATTTACTACATTTCCACCCCTACAGGGGTTGATTTTTTAAAAATGTTTTTGCAGTGCGCCTTTGTTTTTATTCAGAAGATAAATTCTCATTTTCATGTTAATAAGCTGAAAAATGACGGAGTTCCATACAAATTGTTAACACCTTTTTCACCCCTTTAGGGATTGATTTTCGTAAAATCCTTTCTTAGCGGGCGCCTACATTACCTAAAGAATACCTATACCAAATTTCAGACTTCTAGCTCCAGTAGTTTTGGCTGTGCGTTGATATGTCACCCGATAGGTCAGACAGCTTCTTTTATATATATAGATTACAATTGACACTTACAGTCTACCCAAACACGTTAATCACTATCGTATAATGAGCATAATGATTAGAAATATTTCACACTTTCTAGTACAGAGCTTGAAGTGGCTATTGACTCTATATACCGGCTAGCTGCTGCAAGAAACCTTGGTTCGGATTTGCTACTGTCACTGCCACTGCACTGTCACTGTGTGAGTCCAGAGATTCTATTGAACGGCATAGGCTGATTGTTACAATGTCAATTGTGTAAAGTATCAATCGTCCTAATGTCTCGATTGTCCTTACGCAATTTTCGCTTATATGTTATTTTTTCAGGATTCTTATGAAACAAACCTAACCTTACCTAACCCAATCCAAATCTATGCGTAAAATATTTAAGAAATGCTCTAAATATTACGGGTTCAGCTAAAAACCTTAGATAAGGATAATTGATACTTTAGTAACTGTTATGAAACGGAACCCCGTATACATTTATAAACCCTTTGACGATACCAATATTAAAGTACCCTAAGCATAAAATATTGTCTAATTTTTTATTTAAAAAACTACTGGTCCAACCCGGCAATTCTTTTTATGGTTCGAGAGATTAAAAAACGCGGTAACTATTTGAATTTAGAACATCGTTTCGGTTTAATTTCGAGCTATCGAAACTCAAAAATCAGCCTCTAAATATTGTATCAATCAACGTTATATCTATCTCAGTATTCAGTTGTGATGGAGTTTCGTAGTAACTAAAAAATATTTATCTACACCCATATCATAAAACCTCCATTGTTTAATCAAAAACCGTAGGAAATGACCACCATTTTGACAACCAATTAGGAAAAACCAGTGCTGCAATGTTATTTCTTTATCGTTTTTAGTAAAGAAATGAGATTAAATTTGGAACAGCTGTCAAAACTCAAGTGGGTCTCTATTCTAGTATCCATAGATGTTAAACAGTTATTGATACGAAACGTCAATTCAGTATGTTTTTTTAATATAAACTGCACAACATTTGATCTCGAGTGAGATGAGAAAAGAGACTTCATTCATTTGTCTATGATTTAAAAAAAAATGGTCTTGACAGAGGATCGAATTGGCGCCATTATGTTGGTGTTTTGCTGAACGAAAGTAGAATTGTTGTTGAATTGAATAGAAAAAGTTGTTTGTAATTTACATTTTAGTTGAAAATATGAATAGTAGTCTTCTCGGAATGTGTGTGATGTGAAAATGCGCCGGATATCGGAAACATGCAGCCACGATTGCAACAAATAACTTGTTGCCAGAAAATATTGTTTCTGAACCCATCATGGAGGATTTATAATATGTGTGTAGATAAAGTTATGTACGCAACTCTGCATAATTTGGCCTTAAAACACTCGTGCGATCTTATTATGAAACTCGCCTATCGGCTCGTTTCATGAAAACCGCACTAGTGTCTTAAGGCCTATCATTATGCAACCGTTGCATAAACTACTAATCGTGTACGTCTAGTGCATACTTTATTAAAAAACCAGTGTTATTTTCGCGAATTACTTTTAAATTGAAAAAGCTTATATTGAATAAGTATTACGGATTATATTCCAGTGTATAATAAAATAAATTCCTGGCGCTTGAAGCGCGAACTGAAGCGATTTATTCAATCCGGAGTTTTCAGCGACGCAATCCTCCAAGTATTTTTACGCTCTTTTTAAACCTATTTTATTATCCAAGCTTCCCTTGAAAGGGTTCGAGGCTTCGCTAGTAATAAAGTAATTTATCCACTTCCGATAACGGGTAATAATCCCGCGGAGAATATGACGAATAAATAAGGTTCGTGGAGAATATAAGGAATAAATCGTCACTATTCTAAAGAGCTCGTATCTCGAAATCTAGCTGTAGCAAATTCGACTTTGTTGTAAGCACGTTAAGGTTGTTTTCGATGTTTTTAGATACGCTTTTTTAAAGTGACGATGTTTCAGGCGCTCCATGTTTTGGGTTCACTTTATCTTTTATTTGAGAGATTGCTTATCCTAATGTATTTTAATGGAATAGTTACTACTAGAGACATTGTAGGATAAATGCCTATTTTTTGGCAATTTATTGCTGAAATAAGGGCTCCGATTCCGAAAAGATTACATATTCCATCACAACTGGGAACAAAAAAATTAATTGTAAACTTTTGGGGATAGCCTGAACCCTAAATACAGCGATAAATAGTGCAGTGCAGTGTTGTGTAGTGGTAGAGCCAAACAGTAATCCTCACTAGATGATTACTGTTCGAATGGGCCGGCTCGACCGGGGTAGTACCACACTCTCACAGAATATCGGCGGAAGTAATAGCTTGCTATTGGGTTTCGTACGGTGAGTGACGAGAACCGGAGGCCTATTCCCTCATCCCCATCCCATCCCCATTCCCCATCCTCCCTAGACTGGCAACGCATTGGCAGCACCTCTGGTGTTGCAGATGTCCATGGGCGGCGGTGACCACTTTCCATCAGGTGGGCCGTCAGCACGTCTGTCAGTCAATTGACATAAAAAAAACTTAAAATATTGCTCGTTTACAGGAACCTTAAATAAGATGTCATCACTCATTTGAAAAAAGTTCGTACTCAAAAATCTGTAAATGGAAAAACATACTTTAGCGCGTTTGTAGCAAGGTTGAGTTTACAATACGTTGATTACAAAATATGACATTCTCAAAACACGATATGAGCAATATGAGCATTGTTCAAATTGAATTTGGAATTCCAAATCGAACGAATCGTCCAAAAATGGCCAGTACGAAAAATGACATTTAAACCGCTGCTAATAAAAGTAATGTCTTAAGTATTATCAGGGTTTAGCACTTAAAATGAAAAGAAAAAAGGATTTTCCGCCTAGGCCGCCTAGGCACCAGGGTTTAGCTCCGCGTGCTTCCTCCGATAAGACGCCTCGCAAGTGCAGAGTCGGGGACGCACCGAGAGAAAAATGATTTATTTATTTGGGTAGAGATAGGCATATACTCGCAATACTACGTAATATGAAATGTAGTTAATGGACAAAAATATAAAAAGAAGACGGTTATTTTTTTTAAATACAACTAAATAATTATCCATTATCGCAATTATATGTGATATTATCACAGACCATATCGACTGTGGAAATTTTCATATGTCGTAAGGGATATTTTGACATTTCCACAAAATTAAGGGACATTTTGTGGAAAAGTCAAAATATCCCTTACGACATTTGAAATTTCCACAGTCAATATATGCAATAGACTCCGCATAGAAGGGCGACTCCGCTGCCAGTATAAGAGGCAAAAAGCCATAAGCAGTGGGGTTATAGGCAGGCGCGGGGATCACATAACGTCGAACGTCAAAACCCCAGTAAGATTGGCAGCTTTCTAAGCGGTATTTGGTCTGTAGATATTATTTATATAAATCTATCTGTTTACTTTAAGCGTGACTTTTCCTTCCGTCATTACAACTTTACAATTAATTTTAGATTACAAAGATTCATTATTCTGTAATATTTCAACCGTCAATTCTAAGACGACGCTAATAGTCTAAATTTAAGCCTCTTTCACGCTACACGACGTCGAGGTCGCGGCTTGTGTACGGTGCTTTATTGATGTTTACACAAGGATACTTTAATATTTTAAGGATGAGCGACACAACCGGTTTCCATACAAAATATTATACCTATAAACAATGATTTAATTTATAATAGGACATAAAGTCTGTTCGCGAAGAGTTGATAAAAAATAATAATATTCAGGGCTTCTTAACTCATTTGAAATAGCGGTCCGCTTGTTATTTTTACCGACGATAATAAGAAATTAAAAGGAAAAGCTCTTTTTTTTGATCAAATATTACTATTGAATAGCCTGTATATGTCCCATTGTTGGCATATCATCGGAAGACAACCATGACCAAGTCTCGTAGTCGGAGGAAGAATCAGAGTCGGTGACGTTTATTATGAAACGTTCAATAGCTTCGTCTACCCTGCTATACATTTGTATAAATCTATTATTTTCTTTTACTGTATAAGTGTATAGTACCACTCGCCCGGCGCGGCGCCGCGCTTGACAACAACTGCGTGCCTCGTACCACGAAACTCAGTGCGCGGCTATTTCGAAACGATATCATAATTAGTTATCAACTCTCGGCGAACAGACTTTAATTGATATTTTATTGTATATTGTAAGCTGAGATCCACTGTAAACTGTAGATTGTTATTGCGCATGTATTATCATAGTTTTCAATATATCTGTGTTCATAGAGAGATCATACAATAGAGGCCGGTTAATAGTTTTTTATATTGTAATTTAAAAGTCTCTAAGTGACACATCACCGTAGCCATATTAAAAAATTTTTTTTAAATAATAACTTACAAATTCGCACATTCCACAATCTTAAAGCACTCCAGGATAAGCGTAAAAATCCTGGATTAGTTATGAGCGGAGGCGCAATGCTGATATCATCTTAATAGGAGAGCGCGACAGATTTAGTAGCCCCCTGGCCCCCAATCTCCCCTACCCCAAAAGTAGGTTTTACTAGTATGATATTTATAACGTCTATGAACGTAGGTGTAGGCGATATATATTAGTAAAATAAACCGGTCAAGTGCGAGTCTGCCTGGCGCGCCGTGGGTCCCGTACAATTACCTATGAAAAAGAAACAGTACTTTGTAGGTCCGGAACACTACAAATAAAAAAAAAAACGGAGTAACCATTTACAGTCGAGTGTGATACGACTTTGCAAAGGGTATTCCGTTTAACTATTATTTTTATGTGATGTAATTACTTTACGGTTTTCGGACTTTTTCCGTTACTTGTGCTGTAACACACTGCTTCTTGCCTTTCATGATTCTAGGTCAACGGGAAGTACCCTATAGGTTTTGATTCCCTTTGGATCCCCTTGATGAAAGTATAAAAATATGTGACATAAACGGCCGTATCTTGTGATTGCGGTGACTTAGAAGGTTGATTTTTTCACAGCTCCAGATTGAAGACCTGAATATTTGATATTAATTTCAACTTGATACCTTCACGCGTTCCTGAGAAAAAGGTCTTGACAGACAGATAGACAGGCAAACAGTGATCCTATAAGGGTTCGTTTTTTCCTTTTGAGGTACGGAACCCTAAAATTAGGTAAACTATGTGTGAATGTGGCATGGAGTTTATCGCCAGCAAGCAAGCCATGTCCAAAGGGTAGTGCTATCAGCGCCACGCCTAAAACTACAGTTTAATCATCTACGGTGCTTAGACACGCCCAGCTAAAAAAATAATTCATTAAAAAAAACTGTAGCACTTAGAGGACTTTTTACACTGTCATCCCATCGTACGGAAATATAAATTAGTTATTATGCTAAAAACGTTTTACATGGTTATATGACACCGCCCCAATTTAAAATTTCGCCGCAAACACGTTTATCTGATACCTTCCTAATTTAAAGCGCGCGTCACACCGAACGTCACAGTGGGCGCGTCACGGCACGACGCGATCGGCTGATTTACAACAACATTCCGCGTTATTCATGGGGCCCTTAAACGCGCGCATTTGTTTGCGCGATAAGGCCGGGACACTGCCCTAGTTCGTTGATATACGGCAACTATGAAACCACAATCTATCTCACCGCACATTGGCGCCACCGTCGTTCAAAGCTGCGTAACTAGTACGGTGAGGCTGTAGTTCCAAATTTGACCACCAGAAATAAACAAGTTTGCTGCGTTTGACGTTTCGTTTGAGCACGAAATTGAATATAACCTGTTTACATGTTTAGTAGGGTTGTTTTATTAATGTCGAAAAAAAATGGAACTGTCATGTTTGATGCGCTACGAACTGTTGGTGCTACGGCGTAGCGGTCGTAGCATGAACGCGTAGCTTGCTAATTTGATTACAGTCCTTCAGGGGTAAATGACACTTCTTTCTTGAACTCATCGGCGAGTGTAACTTGACCCATCGGTGCGTATAAACTACATGTACGTGCGTGTCTTCGAAGTTGGTCGTATTTCGACGCACCCGACCACGGGCATAGATACGTAACTCCGCATAATGTCTACGAGCGCACGGGTCAATTTATGATTGTCGAATGAAATTAGCGACGCAAGCTTTACTGCAAGTTTCTTAAACAAGCAAGAAACTTTAATTTAATTACTTGCAAACAACACAATGACAAGATCATCCGCTTGAGATTCAAAAAGCAAATTTGAATTAAGAACACTCCGAAACCGTTGCGTTCACGTTTTAATTCAAACTGCAGCGTTGTTTATACAGCCGAGAGTTATGGAATTAAATTAAAAGGGAGTGAATTTATTGCGGAATTATGCGGGCGACGAGCTTGCGGCGCGGACGCTCTGTCTATACGTTATCTATGTACGGGGAACAGTTGGGTGGATAGTGGTCGCGCTGGTTATTATTAAGTTTTGTTAATTAGAATACGTTTATATGGGAAAGCAAATAGATTTAAATTTAAGTTTTTAAATTCGAAGACCATCTTAGCATCTTACCATCTTAGAATTAATTAATCGAACGTGGCCACAAGTAGTCTTGTGGCTCTGCCCACCCCATTAGGGATTTCGGGCGTGATGCTCTATATGTATGTATGTAAATTCGAAGAGTTTAAAGAGAAATATATTTGTGAGTAAGTATATCGTAAAGCGTACTTAAAATTCATTTTCTCATAGTAAAAAAACATAAAATTATGCGTCAACTAATTATTCGTAACAACATAATTCAACTCCTTCCTGTTTAATATTAAAACACATAAAGTCTTAGATTTATAATTCCACTCATGTTTAAAAATGAGTCCGTGTGAACAGAAAGACAAAATCGTAAACTAGATTTATTACTATACGATTACACTACACTTAACATATAAATATATTCTTATTCAACTCATTGTAAATTGAACCTTAACTACTAGTACAAAGGGTTAAATTTGAATAAAATGTATACATCTGCGCTTGCGCATATTAGCGATTTAAAAGACTAAGCCGATTTTGTAACGTGTAACTGTTATTTCATAATTAAAAGATGATTAAAGCTTATCTATTCAAAAGAATGCGCCTTGGGAAAGAATTTCAGTGTGGATCTTGATGGTGAACTAGTTCTGGCCGCATCTTCGTTCGCGGGAATTCGGTTATAGTTTTATTCCCTCGGGATAAAAAATATCTCATTCCAAATTTCATCAAAATCCGTACAGCTTTTGAAGCACGAGGAGTACAAACTAACTCGCATGCGTGTGCACTCACAAACTTTCGCATTTATAATATTAGTCATCGCGAGAAATTTATAATTTCCCGTGGGAATAACTATAACCGAATTTCACGCGAACGAAGTTGCGGGCAGAAGCAAGTACCTATGCATATAAATTTTGTCTTCAGTAAACAATTAATTTATAAAATTATGGATACCAAGATTTAAGTACAATTCGAGTTTATTACATACAATACATACATACTGATGATAGTGTATATACATTGAATTCATTCATACTTGTCTTATTTGGTAAACAAGTTTCTAACCTCAAATGCAACTTTTTCGGCTAAAACAGCAATTTCTTTGCAAATAAAGGAACCAGAGACAATATTTTAGACGTCACTTTGCGAACTTTTAGCCTAGGTTTGCTTCATTTAGGATAAAACAGCTGTTTCACCCAAAAAATGCACATTTTGAGGTTAGAAACTTGTTTACCAAATAATACAAGTATGGATGAATCCACTGTAGATGACAGTGCCAGAGTAATTAAGCGCAGCGTCCTCACAATCCAATAACGAAGCCACAGATGCGCGCAGCTACCGCACTTTATAGTGATATAATTAGATTAACATGTTATGATTGGCGTAATCCGCTGGGGTAGAAAGTGACGAGTCATTTTAATAGGTTTTGCGTTCAATATATAAAATGCATACGTCACGTTCCTTACTTTAATATAGCAATGAAATAAAATTCGAAATTGTTTTTTAATCGTATAAAATACTTATCATAAATAAATTTACCTAAAATTCGTTTTTATTGTGAGTCTACTTGTTTTAACTTTTTACGAGAAAATGAAAACTCTAAAGCTTTCTTCAGAATTTTTTGATTGTTTTTATATACATATAGATAGGCTAGTCGACCAGGAGTTTGACCCTGATTAATACTTCCCTTCGTAAGATTTTGCAGTTTCATTAAGTAGAGATTATAGATGAAAGTTTTCAGATAATAGGGATGTTTCCTAGGTAAAAAAAAATCCGTCAGATAATCAAAAAAATATTGAACACGTAGTTTTTGCTGTATCAATCAATTAAAATTGATAAGTATAACGCGTATCAAAGTTCGGGAGTGGAGGCAAATGACGTCACTTAATGGTAAAAAGTGTACAAACTCGTGAAGTCACGCGGAACTTCTACGCACTATATCTTCGTAATTCTTTTTTTATTGGCAAAAGAAAAAAATATGTGTTTTAATGTTTTTTTATAATGTAAATGACGGACTTATTCGATTTTTTTAGGAAACTAGCCTATTAAAATGTGCCAATTGAAGCATTTGGATTATTTGTTGGTCATACTGCAAAACATCACGGACGAAGGAATAAGTGCCAGGGTCTCAATACAAAATAAATCCCAATTGATAACTATTAGGGCCATTCATTGCTCAAACATACGAGTACTACGGTTTTACAAAAAACATTCATAATACGGCATAGATTTTTCAAAAACCGTTTTCTTTCAACTAGTGTTTAAAGATCTATATAACCCCGTCAGTCCATGCGATATTTAAAGTTTGAACCTACGGCTTTTCATACAAAAAGCGATAACGATTTCCACCCCTTAAATGTTAACCGATGTTCACCAATTTTTGATAGGTTGTCAGTCAGACCAAAATCTAGGTTTATACACTTTGATTTTTTCACGATAATCAATAAATTCAGTTATATTGTGGTTTCAGTATTTTTATACAAAACAAACTTCAACATTATTTGATTTTCTTGACCTTTAATCAATATTCATAAATCGTATAAACCTAGATTCTGTTCTGACTGACAACCTATCAAAAATTGGTCAAAATCGGTTAACATTTAACGGGTGGAAATCGTTATCGCCTTTTGTATTGTAGGGTGATTTTTGCCGTTGGTTCATAGTCCTCCTTTTTCGAACAGGCGTTTTTCCCGCATTTCTGTTCTCAAGCGTGTTCCACCATAGAAGCGGAAAACATTTATTTTCCACCTTATTACTGCGTAAACATTCTGTCTGTGTTATGTTAGCGTATAAAAAGTAAGCTTTTCCACAAAGCAAGGACAGGCGTGAGTTATTATGGAAATTACAACGTACTTTTTTCCGACGAGTTTTAAAATAAAAAAAGGCTTCAGATACAAAATTCATCAGGTCAAAAGATTGCTATGAAGTTATGGTAATTACGGGAAGTTAGGTACATAGCTGGGCACCGTTAATCAAACAGTTAACTTCGCTAATCCGTTAATAAAAAAGTCAACTTCGCAAAACGTTAAGGCGTTACATTCTGGAAGATTTGACGGAAGTTACTGTTAATCGTTAACTCGTGATATAAATTGCATTTTATGACGTTGCGCTGGTGATTTACTAATAAAAAAAAATTTGGTACGGCCTATGGGAATTTAGGTAGGTCATGAATAATAAATAAAAGAAGGGTGTAACATTAGAGTTTGTAATAATACCTAACTAATTGGAGATCAAATTCAAAGCTATATGACATAAGATGCCCCCCTTCCCCCCCCCCTTCCCACCCCCTTATAAATATCAATATAATAAAATTTATTTAACGAGTAACGGATTTTAATTGTTTTAACGTTATTTAAAATTAACTTAAAAGTTAAACCGTTACCCAAAATGTTAACTTCGTTAATTAACGATTGCCGGATTAACGGTCTTGTGCCCAGCTATGGGTGTACATTCTGCTTATTAAACTTAACTTCAAAACAACGTTTAGAAACAGTTAATTTTCACTCGACCTTTATACGACCACAAACAGACAACCCTAATTTATTATCCATGTTCAACCCTAGCTCGCTAATCGAATAACGTATATCGACTCGAGGAATCGATTGATTCCGTAGAGAGAGCATTGATTGAGCGCGGGAAGACGGCTGATATCGAATAGAGCGACTCGAATATCGAATGTTGATTAATAGTCGCGTTGATCGTCGGCTTGATTGAAAAGTCAACGTCTGTGATTAGTGTGCTCATCCGGATTATTATGCTTGCTTGACGGTTATTGTTATAACCGGTATTGAGAGGCGTATATCAAAAAGAGGGAACATGTTTTTCGAAAAAGAATAATTTTAAAATTTAAAACACCCCCGTATGGTGAGCGATTTGGGAAACTGTTCTTGCAATATCATTGAAGTATCTGTAGCCAGTATCCCTTCATCAACTAGAAAAGAGCTGATGACCCTCAGATAGAAGAAGAGATTTTCTTGAGTGATAGCTAAAGAACACTCTCGATTAAGTTACCTTTCAAACCAAAAAAGTCTGAATCAAAATCAGTTCATCCTGGGAACTATAATGCCACACAGATACACAGATAGTGTATTCTCGGGAATATTCCCAAGACGGGAATATACTCACAAACGGTCCCGGGAATGTTCCCAATTAACAGAAATATAGAGGAATTTATTTAATAAATCGTTTATAAATGTTAACCAGCTGAATCCTTTACAATGTAATAAACAGAACTCTACTGAAAACGTAAATGCCCAGTGTTCCCGTGAATATGCACTATGTTTCTGGGAATATGCCCAATGTTCCTGGGAATATGTCCAATGTACCTGGGAATATGCCCAATGTTCCTGGGAATATGCCAATGTTCCCGGGAATATTCCTCTAGTATCTGTATACCAAGAAATAAATATGTAGTAGGAATCTATAATAGAATGAAAAATATGTTTATAAAATCATACATATACAGACGTTAAACTTGTAAAACCCCTCTTGCGTCGGGGGTTAAAAAAGAAGTGGAATTGTCTTAGTAAGAGGAGGCATTGCAGAGACTAATTACGAGAAATCTTCCAAGTTTTAAGCTTTAACAGCTCTACAGTTTATCTTTCTTATGTGTTTACTGTTTTCTTAAATTAACGGTCCCGAGTACACGTAAAAAGAGTTTAATGAGCAATTTACGTGTAACAATTTGCGGTTTTTTATCACCATAACGCTCTCGTCTAGCTAATTATACCGGACAATACACAAGTGACCGCCGCCATTCCGCGCAAATAATTCAACAAGATTCGCGCGAAATGGCCGCCGCTTCCGGCTCGGAACCCATGCTTTAATATTAAAATAGACTCACAGCAAAAACAGTGAAAGCTTGAATTATGCGCGAGTGCGTTTATGACCGGCTTTTGTGTCCAAATGAGTTTTCTTAGTAGATTTTAGGATGCATAGATGGCACGCACACATGCATAGCGGCAATAAAGGGTTCTTTATGAGGCACGAAACGGAACAGTGTTCCGTAGGCGATGTGGTCGGGACGTCGAGAACAATGCGCGAGTGACCAGTGCCCCCGCTCTCGCCAAATAACTTTGCTAAATTCGCGGGCAAATGCACTGGGCACTTCCGGTGCCGAGATACAGCGTTCTCTATTTGAAATTCGTGTTTTAGTTTATGCTCCGCGTTATCGAATGAACTACGCTAAACAGCTTCAAACGGTTTAATCGCAAAGTTTGAATTTAGAACGCACGCAGACAAAGTGAAGCTGTTCACTTAGGAAGCATGCCAATGAAGATGGCGTCGTCGCAAACTGATGTTTTCGATACAAACGAACAATTTGAATTTGTAATGTGAAGGTTTGTTCACTTGACGAAATAACACTTAATAGAAAAACGATCAGCGTTTCGTGATGTGAAGAAGTGGCCATTAAAAACTCATTTATATGAAATGATACCGTCGCCGCGTATCAGCCGTCAAATTAAGTCGTACTTTTATTATCCCTCACGCTATTATTATATTCAGAGACGTTATTATACGTTCGTTCGCGTTCCCTTAAAACATAAGCGATACGTAATTTTTATCGGGCATTAATTAAATGAGAGTGAGTACTTTATGGGCGAAGCGATAAAGCGGCGTGGGAACAGTTAAACGACTGCAAACCCATAAATTCAGGTCTACAATAAAGAGGTTTATAAAACATGCATTTATTATCAGGAAATGTCGCGGACGACGGTCACCGCGCCGTTAGCCCGATGTGTCCGCGCGATAAAACACCCAGTGACGTCATCCATCAAAAGGAAGGTATCGACGTTTAAGAAAACGCAAAAACTGATTTACGCCAGCTCACAATTTAAACCTGAATAGAACGTTAAAGGGGCCCTTTTTCGGTAATTTATTGCTGCAACTTCGGGCTATCCTCAGTAAATACATTGACGAAAAACTAGTCTGTTTACGAGCCCCTTAAAAATTCAAATTAGGAATGTTCTATTTTTAAACGTCGATACTGTACCAGTTTAGGCAAATAGCTACCAACCGATATCCAGGCAGGGATTATTTTAAAACATTCTTGAATAATGAGTTGTTCTTGAATTGAAGATTGAATTAAGCATTGACAGTCGACTGTCTGCCGATAAGCTGGGAATCGATAACGATATATTTATTTGTAACAAACGTTACGTAAACCTTTTATTGGAGTAATTGATTAGACGAGCGAGAAGAAACTAATAGAAATTACCGTAATTGTATTACGGTAATTTCTATTAGTTTGAAAAAGCAGTACGCGGGTTTCGTATTAATATAACTAATAGACTAGTCCGTAACAAAACCAATTTTTTATTCAATTAGGTTTATGTGTAAATGTTACAATTGATATTTTTGAGTTGGGTTTCAATAGCTATAATAGATTTAAAAAAATGCCTAGCGCCTTAATTGTTATTTTTTACCATGAAATGCATGCAGTTTTTGGGTGGGCGGGAACGTAGAACCAAAAGGTAAATTCTTAAAATCACACGAATAAACAAGTGGGCTGGTTGAAGAAAAACAAACAGCCCGAGATACTATCTAAACCCAGGCAACATTTAAAAGTAACCCCCCCTAGCGTGTTCGAACGAAATACTGGCAACTAGGAGCATTCTATTTATGAAAAGAGAAAAAAGAAAAAGTGACGGACACGTCACGCGAGCTCAGGTTTGTTATGATACCGGCTCAATAATTAAATGTTGTAGAAAAACTAAATTGAATTTCGGTTCGGTCTTCATTTGTCATTGGTTGCGTGAGGCGTTTCAACGCGCTTCATTGTTTACGCAAATAATTGCTTCAGTTTACAAGTAAATGAAAATGTTATACGAAAGCTCACTTAATTGTCGATTAAGCGTCTACAAAAAATTGTGTGGATTTGTGCCGAATATTGTTGCTCGTTTTTAGGACCATTCTTTGGACCATTATTTATTTTTATTTACGGAACGGAAAAAGAAAATCCAGGCTGGTCGTAAAATGTACCAGATATTTAAGTATACGAGTAGTATTGTCGAGTTCTCTAGATCCGGAACAAGTGTCGCACTAAGCAGCGATTTTTATTTTCGAGGAGACAATTCTCAAATCGATCGCAATCTTTCCGGCATGCGGAGTTGCGTGCTACCCCAAAATGTCTACAATGTAATTGTAGAGGTCGATGCACTGACGTGTTATATTATATTACACGGTACTTTTACACAGAATTCAAGTAGTTTGTCCAAAATAAAGTGCTTATTTTGGTGTCATAACTGTTTGAAACGGTTACAACGCGCCTTAATTAGTGCTATAATGTCGCAACCTAAGACCGTTATCGTTTAGGCTCTGGGTAAAACAAACAATTTTAATCTTAATTAGAGGGACAACCCTGAATTCAGATGACCTCAATTTAGTTCAACTTTTAAAATAACGAATAGAGATACCTAACGGTGCTTTGACAGTGTTCTATGCAGTAAGTAAATACCAAATACAAGTAAATTGGAGTAGTGTTTCTGCATCAAGAAACGTATATCATATCTAAAACGATGTTTTCTTCATAGAGATAACCTTAGGTATAAGTTTAATTCTTCACAAATAACACCTGTCAAGTAGAACTGGTTGTGAACACGTAATAAGCCCTCGCCGAGCCCCGGCAATTAGTACGTCACGGAGGCTCGCGTGCGTTACTGCGCGATTTAATAACGAACCGCACGAGAATAGGACCCCGCCCACTCGTAACAATTCTCTTGCGTTTTAAAAGCACAACAAATGTTAAAATAATTAGTTAATTAAAACTAGAAGATAAACATACGTAGGAAAATTAATACAATAAATAATCGCAAAACATGAAAATACATACATACATATATAACATCAAGCCCGAAATCCCTAATGGGGTGGGCAGAGCCACAAGACTACTTGTGGCCACGTTCGATTAATTAGTCCTAAGATGGTTTGATGGACCGTATTGTGACAGGTGATCAGCCCATCGCCCATACAGATAGTCCACCATGTTGGAGAGGACCCGTCCCTTAGTCGACTTTTACGACATGCCAGGATGATAAGCATCTGCACACATTCTATGCTATTTCTTCACTTCCAGTGCAGCAGAGGAGTAAAAATGAGCATGAAAATGCAGTTTACAATTAGACAATGCAATATCAAAACGCGACGCTAAATTCCGTTAGCGAATCAAATTCAAACCACGACCCCGTCGTAAATAATCGTTCTTATTTCGAATTTCAAACAGAGACTTAATGCGATCATGAGCTGAGTGAGTTACCGAGTAACTATTCGTAGTCGCAACACGTTATTTAATTTGCGATATGCGAAACGGAACGCAGCAAAATAAACGCGGCGCTCGGGTACGTTTGTAACTCGATTTGTCTTTGGAATTTCAGCAAACAAACTCACTAATGGGACAGTTTAAATGCTGAATAATCTCGACACATGAGAGGTTCGGGGCAGACGCAACTGCATTGTTTAAATCTAGTTAAACGTTCCTTGTTCTGTATTAATATATCATCACGCGAGACGCCACAAATGTTTTACATTAGAATATCACAAAGACTAATTTATAAAGCACATTTTAAATGTTACAAATAATGTAGCGCAATAATAAATCTTCAAAGCGAACGCCGAGACATGTAATTTGATGTAAAGCGATCTGCGAGGTGCAATAACTCGATTTGCGAATAAATGACTTGGAAGTTGATCTACCGCTGCGCTCCGGTATTAGCGGTGGAAAAATCCCGCTCACCGTTCATCGCTCCGTTAGTTACGCTCCGAAGATACCAAAGTGAAATTAAAGCTTCAATGTAATGGGTTTTAAAACGGATTCTCGCTTCCGTCAGTGTTTACGGATCCCGCCTTTTTGTTTGAAACGCGACCTCTGACTGCGCGTTTCTCGCCGCTCTCGTTGCAAGCCAAATGAAAAATGGCGGCTTGGCTGTCAAAATGGTTATTGATGAGCGTGCTCAAAATTTACTTTTACCGTTGTCGGATTAGTCGATTTTCCATGAAACATTACGGAGAACAACGTAGGTTAAATGTAACGCTGCAAACGATTTTTCAAACGAGACCAGGATTTATAGGGTTCAATATTTATTTAGCTTTTGAAGCGTTTCGTTGCATTACTTTTACATTACAATAAATAACCGTTCGTGCATATTTTGTGCTGCGACGTGGAATAGGAGCGTTGCGTTCGGAGTTTAAAGATAGAAAAATAAATGGATTTAACCGTTCTATAAAAATGCGAGAGGGAATCCGGGTAACATTTCTCATTGGGAACTTAAGAGTCCTCGCGGTGAGAGTACGTGGATGGCTAATCTAATGAAGTCGATCGTGTGGTTGCGTTCCGCCTGCAATTAGTTCGGCGGTCACCGATCGCCGCCGAGCGTAGCCGAGCGCGCCCGAACGAAAACGTTTCGTTTCGCCCCTGGAGACGAGGGCACTAACTTAGCTGCCACTCGCAAGTACGTTCTGGTTGCAATTTGGTGTTGTGTAGCCACATTTGAGGCTATTTAAAAGAAAATCTTCGAATGGTACAATACTGAAATGAGTACATTTTGATGCACGTGCGGGTGCTCTGTCATTCGTTTACGATTCCTGACTATTATGGTATAGTGTCTATTGTCGATAATTTACTGGATTAAAAGCGCACGTACACTTTTCGAATATAGGTATATGTGGAACAATGCTGACTGAATTTATGACTAGTAAAACCCAATTTTCGGGCATTTATTTACCATTAAGAGCCTCGTCCCTGACTAGCTCTTCATACAAACGTAGTTCATTTGTGGTCTTAAAATAATGCAATAGAATCCAAGTCTGCGCACACAATTTGAAGCAACAACTTCGAAACCATTTATGGCTCCAAATTAATACAAACGCCCGGACGCTCCCATAGTGTCAAATGTCAAAGTGCATCGGTTTATTGCTTCACTTTTGTCAGGGCGGTTGTAGGTTTGTAAACTATCCGTCTATGGTTTGTAATTCTATGTTTGTGGTTTGGATATTTTTAGCCGGATCACATTGAAACTTTGCAAGGATATAGATATAAGGCAAATCGAGGTACCTATACTATATTTATACTATACTTTGCATGATTGAAAACAAATATGTATATAATAATAATAATAATAATAAATCATTTATTTTCAGGCATCTAGTGGCCCATACATAAATACCTTACAGACTAACATACATATTAAAATACAAACAAAATAACTTAAAACTAACACACTATTTCTGCTGTGTGTGACGCAATTTCATGGTGTCATATTCCATCAGCCGGCCGCGGAATCGCCGAAATATGACACCCTTCGGCCAAAACTCTTGTATCATGAAGGCCGATAGATCTTTTATCGGTACGCTCACCACAAAGGAGTTGAAATTCACCTTGTGGCGGGATTCCAACAGCTCGGCCCTTAGGTTTAGCTTGGTCTTGATCCGCACATACTCTACAATGTCTTCCGCCTTTGTAGAGTGGTGTAGTCGGGACACGTACAGCAGCGTCGTCGGTGTAGCTGGACGCAACAGATGTTTCGGTCCAGTCGGTGCAGATCCGCACTGGTTTCTTGGGGTGGGTTTCTTCTTCCTCTCCACCCTAGTGAAACCATCGCTGTCCACCTTCAAACCAGTCTTCGGCAGGTCAATTGGTTGACAACGGCGTGTAGCGGCAGGTCTGCTTGTAGCTGCTGCGTAGTTACGCCGAGGTGTGGAGGTATATAAAAAACAGGATAAATACAGGTTTGTATGATAAATTAAAATCATTTATTATAAAGACCTGTTAAATTACATCTCAAAACTCGTAATGTACAAACCTAGATTTGTCTTTTATCTATATCCCTGCAAAGTTTCTATGCGATCCAGCTAAAAATGTCCAAACCACTCAGCGGGGCTCTTAAGTACAGTAACTATCAACCACTATAAAAATTTCAGTAAATCATGCGGAATATAATTAATCAAATAATGTCTGTCATATTCAAAATACCTAGCTTTCCTGTTAAAATTTCGGTCTGTGTATACCGCCATTGGGGCTTTGTCAGTATCAAACGTCACGGCGTCTGATAACGGGACGCGTACACTCGGAATCGCAACAATTGCGTCGTTATTCGGTTGGCTTGTTCGGGCTTAGGCTTAGCTGTGTTGTGATCTGATCGTGTGTACCTTGCATAATGGGGCCAATTCGAAAGTGGGTTTGCTAAATTTAAAAACTAAACTTAAAATAAGAAACGTCGGACTTGATTTTGACAGCTTTGTGCTATACGAAATCGAGTTCGTCGTTTCTTATTTTAAATTAAGAAGACAGCTTTTCGAATTAGACCCATTATCTTATTAACTAATAAATAATAATTTAAAAAGAGAACATTTTTGTTTTTAGGCTAGCCGTATTTTCATCGAGAGTCGGAGAGAGCTCCTTCGCCAGTCAGTAAAGTTTGATATATTTTTGCCACTTCTCGTATTAATAGATAAACGTTAGTGATTATATTCCCTTTGTTAATAGAGATGATCTTGATTACGAGATAACTGGCCTATTCCGTTTCTCAGTCAATTCGTTAGTTCTGCCTTTAATAAGTACTTTTAGACTTAAAACGATTCTTTTAAACGAAATTCACAATTAAAAATATAAAAAAAGCTTTCATAATTTGTAGATTGAATACTACGCTACATAACTTGAATCAGTAATTTGGTGAATATTATTTTAATACCGTTATTTTCATTATGTCAATTAAATTATATATAATAATGCCAACATTAACGTCGGTATAGCAGGCATTTATTAAACTGATTATTATAACTGCAAACTTGTTTAACAACAAATTCCAGCATACAATTTAAGTCCGGAAAGAAATTAATGACACTTTAAAATTTCATGTGAAATTTTTCAAGTTAGCACGGTGTTAGTATTTCTCAGAATAAGAAATTTTCCTTAAAGTTAAATTGAAATTCTGTTTGAGATTTTTTTGTATGCAGAGCATTTTACATGTGTTTCTGAGAATGTATTACAGTCAACGATTTCAATAAATAATTATACTGTTCTCAGTTAAAAGGATGATATATCCTTGTGGAAGAACTAGCAAAAAACATGATTAAATCATAATTTATATTATAAATGCGGAAGTGTGTACACAACTGAAAGTAAAAATGCACAGTTGGAAGCAAAGTCGTGGGCAAAAGCTACATAAAATGTTTTAATTCATAAGTTTCCTATGTTGACGACTGCCGCGTGACTAGTATACTGAAATAGGCAATAAAAACTGGAGGTTCTTTCAGGAAATTAGCTGTCACATTCACATTACGTATAGCGCTCGCTCGCGGTGACAACCCTATGGATCGTTTTGGGCGTGTCATTGTGGCGTAATTAGAGTGTCGCATCTATGCAATAGTATGTATGAAGCGCGGGTGTGTTTAGCCATTTTCAGTAAGTATCTTTTTTTACACAAATGCCAGTAAAGTGTCTCTATAAAATACACATAATTCTTGAGAATCATTCACGTTTTCACATTTTTCTTGATGCTCAATTCGCTCGAATTATTTTAATTAAATGTAAGCAAAAATACTCGCTCGGAAATTTTATTTCGCCCCCAGTTGCATTTTAATAAGACGTTTCTGCAGCTACATTCAGAAAGCTGCCACTTACGTAGTTATTACTGCTAATGAAAACATTGTCTACGTTATTAAACTGCAGTGTTTCGTCCATAAATTCTAGAATGCATAATGTAATTTTCGAACTTGCGGATTCCCAAATAGTTTTTTGTGTAAGGTAACATTTCTGGGTTGGTAAGTAAGCAAAAAAATATGGCAACACCACTGGGCCGGCAAATGAAGTTTGCGAAAGCTAATTATGAGTAATGAGTTGTTTCGCGAGCCGGTGAACACTTCAATATGCCGTCTGCCCCCGACTCGATGTTAATTTTTCTTCATTTACTTTTTTGCTTCAAACAGAACTCTGAATTACGTTTCTGTTTTAACTTGGCGAGGGAGCGTTCTATTTTCAAAAATAAGGTTGGATTCTTTGAAAAAAGAACGCCGGTCATTTGTAAAGTTCGTTACGGGGAAGCGGACATCGCACATAGAGGCACAATTAGGACAAAGAGGAGTGCAAGTGACCGCTTCAGAGCGCAATCGAGTCCACTTCATTGGTTTGGTGAGTGTTTAAACTTCACGTACGTTCCTTTTTTGAAATTGAAATGGTAGTGTGTGCAACTCCAGATGAAGGTTTTAGATAGGGAATATTCAGGGGATTTAGCATTGAAATATATAGTAAGGAACTCCTCAAATCAATTTTTGCGATGCTTACTTTTGAGGTGTCAGAACGCGAATGTGACACCATCGCAGGTTGCACGCATGGCTACCACCATCTATGACACCCATTTAAATGACACTGTTATAATTGAAAAAAATGCCTTACCTCATCGTGCGGTGTGAGGCCGCAGCACCACCAACCACACCATCCACAATGATATGATAGCATGTGAATCAAGCAATATTCGAATTTTGTGTGTATGTCGTAAGAACTAAGACATCAGCAATAGAGTGTGGGTAAGCCATGGCGCTGGCGTTTGACAACCTTCTATGAGACTTGTTACACGAAATTGTACTGATAGGCAATCCTTCCTTTGAGATCTTTGGTATTTAGCCATTCCACGCCTTTGAAAAAGTTAACGGTAGAAGTTAAACCTACACAACGACTTAACAACCACTGCCGTAGAGCGGCAGGCACTTACAATAGAAGTAAATGCGTGTGTTCTTTAGGCGAGGCCGGAAGAGAAGAGACCATTACCGGATTCTAAAGAACTAACGCTAAACACTACTGTTGTGTACATAGCTGGGCACAAGACCGTTAAACCGTTAATCTTTAAGTTATAGTTTCAAGTAACGGATTAACTTTTAAGTTAACTTCAAAAATTGTTAACGGACTCATTGACTTCCGTTAAAACAATTAAGGTCCGTTAAACGTTAATTAAGTACCTACTATTTGCCAAAAGGATACCGCGCGGCTTATGTCAGATAGCCTTTGATTTGAATTTGATCTCTAAATTATAAATATTATTACAAACTATAATACAATACCCAATTTTTACTAATTTTTCAGGTACTGCCTAAACTTCCATAGCACATACGAACATTTTTTATAAGTAAATTACTAACGTAACGACATATAAAATGCAAATTCTATCACGATTTAACGATTAACGTTAACTTCCGTTAAATCTCACGCTTTACGATTAACAAAGTTAACTTTTTTAGTAACGGATTAGCGATTAACGAAGTCAACTATTTGATTAACGGTGCCCGGCTATTGTGTATTATTCGTATAACCTCTAAAACAGTATAAACTTATGTGCCCCTCGATTTGGCGGCCATAAAGCCTATTAAATGACATCGCTACAGAACATGAAAACAAATGACGCTATATAAGTCTCCATTTCTCAAATAAACCAAGTAAGTCATAACAAGACTAGGAACGGTTTATTTCTCTAATTGCCCCGAGGACATTAACAATGGCGCCTGATTAAGCTAATTCGGATACAGTTTCACAAGAGATCTGTTTTCATTTGCAGTTGGATTTGTATTTGAGACACAATTTAATTGAACAATCTATCAAAATCAAAAGCCGGAATAAAATTTTGAAGACCTTGACGGATCCTGGTTTGGTATCAAAGATGAAAATGAATATATTTATTTTGCAAGTAGGCCACATGGGCTCTTTCACATGTCTGAATCTACCAGCGCTTCCAAAGGTGACATCTGCTGAGAAGAAACGCCGCAAGAAACTCAGCAGTAATTCTCTCTTCAACTTTGACATTAGAGTTTTATCTAAAAACTAACACAAAAGCGCAAAAACAAACCTAATGGGTACAAATTAATTCTAATAAATGACTATAGGTTGACCGCTTAAATGAGTCGTCGCCCGCACGGCACAGGGGCGCGGGGCATGACGACAAAGGGGCCTGAGAGAGGTGCGGGCGGCGTGAAATGAATGAAAACAAAAATGCGCCTGCCGCCGGCACGTCTCTCGGTCCCCTTTGTCGCCATGCCCCCGCGCCTCTGTGCCGCGCGGGCGACGACTCATTTAAGTGGTCAACCTATAATAGGTAAGGGAGACGTATAGTCTCCGCGTCTGGACAAGTAACTTGGGAGATGTATGAAGCCTCTAAGGGTCACAATAATAAAATAATAGGAAATTGAAACAAAGAAACATCTAAATTGATACATGGAATCGTAGTTAGGTATACTAAAAATTATATAGTTTTATTTATATTATTATTGATCGACAGATGTCGGACCAAATTACTCGCTAACTCCCACGTATTTGATATACAGAATGACAACGAACTTTCCACATAAGTGTCTACTATATGACCTATATAATTATAGCGCGTTATTTATAGCACCTCTTCTAATCAGCGCTAATGAGCGAGGCTGAGCGTGTGCCGTCACCGCGGCGGTAACACGTCGCAGCCAATTAGAAGCGTTAGCGTCAACACTAATAGTGACGACTAGAGGCTCTCCTAATGAACTGTTTACCTAAAACACGCTAGAAAAAAACAAAATTGTGGTCTAATTCGACTCTAAAATTCTTGAATAAGGTACGAAAGTGTAAACTCACCATGATTTTGATGCCGTGCGAAAGCAACGTTACTGTGTCCTGGGGGCAAAGAAATTACTTAAATTAATTAATTATATCCACATTATACCACACATAGCTCGAAAATAACTGTTAAAAAGCTGTCGTCTGTTTATTGGTGAAATTCTTTATTCATTTTTTTTAAATATATTATAAAGGGGGCAAACGAGCAGACGAGCCACTTGACGGGGTCATCGTCGCCCAGGGACATGTGCAACACCAGAGGAGTCGCCAATGTGTTGCCGATCTTTGAGGGCCCTATTCACTCGCTTTTTGAAGATCCCCATGTTGTAGCGCAAGTGAAACACCTCAGGAGGAAGGTCATTCCACAACTTACACGTTCGCGGAAAGAAAGAACGTGATGCCCGAACGTTCTTGGGTCGCCAGGCATCCAGTGCGTGTGGATGAGCCTTATTCGTTTGGCGGGAGGTCGAGGTGCGGTGGTTCAATTACTTATAGATGTATCAGTAGTAGACAACACAATAAATACCTAAATATGTATACCTATAATTCGAATTGCTATTTTTGATATTTTTCACAGTCTCAACCGTATCATAATTTGTTTAAAATCCAAGTCATGTATACTGGTTAACCACTGTAGGCACTATAATTCTATCTCTAACTGGCGTTAAAAGTATTTTGAGTCAATCGCTTCTTAGCAATAATTAAATAACTTGTAAAAAAGCGAAGGAAACACAATTATATGACAAAGAAAGCTTCCGAATGTAAACTCATAACGTCGTTACACTCCCCGAACAAGAACAAAGTTATTCTGCCCCGAGTTCCGCTTTATTAATTAATTGAAACATCCTCAAGTATGACACCAATTTGGAATTTCGTATTCATTTGGTTTGTAAACTTTTTGTTACGTTGCCTTCGCGTTGTTTCAAAGTACTTATGCCGAAGCAAGGTGTCCGTTTATTTGAGGGGCGGTAGACGCAATTAAACAGGCTAAATAGCACTCGAGTTGCCTTTTTACAGCTGGAAGCTCTATAGCTGAAAAGCTAAAGCATGTTCAATGAAATGTACCTACGGAAGTCCAAAGCGCGTCTGTCTGTGAATAGCTCTTTAACTATCAGCGGATTTGCGGTTACTCCTCCTCTGCTGCACTGGGAGTGAAGAAATAGCATAGAATGCGTGCAGATGCTTATCATCCTGGCATGTCGTAAAAGTCGACTAATCAAATCAAATCAAATCAAATCATTTATTTCGGACATAATCCATATTCTGTTAGTTACACAAATTACAATTAAAACTTACATGCTAGTGTTAGTACAATTCATTTACATTTACATTATAATTTATAATTTACATTTATTTATACAACAGCGTGGAGGTTTGTCCAACGCTGCAGTAGGGGGGAGTCCCACCTATCAGCTAACGCCCCCAAAATGCTGTTGGCGCTGGCGCGCCATCGGTGCAGCAGGGAGGCGCACCGCTTGCGCATAATAGCCACGAAACCATCTACATGGGCCTGCGCAAACATCCCCGACGCACTACAATGACGCGGCAGCCCCATCAGCACCCTGAAGGCGTTGTTGTACTGCACTCGTAGGTCGCTGTACGCCCGCTGTGTAAAGCCGCACCACAGGCTGCACGTGTAGAAGGACTGACAGTAAGCTTTAAAAAGCGTTACCTTAACTGAATACGTACAACGTGCAAACCTGCGGGCGAGCATATTGCAACGTACAGCCAGCGACCTACGCTCCCTTTCAATATCATAATTATCTTTAAGATCTTCCGTAACCCAGTGACCCAAGTATTTAAACTTTGTTACTCTAAGCAGAGGCGTGTCATAAAGTGAGACATCAGGCACACTAGCATAGGTCCTAGATTTGGGCTTAAAAACCATCAGCTCACTTTTCTAAGGGACTAAGGGACGGGTCCTCTTCAACATGGTGGACTATCTGTATGGGCGATGGGCTGATCACCTGTCATCATACGGTTCATCATACCATATTAGGACTAATTAATCGAACGTGGCCACAAGTAGTCTTGTGGCTCTGCCTACCCCATTAGGGATTTCGGGCGTGATGCTATATATGTATGTATTTGCGGTTTTCATTGTTATCTTCTATCTATACATATAAAACAGTACCGTGACTCACTTATAGACAACGCACAGCCTAAACGGGTGGTCCTAGAGGTTTGTAATTTGGAGGAGACATTCCTCGAGTAACCTAGAGGCGTACTGAGGGATTTTTTGAAATTCCATCCCTGAAGGCGTAAAAAGGGGTGATAAAGTTTGTATGGAAAATACCGCGGGCGAAGCTGTGGTTTGGTATGGTTTATACAAAATGGCCCCATCGCTAATAAGAGTTGAGCAGACTTAAACGAAAGTGACCCACTTCACTACTTATTAAATGCTCCGATTAACAGCATGTAAAAGCGGAATTGGCAAATGAAATGAATTTGTGTAGTGGTAGAGCCAAACAGTAATCCTCAATAGATGATTACTGTTCGAATGGGCCGGCTCGACCGGGGTAGTACCACACTCTCACAGAATATCGGCGTAAAGTAATATCTTGCTATTGCGTTTCGTACGGTGAGTGACGAGATCCGGAGGCCTATTCCCTCATCCCCATCCCATCCCCATTCCCCATCCTCCCTTGACTGGCAACGCATTGGCAGCACCTCTGGTGTTGCAGATGTCCATGGGCGGCGGTGACCACTTTCCATCAGGTGGGCCGTCAGCTCGTTTGTCAGTCGTGAATTGATACTGATAATTATCAACAATTCTCTTTCCCCAACCATACCTTTTCATGAATTACTAGACAATTTGTGTCACTCTTACACAAATATATTTGTATATTGGCTACTGCTATTATAAACAACTTATATACAGTTTATTACGGTTGCCACAAACAAAGTACATAAGAAAGAAGCTCTGTCTGATTTTAATGTTTATTTATTGTAATTATTCCTATTTTGTTTGTTAAAATTACTGTGATCATTTGTATATGTGTTTGTATCTGTAATTATCCGTATGTTTTACAAGCTTTTTATTAACTTGCAATGTTTGTATTTAAGTATTGTATGTTCGGGTCAAATCTTGCAAGCTAAATTAGAACTCAATCAATGAATTTCTGAATTACTAAATTTAGGTAATTGTAATCACGCTATAAATTAATTTCTCTTATTGCTGTAATATTATGGATAATAATGAATACTTAATGTTTGTTGCATGTTTTAATAATTCTAATGTTTAATCTTAAGCTTAATAATTTATTGTTTGTTTTTAATTGTGTGCCTATTATAATATTTCTACGCCGATACCGGCAGGATATGCTGAACAGAATGCAATTATTCCAACAATTTGTACCATATTCAAAGAAATAAACTTATTCTATTCTATTCTATTATGTTCTATTCTACTTCCTCTTATCTAACGGAGATGAATTTTTATATATTACGAATCGACGTCCAGGGTTAGCTCCAGATAAAGGAACTCTTCAACGGTCAACAGCACAGACACGCATTTTATTGCAATATTAAAGTGCAATGGGCAAAAGCTTGTTATAAAAATGCTATTTAAAAACATCCTAAAATAAACACATTATTTGTATTAAAATGTTTAAAAAACATGAAGTATGCTCCTACATCCTTATTGCCTGGTACAACGAGGCATATGTATTGTTCCATATTTTATTCCCCTTGCGACCGTGCGTTTGACACGACACAAAGATGTCTAGATGGTATGTCTATTGCATGATTCACGAGATACTTGTAATCAATACTTTTACGGAGGGTCACGCGGAGCATTCGTGTGTAATGAACATTCGGTAAAGAGCGTTTAAGTAGTGTGGATATTTAACCAACCACTATCAAATTCAAATAAGAGTCTAGTTTTGGAATGTTCAATTCTAAACTTCTTTTTTTTATATCAGTGTATTAATGATAGTCAAAACTGTGCCGTGAAAAGTTTGTCTGAAATAATTTCGGCGTAAAATACTAAATAATTACGGCTAGATTGCCTAAATTTACCACGAAGTTGAAGCAAGTTCCCGAGCAATAACCAATCATTTGAAATAATAATACTGGCCGGTTAGGTAGTGGCGTTTTAAATTGAATAGCCATTTAATTCGAAAAAGGAATTAAAACAATCATTGAACAATTTTCTTTCTTCTTCTTCTAAGCGGCATCTTCATACTACAAATCTTAGTTGAGTATGACTCAAGTCCTGAGCACATCCTTTAAATACGGGCATTAGTTTCCTAATGAAACTATACGTATAACTCCACACCTTATTAAATCCACTAGGGGAGCCAATTTGCAGTAAATAGGAATATCAGTTGAGCGTCGTTATTTCGTTGTAAATGCGGTAATGAGGACGCTACTATGCGGTGTGCATACTGTGGAAACATTTTTAGGGTTCTGTACCCAAAGGGTAAAATGGGACCCTATTACTAAGACTCCGTTGTCCGTCCGTCTGTTTGTCTGTCTGTCCGTCTGTCCGTCTGTCCGTCTGTCCGTCTGTCCGTCTGTCCGTCTGTCCGTCTGTCACCAGGCTGTATCTCATGAACCGTTATAGTTAGAAAGTTGAAATTTTCACAGATGATGTATTTTCGTTGCCGCTATCACTAGAAACACTAAAAAACAGAATAAAATAATTACTTAAGGGGGCTCCCATACAACAAACGTGATGTTGCCGTTTATATCGATAATGGTACGGAACCCTTCGTGCGCGAGTCCAACTCGCACTTGGCCGGTTTTGAAGTTTTCCTAGCACTTATAATGTCGCGGGGGAGGTGGTTGTAGACTTTGGGGCCCATGACACGCGCCGACTTGGCCAGTCTGTGCGGCACGGGAAGCCACCGGCCGGCGCGTACGCAGCGCGTCTGTAGTCCGCGTGACCTCACTCTTCGGAGATCCGGGGTACTCGGGTATGGTGGGTGTAGCTAAGGTAGAATGGCTATTGTCTTTGTATAGTACTATGTTTTTTTATCAACAATAATACTGAAAATATAATTGAATTGATTTTGCGCCCAAATTTAACAAACTTATCGATCAGCAATCGTTTTCCGCGTCTAAACAGCACAATGGTTAATTGCTGAATTATTATACGTTCGCACTCTATTATTTATGAATTGCGCACTAGGCAGCTATTATCAAAAATTAATAATGTACGTAATTAATATGCCGCATTTGTTTGTAGTCAATTAGGTGCGGTGCCAAATGTGAGAAATTGAAATATTATTGGTAAAATTTAATATTTTGAATGGTGGCCAAAATAATGTTTAATTATAATATATCGAAATAAAACCATTGTTATGTGATATTTAGTATGAATTAATAAAATCATAATAAATACTCGCTTACTACTTGGCAGAACCAAATATCTGAGCATCACAAAAGAAGCGGCAGCGTCAAGTCCGTAAATGAACCTTCGACAACTCTGAAAAATGTCCAATACAAAACTTATATTTCATGCAAACAGTTTCAAAGAAAACCTGCACTCGGGGAACTCCATCGATGCAACAATCGAATGTATTCCTGTATCGCAAACACTGATTTAAAGCGAGAATCGCTCGAAAAGAGCGAACCGTCGCGTTATAAAGGCCCGCTTTTTGCTTCGTGTAACGACTTCCCGCTTCGAAATTCGACCGTGTCGATACACCTCGATAACCTCGAAGATAGGAGTAAAAGTCTGAACGAAAACAGTGTGGAATGAATATTTATACCCGGGTCGGTATTCTTTTTTAAGTGGAATGAGTTCTGCTTCAAATGAGTGATTGCATTGCGGTTGGCTAAACGCTTCAAATACAAACGGAAACTAATGGAGACCTTCTACACAATAATCGTTTTAGTGTAGTACCAAGCTGCCAAAATCGAGTTTGACGTTTCTTATTTAAAATTTAGCTACTTTTAAATTTAGTCGCTCCTCTGCTGCACTGGGAGTGAAGAAATAGCATAGAATGCGTGCAGATGCTTATCATCCTGGCATGTCTTAAAAGTCGACTAAGGGACGGGTCCTCTCCAACATGGTGGACTTTCTGTATGGGCGATGGGCTGATCACCTGTCACCATACGGTTCATCGTACCACCTTAGGACTAATTAATCGAACGTGGCCACAAGTAGTCTTGTGACTCTGCCCACCCCATTAGGGATTTCGGGCGTGATGCTATGTATGTATGTGTAAAATTAGTGAACGCACTTTTGAATTGGCCCCTACATGCCTATAAAAACGGGAATATTTTCCTTAGAAAGTTATAGTAATTTAACATATTAGTAGCCGTACATGATGAGCAATTTAAAAAGATCAGTCGTACAAAATCATCTGCTGCAGATTCATTGATCAGTTGTTTTCCCAACGTTATATGCATTTTATTTCAAGATTTTCTGTGAGAAATTACTAAGTCTACCCTAGTTTCAGTGGGAAGTCACGGCACGACTTGGCGATTTCGAGCAATTTGCTAAATAACTTGGCCTGTGCACTGCCTGGCTTCTGATAAACTGGACTAATGGCTTAACGGGCTTGTATAGATCTACCAACTTCTAAGTGAAGTGTCATGGCGCTGGCAGCTCAAGGAAATGTCAAACGTGACGTTTACTTTGAAGAAAGTGTTGTTAAAATTTTACAAGATATACAAGTTCTCTTGACGGTTGCAAGAATCTTATAATTCAGACAACGGCGGTTAAAGGGTTAAATAACTCCTTCACTGCGTAGTAAGCAGCGTGTCAGGCTGCTGTGCGCGGCTAGGTAATATAGACTTTAAACACTGTGTACATGATTTAATATCGTTTAAAGACTGTAAAATCCATTATGATCCCATGCGACGCGGGCCGTTTGGTGGAAATTATACTTTGGACCACAATTTATTATTATAATAATATAATAATATTATATTATATTATTATAATACCTATATAGTGACGGATAATTTTGACAAAGATAATAATTAACGCAGTATCCTCCATCGGCCCTAGCATGAATCACACAAAGATAGTAGCGCCATCTGTTCGCATTAGTCTGCATGTGCAAATAGCCAATACATATGTTAGTTATACAGACTGTCAATAGATGGTGCTTGCAAATCGCGTGGTTTTTTATTTTTTTTTAACGAAAACGTTAATTTTAATCTATTTGTGGATTTTTGTGACAAAGCGATGCGAAAAGCTTTAAAATGACGTTTATATCATTAATTTTGGTAGGAATTAACGGAGATATGGAGCGTCTTCAAAAAAATACCATTTAGAAATAAAATATATGATGATCTTAAGACAAGTTGGCAACAAAAGTCTCTAAACATAAGTCATCCGTCACCGGCGCCCGGCTCCCCTCGCAATTTGCCGTCCGACCGCAGCCCCAACCGCGTGTGTATTACAGACAAAGCAACCCGATTTGCATAACGGCGCGTAATTACAAACCTTCTCGGACCTTTGCAACGTCTCAGGGGTCGGGTCCATTTAGCCCAACCATCCGAATTAAAACGAACCAACGTTCGTTGTGGCTTGAAGTTACAGTACGACCGCTCATAAAAAAACCGGACAAGGGCGGGTTAAACTCGCGTGGAGAGGGTTCCGAGATTGTATGAAATTTCTTAAGTAACTTGAAATACCATAGACTCTTATAGGTTTTCCTATAATCTATAGGTAAATAACTATTTTCTATATTTTTTTCGAATCTTTAGGCCCAGTACTTTTGGAGATAAGGGGGAATGGTAAATGTTCGTCTATTTTCCTAAATGACTTCAAAAACATTTATCTTAAAATTATAAAAATAGTACATTGTGCATCTAGCGCCGTAAGAAGGGGATAACTAACGAGAGTCTGTTAGAAGCCCGACGCCGACAGGCGAGGGCTTTTATGACTCGAGTTTGTTATCCCCTTACTGCCCGTGATACACACAATGTTTTTCATCATATTTGCAAGGAAATTAAATAAAAATTAGACAAAAAAAGTATATATATTAATTTTATTTCCATTTTACATCGTAAATTACCATCAGGTGGGTGTTCATAAACTGAGCGTACGTTGCGATCAGCGCGGGGCAGCTCCGCCGGCTTGCGGGTCGCGCGCCCCGCCGGCTGCGGCTCGCCCCGCCGTCAGCGGGAGTTATAACCCATACAAAATCCATAACTGCCCTTGGGAGGTAAGTAGGCTACAGCTGCTCTGTACGCCTGCGTATAATAACAGCCTTTCCGAGCAAGTGTGATGAAAAATATATAATTAAGATCTTCACAACGAGCTCTTTCATTTGATATGTTATTTTTTTTATTTTACGCCCCGAAAGTGGCCTCCGTGTTTAAAATTCATTTATTTACGTCATACGTCCGTGTTGCGGTCGCAGACTTACATATGTGTACCAAAATTAAAGTCAATCGGTTCAGTAGTTTCGGAGCAAACAGAAATATACAAAGACAGCCTGACAGACAGAGAGACAGACAGACACACGAGTGATCCTATAAGGGTTCCGTTTTTTCCTTTTGAGGTATAAAGCCCTAAAAAATCGCGCTCGGGTCAAATCGGTTGGGCTCGCTTAACAGCGTATGAGAGAGCGAGAGAGCAGTACAAACCCGAAGGCATGTATTATTAAGACTTGTTGCACTTGCTACTTGACCGATGGCCCAGTGGTTCCACTTCTGCGGCCCTAACATGCATGCCACAAAGATAAATTAGAACCGTTTATCTCTATGACTTTCTCTTTCGTCGGCACTAGTGTGAGAGAGATGCACTTAGAGATAAAGGTTTCTAATTTATCTTTGTGCCATGCATGTTAGGGCCGTTGCGAGCCGATATACTCGTATTAGCGTTTGAGTGTCTTTGTGTGTTGTTCGCGGACTTACGATACAGGTTTATAATTTTGGCGGTTGAAATAACGTTCATCATCATCATCATCAGCCATAAAACATCTACTGCAGGACATAGGCCTCCCCCAAAAGTGGGGGGATTTGCCATAGTCGGCACGCTTGGCAGGCGGGTTGACGACCGCAGTTGGTCGTGATAGTGCTCGAAGGACGCTGCTGCCCATCCTTCGGTTGGTCCCTCTGTCGCCTTTTACGACACCCACGGGAGGAGTTGTGAAAATAACGTTATTTTTAATAATTAAATATTTAATGTTCCAATTCAACGCTATCCACTGCATATTTCTACGTGTGGTGTTGGTGGCGTCGATAACAATACAATGCTGAGTTTCTGATTATTAAAGTGGTTAATTAAATTAATAACTGATTGTTTTTTGCAAAAAGTCAAGGGGTCATTGCAAAATAAAACCGATTAGATAGACATAAGCCAGAGTATTTATTAGACAATAATATAACATTACCTTTCACAACTTAAATATAACCATATAACTGAATCGATAGATCAAAACTTGAAATTCCATGTTTTCGCCGTTTAGTAGACTTAAATTGTCTTTCCAAGACATTTGTATTAAATGTTGTGTCCCAATTAACCTCTTTACATTAAACATCATAGAAAATAAAATAATACCCATTGTCACACACTAATTACAATTATATTTATTCAAGTACCATTTCACAAATTGGTACAGACTTTTTTTCTGCCAATTCATGCTATTTGATTACATCTTTTCATGACATTAAATGGCTTTTATAGATTACACAATAACATTTACAATGAGACACAAACACGATGAATATTCATGAAATATCTACTGCATCGGGCGCAAAATACCTAAGACAGGTCTATGAACCTTGCATAATTATTTCTATAGAATGAGAGATCCTTTCTCAACCAATGAAAATATCGTATGCGAATACGCAATTCATTCTCCGATGCTATCTCTACCGGGTGCCGCTCCCTTGCTAGTTTTAATGAGGCTCACAAAAATACCAAGTCACGGGTGAAAGGCACGGGAGCAGGGATGATTACAACTTGAAGTGTCACTCACGACCCTTGCCTCTCGACAGCCATTACCCCCCCACAACTCCCTGAGAACTCAACAGACGCACTTTTCTTTTGTCTCCGCACTTTAATCAAATCTATCTGAGCATTCTCCGCGAACCGTAAACAATACTATGGCTGACGTTGCCGAAACAAATGATGCCAGTGATAAATTGTCGGCATTTCGAGAAATAAGTTTGTTCATTCGACTCTTTTGTCCGATTGATCGCAGATAATTCCAACTTCCGACAGAAATAGGATAGAAAATTGCCTTCTAGTCGCGCGGGTTAAGTAACCGTGAGCACGTGCTCTTGCGCTACGCGTAAAACTTATTTTTTTGTCGTTACAACTTCTAAGAACCATTCATAACAGTTCTAATACCTAAATACTGAAGACCTTACAGTAGCAGCTTCATGCATAGCATCTGCTTTGCAAAGGAACTCTCTCCCTGAGGTCTTACGAATACTAGATAGAACTTATGACTGTTAAGTGCCTTCATTCATATTTGGAAAACTTCAAAGAGCCTCTGAATCACAAAACCACTAGACTAGATTGCGCAATAGCAAGTTTAGGTTATAAATATTGGAATAAGCTCTTTGTGCATGCTTTTCTAGTTAAGATTAAGTAGCGGCTTCTCTAACTTTAATTTCTTTACAATTGCTTTCCATAAATCACCGCCGCCCATTTGTTTTCATAAATAATTTTCAAGACGTGCTCTCGAAACCAAAGAAACTCGTTAAAAGTACCAGGAGCAAGGAGCGAGTTAATCTTGGCTTGTGGGATCTCGCGGATGTTCGAGCTGGGGCTTCACCACACGTGAGTGATGGAGAAGAGGCAGCCCCTCAAATAAGTGGAACACTGAAAAATGCACTTTAAGCAAGACGATTCGTCTATTTAATTGCGAGGTGGATTTTTCGAGTCGTTTACTTTAGTACTGGGCTTGTAAAGTTTAGATTTATGATGCGGCGACAACCACCGAATCCGAGTACGTTCGGGATTGAAAATTTAATGGCAGTAAGAGCGTTTATGTAAAATTGCGGATGGAACTTGTCTCAGTTTTATGTTGGAAGTTGAACCGCGTCATTAATCTTCTTGGTATCTTGGTTATTATCCAACTAGCCTCAGATAAAGCAATGTTGGGTAGCAGGAAGACAAACAATACAACACAGTGAACGCGTCATGCTGTTTTGTAAATTGGAATTTACGCAAGAAAAAGACTAGACTTAAGCGTGGCGTTATTAGCACACTCGTTAATATAATGTGTGTTGGGGGTGAACGCAATCTGGCGAGCCATCCGTCTCGACGGCGATTGCTCGACGTTGACGAATCGCTCGGACCCGGCGGCTAATGAAATACACCCGCTGATGAAGCTTGATTGGTGACACGAATACTTAGCGGGATTGCAGGAAACGGGAAGTCAAATAAAAGAGGGCTTTACGGTGTTGCTGCATGGTCGTTTATCGTTAAATCGGTGACGAAACCTCTATCAATAGCCTCAATGGAGTTATGAACAGGTTAAAAAGACTGAACAATTTCAAAACCTTGAGCTGCACGTTCGAAAACTATGAAGCAGAGAACTCTCAAGGCCTGGCTATCTTGACTTAGCTCCCCTTTAAAATGACTCAGGCGACACGCTTTCTATACTTAAATGGAACCTGACTAGAGGCAGAGGGAAAGTGCGAAGCGAGGGATGCGCCAAGTCATGCACTTGAGTTTTCGTGCGCTCTATGAAGCGCTAAAACATTCCATCACGTTTCTTCTTAAGCGCAGTCCTTTCTACAGTATTTAGTTATTTCATAAACAAGATTATTTACCCGATGTGGAAAATATGTTTACAGTACAAATGAAGCAGAATTACGTACGTGGGAACGAACTCAAATGGATACTGTATTTTTAGTAAAATGCATGGTATATTTTTTTATGTTTTCCTTTTACTCAAACCAAAACAGGAAATTTATTAGCAAATTTTCATTTAAATCATGTCGTTCCAAAATGAAACGAAACTTCGTATTTTATGAAAAATATAAGCTTATTTCTCATATGAAAATATCGACTATGGAATTATCAATTAATATAAAGGACATTGTAATGTGGACACTGTATCGAACGTTTTAATTTGACTATTGAAATTGTAATGAATGTCCTTTACATTAATTGATACTTCCATAGTCGATATGTCAGTTTACTACCTTATACACATACTTATTACTTTATACACATATCTATTTCATAAATATAATATTTTATTTATTATATCTAGCATTTGACTATTTACTTTTAATGTAATTCATATTAGATATCTAGGCCGTGAACAACCAACCTACCGACTCGTGAAAGATAAGAATATGATGTGAGTTCAGCCGTTTCTAGAATTATTATTTGTCATATATTACTTTCTCGTTCAATGGACCGGTTTTTATATATTTGCGCGAATGTGCTTACATTACAGCAAAAGCGTTATCAATTTATTTTGGCCCGGTTATCCGTAGCCATTTTATCTTCGGTTGCGAATTCCTAGAACAGTGAAAAAACAGGTACTTACGTACGTTTGTTACGAAAATAATGACCTTTATTCGGTTTTAAGGCGTTCCTTGAATGTATATATAAAAGTCTGGTAGCCGGGAGATGTTGTTTGTAGAGCAGATGCAAATATTAACATGTTTTTCATAAATGATATACGAGTACAAGCGTCTGAAAAAATATTAACAGGGATTTCATATCTAATGTAATTGAATAAAATAAGTTTCGATCTAAACGCAACCTCTATCGGCTATCTGGATTTCATTATATAGGAAGGTCTGCAACACCATAAAAGTCAGTGTCACAGCAAAATCAAGTTTTTTTTCGCAGCCTCCTGCTCTATAATATGAGGCGTTATTACAGCCAGCAGTTCCGTTTTTTCTGTTCGTGTACGGAACACAAGGAAAAGGACATTAAAGGATCACCAGGATCCGCGGATATATTTCTCCGAGATCTCCTATCTAAACCTACTATTAAGTAAAAGAAACTGCAGTGACCATTCCTCGCTCCGGGATTTCTTATAATTTCTTTTTGATACCGGAATAAATCCGCATTCGGGAAGTTAAATTACGTGTGTCGTCGCGGCGAGGGCGGTATCGCGATGGTATCGAGTGGCGAATAAATCCGCCCGCCATTTTGGATCCGCTCGATCCTCAACGTATTCTCTTAAGTTTCATTAAGTGATCGCCGATACGGGAGAGATGCCGAATCGGGACGCCGAATAAATCGGGAAGGATTCGCGAAGTTTGGACAATGATTTACGCCCGGGGGATGCGGTGGTCGTAACGATGCTGAGTTTATTTACCAGTTAAGCGGCCAATTTAGTGTTTATTGCAGCGTATAATGTGGTTTATGGTGACGTTTGACGAGCGGACGAAACGGCATGACATCACTTTACAACATACAGCGCCAACGTTAGTTGATTTCTAAACACAACAACACATAAATTTCGCTTCATTTAATTATACGCTAATTTCTCAAGGCTTTGATTAAATTTAGTACATATCCGTCCAAAACCCACATCAAAACAGACTTGCCACACACACATGTTTTACTTACACGGAACTCTAAAGTGGCGTCTTCAGGAGAATGTTGCCAGCATCAGATCCCTCATTAAGGCGAACCCTTCAGCCTATCCAACGTATCCAGCCTATCCGCTATCTTGATCAGGCGAGAGGCGATCGTAAACTGCGGGGCTACTAAGATAGCGCGCGAGTAAACGACGCTCGGGTGAGTTATGATCGAGTTATGTGCAAAGGTTAGCGTTATGCGAGGAAGTGCGTGGAAAGGTTGGCTTTTGTCCGGTAAGTTACGTTTTACGGTTGTCATATTCGGCATAAAAATGTTTTGGTACCCTTTGAGAGTGTAATAATATACACATATTATTAAGATTTTATGAAACTTCGCGATATTTACACTTTTTTTATCTTAACGGCTACTCGTGACCGTGGCAGTTGCAATAAGGCTGAACTGAGGTAAATTTCAGTATTTTATAAAATAACAAATAAGAAAATAAATGTATTTTTAATTTTAACAATATTTTTAGTCTTTTCTTATAAATCCAGACTAAATTTCGTGAACAAATCTTTTAATAAAACTATTTCGACTTTCGATGTTCGCTCAACCGAAAGAACAACTTTATCTAAATTTTAAATGTAATCGCAAGTAGCACAAAATTTTAGATAAAAATGTTTAGAAAAATAGACGCTTATTTTATTTTTGTTCTGTTCGAATAAAGCAGCTTGTTCAAAGAGATACTGGCTCAGAAAATGCTATTTATTTATCTGTAACACAAACTCCAAAACACATTTAAATACGCAACAAGAATAACAACCCAAAATATTACGAGGCATATAAATAAAGGAGCGCTCGTAATTTCCAAGTCGATGTTTAGTGCGAATTTGAGTAAGGGCAACCCTCGAGAATGTTCCGCGTCTTTACGACCCCTCGTTCTCGCGAATAGCCGCGTATAATGACAGATTACGTGATCCCCGTTCGAGATTCAAACGACTTCCAGTAGGTACGCTGAAAACATCTTAAATATATTTTTGAAAGGAACCGATGGATAACTTCTCGCAATAAACAGGTTAATAGAGAGCAAAGTTTACAATTGATTAAAATATTTAAATCTAGAAATTTGTTATAAGTTTGTTAAGTTTTAATGTTGCTTATCAGTTACAAAAGTCGAAGTCAAGAAGCTATAGTTTCTAGCCTCGGTAAACAGTCGGGGGTGAAAGTTCTACCTTTGAGCCCGCATTGAGTAATAATATAACTCGTCTTACCAATTTACGTCCTTAAATCATCACCGTAGAGTTGTTAGTTCGTCTAACAAGGAATACCGACTTGCGGACTTCAGTTTTGACAGGTTAAGTTTGAGCTAACTTATTCAAAGTATTTGGCGAGTCTAAATAGGCTTTCGTAGTTTCTAAATGCGATTTTTGCGTTGATAAGTGTCTACATATTTTAAATACCTGCGCAATTAAAAGCACATTACAGTATATTATTAAGATAATATTAACAATCTATACACATAAAACAGTACCGTGACTCACTTATAGACAACGCACAGCCTAAACCGGTGGTCCTAGAGGTTTGAAATTTGGAGGAGATATTCCTCGAGTACTCTAGGGTGCGCTAAGGAGGGATTGTTTGAAATTCTATCCCTAAGGAGCGAAAAGAGGTGATCAAGATTGTATGGAAAATACCGCGGGCGAAGCTGTGGCGGATCCACTAGTATTACAAGAAAATAACAAAGGAACATTGCGTTACCATAGTTAAAGATATCTGTATCATTTAGACCAGTGTTTTTCAACTTGAGTAGGAACGTGACCCTTTTATCGAAAATAGGTAAGGACTTGGCACAACAGTTTTGTAGGGTTTGTGTTCATGATCTTTGAGTACGGTTTAAGCTTTTCACATCATTTGTTTTGGGGGAAGCTGGGGGGGGGGGGGGATTTGGGTTTGGTTCGGCCATGAAGCCCTAATATCTATACTATCGGCGCGTACCAGTTTTACAATTAGGTAGATCCGAAGACATAAGTTCCGCAAAGAGCAGAGAAGAGAAGGCGGGAGGGGGAGTAAGAGGATTGCAGAGGGGAAGGGACGGTAGACTTTGTGTTTTGCTTTTTGGCTGCTTTTTTGCCTGTTTTTGTGTTTCTTGGCACAAATTTTTCGTTGACTCTTTCCTCATTTGCAAATGACCTTTTTTTAAATGCCTAAAATTACTTTTATCTACACCCATATCATAAAACCTTCATTGGTTAATCAAAAACCGTAGGAAATGACCACCATTTTGACAACCAATTAGGAAAAACCAGTGCTGCGATAAAGAAATAACATTACTTCTTTATCGTTTTTAGTAAAGAAATGAGATTAAATTTGGAACAGCTGTCAAAACTCAAGTGGGTCTCTATTCTAGTATCCATAGATATTAAAACAGTTATTGATACGAAACGTCAATTCAGTATGTTTTTTTTAATATAAACTGCACAATATTTGATCTCGAGTGACGGGAGAATAGAGACTTCATCCGTTTGTCTATGATTTAAAAAAAAAATGGTCTTGACGGAGGATCGAATCGCCGCCATGTTGGTGTTTTGCTGAACGAAAGTAGAATTGTTGTTGAATTAAATAGAAAAAGTTGTTTGTAATTTACATTTTAGTTGAAAATATGAATAGTAAGTAGTCTTCTCGGAGTGTGTGTGATGTGAAAATGCGCCGGATATCGGAATTATGCAGCCACGATTGCAACAAATAACTTGTTGCCAGAAAATATTGTTTCTGAACCCATCATGGAGGATTTATAATGTGTGTAGATAAAGTTACGTATGCAACTCTGCATAATTTGGCCTTAAAACACACGTGCGATCTTATTATGAAACTCGCCTATCGGCTCGTTTCATGAAAACCGCACTAGTGTTTTAAGGCCTATCATTATGCAACCGTTGCATAAACTACTATTCCCGTATTGTAGATCATAATAACTCATTCTTAAAGTGACTGAAAGGAAAAGTGCATACCAAAACATAAATACTCCCCTTGACCTCTGATATCAAGACATGGTGTGAGGTCAACAAATAGGTCAAATATTTACCCCGGGCGCGTGTGTACCGGCCTGGATTAGAGGCTGATGTGGGTTTGGAACAATGGTTACACAACGTATGGTTATTGTAATCAAATTGGTGGATGTTTAACTGCTTCTGCCCGCGACATCATTCGCGTGGAATTCGGTTATAGTTATTCCCTCGGGAACTTTTAAAATTTCCTGGATAAAAAGTAGCCTATTTGTTAATCTAGGGTATAAGCTGTCTTCAATCCAAATTTCATCCAAATCCTTCGAGCCGACGAGGCGTGAAGGAGTAACAAACATCTATCGATCGCGTTTGTAATAATACTAGTGGACCCGCCACAGCTTCGCCCGCGGTATTTTCTATACCAACTTTAACACCTCTTTGCACTCTTCTGGGGTGGAATATCAAAAAATCTCTCCTTAGTGCACCTCTAGGGTACTCAAGGAATGTCTCCTCCAAATTTCTTACCTCTAGGACCACCCGTTTAGGCTGTGCGTTCTCTATAAGTGAGTCACGGTCTTATTAAAGTACTATAAAAAAAGGTTAATAGTAAGACCCGACTAGTGACGTAAAAGTTAGTGACTAACAATGCTTAAGTATTGCCTCACAAAACTAAATAGCCATGAGAAATATCTTACGCATTCAATAATTCCAACAAATTGGTTCTTTTATTAAGACCTTATACATATTTATACATTCCTTCACCTTTCACCTGTATCTGATGGCCCGAAGGTAACTTATTGCATACATATGGATAGTCATGGTATCCAATTAATCATGGTTAACACCTGGCCAGAGTAATATGAACCGCAATATTATCTGGACATGATAGAATCGTTTGTAATTGCGGCCACTGGCTGCGGCGCACGCTGTGCAGGGATACGTAGCATTGGGTGATGACACCTATATCTTGATACAAAGCGAAGCTAAGTCTATAATCGTAAACTGATTAAATCTCCCAAAACCACGTCTCCGTGTACAGAGTGCACCGCATTCGTCTTCCGCCTTAATAACCTGACTGGTCTCGAAATCAACCAGAAGCAAAGTCAACCTTACTACAAGTATGTAAACTTTAATTTCCCATCCAATGATTTTGAGAAACGAGCCTTTTTAAAGTAGTGGTACAGTGGTGAAATGTCGCTTTGTTTTCTCACTCTCTTTTCAATGCAGAATTCGCCAGGTAAGAGAGAGACAAAGCAAACTGATATGGTATACTATATTGCATAGGCAATTATAGGGCCTAATTCCGATTAAACACATATTTGGAAATTAGCTAAAACTGGTCTACGAAATACTGTAAATATGTTCCTATAAAACGGCACTGTTACTGACTGATAGACAATGCACAGCCTATGCTGGTAGATCTAGAAGCATGAAATTTTGCACAGGAGTTCCTGATATTTATAACGTATAGGTAGGCACTACCAACGATTCTTGAAAACTCATCTGGAAGTTTGGATGGAAGTCGGATGGTTCCTGAGATGTTGCCGATGGGACCCTAGGACGGCTAGTTAATAATCAAATGGTACATTTTTAATTTTGAGATAAAATATAACATTGAAAAATGTAACGTAGACAAAATTTTAACCGAGAAATATCATCTAAATATTACCTATACAAGAAGATATTGTGAAATAACCAAAGAACAGATTGCAAATTAAATTGTCCTTTTTAATTTTATCGTCCGCTTGCCTTCTAAAGAATTAAAGTCACGAGCATTTGTCATAAACTGCAGGATTTATCCCCCATAAATAAGTAATAACCGCGTTTAGCTGGCTAGAACACAAATTATTACATTTTAACGTCCATCGCAGACCCACATATCACCGACTTGCGTCGACACCGCACTGCTCTAGCACCGTTAATAATAAAGTGTCAGGAACAGAGCACTGTAGTGTCAGAAAAAGTGTAGCCAGGTGCCCGAGATAAATAAAAAGCACTGTCCAGCGAATGTTGAAGTTTAGCATATTTGAATAAAAGTTGGGTGGCGTCGGGGTTTTGCGAATCTGTAACGATTTGACGTACGAACGTTCTATGTGCAATGAATGTGCTGATGCTTTTACGAAGCTGTAGAGAGAGGTAATGTTGAGTATTCGTTTGCATGTTTTTGGGGATTGAAGTTGCTCGCTTTCGTAAGTTTTGCTCTCAAGCTCCACATGTGATCCCTGGGTAGTACAAAAGGAGAAATATCGGTTGTTGGTTTCGACCGCAGCTAGTCACCACCCCCTTAACAGAACCATGCCGCCAAGCGACTCCAATAGCAATGTGATGCCGTGGGTAGCTATTTGAAGAGGTAGGGTCTGGACAGTTGCACGGAACAACAGTTCTGTATGCTTACATAACCTATACAGAAACGTCACTTTAATTAAAGATCAATTTGAGTGGCCTATCTGAATTCGGCCATTAGCCGCGTTTAACGATTTAAATATGTTAAAGATTTTGGTGCAAGGGGGGCCTCAGTTTATCTAAAATACTTGGCTTGAATCGAAAGACACGATGCAAATCGAATCAGTGTTTTTATGCCTACAGGCGGACATTGTTGCGTCTAGACGGACCGGCAGTTAAGTTTAATAGTAGATAATAAATAATTTACAATTCCTGTTTTGCTGAATACTGGAAATACGTTTTGGTATGGTAAAGGAATAATAATACGAAGAATTTGAGACACATAATACAAAAAACACAGCATATTTAAAACACGTCAAACCATTTCTTTGTTTTTATCTGTTTCATTATTATTATAGCTCGCCACACTTTAACTTGCATCGAAATCCCTCAGGATATTCGGATATCGAACACATTTCTATATTTGAGACCTCAGTCATCCGAAAAGGCTGGTATCCCATACTTTCGCTCCGGAATCCGGAAGAGCGTCTCCAGAGTGTCGTGGAAATATTCGCCGGCGGCCATCCGGCCCCGCTGTCCGCCATCTTTGACAAAAAATGTTGCCAAGCGGGAAACTTTCAAGAAAAACGGTGACTTTTAATTTATTAGAATTTTTAATTTAAATATATTTTTTTCATTTTCAGTTTGAGTGGTATTGCTACCTCAAAACGGTTTCATTCAGGATTTGCGGGAGTAAAACAGCGTTAGCCCTCTACGAAAAAACTTTGTTCAATTTGCAGTCTCTTACCTAAGAGATAAGAATACACAGTAGTAATATTGTTATTTCTACAATGCATTTGCAATTCATTATGCAATGAATCGATTGTTAGTGGAGTGCGCTCGGATCATAAAGCTCAAATTGTCAAATTACCTTGTGCTAGGGTAAATCCAGATAAGGTAATAGAAATTAGACCATTGACTAAAAATAGACTTCAGTGCCTAAAATCAAACATCGCGTTTAAAATATCCACTTCTGAAGCCAAACCGAATGGTCCGAACGAACAGTTTAAAATGTTATTAGATACCGTGTGTACTGAATTTGACAGAACCTGCAGTAAGAAACGTATTCAGATAGGGCTTAAAGTCACTTTTAATGAATGGGCTACAACTGGGATTCGTAAAAGTAGGGACAACTTGTACCAACTGTACGACAAGAGATCTTGTACTACTGATGAACGCTTCCACCAGTATGTTAGGGATTATTCTAAATTGTTTACAATCGTATGCAATAAAGCTAAGTCAGCCCACCTCAACAGTAGAATTCAATCATCCAGCAATAGAGTTAGAACTGTTTGGAAAATTATAAATTCAGAAACCGGCCAGAAAAAGAACGCAGAGGCTTCTATTTCCTTAAAAATAAAAGACACGCTTATCACAGACGGGATTGACGTAGCAAATGAATTTAACACTTTCTTTTCTAGAATTCCCATTGAAACGACTAGATGTTTAGCTTCCTCTTCCAATACTGCCGGTCTACTACTAAATGAATACATTAGTCTTAGTAATATATCTCATTTTAAGTTCTCCCACGTTTCTGTCATAGACATTTTAAAGACGTTCAAATTGTTAAAGGTGAAGAAAACGGAAGACTTATGGGGCGTATCAGTTAAGGTTCTTGATTCTATTCTAGACGTCGTTGCGCCATCTTTAGCCCTTATATTCAATAGTTGCATAGATGAAGGCATCTTTCCCGATTTAATGAAATTCAGTAAAGTAGTACCCATTTTCAAATCGGGCAAAAAGGATAATCCTTCTGATTACCGCCCTGTGTCAATTTTGCCAGCGTTTAGCAAAATATTCGAAAAAATAATGCTAAAGCAGATGTTACAACATTTCAACTCTAATAAAATTTTACATCCACAGCAGTTTGGATTTACTAAGGGTAGGTCTACCACCGACGCGGGTGCTAGCTTAGTTAAATTCATTTTAGAGGCTTGGGAAGACTCACACGATGCCATTGGTGTCTTCTGTGACCTTTCCAAAGCTTTTGATTGTGTAGATCATGATACTTTAATTCGAAAATTAAAATTCTATGGCATTTGCGGCGATGCCCTTCAACTCGTTAGATCTTATCTTACACAGAGATTGCAGAAGGTATCAGTTAACGGTGCAGTATCTGCAGAGACTGTGGTGGAAATGGGAGTGCCCCAAGGATCAATTCTTGCCCTTTCCTGTTCCTTGTCTATGTAAATGACCTTCCTTACATGGTAAGCCAAACATCAGGCATAGTCATGTTTGCAGACGATACTTCTTTGCTGTTCAAGGTAAATAGGAAGGATACCGAGCTCGCTGAACCAAACAACACTCTGTCAATGATTTCAAAATGGTTTGCTGCAAATAATTTGTTACTTAATCCTAAAAAGACCAAATGTATTAAATTTTCTTTAGTAAACACACCAGATGTTAATGCACACTTGAATATTAAATTAGACGGTCAAAACATTGAATTTGTAAAGTCAACTGTTTTTCTAGGATTAACACTTGACTCAAAACTGCAGTGGGGTTCCCATATTACAGCCATAGCGAGTAGGTTGAGCTCTGCTGCGTTTGCAGTCAGACAAATGAGGCAATTAACTGATGTAGCGACGGCAAGGTTGGTTTACTTCGCGTATTTCAAAAGTTTTATTTCATACGGTTTAATTTTATGGGGATCAGCTGCTGACTTAGAGTCTATTTTTATTTTACAAAAAAGGGCCATCAGGGCCATATATAACATGGGCACCCGCGAGTCACTGAGGGAATTTTTTAAGGAAATTGAAATACTAACCCTGCCTTCGCTATACGTATTTGAAATAATAATGTATGTCAGAAAAAATATATACAATTTTCCTACAAATGTAGATAAGCCAAAGGCTACTAGAAATACCGGAAAGCTTAAAGTACCAACTTATAGACTGGCTAAAACTAAAAAATCATTTCTAGGAAATTGTACACGTTTTTACAATAAAATACCTAAAAACATAATAGAACAAACAGACACAATGTTCAAATCTACTGTAAAGCGAATTCTTATTTCTAGGGCATATTACTCAGTAAAAGACTACGTCATGGACAGGGACGTTTGGCTTAAATCGTGACCTGCACCGGCGATCCCTGGGTCTCGATGAGCGTACCTGCTGTGGTATATACTTAGATTTGTATAAAACTGTAGACATCATTGTTGACTTATATGTGTACTGATTTGAAAAAATGATACCTCACCGAGTTTCTTGCCGGCTCTTCTCAGTAGAGGATTTTTTCCGAACCGGTGGTAGATTCATTCCTTGACCTTCATAAGAGCTTGTAAAAGCCTAAATTGAATAAAGATAGTTTGACTTTGACTTTGACTTTGAATGAGCATCTTCTTATCAGTGAAGTTAACGGGGATGCTGACAACAATTAATGTCAAAAAACTTACCTATCATTAAATGCGTGAACTCCATTTCCAGCAACTTTATTTGCTAGTAAAAGTTAGGCTAAGCGGTTGTCTTTAGGATATTTGGTCTATAGATTAATAGATCAATAATGAAGGAAAGAAAGAAAGAGAAACATTTATTCACTAACAAAGAAGATACACAGAGTAATATAAATATAAATTAAAACAACACAAAACAAAATGGTGGTGTGTGTGTGTACTCGCGGTAGGGAATGGGACACTGGCTCAGCATAACGCTGAAGTGTAACACACCTGCGGCCCTAACATGAATGACAGAAAGATAAATTGAACCCGTTTATCACTATGACTATCTCTTTCGTCGGCACTAGTGTGAGAGAGACGCACTTAGAGATAAGACGGTCTATCTTATTTGTGTGTCATTCATGTTAGGGCCGCAGCGATAATTTTCAGCCAGCACCGTCTGTGACTCACGGAGCGCTGTACAAATACACTACATGCTAATAATTATTTATTTACTACTACTTAGATGGATAGGTAATGAAATTTTTTAAGTGTCTACGGAACCCAAGAAGCATCTTGGCGCGGCTCAACGGAACGTAACAGGAAGCGGCGGTTACAGACTTTCCGGTCGCCGATTTACTTCGCTGAATTATGGATTCATGAGGAAACGAATTGTGTTGTTATTTTTTAAGAACCCTCCGCTTTTGATGAGAAATTTATTTCAGAGGTCACTGGCTGACACGTTTTCATTCGGCTTTATTAAAAATAATAAGTGTTCTGTTACAATTCGAGGGTCATTACGGCGAGAGCCCTTATTCCAATCACAGTGCTTAAAAGGTTCTCAAGGCTTTTTCGTTACGGGATAATAGAAAATATAATATTTTCAATGATTCTATATCTCGTCTATTTGTGTGAAGATGAGAGGGAAATTGTGCATAAAACAACGGTCTTCCGTTAGATTGAGTCGCTCTTGCGTTATAGTTTCATAATCAAGAATCTCAGAAATGTTCGGTTAAAGTATTTTTGTTCATATTGCTATATCGATGACAGATACTTTATCACTTTCAAAAAAAAAAAAAGAGAAATGTTATTAATAATAATAAAAAAATCAGAGGGCAATCTTCACGCAAATCGATCTAGTCTCAAAGTAAGCTCAAATGCAAGACAGAAAGAAAAAAAGAAATTCAAAACATAAAGACTTGTGTTATGGGTAAGTACTAGACGATGATATACATACTTATACAGATAAATAAATACTTAAATACATAGGAAACATCCAAGATTCAGGAACAAACATTCGTGCTCATCACACAAATATTTGCCCTTACCGGGGATCGAACCCGGGACCGCTAGCTTCGGAGGCAGGGTCACAATCAACTAGGCTAACCGCGTCGTCAAATAAAATATTTAAGAGTACGCAATCATAGACAGACATCGTAATTTTTGGTAGTCCAATGATATGGATAAAAAGGTGAAGGTTACGAGTTAGTCAAGAATTTGTATTACTTATCTTAAACTGGAAGACTACACCGCAGGGATTGAGACGGTGAAAAAAGCTATTGGACTTAGGTTTTGCTTGAGTGTAACTTAAAAGAACCCACAAGATCAGATCAAGAATTGAAGCTAAAAATGTAAAGTGCATGCTGTAATAACTGTAGGACATATTGATACACGGATAACTATTTTTAAGACCGCATAATTATGAAAAGTTGTAATACATATGTTCGGCACATCAATAAATAAATAAACGTATTTACAAACTTTTAATGACAACTTCCACAAGTCATCCATCAAATCAAATTATAATACCTTTCAATGGCACTCAGTTCAAAAGTCAATGTTATTTCAGCGTTAGTCGGGATATTTTATACCTCGCATTTAAACCTAGACTGTGACTAGGTCTTAGTTTCCTTTGAAAGTAAGCGCCAGGCTTAGACGCTATAAGCTGAGCGAACCCCTTTCATTTTAACGTTAGGACGCTTGTCAACGCGAAGCGATTTTAAACCGGGGTTAAGTTCAAGTTATTTATGGTCGGTGTTTAAATCGTCGCCGGGAATTTTGGCTTCCTGGGATAGCCATTGCTTTTGTCTTGTACTTTCAAATCTCTTAATACGTAATTGTAATCATGAGTCTGAACGAAACAGATATCTGAGTCAGGAGTGATGTGTTCGGCTACCCTGGTTCAGTAATAAACTACTTACTATCTAAAAGCTGTGAAGTATTTCTTCTTTTGTAATTTAAACATTACTACTGGACCCGCCACAGCTTCGCCCGCGGTATTTTCCATACAATCTTTATCACCTCTTTTCACCCCTTTAGGAATGGAATTAAAAAAAAACCCCTCCTTAGTGCACCTCTAGGGTACTCGAGGAATGTCTCCTCCAAATATCAAACCTCTAGGACCACCCGTTTAGGCTGTGCGTTGTCTATAAGTGAGTCACGGTACTGTTTTATATGTATTCACTACAAATATTTTAAGTAGTCTCTTTTTCAGTCTTTGTATCTAAATTATTATTAATTTCTTCTTATTTTTCACTATTAAATCAATAATAAATTTAAAACCATTGCTGCCTGTATAATTTATCTTTAATTTTACTTGAGATGGTTATATGATATAAAATCTATTTAAGACTCGAAAATATGACTTTCTACTGAGTTTCTTACGGCTCTTCTTCTCAGTAATGATGGTTCTGTCCGAATCATTGGTAGATTCCCATTTAAATTCATTCATCCAAGTAAAATAGCCCACAGTTGGCCAATTTGCTGAATAAACGTTTTGATTTGATTTGCCAAAAGATTGAATGATCGCTGTTATATTACTTATCAATTTCAGTTTATCGCAGTCACAGACTGACAAACATGGCGATCATAAAACACGTCACAAGAACTAAACCTAAACCAATTAATATTCAATCCCGGCCACATGTCGCCGCAGAGTCTACACAAAATGTCCATCTCACCGCATTCGGATCATCTCGTCTAGGGATGATAACAGTGTGTGGTTATAGATTATACTCGTTACCCGAATGAGTATAAATACTTTGTTGCTTGTATGGGCGTTTCGCAATAGCTGGTTGAGAAGACAGGTCTTTTATACAAACCGTTAAAAGCCGAGTAAGAGATGTATTCTCAGAAAAGTGCTTCGACTATGCTGAGAAAGGAGATCAGTTATCGGACAAATGATGGTACATGGGTATTTTGTGAATAATACCTAATTTATTCACAAAATTCTGCATTATTGCGTGATACACAAAATACGGAATAACACCAATTTCACATAACACTCTTCACTGATACATTCCCATCGGGAAGTTGCATGAAAATCAAAATGAGGTTTATATGATATATTATTAAAGTAAATGTAAACAAAAGCATATTACAGAAAAAAGCAGATCATTTTGACTATTCATTTTTAATTGATTAAGGGTCAAAATTAGTGAAAAATATATGTATAGTTTTTTTTAGTCCTGATTTTTTTGGACATCCTCTTCAAATTTATGTCATGTTTTATTTCTACGATGTTAGTCTAAATACAGTATTTTCGGAAATAATTGCAGATTGCGTTCAATCGCCATATATATTTTGTACAGTCTAACGACAGCTGTGACGTCATAGCTGTTGTCCATTTTGTATGGAGTATTTTTGCGAGTGGTATGAACAATGACTTTTCAAAGCTTCATAACTCATAAAATAATCAACATAAAAATGTTTTGCGTCCGGACCGGTTTCTATTACTCAGCACTTTCCAATACGAGGTGAAAAATATTTTATCTACACCCATATCATAAAACCTCCATTGGTTAATCAAAAACCATAGGAAATGACCACCATTTTGACAACCAATTAGGAAAAACCAATGCTGCGATGAAGAAATAACATGACTTCTTTATCGTTTTTAGTAAAGAAATGAGATTAAATTTGGAACAGCTGTCAAACTCAAGTGGGTCTCTATTCTAGTATCCATAGATATTAAAAAGGTTATTGATACGAAACGTCAATTCAGTATGTTTTTTTTAATATAAACTGCACAATATTTGATCTCGACTGAGAATAGAGACTTCATCCGTTTGTCTATGATTTAAAAAAAAAATGGTCTTGACGGACGGCCGCCATTATAGACGCGCCGCGCCGCGTTGACGTTTTGCTGAACGAAAGTAGAATTTTGTTGAATTGAATAGAAAAAGTTCATGTGTAATTTACATTTTAGTTGAAAATATGAATAGTAAGTAGTCTTCTCGGAGTGTGTGTGATGTGAAAATGCGCCGGATATCGGAAATATGCAGCCACGATAAATAACTTGTTGCCAGAAAATATTGTTTCTGAACCCATCATGGAGGATTTATAATATGTGTGTAGATAAAGTTATGTATGCAACTCTGCATAATTTGGCCTTAAAACACACGTGCGATCTTATTATGAAACTCGCCTATCGGCTCGTTTCATAAAACCGCACTAGTGTTTTAAGGCCTATCATTTTACAACCGTTGCATAAACTACTATTATAATATTAGGTATAAATACTTCATAGTATTTTCATCCCACTTGTGACAGAACTGAACCTATCCCAATGCCCGAACCATCCAAAAACAGGGTCCTCGAGCCGCCTGTTGCGAGCCCTATTTGCATAGCGCTGCTTGATTATTCAAGCACTGCGGTGGTCACGGAATTGATTCATAACTAAATGCTAAATAGAAATTATTACGCCGGAATATAGTTATGACAACTTTAAAAACCGGACAAGTGCGAGTTAAACTCGCGTGGAGAGGGTTCCGTTCCGTACATGATTATCTGAAATTTACTACGTTACTTTAAATACCATGGACTTCTTATAGGTTTTCCTGTAATCTATAGGTAAATAACTATTTTCTGTGTTTTGTCGGAAATAAGGGGGAGGGGGGGAATGGTCAATTTTCGCCTATGTTCGTAAATAACTTCTAAACTATTTTATTTAAAATTCAAAAAAATAATATTTAAGATCCTCACAACAAGCTCTTTCATTTGATATGTCACACAACATAGGATGCAGAACTTTTTTTTAAAATATTCTAATTTACCCCCCAAAAGTGGCCCCTATGTTTAAAATTCATATAATTACGTCATGCATCCGTGTAGCGGTCACCGACTTACATATGTATACCAAATTTCAACACATTCCATCCACTAGTTTCGGAGCAAATTGGCTGTGACAGACGGACAGACAGACAGACAGACAGACACACGAGTGATCCTATAAGGGTTTCGTTTTTTCTTTTTCAGGTACGGAACCCTAAAACCAAAAGAACAGAGCTGCGTTTCGAACGTATTTTTTTGAATTTGGAATTCGAAAGTGAATCGCAAAGTCTTATTAATGTAATTGATTGAAAATGTCTTTATATTCTCTGGAGTTGAAATTCATGGATTATTGTTGGACATGAATTAAGTTGAATTGAATAGTTTATGAAATCGTTTTTATTCTCCACGGGGGAGCTTAACACGTTTTGCGGATCATTTAAAAATATTTCACAGATGTTTCGAGCGCGAATCTGTTTGTAATTTATCAGTATTGTTTTGTCGGTGCGAGTGGGGTATTAATGGACCGCCCTATCAATTATGCTGACTCGGGACTATCCAAGCCTGTTTCCATTTTGCTTCCCCTTCTCTTCACAGATTGCCTCTGCTTCCTTAAACTAAGAAGTTACTACAATAAGGTATTTATAAAAATTATATTTGACTTTTTATTTCTGATAAAGAGAATCGTCAACCTAAGCCATTTGTCAAGAATATTATTGCTAAATTAGCTCAGAATCTAAAAGCAGAATTTTTCAACATACATGCAATAAAGCATTATTATTAGGTACCAGCTGGTGCCCGCGACTTCGTCTGCGAAGAATAATAATTTAAGTAACCTATGTACTTTTAAACCTTCCCTAGACCTCCATGAACATTTCAAGACTAAGATAAGATAAATTCGTTCAGCCGTTCTCGAGTTTTAGTGAGACTAACGAACAGCAATTCATTTTTATATATATAGATTTATTTGTGTATTGAGACACGACACTTTTAAAAAAGCAAATTAAAAACACTGGCCACCGTTTAAATATACCGAACGCATTCCAATTTCAAATCGGTAGAGACAGTCCTCGCCCATCGGCGAGGCAATATCGCGAAACGCTTTTTTCAATCACCACTCTTGCGTCTCCTGCAAAATGGCTGCTTCATGAAAAATTTATGGGTCGAGTCGGGTCCGCGGCGGCCTTCGCTCCCGCAAGGCACATAACAGACCGAATAACATTAGTTTATGGACGCCGCCAGCGCTTCGAGGGCACTAAAACGCTTCCACGGAATTTAATGCCCCGCCTTGTGGATAGATCACAATCCTGCCTTCGCTATCATGGTGCGATATTTCTTGCGAAGGAATCTCTAGGTACATTATTAGTGATCACACTTAATTGTTGCAACGTTGAGTCTTCTTTGATATCCAACAATTTTGCTGCGTCCATTTCCATAGAAACAGTGAACAAGATAAATAAATAATCCATGCTATAATAAGCATTCAGAGTATTTTAAAAAGATAGAATTGTCAAAATAATTGAATTAAAAAAACATACAAGAAAACAAAGCACCAAAAAACAAAAATCAGGTGCGATTTTTGCTTAGTTAACGGTCATATAACACAAAATACCGTCAAAGTAAGATCATTAGACCTACTCGTCGATTTGACTGCCATTTCGGCGTATCGGAACGCAAATTCTAATTTCAAATTGAATTGTCGCGAACTTGAGTGTTCCAAATTTAAAATGAGTCGCATCTCTGTTTCTCACGGTATCGTTTGTCGAATATTTTAATTAAATTACCTCCTAACCCGACTCGGAAGAGTACGATTGAATTATTGTAGGCGGGAGAGTGCTAATTATTATTAATGTACGGAGAAGGGACCAAGTGGTAATTATGGGTGTTCACGTTGCTAAAAATAATTGCTATTTGCCGCCGCCGTCGTTACTTAGAGGTGAGGCATGGCTCGTAATAGAGCTCGTTGCCTTTGATATACAACGTGTGAATATCCCGTTGACGGGGAAGGAAATGACCGCGGGATTATGAGCAGGTATGCGTATATGGTCAAGGTGCCAATTATTGCTATAGCTTTTCGTACGGTGAGTGAGGAGATCCGGCGGCCTATTCCCTCATCCCCATCCCATCCCCATTCCCCATCCTCCCTAGACTGGCAACGCATTGGCAGCACCTCTGCTGTTGCAGATGTCCATGGGCAGTGGTGACAACTTTCCATCAGGTGGGCCGTTTGCCGGTTTGTCAGTCAATTAACATAAAAAAAAACCGGACAAGTGCGAGTTGAACTCGCGTGGAAAGGGTTCCGTTCCATACATGATTATCTGAAATTTCCTATGCTATTTTAAGTACCATAGACTTCTTATAGGTTTTCCTGTAATCTATAGGTAAAGAACTATTCTCTCTATTTTTTTCAAGATTGTAGGCCCAGTAGTTTCGGAAATAAGGGGGGGGGGGTGGTAATTTTTCGCTTATTTTCCTAAATAACTTCCAAACTATTTATTATAAAATTCTAAAAAATATATATTTGAAATCCTCACAATAAGCTCTTTCATTTGATATGTCACAAGGTATACTTTGCATAACTTTTTTTTTTAATTTTCTACTTGATACGCCCCATGTTTAAAATTCATTTATTTGCATTATGCGTCCGTGTTGCGGTCACCGACTTACATATGTGTACCAAATTTCAACTCAATCGGTCTAGTAGTTCCGGAGAAAATTGGCTGTGACAGACGGACAGACAGACACATGAGTGATCCTATACGGGTTTCGTTTTTTACTTTTTAGGTACGGAACCCTAAAAACATAAAATATTTAGATTTATTTAGACTGGTGGAGATTCAATGGATTATTGAACTTTATTTGACTTAATTCGGCTTGATGGTGTGCGTCTCCTCTTTCATGTTCACCAATATCACTTAAAATGAAAGCAGAACAAACATTGGTTGGCACTCAGATTCCATTGAACTAAACCCGATGCCCCGGCACGCAGTCATGTTCGTTTTATTTCACCAGAAAATAAACAAACAGGCCCGAACGTTCCGATACACGTAACGCAGGCGCCAACTTTAATCATACATCAGCCTTTATGGCGAAGGAGAGAGCCGAAAATGAAAAATAGAACCCGTAACGTTCCCTTTTCGAAAATAATGAACTGGACCCGAGTCACTTCGCGAGTCGTTAGCGGAACTTCTCGGCAACGAACAATATTTTTGTTTTCCGTTCGATTTTTAAACGGCCATTGTGCCGATCGCGTTTTGTTTTCTTATTCTTTCGCTTATTCCGGCCGAAGGAAGTGGCCGTTTGGGTTTTCACTGGACAAACTTTTCTGCCGTTCACTTGTACCCGGAAGTTAACTTTGGAGCGCGAGGAGTTATTTAAAATATTTCTTAAGCGGGTACTTCTAAAAGCATTTTTAATATTTTAACCTAACAATTTTTTTAATGCCTAAAGTAAACAAGTTTCTTGAACGAAGTATGTATATCTTATAATATCATTTGCAACTTTAAAACAAGCAAGGAAAGGCCGGGTGCGCGTAACGAAGAGTTTTTAATTAAGCCGCGCTCGCCATATTTTCTAACAGAACAGTAGGTGAGCCGATTTATTTTGTATAGAGATCGCACGATAAAATACCCTCGCACAATGAGCTGCTACAAGCGTACTAACGGTTTCATTAACGGAAAGTTAATCCGACAACGCCTTAAACGAGGCGACAATCGCTTTGTTTATTCGAGGACTGGGAAACATTTGCATAGAGCAATGATGTAAATATTGTCAAGGTAAATATTGAAATAGTACGATTGAGAAATCTCGACATGAATGTTTGCATTGGGATAGTTCCGACCATTAATTATCATAACTGGCCACATAGATTACTTAGACAGCTAATGGATCCAATTCGAAACGGTGTCTTCTTAATTTAAAATTTCCTTAACTTAAAATAAGAAACATCAAACTCGATTTTCTATAGTACAAAATCGAGTTTCATTTTTCTAATTTTAAGTTTAGGAAATTGTTACAAACTGGCCCCAATGATGACTTAAAATAAATAGAACGCGAATAAAACATGTTAAAAATTTAAATTTGTGTTAATTTCGCGCCCCTTCCAATTCGATTCGGATTTGAAAATAGAACAAAGTCGTTGCGTAGTTCGAATTGTCAGTTCAATTAACAATACGGCTGGTATCGCTGGCCAGTGACAGGTAATAGTCCTCTGTGATAGAATTGTTCGCGCTAAACAAACCCAAACGACAATGACCCGCGGAAAACTGGAATTCACTAAATGTAGTAGTTATTTTCAGTTCGGTCAATTTTTTTTATTATCCCACAAATCAACAAGCCATATTAACATTCAATTCGTGGACTCAATGTTGTATTTAAACTGATAGTGCCCATATTGCTTTATAGGATAGGTATTTGCAAGTTCTTATCTTTCATTAGAATGTAATCGACACAAATATCATTATGTTGGTTATGGTTTGAGTCTGAAAAGTCATAGTTCATACCCTCCCTCGTAAAAACGTTCCACAGAAAATGGACATAGAGTTCGACGAGTCAGGGTTTGAGGGTACAAAATGTGCAGTGGAGTTCATAAATATATACAAACCTTGTCAATAAAGTTGACAGTACAACTTTTGACCACATTGTCCGCGTAGATATTTTTGACCTCGAATAGCGTAGGAATGAAGATGACTAAAAGAAGAGCACGCCGGAAAAAATATTTTGTCCTAATAAAACCATAACTATTTATTATTAATTATATTGACCCCCTTTAAAAAATTACAATCAAAAAGATCTGATTTTTTCTTTATTATACAATTATTTATCATTTTCTTTCATACCATTTGATTTATGAGTATTTATATTGGAGTTGAAGCGCAGTATATTTACTTTTGAATTGATCTTGAAATATAAATTAAACAAAAGCGAACTACTTATTGGGAGTAAACTTTGGAGCCTTACTATTCAGACGGTAAATAAATACAGAGCCAAAGCAATATCGGCCTCTGTTAAAGTTCAAGAGCGGAAGTTAAAAAAAAACAATCGCGGCAACCCGATAGTGGCCATTAAAATATCGTTGAATTTCAAAAGCTGGAGACGCTTCGGAACCCGACAGTTTGAGACTCTCGACGCCAAGACGTATCGCGCTGCCCTGGAATGGACTTTTGATGTAAGTTTCGAACGCACTCCTGGCTGGCGACGGTTTTGATAGTACAATTCGAGCGGATAAAAAAGAAATCTCGAGTTTGAAATTGGAATCTTGAGTCGGTTGAATACGTTCGAATTTTTCGTTTTGAAATAGATTGATTGTTATTTAAAAGCGTGTTGCCAGTTTTGTTATAAAATGTGGCTTTTAATTTGAAATAAAATATAACCTTTTTAAATAGGGGTAAGTGAGCGTGTAACAGGAGCTGACAAGCTTAGTTGACATTGATATCGGCATTTTACGCCTCACTAGCTTCGCTGTCACTTTAAGACCGACGGTTAACGAAAAGACTTATGTGACCAGATTGAATTTCATTTAAATGAAATCGTTCTCTTTAATACTTGCACTATTCAGTTTAACGTGGTGTTGCCAGTGTTTATTCTAATGTAATATAAAACATAATTGCTGGCCGAATGTGATTTAAAAATTTTACTTAACTTTTTGGATGATATTGCCAATTGTAAAACTTCGTAACCTCAGTAGCGGACTTAGTACAGATGGATAAAACGCTTACATGCAGTAATCGAGCCACTGCTGGTACAAACCACAGTACTGACTGACCTGAATAAAACCTTACGCATGTAAATAATTCGGCACATTTTATTTTTATACTTTTGTAAAAAAGGAAGGGACGTTCTGATTTATTCTTTGTAATGCAAAAAATCTTTAATGGTGATTTGATTTGAGTCCCTGCGCCTCTATTCGGGAACGCTAAGTGATTCTGTAGCGACTCGTAAGCCAGATTCCTCATCTCACTCTTCCCCACGACGCGTAATGCGTAAGAGCGAGATGAGAAATCTGGCTAACGAGTCGCTACAGAATCACTTAGCGTTCCCGAATAGAGGCGCTGTTCAGTGTTTTCGGAAGTGAAAATCGAATGATATTTGCTTTTTTTATATACAATATAAGATTACAGGTGAAAACATACTTTGAAGTTCGCTCTTAATGCAACTAGTTAAGCTTGCTTTTGTCACGATACCTACCTGAAAGCCATAAAAAATCGTTCTTAGTGTAGCACATTTGTAGATAGTAGGGCCAATTCGAAACTGTGTTTTCTTAATTTAAAAAACTTATTTTTACTTATTTGAAATAAGAAACGTCAATCTCAATTATGACAGCGATGTGGTATACAAAATCGGGGTCGACGTTTCTTATTTTAAATTTAGTGACTTTTAAAATTGCGAACACATTTTCGAATTGGCCCGGGTTTAAAAATAATTAAAAATATCATAAAGACATTCTACGTTTTAAACTTATATTCTAAAACGTTGCTTGTCATATAGTACCGTAACTCAAATTGTCGCAAAAATCGATACGTTGGGTTATAATTTCAAATATAACGTCTTAATTCAAGTTATGGCGTCCTTAATCAGAAGTGGGATTTCTGGAGCTCATGAGTATTTCAAGATCGTACATTAAGCAAAGTTAACCAATTCGAACGTTTTAATTAAAGTACTTGAGTTGGCGCGTACAGTCTGAAAGGAATATGTTAACAAAGGAGTATGGGGTCGTCATGACGACGGGGACAAGGGGGTGTTTAATATTAATGCTTAGATGTTATTGTAGTTCGATTGCGTATAATCATAAATTACACATAAAATCGATTGATCGACTATTCGCCCTTTTGAATGTGTTCTTTCTGTAATCTTTATTTGCCTATTTAGTCCATCATTTACATTATCAACAACGATTGAAAACGTATTTTTTCTTTTTTCAATTAATCAAAAAAGATAATGTGATATAGTGCGGTGCGTTGAAGTTCCGCGTGACGTCACGATTTTGCACACTTTTTACCATTAAGTGACGTCATGCATGAGCCCCCATTCCCAAACTTTAATGCGCGTTATCTTTGTCAATTTTGATTGATTTGATAAAGAAAAAAATACGTGTTAATCTTTTATTTACGGAATAATTAGGTAGAATTATTATTTTTTAACCAAGGAAACATCCGTATTAGATATCCTTAAAATTATGACAAGATTTTAAAATCTAGTTTCACCGACATAAGATACAGTTATGGCTGAAATGGCAAAAATACCAAGCCTATTAAAAAAAAAAAACGTTTTAAAAAAAAGCTTAATTCAAGAAGGCCCAGTGGCACACACGCTGGTTAAAATATCCGCTGCAAATCAAACCGCAGTTAGAGCATCAACTCGCTATTCCGCGATTTGCGGTCACATTGACTTCGCTCCAATGATTTCGATATATTTAATTATTTCGAAATTCAACCTCTGTTTGTGATATATTTCAGTTTTCATTATAATAATAATAATCAGGGGGACAATCTTTACACAAATCGATCTAGTCCCAAAGTAAGCTCTAAAGGCTTGTGTTATGGGTACTACATGACGATATACATACTTATATAGAGAAATAAATGCTTAAATACATAGGAAACATCGGAGACTCAGGAACAAACATTCGTGCTCATCACACAAATATTTGCCCTTACCGGGGATCGAACCCGGGACGCTAGCTTTGGAGGCAGGGTCACTACCAACTGGGCTAACCGCGTCATCATTGTTGAGATAATAGCCGTGAATAAATATATTATGATAAACATTTCAAAAGACATTGAAGTAAAAGTCCTCCTCTACTGCACTGGGAGTGAAGAAATAGCATAGAATGCGTGCAGATGCTTATCATCCTGGCATGTCGTAAAAGTCGACTAAGGGACGGGTCCTCTCCAACATGGTGGACTATCTGTATGAGCGATGGGCTGATCACCTGTCACCATACGGTTCATCATACCATCTTAGGACTAATTAATCGAACGTGGCCACAAGTAGACTTGTGGCTCTGCCCACCCCATTAGGGATTTCGGGCGTGATGCTATGTATGTATGTATGTTGAAGTAAAATTAGATCTGTTCTTATTTAAAACTTTTGAAAAAATAAATTACCTTAAACCGTGCTAGGAAATGTACGAAATTATATGAAAATGGTAAGAACTTTTACTGCAATCGTAAAGTCGATCAGGAAAAGCGATTGAAGTCAAACGCACGCGCCGGCGAGTAACTTATGTCCCCACTTGCCTCCGAAACTTGGCTGGAAGTAATGATCACCGTAACATACCTACACGTTACGAACAAAACTCGGAGCGATCACTAGTTTAGGAGACGATTATCGATAAGTGTTTATCGATATACGAACTCACTACTTGACATTTGATTTTGCCACAAATATCTCGAGGTTTAATTAATACAGGGTGGGTCATAAGTTTTTGCAAATAGCAACACAATTTTTTTTTGTAAACTATTAATTGTGCGGTACAACGGATGATGGGAAATTAAAAGCAATTTTGTACATTTTTGTTTAGGATGGACCGTTTCACAGGAATGAAACGTGGTTTTTGTGTTAAATCTATTCAAAATAATCAGTCTTACGTTACTATGCGATGCCTTTTCAGGATTGAATATGGATTACGCCTTAATAAGTTAGTGTCCAGCGTCAATTTAATCAAAGTGTGTGTCAATACGTTTAAATTAACCAGTTCAACAACGAATATTAAGCAAACAGGGCGGTTTCGTACCAGAAGTGATAAGTAATAGAGTTCCCAAAATGTCGGTGTTTCAGTAATTGTCAACATCTTTTCCAAAAATGGCGTAGTCGGTTGCAGAAATACCAAAAAACTTAAAAAAAATATATATTTTATACTAATTACTAAATACCTGATAAAATAACATTTGTAGTTTTGTCCTTATCATGTTTCTAAAAGTGCGAAAACATTTGGCTCACCCTGTATTATTAGTAGTAATGTCGCTACCATTCGCAATTAGCTTTGCTTTGAAATTTAATTCCCGTATCCACTAAAATATTCTAGAATGGATACAAAGCACGCTTTGTATGCGGAAAAGTGCAACGCTGAGACAAAATGCATTCTTCCACTGCAGCAGGCTAATAGTTTCCGCAAACTTAACCAGTTCTAAGAATACCGTGGATTTAATGCCAAGGTACTGAAAAACAAAGGCTTTTGCAATGTAACTGAAGGCAATTTGGAAGCAATATGATTTAACAATAAGACCTGCGCCTCTATTCGGGAACGCTAAGTGGTGTTTTAGCGACTCGCGCGCGAGACTTCTCATCCCACTCTTCCGCACGAGGCGTAATGCGTCGGGGGTCGCTGCAGTATCATAAAGTGCTACAACAATATAATAAAGTGAGAATAAGTAAATGCAAGTGTTATTAGTAAAATAAATTTTATTTTTGAGAGATAACTGTACCAAGACATTGCCTATTTATACAATAGTACCTGGATGACCGAGCCTTGCTCGGCATTTTTTTGGTAAAACGTGTTTTTTTGGAAAAAATTATGCGTGGATAAAGATAGTTTTTTTCACAAATGAAAAAACTTGAAAAAAAAAAGGAAAATTACAATCCACCACCACCACCTGGACTCGAACCGGGGTCTTCTGGCTTCGGGACCGGCCCATTTCCCAACCCAGCTATTTACAACTTTGTGAATGGTGACGAAATTAACCTTCGTATTCTAATGATATTGTAGCAGTTTTTCATTACCGGAAAACACGGACAAAACAACTGTTAAAGTTAGACGTTCCCGAATAGAGGCGTAGTCCAATATGACTCCTGTGATATTTAGTGTTCTAGTTAAAATTTTTGATCATAGAGACGTGCTTCGTTATTATAATAAAGGTATACACTAAAAAGCGTTTGCTGTAAGGATACCTAATTGATAAGTAAGGTAAGTACAATGTGCAGATTCTGAGAAGAGACAGATGAAACAGCTATGCACATCCTCTGCTCATGTGGACCACTCTCATGCACAATAAAAGTATCCACCTGGGGCGATAAAACATACACCCCGAAGAGATACAAGATCTCACTGCCCAAAGCATCTAGAACTTCCTGGATGCAACGGGATTAAGTATTGAACTATAATGTCTATTATTATTATTATTATTATATGTGCCGCTTCGGCCATTGCTGATCTATTGCGGCGGCCCTTTAAGGCCCGGGGCAAACCAAACGCGGTTGCGGCGCGTTTGCGGCGCGAACGCGGGTCCGCGCCGTTGTCGAACGGCGCGGGCGGATATACCATGCCACAGCGCGGCGGCGCGGGACCGCCGCGGTCCCGCGGCTACTTTGGTGTGCCATAGTAAATCCGCCCGCGCCGTTCGACAACGGCGCGGACCCGCGTTCGCGCCGCAAACGCGCCGCAACCGCGTTTGGTTTGCCCCGGGCCTTAAAGGGCCGCCGCAATAGATCAGCAATGGCCGAAGCGGCACATATAATAATAATAATAATAATAGACATTTATTCGACACACATTTGACACAGACATATAACACGGAAAGCAAAGTAAACAATGAACATAAAAGGCTGTGCCGAACGGTGCCAAATAGGGTGCCACTCAGCGTTATGCCGTGGCGAGCCTCGGCGTTGATTTTCAGTGGCCCCTAGGTGACAACACGACACACAATACAACACATATATGGCCCAATTAACTCACATAATAAATAACTAGTGGCTCCGTGAGCTGAAGACCTCGCGATAATCTTAACTTTGCCGGTGGAAAACTGCTATCCTGAGACATCGACATACGACACGGTCAGTTTACCAACACTGCAAATAAGTTTGTAATCGCAACAACCCCCATATCTCAGCAACTACGAAAAATTTCGAAAAACTGAATCGACAAAAAAAATACTATAAAATTGTCGAACCTGCTCACAAAATTTCACGAGAATCGGTTGAGAAATGCGACCTGTAGATGAGAACAAAATGGATAGACGGACATACGAAAGCATTTTTGTCTAAGCTAAAACGGAGACGCTTCGCTCGCTCGGTTGATAAGTGTAATTTGAGCTTCAAACAAGTAAATGAACACAGAATGAGGGATGTATTACCTAATTTACTTGCCACCGACTTCGATATATTTAATGTATCACTTAATCAACAATATATCTGACGTTTCTAGGTAATTTACTTACGAAGGGCATTATTTCTTACTTTTCAAAGCGTTTTTAAGTCGGTTTTTTTATTTGTAAATTTTTTATTATTATTTCAATTTTTTAGTGATTATCATATGTGATTTAACGACAAACATTAACAACATCAAATAACAATAGCATAATGCCAATTGCTCATCACCCTTTACAAAATGTTGCTATCCAAGATGCAAGGACGTCAATCGTTGAGGAGTTCTCCTGGTTCTTCATCACCGGTTCTATTTTTTTACCACATGAATTTTTATGAGCATAAGTTGCTTCCCAACCTTTTACAGAAATCTAATCGCCACCCGTGAAATACTTTTCATTGAAGAGGTGGTCACCCGTGGTCTTCATCATCAGTTCCACTTCACCAAATAATGTTTCTGAATCGTAACTGCTTGAGTCACGAAAGAAAATAGCAAATTTCTATATGCGTGCCTATAATATTTGAGGAGTTCCTTCGATTCCTCATAGATCCTCTCATCAAATCTCGACTCTGATCACAACGGGAGCAACTTGGAGAACTACCCTATCGACTAAAAAAAGAATCATCCAAATCGGTCCAGCCATCGCCGAGTAATCGGTAAACATACATATAAAAAAAAAAACAAATATACGCGTCGAATTGAGAACGTCCTCCTTCGGATTTTTTGAAGTCGGTTAAAAATAAGAAAACATAGACAAAAAAGGCCGATCTCACCCCGTCGAAGAACTGCCCGTATAAAATAAACATAGCGCTACAAATTTATTAATATAGCCAAGGGAGGCGCTACTGTCGCACAACCCTTACAAAGTTTCAACCTAACCGCGTTAGTTCATGATTCAGCCACCAGTAAAAAGCTTGGTCAGAAATAAGGCCCAAACTATTTTAGATAAGATAATGGCAAAGACGATTAAATTAAACGGAGAAATTGAGGACTAACAGAGAAATCCCATTTGGGTTAGAGTTAAGTGTGGGACGTTTTTCTAAGGTTGCGTTTACCCTGTTTAAGTTAATCGATTAAAATTGACGTTTGATCTCCTATAGTTTGTAACTTAAAAAGCAGATTTCAATGCCCAATTTCGATTGCAATTTACAAAATAAAATATTATTCACCTTTTGACGATTTTCAAACAGATAAAACAAGTAAAACATTTCGCTTTATCGTTGCTTATAAATATATAATTTTATTTCCGAATTGCAGTCGTAAATACACATAAATTTCCGTTATTTATTCACCCACGCATTATCGGGATATTTGTTTTCTTGACATATCGTGCGAAAAGTTGCACTTTTGACACAATAGATGCACGCAGTGACTTTAATCGATGCTGAGGGGTCACACTATGGGGTGACATCGATGCTATTATTACGAAATACTACATCGATACAAAGACACGTGCCAAAGAGTTTGGGTTTGAATTTTGGTCTAATATAATTGACGCCATTTTGTTTTGAAAGCATCAATATTTATTTGACAACGATTTATTGTAAAAATAAACATGCTATCGTTATGTATTCAGAAAACGAAATAAAGCCGTTTACGAGGTCCAGTAACTAAACCATTGTTTAGAAACGGCTTACAGTGGCGTTTATCAGCGCCGGGGATTTTAAAACTCTTCTAGTTTCAATTAAGCGTCGGTTAATTCCGGTGCTAAGTGCTCGGTTTAACTCGCGACTTAATTTATCCCTCCCGCAATTTATTCCCGGGATTAATGTAATGAAAGTCCCGGGCAGGTCTCTTGCTAATTGCCACTCCCAATTGTCTAAACAAAAATAAACGGAGGCCTCAAGTCCAATTTATCTCAGGGACGGGTTAGGAAGCGATTACGTGTAAAGCGCGCGTTTGATAAACTCCAGCTTAACTGGCGATCGAAATATCGGCCAGTTCCTTTTTTGAATTAGGATTTGAAATTCGAATTGAATTAATATTTAACCGCAAACAAAAGCACTATCCGAAATATTAGCCAGTTCTTTTTTTGAATTAGGATTTGAAATTTGGATTGAATTATTATTTAACCGCAAACAAAAGCACTATTCAAACATCGAACTTGTGAATTGTTTATCGGTTTTTTGTTTTACTTATTTTTGGCATTTTACACAATGTTGCGTAATTAAAAGCAAACTCTGCTTGGGGCTAATATTATTATTTTAGTACTTGTTTAATACAGGATAGGGTTGATATTCTTTTGGGAGCGCGGTATGAGTGAGTTTGCTCGCGAGTAACATTGTAGTAATCCACACAAGGGGCGGCACCAACGCGCAATACAATCAGCGTTACACGGGTGCCAGCTGCGGAACCCTAAATTACGGCTCACTTAGCCGTAAAGAAGGGTTCCGTTGCAGTAAAAAAGAAGAAAACAACGGGTCCGCATTGACAGTTTAATCCGGAGTATGGGGACAAATGGGGAAATGCAGTCACGCAGAAAAATCGATGAAAACGTCCGTCTAGAGACTGATAAATATATAATAAGATATGTTACATCGGAACTGTTTTAAATACAGCAAGCTAATATTGCAATATTGGAGCCAATTCGAAACTGTCTTCCTAATTTAAAATTTCCTAAATTTAAAATAAGAAACGTCAAACTCGATTTTGTATAGCACAAAGAGTCAAAATCAAATCGAACGGTATTGCTTTTAAATTTAGCGAACACACTTTCGAATTGGCCCAATCGTTACGTTCCATTTTTTTTATATATTATTTTTAACTTTGTTCTGATTTGGTTATTCTTCTATGTGTTTGCCGTGACTTTACCCAAATGGTTCCAACGGAAGACCAGCGCCAGCATAAATATTCTGAGTTGGGACCTTTTCGTAACAGTTGGCACTGTGTGTGTTCTAATTTTTCCACTTTGTTTTATGATGTCTTGTTCTCTGTTGTGAATAAATGTTTTACTTTCTTTCTTTCTAATGAATAAGAGACCTTTTGTAATTTGTTCCTTATAACCTATTATAATTATTCCTTTCTTTTTTAAATGTCATATATTCCTACGACTTCAAAGTTCAAACAATAATTCTGTATTACCCAAACCCTTTGACATTTACCGATAAATAATATATTCAATTCAAACGAGCTACGAAACAACACTGTATAATTACATAATAACACGAAATTACTCGACACCATTTCATAAACTTATCACTAAATATCGGTGTAAAACTGATACATATTTACTTTAATTAATAATGATCAATGACGCGAGGTCGACCATCTTATCTTAAATGTAAAAGCCCTTATTCCATTAATACAAAGTCCATTATTGCTTGACTGGATAAGTTTATGCACACATTTGGGAGTCTATTCCCACGATCGTGGGATATTATTAATAGGCAATACGGTTATTATTACGGGCTAAATGGCCAGTATTATTTTATTAGAGAGGAAAAATATTTTTGTATCGGAAAAGGCTCGATTCTTTATTTGAAAGGATGGAGGTTAGCATAATATTTTAGTGTGGCCAGTGATAATAAAATCAATCAAAATGGCGACGTTTAGATTTTAGCTTGGAAAAACGAGGAAAGGCTGTTCATTCGTTTTGATGATTGTTGTAATAATAGAAAGTACCTGGATGCCCAATGTAAAGTACCTGGATGGTTTTTTTTTGTTGGTAAATCGTCTTTTTTTGAAGTTATACGAATACCATACGAATTTTATGCGTTGATAAAGGGTTCCCAATAATAGTTTTTCCCACAAAAGACGTAATTTGAAAAAAAAAGGGAAAAATAATCATCTGGACTGGAACCGGGTCTTCTGGTTTCGGGACCGCCCCTTTATATTAGATTTCATGAAAATCGTTCGAGCCATTTCCGAAATTCAAATTGCTCGTATAAATATGCTATAAATATTGCTCGTATGTATATACAAGAATTGCTCGTTTAAAGGTATTAAAGAAATAAAAGATAGAAAAAACATTTATTCATAACAGAGCACAAAAAATAATAATAATATACACGAAAATCTAGAAAAGGAGAACAGACACATTACATTATTAGATTAGATAGATGGATATCTAAATTGTATATTCACAGTACATTCTATACATTTGATTGCTTGTACTTATGCTTAAACTTTTGAAACTGTTTATTGAAAGTGGCCCGAATTATAAAAGAATTCGGCCGATCATAATCGTGTTGAGAACTAAATCATTATTTTATTGTGAAACTCGATCTGAATGGAATGACACCATTCAAAGAATACAGCCTCATGATCAATGCCATTGGCCTTCATTATAGCAATTTTTTTAAACTGGGTCTTTTATTGGTGACAGTTCTAGTTGTGCGATGAAATTTATTATACGTCCATTTGATCATGACATTGAATTATCATAAAGCATCGTGGGAGAGCCAAATAATAATAAAATAATAATAATAATAATAAATCAGGGGACAATCTTTACACAAATCAATCTAGCCCCAAAGTAAGCTCTAAAGGCTTGTGTTATGGGTACTAGACGACGATATAAATACTTATATAGAGAAATAAATACTTAAATACATAGAAAATATCCAAGACTCAGGAACAAACATTCGTGCTCTTCACACAAATATTTGACCTTACCGGGAATCGAACCCAGGACCGCTGGCTTTGGAAGCAGAGTCACTTACCAACTAGGCCAAACGTGTCGTCAAAGGAGCCGAATCACAAATTACAGTATTTATTTCATTACATTTAATCATAGAACTATAATAAACATGAAAATAAGCGCGATTACTATTTCTGGCACAGTATCTGAATCAATATTGAAGTAAAAGTCCATTTGATTATCTTTCTCTTACGCAAGCATTATTGACCCAAGTAGGTCAAAAGACGACCTAGACGCAGGCGAATAACGGCTCGAATACGCCGATACGAATATTTGCCGAACACAGTGAACAAAGAAAAAAAAATATTCATAAGAGCGTACATTATTTACTCGGTTACGACAATGGACACCTAATATCAACGCGGCGCACGCTTCGTAATAAAATATTCAAAAGGAATCGTACGATACGTTTATTTTGTATTATTAAAGCAATCACAATCGATAAAAAAACCTGAGTTTGAATTAGGAATGCTAGTTTTTAAAAAAACGAAAAAAGTAGTTGCCTGTACGAAATATTAAGTCTTAATTCGATTTTGAGGCCGTAGGGCTGGCAGGTATTTTATTGTGTAACCGCTGTTTACACGAAGTGTCGGTAGCAGCCTAGCAGCACGTGTGAGCGATCGCTGCACGTGGCGACGGTACAATAACAAACCGATCAAAGACCTTGTTTGATGCTCATTTAATTTTGAATTTGGAATATCCTTTAACGTTTCTCGCAGTTCGGTGTTTAAATTTTTGGTTAACTGGAATTGGAATACATTTATCGCGCTACAGCCGACGTAATAACCGTTTCTTCTACTAGCAACAGTTTTCTGTAAAGCTGTTTCATTCCGCTGAATCTTACTTTGATTATACTTTGGAAACTTGCTAATTGGGCGAAATGCTTAAACGCTCTTGTCCTTTGTGAAACTCGACAAAAATATTTGACAATTACATGAACATAACTCGGCCCCCTATCTTGCGTTTGTTGGAAGAACCAACACGAGGCTCAAATACGGGCGGAGAATTAACGTGGCCTCGCGGGACGAATGTAAGAGGATAGCGGACCACAAAAATACAGCCATTAAAGTCCTTATGCCTGTAACAAAACGTCTATTATCGCTTGATCTGAGGGCATTATTTTTATGGATTTATACGGTCCCATTCTGTGGTGAGCTCCCTTTGGATTTATGCCCCCCTGGTAGCAGACTGCAAACTTTTGTAGATGACGTTCTTTGAATACTGTTAATGAGGATGATCTCAGTCAGTACAATGCCGGCGTTTGATGGTACATTTTAATTCATTAATTAACCTCGGAATGCTCTTTGCTTGTTAAGTGTTGCGGAACTAAATAAACACATATAAGTTAGTGAAAACACAACTGCAGTCAGTTATTTAATTAGAATGGCTGGCTAACCAGTAAAAGGTAAGAAAATACAACCGTTGGTTATCCATTTTTACCCTCCTAATCCACCTTAACTAACCTCTAGCTACCAGGCGCTCAGAAATCTCTAGCAGTCTCAACTCCCAAGCTACATCGACAGATGCGCGCTCCCCCGAGCCCGACCCTTAGTACACCCTTAGTCTCTATTCTCTATATTTTTTTTATAATCGCCACGCGTCGAAAAAATTGTTTTTAGTGGGAAGGAGATGGCAGTATGTTCTATAATGGGTGTGGCAAGTATTGTAGATGGAACAGTTAAGTACATTCCAAATGTTAGAAAATGAATTGGTTTAGTCCTGAATATTACGAACCTGTCACAAAAGCAGCAGCGCAGCTGTTATATGGCTTAACTGACTTTTTTAAATTTCGTTCGAGTTAACCCTCTTTTAAAAATTAATAAGCAGATGCGATTAACTTATTAGTGTCAAATCACTTCAAAGAGTACGAGTCGCGGGCTTGTAATTTTTTGTGGTGTTTATTACTATACCAAGAAGTTTCCAAAATCGAGGGTAATAGGTACATCTATTAATAAGGTTTTTTCACAAACTATACAAGTTTAGCAATCTAAACAACACGTGCCACCCTAAAGCGGGCCACACACTGCAGTCATTCTATCGTGATCCGTTTGACGTTAGCCACGTGCGGGGGGCCTTAATAAAGGGGAGCCAAACTGTCTTAGTACAGTGTGTAGCAGGTATTGAAGTAGATAATGCAAAGTAGACTCTATTTTCATGTGAAATTAGAGCGTGTTTACAGAGAAAGTTGTAACGGACAACTTTGGCGCTGAGTGTACCGCAGACTTGTACGCGTATATTCCAATAAAAACTCCAGATGGGGTAACCAATGGTTGCTGCAGCCGAGTGCTAGTCAGTAAGGGAATCTACAACTACAATACCTACATTTCGTTCTCGTACAACTTTAAAAATGCATCCATGTTATATACGTACTCTAGAAAGTTTTTGAAATCATGGCACAATGGCTCCAATTCGAAACGGTGTCGCCTATTTTAAAAAATTTAAAATTCCCTAAACTTTAAATAAGGAACGTCAAATTCGATTTCGTATTGCATCAAGCTGTCAAAATCGAGTTTGACATTTCATATTTCAAAAGAGACGTAAATTAGTGAACACATTGGGTCCAATTAGAAACAGTGGGGCCAATTCGAAACTGTGTTCGCTAAATTTAAAAGTCACTAAATTTAAAATTAGAACCGTTAACTTGATTTTGACAGCTTTTTGCTATACAAAACCGAGCTTGACGTTTCTTATTTTAAGTTTGGAAATTTTTAAATTAAGTTAGAAACACCGTTTCGAATTGGACCCAGTGTCGCTTAAATTTAAAAATTCCTTAAACATAAAATAAGAACGTTAAACTCGATTTTGTATAGCACGAAGCTGTTAAAAATGGAGTTTTCTAATTTCAAATTTAGAGTTTTAAATTAGGGAATAAACTTTCGAATTGGCTCCAATGTAAATAAATATAAGGGCTATTTCATGTCGTGGTAACCTTTTTAAAGATGGGATTTTCGCTTGACCACAGTCTCACCTGGTGGAAAGCGATGACGCGGCCGAAGGTGGAATGCGTTTGGCCAGGAAATGTCTATTTACTCTAAGGGTAAATAGGCATGGAAACGGTAGTTGGACGAGACACCGAAATAGGAACTAAAAGACTTCGCCTGTTCCGTGCAACTGTCCAGACCTCTCCAAATGACTGCCCATGGCATCATGTCGTAACACGATTTGAATCGCTTGGCCGCATGCTTTTGCCAAAGGGGTTGCCAACCGCGGTCGAAATCTATCACCACTAGTAATCAAGTGCTCCATTCGTAAAATAATATGCGTCATTTAAATGATGTGTATTCGCAACTTATGACAAATCATCATCGAATAACATCCATGTGCTTTGGCGTTGTCAGTTAAAATAATCTTAAGATATAAGTCCGTCACTCTAGTTATTAAGGTTTAATTTTTAGGCCTCCTCTGCTGCACTGGGAGTGAAGAAATAGCATAGAATGCGTGCAGATGCTTATCATCCTGGCATGTCGTAAAAGTCGACTAAGGGACGGGTCCTCTCCAACATGGTGGACTATCTGTATGGGCGATGGGCTGATCACCTGTCACCATACGGTTCATCATACCATCTTGGGACTAATTAATCGAACGTGGCCACAAGTAGTCTTGTGGCTCTGCCCACCCCATTAGGGATTTCGGGCGTGATAATATGTATGTATGTATGTAATTTTTAGGAAAAAGTGTAACGCAGGTTATGCCAAATAAATATTCTATTTCTATATCCTCCTAGCTCTGTTAACTCAGCTTAACCATAATAATAAATTACTCGTACTAACAGGGGTGATACGGTTATCTTTACCATTCTTGTACGGTTATCGCGCTCACTCGGCAGGTTCATCCGTCAAGATAGTACAAATGAGGGTAGAATTAAAAAGTTTATCCGTAATTTACGGGGGTGAAGCGGTATAATAAAGGTCAGTTCTTATCTATTGATAACACGTCAGTAATTTGTCATTATATTTGTTTGGGACGAAGCTTCAATTCTTCGATCTAAGTAAGTGGTAGGTATCGAAACCAAATCGCTTTGTTTTGTCATCTTACTCTGCGAAGTTTGCATTTTGTTTTTTTATAGAAGATAGATGTGCATTTGACCTCTATCTCACCTGATGGAAAGTGATGATGAGGTCGACGATGGAGCATGCACACCTAGTGACAAAAGCGATATGTTAACCGATCGTTTTTTATATCACTTCGATCAATATCAAATAGAAGCCTAAGAACTCTTATAAGTTACTGACATGATAAAAATCTATCGACTTTATTGCTAACGCCGTAAGAACTTTGTCGCGTAACTCGTTTTTGTGGTTCTAATAACTAAAGTACGGCTAAAGTGACAGTGCTATACGAAATATAGAAATAACTTTATTTAAAAACACCCACTTTACTACGGTTTACAAAAAAACTATTTCAATTCACTGTAATCCTGTTTGCATGAAACTCGCCCAAAACCTTTTAAAGCTCAACATTTTCAACCCCTAGCAATTAAAATAGCAGCATTAACCCTTTAATATTAAGTTCTGCAAACCTTGGATCATGTTAAATGATATTCGGTGTAATTGCGTACAGGATTATGGGGGACATCTTTACTGACATGAAGCACATAAGGTCGCAAATACGCTTGTACACATCAAACATGGTCCACTTTATGTATATGAAATTAAGGTGTAAACTGAATAACCTGGACAATGATACATTCGACTGTGTTATCTATGAACGGGTTGCTCAGTTGAGTTAGTATTCTACTGTAAATATGAGCTAAATGAACCCTTTCGGGTAATCGTCCATTAGGTACTATACCGTTTTAGTAAAATTCTATTGCGATAATGTCCTCAGTTAGAATTAATACTTTGACTATTAAAGTGGTTTCAATAGGATATTTTGTATTTAATTTACCCATAAATCAAAACAACGACGATATTTCAAAGCGCATTTCTAATAACAACCCAAAGATCCCCAATGCATCTACAGATTCTGTGAACAGGCTCGTGCCACCTAATGGTGTCTGGGTAGCGTTTTATTCCCCCTCAGGGGCTGCATATGCGTTCTGTAAAGGTAACGGAGAAAGGAGTGCGTCAAGCAGAAGGGCTTGAGAGCTGACACAGGGAGTTAAGCAGCCTTTCACAAACTTGTTTGTCTACGACGCCATTGTACACGGCTAATTCTAGACGACTTGCCTACCTACGTACAACACTTAAAATACAGACGCTTAAGTACACATTTCCAGAAGAAACAAAGAAAATTAAAACTTGGAAATCAGTTCACCTTTTCATAATATCCTTCCGCCGCCATTATAATAAATTCAAACAAAAGACAAAACGGGAAACCGCCGCGTGAACTTTGCAATCGAGGTCCGAGATCCACGTTAGGAAGTCAGGAAGGAAAGTCCCGAAAGTTCGTCCAAAAACCGGAAAAAACCCGAAAATTTAAGCCCAACATGGTTCCGGCCGTCGAGGGCGCGCGCCCAATATTATTCGAGGCTTTCTTTTATTCCCTTTGTTTTAGGCATTTTATTATCGCGGTCGTAGGTGCGCGCGTGCGATATCGCATCGCCCGAATAATTCACAACGAAGCGACTGGATGCCGGCCGCCGCAAAACTCGCCAATAATGAGACTAAACAAGATTTTAAAACTTTCGTCCCTTTGATAAAAGAAACAAAGGAGCCGGTCTAATTTATGTTTTTCTTCAGTATCCTTCAAAGTAAAAAAAAACCTTCTTCAAAAGTCATTGACAATTTAGGACAAATACGAAAATAAAAGCGCCCGGGAAGTTTTTACGGAAAGGAAGCGCGGAATAATTAGCCGGGCGACGGGGAGGCGAAACATTCCGATACATTGCTGACTCGTAAAGAAGGAATTTTATTCGGGGCGTCCCTGTTTAAAGGGCCCCGGCGCCTGCAGTAAAGAGATTCCGTAATTTGTCCTCTCTGAGTGATTTTCCGGGATGATCAGAAGGCAGATGGTGCGATATTGGAGATCCTAGTTTTATGTACGCCCTTGCAGACGATGTGGATCGCTGGGCCGAGTCGTAAAGCAAAAAAAAGGGAATTTGTCAAAGGGTCCGGGTATCGAGTAACGATTTGCGTAAAAATCGTGCACATATGATACGAATACATCAAGTGGTCAAGACGAATGGAATTGACTTCTTATATAAAAAGAGACTGTTCTTAAATGACTTAACTGGCGCTCAGTGGTAAACCTTATAGAAGGTAAGAAGATTGTTTCAACTGTCATACAACAACAACCTTCCTACCTAACTACAAAGAGATTTAAGCTTCAAAAACATTGTTTGACTTGGGACATTTCCCACTGCTGTTATCTGAGTTTCCGCAGTCGATAGCGAAACGTTGTATATAGGTAACGTAGATACAATAGGAGTGCTTACCGTTTCAGCCATTTTCTGATTTTCGTTGCAGTCATGTAGTTCGTTGTGTATCCTCTGCAAAAGGAGAAAAATGTGTTTAGAGTTTTGCGTACTTAAAACATTGAAATTAAAAATTAAACAATACGAAATACAATTTATACCTGCTTATCTTATCTTATTTTAGCTTTGTTTCATATATCTCAATAACATCCTCCATTCCAAATAGCAACCCACCCAACATATTTTGTTTTTGACGATTCAAAACTTATTAAAACGAATGTAACGCTATCCAATTACTTATAGCTGTCTAAGATCCTTATACCCTTTCAAGCAATCGGGGGTTGAATTTGTCAAGCAGAGGGTCCGAGATGGCCGAGCTTTGTCAGTTCAATCGTTGGAACTAACACCTGATGCCTCCAACACAGGATGCGGAGCCAAACTTATTCATTCAGCTAGGATAGAATACTTTTGTTATGTTGACGATAAAGTTGAAATTGGTATAACTTGTAAAGAAATTACGTGTAGCGTTGGAAATTCGGCAGCATGTACAGAGGCTAGTGTTTTCCCAGCAAATTTAGCTAATTTTTTACCAATTTCGTTCCAGCTGTACTTCAAAAACGGCTTAAGTTTCAGCTATCAAATTTAACCTGATTTTAGTTTATACTCCACAGTTAAACAAAGAATATCAATTGAATGTTGTTCTGTTATAGAAATGTGAAAAATGTATTGAAATCAAACTAGAAAATTACCGCTGCAGCAACTGCGAAAGTTTTTATACCGTTAACATAAAATAAAGTATATTATTGATTGGTTAAGACCATGCCAAATTGTCGTAGTACGGAACCCTCGGTGCACGAGTCCGAATCGCACTTGACCGGTTTTATTTATAATCCTAACACAATTATCACATAGTACGCCTTTTACAATGAAACTATTCAAGTAAGTTACAAAACCAGCAAAAAATAACAAAAACACATACATATATGAAACAAACGTATCCTTTACAAAAACATCTAATGACTTTAAATTAAAATAAATCCATTTTGTGCACCGCACTGTTTTAAATATATTATCCCGAGATCAGGGTAGCAGCCATATTTCACGGGACCGTCCCGGCACCCGCGGACGTGTGGACACCTTTTTGTCCTTTTGTCCTTTTTGTCTTCCTGCAGCGTGGACGCACGAGCGCAGACGTGTTTGCGGCTTTTATAGTGCTTTTAATAGATAAATAGCTCTTTGTTTTTTGATACTGTGGATTGTGGATAGCTTCGTATGTGGAATGGTTTTTTTCGAATGAAATATGCAGCTTACGTTTATTAAAAGATGAAAAATATGTTTTCGAATTACGAATAAGGCCAGACAAAAAACATGGGTTATCCAGATATTTAAGTGCGTTTTTTAGTGGAAAAATAAATACCTTCGTTTTTCCTGCACCGAATAGCGGCTTCGTCTATTTCAATGCACTTTCAATGCCATACAAACAAAACCAACTATTAATATTATTAATAACTGTGCCAAGAAAGCTTGAAAGAATTTTCTAATTACTCTTAACGATGTCACGACAGACAGGTCGAGTTAAAATAAATGTTAGTATAAGAGTACCTACGTTGTACGGAGCTATGTGTTAGTTAGTGATCTAAGTCATGAAATACAGCGGGAGCGATTTGAACCAATCCGCAATGTTTAATGTGGTTCACTTCATATACCTTTTGGTACTTAAAAATATTATTGGTTTAGGTATTATTGTATATACGCTTAATAAAGCAACGTTCTATATCGAATATCAAACTGTTAATAATTTAATTGTTTTGAATGCTTATATGTACTTGCTTGACGATCTCAATGTAATTTCTTTTAATTTGACATGACATGTAATTTAAACTGTATATTATATTGAGTAATAAACAAAGTAAACTAAACTAAGTTTGGTAAAATTACTAAGTGCAGCATCCAAAGCGATAATTGCAGGTGCGTGTCGAGATTATCCGAAGTTTATTGTTTGGTAACAGGTTCATACTTCGGTAACATCCATAATGGTACAAATATTTAATAACACGTACGACACGCATAGGGCTGTACCAAACATACTAACAACCAGGTAGCTAATACAGAGGTTTCAAAATAAAGTAATGGGGGAAATTGTAAACGCTCCTTGATATGTTAGCAATGACCGTCTTCATCGGGAGCTTAATATTGAATTCATTGATACAATCATGGAAAAATATACAAAAGCGTTCATAAACTTCATCATCATGTGAAACTCGAGGTGATCAAGTTCCTCGACAAAACGGACATAGTCAAAAGATTTAAGAGCATGAAACCTTTTGAGTAAGTATAGTGGAATATAGTGTAACACAAGAACAAAGTTCTTCCCTTAATATCGGCAATAAAAAATGTGTTAATGGGCACCTTCTTAGTTTTGTTTTTGTAGCCGATTAAGAATAATAACTTAAAATTGAATTATGAATGTGGCTCTTTAAATAAGTAAAAAATATGACTGCTCGCTAATATTAAGAAAAATAAGTCAAGAAGCGGATTCGGCTTGTGACTTACACCCACATACTCCGGTATGAACCGAATGAAAAATGATCCCCATCCTCGCAGCGCTAAAATTATTTATTCCTTCATCGTAAACTGCTCGGGTAGTCTCCAGCGGGGCCGGAGATAGCACGGGTATGTTGCAAGAACAACGGGTCGTGCCACAATGTCTCATGCTACAAAGGTGAAATTATCTGGACTACCAATAATAAAGCTTTCATTCCGGTTGATCATTGCAGGTAGAATACAATATTATACGTCGAACCCTTAACTTGTGTTTCGTACTTTATTTTCAGGTAGAAACATTTGCGATATTAAGCATTATTACATAATATATAGGCCGCAGTCAGGGGAACTAATTGTACCGACATGTTTTGTTCAATCTGTCATGGCTTTTACCACGATCAACTAAAGAAATGTCCATATATAAAGTGAGGTGTTTTGTCAAAAATTTGTTACGCCTTGGTGAGATTTGGGAAGATGTTGTGGGAACCCTACAGCCCTCACATGACATTTACCGTATAATTTTGTAATAATTCAATTTATTGGTTAGTTTGCTTCAATACATTTGGTAGTATTCACTACTATAAAGATGACATCACTATTACTACTTAGTTATTTGGTGAACTAAGTAGTAATACTGATGTCTTCTTTGTATAATAATGTATACATTATTATAACCTGTTATAATAATCCATAATAGTACATTTTCAGCTCAGTATTTAATTAACGCTCCCTAAGCAAAAGTAGAGTGCATGCCGCACGTTCTAACCTACGTGCGTCATTGCCGCATAATATGACAAGTAGATGCCTCAAGCCATAATCTATTAAGCGCAACGGCAGCCAAGGTGCTGTAACTTACTAATTGGCGAGCAACAGTGTCCTGAACAAAGGCTAATGGTAGGGTATCCGTCGCAAAGGAAGCGTTTTTTCTCATTACTTTAACCTTTTCTATGATCTGAGCTTTAACCATTTTGAAGATAGTTTCGTTCGTTCGTGCGCACATTGCGGGCAAGGCAGCAACGCAGATCTATCCCGCTCACACCAATGCAATAACATAATGGCGTCGCATCGCAGATTAAAACCGGCGGAATCGGATTTAATTTTAACGGTGACAATCATCGAATGAAACCCGAGCAATGCTCGCTTCGATTTAGTGTTATAAATACGCAGTAATGCAACGGTGCAGACAAGATTGCAGCTGCGCCGCGAATCAGGTGCCGACGGCAATAATTCGACGTTCGACTTCGAATTAAGGATATTCCTGTCTCTTACTGTCAAGTATTGTCTTGCTGAAGAGCTTATTTTGTCGACGAGATTGATTTCATATACTTGTACGACTACTTCCTCATGTAATTTGCCTTTTGCAAGCTATTCAACGCACGTGTTCTTGTTAATAAATCCTAGTGTCAACGTTGATGAAATGACAGTTTATTATTATATATTATTTCGACAACACTTGACTATCCAAACTTGGATGGAGCGTCTGTCTCTCGCGCTGTATTTGCTTCTTCAACAGTTATCTAGGTGTACAGTGTTTCGCCCGAGCGCGATTGTAAATAATCAACCATCTCAAAAGAAGGATATGGCGTTCAATACAACTGCGTTGAACAAATGAGCAAGTTCGTCATGATAACGCTATCTATTTACAAGTTTATATACTACGAAGCTCTATTGCCGACGTCTTAGTTCGTATGACATTTACACAGAGTAATTTTGCCTGATTCATTGCTCGCTAAGAGCTACGAACCACAAAACAAAACGCATGAATCAGCCAATAATGGACCTTTCGTCAATTTAATAAGAACGCCGATGTCGGCTATATTTCCCGAGTGTGCGATAGTGTAATTTGACACCAAAAAAGTGAGCATCGCGAAAGTCGCGTTGGGCAGTTCCTTACTATATATTTCTATGTAAATAATTGTCAGACTGCTCAATTCGGATGCGACGCAGTGGCAAATTAGATAGTGTTCGTGCTCGATTATGCCGTTTCGTCTGTGCTGTCAGAACAGCTTGACTGCTCCCACTGTATAACGATATTTTGACAGCGCAGGTCTGCAGCAGACAGATGGGAATTCGTCGGAGATAGGTAATGCATAAAATTTCAGCGAGACCACGACACACCCGCCATCTTAAGTGCGCGGGTGAAATATGGCGTTCTATTACAAGTGGCGTCCAAGGTCTACAAAAGGAGCTTTGTTGAGTAAATTGCAAATTTGCGTAGCTGATGCAAGTTCAAGTCGAACCTTGATTAAAAATTCCGGAAGCTTGCTTCGCTTTTTACTGGAGAATTCTCTCGACGGTTAAGTAACTATGATTTTCAGTGACTGCCTTTGTGGACGTCATAACCCGGTGTGCACACGTCGTGGCGATTAGAACAGTTTCATAATTTGGACTTGTGTGAGCGGAATCGCGTCCCGCTTCTACTTTAATATTGCGCGCGCCGGGAGATGTTATTTTATTAAAATTGTCAGGACAGGTGAGACCTCCGGGGACCGAGGCTGATAGCGGGGCTAAATCAAAATAACTGAACATTTCCAACAGGAATATTCACTCGCGCGTTTCACTTCACTTTATTTCACTGAGTTCTTTGCATAATATTTTTTTCCTCCTCTTTATTGACGTAGTCAATCGTAGGAATGAAATTCTTGTGTAAATGTATTTTTTGGCGAATCGTGTCGCGTTTACGAAGAGCTCTGTAGGAAGACGTTACTCATACAATTGAATAAGTGATTCTACATTCGAATACTAAATATGGATGAATTCTCGAGGAAACATTGTATTCTTGGAGATTGTTTTAACCGTTACATGAAAAATACTTTAGTCATAAACCTCTTTACTACGTTGAAAAGTTTCTCAAAAGTATCGTTTAACATTAGTAACCAACAATAAATACTTTACAACATTACCATTACCAAAATAACTACGTTATTAATACTGACATTACTTTAACGGTCCGATTAAACATTCCAGAAGGTATCCATACATCTTAATGATACCTCACATTGAAACTAATTCTTAACTAAACAACAAATTAAATAAACTTTCTAACATACGCTATAACCAGTAAGATATAACGAACAATAAAAAGTAATGAAGACATAATAGATTCGTTGTTTAGAATAAATTACGATTATTATGTTTAACATAATATTCAAGCCCACTTCTAACTAGTTAGGCGTTTTACGTTGTGGCGTAGGAGTTGCCCATGGCGGAACCGGTTTTAGAGGCAAAATGTCTTGTTCCGAAAATTCATAATCTTTACATTTTATTTTTCGAAACATGGGACGATTTTCTAGGAAAACTAGGTTAATAAGTTATAAATAACTGAAAAATCTGGGTCTTTAAATAACTTGTACGCTCTGGAAACTTGTACTTACTTAATTACGGTTTGAATATCTTAAAAAATATATTGCTTCTGTAATATCCCAAAATAATAACAAATAGAACTAATGAGGAACTTATCTCATGTTAGATAGAACGAAAATTTATTGTTCTAATGTGTTTTTTGTTCACTGATTCAAAGTCAAAATCAAAATCAAAGTATCTTTATTCAATTTATGCTTTTACAAGCTCTTATGAAGGCCAAGGAATGGATCTACCACCGGTTCGGAAAAAAACTTCTTCTGAGAAGAGTTGGCAAGAAACTCGGTGAGGTATTTTTTTTCAAAACAGTATACATATAAGTTAACAATTATGTCTACAGTTTTATACAAATCTAAGGCGTCTTTCACGTACAACTAGCGAGCGCGGGCGCGGTGGCGGGCGCGCTGACTTGGCTTACACCGCACGTGCGTTTCGTGCGTGAACACTTGCATACAACGCCATATGTTTGATATTTCGTGACCGCGCCCGCCACCGCGCCCGCGTGTGAAAGACCATTATTGTCGTTATAACGAGTAAATAATAAAAGGTAAAACGCAAAGGCGGTCAAAGTTGCGAAGTTTCACCTTGGTAATTTGTTTGTTAATACAGCTTAAAATGTACCTTGCCCTTTACTTAACTGAAAGAAAGAAAGTAGAAAGAAAAAACATTTATTTACCACACATTAATAAAAACAACAAAACAATACAGAAAAACCGGACAAGTGCGAGTTAAACTCGCGTGGAGAGGGTTCCGTTCCGTACATGATTATCTCAAATTTACTAGGTTACCTTAAATACCATAGACTTTTTATAGGTTTTCCTGTAATCTATAGGCAAAGATCTATTTTCTGTATTTTTTTCAAAATTTTTGCCCCTGTAGTTTCGGAAATAAGGGGGGGGGGTATGGTCATTTTTTGCCTATTTTCCTGAATAACTTTTAAACTATTTTACTTAAAATTCAAAAGAAAATATATTTAAGATTCTCACCATTCCGGCCCTTTCATTTGATATGTCACACGATATAGGTGGCATAACTTTTTTTTTAATTTTCTATTTTACCCCCAAAAAGTGGCCCCTATGTTAAAAATTCATATATTTACGTCACGCGTTCGTGTTGCGGTCACCAACTTACATATGAATACCAAATTTCAACTCAATCGGTCCAGTAGTTTCAGAGCAAATTGGCTGTGACAGACGGACAGACAGACAGACAGACAGACAGACAGACAGACAGACAGACAGACAGACACACGAGTGATCCTATAAGGGTTCCTTTTTTCCTTTTGAGGTACGGAACCCTAAAAACGAGGGACGTGTGTCATCGCGGCAGTGAATCGGTCACTGGCTCAGCATAATGCTGAGGTGTCAAACACCCGCAGTGCTGACTTTCAGCCAGCACCGTCTGTAGCAATTGGAGCGCTATACAAACACTAAACACTAATAACTATACTTAAGTAATTTGATAAAAAAGCTGCCTCTTCGAATCGCATAACGAAATCCTGCTAACCCTGTACAGCGCTGTTAGGGCAAACAAACTAGTTTACCTAAAGACTACACCAAACTTTGCTCAGGCACGTCACACGCAAGTTCATGACCGCACCGTCGACGTCACTCGTGTGTCGCGGCTTTATGCGATGCACCTGCCACAGCCGAAAGAGCAGCAACTTCAACGATAACTCTTGCGGTTTGGAAAGTACCTTTGATTATGATATGTTTTAGGGAATTTCAGGTTCTGGAAATAACCGTTGTAAAGCTTTACATTCCTATAAACATTTAACAATACTCGAACCTTAGTCACAAATAATGTGATTTAGCGATCTACTTACGATAATATTTGTCTATTCAGGCACTGTAAACTATAAATACACTTTATTAAGCCTAAAAGCTGTAGAGTCAAAAGTATTTGATAACTTTTTAACAAAGTGGTTCACAGAACTGAATTATTAAGTGTTTGAACAAAAAGAACATCGCCAGAAGCCGGCTCTTCAACTGAACTTTAACTATCTGCCAGCAGTCAGTTTGACGTCTATTATTATTAGTTCGTCTATAAATTCCGCCTTTGCTTGTCGCAAACGTCGGATATAATAGATAATACAAAAAATAATACTGCTGTCTAGGCCGAAGGGGGGATTATCTATGGCCCAGAAATAATTATTATCCTAACTATACATAGCATCACGCCCGAAATCCCTAATGGGGTGGGCAGAGCAACAAGACAACTTGTGGCCACGTTCGATTAATAAATTAGTCCTAAGATGGTATGATGAACCGTATGGTGACAGGTGATCAGCCCATCGCCATACAGATAGTCCACCATGTTGGAGAGGACCCGTCCCTTAGTCGACTTTTACGACATGCCAGGATGATAAGCATCTGCACGCATTCTATGCTATTTCTTCACTCCCAGAGCAGCAGAGGAGAAACCTATCCTAACTATCCCTACTGATATTATAAATGCGAAAGCATATGTTGGTTTGTTGGTCTGTTGCTTTGTTGGTTTATTGCTTTGTTAGTTTGTTCTTCTTTCATGCAGCAACACAGCAATATATTGGCGTGTTTTTTGCATAGTGATAGTTCATGGTCTGAGGAGTGATATAATCTACTTTTTTCCCGAAAAAATGCTCAGTTCCCGAGCGAGTAAGGGTTTGTATAATATAAAGCGTGTCTTTGGGTACTCTCACGTTAAGGGAATAATCTGTTGAACTTAGGGCGTATGATCAAACGATACGATATGGTAGCTCTTATAACTCGACAGCAAAGGCGGTCGCATCGTAAAAACCATATCCGATATCGCTAAAGCAATGTCAAATGGAGGCCCAGAGGCTCTATTCGGCGTTGGATATGTTACAATATATCATACAGGTCTTGCTTTCTTAATTTATTACGTTGAAAAGAAAGTGGCAAATAAAGTGACATTTCGTTATCATAGTTACCATCGATTATTTTTTTTATTTACTTCAATAACAATAGTATATTGTGTCTGAAGATACATATCTTAAATTAATAAATTATATAAATGTGCATAAAATTAATAGCTACTAAATACATTTCAAAATAATCCCTTACATTTAACTAAGTAATTTTAAAAAAAGATAATAATAATAATAACTAAACCATTTCATACAATGTTTTAAAATATGTCCGAATAATCCATGACATTACATTAATCAAAAATAAAAATACATCAAAAATCCAAATTAGTAGCATTAAGAATGTCGCTCACACTATAATAGCAACCTCTTAATAGAAAATCCCGGAGTTTGGAATTTAGGTGCTTATGACTCTGAATACATTTAAGTTCTATAGGCAGCTTATTAATAGTAGTTTATGCAACGGTTGCATAATGATAGGCCTTAAAACACTAGTGCGGTTTTCATGAAACGAGCCGATAGGCGAGTTTCATAATAAGATCGCACGTGTGTTTTAAGGCCAAATTATGCAGAGTTGCATACATAACTTTATCTACACACATATTATAAATCCTCCATGATGGGTTCAGAAACAATATTTTCCTGCAACAAGTTATTTGTAGCAATCGTAGCTGCATATTTCCGATATCCGGCGCATTTTCACATCACACACACTCCGAGAAGACTACTTACTATTCATATTTTCAACTAAAATGTAAATTACAAACAACTTTTTCTATTCAATTCAACAACAATTCTACTTCTACTACAGCAAAACACCAACATGGCGGCAATTCGATCCTCCGTTAAGACCATTTTTTTTTAAATCATAGACAAGCGAATGAAGTCTCTATTCTCATGTCACTCAAGATCAAATGTCGTTCGGTTTATATTAAAAAAACATAGTGAATTGATGTTTCGTATCAATAACTGTTTAATATCTATGGATACTAGAATAGAGACCCACTTGAGTTTTGACAGCTGTTCCAAATTTAATCTCATTTCTTTACTAAAAACGATAAAGAAATAACATTGCAGCACTGGTTTTTCCTAATTGGTTGTCAAAATGGTGGTCATTTCCTATGGTTTTTGATTAAACAATGGAGGTTTTATGATATGGGTGTAGATAAAGGCTTTTATCGCTTGAATTTTTGTACAATTTGTATCAGTTTGACAAATGTCGAATAAAAGGTCTGATATCTAAATTGTGAATTATTGTGCAGGTAATTTTGATGTAGCTGTCCAACGTTTCTGTGACAGGTTCTCAGTAATTCACACCTGTCTTTGCTTGACAACGCTCTGTGTTATCTTAGAAGTTGTAATTAACTCTTGCTGCTACACTATGTTTTACGGTAAATGAACGGTAAGAGTAATTAGTGCTTTAACTAGAGAGCAGCAAATATGCCTAACGTTCTTTTGCGGTCGTAAAGTTAGGTTTTTGTTTGACGACAAGGTAATATATAAATACGCAAACACTTACGTCAATTCCAGTTAGTGGCAATGATAATTTGACTGATCTTTCGACTAAATATTAAAAACGTGGCCTTTTTAAAAATACTGTCTATGTTTGAAAATCGATTGACATACTACCCTTAGACATAGCTTAACTACGAGTGACGTCCTTGTTATTCGTGCGACATTCAAATTTGAAAGAACGCGACAAAGCATTTAACTATAAACAGCCTCCGATAGCTTAGATTTGACAGCTACCTCACTTTAACAACATTGGCTTTAAAGTTTTTAAATAGCTGGAACAAACTGACAGTTGTTGAGTTACAAATCTCCACTGTTTCCACACACACACTGACTGTCACCAGACCCCGTTATCAGTGGTGAAAATAATTTATTTTTCATTTAATATTAAGCGACTTTTTGGTAACTTATAGACGTACACATAGCAACTTTTCAATTAAAGAGTTGGTAACACTGGTGTTAAATATGTAACAACCAATCAAGGCCTAAGCCTTTCTTCTTACTACGATTGCTAAGAGATAGGTTTTATGTATTTAAAATGCAACATTTGACTAACTGAGATGATTATTTTTTTATTTGTACAGATTTTGTCTGCGTTTCAAATTATGCTTAACTGAGAAGAAGAAATGGTGAAAAACCAATAAATTATTGCCTAAACTTACCCATTCAAGAACATAAAAGAAAAATTTCCATGTAAAATTGTATAAAAACTGTTTGCCCAATAAATATTCAGGTTTCCTAATAAAATATTCAAATATTCAAACGAGCGTGTCAGCAAACGAGTCAAGTGTCGATGTCGATAAGTCATCGGGTACGTCACTATAAATCAAGCGATAGTGTTGCCCACGTAGTGTCGACTAGTCGATAGTCGGCCGCGCAGGCTGATTGATCTTAAGATTAACACTGTTAGTTTAAAAATTGACCGTGCAAGCGAAGCGTATACGTTTCAGTTTCGGCAAAAATGCTTTCGTGTGTCCACTCGTTCTCCTCCACAGGGCGTCTTTTCGGGAACGTCTAAGCGATACTGCAGCGATCCGCGAGCGAGACTCGCATCTCGCTCTTCCGCAATACACGTCGTGCGGAAGAGTGGGATGAGAAATCTCGCTCGCAAGTCACCACAACATCACTTAGCGTTCCCGAATAGAGGCGCAGGTCGCGGGTGCGCCTTTTTTCACATAACTTTTTAAGTCCTATTATCGGAAGTCCGAAAATATTTCTCATACCATTTTACATTATAATGATCATTCTTCATAAATTTTTTTAATACTAACGATCGAAACTCATAATCATCAGAATTCATAATATCGCTAATCATACAACTTGTTAATACTAATATTTGTATTCATATATTTTCTTATACTACCGATCGAAACTCCTAATCATTGTAATTCATAAAGTCAATATTCATATATTTTTTAATACTAATATTTGTTTTCATATATTTCTTAATCATAAGCATTATTTATCCGCATTATTGAAATTCATAATGTTAATAATCATACAACTGTTTTATACTAATATTTATTTTCATATATTTTTTAATCATAAGTGTAAATGAAACTGAATAGGTACTTAAGAAGACTTCTGAGCGAGCGAGCGAAGCGAGCGAGCAAAATGGGCCGGAGCAGAAGCGACTCAGATAGGTTAGGTTCAGAAGGTTAAGGCGGGAGCGAAGCGAAGCGAAGCTCCCGCCTTAACCTTCGATGTTAGGTCTTTTTTTTGTAACAGTTCAGAAAATCTTGCTTATTTGTAAGATTTTATGCTAAATAGGTTCACGCTGTTATAGTAATTTGCTTGAATCCATAGGGATGCCATGCATCTTGAAAGTAAAGTTGTAGGTACCCTGACGTACCTACAACGTCACTTTCGTTGGGGATCGAGGTAATATTGGGTCAAATCTGGCTGATGAAATTGGATAGGCATTCAAAAAGATCTGTTTGCTTACCCGCAATTTTAACACTACCTACTTTTTATTAATACGTTTACGAATATACCTTCAATAGGAATAATTAACGATATGATTAAATCTTATTTTGAATAGTTACTGTTATAAAAACCAATATTATGAGTTCAAATACTTTCTTAGCAATGCCATTATTAATAAAAAAAATATGATTATTGTCTGTTATGAAGGAAAATATTCTGAAAAACAAAATTATGAGTTGAAGTACGTTCTTGGTAATGAAATTATGAATAAAAAAAATATGATCACTGTCTGATATGAAGCAAAATGTTATGAAAAAAAAAATTATGACTTCAAACATGTTCTTAGTAATGACATTATAAATAAAAAAATTATGATAACTGTCTGTTATGAGTTCCGATGGTAGGAATAAAAATGTATGAACAAAAATAGTATGAGGAAAAAAATTATGAAGAGTGATTATTATGAATACAAATCGGTAGTGAAAAAAAAAATAGGAGTAAGAATTTTATGAGAGCCAATATGGACCCGCAGGTCGCATTTGTCAACAGGTTCTCGTGAAATTTTGCATAAAATTTCGCAGTCTTTTGAATTTTGCATAAGGCGGAGATATGGGGGTTTTTGAGATTACAAAGTTATTTGCGGTGTTAGTGTAAACTGACCGAGACCTATGTAGATAAATAAAATAAAATAAAATAAATAAATCAGGGGACAATCTTTACACAAATCAATCTAGCCCCAAAGGAAGCTCTAAAGGCTTGTGTTATGGGTACTAGACGACGATATAAATACTTATATAGATAAATAAATACTTAAATACATAAGAAACGTCCAAGACTCAGGAACAAATATTTCTGCTCATCACACAAATATTTGCCCTTACTGGGAATCGAGCCCGGGACCGCTGGCTTCGGAAGCAGAGTCACTACCAACTAGGCCAAACGTGTAGGGATAACAGTTTTCCAACGGCAAAGTTAAGTTTGTCGCGAGAACTACAGCTCACGGAGCCCTAGCTGTTATTGTGCAGTGGTAGCCCAGTGGTCTGACGTGAGGCCCTTCGCGAGGACGCGGATTCAAATCTCGGTTCGAATCTCTAAGAATTTCCGATCTCACGTGGTGAATTGGATTTGATATTGACCACGAGCATGAAAACATCGTGTGGAAACCGGCATGAGTGTTAAGTCCCCAATCCGCACTGGGCCCGCGTAGGGTCTTACCCCCCCCATCTTAAACTCAACCTTGCTACAACAGTTTTAAAGTTTGTTTTTCCATTATCCAATTTCGAGATACGAGCTTTTTCCAAAGTAATGATGATATAAAATAAATCCAACCAAGATTGCTTATTAAGATATCGTTAATGGATCGTTAAGCTGATAAATCTGGCGCTATACGACTTGCAGTTGCAGCGACAATTTGTTAACGGTACAGTAAATGTTGGTACAACTGTAAATGCATTTGTTTTCATGTTATTTTACACTTAAAAAATATATTCCCAACATGAATGCAGTGGTAACAGTACAATGTGGGTGGCAGTCAATTACTGTACGTTTTTGCGGAATTTTTTGCCACGTACGGTAAGAATTTGGAACGAGCTTGCTGCAGCAACGTTCCCGGACCGATACAAATTAGGGATCTTCAAAAAACGAGCCTACTCCTTTCTCAAAGGGCCGGCAACGTATCCGTGATTCCCCTGGTGTTGCGGGTGTCCATGGGCGGCGGTGATTGCTTACCAGCAGGTAACGCGCCTGTCAGTTTGCCACCCTCTTACTATAAAAAAAGCTGACACCTTTGTGTTTTTTATTTTAACGAGCATTTCGATGAAGAAATTGAATTGATGAAGATTTGTCCTTCATCGGGGACTAGGCGTGGGCTGGGGTTCCATTCCTATGTTGTGGATGTTCCAAGAATTCGCACTAAGCGGTACGCTTCAACATTCATTTGGCAAACGGCTAAGGAGTGGAATTCCCTGCCTGCAGACTTGTTCCCAGGACGCTACAACTTGGGTCTTTTCAAGGAGAGAGTGAATAGGCATTATCTAGGTGTGCATGCTCCATCGTCGACCTCATCATCACTTTCCATGAGGTGAGATAGAGGTCAAATGCACATCTATATCTTCCATTAAAAAAAAACAGCGTCGGGAAACCTTCAACCATCTGCGACGTTAAAAAAATAATAAATGTAGTAAAGTAACGTTTTCCGGCGTATCTGATAATACGACATTACATGCTAGAATTGGAAGTCTATAATCCAAGACCAATAACGTCAATAAATTGCAAAACACTGAAAATAAAACTTTATGACTAACATAACTATAAATCGACGGTACATTTGCATAATTCAAACGAAAGTGCCTTCTACAACGGATGATCTGCAGGCGAGTGGAGCGCTGCCAACTCATATAAAAGTTTGATTTTGCGAGCAATTCGATTTTAGTTGCCATTTGTTTTATTACGTTTATGAGAGTTTCCTGTTCGTTGATTAGTATGTAAGGTTTAAAGGTATGGATATAAGTACCCGGCTGTTGAACATTTCCTCAACACAAAATGCTCAGTAGTGCATATCTGACCTGTGCAAATAATGACCGCAATCTTCTATTATTTACCAAAAGAAAACTGTTCTACACATTATCACATTGGAACGGTTATGAGCGAGTTGCCTACAAAGCAAGATGCCTAACAAAGCAAGATGCCTCAAAAGCAAGATGGCCAAAAAGCAAGATGTCTCAGAAGCAAGATGCCTCAGAAGCAAGATGGCTAAAAAGCAAGATGCCTAACAAGCTGAATGTATCAAAAGAAAAATGTCTCAGAAGCAAGATAGCCAAAAAGCAGGACCTTGGCCCTGTTTATTTGTTTCTGTCTTCATTTTATTTGTTACGTTTACCTACAATACAAACCATTTTAGGTGTCTTGCTTTGCAGGCTTTTAATTACCAAGCAATTTGTCTTCAAGACATTCAACTACTTAGACATTTTGCTTGGTAGTCGTTTTAGCAAGTAGACCATTTGCCTAGACGGCATTCAACCACTTAGACATTTTGCTTTGTAGGCATTATACTTAGGCATCTTGCTTTGTTAGGCATCTGTTTTGTAGGCAACTCGCTCATAAACGCATTGGAACAACCATTATTTACATTCAATGACACTGTCACGTGTGTTGCATAAGGTCCTATCATCTTAATCTTGTAGGGATTATCAATGATTGATACAGTATGATACTATTTGTTTTAGTTTAGTTGGAATTAAAGGTAGACTTTTCAGAAGTCCTATTTTCCGGGTTTTGATTTAATGTCCAGGGACACCTTGTATAATTAAAGCGTAAAGTGGAAAATGTCTGTACACTGAAGATTCCAATGAAAATATGCCATGTGGGGCTTCAGAATGAGCGACAACACATCCCAATGGTTTTTGAATTTCATGTCTGTTTGTCTGATCGTATGTACGCAATAAAATTTCAAACTACTTGACGGATTTAAGAGCACCTTCAGGCAATAAATCTGGAAGGTTGTGAAAGAGGTGGTGGTTACCTAGTATTGGAAAGTATAACGAATTTCCCTAAATTCTTGAAATTAAATTGTTTAATTGACTTTTCTATTCCATTGCTGTAATGGCTAAGAATAAGCCGCACCTATAAAAGCCGCAAAACCATAAAGGACAATTTTATATCATAAACTTTAGCGTCTTATTTTATTTTATGAATTATACATGAGGCACGTCAAAATGTCGCACTCACTTTGTTAGATTGTCACAACACTTCACTTCGTAAAAATGTCCCACTTCAATGTTCATGTCCCACTGATAGAAGACGAGCCGAGCGAATCATGCGAGTGAGGCGAAATGATGACAGCGTAGCATAGACAACGTTGCAAGTAACTCAGAGTGTGAGTGAGACAAACGAGCGCCGTACAGTGTGTACAGTATGACACGCTGACAGGAGAGCGAGCCGTAAGCTCCGCGTAGTACCTCGCCTCATTTGAGGTAGGACATTGTACCACCTCGTTTTGTAAAAGGAGTTACTCCCTCAAACTCGTTTTAATTTCATGTCCTGCTCAACACTACTTGAGATAACATCAACATCTTGTTTTATTAGAAACCATTCCTCAACTTCCTCAACAACAACAAATATATAAATAAATAACTCTGAAATAACATGCCATGCTCTTTATAAGATGGCCAATAAATATGAACGCAAATTGTAATTATAATTATTCCTTACATGATTGTTATCTGTACCTATCCCATCCCGATTAGCTCAAAGGATGAAGTTAATGAGCCGTAATCCCCGCAAGAGACACCCTCGTCAGACGTCCCGCGGGGCGTGCTGTACGATTTCACGCGCGTTTTTAATTAATCTGTTACTCCCTTTACATTTTAAGAGGATTAAAACCGGTTATTCTACAGATTTAATTTTGACTCTGCAGTTGATGGATTTTCGTACTTAGGGCCGTTTGGTTCTTGTCAGAAGCACATGGCTGCTCGTGATTCGATGGTGTCTTGGAAGTTTCATATCGCGTGTTTCGCCAACTTTTAATAACTGTGTTCTTGGTTTGTAAACCTCAGGGAAAGCTCTCAAATAAATTATTTTCAGGGAACTGAATGACGGGGTGTCAGAATGAAAATTCAGATATTTTTGTTGTAATTGGTTAACCAACCATTTGCCTCTAGAAAAGAAAGTTTGTGGGTTCCAAATACGGGCGTAAGTAATTCGTTTGCGTTTCCATAGACAGTTTCTACAACTTTTCAGTTAGCGAATGTTTTCGCTCGCTGACGTTTTTTACGCAGCTTAAAACAGCAACAGCATTAAGTAAATTCCGATATTATGTTATACACGTTACATAAGAGAGAAACGTTTTTTCGAAGCCAACATGCCGACGAAGTAAATATTTAAAGGCAGCACTCGAGCTTTGCACAAAGACATGAAGTATGCAAACTGACCCACTTCCACGGATCGATAATAATGTGGCATGGACATTTACAAAAGTACTTGTAGTTAATTCGTAAGTTATCAAGTCAAGTGTCATAATATCAAATCAATCGATCTCAATGTGACCGACATGTTGGCTTAGCGACTGATACAAGTATCAAAAATCAATTGTATTGGATTTGTCTCGTCATTCGTGTGCCTTTGTATGTTATTCACGGAGTTAAATCACAGGTTATCCTAGTCAGAGCTGTTTATTGTGACGCTACTTATTTATTTATAAATATATTTAATAAGTTTGTGTGCCATAAGGTTATTCATTCTTCCTTTTTTGCTTTTTAATTTATTTTATTTAAATGCATTGATATTAACTTTCTATCCATTGAACTATTAATTTAATAACTAGTATACAGGGTGACTGGTTATACGAACATTCCTTTTAAGGGGATATCGTACAAGTCATTTGCAGCAAAAAGGTCATATAGTACCCTGTCCGAAAATTATTTGTTTCTGAGATTTTGAAGATTTAAGTTTTCTTAGGAAATTGCGGAATATCACTGAAAAATATGTAAAAATAATTATAGTATTTTTGAAGTATTTTTATGTATTTTCTGAAAGCAAAGATGTCAGCAGTTTCAGAAAATGACAAATAACTAAAAAACGTATTGCTACATTTCATGTTATTTAACAAAACTCCCGTAGCAAAACACAAAAAGTAATATTTTCATTACATGACAGTGTTTTTTTTTTTAAATAAATGTAAAACATGCAGCGTACAAATTGCTGAAAAAGCTTCCTTGGTTTACTAGCTATTTCATGAGGTACAAAAGTTTAAAAAATAAAATAGGTACCTAATGAAAATAATTAAGTTTTCACATTTCGTAGGAATGGCCATCGCTCCAGTATACCTCGGCCAAAGAGCGCTGACGCCCATACATTTTACAAGGGCGTCAGCGCTCTTTTTACAAATGGCGAGGTATACCTGGTACGAATTATTTACAAATCTGTGTTTATCTTCAGAAGCACACTTCAATAGCCGCTAATATGGAAAAAAACTGAATATTAATAATTAATAAATAAATTATTTACACTTCAAAATGGATACTTGTAAAATAATCTTGTAATACGCGCAAACAAAGTTCACCCAGCTAGTATAGAATATAGGTATATAATATTGGGTTGTTTGAACGATCAGTTAATAACATCATCCTATGAGAATATTGCCGAAATATTTTGCTTGTAAATAGCTCCGAAATGTACCCAAATATTTGTACAGAAACTCGTAACGTAGCGAAAACAGTTACTATGAGGGAATACGACCCCGTATGTTTTAGGCCAAAGTTCGTTCTTTTTATAGTAAACACTACACAGGTACACGACCGGTGTAACTTGAAACTTACGCGCTATGCTTTTTGTTAACAGTTGGGACCAAGGTATTTTGGTTGGTAGTTTTTATTATGATTCTTACGCTCGGGGTTTTTTGATAAAAATATTACAACCGTAAGGGTTAGGACGTAACGTGTATTGTGCTTGTGATGTAAGGGTGCCCTTTGAAGTGATAAGCCAAGTTTCCTCTTTGACGTCGGTAAACAGGGTGTAGACGCATGGCAACATATTGGTGATGGTGTAATTGGCTTTGCCAATATTGCTTTATCTTAAAGGGCGACTAGAGAGTTTGCTTACAATATTGGTAGTGATACCTATGTTACGAATCCATCAAACTTATATTGCACACGCTTTTATTATCTTTACTTATAACTAATATAGTACATTGTGCATCTAGGGCCGTAAGAAGGGGATAACTAACGAGAGTCTGTTAGAAGCCCGACGCCGATAGGCGAGGGCTTTTATGACTCGAGTTTGTTATCCCCTTACTGTCCGTGATACACACAATGTTTTTCATCACATTTGCGAGGAAATGAGATAAAAATTAGACAAAAAAGTATATATATCAATTTTATTTCCATTTTACATCGTGAATTACCATCAGGTGGGTGTTCATAAACTGAGCGTACGTTGCAATCAGCGCGGGGCAGCTCCGCCGGCTTGCGCCGACCTGGCGCACTTAACTGCCCGCGGGAGTTCGAAACCATACAAAATCCATAACTCCCTAGGGAGTTATGGATTTTGTATGGTTTATAACTCCCGCTGACGGCGGGGCCCATAGAGGAGTTAAATCGGCTATAGTTGCTCTATACGCTTGCGTATAATAACACCCTTTCCGAGCAAGTGTGATGAAAATGTAATAAAATCTTAGAAGTTAATTTTAACCTACTTCTTATTGTCGTAACAATTTGAAACTTTGTAGGTGTCTGCAATTTGGATGACAATACCATAGTTTGGTACCGTTGAGCTGATCTGACCATGGCGCCAGGAGGTGGATAGTGGAACTCTTCAGTGACTACTAGTAAACCTCTCGAGTTTGGGCTCATTTGGTTTGTTTTGACGAGTCCAATACATTACCTTGGTGATGAGGGTCTTTTGTACATTAGTGCATTACTGACAAAAGCGTGTTTTTTTAGTTTTTGTGAACTATAGTTTTATAAGTATATGTGTGTTAAGTTTATTATACATTTTTATCCATAACTTTTTCAAGAAACAAGCTTTTTACAAAGTTGCATCCAGTTAACCAGAAACATTAGTGTCAAATACGTTTCCTCATCGCAATTGTTAACAGTAACTGTCAGCGCTTGCTTAATTGCCCCCCTAGCAACAAAAGCAATTACAATATTCACGCATTCCTTACTGGGGTCCAATTCCGAAAACAAAGCCTGCGAAATTCCTTGGCGCATTGTGTTTACATTGTCGAGTGCAGCAGACAGCGTGCACTACACGAAAATAACCGCGGAACGTAAAACGGAACGGCCGGAATATTCCCGGCCATTTGAGCCGAGCTGCCGCAGAGTAGCATGGGGAACAGAGGGATTCAAGATTTTTAATCTCTCTGTTTCAAGTATACACATTTAATTGGATTAGTGACTTCGTTCACGTGGAACTCCGTTGTTGCGTGAAAAAAGGACAAACCCGCAAACACCCATTCGCATTTATAAGGGTAGTAATGATAGTTATGCTGAATAATCGTGTATTTTGTTACATTCCTCTAATCGACACGGTGTCAACATTAAAATATTTTTATATGAGCACTTAGACCCTTGACACATGGCTCATTACGCAAGCAAGTAGTGTTGGGCAGGACATGAAATTAAAATGAGTTTGAGGGAGTAACTCCTTTAACAAAATGAGGTGGTACAATGTCCTACCTCAAATGAGGTGAGGTACTACGCGGAGTTTACGCTTTGATCTCGCGTCAGCGTAGCACACTGTACGGAACGAACGATACTCGTTTGTCTCACAAACACTCTGAGTTACTCGCTATGTTGTCTACGCTACGCTATTATCTATTTCGCCTCACTCGCATGATTCGCTCGGCTCGTCTTCTATCAGTGGGACATGAACATTGAAGTGGGACATTATTACGAAGTGAAGTGTTGTGACAATCTAACAAAGTGAGTGTGACATTTGAGGTGCCTCATGTATGAGTAGCTCAACACTACAAGCAGGTGAGCTCACTAGCGTACTTAATGATTCACGAATCAACTAGAGCCTCGTAGAACGAATGTACCCTTTGTATATTATAATACTGTTGTAAATAGTTAAGGTCGGACGGTTGGTTACCTGAATAAATAAATAAACGCCAGTGCGCATGTTTTTAATGATTTGATGATATTTATGATAATAAAGGAAAATAGCGTTTTTATTTTAAATCTTTTATTCCAAGCTCTGGCGTCAGTAGTCAGTACTCGATATTGCCTTAATCGACCTGTCATTGCGCGCAAGCAGAATACAAAGGGTCTTTACCCGACTATTGCACTCAGGTTTGTATATCTATAGACTGAACATTCTTAACATATCTAAGCTATACACGAGCTGTGCTAGGACGGAGCTGCGAACGCGATTATTGCAGCTCCAATGGCGCGATTAACCCCCCAGTGGCGTGCTTTTGTCGTCGTTCGAATTTCGAAAACGTACTTTTTCGATGGCCAGTAATAGCTGTTGCGATAAAACAGCCAATTTTAAAAATCAAATTTGAATTCAAATCGTTCCAAAAAAGAAGCTTTAATGGCCTTATCCTGGCTTGCTTTGACTATAAATCAAATCATTGTAGTTATTATCCAATATGGCTAGTTGGATATACAGGTTGTTTCGTTTTATCTTACGTTGTATAAATACATTTTTTTTGATGATCACCTCGCTTCCACTTTTGAGGGATATTCTATTATCATCCTTAGTTTGTTAATATATTGAACACGGATGGAGCTTTGTTTACCACCTGTAGTTTCGCCCGATCTATATAAACGAGGTGATGACAGGGTTGCATTTACCAGGAAGCGTGTACCGTGCATGTTATGACGTCACCGTTAATGTATCATGACGTAAGCTATATATATCGCCTTTGCACAACAAACATGGAATACAGAAATGACGGACGGTCATGTTTGTACATAAGTTGTTTAAGAAACTGACTACAAACTTAAAAAAATCATAGGCTTTATTTCAGGAAAACTAATTGATACAAAATATACTTTGTAGTGATATAGTGAAATAATGCATTAGGTATTAGGCGCATTTCAGACTAATATTCCATTCTTTTATAGAAAATACAATCCTAAAAACGGTTTTCAAATGATACTGCGTAAAAACACAATGATCAGTGAATTTTTTCTACTATCGCTTGTTTCAAATAACTTTCACTATAATGGCCTTCAGTTGGAAAAAACGAAACGAAAAGTCGTTGCGGTACCATTGAACTTAAATCCAATTGGCCCATTAGCTGTAACAACGCGGCAATGGCCCCAATGGCTCACTTACAACGGCGCGTTGGCATAAATCCGCTTAGTTGGTAAACTACGGCAATGTAATGTCTGAGGTGAGCTCTTGAATGAGAATTGGAAGGCTGTTTAGGTTATCGGATTGTAAGTGGGTTACTTTACGCTGGAGTGTTTCGTATTGGCAACGCGTTATACGTGACAGAGTTCTCAGAGTGTATATGATGGTGAAGATTTGAAACAGTCTGTAGTATTAAGGGATCCAAAGGAAGGGAAGTTGATTTAACTCTCCAGGGGCTAGTTTTGAGTGGTGAATTTTTTTAATGTAAATATTTTAAGCAATATCATGTAGGCAATGTCGAATAGAGGCCCTGGGCTTATATAAAACAAGTACTGGCCCCTCTTAATGAGCCATAGGATATGCTGAAGCTAACTGCTCGAGGTACTTACTCTAGTCATTTATGAATAAAGATATTTTCTCTATCCATGACACAAAGCCGTAACTTTCTATTAATACTTTATGCTCGTTACGAGGTAATGGTCTCCTGGCGCAGTTAGTGTCTTTCTCAATAGGAGCAGAGTATAAAGGAGACGAAACATGTGTCTTAATAATCAGAATAATTGTTCCTATAATAGGGATGTTTCCAGGGTAAAAAATAATAATTCTAATTAGTCCGTCAGTTAGATTATCAAAAAATATTGAAACGTATTATCAAATCAATCAAAATTGACAAAGATAACGCGCATCAAAGTTCGGGAGTGGGGGCTCATGACGTCACTTAATAGTAAATAGTGTGCAAAGTCCTGACGTCACGCGGAACTTCAACGCACTATATCTTCGGTAATTTTTTGTTTAAATTACAAAAGAAAATAAAATGTGTTCAATAAATTTTTTTAATGTGATTTTCAGGAATCACGCTTTTTTGGTTGTGTATTTTATAACATTATGAAAACGATTCGAATGAAATGTATTTACTAATGCTTTACTTTACAAGTTTATTTAAGTTTTCATCCCTAAGAAAAAAAATGAAAGAAAGGTGCTGAGTGATCGAGCGTTGCTCAAGTACTCCTATTATTAATGCACATCAAACTCGCTTAGTCAAATCGCGATACAATATTACTAAACTATGTTTGTTTGAAGAAAATACAGCACAACTCAATCGAGGGTAGTTGCAGCTCGACGAAACTTGGTGCAGATCGCAAGTTCGGGGAACTTGCTTCGGGGTACTGTCAGTTACAATATGTAGTAAGAAGCTGCATAATATCTTAGTTAATTGTTAACTAATTTGACTCGATGGCGCTGTTAGTGCAACTGCCTACTTTACTAGAGGTCGGGTTCGAATCTTCATAAGTACCTACTTTGTGTGAAGAAAGCGAATTTTTGTACATGTAGGTACACGAGTCATGCATGTTTAGTATTTATATTTTATTTTGAATTATTCGTATCGTGCTGGTAAAGACTAACTCAATATATGTTAGTGCCCATTATATTATTATTATTATTTATTATAAATATTATTATTTAGGCTCAGAATCAAATATTTTATACTTGTATTGTCTTGGGGATGTTCAACTTTGTGTTACGAAAATGACTCCGATTCTCCCTTGAAATTTACTTATATGATGAACAAATGAAACAGATGGGAATACAGCTTAAATAAGATGATATTTAAAAAATGAATGTAAGTATTGTATTAAATAACATAGCAAATAAAAATAAAAAAAATCTGTAAAGAATTTGGCGTCTGACTTATTTAAAAATATTTTTGGTTTCCACTTACCTACCTAAAAATAATAACAAAGTATGCGTTGCATTCGCAACCAACTGTACTGGCTCGCTTCCAGCGGTGCATTTTTTATTGCTCACAGCACGCGATGATGTGGAAACAATAACTTTTATTGCGACTCGTCAAACGAGAGCCATGGAATATTTCGGACACGCTGTAGCCGTATAAGTGTTAGCGCTGGTGGATTCAATTCAGACACGTGAAAGAGCCGGTGTGACCAACTTGTAAATTATTATTTGTAAGCACTTGTTCGGCACTCCTCAAAAATACCTCTTTTGAGGTCCGGATGGCAGGATCCGATGGTTGGAAGGTCTGGGTGATACCTAACCCCCTACCTGTGGTGTTAACTATAGCATAGCTAAGGTCTGTTTGGCGAGAGTTGATAAATATTATGATATCGTTTCGAAATAGCGACTGTCGCTTAACTATCGCAAACTGTGTGACGGTCGTCGCTTATCACCGCGCGCACTGAGTTTCGTGGTATGAGGGACACAGATGTTGTCAAGTGAGGTATCGCGCCGGTAGGACGGCGGCGAAAGAACTATATTTATTTGTTCATATACATAATAGTCATATTGCAAATTAATGTCTTATATGTGTGCGTCAAATGTCACATAAATTCAATAATCTGCACTGGCTTCGGCCAAATAAAAGAAAAAGAAAAACAATATCTATGACACATGTTTAAAACGCGTTGAGTATGGATATGATGTGTCTTGTGTCTTTCTATAATATGTCATTGGCTTCGAGTTTGTCGTTCGGGTGTTCGCGTGTTGCTATCTGTTTATACAGTTAGGCTATTCAATAATAATATTCTATGAAAAACATATAATTTATCCCTTTAATTTTTCTTAAATCATCGGTAAAAATAATTAGCGGGCCGCTATCTGTAATGAGGTAAGAAGCCCTGACTTTTTACTTTTTTGTCAACTCTCGTCGAACAGACTTTATAAATCACAGACCGTATATCCAATAGACTCACTCAGACCCCCGCTGCCAGCATAAGAGACAAAAAGCAATAAGCGACAGGGCTAAAGGCAGGGCCTCGAACGCACCAATCACAACGCTCTAAAAACCCCGCGCGCCCCGCAAGTCTGGCAGCTTCATTTGCTAGTAAAAGTTAGGCTAAACGTTGTGTTTAGGATATTTGGTCTGTGGTATAAATATAACTATAACAAAGTCGCGGGATTCATCTAGTAAGTATACAATAAATAATAACAATATAGGCTGATAAAATGTATAAGCGCTGATAAACATGATTTATTTTGCCAATTACTTTATTTCTAAGTTGAGCAGGACTCAAGGTCTGCTTTGCCCGTGATTAATTGGGCAAAGACGGATAACTCTAATCTCGTTATTACGATAGGCTTACAAATATCAATCAAGAATAAATAGTTCGTTAGGCTTTACAAAGGTTAGCTCAGAACAGGAGATTTATTATTTGCTAATAGAATTTTTATTTAAGCAATTTGGAATAAAAACATCCTTTAATATTATCCTGAGTTATAAATGGCGTAACAGTGTACTTTTAAAAAACGGACTAGTGCGATTCGGACTCGCGCACGAAGGGTTCCGTACCATTATCTATATAATGGTTCACGGTTTATGCATAAGATTGATGTTTATGAAATTAAATGTTTTTAAATTATTATTTTTTATATTTGAGTTGATTGAATGTGTCACATTCTATAGTTACAATGAATTTATTATGTTATGAATATGCGAATCAACTTATTACAATTAATTTTATGTAAATCATTTTTATTATTATTTATTGTGCAATTAATTTTATTTTATTTTTATTTCAATTTAATGTTTTAAAATAATTTACTTTGACCTATAATATTATTATTATGAATAAATGAATATGAATATGAATATGAATGAAAGGTAAATTGCGGTTTACGATTAATGACGTATTAAAAAAAACTACTTACTAGATCTCGTTCAAACCAATTTTCGGTGGAAGTTTACATGGTAATGTACGTCAATTATTTTGTTTCGTTTTATCATTCTCTTATTTTAGAAGTTATAGGGGGGGGGGCACAGATTTTAACACTTTAGAAGTGTCTCTCACGCAAACTATTCAGATTAGCAAAAAATTATAATAGAAACCTGAATGTCATTTTTGAAGACCTATCCATAGATATCCCACAGGTATAGGCTTGATGAAAAAAAAATTGAGTTTCAGTTCTAAGTAGAACCCCCAAAGTTTTTTTTTTTTTTTTCTAATTTTGTGTGAAAATCTTAATACGGTTCACAAAATACATCTACTTACCAAGTTTCAACAGCATAGTTCTTACAGTTTCGGAAAAAAGTGGCTGTGACATACAGCGGGTCCGAGTAAAATTTAAGTTAGCTATAAGATTGTGCAAGTTTTTTTTTCAAACAATTAAATAATATTCTGTTTAATTCCTGATTAAATTAAATGCCCGTTAGTTAAGTTAAATAACTGTAAAATAATAATAACGTTTAGGTCAATCGCCCGATTATTGGCACCTTAAAAATTAAATAATTAGGTTTTGTGGCTTACTTTGCCAAGGGCAAGGACACATAGAGCTAGTCACTGTTTACTTAACACAAAGTTACATCTGAATTAACTATGTAATTACTAGCATTTCATTTACTCAGCACAGAATTTCATCGCATGTTTGTTATCTTAAATATAGGTATACTCAAAAACTTAGCGATTCGCATCAAGTAGGCAGTATGTGATTACTATTTTAATTTTCTGATTCTATATAATACAATCCAAAAACATTTATCAATTTACTCTCCTAATTTTCAATCGAATAACCCCATATAGGTAATCGAATTCAAAACTAATTCGCGGATCGATACGCGCTCGCGTGGACCTCGATTCGAATCGCTGACTGAAAACTATACGATACTCGCACGAATCGATTAGTTCACTTTGCTGAATTGAGCAAATATTTCAGTGATTAATATTGGAGTGGTTTGAAGGATCGGCGGTTATTATAATGGTTTGATTTCTTTCAAGTGATAAAATTATATGGTCACATTATCGCTCTTTGACCTCATTATCGTAGTAGTCGACGAAGTAGTGCAAATTGCATATTGGTTGTTTTTTTTTTTGAGATAAATCAAGGATAAGAATGCGAGAATCTAGGAGGAGAGCGGCAGGACGTCGTATAGATATGTCTATGACAGAAGCGAAGCGTGAGAGTAAGCCGGTGCATAATTTCTTAACTCAAACATTATTATTATTATTATTATTATTAATTACTTCTTGTATTAACATAAAAATGGCATACTACATATTTTTTTATGTAAATGCAAAATTTAATGAGTAATAATTATAATATAATGTTTAGAACGAGAAATGATACAAGCCGCGTTCCGCGTGACGTCACGCCTAGGTACAATTTTTACCTAGAAGCGACGTCATGAGCCCCCACTCCCGAACTTTGATGTGCGTTATTTTTGTCAATTTTGATTGATTTGATAAAGCAAATATACGTGTTGAATATTTTTTGATAATATAACTGACAGACCAATTAGATTTTGTTTTTTTACCCAGGCATCATCGCCATTCTCATATATTAATATATTTTATTTTTTTATTTATTAATATTTTTTTTTATAAACAACTTAAATACTGATGCCTGGAATAAAAAATACCACGTTTTTATATATAATTTAGGAAGAAAAGCCGCGGTAAATGATTCACTTCATGAAAGATTAACGCTATCTCGCGCATTCAGATGCGCGGGCGCCGTTCCCAGGGGTCGCATGTGGCCGCGGGTTTATTATGCTAAGCTATTTCCAGTGCAACAGTGTAAAACTACCTTTATGACGACGCAAGTCATAAGCGGCAGCGTTACAGTATAAGTCCAATGAATACTGGATTTATTTTGTACGTATGTGGATCATTTGATAAACTAAAATACTGATGTTCATAAGCGGCGGTGACCACTTTCCATCAGGTGATTGTCGGACAGTGGCAAAAAAAAAAGTGACTCTGCAAAATTTCTCGCAAGGAAGAATAGGCTACTGGTATGATACTGAAGTAGGTATTTTCTCATTCTAAAAACCTTTCTTGAGTAAAGTATCAAGCCTAAGTACAAATTATCATATCACTAAAGTAGTTTATGAAATGATCCAGATGTGCAAATTGGCATAGGTTTTTAAAAACCGCGTCACATCAATGTATTGGATGATACTGAGACCAGAGTTAAACCCCTCTTTGATTGGCTTAGTACGTGCTCCAAAATACTGTTCTTAGGGTTACATACTATTGTAAAACATTTGTTAGAAATTCAAATGAAAGAAAAATTGCAAACGGCTGTTCTCCTCTACAAGTCGCATTTGTCAACAGATTCTCGTGAATTTTTGTGAGCAGGTTCGATAATTATATGGTTTTTTTTGTCGATTGCGTTTTTCGCAATTGTTTTAAAAGGCGGAGAAATGGGTGTTGCAATCGTAAAAAGAATATTTATATGAACAGTATCGTACAAAATACAATTGTACAAATAGCGGACCTCAAGTGAACCATCACCCAAGATATTTCCCTTCTGAATTAGGGACTTTTTTATTATTTATTTTATTCCCGCTACAGGGTATTCCTTAAGCCGTGGCCAGATAAAATGGCCGCATCGTGCAATCGTGAATGTGATTTTATACAGGTGCATTGAAACCGCATTACGTATGTACATACCTTAAGGCGTTATACGCCGCATAAAAATAAACATTGTTTATTTCACGGACGGACGTGAATCTGAGCTTATATTACTATCATATGATAAAAAGTGCATCGTATACTTTTAGAGGGTGATTGGATATATTATATCGGTTGTGGAAGATACGCGGAGATATTGCAACTTTTTTCAGCTGAACATGACATTTGAGATTTTCGGCCGAATTCAGAAACGCCACTTAAGCATTTGAGTTAATTAAATAGGTAAATAGTCGTCAACTAGTTGTCATCCTATACAAACTCAAACGTCACTTTAATTAAAGAACAATTTGAGTGGCCTTTCTGAATTTGGGCATTTGATTGGTAGATTTTAAATATGCAACGTTTATTGGTTACAAATTGAACCAATTGGCACATTGTTTCTGTCAGGGTTTCTATTTGACATTGCCAAATCATTTTGTGTCGTTATTTGGGAGCGAAGTTGGCATTGGAAATAAAGTAATAACAAAGAGTTGTCGTTATTTTAGTACGATCGGATTTCTGTATCATTACCATATCATCATCATATCATATACTCTAAAGCCTACGTCTTAGACCAATGTTCAATATACCTACCAGGTGACATCGGTTTTTGCCTTCAAAATATATGTTTTATTAAATCATGGTTACGATACAATTAAAGCTAGTTAGTTAGTTAGCTTTGTAGTGGTAGAGCCAAACAGTAATCCTCACTAGATGATTACTGTTCGAATGGGCCGGCTCGACCGGGGTAGTACCACACTCTCACAGAATATCGGCGTAAAGTAATAGCTTGCTATTGCGTTTCGTACGGTGAGTGACGAGATCCGGAGGCCTATTCCCTCATCCCCATCCCATCCCCATTCCCCATCCTCCCTAGACTGGCAACGCATTGGCAGCACCTCTGGTGTTGCAGATGTCCATGGGCGGCGGTGACCACTTTCCATCAGGTGGGCCGTCAGCTCGTTTGTCAGTCAATTGACATAAAAAAAAGCCTTTTTGATCCATACTAAGATTATTATTTTTGTGACAGTTAAGTACCTACTTACGCATAATTTCATCTTACAATTTGAAAACTGAAATAGAATATTCGAGTAACTCACTTTCATACCAATTTAATAAAATTTTCATTTTAATTCTTAACCATTACTTATTATTTCTGTTAACGTCTCCAAAGTCACCCTGTATAAGGAATATAATATAATAAAAGCCCCAGTAGGTACATATCAGCTTATTGTATTAATACTTATAGCTTATTTTTAAATCTCTTGCAGATAATTCAGACGCATTCCATAATCGGTCTGGCAGGGCTTTAGTCATGTAATTTAAGTTAAGTAATATTATTTTATTATTTAAATGTATTACTGGCTATATATATATATATAGCCCCCAGCACAACTATACACACTTCTACTTTTACATTGTATATAACAAAAGATGCGGGCAAGGCGGACGGACAAACAAACCGTATTTACTCCTGTAAATTGAGTTCCGAGATCCCCGCAACTAGGAATGGAACGCTTTAGAAAGATATTGAGATAAAGATTTAAACACAAGTTTGCGCTTGTATTCAGTCTAAGATCACGGATTTATTACTAATATGAAGTTTGAAACTTAGATGTCTCTCTTTGCACTAAATTTGTAATCAATTGTACTAATATTATAACAATAAACACACTTTCGCATTTATAATATATATGTATTATAGTCTGTTCGCCGAGAGTTGATAAATATTATGATATCGTCTCGAAATAGCGACTGTCGCTTACCTATCGCAAACTGTATAACGGGCGCCACGTATCGCCGCGCGCACTGAAGGCCCGGGCACACCAAAGGCGGTTGCGGCGCGAACGCGGGCACGCGAAGTTGTATTTAATACCGCCGCCATGTCCAGAGACACACCGAACGCGTCGCGAAAGCGGCGCGGGGCGTGCGCAAAGCGGCGGCGGCGCGGGGCGTGCGCGAAGCGGCGGCGGCGCGGAGCGTGCGCGAAGCGGCGGCGGCGCGGAGCGTGCGCGAAGCGGCGGCGGCGCGTGCGCAAGCACGCGAAGTTGTATTACGCGGCGCGAGGCGGGGCGAAAGCGGCGCGAACGCGGCGCGGGGCGTGAGCAACGCGGGCCCGCGTTCGAAAGGCGTTGACGCCGCCGCCCGCGTTCGCGCCGCAAACGCGCCGCAACCGCGTTTGGTGTGCCCGGGCCTTGAGTTACGTGGTACGAGTCACGCAGCTGTTGTCAGGCGCGGCACCGCACCGGGAGGGCGAGCAGGCGCACGCTGCGACCATATTGCTATTCCGTTCTGGAATACGCTTCGAGTGTGTCGTTTGGGTGTTCGTGTGTTGTTTTAGACGAAGCAATTGAACTTTTCATAATGCACTTCATTGACTCTGAGACTTCGTCATGGTCGTCGTCCGGCGATATGCCAGTAATGGGACATATACCGGTTATTCAATAATAATATTGTATGAAAAAAAAATAGTATTTCCCTTTAATTTTTTATTATCATGGGTAAAAATAATTAGCGGGCCACTATTTGTAATGAGTTAAGAAGCCCTAATTTATTTATGTTTTATCTATTCTGGAATTTATCTTTCATTACTGGAATTTATGATGAAACAGGTTGATTATGAGATACGAGCAATGACGAAGCAATGAAGTGTTCATCAAAATCTTAACTGTTTTGATAAGAGCTCGAATGTTGAAATAGATTAATGGAAATTGGACTTAACTTAACATACTTTTGGCAAAGTTGAGTTTGCTAAATGCACGTGATGAAATTGTATTCTATATACTCACTTCACTAAGCCTAGAGTCTGGGTTTCTTGTCATTATGTACAGGGTAGTGATCTGAAACAAAAAGGAACAAGAAATAAGTCATCATCATTTCATCATAAGAAATAATATCGAGAAAGGTTTACTCCATCAAAGAAAATATGCGAGAGGGAATCTCGTAGAAACATTTCATTTTATCATTAATTTTAGAATTTTAGAATAAAAAGAAGCAGCATACCAAAAATATTTGTATGCCTTAGAGCGAGATATGATAGTTCATAATTCAAATTGTAACGGCTGTATTTTGAACTGAGTTTAACAAAGAAATAATATTGATATGAAAAAGTTAATTTCTTTTGTTAAAAATTAAATGTAAAATAGTTTTTTATTTATTACATTTTATTATTGCAATGACGGGTTTACATTATACTATATTTCAGTTTATCGCGATCATAGTTCAAAATGTAGGTACTTCCAAGATTTAACTGCCAATTTTTTTGCGGTGTTTTTATGAGCAGTTGTCACCCTTTGAAGCTGGTAGGGGGTCGTCAACGAATTACGTAACGCAAAATTCTCAAATTTTTGACCCCCCCCCCCCCCCTCCCCCATGTAACAGGACCGTAACGCTTAGCCGGGACACCCCCTCCCTCCCCATACCGTTACGTAACAGGTCCTTTTGTAAAAAGTTTTTGCCTAATATTCAGGTAGAAAGATTTATATTTTTAAATAAAATACGAAAATGTAGTTTCAAGGACGACAAGAATTATTCTGAGAATTCTATAGTACGCCCAATTTGAAAAGAGCGCTGACGGCCATACATTTTATATAGCTTCCAGCGCGCTTTTTACATTGGGCGAGGTATAATCATCTATGTACGTATTCCGGTTCCATTTCTTAATAATAATTATAATTTCATGAGTTTACATTAATTGTACAATATTACAAAGTCGTGACGTAACGCCAACCTTGACCCCCCCCCCCCTCCCCGAACGTAACAGGACCGTAACGCTTGGCCAGATCCCCCCTCCCTCCAAATTGCGTTACGTAATTTGTGGACGACCCCTAGTTTCAGACATGTGAAAGATTCTGTGTGGCTTGTAAATAAATATTTGAATTTAAATTTAATTTAATTTATTTCTTGCGACAGTAGATATTAAATATATTTGCATAAAGAATCACATCGACCCCTGTAATATTTAATGTACTTATTAATTTAATTACAGTATAAACATATTATTAAAAATATTAGACATTAACAAATATCATTTTTGATAGAGCTATAAACTTAAAAACTATCATCCATAAACTTGGAAATAGAATAAAAAACATTTATTAATTAGCAATATGAGGTCGTTATTAAATAAAATGATCCTTCTCAATGTTTACATTTTCACTGACCCTTAAACATACTAACTAACAAAAAGTGTACTTAAATCTTATAATGAACGTAATAATTATAAGTTATTTCAACTTATACTGTTAATCAGAACATACACTACTAATGTAATATATTCAGTCGTTAAGCTCTAAAATTAACTGACTTAATTCATAATTACAAAAACAACTAATTACCAACTGAATGCGGGCATTTTAAACCAAGCATAAAAATAAACGTTAATTGACACTAAATGCTAATGCTTTATTAAATTTCGTAATCGCTATGAATAAATGAATAACGATAGGCGTGATATCATTAATAATTTATGTTATCATTAATTTATGGTAAGCGCTTGAGGCAACATGTGCTCTGATTGATGCTCCGCAGATGATTCGTGTAACATAAACATTAGCATAACATATGCATGATCAGAATAGTGCTAAGTATAGCCCTACACGAACGTGCCTGCACAAATCAAATTTTAATTTGCGATCACGCGGACACTAACTGCGCGTGGACACTAACTATGCTTATAAACTAGCCACTTTCTGGGCAATTATTGCTGCAATTGGCTACTTGACTATAGTAACAAATATTAATATATTTCTGTGGAACGGTAGTTTGACCCTCAATAGTACAGTGAACTCATCCATTTGTCTTATTTGGTAAGCAAGTTTCTGACCTCAAAATGCACCTTTTTTTGGCTATAATAGCTGTTTTCTTGCAAATAAGGGAACCGGAGACAATATTTAGGTTTCCTTTATTTAGCATAAAACTACTGTTTCACCCAAAAATTGTAAATTTTAATAATTTTTAAGTATGAAGAGTTTCTGTTACAATAACAGAAATTCCATCAATCAATTATGACTAATCAATTTGGGATAAGATTAGAATAAAATTGAGTTATTAACAAATAATTCAATTATAGTAAAAAAGCGTGGGGTGCAATTTACTATATTTTCATAATGACTCTAATTTAATAAATAGCTACCAATGAAATAATTGTAACATTTAACACCAAGCACCCCACGCTTTTTTACTATAATTGAATTATTTGTTAATAACTCAATTTTTATTCTAATCTTATCCCAAATTGATTAGTCATAATTGATTGTTGGAATTTCTATTACTGTAACACAAACTCTTTATACTTAAAATTTTTTTTCTTTTTGGAGTTTGGCTTGCTATTAAAGCGTGTTTTTTAGTTTTTTCTAACTATAAGTTTAATTTTACGGCGCAAAAACACAATCCATTGCCGTACTTCACCGAAACTCGAAACAGAACTACAGAACTATAATTAACACGAGTCACTCAAAACCATGCCTGTTTTTGACAAACAGACCAACGTCCACTAATTACAGCCATCACCATAACACTCTCAATGTAGCGAAACAGTTGTATACTTGGGTCGTTGCGTGCGAGACCTTTGGAGTTGGCAAGAATGTGCGGTGGCCCTTAATGGACGGAGGAAATAGCTCTTTCGTATGCAGTGACCCTAAAGTTTAGCGGCATGCGATGGTATTGTCACTTGATCTATGTAGTTGTATGTGTTGTACTGTTTAGTACGTAGCGATGAAATTAAATGGTTCTGTGTGATGTTGGGTGGGGTTCCATGACCGACCTCATAGTGAGAGGGACTAGGCAGTACCCACGCGAGACCAGAGCGGATTGGGGACTTCAAGCATATCGTTGAGTTACTTGGCAGATACGCGCTTGCCCGATAGTGCTATAGTAAATATCAACTGACTGACCGACTGAAAGGTGCGGTCTGGGATTTGAACCAGCAACACCCTCTATGAGATGCTGTTCGACCACTCGATAACAAAAAGAAACCGGACAAGTGCCAGTTAAACACGCGTGGAGAGGGTTCCGTGATTATATGTATTTCCCATGTTACGTTAAATACCATAGACTCCTTATAGGTTTTCCTGTAATCTATAGATAAAGAACTATTTTATGTATTTTTTTTTAAATTTTACGCCCAGTGTTTTGGAGATTAGCGTACCTAATTAATAGTAATTTCTTCTGTTATTTTCGTAGGACAATCATAAATTGACCCGCGCGTTTGTAGGTATTAAGCGGAGTTACGTACCTAAGACCGTGGCTGGCTATGTCAGAATACCACCAAGGTCGAAGACTCGCACGAACATGTGGTTTATACGCACTGACGGGTCAAGTTAGGTTAGCCGTGAGTTCGTGAACAAAGTTTTATTTACGTGAACTTATGTACTTATGTTATTATTTATTGTACTTTTTCCAAGTGTCTTATAAATATATGAAGATTTCCTTGCATGTAAGGAGGCGCAACAAAAATCTTTTTTTTTTAAACATTCTTTAAATGATATGTACGTTAATTACTCCGCAGTAATACAGTGAGTTAACCCTTCCTCTGCTCATTAGCGCGGATAAAACGGCAATATAAAAGAGTGACGCGGCGCTTTCCGACTATCCATCAGCGGCGGGTTGGGTCAATGTTTCAATGATTGATTTGGGAGGGAAATTGGTTTTAGAGTTGCGAAAGTGTTTTCGGTTCTTTTTTGTGGTCTATAAGTAAAAAATGATTTTCTACAAACTTTTCTTTATCCTCAAAATGAGGATTAAAAATTATATATTATTAAGGGTCAAAATCACGTCAAAATAAGTGAAAAATAAATATTGCTTTTTAGTTCGGAATTACTAGTTTTTGACGTCCTCATCAAATTAATGTAATTTTTATTTGTATGATAGATATTGACCTAAAAACAGTATTTTCGGATATAATTCTAAACATATATTTTGTATACCTCGCCCAATGTTAAAAGAGCGCTGACGGTCATAAAAAATGTATGGCCGTCAGTGGTCTGGTATACATTCTAATTGCACTGTGACGTCATAGCTCAGCTCTATTTTGAAAAGATGGGAAAAAATGATGCATATTCCCCATTGGTAATTTTAAAATACTGCGTCATATTCCATGCATATAGGCTTAAGAAAGGTATAATTATCCCCCGCGTAATACACTGAAGAACTTAAAAAGCGAATGTAATTTACCCTGCACAAGCTTATATGTCATTCATTCGCTCTATGTGACTATACAATACCTTATCACTAGTAAAATAGGCTTAATCGCGATAGCATAAGGTCTAAATTCACATGCAACCTTGATAAAATACGAGCTCACTTGTTTTTGTTCCACTCCTTTCATACCACACATTTTTGTAGGTAAAACTAATTCTTTAATAAGGTCTAAATTATTTACTGAAAGCCTTTTGTGCTGTGCTGAATAGAATTTTCTAAGTAATGATGTTATAGAAAAATAATGTTTTATCTGGAAATAAAAACGCTCTCAATAAAAGTAGGCGGAGGTGTATTCTTTGGCAAAGGAGAAACTCAAAAGGTAATTTCAATTCTGGTCCAAAAATTACACAAACATTGACATTAAAGACGTTACACAACCAAATCCCTTTGGTGTTCATTCGAAATTTAAATGAACTGGCCGAAATACTTACGACGAAATTGAAACGTTCAAAAATAAAACAACGAGCGAAACAAAAACAAGTCTTATTACAGGCCGGTGAACATGAATGCCATTTAATTTATACAGAGAAAGAAAACATGACGCGAGACAAGACTGGTTCGTAATTTGAATTTAGTGGGAGCTCCATGAATCAGCCAGGTGGCGCGACCGAGCGTCTGCCGCGGACCGGTGTAGCGGCTCTATACGGTGGAAGCGGCGAGCGACGAATGCATAGTATAGTGATTGAAATGTTATGCATTTTTTTAAATCTCTTTATACTCAGGACTTGGATATTTTAAGGGATACCTTTTGTTAGCAAATATTTATTTAATTAAGTCTTACTTTAAGTTAATAATGGGATAGTCAATTGACTATTGGTAATCAGTGGCTCCACCTAGTGGAATTGCCGGAATATGACAAAAGAGATGGTCGATTGACTATGGCATTAAAAAGGCGGTTTGAATGTGGAAACGGACGATTATTAAGAAGGCAGTCAAAGTGTGCAGATTACAGTCAGAATTATTGTACGAATCGAATATACTGAACTGAATAAATAACTTAACAAACGGTTTGGAGTTTGCTTTATCGAATAATACTTTGATTTATTTACTGAGTACGCTATCGCTACAGAATCACTTTACATTACACCAACTAATTTGTCTATGGACAGAAGGAGCCAATGATAATGAAATCCCACAAATATAATGACATTTACACTATGAGTGCTTTTTTCAGTTTCAAACATTCCTCTAAAATGGTGGCAAGTAAGTTTTTTTGTAACTTGATCCCAGTGGCATGAAGAACGATCGCCTAAGGTTTATCACTTGCATCTAGTGATGTCAAGTTGTCATGAAGATCAAGATAAAAGTCGAGATGATAAGTGGCCGATGCCTCTAATATAAAGAACGTCTGTATATCCACTTTCTATGTTGGACAAGAGAAATAAATTTTCAACATCATAAATCAAATTTAAATATTGTTAACAGAAACGTTCAAATAACATTATGAATAAGTTAAGAAACGAAAATTGCTTTTGTCAGGTAAAGATATTTTTTCTTTAGTTCTTTTTAAAAACAAAATTTTAAATACATATTTCTAATAGGTACTTGAATTGTTTCTCTTTTATGAAGCTAATTATTTAGTGCCAACCGTTTGAAAATTTCAATTTTATGCTTAACTTAAAACTAATTGTCTATAAAAACACATTATTCGAGACATCGTTGCCAACATTGTAAAATAAAATCATAAATATTACTCTAATAAAAAATACAAAAGACTTTGTTTCTATTAAAATAACACTGTTTCTTCGTTAGATCATGTTGAATTTTCACCATAGCTGGCACATGACCGTTAATCCGTTAATCGTTAATTTTACGAAGTTAACATTTCGAGTAACGGATTAACTTTCAAGTTAACTTTAAAAATCGTTAACGGACCCATTAGCTTCCATTGAAACAATTAAACTCCGTTAAACGTGAATTAAGTACCTACTATTTGCAAAGGACACCTTGCGTCTTATGTCAGATAGCTTTTGATTTGAATTTGATCTCTGAATTAGTTTACGACGAGTTCACGATTAACGTTACCTTCCGTTAAATCTTCCGAAAAGTAACGCTTGACGAAGTTAACTTTTTTATGAACGGATTAGCGATTAACGAAGTTAACTATTTGATTAACGGTGCCCAGCCGTGATTTTCACTTATTTGGATTAACATAAATTATGTCGCATTACAAAATTATTCAAATGCGTGTATACTCATAATAAATAAGAATCCAGTTAGCGACTCAAGCGTGAGAGTTTGGAAACACGTGTTACGGTGGAACTAGTTAATGCGTTTGTGATGGCCTCATCCACGAAGAATGTGGACAACATTCATACATTTGATAATCAGCACAAGGCTTACCTAATATACTTTTATTCCGACTCAGACTCAAGACAGTTATTTGACAACTAAGTCCGTAGCAAGGGGGGGACAGGTGGGCCTTATAGCCCACCCCAGAATTTAAACAGATCAATCAATTCAAAGGAGGTACATCTAATATTATAATGACTTTTTTGCCTGCCCCCCACAAAAAAAGCATTGCTGCGCCTTTGCTGACAATACTACATCACAATAAACACAAGTTTTATTAATTAAAAAAGTGAAATAAGCAGAGAGATAGATAGAGATATGAAAAAGTGGCTGAAGAGACATTGAGCTGTAGTGTGATGTCTAAAACAACTCAGCTCAGCGTGTGCTGCAGTAAGAGCTACAGCACTGGTTTTCACTAGAAAAAACTAGGTATATACATAAGTAAAAGTCAATAAATAAGTATAAATCATCCACAAATACATAAATACATAAGCTTAAATTCTCATTTCAGAAATCAAAGATATCAAAATCACACTCCGGTTTTAGCTAACATGCCTTGTGAGTACCGCTATAAGGTCTAGTTTACCAAAATAGCTTACGCCATCCATTGGCGGTCTTCGAAAGACTTGCAGGCAGATAATGGATAAAAATAAATTGTAATCATAATAGTAAATTAGCTGTATTACTTGATGTGAAAAAACCCTTAATTTAGTTTTTAATTTGTTACCTACCCGTCAGAGGTCGCATGTAATCTCAGAGTCAAATTTAATAGATTCTCAATTAGAAGTTTAATCCAATAAATAAAAATTCTCATTTTATCGTTAACAAGTATTCATAAGTGTCCAAAACGACCTTAAAGGGCAAAACAAATTTAAATCCGATCAGACACGGTCGTTTATTAAATTTACTGCCAACACTTTGAATATTGTAATGGTAATTTAAAAAACGTCACGTTCGATGTAAAGAGCCTACGATGTTTCGATTGTTAAAGCATTTAAACTTCTATGTACAAGAGCGTAGAATTCTAAATCTTATGTGCTGACTTTTTGCCACTCAAAGAATTATGCGACTAAATTGCGATGGTACGCAAAATGTATGCAGCAGGGAAGTATACAGAGTTATCACGAATTTATTCGGTTATCAGTCCTAATTAGATGAATGTGGGTCAATGAACGAGTTAATGAAATATATCGTATTGTTATAAATTGTTCGCTTTATTATTTTATTCATTCAATAAACGTGATCGGGCAATCAATAATTACTAATAGCTAGCTGATTTTACTTTGTGTTATATTTGAGAAAGATACAGTGTTCAATGGAGTCAATTTTAAAATAATAGTGGGGCCGATTCGAAAGTGTGTTCTCTAATTAAAAGTCGCTAAATTTGAAATAAGAAATTTCAAACTCGATTTTGACAGCTTGGTGCCATATTAAATCGAATTTGACGTTTCTTATTTCAAATTAAGGGAGTTTTAAATTTAGGCGACATCATTTCGAATTGGGCGCAGTGTTTGTTCACATAATAAATGCATGTTTCGAATAGGGTAATGTTTAACATAACATGTCTTGGTATATCATTAGTATTTAGGAAATTTATCAATTTTTTTAAGTTAGTTTGGATTTATGCTGCTATCAAAGATCTCAAAAGAAGGATTTGCCTATCACTACAATTTCGTGTAACAAGTCTCATAGAAGGTTGTCAAACGCCAGCGCCATGGCTTAACCACGCACCCTATTGCTGATGTTTTAGTTCTTACGACATACATACTAAAGTCTAATATTGCTTGATTCACACGCCATCATATCATTGTCGGCGGTGGCTTCGGTGCTGCGGTCTCACAGGTTGTGGCATTGTACTAGTGTACAGTGTCACTTAAACGGGTGTCCATGACCGTGGTTGCCGTGCGACTGAACATGCGATGGTGTCATATTCGCGTTCTGACACCTCAAAAGTAAGCATCGCGAGAATTGCCTTGAGCAGTACCTTAAGATTTATTTCAATGGCTGTTATTAATTTATTTATACAAGCCATATATGGCCAATCTTACGCAAACGACAATTTAATGAATCTGGATTGTACCCTCACTCCGTAACTTTCTCCAACACATTATAAGTTCTAGCAGCGTCCAAAATTGAAACATTTTAGTACCGTGTCACTTTACGTTGACATAAACAAAACTTAGTCATACGTCGACATAGAGTGACATGATACTAAAATGCGTATTTTTGACGCTGACTGTACTTCTTCTTACATTACTACTTTTACGAATATTAATACAGTGCTTGACTGATTACAGAGAAATACTAAAATAATATTTGAAGAGTTCCATCGATTACTCATAGATCCTCTCATCACACCTCGACTTTGACTACAACCGAACCAAACTGAAGGGTAACTAACAATTAGATAAATAATTTTCTAAAACGGTTTATAAACGACGGAGTTGTGAAATAAAAAAATACAACCGAATTAAGAACCTCCTTTTTTTGAAGTCGGTTAAAAAGCGAGATATCCAGGTCGGCTTACGGTGTTACCGCCGAAGATAATGAACCTACATACTTTGACAATAATTAGCTATTGAACATTATAGCTATTAATCTGAGAGATTGATCGACGTAACGGGGTTCGGATCCGAGCAGGCCAAAAAACAAGCGGTATTGCGTTCCAATTCATTAATTGCTCTGAATTTATTTGGCAAACGAAAAACATAAGTTAGGAACGAATGTAAAGTCTCAAATTAAAATAAAATTGAATATTACACGAGTACAAATGTAGCCTTTTTATTATGAATTATGATTTTTATAATACATACATACATATAATCACGCCTGTTTCCCGTAGGGGTAGGCAGAGACCACTTCTTTCCACTTGCTACGATCCTTACATACTTGTTTCGCTTCGTCCACTTTCATTTTTATAATATACAGTAGAATCCGTTTATTATGACATCGAAAGGAATTGACTAACACGTCATAATAAGCGGACGTCATACAAAGCGTTTTGTGAAAAAAAAAACCTTTTTTATGTAAATATAACCCACGCCAAATTCCTTTGCGAGAGATAAGTTTGATTCTCCATTTTCTAATATGCATATTATTGCACCTTTCTCCTCAATCGTAAATGCTTTAGGGCGTTTAGAAGTCATTTAAAAAAAAAAAACGACAAACGAAAAACAATGCGTGACCTTCAAGTGTCAGTTACTCATTGAGATTCAAAACAAAAACGAGCCACGTGCCGAACGTCGTCGGGCATCAACGAACATTACCGAAGGTGTAAAGAATCATGTCGGTCATTATAATCGGACATAATTTATTAAAATTGGGTCGTAATAAGCGACATGTCACTGTAATAAGTCATTATATCCGACTTTTTTATAAAGAATTTTATATGAAATCAAAGTTCGTAGTGTAATTACGTCATAATAATCGGATGGTCAATATAGGCGGAGTCATAATAAACGGATTCTGCTGTAGTTATAGAATTACAAACCATAGAAGGATAGTTTACATACAACTGCCCTGACAAAAGCGAAGCAATAAACCGGTGCGCTTTGACATTTGACAGTATAGGAGCATCCTGGCGTTTGTATGAATTTAGAGCCATAAATGGCTCCGATTTTGTTGCTTCAAATTGTTCGCGCGGACTAGGTTTCTATTGCGTTGATTTTGAAACATAAACACGTCAGGAGTTGTTTAATTAAGATTAATGTAGTAATATACGGTTTTGCTCTCACTATTGTGGCTTATTCTATTCACGCTTTGGCATTTGGACGGATTTGGATGAAATTTGCAACGGAGATAGCCTATACGTGGGATTAATGGATGGTATTTCGATATGGATGGATGGCCATCATAGCTTAACAGAACCAGAATCCCAGCCTCCCAGTCCCCAAGAATCCCACCATTTATGCCGGTCGCCATGCATGTTACAGACTGGTTCAGCTGGCCTCAAACTTTGCTAAACACAAGTTAAACACCCGCTGAGCTTTATAGCTAAAATTCTACGGCTAGACGCGCACGCGCAGCTCTACCTCTTTAATAACCTTCAAGATTCACGCAATAATAAGCTTTACCCCAAAACTATAAGTACTTTTGTGGTATAACTGTATTAATGATATTGAAATGAGATACACATGCTCAGCGACTCTTTAAACTTCATTCATGGTTGAAAATATGCGGACGATAAAATGAATTACGTATTGCATATTTCTTGTTTATAGAACGGGTTTGGAATAAGCCGAGATAACTTTAACTATGCTACTATGTTATTCCAACAAACATCTCTCATTTCATACGACTATCATAAATTGATCCGCGCGCACGTAAGCATTTTGCGGAGTAACGTACCTACGTCCGTGGCCGGTTCCGTTGCAATAGGACCAACTTCGAAGACACGCGCGAATATGTAGTTTATACGCAATGACGGGTCAAGTTAGGCTCGCCGGCGAGTTCATCAACGAAGTGTTATGAGAATCGCAGCGTTAGCATTACTGAAATAGTTGTACCTGTAAGTTAGTCAGGAATGTATATTTCTGTAATGTGAAGCGATCTTGCTTTAACTGGGCCTTATATTCATTGCCTAAATGATATCGTGTATGGTTAAGTTACGAAATCGTAGCAAAATAATTCCTGCTTTGGGATTTTCAGAAAAGATTTTCTAGAAAGACGAACTCTCGTATCAAATATCGAGATGCGAAGGTTATCGACTTCAGTGTCAACTGTAACAAAATTTGACAGCGCTTATAACACGCTAGCGAAGTTATTAGATTTCGTCCGTCAGCGGTATGACTCTAGAATGTGAAAATCGCTTCTAACTGACGTAGTACCTATAGAAAATTGTATACCATGACTATCTATCGGAAATACTGCATATTGCCGATAGAAGTAAAAGGGATCGAGCGATACTTTTCTATTTCGAGAATGGTTTGCATAAACTCATGGTAATGGTACTGGTTTGAGCCAGTATGGTAATTGACGGTGAGTGATCGCCGCGCAAGTTAGAGCGCCATCACATCCTACTGAGATTTCTCTATCGTTAGCTAATGAACTCGAAGTCGCCTGAAGGTACCCGAAGTTGGCCGAAGACGAATACGTAGCTACTTCGCGTTACAGGCTGAAATGGCAATGGTCTGGTCGTATTTGTCGTAGAATCGATGGTCGATGAAGCAGACAGGTTCTAGAGAAGATACCATGAGTCGGCAAATGAAGATTAGGATGTCCTCAGACTAGGTGGAGTGATAAAACCACAAGGTAGCTGGCAGTGATTGGAGAAGAGCTGAAAACCGAGCTCAGTGGTATGAAGAGGCCTATGTCCATCAGTGAACTGATCACAGAGCTATATCGAGATAGAAGGAAATAGTGTATGTTCTCGCGTGCCAAAAAGATGTCGTGAGATCATCTTTGAATTCAACAACGGCGGTAGCGCGGCGCGGAACGGCGGTCGTGGCGGTGCCTAGACTCGGTAGTAATTACGCATAAATGTTACACGCTCAGTTTCCACACAAATCGGTGAACTCTTTCCTTCTTTCTATATATAATGAAGATATATGATGAAGATTTCAGCCAAAGTGCCACAAGGTGACCGTTGTCCAAGCACGAAGAGACTTACTACAATATCTGAAATTCAACAAAGAATTTCTATCGATATTGTAAAGGATTTTTAGGGTTAGTCCTTGACAATTACTTAGCAATAAGTTTATTTTTTAATACGTCATGAGAGGAACCGAAACGCCTGCATTTCAAGTGCCACCTCGATAGCTACGCAGACGAGCATGATCAATCATCGAATCCCGATGTTTGGCGAGTAAATTGCGCGCCGTCAGTCGTGTAATATCAACGGCTGATCAGCGGATAAATGAAACTATTAATTTAAATTGTAAAGACAAAGCCATATGGTCTATGTTTGAATGAAACTGCGCACGTTAGCGAAAACACATGGCTTATCAGAATTAATATGATACACAGAAACTTTTATAAGTTCAGCATTATAGGGAGCCTATTTTTGTCGGAGGACGTGAAGCTAGCAGCAGGTGGGTTTCACTCCGCACTTTAGGTACAATCGGCGGCGGTCGCGTTGCTCGGAGCTGTAAATCGCAGGAGGTTGCCACTCGCTCACTCGCTGGGCGATTCGCGCGTCGTTGTCATTGGATGACGCGGATATAAACTGACAACCCTAGCGTACCCGAAAGAGCACATTTTATGCGACGGAGTGAGAAGGCATGAGTATCATATTTTCGTACCTAAACACCGTTTTGGTTAGAGTGATTCTTCTGTACGTTAGTACTAAGTATTATCTATTCGGTGCTAAGTGTTACTTAATAATGCGGATTGACGAACTTTTCCGCACGATGTTTTCCTCCACCTAAATGCTCGTGGAAATTATTAAATTCAATTCCGCGCATGAGATCCAAAATCTCATAGGTACGACCCGGGATTTGACTGGCAACCCTCTTTATGAGGCCGCACGATAGGGCACAAGGCCACCATTGTACTCAGAGTATGATGACATTTTGCATTCAGAAAAACCGGTCAAGTGCGAGTCGGACTCGCATACCGAGGGTTCCGTACTACGCTAATTTGGCATGGTCACTTTATGTTAATGATATAAGAACTTTGACAGTCGCAACTAAGTTGGCAGATTGTTAAGCTGCAGCGGTAATTTTCTGGTTTGATTTCAATATATTTTTACATTTCTATAAGAGAACACCATTGAATTGATATTTGTTGTTTGACTATGGAGTATAAACTAAAATCAAGCCAAATTTGATAGCTGAAACTTCAGCCGTTTTGGAAATACAGCTGGAACAAATTAGTCTAAAATCAGATATTTTTTAGGGTATCAATTTATGGGGAGCTTCTCAAGCTTAAACATTTTTGATATTTTTATTATTTGCTAATATTAATGACATAACATAACATGTTCTGTGAAAATTCCCGTCTATTACCAACCGCCCAACCAGACATTTCAACCAATTCCAGCCTTCTAGCTCTTACCGTTGCTGAGCTACAGGCCTCTGACAGACGGACGGAAGTACGTTGTAGGTTTAGTAATAGGGATGTTGATCCCTTCGGGAACGAAACCCCAGAAAGGGGTTATTATAAAAATAAAACAGTTTGCGAAATGCAAATGGAAGAAGCCAAGTTGAAATTTTATGATATCGGCCAAGACCAGTTTGAAAAGAGATTGCATCTATTCGGCATTTGTGTAAAACGAAAACAACTTTAAGAAGGATAAAAGTTTAACTGCACTGGGGCCATCTTGGAATTGTTTTAAAGAAAACTTCTCCTTGCGTTCTGGTGATCTTTTATTTAAATTGGTTAACATTGATATAACATATCAACAAAATACGAGTGAAACATGATGCTGACACGAGATATTTTCGTGCATAATCTTTACTAATCTAAATATTATGATGGTGAAAGTATGTTTGGGCAATTTTCATGGCCGGACAGCTTAACAGTTTCCATAAAAATGTAGACTTATGTAGCCTGTAATGTTAAGATCACAGGACATCGGATAACTTTTATCCCGGTAGTCTGGAAAGATTTTAAGGAATCTTTCTAAATACAGGAAATATGAGAAATGCTACTCCACGGTAGATGGCGCTGTCCACTCTGATAAGTCAACTAATTTTTACTAATTTAAATGCGAAAGTGTGTTTGTTTGTTTCTCATTGAGGTCAAAATGGAGCAACTGATATAATTGATTTGTTAGGCTACTTAAAAGTAATGATATAAGTCACATTTTACCAAAAAAAAACATTTCTGTTCATTTGTTGAAATGTTGCTACATGTATCGTTTGATCCGGTTAGCTAAAATTGAATATTCAAGTTGTAATCGTTATTTTTTTCACAAAGTTATAACATGAATTTCATTCAGAAAGCTATTTAACTTGCGAAATCGAACATGATACACGCGGTAGTTACACAATCAAAACGATATCCCATGTCTGAATACACGATTCGAAATGCAATACCGCACGATTGTATCACAATTCATTTTGTCACTAGAATAGTCCCCTGGAAGGCATCGGATATATTCCCTAAGCCAAACGCAACTTAAATTCGGTTTGCATTTTGAAGAGGATCGATCGAGTCGAATCGAGTTTCGCGTGAAACATCGAATTTGTCGAGTTGTTTATGCATTCGATTCTTTTGAGGCCACGGTATGCATAGGGGGTAGAGAATGGTCTGCCGAAGCGTGTGACTAGACTTTTGTCGAGTCGAATGGAATATTTAACTTACTATATACTACATTACATATCCATTTGTATGTTTCTTTGTTTTAATTTTTTTTTTATTAATCTGACCCTTATGGCCGAATTCTGCAAGGCCACTCAAAAGCTTTAATTAAAGTGACTTTTCAGTGATGTTTTTGTATGGGTTGACAACTAGTTGAGGGACATTTAACTACTTAATATCTAGTCAAATTCTAAAGTGGCGTTTCTGAATTCGGCCATTAGAGTCTATAGATATATCTTCTCCAAGTGACTTAAATTAACTTGTCTCTATGAACTTTATACTAAGCTTACCTGAAGATATTACTTACTTATTGTAATCGTGGACTTACTTCGCAGATGTGTGTAATTGTAGACAATTACAACAGATAATAAAATAAACCAAATACTTGTATCGACGCTTTTCCTAATCCGAAGCTCAGAACAAAACTCAGCTGATAAACGTGCAAACTTCTTAAACAAGTCACGTCTATTAAAAAGGAATCAACACGTAAAGTCACGCTACCGTATCGGATTCACACTAGACGGTTCCCTGGGGACTTCAGGGGCGTTGGTAAAAACGCCGTGCCGAATGTTAAGTTGGTATCTCACGACGCCGATGGGGTGGGCACAGAGGTTTGTATTCAAGAATAAGTAGAACATTGTAGGTAAAGATAGGGTCTATATAGATCGCATAATTATTGTTATGCATACGATTGAGACACTGACCAAATATCCTAGGTTTTAGAGTGCGTTGATATAAAAGATTCCTCCTCTGCTGCACTGGGAGTAAAGAAATAGCATAGAATGCGTGCAGATGCTTATCATCCTGGCATGTCGTAAAAGTCGACTAAGGGACAGATCCTCTCCAATATGGTGGACTATCTGTATGGCCGATGGGCTGATCACCTGTCACCATACGGTTCATCATACCATCTTAGGACTAATTAATCGAACGTGGCCACAAGTAGTTTTGTGGCTCTGCCCACCCCATTAGGGATTTCGGGCGTGATGTATGTATGTATGATATAAAAGATACAAAATGAATTAATTTATAACTTTTTGGTGGTACGTGACAGCAAAACCGTGTAACGCCTCAAGCTCCTTTTAATTTGTATAGTGCAAGACACAATCCTTGAGTGTTCAATTAAAAGTCGTAACTTAAAAAAACCATTTTAACCGACCATCTCTTAAGAGGTTTTAGTCATTGGATTTTCACTCTACGGCAGCTTTTTTTTACAACTCACCTGTGGCACTTGTGGCCAGTTTCTGACCTTATTTTACCCACTACTGGACATGGAAATAGATTGCTTTTGGGTAATAAATGCCCGTAGGCAATTAATTATAAAGCGCATACACGGTCTCTCCTGGTGTGGATCTTTGCCATAATTATCGCCCAATGTCTTGCACCCACCGCATCGGCTATAACCGGATTAGACCGGCTAGGGTGTCCAATAAACCAGATATAGGCACTTAAACCGGGTATCCGAGGTAATGCTGGTTTAAAGTTAATAGTGAGGATTATGTGTGAATGGTGAGGTGATTATTGTGGGGAATTTGAAATAGTTATTAGTATTGTAGTAAATGTTGAATATAATGTAATGACAGATAATGTGATGAATATTCGTAAAATCGACAAGTTTGATGCAAAGTAAGAACTGCGCCTCTATTCGGGAACTCTAAGTGATGTTGTAGCGACTCGTTAGCGAGATTTCTCATCCCATTCTTCCGCACAACGCGTAATCCTTAAGAGTGAGATGCCAGTCTCGCTCACGGGTCGCTGCAGGATCACTTAGACGTTCCCGAATAGACGCCCTGGCAAAATTATAAGAGTGAAACATAATAAGGACACATATGTTTAAAAATAGAGCAACTCTTAAGCAAAATTAAAGCTGATCACTATGGTATAAAAGTAATGGCATATTTAAGACATAATTTGTGCATTCATTTTTAATCCTCTTATTTAATCTAGCCGAACGAAATTAATTACAAAATAAACATCGTATAAAACATCGGGAATCACGTTTTATAACCGGGAATTACCCGGTTTACCTGGATTACTGGCAACCCTACTCCCAGGTGCTGTGGGGAGTAAATCCGTCATAAATAAATTTGATTTGACACTTGCAAACAGCCACGTTAAACAATTTGGGGAAATAATTTGATAAATTTAAACTGTTGCCTTGCGGTCCTGCGGCTTCGAGATTGCTGATACAAATAGCCGTCTCACGGGAATCAGAAAGGCATTTATAAGTCAAATTATGGCACTTTGTGTACATTATAGAATAGGTTTTTTATTTTAGAAGTTAGTTTACACGGTGAAGGAACTTGTTACTTTATGTTTCACAACTGCAAGGGGCGTGAAAGACCGAAAGATGGATGGAGTGTTTGATTGACGATATAATTATAAAACGGGTAGCGGAATAAGCAGGAATGACATCCTTCATCGACTCCTAGTTAATTAAGGACGAGATAATTAATGATTTTGTCAACTCTTCGTAACGGCAGATTTGATTATAATAATGATGCAGGCAAGCAAGGATTTATCATCACTAAATTAATGAGTAGGTAACAGACACAAATTATAAACTCGCACCAACATATTTGTAATGTGAAACAAGCAATTCAATATTTTATTCCAATGTTACAAGAACTTTGAGTGTCTCACATGTAAATTGGTAGAACTAGTTTTTTTATTTCTTCAATCTAACCTCCACACTGGCAACTGATAAGAACTGGTTCTATTAACTTTTTCGTCTCAATTAAATAATACTAGTCAGTGACAAGCCTTCTTTTTTCAAATCCACTGTCTCGCCATAAGTTAGCCGCGCCGACAATGTCTTGGCCCGAGTCCAGAGAATCGATATAAACCGCGAAACGCTGGCAATACTCTATAGCCAAATCTTACCGAGAATTTGATCTGATTTAAGATAATGTCAATTTAAGAATTGTTTATTGTTCAATGTTGACTTATCGAATTTCGCAAAGTTACGTCGTTTAAGACATTTGATATGAGTTTATTTGAACGCGGAGGTTGCTTATTGTGATTGTTTTCTTTGAATTTTGTTTAGAAATTTATTCCCAAAGTGAGCTTGTGCTATGAGTGCTTGTAAAATTATTTTAGCGAGATCATCTTACATGGTTGCCGGTGAGTGGCAAGTGAACAGAAATTCTATGAACGTTATTTTGGCTGTCTCTTATTCATTTATTACTAAAGCGGTATTGTGTTCTACAAAAGTTTATATTAAGAATACACACTTTTTTAAAACACATCGATTAGAAAAGTTCAATTTGTAAAGTATTGTACTTGTACAATTAGTTGAATAATTTACTTAAGCTTCATTATTTCTCTAAAGTTTGCCTTCAAATATTAAATAAACTTACTCTATATGTACAACACTTTTCACATACCTTTTTCTTGAGTCAAGTCAATAATACGTGAATGAACTCTAGCCAAGCAATCCTTAGTTAGAAGCTTAGTAAATTAACCCTCATGAATTAAGATACTAATGCTTTACTCAAAGCAGGTGTATTTTTTCAGTCGTTGCCCAAGGCTCGCGTGTTAGCCCTAGTTTTTATCTACATCTAGGAGAGGCGTAGCTCGTACATCGCAGCTACTTAACTGCTGCACGAGGGGGCGCTTTTTATTCTTCCGGTTAAAAACCTTTCCGAGGCGCTACAGTGAATGGCGGACTTATTTATGCTTGGCACATTTTGTACAAACATCATTGTATTTACCAAGACTGGTGCAGACTATTTTGTGATCAAACCCATGTATTAAGGTAACATGACTATTATTTTTTCCGATACACATGTAATTGGGCTATTGGGTTTTATGAAAAAGTTATGTATATCACCACTTATATACCCAAGCTTTATAATTTTCAAATCAAAAACAAAAACCTTGTTGTATTCTGCAAAGGTTGTCCAATAAGTATAAGTATACGACCAGCAGTACAGTAAAACATAATGAAAGAGGCTGATGCTAAAAGGGTTCATTAATTATTACGCTCCCTCGGTCAGATCATTTCCACCGCCATTATTACAAGATCTAAACCGATATTTCCTTTAAACGAGCCAATTTCCACCGTCGCAAATATTATGACAGCTCGCCTGACCCGAGCACATCATCCACATACAGCGCAAGTGGCCGCGAACTTCGGACGCCCGACGCAAGGGAAATTGGGTTAACTGTCCATATTTTCGTAAGAGCATGTGGCATCCTATTCTTCCTGACTTAATGGACTATTTGTTGATAAATTATGAGTGTTAAACAACACAGGGGACGTAACAAGGGCAGGCCTTTATGGCAGGGTTGAGAATGGATCGTAATGTTCGACTTAAGGATATCCGCGGTGATGGACGCTTCTCGTAACATAACTCATAAAGTTCGATGATTTACTGGTTATTGGCGAGGAATTTGTATTTGCGCAAGTTTGGCTTTGTTGTCGATTCGTAATTTCGGGGAATAATCTATAAGTAAAGCAGAGAAGCACTTATTAACCTCGATTTCTTTAGCCAAATTCTATAGACATTTCTAATAGCATATCAATAACTGATATTCAAACATCAAACAATTCATTGATAACTAAAGCTCTTTCCCCGGGTTTCACTGCATTCGATGCATTAGCAACACATTAGCTAAGCGCTCGCATCAAGCTTCACTCTAAGCTAATAGCCTAAATGAACTGGGGATGTTAAGCGCTAGACTTTAAGTAATGCAAGTCTCCGGAGTCTTGCATAATTATAATCTTGCATAATGGTAGTTAGAGATGGTGCTATGTGGCTTCTAATTAACGACGGTCATTTGGTGATATTCAAAGGAAGTTAGGATTTGTTTGCAATGCAAGTCTTGCTATTCGATTGTTTTATTTACAAACTAAATTCGAGGGACAAAGAGAAGTTAGTTAAATATTGGTAGGTATTTTAACAGTCAAAGCTGCGGAACGCAACCCGCACACACATAGCAGAAAGTTAAGGTCGACTTAACACTTCGAATTCCCGGCAGACTATTATTTTGCCATAAATCAACCCTTTCGTGCTGGGTCTCCGGGACCCTATCATTGGCGAACACGAGCCAATCTCGAGTGATTAATTGATTAATCAAGGGTTCTCGCAAGTAATTTTAATGATTTATCACTCCTCCCAATGGCTGTAGTTCAGACTTGCGGCATTGAGACAGTTTCAATGGGTGTTACTCTGTTTCAAAGAAACAAGTTTCAGTTCCAGTTTTTCGTCCTTATTAATCTCCAAACGTTCAAGCTTTGATGACATTTTATTAGTAATATCTACTAACTCTTTCGTAGAATAAAATGGAACTTCTGTGATGTTTTTTTGTCAATTGTAAAAAATAAAGGTATCTAACAAATCACATTCTTCATCAAAATTGAGACTTCAAACGACGATCGACTGCGACGGCCAATGTCAATAACACCGTTTACAAAGGCTCACGATTTCGCCGAATCAATTTCAAAACCTTTAATTGCCGTTGTCAACTCGAGGGTCGAGGTAAGACGATTCAATCGTAGGCTTTTTGATGTCCCTTCCTCCCCGAGCGCTCAGCCCGCCTATGACTGCCTTAAGAAAATAATCAGAAAAAGTACGACAAAAGAATTTAATTGATTCGAACGAAGAATGTCCTTTCAGGGGAGATTTCTTAACGGTATTTCGTTAGATGCCTCTTTGTGTATTGAAATACTTGCAGGCGTCTCCCTCTGGCCTGCGTGTACTGCTCCACAGAGCAATTCACTGAGTGTTCTTTCACGTGATTTGCTCCTTGGGTAGGCATGATGACATTATATTTTATGGCTGTAAAAACCCTAGTCTGTGGGTTTAGACGGACGTGACTGATGGACCAATTGCAGCGGGATGGGAATAAATGATTTGTTAATTTGATCCGCCCGTCGGTTCAATGCAGACTTATGACATTTTCCAATTCAATTCTGGGAGCGGGCGCTCTCGTTGTAAAACGTCGATTCTAATAATCGTTCGCCTGTGCGACGTGCATTTTATGCCGGGATCGTCGCGGCCACCGGCAGCGGCTCATCCATTTAAAACTTTGGCCAAGGGGACACGTTTGAAGCGTCCGTAATCAAATTTCACTCGAGTCTTTAAGGGTTGAAGCCGGCAACTTCGAGCCGCCCTAATAAATTATATTGCCGACAAAACTGCTCCCGAGTGCGACACAGTTCGTTGGCTCATCTAATTGGTCCGAATTTGAGCCGACCCGACTTATAATTGGGCCGAATTCGGTCCTTATGCGCCCCGAAATTAGCCGAAACCCGGCGTTCGCCGGATTAGGAGAGTGTCGCACGACCGCAGCACTAATGTGCCTTTAGTCAAACAAACGTGATATGGCGGACTCGTAAAGTTAATGAAGATCCGGTTCGGAAGACGCAAAACAAATTTGGGAGCAAGTTCCGGGGTTTGACTTAAACTTTACGGAGGCGTCGTTTGAATACAGTAAATTCTTGCTTAATTAACGCGCCTACCGCAGAACGCCTTTTCCACCCGATGGCGTTGATGTAACTTCGTATTATGTGCTCCTTCCCCTAGGGCTCCGGCGCCAGCTCGGTGCGTGTATACCTGCCGCGCGGGACGCGCCAGCCCCAGCAAAAACTTCGCGACGAAATTGTCTACACAGTCACCGTTTGTTCAGCGCCGAAACGAATTTTCCGTCAAAGCGAATTCCCAAGAATCTCAATTAAAGCTGCGACACTCCGCGCCGTCGAACTTCGCCACGAGCCGCCGACAACTTCCAAATCTTGGCGGCGCCGCTGTGAAAGAATTCCGCTCTAATTAGTACAAGTTTATGCATTCGAAGGTAACGAACTAACTTGAGGTAGTTCGCGCCAACTTTTAATTACTGGTACATCACGTCGATGGCGGCGTCAATCACGGCGTTCTCGCCGGCCGCGATAAATCTCCAGCGCCATTATTCTCAGATTACCGGCGGGCAGCGGCAGGCCCGGTATTACATTTTTGCTTATCACTCGGGCCCCGGGTGAATTAATCGCGGGCGTTTAATGCGCACCGCGAGCGCAGCGCGCAGCGTTCGTGACTGCGCCCAGATGGAATCTTCATAAAGGAGCCACAACTCGTCGACCTTTTTAATAAGCAAAATCTCGCTCGCAGGAGCCCGTCCCCGCCGGGCCGTCTAAGAATTCCAATTCTGTTCCGTGACCGGCGGGAATAATAAAACAATTCGTAATGAAATGCGCTCGCGGATTCTCGTATTTGCTTTAATATTTTCAAACGGGACGAGACGAGCGCTGCGCGTCGCGTTAGAACTCATTTCATGCAAATCGCGATATCGCGTCGGCGGGTGATTCGCGCGCGCGATAATGTGCGGTCGCGGTCGCGATCAACCCTATCCCGCTTCTAAACCGTTCTGCAGCAGATATACTTAAACCTGCGATTAAAAATAATTAGCGTTCCAAAGGCGGATTTGCATCGTCGGAGATTGCGGGTTCGCCGAGCACGTACCTACCCGCTCGACATGCAACTAGTTATTATATCGATTACTAGATACTCCCGTGAATTAAGCCGGCGTAAGTTTAAGCGCAATATTCCCTAGAATTGGATCTCGGGGCAATTTGCCATAATTGCGAATGCTCGATGCGTAGAGGCTGCCGTGAGGATAAATAGTAGAGGTAAACACAATCGTAGACCGACGAGCGGGTTTTGATTGTGAGCATCAGTTACCGATGGACGCAAGACAATAAATTCGGGATAACGAGCAGGATGCCTCCCACGGCTGGGATCGGATTAAGCGGAGCTTCGTTATATATGCTCAGGACTGTGAATGATGGTGTGGTGGATGTCCAGGCAGAACCGGTACAGTGGACAATGGCACGTTTATTGCGCGTAAAACATGACCTTTGAAGACATGAATGGATGGCTTTCAGTAAGATAGTTCAAAACGGAAACAAGTTACTAGGCATATAATCTGCCATAATTGAGAGGAGTCTGAACCTACTTTTTATTAGAAAAGATGTCCGAAACGAAATTCTACCCCTTAAATGTTAACCGATGGTGACAAATTTTTGATAGCTTGTCAGTTAGAACAAAATCTAGGACTATACGTTTTGTTTTTTTCACTATAATCAATAAATTCAGTCTCATTATTGTTTCAGTATTCTCATACAAAACTAAATTCGGTGATTATTTGACTTTGTTGGTCTTTAATCAATATTCAAAACGTATAGACTTAGATTTTGTTCTAACTGACAACGTGTCAAAAATTGGTCAACATCGGTTAACATTTAAGGGGTGGAAATCGTTATCGCCTTTTGTATGAAAAGGGTGATGTTTACCGTTGGTTCACAGTTCTCTTAAGGCTGTCGACCAGCGAAAGCACTGCTGGGTTTAAAGCATATAATATGCCTACTATTAATTTATTTTCTAGAGGCCTGTCGTTTACCTGAATCAGTCTTTTATTTATAGTTTATTTCTGGCCTGTAATTTATTTACTATAGCTTCTAATTCAGTCAGTTAAAGTATAAAAGAGTAAGAAAGAGTCTATGCTCGGTTCTTGATAGGATGGTATCGCTGACAGGTGATTTTTTCCATTTCACGCATGAAAAGTTTGAAGCCATTAAAATGCATAAAAATATTAACGACTGTGTTAAAAAAAATTGTTATTAAAATTATACTTATATAATCAGTTAATCAGATTAAACAAACAAGATAAATAGCCATCCAAAGAATAGACCTACCATACCATACCATCGAAAGAATAGAGCTGTTACCTTGTTAAATAGCAGTCGCTATGTAAATCGTACATAAATCGATCCTCTATGGAAACTTTCGTCAATAATCGTTGACAATCGACTTGATTATGCACGGCTACTTCACTAAATATGTCAAGTGTCACCTGTCACTCCTCTGATGCACTGGGAGTGAAGAAATAGCATAGAATGAATGAGACTATCTGTATGGGCGATGGGCTGATCACCTGTCACCATACGGTTCATCATACCATCTTAGGACTAATTAATCGAACGTGGCCACAAGTAGTCTTGTGGCTCTGCCCACACCATTAGAGATTTCGGGCGTGATGCTATATATGTATGTATGTGCGCAGTGTAAAACGGAACGTTGAAAGTGGAGAGCTGACCATTTACCATCGAACGAATAGATCTGTCATCTTGGTAAATAGCAGTCATTTTGTAAATCGTACATGAATCAGTTCTCTATGGAAACTTTCGTCAATAATCGTTGACAATCGACTTGATTATGCACAGCTACTTCACTAAAGTCAAGTGTCACATGTCACCTCTCTTCGATACCATCCTATCTGGAACCGAGAATAGTTTTTTTTTTATCAAACATGGGTTTGCTTTTGATCTCAGTCTCACCTGATGTTAAGTGACGACGAGATCGAAGGTGGTACACGCTTACCCAGAAAATGCCTATTCACTCTTGCCTTGAAAACACCAAGGTTATACGTTTCCGGGAATACAGACGCAGGGAGAGCGTTCCACTCCTTGGCTGTACCAATAATGAATGACGAAGCAAACCGCTTCGTACGCACCAATGGAAATTGAACCACATGCGGATGGAAGCCCTCCCGGCGTCTGGTAGACTGATGGGAGAAAGTGGAGGGTGGCATGAGGTCGTGTAGTTCCTGGACACACTCTCCATAATACACCTTGTAAAATACCGAAAGCCAAGCGACTTTACGCCGATGCTCCAAACTTTGAAGTTTGAAGTTACCGGATTGCTTTTTATAAGTGCTAAAAATATTTTTATTAGAGTTTGCACGTGAACCGGAACACACAATAGCGTTATGATAGTGCAACCGCCTGTGGTGTAGGAGGTCGCAGGCATAGGTTCGAACCGAATCCCAGTAGGTAAAAACTTTTGAGCTAAGAACGAAGCCTGTACCCAAGTCAGGGATGTTTAGTACCTATACAAGTGTATTTTTATTTATCTGTATAAGTGTTCGTGTTGTTGTTTAGTACCCATAACTTAGGGAACTATTTGGGACTAAATCACATGAGTTGAGTTAGTTAATTTAGTTATACAAGAAACGCAATAATAACGCACAGCTTTAAAAAAGCTACGAAATCCGTAAGAAATATTACCTATTTCTGGTCGACAACTCGTAATCACATTTGCTTTTGTTCGTTTCGGCCCTTTCATTCGCTTAATCGCGTTATTCGGGGCTACGGCCGCGGAGCAATCTTCGAGATTGCGCGTGAGTTGGCGGCAGGAGCGGAAGCGGGCACGTCAGCGGAAGCTGGAGCTTGGGCGGGGGAGGTATCGGGACAGTGAGCGAGTGCGGTAAAGGGAGTGAGCGTAGGGAACCGAGCGGAATCGTATCGTGCACAAGTGAGGCTCGTAATGTGTAAGTCCGGATGGTTTTAAGAAAAAAGGTTCTGGCTAAGCCTTCAAAAGCACTTGTTGCCTTTAATCCTATCCTACTTCCTACGGCTTCACGGATTATTTATGAAATTTGGTATACAGATACACCATCTCTTGAAATAAAATATACGATATCTTTTATCCCGATCCCACGTGTGCACAGCTAGTTAAGAATAATAATAATACAAATATTATTTGCACAGTTTTAAATACTGAAATGGAAATATTGCAATATAGCATGTTTGACTATTCAAGTGGTAGTTCAACCCGTTAACCTTTAGTATTAGGAGGTCTAGCGTCCGGTCAGTCTTTGTTCTAAGAAAGACCAGCACACAAATACATTCGCTTTTATTTTATTTTAATGAAACACGCTTGCCCAGAAAGTGCCTGTACACTCCACAAATTTCCTATTTTTATGCTTCAATGGAAAAGTTAATTGTCTTACCCAGGTAAGACATGCTTATCCTGTTTAAGATAACAGTATCTTAAACAGGATAATCGCTTAATACTTTCTAGATAATTAACGAATTAGAAGAAAAAAAGACATTTATTTACCACACAAGACACACAATAATAAAAACAACGAATTGTATTATTTAATACAGAAAAACGAGGGATGAGTGTCATCGCGACAGTAAATTGGTCACTGGCTCAGACTAGTTCAAAAGATTTTTGAATTTTTAAATCGTTTTTTTTTTCGTCGCAATCGCTTATGCCTTGCGGCACCGATGCACAAACGAACATGAAACAGACGGGGAAGGAAGGAAGTCGGCGAAAGACGTGGCCGTTATATGTATGTTTGTTTGTGTGTACTACATGCAGCTGGGGCGCAGGTAATTTGCCGTTCATTAATTTAGTTACGTAACATAGTCAACTCGCTGTTCACGGGTAAAGAAAAAAGAAAAAAACAACACAAGAACAAAGCGGTACCTAGTGTGTGTCCTTGCGGTACTGAATTAGATACTAGCTCAATATAATGCAGCGGCCCTAACATGAATGACACAAACATAAGATAACCGTCTTATCTCTAAGTGCGTCTCTCTCACACTAGTGCCGACGAAAGAGATAGTCATAGAGATAAACGGGTTTAATTTATCTTTGTGTTATTCATGTTAGGGCCGCTGAGGTGTCAGACGCCTGCAGCGCTGATGTTCAGTCACGTGACTGGGACTTACGGAGCGCTATACAAACGTACTACATACTAATATTCCATACTATTACTTAGATGCATGAGGCACTCGTCCCACTCAACCCGCACTGCACAGCTAATTTATAATAGAATACAATAAAAGTAGCTAAACTTAAAATAAGAATTGTCAAACTTAATTTTGACAGCTTAGTGTTATACAAAATCGAGTTTGACGTTAATTAATTTCACGTTTAGGAAATTTTTAATTAAGACGACACCGTTTTGAATTGGCCCCGTTGTCTTAATAAAGCTTGCTTTTATACGTAATTACAATTTCAATTCCATTTAATAAATCAAATGTAACAAATTCTAGCAAAAATTATGATTCAAGATTTTCTTATCTAATACAAAATTTTATAAGATTATTAATTTTGTTTTTCATTATTATTCCTTACTAGCTGTGCCCGCGACTTAGTCCGCGTAAAGTTTGATTATCGTTATTCCCTCTCGGGATTTTTTACAATTATGGGGGATAAAAAGTAGCCTGTGTGTTAATTCAGGGTATTCAGGATGGCCTATTCCCTCATCCTCATCCAATCCCCATTCCCCATCCTCCCTAGACTGGCAACGCATTGGCAGCACCTCTGGTGTTGCAGATGTCCATGGGCGGCGGTGACTACATTCCATCAGGTGGGCCGTTAGCTCGTTTGACAGTCAATTGACTTTAAAAAAAGCTATCTCCATTCCAAATTTCATCAAAATCCGTCCAGCCGTTTTAACGGGATGAGGTAACAAACATACACACAAATATGAGTAGGATTATAATCTCTATCAAACGGCAACCCTGCTTGCTAGAAAATTCTAAGAATTAGTCAACGCCTTAGCTACAGCATGTAATGACGTCATCTTTTATCGTGTTTACACAAGCATCCTGTAACGCGACATGGTTACTATTTAGGTTCACAATCGCGATAAGCACGTCGGTTAAGACCTTGATGATATAAAATAGTTTAAGGCTACAAGTCATTTTACAGAATACTCGTATGGCGGAAATGACAAAGGCCACTCAAACTGATCTTCGATCAATGGTTAAGTGCTTTAACGATGACCGTATCGGTTATAACTGTATAAGTAATGTCAGTAACTACATATTTATTTAGGAAAATATATAACGCGTAAGTGGAGATTAAATAGGGCAATATCTCCTAAATATATCTCAATTGAAAATTCATAATCTAACGTTTTTAACGGTTAATTTTACCCTCTCGCACAATGAAATAAAACAAAACAATTTAAAGTAAGCTACATGAACATGCGCTTTAATTAAATCTAAAACTTGTTTTGGAATGGACGTTGAATAAATTAAAAACGCGACTTTAATAGTAGAATGATAACAACACGGGAGCGAAGATATCGTTAAGCAGTCTGATACCTATTGTTTGTCAAAATTAAATATTAATAGGCAAATAACCTTGAGGAAAAACCAGGCCCAGCGATGTTATCAAAGCCCCATTGTTCTAATAAAAAAAAGAATAGTTTCAACCTTTTTAGTAAACATACCTATGCAAACAAATCGAACTGGCCGAATAAAAAGAGAACTAAATTTAAAATGAATCGTTCTAAATTCAAATGCCATTGCTGCCCACCTGCCGATGATGACCTCATCGAATAGTGTTGCGCCACTGCAATCAAAATCGATTATGAATCAATTCTACTTCGATTCGGTCTTAAATATAATAGTTTGCGACTTCGCGTGTTTGATCACCACAATTCATTGTGAATTATGGGACTTTGTCTCGTTGCGGTTTGTTTATAGGCGTTCGTGTTGGATACGACTCTGGGAATTATATTTTATCTATATTTGGTGTTGATGGCTAAGCTCTGTTATTTATGGAGTGGTCACAGCATTAAACGTTGTCTGTGGGCTGCGATGCATCTTTTAAACAATGAACATCCAATATATTAAGCTGTGTTTTTCTTTTACTGCTACTGTTATTGCCGGTGTAGTCTTAAGTATTATATAGTAGTTTTATCGACAAATTCTCTGATCCAGTCTCTATTTCCCGTGTTTTACATTCAAATTATCTAAATGTGTTATCTATATAAGGATAACGTTCGCTAAAATCATGACATCACCGTCGATGAGACAGATGAGGTATTTTTTTGCCCACTAACTGGTTCTGAGCTGTCATTAAATTGCAATACGTTTTCTGAATGTGACATTGGCGTATTTATTCTATAATCGACCTTGAAATAAGGTGTTTAAGGATCACATTGCCAGAACAGAATGTCGTGGATATAGATAAGCTAAGAAGTGTGATAGCGAATCAAAAGCGAATTAGCACGTCGTCGCGCCTGTTGGCGGCTATTTTTTTTGTGTCTGGACTGGACAGCCTTATTATAAAGCCATACAGATTAAAATTGACTTATACAGCCGCAAAAACATATTTGTTTGTCCATCTCAGCTTTTGCTGTGTAACTGTTTTTGTAAGTCCAGACATTTTGGTTCTTAATGGGCATTTAACTATTTAGAATTCGGTGAAGCTAATTTACTTAAATAAATATGCGAAAAATTTGTATTTTCATAACATAAGAGAGCTAGAAAAGCCCGCTCGAAAATGTAGATGCATGCAGAATCGTGTGCGACGGGCAACACTAATGACGTTACGGGGGCCATTTTTAATATTTTTCCGCGGGAAACCTAGTTTGTTCTTTGTTTCACGAAGCTTGCATAAAATAAGCTTTTTAAAGGCCGTTTACTTTTAATTTTTTTCGTTCCGTTTCGCATAAACGGCGTGGTATTAACGCGTAGCTGTTTTAATAGCTATCTGTAAATTTAACTATAGCATAAAGTCGTTGCGAAATTGGATGCTTGTTGTGTTTGGAAATGGATTTATGTTGCGCATTTGGTAACGAAAATTGAGAACGCAGAGCTGGTTAATGTTATATTGAATGGGGCATTATTAAAGACAAGCGTTTGGCTGTGGCTGCGGTTAAGTTATAAGTATAACTCGTCGAAGGTAAAAAGAGCGCTGGGCGGCAGTAGAGGGGATACGTCCGCGCATGTGTACAGTCATGCGCAAAAGTGCTTGGCTTCTGTTTAATATTAGAATATTTTGTAGAATAAATAGTACACCGGTGAGTTTGCATGGATCATAGATCCGATCATCAGACTCTAACTTTTACCTTAACAGGAGTTATCCGAAGGTATACCTATTCTTTCGATAAAAAAAGAAAAAAACACAAATCAGTTCACAAATGTCGGAGTTATGAAGTAATAAACATTAAAAAAATATACATATTAAAAATACAGATGAATTGAAAATCTCCTCTTTTTAAGTCGGGTAAAACGAGTACCTATTGAAGAAGTTTTAATGCATAGAATTACAAACCATTGAATCATAGTTCATATATAACCGCCCCGACAAAAATGAAGTAATAAACCGAGATGCATTCGATGCGCTTTGGCATTTGACACTATGGAGCGTCCCGGCGTTTGGAGCCAGAAATGGCTCCGATTTTGTTGCTTCAAATTGTGCGCGTGGACTTGGTTCCTATTGCGTTATTATTCTAAGGTTAAATGTTATATTTGTTACAGATAATCCTGAACCGTTAAATACCATTGGTAGGCTAATGGCCGAATTCAGAAACGCCGCTTAATCATTTGATTTGACTAGATATTAAGTAGTTAAAACTGCCTCAACTAGTTGTCAACCTATACAGAAACGTCACTGAAACGTCACTTTAATTAAAGCTCAATTTGAGTGGCCTTTCTGAATTCGGCCATAAGTGGCTAAGTTGTCTTGGATAACAAAATTAACAAATCTACTTAGTAATATAGAAATGGATTTCAGATGGAAGCTAATCCTTTTCTCATACATTTCTGCATTTTGATGACAGACTCAAAATAAAAGGGTAAATTTAAAGAGAAGAAGCATCTCCATGTCACCACACGTTTTGTAATCAATTTGTAACTTCGTCAACCCCAATTATTTTCACCCAGAATAAGGCTATTTACATTAAAACTTAACAAAAGAGCATCCACGTACGCTCACAATGTACAGTTAAAACGTTCAATCGAAAAGAAACTGTAATGACTCAGTATAAAGTTCAAATTACGAGTCGCGTACCAAGGTAACATATTTCACGCGTTCGAGCGTCCCTATTCCGTGAACAAAGAGTACAGGGGGTTAATTAAAATGTCGACGACACTTATTAATCCAGACACGATAGGCCCTGTATAATGGCGTATAAAAATGTGACACGACTTTTTTTTTAAAACATTGGCATATTGCAGGTGTTTCAGCATTCTAAGAATTACCTAATAAAATACTGATTTATGCATGTCGGACATTCTTTTTATTAAGAGGAGTGTGAATCAACGGCAAAAATCACCCTTTTCATACAAAAGGCGATAACGATTTCGACCCCTAAAATGTTAACCGATTCTGACCAATTTTTGATAGGCTGTCAGACAGAACAAAATCTAGGTCTATACGTATTTTGAATTTTGATTTAAGATCAAGAAAGTCAAATAATGCTGAAACTAGTTTTGTATCACAATACTGAAACCACAATAAAACTGAATTTATTGATTATAATGAAAAGATCAAAACGTATAGTCCTAGATTTTGTTCTGACTGACAACCTATCAAAAATTGGTGAACGTCGGTTAACATTTAAGGGGTGGAAATCGTTATCACTTTTTGTATGAAAAGCCGTAGGTTCACACTCCTCTTAAACGGATACTCAAACGGTGCTTTAAGTATAGATGTCGTTTAAGACGCGGATAACTACACGTTTTCCAGCAAAGGAACAGCTTCCAGCCCAATGGTTTTTGATTAATTATATTCTTCAATGGAGTATTTATTAACGAGCCAGCGAGTAATGAAGCTTTGATAAATAGTGGGTTGACTTGTGCTACCAGCTGCACAATGAAGAATTTAAGTATAAGACCCTCTATAAATCCTCCGTTCATACATTATTTAGCAGAAAATAATAATCTATAACCACTCTAAAGTTTGAGAGTGTGTGCATGTGTGTGAGTCAGTACGTTCGTTACTTTTTCACGCTTCAACGGCTAGACGGATTTGAGTGAAATTTGGAATAGGTATAATTTACCCTTACTCGGGATTAACACATAGAATAACTATAACCGAATACAACGAACGAAGTCGCAGGCAGAAGCTAGTATAAGTATAGTTTATGTAACGTCACTGTGCTAAAGAGTAAGTTAAAATCCTATGTCGCAGTATATCTGACAAGACTGTCAAAAGAAGATGCGCATTTTGAATGATCTTAAAAAGAAACATCCTGTATATCAATGCAGGGTGATTAAAAAGCGAGAGGCAGAAAGATTTAGATTTTCAAGTAGCTGCATCTCCCCCGACATTCATTTTACCCCGAATTCTAGAACAATCCACGACTTTACGTCAGATATAAGACACATAAGAGGCTCCCAAACAACGCTGTTCATTAACGTTCTAATTCACGTACATTCAACAGCGTTCTCTACTTAAGCAGCCATGTAAACTGCATTTCACGATACTTGGCTTAATGCATAGGCGTCATAATAACAGTAGACTGCGCCAAGGGTAGAACTATGCGATTTTTCTTCATGTGTATTATATAAACACTTTTATAAGTAGTTAACACAGTTATATTATCAAAAATGGTCTGTTTTATCTATATTTATATAGGTATTAAAGTAATGATATTAACCCATATACCTTTTAATTCAGAGTCAAAAAAATATGTCCTTGTAAGTTCGTTAAACAATCTCTGTGCCCCATCTTGTAATTTAAGTCGTATCCAGTAAGGGTCTGACTGAAATCCAGCGTTGCAGAGTTCAGCCTCTTTCTGACGTCACAAAGTTATACCTCGCCACTATGTGAAAAGAGCGCTGGCGGCTATACATTTTGTATGGCCGTCAGCGCTCTTTTTACATATGGCGAGGTATAGTCACCTCCTCACTTTTTTTATCTGTTAAAAAAGATAGTACTTAACCTCTTAATCTATTTTTATGTTATATCTAAGTTTATGTTAGGGTGCTAACCCATGGCAGGTTCTGATTTTGGCTTCAAGTCTTGATGATCGGACAAAGCATCTCATAGTTTATAGCTTGAAGCTTTTCCCGTTTTGTCCGATTTACTAAGTCAGGTTAATATTCTTAATAAGAATATCATTACAACAAGTATGACCAAAAACTGGCCCGTGTTGTCGGTTTTACCAAAGTCGATTTGATGTCTTGTTGTAATAAAAAAAAATATACATGCATATTTATCAAAAACGGCAGAACACGAGCTAAATTTTATTGCAAACCTGACCTGCTGTATCTCTTAATCTATATCTCTTGCTAAAGTACAGTTGGCTCGATACTTGCCGCAACTTCGCTGGTGATATCAAGAAAGAAGTTCTCGCACGTGAGCCGACTGTACAAGTACATTTGAGTGTACGTTCGAAGGGGCTTATCTTTGCGATGGACACATCTAATTTAGACCTTATGACGTTGAGCTGGAGTCTAAATTCAAAGCTTTATCCGGATAAGGTAGGCCTTTTTCAAAAGATCGTTGCGCCATATTCACGTTGTTTGCAGCAATTTTCTTTTTGGATTGGTATTATTTTTTATTTACGTTTGTGTTTTGTAGCTAAGTTTATTTTAAGCTAAGATTTTAAACACATATATTTCGGTACGGTAGCCTATGTTTTTTTTAAATGTCAATTGACTGACAAACGAGCTGACGGCCCACCTGATGGAAAGTGGTCACCGCCGCCCATGGACATCCGCAACACCAGAGGTGCTGCCAATGCGTTGCCAGTCAAGGGAGGATGGGGAATGGGGATGGGATGGGGATGAGGGAATAGGCCTCCGGATCTCGTCACACACCGTACGAAACGCAATAGCAAGCTATTACTATACGCCGATATTTTGTGAGTGTGGTACTACCCCGGTCGAGTCGGCCCATTCGAACACTAATCATCTAGTGATGATTACTGTTTGGCTCTACCACTACTAAACTACTATGTGATAAATATTTTTAAGATGTTAATACGAAATTGACATTCTATTCTATTGTTATTGTATTATATTCTTTAGATGTACCTAAACTTACCAATAAATAAGTCTCAGTACTATAGAATAAACCCGTAAATCATTTTCGTAGCCTGCAGCTTTTCAACATTAAAAAATAAATCTAATATGAGAATGGCTAATCCGCAAATCGTGTCGCCAACTCGCTGGTGCACTATTACAAAATCCTATGTTACACTTTAGTGCAATCAAAATTCAACCCTGTACCCTTAGTTCAAAAAGTTCAATTTATAATATGCTAAAAATATTATACAACCCTGTTATAGTGAGCCGGGGAACTCGCGTGTCGGATAACATCTCCGATAAGTGTCACGAAAGCCTATAGTTAATTACTTCACTACACCTAACTTATGTAATATATTTCCAACCGTAATGTCAAAAAAACAGAGTGCATTTCACATTTGAATGGATTTAAAACTACACTATTAAAAGTAATTTGAACCTTGTTAGAAGTAATTATAGTTTTAGTTCGAATGGTGGGGGATTTGATGCATTGCAATGGATTGTAAAAGAATGATTTGCTTGTAAATTAATAAAAAAAAGATAGGTTGTTTAGGACAAACCAGTGAACGTCTAGCTCACAGGCCAAATAGGTATCTTAAAGATCTCCAAACTTTTAACTCTACGCTAACGCTTCTAACGCGCGGGGTTTTTAGAACGCTGTGATTAGTGCGTTCGCCTGTCTTTAGCCCCGCTACTTATGGATTTTTGCCTCTAAGGATGGCAGCGGGGGTCGTCCAGTGCGAAGTGTATTGAATATTGGTTTGAGTCCAAAAAAACCGGACAATTGCAAGTTAAAATCACGTGAAGAGGGTTCCGTTCCGTACATGATTATCTGAAATTTCCTATGTTAGTTTAAATACCACTTCTTATTGATTTTCCTGTAATCTATAGGTAAAGAACTATTTTCTTTATTTTCTCAAAATTTTAGGCCCAGTAGTTTCGGAAATGGGCGGGGAATGATAAATTTTCACCTATTGTCCTAAATAACTTCCAAACTATTAATCATAAAATTAAAATATATATATATTTAAGATTCTCACATGAGCCCTTTCATTTGATATGTCACACAATATACTTTGCAAAACAATTTTTTTAAATTTTCTATTTTACCCCAGAAAGTGGTCCCAACGTTTAACATTCATTTATTTCCGTTACGCGTCCGTGTTGCGGTCACCGACTAACATATGTGTACCAAATTTCAACTCAATCGGTCCAGTAGTTTCGAAGCAAATTGGCCGTGCCAGACTTACTGACAGACCGACACACAAGTGATCCTATAAGGGTTCCATTTTTTTCCTTTTGACGTACGGAACCCTAATAAATAAATAATATCGGTTAATCACACCTTTAAAAGCAACATTGAAATAATTAAGCATACCATTTTGACAGCCTGATTTTAATTTCGATCAAATATTTAACATGACACGACTAACAGCGCAGTAACTTGTAGTTCATCTCACTCCATTATTCTAAACAACACCTATTACGATTTAAACCAAAGACAAACGAATAACAAATTGAATTCCAGCTGATCCCACCGAATATTACAACGAGCGAACATTCGATTCGATTAATCGGAGCCGGCTTATCGGAATCGAATTCATGAATCGATTAACTTTTTACAAACCGAAGTGAATGAACATGTGAGAAGAAATATTTACAACGCGTTGCATTATGTAACGGGTAATGAATCGTGTACAACTGATTTTTTGTCTCAAGCGAGTATTGTGAATGTACCTAATGCTATTTTACTTTGCTGTTATGATGCAATTTTTTTTAGGGTTCCGTACCTCAAAAGGATAAAACGGAACCCTTATAGGATCACTCTTGTCTGTCTGTCCGTCTGTCACAGCCAATTTACTCCGAAACTACTAGACCGATAGAGTTGAAATTTGGTATACATATGTAAGTCGGTGACCGCAACACGGACGCGTGACGTAAAAATATGAATTTTAAACATGGAGGCCACTTTTGGGGGGTAAATTAGAAAATTAAAAAAAAAAGTTATGCATCCTATATCGTGTGACATATCAAATGAAAGGGCTTAGTGTGAGGATTTTAAATATATTTTTTGTTGAATTTCAAGTAAAATAGTTTAGAAGTTATTTAGGCAAATAGGCGAAAATCGACCATTCCCCCCGACCGACTGAGTTCAAATTTGATACACATATTTAAGTCGGTGACCGCAACACGGACGCGTAACATAAATGAATGAATTTTAAACACGGAGGCCACTTTTGGGGGTTAAATTAGAAAGAAAAAAAAAAGTTTTGCAAACCTCTTATCTCTAAGTGCGTTTCTCTCACACTAGTGCCGACGAAAGAGATAGTCATAAAGAATAAACGGGTTGACTTATCTTTGTGTCTTGCATGTTAGGGCCGCAGGGGGACGCAATTTGCAGACAGACAGTGTTGTTTCTCTTCCTAGAAAATAAGTCTTGGGGGGTGGAAAATTCATAACTTTTCCAGGGGTCCCCAGGGGTTGACCCTAGCTACGACGCTGACTCTTAGGACGCACTCACAGTCAAATAATGAACAATTAAATTGTTCCTTTTTCAAAATCTCCTTTACTATCCGACTCTAAGTAACGCCATTAGCGTATAATCGGATAATATCAACGCCATAGATTTAAATCGTTAGATTTAACTATACAGCGATAATCTGTAGCCATATTACAGCGAACGTGTGCGTGAACCGAGAGAAATAGTGTCATCTCTTTTTCTCCTACTGTAACGGTTGTGTTCTCTTTTACGCATCCGCCATTTTATGTTAACAACAGGTGAAAATTATAAGCCATTATTATGTTAAAAAAGAGTACGTATACGAATGAAATGTTACGTCTTTCGATTTATTAGAGTTCTTTAAATTGGTCCTACATCTTTAAAGAAGCAAAATGGAGCACATTTACTCAGGAAAAGTAAAAACGCTGATTATGACATTTCACGTGTACTCGTTACTGCATTCAGATGCGCACTAATTGCAGCTTTGCGAATTTCGCTAACCTCAGAAGTGACGTATTCCGACGCGGTCACCGTATACAATGTCTTATCTAAGGATTGAAATCTATGATGTTTATTCGGAAATAAGCACAATGGTCCATTGTAGTAAAAAGTTGTATAATATTCTTCGTATGTAAGACTTCCAACAATACGACAAAGGGAGATGGCACTGGACAGGGAATTCCCTCAGGATAAAAGGGGACCCTTTGTGTCATGGAAAAGTTAACCTGTGTTTAGTCAACCCTAACACTATATAAATAAATAACACACTATATGTAAACATTTTAGGCTCCCTTATATTAGGTAGAGAAGGGTTGTATGTTGATATTTGAATTCATTTTATATGACATTTAAGAATAAGTCAAAGACAATCAAAAGATGATAGTCACAGACCAAATATAAATATAAATATAAATAAATCAGGGGACAATCTTTACACAAATCGATCTAGTCCCAAAGTAAGCTCTAAAGGTTTGTATTATGGGTACTAGACGACGATATACATACTTATATAGAGAAATAAATACTTAAATACATAGGAAACATCCAAGACTCAGGAACAAACATTCGTGCTCATCACACAAATATTTGCCCTACCGGGGATCGAACCCGGGACGCTGACTTCGGAGGCAGGGTCACTACCAAACTAGGCTATCCGCGTTGTCAAATATCCTAAAGAAATTTTGCCAAAAGGCGAAGAAAGAGGCGGTAATGTTACCGCTTTCTGAGAAGTCAAATAAAACTTAAAATAATGTTGCTAAAACACCAACATTGCCACTTAACCTACTTAGTTTCACTCAATTGTTCTTTTATAAGGGCACGTCGGCTTAACGATGTTGGAAGCCCTACTTAAACTGTGAAAACATCCGCGAGTACAAAACCACGAAAATAAGTAACTTAACAAAGTTGTTATTGCAATAGCTAAAAGTCCATTATTGCATGAATAATGTATCTAAAGTGGTAGAACTGTAAATCCTGGATTACCCCACTATTCAATCGTCTTTATAAGGTGAATAAAAACTAGTTACTTTTTTCACATTCGTAGTTTGTTAGAGCGCTTTTTGCAGGGAAGTGCTGGCGCATACGGTCGCTTAATTTTACGTAATATTCGTGACTCTATTCACACTGCAAAACGAGGGTTTTGATGCAATTTAATGCACTTGCTGGATGGACATTGGAAATATTACATGGTACTTACGATACGCTTAACTAACCTAAAAATACTTTAAATATTCCTTAAATATGATTAGTTTAAACAGCACGGCACCGCATGGCATAATTTAGTTTCTTTTTCAAACTGAGAAATCAAATGCAATAGTAGTTTATGCAACGGTTGCATAATGATAGGCCTTAAAACACTAGTGCGGTTTTCATGAAACGAGCCAATAGGCGAGTTTCATAATAAGATCGCACGTGTGTTTTAAGGCCAAATTATGCAGAGTTGCATACATAACTTTATCTACACACATATTATAAATCCTCCATGATGGGTTCAGAAACAATATTTTCTGGCAACAAGTTGTTTGTTGCAATCGTGGCTGCATATTTCCGATATCCGGCGCATTTTCACATCACACAGTCACTCCGAGAAGACTACTATTCATATTTTCAACTAAAATGTAAATTACAAACAACTTTTTCTATTCAATTCAACAACAATTCTACTTTCGTTCAGAAAAACGTCAACATAATGGCGGCGACACGATCCTCCGTCAAGACTATTTTTTTTTTAAATCATTGACAAACGGATGAAGTCTCTATTCTCACGTCACTCGAGATCAAATATTGTGCAGTTTATATTAAAAAAACATACTGAACTGACGTTTCGTATCAATAACTGTTTTAATATCTATGGATACTAGAATAGAGAGCCACTTGAGTTTTGACAGCTGTTCCAAATTTAATCTCATTTCTTTACTAAAAACGATAAAGAAGTCATGTTATTTCTTTATCGCAGCACTGGTTTTTCCTAATTGGTTGTCAAAATGGTGGTAATTTCCTACGGTTTTTGATTAACCAATGGAGGTTTTATGATATGGGTGTAGATAAATATAATTTGAAGTGCAAGCAGCGCTCTACCTTATAGCACTCAATTCACACCAAAAGTTCCGCATACTTCCGAAACGGTCGTCAGATGTTTCAGCGTTCGAATTTCAAAGTTGAAAGTAACGTCCGCTATCTGCTGCAGCCACGTTCCATAGCATTCCATTTTCGGATTTTGGCCCGATCGTACGTTAGCAAAGGATTTTCGTAAGCCCCGAAAAGTGTATCTCCTGGATTCCATGTTCAAATTTTCAAATTTAAAGTTCCACAAGCGACACATGAGTAGAAGTGTAAAGAAGGGAACAGTTGTTGTCTCGCTCTAATTCAATCACACTGAATAGACTTTTACAGATAGTCGTATGGTGCTTATTTCGTTTTAGGAGACGCGTGATGGTTGTTTGAAAAGCGTCTGCTGAAGGTTTTACTGTCGCTGTGACCTTTTTCAATTGACTTGATACCGATACCCTTTACGACATTTACGAGACTGTATTTCAGAATAAGTGGATAGCTTATGTTGATGCAGATTGGGGATTTCAACACACTCATCTCATCGTAAGTTTTTTAATCGAATACCAAGACCAATTTCAATACAAATAGCAAACATGGAGAGTTAATGAGAGATTGACCTCTGTCTTTCATGAACCATAATTACCGGTGTAATGGTAAATCTAAGCACTTATATAATACTATTTCTTGGAAGAAAATTTTAACATATTTCGCTAATTCCTAACAACAATCTAAATTAACCTAAAATAAAAACGAGCCATTGTATTCAATACGTAAATATATTTAAAATTGTAGATTCATCAGAAAAGTAAGATTTATCAGTAAATAATATCGTTAACCCCTAAAAAAAATCTTACGGCATTTTATCCCAAACAAAAGCTGTCAAATGTCGCTAATAAATAGCCTGCGCTGTTTTTAGCAATATTTGTCAGTGGCAACACAATGTCCGGACGGTTGTCAGCGGACGCGGGGACAATGGGGTACGTTGGCAGCGCAAGGGTTACGGGAGAGCGGGGCGAGATTGAATAAAAAAGATTTTTTATATTGGCTGGAATCGAGGAGACCATTTGTTCCTGTCTTTTTTTATTATCCTGATTATAGAAAGACTTGATCGATTTTTATTTACTGTTTTATTATTTAAAGAAACTCCAAATAACCAATCTTTTTAGGGTTCCGTACCCAAAGCGTAAAACGGGACCCTATTACTAAGACTCCGCTGTCCGCCTGTCCGTCCGTCACCAGGCTGTATCTCATGCACCGTGAAGTAAGACAGTTGAAATTTTCACAGATGATGTATTTCTGTTGCCGCTATAACAACAAATACTAAAAAATAAAATAAAATACATATTTAAGGGGGGCTCCCATACAACAAAGTTTTTTTTTCTTGATTATACACAATGGTATGGAACCCTTCGTGCGCGAGTGCGACTTGTTCTTGGCCGGTTTTATATATTATCTTGATTGATGATTATAGAAAGACTTGATCGATTTTTATTTACTTGTTTTATTATTTAAAGAAACTCCAAATAACCAAATTTTTTTATTTTGGTTTTGCTTGACAACATTTTTTTTATGTAACTTGTACCAAATAGACCGTTTATGAGCTTGAATCTGACCATATCGCTCATCTCGTCGCATCCTAATACGATTTCGTCGTGTGCAGGGGGGTATGCTTCCGGTGCGGTGCGCGCGCGTTGGTCTAATGAGGGTTCTAATATTTATATTTTTTTTTGTCATACGTAGATTCAAATTTAGAAGTAAAAGGCTCATTCCTAAAAAAACCTAATTAGTTCGCCATTTACTATAAAAAAATATTGAACACATATTTTTTCATTTGTCAATTAAAAAAAAAATGGCGAAGATATAGTGCGTTGCGGACGTCGCGACTTTGTACACTTTTTACCATTAAGTGACGTCATTAGCCCCACTCCCGATCTTTGATGCGCGTTATCTTAGTCAATTTTGATTGATTTGATAAAGAAAAAAATACGTGTTCAATATTTTTTGATAATATAACTGACGGACTAATTAGAATTACATTTTTTTTACCCAGCAAACATCCCTATTCATCACGTAATAATAAAACTATATAAGTATTACATGTAAAACAGAATAGAGTATCTAAGAAGGAGAAAAAACTATCTAACTCTATACAAATAAATCAAAGCATAGTGAAATTGCAAAAATAATTTCATTTAAAAAAATACAACCCCGAAGAGCCTCACCAGACGCATTGCTCGAATGATTTAATAATGTCTAATGGAACCCCGAAACGTTTCCGAACGGAAGGGAATGCCACGTGTTCCGGGGCCTTTGTTTTTGATATCTCGACCAGAAATTATTGAGTTTTTGTCATAGCTAAACGAATGAGGGGTTCGACTGCCAGTAATCTGATATTAAAGGCTTTGCACACGGCGTGACGGGGTGAGATTGTCACAAAGTCGGGGGTTTTTGGAAAAAAAAATCGTTAATTTTAGGGTTTTATAAAGATTCGTTGGATCTTTCGGTCACAAATGACAAAATTTTTACTGATTTAAAAAAAAAAATCTAACACTAGCTGTACGCATGCGTTGCAATGCTCTGTTTTATGTATTTAATATTTTGGGTGATTTCATGGGTATTCTTTTTTTTTACCGCAAAACCTTAATTCTCTCGTTTTTATGAAATAAAATGAACCAAAGTTACTCCTTATAACATCAGTTATCTGCCAATGAGAGTCCCGTCAAAATCGGTCCAGCCGTTTCGGAGATTAGTCTGAACAAACAGACAGTCAGAAAGACAACATAAAAAAATAAAAGTTGTAAGTGCTTTATATACTTTCATATGCATAGTAAAACGCTGTTGTTATGACACTACAAACAGAAACTTAAATTTTATTTATTAGTAAGTATAGATTTGGTCTCAACTAAGCGTTGTCTTTAGAATATTTCGTTGTGTCGATAAACCATATCTTGGAAACATAAGAGATTTTATCCTGCAAATATATTCCCGTGGGATAATTTGAAAAGAAAGCACAGCGCGTACTCTAGTAGTAAGATACAGACAAAGCGAAGCGATATGATACCATATCGCTTAGCCAAGAATACAGGCCCAGAACTCTGTTTACGATGACATTAAATTTTACTATCCTACTAGAATTTCAGTATAGCCATGTTTCAAATATAGCGAAAAGCAAAATAAAAAGATGGGAGCTCCCGGGCGATATCGACACGATCACGCTCTAATACGGGTAATGGAAGACTTTCGACTTTAGCGATTTTCCGTACCGTTGGCGATATCTGTGCGATAGTGCGGTAAAAGATCGGAGTTTATGCGATAAATAATAATATAAATAATGTCACGCTAGACGGTACAAACTTCGATTAACTGAATCTCGGCTATGTGATGCCGCGAACAACAAACAAATATTTTAAAAAGCTTACCAGGAAAGTTGTCTACACGCAGGCAAGACTGTCATCCCTCTAAATCTGCAACAAAATATAATTATATTATATTCATCATACTCATAATAATTTGGATCATCAGCAAAATATATTATCGGAAATAGTTTTGGTTTTTAATGAACCTCACACACATGACACAATGTTATGTCAATATAAATTACTGCCAGATATAATGTTTGTGATTCTATACAGTAATAAATATAAAAACTAAATATAGTAGCTTTGATTCGATTATAGGTACGCAATAACAGATTTAAATCGTTAGTTAAGACATGCTATACAGTGACTGCGTCGGAATACGTCACTCGTGAGGTTAGCGAAATTCGCAAAGCTGCAATCAGTGCTCATCCGAAAGCGGTAACGAGCGCACGTGTAAGTCATAATCAGTGTATTAACTTTTCCTGAGAAAAAATATCGCATTATGCCGTGTTGCTCGTTCAAAAATGCAGGAACAATTCAAAGAACACTAAAAACGCGAAAGTTCATTTTATTAACTATTTTTAAACAAAATAATTTATTTGGATTTTCTCCCGTTTTTAAAATTAGTGATCTTAAAATGGCGAATACGCGAACGCAACTGTTAAAATAGGAAAAAAAGATGTGATATTATATTACTTTTCTTGGGTCACGCACATCTTCATAAATTTGGCTAGATTATCTCTGTAAAGTCTAATCTAACTATTTAAATCTATGGGCAATAGTATAAAGTGTCATGAACTTCCAACTAACTACGCTGACCAGATTTAGCCAGATCATCTAACACTAGCCTTTCCTAGACCTGGCATTCGACAGACCAATCCCACCCGGGCACGAAATCATCATAGACTTTAGAAGTCAATTAGAGCCGGCTATAATATGCAATAGACAACGCAACGACAGGGCGTCCCTGCGGTGGGGGTCGATTCTGGTGCACTCGTGATCGGATATGTCGTTCAGTTCGTCGATTATGCATCGGACGGTTTCGAGAGACGTAGGCGGTGTAATTAAACTGAAGTGTATTGGGCTTAAGGTATTAGAATTTACAAAACGTTTGTGGTTCGCGTAGGACCTGAATGAGGTTTCATCTTAGTTATCGCAAATTGCAAGGTGTTAGTTTTAATGTTATCGTATTAAAACAAGAAATACCATTAAAATTTGACGAATCTTTTTCTGCTACAAGGTCCAAGGTTGATCTTGCCCGGTTTTTCTTATTTTACAGTCAAAGACATGAATTTAGAATTGACACAAGCGCAATTGGGTCTCTTGTAAGTTGTTTTAAAGAAGCTTTCACAGAACACCTTTAAAGCCTTTTCTCTAGCCTAGTTTTTCAACAATTGAGGCATCGCTTTGTTACATCACAAAAGAAAACACATACCGGAATAATGTCTGCCTACACAGTGCAGTGCACAAAGATGCTGATTTATTACAATAGCAAACGGTGTATGCGGGGAAGGAGTATAGTCTGATTAAAAAGCAGAGAAACGATCTTTAATAGCAACCAAGCACATGTAATAATAATATTTGTGTAGATACAATGTTATTTACAACTAGTGGACCCGAACCAGCTTCGCCCGCGGTATTTTCCATACAATCTTTATCACTTCTTTTCACCCCTTTAGGGATGGAATTTCGTAAAATCCCTCCTCAATGCACCTCTAAGGTATTATATATTCGAGGAATATCTCCTCCAAATTTCAAACCTCTAGGACTACCCGTTCAGTCTGTGCGTTGTCTATAAGTGAGTCACGGTACTGTTTTAAATGTGTTGATGATGAAAACAAATAAGATAGGTGACACAGAAAGATTACCTTGGTCATAGCTAAAACAATATCACCTAGGTGATGAAAAGACCGTCATCAAAGTCAATCAGTTATGTTGCTTATTTTACGCGTCATAATCTCTTGCACACAATAAAAACTAATTAGGATCGATTGATAATCATATAAAATTTTCACGGCCAAACCTTACGTACTAAAAGTAAGCACTTAATTGAGTCATCGAAATTTAAAATAAAGAAAACGAACTATGGAACCACAAAACCGTTCGACTTTTTTCCCCGACTGCTTGATAGCGAATGCAGAAGGCGTGGGAATCCGATGGCATGTCGCAAGCGTATTAATGGCTTGCTAAAGACCTAAAACAGCATAAGTGCATACACATAGCCGAACACACTTCCGTCCTTTTAGTTCAACAAGCCGGTAATAATACGGATAAACTGGATAAAAGGTTGTACGATTGTCTGTACGTGAATGAGAGTTGGAAATAGACACCTTTAGTTTGAAAAGAGCTTTATTTTCCGCGGGATATTCTTTGGTTTGAAGTCATGTTGGTTTGTTACACGATAGAGATACTAAGTATGTCGTAAAAGAGTTTTCACATGACAATAACTGTCTGACATTTTAATTTATCGAGTGGTACCTTTGAAACATCAGGGTTTTATAATTAAATAATGAATTTGCTGTCCTTATTGACATATCTACAGAGATACAAATGATAACAGAATGCTTACAATTTTACACAGAAACATTAAGCACGCAACTCTGAGACATGTCGCTAGTTAATCTTAGGTATAGCTACGTTAATCGTGCTCAGCATAAAAGGATAATGGGTTCTGCAAAAGGAGATGTGTTGCTGCCTTTGTTGGATAATGGTCTGATAAAAAGATGATGTCACCGGCAAATCAGCTGTGGATATTCTACCGGCGGTGATAAATTCTCGGAAATATGTCAGGATTCTTTCTAAGAATTCTATATTCTCCACTAGCATTATTCTTTAGGATAATGAAATAGATATTGTGGTACATTTATAACAGTAACTGGCGTGTAAAACGATCGAAAAATAAAGCAAAAATACCAGAGTGGACGCAACATGACCAGCACTGGGACGTTTATACGTTGGTGACTTGACAAAGACTTCACGGCAAAAACTCGGTGCCAGCAAAGTACCAATTTGGCTTGGCTAAAATTTTACAGCTACATACAACCGAGCCTTATTAGGAAATAAATAAATAACAGCTTTGTAAATTATAGACATGAGTGATTGCTTTGACTTGTTTGATTTTAGCAAACAACCTTGCAAGCTCTGTCCGAAATTAGGCGCTTGGTTGATATTAGCAATAATTTGTTTTGGTGTAGCCCTTCTATTTTTTCAGTGTTTAATGTAACTTTTCTTGACCCCCTTTTCCTGACGTCCGCTGTTTACAATCTTCTTCAACTTGAGCTACAGGATCATTATAACCCTCTAATATAACACCAGTTATTCTCGGGCCACACACAGCTTGTATGCCGCTATAATTCTTATTAGTCATTAGAGTGCAAGGAATGCAAACGAGCTCCAGCGTTATGCAAGGACGCGGCCGGTCGTGTCGCCGCAAAACAACGCGCCGTTACCGCAGCTCTTCCGGGCTCCTGGCAACTTTTTATTAAGAAGATAATATTGAAGGATGGATTTAATGAGGTTGTAGAGATTTGAATTTATTACCAGCAACTCACAACGCTCACTTGAACTTCAAGTTCGCTTTAAGGCTTCGGTCTCTTTTTATGACTGTATCAACATTTATCATCGTAAGTGAATTAAAAATTTCCTAGGTAAACACACACATTTCAAAATAATGTGAAAACTGTTAAAAAAGTATAAAAAGAGAGCACTGACGACTTTGTAGTACAATATGTAAAGCATAACCACGATAGACAGGATTTTAAACCATTGCAAACAATGTATTTTAAAAGGTAGAATCAAAATGAATCTTGTCATACACCCAGTACCCAACAAGGCAACCTCATTAATAAAAATTAAATCAAGCAAATGATCCGCCAACTACCTGCGAGGGAAAATTAGAAAAACTCCCTGGAGAAATACCCTTGGCTAGCACCTACCAGGGTTTGAGAGTAATCAAATCAAGCGGTACAGATGCGATGGGGACGGCTTGAGTGATTTTAGTCGCAGTTATAGTGTTCGCTTTTGCAAAGTTATATTTTGAAAGACATCATTATATATTTACTAATCGACATCATCATCATCATCAATAAGAAAAATGAAGGAAAGGACAATTTATAACGATTTTTTTATGAGCTTGTATTTTATACAGATGCTTCAAGAAGTGGATACGGTGCCACAATGTCACAAATAGTTTTGTTTTAAAAAGGAGAAAGGTGTGTTGCGTATGCAACTATATTTATATAGATTCAATTTTGTCTCTTTTTATTTTATATCATTTAATACTAAATGCTTTCCAGCAATACCGAAACGCTCGAAAGAGGCTTCTGAATAGCCAATCAAATGTAGCTTCTCCCCATCAAAAATGACGTAGCCGTTAGCTTAAAATATGTCCAAATATGGGCAGCTCACTCCATCTTATTACGCTCATCTGACTGTACGCGATTTCGGCACTATTTCTTTGTGCAACCAGTCCTACGAATAAAGCAAATATTTACAGTTCATACAATTCGCATTTAACTAAAGCAACGCTAGGAAACCCTATACTTCTGCAGCCTGGGTTCCGGCCGCTACAGGTGGGTTTAGCTTAACTGCAAGGTGACAATAGGTTTTGGAAATAAATTGCTATAAACATTATTTTTATTCAGAAATCATGAAAACAAAATATTATCTATTACTATGTATATTCCAGATCCGTAAACATTGGTCCTCTACTCTCGATCTCTGACCGGATTTTTGACCCGAACTAATCGGCTATCCAAGTTTGCCTCCAGGACACGGGACTAATGTCGCGGTGGCGGAACAAATAGCCGCTGGATTAGACTTGATTAACTAAGCTCTGTTTTGTTATGCACCCCTGGTAGTATGTGAACTTTATCGATATTGCTTTCGTTTGACGTCAAAGTAAATTACAGTCCGACAGATGATCGCCTTTTGATATTTCTTTTGATGGTAATTAATGGGGCTCCAGGTTTCTTAATTTTATAGCGCTATGTTTGTTTAACAGCTTGGTAGTTTACGGTAAACAACAGACCACCATGCGTACTTTCAACTTTTAACTTTCATGTTTATCTTTTTCGTTTGTTGTTACTATCATGACTGTGTAGAAAGGACAAGTTTTAGACTGGCTTCTCTACGGATCAATACAAATTATTCTCCTGGATCGATGTCTTGGAGGGACAAATGGCCGCAGGATTAGACTTGATTAACTAACGTCTGCTTTGTTATGCACCCCTGTAGATCGATATTGCTTTAATTTGACGGAATGCTCACAATTATCATGTGAATTACAGTTAATCCATCGATCTCTGACCAAACTCCATAATTAATGAAAAATACCATATCAAAAATCAAGTCTTCGGGAGGATGCTACGACTATAAGTTAAGTGATTTAAACCCTACTGTAATACAAACAACACACTTGTACATTATTCCACACAAATTGCCTGATTAATACACTAAACATTACATAAAAAGACAATAGCGATAGCAATATGAATCACGTAACAGCTACATCGTGAGGATGATTAGTCTCTGTTTTTGCGCCACTGGTGGCTGGTTTTGAGTAAACCTAGATTTACTTTTAGCTCCAATTTGTTTAAATTAGCAAAGTTAGTGTCGAGCAAAGAGGTCATCTAATCTTTTAACGGATGAATCTTGTTATTATTAAGCTGGCTTTAAGTTTAAAGACCGCAAAATGTTAGATTAAGAAAATGACAACAAATAAGGCGTTGGGAGATACAGAATAACCAATGGTAGCCCGTTTGAGGCATACAATGTTACGCTTAATTAATCAGGCACCTTTTTAATTGATGTTGGAAAATATTGCCGTCTAATGGCGCGTGTAGCTGGTTGAAGACTTAAACAGCAGTTATAAAAAGTGATTTTGTAGTAAGGCGCATTGCTTACTTTTGTAATGAAATGATTATTCATCACCTACAATCATGTGTTAGATTATGTTTTCTTTTCTTCTTGAAAAACCTATGAATAATAGCTATTGGGCAGTTTTAAAATGGCACTGATAACATTTTGGACACGAAGTAAAACTTTGGTTAGAACGGTCCCGATACTGTTTAGCTAATGAAGTTATTCTTTACTCTATTTATATCGAATTACCGTAGAAAGTTCATAAGGGAAATCCACTGTGATGAGTTTTTCACATTTGGCTTGTACTATTTCTGTAATCTTTCGTAAACACTGAGTGAGTCATTCGCGGATACGCGTCATCTCCGATACGGGCTGTTAAACCGTTCGAATTATATGAATCGACCGTTTGTCGACCGATAGCGTAATAGCCCCCCCGATACTTCATCGTAATAGGGACGCTAAAATTTTATGATGGTAAAAATCTGTAATAAGTAGAGAAATAACGCTTTGGGGGTGGAATAGCAGGTTTTTGAGTCATTTCAATGCTAGCTTTTTACCATTTTTAGTTCAGTTGATTTTTATTTCGTTCCATATTTTCGCTGGGAAGTTCTAATAATCCAATTGTAATGTTCCGAGTTCGCAAATAAATTCACATTACCAACTCCAACAACAAAAATCAAACACCGAAACATAAAAACGCCTCCCATACAAGCATCCTTCATTCCAGTCTCGCCTGGGAATCGAACCCAGGAAATCCGCCGCAATACCGTTGCTAACTGTACACAATTACAACCGGAAAATAGAGATTGCTTCAATACTATAATGATTGTGTAACATACAATGGTAAGAAAAACCAGATGCATGGAGCTAGCGTGTTTATGAAATGGTGCGGGGACGGGGGTCTGATCAGGATGGCCGTAATTTAGAATATTAAGAGTCATCATTCATATAGCGACGTCACGATCTGCCCTAGGCCTGGCCCAATTTAAAATTTATAGCTGGAGCTTTTAGTAATGTGAGAAACCGCTTTATTTGATTAAGCACTAGCTTTTCCCGCGACATCATCCGCGTGGAATTAATTTATCTTTTTTACCGAGGATATAATTATTCATTTTTCTGGAATAAAATGTAACCTATGATCATCTCCGGTACTCCAAGTATCATTACGCAAAAGATTAAGTCAATCCATTGCTCCGTTTTTATGTGAAAGAGGAACAAAGACCACACTTCTCGCATTTATGATAATAATATGAAATAAACTAAGGATAATCGTCATCATCGGGCGATTTCCAGTTTTATAGGCTATTTTATAGGCTATTTTATAGGCTAGTTTATTGGGCGGGCGATTTCCAGGCACATCAGAGTATGGATTGAATATATATATATTTTTAATTGCATTTTTCAGGAAGCTTTTTTGCCCATTGCACTTTAATATTGCAATACAATGCGTGCACAAAATTTCCGTTGACCGTTGAAGAGTTCCTTTATCTGGAGCTAACCCTGGATGTCGATTCAGGTCATGCTTACTATAAAAATGCATTGTCATTGGAACTGAACCAATATGTAAAAATTCAAGCAACTTTGCAAGATTTGACTCGGACATACATAGTTACATACAAACATTGCTAGTTAATAAAAAGCTGGTAAAAGTAACAATTAGTTTGATTATTGATTTAAGCTGAGCCCTTTAAAATAACGTAATATTGTATTAGTCGATAAAATGTGTAGAAATGGACAGTCTAAAAAAATGACAGTCAATACTGATCAGGATAGACAGGCACTATAAGATGCATTTCATACTTCGTGTATTTATAAAGATTCCCGACAATCCTTCCAGGATAGGTACCGAAATAAATTGTATAATTTGTGCCAATTATAATGAATAATACGGATGAATACCTACATACACAATAAAAACAAATGAACTTGAATTAATTAATAACAATGAAATTTAATTATGAAACGCTATTTTTTAATTCGGTAGCATAACTGAAATCCATTTTTCAATTATAAGTTGTTTCAATTGTAAAAAAGTCAATGTCACTTCTAATGTGAAAGCAAAATCAATCTTGATTTAGGTGCGTTAAGTTTTAAATTCGATTACACCAATAATTCAAACTGTCGCCAAGAATCTGTTTTCTTTTTCAGTTCTCTCTTACCTGCCAGTAATAAAATCAGTTTTTTCCTGCCAGCAACTTCGCTCATTATATGCCGTAAGTACTCTACAATCCGCAGGGCTGCTGGTTGGCGCGTGAGGGCGCACTGACCGACCTATTTAACCTCGCTTCACAACAACGGGTTTATTTTTAATGACAACCCTAGAGCAAGCGTAATTTTTTCTGAAAAGACTTGTCAAAGCAGCGTCGAATTTTTGTTAAATTATAATAATATTAATGATTTCGTCTATAAGTAGCTAAATTATTTATACATTGTAATTTCCGTGTTGGAAAGGTCAAAACGTCTTCACGTAAAGTATAGTAAGTTCATAATCATTGTTTTCGTAAAAGCCGTCATTAGATATGCAATCGTGATGGCTGATTTCGTGATAGAGCATTTGCGTCTTGGTGACAAAGTTAATCTTAAGATAAGCCCGATGCGTATTCGCACAAGGTTTTCATAAAAGGTAAATCTTCAAATTAATAGAGCCTTAATCCTACCGGTCTTTTTTATTTTTTAAGACGCCCTTTTAATGGCAACGAATTTTTCAACAATCTGCATTTTAACGGCGTTATTACTGGATTTTCTTTCAAAAACATTTAAGAATTAACGCAAAAATGACTTAAACTTGACATCTGACTTACCTCATTATAATCATTGTCAATTCTCAGAGGTTTTTAATAAAGCTAAAAATATGCAAGTAATTATTTTGTTTCAGTGGGCTTGTTTTTAAGGACTACACGGTTTTAAAATCCAACCTAATATTTTATTTAAGTGACGTAACACATCTCCGTTGCAATTACCAACTTTGACTCCCCAAGTACGACATACTTATCAACAAAAATATTCGGTAAAATACCCTGTGAGAACGGATCAAGCTACTATCAGCTGTACATCACAAACTTAACCCGGTCATCGCCCAAACTTCCACGTAGTTTACATCTCTATAGCTTGACCGTAATATATCAGATCCTTTTTGCTTACAGGTGGCAAACAAATTGCTCGGTTCGGCATTAACCCGATTGATGCAACCCTAAGCACTCACTTTAATTAAAACCTTTCATGTTTAACGCGGAATTTTCGGTTCACGCGGAACGTATCGACTTTTGATTTTCGAATTTCGAACGCGGTTTTTTGTCGATTCTATTTGAAGTTGGAATGATATTTCAGTTGAGTAACGGATTTTTTACCCGACGCGAAGCCAAAAGGAGAAAATAGATCAAACATCAGATGTTCCGCTTTAGCTCCTGAGCTACTGGACCGATTTCAATAACTTGGGTATCATTTCTGATTCGTGGGGAACGTGCGAGTGTGGTGTGGGCTTTATAAGATTTCAAACGGTGCGTCATACTAGGAGCTAAAATGATTTTTAGGGTTCCGTACCCAAAGGATAAAACGGGACCCTATTACTAAGACTCCGCTGTCCGTCCGTCTTATAAAATCCGATTGTTTGTATCCCCGCTTAACGTCCTAAGTCCGAGGTCGGCTCAATAGGAGCGCCCTTAGGCATGTTAAGTAAAATTCCCCTTGTTGAGCGCCATTCAGGCTGCTCGCATCTTTCCGGTGAAGCTGTCGGGGTCGTCAGAGACTAACAGCGTATGTCCATTCTAAAAAAAAAAAAAAAATGTCCGTCCGTCTGTCCGTCTGTCACCAGGCTGTAGGTATCTCATGAACCGTGATAGTTAGATGGTTGAAATTTTCACAGATGATGTATTTCTTTTGCCGCTATAACAACAAATACTAAAATACAGAATAAAATAAATATTTAAGGGGGCTCCCATACAACAGACGTGATTTTTTTGCCGTTTTTATAGATAATGGTACGGAACCTTTCGTGCGCGAGTCCGACTAGCACTTGGCCGGTTTTTTTTAACTTTACTTTTATTTAGAGATAATTAAGTAAAATAAATAACACTTTGAAATAACAATAAGTTATTTGATGTTATTCAGTTCTCTAGTGCCAACTACCGTGTAATAAATTACCCCCTTATTAATTATAACCTTTTCATTTGTATGTAAATTAATAGAAACAAGAGACAAAGCATTTAAGACTGAAGTATGTTTATTAACCTTTATGACAAAGACGGTTAGCACAATTGTTATTCGACTTAAATTATCAACGCTTCGCGTCCCACGCTGCGCATTATTATCGAATCAAACGCCGTTTGTTCGTCGTTTGGGCAGTTTACATGCGCGCGCGCAGGTAATGACGATTTAAAGAGATCGTTAAGGAGACATGGATTTATAGACAAATAAGTTTTAAAGGTAAGTTTAAGTGTTGACACAATTATTGAAAAAAAAAACATTGAGATATTAAGAAGCCAGAGCGTTAAAAACTTAACTCATTCATTTTATAATGGGATTTTAAAAACCAGGAAGAATCATAGGCTCTGAGCTACCCGAGTTTAAAATCAGTTTATAAATTGGTTGTTAATTACGAATAATATTAAAACAATAAATGGTGTTTTCAGGAATTCTCTGTTATGCAGTCAGCCGGCAAAATGCTTTAAAGTGAAAACTCCTCTAAAGCTAAAAATACGAGAATCCTCTTTATTAAAAAAAAACTCTATTTTCAAGTTATTTTCCCAAAGCCACTTAGCTGCAGCATTAGCGGGTAATTTGGACAAACCGTCGGCCATTTTACCCCATTATGACACCGTCTAATAAGGGTTCAATGACCTCGGTAAAGATGTCTCACATTTGTCAAACATGTGTCACGAATTTTGACGTAACGGGACTTTCTAGGGAGACGGTGATCTTTACAACACTATGGTTTAAAAAAGCCGGACAAGTGCGAGTTAAACTCGCGTGGAGAGGGTTCTGTTCCGTACGTGAGGGTCCATAAGGGGGTTTTTTGGCCCTAAAAATAAGAAAATGTCAGCTTTATCGCGCGAATGAAATTTCAGTATTTTATTGTTGTAGAATATATATATTTTAAGTTTTCATCAAGATTATTTTTATTATTCTACTAATCATTTAATCCCCAATAGCCTAAAAATTAACAATTTTTCAGTTCTATATCCAAAATTTCGCCGTTTGATTTGATTTGATTTGATCTCCTGTTTCTATATGAGCGCAAGGGCGTAACACCTTCAAATTGAAATATGTTATCAAGTACACTATGACACAAAATATACATAAACATAAAAGTGTTGCGTCACTGCGTAGTAAAAAAAAAGTTATAGAGTTCACGAGAGAGTTTTTAATCTTTAAAAACGCCGAAATTTTGGCTAAAAATGCAACGTTGTGAATTTTTGGGCTACTGGGGAATAAATTATTAGTAGAATAATATAAATAATTTTGATGAAAACTTAAACTATAGGTACATGTTCTTTCCAATACAAGATGTTTTTTTAATTGTGATTTATATGCGAAAAACGAATGCTGTTATAGAAGCAGATTGTCTGTAACCTGGTATAAATTGCTAATTCGTATTACAAAAAAGCATTAAATCAATTTCACGTAAAGAAAAACCAATAAGAAAATCAGGCGAACGGATTAGCGAAACGGATGAACGAAAATAATTAATATCCGGTATAAGCGAAGCAATAACTAATAACGATTAATCAATTATGCAATTAGTAGGCAGCCCTGGTTCTTAGCGCGGAATGGCGGTGCAACCCTAATCTATTCATTTATCATCTACCGCGAACAAGTGAACGTTAGCCGTAAAAACAATACCGACTTGATTCTGCATTGGATTTAAATTGATACTTTATACTACGTAATAAGGTTGTGTTTGCATCAACGTGATTGAGTGAGATTTGAGTTTGACGAAGTAAACAGCAGACATTGCAATGCTGTTCCAATTTTAAATTTCCGGCATTCAATTGAAAGATCAAAATGACTGACTATTTCGATGTTGGTACTGGCCACTTTTGTTTTCGATTTTGATGTGTAACATCTTTCTTCTCGCTTTCCTGCAATCTGTGGGACTCCGTGCAAAGGGACGGAAGTGTGTAACAGGAAGCTGGGGAAGCGCGCGCTATTTGATTTGGCCAATGAGCGCGCGCTATTTGATTTGACCAATGAGCACGCCTTTCAGCCAACAGTGTGTGTGTGTGAAGCGAAAGAGAAAGGGAAAAAGAGAAGGAGAACGCATCAGCTGTGCGCTTAACAGTGTTGTGTATAAAGTGTACTTTGACTTTTTACTAGCTGTATCAAGCTCAAGCAAGACGACAGAGAGATGATCTCGCTTCAGGATGTAATGTTAAAGTCGCTTATTACCATGGTGAGATGTCAGATGGTATACATCATATGCGACTACTGTAGGGCTCGCTCGATTTTTTTTACCATATGGCCAAAGCTCAAATTAATACTTACAATTTCGTTGGATTTGATTTGTTTGTTTTTATTATCGACGAAAGAATGAACGGACACGTTTAAGCCGTCATGGCAATACACATATAGTTTTATTCATTTGGAAGATCCCGTACAAAAGTATCTGTCATGTCTTTATTACGCTCCGTGGCATGACAAAGCTTGACAATTAACTTGTCCCTCGTCCAATAAGGTTTAATTCGAGCAATCCGTGATATTATCCTATTAAAGTGTTAATTCGTTCATGAGATACATCCGTACAGGAAATTATACTGAGAACGTTTTAAGAATGAAGTCTGTGTGGCTCGAGGCAGAGCTTCGATTATGCATAGGCCTCTAAATTCGTGATTAGAATCGCTTATGGCAAAATGCAGTACAGTTAAAATACGGGAAGCCGCTTAGTTATATTTCTTGCTGCCGGAATACAATAACTAAAGGTGACAAATAATAATTAATTATGAGAAGTATTTGTCCGACTCGGCTGTACTAATATTGCCTAGTGTTTAATAAAACTTTAATACATATTAATTGCAGAAATCAAAGCAGATACAGAGGTCGCGAACAATTTATTAATACATTCTAAACTGAAACAAAGGAGCGAATAATTTGCCGTTATTACTATGGTTTAATTTGAGTGCACTATAGTGCCATTACATATAACGGGATGACGTCACAGTCTAGATTCCTTTAAGACTAGACCTGGGAGTGGGAGTACAATGGGAGTGATTAGACGAGATTAACTGGTTAGTGGAGGAGCGACGAAGTTGTTATTATAAATAATAATCGGGTGGATTAAACTACTTGAGACTTCAAAGAGACTTTTGACCTAACCTAACTAACAAAATCAAACGATCAATTAAATTTGAACAACCGTCTTGATTGGAAAATGCAAGCACAACACTAAGTAGGCCTTAAAAAATGGTTTTGTAATCCAAAAACATTTCATTATTAAATATTTATGTAACTTATAAAGCTAGAGACTGTTTATTTACTTACTAGAGTTCGTTGACTTAAAATGTATGGTAATTTTGACAGTTGTACATTCCATGGGCACCATTTTTGACCATGTTTAAAGACTCATGCCATATAATGGCGTTAAGACAAATTAGACGCAAGACTGCAAAATAATTGAACAAATTAATGAATTATTATTACTATTTGAAAGTGACTTTTTTATATACGTGAAGGCAAAAGAGCATGCGAGTCACCTGATAGTAAGTGATCACTGCCATCGTGAGTTTGTACAAATGCGCCTTCAGTTCCCTATAAATTGAATTCCCTTTCACAATCTCTTTCAAAATTAGCACAAGACTTCAACCCTCTTACATTCCAAGTGTCTTGAAGGCTGATTAACCTCATCTACGAAAGCCATTAAGCATCCAGCCAGTGTAATCTCTCATACATAGAGACAACCCAAAGACAGTGGGGTTGGTCCTAATCTACGCCATCAGTCCCCCGGGGCCGACCCGTCTTCCCTCCCGCGTTTTAATGCACTTAAAATATTCTATAGTCCCATAAAATGTTGGCGATCTATGACTCCCCGAGGAATACGGTGTAATGAATTGTAATTTTGAAATTTGCGTACGTAATCTTTTTTAATAAATGCAATATGAATTACTATCTGGATTATTTCAATTTTTAGCGAGTTTTTATATTGTTCGCCTTAATACAGGGGTGGATTAAAAATTAAAAAAAATAGGGAAATTCCACGCGAAGCTTACATATATCCCATACAGTGTAGCAGTGTTTGCGTGTAACATTGTAACTTGTAATTATCAAAATAGAGCACTAAAAAAAAACAGGGGGAGCTAACATTTCAGAAAATTACCACGAGTTTTTTCCTAATACAACTTTAACATTGTACTAAAGTACTTCGGTTTTTTCCATGGATCAGTTGTTTTGCAAAAGCTGCTAGAATAAAAAGTTGCAAACTGCAATACCAGCGCGATTGTTCGAGCTATCGAGCTAAATCTGCGGCGTATCGATAACCTAGTTTCATCCGAGTGCAGTTTAATATGCATGCACTCTTTAATTAAATCTGAGACGGAAGCTTTCTTTCTCGCTTCAGCTTGTAGGCCTATTTGTAATGAGCACCTTCGCTTTCTTGGGTAAGGCTATTGTTAGAAAAACGTATTTTATTTAGGCTTTAAAAATAATCATTATAGCGAGCCGCGCAGTGTCGTCGTTTTGAAACATCGAATAAGTGATTACTGGTTTGTTTAAGGTAGAAGAAGAAAGAAGAAGAAGAAGAAATTCTATAAATGATGGCAAAACCGCATCAAAATCCGTTAAGAAATTTTAAGTGTCTGTTTCTCTGCGAGATCGAATCAGAAATGAGGAGATCCGTAGACAAACGAAAGTTACCGACATAGCCCACCGGGTTAGCAAGTTGAAGTGGCAGTGGGCAGGGCACATAGCACGCAGAACGGATGGCCGATGGGGCCGAAAAGTTCTCGAATGGAGACCACGGACCGGTAAGCGCAGCGTAGGACGTCCACCCACAAGATGGACAGACGACCTAAAAGAGACCGCAGGAGAACGCTGGATGCAGGCCGCTTCCAACCGGCCCTTTGGGAAATCGATAGGGGAGGCCTATGTCCAGCAGTGGATGTCCTACGGCTGAAATGATGATGATGAAGTGAAAAAATAAGTAACTTCATTTAAATGTTTATTTTTACGTAAATCAGCTCAACTATCGAAAACCCACCGACATTAATTTCCAACAAAATCCGAACTATTACATTTCGAAAATCGAATCGACATGAAACTCATTTTCATGCTAGTAGCCAAAATGAAATTTAATTCGGCCCCCAGTTATGGGGGGGCAGAATCGAGTTGATAATCGATTCAGGCATGTTTGATTACGCTTGTTTGCTCGTTTGTGCCCGCTGATTGCGAAACGTCAAATTGAATAATCGAATAATCGCGTCGCAATTATTGCTGGTATTTTCAGTGTTTGCACCCTTTGTTAGTCGCGATGGGCAAACAGAGAGATTGCGGGTTTGTTGCCGTAGCTATCGAAAAATTGGGGAAGTTGAGTTGTTAGAATAAAAGGTCTGGATTAAAGTGAATTGGAAGTCGAGCAATAATCTAAGTATACATGTCATGTTGCTATCACGCGGTGCTTTATAACAATAGGCGTGTTTCCTGAAAAATTCTAATTAGTCCGTTATAAAAAAAATATTGAACACATATTTTTTCTTTTGTCTATTAAACAAAAAATGGCGAAGATATAGTGCGTTGAAGTTCTGCGTGACGTCACGACTTTGCACACTTTTTACCATTAACTGACGTCATGAGCCTCCACTCCCGAACTTTGATGCGCGTTATCTTTGTCAATTTTGATTGATTTGATAAAGAAAAAAATACATGTTCAATATTTTTGGATAATCTAACTGACGGACCCCAGGAACCCAGGAAACATCCCTATTATTCATTTTTCTGTCTAAAAGGGTGGAATTAACGATGTGTTATCATATCATTATTAATTTTGCCTACATCCTTTACTTAAACTATTGATTGAGCGTAGGCAAAATTATTTGAATATTATTTTTGACATAATAGTTTATTGATTGAAATGTGTCCATTACTTTGAACTTTAAGAGAACGCACAACGCTTGAAAATCACATGTATATTATAAATGTGAAAGTTTGTGTGTGTAAGTTAGTACGTTTGTCGTTTGTTGTGTGTACGTCATCGGCTGGGCGGATTTCGATGAAATTTGGCACACAGGTAGACCATATCATGGAAAAAAAGAAAGGATAGGCACATCATGATACCACGCAAACAAAGTCGCGGACGCAGCTAGTTTAATAAGGCAATCAGTCCACCCAAATCACGTTGCGATCCCAACAGGTGCCTGCTAATCAGGCTCTGGCGGCCATTTGTTATTCCTGTCGCGGAGGAATACATCAAAACGGACTTGTTTGACAAAATTAAGACTTAAGCCGGCTCCGTCTATCTGTCTGTCTATATTTGGATTTGTAGTCGTGTCTTGTCTGAGGCTGATTGGCTCTGTACTTGTAGCAAGTTTTAATTAAAAAGGGGTAAAGAGAGATCCTTTATATTAATTACGTGTTTTTCTCCGTCAGTGGTGTTATTCTGCACGTGCACAGCGCTGCGTCAGCGAAGAGACATTCAATTTAGACCTAATGGATTAGTATTTACAGTCTAAATTAAAAGTAATAGTTTTATTAATGTTATATTTAATATTTTAATAGTTCTGAAGTGGAGAACCTAAACGCACACGGGAAATTCACCGGAATTTAACAAATGCATACGCGCACGTATCCTTTGTGTTTTTGTTTTTAATTTTGTTAGTCTTTTAATTTAAGTCTATCTGTTCCATAAATTATTAATAACAAAATTGTACTATCTACCATGTCAAACGCACTCAGTGGACGTCCAAGATACAGGCTTTGCCTAGTTTGGGGTCCGCCGGATATAATAGTTAAGAACAAATTGTACCTTTATGTCAATAAAATATTATTCTTCTTATTCTTCTTCTTCTATTATTCTGTTACAAATCTCGTCGCTCATTTCATCCGACAATCATAAATTGACCCGCGCGCTCGTAGGCATTATACGGAGTTACGTACCTACGTCCGGTGGCCGGCGCCGTTGCAATAGGACCAAGGTCGAAGACACGCACTAACATGTAGTTTATACGCACCGACGGGTCAAGTTACGCTCGCCAGTGATTTCATGAACGAACAAACCCCAGCCATGTGATTTTCTAACGTGCGCAGCGAATGATCAACCATGACGACATTCAAATTTAGACCGAATGTCTTTGTACTTAAAGTCTAAATTAAAAGTATCGTTTATCTGCTGATCAGCCGCTGCGTATGTTAGAGAATCACGCCCTTGATATCTGTACAGGGGGGCTAGCACGACACGCCCGCGAGTCGTTTGTCGCGCAGTGCGTCTCTGTCAAATTAGTCAAATATGTAAGGGATGCACTGAGCGACAAAGGACTCGCGGGCAGGCCTTAATATGATCTTGGACACTACCACACAATAACCTAGGCAATAATGATACGAACACTTTATCTTATACAGGCTGACATTAAAGACATTACCGCATTACCAATATATACGGCTCAGTTGAAGACGGCTAACATAACGCAATAACTATGACGTTAAAAAAATCTAATTTAACCTAAAAAATATTGTCACCCTACAAATACTTGATAAGTTGAAATAATTTTAGATGAACGAGCAAGGGTGACCATGTATAAGGAAATTAATTAGGATAAATGTTAAATCAATAAAAAACAGTGCATTTCGTAATTCCAGCGCTGCGGGGACGTGCAGGCGTTGTTAACCTATGTAAGATGTGGGAGAATTTAAAAAAAATTGTACGTTATTAAGGCGTTTTTAAGAAAAAGTTAAAAAAGTTCCTCTGCGTTACGAAAATTAGCAATACAGTTAGATGCCTTATGGCTACAATTAATAAGGTATATAATTGTATGGTTAATTTTCGTAACACAGAGGAACTTTTTAAACTTTTTCTTAACAACGCCTTAATTACGTACAATTTTTTTGAAATTCTCCCATGTATCTGAAATAATGGTTTTGCATTACGTCTTAAAAGTCACTATGTATAGATAAATACATACATGTATAGATATTATTCTAGTAACAAATCAGAATGAATAATAATGTATAAATTTAGGCTTTAATGTATTTTAATATTGCGATTAATTGAATTGAAGACAATTTATTTAATATTCATATTATTATTTTTTGTGTTTTTGTTAAAAATGTACTGAATTTTATATTAGAATGACAACTAGTGTAATTTGTGTATTATTAATTAAAATATTTGTATGCTGTTTGGGGACAGCTAAAGAAGGAGAACTTATATTTAAGATGACATCTGTAAACCCTTTTTATTGCAAATATATAATGATGATTATGATACTAGAGCCATGACTCAAGTATAGACATTCGCACTACCACTGCGCTGAGTCAGTAAATATTGATTCAAAAACGGCACTTTTACTGAATGAATACTATAGTATAAAAATCATGCATGTTAGTTATGTTTCAACTTACCCTATTTACCACAAAACCCCACTAAACTCAAACTCACAATCAACTCAGTAAAACATTCAGTAAACATATACAATTGGAATGCGCCGGATTCGGCAGGATCGCGGATTACGTACCACCGACCTGTCCATTTAGGACCATACCGATAATGAGTTGTCAAAACAAGGGTTCCGGTTTACAATTTAAACTTTGCACCACACCAAGCCTTACGACTCTTCGTTTAAGGATGAATGTCGCAAAGCTTTACGCAGGGCTAAATTGGCCAGTTTAATGCCGAAGTTGAATCGTAAAAGTTCGGTTTTTGCTGCGTAGGATCTGTTTAAAGTTTTACGCAAATCCGGTAATTAGTGTGTACGCGAGAGGAATTTTAACTTTGCTTTGAAATTTTGTCGGAAAAACCTAAAATGATTTCTTGAAACTAAATATTGTAGTGTTTGTGTATAAATGATTAAGCTAAGGTACTAATAAAAGTTCACCTTTCTAAGGTTTTCAACCTTTTCTTAAAATATAACATCGTTTATGTCATCAATTTAGGTTAAAAGACGTAACAAAGCCTAAAACTGAGATGAAAATCGTTCAAAATAAAGGGCGCATGATTAATGTGGAGCATAATTTCCCTTCTCGTGATGGATGGATGATGTCTGCCAATCACAACTAACTGGATCCGTGGCTAATGACGCGGGAGAATCAACTTAACCGACGTAATACACCTTAAACGGCCTATTTGAAAAGCCTATGATTTTTAATGTTAAATGAAATTATGATGTGTAATTTTAATAATGTTATATAATTTGAAGCAATGTTGCGTGCCCCTGGCTGCGTTTATTACTTTAAAGACTTCGTCTATGGTGGGAAATACGTTAACTTACGTAATGGAGACTGGTTTAGTGCAATCAAACTTTTATTACCTGAAAAATAAAACAAATTATTAATATTACCGCAATAATTAAATAAAGAAAACACACTTTAATTTAAACTTTTTTGTTGATGCAATAAATTCATCGTAACTATTCTTTGTTGTTCTGAAAATCCACATTAGTTTAATAGAACTTATGGCCATATTCAGAAACGCCTCTTAAGCATTTGACTAGATATTAAGTAGTTAAATGTCCGTCAACTAGTTGTCAACGTATAAAAAAACTTCACTGAAATGTCACTTTAATTAAAGCTCAATTTGAGTGGCCTTTCTGAATTCGGCGACTAGTGTATTTTTATAATAATAATATATGAATTTACTAATTTACACAATATCTTTTTTAAAATGTGAACGAAGTATGCAAATGTCACTTTATAACCAGTGATCGGCAAAACCCGTGCCATATGGTGGCAATGACCTCAATCATTAAGTTAATATGGATATTCCCCGGGATTCCAGCATTCGAATCGAATATATTCTCTATTCAGTAAGTAGGAAACAGGGGTTTTTATGCACTTCAAATGATTATATTTTAACATTTACATATTTTATACGAGTGCACGTAATATTTTACGCAGTATAAAATAAAACCAAAGTTTATCAATATTTTCTTTAATGAAAAATAATACATTTTATGAGTTTATTAAATATTCTGATTTCTATTTACAAATACATATAACATAACTCTTAATTTTTGCGAATCATGTCATGTCCATATGATTATTTCCTCTTTGAATCCCGCGGTATGGCACGGGTGTTGCCGATCACTGTTAATAACTAACAGGTTCGAAATAACAAATACGTACTTTAAGTGCGCGATAAATATAGTATGCTATATAAAATGTATTCTATTTTGATACTTTCTCTGTGTTATCAACTACGAATATATTTATCTGCATTAATACATCCCAGTTCCTTCCAGGTTTTAGAGTATTTCCATACATATCGGTATTATCAGAGCTTCTGCAGCAGACTTTATTTATTTCCAAGTGCATTCCCGACGTCGCCGGAATCGTATTGTCATTTGCGTACGACCGCTCAATCCGCATTGCAGTGCCACGGGGTAGAGAAAACGCGGAAATGACATTAATATCATTTATCAATAAAAGAGTTCTGCACAAGATCTAGAGTAACCGACATAGCCCAACGAATTGCTAAACTTCAGCGGAAGCGGGCGGGTACATTGCTCGTAGAACAGATGGCCGATGGAGCCGAAGAGTTCTTGAGTAGCGACCACGTACTGGAAGGTATAGCAAAGGTATACACGGTTGACTGACGACCTGGTTAAGATTGCGGGTCCGCTGGATGCGAGCAGCACAGAATGTCGTTGTGGCGATCATTGGGGAAGGCCTATGTCTAGCAGTGGACGTCTATGATGATAATTAATCAAAAACGGGACAAATCTAGGTTTATACGTTTTGGTTTTTTCATTATAATCAATAAATTCAGTTTTAGTTTTGTTCAAGTATTTTTGTACAAAACAAATTTTGGTGATTATTTTGACTTTATTGATCGTTAATCAAAACTCAAAAACGTATAGACCAGAGGCCTAGATTATGTTCTGACTGACAACCTATCAAATATTGGTCAAAATCGGTTAAAATTTAAGGAGTTAAAATCTTTATTGCCTTTTATATGAAAAGGGTGTTTTTGCCGTTGCTTCACAATTCTCTTAAGTATATGTTATGTCTAAAGAGCATTTTTTGCATTCTTTGGAGTATACCTGATACATTATCTTCATGATATAATTGAGTAATTTTCAAAACTTGCTTTGCCATTTAGTATCCGTTTGAATAACAAATTTTACGATATAATATTTTTTAGATACCCCCAAGAGTATTTCCTTCTCCTCTTCCTTCCGTACTACGCTGCCCCTTCGTTCCGGATAATGGATGGAAGCGCTCAAGCGCTGACGGTTAAGCGCACGCGCAGTCCTTATTGTGCTGTCGTTACGTAACGCTTGCCCCCACCTTATGCCTTCACACTGTCATCAGGTCAGTGGAGACCGAAAAAATCCAGGTCGGACCGTAAATCGTTGACTATTTTACTATGCAGTTTGAGGTCGTAGATCGACTCCCGTCTAATGCAGATGTTGGAGCCTGGTGTTTATTGTCTGACGACGCGGTTAGGCTAGTTCAGGGATGGCGAACCTTTATGGATCAACGTGCCATTTTGCTAAAGAAATGTTTAATGAGGCCATAGAAGTTCCGCAGCATAAGCAGAATGCATGCTGAACTGGAGTCATCTGCCAAACGTTTCGATCAGTGGCGTGCCCAAAATACTTAGTCGCGTGCCATCAATGGCACGCTTGCCATTGGTTCGCCATCCCTAGCGGAGGCAGGGTTACTATCAACTAGGCCCTAGTTGATAGTGACCCTGCCTCCGCTAGTGTCCCATTGCCGTTGGTTCACAGTCCTCTTAAGGAAATGGGAACATACAAACGATTTTTAAGTCCTACGTTACAACAAATACACAAGTTGGTCATGCGCAAACATTTGTGATTTATTGCGTATTATTTTATGTTGATATTCTTATCATTGGAAGACGCGTGTATAATTCTGGAACATGTGAAATGGGACAATAGCAAATATCATACGTGGTAGTTTGATTATCACAATGATACTGTTTAGGCGTAGCTTGAAACCTATACTGTTGAGTTTAGAGGTGCTGTTTCTTTGTGTATTTATGGATCACCATATTGACACCACTTGACTGCTTTTCAGTGAATATTTCAGACGGCTTCTTGATTTCACAGCGAAAAAAATGTTTTTGTAATTAATTTTCCTCAATTTCAATGAAAAAATACAAAAAAATCCATGAAAATGCTACCCACTGTCAGCTCTCGCATGTGACGTCATTTAACTGGAAGAAACAAACAAAAAATACCCAGCTTGTCATATATGTAAAGAAGCGGTAGCCAATAATGTAAGACCAAAAAGGGAATGCACGCCCCGATAAATCGGTACGAGTGTGAGCGCGATTCAGAACGCACCCGATTCTTGTGATATTATGCGTCGTGATTAGTGTTTTAAGTCACGTGACTTAGAAATAAAAATTTAAGTTTTTAAATTATTAAAATATAAATAATATTTATTACTTTTTACATGACTCCTGTTCTATATGTATTGTTGAAGGTTAAGCTGTCATTCCAGATAAATATTTTAATATTTGTACAGTCAACTACCCCATTATAGCCTATATTTGTATTATGTAATATAAACGTAATTGTGGAATAAAACAATAGATAGGATTGGCTTTCATTACCACCAGCTTGGGACTCTGGGTATCCATCTCATCAAGTCACTAGCAGACTGCAGCGGCCCTAACATGAATGACACAAAGATAAGATAGACCGTCTTATCTCTAAGTGCGTCTTTCTCACACTAGTGCCGACGAAAGAGACAGTCATAGAGATAAACAGGTTTAATTTATCTTTGTGTCATTCATGTAAGGGCCGCAGTCTGGTTGAACGGGTCGGAGCAGGTTTCGAAATTATCAAGCTCATTATTTTCTTTGATAATTATCTGATAACTATCTGTGACGTCTATTGGTTGACACCTGTTTGACGGAGATTAACTATTTAATCTCGGATCAAAAGCCTAAGTGGAATTCGGCCATGATTCTACTAAAACTTTTGTTTTATTCTCGGTAGTTGCTATTATGCGAGTCTTTTAAGTATCTCTTATGCTATCTCTTCTTTCGAAAATTGTCTGGAAGACATCGCTACTTAGCGACAAGACCGCCTATTGTCTTCTTTTTACCTTATTTCTCTGTCTTTTTCCAGTATATTTGTATTGTATTGTATTATCTCTCCAATATCCTGTTTACAATTGCCCAACTTCACTAGAACCTATTGAAGTAGGCGCGCAAGACGTGGTTTTCACCACCCGACCGGGTTGGGTTACAATTTGTCGGTAAACAATCGAAAGGCGCTATGTTGGCCCATTGTTATTGTCAGCGCTTTAATGACAACGATCTGTCTGTTTGTACGTGGTTCAAAGTAGCTATTGAAACTTTGTTTAATATTTAAGCTAATGAAATGCTTATTTATTCATTACAATATCGTATTACCGTTGCGTTCATCGTAGACTGGTAGTGGGTTAAATGTACCTATACGAGTAATTTAGTGGCAAAGTCGGCACTGCAGATTGAGGAGTCAAAACTGCAACCTTTTATTTTATATTGTGATGGCTACTTATTGCAGTTTCAACGTATTTATTCTGTCAGTATACGCATCTATCAGAAATTAACAATTAAAGTTGTTTTTTTTTTATGTCAATTGACTGAAAAACGATGAACGACGGCCCCGCCTGATGGAAAGTGGTCATCGCCGCCCATGGGGATCTGCAACACCAGAGGTGCTGCCAATACGTTGCCAGTCTAGGGAGGATCGGGAATGGGGATGGGATGGGGACGAGGGAACAGGCCTCCGGATCTCGTCACTCACCGTACGAAACGCAATAGCAAGCTATTACTTTACGCCGATATTCTGTGAGAGTGTGGTACTACCCCGGTCGAGCCGGCCCATTCGAACAGTAATCATCTAGTGAGGATTACTGTTTGGCTCTACAACTACAAAGCTGGTTGTGGCTTCTTACATAGTTAAAGATTAAATGGTTGTTGAATTATATTATGTGCTCTTATTATTATCTGGTTTTTATGTGTACTTGGTTTGTTTGTATTAATTATTTAAGTTCGCAAGGCCCTAGCAAGGTTGACTCAAGGATAAGTTAAATCGTTTTATCTCTCAAGTGCCTCTCTTTCACACTAGTGCCGACGAAAGGGATAGAGAGATAAATGGGTTTCGCTTATCCCCGTGTCGGGCATGCTAGGGCCGCTGTTGTTCGTGTTCTCAGCTAGGGCCCACTGATAATCAGTGCCGAGGCTGGTGACGGTACTTCTAACGCTGAGTGGCAGCCTTTTTGGCACAGCGGCTCTAACATGCATGGCACAAAGATAAATTAGAACCGTGTTTGTCTATGACTATCTCTTTCGTCGGCACTAGTGTGGGAGAGAAGCACTTAGAGATAAACGGTTCTAATTTATCTTTGTGCCATGCATGTTAGGGCCTTCCTTTTAATTTTTTGTTATTTGTATGTCGAATTATTATTATTTTTGAATCTCTCTCTAGCCAATAGGAAACAAGAACGTAAGAAATGTATTTTTAACAAAAAACTCAAATTATGTATACACAGTACGGGGTGTTATGTGTATACCTCTATAGAGTAGTAGAAGGCGGACGACGCCATGGCGCCAGCGCCCTATTTATTTGCAACCACTGCATTAGAAGCACGTACGTAGGTTTTGTCATAGAGTAGTCAGCAAAATAGATGCCTCACAGGAGGTATCTATTTTGTTCAATAATCTATAGTAGTCAGGAAAATAGAGAACGAATTCGTATAGGTACTAGTTACGAAATGTTGCGTTTGTGGAAATGTTGTGTTCCAATGTAAACTTCGCAAAGTTCGATACAGATACCATATCACCAGAAAATTTCGAATAGAATCCCAGATAAAACCATTATGATTATGACAGACGACGTGTTTAGCTTACCTACGAAGCTAGTGGTCCTGGGTTGGATACCCGGTAAGAGCAATTTTTTTCTAAGTTTTGGATGTTTCCTATGATCGTCGTCGTAGTACGCAAAACACAAGACTTTAGGGTGAATTTCAAAAAATTTGTACGTAATTAAGGCGTTGTTAAGAAAAAGTTTAAAAAGGTCCTCTGTGTTACGAAAATTAACCATACAATTATATACCTTATTATTTGTAGCCATAAGGCATATAATTGTATTGCTAATTTTCGTAACGCAGAGGAACTTTTTTAACTTTTTTTATCTACGCCTTAATTACGTACAAATTTTTTGAAATTCACCCTTTAAAGCTTACTTTGAGACTAGACCGATTGGTGTAAAGATTGGTCCTGTTTTTTAAAAAAATTGGTAGATATCGATGGACATATCCCCAGATCTTGAGCTCATGTACACCAGTGTTCACTGAGTTGAACACGGTGTTCAGTTTCACCGCAGATTCGAGAGATTTGCAACTCTCCGGTTACGCCGTCCAGGGACTTCGATTTACCATAAAAAGCGAAGGGCTGAGTAAAAATAAACTCCTCTCGCCACTGATGCCGGGGGGGTAGTGAACTTAAATATTAGAACTTACTTAAGGTCCTACCCGGCGAATTTCGCTGTTTTCAAATCCTATAAAGTATACTTAGCGTTGTGCAAGAATCTTGAAAAAAAATATACATTGTAGTATGGAATCTATTCTTTATTTTCATCTACAGGAATCTTGAAAAAAGTGATACATCAAGAGCAAAAAAAAGAACCGTAAACCTTTTTTTCTAACTCTAATCCGTTAAGGCTCCCTTATTATGCGACACTTATACATGGGACTTTTACTAACCAGAAGACAATAATGTACACTATAATTTCATCCGCCGGTTTTTTAGTTTATTTTCTAGTTTTTGAGTAAATTATACTATTCACTGCGGCGCGTGAACTAAGGCAAGTGGGGAAGGAACGAGTTGGAACGCTCAAGGTCACCGGCGAGGGGTACGCCCTTAATAAAAGAAATAGATTACTCTGCTTGCTCAACTGGACTTTTAAGAATGGCAAAATTATACAACTTGATTGATTTCATCGATTCACAATCAATCGTGCCAGTACTAAATAACTCTACTCGCATTAGTCAGCAACTAATCCATCCAACTTAATCACTGGACCTATAATGGCCCATTGTTTCTTGAAATGCAATCATCATAAAGTGCCGCTGTTGGTTCACACTGTGTAATAGGAGAAATTACTTCTTTAAGGTGTTGCATGTGATGGAAACCCCTTAAATTTAGCTATATAAGTTACTTAAATAAAAAAACGATGCCGAACAATTCCAAACAAATGTGGGGATGATCTAAGAAATCTCTGAGAACTTCAGGAACATTCGAGAATAGTGAGAACATTCTAACTCCCATAAACATTTTATGAATATTCAGATTTTACAGGGAACACCTCAAGTTAAAGTTTACTTTGAAACTTATCAGTACAAGAGAATAGGAGTAATAATGAAAATGAAAATGAATGAAAAATCAGGGGGACTATGTTTCCACAAATCGATCTAGTCCCAATCCAAAGTAAGCTCGGCTTATCGGCTTGAGTTATGGGTACTAGACGACCCTATACTTATGTATAAAGATAAATAGATACTTAAATACAAAGGAAACATATAAGACTCAGGAACAAACATTCGTGCTCATCACACAAATATTTACCCTTACCGGGGATCGAACCCGGGACCGCTAGGTTCGGAGGCAGATTCACAACCAACTAGGGTAACCGCGTCGTCAAATGAAGGGAATACAACTTTAATTTTAGTACAAATATTTAAAAACTCACTTCAACTCGGTATCAACAACTCATAGTGCCATAAAACTAAAAAATTAAAAGGAATGCTGCAATAAAGCCGCGGTCATACGTCGTAATAACGACTTGGCATTTGTCGCGCACTAAACGCGACGGAACTGTTGCGAGCGCGCGTTACTCATATTGAAATTTACAGTTGCTGGCACACGTATATGAAAAGTCTTTTGGGAGATTATTTTATGCGCTACTTCGTAGATAAAACGTAGTATTTTGTATGTCACGTCACGACGCAATACTGAAGACTTAAGGGTGGGTAGCATCAGAAAAAGACCAATCGTTTCTTGAAAATAACTATGTATTTGTTAAAAAAGATTTTTTACTGAAATATTGAAAACTCACTATTTCAAAAACAAGATTTGATGAAATCGATGTTATAAAAAAAAGTAAAGCTACGACTGAAATCCTCTTTAAACAGTTCCACGTCTTAATTTTTTTTTCATCATACTTGCTCGGCAAGGCTGTTATTATACGCAGGCGTACAGAGCAGCTGTAGCCTACTTACCTCCCAAGGGCAGTTATGGATTTTGTATGGGTTATAACTCCTGCTGACGGCGGGGCGAGCCGCAGCCGGCGGCGCGCGCGAACCGCAAGCCGGCGGAGCTGCCCCGCGCTGATCGCAACGTACGCTCAGTTTATGAACACCCACCTGATGGTAATTCACGATGTAAAATGGGAATAAAATTAATATATATACTTTTTTTTTGTCTATATTTTATTTCATTTCCTCGCAAATGTGATGAAAAACATTGTGTGTATCACGGGCCGTAAGGGGATAACAAACTCGAGTCATAAAAGCCCTCGCCTATCGGCGTCGGGCTTCTAACAGACTCTCGTTAGTTATCCCCTTCTTACGGCCCTAGATGCACAATGTACTATAACTTATGCGTCTATAATTAATAACTCTATTACATCACGCCCATACTAAAAACTTGACTAATTTATATTATATAGTAGTGTATACTTTTTATAAGTATTCATCAGTTTTTGATTTTCTGCATACGAATAACCGCACAGTGCTTCTCGTTCACTGCGGTACAAACAGACAGAGAGCGATCACTCAAGGTCATTGGCACTTGTCAGCGGCTTAAAGGCAAAAAGCCATAAGCCGAGGTATTATGTTTGCTATGCAAATTAATAGTTATGAACTTACCCTGTTCATGATGTACAGATAGATATCTACCACTAACCTAGAAACACAGAACTATTTAACCGTATTACAACGTGCATATTCATGGCTGTTATAGCACCTCGGAAGCTAGAGTTATAATGGCCGCAATGAATTACTTGCCCACGCGCAGCTTTGGAATATTAATCATTTCATTGCTGGTATCGACGTTCGATTTGTCCATTCATAACTAGCGGTTTTGTTTATAAGAGGAAATTAGATGCATCAAATACTTAGGTGCAATCTCTTGAAGCTATGAAAAAATCAACCTTCTAAGTCACCGCAATCAAAAGATATGGCCGTTTATGTCTCATATTTTGATACTTTCAAGGGAATCCAAAGGGAATCAAAACCTACAGGGTACTTCCCGTTGACCTAGAATCATGAAATTTGGCAAGAAGTAGTGTCTTACAGCACAAGTAAAGGAAAAAGTCCGAAAACCGTGAATTTGTGATTACATCACATAAAAAAAAATTGTTAAACGGAATAACCTATGCAAAATCGTATCACACTCTACGATTCAACGGAGATAAGAGCTTGCGAAGGTAATTTTTTGTCTTATTTCATAGGTAGGTTGTAAATGGTTACCCCGTTGTTAATAGCTAGATTTTTTCTTTTTTAGGGTTCCGTACAAGGTACTGTTTATTTTTCATAGGTAATTACGGAACCCTGGACGCGCGAGTCAGACTCGCACTTGACCGGTTTTTTACAAATCTCGTCACCCATTTCGTCTCTCATTTTCGTCTGACAATCATAAATTGCCCTGGGCCTCTATTCGGGAACGTCCAAGCGATATTGTAGCGACGCGCTAGCGAGATTCTCATTCCACTCTTCCGCACGGTGCATAATGCGTAAGAGTGGGATGCGAATCTCGTTATAATAACTACAGTATATAGATGGCCACCGTAACTTGTCTTTTACATATGCAAAAAATCAACCAGTCGCTCAGTCATAACGTGAAAGATCAACAAACAAGCACATTTTCGTATTTATAATATTTATTAGTATATGATAACCATTATATAATTTGTTACATGTGTTAAATACAACATAACGAAAAGTGATAACCCTAAACTCCGATTTAAAGTTTTAAGGCCGGGGCAAACCAAACGCGGTTGCGGCGCGAACGCGGGTCCGCGCCGTTGTCGAACGGCGCGGGCGAATATACCATGCCACACCGCGACGGCGTGGGACCGTCGCGGTCCCGCGGCTACTTTGGTGTGGCATGGTAAATCCGCCCGCACCGTTCGACAACGGCGCGGACCCGCGTTCGCGCCGCAAACGCGCCGCAACCGCGTTTGGTGTGCCCGGGCCTTTAATTACAGACAGCCACAACGTCGCACGTTTCAAATGAAAAATACATTAAGTCGTAACAATCAACTCCAATTTCAACTTTATTGCAACTATATAAACGTGAAAATCGAGGAGGCCATAATTCTGAGATACGCAATTGACTGTTAATAGTTGCGTAAACGTATTATCCCTACTGATTCTGAAAGAAAACTTCTAATTGGAGAAACTTTATACGCTGTAACCTCTCACAAAGCAGTTACTTTTATCTTTAGTAAGCGATAAATTTCACGCATTATCGAAAAGCGATATTTTAATCGATCGTTTACTTAAACGGTCGTTTGTTACGGGTTTTGTATGGATATTGTTTTTGGTGGAAAAAAATGAAGGTTTTATTGGCTTTAATAAACTGGCTTGGAAGCTGTGAATCGACGACCTTAACGCAACTTCTGACATTTTCTTTAATTTCTGAACCGTGCCCAAATTTTTGTGAGCGAGATGAAGTAACATGCCAGATAAACGTCAGATGCAATTTATTGACATAACAACTTCTTACCGCGATTTCGTCCGCGTGGAATTAGGTTACAGTTAATCCCTCGAAAATTTGAATTTTCGAGATAGCAGTACCCCATGTCTTATTCTAGGACCTAAGGTAACTATACACCAAGTTTCATGAAAATCTGTTTAGGCATTAAAAGGTAAATGGTTCAACAAACACACGTAGCGATTTTAATATGGAAAGAATTTGTATCAAATCTATTTTCAAACGTTGTTACATTTTTGTCTGTCTGTATTCCCACATTCTTCACTCACTTAACACTGAGGCATATAAAAGCAATATGAAGGAATGCGTATCCAGGTATGGGGAGTATCACATTTGTAGTTCCTTTATTTACCGTTGAGGCGCTTACAACGATGCCACAAAAAAAAGAAATTGCTCGCCAGCGTTTGCTTCCTTCTGTTTTGTTTACTGAGTTTTTTTTATGTCCTTAGTGCTTTATTTCTGTTCATTTGTCATAGTGTAGTGTGTAAGTAATATATTTGTGTCACCTTCCGTGTTTTCACTGAGCGGTCCTAACGGAAGACCAGCGTTGGCTTCACAGCCAGCACATGCTGAGTTGGGACCATTTCTACCCGGCCGTTTCCATAGCCGGGCGACCCCTGCTGCCAGCATTAGATGCAAAAAGCTAGAAGCGGCGGGCCTACAGGCAGGTACGGTACAAGTAAAAGTGACCGAGCAATAGTTTTCTATTACGAGAACGGTTTGCATAAACATGGTAGATACACGGGACTATAATTTTGTCCTTGGAGTTTTTTTCCTTGCGGCGGCTTCTTCAAAGTTATCGACAGATAACGTGTGACAACGGGTAGCACACAGGATACACGTGTTTTAGACGCACACTTAAAGGCATTTTGATTTTGGATTATTATAACAGTGGTCCTTTGTAAGGGATTATGAGAACCCTGCACTCCTAGTATTAATGAAACGGAGATACGTTATCTTCATCTTATCTCTCAGTGCGTCCCTTTCTTCGAATCTAGCGTGAGAGAGACGCACAGAGGGATAATTTATCGTGGTGCCCGTTGTATGATTTCCCGTGTACATCCTTTTATAGACGATAAATAAGTAGTTGTACAAATGCTACAATTTCAAGGAAGCGGTATTCGTATCGTTTCGATGTTCGTAGTGTACTCGCTTAAAGCGTATCGCATAGCGCTGCGTGGCAATGAAAGAGTTATAGATGCTACCCTACCTTTTATTAACTTTTTCTTACTTTCTTTAAATGTTTTTATTATACAAATTATCGGTTAGTTCGTTTGTGTCGATAGGTAAAAGACCGATAGCGTCCGATAAGCCGTGATAAGAAAAAGTGTCACATGTACTTTGGTGTTGCGAAACATATTGTTTGAACTGACAAATGAGTCATGCTGTCTTCATATATACATTTTCATAATCATATTTAACGTTATCCCGTAAAACATTGTGTTAAATAAGTCAGTAAATGTTTAATATTTAACTGTAGATCATTAACTTAATCAAAAAAAAAGTTAGCCCTCGTATTGTCACCCTAAAATCCAAAAGTTGATTGTCGTACTTGCTAAGTTTAACCAATGTCTTGTATCAAAGTTAATAATTGTAGATGTTAATTCAAAGCAATCGTTGCAAGGGTATCCATCTTTAAGGAAATTAATAAGGATAAATGTAAAATAAATAAAAAGAAAATCTTAAACCTTCTGCAGGAACGCGCAGGCATTGTTTCGATACAGTCGATTCGCATTACGTTTTGTAATGTCAACCTGACTTAACAATAAGTATATTTTAACTTTATGGTATGCACTCGATTTTATTTTATTTTACCGACACAGCTAATACAGCCTGCCATAATGTGTGCATCTGAAAGGCAATAAGACGTCGATAATGCACCCCGAGTGCATTGTGCATATGTGGGATAGCCGTTCAAAGCCCATTTTGAATATGTATTGGGGTTTACATAAAAGTAAATGTTTCATAGCATTAAGTGATAAATGGTAGTGTTATACTGGATCTGTAGCATTATCACAAAAGTCAGTGGTTTTTAAATATGTACTATAGAACTAATACATAAAAAAACAGGTCAAGTGCGAGTCAGACTCGCGCACGAAGGGTTCAGTACCATTATCTATAATCAAGCAAAAAAGTTTAAATTTTCCGTGAATATTTTAAGCGTCTACCTGTTGCTGTTATCAATATCGAGCGAGAACGAACAAAAAAACTCACGTTTGTTGTATGGGCGCCCCCTTAAATATTTATTTTATTCTGTTTTTTAATATTTGTTCTTATAGCGGTAACAGGAATACATCATCTGTGAAAATTACAACTGTCTAACTATCACGGTTCATGAGATACAGCCTGGTGACCGACGGACGGACAGACGGACAGCGGAGCCTTAGTAATAGGTTTTTGTTTTTACCCTTGGGTACGGAACCCTAAAAAGAAATTTTTTTTTGCACATTACTTTGGCGTTTATGCTCACATGCCGACCCCATTAGGGTACTTGCTATAGTAATTCTGTGAGGAGGAAATTCTATGGCCCCGGGGTTGGAACTTGATTTTTGGGCTGGCAGTGAAAATGTTAAAGCCGGTAATAGTACGCCATTTTTATTTAGTAGAAATAGAATCTGGATGCTTAGTCGGTAGAATCTACAATTCAACGAACTTCCAATGTAGTTATTACCTAATTTTACAAAACCGTGTTCTGCGGTTAGCCACTTGTATAGCCAGTAAAAGCTATGTTTTATTATAAATCATAGTAAACAGTGTCATCATTATCATTATCGGCCTATATACGTCCCTCTGCGTCCGTCAATACGGGTTGGGGACTTCACAGTCGTTAAAGTACTTTACAGCTGTATGCAGATTTCCTCACCATACTGTCTTTCCCGTGGTAAATATCAAATTGCCGTTTCGAAGAAGTTACTTACAGGAGTTTGAACCTGCGATCATCTGTACAACAGGCCCCGCAAGACTATTAGGTACCTCTCTCAATAGTACCTGCAGTAAACAGTGTACATAGTTTTAACCACGCTGCTGTAGTAATATATGCACAGTGCATCGCCTTTGGGAGCGAACTGTACGTAAATCCTAAGATAAACTCGGTTCTTTATTCCTTTCCGAGCGAACACGTTTTACATTTACTAAGCACCTTCATTCGATCTCTCTCACTCCATTAGTTAACAGCTGGAGTGCGAAAGAGAGTTTCACAGTTCAACTTGCAGTGTTAGTAATTTACGGTTGCTTACATCACTGATGATTAAGTTCGTGCGCATGTCTTGAGTTTACGAATGTAATGTATGATCAAAAAACTTTTTGCCAAAGTATCAGATCCCAAACTATTTTACTCGAATTACCTATCATTTGGCAAAAAAACATTAGTCAAATCAGCTTATCGCAATTTTACAGTTAGCAAAAGTATTTTTTGACAATTAAGTACATACGTAAGGGACACAAGTTAACCCTAACCTAACCTACCCCTGACAAAGCAAAATGATGCCGAATGATAAAATGACAAAAGGAAATGTGCTAAAGATTCGTTTGGGAAATGAAACTACTGCGATAAGTTTGTTGGGAAGTGAAATTTACACATACACATACATATTATCACGCCCGAAATCCCTATTGGGGTGGGCAGAGCCACAAGAGTACTTGTGGCCACGTTCGATTAATTAGTTCTAAGATGGTATGATGAACCGTATGGTGACAGGTGATCAGCCCATCGCCCATACACATAGTCCACCATGTTGGAGAGGACCCGTCCCTTAGTCGACTTTTACGACATGCCAGGATGATAAGCATATGCACGCATTCTATGCTATTTCTTCACTCCCAGTGCAGCAGAGGAGTAATTGAGGAAGTGAAATTTGGCGAAAAATATTTTGCCCAAAGGGCAGTACACCAGTTTTTAAAAGAGCTGCGATATAAGGCCCAAACCCATAGTAGCTGACAGCTTGTCTGTATACTTATATGTAAGTAAAAAACAGTTCACTTACTCACAGACTAATTTACGAAATCTTAGGATTGGTCTTGAAATTTGGCAACTTGGTTCCTTTTGGGGTGTAAATATCCAATAAGAAAGAATTTAACGAAAATCAACCTTAAGTGGGTGAAATGGGGGTTCAAAGTTTGTATTGGAAATACCGCGAGCGAACGCGGAGTGTTTGTTAAATATATATAAATATAAGGTACAACACCTCAATCGAAAGCATGGTTTACACTCATTGTAATCACCCTTACCAATAGAAATCGATGTAATTTATACCTGGTTCCAGGGTTCTGTGACACAACTGTATGAAACTGACGTTGAATCTCACATGTGACATTATCTCGAATGCACCGAGAATTGGGGTCCAAAAGTAATAATAAAACAGTAGAAATACATCAAATAAATTTTACAAAAGCATTAAGAATAAGCGTAACAAAAGAAAAAACGCATTGTACAAAAAAACTATATGCCACATAAAAAACGAGCTGCATTTGTCCTATATTTGAACACGCATTGTCACCCTACTGCATAGTGGAAGTACATTTTATCCCGCGTTTTGTTTCAGCTTAGTCGATAAACTATAGTGACAACACGTACGGCCTTTCAGGAACTCGTCTTTTTCCTGTCGGCACTGTGTGAGCATGAATACTGTTAAAATGCATATTGTGTTTCGTAATTTATGCGTGTTTTTTGGATAGGTGTTGCATTCAACGTTGACGAAATATACTGTGTCTTTATCTAATAAGTTATACTTGGTACGCTACATGTTTTTAAATTTATCTCATTAGCCTCTTACAAGTGATAAAAATTTGTCTTTAATTATAAAGTATAATGTATTCGTACTTTTCTAATTCAACATATTATAAGCAACTTAAAAGTTACGTATAATAATGAACGTTCAATCAAATCATGTTTTTGTCTTGTTCCAATCCACAAGATAAAAGTGCTTTCGAAATATCTAATTCCTACGATCCGCTTAAATTGAAAGTTTTGTTCATCCTTTTTCTTTAACAAGAAAAAAAGGCAACTTACAATTTCGTTTCCCAGAAACACGTAAAAGTCCCGGTCAATTAACCAACTCGCTCGACACACGGCTCGCCGTTATTGGCCCGCGAGAGATTTACGACCCGACCTATAACCGGGTACAACGGGCTATAACCGGTAACGTCCGGTTATGACCGGTTATGATTGGGAACAGTTGGATATGGTTTGCAGTGTTTTGTACTATGCAGTTGATGTTTTGCTAGCAACTGGCTTGGCTTTTTGTTAATTATTTTGATTAATAAATTGTATTTAAATTAGCTGATATACACCTAACACTTTTTTGTTCCTTTTGTGGTAGTACTACTAGTAGTAGTAAATAGTATGATAAATTAATTAATTAATATCCTTTGGAAAGAAACGCCACATATAAATGCAGGAGACTTTGTTATAAACTTGAAAGGTTGTTTTAAATAGTAATAGAAAGAGATTGGTTGCACGTTAATTCATTAGCTTGCATGTAATGAGGAATCGTCATTTAATTTACCTAAAACTAGGTGCTCATGTCAACATTACTCATGAAAACCACGAGATTGCATCATCATCATTACGCTGGATAGGTACCATTTATTAAAGTAGTGTTAATTTTGTTCAATTGTGAACTTGTTCAAGGTATTTGTATGCTACATTATAAATAGCAAGTAACTATGATATTTTATATACCTACTTTTGAAAATTTTAAACAAAATGTGTTAGGTATTGTAGTTTTACTAATAAGGAAGTTTTCTGAAAATTGTAATTAGTCCGTCATTTATATTATAAAAAAAACATTTAACACATATTTTTTATTTTATCGATTAAACAAAAAATTACGAAGATATAGTACGTTGAAGTTTTGCGTGCCATCACGACTGCACACTTTGTACGAATCATAAGTCCCCACACCTGAACTTTGATGCGCGTTATTTTTTTTTAGAAAACTTCCTTATTGTGTTCGTATCAAAAAAATACTTGAAGGAATTAGCAAAAATCAAATGCTACACGAAAAACCTGTTTTGAGGATCTTTCAAGATTCAATCATTAATGTATTTTTATTTAACAGGTATTTATTGAGTTTTTGCTGTAACAATCAAAGCAATCGAATTGTCACTCACTTTCGTTTAACTTAAAATGTTACATACCTACATAATTTCCAGGACAATGCAATAATATTGATGAACTCGGCCACACATTTTGGCATAAAAATCCAACCGAACAACTTTTAACACCTAATGTGAAATACTTATTACAAAACGGAAATACGAGTATTCATCTAGTCGAATCATAATTCACGACTCAAAACTAATTTCAAATCACTACGATTTTCGAACAATAAATAAATTGAATCCATTCATGCTCGGAATAAGGCAACCCCTATTCTCGTCCGATCGACAGATGGCCCGTCCAATCATTAGTAATGAGATACTAGTATTGTGTGATTGGAAATGCTCATTGACGACAAATGGCGAGTTATAAACGAACGCTCTCACGGGTTTATTCGAAAAGGGTAAATGCTGCAATGTAAGTTTAATAGAACTAGCATTTTTATATTTAGATACATAAGATTTAAATTGCAGTGAAACGAAACTTGCTTTCAGCACCTGTTTACTTGGTTTGGTTTATGCCTATTTGAAAGTACTTACTCTATGCGATGTTTGGTGAAATTCAATGTCAATTACGTGTCGCGTTCATGTTTTAAAGAGACTTACCTGTAAAAGAAAAAAGTTAGATTTGGTAAATACATTCGTACATTTTGAAAGAAACAAAAAATTTAAAGCAACACTTAATACTATTTTCACACATAATATTATCATCTACGAAAATCTTTCAATAAATTAATGTATGTCTTCAATGTTTCTTCCGTACAATTTAATATTAAACTATCTTTATATTGTCCGCGTGCCTACTATTCCTTTCACTAAAACAATACCCCGCTAAAACCAGCGTACCGCGGATCCCAAGTGCCAATTTCTCCCGCCCTTTCACCGGTCACTGGTTTGGCGGCCATTTTTTAGCGCCGTTTGATCGACGATCGGCCGTAATTGGCCTTTGTCCCGCGGCACCGTGGTCACCCGAGCCTGCGGTGGCCCATCGCTAAAATATTAGCGAGGTTTTTTATAAGTTATTTTGGTATTTCAAGACCGGTGTATTCTTTGTAAATTAATTAACGCTTCGTAAGCATTTTAAATTTAATAAAAACATCAAGCTTCGTGACTTTAGAACTAAAACCGGTCAAGTGCGAGTGAAACCCGCGTGGAGAGGGTTCCGTTCCATACATGATAAACTGAAATTTCCTAAGTTACTTTAAATACCATAAACTTCTTATAGGTTTTCCTGTAATCTATAGGTAAAGAACTATTTTCTGTATTTTTTTCAAAATTTTAGGCCCGGTAGTTTCGGACATAAGGGGGGGGGGGGGGGAATGGTCAATTTTCACCTATTTTCCTAAATAACTTCTAAACTATTTTACTTAAAATTCAAAAAAAAATTACTTTAAGATCCTCACAATAAGCCCTTTCATTTGATATGTCACACGATTTCAGTTGCACAACTTTTTTTTTAAATTTTCTAATTTATCCCCCAAAAGTGGGCCCCATGTTCAAAATTAATTAATTTACGTTACGCATCCCTGTTGCGGTCAGCAATTTACATATGTACACCAAATTTCAAATCAATCGGTCCAGTAGTTTCGGAGCAAATTGGCTGTGACAGACGGACAGACAGACAGACAGACAGACAGACAGACAGACAGACACACGAGTGATCCTATAAGGGTTCCTTTTTTCCTTTTGAGCTACGGAACCCTAAAAATGAGACTTATTGAAAGCCTAGCATTTTTCGAAATAAGAATAATAAGAATAATAAAGGAGCCAAAAAAACCTATTACTTCAAACAATAATATATATATTTGGTTCAAGAAAATATATGTTCCGTTATATGGAGATCAAGGATTGTCTTGACCAAGGCGAAGTCTTGATCCGAGACATCTGTTTGTCCGTGCATTATCTCTAATAATAAACAAAGTCATCACTTATCAATTTGATTGAACATAATATCATCAGTTAGCTATTTAGAAATACCTTTTACTGCTTTGAATTAAGGTTAATCTTACAAGTAGTGCATAAAATACGCGTTTACGCCCTTAAAATAATTATTCCAATAGAACCATGACGCGTAACAGTTTATGATTGCAAATGCAACAGAAACGTGCTGAGATTGTAAGCAACCCGATTACTCATTAGTTTATTCATACTTTATTTATTTTCTCAGATAAATAAATGTATTTTTTCCATTATTCAGAAATCAGTAAGTACAATCATGTTTATAGTGGTTGGAGCTCTTTTATTTAAGTTTAATATTTACGTGTGTTAAGTAAGAGGCAACGCTGTTCGTTAAGGTTTCACGCGCGTTTTTTTGTGTGTTTATGAGTGTGTGTGTGTGTGTGTGTGTGTATGTGTGTGTGTGTGTGTGTGTGTGTGTGTGTGTGTGTGTGTGTGTGTGTGTGTGTGTGTGTGTGTGTGTGTGTGTGTGTGTGTGTGTGTGTGTGTGTGTGTGTGTGTGTGTGTGTGTGTGTGTGTGTGTGTGTGTGACAATATCACCTTGGTCAAGACGATCCGTGATTTCCATATAACGGAACATTTTGTTTCTCGAACCAAGAATATATTCTTGATGGAAGTAATTGGTTTTTTTGACATAAGATATTATTCTGAGGTTAAGCAAATATATTATTACAGTTAAACAATATTTCCAAGAATAATCATATTCTTGAATCAAAGTATCTTTTTCCGTGTACTCATACTTTTGTATGTCTCAGAGAAATGTGTACAAGAGGTTATAACTTCGCCGATAAGTCCTAGAACATCTCTAATAATTTAATTGGGGGCTTGAACTACATTTTTAGATGTCTGTACCCAAAGGGTAAAAACGGGACCTTATTAATAAGACTCCGCTGTCCGTCTGTCTCCAGGCTGTATTTCATGAACCGTAATAGTTAGACAGTTGAAATTTTCACAGATGATGTATTTCTGTTGCCGCTATAACAACAAATACTAAAATAAATATTTAAGGGGGCTCCCATACAAAAAACATGCTTTTTTGCTCGTTTTTGCTCGATATTGATAACGGCAACAGGTAGACGCTTAAAAAATTCAAAGAATATTTAGATATATATATATTAAAATAAAATAAATATTTAAGCGGGTTCCCATACAAAAAACGTGTTTTTTTTGCTTGATTATAATGATACGGAACCCTTCGTGCGCGAGTCCGACTCACACTTGGTCGGTTTTTATGGTAAATGCAATATTTCACGTAAGAGAATAAAAAAGTTCGAGCATTGTAATTCATTATACTGATAAGAGACAGCTTAATACCATTGATCGGAAGTTAGTCAGTCATACTTTGAAGTACTATATTAGTCATAAAATAATAGTCATAGCGTTTATTCAAAAGATTGGTCTGCGTCATCTTATACATAGTTAATTTGACTAATGTAAACTAACTCATTTCTAAACCACCATTAAAAACACCATGGATGCAATAAATAAATATATAAATAAATAAACGTTTTAAAATATTAATTTTGAAGGCTCTGGCAACAAAACTGTGCGTCAAATTAAAATAATTTATAATTATCGTCGTAAGAGTTACGAAGCATAATTAAGTTATTTTACTTAACATGTTAATGTTATAAGTAAAACGAGCTAAATCTCATATAAAAAAAATATCATGAGTTGAGAACCCTAAAATTTAAGAACTTCAGGGTTGTCTCAAGTTAGACTGGCGTTACGTCGCCGTCCAATTTATACAACTCGTAAAAACTACTTTAAAAACTTTAGTACAGGAAATGACAATAAAAAGTTTCGCATTTCAATGCGATGACGTAAAGTGCGATGGCAGCAGAGGCTGAAAAGGTGTTTATTCATGTTATAAAAATGCTTGCAAAATGGAAAAACATAATGCTATCTGAATTTCTATTGGACTGTCGAAAGAATTATCACAACTAGTAATCATGCAAAATACTTTGAGGTTATTAAATAATATCACGCAAATTACTAACAACAAAACTGAACAGCCATGTTATACCAAATAAAAAAGTAGGCAAAACGAAAAGAGCTTATAATTTTAAACTATAACTCTACCTAAATTGGCACAGTTATAACCGCAATTTGCGACAGCCCTCCAATTTTTTGCCACTAGGGTTGTCACCCTCCGACAAAATTTACAATAACAATTCACACAACGAGATAAGTAAAAATACGAGCTTGTTAAACCGTAAAAAGTAATAATAGGGAGCAGAGTCAACAGCGGGTGCAGGGACACGCTAAAATTATGCACGGGTGTTATAATATACGGTTTTTTCCATATAAGCGGCTACTATCTCAGTGTGACAAGGTTCTGTACCATTGTATTTGAAGTGTCACATAGGACTTTGTGTAACGAAGTCAACGATATTTTGCAGTCCACTTAGCTCACCCTAATTTTTAATAATAATTCTTGACTCTTGCGTTGATCTAAATACAAATCCCTTTTGGCCAGCCCTAGGGTAGGGTTGTTGAAAATATAAAATATGGTTAATTATTGGGTCGTATTGCAGATTATTTATATTTAAAATTAAAATAAGGCTAATATTTGCTGGCTCATGAGAGTGCCCGGGTACAGTTTTTTCAACCTTAACTTCAAAATGCAAACTTGGATGTTTTAATCACACATCTTTTTTTATTATTTAGATTTTTTTCATCCATTAATGAACCTATAGGTCATTCAATTTCAGTTTCAAATGCTACTATCTTCAATTCGCTTTTACTAATAATTTTAACCGATTCAAACTTAGCTTTTATTGAACAAATTTCATTAGTTCATTACGCTTTACAAGATATTTACGTCAACGTAAATACTTGTGCAACTTCCACGGAACGTATCAAGTGGCCAATGTTGGACGAATGTTTGGCCAACACTGTGAGGTTCGATGACCCAAGTGTTCCAAATTCAATTAAATATTCAATCGTGTTCCCGGCAGTAGGCGCGATTCGTTCCAATTTCAAACAGCTCCTTGCTTAGTCACAGATTGAAAAAAATACATGAGTAACTTTAGTTGGTTAATGTAGATGTCTGATTATATATGGTCTAAAACTGTTAAAAAATATATCGTCTCTCCCTATGTTATTCAGGGTCTAATGTAAAAAATACATTTCATTCAAAACTCTAACAGTAAACAGCTTTTTTAAAGCGAGTATTTAAAGTGATTTTTCTTTGATAAAGTCAAATAAATTATCTTAATCGTCAATGGTTAAGCCGAAAAAGTCTAATAAAAGAAATGCGCCACCAGAAACGACATTTTTAGAATTAACAAACGCCGCCTATAAGCCCGCAATTACATTAGGTGGCCACAAATACCCTCAAAAACATTAAGTACGCGTATATTTTCATATAAGGTCAGTTAATTTACCCTCATGACTTCCGCATTTTCCTCAACTGCGCCGCAAATGATTCTAATCTATGCGCATTTTAAGTACAGCCCGAATGCAACCATCAAACGTAACCTATCATTACCTCTCGAGACTGGCCGAGTAATTACGAACGTAACTCACAGATCTCGGCTGGAACGTTCCCGGAGGCGGGGCGTTCCACGTTTGAATGGCAGCTTTCTTTGTTCGACGTGAATTTGAAATAAGAATGTGTAACGGATTTGGAATGTTCTATTCTGTTTGATTTAATCGAAATTAAATTGTTTTTCGAGGCTGTTATATGGCTTTGAAGGTTGTTTCTATCATGCCAGTTATATTGTGCTCTTCCTTCTTTCCTACTTCCTTTTCTGACATAAAAACATGTTGGATTTCAATGAGTCGGCTTATATTAAAATAATTAAAATAACAAATGAATTCAATGCATCCTAACGTCATTTTCGTATCTCATCACTATTAAAAGATAAAGCTTTGAAAGTTGTCTAACTAAAAGAAAGAAGCCGGAAAGGCCTCGCGTTTCGAAATGAATGCGTTTTGATAAACGTAATCAAATACGATCAGTTATAATTAAACCGTCTAATGGTGGTAATAAAACTATAAAAAATAATAATATGCTAATTAAGGGAGCGAGTGTTGGTCATATAACAGGGATACAGCTTTTTTACGTAAGTTTTATATGACTTCAACTTGAATAATGACGTGATGTTTTTAGACAGAAAATAAAATGAGTAGCAATAATACTAATTACATTTGTTTGTATGTTAAAGAAAACAAATGAGACGGTATTTCTGATTACAGATATTTACCTATACGTATATTTTAAAAAACTCATCTTATTATAATAATAAAGTTAGGTCAATACGATAACCCCAGATTTAAGATTATTGCATTGATATTTGTAGCTTTAAGAATATTTTTAGGGTTCCGTGCCTCAAAAGGAAAAACGGAAACCTTATTGGATCACTCGTGTGTTTGTCTGTCTGTCACAGCCAATTTGCTCCGAAACTACTGGACCGATTGAGTCGAATTGGATGTATACCAATTGTCTTGTGAATGTAAGTCAGTGACCGAAAAAATATATTATAATCATGAGGGCCAGTTTTGGGGGACAAATTAGTAAATTAAAAAAAGTTATATCGTGTGACATATCAAATGAAAGGGCTTATTGTAAGGATTATAAATATATATTTTTGGAATTTAGACAAATAGTTTGGAAGTTATTTAGGAAACTTTAGGAATAGTTGAAATAGTTCTTTACCTATAGATAGCAGGAAAACCTATAAGCAGTCTATGGTATTTAAAGTAACATAGGAAATTTCAGATAATCTGTACTAACGGAACCATCTCCACGCGACTTTAACTCGCACTTGTCCGGTTTTTTTTGATATGTACTATTATTACTGCAATCGAACCTCTCGCTCCAGCAGCCTCACATAAAACTACCTATAAATATAAATAGTTCGAAGCTCTCTCCGCTTTGTTAGTGCCACAGTCAATTAAACTTTGACTCCTGCGCACATCGTTCGTCTTCCCCGTTTAATTGGACACACTAAAACATCGGATGGGTCGATGGAAGGTGACCCCTGACGCCCAGAGTAGCATAGAGGGGACACTTAGAAGAAATTACTGGTTGTAAAAAATGGTGGTCGGACGATAAAGGAACAACAACTAAAAAAACCGGACAATTGCGAGTTTTAAACTCGCGTGGGGATGGTTCCGTTCCGTACATGATTATCTGAAATCGCCTATGTTACTTTAAATACCATAGACTTCTCATAGGTTTTCGTGTAATCTGTAAGTAAAGAACTATTCTCTGTATTTTTTCAAAATTATCGGCCCAGTAGTTTCGGAGATCGCCTATTTTCCTAAATGACTTCCAAACATTTTAGCGTTAAATTCAAATCACTTTCCATAAGGTGAGATAGAGGTTAAATGCACATCTATATTCTATAAAAAAAAAACAATCCAAATTTTACATGACCTTTTGTATAGTCTTGGGTCATTATCTGTTTGTCCCCAAAAAAACTTTCAAAATAGCCGCGCCAAAGTGACAGCCCTAAAGAATGTTGCCACCACACATCAAATCAGTGGCGCCATTTTTAATTAAATATTTCGTTAATTACCCCTAGAAGTTCTTTGCGAGTTGCGATATGAATATTAATATAACACGGGCTTCATGTTAATTTTGGCCCAGTTACGGGCCCAAGTTAAAGATTACCTTGTAAATAAGATGTTTGTGGGGTTTTGGATGTTAATGTATTCGGTGTTTTAAACATTTTCGGCTTAAGAATAAAAAGCAGTTTTTTATCGCAGGTGTCAACCCTTGATATAGAGCACTTGCCTATGCCATGGCGTCCATATTAGGGGTGTATCAATCACATCTATATATATATATAACAAGCGGCCAAGTGCGAGTCGGACTCGCGCACGAAGGGTTCCGTACCATTAGCTATAAAAACGACAAAACATCACGTTTGTTGTATGGGAGCCCCCTTAAATATTTATTTTATTCTGTTTTTTAGTATTCGTCTTATAGCGGCAACAGAAATACATCATCTATGAAAATTTCAACTGTCTAACTATCACGGTTCGCAGCCTAGTGACAGACGGACGGACGGACAGACGGACAACGGAGCCATAGTAATAGGGTCCCGTTTTTACCCTTTCGGTGCGGAACCCTAAAAATTGATGTGTGTTTGTATGTTCCCTATGGACTCCAAAACGGCTGGAGCGATTTAGATGAAATTTTCAGGCAATCTTCAGATTAGTCTAGCGGATGATCCTGTGAAGTTTGGTAGCTTCATGACTATAGATAATTAGTGCTACCCATGCGAAGCCGGGGCGGGAAGCTAGTTTCTTTAAAAATGCTTATTTACGATTGTAAAAAGAGTTTTTTTTATCTTTTGTTTATTTATTTCAACGTACTAGTAAATCTTGTATTTTTATATTGTGTTTATTTACCAAAATAAGTAAAGGAATATTTTTTTGGATATATCTTCATTACTTACTAGGCTGAAATGAACCGTGGCTGCGACATACATAGTGCATTGATTGAACATGGTATTTATTAGAGTTATTGTTTAATAGATTAGAGAGAACTGAAGAAAAATACGTTAACCCAAATCTTTAAACTCGTGGTCAGCAAGAAGTAAATTGAACCAATCGATCATCGGGATAACGCTACGAAACTGATCTCGGAGCTGCAATTAAAATTGCAGTTCAGTTATCTGTCTTCAATAATGAGTATAGTAAAGTCTAGTGTGATTAGAAAAATGCCTAAAGGTCTTAAACTGATAGTTTTACTAGGCGAGCATTTTTGCGACGAACCGAGTTACAAATGATATGCAAACAAATTCGTAAAGGTTTGCACAGGACTTTAAAACTTTGGGGTAACAGCCGTGGAGGGTGTTACAAGCCTCTTTCTAGTGTTTATGGTTTTTCCACTCTTCTCTTAACAAGAGTGGAAAAACCATAAACACTTCACCAGAGTTTTAACTCTGCGTCTATAGCGATATAGAGAGCATAGATGCATACAATGTAATTTAACATGTCTGTTGTTTGTTTCGTATGTAACTTAGGGGGCGTCCATTAATCACGTGATGTTTTTAGCAACTTTTAACACCCCCCCCTCACTACCCCCTGGTGATATGTGGTGAGGTTTCACACTAACACCCCATCCAAAATCACGTTAATTTTTTTGGTAAACAAATCTAATTTAAGTCTGGAAAATTAACCACCGTGACAAAAATGTCCACACAGACATTCAGGTATGCAGGTTGTTTCTGATTGGCGCGTTCAACGAAAAAATAAATACACGTTATACCTCAATGCACCCTCCCTCCCTCATTTTGATATTTCGTGATTTTTCCGAACCCCCTCCCCCCATTTAGAGCCCAGTAGGTATAAAGATGTGCAACGCAATGTGCAAGGAATATAATCGGCGAGCGACGTATAATATCAATATATTGTGACAGATTGTTTGATGGCTGATGTTTTCATTTGTCTTGAAATATATCTATAAATATTTTTTAGTTATAGTGAGTGTTATATTCCGCACATCTGTGCATTATTTGCAGCATGTCTAAGGTGGATAGCCTAAAGATATGTCGTCGTTACATTTCCATTCTCAGCATTGCTTGGCAACATTGTAATGTTTATCCCGCGAACATTGCTGGCAATGTTGCCAACGGCACATCACTATAATGTGTGAACTTATAATATAAAAGAAACAAAGACAATAGGTCCGCATTGTGTAACGTAAGTATATCGAGCAATCAGCACGAGCTCACTCTCGTCACGTCCCATTGATAAGTGGGGAAGACGTGCAATCATTTGCATTTGACTTGAGATTAGAATATTTGAATATTTTATTTGACCATACTTTGGTGTCAAAAAAGAAAGCGCGATGAAAAATTTAACGAACTCAGAAAAGGCGGTATGACATAACTGACGGTTTCTTTGGTAAAACTTGAAAAGTATGATCGCTTTTGAAGTGAGTAAGTACTGCCAGTAAGGTATTGGAATGCCAAAAAGACAATAGCCAATTGCAATTCGCTTCTCGATCTCTTACATTGATGGAACGATTGGGCACGGATCGGGCGTCAAAAAATAAGACACCATATCTCTTAATAAGTATTGTATTGTATCACCTATTCCAATCCCAATTTTAATCAAAATATGAAATCAAATATTTTAATCAAAATATGAAATCAAATATTTTAATCAAAATATGAAATCAAATATTTTAATCAAAATATGAAAATGTCAAGACCAAAGCTTATTAACACTTCCGTTCTGTGTCCACTATGACCAATGTCTGAGGTGACAAAGCTGTGTTTTAGAAAAGTCTATTAATAAGTCTTAGTTGCATAATTGTTTTTGTTTTAACTATAGGCGTCGTCCTAATAGAACGCGATTGCGCGATCATCGCTAGTTCGCGTGAATTTTGTTCACAGGAACGCGCGATCAAACATACTGATGTCGAACAGATGTCCTAATTGACATTTGCGCGATCAATTAGGACACCTGTTCGACATTAGTTTATTTGATCGCGCGTTCGTACGAATAAAGTTCGCGCGAACTAGCGATGATCGCGCAATCGCGTTCTATTAGGACGACACCGCAGGCTAGACAACTGAAGCATTCGTTACAATAATGACATACTTAAGTTTTATTTTAGCATTTACAAGTATGAATACGTATGAGTAACATTTGATAGAATCGTTGTCCGTTAAATATTTCGACGTCATCAGCAAATTGTCAAAATCCACGTTATTTTTGCCAAACGCGGTAATCAAACCAAATATATATTACACATATAAGTATTCTTGTAACTACGTACAGATTTACGATTTAAGTTATGACCGAAGGAGTCCTGAAATCAGCAGCTCAATTACGCAGTACAATTGGTAGCGGTTTGGCTCAAAATGCAAACCAATTTAGTCATCACTCGATGTAAATAAGGGTACAATTGGTTTACATTTCGCGAAAGCGATAGGTATCAATTGGTGTTGCGTAATTGAGTAGCAGGTCAATCAAATAAGCGTGTCGTAATAACAGAACGATTGAAAATTTTTGCTTTTTCTAATATGGGCTAGAATTTAATAAGGTATATTGCATCAACCTACTTATTAAGTTAACATCAAACTTGGCATCCATGTAATGTGTTACTGTCGAAAATTCCATACGCTGAAGTTGACGAGCGTAAATCAGTTACGTTGATAGACGGTTATAAACTACTTTTTTTATGTCAATTGACTGTTAAACGAGCTGACGGCCCACCTGATGGAAAGTGGTCACCGCCGCCCATGGACATCTGCAACACCAGAGGTGCTGCCAATGCGTTGCCAGTCTAGGCAGGATGGGGAATGGGGATGGGATGGGGATGAGGGAATAGGCCTCCGGATCTCGTCACTCACCGTACGAAACGCAATAGCAAGCTATTACTTTACGCCGATATTCTGTGAGAGTGTGGTACTACCCCGGTCGAGTCGGCCCATTCGAACAGTAATCATCTAGTGAGGATTACTGTTTCGCTCCACCGTTACAAAAAACACCTGGTCATAATTTCTAAAACGCTAAAAATATAATGTTTGCCTTGGTCTTACTCAGCGCTTACGAAACCTGTTTTGCGGGTTGCTGCTATAAAGGCGCTATAAAGCCGTTAGCATGCTAATTGGTGTATTACTTGCTTTGACCCTCTAACCCGGGTTAAGCTACTTTCAATGTTTAGCGATTATTAAGTAGTTTCTTGCAAAATACAAGGTGCTAAATAAATAAAAACACACAGAAAAAGACCTCAATTGACAGATTTAATGCCTTTCAACGTTTCCTCATGAGTTCAGTACCATAACCATGAGTTTATGCAAACCGTTCTCGTTATCGAAATCTATCGGAAATATTGCTTGTTGGCCACACAGATTGAGTGCAGTCGCGGTCAGGGGAACCCACGCAATAAATCGTGAGGAAAGCCGTTTTTATTTCAAGTTTTTATATTAATATAGTAGTAAATTGTAATAAAATTTAATGTTAGAAGCGTCGTAACCAGCGAAGCATTCGCGCCACGTAGTAACCTTCAACAGGTTTCTTAGAGCGTCTTAATTAGGTAGGTATTAGTACTTCTGTGAATCCTTGATACTCAAGTAATATTATACAATATTATAGAGGTTTTATGACGAAAAATATAAAGATTATAGAAAGCAAGTTCTAAAATTATGAAGATCAGCGCCTCTATTCGGGAACGCTAAGTGATTCTGTAGCGATTCGTGAGCGAGATTTGTCAGCTCGCTCTTACGCATTACGCGTCGTGCGGAAGAGTGGGATGAGAAATTTCGCTCATGAATCGCTACAGAATCACTTAGCGTTCCCGAATAGAGGCGCAGGTTTGATTTTGTGAAAGGTTTGTCTGGCAGCGAGATGTAAGCTTCAAGAGCTTTAAGCCATCTTACAGTTTGTTTCCTACAAAAACGAAAAAGTAAATTACTTTTCAACCTTGAATAGGTAAGCTCTGTTTCTACAAAGTCCAACCGTTTCTTATTTTTCTAAGTCAAAAACATAATCCTATAATAACTAGTCACCGACTGCTATTTCTATATCAATTTCTTGTTTTTTTTTTTTTTGGAGGTTAAATGCGGGCGGGTTTTTGATTTTTAGGAATGAGAGGACAACTTCCGTCCGTCTGTCTATCAGAGGTCTCTAGCTCAGCAACGGTAAGAGGTAGAAGGTTAGAATTTTCACAGAATATGTGTTGTTATGGCAAGAATACATTGATACCCTAAAAATTGACTGATTTTAGACCAATTTTGTTCCAGTTATTTCCAAAACGGCTTCTGTTTCAGTTATTAAATTTGGCCAGTGTTTTTTTTCATTCATCAATTCAATGGTGAACTGTTATAGAAATGTGACAAATATATTGAAATAAAACGAGAATCTTGTACCTCGACCAGTGTAAAAAGAGCGCCAACAGCCATTATGAAACGTAGCGCTCTTTTTACATTGGGCGTAGTATACCTGCCAACTTATTTGCAAACAAAAAAGTTCTTTTTACGATTAACACAAAGTCTATTATTGATGAGATCATGCCAAATTGGCGTAGTACGGAACCGTCGGCGCGCGAGCCCGACTCGCACTTGACCGGTTTTGGTCAATTACCTATACTCCTTAGACATTGGTATGGCATAAGATTTCATACGTGCAGTGACCCGATTTACTTGTCTGCGAGTAAATGTTATACGACACTTGAGTTAACACCTGCACCGCTCACACTATGCCGCGGACACCATTGAAGTAGTGGACACCTATTTCTGAGAATTAGCGACTGTATACTATTTGAGTCTGCCAACAACAAATTCTTGCGCCCGCAAGAGCTTTATGCTACAAAGAATAAGGTTCAAGTCTTAATGGCCCACGCGCAAAAATCGTGATAAAATTCTAGGCACGCCTAAGTATTCAAGGCTACAGGTATTTATTATAAACCCAGTTTAGTGTTGACATACTAAGTAGAGGAAGCTTAGTTGAGTGAAGATTTTCGATATCGATTTTCTAGATGTTATGAGGTCTCTATAAAAAATTACGCGTTATATCAACAATTACCTAACGCTAGAAATAAACTCGGCTTTACTCATGATTTATTGTCAGAAATAGTCCGACATGTTTCGGACTCGTATGGAGTCCTACTTCAGGGGCTGAGTGCGGTCGCGGTCAAAGCAGTCCGCGCACTGCCCGCCGCGCAACTCGCTGTGCCTGAGCTGAGTAATTCGTGAGTAAAGCAGAGTTTATTTCTAGTGTTCATAATGTCTCACGAAAGTTTTAATTTGACTATAACAATTACCTAGTTAACGTAAAATTAGTTTGAGGTTCTAATCTAGAATTTTATCAGAGGCGGAGTTCAACGACGATCAATTATTTTCATTTTGAATAAACGTTGTACATAAATACAGACAAGCGGTGACTTACTTAAGCTTATTTTCTTTACCAACCTTCAAAGAAATTGCCTAAGAAATACACAAAACGACTTAAGATAATATAAAAACAACTTTAATGAAGATAGCGCTAAAAGATAATAAAAGGCCTTAATAACAAAAGATCTTCGTTTCACTTTTCAACAGTAAACAAACTTTCATTTTATATCATTTACCCGAAAAGGGTTTCATTTAACATTTGTTTTTAAATTTTAATTAAATCCGCGGCGTAAAGGTTTATACCAGAAAAGACCAAAGCCAACTGGCAACCGCCAACTCATAAACGTAATAAAAATGAAATGTTTGTTTTAAATTTAGAACTGACATCGCCATGACAGCTGTCGGGCGGCCATTATGCGCTCGGAACCTCGGAAGCAAATTAAATGAACCGTAAAAAACTCCATGCATTACATACACTGTAACATGTTCGTGTAATTCCCATTTAGTTATGGTCTATTAGATTTGGATACAGTTTTTGTTGACTCATATCGGTTCGGAGTAAATAAAGCGTGACATATGGCCGTTCACCGTGTTTACATTAAGCGGCACGTGTTACGAAAAAACGAAAGTCATTATGATCCTTTTTTAAACATTTTTTATTCCCAGCGTTTTGGCTACTTACCACACACCTGCCACCAGACTGCATGTTAGAATATCAATAAAAAACATCGTAAAATGCTGTTTAAGTAAAAACCCATTAACGAAAACATTAAAAAACGGGACTAAATAAGTAAAACGTGAAAACGCGGGACCCGGGATTTTATGGCTTATTTAATGCGTTCCCTGTCGTATTAGGAAATTAAGAAATTATTTTTTTAGGTGCTTTTAACACTTGTGGGCTCGGTTAATTTTACTTTTAATGCAAACACCATCAACTGTATTAAACATACTTTAAACATTTCACAACACATAAATAAAAAGAGAATAACAAAAAACTAAAGTGACTCCAAAAACCCTTAAAAAACTAAGAAATAATAACTGGCCTTCGTTAGTAAATTACATAGACTAGAAACATCAGTTATATTTGATAATAATATTTCGTTGCTTCTTTCTTCAGATATACCACCTTCTTTCTTTACCAATATATGTTATATATGTTGGTTTATATGTTAACAACGTAGTTTCCTAAACTTACAGGGCAACTTGCACGTTTTTTAAAGGTATCTCAATAGTTTTAAATGAAATGTACGCTGTCTGTACCCGCCGCCGCCGGCCGGGTCACCATTGCAAGCTTCATTCCTTTTCGTGCAGGCAACGAGTGCACACGCTCTTCAAAATGCCTAAGCGCAGTATTGAAGAAAAAATCAATTGCAAGATTAGGACAACGCAATGTGCAATGTCGCAAAAGGTTAAGGACGTCATCCTCAGAATCCGACGAAGAAAACCAGCAAGGTATTTATTGTTCAGTGATCACTATTTTATAGCCGATCTTATTTATTAAAACTGCTCAAGTGAAACTCGTGACCGTCATTTCTTAATCAGTTATAAAAACTGAATTTAGCTTCCGTAAATCTTTTTACGAAAAAAAACTACGCACCTTAGGATTAAACGCGAGTTAATTCTAAGTGTTTTGTTACGAGTTAAATAGAACGTTGAAAAACGTTAGTAAATTTCACTTCACTAAAAAATCGTAAAATCGGGATTGACTGCGAGTCTATTGCGATATCGTGGGTAGCTGCGAGCTGAACACGTTGGCTTTATAGCTAATATTAGTGTGATATTATCTCATCACACCCACTAATTTCATAACGAACTTAAATTATTAATAAGAAAGTCGTGAGTGACTGCGAGTCTTTACGATAACGCGGTTAGCTGCGAGCTAACCACGCTTATAAAAAGAAATGATTAATTTTGAATAAAGTCAAGTAACTTACAATTAGTCTTCGTATGTCGTTCGTTTTATTCTGGGTCGTGTAAATCTACCCTCATTGTTATTTTATAAAAATAAATAACGAAACTATTAATGAGAAAGTCGTGATTGATTGCGAGACATTACGATAACGCGATTAGCTGCGAGCTACCCACGCTTATGAAACAAAATACATAATTAGTTTTGAATAAACTCAAGTAACGTACAGTCATTCTTCGTATGTTGTTCGTTTTATTCTGGGTCTTGTAAATCTACCCTCATAGTTATTTTATAACAATATAAAACGAAATTATTTATAAGAAAGTCGTGATTGACTGCGAACCCATACGATAACGCGGTTAGCTGCGAGCTACCGATGCTTATGAAACAAAATAATTAATTTTGAATAAACTCAAGTAACTAACAATCATTCTTCGTATGGGGTTCGTTTTACTCTGAGTCTTGTAAGTCTACCCTCATTGTTATTTTATAAGAATAAAAACGAAATTGTTAATAAGAAAGTCGTGATTGACTGCGATTCCATACGATAATACGTGGTTAGCTGCGAGCTACCCACGCTTATGATATAAAATAATACATTTTGAATAAACTCAAGTAACTTACAATAATTTTTCGTATGTTTTACGTTTTATTCTGGGTATTGTAAATTTACCCTCATTTTTATTTCATAAAAATAATAAACGATATTATTCTCACATTTTAAACGGTGGAACTGTCAAATATTGAACAACCAAGATCACTGGAGCCCACTATGGCCCCAGTTAAAGTCCTGGTTCAGGACCGACAGCAGCCCCTGAAACGGAGCCATCCTCGTCAAATGATATTATTCCTTCTTTGGTGGAAACAGGTCTGGACCCCGAATTGCTCTTAGCCTTAAGCGAATCTACGTCGGGTGTACCGGATTACGGTAAAGCAATTCACGAGAGCTTGGCCAAGCTATGGCTCCCTGTCTTAGAGAAGGGTTTGACAAAGGAGATTAAAGAAAATCTTATGAAACAACACATTATATTGCGTTATTTCATTCTCGATACAAAAATTGTTCACAAATAAAGTATTTACGCTTTGAATTCGAATCTGGTAAAATTCAAATCGAAGTCGAATCATTCCTCGAAGACAAATTTACAGCCATGCCCTACAGCCTTTCAGTGGCGACGCATGTCTTTACAAAAATAACGAGAGAAGTTGCCTCTTCTCTCAGAATGCGTGGCTTAACATCAGTTATCTATTTAGCCGATATTCGGTGTATCGGAAACAGTTACAACAATTGTGCCGACAACGTTCTGGACCAGTACGTCTAATGTATTTGCCAAGTTCCATCATAGAACCGTTACAAGCAAAGATCGCTTCGCTCGATCTGTTTGCTTACCATCGTCTTCTCAAACTGATCGTAGTTTGTGAATTGATTCGTTAAAAGCCTAATTTAAACATACTTGTTTGTTGATTTACGATTCAAATCGAAATAAATCAGGAATGATATTGAAATAAATTTTATTAACAAAACTTTCTTCTCTAAACATCTACGTTGTTAACATATAAACGAACATATATAACATATATTGGTGAAGAAAGAAGGTGGTATATCTGAAGAAAGAAGCAACGAAATATTATAGATGATCAAACGAACTTGCAAAGTGAAGTTCGATCGTTATAATATGAGTTGCTTCTTTCGAAGATATACGAATTACCCTCCCTCCCTTGGGACAAACAAAATAGTACCCATGAGAGAAAGTTTTGATCTCTCTGAAAAGAATGAAGCTTGCAATGGTGACCCGGCCGGCGGCGGCGGGTACAGACAGCGTACATTTCATTTAAAACTATTGAGATACCTTTAAAAAACGTGCAAGTTGCCCTGTAAGTTTAGGAAACTACGTTGTTAACATATAAACCAACATATATAACATATATTGGTGAAGAAAGAAGGTGGTATATCTTCGAAAGAAGCAACTCATATTATAACGATCGAACTTCACTTTGCAAGTTCGTTTGATCATCTATTAAACAACACATCGACATCGGTTTGGTGTCAAGTTAATGAACACGGTTTGAGAAAGGTATAGCTAATTTAGATGCCACCGACTTCGATGTAACATTTTATTTAATACTTTATTAACTAATAGGTATTTATGTAGTTATGATGTTTTATGTAATAAACTAAAGAAGGCCAGTCATCGTATTCAGTCAGTCAATCAGTTAGTTATATTTCAATATGTATGCTAGTCTGTAAGGTATGTATGTATGGGCCACTGATGCCTGAAATTATTATTATTATTTCTATGGTTTTTAAATGGTTTTTGGAGTCGGTTTACTTTTTTGTTAAAAATAATTTTGTCTTTACCTTTTTAGTAAATAGATATCTATTTACTAAAAAGGTAAAGACAAAATTATTTTTAACATGTAATAATAATTATATAGGTTCATTATCTGCATTAGTACCAGATGACGATTGTATTATTTAAACTGCTGATAAACTTACAAAAATGGCAAAAACGGTATATTATGTTTGCTTACTAAATTTAAAGAGTTCCGTTGATTTGTATCAGTGCATTTCTGAAGTATTACATTTCCAACAAAAAACAAAAGCATCTAAATCGGTTCACGAGGTAAAAAGTTATGGCTCGATATATATGTATTTTATATAAATGGTCACTTAGATAACATCCTCGATTTTTGAAGTCGGTTAAAAATACAATCACCTTCGCATCTCACTTGTACACGTGTAGAGGAAATAACACTGACACACGAAAGCCAAACGTCGTTAATATTCGATGAAAATAGTAGCTCAGTATTAGCATACTTAATTCAAAAACCTCGATACAGCTCAACGCAAACATAATGATTACGGCACCCGGTGTCAAGTTCAAACGACTGAGCATGATATGAATAATCTTACGGAATTGCTTAAGGTTATCATAGTATTGACGATTGTTAATAAACATATTCTTTGCAAGAAAGAAGTAAATAATGAAACGAACAAAGAAAATTGTGAAATACTGTAATCTGTTGGATACATAATAAATAATAATTAAATAAAAAAATGCAGTTACTGGGGATGTGATGCAAATGCAAATGTTGTAGGTAGCAAACCGAGGTCAAGAAAACTATGCGATACTCTTTTAAGACGTAACGATATTCTTAAATGCATCCGTCAAATCAAACCAGTTTATAGACCACGTAATACTCAAATTTGTAAGTTATTCTATTATGTTTGTTCAAAATTAAAAGGCCCCATGTCCTATAATGTTACACAGTTCGTGATCAAAATCGTTTTCATTAGAATCTTTAGCCACATTCCAATTGCACCGAACAACTATGACAGTAACTATAAAGCTTAAGCTTTCAAGTGGCTTCTGTTGACGCAACGTCAAATGATGTTCTTAAACAAACTAATGCAAACAATCCAAGATCGAGTGCGTCAGTTGTCACGCAATTCCGAAGTTATTACACAAGAGAACTTTCAAGAATAAAGCAATAAAAGCTATCTAGGAATAACATCGTCTCCAGTAATTGGGCACGGAACACAAACAAATAATTACATCGCGTACGTTTCACAACTGCAGGGGCTTGGCTTGCATATTTTAACGCGATGCCTCGGAAACCTTGAGTCTTGGAGCTTAACCTACTGGCTTTTCAAAGCAACGGTTATTAATATTGCGTTTGGTATTCGTTTCGAATTAATAGTATTACAGCATGTAAGTTTTGATGCGAAAAGTTGTACTTACTTATTCAGATTGCTTTTTAAGTTGATTAACTTTTAGAAATGTGTAAAAAGGTTTTTTCCAAAGAGGTAACAGGATAAAATCTCTTTTAATGTCTTTTAAAAGAAACCTTATCAATCAGTTTTGGTCTCGAATGTGGATTTGAAAAAACGGTCTCGAAGCTACGTTTATGTGGATGAATTTCGTAATCCGAACTCAAGTGATTCCACTAAGCGAAGCGTAATGTTTTGCTTCGCCGACGGAATATTTAAAGGTAAATCTCCGTCAGTGGGTCATATGTCACGACCCTGCTGCGCTCTGAAAAGGTTCCGTTATAAACAAAAAGAATGCTCCCAGGGAATTAATTTCCGAGACGCTTTTTATAAATTAAATGGTGTCGAGATTAGCGCCCGTTCCGTTTTTAAATAATAAGGATATTGCTGCGCACGAATAAATATCTGAGCTAATCTTTATGCAGTATCTTAGAAAGCAGAATTTAATGAGGTTTCAGGAATATTCGCAGTGGAAAAAAGTAATACTGTGAAATATTCGGAGCGCAGTATAAAGCTTTTTGGGAATTACCACGTTTCAGGGAAAGCAGAATATATTTTGTATTAAAACACGATATTATACGCTCTGGAAGATAAATGAACGGTACTTGGAAAGATTGTAATTATTATTGAGGTGGGGTAGCGTTACGAAAGTGCACCGGGTAGGTATAATGTCTGCAAAACATAAATTACCTACACATACAGCAGTTGGCCTAAGATAAATTGCTCTTGGAACTGGATGCCTAAGATGGATATCTCTGTAATTGGATTTGGGGGAGGATCCTAGCCTGGATCCACAGAATTTAGTTTGATGTAATTCGGTTTAGAGAACTTTCTAAAGGTTCTAGAACGGTCTAAATATTAAAGGATGCTAATGATTAAGGATGTTTATTCTGATCATGAGAGTTCCGCCTAACTGTTTTTCACAGAATCCGTTTCAATCAAAGTTTCATTTTTAGTTAACTGTACCTGGAATGATATTCAACCTTAAAACAAACAGCTAAGAAGCTTTCATTCCGTTCCAGGTGAAGTAACAGTAAAACTTAGGTATGATTATTACCAAAAAAATCAAGACAAGATCAAATCTTTGTCTGGTAACATACCCATACCGAATAATAAAAGCCTTTACAGCACAAAATCTTTTGTTTACTTTACCGATAGATTTTAGGATATCGATAATGTGTAAAGAGAATCTATTCTACCTTATACCTACCTATCTGGTAAATATTATAGTTGTATTAAGAAATATGAAAATGTAATATGAAATACGACTTTTTTAAAACCTTAATTAGAAGTAGTTTAATTACAAGAAAGCTTAAGCTGTTTTTAAAATTTTCAAGATAAATCAGATAAAACGATAAAGGAATCATACAATAGATCGTATTCTTTAATTAATGGTCTGAATCAATTGAAACAGTTTCATATTGACCCAGATATTGGAATGGAACTGATAAATAAACTGCAGCACAGTTACCTCTTTAGCCGAACAATCGGTCTCAAGTCGCAGTATACTTTTACAATAATGTTTACAAACACACCGACACGAAACTCTGATAACCTCCGCGCAGCAATAAATGACTATTGAGAAACTAACGAATCACTGGAATGTGAGGAAATTTTTTCAACGTGTTGATGGAATAGAAACCTAAAAACTGCAACTAAATAAATTAAATGTAAATAAAACTACAGCATAATACCTATCATAGCTTTGAAATTTAGGATGAACGCTATAGATATTTTACTGCCAGAAAAAAAATCACTTCTATCATAAAATATATTTGCGGATGAAGATAGAATTCTTAGTGCTTTTAAAACACTCTTGGATGTTAATAGTGTTAATACACATTTAAGCAACATTTACGTTTTTCTTAATACCATTAAGAAAATAGCTGTTGATGAATATGTTAAACTTAATTAAGAACTTTAACTAGCTCGTTAATATAATACGATCATCCCTTTAATGTAATAAATTCAAGGATAATATTGCTACGAATGGCCAAATTAAGATGGAAGGATGCTGTGGTCGGCCTCAAATATTTGGATAGGAGCCAAAATAATCAAGTAACGGAAAAACCGGTTTTACATCTTTATTTATTTTATACTCCAACTGTTTATTGACTATATCGATGAAATTTGCAGTCCAATTGACCTTCGATAGGAAAGTCGATTAAACTGTGATTTCGGATCGGAGATTTCCACTTAATTGTTCGCGAAGAGTACTTCTGTTGCTTTTAAATTTGCGAGTTGATTTTATTGTTATTTCTCCTTTTTCAATACTTTCTATGAAATCTGGGCTAGAGTCGTTGGAAGCAGTACTTATGGAGTTATTGTTATTTCGGTCAAGTTATACTTTGTAGATTTGAGTTAATAGGTATGATATCAGTGTTTTGTTTGATTCGTCATTCCTCTTATCTACCTACAAGCCGATTATAACGAAATGATTATGCTAACTTGACATAAATAGAATCAGATTCAACCTCAAGTCAGTTGCTCTATTAGATTAGCACTACATGTCACATACCTATGATTAACTAATATGTATTTGCTCTGCGGGTTCATCGCTGTTATTAAATCTCAGATTAAATACTTACGCAAACGCTATTACAAGGCACGTCTTCATGTTGCGAATCAGCCTAACTATCATCACCTTGACTATATTACTCACATACGCAACCTTCACTCACAAACATCCATTCTTATCATAAGTAATACAAGCCTCTACGAACGTTCCATGAAAATTTCATTTTTACCAACCTTAAACAGAAAAATCCGGCTCGGAGGATCAAAAAGATTAACGTTTCCAATTCAAACGCACATTACATCCATTGAGTTCACTTTGGGCCAACGTTACACAGGACGGTACGCTCGTTGAGCACACATAACATCACATTTTGCACTAAAGAAAAACAATGAAGGCGAAATAGGAGATCCAGTTAGCTGCCGTTGGGAACGAGGCACGTAAACCAGTTTATTTTAACAATTAAAAATGTGTTCGTCGGATACTACGACCGAGGTATAATCTTCGAGTGACGTAGGTCCTCGCGCGACGCGAGCTGCCGAGCGACTGAGGGGGCCGAACGAGCAGCGGCGGGAGTGAACGAATACGCGCATCGGGCAATGCGTGAGTGCGAACCCTCAGCCCGAAATAAGTATTATTATTACGAACATTACCTCAGCTTACGCCGTCGGCCGGTGTCGCCACCTCGCCGCACACTTGCATTTCAGTCCGTACACAATACAATGTAATTAGCGTTGCGCTTCACGTGCTTTGCTCCACGAAACAGCTACGTCATTTTCATTAAATATAATGTTTCCTTATCTGGCTTCTAACTTAACAGAATTTGCTTTTGCATCTTAATAGTTTCCAGTCTCGTGTTTTTTGAATATTTTAATAGATCGTGATGCGTCTACCTGCTTCTTTATTGGTATATTCAAAGGTAGATCGTAGATGACTTTAGATATTGTAAGGGCGTATTGTACGAAATCACAATGGTCGGATAAGATCGGGGAATTCGAATGCAGGCAGATGTTAGGAAACGTCTCATCGATTGGAGTGGGAATAGGTCATCAGTCGTTATGTCATGGTTTGGATCATATGCCGACTTGTAGGACTATACTTGTAGCACAAATCCATAGAGACCCTGTACAAGCCGTTAATCAAATACGTATAGATAAAGGAAATGTATACTTATTAATATTCATTAGTATCAATAGATTTCTTCGTTTTGCACGTATAGGCTGTTTTTCTACAAAATCATATTTCTTTGCTGCCGTTTTGGTTATGACGAAAGTTTTTCATATGGTTTTGGTTGTGGCGATTTAATATATTCCGAACGAAATAATGGACAATACGATATGATGATGTGAAGAAATAAAATTAAAATCATTGTCACTTCTCGATTAGATATAGCATTCTTGAAACCGTAAAAAGCTCTACATCAAAATTAAGCTTTATTCGAAAATGTTCGCTATTCCAAAGAAATGTAGCGAATACACCCAAAAACCATGAAAAAATAGCGCGCAATTTTATACCAAGATTGTGATCGAGCGTGCGCATTCGACCAATTTTATTATGCACGGCCCGATAAAGCGTATAGTGGCAATTTGTCACCCACCGTGAAATGGCTGCCAGATTCATCGCCGGGCGGCCACAATACGAACTTTTCATAATTCTACCATATTCTCGACGGACCATCCTAAGCTTCCATTTTAATTCCGTCTATATCGACGACCTCCGTGCTAGCAATAAAATCTTTGATTTTAACGAAGTTTGCTCTGTTATTAATGAAGTTGTTATTAATTGTTTTGAGAGGAAATTTGGGCTTTTGCTTGTAAAGATATAAATCTATTTTAATACTGCGATACGAATACAAATACGATTAACTCAAAAGACTAAGTGTACCGTAGGAATTGATGAATATTAGATTATATTGTTAAATAATGACGTCTTGCTCATTTTTCTAGCCTTTAATAAAAGGCGAATCATTATGGTTCATATCATACATAGCACTTTCATAATGTCTACTTATATACTATAATATACTACCATAATTTCGGAAACTCCCAACAAAGCCCGTGTGTATGAGCGAACAGTTTTACATCTGATTCGGGTACAATAGCGTTAGTTCGGTTTGAAATTTGTCGGTGAACTTCCCTCGTCTTCCGGTTGCGATTATTGTGTCCAGAACTCGCTTGATTTATTGGCTCTACTGTTACTATTACTGATGCTCGTGTTTTCCTGGGGGCTGTTTTTATTCTGTTATTGGGGTGTTTTAGTTCAGGCTCTTATTTTGTGAGGTCGGCATTTATTGACAATTTAGCAGGTTTTACATTTTTAATACCTTAGCAAAAAGAGCAACAACATTCGCATTAGCATGACTCAACATGAGTATCGTATTAATTTAAAACAAAAAAAAACCTTGCAATAACTTTAAATTCCTTATAATAATATATATATGGCCCGAATAAGCCAAGTCAACAGTTACTGTTATTGTAATTCGTAAAACTAAGGTAATTTGTTTAAACAAATAACAAGATTTTAGTAGATACATAAAGTACTCTTATTACCAAAAACCCGAAACCGCAGAACCGTAACGAATTAATCTCTTTTAAACCTAATATACCGCCCGTATCGAATTGAACAATGTTTTAGGGGCATATTACACGAGCTTCGAATTCCAAGATCGTTGTACTGATAGGAAATGGTGTCCAATATTTGTTTCGTATGATTTCAATAAACTCCCCCGAGTATAAATAATGCATGTCGAATTGTACCCACGGCAACACGAATGATGAAAATGAAAATGATACTTATGACAATATGAATAAAGATGATAATGGTATTGAGACCTGTTTCGCCGAGTGTGCGATAGAGATAAAGATCGATAATAATACAACGGTCAAACGAAGTTTTACGTATACCGCGCTTTCTCGTAGGTAAAGTCAACATCTGCTAAACTGGAACATTGTATTATCAACTATATTGTCTCTTTATAACGAGCCAAATGCTAAACACCGCAATAGAGTCTTTAAATATACTATATCTGCAGTCTACAATATTTTGCTCTATTTGGCGTTGCTTTGAGAACATTCCACCTTTATACACCGAACTGGAATCAAAATGTCAAGTTGATGTGTTATCGGAATTCTTGATTTCTTTTGTTGACACGATACAAGTTTAAATCTTGTTTTACAGCAAAAAGTTATTCAATTCAGAAAACTTTCTCCTTCATTGAATTCCAAATTTGGAATTCGGTTTACACATGTTTTGCTATCGAATTTATGTAGCACATATTATGTTAAAAGAAACTTCTTCTAAAATTCGAAAGTATATTTTCAGAATTTATTTCAAAATTGAGTGTGGGTATAATTGTGCCCCTTTTTTGTTGCTACCAACCACAAAACGCTGCACAGTTATTTTTTATCGGTTGCAAATCGTTATGAAATAAAAACGAAGCCCCTAAGTGAAATAAATGAAGCAAAACAAGTCACACAATGGCGAACACATTATCATCTCAAAAACAAAGAGCAATGATAAAAATCAAAAGGAGACAATAACACACGGCGGCGATATTAATCTCTCTCAACATATATTTGAAATTTCGTTTTTATTGCCATTTAAAACCATTTGAGTCAAACTCGTCCGTTCACGTGTGCCGGATGTTGAAATGAAAGGGACAAAACCACTGAGCCCTTTTGAGTTAAACTCGCGGTATAATGCCAAAACAAGACTTATTGGAACTCAAACAACTTATCTGAAAATGTTACCTGTTCCCTTATTTCAAGTGTAAAGGGTCCTATTTTGAACGGCGTTAAAGTTATCGTCTGCAGATATTTTCTGGTCAATTTAAAAGCAGGTACCTCTCATTGACAGCGTGCTCCTGTCTCGGACGCGACTCGTAAAATCGAAACGGAACAGCGATATAAAAGCGGCAGATGAATATCGAGATGAGAAAACCGCCATTACACTGGTGACATACGGAGCGAGAGATTATCACACAATTTATGGTTATATTATAAAAAGGTTAAATTTGTTGGGGTAATCGCCGTTACAAATTTTAGATATAAACATCTTAATATTACATGTCATTGTCTTAAAGACCTGGTTAACCGAAAAAATCTGAATAACCTTTATTGTTCTGGCACCTTAGATTACTGCTTAGGATTATACATTTCGGGGTTTTGCTATTCGAGCAAAAAACTAGCACCACTTAAACTTTACAAGACATTGGTCAATTTACAGTTGCATGAGATAAAATCTAGAACATTCAAACATGGCGACGATGACGCGGCCAAATTTTTCTTCTAAATAAAAGGGGCAGTGTGTCGCGATAAAAGAGCAAATGAAACAACGATTTTATTTTCCCGGAAAAAAGAGAACCCGGCTTCATTCTGTTCCCGCTTCCTTTGCGAAAATTTCATTGAATAGTACGTACCTATGTTAATTATTCCTTAGTTGGCCAACTTGGAGAAAGGATTCGCGAAGTTGCAGCACATCTTTAGTGCTATTAATCTGTCTTTTATGGAGGCACGGAGTCGTCAAGTTAGGGGGATACGATTTTCTAGACATGCGCGAAAGATCTCAGACAATGGGCTTTGAAGAACGGCGAAGTTTTGCGTTTTTTTAGGTGAGTAGTTTCTATAAGAAATATTTTTCTGGAAGAAGTTAAAAGGCTTTTTATGATAATATTTACTCTTAATATCAGTAAGTATATTATTATATTAGTCCATACATAATTTTAAGTCTTTTGTATTATTCTATTACTTAATTTTGTTGGTCTTATTACATCTATGAGATTAGAATAGTGTCTTTTTCAGTCTTGGGACTTAAAAGGTTAAGAATTTGTTCTTATTAAGATTCCTTTGATTCACACTAACCACTTTTGATATAGTACTTAATCAATAGAATCAATAGCTTGGTGACAGTTCTACATCGCATCGGCGTCAAACTTGACCCGTCAGTGCGTATAAACTACATGTTCGTGCATGTCTTTGACCTTGGTCGTATTTCGACGCAGACTGCCAAGGTAGGAACCTTAGTGCGCATAATGCCTACGAGCGTGCGGGTCCATTTATTATGGTCAAGGGAAATGGGAGATGAAATGAGAGACGAAATTTGTTGAGAGAATAACATAGCAGCTGTTGTTAATATAGAAAGAGAAAGGATAAATAAACGCACGATAGACTAACAAGATGAACACGTTATACATGTAAGAGAAAATAAAGATAATACAACCAATGACAAGCAAGCTATACCCGCAAAGTAGATTACAGTACGCTCCTAACGAACACAACTTGCAATGAACAACACCTGAACTAGTGAACAATGTGCGAAGTCGTTCCGACGTCCCTGACTCGTTATCGAAGCAAAGAGGAGTGGAATGTTTGTTTTTGTTCATATATCTTTGGTATAATTGTCGGTTTTCGTGGAGTTTACAGGAATGTTCGGGCGAGTAATATATTGGACGCAAATGAGACTACCTGCAGTTATACAATTACTAAACATTTTAGGTATTACGGTGCACTGATAACTGTAAAGACGCGTGCCTGCAAGCAGAGATTCAAGTCGCGCGGGCACGGCGTTTTTCGAAACGTCTCGGTGAAGGATACCATTGTGAGGACACCTGTACACATTTGCTAAGACAAAATGAACGTCGAAATACATCAATTTAGGCTCTACAAGGTCTTATAAAAGTCAAAGAATGAATCTACCATAAGTTGGGATAAAACCTCTACTGAAAAGAGCCGATAAGATGTAATTCAACGATGCATGTGAAGTCCCCAATCCGCAAAGAGCCTGCGCGGGGACTATTGCCCAGTCCCTTTTACTATGAGAGGAAGCCTGTGCCCAGCAGTGGGACGTATATATGCCACACGTTATAATGATATTGAAGTATACATGGATGATGTGCAGATTGAAAAAACATTTTTTTTGCCATGAGTTGATTGATTACATTTGTGGATAAATTTGTTATAGCGGTGATAGTATTCTAAGTTTGTTATAATCGTGATCCTAAGAACAGTTCAAAAGTACCTACCAGGGCCTGTTTTGGACATTGCCATCCGATATCCCAACTTATTTTGCTTCGATGCTTTTATTAAATTGACAACAAATGTGGCGGCATAGTAAAGCTATCGCAATATCTATTGCTTAGGCAATGTCGAATACAGGCCCTTGTCTCCAGTCAAGGTCAGAAAATGGGCTAATTAAGAATGTTTACTATTTTAACTACATACATACATACATAGCATCACGCACGAAATCCCTAATGGGGTGGGCAGAGCCACAAGACTACTTGTGGCCACGTTCGATTAATTAGTCCTAAGATGGTATGATGAACCGTATGGTGACAGGTGATCAGCCCATCGCCCATACAGATAGTCCACCATGTTGGAGAGGACCCGTCCCTTAGTCGACTTTTACGACATGCCAGGATGATAAGCATCTGCACGCATTCTATGCTATTTCTTCACTCCCAGTGCAGCAGAGTAGTAGTATTTTAACTAACATATCAAATATACCTAGTAAGAGCTCAAAATGTTGATTCATAGTCATTCACATGGATCTTTGAACAAAGAAGCTTAATTTTAAGCCGATTAGCTCTGTTCACGTGTTATTTCCCAAAACACAAAACTTTCTTATCATACATCAAACACCTTTCCTGATAACAAATTACGCTTCGCACGTGTTAACTATTGAGTAACACATTGGCGCTACAAGGAAGGTTCTTTGTGGCAAATAGAAACAGGTAGACGGGCCTTTTGATATGCTAGTCAAAGAAAAGTAATTCCATGGGTTTTGCTCGGACGTAAAAGATGTACCTATTGTTATCTTAATGACACGTTATTTAGGGTAGTTTTTTTGTTAAAAGTTGGGATTTGTTTAGAAGCTTTTAGATTCTGGAAGGATGTTTGAAAAAGTAAACTAAATTACTATTGTGCTAATGGGTTACAGAAAGCATTAAGAATATTTGACTCTCTACTATCTGCCTGGATGTTGTAACTTCGGTCATCCCCATTTTCTTTATTTTTAATTTTGTAAGCTTTTCTAAGTATACGGAGTTGTGAATGTCAGTCAATAAAATTAGTTTAAAGTACATCACCGTATTAACTATGACTATCATCTTTAATAGCCAGTCCCATACCCCAAATAAAAGGGCTTATATAATTGAACCATACCAACGCGCATTATCATAACATCCACATAGACGGCTAATGTCTTGCAAATGGGCAACTAAAACCGCTGGCGCAAGTGGAACTTCCGGTATGTGACCTACTTATTGTTAGCATACCTGCTTATGCTTTCCTATTAAAACGGTATAATCGGCGTGCCTGTAGTTTTTATTAATCTAATTCAAAACATCAACGTTTTCCGGTTAAGAAATATTAGTTTGCTGGTGTTCCGTTGCATTTTAACAGTGCCAGTAAACTCAGAGTAATTAATATGAATAATGATATAGAATAAACTCTTGACATTTATCATTTGGAAAGTTTAAGGAAGAAGGTAGAAAACAAATTGATGCAAAATTGCAGGCTATTTGGATTCAGTTGGATGCAGCTTCACGATAAATAAATGCAGCATAGATTTCAACAATCAATAAATGCAACAATAAATCACAGTTTAATCATTCGAATCATTTCAAGATCCTCAGATCTTACGATCGATTCTTCCAACACTTAAACGTACCGTCGCTTCTCTTCAACATTAATCCCCAACATCTATCTAGGATCCATTGTTCTGAATCAATTTCGCTTCAAAGGATTCTCTTTGTGTTGGCAAAGAGCGTCTTTGACAGTAAGGGCGCAAATTATTTGCAACAATAATGGTGCCTTCGGAGAAAAGGCTATATCCTGTCTTGAAGTGCGGAAGAAGTGTGAAGGTGATTAGGGAAGATTTTAACAAGTTTTTATTTTTAGAAGAAAGCGATGGTGACACAAAAGAAAAAGGAGGTGTTTTTATCTTTTAAGATTTTATACTTTATTATTATAATTGATAAAATATAAACAGTTTACTAAAAAATAACAGTATTTTATATGTTCCAAAAGTTTTAACAATATGACACACTCGATGGCACAGTGGTAGTGCAACTGCCTACTGTGCCAGAGGTCGTGGCTTCGAATCCGTAAGGGGATTTTTTTTTATTGCACTTTAGATAACTAAACTGGAAACTGCTTCAAAATATTTGGCCGCATCTTCGGATGATCAGAGGGGTCACATATTTGCATAGAGCGGGCGTGTTGGATCTTAACGGGACGCCCGGAGGCTGTAGCGCTACCCTATATGGACTGGGATAACACGTTTCCATTGCCGCAAGGTTTGAAATAAATTGGGAACTTTTGCCTTACTGTTCAAATCTTGCATGTTCATTTCTTATTTACTTTTCAACGTAGATTAAATTGTCTGTTATAATGATTTCTATTAACGTTGCACTGACAGCGTTTGTAGAAATCATTATATAATTAATAAAATTACGGTGAATTTTATTTGTTTTCGACAACAATTGACGATTTAATTATGAAGGAATATATTGTTTTAAACTTCTCGTTTTTCTGGGATAAATTTCTTACTGATCGGTTCAATTTAGACAAATAAATGTAAAAAAATAACTAAAGCTAATAAAATAACTTGCATTTAGACAATTATCGGTTGTGGTCAATTGCAACTATACAATCTTTCAATACTCTTGTATCATATTCACCGAAGTCCTCTGGTTCATCGTCTCCCGTGCCTCAATGGACTCTTTCCCGTCAAAGATCACCTCTCCTAGCCCGCGGCGGTCGTGTCCGGCCAATAACGCCTTCCTATCTCTGGCCAGCCTGCATCACGATGCGATACTGCTGTAATTTGTAATTCATATTATGAATATTTTGATGTCAGGATCTGTTCACGTTGTTTTCAGTGCCGTTGAACGTCATGGGTAAATCAAGTTCCATTTCATTTGTATTATCAAAGCAGTACCTAAGCTCTTAACAAAGTTTTAAGTTTTATGACAGCAGCTTTTTCGAATTAAGCAAGGAAATACTAATAGTTAACGTTAACTGACAAAAAAGTCTCTTTGCTACGACAGTCGTCAGTAATCGTAAAGACAAAATTTATAATTTTTTTGACAATTTAAACTGAGTTAATTTTACTAACGACTTTAGTTGGCAGACTGAAGGTGCTTCCAACTCATCAGAGCCATGACTGGTCCCTGCTCTAGTTCCATCATTAAGAAATATGACGTGAAACCACTATTAAAGTATTACACTAACTGATACATTCGGTTTTAAACTTATTTCAATAGTACCTACGTGAGCACGCACTCATTGGTTGCCGAAAATTTGATAATTTTCTGTTTACGTATAATAATAGTGCTTACTTTATTCTTTATCTTTAATCGCATGTTATATGTTAAGAAATATCTCTTTTCCGTCCCTGACTCTTATTTGCGTTTCTTCAAACTATTACCTAGATATTTTAATAGATTCACAGGAGTGTGACTGTTATGCGACACTTTTATCAAAAAGTAATTAGTCTCTTATAGAAATAGTATCTTAAACATAGCCTTAACCAGTGCTAGTAAGATGGACATCAGAGTAATATAGTTTAGGTGGGATAGCAGGACTTATCACACTAAGCCGCAAGGCTGTTACGATACAGTTAGCTGTGACTGACTTGACTCATGATATTGCGGTCGTGAGATCGCAGGTTCGATTCCGCAACAATGTAATCTGAAGGGACACCTTTTCATAATAATATGTACTATTATAAGTTTAAGACTATTTCCTTTTGAGGTAGGTAGAAGTCAAGAGAAAGGTTTGACGCTACGATTCAAACGAGCCTCTCGGTTTAGATAAATTTAATCTTACCTTACCTTATTTCTGCAGAAGTTTGAAGACAAACCTTACTTCGTTGAAAGCTCTTAGTGACTAGGCTAGACTATTGTCTTCCATAAAATTAAAGTACCGATTTTTTACAGTCCAGTTTTTTTCATAATTAGTGTTAGTCATTCATAATATTGAAAGTTATACAAAAAACTAACATCGAAGGTTAAAGCGGGAGCTTCGCTACACTACGCTGTCGCCTTAGTTTTCTGAAACTAACCTAACAAAGTCGGTTTTGCATTGAGCAGACCTCTTCGCTCGCTGCGCTCGACTTTAATGAACTTTAGGCAATGAAACAGTATGAATCAAAATAATTAGTACTTTAAAAAATATACCCAAAATATGTACATGTTAAAATCTTTAACATTATTGAACGAATATTAAGCGTTATGCTTTACAAATTTGATGACGTCCAAAAAATGAAACAATAAGTTTATGGATGACAAAGGGATCCGTAGTTACTAACTGACAAAGCAATTACGCAAGCTATTCACCTATAGTTAGACTATTTAGCTATTCTCTCCTAAACGGACAGTTCGAGCTATGGCTCGACCATCAAACCATCAAACGTTGGAATTGACATTCAATTCCACATCCAAACATTGACAGTAGAACCATATTACGTTAGGATTCCGTTTTCAATTTGTGCAAAAACCGTTGACACCGTCATTAGCAATGCAATCAGGGTGAGTGAAAATTTCCGATTTAGCTGAGAACTCGAGACGTGAGGATAGGGTAGCGAGTTCTGTGAAGTGTGCATGGATTTCATTAGATAGGTTCAGCGTGAGGAAGACTTCATTAGCAAGAGGCGAAAGGTGTTTGATATTATTATTAATCTTGTCAACTCAAGAGTGAATTTGTTTGCCTTGAAATATGATTTATTCCGTTACGATTAATTAATATGGACTTTACTAGTCAAATAAGAGCAATTACGATGAAAAACGTATACTTTTCCTCCTCTTAGAAGTCATTAGTTTTTTGTCTGTTCAATTTCTTATGTCTTGAGTTTTTTTATCGTTATTGTTTAGACTGAACGGATCAAACACAAAAGAAAATTCAAAATAACACGTTGCTTCAACTTCATCAAACGCGTTATAAAAGGACGTCAATCAAAACTGTTCTAGTCAGGATATTGAAATCCTCGATATAATTCTGAGTCAAATTAAGTTCATATGAAGCTTTTTCAATTCCTAATTCCGTATAGATGTATATTTTCCGCCATCGGGATTAGATGATAATGAGAAGTTTACTTTTCATTTTCGTGCCCGTGCGGGATTCACAGTGCATACGGGATTTTATGCGCGGGATAAATTGCATGCGGAATATTCTAGATTGAGCAAGTTGGAATTGAGATCTCAAGAACGCGCGTTTGAAGTTATAACTGTGAACACTGTGGAAGTTTTGGTAATTACTTTATTTTGAGGCATATTTTAAGCTATCGCGAATGCGAACCGTTTTGGATCGAAACAGGCGAAGAAGAGTCTAGAAAACAACTATAATAAAAAATCATTATTGACGTGTATATTTTACTTACTTTGAGACTGCTGCGGAAGTGTACAGTAAAATCATGCCAAGAATTTAATAAATCATAATTAAATAAAATAACATTTAAACACAGAGTTGTTCATTTTGACACCAGACAGTGTTCTCCTAAGCATTTAAGTGGCTTAATAAACTCTTTAAAAAGTATAAACTATTGACTGTTCGTTTCAGTAAAAAATGTTTCGCCATTTACCGACTATTTCAAACTGTTAACCTCCCCTAAAATAAATCTAGCTGTCATATCCCGGGTGAAACTTTTTCAGCCGAAATCCCAATTGATTTGGATTTGAATTTGTTAGCAATATTGCTAAGAATGTGCAACTTTTAACACTTCGATGTATTTCTGAGTTTGTATTTGCATTAATGCGTTTGGAAAATATATTGTTGGTTGGTTGTTTGTTTGTTTTTGGTCAGCAAGTCTGGATGAGTTTTTCTCAAAGTTTTCTCTTTATCTAAATTTCATTTTGATTTCGCTTAAAGCTTTTGAAGCTGTTATAATATTGTTATTGTTAGTGTCCATAATGTTTTCTAAGTACTTCAGAAGCCCAAAACAATATCTATTAAAATACAAAGCAATATGAAAATCATTAACAATAACTTTACACTTAAATACATTTGAACTTGTGCAGGAGCTGATACATTAAAACTTCTAGCTGCATCGGAAAGCTGATCTAACAATTTTCGTCTAAGAACAGAAGCAGTTCCAACTTCACAGAGATAAAGGCAACTAACAGGCAATTTAAGTTTTTCTTTGCGCAACTTGTTCCGTTGGATTGGGCGTCTCCAACTAGCAGTTGAGAAGTAGCCGTGTCGTTTTACAGTTTTGAATTGTGACAGTTTTACGGAATGCGAGCTTTTAGACAGGTTTCCAAAAAAATTGGATTATTTTATTGAGACGTTGCACCTCTCTTATGAACTTCCTCTGTAGGAGAAATATCATCTGCATGCTGCCCGAGTTTCCCCATAGATAGTATTAAGTATAGAATAGTTTGTCAGGGGCTTGCTCCGACATATCCTTGAGTGTAGAGCCCTTTAAGCACCCAACTGTTAAACACTTTCTTTTGTATTTCACTGTATTTTTAATAATGATTCTATTTCTATGTCCATATCCTGAAATTACTTAATGCATAATGAATTTCATTGGACATATTTCATATCCGCATTACTGAATATAGCCAGCGGCTCCTCTCGGCGCCTTCTTTCCCTCCAACAGCAATCAGTGGCACTCGTGTTAAAATAACACTGCGGCTTGCGGTCGAGACATTTAAATGACCATTATGGAAGTATTTCATGATTCTATTACTGGCTACGTACAATTATTAATTATTCAGTTGCCGCAAAATGTTTTGAACGTCAGTCAGCGGTGAAAAAGTTGGTAGAGTTTGCGGAATGGTTTTGGTGTTAAATTGTATGGACATAATAACGAATCGACCAATTATTTTATGTAGAAGATATTGGTTAAAGTTACTTGGAATTTCTACCAGCAAACATTATTACAACGCATTTAATATAATTAAAACTAAGGAGTACAGCTTTTATTACAACCTGAATTTGCGGGGTTATTCGCATTTTTATTAACAAGCAGGTACAATTGAGAAAAAATATTTCTTATTCTCCTTAATCTCTGCCTTAAATTGTTCATTTAACAAGTGAGGCAAATGAGCCACAATAAGCAGTGAGCATTTAAGTTAGGAAATTATTTAAAACTCAAGACATATATTTGATAAAACTACATCACAACAAACATAAAATTTTATAAACATTGACAGAAAGATGGATAGACTAGATACAGACAATCTTTATCTTCACATATAATAAAATCGTAAAGTGGAAAACGTCTATACGTTGAACGTAATAATGAAAAGATACTATGGTGGGCTTTAGAATGAGCAACAGAACACATCCGAATGGTTTTAGGGCCACAGCTCTGGTTTTCACCTGAACCTGTATGAAAATAATGACATGATATTCACTATTCAGGGTTGCATTGATTCTACAACTTCTGATAGAAACTTTGCGTATTTCTCCATAGGGACTTCATGGACATTTTAAAAATAACTAGTGGACCCTCCAAAGCTTCTCCAGCGGTATTTTCCACACAAACTATATCACCCATTTTCACCCCTTTTGGGATGGAATTTCGAAAAATCCCTCCTTAGTGCACCTCTAGGGTACTCGAGGAATGTCTCCTCCAATTTTAAAACCTCTAGGACCACCCGTTTAGGCTGTGCGTTGTCTATAAGTGAGTCAGGGTTCTGTTTTATATGTATAGATAGATAATACAATAACATCTTATTTTGCCTATATTTCACTTTGTTAAATATGTCGGTTTCCATAAGTTGCTGGTGCTGACAGAACAGTCAATTTATTACAAGAGTGCACAAATAGTAAACGGAGTGGAAAGTTTGGAATTACTTAAACGAAACTTAAATATCGACTGCGGGTACAAGTTTTGACGGCTGCTGATGCAAGTTGGGTTTGGTGCCGCGAAATACGGTGCTTTAAGTATACGTAATACTAACTTATTCTGTGCTTTAAAGTTAATGCAGGTAACAAAAGTTAAGGAAGATTTTAGAGAGACCAAATGTTCCGTTAACATTAATGAAATGAATGAATAAGTTGGTACTTCTGACCTGGATCCTGAGGATAAACAAGTTGTCATTGCTCAAAGCACAATGATTGGATGTGTGTTCCTTAAAGAGGGACAAACAGCTAAACAGATTTGGATTGCATTTCGCAGACAGATAAACGATGCTTCGGAATAATACATAGGATATTTTTTATGTAAACCTCTTTATTTGACATTAAAACAGTTGGCTGGTAAGAAATTAATATTAGTTGTACCTACAAAAGGCGACCCTTCGGCTTTCAAGGGATCTTTTCCAGTTAACCTAATAATAGCCATTTTATATTGAAGGGCATGAACTTGACCTAGCAAACCTAACACAACATGACCTGACAAAATGTCAAGTTCGTGTCGTTCACTATAAACTTATGTGCCTCCAAAATAGGCCTCAACTCAAAAAGAGGCACTTTTCTAAATTACTTCAGATTTTGTACAAAGTTAGATGACTGTGCTTCACAAGTATTTTATATTTTCACTACAATATTAAATAACTAAATAAATGAATCAGGGGACAATCTTTACACAAATCGATCTAGTCCCAAAGTATGCACTAAAGGCTTGTGTTATGAGTACTAGACGACGATATAAATACTTATATAGAGAAATAAATACTTAAATACATAGGAAACATCCAAGACTCAGGAACAAACATTCGTGCTCATTACACAAATATTTGCCCTTACCGGGTATCGAACCCGGGATGCTTGCGTCGGAGGCAGGGTCACTACCAACGCGAAAACAATTCACAGAGATAGAGAAAGTACCGGTTAAAATGTCAGTTACGAAAAGGCGTTTTGTATCGTTAAGGATAAATAGATAATCCCGGACAAATAATACGGAACTAAACGGTCTTAAAACAAAATTTGATATTTTTGCATTTTGTTCTAAAATATTATGCCCCCATTCCTTTATCTTTACATCTGCATTCTGATTTTCATACCATAAGTTTTTAACGGAAAATCACAAACACTTCAGCAAAAACAGTTCGAGTTAATCGTTAATAAGTTTTTATTCAGGCGAAATTGAATCGCGGCGGAAACACTTGTTCGAAATAAAACGAAATAAAGCAGGCAGCACATAAACTTGGAGAATGTGGAGGGTTCCGAGAAGTTATTATACTAGATTTCTTTTACTTATCCTAACCAGGACTCGGGGTGGGTTTTTAAACCGTGTTTGAAAGTAATTTACGTACGATAAGAGGACCGTGAACCAACGGCAAAAATCACCCTTTTCATACAAAAGGCGATAACGATTTCCACCCCTTAAATGTTAACCGACGTTAACCAATTTTTGATACGTTGTCAGTCAAAACAAAATCTAGGTCTATACGTTTTTGAATATTAATTAAAGATCAACAAAGTCAAATAATGACCGAAATTCGTTTTGTATGAGAATACTGAGACAGCAACAAAATGGAAATTATTGATTATAGTGAAAATACCAAAACGTATAGAACTAGATTTTGTTCCGACTGAAAACCTATCAAAACTTGGCCAAAATCGGTTAACATTTAAGGGGCGAAAATGTCCTAGCACAGGCAATTGCATAATATATACTCATATCATCAAATATTTTTTTCCAAGCCGTTTCTACTTATATCCTTATCAACAACGGAATCAAATTATAACTTGCTTTTGCGAAAACTGCCAGCGGAACTCCAATTGAAATATAGCAGGAGTCGAATAAAAACGATCTCGCAATGAAATCGCTCTCGCTGCGAATTGTTTATCCGGATGCTTCTTTTAGGGGTCCGTAAAAGGAAACCCATCGCATGCTCTCATAGCATACGCTTTAAACTTGAGTATGAAATGAGTACAATGTATGTGCGGATATATTCTTATCTGAAACGTTATTCGAAGATGTTTTGTGAAGTCTCCAACCCTCACTATGCTCGCGTGGGCATTATGGCCTATCGTAATGAGGGGAGTCCTGTGCCCAGCACTGGGAGGGATGTTTAAAAGCTGATGATACCAATGATGAAGATGATCTTTCAATCTAAGTTTATTAACAGGAATAATTACTTTGCTATTCCGCGAACTCAGTTGGGTTGATCGTCCGACGACGCTCGGTCACAGAAAACCCAACCAACCGACCGAGCGTCGGACGATCAACTTCTCCTGAGGATGCCTCGTACAGACGCGAAACACGTGTTGAGTGGTATTTTTGGTGGTGGTGGTGGTTGTAGTTGCGTTTGTGTTGTTTATTTTATTATATGCGAAAGGAGGGTGGGAAATTTGCATGAACAAACATATATCACAACACAAGCGCCGCTATTTGCACGATTTAACCCCACTGGATTCGTGGTATAGCAAAGTTATTACAATTTTCTAGTATAATATGGACTTCCGCAAAGTAACGCCTGAATCTATTAACTATTTAAAATGAAACCCGCGACCTAGATTAAAATTCTAATAACAAAATTGTCGACGCAACAATGATCATAATCATAAAATAGATAAGAATAGTCCAATTTTCTAACGCAAAGTCCAAATCCTATGCAGTTTCATAATTCCCCTGCCCCTTTCTCATTCGTTTGGGCCGGCGCAGTATGTTTTCTTTTTTACTACCAGCCGTCATCTCCGCTTTCATTCCTTTGTCACACACGTTTTCTATTTCACTCTTCACGTACTTCTTCGGTTTCTTTCTTTTAATCCTATGCGATTTATTTAAATGCAAATAAAATAATAGCGTAAAAACAAAGCGTATTAACTTGCCCTAACGTAACGTGATACGCGGCGTATACACTCTAAAGTATTCCACCCAAAGCTCTCACGCCCTTGAATCCGGGTTTAACTGCTGAAACAATACTAAAAATATACACTCATCCTGGCCATATCCATAATACCGGCGCGGGAGTGTAATTCATTGGTTATTGGTCATATTTCCTGATATTATTCGGGAATATTTTCGGGTTTTTTCGTTCTATATGCCGCTTCGGACGCTCGTAAAAACCAGGATGATCCTCAGCCATCGATGCTTCGGCGATATGAGAGATTCCGCCGTTAGCTTTTCAGTTGTGGTGGAAGTGACACTGCGAAGGCGATTAGCAGAAACTTTCAAAATCTAAATTCGATTTGTTAGTAACGCTCATTCCTCAATAACACGGGAAGGTGTACTAAATCTTTCCAGATGTTGCCATCGATGGGTACGCTGCTATCATTAGTATTTGAACCCAAAATATTAGTTTGATTGAAATTTGTAACAAAGTAACAGTCATTGGTTTGCTTTAAATAGAAATAGGACAGTTAAGAGTCTCCGCATATCCACTGTTTGACATAAAATCCCGAAAACTTAAATTCGAAGATCAGCTCAGCTTGTAAATTAAACATATGGTAGCCGAGAATATTTTGATTTCACTGTAAATAATAACAATAAAAATAAGACAGCAATACATGTTTTTATTGGAAATGTGGACATTATCAGCGACTCGCATGTCCTAAGTACTTGGACCCAAGTGCAACGTTTTGAGCTCACCGATATTTCCAATTTTTAAAGTTCAGCCTTGTTACGACGGACGGGTCTGAGACGTTGATTGAAAGTCATATGTTTTGGAATTTAATCAGTCGCTAAGCCTCGTAGACTGATGTTATAGCGAATTCCAGCTTTATCGTCAAGCTGACACAAGGGAACATAAACTCTTCGAGAAAATCGGGCTGTGAAATTCTCGGGGAGCTATTGTTTCGAACGAAATCATTTTGATAGCATTTTTGCATTGTTATTTTCGAATTTTGCCGGAGTATTTTCAAAATATTTAATTTGACAGGAAGTCAAAATTATTCGACAAAATAAAAACATTAGGGAACCGGTGCCAACAGGCGACCTATGGTTTGGATCTTAAAGCTGTGGTACGATATTCTGATAAATATGAGGGTCATTTTATATCTATTGAAAGACGAGTAGGACGTTGTTCTATACGGACACTGAACTATTTCATATGCGACTGCGACAAGATACAAGATATTTGTGATGCCTACTTCAATACATTTGAGGCTGACATACACGTTCCAACCGCCAACTTGAAACAATTAGCAACGTATCACCAGACATTAGGAGCAACAAATCCGGCCCAATACTACGTGACCCGATCCATCCGGAATAAGCCGGATTTCGCAACGGCGAATAAGCGAAAATAATTCGTTTATCCCCGACAAAATTACCTATCCGCCCAAGAAATTAGCTTCCCATACAAGACGGTGTTTCAGTGAAGACATGCCTTAACTTGGAAAATTAGTTTTGTGAAACAACGGTGCTACGTGACTGATATGCTTTTGTATAAGACTGTACGTTAGTACATTATTAGCAACAGCATTTACCATTAATACGCTACCCGTTTCGAATGACTTTGACTTTGATGAAATGGATCCTCACCTCACCGCCATGTCATCAGTTAGGTATTAAACTGCCACTTGGATATTTAAAAGCAAATATTAAACTTCTTCAATATTTAAAGTGTATAATAAAGTCCAAATAATTAAAAAAAAACTTGTTTGTACGCTTAATGGTCCATAGAATTGTTACTTTTGTGTTGATAAATTTTAATTACTAAAACTAAATAAGAACAAAAGAACTATAATTTTTTATGTCTCTTGTCACCCAACTTTAAATAGTAAATTTAAAAATCATTATAAAACTTCTGCCTCTTACGAATGTTAAGGAAAGATCGAAGAAACAGATAGATTTTTGGAAATTGTAAACTTACATACATATCATCACGTCCGAAATCCCTAATGGGGTGGGCAGAGCCACAAGACTACTTGTGGCCACGTTCGATTAATTAATTGGAAATTGTATATTGAGAACAAACGTTAAATAGGACCAGAAATCGTCAATTTATGCTTGGAGATACTTAAATTGATAGTAGGTAACGTTCCCCATACTCTTATATCTATGGAAACAGTAAATAATAATATGTCGTCGATATATACACATTAATTACAATTGGATGAAATTTATTGCTTATTTATTCGTTCCAGAAACTAAGACACACAAAAGTGTAGGCACGGAAATGTGACCAACCACTTTCAAGTACCTAAAGAAAACTTTATCCCACTCTGAAACTGTTACAGAAACAGGTTATTTGAACTTAACAAAAAATATTTCTAAGAAAAACCTGAACATTCTCCAAATGTCCTAACCTATTACGGAAATACGACCAAAAATTCGTCGACATGCTACCGAGTTGTAAAATTCAAAGTTACCCGACAGCTCCCCAGGGGGCGCTGTGGCACTATCAAAACGGTACGTGCATGCTCAGGCCAGAACTTTTGTTACGAACTGCTTCTATGTGACTGTGGCGTACGTAATGAGTTATAACGCACAATGCTACGATACGGCTTGTTCTGTCTTTTGTTTATTGGCTGTATAGGGGTGCTATAGAAGTACCTTTTATAATTCCCAAGGATCTATGTATAATTACTGATTTATTGAGTTGTCGATTTAACAAGTGTTCAATTTTAAAGTACTATTGTGCCATGAGCAAATTCGGACTTCGAGGGATACTGAGATTTTGTGAAATTCATTAAATGCAGATATCGAACTGAGTGAGATATTTACACCCAAGATATACAGTGTGAGAATAAATATATTTTAGTAATTAGGGTCACAAAAAAGTTAAGGAACATGAAATATAGAAATGTTTAATGCTAAATAATAAATAAACGTAGAATAATATTAACAATATTATGAAGTATTATTGTAGAAAGTAGTTTATTAATTTTAAGATTTAGGAAAAAAACATTTTAAAAAACTACTTCACTCTCGTGGGGTGTGGTGACATGTTGTTAATACTATAAAATTGCAATGAATAAATGATATGATATAGTATAAAAAATATATTTACATATTTACTAATATTACAATTTTTAATGCAAATGTACCTATGTATGTATTTGTTTTTTTTTCCTCTTTCACGTCAAAACGAAGCAACAGATTCACTTCATTTTTTACATAGCGATAGTTGGGCCGGAGATGAACATAGTGTACTTTTTATCCTGAAAAATATGCATAGCTCCTATGGGAAAATGGATGAATCAATTCTATGCGGACAAAAGCTAACATCAAAATAAAGACAAATAAGTTATCACGGCGTTATTCATAGAAATTAATCTTTTCCAGTTCCGTTCATTTTTATCAAAGTCGAACCCATTACTTCGATAATACGTTTCTATAAATATCATGTCGACGCATAACATTTTTCCCTCACCTAATTTTATACGAATTTCGATCCAGCCGATTCCCTTTCTTTTAGGGAAACTTCGTTTTTTATTCCAACGAACCGTATAATAAGTTCCGTGTTTCTGATCGTCAGACATTTCTGTGTCGTTCATCGTCTTGGAAACCCCCAATCTGTTCGCTCTTTACTTTGTATTCGACCCTCGCTATACGAGCATCAAAAGATACAACAATGACGTTTTAATTAACCTTTAAAATTAGTGAAACTTCTTTGTCAAGATTTTGCTTTTGAAGATAAAATAATTAAAGCCATATTAACAAAACGTGCTTACTTTATGTTCCTAAGCCGCACTGGATGTGGCACGCTTATGGCCGCTCCCAATATTCAATCTGCGGATAGATTTGCTTACAACGAGAGAATGAAAACAAAATATGTAAATTCTTAACTGGTTGTAAGCAAACCTATCCATGGATTAAATATTGGGAACGGGCGTTACAGTCAAGATAGTAGGAGCGCGCGTAGCATGCCACTAAGCGCGCGGTGTGGCGAGCGCCACAGATTATCAACAGGTCATCTAACCGCTCAGCTAAGCGCTTGCCGCTTAGTAAGCCACACTCGGTGTGGCCTTTGCCTAAAAGTTAGGCAATACTTGAAATTTCCATTTGAATTCATAAGGAATCAACATATGTCATTGAAATTCTATTAACTGTTTCTTAATTCACATTCCCCGACGAATTTTTATTTTGTTCTAATTTTGAGCATCCTTTTGACATAACGCTAAAATAAAAAAATAAAATCTCATAATTATATTCCTCTACACAGAATATTGACGTTAACCTTTCTCGCAACCACACATAAAATTCTTTCCGCCCATAAAAGGGTTTTGAACAACCAATAATTACTGACAGCCTGCCGCAACTGACAAAGAGGCATTCATTCAGTGCACCCAATAAAAAGGCGTGAATACTTGTAATTACGCGTACGAGTACGCCGATTATTTACGAGTATTAATAACAGGGATAATTAAGCATTGTGCAAGTATTCGTAATTAGTTTAATTGCGATTGCTAGTAGCGGAATACCCAAATGTACTTTTTCAATCTATCTGTAGAGATAAGCTGGTGTCACTAAAACCATTGTGATTTCGCGAAATTTATCAAATTACTACGAAATTGTTCATTTCTGCTGTGAATCGAATTGGATATTTAAATCTCATTTTATTGTTGGCATGAGGATTATTCCTATCTTATATCTCAGTGCATCTCTTTCTTCGATACAAGTAATGAGAGAGACACACTGAGGGATAAGATGGGTAGCTTATCCTCGTGTCTATCTTGCGGCCGCAGGGGGTTTATTTATACATTAGAAGTATCTTAAAGGTAGCGATAGATGACCATCCATTTTAAAAAGTTCCTCCAGATAAGCCTACGGCTAAGGAGTGGAATTCCCTGCCTGCAGACTTGTTCCCAGAACGCTACAACTTGGGTCTTTTCAAGGAGAGAGTGAATGGGCATTATCTAGGTGTGCATGCTCCATCGTCGACCTCATCATCACTTTGCATTAGGTGAGATTGAGGTCAAATGCACACCTATCTTCTTTAAAAAAAAGCCGTCTGCTGGTGCCTGTGGAATAACGACTATTTTGGGGTTGTTGGTAGTCATAGGCGATGGTGATAACGATAACTTATAATCAGGTATCTCGCAAGTTTCTTCGCCTTTCCCTTCATGCCTATCTACACTAACACCAAAATCAGGAACTCCACGATAGTATGGAGAAGACATCATATGCAATTTTGAAGGTAAGTATTATTAGACAAATAGCTTTTCATAAATAGTTAGTGGAACAGACGCATTGCTTGTAAGGAAACAGAAATCGATCACATAAATTAGAATTTCGGTGATTGAATGGAGTTTGTATGTAGGTATGTGTCTTTCTCAATTGGCTCCCTCAGCCCTTTGAGGAACTCTACATTCGACGGAAAATAATTGTATGATTATCCGATATTTTATAGCATAATTATTATTTTCTTTTTATTTATATAGCCCTTTTTAATTTAATTTAATTTTAAAAATAACATTGTTTAAAATATAAGAAAACGGCGTGCAAGTAGCAGTAGGTTTGTGAGTTGCAGCGAGATTGGCATGGAACATTCGATTGCTGTAAAACGGTCGCCTTTCCATTCTTCCACGCTTGCCTGTTCTGTGCGATATCACTTCAGTCTTGTGGAAACGCATTAAGCTCATCTCGCCATTTTCATCAGAAATCATCGGCCAGACTGTACCCTTACCATGAGCTTACGCAAACCGCTCTCGCTATCGAAAACTATCGCTCGGTCCCTTTTTACTTGTATTGGCAGCAGTATTTCCCATAGATTTCGATAATTAGGGGATAGAAACAGCAATTATTGACGGAACTCTATAAGTTTTTAATAATATAGGTAAATAACACAACACCAAAGATAAGACCACGCTTACCGCACATCTCATTGAAATTTCGGTCGACTTTGTGGAGCCCTCTGGTCCGGGGAATGACGTATTACGTCCTAAGAGACTGGCGAGGTCCAGTTTACGGCCCCCGGGAGTCAACCCTTATTTAGGGCTGCGTGCCCATAATACCGATACCGGGCTATGGTATTGACAGGGCTTGAAAAATTTAAGAGAGTGTGCAGGTTTCATTTCTAGAATTCGATTATCGTTCACTAGAGAATTATACATTTTCCGGAAGCAAAAGTATAGTTTGTGTTATTCTGGGATATAAACTATGTATGGAGACGTGACTGACTAACAAACACTCAACATCCACACTTTGACATATTTGATATTTTTGTCTGAAGAAAGTAAGATGTTATTTAAATGTGTTTAATTTATTTACGGACGTCACTTAAATTTTAACGTATTTTTAGCTGCTACATGCGATTAATTAGGCTCTTCTAACATGTAGGTATGTATTACACAAGCAGCGTGTAATTAACATTTTTCTACAATGTCATAAGTTTTTTTTTTAAATTGATATAATCAATTTTTTTTACAGGTTATCAGATGTTACAGCACGAAAACCTTACAATTTATTTGCGCTGCAGAGCCGTTTTATTATTTTTGCTTATTTCTTATTCTATACATCCCAATTGGTTCTTCATATAATAATTTTTAAGTTTACATCTAAAATCGTCTGTGTCCGAGTACATTATTTTTAGATCCCCCGGTAATTCATTTACAATAGTCGGTAAAAGATATTTAAGCGAATGTTTATTGTTTATTAATATTTATTTTAAATATGGTGACCCAATATGTTGTGAACAGTACCTACTTAATGATAGATAGAGTATAGATATTTAAAAGTCTGACTGTATTATTTTATCCAATTGGAATTAACTCTATAAAAATCTGCATTTTGTCTGCTAAATCATAGTCTAATAATAGTCTGCATAAAGCGTAGACCATAGCTAGCATAAGAGGTAAAAAGCCATTAGCAGTGGGTCTACGAGCATGCGCGGGCGCATAACCTCGAACGCACCCATCACAGCGCTCTAAAAACCCCGCGCGCCGGTTTAGCATCTTTATTGGCTAGTAAAAGTTAGGCTAAGCAAACAGACACAATGTTCAAATCTACTGTAAAACGAATTCTTATTTCTAGGGCATATTACACAGTAAAAGACTACGTCATGGACAGGGACGTTTGGGTTAAATCCTGACCTGCACCGGCGATCCCTGGGTATCGATGGGCGGATCTACTGCGGTATATACTTTTCATCACACTTGCTCGGAAAGGCTGTTATTATACGCAGGCGTACAGAGCAGCTGTAGCCTACTTACCTCCCAAGGGCAGTTATGGATTTTGTATGTGTTATAACTCCCGCTGACGGCGGGGCGAGCCGCAGCCGGCGGAGCTGCCCCGCGCTGATCGCAACGTACGCTCAGTTTATGAACACTCACCTGATGGTAATTCACGATGTAAAATGGGAATAAAATTAATATATATACTTTTTTTTGTCTAATTTTTATATAATTTCCTCGCAAATGTGATGAAAAACATTGTGTGTATCACGGGTAGTAAGGGGATAACAAACTCGAGTCATAAAAGCCCTCGCCTATCGGCGTCGGGCTTCTAACAGACTCTCGTTAGTTATCCCCTTCTTACGGCCCTAGATGCACAATGTACTATACATTTGTATAAAACTGTAGACATCATTGCTAACTTATATGTGTACTGTTTTGAAAAAATTATACCTTACAGAGTTTCTTGCCAGCTCTTCTTAGTAAAGGTTTTTTTCGAACCGGTGGTAGATTCATACCTTGACCCTTCATAAGAGCTTGTAAACGCCTAAATTGAATAAAGATAGTTTGACTTTTGACTTTGACTTTTTAGGATACTTGGTCTATGGCAAAAAGTTATAAAATACCACAGATACCAGACAACCCTTCGCCTGACGAACGCCAATATGGCGGGTTGGATTAGCTAAATGTTTTATACGTCGCTGGTTTACACCCGCCATTAGGCATGTAACGGTTATGTCCATCCTTGCGACTTGTGACCTCGAGAACTATATATGTTAACTATATCGCTACAAGAGGACCGTGCGGCGCGGTTCTAAGTTTCGTTGGGTTAAGGTTGAAATTGGCATTATTTTATCTTATTAAAATTTGCTATATTTTAAAGATCCATTGAAACTTGTGCGTCTAGTTTAGGAGACAAGTATAATTCTCGAAATGTAAGTTAAACTTTGACCTTGAATGCGCTATTACATTTTCGTGTCTCAATCGAGGTGCGGTATGAGGTGCGACGATTTTTTTCCATACTTGTACCTGCGCGGACGACTGCCATTTTAGTTGAACTTATGTACATACATACATACATATATCACCGCTGTTTTCCAAAGGGGTAGGCAGATACTCCGGATTTCCACCTGCTACGATCCTGACACATAACTTTCGCTTCGTCTACTCTCATTAAGTTCTTCATGCACGCTCGCCGGTTTAGGGTACTCTTGCTTGACCTGGCCTTTCTTAAGAACGACCTCGATCTGGTTTTGGTACGTTCGCCGACGTATTCCCCTTCCAATCCTACCATGCACAGTCGCCTTATAAATCTGCTTCGTTAGTCTTCTTTCGTTCATCCTCTCCACATGTCCAAACCACCTAAGCACATAAGCTTTCTCAATTCTCACGACAACATCTTCTTCCACACTATATTGTTCTTTTATCATGCTATTCCTTATTCTCACTCACTCATAGAAACACCACACATACTTCTCAAAGCTCGCATCTCCACTGCATTGATTCTACTTTCATGTTTCTTCTGCCATACCCAACATTCACTTCCATACATCAGTGTTGGAACCAGCACACCTCTATGAACAACCAAACGAGCCTTTTTGGACAGAACTCAACTTATGTGTCGGGGATTATATCAATAAGTGAGTTTATCGATGTACCAACTCACTCCTTGCCATTGGATTTTCCCCAAAAAGTTCCAAAGTCTGAACTGAAGATAAACAATATTGCTACCAGTAGGCCTAGGCCTAATTCGAAACGGTGTACTTATTTAAATTTAAAACTCCCTAAACTTAAAATAACAAACGTCAAATTCGATTTAGTACCACCAACCTGTCAAAATCGAGTTTAACGTTTCTTATTTCAAGTTTACCGAATTGGCCCCAATGTAGTGGTAATATCTAAGTGATAAAATGGTTTTGATTGAGATTACCATCTACATTACCTTCAATTCAAATTCTGCAAGCCTAGTAAAATTAATTAGGGTTCCGTAGCTTGGAGTCTAATCGTGAGGATTAAGCTGCCTCCGAGAATCAAAACTAACTCTCCCATTTGGCAGAGAAATCCACACTGTCGCCAAAAACAACGTACGTACGTATGGACAGCAAAGAGGAAACAAACCTGTTTTCTTGCATAGTTGACACACGTGAAAACTCAGAGGACACGATTCTTCAGAATATCGTAGACTTATTAAATTTGACAAAGCCCAATCCAACTTTGTACCTAATTAAAGCGTAGTAACGTTTTATTAATAAGAAGATAATAATGTGGTTTCGTTTTTAACCGTCCATACATTTTCATTCTTTCGTACATCGCCGCGAGTCATTTGTCCCTCAGTGCATCCCTTACATATTTGACAAGTTTGACTGAGCCGCACTGAGTGACAAACGACTCGTGGGCATGTCATGCTAGCCCCCAGTATAGACTATATAATGCTGTTGGCAGAGCATGTAGGTGAATATTCCTATATCTGCCAATTCCTACCACTTTTGTAATTTGTCTAAATAATGTGCCAAAGTGAATAGCGATAGCAGAATCTGCCAGAGTGGTCACACGCGCGCCTTTCACGCAGGGGATCGCTGGTTCAAATGACGGCTCGCACCTCTGACCTTTTCGGAACATGTACGGAATTCAATTTGATATTCATCACTAGCAGTTCGGTTAAGGAAAACATAGTGAGGACACCTGCAAACATCTGCGAAGCAGTTCAATGATGTGTGTGAGGTCCTGAATTCGTGCTGCGCGTACGCCGGCTGGTGATTACTGCCCAGTCCCTCTCACTATGAAAAAAGGCTTGTGCTCGACTGTGGGACGTATCTAGGCCGGCGATCATAGCTTCCCTAAAACATGTTTGAGAGAGACGATGGCGAAGATACGCGTCATTCTCGTGAGCGGGTGCTGTCTGTGGGGTCCGGACTGTTTATGCTCGTAAGGACTAATGTTATGTGTGATGTGATATCATATAAGACAACTGACGCGAGAGACTTAATAGTGTTGCATTTACTATATTTGATAGTTTTTTTTGTTTATTTTTCAACAACCTATATTTAAGTTTTTATATTGTGTAAGCTTTCTGTATGATTTGAAAATATAACTTTCTGCTGAGTTTTTGCGGCGCTTCTTTTCAGTAATGATGGTCCTGTCCGAAGCGCTCGTAGATTCATTTTATTTTATTATATTATGTGACGAGCGAAGGAGCCAACAGATGGCCAACTTTCTGGATAAATGATTAGCATTTGAATTTAACTTGGTCTAAAACCTTTGACACTAATTCGTATTTCTGATAACTTTTCTGCCAACGTTACATAGTGAGGGGCTAAACACCATCGAGGCTACGACAATATTATCTAACAAATTGCGCCATAACGGGGTGGCTTATTATAACCGCTTTTAACCCGGTGACCCAAATAATTGATGTTAATGATTTAATGAAGTTATTTCATACTAATGGTCTTGAAAGGGTGGACATTTGTTAGGCGTTTTGTTAGGTGGGCTGTGATAAAGTTTAAATTAGAATTGTGTTTTTTTATTTATCGCTTCTTTATGGAGTGTTTTAGTTACTATGAATAAAATGATTGTCATTTATTTGTCATTATGTAAACGGCTCTCTGTCATTATCTTCATCGTCAATTTCCTGCCCCTTTCCCATTAATTTGGGGTATCGCAGCATGTTTTCGTTTTCTATTCATACTAATCAGCCGTCATCTCTGCTTTTACTTCTTTTTTAGAAAATTCTGTCTTTCAAAACTTTTTAAATATAATAAAGTTTCATCAACATTAGTAATCCTCCGGTACTTTTCCTGGTTGTCTTCTTCTATCTAACCGTCATCCGTTATCTCTGCTTCTACTCTATTTCAAGTCATCAAGTTTTTTAACGCAAAACAGCATTACAAAAACAATTTTCATAATTTTAATGTACTTTTGACCTTTCTCTCTTACCCTCATTTGCATTCAAATTCATAATATCTATTTACCTTTCAAAGACAAGTTTCTGACAAATTATTTTCAATAATGTGCGATTTAATTTCAGTCCATGAACAATTTCGATCATCCACAGTTTTGATAACTAAAACCATCAGCCGATTCTAAAGGTGCAATCACACTGTTTTACAACCGGCCGGAGCGATGGTGCGGAATTTATAACGCACGCTCCATTCCCACCGTCTCCTATTGGAGTCACGTTCTTACAAAAAATGCGGACCTGGGCATTTTAGAAGTTTAACAGCGTGATAAAGCAGACGCTTTGGCGACGAAAAATGACGTCATTTAACTTGTAAATTCTCGCTTATGAGACTAATCTTGGTTAATGTTACGGTGCGACTGGAATTTGATTGGTTGGATTCGATTTTTAAGCCTTGTGTCCAATATTATCAAGGCTTCGAGTTAAAAATTTACTCGTCTAATTCTAGTTTTATAATAATAGGTTTCTATCTTAAAAGAGTTCGGCTTTGTAATATTGGCTATTCGGAGGTCCATGTTAGTTACTAAGTATGTTTGTGTCAAAACATTGAAGTCATTATAACTAGTTACCATGATCGGAAAAGGCTGAAATTTTGTTACCTACACATGTAAACATTGTAAACCCGTTGGTATTGTAATAATACTCGTAAAGTTTGTTGTAAAAATGCCATTTTTAACAAAAATATAAGCAAAATTGCGGGATTGAGATCACAACTCAACAATCATTGATTGCTTCTGTAGGATGTCCTAAAGAAGCAATTGAATGTATTGTCTTAAATATTACATGCCCTATGATCATGTAATATTTAAAGACAAGGTAACGTATTTCTCCTTCCATTATTTCACGATTCTAGTAAATGAAACTAGACATATATGTTTTCTTAGAACTGTATTCCTTACAGTAACATGTTTTGTCTTTCTGTTTATCCATTATGTAGTTCCCTACCTAATGTTAATATAATAAGCCAATTTGCTGAGTACTTTCTTCATTCATTTATACCTTTTTAGCGGTGGCAGGTGCCGCATTCCCACTCATAAACACTCCAGTTTTCCTTTACATTGTTTTTTCTTACAACCTTCCAGTATATCAAAACCCCTAATCTAAACAACTTTGCACAACTTCTGGTTCAACTTACGCTGGCATTTAGGGAAAATAGCACCAAAATAGCTAGAGCTTTCGGTTGTATTCGATTGCGTAGATAGGCGAGAGCCGGTTATGTTTGTTGTTATTAGGAAAAGAAACATATTTTTACATGAAACGGTAGTTCTAATTCGAGTTCATTTTAAGGGATTATTGTGCAAGTTTTCTGGTTTTCCTATTATCGTTACAATATAGTTTACCAACATAATTATTTTTTATCCTCAAACAAATAATCTTGGTTAAATTAGCTGGCAAAGATAATTTAAGAAATTTTTATTATTTTACACCTCTCGATAGATTATTTGACATGAAAATTCGTAAAGTTAAAACCCTAGTTACAGGACTAGACACAAAAAGCTATGCCGCAACACTATCTTAACATAAACTTAGTTCTTAGAGCGGTTTGTAAATTATGTGTCTTGACGATTTTGTTATAATACCTACTGTCCATATAAAAAAGCCTTAAACTCTTTTATCTACACCCATATCATAAAACCTCCATTGGTTAATCAAAAACCGTAGGAAATGACACCATTTTGACAACCAATTAGGAAAAACCAGTGCTGCGATAAAGAAATAACATGACTTCTTTATCGTTTTTAGTAAAGAAGTGAGATTAAATTTGGAACAGCTGTCAAAACTCAAGTGGGTCTCTATTCTAGTATCCATAGATATTAAAACAGTTATTGATACGAAACGTCAATTCAGTATGTTTTTTTTAAATATAAACTGCACAATATTTGTTCTCGAGTGACGTGAGAATAGAGACTTCATCCGTTTGTCTATGACTAAAAAAAAAATGGTCTTGACGGAGGATCGCCATGTTGGTGTTTTGCTGACCGAAAGTAGAATTGTTTTTGAATTGAATAAAAAAAGTTGTTTGTAATTTACATTTTAGTTGAAAATATGAATAGTAAGTAGTCTTCTCGGAGTGTGTGTGATGTGAAAATGCGCCGGATATCGGAAATATGCAGCCACGATGCAATACAAATAACTTGTTGCCAGAAAATATTGTTTCTGAACCCATCATGGAGGATTTATAATATGTGTGTAGATAAAGTTATGTATGCAACTCTCCATAATTTGGCCTTAAAACACACGTGCGATTTTATTATGAAACTCGCCTATCGGCTCGTTTGATGAAAACCGCGCTAGTGTTTTAAGGCCTATCATTATGCAACCGTTGCATAAACTACTATTATGATTATCTCTAATTTATCTCACTCAATTCACAAACCCCCGTTAGCTTATAGTATCAACACTTACAACAGTATTCTCAAAACACATCCATTGACCACAGTTTCAAAAAATCTCACATGTTTCTGACTTTGGAATTAGGCTGCTCGAGCACGGAACTGTGCCAGCCTTTCTGCAAGATTACTTTCTGCTATTCTCGCATCGTTTGCATGAAGCCGCGGAACTGTACAAAGAGATGAAAGGAATACAAGTTGCCTCTGAATATGCATGAGGGGTTTTAGAAATAATGTGAAGTCAAATTTAAAAAAAAAACAAATAAATACAAAAAAGTATCCTCATTATACAGCTTGTACGCTTATTCGTTGTAATTCAGAAGGTGTAGGTTTATTTAGATTTAAATTAGTTTATTTAAATTACTGTGTTGCATTCGTCTATTATGTTGTAGTTTCGGTATTTTCTACATACATTCATAGCATCACGCCCGAAATCCCTAATGGGGTGGGCAGAGCCACCAGACTACTTGTGGCCACGTTCGATTAATTAGTCCTAAGATGGTATGATGAACCATATGGTGACAGGTGATCAGCCCATCGCCCATACAGATAGTCCACCATGTTGGAGAGGACCCGTTCCTTAGTCGACTTTTACGACATGCCAGGATGATAAGCATCTGCACGCATTCTATGCTATTTCTTCACTCCCAGTGCAGCAGAGGAGATTTTCTTGTTGAGTGAATATTAGTATTTCTGTAACTTGACCAGTATTAAACATTTTAAATTTCCAAAACCTCAATTGCTCAAGCTCTCTGTCTCTTTAATTATTTCTTACAGTTACCTTTAAGATAACGGTGTCGTATTAGTAACGCTTACTACACTTGTTACATAATTTGAATTTACTTTGTTCATAGTTCTAAGGAATACATTATAACATTTTGTAAAGACATTTGAAGCTACCGGTATGGAAGTTATTTGTATTGAATGTAATATGATGAATACAAAAGACTTCTTCAATATCCATGTAGCCTTTTTACGCATTTCTAAAATCACTAGTGATTCCTCGTGACTTTTTTCGTGTGGATTTGGATTAGATCACCTCTTTAATTGACCAAACGTTCAATATTTGACATAATCAATGTCATCAGCATTTAAAAAGAAAAAAGCTCGCACTGTTTGACTTTTCTTTTGCGGTTCAGTCATAATTAAAAATTGTGAATATAGTATGAGACAGAATAATATTTTAATGGTGCTTAGATCCATTGAAATCCAAAACAAGCAAAATATTAAGGCAGTCAAAATTGTTAACTCTCTGTAAACACACAGCTTAATTAAAAATTAATTACTCTTCATCAAAAACGGAGCCATTTAAAATATCTTTATAATCGGTTAATCCATTATGAAGAGTCATCGTCTCCTCAAACAAGCCATTTTTTATACAAAAGGTCCTTTTTAACTCATTATGTTCGACAAATTTACAGATTTACATTCAAATTGTACCTGCGGGGCCGCTTTGACAAAAAATCTTTTCTGTTGAAATTGACATAGCATACGTGAGTATAAAAACTGTTTTATTGCAGGTAAAATCATTTTTTTGCTTTCGGTTGTTGTGGTGAATATTGGAGGAAAGTAGTCTTGGACAATACCAGTTTTGCACTATAAGATTGGTGATTTTGTTTAATTTAGAACTGTTTCTAAAACGTCATGTCATAATTGTTTTTGTGTCATAAGAACAATTATGACATTACAGGATCTTCATATATCTGCATGCCGTATTATTAGCTGAATTATTGCTCGTTAATATTATTATACAAGATTTATTTATAGAGGTATGTATTTGTAACAGTTATTGCTGTAAATAAATATTTCTACTTCTATTTTTATTACAAAGGATTTTATGAAGATCCACCCCTTAGGAGGTGAAATGGAGGTTGAAAGATTTTTATGGAAAACACCGCGGGTGATATTGTGGCTAGTGGGCCTGCCTTAGGTTTTATTATATCTCCAGTTTATCCAAAAAGTCTGCCATTCCACCTTCACTCTACTTTCCTTTTATCCTAAACGGCAGACAAACTGTACTCTCCATCTTACCTAACTCATGCATTGTAAGCCAGGAATTATGCAGCAAGTTTTGTTTTTTCTTCCTCCGCCTCCGTTGTAATAAATTAACAACTTTATTGGTAGCACTTTGTGGAAGGTTCCGCTGTACAGTCGGCTAAAAGTTTAGCCTTTCTTGATATTTATGAGAGGTTTTTGGTAGGTGTTTGCTTTTAAGTAAACACTAGGTGTTACCTTTCATAAGCCTTTTGAGTTACAAAGCGTGGCATTAATGAGGGCAGAGCAGCGAAATATGTTTTATTCGCCTATTAGCCTGATGCTGTACTAAGTAAATGCTACGTAAGTATTTTTATTAAAAGTATTTTAAAGTTATTTGAAAGACGTTGCAAAGCCTGTTTACTAGACGTTCTGAAACAACATACCATTTCAAGGGTAACTATATTTATGTAGATGATCTCATGGTTAGGATTAAGTTATTGACGATCCAATAAAGATTGCTGGACTCTGCTGGATACGAGTAGCACAGGAGGTCGTTGTGGCGATCATTGGGGGAGTTATAGGTCCAGCAGTGGACGTCTTTCGGCTGTAATGTTCATGATAATGATGCTACAAGCATATTTTTTTTTTCCTTGTTGTATTGTAAGTCACTTATTAGGGCCTATATTTCAAGGATGGCAGAATAGCTCGTCAGACAGACATATGATTTTGTGGGACACAGGTCATTAAGCTAGTCATCTACAATTTTATTAGTTTGTAATATATTATTATCATTTCGTGGTTAATTTAAGTTACCATTGTTATGAAACTATTTAGTAAACGTGTTATTATTATTGCTATTATTATTATTAAAGGACATCTACTTGACCTTTTATCTAAGTGATAAACCGATTGTTACTATGGTAACAAAATGTTGCTTGTTTTTTTTTTTTTTTTTTAACATGAAAATGCAAAGTAAGATGTAGATAGAGCTAAGTGATATGATATATCATATTGTCCAGTGGGCAATGTCCCCCAAGGCACCATTGTTGCTATTTTTTATATTTGTTTTTAGGTATGCCATGTTATTATACGTTGCTAAAAATGCTACTAGATAATTGGAAAAATGCTTGCTTTTAAGTGCTCTAAAAATATGTTTTGTTACGAGTATGTTAATATCAAAACATATTGAGGATCTTTTCCAAAATGTAATGGAAAATTAAAAAATCCAGAAAAAGCAAAATTTTTATACCTCAAGATTTACTACGACTTTATAAACAAAGTAAGCGTCATTGCATGCAGTATCACTGTCACTTTTTTTTGATTTGTTGCTTATGGTAGGTATGTTTTTGGACGATATACACAGAAAACTTAAAGATAAATAAATTAACCGTTGGTGAAAGCAGTTTTGTTCTTTTATAAGACATAATTTATCATTGGAATAACTAACTATCAATGCACATATAAAGTCTTTTAAAGGTCAAGCATATAACCCAATTTTATAAAGGCTTATCCACATTGTAAGCTTACCCCTATATCAGCCCATTAAGAGGCCTATTAACGAAACGGGTCAAGGTTGCCTTAAGAGCTTGATGACCTACTGAAAGGGCTTTTTGTTGGCGAGAACAATGCGATGTTAAAGACACCTGGTTATCCTGGAGTTAATAATTTATATTTGTTTGCGAAAGACAGAAAGCATTTTTTTATATTTATTTACAATACAATACAGATACTCTCCATCACAAAGAAATAGCGCAGAAAAGTACAATTCAAAGTAACGGTTACAGTAGGCTTATCGTTGAAAAGCGTCTCTTTCAGAAAACCTCAGCAAATAGGAGAAACCAATGTTTTTGAAAGTATATAATCTTTTTGAATACTAATATGATATTGAAATTGTTGGTACTTTTGATATTACGAGAACTTCCCGAAGGTTATTATTTGGTTATTTTGATTCCCTCTGTAAATATCCAATATCCGGCATAACAGGAACCATTGTGTTCTTCTTATTCCAAAGTACGCCTTTAGATCTATCAAATTGGTTTAGTAACGATCCCGAATTACTTTTGAATGTAAATACGAGTAGGCAACGAAACGTTATTAAAATGATTATAATCAACGTATTATCCTCAAATAATATGATCACTGATATGAGTAGAGAATTTATCTCAGCTATAAATATTGCGTGAAGTATCACTTGGATATTTGCTATTGACCCAATTACTGTAATGATTTATGATTTACGCAACCACTACTTCACCGTTCAAACAAAATATTTAATCATTCAGGTCATCATCAACATTTTGATTTATCAACATTAGGAAACCCATCAAAATCTTGATGCTTTGCCAAACCCATGCCATGACGCAATACTTGAAGCACTCTTATCTGACCCTTACAATGCTATATTGTGACTAAATCAAATACTCGATGTGTCAACTTATGAATGCTTTCTATTGTGTCAGACTGGTTGGTCATAAAGTTCATAAGTTTTGTAATCGTTGATCTGTCTGCGATTTCGAGGACAAGTAAGTTTACCGTTTCGATAAAATGTTTAATTAATTTCTTTAATAAATCAAGCATCAATTTTGCAACATAATGTTACAAGCATGGATTGTTAGATAAATCTCAGATTTAATGAGTCCTGCCAGAATGTTTGTTTCTCGCTTCGGGATATTTGAAAGAAAGAAAGAAAAATATTTAATTTGCATCACACCACCACCAACTTAAGCTATACTATAACAAAAACATTGAGCTTGAACTAATAAAATGTTGGTGCAATGTGACACCAAATAAGGGTCTTCACTCAGCATGTGCTGCAGAACTTGGTCCTGCAACGCTGATATTCTGCTAGTTTTCTCGGTCACTAATTTAATAGATATGAGGAGTATTTTTTAATTTAATTTTGTAATGCTCCAATTTTTCAACTCAGCAGAACTAAACAATACGATGGAATGCCAATACAAAAGTTGCCTAGGCTATCCCCAAACGGGACTCTCACTTTTTGCTCGGCCCGTAAAAAAACATTTTGCTCTAGTATAAAAATGATCTCACAAGTCCCGTTGCGATGATAGAGCGCAGTAACCATTACTTTATTTTACTATCAGTCATTGTCAGAAAGCGGTGCTTCACTAAGACGTAAATAGGTCGCCTCAGTCTTTTGTAAGGGAAGATGACGGGCAGTTAAGTTATAAGTTACTGGCGGATCAGAAACTGACATACCAAAAACCCGAGTAGTCCTGGGACTATTTTCTTATGAAGCAAGCATTGATCATCATTTTAGAGTACAAGTTAGGTTTAGTGCGGCAACTGTTGCACTCAATAATCCTAGCTTACTAACAAGGTTAAAAAATACTTGTGATAGGAGAACAGAACAAATAGATCTAACCAGCAGCCTTTGGGGGTGGCGAGCAGGGTAACTGCCCGGGGCCTCGCGCACTCGCGTAAAAACCCAAGTAGAAAAATATTAGGTGGTAATAATACTAATATTTATTTGAATTTCGCACCTTACGCCGCGCATTATAATTTTTTTAAGTTTATTTTATTTAAAACTTTTCATTTCTCGTGAACAATCATCATTAAAATGAACTCCACAAAGATAAGGGCCTCGCAAAGATTTACCTGCCCGAAGGCTCGCAATGGCTAAGGCGGCCCCTGGATCCAACTAGAACTATTGCTTTTCTACTTTTTATACATCTCCGAGTTTGTCATTTATTATCTGTTCGCTTTCATTTGATCAAAAAGTGATTTTGATGTCTGGCGAAAGTTCATAAGGACTAGGTACTTAAAACCGACTCAAGGCGTGGTTTCGTTATTTCTTATTTATTTTCATTTGTCACGCTATTCGCTCATAATTTAGATGTCCTTCCAGTGTCCGTGGAAAACTAAACAAAAAAATAATAAACACAAGCGTAGCGTTACTGTTACGTAGCCTTTGACTGTGACATTCGGCGGCCATGATGGAAAGTTCCACCTTTGAGCTCTTTGTTCCATTCATAGTTAATATTTACTCTTTCTGTACTATCACAGGTAATTGTTTTATCTTTGTGTTTAATGTTTGTAAGTGAATTGTTATAGAAATTGGGCTTGACAACGCCGTTGTTGAAATTGTTGAGGTCATAAATATACATACAGGGTGGGCCATAAGTTTTTGCACTTTTAGAAAGATGATAGAGGCAAAACTACAAAAGCTATTTTATTAGGCATTTATTATAAGTAATTAGCATAAAATAAATTTTTCATTTGTAAAAACACCGTCGTCTAAATGAGCTCCGTCTTGTTGTTGATCACTTCAGGGGCTAGCACGGCATGCCCGCTAGTCGTTTGTCGCTCAGTGCGTCTCTGTCAAACTTGTCAAATGTGTAAGGGATGCAATTAGCGACAAATAACTCGCGGGCAGGTATCGCTGACTTGCTGGTACGTTACCGCACTGTTTGCTTAATGTTCTTTAAACTTATTGACCACAACTTTGATTAAATTGATGCTGGGACACTAACTTATAGGACGATTTAAAAAAAAAAACACGTCGAATTGAGAACCTCCTCCTTCGGTTTTTTTGAAGTCGGTTAAAAAGGCATCGCATAGTAACGTAAGACTGGTTTTTTTAAAGTTTTACAATACAATAACCACGTTGCTTTCCTGTGAAATGGTCCATCGTAGTCAAAAAATGTACAAAATGGCGTTTAATTTCCCGTCATACTTTATACCGCAAAATTAATAGTTTAGAATAAAATCTGTGTAGCTATTTGCAAAAACTTATGGCCCACTCTGTATATTATACGCTACTAAAGAGGCAAAAACAATAAAGTCGGGTTTACATATTTTTGACCTCGACTGTAATTTTTATTTTATAAATCTCAAAGTAGATTGTTACTTTTACTTATCTAATTTTTTTTGCGGTAGAAATTAAATGATTAGATTTCCATCGTAGTCGTCGCTCTAAATCTGACTTTGGTTTTACAGTTTTTTATGCATTATGCAAAGAAAGCTTGAATTAACGTGAAAGATAATTTCGTGCTGCTTCGTATTTCCTAATTTCTGTGTCATTATACAATTATTAAAAGCTTCTGACCACTTAAAAGAGAACAAAGTTTCAAATTTATCTAAAGAGCTTCTATAAAACGTTTACAATTGTTTGAGCTACTTGCACAGCTCTTATAAGACTTTATTAACACTAAAAGAAACTCGTAATCGAGACCGACGTACATTCCTGCTGTATTAATTGACGTGGGTACGTTTTATACGGAAACTTTCCTCTCGTTGGAGCAGTTGAAATTTGGTCTTGTTATTATTATAATTTTTAAATTATCTCAGATCTTGCAGATTCTTCAAGTATAAATATTGTATTATTTCTGGCTTATTTCACTGGGGGTAGAGCCCTCGTCTTATTGTAAGAGGGACTGGGCAGTACGAGGGCCCAGTGCGAATTGGGAACTTTACTTACATTTTTGAAACACTTTGCAGACGGTGATTTTCCCTTGGCAAAAATAAACTTCAATTTCGCATATTAGATCCGAAAATCTCAGAGGTGCCGGCCGGTATTTGAACACCGCACCCTCTTCTTGAGAGACCACGCGTCAGACCACTTAGCTAGCACCGCACTTAAATGGTAATTCCTTAAGGCTTATTTAAGGCCATAGATAATAAACAAGTAGTCAATTTAATAGATAATTTGAAAACAATAAAAAAAATATTTGCATGAATACAGAAAATATATTCGATGGTAAACAAATCATGGATCTATTTTTGGATCATATTAAATTCCTAGGATTCATATATGTTTTACGAAATTTAAGAAAAAATCAGTAAAACGAGACTCGATAACAAAATTGCAAACTGAGAATATGTAGGTGGATATTCAATAATAACATTTATTAATATTTCATATCATACCATCTTAGGACTAATTAATCGAACGTGGCCACAAGTAGTCTTGTGGCTCTGCCCACCCCATTAGGGATTTTGAACGTGATGCTATGTATATGTAATATTTATGTATATTGTTTGGCAGCAAAAATTGCAAAAACATTCTCATTATACACGAAAAAGATTTGAATGTCTAGGGCATTACTGAAATCGTTGAAACGATCGCAAAAACGAGACCTTATACTCGCTACGCTCGTGTTTTCAATCGCCACCACAGTTATATCCCATGACGATTTGCCTCCCTCATGGAAAACCGGATTGTACCAGTCGTGTGGTACTCGTCACCGTCATGATTGAGAACCACACTACCAATACTAGCCATCATTATCATCGATCTATCCGGCCCACTGTTGGGCACAGGTCTCCTCTCATAGTGAGAGGAACTGGGCACTAGTCCCCACTCGGGCCCAGTGCGAAGAACTTCTCAAACATTTTCAATAATTTTCGAATGACTTCGTGTTTTCCTTCACGAGTATTCTGCCGATTTAGCGTTAAATTGATTTTTTTGTGACTTGACTTCCACTTAAGTATATTTAATTACTCGGAGGTCTTATAGCTTCGGAAGCATTTTAAGGAGTCCTAGGTATTCTGTGCATTCGTGCGGCCGACTCAAAGGGCTTCAGGTAGTCTTAGCTACGGGGCCTGTGATTTCATGGAAACTTCAGGACAAGTCTGAGGTACTTGAGGTACTATATTAATATTAATAATTCTGTACACGTAGCTAAATACACGAATACGCTTACCCTTCTAGACAAATTCAGACACTGATGGACAAAGGCCTCCCCAAAGATCGCCACAACACCTGATCCTGGGCTGCTTACATGCAGCTGATTCCCTCAACCTTCAACAGGTACCAGGTCTTCGGGCCAACTTGTGCGTTCGCCAAGCCGCGCCTTCCAACACGCGATTTATTTATTTATTTACAATTTATTGCACATCAAAATATTAAACATAACTACAAATGGCCAACTCATTATTCGATTGGCATTCTATACTGTCGACCAAAAAGTGAAATAGGAAATGACATAAGTTGTATATTGCGGTTCTCTTGTCAAAAAAAACTAGTTGTAATCTTTCTAGGGTCCCAAAATAAAACCTTAAGAAAAGTGTTATCGCTATTATTATTTGTGGAAGATGACTCTGATAATTTCACATATTTTTTTCCCGGAACTTTTACGACGTGGTACCTATAATGAGGAAGTAAAATTAACGAATGTAATCGTACTGCCGTAGTGAACTCGTTTGTTTGCAATCTATAAAGTATATTTTATAAAGCAAAAATATAATTCTATTACCTTATCTACATTAGATTCAACCTATTTGAAAGTATTCATGTGAAGAGTAAAAAGAGCCCACAATTGGCCAATTTGCTAAATAAACATTATGAATTTTTGAATTTTTGAATATTCTGCCATCACTTTGTTATATTACCGTTCTTATTAGCTCTTTATTTTTTAATTTAAATTAATAACGCACATCATATACCTATACGTTGGAGTCTATCCCCTTACAGCGGCTTTAACAGGCAAGGCACAAGGATAAGTTAAACCGTCTTATCTCTAAGTGTGTCTCTCTCACACTAGTGCCAGCGAAAGAGATATTCATAGAGATAAACGGGGTTAAGTTAACGTTGTGTCTTACATATTAGGGCCGCTGATTTATTATACAAAACCACTAGCTGCTTTCTAAATTGACTCCTTAGCTTAGGTAAGACAATATCCTGGCTTAACAGACAGCATGGTTACCGCAGCAAAGGAATTGAGCGTTTAATGTCCAAGCACGGACGAAATGCCTCGCTAAGCTGATCGGACTATACCTTTCCTAACAACCAAAAGACGTAAAGTGGAAAATTAAATTCGTTGCAATTTTAATTTAATATAACGGCAATTGAGTTTCGAATTGATTGCATTTCTGATTCCTCTTAGGGCAGTGTGGATAGGAAATGTAAGAATACAGGAAGTGATATATTTGAAAAAAATATAAAATTAAATGTTTCAATTTAAAAAAATTGTATCGAATTTGGAGAAACAGTTTTTAGATTTCTGCTTACTAGAGTATTTCGCAACTCTAAATGTCATTTTTTTATATACAGTCATTAATTTTCTTTTTTTCTTTTTATACGCGGCAAAAACTCGAGTTTTCCCATTTTATTTTCCATTGAACCTTTAAGGTCATCTATAATTATTAATTAATTAATTTATTTATATATATACGTATGTATGTCGTCGTCTCGTACCCATAACACAAGCCTTTAGGGCTTACTTTGGGACTAGATCGATTTGTGTTAAGATTGTCCACTGATTAATTACTATTATTAATGACTTACCATGTCGCTTCGCCAAAGCCGCTTTCTGGCTTAGTTCCGTTAATTCTAGCTTCAGACCATTTTTGTGAACAAAACTCTCGCTAGGTATTATATTTTCTCGAGTTCATTTTTAAACCCCGTGAGACCTACACAAGAACGTGTGCAGGCTCTTAACAGCTAGTTTGAAGTCGGTATGATATTTTCTATAATATCACGGACTACAAATTATTTTCGACGCGATAGAACTCTTAATCTTAAATGAAAAGTTACTCTTAAGTAGGCTTTAAAGGATGTAGAATTTTTGAGAGCCCAAAATGATAAAATATTTATATTTTATATTATATTTAAAATATTTAGAGAGGTATATGGTCTATATTTCCGATGTTTACAGTCCATAACGTTTTTCATCATCAAAAATGTTATACTCATATTGTTGAAAGTCATAATACCTATAAAAAGGTATAATTTGGAGTTCTGTTTTCTGCCGGTCATATTTGGGTAATAATCACATTTAGGTTCAGAACTGTCCCCTCGTGTTCCAGACAGTTAAGCACCCTGAGGCCTGATTTTTTTATTTTGACTATATCCGCATATAGGGCGTCAGGCATAGTTTTGGTCTGAGTGAACAAAACGTTAATGTAATCCTTCGTTTTCGTTAACTTTTGACCACAGGAGGGACATATTTTGTTTCTTAACACGATTATTACCCATTTGTCAAAAGTTACAAAAATATATTCATAACATTTTATATTATAACTTAACTTATTGATAACAAAATGAACATACATAAAATTAATAGAAGTAATAGTTCCCAAGGCTAAGGCGGGAGCTTAGCTACGCTCCAGTCTTAACCTTCTGTACCGAACCTAGCGATGTCAGTTTTTCATTAGGCAGACTTGTTCGCTGGCTGCATTTGTTGACCTTAATCAACTTTAGGGAATGAAGTGATATAATTAAAAAGAATTTATACCAAAAAATATATGCCCTATAAAGTTTCTGAATAATTACCGATACGCCTTTGCATGTTATACATATCAATAACAATTATTGAACATTATGCTTCAATTCCTGACTTTCAAAATTCGAAACAATAAGTTTATAGGTGACAAAAGGGTCCCAGTTTTAAGTTTTGGTTTTTAGATTTTAGACTTTTAAAGTTGATTAAAGATATACTTAAGAAGATCATTGCCAAAATATTATTATGTTTTGTTTGAATACAAAAATTTCAAATCTGTAAATATTTAGTGGGATAATTATTGAACATATTTGGCATTCGATTCTCTTAATGGTCTTACCAAATGATATACGGAAGTCGAAGAAAGCACAAAGGAAAAAGAAAACAAACCGACGAAGAAGAAAACTGTCTTGTATACGCCAGCGATATTCGTTCGAGAGCCAGTAGTACGCGTCACAGACTTAAATAATACTCGACGGCGCACGGTATTTTGTCGAATTTTATAGCTTAAATAAAAGCTGCATGTGGACGGAATACGGCCGTTATCGTTCATTTTCGCACAGGGCAATGACCTCTAGACAAAAAACAAACAAAAAAACCCGACTGCATAAGCTCAAAACGAAATAAACAAGACATTGATTCTGCCAGGCTCGTGGGGCCGATATGGAAATAGCAGACGGTGACTTCAAATTGCTATTATAGGATTTTATGGAGAGTCACTGACTGCTGTTTTAATTAAATAAATAACCACATAAATACATAACCTCTTTTGCGTCGCGCAGTCGGGTAAAAACACGGTCGCAGGATGCGCTCGCGCGGGTATATTAACGTAGGTACATTTATTATAATACTATTTAGATGCGGAGATCCGCAAAAGATCCCAAAATTAGTAACCGAAATAGCCCAAAATATTGCTAAACTTAACTGGCAGTGGATGGGGCACATTGCTCGTAGAACAGATGGCCTGTAGGGCCGAAGAGTTCTTGAGTGGTGACCACGTACTGAACGGCACAGCTTGGGCAGACCAATCCACATGGGTGGACTGACGACCTGGTGAATATTGCTGGACTCCGTCTCCGCTAGATGCGAGCAGCACATTAATTGTGGCGTCCTATGTCCAACAGGGGACGTCTTTTGGCTGAAATTATGATTGATTTTGAGATGAATATAAAGTAAATTGGTTTGAATCCAGTTAACATTTACCGTACTAACGATAATTATCTGATACTCTACTAAGATCGTTGTAGAATAGAGGTTCAAGTTTTGGCCGAAAAGATAACCTCCGTTTTTATAAAGTTTCGGGCACAGGATAGACAATTTTCCTTCTTTTCGGTTTATATATTACTCAAAACGGTGTTTCCGGCGGCGGGCTGTTTTTAGCTTTACCTATTATATACTTCTACATAGTATATATACAAGTAGTTAGTGTTAGTTACCGTTAGAACGGCTATATATCGCTATATATAAGTAATGTTGGTCCGTACGTGACTTCCGACCACACTGCCGGTGCACGCTTGTTGAGACAGGTTCACTAATGAGGGCTGTTAAAAACTAAACAGGACAACTACTGCTGTGTCATTCTCTAACGTGTGCAGCAGCTGATCAGCAATGAGAAACACATTGAAATTTAGACCGAATGACTTTGTGCTTACAGTCTGAATTAAGTTTCGTTTATCCGCTGGGCAGCCGCGTCGCACGTAAGAGACAACTGAAACATCTAATCCTTTTGAGATGTTAGCGCAGCGGAAATCTCTTCTCAACTGTAGTCGGTCATTTTGAGACGATTTTTGTACGATGTTTATTAGTGTGCATTGAAGTATGGAGTTCCATACAGATAATTCTAAATCGTTTGAGCTGATATGATGTTGTTGCCGAGGCGATGTGTGCGACAACCTTTATTATTATAGACAATAGGATTTTGGGTAGCTTTATCACTAACAATGCGGGAGTTTCGTATCGCTGTCACTTTTACTGTTTAACGTGTAAAAGTGACAGCGATTCAAAACGTGCCACTGTATCGTCGCAAGAAGTCGCCTTGGGCGATCGCTCTCTTAGCCGGGGTCTCCACATTCTTTGTATGAAACTCTATACTGCAACCGGTTCGCCTCGGTACAAGCAGAGAACTAGCCGCCGCGCTATAACCTCTTCGACGCTAAGCATATCTGTGAAGTAACACGAATTTCAACATTACGTCAAACCCATGTAGGGCTCTTTTACCCTGTATGCCCTGACGGATATATCCGTCATTGGTGTTGAAAAGGTTAATTTCGCCGTAATCAAGCTTACGTCTCGCCATCTCCGAGAGAATGGCGCTCGGAGCGCATGTAGTCCTTGCGCATACATTACGTGGGTTGCGCCCTGTATTCTCCCTCCTGCGCCGTACTCCAGGTGATAGTAAACCATAAATGAGCTGTCACCCAGATAAAGCCTCGCTCCACCAGTTGTAACCGCATCACCTCGGAGGTGCTGAGCTGCTGCAATTATGTGTCTACATTGCGTTGGACGGCTGGTTGAGGGCGCGGTGATGGGGTGTGCGGTGTTGATATAGTTGATATGGTGCCGGGCTGATATTTGTACAACAAACTTAATCCCAAAGCGTTCATTAATTGTCAACGCCAAAGATTTGAATCATTAGATAAAACATGCTATACAGTGATTGCGCCAGATATATGTCACTCTTAAACTGAGCAAGGTCGCCTATTTGCAATCAGTGCTAGTCTAATGATATTCAGTGTATTAACTTTTCCTTCGAACTGTCTCATTATTCCATGTAGCTCGTTTAAAAATGCGGCCAAAAAAGGTGGATTTTGAGGTTAGAAACTTGTTTACGAAATAAGACAAGTAGGTAAGGATTAATTCACTTAACTGATTTATTCAACGGTCACAATTGACTAATTTTCATTCTAAGTAGCAAGTGTGGATCACCAGCACAGATGGTAAATATGTTTATCTACACCCATATCATAAAACCTCCATTGGTTAATCAACAACCATATCCATAGATATTAAAAAGTTATTGATACGAAACGTCAATTCAGTATGTTTTTTTAATATAAACTGCACAATATTTTATCTCGAGTGACGTGAGAATAGAGACTTCATCCGTTTGTCTATGATTTGAAAAAAAATTGGTCTTGACGGAAGATCGTATTTGCCGCCATGTTGACGTTTTGCTGAACGAAAGTAGAATTTTTGTTGAATTGAATAGAGAAAGTTGTTTGTAATTTACATTTTAGTTGAAAATATGAATAGTAAGTAGTCTTCTCGGAGTGTGTGTGATGTGAAAATGCGCCGGATATCGGAAATATGCAGCCACGATTGCAACAAATAACTTGTTGCCAGAAAATATTGTTTCTGAACCCATCATGGAGGATTTATAATATGTGTGTAGATAAAGTTATGTATGCAACTCTGCATAATTTGGCCTTAAAACACACGTGCGATCTTATTATGAAACTCGCCTGCGGCTCGTTTCATAAAAACCGCACTAGTGTTTTAAGGCCTATCATTATGCTACCGTTGCATAAACTACTATTAGTGTACCTACACGTAAATAAAATGCAAAAAGGCATGCAGGATAGCGCTTCTCAATTTCCTGCGCAGATCTATTCGCCCCGAACGTTGATTTAAATATCGAAGGCGCAATTAAGAAGATTACGTGAACATATATATATATATATATATATATATATATATATATATATATATATATATATATATATATATATATATATATATATGTAAACTATAGGTAAAAGTCGAATACACGATACTGTTACAAACGCTTAACATAGTTAATAGTTACTCTATTTATTTACGAAGATCGTATTAGTGGTTTTGTGTAATAGCATATCATGTGTACGCTCACGCACATTTAAACAATTTCTATTACAATTTCTAGACGGTGCCGTGAACCAGGGCCCCCAAGCTCAGGGGGCCCTCGGACCCTGAACCGCAAACCTCGTATTGAACTAGCTAAAAAATCTCCCACCTTCAGAATGAAAATAAAATAGTTGCAACACAACTTACATGGCAACTCATTTGAAGTAATATAGTTAGGGCCCCAGTTTTTTTTAACTGGCTACGCTACTCAGAGTAACAATTTTAGTAAGTGCCCAGTGGTCCAACTCGCGGCCTTCCGTGCAGTGGGTTACAGGTTCACATCTCTGAGAATTTTGGAACCCATATGTGGAATTGAAAATTATATTTACCATGCACATTTTGGTGAAGCAAAACACCGTGAACAAACCCATAATTAATAGATGTGTGTGAAGTCCCCAATCGGGACCGGGCCCGCGTGGGCACTACCGTAGAGTCCCTTCCACTATGAGATGAAGTCTGTCCAGCGGTGGGAGGTATATAGGTCGATGATGATGATGATGATGATCTTTAGTAAATGCAGTAACAACTATCAGATTAAAAATATAATGTGAAAAAAGAGCCAAGTTCGGTACAGAATCATCAGGGGTTAACGACATCGTTCATAAAAGAGTTGAGATCTGAACACGTGCCAAGTTCCTTAGAAATTTCTTAAATTATATATTTAAAAAGGTACTACAATTTTCTTGAATTATTATTGAATTTATGTTATTCGAATAAAACATTTATTTTATACTTAATAATCATTATAGACTTTCAAGCTGTTTTGATCGAAAAAATAAATAGTTTAGTTAGGTTAGTGAAAACGGCTGATGCAACGCCGCGAAGCGTCGCGAAAAGTTAGTGTAAGCTATTATTTTATCTATCTTTTGTTAGTTTCTTTCCCGTTAAAACCGTAACACAATATTAAGTATTATATATATGTATGACCCATCCATCTAAGTAGTAGTAAATAAGTAATTATTAGCATGTAGTGTATTTGTATAGCGCTCCGTGAGACACAGACGGTGCTGACTGAAAATCAGCGCTGCGGGTGTCTTACACCTCAGCTTATGCTGAGCCAGTGTCCCATTCACTGCCGCGAGGACACACACACCACCATTTTGTTTTGTATTGTTTTATCTTCTGTGGTAGTGAATAAATGTTTCTTTATTTCTTCCTTTCTTAACTAAACTAATAAATATGTATTCAAATTGCGAAGATTTAAAAACATACCTTTTACGCTTCAAGAAAGTTACCTAATAAAAATGAACTTTGATAATGCCTCCAATTCGAAACGGTAATTTCTTAATTTTAAATTTTCTAAACTTAAAATAAGAAACGTCGAACTCGATTTTGTTTAGCCCCGAGCTGTCAAAATCAAGTTTGAAGTTTCTTATTTTAAATTTAGTGACTTTTAAATTAAGCGAACACACTTTCGAATTGGCCCCAATACTATTTTAAATATTATTCTTATCAAAAGGAGCGTTGTACCCATAATGCCATAATGAGAAAATTAAGAAAATAAAAGAACTTTTTAAGGCTATTAGTTTTCTCAGATTCTGCACGTTCTAGTTCAAGTCTAAATTAATAATGAATTGCCTGACAATGTACCGCAATATATCCCTGACGAACGCAGTCGAGCATAGAAATAAGTTAGATTAACATATATATAGACATATTAATGGATCCACAGTCTAATGAAACCGTATGATCGCTGGAGGCTCTATTATACGTGCACTTGAAGTTATTTGCATATTGCACTGATACTTTATCTGCGCATGAGTCTCTACTTGACTGCTAATTCGCCTGAGGGCTGGTAATTTACAACTATACTAATGCACTTTGAAAATTGAGACACATGCAATAATTAACTTTATACAGATTGTCTTTAAACTCAATTGTAAGTTTGATGATAGCAAGTAAGTCATCTATAAAAGTAAGTTGCAGGGCAGTTTTGAAAATGGAATTAGCTTCAAATGAGTCCTTATTATTGGCACTATAAGAGCTCTACGTTAGCTTTTCAAGCGTAAGAATACTGTTGTATGTTGACGCAAGATTAAGAATGTAGGAATTAACATTTCAGTTGCATGCCGATGACAGATTAGCTCGCTATAGCTTCGATTAGCATCGTGGGCGACGGGCTTTACCAGTCAATTACTTGCGCATAGCTTCTAGCAGTTTGAATCAATTCTCATTATTATAAATTACGAACATAATCGTATTCATTTGGATTGTAATTAAAGAGCTTTGTGTATTCATTAATAAGTCAGCTGATGAACAATTATAGGTCTAGACCGAATTATGTCTTGAAATAACAGGCAATCTTCAAGCATCATTGTGTGGTCCATAGAACCTTGCCAAAATAATGAGTGAGACATGCACGAACTAAGTCAATAAATGTTAACTAAAGTGCCAGACGGTGTGTCTGAGCGCGACGGTAAAATATTTGTATGCAAGCGACAAGAGAAAAGTAGTAAAAAGTCAGTGTACAAAATTCTCTCTGCACAGCGACCGCACTATAAGAATATTTGCGAAATGATTGTACTGTGGGCCAAACATTAAAATTTCTTCTGGCTAATGTATACCTGTTTTAATAGAATACTTACTTTGTCTGCGACTCTGCGTAATTAACACTTTCGCGCAAGCTATCTCATTAGACGTCAAAAAAACCTTCGGTATTGTGACACAACGTCTATACACGTCTAAACAAGAAATTATTTTATGGCTAAAAGTGTAAAAACGTTTGCTCGTATTAAATCCTTATATTGACGTCATTGCGTCACAACATACTAAAATTCCAAAATCATAGCGTCACAACAAACCGTTTTTTTATAAGGCTCTTTGGAAGTAGTTTCACACATAAACAAGTGACCTCACACACACTAACTACGTTAAGACACGTCACGTGGTGTATGGACGTTGACGTGATTAGACGTTGTTACTTAGAGCACGAACACAAACTGCCTATGTGTGGCGTAACGTTTATAAACGTCGACGTGAAAATCCGTTTGTGTCACATTATATACCATTAAATACTTCAGTAAAATCTCAAGCGTCTACTGACGTCCCCTTATTTGTATGAAAAAATTGTGTGTCCCAATACGTAATTCCCTTGGAGTGGATGCTCGCGCGAAAGTGTTAATAAAATTATAACTGTTTTGGTCGCATTTAACATTAATCGTAACTCATGCCAGGATCGCGATCGCGATGAGAGAAGTACCATCTCAGAAGCTTGTACAACCGATAACATCTTGTTTCTAGACTCAGTCCAAAACAAAATACCAAAAAGGCTTCTTAGAGGAACCCCTCCACCCCTCCACTGTAATGTTATCTCGTTCTCAATTCACAAGTCAAAAGTGCGTATGAAAGTGTCGTTCCCTGGATCGTTCTTTTTAGCCACGAGTGGCCAACCAAACCCGCTTATTAAAATAACCACTAAGATGAATAAGTTCTTATGATAATTAGCCAACAGATAGACAGGGCCAGGGCAAATAATTTTGCTACGATATGGTAGCTCTAATTAAATTGACAGTATAGGCGGTTGCGTTGTAAAACCATCGTGATATGTTTAGGCGATGTCGAATAGAGGTCCAGGCGGATACGCATTTAATTTTATAATAGGTATGCCTAATTATTAGTAAAATAACGATGTTTAAAAAATGTGTGGTGTTATATTGAATGGTAAATACTCTTTTATAAAAAAAACGTTTTTTTTTTCAAATTTACTAAAGGGGCCGTAAACGGGCTTGTTTTTCGGCAATTTATTGCTTCAATTCGGGCTATCCTCAAAAAGATTACCTACATTACATCACTAATGGGAAAAAGAAGTATGAATGTAAACGTTTGGAGATAGCCCGAAATGCAACAATAAATTGCCAAAAACTAGCCCATTTACGGGCCCCTTAAAATACAGCAATCTTAGCACTTTACCCATAAACACCCTGTTTATAAATTTTGTGATATTCGTGTATTTCGTTAAACGCAACCAGCATGTTTCAGTATTAAATTAATTCTACCGATTGCCATTATTTTCGTTTCCGGTTGAGTTTTAATTTAGCTCTCGTCGTGTGCAGCGCTTTTCCGATGTAACGAGGAAATTTATATGCTCGCTAATCCGTGAACGGAAAAGCAAAACATATATTAAAGCATTGTACGAAAAATAATATGAAAATCATGTACGGAAGACGAGCCTTTAATGAAAATTATTCACAGTGGAAATAGCACTTTACGTACGATACGTGACATATCAAATGAAAGGACTCGTTGTGAGAATCTTAAATATATATTCTTTAGAATTTTAAAATAAATAGTTTGGAAATTATTTAGGAAAATAGGTTAAAATTTACCATTCCCCCCATATCTCCGAAACTACTGGACCTAAAATTTTGAATAATATACAGAAAATAGTTCTAGTACTATTAGTAGATACAGGAAATAGACTAGAATAGACCTTTAGATTACAGGAAAACCTATAAGAAGTCTATGAGATTTAAAGTAACGTAGGAAATTTAAGATAATCATGTACGGAACGAAACTCTCTCCACGCGAGCTTAACTCGCTCTTATCCGGTTTTGTTTACAAGAGTCTTTATCTTCATCTGATTCAATCGTCATGTGAGCCTGAGTAAGCGGTGCACCGAAGCCTAACAGGTGCGCACTTTAGAACAGCTCTCCCTACTTCTGTATTTCTATAAACATAATAATCTCTTCTTTATCCATACTCCCACTCCTCTCTCTCCTTTTACTCCTCTGCTGCACTGGGAGTGAAGAAATACCATAGAATGCGTGCAGATGATTATCATCCTGCATGGCATCCTCTCCAACATGGTGGACTATCTGTATGGGAGATGGGCTGATCACCTGTCACCATACGGTTCATCATACCATCTTAGGACTAATTAATCGAACGTGGCAACAAGTAGTCTTGTGGCTCTGCCCACTCCATTAGGGATTTCGGGCGTGATAATATGTATGTATGTTCCATACTTTTTCCATTGGGTTTCGGTGTACTCACTCTTTTACGTCAAGTCAGTTTTGGGTAGCCGGTTCGGCCGCTGCTCGAGACCACTTCCGATATTTGACCACCAGGGCGTCTATTCGGGAACGTCTTAGTGATACTACAGCGACCCGCGAGTGGACTCGCATCTCGCCCTTACGCATTACGCAGCGTGCGGAAGAGTGGGATGAGAAATCTCACTCGCGAGTCGCTATAACATCATTTAGCGTTCCGAAATAGAGGCGCAGTACCATTACCATGAGTTTACGTAAACCGCTCTCGTTCTAAGGTAGCGGCTGAGAAACTCAGAAGCAAGTTTTCTTTAAACAAATGATAAAAAACATCAAATCTAAGACATAAAGTGCAACAGGCAAACCCAATGGACACAAATTAATAAGGGAGATGTAGACGGGATAGAAGTATTTAGTCTGTGGACTAGTAAAATGCTTAATCTAAAAATGGCAGCTAGGTACCGGTTCCTTGGACTAGTAATTATTGAAATTAAATTGAACTTGAAAACAAAGTCAGCATATGCATCTTAAGATGCACTCATAACCTGGTTGTGGTGACGAAAAGCCGGTAGACAAATAACGCTTGACTGTTCGTTTTGGGAGTCTTTGGCAGAGAGTTAGCAATGAAAACCGGACAAGTGCGAGTTAAACTCGCTTGGAGAGGGTTCCGTTCCATACATGATTATCTGAAATTTACTACGTTACTTTAAACACCATAGACTTCTTATAGGTTTTCCTGTAATCTATTGGTAAAGAACTATTTTCTGTATTTTTTTCAAAATTTTAGCCCTAGTAGTTACGGAAATACGGGGGGGAATGGTCAATTTTCGCCTATTTTCCTAAATAACTTCTAAACTTTATCACTTGAAATTAAAAAGAAAATATATTAATGATCCTCACAATAAGCCCTTTCATTTGATATGTCACACGATATAGGTTACATAACATTTTTTTAAATTTTCTAATTTACCCCCCAAAAGTGACCCCTATGTTTAAAATTTATATATTTATGTCACGCGTCCGTGTTGCAGTCACCGATTTACATATGTTTTCCAAATTTCAACTCAATCGGTCCCATAGTTTCGGAGAAAATTGGCTGTGACAGACGGACAGACAGGCAGACGGACAGACAGACACACGAGTGATCCTATAAGGGTTTCGTTTTTTCCTTTTGAGGTACGGAACCCTAAAAATGATTATCCTTATGATCAAAAAAAAAGTCCAACAAAATCAAAATCTTCGTTTAAAATCCTCATTACGGTCGTTAAGCGTCTGTGAATTTAATTAGTTCAGTGAAATTGTTTTATTTACTTTTTCCAAAGAAACATTGTTTGGGCTAGCGAGTCTAACTAACCCGAGCGCAAAATTGGTCGCCATTAAGCCCGGCTTTGTTTTTCCCCACTTTGGTACTTCAGTTAGCGATTAAATGATAATTGCGTTTCGCAAACAAAAATATTGTTTTCATTTATGGCAACTAGCAACAAGTTCGTTAAGTACTAAAGCTTCTAAGATGAAGAGCAAAGAACCAAAAAGGAATTTTGCGTGGTTTCAGAAATAGCACATTGATCAGTCTAAATCGAATGAAATAAATATATATAATGCTTTTACGTGGCAAATATAGCTCAATTATTGAATATCAAAATAAGTAATACTTTAGGAGCTTGCGAAGGCGTTTCTTAGTACTTAAGAGCACCTGTCAAAGTTACAAACTGCTTTCCTGAAGCCGGTAGCGTATTTAACAGTAGAAGTTGTCATAAAAGTTCTCATGTCTGAATATTGATTGTGAAATGTAAAGACGTGTTGACACCGTGTTCTTAGGACGTGCGACTTGTAATATTATTTTCTTTGAAAATATCGCTGTCCCCGGAGAACAAAAAGATAAGTGATATTATCACAATTTTAGATTTTATACATTTGAGATCTTTGGGTGCCAACATCTCAATCGTTTGGTATTGCTATTACGGAATTACAAAACAATACAATATTATTTATTTATTTATTTATTCATTCAATTGCGTACATGTTGTATAAGATCTTAAATTGATGACTACGCATGACGCGTCGTGCGGAAGAGTGGGATGAGAAATCTCGCTTACGAATTTCTACAGAATCACTTAGCGTTCCCGAATAGACGCGCTGTTGGCAGTTTTTTAGTCATGATTCTCTGAGTCTGATTAGTCATGAGTCTGGATTTATGCCTGCCTCAAAGCTCAGAATAAATCACATCTCAAATTGTTTAAATATTAATATTACTTTAACTAATAATCGCAACAGTCTAACGGCTCCTTACTTTGAAAATAGCCACTCCAAGTCATAAAGAGGCCATGCATAAAATATCAGCCTTTTCTACCGTAGACAAACTATAATTTTCTATTTTTCATTTTCCCGTATGCCGCTTATTCTTCTTATGTTGGTATTTCATTTGGAAACGGTCCGCTTTTATTTTATTTTACTTATATTATCCTCATGGTGAGGAGGATATTTTATATCTGTTTTCATATGATTTTCAGTACACTTAGATGCCTAGCTATAGTATGCTATAGTTACACACTCTTAACGAAAATGAAAATAATTATTTTGCAAGTAGGCCACATGGGCTTTTTTACATGTCTGAAGCTACCAACGCTTCGAAAGTTAACATCTGCTGAGAAGAAACACAGCAAGAAATATTATTAATTTACTAGCTGACCCGTGCGAATTTTCGCACAGTATCGTTATCAAACACCGGATAGTAATAATAACAATATAATAAAGTGAGAATAAGTAAATGCAAGTATTATTAGTAGTAGATATTTTATTTTTGAGAGATAATACACATTGTAGGTCAGTACCTAGTCTACCCGACGCGCAGCGCCATCTGTTGACATTAGTCTGCATGTGCAAATAGCCATCACATACGTAGTATCTTCTAAGTAGTCTGTGGCCATCACAAATGTTAGTTAAACAGACTGTCAATAGATGGCACATGCCAAACGCGTAGTTTTTTTTTTTTTTAACGAAAACGTTTATTTTAATCTATTTGTGTATTTTTGTCTCAAAGCGACGAACATAAGCTTTACGATTATGTTTAAATCATTAATTTTGGTAGAGAATTAACGGAGATAGAGACCATCTTCACAAAAACACCTTTTAGAAATAATATATAATGATGATGATATTGATAACCACGAAATATACTGTTATATTTTTGTCGCCGCTGTCATAAAGTTGGAATAGTAGGTCTGCGTTTATAAAAATAAATATGAAGCGTGTAATATAAAACAAAAGATAACAACAATAAATAAACAAGTACCATTACCATGAGTTTACGCAAACCGTTCTCGTTATCGAAAACAATCGCTCGATCTCTTTTACATGTATCGGCAACAAGCAGTATTTCCGGTGGATAACGAGAACGGTTTGCGTAAACTCTTGGTAATGGTAAAGGTACACTCACGCTAAAAGAAGGCAGGGCCAGTCATTGTGGCGACTTTTGTTAATCATGAAATGATGATTGAGGTGGATTGGAAAGGCAGAGATTTTTTTGCAGTTAATGGTGCACCATTAACTCTTAAGATTCTTATCTTATATAAATTTGAGTGAATGACTTAAATCGATATTGAAATATTACTTTGTAGCAATGATTCACGATAAATACCAATGAGTTGCGGTTTATGTTTTAAGACCGCAATAAATTATGCTGATTTCGAAAATCCATCTTTAACAGGATGGTCACTGTGTAGGAAATGACTCAACCAATTATGCAAGGTTTTGAGATTTACGAGATCTTAGAAAAACACTTGAGAATGCTAGTTTTAAATTTACTGCGGTTTAGATCTTCATCATTGTATACGATAAGGTCTCTGTCTAGACCTGATCTAAAATTGGATCCAAATTGGTAAGTAAATATGAGTAATATAATTAAATAAAGCATACCTATTAATTAGCTTCAATTGCAGTCCCAAAGCTAGTCCTTAATATAATAATGTTGTCTGGGACTTTGAGATAGTAGGTATCGCGATTATTTTGAAGTAAGAAGAAATTAATAATAAATATAAGTTTCCGTCCGAGACTTTCAGAGACCATTACCAAATAGGGATCCAACCTATTTTGTAACTAATAACCAATATGCTATACATACGCTTCTAAATAAAAGTACTTAATATCTTGGAAACTATACCTCGCCCGTTGTAAAAAGAGCATATAAAATGTATGGCCGTCAGCGTTCTTTACAACAAGCGAGGTATATAACACATTGATTATAGTCCCCAATTCCCTGTACTATGGGACTAGACACCGATACCAATACTTATATCGATAAATACATATATATATAAATACTAAGCATCCATGACTTGAGTACAAACATTCCTGCTCATCATACAAAGTTGGCTCTAGCGGAATCTGAACCTGCGATACTGACACATTAGGCAGTTGCTATCAATACTGCACCATCATCGAGTTAGTGAAAAGTTTACAAATACAAAAGTTGGCACTCACTCGAATTTCAACCTTACGTCAAACTGATGTAGGGCTATTTTACCCTGTATATCCTGAGGATATATCCGTCATTGGCATTGAAAAGGTTAAAGCTAGTATAGCCCATGAGATTAAACTACCTACTTATGTCTCAAAATCCTAAACGCATGAAACTAACTTAGAATTAACGTAGTATAATTATTAACTACGTCATCCATTTACTGTCTACTGTAGCTTTAATTAAAGCAGTAGAATTTCCTTTCATTAGGCCGTGTAATCAAATCAGACGTCTTCTTGATGTCGCAAATTAAATATAAACCTAAGCTTCGAGTCAATGTTTATAGAGACTCGTAGTTGATATGTTTTACTGTACAAACAAGGCTACATGAAGGGTTTTGCCTTGATTAATGCCAAAATGACCAAAGCTCTGTATTCTAGTACAAAACGGTTTTTAACGCGGTCTGAGCCTGCTCCCGAGACATCCTTGCCATGCTCTACTGGGACTAGTCTATCATCACGGACAAGATTATTGACGTCAATAAGCCTAATATCATGCTGGCAGTCCAGTCGGAGTGCTGGGAGATACTCGTTGACGTCATTATCTCGCACTATCTCGCTAATTTGTTGAAAGACGAGAAGGATAATCTTAACAAGTACCTTGATTTTGCCCACAAGGTTGTCGCCATGTGGAATGTGGAATCGGCCATTATCACCCCCTCGTTAAAATGTAGTTCTAGATTTCTATGTTAGTGGGGCATTTAACATTTGGTGTTAGGAGGAAGTAGTTCGCAGCAGTGGGGAATGTATGGTTAGTACATCAGATTGTCTTTGATCATGATCAGGATGCCGTTAAGTTTGGCACGCATGATGGCTTTGGAGCAATCTATGCTTGCTTCCGCGATCACACCCGAGGCACTGCGGAGCGCGCATTAAGAGGACTGTGAAACAACTACAAACGTCACCCTTTTCATACAAAAGGCGATAACGATTTTCACCCCTTCAATGTTAACCGATTTGGACAAATTTTTGAAAGGTTGTCAGTCAGAACAATAATTTTAATATTGATTAAAGATCAACAAAGTCAAATAATTGCCAAAATTTGTTTTTTATGAAAATACTGAAACAACAATAAAACTAAATTTATTGATTATAGTGCGAAAATTAAAACGACCTAGATTTTGTTCTGACTGAAAACCTATCGAAAATTGGTCGACATTGACATGTAAGAGGTGGAAATCGTTATCGCCTTTTGTATGAAAAAAACCGTAGGTTCACATTCCTCTTAAAGAACAGTTCAAATCTTCCTTAAGATTTTTGAAGACTTTGTGACTGTTTGACTTTATTCTTTGTTTTAGATGTAAAAAAATTGAAGAAGCAATTCATCATCATCATTTCACCCGAAAGACGTCCACTGCTGCACATAGGCCTCCCCCAATGATCACCACAACTACATATTCTATGGGTTTTTCGAGGTCGTCAGTCCTCCGTTTAATGAAGATGGAACTGTTTTTATTACAACATATTTGTAATATGTGTGATGTGTATGTATATTTGTAATAAGATATAAATAAAAAAACTGAATTTTCTTCACAAATTCAAATTACAGTAGTCTATTGTAAATAGTATTGTTATATGTTATTAATCACACAAGACGGAGAAACTTAGCTCATATCATGTTACGTTCAAATTTAATTAACGGATAAGACAAACTGAGATGAGGAGTTTGCAAGGGGGTGTAAACCTCTCGATAGTTCGAGAATTGGATTGTTCTTTTGTTAAGTTAGTATTAATGTTCACATTAAATAGCAACATTCTTCTTCGTATAGACGCTACGTTGAAGTAAGACTATTTTTCAGATATCGTGTTGGTTGATTTATAGACACTTCTACAAAAATTAAAGTTAGGCACAATGACCAAGAATCCAGAATCAAGCAAAGCATTAAACATTAAAAAAACACTTTTAAACACTTTCATACCCAGCTTATTCGGAGCCAGAAAATCAATATCCGAAAAACCCGCATTCGGATCACGTTCCAGTTGGAGTTAGCATCAAAAAAGTGGACATTGGTATAATCCCATAGGATAGCCCGGGGCGAGGCTCTGTTTACACGGAACGCCACTCAGTGATATGTACGGTAAAAAGTCCGGTTTGTTATGCATGCGGCGTTGATTTTTCATGTGGAAATGAGGAATTGTGAACTTGTGGACCCTCCAAGGACTTTTAGGAATTCAGTGATCTATATTGCTTACTTGAAAAGGATTACATTTTCATTCCTAAGTTTATTTATCTATCCAGTAGTTACATCCCTTACATTTAAATCAAGACTCACGTCAGTGTGTCTGCCAAATTAGGAAGAAAAAGCCGGCATACTATACAAGGAGTCAATTAACAGATTCACCATCACCAAGTAATTTTTTTTTTTTTTTTTACACATGTCGATCTAGGCCCAAAGTAAGCTCTAAAGGCTTGTGTTATGGGAACTAGACGACGATATACGTACTTATATAGAGAAATAAATACTTAAATACATAGGAAACATCCAAGACTCAGGACCAAACATTCGTGCTCATCACACAAATATTTGCCCTTACCGGGGATCGAACCCGGGACGCTAGCTTCGGAGGCAGGGTCACTCCCAACTAGGCTAATAGCGTCGTCAAAAATTAATTAATTAATTAATTTAATGTTTCACATCGTTATATGAACCATTTACAAATTTAACATTCGCATTTATAATATTAAAAGGCTACTTAAGTGTGAAAACTTGCCAAGTTACATATTAAGTAGAAAGTAATATTCAAAGTGTCATTTTAAAGCAATTGAAGAACATTGTTAATTCCTGTAACTATCATAAAAGAATGTCTTTAGAACTTGATACACTTTTAGATCTGAATTCTTTTTCCGGCGAAGCCCATATTTGGATGTCCTTCGTACTGGCTCGGCCCCTTTTTCAAATTTATGTTTTTGGTCGGACTAACCTTTTCTTCGTCTAAAACGGTTGTACAAAAATGGAAACAGTGTGATAATGTAAAAGCTGTTGGACGCACGGTAAAAGATCCCACTGAAAAGTGCCCATGTTATAAATTGCCCTTGTTGAAATAGATTTTATGATCACGACTATTAAGTTGATAGTGTCTCGTTTAATTCAGTCGAATACTATACCAAGCCTTGTGATTCTCTAACTTTAAGACTCGTTTATCGTATCAAAACTGGTTTGTGTCGTTGGGATTCGTGATCATCTGCTCTAGAATCGCACCTAAGGACGAAGTCTTCCAAAGCCTTTAAAATTGAGTTAATTAAAGTCTAGCGTGCCCCAATTAACATTCCAAACAACCATATTCGTTACTTAAATCCCTCGTTTATTAATATCTTCATACTTACAAATTTCCACCCAGCATACATTGAAACTTCACCTCATATTACCCATAATTATCTCATAACGAAGATCCTTGCGCTCGTTTCAACCTCGTTATATATTTACGTCGTTTTACACTTCCGTATACGTTGTTTTACGCTGTACACGACTTGGCCATTACATTTTGACATGTTTTAGAATTAAGTCACAATGTTAATTCGTATTTTCCATTCGTGTTTCCACGGCGTTTTGAGTCAAGTTGTTTTTAATGGAGATTATATTTCGCATTCAGCTTAAGTACTGTAGGTATTATGTTTTTACAGGCCGCACCAATATTTTAGTACTCCGGGTGGTGTTCACCAGTTTATTAAGTTTCATGTTTAAGATAAACAAGAATCAACATTTTCAAACAAATTGCTGCTTTAGTTGGACAGTTGCACAACTCGAAATGAAACTCTATTCTTTTAAAAGTCTTAACACTATTCAATTAAAGTCTCTAATCGGAGACCATTTAAGTTTGAGTTGTGTCACTGTTCTACTAAAGCCGCGAAATGTAATCCCCTACTAAATGAAAACAAATAGTGACACACTGTATCATTGATAATGGCTACAAGAATGAGAGGCACATTAATTGACAGGACCTATATGGGGGCTATGCAACACGTGAAGAGAGCAGTCCGGTCCATTTACAACCTGGGCTGCCGTGATTCGTTAAAAGACCGTTTCAAACAAATTGACATCCTTACAGTAGCTTTACAGTATATTTATGAGGTGATCTTGTATACGCACAAGAATATTAAAGGTTTTAAGAAAGTGTCTGATGTCCATAATTTTAATACGCGTAGTAAGAATAAGCTCCTTGTTCCTAAGTTTCGCCTTAAGAAAGTAAGTAAATCTTTTTTGGGGAACTGCATAAGATTCTACAACAAACTTCCCCTTGAAACATGGGACTTGTCTGTTAATCCATTTAAACGGTACATTAAAGATTCGCTGCTTAAGACAGGATATTATAGAGTTGAAGATTATTTAAATGATAAAGCTTGGCCAGCTCTGAGGCCAAGAAACGCAACAGTGTAACCTCGTAGTGTCCGGGAGTCTGTATGTCGTTTCCTGGCGCTATCTCCGTTTCCTATTGTGTCTCCTTAATAAACTGTTATTGACCTTTTCTTTTTGGCTTAATAGCCAATAATATTTGTATTATTAGGACATGAAATGTTATATTTCAGATTGTTTTTGATATTTGGAGACCTTACATCTCCATCTTTATACTTGACCATGGAGACTGTCTACATCTCCACGTAACCTAGATTAATCAATTTAGATGTTTTCTCTGTTTTAATATTATTCTTATTATTATGACCCTTAGAGACTTTATAAATCTGTAAGGCACTTAAATTTACTTATTCAGACGCGACTTACTGCTGAGTTTCTTGCGGCGTTTCTTCTCAGCACATGTCACCTTTCGAAGCGCTGGTAGATTCAGACATGTAAAAGAGCCCATGAGGCCTACTTGCAAAATAAATATTTTCATTTTCATTTTCATTTTCCCGTGACAGTGTCAGTGGGTAAAGATACAGGTTACTCCAGGGTGATAAAAATGATAAAAAAAATTTCTTCGATAAATACAAGATTAATTGTATTGATAATTTACATATTGGTCAGATACGCGGTACTGTGCATTTGTGTTAAAAAATATCCAACAGCCACGGACACGTTGTATATAGATTATATTAAGAAAAGGAAACCTCTAGCGCATTTAATACAATAAATATTCATTGACAGTATTCATAAGAGTATTATCCGCTATAGTGGTATAGTTCAAACAAAGGATAAAGCTGGCTGTACACGAAGTAACAAGTTTGCCAATAAATAATCTCACACAGTACACGGTTCAAGAAAACAGTGTCCTGCGAGTGAGTTTTATAAACAACGATTTTTATTTTTCGCGTAATGTTTGCTTTTATAAAGTGTTTTTTATTCTGAATTGGTAAATATTAGACCTTATGGTAATTGACGATGTTGCCTAAGAATGGAATATACGTATGTTTACCTAGATATTGCATATTCAAGTTTACGGCCAAGGAATACTGATCAATAAAATTAAACCTGTAATGTTAAGTCCCATGTTAATAATAATGTCGAAACTGTAAACATTTTAATACCAAATTTTTAAAACACAGCCAGAAAATTGTAACTCTTAGCCAAGCGTGTCGTTCCCGGTCGTAGTTTGTAAATATGTTAAAGCTTTACGATCGGTCCGTTCGATAAACAGTTTATGCTAATACGTACTTTATGTAAAACGCATCGGATATTTATCGGAACGTCTAAAATTTTTCCTCGTACGAAATAAATTCTTGCATACGTGGTCAAGCTTACACTTTTTAAATTTAATAGCGGTTAGCTTCGTACAAGAAATATGTTTTGTAGTTTATGACATAGTTTATTTATTTACGTTAAACAACATTGCCAACTTAAGTGGTTGTGGGTGGGGCACATTGCTTGTAGAACAGATGGTCGATGGGGTCGAAGAGTTTTTGAGTCGCGACCACGTACTGCATAGCGTGTGCAAACCTACACGGTGCACTGATGACCTGGGCACAAAACAGATAGGTACCCATCTGTTTTGTGACCTGGGCATGTATTCGGGAACGCCTAGTATAGTGAACGCATTACGCGTCGTGCGGAAGAGTGGGATGAGACATCTCGCTCACGAGTCGCTACAACATCACTTAGCGTTTCCGAATAGAGGCGCTGGTGAAGATTACCGGACTCCGCTGGATGCGGGAGCCACAGAATCGGTCGTCGTGGCGATCATTGGGACGCAGTGGACGTCCTTCGGCTGAAATGATGATTTATTTATTTAAGCTTTATTGCACAAACAAGGTACAAATGGCGGACTTAATGCCTCATGGAGCTCGATTACTACGAGACCGAACTACTCCTGTCAGTTGCTCGATGAATGCTATACCCCACGATTACCCCACATTAATTTAATATCCTTGTTATCTTCAATAAAACACACACACACACACACACACACACACACACACACACACACACACACACATACACACACCCACACTCCGCTCACGCTCACACACACGCATGCACACGTTACTACAAACACAAATATTCTTAAGAAACAATAAGCTTATTTCAGTATTGTAATACACTTTCAACACTCTGTACGAACTGTGTCCTATATTTATACTTAACATGCTGTTCAAACTGAGCTATGTAACACAGGGCATCCTAGCTCAGAGCTCAGAGTAACCTCTGCACCATGTACTGTTACCTTTATACAATAAAAAATAAACAAATAAACAAATGGTAGATGAATGATGATGATGATGAAAAACTAATGTTTTGTTTCCTTTATTTATACAAGGAGCCATAACTACTATTTTTGATAATAAAACAAATAATTGCGGGTTGATTGATTGAATTTATTTAATTAGGCCAAACTGAGAAGAAAACGAGAAAGCTTATTCTTAACATAATCTTCACCGATCGTTTAATTTAATCATCATAAACATTATCATTTTCATTATCTTCCAACATCATCCTATACGTATATTTGCATATACGTCCCACCGTCCCGTCCTCAGTGGAAGGAACTGGGCAGTTGTCCCCACGCGGGCCTATAAGTCTTATAGTGGCGACTGCACATACTTCTCTGGAAGACTGCAGATGTATTCAAGTTTCCCACGATGTTTTAATTCTTTAAAATGCTCGTGATAAATATCAAATGCAGTTCTGCACGAGAGATCCGAAAATCTCAAGTGCGAGCCGAAATTTGGAACCACGACTTGATTTAACAACTACAATATTTGCTGAACCTTTACTAACAGAATGATAGTTCTCTACAAATAATAAGCCTTAAGCATAGCATAAAAAGCAATAAAAGTTACATTTTAAAGCCCCCTCATTATCATAATAGTCAAACTTAATTCAATCAAATAAATGACACCACCCATCGCGGCTTTGTCGACTTTGAATACAGTCCTATAAAAGTCACTTATAATGACTTGAAATAATGAGGGGGTAATTTCGTTTTACATGTCACAAAATTGGGGTGACATTCTTGCTTCTGAACAATGTCCTGTGAAGCTACTGGGGTTCGAACAAAATACCGGAACTGATTATTCAGTGCGTCCCTATCAAACTATTCAAATAAGAAAGGGACGCACGGTGCTAGACGTACCAAAGTAAATTGAAGAGGTAATGAAATGAAATTGAAATGACTTAATTTAATAAAAGGTAAATCGTATTGTTCGACTTATATATGTTTTTTAAATGGTCAGTTTAGTTGATACCACGAAAAGACGGAACTGCTTATTAAAATAGTGTTTTATCAGAATTGTATAAATAACATAGCAATCAAACTTGAACAATCGTAAAATTCAAATTAGGTTAATTCCTAAATGTGTTGTGATTATTAAGAAACTAAAACGAAACAGTGTTAAATTTGTTTTTGAAGTAAAAAGTGAACGTTGTTTAAAAGATTTTGTAACGTAACGATTCCTGTAAAATAACGGTATCACTGAGATATAGACGTTAAGGTGATGTACAGTGTTGCATTGTGTACCCTGAATAAAGGCAACGCGATAGAAAGTGTGATCTTAAGACCATTAAACAACCTTTGGTATAAGTTAATGGAGATAAGCGACGATAGTCATAAAATACAAAGATATCTACTACAAGGTAGGCTATGGTAGTGAGAGCAAAGGCAGGCAAAGAAGGTGATGAAAAAATAACAGTTTTTATTTCTTTATTGTAAGTATATCACTTGGCTTTGCTTTGACTTTATCTTACCTTGCCAAGTTTACATTGAAAAGAAAGAGACAAAACACAGCGACAATTACTAATGTCAAATATAGGACCAGACAGAGTTTTTAATTTCATAAATTAGATACACTACCTAAAGATTGACGGATTGCGCTCTTCGCAGATGTGTTCAGGGTTAAACGACGCTCAGCCTAGTTGGTAGTGAGGCTGCTTACGAAGCTAGCGGTACCGGGTTCGATCCCCGGTAAGGGCAAATCTTTGTGTGATGAGCGTGAATGTTTGTTCATGAGTCTTGGATGTTCTCCATTTCCTATGTATTTATTTCGTCGTCTAGTTTCCATAACACAAGCCTTTACTTAGAGCTTACTTTGAGAATATATCGATTTGAGTAAAAGATTGTCCCCTGATTTATTATACCGTACATCTATTTTCTTCAACGAAAAATTTTCGTGGTAACAAACAACATCACAACAAATTGTAGTAATGATTCATTTTTGCGTCAGTTGCTTCGGCTTAACCCTTCGACCACTCCCAATAGTCCCGCCCGTTGAAAGCACATTGTACTGAACAATGCCGACCGTCCATTAATACTACATCGGCTTAAGTCATTCTGCGGCTGAACTTCTGAACGGCTATGATTTGTACGCCATTCGGGCTTAGCTGAGATATGGTGTTATAAAACGATGCATGCAAGTGCGGCTGTGGCGCCATTCTAATGCTTGTCAAATATAAATTGGAAGAACAAATTCAGGGTTTGGAGTCGAAAACTCGACAAAGAGTTTGGCAGTCATGCTATCAACATATCAAATCATTGGTTGCTCAGTATATTTTTATCTAGTAAAGTTAAGTAAAGTATTATAAAGTATAAAGTATATGAACATAGCATCTAGATAATTATCAAATAAGTACGTATTGTATCACAAAAAGAGAGAGATGCTTAAAAAATTAATTACAGACTGTCCTAAGGCTTGAATGGCTTCAAATGAAGTGCTAGAACCATCTTATTTATTTAGAATATTTGTTGCTTCTTTCTTCTAAGTTCCATTGTCACATGAAAGAAAAGAAAAGGCAACATTTTTGCGACATATTTTCGACGTATGAATCAAGAGGTAAAAGTTACTACTTACACATATTATTCTAACATTCATCACCAAAGCTGAGATAACTTATCAAGTTTATTTGCTGATCACACTCAAATCTGTATCACTTCTAATTATTGTTGTAATATAAACCTAAATCTGGGTTAATAGAACAATATAAATACCTAAAACTATAGATAAGCAGTATGTACAAAACGCCATCCGTCAGCCTGAGCTAAGCGGACCCTTCTCAAGGCACAGATGGTAGAGAACCCTCACTTTATGAAACAATGTACATAGAAATTTTAATCTTCCCTACACGCTGCAGACCATTTATTACGGCGCACAAATATAATGGCCATACACTGATATTTTGAGCTGAAGTTCTTTCTGTGTTACACATTAAAATATCAACTCTTATGTTAGTCTGTATCTTATAGACATTTTATAACTACTGTGTAGTCTTTATTTTATTTTGTTTAAATCTATTAGACTCGTGAATGGTATGTTGCACTTGGTTTTGACTTACTACCTCCGCCAAAATGTTAAATTGTATCATGATGTACTTATCAAAATCAATACGTCTGCAATTTATCGGTAAAGTCACCATTCACTAAACGACTGCAGATAATCTTTTCTGTATATATTCAATAAACTTACAAATGAAAACCATTTTAACATGACGGCTTAAAATGTTTTAAACTCGGCTACCAAATTAACGTACGGTTCCAACAAACATGAATCATAACATTTAAATCTCAAAGCTAAATCCCTACAAATCAGTTGTCAGTATATTTCACTTCCGACAAGTTGAGCCAACCCCAGTTAATGTGCCGAAAGTGATAGTTATGTAACTATGCCAAGCACTTCTTGAGAATTCAGATAGTAGTTTGTCATTTAAATATGTTTGGAATGTTTGCGACTATATTGGTTACTTCTTAAGTTCAGTAATATTCTATCACTGAGCTAGCTACTTATTTTTATGTTTCTCCATATCTGGACAATTTTCATATACCAGCATCGTTATCAATAACCGATAAACACCCCAGTTCATGCTTAATTATAATCATACATTTTGTCGAATACTGTACAGTACTGTCTATATTTCAGTAGTCTTTGCTCCTTGCGTATTTAGGTATAGTATCAAAAATCTGTTTATATATTATATTATTATGTCCAGCAGTCGAAGTCTTTCGGGTAAAACGATAAATGATTTTATATTATACTAGTGGACCTGCCACAGCTTCGCCCGTGGTATTGTCCATACAAACCTTATCACCCCTTTTCACCCCTCAAAAAATCTCTCCTTAGTGCACCTCTAGGGTACTCGAAGAATGTCTCCTCCAAATTTCAAAGCTCTAGGACTACCCGTTTAGCCTGTGCGTTGTCTATAAGTGAGTCACTGTACTGTTTTATATGTATAGATAATAGAAAAACATGTCTCATTTGTTTGCATTACCTACTGAAATTAATAAATAATAGGAACTCAGAGCTATGTACGAATAATGTATAATTTTGGTGACAGATCGACATTCTATTATTTCATTGACATAAGTCTCATTTTAAATGTTTTTGAATGTGTCCAGTTACAATTACACAACATCCTCCCAACAGCGAAATAAAATGTTTTATATATATTTTCATCAAACCCTCCCGACACGACACAAGAAACGGAGCACGTAAGAAAAAGAAAAATAAAATATACACGCTGCCCACTATCAAATTATACAATTACACAACAACCTACTGTAAGAACCCTTAGAAACTTTGCAAGTATTTGTAACCGATTTATGACGTATCGTAGATGTGTTCAAGCAGAATATCGAAACTTGCGATGTAGGCTTATGTTCCGGTTGGTAAAAACCAGTCGGAGCTCCATGTTAATCTCATCGAGGTCATAATGCTTTATGAGAAGGGATCGGTGGTAGCAAGATCCTACATTTTTCGTTTTTGTAACCCAATAAAACACTTGGAATTGCTTAGGATCGCAACCAACGACGCTTAAAACTGTCCGTATACTGTTCGTTCACATACTTTATTTTGCAAAAAATGAGAAGTCCTAAAGAAAACAAGGGTTCAATGCGATTGTCTACAAACAAACGATCTCCTAAAAAGCATTCCCAACACTTTACTCCGAACTAGTCTAACGGCCAGATAAATAAGAACTTTCAACACATTACGACATGTCCATTTCGAAGCTCCCTTACACTGGAGCACCGCTATTGACCAATTTTGAAGGGTCTCGCGTTTCTTTTTGGGTGTATGGGAAGCTGGTTGCTGAAGATTGGTTTTGTGAGACATGGGAAGGTCATTAGGGTTGTCAACTGTAAGGTAATTCAGGAGATATATAATAGGGTCACAGCCTTACGCCGGGGCGCTGGTGTAAACTGGCCGTAATGTTATAAATGTTCGAATAAAGACATTGGGAACTTGTAGAATGTTATATTTAAAACACAGGATGTTGTTTAGAAGGGTAAAGGCTAGAACGATTAATGTTGAGAAATGGTGATAATGATGGTAAAATGTGTAGGTTTTTTGTTATTACAATAGGTTTAAGAACTTTTGGTACGGTCGCCTCAGTTTTCGCTACTTTGGCCATTACAGTCAAGACTGGACTCTGAGTGTATTTGTATATCCGACTGGATTAGTCTAAGTTCTAATTAGTATGTTTTGTTAATTCTTAATAGAGACTTTTTCCTAGATATAAAAGTTGTTTGTTGTATTTATAAAGATTCCTATAAATCCTTCCAGGATCTCCATAAAACAGGTTAGATGCCAATTTTTATGGAAATATGTTAAGCAGTTTGGCCGTTAAAATGGTACAAACAAACAAAGCTCGCACTCATAATATGAGCAAGAATGACCACATAATTTAGTGTAGTTTTCTTTACTTTATTTAGGAGTTCTCAGTTTTTTAACCTCGCAACCAATTAATTTTACACAAGTATGAGTAACACTTTCAAGTAACCTAAATAGCATGCTACCACTACGAAAGTTTTCTCGCGAAACCGAACACACGACAAATGGAAACAGACGGTCCTGTTTATAAGGAAGTGTATGTAGATATAGTGGACAAATATATAAAATAGGGTCGCCACCTAGTTACAACTAAAGTACACATTCGTTTGAGGGGAAAAAAAATACTAATAGTACACTGTCCTAAAATCAAACTATTGATGACTGGAATTTTAGCGTTATTTTATGTGTTTCAAATATTTTAAAGAACGGGTGGCAACCCTTATTAGCATACGAAGATAGAGATATACTTCCATGTGGTTCTTTAACAGGCACAGGACCTCAATTCTCGGTGCGTGCGAGATTACTTTATATGTGAGATTAAATGTTACTTAACAATTAACACATCTAACTAACTTCATGTCACAAAATCGAGAATTGAGGTTCAGTGTTTCTCTCGCCGACGAAGACTCGCTTGCCGAGAGGATAACTAGCTTAGAACAGTACCATTACCATAAGTTTACAAAAACAGGGCGTCTATTCGGGAACGTCTTAGTGATACTGCAGCGACCCGCGAGCGAGACTCGCATCTCGCTCTTACGCATTACGCATCGTGCGGAAGAGTAGGATGAGAATCTCGCTCGTGATTCGCTACAATATCACTTAGCGTTCCCGGATAGAGGCACAGTTTTCATTATCACAATATATCGAATATACTGCTAGTTGCCGATACAAGTAAAAGGGACCGAGCGATAGTTTTCTATTACGAGAACGGTTTGCACTAAGTCATGGTAAATACACTGTATGAAACTCGTCGTACTTTGCTCGGCATGTTAGATAATCAGACCCCCTAGATATAGCACTATATCTACATATAAAAAGATGTAGATATAGTGGTGTATGAAGTAGATATCGTGTTGTCTGGTGAATTTATACACGATTCAAACGCATTGTGTAATGTTGCCGATATGTTTGGATTTGTTGAGCTATTGGAATAAATCGCATTGGGTTAAGTGGGGTCTTTTAGTTACTTGTCTTCGTAACTTTGTATTCTTTGAAGTATCTAGAAATATTTGCTGTTTAGCGAGGTAGGGTTTATTGTTAACACATATAAACGAAATAGTTAGTCTAATACTGACTATATTATTCGCTGTTCACAAGTTGACGACGATTTCACTATAATTTGGTGACAAGACAGGGATGCTCTTCTGATGGGTTGCCGTATTCTTAACTCTTCAAAAAAGGCAATACCTCGAATTTGTCCTTCGGGAGCACCTTTTATTTATAAACAGTAGGTGTCAATGATTCTGTTCCTGACATCAGCGTAGAATGCCAGACACGGGGATAAGTTAAACCTGTTTATCTCTGTTACTATCTCTTTCATCGGCACTAGTGTGAGAGACGCACTAAGAGATAAGACGGTTTAATTTATCCTTGTGACAACGTTGCCAGGGCCGCTGGCGTGTCAACATAATTAAAACTAAAACCACTGACACTATATCAAGGTCTGTTCGTCGAAAGTTGAGTCGATAGTTTAAAGTCAGGGCTTCTTAACTCATTACAAATAGCGGCCCACTAATTATTTTTACCGATGATAATATAAAATGAAAACGATTTTTTTAAATAGAATATTATTTAATGCTTTACTGTATGAACAGAAAGAAACACGCGAACACACAAACGACGCGCTCGAAGCCAATGACATATTATAGAAAGACACAAGATGTTTTAAACATTTGTCTCATAGACAAAAAAAACCTTTTCATTTCTTTTCGGCCAGTGCAGATTTATTTGACATTTGACACGCACATATAAGACATTAATTTGTAATACGGCGATTGTGTATAATAATAATAATAATATGTTGTGAACATGAACTGACAAATATATTTTTTTCAGCGCCGTCCGCCCGGCGCGATACCGCACTTGACAACATCTGCGTCCCTCGTAACACGAAACTCAGTGCGCACGGTGATAAGTGACGCCCATCATACAGTTTGCGATAGTTAAGCGACAGTCGCTATTTCGAAACGATATCATAATATTTACCAACTCTCGACGAACAGACCTTATATCTAAAAATCATTACCCTGCTTTGGGCTCCGCCGCAGTCGGGTAATAAACGATACAAAGACAGAGTATTTCAGAGATCCGCTTAAAGTGCGGCAGTGTTCAGTGGCTCCCAGATGTTCCGCAGTGAGATATGGCAACATTTTTCATTCGCACCTACGCGTCCTAGTGTATTAAGAGGGCTATGAATAAAAGGCTTTATTTCTCACAAAGCATGTTTGTAGCCGTACTCAACATAAGTGTATCCATCAAATAATTTAAAGAAAAAGGGTATCTTTATATGACTAGTAATGGCTTGTGGAAGTTTAATATCAAATTGTTATTTTTAGAAGTATGTACTAAAGTAAATTGAAGAAAATATTTAAGGCATTTACTTAAATTTTGTGTAAATGTTAGCTAATTTAGTTTGTTTATGAAGGAAAAAAGAGAGTATCGGAAGAGGCCTTGGGATTTTTTTTCCTGTTATCTTCGTCTCAGATACCAGTGATCCGTTTCACGAAGCTATAAGTTACAATTTTACTGGAAAAAAACTGGCAACACTGCACTGGATGAGGTTTTGTCATCGATGCTGCCAGTTTTACACTTCTTCGTTTATTAATATCTTCATATAAATTTCCAGTCAGCATGCAAATTGAAAATTTACCACATTATTACCATAATTATAGGTAAGTTTCTTAACGAAGATCCTTGTACCTGGTACCTGGTTCAATCTCGTTAACCACTTACGACGTTTTACACTGTACGACTTGACCATTATACATAATTGGACATGATTTTGAATCCAAAGTTTTTTGAAAGTCATAATGTTAATTTTTATTTTCCGTTCATGTTTCGATAGTATTTTGAGTTGATGTGATATCAATCATCATGCCATGCTTATTTTCAAGCAAAGGCTAAAAACCTAGTTGATCAGTGATTTTGTAGTCTTGAGTCTAAGTTTAATTATAATCTCGAATGAATACCGCGTATACTGCGATGAATATAATAATTTGACATGTAATAAAATTGTTAATGAATGAAAATGAGAAAATCAATTGCGGCCCATCCTGTTCACAGACACGTCTTTTTGAGTTATTTCACCTACATTTTGATACCAAGAGCCTAGAGTCTATGTGTGTAACAAACATGAAATCAACCAAAGCTGAGTGTCCGTCCACAGTGTGCGAAACTAGGCGATCGCCTATAAACGTCTTGCTAGGATTAGACCAACATCTTCAGTCAACGATAGATTCAGTTAAGCACTAAGTCCCATTTATCTCAACTAAGTGCATATAATACACGTCCGTATTAGTGGATTGAGCAATTTTTCCCGGCCAACATCTGTTCCGGGCAACACATATCCATTTATCAGTCCCGGTGCCCGCGGGACTGAGTGCAATCCGGGGCAATGAAACGGTTCCTTGTGTGCACTATAATTTCGAAAACACATTGAGTTAATTAAAATGAAGATATTCTTAAATTGTGATGAGTTTTACTAGCAAATAAAGCTGCCAAAGTTGGGGGGTGCGCGGGGTTTTTAGAGCGCTGTAATTGGCGCGTTCTAGGTTATGCAATTCCGTGCCAGCCCGTAGCCACGCTGCTTTTTGCCTCTAATGGTGGCAGTGGGGGTCACCCGGCTATGCGGAGTCTATTGGATGTATAGTCTGTGGACACAGGTATGAAAAAAACACTGATATTAATGATTATGATAGATATATACTTAACTGGGATCCCGATTCGCACTGTGCCCGCGTTGACACTATGTCTATGTCCCCCTACTTCCTACAAGCTCTCTCTCAAGATGAGTGTAACTACGCATCAGTGCCGAAGTAAAAAATCAGTAACTTTTATAAGCAACTTCGATTTCATCAATGAAATTGAATTACTTATCAAACGAACCTTCAAATATTAGTGGAAGTATGAAATGGTTCACACCGACTGGCAGACTTCATTCCAAACTAAGTTTATTTGAATTGGTAGTTCTGCTTATTAGGGGAGGCCGGGCATTGTAGCTGCGCTCTTCGCTAGTCGAATTCGGCCCGCTCTCCCCAGTTCAACAAAAGTTTGACGGAACAAGTTTGAATGTTGAGGTTATTCGAAGAATTAGGAATTATGAGGAGCTGAAACTAGAGCGGATTAAAAATTTTGCAGGTACATTTTAGGTTAGTTTAGTGAGGCCGGATTTTATAAAGGTCGGCCTGAATAAATCTCAGATCAAATTTTAGGAAATCAGTTCAAATTTTAACTCCCCACCCGACGGTAACAGAGGGTGTTATAAGTTTAAGTAGTATCGTAGATCCGCAACGGATGAACCGATTCTGATTTCGGTTTTGTTAAAGGTGACTTAATCGAAAGTGATTCAAGAAAATCTATTCTACCGTTTGACGGAGTTTGCTCTTTTCTAGTTGATGAAGAGATGTTAGTACATTTTACATGCCTAATCAATTCGAAATTGAGTAACTTCCTGTAACTTCAATTTGCAAGAACATGGTAACTTTGACCTGACGCTGAAGCGTGAGGGCTTTTTAAATATTAAATTTAAGTTTTATTGATATTCTTGATTGAAATTTTATCAAACGGACTCCCATGAAAACCAGCTTTAGTTGTATAGTAGTTAATGATAGATATGTGTGTTAGTGGTAGATAATGTATTTAAAATCGTGCCTTAATTAGGTCTAACCGCGGAACAACTAGATAGATATTTTCTGCTTAAACGGACGATCGCTCGCCTACCACTGGCTTCCGATCACCTCAACCAGCGCCTCTATTCGGGAACGCTAAGTGATGTTACGACTCGTAACGACTCGTAAGCGAGATTTCTTATCCCACTCTTCCGCACGACGCGTAATAAGTAAGAGCGAGATGAGAAATCTCGCTCGCGAATCGCTACAGAATCACTTAGCGTTCCCGAATAAAGGCGCTGGTCAAAGTCTCGGTCCATGGTGTTCTTTCTCGAAGCTGAACCTACCTAACTAGAAAGATAATCCTAGTACAGCATGCTCGCGACCCGTTTGTCACTCAGTGCGTCACTGTCTAACTATTCAATTATGTAAGGGACGCTCCTTCTGACAAATGAGTCGCATGCAGGTTGTGCTAGACGTTCAGGTATATCATAATCGTCAACAACTTCGAACATAGAGTTTCCGATTTTCACGGGATTTAGGAGTGCATTCGGAAGCCTTACTAGTCGGCGGCGCGTGAGATAAACCCGGTGTATTATTAACTTAAACATTATAATATTATCCATTACTTATTGTTTTTACATAAAAAATGTATATTACTATTTCTTTTATGTAAATACAATAGATAATGAGTGATAATTGTGTTTAAAATAAGAAATGATACACCGGCTTTACATCACGCGCCGCTACTGGGCCCTACTGAGGTCATCGAGCATTATACCTACTGAGGTCCTCCATGGTTTAGACCATGACTCCTATATCATCAGCAAATCGAAAGTGAGAATGTACCTACTCGCCGTTTATATTGATGCCGAGGTTTTTCCAGTCCAGAACCTTCAAATTTTAATCGTCTTCCAGCGCAGCGTTGAACAGTTTAGGAGAGATAACATTTCTCTGTCTGACTCCCCAACGTAAAGTGTAGTATGACATGAGACATGAGTTTCTCACGGACAAAGTCTCGGGCCAAAACCAAGCTGAAAACAAAATGTTGTATTTATTGAGTATGATACACATATTGGTGAATATAAAGGATATACTTAACCCAAAAGGAAACATTAACCCCGTTATATATAATACAACCGACTTGACGCCATACTGTAAGTTATGTTCACTGTTTTAATAAAGGAAGAGAACGAATTGGACCCCTTTTTGATTTCATCGTCGGTTTAAATTACCAATTTATATTACGTCAATAAATATTTGACAGATGAGGCATTCGGTTACAAGTCTTTGGTTCGCATAACATGACAGTCAAAAAAAGAACAATGCAAAGGCAACTATGTTAATAGTAGTTTATGCAACGGTTGCATAATGATAGGCCTTAAAACACTAGTGCGGTTTTATGAAACGAGCTTTTAGCGAGTTTCATAATAAGATCGCACGTGTGTTTTAAGGCCAAATTATGCAGAGTAGCATACATAACTTTATCTACACACATATTATAAATCCTCCATGATGGGTTCAGAAACAATATTTTCTGGCAACAAGTTATTTGTTGCAATCGTGGCTGCATATTTCCGATATCCGGCGCATTTTCACATCACACACACTCCGAGAAGACTACTATTCATATTTTCAACTTAAATGTAAATTACAAACAACTTTTTCTATTCAATTCAACAACAATTCTACTTTCGTTCAGCAAAACACCAACATAATGGCGGCAATTCGATCCTCCGTCAAGACCATTTTTTTTTAAATCATAGACAAAAGAATGAAGTCTCTATTCTCATGTCACTCGAGATCAAATGCTGTGCAGTTTATATTATAAAAAAACATACCGAATTGACGTTTCGTTTCAATAACTGTTTTAATATCTATGGATACTAGAATAGAAACCCACTTGAGTTTTGACAGCTATTCCAAATTTAATCTCATTTCTATACTAAAAAAGATACGGGAATAATATTGCAGCACTGGTTTTTCCTAATTGGTTGTCAAAATGGTGGTCATTTCCTATGGTTTTTGATTACACTGTGGAGGTTTTATGATATGGGTGTAGATAAAAACTATTACGGTAGGAGAACCAATTATGTTTCTGGTTCCAAAAACCCTGCACCAGAAAAGTAGTGAGAGATACCTAAAAAATAAAGTTTTGGAAAGATTGCCGTACGGAAAAATTTCCAATAGTATGAGTATTCTTACCCCCTCTTTTCAGTGAGTTATCTCTTATATGTTATTAGAATATAGACTTGTGTAGGATAAAGTTAATTTAGATACATGGCAAAAAAAAGAATACTTTAGTAAATTATTCGCGTAACCAGTCGTCCCCCGAGTTTCACCCGCGTAGACCGAATTTTGTTCACAATTTCATGCGTATTTTTTGCGCGGAACCCTAATTCTGTTCCTAAAATAAAATTAGCCTCCTTTCTCCTTATAACATCAGATATTTGCCTGTGAAAGTGCCGTCAAAATCGGTTCAGCTGTATCGGAGATTACCCAGAACAAACAGACAGACAGACACAGATAGATGGATAAAAAATTTAAACATTGGTTTTTTGTTATAAGCGCAATATATACTTACAGCATAAGAAACAGACACTTTAATTTATTTATTTGTATAGATTATGGTATTGGTATGCTATGTACGTTTAGGATAAATAAATAAATAAGAAATTGTTCATGGAACATGAAAAGTAATTGGTTTTCAAAAAGCAGTCCATAATTTATTTAATCTTTAAGCAAAACAGGTGACTGGTCATTAACCTTTTACAACCGGATCCCAATTTCACTGACATTTAGGATGCTTGCGCTTGCACACGTCAATTAGACATTTTTGTGATTTTCTAGAGCAACCCTGCAAGTTGACCAACTGGATTGGGTAACTGTAAAGGGCACCACTTGAACGTTAAACGATTAAACTGCCGTTTTGACTTTTAGATTTGCGCAAGACGATTGAAAGTTTAAGATTTTTATCGATTGTAACCGATCTTGTAAATGTCAACATAATTATTACTCAATTAAGTACTTACTCGGATTACATGTTTGTTTTAGCAGGTTTTTATAAATCAATTGGTCAATTTCGGTTTAAAAGAATGTATGTACATTTATTGCCTTTTTGTAAAAGATTTTTAAATCCTTAATTATTATTATTCTAAAAAAAACCATTGGAACAGCTTATGAAAAAGTGTTCAATACTCGTCTTCATCTGGTTTTATATTAATAATAATAAAATAAATCAGGGGACAATCTTCACACAAATCGATCTAGTCCCAAAGTAAGATCTAAAGGCTTGTGTTATGAGTACTAGACGACGATATACATACTTATACTTAATAAAGAATTAAATACTTGAATACATAGGAAACATCCAAGACTCAAGACAAGATTTGTGCTTATCACACAAATATTTGCACTTACCAGGGATCGAACCCGGGATCCTAGCTTCGGAGGCAGAGTCACTACCAACTAGGCTTACCGTGTCGTCGTGGTTTGAAGCACAATTGAAGATGAGACAGCGGCAGTGTACACGCATCGTTGTACGACCACGGACAATTTAACGGTAAGTATAGATTTATGTGTGTCTTCTATGTTAGTGAATAAATGTTTTTCTTTCTTTCTTTCTTTCTTTCTAGATAGTCTCTAAAACCTCGTTAATCGCTATCCATGCTCATAGTTCAATTTTGAAGTAAGCATTTATGCACAGACGGAACTAGGGACTGTAATGAAATATTCTAATTGAAAGACTCAATGAGATTAAAAAGCAATCATTGAGATGTGGCGTAACTGCGAACGGAATTGGTGAGGAGATTTGCGGAGATTGTCACCCGCGGTTTGTCCGCGACTGATGCAGGTTTGAGCCAGGGCGGAAATTATTTGTGTGATAGTCCTATTAATAAGGATTTAGTTTTGTATGAAATCCCTGAATTGTGAAATACTGTAGTATGTTTGTCAAATCATACAGATAATTGGCAGATTGCTAATTATTGTCAGAGTCAACTACTGTCAAACACTGAAACAAACTTGATCGAATCACGTAACCTCGGAATATCGGTACCAAAAATCACGTTAGCACGAATGACGAATGACAGAATGATACTTTACTTAGATTAGCCACTACTACTAAACCAAAGTTTAGGTTAGCTAGGTAAATGTGAGTAGGTTAGGTTAGGTTAGTATTGCCTCAGGTTCGAAGACCCAAACGGGGTAAAAATTAGAGTTCCACAAATTGGAGCTCCGTCGATCCTCTCGCAATATAAAGAAGTAACGGGAGACAGTTCGGGGATTGAAGTTGCTTGCGTCCGTAGGTTTTACTGTCAAGACCCTTCATGTGATCCCTGGATAATGCAAAACGAACAACACACTACCGATAATAGATTTCAAACTACAGCTGGTTACCACCCCCTTGGCAAAGCTATGTGTAGTTACAATTTCGGTGCCTCATCCAACTTCCTCCCTTTCCATACCTATTTACTTTTAGAGTAAGTATCATTCTTCGACCGCGTCATCTCTTTTCATCAGGTGTAACTGGTCAATCGAAAGCCATTCAAGAATCTAAAAAAAGTATGATTCGGTTATTCGTGATTCGTGGTAAATCGTATGATTCATTCATTGGGTCGCACGTTTGCAGTTACTATATTTCGAGGTAACGTGATTCCATTGTCGTTGGTTGATGTGAATTTGTGACTAATTGATTTGTATTCTGTTAATATCTACAGTAGGACAAGAATCTTCTTAACAATTTTTTCTTTCAGCCCATGACTTAAGTTTATTGAAGCCAGGAATTTTGAGGTGCACAATGTGTATTCGTTGGAAACTTCTGCTTTATATAGGTAAGAAAAGGATGGCATGGTCTTATTTGTGTCTTGGCAGTTAAGTAGGTGTATCTTCTTTGCTATAAGGCTATCCGACTATAGAAGATAGTTTATGGATACTTATTGAAATTGGAAAAAGATGAATATTTAAAATCAAAGCAACGGGTGCAGCGATTGCGTTCTTTAACAGGCCACGCGATTTATCCAGTGATAAACATCCAAAAAACACGAGCTAATTGGCTAAACGTTAAAACACCCTAACAAGCAAGCACATCAGGCCAACGTACGAAGCAATTCCTATTCAACATGGCTTGGTTCCTTTGCCTGAGAGTGCAGTTCAACAAAAGCGTCCACAATGAATTCTGGCAGAGCTTCAGTTACTTTCTCGCATATTTTTGCGCGGAAACATTAAAAAGATTTATATTACCCGTACATCCCACTTTTATCACTTCATTCCATTTTGTTTTCTATAGTCGCATTACGGACATTCTCATTTTTTGTGGAGTTCTATATGATGTGACTTTAATACGCAAAAGTAACTGCGGTTTGTTTCAGCTTGGCATGTGTTAAAATTAGTGACCGTTGAGAACATTAGTGTGCTAACAACAATCGTTTTGCCGCATCATTAGTTATCGTAACCGTAATCATGTTATAAATGTCCGTGTGTCCGTTTCTTTTATTGTCACTGCCACATCTCTCTTATCAAATTGGCAAAGAGGCCTGTAAGAATGACTCCACGTATGTAATCTTACTTAGCAATAAACGGACTAATATGGACGAGCCCAAATAGTATTAAGATATAAAATTCCTTTAGAAAATTGCTTCAGTGCTTCGTTTTTGAAAATTACATAATGCACAGACAGACACTACATTTTACTATATTAGCTAGATGGCAGACATTCCCTGGTTGCAAGCTATTTAAGTTTTACCCGAGACATTCAATTTCGTGAAAAACGCGCCAGACGTATGAGTAATATTGCACATTTTATTGCTCACCATTGCTGCAGCCGCATTTTATACTTATTTTATTTCCCGCGTCAGACACAAAATGCCCGTATGTGACACGCACGCAAAACTTGGTTGAAATTCGTCATTTCTGCCAAAAGATGTCCACTGCGGCACATATGCCTCCCCAATGACCGCCACAACGACCGATCCTAAGCCACTCGTATTCAGCGGTCCCGAGATAACCACCAGAGGGCCATGGCAGAAGATAAACCATGTTTGTGAACGCGCCTTGAGGAGCAATGCCTATGAATGTAACGGTAAAATATCTATTCCAGTATCCAAATTCCATAATAAACATAACAATCACTATGTTTGGAAAATATAGTGGACAATGGATCTTATTATAAAGGATGTGGATCAGAATTCCTTCAGCGTAGTGTAGGTACTTAATGGCTGCTGCCAATAAATTCACAAATTAAATTTAAAAACATACTTATTGGTCATCTTTGATATGCATACGAGTTTTGAATGCAAATAATTTGAAATTGCTATCGACATACTAGATAATTCACATATTATCAAGCCGAAAAAAGAAATTCATGGGCGGTGCGTATTTTCTACCAGAAAACAGCGGACTGACGCATCCACCACCGAGGAGTACTTATTCAGTGTTATACTAATAAACTCATAATTGGATCTTTCGAGATGTCACCGCTGAGCCGAATAATTAATTTTAGAACGAATACCTTTATTGCCAGCATTCGTTCTAAGTAAATAATTATTCGCGAACTTATGCGTTACCGAACACTTTATGAATGCTGTCGATCATTACGATGAAAAAACATCCTCCATCCTCCAAGCAACGGAAGAGATGTTATTTTTCCAACGCAATCCGCTATCCTTGAATGTCACTGACAAATACTGAAACATTTTCTGTAGAAGAAGAACAAGCTTGAGGTCCATCAGATGCGCTCATGTAATAACATTGAAATAACTCTCAATCACCTATAAGAGAATTGCGCCGATCAGCTCGGGACCTTTGAACCCCAGCCTACCTTCAGGACTATGCCAGGGTTTAACCAAAAGGGGAGGAGGTATTAAAGTGCATCTGTGGTCATTCATTCATTCGAAATGTATCAATGCATAAGAAATGAAGAAAATAATAATGTACCGAGTCAGTTGTTTGACTGCTTATTTTTATACTGTGTCCTAAGTGCTGGACATACACGCCTTAAAGAGGAATGTCACTCAGTGACAAACACATACACAAACCACCATGGAGAGCGGAAAACATAAAATGAAATCATCTCATGCGCAAAATTACCGCTTATCTAAATGAATCAGCAGTAATCGAAAACGATTATTAAAACTACTAATTCTCTTACGATCCAAGCTTACAAAGATAACAGACGCTGGCCATAATGAATTCAGTAAAGTTTTTATTTTATATTTCTTTAAGTATAATGTTTAAAAAAGCACTGACAGGTAAGAAATCATCGATCAGGAATTAATTTCCACAGAACCGAATGAAGATCGTAGATAGATTTATACAGGGATGATTACAAGCGTATAACCTCAGAATTATGGATACAGTAATTAACCAAATAACAATTACAATTAAGGTTATAAAAATTCAAGGTATTCTGTACATATAACACTGTTTAAACAAAAATAAGCATCAATACATAATTAAAGAAACTGATTATTATGTCAATAAGATGTGTTATAGACATAAAGAACTACCGATTAAAAAAAGATTTTTCAAAATCTTCTGAAAGTTCTGAAGTAACAAACATAAAAAAAATACAACCGAATTTTGAACCTCCTTCTTTTTTTAAGTCGGTTAAAAAGAATCTTTTATCATTAAAGTAGCCATTTATTGAAAAAGTTCTTCTAGTATGATTTTTTCACCAAATAAAGCAATACTACCTTACTTTAAGATTTTCATTATTTTAAAACCACATTTCAGATGTAACATGTTAGGTAAAAGAAAAAACAACAAAAAAAAACATCTTATTTAAGTACCACGTTTCCTTTGAAGCCGCCTGAACAATTTTATAATACTCGTATACGATATTCATAACACAAGGCACAAGATAAAATTAAAAACTAAGTGATTTGTCCCCAGTACCGCCAGAAGCTTGCTTCGCAAATTTTAGATGGGATGACTGCGGAATGCCTGCAAAACCCGTCATGTACTACTACAAGTCCGGATCCCGTTGCGAGGTTGGGTTCTGGAAGGGATGTCTACCCAACATAAACATGTTTCCCGATGAGTACGCCTGCGTAAGAACTTGCATCTTCGCCGACCGAGTACAAGCCAGCGATTATCATAACGTGGATAATATGGACGTAACTGAAACCGACATACCTGATGAAGAATCTACAACAACTTCAGAGGGCAATAACACTGATGCTACTACAACTTCTAATACTACCAATGATGATTCCACTGCTACTACTGTAGCTTCCACTAATGGTACTTCTGAAGATTCCATTACTACTAAAGCTACTACTGATGCTTCCAATAATACAAATCCTAGTGACAGTGGAGATTCTTCTACTGCTAATACTATTGATGGTGCGTCTACGGTAGATCCCTCTGCTACTAAATCTGGTAGTGATTCCCCTAGTGATGTTACAAATTCTGATGCTGCTACTAATGCTGCTACTAATGCTCCCACTGGTGCTGCTACTGATGTGAATGCCAATACGACCCCGCCGCCCAGCCCGCCCCCCTCCTAAATTAGTAGGTGGTTACCCACTTTAAGTGACTTACAAGAAAACTGAATATTTTTTTCGATCCACTTTAATTCAATAATAAAAAAATATGTATGTATTTTTATGTGTTTATTTATTATAGGTATGCATGAAATATAAATTTTATTTCATGAAAGTTAGATTAAAAGAAAATCAATGGTTTAGGGGCCATTGGCCAGCCCTAGGATTCCCTTTGTTGCAGGGCCTAATTACTGAATCAAGCAAAGCCGATGCATTTCTTTTGCAGATAATACAATACACACTTCTTTAAACAAAATAAAACTTGAAACGATGTTTTTAATTATTGTAATATGTAAAGTTGAATTGCGAGTAATTAACTTTTAAGTAAGTAATGTACACTAATTTGTTTAAATATAGGTACGAAATAATATATGCAGAGTACCCGGGACGTACCCGAAGGATTTTGGCCGCGCATTTCTGAGGTCACTAACATTAAAAAAGATTGCATCAACCTGAGGTTAATTTTGCTTCCTTTTTCGTTCTAATATTTTCGATACTGCAAGAAGAAAGACCCAGGGACGAGCTGGCAACGCGTTCTGTTTAACTCGTATATGGAATATTCCAACATGTAAAAATTGAGCCAGTTTGGGTGATGATAATCGGCCCTATATTACTTGTGAAGTTGGAAAATTACAAATAATACCTTTCGAGAAGAAAAAATAAAAAACTATAGCCAAATAAAACATCAGCTACGTCATAGGCAACCTTAACTTCCAAATGGATTTATACAGGTGTGTAAGCAATAAATCCTTTTTATGTCTTTAAAACTATAAATATTAATAAACTCCGCAAATAAAATTTTCTTGCTAATTACTATTGTAAAATTTAAATTGCACATTAATATTTATGAGTAGCTTACATTATGTGATATACGTTATTGAAAACTGAGTATTAGCATTAAATATATTTATGTTTTACCAGCAGGCCTTTCATTTTTATAGCATAATGCGCGTAATCCTAAAAGTTTACTTTATCCAAGGATCATAATCCGGGGTCATTATCATGGAGTGGATGGAGTAATTCATTTGCCTCAGAAGTTACTTTTGGAATATTACAAATTAATTTCACTGAGTAACTGTTTTTTTTTCATGCATCGAATACCACTGCTAATAGTTAAACTTGCTGTGGGCGTTTCACCTAAACTAATTTTAGTAGGTCTCCAAAAGTATTTATATATTTATGTAATGAATTGGAATATTCACATCGCTTGGTTTTATAACTGCTTGCAAATGATGCCAATGATTGGGTTACCAATGATCTTGTTATGCCATTTAAACTGAACTGAATTGCTGTTTATTGCTACGACATGAACATTTTGCATGGCAGTGTTTCTGTTTAGCTCTCATTTGACATAAGTAAACTGGTTTGTATAGGAATAGTTGTAATTCATGGTAGCCCCTTGATGTAAGTAATCCACTGCTTTGTCGTAATAGAGTTGTCAATCCTTTTATTTTTCCTATTATCATTACCAGGGAAGTATCTAAAGAAGTGGTTGCAGGCTTCGTTGCCATCCATCTTACCCCACCATTTGGACGTTACAGCACCGATAAACATTTTTGACGATTTTTATTTTTAAATTACTTAGCTTAAGTATAATCTTACAGAAGTCCACGGGAATGATAGTGATGTCTTTATTATAAATTTCTACAACCGCGTTTAAATTGGTTTTGATAATTATTATGGTCCAAACAGTTTTGACCTTGTGTAGGCCTATATATATATGTATAGGTATATTATGTGAAAAATAATTGTAATTGTAATAAACCCTACTTTAACGCCTGCAGATAAATAATCTGTCAAATTACTACGGAATGATACATCCGTGAATAAGGCTACGCTATCGCCTTAGTGAATTGATTAAAAATGCGCCATTTTGATACGCTACTAATGTATACTAATTACTAGCTATAGCTATACTAGCGAACTTGTCCAGGGTTGTCATCCTTTAATTATTTTAAGTTTACCTGGAGATCCAATATGTCTCGTTTAATGTTGATGATTAGGTACTTGTCCAGGAATTTTTTACTGACGCGGAGACTGTTCATCTCCCCAATTACTTATTATTAATTTGTGTCCATTCGGTTTGTCTGTTGCATTTTGTGCTAGTTTAAGTTCAATGCCTTATAATCTCACGGGAAATATGCATTATTTAGTTCATTCCCACAAGACCTACTTAAGAATTTGCTCCAAAACTACATATTGCGCTGTTCACAACAAAAGCGTGCCCATGAAATACGTCCAAGTACTCAACCATTGAATACAACAAGTACGAATGATTTACGACCGCACTACATAGTTGCAGGTAGCTTGCAAGCCTTTCAGGAAATATGCGAAGACATTTTATTTTATGCGAGCCATCTCGAATATTATCTTCATGCTGGGCTCACGTTTTGCTGTTAAAGATTATTATGGCGACGTGAAATCTAAGCGTTTTGGGATTTGATGCTGTATTTCTAAACATTGAGTGCACATTTAGTCACTTTAAGAACAATCTTGCGTGAACAATTTGAAGCCTTTGAATTGGTCAAAATCTCCTGACATGTACAATGTTGACATACTAACCGATGAAGTTGAAGAAGAAGAAGAAGAACTTAAAGAGACTTGTGTTTTTCATGCTTTGTTGGTCAAGTTTGGGTTTAACCTTAGGTTTTTAGGGTTCCGTACCTCAAAAGGAAAAAACGAAACCCTTATAGGATCACTCGTGTGTCTGTTTGTCCGTCTGTCACAGCCAATTTGATCCAAAACCGCACTGGACCGATTGAGTTGAAATTTGGTATACATATGTAAGTCGGTGACCGCAACACGGAAGCGTGACGTAAATATATGAATTTTAAACATGGGGGCCACTTTTGGGGGGTTAATTAGAAAATTAAAAAAAAAGTGATGCAACCTATATCGTGTTACATGTCAAATGAAAGGGCTTATTATGAGGATCTTAACTATATTTTTTTTTGAATTTTCAAGTAAAATAGTTTACAAGTTATTTAGGAAAATAGGCGATAATTATAAATAATTAAATATCTCCATAATTTAGTTATGTGAACTACTCACACAACATAGATTATAATGATGTCATTATTGCAGAAAATGGGCCAGGTTTTGGCGCTCTCGTAGGTATAGATTAGTCGGCGTGTTTCTTTCTTTCTTTATTTCTCAGATATGACACCAGATAAAATTGGAACGTACACAATTATAAATAAATACAAAATTTCATCCAAATCGTTAGCGCCGTTTCTAAAAAACCAATAACATAATATACCAATACATGTAAAAGAATTGCTCGCTTAACGATAAAAGATTCAGCTTTCTCAATGCACCTTTTGATATTATTCTCTGCTTGGCCTGTTGGTTGACTGGTAGAGAATGCCATTGGGCATTAAGTCCGCCATTTGTACTTTGTTTGTGCAATAAAGATTAAATAAATAAATAAATAAATAAATAAATAAATTAGACAGTTATGTAAAGTATTGTAGATGATGATAGCTATGCCAAAAACATTCGACCAATCATACCGTTATACAAATGGCCGAACCTTCATTCATTTCTACACGTTTTAGCAATAACCAGTGTACTAAACACAATAATTCTCTAAAGAAATCCACCAACACTTTCACACCCACGTTATATTTTATACCAACTCCTCGAGGAGACTGTTGACACTCGACCATTCTTCACTTTCGGCAGCTGTCCGTATGAAATATTGTCATTGTGTAACTATATAAACTTACCAGTTACACCAGACCTCTTTGCAAACCCAATTTAAATTCCCGGTCTCCCAAAATCTCATCTATAAGGAGTAAGGAGAGGTCCTTGTGTGTTGGCCGCAGTGTATTGAGGTAGTACGTCGATTTGTGGGACATATCTTACGGTGCAGCGTTCGGAACATTCAGTATGAAATAGATGTTCTGCATTTAACGTTGTAGACCGGAATGAGGATTTTTTATTGAATTTTCTGTAAAACTGAAATTTAGAGTTTTTTTTCTACTGACAGGTAATAAAACACTCAAGATATCAAAACGGTATCACTGACGAATTGTTCAGACTCGTATGTGATTGCCTCGAATGTGATCGCATTCAACCCGTGACGAAGAAGTCCAAACGAGTCCAAAACATGTCGGGCTGGGGGGCCAGCACGACATGCCCGCGAGTCGTTTGTCGCTCAGTGCGTCACTATCAGACTAGTGCAATATGTAAGGGACGCACTGAGCGAGAAGTGACTCGCGGGCAGGTCGTGCTAGCCGTGCTACTTCTGACAAAATATCATGCGAGAAACCATGTTTTAAAGTTTTCAATAATGACTCCCGGAAGATTCAAGTGGACTATAACTCGCCAGAAAAGTATAAAAGTTTTTTCGCTACCTTTGAATTTTAAGTGAAATTTTATTACTTTTTAATTTTTTACCCGAAATGCTAAAGTTTGGATGTTTACAAGTTTGCGTAGAATTAATTTTAAACGGTCGATTGGATTTGTATAATGTTAATAAATACTTGAAACTACTCAAATCCTATTTGGTAGTGACCATGGCTCCTAAGCTAGCGGTCCTGGGTTCGATCTCCGGTAACAGCAAATATTTGTGTGATGAGCACGACGTTTGTTCCTAAGTCTTGGATGTTCCTATATATTTAAGTATTTTTTTCTCTATATATGTAAGTGTGTATATCGCCGTCTAGTACCCATAAGACAAGCCTTTAGAACTTACTTTGGGACTAGATCGATTTGTGTAAAGATTGTCTCTTGATTTATTCATATTTATTTATTCATTTAGTTTTGTTTGCAACAACGTTAACCGAAATTTAATCCATAAAGCTCTAATCCTAAAGTTGGTCAATGCAAATACTAAAACACGTTTTCCAAAATCAAGTAGACCACAAATAAATCAAAGTGCAGATGAAATAAGTAGCAACCCAACGCTCCCAGGACCACTTAAACAGACCTAGAAGCCGATTGAAATCTCAATACCTCGTAATCCGGGAACAATAGAAAATAATTCCGCAAACAACCGGCTCTATGCGGCTTGAACCGGTTCGCACCGGTGAAACTGCTTTACACCGGTTAAATAAAGTGCCGCTTTATGAACCGCGCCCGGTTAACAAAGTTATTGCAGATCGGGCGTGCGCACTGATTAGCACAGGTAAATGAAGCACAGAGGTTACACTGGTTGCAGTTATTATCGTAACACAATTATATTTAGCAACTGTAAACAGTCTCAACGCTTGTATTAATTGGGTCCATGTCTGTCCGTCCGTCACAGCCAATTTGCTCCGAAACTACTAGACCGATAGAGTTGAAATTTGGTACACATAATGTAAGTCGGTGACTGCAACACGGACGCGTAACTTTAATAAATGAATTTTAAACATGAGGACCACGTTTGGGGAGTAAATTAGATATTGAAAAAAAAGTTTTGCAAACTACCTATATCGTGTGGAATATCAAATGCAAGGGCTTGTTGTGAAAATCTTTTCCGAATTTTTAGATAAATAGTTTGGAAGTTATTTAGGAAAATAGGCGAATATTGACCATCCCCCCCACTTATCTCCGAAACTAATGGGGCTACATTTTTTTTAATACCGAGAGTAGTTCTTCAACTATAGATTACAGGAAAACCTATAAGAAGTCTATGGTATTTAAAGTAACATAGGAAATTTCAGATAATCTGTACTAACGGAACCCTCTCCACGCGAGTTTAACTTGCACTTAACGGCTGGTGAAATATTGCTATTTAAATCGTTCGTTTTGCTAAGCATCTCAATATTTAATTTTTTCATTAAGTAATATAAAGTTATTATTATTGTGCAATTTTTTACATTATCTAGAAACCATTTTGATATACAAATAATTAAATAGTAATAAAACATATTAGTTTTAGTATTATTTTGAACTAAACTAACAGTTGTTGTCCGCTGATCAGAAAGTTCGAATCGGCGCCGCAAGTCCGATGCAGGTGCGTCGTGATAAATTATACGGAACTTTACAAAGCTCGCGAAGCGCTGCTGAGTGCTTTCATAATTATTGCGAAGCTTTTGCGCTGTCGGAAAGAATTTTAGAACGGCATGGAATCGACGATTGAAATTTTATAAGAGTTGATTTATTTCGTGTAGAATTTTTTGTCCTTTCGTGATGGAAATAAGTACACTTGGGTTACGTTACGTCACTATAGAAGGTAGAGATTTTTTTATTATGTTGAAAACGGCTGACCTAATGTTAACTTGACGTTGAATTAGTAGTTTATGCAACGGTTGCATAATGATAGGCCTTAAAACACTAGTGCGGTTTTCTTGAAACGAGCTTTAGCGAGTTTCATAATAAGATCGCACGTGTGTTTTAAGGCCAAATTATGCAGAGAGCATACATAACTTTATCTACACACATATTATAAATCCTCCATGATGTGTTCAGAAACTATATTTTCTGGCAACAAGTTATTTGTTGCAATCGTGGCTGCATTTACGATATCCGGCGCATTTTCACAACACACAGTCACTCCGAGAAGACTACTATTCATATTTTCAACTAAAATGTAAATTACAAACAATTTTTTACCATTCTACTTTCGTTCAGCAATAAAAACCAACATGAATCAAATGATGAAAGCAGTAATGGCGGCAATTCGATCCTACGTCAAGACCATTTTTTTTTAAATCATAGACAAACGAATGAAGTCTCTGTTCTCACGTCACTCGAGATCAAATGTCGTTCGGTTTATATTAAAAAAAACATACTGAATTGATGTTTCGTATCAATAACTGTTTAATATCTATGGATACTAGAATAGAGACCCACTTGAGTTTTGACAGCTGTTCCAAATTTAATCTCATTTCGATACTAAAATCGATACTGTAATAACATTGCAGCACTGGTTTTACCTACCTACTGGGCTTACAACGAGCTATGGAGAGGGCTATGCTCGGGGTTTCTCTGCGAGATCGAATCAGAAATGAGGAGATCCGTAGACAAACGAAAGTTACCGACATAGCCCACCGGGTTAGCAAGTTGAAGTGGCAGTGGGCAGGGCACATAGCACGCAGAACGGATGGCCGATGGGGCCGAAAAGTTCTCGAATGGAGACCACGGACCGGTAAGCGCAGCGTGGGACGTCCACCCACAAGATGGACAGACGACCTAAAAGAGAGGGCAGGAAAACGCTGGATGCAGGCCGCTTCCAACCGGCCCTTTTGGAAATCGATGGGGGAGGCCTATGTCCAGCAGTGGATGTCCTACGGCTGAACTGATGATGATGATGACTAAAATCGATACTGCAATAACATTGCAGCACTGGTTTTACCTATTGGTTGGTTACCACAATGGTGGTCATTTCCTACGGTTTTTGATTACACTATGGAGGTGTTATGATATGGGTGTAGATAAAAGATATTTGATGATTAAATTTAGACATCATTGTTAACTTATATGTCTACTGTTGTCTAAAAAAATGATACCTCATCGATATTCTTACGGGCTCTTTTCCGTAGACACTTCTTCCGAAACGGTGGTAGATTAATTTCTTGACCTTCATAAGAGTTTGTAAAGGCTAAATTTAATAAAGATATGTCGACTTTAACCTTGACTTTAAATATAATTATGCTCTTGTTAACTAACATAAGATGTGCTCTAATTAATGATAATATCACTTAACTAGTCATAAGCCTAGACTAGTTTGCATATTATATTACCATGTAGCTCATATACACACGCGTTAATTATGGATTTATATGTATGTGTAATATTGCACACGAAGCAGCAGTAATATTAGTGCCCTATGAAATAATAACTAGCTGACCCGTGCGAATTTTTGCACAGTATCGTGATCAAACACCGGATAGTAATAATAATAATATAATAAAGTGAGAATAGCCATGACACATTTTAGCTAAACAGTCTGTCAATAGATGGCGCTTGCAATTCGGGTGATTTTTATTTATTTTTTAACGAAAACGTTAATTTTACGTTAAATTTTTTAAAAAAGCCTTTACTTTATGTATTTGTGTGTATTTAAAACTCTTTACTGTACATCAAAAACATCTTAAATCTTACAAAAAAAAAATTGTGCAAAGGCGAACATATCCGTTTAAGGAATGTCTTCCAGCTAACCTTTACTTTACAGACAGTTAAAGAATTTTTATTGTTTAATTGTTTAATAATATGGCTAATTTTCTGTAAAATATGAAAACTATGGTTAATTAATCACAATGAAATATAATATTAAATCAAATTAGATTCAAATTAAAATTAAACTAAATTGCAGTGCCCTTACAGAGTTTATGATTGGAGATTCTATTAGTTTCAAGATCTTTTGTACCACATAATATAATAAACGATATGACTAATCAAATCAAATAATTTATTCAGCAAATTGGCCACCTATTGGCTCTTTTTACTTGTCAAATTAATAAATGAAAATGGGTTGGATTTACCAGCGTTTCGCATGACTATATAACAAGGTTTAAAACCTATACCTACCACTTAGTGGTATTCGTCTATAGGAAATACTGTATCAGGAATGATCCAGGATATATACTTTGATACTGCCTATTGCTTAAAGTACTGTTAATTATCTAGTTCTGTGTTCATTAGAGCCAAGTTTTCGAGTTGATATAATTTATTCATAAGTTGACAGTAAAAACTTCGGTCTGTTAAACAAAGTGACTTTGGCCAGTGCGCAGTTTAATAACTTATGGAATATTAAGGCAGTTTTAAGACAACTTTTTGCGGCGTATTTTATCTATAGGTATTAATGAGTCGTCTATTGTATACCATAATTTCATTTGCTATAATATTTTATTTCCCATAATGCAATTAATCCTGAAATAAAATGCTCTAAATTTATAACAGATCATCTATACATATAAAACAGTACCGTGACTCACTTCTAGACAACGCACAGCCTAAACGGGTGGTCCTAGAGGTTTGAAATTTAGAGGAGACATTCCTCGAGTACGAGAGGTGCACTGAGGAGGGATTTTTGGAAATTCCATCCCTAAAGGGGTGAAAAGGAGTGATAAAGTTTGTATGGAAAATACCGCGGGCGAAGCTGTGGCGGGTCCACTAGTAATTATATTTTCTTTATATTTATTTTTAAATAATATTACTTAACCCTTGTTCTCGCTTTTTTTTAAAGTAAACATGAAATAGTAGTTTATGCAACGGTTGCATAATGATAGGCCTTAAAACACTAGTGCGGTTTTCATAAAACGAGCCGCAGGCGAGTTTCATAATAAGATCGCACGTGTGTTTTAAGGCCAAATTATGCAGAGTTGCATACATAACTTTATCTACACACATATTATAAATCCTCCATGATGGGTTCAGAAACAATATTTTCTGGCAACAAGTTATTTGTTGCAATCGTGGCTGCATATTTCTGATATCCGGCGCATTTTCACAACACACACACTCCGAGAAGACTACTTACTATTCATATTTTCAACTAAAATGTAAATTACAAACAACTTTCTCTATTCAATTCAACAACAATTCTACTTTCGTTCAGCAAAACGTCAACATGGCGCCAAATACGATCTTCCGTCAAGACCATTTTTTTTTAAATCATAGACAAACGGATGAAGTCTCTATTCTCACGTCACTCGAGATCAAATATTGTGCAGTTTAAGGTAAAGGCACCTATTAACGACCCCATCCAAATCGACACCCATTATCGTGGTGTTTTTAAATACGTGTTTTATTATCAAATGGCCCGACTGATTAAGAATCTTTTTCTACAAGACCAAAGCGTACTTAGTTGTCTATCGGATTTACTGGCGCGGGTGCGTATGCATCAAGCAAATAACTTGCAACTCGTCAATTCCGGCACCGGCGGCGCAGGAGCAGCTTATCCCATACAAACACGTTAGGCCACACGTAAGTGAACTCGCATCTTGCTTAGCGATTTGCGTAATAATTGTAATAACTAATCTAAGGCTATGTTTTTTAAAAGATTTGTTATAGCTTCGTTTGCGACTTTGACATACTATTTTTCTGATATTTTGTTTGGAAATATGTAAAAAATAAATTATAAAATACGTTGGTATTTGGATCCATTTTTCACTGTGGCTCCTAATTCCGAGGTATACCACGGTAATACGTTAATACCTTAGTTTTGGTTGGCATTATTTTTTTAATTTATTGTCGGTTAAGTATTTAAATGTTTTGTTTTATTGAAATCTTCATCTATCTAAGCAGCTAAAGAGCTATATCCGTGGTATGAAAAATATACAAGAAGGTCTTAATTTTTGATAAAAACGTAAGCATTATATTAGTGTTTTCTATAGACACCCTTAAATTAATAAGTCGTTTAAATATAATGATAAAATCAAAGATTTACTTCCTAGTTTTATGAGTTTGGTTTTGTAAGGAAATGGAAGTATTTATTTTCGGTTTGTTTTAAAAAAAATCACTATCTCTTATCTTTTTTATGGGTCGTAATTAGGATTTACAGTACTGTTAATTAAACTTATTACCGATGGTATACACAGATAACCCTCGGTAATAGGATATATGGGAACCTAATTCCGACTTATTCATGATTAGTATGAGTCGGAGATCGGTTCGTCTAATATTACTTAATACCGAGTGACAACGTAATGAAATAACTAATTTAGGGTACCGTAGTTCTGATTTCTTTGAAATAACCATTATTTTGATTTTGGTAGTTTTGTTCGGGTCGGAATCTGTTGTTCTTCCTACTCAGCTATGCTTTTTGTATGAGTCGGACTAAGACTGTGTAGGTATATTATTTTTTTGGGCTCAAATGTTACGATAAAATCAATTTAAATGCTAGTGTAAAGTCAGTATGTTGTTATTAATTATTATTAGTTCCTTTGTAACCAAACATGGCTTTTCGATTTAAATGTTTGATTATTATAATTTTATTGATATAATTATAAAACTTTAAGTAAGTCTTAATTTTTATTCCAATATTCTAAAAAAAAAAAATTTGTCAATAAATGTACGGAACCAAAACTATCATTAATTTTTACCCTCGGTTATAGGAACCAAATTCGCGGTATTAGGGTCACAGCCTATCCAATACCACGGTAATAGGGGATTTCGACATTTTGGCTTTAATAAATATTTAACTATTAGTAACTACCTAGAATTAGATCAAAAACCTACAAAATAACAAGTTAAATCTATATACTTTAATTTAAAAAATCCTTAACCTCGTTACGCTGTGTAGATACCCTTAATTTTTGGCTCTTACTTGAAAACTTGCTTAACTACCACGGTAATAGGTGCCTTTACCTTATATTAAAAAAACATACTGAATTGACGTTTCGTATCAATAACTTTTTAATATCTATGGATACTAGAATAGAGACCTACTTGAGTTTTGACAGCTGTTCCAAATTTAATCTCATTTCTTTACTAAAAACGATAAAGAAGTCATGTTATTTCTTTATCGCAGCACTGGTTTTTCCTAATTGGTTGTCAAAATGGTGGTCATTTCATACGGTTGTTGATTAACCAATGGAGGTTTTATGATATGGGTGTAGATAAAGTTTTAATGATTTTGCTTTGCACATCGCTTACATTAATTAGAAAACATTATTTCATCCTTCTGAACTCTTCCAAGCATGGATGCCACCAAGTTCACCTGTAAGATCCCACAGGATTTAGCTCGTTCACAAGCTGACACAACCAAGTCACTGCAGCTAAAGCAAACACAGGCCGGTGGGCACACGTGTCCACAGAACCACAGACCAAATATCCTAAATACACCGCTTAATATTACTTTAATTAGCAAATAAACCTGCCAAACTTGCGCGAGGGGTTTTCAGAGCGCTATGATTGGTCCTTTAGCCTCGCTGCTTATGGCTTTTTGCCTCTAATACTGGCAGCTTGGTCGCCCAGCTTTGTGGAGTCTATTGGATCTGATCTACGCCACAGGCCCACCTCACATCACAGCAGATTTGAGCAGAAATCTTAAGAAGTAAGATTAGGAGAAAAGCTAGGTTTAGTTCTAGTTTGCGCGATTGTAATGGAAGAAGAAGACAAAAATAAAAGAAATACAAAAATGTTGGAGTGTGACTTGCATAATGCTGAAATATTTGCAACCTGTAACCCTAAAAAGAATAGGGTACCTACTAATTTAAAAGGTGGATTGTCCAGTAAAAACGTGAAGCTATATTACAGATAACACAAGAGCTCAAACAGTAAATACAAGAGGCGCGGGTTCATAGTGTCACGAAAGCATACGTGAGTTAATGCGAAAAAACATAGTTTAATTTCAAAGAAAAGCCACAGAATAAATAATAGTACTAACGTACAGAAGAATCACTGTCTAACAAAACCGGTGTTTAGGTATAAAAATATGCCTAATCATGCCTTTTCTCTCCGTCGCATAAAACGTGCTCTTTCGTGTACGCTAGGGTTGTCAGTTTTTTATCCGCGTCACCCAACCACACCAAACATCTAGGCTACTTGATTACGTGCAAATCGGCGAGCGAGCGAGCGAGCTACTGCGATTTATAGCTCCAAGCTGTCCGACGGCCGTCCTTAAGTGCGGAGTGAGACCCCCCCTGGCAAAACCAAGTTTAAATGCAAGCAGAAGTCTTAGACCATTCGACCTCATGTGGACCGAGACACTTCTGTCTAAATTCCACCGTCAAGAATTTTACCGTACCGTACAGAAATGGGAACTCGCTTATGTTGTCTTAAGCAAATCGCCCGACGACACCGCGATCTATTTGTGTCCAGCGGCCGACATTGGTCTAGATTCAATTTGTGCTAGTTTGCGGCCAACTATTGGACTGTGGCTTAGTGTAATATTGTTTGAACAAACTGACCGTTTACATTTTACAGCAAGATATTTACACATACATACATATCATCACGCCCGAAGTCCCTAATGGGGTGGGCAGAGCCACAAGACTACTTGTGGCCACGTTCGATTAATTAGTCCTAAGATGGTATGATGAACCGTATGGTGACAGGTGATCAGCCCATCGCCCATACAGATAGTCCACCATGTTGGAGAGGACCCGTCCCTTAGTCGACTTTTACGACATGCCAGGATGATAATCATCTGCACGCATTCTATGCTATTTCTTCACTCCCAGTGCAGGAGAGGAGCATTTCTTATACAATATTTAGTAATTGAAAGTCTTTCTTTATTGTCGCTTAGGGCGTTTGCCCACGGCGACTTCTGGTAGCGATACCGTCGACTGCATTGCGACATGTGGCTACTTAACGTATTTAAAACGCGTGGCAGAAGCGATGCAGTAGCGATACAGTCGCGCTGTATCGATGAAAACGCGTGACTGCAGCGATGCATTTCGCACTATTTCGATTTAATATTAAGCCCGCGAGCGTCTGTATCGATACCGCATCGCGCATGTAGCAATGCTGAATCAAGACTGTATCGCGATAGTAACGATGCAGAAGCGTGTCAGCGTGGATTATGGACGTTATGGTACGTGGCCAGCGACAGCATCGCGTCCATTTTGCGACTATATCGCGCTGCATCGCTGGTAAAAGTCGCCGTGGGCGAGCGCCCTTATCGCAAAAGTTTAAGCCTTAACAACTTAAGGGATTTGAATGAAAATTTGAGAAAATCTTTATACAAAAATACGATTTCTAATGCAAGCTTTTCATTGTTTGCGTGCTGGGGGATTGTCAATCAACTCTAGTCTATAACTGAATTTAAAGAAGGTTGTTTGTAATTTGTCGAAAAACGCGTACACAAAATGCTCAGTTTTTTATAGGAGATTTTTCTTAAAATAAAAACCAGTCGCGTAATAAGAGCCTCCATTGTTTATGGACAAAACTTAACACATTAATCTTAGGCAGCAGTATATCACGCAACACGGGTTAACTTTGAAACATGACATTCTAAACTTAGCTCCGTCTCTTTTACTCATTTCGTTGCGGCTACATAACGAGAGAGATGACTAGATAAGGTTTTTTGAATTGCAGTACGTATTTAATTACGTATAGAGAAACATTTGTACAATTTGGTTAGTTCTTATAGACGCATGTGTGCGTATGTGTGTGAGTTTGTTTGTTTGTAACTCCCTCACGCTTTAACGGCTGGACGGATTTGTATGACATTTGGAATAGATATAGCTTAAATATACCCTGGATTATCACGGAGAATACTTTTCATCCCAACCCCCATTGAAATAAATAGTAAGGAACTGTTCAAAGCAATTCTCGTGATGCTTACTTTTGAGGTGTCATATCGCGAATATGACACCATCGCATGTTCAGTCGCATGGCAACCACGGTCATGGACACCCGTTTAAGTGATTCAACAAACAGTGAAGACCTGTGAGACCTGGCGTTTGACAACCTTCTATGAGACTTGTTACACGGAATTGTATTGATACGCATATCCTTCTTTTGAGATCGTTGGTCGACTATATATCACATTGTGGACGGTGGGGTCGGTGGTGCTGCGGTCTTACACCGCACGATGCGGGAGGGCATTTTTTCAATTATAACAGTGTCACTTAAACGGGTGTCATGGATGGTGGTTGACATGCGACTGAGCCTGCGATGGTGTCAGGCGCGTTCTGACACCTCAAAAGTAAACATTGCGAAACTTGCTTTGAGCAGTTCCTTACTATATATTTCAATGCGGTCGACATAATGCTTATATTGAGCGCGATGTAGAGACAGATATTAACATAACGAAGCGAAGTGGTCAGCCATGCGAGCGGCTTTATCTCGCATCGGAGTTCGGTTCCCGTTTGGTACAAATCGTTTTGTCATCGACGAATTGCTAGTAAATGAAAATATTAAATAGGAAAATGCCATTGAGTATGCCATGCCATTTAAAATGAGTAAGAAAATCAATCTATAGGTCCATTTATAATACGATCGTTACGTGAAAAATGTCTGTACATTGAAGGTAGCAATAAAAATCTATTTGGTTTTTGAATTTAATGCCTGTTTATCTGATTGTATTTGCGCAATATATTTTTAAACTGCTGCTCAGATTTCAATGCGGTTATCGATACTCTGTAAAGCGCAACTTCATACAGTACTAAGGCTAAATAAACTTTTGGAAATAGAACTGCAAGGGGGTAAAAAGTGGGGTTGAACTTAATTGTGATATTTTTCTACAAATAATTTTATAATATGACTAAGAATAGATTTTTGAACATCCAGCTGCAACTTTGTTAAACAGGATAAAATCAGTCAACTAATTTATTTCAATAACGAAACGAAACGAAACGAAAGGTACCGACATAGCCCACCGGGTTAGCAAGTTGAAGTGGCAGTGGGCAGGGCACATAGCACGCAGAACAGACGGCCGATGGGGCCGAAAAGTTCTCGAATGGAGACCACGGACCGGCAAGCGCAGCGTAGGACGTCTACCCACAAGATGGACAGACGACCTAAAAGAGACCGCAGGAAAACGCTGGATGCAGGCCGCTTCCAACCGGCCCTTTTGGAAATCGATGGGGGAGGCCTATGTCCAGCAGTGGATGTCCTACGGCTGAAATGATGCTGATGATGATGAATTTATTTCAATAATGACGAAACGAATCAGCCACACAGGGCTACCACGCTTGGCTGCGCGCGCGCCGAGCGTTCACGGCGGGGTTAGCACGGACGCACCCCATAATTATGCTAGCACCAGGATTGGCCGCGGTATTGAATTAAAGTATGTATGCAAAGGGTAGTCATACCGGTTTGTTTTAAACACTTTCATTGCCAAGTTTAGCAGCGTTTTTCCACTTTGTATTGAAAAGTCGCTCCGATCGAAAACCCAACTAGCGGGTTTTTGACAATTTGTTTCTGTCAATAAGTTGTAAAGTCAGTTTGTGAAAAAGAAATTGAAAATACATACCTTTATAAGTCTTTCGCAAATCCAGACTAAGAAATCCTCACTCTGAAACAAAAAAAAAAATATTAAATTCAACAAAACGTTTTTAATTTGATGATTTAAACAAATTATCGAATAGGTATCAATAAGTTGCTTAAACTACTCGTATTACAAAGAAATAAAAATATGACCACATCACACTAATATTAAAAATGCGAAAATTTTTGAGTGTGCGTTAGTATGTTTCTAAGTCTTTCACGCTTCAACAGCTAGATGGATTTGGATGAAATTTTGATTGGAGATAGCCTATACCCTGGATTAACACATAGGCTCCTTTTATCCTGGTATACATTAAAAAGTTGCCACGGGAATAACTATAACCGAATTTCACGCGAATTATGTCGCCGGCAGAAGCTAGTTATACCTCGCCCAATGTAAAAAGAGCGCTGACGGCCATTATAAAATGTATCACCGTCAGCGCTCTTTTTACATTGGTTGAGGTATACACATTATTGAAAAGACGAGAGACTACGGGCTATTTTTTAAAGAACTCCATGCGGACGATGTCACGGACAAACGCTAGTGTAACCATGTACTTGGTATAAATAAGTCACAAGCCTAATTCATTTAAATTCCTCCACGCGCCCGCGCACCGATACTATCTCCCCTAGCAAAATATTCCGGCCACCTTTTGTACAAATTTATATACGCGTCGACCAGATTTCTCTGCTATTCACTATCTCCCCTAATCAAAGGGCCTCATACCTAATAAATGAAAATTTTAATATTCTGGCAGCAGAATTAATTATTATTACAACTTAATTAAAATGTAACAAATGGGTTGTAATTGAAAACACATCGCTCTGAGGAATTAATTTAGTATAATATTCTCCGTTTGTTAGTTTAATTCGTTTATTTTTGTTGGGGTGGTTGTTTGAAAATATTCTTAGTTTTCTTAGGATCACGAAAATTTCTCGTGGTATTTCGCGAGAACAATTATATCTGTTTTCATCCATATTTTAGCCACGGTTAGTCATAGAATGATATAGGGCTGATTTTGAAGAAATAATGCGAAACCATTGTTTAAGATACATCTGCCCTGAGGTTAGTACCTGCACGTTCCTGCAATGACTGTGCTTGAATTAAAAAGTCAGCATTTCATTGATTTTATATTTATTCTAATTTATTTCCTCATAAAAACTTACTCGTTGACATCAAAAAATATTAAATTTGACAGCTTAGTGCGGATTGGGAACTTCACACACATATTCGTGCACAAATTCATGCTTAGGGTCCTCTCTTGCACCCTATACATAAGGGCCTGAGCCCTTACCATGAGTTTGCGCAAACCGTTCTCGATATCGAAATCTATCGGAAATACTGCTTGTTGCCGATACAAGTAAAAGGGACCGAGCGATAGTTTACGCTAGCGGGAGCGGTTTGCGCAACTCATGGTAATGGTACTGGACACAACACCGCGACGCCGCATCGTTCCACGGCGCCGCTACACAACCACGGTAAGGCTCCGTACCGTGAAAAATTCGGTTGCTCGTCGCCCTTATTGCTATACCTAAAAAGGAGATGTGCAACGGAATTTTTCACGGCACTATACTAGGCAACGGAATTTTTCACGGCACGACGCCGTACCGTGGTTATGTAGCGGCGCCGTGGAACGTGGCATTGTGGCCAGGCCCTTAGAGGTGCGAGTCAAAATTCAAACCCGCAATCCACTGCACTACTGTTTTGCGTCAACAGTAAAATGAAATGCATCACGGATATATTTAGGCACTCTGCTTCAAAACTTCACAAATCAATTCTATTTCTCTGTAAAATGCAATTCAACTTACCAACTTTATCTAAAAGCTAATGCTCTATCAGAAACAAACAAGGCGTTTGATTCCCAGTCAAAGCCACTAAAACACCGCATCAGATCCTTTGGGCTGAATCTCAAATATTTTATCTGGTAAAAGCACCGACCACAGGTAACTAAACAAACAGTACTATACGTATAAACACATTGGTAGAGTTGAAACAGTACGAAACCAATTTAGTGTTGTAGGAGCAACTGTTTTTAAATAATTTATTTTATGAGTGTGTCTCTTTTCAAGTAGGTAAACTTACAAAATGCATTGATTTAAGACCCAAGATTTTTTTTATCACGAGGGTATGATAATGGTAAATGGTAACATAATACAGCATGGTCTCAACACAATCAAACAATTTTGGAATTCAAAAACATATTTTAATTGATTATAATATAATTTTAATTCAGACAGATTCCATATTGGTTAGGAATGGAGCGGAACTTAAAACTATGCTAGCAGACAACAAATCAAATAGACATTTTAATCACAGGACATCATAAATATTGCCCCCGGACTTCACATGCACTGAGTTCCAGTATCTTTGCATGCTGGAGCCTTTCACTGAACCTGCAAAAGATCAAATGTTTGTCTGCGAAGTTAAGGATTTTGAGTGCATTTTTTTATATAGGTATAAGAATTTTCTACAAATGCGTGCTACTTGAGTCATATTAAAGTGAGCCGTGAGTAATGCTTTCTTCTTCAACCGTTTCCATGTCACGTGATGCGCTACTATTTACCCAAAACATTTAGAAAAAACGAATAAACTCAAGAACTAAATAGATTCTTACTGTTTGAACGAATGCACCGTGACACATGTTTGCCGAAAGAGATTGCCTTCAGCGTGGGGCTCCAACTAACTGCGGTTGGAGTTTTCGTTTGGTTTGACTGTTTTTCCTAATACATGGGGAATATACGACCTGCAGTGGCTTTTAAAATCTCTGCATGTACTGCACTTAAAACATAATTATTTTAAAGTTATTTAAACAGACTTCTTAAAATGCTGAATTTTCTGTAGTATGTTTTGCGTTTCTGGCAAGCAGCGCCATCCGAAAGTGCTAGGTCATACAGAAATTAAGGTTCCGAGCCTCCTGTTCCCGACAGTTAAGGACCCTGAGACCTGATTTTTTTGAAAGGTTTATATCTGCATGTATGGTGCCGGGTATAGTTTGACCTGTATTAAGCAAATGTCAATTTAACTCGTCGTTTTCGTTAACTTCTGACCACAGGAAAGACTTGTTTCTTGACGGGTGATTACCAATTTGGTATAATTCTAATTGATTTACTATATCGTTAGTAAAATGAAAGAACCACAAATGCATCGTTGTTTTGTACATGATTGACGTTCCTGTCGCGGTTTTGGCATTTTAGTGACGATATAGTAAATCATCAGTACCGAATAGAGAGCTGAGTGGTTACACACATTGACCCACACACTCAAACTAATAATTGACCGAGCGAAATGTCTCCGTTTCAGCTTGGGCCAAAATGTTTACGTATGTTCAGCTGTCCGCGCGGCGTCTGTCGTCCATTTGTTCTCGTATACAGCGCCTCTATTCGGGAACGCTAAGTGATGTTGTAGCGACTCGTAAGCGAGATTTCTCATCCCACTCTTCCGCACGACGCGTAATGCGTAAGAGCGAGATGAGAAATCTCGCTCGCGAATCACTACAGAATCACTTAGCGTTCCCGAATAGAGGCGCAGGTCGCAGTTCTCAACCGATTCTTGTGAAATTTTGTGAGCAGGTTCGAGAATCACATAGATTTTTTGTCGATTCAGTTTATTTTTAAAAGACGAAGTTATGGGGGTTTTTGCTATTACAAACAAATTTGCGGAGTTGGTAAACTGACCACGACCTATGTCAATGTATGGGGATATCCGTTTTCCAACGGCAAAGTTAAGTTTGCCACGAGGTCTACAGCTTATAAGTTTATATAATATGATACCTAATTAAATATTAAATAGGATAAAGTAGGATAGGATACCAAGTCTTAAGTGTCCATCACATAACGTTCAACAGTGTATCAAAGTACCGCGTTATTTCGTAACTCAAAAAACAAGTTTACGAGCAATACGGCTAGAAATGAAAGCATTATCCTTGGAATCAGGCTACAAAATACAATGTAGACGTCGTTCCGGGATTCGAGGGTTTGTTTACAAAGTGGGGGATTGTATAAGTTTCAGTTCACAACGGAATCAGTTGAATTTGAAACTGTAAAAGTAGTTTTTTGGCTGTTTTTCGGGTTTTTTATTAGTTGTTAAAATACTAAAGTTAAGAGGACTAGTAACGCGAAAATCAGAATTTTCATACAAATGGTGAAAACGTTTGTTACCCCTTACATTTAACGACAATGTAGTTGGGTAAAAATAATAATGTTGGTGTTCTCCCGAATAATAACGAGTCTAAAATTGAAATTAGTTTTATCTGTTTTAGTCAGACTTCTGTTTATTTTAGCACTAACAATAACTGATATATGTATTGTTAATTCTGTGAAGGTACTTTCCTAGTTTTAGGTGAAAATGTCGTTTCTAGAAGCATGCCATCTACACCTAATAATCAATATTGCACTTAGTTTATTATCTTGTTATACATATATAGTGTAGATCTTGATGGTGTTCAATAAATAAATTGTAGTCAGGTCATTCTACTTTTTAGTACCTAATTTTGTTTCAAATATCTATCTTAACGAATTTGCTGATATTAATTGAAAACTGATTCCATGGAAGATCGGCCGGGTGCTGGTATGGGATGCTGCCTGCTTAGACACGCTGGCCCCTTCCCATCTACATGGAACCAACAACAGAGCTGGTGCGGCCGGTGAGGCGCCTGAAAAAGCTAAACTAGGCAAATACAGGGGTCTAGGCCCCGAATATGATTTTGTCCCATTCGGTGTCGAGACCTTTGGTCCGTGGAGTCCTAGCGCTATAAGGCTTTTTAGGGAAATCGCAAAAAGGTTAGTCGACATCACAGGGGACCCAAGAGCTGGCAGCTACCTCGGACAAAGAATTAGCTATTCAAAGGGGGAACGCTGCCAGTATCTTCGGAACCTTGCCTAAAGGGACTCCTTTTAATAATATATTTTAGTTATTATATTATATTTTCTAAGGTTTTTAGTTTAAGGTTAATTGTTCTAGTTTTTAATTTGTATTTTAAGTTTATTTATCTTAATAAATACCATTGAAAACTTCAACTGTCTAAACATCACGGTTCATGAGATACAGCCTGGTGACAGATGAACAGACAGACGGACGGAGAGGGGAGTCTTAGTAATAAGGTCACGTTTTACCCTTTGGGTACGGAACCCTAAAAATTTACTTCAAAATAAGCTGGGGACGTATTCGTAATAAAATATAAATCGGCCAAGTGAGAGTCGGACTCGCGCACGAAGGGTTCCGTACCATTATCTATAAAAACTGCAAAAAAAATACGTTTGTTGTATGGGAGCCCCCTTAAATATTTATTTTATTCTGTTTTTTAGTATTTGTTATTATAACGGCAACAGAAATACATCATCTGTGAAAGTTTCAACTGTCTAACTATTACGGTTTGTGAGATACAGCCCGGTGACAGACGGACTGCGGAGCCTTAGTAATAGGGTCCCGTTTTTACCCTTTGGGTACGGAACCCTAAAAAAGGCGACCAAATTTTGTAAATGATCACACCGAATCATAGCCACTGAATTTAGGCACTTCGCTCATTGATGAGCTCTTTGTACCCCATTTTAGGTCACTCCAGGTAAGGTTAGGTTAGAACTGTGACCACAACGCGAGCCTAATTAGCCGAGAAGATAATTAATGTAGTATAACGTAAAGTTCAGAATTTAGTCTACTCCCTACTAATATAATAAAAGCGAAAGTGTGTTCGTTGGTATAGTAATAAGTCAACCAGTTGCGTTTTAAAAGCATAATTTAGTGAAGTGGAACTGAAGATGAATACCATAGATGACCACCGGAACTCCTCAATGATAAGTATTTTACGGGTGGCGATCAGATTTCTATGTAAGGTTGGGAAGCAACTTATGCTCATAAAAATGCATGTGGTAAAATAGAATCGGTTTTGAAGGACCAGGAGAACTCCTCAATGATTGACGTCCTAACACCTTTGATAGCAACATTTTATAAAAGATTGATGACCAATTTGCATTATGCTATTGTTACTTTAGATAATCCATCCCTCATACTTTACTTGACACTGTTTTGGATGTATTTAATTGATCATTTTAACAACAATCTATCTGACGTTTTTAAGTAATTTACTTACGAATGGCAATCATTATTTCTTACTTTTCAAAGGGTTTTTGAAGTCGGTTTTTTATTTGTTAAATTATTTTAACAAAAGTTAATCCGGAAACGAAGCATAGTTTTCGAGGGAACTGCGATAACTGAATTCCACGCGGACGAAGTCGTGGACATAAGCTAGTTTAAAATGACTGAAAACTTATTAATTTTAATATATTTCGAGATTAGATACGTCTCAAGGGCAGCCTAACGAAGCCATTAACCTTTTGAAGTAGCCGACAGCAGATTTTCGTGCCCCTGACGCCACGGTAAACCGTTTTCTATACATTTTGGCCGCTACAGCCGTCACTGGGCGTATGGGGCACGCTTTCTCGCATACAGCCGTGGCGTTCAAAAGGTTGCCAGTCGCCGTCCTGTCATGGGGTGCAATTCTCTTGAATAACACTTCGTCACCAAACTCACCGGCGAGCCTAACTTGACCAGGGGTCGTATTGCAGCTCTTAATTCCAGGCAGTTGCCGCAATAAACTGAGCTGCCTGGAAAAATCGTATGATGAGCATGCTAAAGAGACCGGCTTTAGCGCGCTCATAATACGAATTTTCCAGGCAACTTGGTTAATGGCGTAAACAGCCTGGAATTAATACTCGTAGCTCATAATACAACCGCAGTATTGCAACGGTCGTGGTCACGCGCAGAATATAGTGACGGGTGTCATCATCTTCGAGTCTTGCGTGTTTTTGAACTACCCTCACGTGGTCTGGTTTTTCTTGATCCAGAGTAACAGGTACCCGACACAACGCCGACAATATCCGACGATATATTCGATGATATATCTCGACTTGACGCTTGCAATTGCTGAGCATTGGATTCGAAGCAAGCGTCGAGATATATCAGTGTGAGTAACAGGTATATCCCTGCATGTGTATTGTGTTTGTGTGCGTGTTGATCATATCTGACATTCCTCGGACACATATAGCTTCCAAAGACACCGGCAATTCACAGAAAAAACTCCCGTCGTCCTAAGTTTAGGAAACGTAACAACTTTACCTTTGTGTTTTAAGGTTCAAAATCACTTAACACGAGTCGCCTAAGACCTTGTAAAGAAGACGCATAGAACTGTCCGCGGCATCACCCGATCCTCTAAGCCATAAATTCTCAAAGATGACATCCATCTTGATATCTACCATCTTGGCCAGTTTGGTGTAAGGCGTTGGTGGCATACGAGTATCAGTACAGAAGGGTACATTTCCAATCAAGGAACACTTTTAATTAAGACTCTAAGTCTAAGGCCATTAGGTCTAAATTAATATATATAACCTCGAATAGAAATAGCCTTTTTGCATAGACCAGACACTTCTAATATGTGAGAGTATGCGGTATTAAACGGAATTAAAAGGCTTTACGTACATTTGTGCGTGTCTCTGAATACAAAATCGCGGGAGAAATCGGAAGATTTTTCCCCAGCAGTGGGATAGCCGTAACTAAGGTATTCAAATCGCTATCAAATTGATGTTTCAGTATAATACAGAAAGTACTATGATAAACTTAGGGTAAGCCCACAATGCAAAATGTCTCCGCGCGATTGTTTATAGCAGTGCGAGTTAGCCTTATAATCATACGCTAACACTGTATTACGTTCAATTTGTATCAAACGACACATTTTTTTTTGTAAGAACTTAAAATCGCTAGTTTGTGTACTTTTACGTGATTTACTATGTAACGGAATGGTGATAAATATATTGCGCGATTTTTCACAGCGCGCGCTTACCCTTATGTCGGTTAAGTGAAAAATAACATAAACCAAAAATTAACATAAAAATGCGTAATGTTACACTGCGAAAATTATATCTAAAAAGCGTCTTTCCGGGTTTTCAATCTACCCACACTAGGTCTTTATGTTTATTTGAATAAAAAATGATACAACAAACACTATACTTGAACTTCTTGTTATCCTACTAAATAATTCCCCAAATCTCTCGAAAATATTAATATTTATTTTGCAAGTAGGCCACATGGGTTTCACATGTCTGAAGCTATCTGCTGAGAAGAAACGCCACAAGAAACTCAGCGGAAACTCTCATTATAAATGCGAAACTATTTAAATGTCTGTTACTTAATCATCCCTGGACAACCAAACGGATTTGGGTTGGTGCGTAGATATTCTAGTACGTATTGCTATTTATCTCCAAAGAACGTTCCCGGGAGAATAACGATGACCTCGACCTGAACAAAGTTGCTTGAGGATATTAATATTATTCTAATAGTGGCAAAGTTCGATCTAGATATACCTAGCTACATAAATAAACATTTAACACGCAACTAACTTAAACTAATCCCACACTCAAAGGCATAAGTTAGATGCGTTCAGACTACTAGTTCGCCTAGTTCTGATCTAGGCAAAGACTCGGGATCTGCCTTTGAAGGCGCGGAATTTAGTATTTGTCGATATCGGGTTAGCAGATAATGGGAATTGAGTAAGTATGGTGTTGGGGAATGAAAATAAATTTGTTGTTTTAGTAGTACAGTACTACGGAGGTCGGAAAGGAACAGAGAACGAGTATGAGATAAAAAGCCGAGACATTATGGAGACCTTTTTAGTAACGCAACTTTGACTTTGACTTTAACAAACATTTTATATTTTACTTACCGCGTAATTTAAGCTTATTAAACGCACCTACATATATCAGAAATATCCATCATTTCTAGGACACTGTACTCTGAGATGTTAGTACAAATATAAACAATGAAGAACTATATAAATATATTTAGGATTCCTAAAACAAAAATGACTACGGAATAAAAAACTGACTTTTACTACTGAATTACACACAACTGGCACGAACATCTCAAAGCAGCGATTTTACTACAAACGATAAATAGAGGCTACGTAACCCTACACTGAGCATAGTCCGACTCGCTCATCACCTTTTTTATTTTCGCTTTGGTACTATTTTCTGGCAAAGAATCAATCAAGATTTTCTAAAACAATGCCCCCGAGGTAATTTCAAAGGATAAAGAACTTCTTAAGACTTATAAATCTAAAAACGTATTCAATTTCAGAGGGAGCATCTTTAAATGGAATCGGCTTACCGTACGATGCACTTTGTGCTTGAACGGTACCCATTCGAGTGATTCCCTTACCCATGCGCTTCGCTCGCCGTCGAAAACTCGTCTGCCGCATAGAAAACTGGTTTCAGCGAGTATCGTGTTCGTGGTCGAGCTTTCGCACGGTAAGTTAAAGAATTACCCGCAGGTGCTTACCATTTTTAATCTATTACTCTTTAGGAATGGACTAGAAAAAGATTCTCTTCTAAAGCTTTCTTCGGTTTCGAATTTTGATGGATATGGTTCAAATTCACGTTAGTTTGCGTTAGAAATAAAATTATTATTTTAACGATGGTTTATTTAATTTATAGTCAACCAAGGTAACTTTGAACAATCTGGTAAAATTAAATAGCCATAATATTAAACGTTGAAATACTTGTATTTAGTGGAAAGTTTAAAGGGGATGAGATTAATGAACTTTTAAATACAAATATTATTATATTGTGGTAAATTTTGCGAAAGCTATTTTTGAGACCGTTTAATGTTACCCAAGTGCTCAAAGTTACCCCAGTTGACTGTATAAGATGTTTGTTTGTATAAGATGTCGATAGGAGTGATTCAGTGTTTTCCGTATAAAGTATAGCGAAGTCACTGTTAAACTTTATCCTGGCTTTTACGAAAATATACAATTTTCTAGGTAAGCGTCTTCAAACCATAGACCTTGGATTTGTTTCTCATCAGGTGTAAAGTTCAAAGGTAAGCTCATAATGAATAAAATAGTAGTTTATGCAACGGTTGCATAATGATAGGCCTTAAAACACTAGTGCGGTTTTCATGAAACGAGCCGATAGGCGAGTTTCATAATAAGATCGCACGTGTGTTTTAAGGCCAAATTATGCAGAGTTGCATACATAACTTTATCTACACACATATTATAAATCCTCCATGATGGGTTCAGAAACAATATTTTCTGGCAACAAGTTATTTGTTGCAATCGTGGCTGCATATTTCCGATATCCGGTGCATTTTCACATCACACACACTCCGAGAAGACTACTTACTATTCATATTTTCAACTAAAATGTAAATTACAAACAACTTTTTCTATTCAATTCAACAAAATTCTACTTTCGTTCAGCAAAACGTCAACATAATGACGGCCGTCCGTCAAGACCATTTTTTTTTAAATTATAGACAAACGGATGAAGTCTCTATTCTCAAGTCACTCGAGATCAAATATTGTGCAGTTTATATTAAAAAAACGTACTGAATTGACGTTTCGTATCAATAACTGTTTTATTATCTATGGATACTAGAATAGAGACCCACTTGAGTTTTGACAGCTGTTCCAAATTTAATCTCATTTCTTTACTAAAAACGATAAAGAAGTCATGTTATTTCTTTATCGCAGCACTGGTTTTTCCTAATTGGTTGTCAAAATGGTGGTCATTCCCTACGGTTTTTGATTAACCAATGGAGGTTTTATGATATGGGTGTAGATAAACAATATTAATTGACTGTAAACAGGATTCAAGATAGGTTAATAAATGTTTTTCCTCTCTGTCCGAGTAGTTAATAGAAAACTTGATTTCGCTTTCAAAGCTAACAAATATAGCAAGTTTGGTTCTATTAGTAAGTACTTGCACTTGTACATTCGCACTTGGGCAAGTGCATTTGATTCTGCAGTCGGCTTTGTGGAACCGAGTTGGGATAGTTGGCTGGCAAGTTGGCGAAGCGAGTTTAGGATAGTACTTGTAAAATTATGTACAGGTTTTGAGGAGGGAAAAATACTAGGGATATTAAAGGGTTGGAAGTATTAAGAAGTAATTAACAACTTTTATATCGTGTAAGAGTTACATTAACATGAATTGATTTCTTTTTTGTGGGTAAGTTCTTAATTTGGCAAGAAAAAAATATATTCTACCTATGCACATTTCTATATTTAAGCAAATTTTAAGATTCATTTCTTATTCACATCTATCCATACAGGAGAGTGCCGTGAGTATTGTGCTATTACGAATGTTATAAAGCCTCTAAAGCAATATTAAGAATATCTGAATACCTATTTGTACATAGAATGTCTTCTAATTGGTCTACCTTGTCTCCGTTTGTGACTTGGTTTTCATCGGAAATTCTGAACCACAGCTCGGCATGCAGCAGATCACGGAGGGGTGCGATTTTCTCAAATAAAACTTCGATCATGAACTCTTTGGCGAGAGTAATTTGACCCGTCAGTGCTTATACACTACATGTTTGTGCGTGTCTTCGACTTTGGTTGTATTTCGACGTACCTAGAAGGTCACGGATGTAGGTACCTAACTCCGCGGAATGTCTACCAGCGCGTGGGTCAGTTTATAATGAATGTCGGACGAAATCAGCAACGAGTTTTATTATATATCAGCGCTTATAAAAAGTACCTGTTACCAGTACTTACTAAAAATACCAAGTATTTTCCCTCAACTCAAGCTCAGATAGAGTTATTGACTTGGATTATTCTGCCGCGGCGTTTGCGATGCCGGCCTTTAGAATTATGCTGTCGGTTTAACCAAACTTCGCTTAGGTTTTGGCTGAATCCTGACTATACCGTCTTGATCTTTGTTCTTGGATAATGGGGTCAATTACGGTAACAATTCCGGGAGTACCTTCTAATTGTTCGTTTATTAGGCTCATATTACTCTGATATTGTTTTTACAATTAGCAAGGTTGGTGTACTTAAATCAAATAGAACCGTTTGTTCAGGAAGTCTAAAATTAGTGAAAAATATATATTGTTTGTTAGTTCTCATTTTAGTTTTTTTTGACATCCTCATCAAATGTATGTCAGGTTTTATTTCTACGATGTTGGACTGAAAAGAGTATTTGCGGAAATAATTGCAGATTTTGTTAAAACGCCATACATTCCGTACAGTCTAAAGACCGCTGTGACGTCATAGCTGTTTTCCATTTTGTATGAAGTGTTTTTGCGAGTGGTATGAACAATGACTTTTCAAAGCTTCATAACTCATAAAATAAACAACGTAATAATGTTTTGCGTACACTGATCGGTTTCTATGACTATAACTAAAAAAATTGTGCGTCTTTCCTATTATTAAGACTATTAAAAATATAAAAAGTTGTTTTAATAATCAACAAAAAAAAATCTATCAAAATAAAGTATAGAGAACAATATGAGGTCTAAATTAAATTCTTAAAATGGTGGAGTTACAATAAATTAAGTAAATTATACCTTAATGTTTATTGACTAACATAAAGCCTTCGTAGTTCACCGGGAATCAAAGCAACAGTGCCCCGGGCGAGGTAATTTTTACCCGGTTATTATTTTCAAGGAACAATGGGGCATCTACAGTAATAGCCGGGTATGTTGCAACTGCTAAATGGTTATCTTGGGCTGCGGGGCTACTCGGGAGCTGGTCCAAGTGGCACTCTAAAGATTTCATCATTTTGAAAACTTCGTTACTGAATTCGTGGGTCTGTTTTGGACATTATCAAAACGTTATCGCGAATTATTTTGCTTCGATATGATAGCTTATCAAATTAAGGGCGAAGGCTGTCGCATTGTAAAACCATCGCGGTATCTATCGCTTATCGAAACAAATTAATAAATTTGAAATAAATATAAATAGTTCTCATAGAAAATGCGGAAGTGAGTTCATTGTCTCCTGTCTGTTTGCTAGCTTTTGTCGCTTGACTACGAACGGCAGAATTCAGCTACATTACGTAAAGCCGCTTCTGAATCTGTAAAAGACATACTATCTTTTTCTTAATTATCAAGGCAATAGCAATAAACGAATTCACGCCTATGAAATCTAATATTTAATAGCTCTTCGCATTTCAAGTCGACTGTAACATCGCTTTTGCATTTTCTAACATGACACATTTTTACCCAGTTTAAATTATACTGTGTTCCTATGAAATCGCTTATCGCTTGTGCCTTAATAACGTAATTGTTGCGCACCTCTGGCCCGGCTACTTTTCGCTTCTATTGTGGCCACCAGCCAACAGCGCGCGGATCGTTCCTGAATAATTAAAATGAGTATTTTTTACGCTGTATTAAGGAATTTTCTGTTCAATACAGGCATGGATGAAATAGTTCGAATAAGGAAATTAATATTAAATTTTAACAATAAGTGTCTTGAGGTTGGAAGTGCCCGGGTTGCTTTGACCGCGACCGCACTCAACTCCTGAAGAAGGACTCCATACAAGTTCGGAACATGTCGAACCATTTCTGAAAATAATTCGTGAGTAAAGCCGTGTGTATCTAGTGGTATAAATATCTTGGTTAGGTACTAACACGCTAACTACTAATATTATAAATGCGAACCTTTGGATGGATGTTTGTTACACGCCAGAACGGATGAACGGATCTGGATGAAATTTTACACATAGGCTACTTTTTATCCCGGATAATTTAAAAGTTCCGGAGTGAATAACTATAACCGAATTCCTCGCGAAAGAAGTCATGGGCAGAAGCTACTATACTATAAGAACAATGTGGAATTTAAATGTACATTCGAGTTTGCACTACTTGCATGCTGATATAAATGTCGCTATTACTGCTTCAAGAATAAACATTATTTCTTGCGAGCTGCGACCATTTTATACCTACTAATATGCTCACTCTGCAAAAAAACGAGGAACTGTTATATGTTTGCTGCGTTTCGGCAACCCTAATTATTGATTCCCAAGGGGATCGCAAATTTGAACGTCACCGAGTGATGCAAGCCTGCTGCTGACCTGCCAAAATCCTACCCTTTACTTCAGCTTTCACCAAACTCCACACCAGAAATAATAACATAAAATTAAGTCTGCACACCACTCGCTATTACTTGAGCACTATATGGTGGAAAATTATAGCTTACCTATGTTTGCTTTAGTAGGTTACCGGACTAAGGTATACTTTCTCGAAGTTTACGCCCTAGGGCTTGCAGGGTAGCAATTGTGTGCTGAGGTATTTCGTTGGTTAATATTGTGTTGAAAGCTTGTGCTTCGACTTAAGATTATAACAGTACTTGAGCTTTTACAAGTCAATAACACGTATTTTATTGACAGCGCATGACATTCATAAACATACGTACAGGATAATATCTACCCGCCCCGGCTTTGTGTGATGCCTATGTCCAGCAGTGGACGTCATTCGTCTGAAATGATGATGAAACCTTATTTAGTTGCTACCAACTTCGATGTATTTAATTAAACACTTGATTAAAGATATATATTTCCGGTTAATTAGGTACGGCCTTTTCAAGCGTTTTTGGAGTCTGTTTTGTTTTCGGTTATTTGGTAACCCAAATAATGTTGTTGTATAAAATAATGTTTGATGATGAAAAAGGTCTCAGAAACCAACAATTTTGTAACTATTTATTACCTACTTCCATCTCCTTAACTCCCTAGGGTTTTTTATGAACACTCGTAGCATATTTTGTTTTTAAATAGGCCTATTGCGTGTGGAACATCTGCGCAATATTTTTTTTTAGCTACCTATCCGGTTCACAAATAAAAATTAAATTAATAACCGAAAACACTGGATTAACTCAGCTAATGTTAATCAGAGTACTGGTATTTTTATACCGGTCGACTGGGGACGTTTCCGGTTAATCCCGGTCTATTTACGACCTAATTTGGCCCGGGTCACTCGACGTGCCAATCAGGAGTCCCGGACAAGTGACGTCACATGGAGTGACATTTTAGCGGTCTGCGTCTTATGGGATCTAAGGACGGGTTGGCAGATGACGTATACATCGAATGAATATAGTTGTTATAAATAGGGAAATTACAAGAAAAAATTAAAAACAAATAACTTTCAAAACAAAGTAATCTGATCGGTATTGTGAAAAATAATACACAGGAGAGTGTAAAAACTTAACATATTATTCTCTCATATAAACTAGTGGCTCCGTGAGCTGTAGACCTCGCGACAAACTTAACTTTGCCGTTGGAAAACTGTTATCCCCATACACCGATATAGGTCAGATCAGTTTACCAACACCGCAAATAAGTTTGTAATTGCAAAAACCCACATATCTCCGCCATTATGAAAAATTTCGAAAAACTGAATCGACAAAAAAAATATATTTAACTATCGAACCTGCTCACAAAATTTCACGAGAATTGGTTGAGAACTGCTGCGACCCAACGGACGTCCGCTGGACATACGAAAGCATTTTTGCCCAAGCTGAAACGGAGACGCTTCGCTTCCTCGGTCGAAAAAAAATGAAGTAAAATTTTTAGGCAGAAGCAACTGGAACCGTCGCTAACGTGACATTCATAATGACGTAGTTGGGAGAATCTGTCATACAAACCCCCAGCCTTGTTTTGTTAAGACAAGGTCATGGCCTAATCAAATAAAAAACATTTATAAGCTTTATAATCACTCAAATTACCAACATCCAATCATGCAAAACCGCCAAAGTGGCTTTTTAACGTGGAAAATGTACTAAAAAACCCGCATCTCATTCCGTACGCCGCACACGCTTCTCTAGTATGTAGCGACGTGAAATATTCCCGGAGTGTGTTTTGCCTAAGTGTCCTGAACTAGGTCAATGGACTTGGCAATACTGTGAACCAGGAAATGCGTGTATTTCATTAAGTGTATTTTAAAACTGCTTTAGATGTGCGGTGTTTTTTAATTCAAAAGGAGTAAGCATTCCTTGAGTAATGGCCAAGTGCAACTGCCATCTGTGCCGGTCACGCATTCGATTCCTGTTAGGGGCGAATGAATGTTTGTATACGAGTGTATTTAACTATATAAGTATCCGTATCGTTACTTGTAATCATACCACAGGGTGTCCATTAATTATTAGGGGCCTAAGTATAAGTACATAATAAGAGAGATCAAGAATCTCTCTGAATTAACAACTTCCCCGAAGAATGAGCCTCTGATTTTCAAAACAGGACAAACTGTGACTTGGAACTTGGTAGGTCTCTTCAGTCAGATCAACGTGACCAAGATATTTAGTTAAATAATGTAATAAATTTTATAAAAAATACTCCAAATGTATAATTATACTAATAATTTCATCCACATAATCAATTAAAAAATGCTCATGACATGTTACCTGTACCTACAGCAGTGACTTTGGTTTTTACCAGCCATTATTGCATGTTTGTTTATTAATTAAATAAATAAATAAATGTGTTATGGTTCAGAATATGCTTAAAGCTTTAATTGTGTCCATGTATGCATTAACATACTCAAGATTAATCTGTCTATTATTTTTCTTTTAGAAATTCAATATTTTATAAATTCATGTAAAATCATTTATTTCCTGGAGTTCATGCTCTTTTTATTAATTCTTTAAATATCTGACTTTTTAATATTCATTATAAATGATTCATTTATTTAGTTCACTATCACAACAAATCAACAAACAAACTTCGAAGTCTTCGTCTACCTTATCACTTAGCTTCCGCGCTCCAATTCTTAAACACTCCAACATACTTTTGCTTTGGGAATTAACATGTTCTGGAACCAGCTTTTGCATAATGTTTATAGAATGCATATTCTAAAACTTGATGCTATCCAAACTCGTTAGGGTAAGGCTGCCAACGTATCCTGAACCATACCCTCCTGTGCAGTTCTAACAGACCGGGCAGACAGTTCAGGGGTTCTGCTCAATTGGTTCAGTCAATCAGAAGCAATGTCTTTGGAGATTGCATCGAAACTTGTACATTCTGAAGTTTGCTTCCAGTTTATGTTAAGCACGTAGTTTTAAGCGCAATTCACTTAATTCAGTTAGGATTAAGGTGGGAAGGATAAACATAGATTAAGATGTTGTTGAGTGAAAAGAACACAGTAAGTGAAAACATCGCACAATTATATTTTTTCACTTAAATGGTAGAACTTTTTTCAATAATTGCACTAAGTATTGGTTTATCAATTATCAATGTCAAACATCGATTTAGCCTTGAAACTCTTTTTGTTATTCGATAAAAATGGAAGATTAAACAGCACAAGTAGAGAATCATCGAGAAAAACAATCTTAATCTTATTTTGATGTAAATGACGTGTTTTACCCTAGACCCTGTCTTCGCTTACCACCTTGCTGACGCTCCTTCATAAAAAAGGTACATTTAAATAAAGTTAACCTTATCTAAATTAACCATCTTAAACATTCGATGAAATAATGACTAAAGTAGAATGAATATTTTTTCTTAACACTGGATATGTGTCTAAGTGTTCTTAAAAATGCAATGTTCTGAAACAGAATAAATGTACACAGCAACAACATGGCACGAAATAAAATTATTCAGTGTGCATAAAGCTCTACTTGATAGAGAGATAACCGATTCGGTTATGGGACTTAAATACCTAAGGCCCCCTACACACAGGCAGGTGGCTTGCTTAGCGCCTAGAGCCTTGGTTATAAACAAACGTTCTAGATTTCTCGGCACCGGCCGCACTGCGCGCTTGGTGCCTTCAATAGTCACCTGACTTGATAGGCTCTAGGGCAAGCCACCTCCCTGTGTGGCCTTAGCCTAAAACAATGGCCGCGTAATCTTACAAAACTCCCTTATCTTACCCGGAACCTTAACCTCACAAATTAATTCGTGTCCGGAAATCCAGAATCACGAGGCAATTTAGCAATAAAAACAAACTTGCATTTACCTTAAACTCGGGCAAAGCTTTGATTATTTTAGTTATTCCGTTCCCTCTCTTTGTTCTAAGAATTGCCCCTAACTTGGCTAACTTATTTTTGGTAATAATTCTGCGGATCCCGCCGCTACCGTTCTTGTTAAACTTTTTGTCTATTGCCTTTTAATTCGGTCCTCTAAAGTAATATAGATACTGATTTGGGCGTTTTCAGAAGAAGTGTTCCTTTCACTTTGTTGGTCTGAATTTGGTCATGTTTTATGTTAGGATTTGGAGAGTCACCACCATTTCCATATCGACCACATGTGCACGGCAGTGTTCTTGTTTCTTTCTTTACTTATCAAGCAAAAAATGTCTCGTCTCGATATAGCATTCCTACTTAATAAACAGCCAGCAAGGTTTTATTAAAATGAAATAAAATTAATTTAAATGCTAATAAGGCGGAATCAGACGGCTCTAGTGATGAAGTATGCTCCCGGGATCTAAAAACGGACCGGCGTTAGGAGGATGAAAAGGATAATAACATGCTATTGTAAATCAGTATAAGGTAAAGGCACCTATTACCGTGGTAGTTAAGCAAGTTTTCACGTAAGAGCCAAAAATTAAGGGTATCAAGGCAGCGTAACGAAGGTAAGGATTTTTTTAATGAAAGTATATAGATTTACCTTTTTATTTTGCAGGTTTTTGGCCTAATTCTAGTTAGTAACTAATAGTTAAATATTTATTAAAGCCAAAATGTCGAAATCCCCTATTACCGTGGTATTGGATAGGCTGTGATCCTAATACCGCGAATTTGGTTCCTATTACCGAGGGTAAGAATTAATGATAGTTTTGGTTCCGTACATTTTTTGACGAATGGTTTTTTTTAGAATATTTATATAAAAATGAAGACTTACTTAAAGTTTTATAATTATATCAAAAAATTATAATAATCAAACATTTAGATCGAAAAGCCATGTTTGGTTACAAAGTAACTAATAATAATTAATAACAAATCAAAAACATACTGACTTTACACTAGAATATAAATTGATTTTACCGTAACATTTGAGTCCAAAACAATATATATGACTACCTAGTTTTAGTTCCACTCATAGGTACAAAAAGCATAGCTGAGTAGGAAGAACAACAGATTCTGATATATATAAGCAAAATTGCCAAAACCAAAATAATGGTTATTTCAAAGAAATCGGAACCACAGTACCCTAAATTAGTTATTTCATTACGTTGTCACTCGGTAATAGGTAATATTAGAGGAACCTATCTCCGACTCTTACTAATCATGAATAAGTCGGAATTAGGTTCCCATATATCCTATTACCGAGGGTTATCTGTGTATACCATCGGTAATAAGTTTAATTTACAGTGCTGTAAATCCTAATTACGACCCATAAAAAAATAAGAAGTAGTGAATTTTTTAAAACAAATCCAAAATATATACTTCCATTTGCTTATAAAACCAAACTCATAAAACTAGGAAGTAAATCTTTGATTGTATCTGTATGTTTAAACGACTTATTAATTTAAGGGTGTCTATAGAAACCAGTAATATAGTGCTTACGTTTTTATTAAAAATTAAGACCTTTTTGTATAATTTTCATACCACGGATACAGCTCTTTAGCTGCTTAGATAGATGAAGATTTCAATAACACAAACCATTTAGATAGTTAACCGGCAATACATTTAAAAAATAAGGCCAACAGAACATAAAGTATTTACGTATTACCGTGGTATACCTCGGAATTAGGAGCCACAGTGAAAAATGGATCCGAATACCGAGGTATTTTATATTCTATTTTTTAAGTATTCCCAAACAAAATATCAGAAAAATTGTATTTCGAAGTCGCAAACGAAACTATAATAAATGTTTTAAAAAACATAGCCTGAGATTAGTTATTACAATTATTACGCAAATCGCTAAGTAAAACGCAAGTTCGCTTACGTGTGACCTAACGTGTTTGTATGGGATAAGCTGCTCCTGCGCCGCCGTTGCCTGGACTGACGAGTTGCAAGTTCTTTGCTTGATGCATACGCACCCGCGACAGTAAATCCAAAAGAAAACTAAGTACGCTTTGGTCTTGTGCAAAAAGATTCTTAATCAGTCGGGCCATTTGCTAATAAAACACGTATTTAAAAACACCACGATAATGGGTGCCGCTTTCGATGGGGTCGTTAATAGGTGCCTTTACCTTAATGTGAATTGAGAGATAAAGAAGAAATTAAAGAAAGAACGACATTTATGCAGTAACACAGAAGACACACAGTGTTCTCGCGGCAGTGAATGAGAAATGGTTTAGTATAACATTTTACTTAACTCAATTTCCGTGAAGGCCCTCTTCAAAATGATGAAACCTCATCTATTTGAAACTTTACGAATTCAAAACATCAAGTACGTTATTAATAAAGATCATAACTCGAATAATAATGAAATATTTGAAGTTCAAGGTGAAGAAATACAAAGGGAGAAATTCAATCAGGTCCTATTCGTCAAAATTGCAGTCGTTTGCCCCAAAAAGGGTCATGCAAACAAATGGCTTCGAATTCACTCTACAAGTAAGCAACACGGTACGACGACACGACGATGTACGATATGGTACTTATATCATACCGCTTTGCTTCATCTTTATCTTACTTGGTGAAGTTTACATTGAATAGAAAGAGACAAAACAAAGCGACATATTGTTCGTTACCATAGTAATGATCGGTTTCTGTTACTTTAATATTCAATTTAATGTTAGTACCGGTTCATTTTTGAAACTGGTTTCGGTCGTGGATCCCGAACCTGGAATGACTTGATTTGCAGTTACCGTTATTTTAGGCGGTTAATTGAGAAACCGGGTATTTTTTATAAAATTAATTCCTGCCGAACGAAATTCTGAACGAAATTAACAGGTTAGTTCGCGTCGCTGGTAAAATTAGAGCGAGTTACATGCATGCTTTTACACATTCTTGGAGCACTCCTTCTACGCCAACGAATACGCATCCAAAAGCCGGGGCATATCGGTTACTACGACCGGTTTGTGTGTTAACCGGTAATGTAAATGATTTCTGTTTGTTTAAACCCGTTTTTCTAAGTAACCGGTTAATTAATGAATTAAATAAAACCGGTTTCATGAACGTACTCATGAATGATGTTTTACGAGTTCAAGATACGAAATACAAAACCTCAGTCATTGTCCTGTAAATACCCTAAGGCCCCACAAAGACCTATCCAGTGACGCGATCTCTCAAAAGAGCTAACAGAGAAATATTGGTATTTACCCCGAGGTGTTGCTTTTGTTTCAAATTTATGAGCCCCATTTGGATTAGCGAATGTTTTATTTGCCCTTAATAAAGCCATTACCGTTTTAAAGATATTTAAGTTTTCGGAACGCTACGTAGCTTGAATTTTTATAGCTATGTTCATGACAAAACGGATCGGTAAATTTAACCTTTGGGTAATATTTATCTTTCCTTTCTTTAACGAAAACAAAATTCACGTTTTCTATGCCTGACGCCTTACATGCGGATATAGTCTAAACAAAAAAAAACTATGGTGTTAGTATAATGAAATGCCAGTGTAAACAATTGTTGGGAAACCAAATAAATAAATATTAAAATATTATGATTAGTACCCCTTTTGGCGTATTTACGGTTATACATAGACACTTCAGCTAACAGCTTACACAATATAATGCTAAGAAAATTGTTACTTTTATCTGATTACATTTGTATTTATTTGCTATATCAATCACTATTGTTGTAGTCAATTATTTTCTTTTTTTCAGATCTTTGTTCTTCAAAAACATAATCTTTCTCTAGATACGTTAATACTTTCTAAAGTCTAAATATGCAAATGAAAAAGCCCGTTATATTATTGGCTACATTTCCTAGTCCTTATCATAAGGAAATGCTAACAACAATCTTAAGAACCACACAATAGAATGCCTTCACACGATTACTACGAACATTGACGTGGCTCTATCAGATCGCGCGCCTGTGAAGAAGTGCAATTAAAGTCATGTTACGAATCAGAATCTTTAAAAACTTCATGCACATCGGGAAATCAAAAAACCATGAAGCGACGAATTAAGAACCTCATCCTTCACTGTATATTTTTTTGTTATATCTGTCACGTACAGATTTATTCTAAGATGTACCTATTCATACAAGTATTATAGATAAGAGTTCACTAACCCTTTATCCCACGCATGTAACCGAACAATCCCCGAGACAGTGTACGAGAAAATTAATCCACCTACAGGGCCTTATCCAGACATACTTTGCGCGCGCGACATAGTTGCCCTTAAGGGCAAGGCACTGAGGCTGAGTTAAATCCTATTCGCAATTTTGATCCTTAGTGAAGGTTTTATAAAGCATAGCCTGAAGGATACCGATCCCACTTTGTTTAAAAATAAACTTAAGGAGAATCTCTTTTTCGGAGTTTCTTTTTATACTTTTAAGTTTACTGTAATTTCTGTCTCATTCTTTTTATACTTTGGTTGAATTATTTAGCATATCCTTACATAATGGAAGTGTATGTATCTTTATGTATTTATTTATTTATGTACTAGTTGTGTCCGTTACTTTTTCGCGTTGGATTGGGATGAAAACTATCCTATGAATTTTGTTTTACGCAGAAGCCTAATTTCTAAAATAATAGCACTTTTTGAAACTAAAAATGGCGGGGCTATAGGCAGGCAAACGCAAGCATAAGCATAACATTGAACGCACCAATCACAGTGATCTAAAACCCCCCGCGCCCCGCAACTTTGGCAACTTTAGCGGTAAGCGGAGTCGTTAAATATGGTCTGTAGCAAGGCTTCTGTGAATAAACCTCGTAAATCAAGGTTATGGAAAAATAACCGTTAAACATGTTTGTATTAGGGCTTACAAATCCGGTTCTAATTGTATGGGTAAGTACCGGGATTTCCGTGATTTTTCATACAAGACCAGTCACGAAAATCCCGGGATTGCAACTCTAGTTAGTAAAGCAAGGTTGCAATGTTGAGTTTACGAAATTATCTTGAGAAACGAGTTTTTTTCAAAACAGAAATCCATAACAATATTTCGTCGCATTCTGAACTAAAGTAACGTAGTTTGCAGTGTCAGCAGTTGCAGCAGTGTACTACTTAGCTAAGGCGTTCAGGGGCCTCCTTCCCCTTAACGATAGTAGTGTATACTACTTTGTTGTATGAAATAAATGGGTGTAGTCTCAGCCGTGACCTTTAGTGTCAAAGGGCTTTTAATGAGCCCTGCTATGTTATTCTCTTAACAAATTTCATTGCCCATTTTGTCTGTCATTTCGCGCGACAATCTTAAATTGACCCACGCACATTAGGTCGCTCGCACACGGTGACTTTTTGTAGCTATACAGTCGCGCATATCTCACTGACGGTTTGAAGTTAGACTCGCCGGTGACTTTACTGACGAAGGGTTATTAGAACAGGTGACCAGAGGGCTTAGCACACTAATTTTTATCGCGCACATAAGGCATTCGTCTCTTTCGCACCCGCATATTAGTTAAAAAGTGACAGATGTTAGTGTGCTAAGCCCTCTGGGCCTTTAAACAAAGAGTGCATAGGTATCTTTTGGGTAAGCCCGCTCCATTGTCGACCTCACCGTATCTTACCCTCAGATGAGATTAAGGTCAAGGGTGAACCCATTTCTTGTAAAAAAAAACAATCATGCGGACAAAGTCGCGGTGCAAGTACGCAAATTTTACCCTCAAGGGCAAAAGCTAAGGGTTAAGCTATTAATAGATTCTTTGGTTTAATGTTTAACTCAACATTAAGAGGAGTGTGAACCGACAGCTTTTCATACAAAAGGCGATAACGATTTCCACCGCTTAAATGTTAACCGATTTTGACCAATTTTTGATAGGTTGTCAAACCTATCAAAAATTGGTCAAAATCGGTTAACATTTAAGAGGTGGAAATCGTTATCGCCTTTTGTATGAAAAGGGTGACTTTTGCTATTGCTTCACAGTCCTCTTAAGTTATCGTTTCAAATATATCTCATAATAATCAGTTTCGTTGAACTAATTACTCTTTAGCCCCAGTGAATCACCTCTTGACCCCTGAAACAGGTCGAAACAAGATCGGTGAGGGGTCAATTCTCGGTGTAAATTAGTGTAGTGACCTAAACATGTTCTCGTGTCGCAAAACGTAATTATCCTTGCTTAGGGTTGGCACTACCTGAGTGGGATTTTGACAATAACTAAGTGTGTTAACTGCCTGACTAACTTTTAACTGATTTTTAAATATTATTCTTTAAATTTTAATTGATTTTTTTGTATAATATGGCATCAGATAGGATAAAAATCTAGGTTCAGAGATTAGGTAAGGCGCTTATGGCACAAATGTGTTTCTATGAAAACAAAAAAGCATTACATTTTTTGAATTTATTGATTACATGATATGTAAGTGTATTTTATTTTCGTATGAAAAGCGGGCTGTCTATCCTCAGCATTAATGTGTTGGTAAAAGAGGGGCAAGTTACCATGGGAATTCTCAGTTTATACTTCTTGACACTACTAAATAAAATGGGCTTTGAATAAAATCATTGTTCGTTTATAAACACTAGCTTTAAAATATTTGATCACCGCACTCGACGAGCCTTTTTTGCAGGGCTTACTAAGTCACTTTTCAGTTTTAATCCTGGTGCAACGAACCATCCGCCCACTGGATAACAGAATGTTAAATTTTTCAAACAGTCAACAGACTTTCTAACGTACAAAGAACTTCCCTCACCGACGAGGACTCGCTTATTGCCGCGTACGAAACCGATTCGAACCCGGTTTAGATAATGACACCCCTGCAAGACGAAGTTTGACACTAGACCACGGGCATTCGAGATAATGTCACATGTGGGACAAAACGTCAGATTCATACAGTTGTATCAAATAACTGTATGCGCTGACGTTTAATCTCACATGTGGCATTATTATCTCGAATGCATCGAGAATTGGGGTCCTAGTCTATAATGGCGCTTGACAGTTTTACTGCTACATTAAAGGCTTTAATTTGACAAGATTTATTTTATCATCTGGCAATTATTTATCTTTGAATTTGCGCGGTAGTGCAAGTTCCTTCCTTGTCAAACTTTGTACTTAACATAAGCAAGAACGAATATTTTTATCCGCATCACGGATGTTTAGTATTAATGTGTATGTATTTATCTATATAAGTATTCGTACTGTTGTTCTAGTACTATATTATTACAGGGAATCATAGTCTAGAATTAGAACAATATGTTGTTCAAGATTTTATTAATTTATTATCGTTATTAGGCAACATATAAACATAACTGGGCATCGTTAATTAAATAGTTAACTTCGTTAATAGCTAATCCGTTACTGAAAAAATTAACTTCGTTAAATGTTAAGGTGTTACATTTCAGAAGAATTAACAGAAGTTAACGTTAATCGTTAACTCGACATATAAATTGCATTTTATACTTAATTTACTTATAAAAAAATGTTGGTATGGGCTATGGAAGTTTAGACAAGACACGAAAATTAATAAAATAAGGGTGTAACATTAGAGTTTGTAATAATACCTAATTATTTAGATATCAAATTTAAAACAAAATCTATCCGACATAAGCCACGTGGTGTCCTTTTGCCAAATAGTAGGTACTTAATTAACGTTTAACAAAATTAAATTATTTTAACGGAAGTTAAGTCCGTTAACAATTTTTAAAGTTACCTAACTCAAAAGTTAATCCGTTACTCGAAATGTTAACTTCGTATATTATCGATTAGCGGGTTAACGGTCTTGCGCAGCTGTGCATTTAAGTGGAGCCGTGCGGTGTCAACCCTACAGCAGTACACAATACGTGATTTCAACGCAGCTCGATTACGCCCGTCGCCGTCGCCGCCGGCGACGACCGCTAACGACATCGCTTAACTGGATACACATTAATCGTTGACGAACTGTGGTCAAATTTATCCTTATCCTTAACCTTACTATTAATCATTAAGTGCTCTTTCACGTCAAAATGGAGCGATGGATTGACTTGATGGCAATGTATACCTTACGCAAAATGGCGGTTTCATTTTGTTAAAATATGAAATTACGTCACGTCGTTTTCATATTGCGAACCCTAACCAATCAAGATATGTTTATATTATGTACTGCAGTGTTTATCAACAATTTGCTCCGGGGTAGCGGAACCAGCCAGATTTTCTAAATACCTCGTTGTTAAAACCAGTGACATTATGTACATTAATAAGTCCATGGGGGGTCGCTAGAAGATTATTTTACTTGCTAAGGGGTCGCTTACTCAAAAAGATGAAAAAGAAGATTTTTTTTATGCACTACACCAGAGTGCATTAAAATAAACCGGGCAAGTGCGAGTTCAACCCGCGTGGAGAGGGTTCCGTTCCATACATGGTTATCTGCAATTTCCTATGTTACTTTAAATACCATAGACTTCTCATAGATTTTCCTGTAATCTATAGGTAAAGAACTAATTTCTGTATTTTTTTCAAAATTTTAGGCCCGGTAGTTTCGGAGATAAGGGGGGGGGGGAATGGTCAATTTTCGCCTATTTTCATAAATAACTTCCAAACCATTCATCAAAAAATTCCAAAAAATATATTTAAGATCCTCATAATAAGCCCTTTCATTTGATATGTCACGTGATATAGTTAGGGTAACTTTTAGTATTCTAATTTACCCCCCAAAAGTGGCCCCCATGTTTAAAATTAATTTGTTAACGTTACGCATCCGTGTTGCGGTCAACGACTTACATATGTATACCAAATTTCAAATCAATCGGTCCAGTAGTTTCGGAGCAAATTGACTGTGACAGACGGACAGACAGACAGACAGACAGACAGACAGACACACGAGTGATCCTATAAGGGTTCCTTTTTTCCTTTTGAGGTACGGAACCCTAAAAAAGTAAGTCGTAGATGCACACTTTCTTAAAAGTGGCGACACCGGTACGCAATCTGCGCCTCTATTCGGGAACGCTAAGTAATTATGTAGCGACTCGTGAGCGAGATTTTTCATCCCACTCTTTCGCATTACGCGTCGTGCGGAAGAGTGGGATGAGAAATCTCGCTCTCGAGTCGCTACAGAATCACTTAGCGTTCCCGAATAGAGGCGCTGATCTAGCGGTCATGGGTCATCTCCCATTTTATTTTAACTATGAGATAAACACCAGTGGCCAATTCGAACGCGTGTTCTTTAAATTTAACGGTCGCTTTTGTAATAAGAAACGTCAAACTCAGTTTTGAAAGTTTGGTGCTATACAAAATCGAGTTTGACGTTTCTTATTTTAAGTATAAGAGGAGTGTGAACTCACAGCTTTTCATACAAAAGGCGACAACGATTTCCACCCGTTAATGTTAACCGATGTTGACCAATTTTTGATAGGTTGTCAGTCAGAACAAAATCTAAGTCTATATGTTTTGGTTTTTTCACTATAATTAACACATTCACTTTTATTGTTGTTTTAGTATTCTCATACAAAACAAATTTCGGCCATTATTTGAACATGTTGATCTTTAATCAATATTCAAAAACGTATAAACCTAGATTTCGTTCCGACTGACAATTTACCAAAAATCGGTTAACATTAACGGGTGGAAATCGTTGTCGCTTTTTGTATGAAAAGAGTGATTTTTGCCGTTGCTTCATAGTCCTCTTAAGAAACTTTAAATTTAGGCGACATCTTTTCGAATTGGACCCATTATTGCAATACAAAGGGGCCGTCCATTAATCACGTGATCTTTTTTTAAGCATTTTTAACCCCCCCTCCCCCTTGGTGATACATGGTGAGGTTAAAGACTACACCCGTACCCCCCCACCAAACATCCCTTGTATTTTTAGTATCTAATTTTTTAGAATATTATCTTAAATACAGGTATAAAATATCTTATTTTACTCGCCGGTTTCCGATTTAAAAATCGCGCGTTTGAAAAAATAATGAAAAAATACACGTGATATCTTACTACACCCACCTCCCCCCTTGTGACATTTCAAGATTTTTGTCAAACCCCCCCCCCCCCCCTTTCAAGCCTCACGTGATTAATGGACGCCCCCAAATATAGCAAACAAATGAAATGGCTCGGTATAGCAAAAACAAAATACTATCGCCATGCAATTAAACAAGAAAACTAATGAATCTTCCGTCCACACTGCGTACTTGTATACCGTTTTGTTTCATTTTAGTTGCCTGGCGTAACTTGGGCTAAATTTGTTTGGTGTGTGCTGTGGGCTGGAGGTCTCGTTGAGCTGGTGCCAGTGTCTTTGCGCCCGTGTTTGCTTAGCTACATGTAGGACGCGACTTTGGAAGGCGTCTGAAGCGCGGAGACGGTTTGGTGTGTGGTATAAGATTAGAGAGATTTGCTTTGAAATTCACGATAAGCTGTTGTAATTACTCGAAAAAATAAATAACACATTTTGTCCTATTAAGATTTTTCGTATTTGCTTATCTGCTGATGTAAACACCAGCATACGCTATTATTTTTAGTTCGGTTTGATTAAAAAAAAAAATTAACTACCGTGAAATCCATTCAAATGCAGCGCGGTCTGATTGGTTTGTTATACTTCGAAAATATTTAAGCTAAATATATTAAATATGTGTACGCTTTAATATCCTAATCTTAAGCGTAAGAATAAATATTGTAATTATGGCTTTTGAAAGGAGCGAATAAAATGCACACGCAAAAAACTAATATATATACATACTTACTATATCACTAGTGGCTCCGTGAGCTGTAGACCTCGCGACAAACTTAACTTTGAAAACTAATATCCCCACACACATAGATCGTGGTCAGTTTACCAACACCGCAAATATCAAATATGTTTGTGCGCAAAAACCCCCCATATCTCCACCATTTTCGAAAAACTAAATTGACAAAAAAACTATGTAATTCTCGGTTCGGTTGACAACTGCGACCTGTAGACGAGAACAAATGGACAGTCATACGAAAGTAAAGTATTTTTGCCTAAGCTGAAACGGAGATGCTTCGCTCGCTCGGTCGATAATATACTTATTTTATATACAGGCTACAATAAGATACATAAAGATTATAAATTTAAAAAAAAACTGCATAACTTCTAAAAAAAGAGAAACAAGAATTTGATTCGGCCCTGCCCAAGGGGTCAAAGCAGAAATAGAAGTGTTACTCTCCATAAAATGTTATAATAGATATTTAAAGTCACAGACTTATATTTCCACTTTGACTCCTTGCGCACGGCCGAATCAAATTCAGGTTTCTCTTTTTTAGAGGTGTTGCATTTTTTTTTATATATTTTTTTATTTTTTTTAGTATCATAACAATGATGACCAATGTCTCGTTATTATGTAAACCACGACACTAATGTCATGGTTATTCCTGAGTTCTAATTATATATGTTGTAAAATCGCTGACCGCTTGTTTCCTGCGACTGTTGTGTTCAGCGCACATGTTTTATATATGTTTTGTTTGTCTTAAGACGATGACATGATGAGGGGAAGTTTTCGTAATGTATATAACGTTGCTTCAATATAGCTTCTAATTTCCTTTGACTTAGGTTTGAAATAGATTGAAATATCCAATATTCATGATTGCAAATTCAAGTTGGGTAGCAAAACTATTTGGAACAAAATTTAACGGCTGGTTAATTTTAACATTTCTTAATTTAGAGTGAGAGTAGTTTCTGTTTTGGTTGAGTTTATACTATTGGCAGTAGTTTTTAGAGTTCTGTACCTCAAAAAGAAAAAACCGGCCAACTGCGAGTCGGACTCACGCACGAATGGTTCCGTACCATTATAACGCAACAGAAATACATCATCTGTGAAAATTTCAACTGTCTAACTATCACGGTTCATGAGATGCAGCCTGGAGACAGACGGACAGACGGACAAACGAACAGCGGAGTCTTAGTAATAGGGTCCCGTTTTTATCCTTTAGGTACGGAACCCTAAAAAAGGAACCCTTATAGGAACACTTATAGGAACACTTCTTTGTCCATCTGTCTGTCTGTCTGTCTGTCCGTCTGTCTGTGTGTCAAGACGTTTTTTCTCAAGAACGCGTACAGGTATCATGTTGAAATTAATATCATATACTCAGGTCTGCAATCTCCTGGAGCTGTGAAAATAATCAACCTTCTAAGTCAACGCAATCAAAAGATACGGCCGATTATGCCACATATTTTGATACTCGTAAGGGAATCAAAACCTATAGGGTACTTCCCGTTGACCTAGAATCATGCAATTTGGCAAGAGGGAAATGTCTTACAACACAAGTAAAGGAAAATGACCAAAAACTGTAAATTTGTATGAACATCACAAAATATTATTTGTTTAACGGAATAACCTTTGCGAGGTCATATCACACTCGACGGTAGCACGGATATAGGAGCGAAAGTTATTTTTTGTCTCATTTCATAGGTAGGTTGTAAATGGTTACCGGGTTGTTAAAAGCTATTGTATTCAATTTTAGGGTTCCATACCTACAGGTATTGTCTGTTTTTCATAGGTAAGTATGGGACCCTCGGCGCGCGAGTCATACTCGCACTTAACCGGCTTTTTATGCAGTATCAGTCGGGTAAAACTAGGGAAGAAATGAGCGTCGAGATCCGTCATTGTAGCTAAAAAGATAAAGCTAGACCTTCCCTAGCCATGTCTCTGTCCATAAATTATTAGTAGTTTATGCAACGGTTGCATAATGATAGGCCTTAAAATACTAGTGCGGTTTTCATGAAAGGAGCCGATAGGCGAGTTTCATAATAAGATCGCACGAGTGTTTTAAGGCCAAATTATGCAGAGTTGCATACATAACTTTATCTACACACATATTATAAATCCTCCATGATGGGTTCAGAAACAATATTTTCTGGTAACAAGTTATTTGTTGCAATCGTGGCTGCATATTTCCGATATCCGGCGCATTTTCACATCACACACATTCCGAGAAGACTACTATTCATATTTTCAACTAAAATGTAAATTACAAACAACTTTTTCTATTCAATTCAACAACAATTCTACTTTCGTTCAGCAAAACACCAACATAATGGCGCCAATTCGATCCTCTGTCAAGACCATTTTTTTTTAAATCATAGACAAACGAATGAAGTCTTTATTCTCATGTCACTCGAGATCAAATGTTGTGCAGTTTATATTAAAAAAACATACTGAATTGACGTTTCGTATCAATAACTGTTTAATATCTATGGATACTAGAAATAGAGACCCACTTGAGTTTTGACAGCTGTTCCAAATTTAATCTCATTTCTTTACTAAAAACGATAAAGAAATACCATTGCAGCACTGGTTTTTCCTAATTGGTTGTCAAAATGGTGGTCATTTCCTACGGTTTTTGATTAAACAATGGTGGTTTTATGATATGGGTGTAGATAAAAAATATTTCATTATTATGTCATTAAACAGGATAGAGTGAATGTCTCTGATAACGGGTAACGTTGTAGACATGTGTCAGAAATTCTATTGAAAGTATGTACACAAAAACTCACTTGCTATTACAAATAAGGAACGAGCTCTCACTGTCGAGGTAAGAGAGAGAGAGCATCACAAATAATTTCAGACCCAAAACTGTAACGAAACCTCAAAAGCTTGACATACAAAATGTATGTCAGATAAATATTTCCCCAGAAGTAAGCGGTAAGTGAGCAAACGTAACAAGTAAATATACAAACACACTTACCGCCATCTTTGGATCTGCAGAGTTAGGGAGTGTGATATATGTATGTATAAGATGTTTGAAGACGGTTAAAAATGCAGTGTAGGTAATGATAAGTTAATTTCTTACATAAAACAATTAATAATATAAATTAGTAAACTAAAATAAAAACAAAACTAAATTAACTTAAAATAAGTGTCGACTAGTTATAATTTAATAAATAAAAAACTGACCTAACACCCTTTGAAAAGTAAGTTTTTTTTTCGCTTTTTAGTCACTATCATGCGATTTAACGACATACATTCACTACATCAAGTAACAATAGCGTTATTGTTGTTATTATTACTAATTTTAATTTTTGTATTTTATATTTTATTTTGATTATTGTTGTGATTGTATTTACTGTTCTGTATGGATCATAGTTATCCGAAATAAATGTTTTATTATTATTATTATTATAAAGCCAATTTGCCCATCACCATTAACAAAATGTTGCTATTCAAGGCGCTAGGATGTCAATCGTTGAGGAGTACTCCTGGTTCTTCACCCCTGGTTCTATTTTACCACATGGTTCTATTTTACCACATGAACATAAGTTGCTTTCGAACCATATGCAGAAATCTAATCGCAATCCGTGAAATACTTAACATTAAGGAGTTCCAGTGATCAAATGTGGTCTTCATCAACAGTTTCATATAACCAAATAATGCTCTCGGAACGTAACTGCTTGGTTATTACAGAAAATACTAAAATTGCTATATGGGTGTCTACAATAGGTATTTGAGGAGGTCCATCGATTCCTCATTGATCCTCTCATCACCCCTCGTTTTGACTAAAACGGAACCAATTTGGAGGTACCCTAAAGACAATTTATTTTTTTCATATCTGTTAATAATTGACAGAGTTCTGAGCTAACAAACACAAAAATATATATTAGCCAGTGTTATAGTAAGAAATTGGATTAATTGAATACCTTGACAAAAATATTGTTGAAAACGAAAACGAAAATATTTATTTCGCAAACCACACGGGCTCATTCACATCTCTGAATCTACAAACGTGATATCTACTGAGAAAAAGCGTCGCAAGAAACTCAGCAGCAAGCATTTTTTTAACCATATTTTTGTGGACTTATTAGTTTAAGTGTATAACTTAACGTGACGCAGCTAACCGGCCAATACAGTCAATCTTTTTTATCTATGTTATTTCTTGATTGGTTAGTTAGCTGGGTGGGTTAGTTTGTGTACATTTAGTTACTCCCTAAATTAATGGAGTGTATTATAATTACAACCAACATGGTGGACTATCTGTATGGGCGATGGGCTGATCACCTGTCACCATACGGTTCATCATACCATCTTAGGACTAATTAATCGAACGTGGCCACAAGTAGTCTTGTGGCTCTGCCCACCCCATTAGGGATTTCGGGCGTGATAATATGTATGTATGTATGTATTATAATTACCATGACTCTCTTAAACTCAAATAATACTTTTAAAACACATCAACTAAATAATAAACTATACATCATAGTCCAAGCTCAAACCCACTCCATTATGTTAATGCTCCATTGTACGGATTAGATATTTAGATTATTTACAAATAATATTTGCGATTGCTCGACAAATTCGGGATCAATGCGAGATTGATTTTTTGTATGAATAAGATTTAAGAGAAATATGACGTGTCGATATGGTGAAGGAAACAAGAGCGTATCAACTTTTAGAGTACAATTTGGTTTGTATTGTATCGTATAAATCACGCGATGTTTTTTAAGTCGACTTACACCACCTGCCATAGTCTGATATTTCTTTAAGGTTGTAACTTGTAAGGTTGTCTGGAAGACGCTATTAAGCGATAAGACCGTCACTCATCATCTGCCAATTGTTAGATACTTATGCCTTATTGTCATTTTCCTTTTTGTAGTAACTGGTTATAACGTGAGGTGTTTAATTTGTAAGAAAATATCGTAAAATATTAAACTTATCGTTTCTAGGATCGGATATGACATTCAAACATTAATCGAAAGAGGAGTGCCGAATATTGGATACGCGGACAGTCTGCCTCTTTGGCAATCTATATTGCTACGATGAGTTACGGCACTGAGACGTGGTCACTGGTCACTGATCATGAGCCTCAAAAGAAGGCTCAAGGTCATCCATAGGGCAATGGAGAGGATTATCCTTCCGTTGCGAGATCCAGTTACAAATGAGGAGAACCGCAAAAGAAATAGTATAACCGACATGGTCCAAGGAATTCCTAAACTTTAGTGGCAGTGGGCGGGTCACATTGCTCGTAGAACAGATGGCTGATGGGGCCGAAGAGTTTTCGAGAGGTGACCTCGTACTGGAAAACGCAGCGGTGGACTGACGACCTGGTGAAAATTGCGGGACTCCGCTGGAGTGCAAGGATCGCTCGTTAGGGTGATCATTTGAGGAGGCCTATATCCACAACAGTGTACATCGCTTAGCTGCAACGACTTTTTTTATTGATGCGTCAGCGTGTTTCCGCCACAATTTACGTAAAATACAAAATACAATTGTGCTACATAATGTTCGCCAATTTCATTTCGTAACTTAAACTTTGAGTACAGAAACTTTCAACTACTACAATCAAGCATCACAGAAATTGGCTGTTTCAAGTTTTATACAGAGAACCGGAAAATGTCATACTCAGAAAGATTAACCTCGCGCTCTCAGTTACCGTTCAAGTCCATCCATACATCATATTTTTCTCAACCTCTAAACTTAGCACTTTAGGGCCGCTGGACGATAAATCACAAGGCAGCGCGACTCGACGTGCCCCAACTCAAACTTGAGCAGTTTATTTCGGTGTTTTATGTGTTAGTTTTCAATGTTTTAAATGTTGGCCAGAACAGGAACTCTTCCTTCTTCGTTTTTAAATCTGGTATCCCGTAACTTACTCCGAGATTCGCTGTCGAGTTTCATGCTAGAACAAGCTGGTGGTCTACGAGCTAAAAAAGCCTTCAACAGCTAGTCAAGTTTTTTGTATGGGAGAGCATCAGATGGCGTCATAGATTCTCTAGATTAGTGTATTTCAACATGTGGGTCGCGACCTCCAGGGGGGTCACAAACCCTTGCTCAGAAGGCCGCGGTTGCAAGCCAGGCTTTTGAATACCTCGTTGTCGTAAACACTGACATAGTATTAATACGGTTATAGGGGGGTGGCCAGATATTTTCTAAAGGGGTTGCGTACTTACTAAAAAAAGTTCAAAAACACTGCTCTAGGTAAAGTTACCGTTCGTAACTAGATGATCATGTCCACGTACGGACACTTCAATGTCTTCAGGCGAGAAGGCGCGCACTGATCGAATTCCGGGTTATGAGCGAGTTGCCTACAAAGCAAGATGCCTCAAATTAAGATGCCTAAGTATTATGCCTACAAAGCAAAATGTCTATCTGATTAAAATGCCGTCGAGCCAAATGGCCTACTTGCTAAAACGACTACCAAGCAAAATGTCTAAGTAGTTGAATGTCTTGAAGATAAATTGCTTGGTAATTAAAAGCCCGCAAAGCAAGTCACCTAAAATGCTTTCTATTGTGGGTAAACGTAATAAATAAAAAAAAATAGAAACAAATATATGGGGTCAAGGTCTTGCTTTTTGGCTATCTTGCTTCTGAGACATCTTGCTTTTGAGACATCCTGCTTGTTAGGCATCTTGCTTTTTAGCCATCTTGCTTCTGAGGCATCTTGCTTCTGAGACATCTTGCTTTTTGGCCATCTTGCTTTTGAGACTTCCTGCCTGTAGGGCATCTTGCTTTGTAGGCAATTCGCTCATAATCGCGAATTCCAGATACAACCCGGGGGGCTAGCAGGACATGCTCGCGAGTCGTTTGTCGCTCAGCGCGTCTCTGTCAAACTAGTCAAGTATGTAAGGGATTCACTGAGTGACAAACGACTCGCGAGCAGATCGTGCTAGACGTGCTGCGCCTCTATTCGGGAACGCTAAGTGATGTTGTAGCGACTCACGAGCGAGATTTCTCACCCTGCTTCTCCGCACGACGCGTAATGCGTAAGAGCGAGATACGAGTCTCGCTCGCGGGTTGCTGCAGTATTACTTAGACGTTCCCGAATAGACGCCCTGTACAGAGGTAAGCATGAGCGAAGGGTTGTCAAATCAGAGCGATGTGTTTGTTTAGGAAGCCTTCCATATTCAGTACGCAAAAACGCTAATTTTTAACCGACTTCAAAAAAGGAGGAGGTTCTCAATTCGTCGGAATCTTTTATTATTCCAATCGCAAAATGTACTTTGTTTATATCTTTTCATTTGATGATCTCCAAACTGTTACTTGCTCGGTTTGTTCTGCTGTAGATTTTCTCAACAAGAACTAAACTTCGTATTCGACACGCTCGGAGATAACGAGTCGAGAATAATAGATGAACGCTTAATAGCGAAGGATTCCAGACTTATTGCAACTTTCAGGGATTTCGATCTTGAAATTCCGAAACTACAGAATTAGTTTTCTTTTTAGACATTTTTGTGAAATTTTAAACCTTATTTGTTGTTTACATTGACGATTTCTATAATTTTATTATGATGCTGAGCTCATTTGATTTGGTTCAGGGCCGATATTCAACATTGCCTAAGTGATATTGCGTATGAATTTTGAACAATGCAGCGGCCTTTGCTTTCAAGTTAATAAGAGCGACCATATCGTAGCAAAACACTTTTGTAGTGGTAGAGCCAAACAGTAATCCTCACTAAATGATTACTGTTCGAATGGGCCGGCTCGACCGGGGTAGTACCACACTCTCACAGAATGTCGGCGTAAAGTAATAGCTTGCTATTGCGTTTCGTACGGTGAGTGACGAGATCCGGAGGCCTATTCCCTATTCCCCATCCCATCCCCATTCCCCATCCTCCCTAGAATGGCAACGCATTGGCAGCACCTCTGGTGTTGCAGATGTCCATGGGCGGCGGTGACCACTTTCCATCAGGTGGGCCGTCTGCCGGTTTGTCAGTCAATTGTCATAAAAAAAAAACTCCGTACTTGCTTTTCTCACCTAACTGAAATAAATGTTTCCGTTTGGATTTAGCTCGTATATTTCTGACTTGAGAGTCAGACCTTCGGCCTTCGACGCATGAGAGCTAGCTATACTAGCCAAAACTCTATACTAATATTATGAATGTGAAAATGATTTTCTCTGTTTGTGACGATTTTACGGCTATGGAAGTAGCTTAATTTCAGGACACGTGCGTATACATACTGTTTGTGCAATGTTCCGAGGGAATCACTAGAATCTTCTACGCAGACGGAGATGCCGGCAAATGCCTGCACTTCATACTATTTCATTCTCCAGATGATAACGTATGTCTATGTCTAGTTAAGGTTAAATACCCAAAGGGGCGCTGTAATCATTTACATCCACAACAATAGCCCAAACATAAACAATGCTGCGTTGCCATCATTCAAAACACTACCCAAATTATATCACATATTTACCAAAACATCCCAAATACTACCGGTCGATTTAAAGCCCCGACGACTCCAAACAAAGGGACGGAAAAGGCCCATTTCCTATTAGCCAAGGGACAAGGACCAGAAAATTTTGCGGATCGCCCAATTTGCATGTTAACACGGCCCACGATGTGATAATTGAATACTCGGATTTTCGAGTAATCCGGAATATTCTGTTCGGGCCAATCTGTCCGTCAATTTTTAATTTGACCGAAACTCGCCCGCCATTATTCAGATTGTGTAAATTTTGAAGCACCTCGGAGCGTTTTGCGATAAGTAGCTCGGTTATTAATTTGGGATGAATTCCCCTTGGGCTAGGTTATTTGAAAATAATGTCATAGATTGATCAAATATGTCCTAAGTGCAGGCATGGCTCAAAGTAAACGCAGAAATGGCGGTAAGCATGTACCGACAAACAGATCAATAGGTAATAACATAGCATAAGCAATAATTAGTAGAATAAACAGCCTGGTTTTGCGTTCGTACACTTAAGAGACTTTACAGCGTTAATCTTCAGCCACTTTCAGGAATGTGTGTGAACTGAGAAAAATTACTGTTATCTTTTTTTCTCCTACTGTAAAAGTTGCGTTCTTTTTCACGCATCCCCCTTTTGATCAATCATTTTAATAACGGGAGTTGAAAACTATTATTTACAAATTAATTGTACATACGAATGATATGCCTTACACAAGCATGGTGGCAGTGAGTGTCCTGTCATCTTAATCATAGGTACCTGATGCGTTAATTACGTTCCCATATCGGTATTAATTTTACACCGATATATTTCGGTACGCGTGCAAGAAACGATTGTTCAGTTATGGTTGATAAACGGTCAGACGGCATATGGACTGGTAATGGTACATGTACGAAATATCAATCAGGAGCAGATGCCGAGGTTGCAGCTTATTGAACAAATCATATCAGTCTAGGCCCGGAGGACGCGTGGTCTAAGTCTTGGAGGTCGAATAACCCTAAAGTATCCTTAAAAAAACGGTCAACCGCGCCGAGGGTGACAAACAGACGGTACCTGTTAGGTACAGAAGCCTAAAGATTAGAACGATCTATTACTATTTTTGGGTAGCTTGCCTTTTCAAACAGTATTTTTTTTACGCGGAAACTGTAGTAATTAACGGGGTTCTAGGGTAAGAGACCCAATAACTGGCATGACCTTCACACATAAATTCTTATTGAAGTAACTCAACATAACATACAACTGAGAGCTGAATACATTATTTTTACTCGCCTATGACATCGTAATCCATAAAGCGTCAATTATCATAATCATTCTATTCGTTTGTTGTCTAAATATCTTAACTCTGCTAAAAATCTTACCCCAACTTTTTCGGTTTGCCGTAGCCGAGTAAAATGTATAACAGTTTTATAGGATCCATGTACTTAATATTATTATAACAATAATACATAACGTGCTTTTTTACTTACTACCTACATTTAAATAATTTTAATGGTTTCAATTAATTAGACGTCTTAGACAGTTTATAACTTGCACCGTCATTCTCAGCGCATGACATTGTGACCTACATACCCGGCAATTAAGTACGTGCCGAAAGCACCTGGCTCCAGCGGTAATGAGGTGATGAATTAATGCTTTGATTGGTTCTAGTAGCGCTAAATTTGTAGTAGTCATGTTACATTAACGTGGGAGAAGGGAACTTCAGAAGAATCAAAATTTAATTATACTTTGCTATTTATTTACTCGACCACCCCTGATTACATTTTAGAAAATGCTTTGTAAAATTACTTTTATTAACGATTATGGACATATCAAATAAATAAACCATATTAATTACAGAGTTTCGGTTTTTGCCTACACAGTAAATTTAATTAAAACAATTTAGACTTTTTGTTTTTGTTTGACTGTTTAGCTTCGTCACATTTCTAGTGAATACACAACTTAGTCATATATCTTTGTGGGACCAGCCAATCCACTAAAAAAACACATGTCAACTAAAACGGATCGTTCGAATTCGGAAATAATTTCGAAAATGGAACGCATAGGGTGAACCGGCGAAGTGGGCTATTGACGGATCACGTCACCGCGCCCCGGGACCCGCTCTATTTTATCGCATCGTACATCAACTTTGACGTGACAACCACCGCGCGCCAATAGCGACAACTACTGACACTTTTACCCTGTTCCCAACTGACTTTCGATTATATAGTAACTACGTTTTTGTTATTTTTCGTAACGCAGGAAAATCATTTGTAAAAAGATTTGTCATAATGCTACGCTCAACGGCCCAAACTAGTACAATCGGTATCTTAGATCCGTGAACATCTCCCAAAAACACACAATCAGATAACAAGTAAAATTATAAGTACTTCATTTTAATTTAATTTAATTTAATTTAATCATTTATTTTTCGACCAACAAAGGATCATTGTGTTAGTAATACATGGAATGAAATGAATTCTTATAGTAATGTTAGTAAAGATCATACAATTAAACAATTATTAAGTAAGAGCATAATTATTATTAATATTAATATTATTTATTATTACTGTTTTTATTTGACCGTCCGTACGTGAAGCTGCGAACAGTAGCTCAGGTACGGACAATCAAATCTACTAGCAATCATAATCAGGATGCTGTTGGTGCTAGCCCTAACTCTGCGCGCCAGAGATGCGCACCGCTTGCGCATCGTGGCGTAGAAGCAGTCTACCCGCGCCTCTGCAAACATCCCTGACGCGCTGCAGAACCGAGGCAGCCCCATCAGCACCCTGAATGCGTTGTTGTATTGGACGCGCAGAGCGTTGTACTGTCTCTGAGTATAATTCACCCACAGGCTGCTTGTATAGAAGCTAGTGCAGTAGGCCCTGAAGAGACTAACCTTTAGTTTACCAAAAAACCATAAACGAGGAAATAATGACGATGATAACAGTAAAAATATACAAATGCGAACATACTTATCATATCACTTGAAGGTTCTTCCAGTAAACTTTTGAGGAATTGATTTCATACATTGACGTTAAGAGAAGTATGAAACTACGGCTTTTCATACAAAAGACGATAACGATTTCCATTGTCAGTCAGAACAAAATAAGTCTTTGCGTTTTGTGTTATTCACTATATTCAATAAATTCAGTTTTCGTTGTTTCAGTATTCTCATACAAAACTAATTTCAGCCATTATTTGACTTTGTTGATCTTTAATCAATATTCAAAAAACCGGCCAAGTGCGAGTCGGACTCGCGCACGAAGGGTTCCGTACCATTATAATCAAGCAAAAAAAAAAACAAGTTTATTGTATGGGAGCCCCCCTTAAATATTTATTTTATTTTGATTTAATTATTTATTTTTGAAGTTAATATATATTCTGTGAATATTTCTAGCGTCTACCTGTTGCCGTTATCGATATTGCGCAAAAACGAGGAAAAAAAATCACGTTTGTTGTATGGGAGCCCCCTTAAATATATATTTTATTCTATTTTTTAGTATTTTTTGTTATAGCGGCAACAGAAATACATTATCTGTGAAAATTTCAACTGTCTAGTTAGACAGTTGAAATTTTCACAGCCTCGTGAACCTCGATAGTTATCGAGGTTCATGAGATACAGCCTGGAGACAGACGGACAGACGGACAGACGGACAGGCGGACAGCGGAGCCTTAGTAATATGGTCCCGTTTTTACCCTTTGGATAGACCTAGATTTTGTTCTGACTGACAACCTATCAAAAATTAGTCAAAATCGGTAAACATTTATGGGGTGGAAATCGTTATCGCCTTCAGTATGAAGAGCCCTAGGTTCACATTCCTCTTAAAATACTATGATGATACGAGAATAAATATGATTGTGGCGGGAATCGAATCCGCGATTTAAGCTTCATAGTCCAACAATGAAATGACCCATTCGCGGATATTAAACAGCACTAATGATTTAAACAACATCTCAAGTAAATAGATCAATAAAAAAAACAATCACAGTCAATTTGAGGTTAAATTATCTACACAAGTTCTGACGCGCGTCCAACTGAAATCAACTCCAATTTTCGGCTCGTCCCAAATCGATAGAATCGCATTGAAAGTGCGAACGGGTCTCGAGGGGCCAATCATCGGCCTTTGCTTCCCGGAATTGGGTTAGCGAGCTACGAACGGACAGACCGACGGTGCGGCGTCGATGGCATTGTCTTGTCAATTTAGTGCCATCTTACTGGACTATTTTGTTGGCAAATAAAAAAGTAGTTACCTGGGCGACTGAGCATTGTTCAGCGTCTTTGTTATATCTAGATAGATACACTAAGACTTCTGAACAGTGCTATTAATAGATATTACTTCGTTTTTAGGGTTCCGTACCTCAAAAGAAAAAAAGGAACCCTAATAGGATCACTCGTGTGTCTGTCTGTCTGTCTGTCCGTCTGTCACAGCCAATTTGCTCCGAAACTACTGGACCAATTGATTTGAAATTTGGTATACATATGTAAATTGGTGACCACAACAGGGATGCGTAACGTAAATAAATTAATTTTGAACACGGGGCCCACTTTTGGGGGGCAAATTTGAAAATTATAAAAAAAGTTACGCAAACTATATCATGCGACATATCAAAGGAAAGGGCTTATTGTGAGGATCTTCAATATGTATTTTATCGGAATTTAAAAAAAAATGGATTGGAAGTTATTTAGGAAAATAGGCGAAAATTGATCACTCCCCACTCTTATCTCCGAAACAACGGGCCTAAAATTTTGAATAAAATACAAAAAATAGTTCTTTACCTATAGATTACAGGAAAACCTATAAGAAGTCTATGGTATTTGAACAGGCATAGGAAATTTCAGTTAATCATGTATTTAAGAAAATAAAACCAACATTTCCTAACAAATTGAATTCGAACTAAACTAAAACAAATAGTAACATAGTGGGTCCAATTCGAACCGGTGTCGCCAAAATTGAAAACTCCCTAAACTTAAGGAACGCCAAAGTTAATTATTATGGCACCAAACTGTCAAAATACAATCACACTCATTTTCTAAATTGTATACCGGTTGCTCCAACTTAAAAATGTGTGAAAGAGTAATTTTTTTTGATTGAAATGCACATTCGCGCCTCTATTCGGGAACGTTAAGTGATGTTTGTAGCGTCTCGCGAGCGAGATTTCTCATCCCATTCTTCCGCACGACGCGTAATGCGTAAGAGCGGGATGCGAGTCTCGCTCGCGGGTCGCTGCAGTATCACTTAGACGTTCCCAAATAGACGGCCAGATATGCACTACTGAGCATTAAGTGTTGAGGAATGTCCAACAGCCTGGGGCATGTTGTATACTATGTTGTGTATTATGGTCGCATAAAGTAGTATCTAGGAGATCAAGCGTCGCTCGGCATCTTTCTTTCTTTCTTTCTTTCTTTATTACTGATGAAACCTATCTAGATAAACTTGAAAAGTAAAACATCTTATAACAAAATTTCATCCAAATCGTTAGAGCCGTTCCCGAGAAACCGTTTTTTTTTTATTTCAATTGACTGACAAACGAGCTGACGGCCCACCTGATGGAAAGTGGTCACCGCCGCCCATGGACATCTGCAACACCAGAGGTGCTGCCAATGCGTTGCCAGTCTAGGGAGGATGGGGAATGGGGATGAGGGAATAGGCCTCCGGATCTCGTCACTCACCGTACGAAACGCAATAGCAAGCTATGACTTTACGCCGATATTCTGTGAGAGTGTGGTACTACCCCGGTCGGGCTAGTGAAGATTACTGTTTGGCTCTACCACTACAATAATTAATAATCATCATAATCAATAATGATTACAATGTACATGCATTTCTCATTCATGAAACTTCCTGAAACATTCTGTTCGTCAAATAATTTTAAAACCATAAACAAACTTTGGACTCTATGATTAAGTTTGAAAGGTTTCAAGAACAAAGCAAAAATAAAACTTCTCTAGGAAATATCGCGAAGTTACGTTTGAAATTCTCTTCAAACAGTTCTAAAAACTTCTCTAAAATAAACAACAATGGGTATTTGGGTTTACATAAAAAAAAACCCTAATAAATAAAATAGGAAAGTATATAAGAACCACACAGAGTTTCAAACCCAAATAGTTGCAATCCAAACAAAACTTACCAATAGTTCAAGGCTCCTTGAAAAATACAAAAAAAAAACACTGAAACCCACAAAAAATCACAACTTTCATATATACCAAATTGGATTGAGTTATAAATTTATAATTAAATTTAACTCATTAAAAAAGATTAAGTTTCATAAATTTGCTTGAGTTCATTCACACACGCGGAGGCTTTCAGGCAGGCTTTGGCGCTGCGTGCGTCCGTTAAGGCGGGCGGGAAGCGACTGGTGCTCGCCGCCCGCCCAACATGCACTTTGCAATCTGGTGCATTTTAATGCTTAGGTACATTTTGTTTCACTAACATTTCAAAGTTATAAAGTGTAGTGTTAATTCTACTATTATTAATATTATAAATGCGAAAGTTGGATGGATGTATGTTTGTTGTAGAACGGCTGAACGGATCTGTATCCCATTTGGCACAAAGATAGATTATAGTCTGAAATAGCACATAGGTTACTTTTTATCCCGGAAAGTTTAGAAGTTATAATGCTTCGAGCACGCCGGCAATTTATAAGTGTCAATCAAATATGAAAGACGAGATTCAACGAGATTTGTTACGAAATAAAATATAGTGTATTATAATAATATATACTTTATTTACTTACTTTACTTATACTTACTTTCGTGAGATATTATGAATACTTGAAAAACACACGGCTTTACTCACGATTTATGAGTTCACGAGTTCACGATTCGTGAGTAAAGCCGTGTGTTTTTCAAGTATTCAGTTCTTATAATGATTATGGTTTACACTCCCCTTATCTATAATCAATACATAATATAAAACAGTACCGTGACTCACATTAGACAACGCACAGCCTAAACGGGTGGTCCTAGAGGTTTGAAATTTGGAGGAGACATGCCTCGAGTACCGTAGAGGTGCACTAAGGAGGGATTTTTTGAAATTCCATCCCTAATGATGATAATGGGATGAAAAGAGGTAGTAAAGTTTGTATGGAAAATACCACGGGCGAAGGTGTGGCGGGTCCACTAGTATAAATATAACTGGATCCCTGTTTCCCTTGGTCACGCCATAACTTGAGACCGCCTTTCCCGATTTCATTTTTTTTTAAGTTTTCTAATAGTTTGTAGAAGATTCTTACGGAAAGAAAAGTTAAAAAAATTGCGCGGAAAATTTGATAATTTCAGAAAACTAAACGACTATTTTACCTACACGCGTTAGGCTACTTTTTCTTGGAAAATGCACAGTTCCCGAGTTCCACGAGGGCAAAGTCGCGGTAAACGCCTAGTTATAATAATATATTGTCTATATAGATATATAATGAGGCCAATTAGAAAGTGTGTTTGCTGAATTTAAATGTCTTTAAACTTGGAATAAGAAACGTCGAACTCGATTTTGACAGCTTGGTGCTATACAAAATTGAGTTTGACGTTTTTTTATTTTAAGTTTAGGGAATATTTAATTTAAGCGATGCGTTTCGAATTGGACCCGATATATACATAGTTTAATCTTAATACGCTATTCCTTTCAACTGTTTCCAAAAAAACAAGTTTCTTCGACATACTTACCTTATTCTTTCTAGTACCGCTCGACGTCAGGATAATCGAAAGAAGTATCCTGCCTCTTGCCTCTTTTTGCTTCCTTCCAAGGCGTTGACAGGCCGCTAATGGAAGGCAGTTCTTTCTTGCCAGTGAGGAATGGAACGGGCGCCATTCTGTTCCCTTTGTTGTTATTGTTCGGTTTAATTTGGGAAGCGATTTAAATCAAGTGTTGTTGCTTCGTATATCGCTTCTGAGAAATTGTATCCAGTTTTCTTGAGATTGTATTATTTATTTATTTATTTATTTAAACCATTTATTTCAGGCATCAGTGGCCCATACATAAATACCTTACAGACTAACATACATATATTATACATTAAAATAACTTAAAAGTAATATCATTTAAGGGACGAAAAGGCGTGGCTCCTTAGCGTCATCCCACCTGGAGTCGTGTTCTGGACAGGCGTGGTGCCCCGGAAGCGCCTGAACACGACACCCTTCGGCCAGAAGTATTATACGCTTGTTGGATAAATAGAACGTTTAAATGCGAATGATCATTGTATTTCATCATGATCGGTCTTTATACGCTGAGCACGCGGGCCGAGCGCGGATTGGGGACTTCAAACACGTCTTTGAAATACCTCAAAGATGTATGCGGTTTCCTCTCGATATTTTCCTTTGTCGAAATGTCCGTGGTCAAAGTAAAAGTCAAAATATCCTTATTCAATTAGGCTTTTACAAGCTCGAAGGTCAAGGTATCTGCCACTGGTTCAGAAAAAAAACAGTGAGAAGAGCCGGCAAGGAACTCGGTTCAATCTGATCGCGGCATAGCCATGCCACCAAGCGACTCCAAAAAATTTGTTGTCCGGCATGATGCCTTGGGTCACTTGGAGAGGTTGGGTTTGAAGAGTTGCACCGAACAAGCGTACCTTTCAGTTTCAGGGCCTCATCCAACCTTCCTTCCTTTCCATGCATATTTACCCTTAGAGTCAATAGGCATTGCCTGGGCAATCGCGTACCACCTTCGACCACATCTTCACTTTCTAGTAGGTGATGCTGTGGTCAAGCGAGTGCCCGTTAAAAAGAAAAAAAAACAGCCAAGTGCGAGTCGGATTCGCGCACGAAGGGTTCCGTACCGTTATCTTTAAAAGCGACAAAAAATCACGTTGGTTGTATGGGAGCCTCCTTAAATATTTATTTTAATCAGTTTTTTAGTATTTGTTGTTATACAAAATATCTACATCATCTGTGAAAATTTCAACTGTCTAACTATCACGGCTTATGAGATACAGCCTGGTGCCAGACGGACAGACGGCCAGACGGACAGACGGACAAACGAACAGACGGACAGCGGAGCCTTAGTAATAGGGTCCCGTTTTTACCCTTAATCGTGGTAAGGTACCACTACTACATTATGCGGACTCCAAGGGCCTTTCTAGTATCTTTAGTAAAAGTTCAGTAATTGCCACCAACGCATTTCCTACCCCTAAGAATGCAAATCGTCCTGCAAGTAATAAATCGTTGGTCATATTTATTCGGGCCTACTTTCACGCCGTAAATCGCGGCCTCTGATTGGCCCCCGCATTAGGTGTGACTCCGTGGATTTATTGCGATTGGCTAATTTATGTTTGTAAGTAAACCCGGTGCTTTGCGATAGCTTCAGTGCGTTGGAATAATGAATTGGAGTTTGTGGGGGCGTTTTTGATGAAATATTACGTTTTTGTCTTACTGTACGTCACTTGAGCGCCCTCTTTTATAAAGAAATGAAAAAACACAGTATGTAACACGACGTACAGCAAACCTTCAAACCCGTTGATGGCTACGTTGAGCCGAGCACAATAACACACTGTATTTTTATCATTTTATGAAATTAATAAATTGCCTCTGGTTTTAAAGTCGGTTATGTATCATCCTATTGGTACGGATCGATAACACACTGACATTGTGTTAACACAGAAAAAAAAACCGCCATTACCCAACCCTATAACATCTTCAACTATGACCGCGGTATAATAAACTACTAGTTTTTGCCCGCGACGTTGACCGGGAGGAATTCATCTATTGTTATTCCGTCAGGAACTGTGCATTTCCGAGATAAAAACTAGCATAGGTATATCACTATCGAACCTGCAACTATCGATATGCGAAAAATCGCTTCTATCAATTGCTCCGTTGTAGCGTGAAAGATGGACAAGCAATCAAACAAACAAATAAATATCGCATTTATAAGAATTTTTGACTTATAACGGTAAACAGCTCCATCTACCGATGAGTTACATTTCTCATATTTCCAGTATAAAAACGGAAAAACTGATAACCCTAGCGTACACGAAAGAATCATTGCGACGGAGAGAGAAGGCATGATTAGTCACATTTTCCTACCTAAACACCGTATTTGGTAGACAGCGACTCTTCTATACATTAGTACTATTATGTATTCTATGTATATTATTAACACTGATTCCACCAGCGCCATCTAGAAACCTCAGTCCCCTCAAAACCTAAGCATCAAAGGTCTAAAACCAGCCTTCTATTCATCCAAGCCCTTTGGCTTGAGGGCTTACCTTATCGGTACCTTTGATGTTAATAAATTGGCCAAGGTATCTTAAGTTTTGCGAGCCTAATTATATTGTATGATATTAATTTTAAAGGTTATAGGGCAACACTTGTAAAGAGTATACTGGATAGAACTGAATTCTGTTTGTGTTTTTAGTCGTTTGTTTGTTTAGTGAAACATAGCAATGAGAACACATTATAATTCTCTACTCAAAGAAATGTGACATTTACTTGAAGTATTTAATAGTAATTATTTGTTTTCTACTTTTATAGCACAGTACAGGGGATATAGTTAGGGAGGCGAATAGGAGAATTTTCGGTAATACTCGAGCATGGCAGTTTGAGATATGAGAGATACCTTAGACCTAATAGAACAACCTTGTAAAGTATTTAGCTCTATATGTAGTGACGCGCGCCTAGGATAGACGATCAGATTAGTAAAAAAAAATCGATAGTCTGAAATACTCGAGCGCGTCAGATTAAGATATTGGGGGTTGATTTTAGTGTTTTAAGACTAAATTTAACTAATCTGACGATAAGTCATTGACGCCGCCGAGTTATAGGGTCGCGAACGCGGTATATTTCTCGAATGTGACACTAAAAAAAAGAAACCAAAAAACCTTTTTCGGTCAGATTAAGAGAACCCACCAACATTTTTGTCAGATTAAGAAAATATATTATAATACCGAGATAAACCTCCCCTATGAAAATCTGACGCGCTCGAGTATTTCAAAAAACTTTTTTTTTTTGCATTTTCAAAAATTCATCGTAACTTATCGTCACGCCGAAATCGTCAGTTTTTTTAAAGGGAGCTTCTTTGGGGCCTACTTAACAACCCTTCCGAAAATCTGACGCGCTCGAGTAAATTTTTTTTTTGGATTTTTGACTACTTTATATGCCTACCCCCACCACGCAAACCGGCAGATTAGTATACCTTTGTTATCAGAGGCACTTGGGGCATACGTAGTATGAATATCTGACGCGCTCGAGAATGCCCAAGTAACTGTTTCTTTTAACATTTTTGAAAAACCGTACACGCCAAACCCACCGCTAAAATGGTTTTTACCATACGAGCTTTTCTTTTCGAAATTATTTTATCTTTCGATTTTGATAGGTCTCGACGGCGCCGTTGAATTACGCCATTTAGCTACCTCGCCTCCCTAACTAATACCATATGTCAGATGACAGATAAACAGAAACGCAGCCATTAAAAATTCATCTCGTACCTAGTACGTAATAGCATGGAAATTGCGATTTAGTTTAGTTTAAAACCTAAATTTAATTCGCATAATAAGATCATGGTAACCTCCCAGGTCTAGAAAGTTATGCACATTTGTTCTCGGAAATATTGCGTAAATGTAATAATATTTATCTACACCCATATCATAAAACCTCCATAGTGTAATCAAAAACCGTAGAAAATGACCACCATTGTGACAACCAATTAGGTAAAACCAGTGCTGCAATGTTATTATAGTATCGATTTTAGTATCGAAATGAGATTAAATTTGGAACAGCTGTCAAAACTCAAGTGGGTCTATACTCTAGTATCCATAGATATTAAACAGTTATTAATACGAAACATAGAAGAAAGAAAGAAACATCAATTCAGTATGTTTTTTTTAATATAAACCGAACGACATTTGATCTCGAGTGACGTGAGAATAGAGACTTCATTCGTTTGTTTATGATTTTAAAAAAAATGGTCTTGACGGAGGATCGAATTGCCGCCATTATGTTGGTTTTTTGCTGAACGAAAGTAGAATTGTTGTTGAATTGAATAGTAAAAGTTGTTTGTAATTTACATTTTAGTTGAAAATATGAATAGTAGTTTTCTTGGAGTGACTGTGTGATGTGAAAATGCGCCGGATATCGGAAATATGCAGCCACCATTGCAACAAATAACTTGTTGCCAGAAAATATTGTTTCTGAACACATCATGGAGGATTTACAATATGTGTGTAGATAAAGTTATGTATGCAAGCAACTCTGCATAATTTGGCCTTAAAACACACGTGCGATCTTATTATGAAACTCGCTAAAGCTCGTTTCATGAAAACCGCACTAGTGTTTTAAGGCCTATCACTATGCAACCGTTGCATAAACTACTATTACTTAACCTGAGAATATTATCTTGAGCTAAAAAAACAATTACTTCAAACAAGAATATTGATCTGTATATACATGTACCTAGCTATAATACGCGGTGCGTGTGCGCAGCTGTGTGCATCCAGTAACAAACTAGCTCGCAACTAACACGGTGGTTTCATTGCAAAGACATATCAAATATACATTCTTGGTTCAAGAAAATATGTTCCGTTATGGAAATCACGGATTATCTTGACCAAGGCGATATTGTCTGTCTATTGACTGACAAACGAGCTGACGGCCCACCTGATGGAAAGTGGTCACCGCCGCCCATGGACATCTACACCAGAGGTGCTGCCAATACGTTGCCAGTCTAGGGAGGATGGGGAATGGGGATGGGATAGGGATGGGGGAATAGGCCTCCGGATCTCGTCACTCACCGTACGAAACGCAATAGCAAGCTATTACTTTACGCCGATATTCTGTGAGAGTGTGGTACTACCCCGGTCGAGCCGGCCCATTCGAACAGTAATCATCTAGTGAGGATTACTGTTCGGCTCTACTACTACAAACTGTCTTGATACAAAACATCTTTTTTTCCGTGTGACGGGTCTAATACGTTTTGAATCATTACTATATAACTCGACTCAGCTCGACTCGTAACACAGGGGAGTTTTTCTGAACTAAGTACATTTTTTATCCAAAGTAATGTTGACCAGAAACAAATGACTGCTTATCTTCCGATTCAAATCGCGACCAAAACAAACTCAAAACAAGACACGACCGTTCGTTTCGAACGATTTAAAATAAGAACACAAATTTATTCTAAATGGAAGACTATAAGAATCCGGGTTCGCGACCGTTTGAAAATCAGAATCCGCCGTTTTGCGGGGATCGATTCTAAGATATTAAATTCTCGGTCGACGGTTGCCTTCATATGTCCCATGGCGATATGGGAATTTTGAAAGTGTAAGAGTGACAGTGTATTTATTAGAAGAGGAAGTCGCATTTTTGTTTTATATTGGATAAGGTTTCTTCAGCAGCTATGACTTGAGCATTTAGCAACTAATGAAAATAGCGTATGGATTTATTAACAAAAACCAGTAACTAGAGCTACTGAAAATATCAATAAATGATTACTACTTCAAACAAAACAAGTTAAAAAGATGTTTTTACTTCAAAGAACACTATTAGTGCTTTCTTACCTTTATAATTCGTTTGAAGGCTGCAAAAATTACCAATTATGTTCGTTTCGAGCTTTAGAAATTTCACAAATAAAAAATCTCACAAATTAAAGTAACAACACTTTAGAATAATAACAATATAGAGACCAAGTCCGCGCGCACAATTTGAAGCACTCAAATTGGGCCATTTCTGGCTCCATACGCCGGGACGCTCCGTAGTGTCAAATGTCAAAGCGCACACACCGCATCTCGCGAAAAAAAAAAACACTATGATGATTTGTGCGGTTAAATTGTGCCACAGCACATCTGAAAAACAAAATAAGTGTAGTAACATTACTTTTCACAGGTAAGCAAGCTTTAAAAATTTCTTACTAGGTATTTTACATTTTAACACTTAAAATACTAATGTTTTATTTCAAACTTGTTGCCCTAAAATGAAAATATTTTCCCATTTCAACTGACTTTACTGCTTCAACTTACACAATTAATTAAACAGTTGCTAGATATATTGTATGTAAGTGACATACATAGTATCACGCCCGAAATCCCTAATGGGGTGGGCAGAGCCACAAGACTACTTGTGGCCACGTTCGATTAATTAGTCCTAAGATGGTATGATGCACCGTATGGTGACAGGTGATCAGCCCATCGCCCATACAGATAGTCCACCATGTTGGAGAGGACCCGTCCCTTAGTCGACTTTTACGACATGCCAAGATGATAAGCCTCGCACGCATTCTATGCTATTTCTTCACTCCCAGTGCAGCAGAGGAGTAAGTGTAAGTGACACACGCTCTATTTGAAAGTGCCTGTGGAACTTAACCGTATCATATACCTGAAATTGTGTTAGTTGAAAGTTGAGAAGTCTAAGTGAACTTTATTTCCACTACTGTTAAAATTTTACTGCAAAATTTTACTGTAAACATATGATGAAAATATAATTAATTTGCTATGTACTCGTAATCAACAATATAACGAATAAAAATGATAGATTTAACAACTACCACTGGTACGTTTCCCTACTTTCGGGGTAAATGTGATTCCGCTAGCAATATTATTTGTGCACCTGTGTGCGTCGTTATGTGTTAGTACGAGTTGATGACGCCTACATGAATCCATTTTGTGCTTCACTTTTGACGGGTCGTCGGTTTGACACATTCCTTCTATATTGGTATTATTCTAAGAGTAACACCTATCAAATCACCTCAGACTCAAAACTGTTTTAGCCGAATTCAGAAAGGCCACTCAAATTGATCTTTAATTAAAGTGACGTTTCTGTATAGGTTGACGACTAGTTGAGGGATATATAACTATTTAATATCTAATCAAATGCTTAGTGGCATTTCTGAATTCGGCCATTTAAGTACTAAAATTTCTCCCGACACATCTTCTGTCAAGTTTGAATTATCTCACGTGTCACAAACTCATTCGTGTCACTATTTGCGTAACCGCCGGCGGCTATGCCCGTAATCTGTCACGCGTCATGACAGATAAAGACGTTGTTTTGCGCCGACTGTCAAGGGAGTACAGTCGGGGGCGGAAGGGGAAATTGACTCGTTACGATTGGAGCAAAACTGTTGTGTTAGGCAATATTTATTTAACCTTTTGGCCGCCAAGCACATCTGAGAAGTAGCACGAATTTCAACCGTAAGTCAAGGTTATGAAGGACTTTTTTTACCCTGTATACGTTGTCACGCATAGTCGACAACGGCGTCCAAAAGTTAAACTTTAGTGCAGAACAACTAGTTATTTGCAAACTAAATGCCTAATGACAATATTATCTGCCAATTAGCCATAAGGCCAAAGAGAGTGTTGCAATCGTTTGTTGTTCAATTTTAAGAAATAAACAATAAGTGCTACAAAGATTACCATTAAGTAATAAATTTCTCAAAATATTAAACAAATTTGGACTTAATTGACCTTGGATTTGTGGACACTAGGTGACCACTGCTGGATAACTTATGATATAAATGGCCTGAAATCTACAGAATCTAATATTTTAAGACGCTGACAACAGCTAATGATCTTGAGCGATCGGTCTCTATCTGTTTACACCGGAGTGAACGAGAAGCACTGTGCGGTTATTTGTATGGCGAAAATCAAAAACGAATGAATTATATACACACTACACGCAAAATATAAATTACTCAAGTTTTTAGTATGGACGTGATGTAATAGAGTTACTAATTATAGACCCATAAGTTAAAAAAAATAAGACAGAACTGTTTAAAGAGGATTTCAGACGGAGCTTCGCAATATTTTCTATCGTATCGATTTCATCAAATCGTGTTTTGGAAATAGTTAAGTTTTCAATAATATAAAGTTTATGATCATATATTTTTCGCGCTTTGCCAAATCAAATAGATTTTGTAAAAAAACTGTTTATGTAAAGCCGATTTAGATGTTGTCAGCACCTTAAATCCCGTAATGTAAGATTGTTCTTGTTATTGTCCTCATATCTACATTAAGGCACCTGTCTTAGATGCCAAAGCCTACGTTATTTTATCAGCCAACGAAGATTTAAATGCTTTTAAAATAAGTTGACAATTACGCTTAATGTTCGTGACTGTATTTACGTAAAGTTGGATTTTGGGGTGCAGTGAATAATGTTTAGAGATTTTCAGTAATGGCTAGGTGCTTAAGATCAGGCAAAAATAGCTTAGGAGATATCATGAACGATTTCATGTTTACAAATGGTTACAATTATTTTTTTCCGAACGTGCTTCCTGTAAAGTCACTTTAAATAAAATCTAAAATAAAAACTCAATTCTGAAGCTTTTTAATACGCATGCGCATTTGAGTGGCAATGGTAAATGAGTTAATTGAGCTATTGAGGTATTTTATAGTGATGGAAAAGATGGCTACAGTAGGGGGTGGGGTGGGTCGGTGGATAGTGACACTGCCTCTGAAGCTAGCGGTCCTGGGTTCAATCCCCGCACGGAAAGAAAACTAGGCAATGGTTACCAAATTTTAGCGTTGTATGCTAAAAAAATTACAAACTATAGCGACACGTAAAGATTTATCTATCATTGCAAAGCATTTTCAATGTGTTAATGTTTAAGATCTTAGTTGTTATAGGCAATGCTTTGCTCAAGTTGCTAAGATATTATACGCAACGGATTTTTTCTGTGCGGTAAGGGCAAATATTTGTGTGATGAGCGCGTATGTTTGTTCCTGAGTATTAGACGTTCCCTATATATTTAAGTATTTATTTAGCTATATAAGTATGTTCAGGCTGGGCCAGGTTTTTGCACTTTTAGAAACACGATAGAGTCAAAACTACAAATGCTACTTAATTAAGTATTATTTTATTATAAGTAATTTAATGAGTGTAAAATACATTGTTCTACTGTTCATTGTACTCCTGCAACCGACTACGCAATTGTATGAAAAGATGCTGACAATCATCACTTCTGGTACCTAACCGCCCCGCGCTTAATATTCGTCTTTGAACCAGTTTATTTAAACTTATTGACCACAACTTGGATTAAATTGATGCTGGGACACTAACTTATACGGCGTAATCCATATTCAATCCTGAAAAGGCATCGCATAGTAACGTATGACTGGTATTTTTGGAAAAATGCCACACAATAACCACGTTGCTTTCCTATGAAACGGTCCATCGTAGTCAAAAATGTACAAAATAGCGTTTAATTTCTCGTCGTTCTTTATACCGCACAATTATTATTATTATTTATTTGCATAAACTTATGGCCCACCCTGTATATCGTCGTCTAGTACTCATAACACAAGCCTTTAGAGCTTACTTTGGGACTAGATCGATTTTTGTAAATATTGGTTTATGTACGAATATTTATTTTCTTTTAACGATTCTAATCATTAAACTTGAAGTATGAGTGTAATTTATCAAGCTTAAAAATGAGACGTCAGAGAGTCTAGACCAGCAATATAGATGTAGACTAACTCGGACTACTTGGATTAATGCGTTTCCAAGCCGATGCCACTATTATTCAGTTATTGACGAATGAAGGAATCCTTTGTGCGTTTTGGGGGCTTAGGACGACTAAAATCTATCCGATGACGCTACGATGACGTATTGAGTAAGTGGTATTGCTATTGGTGTTGTGTTCGATTGACAGTTGTTTTTGCTATTAGGTACATTTCTGGATTTGTCTGTTTAAAAAATGATCCTATTAAAATTATTTACATTGAATGAACGGACAACTCACAGCTTAAAGTAGTGGGTCTAGAAGTATGAAATTTTGCGCAGGAATTCTTTATATAATAACGTTTTTCAGTGCTATGAAAGGATTTTTGAAAATTCATCCCCTAAAGGGGATGAAAGTTTGGTTTTTTATGACGTTCCAAATATGGAAATTGTTGATAAATAAAGGTCAGTAGGCGTCTGTTGATAAATAAAGTTCAGTTGTATGGGCGTTTTTGGATTCATTCCCTAACAGGGTAAAATAAGGGTTGAAAGTGTGTATTGGAAGTGTGAAATTTGACCAGCTTTTTATTTACTTGCAATGTGTGTATGTATGTATGTTCGGGTCAAATTTTGCAAGTTGAATTAGAACCACTTCCTCTTATCCTACGAAGCTGAATTTTTAAATCTTGGTGCAGTTCCGATGAATGCATTTGTATGGTGAGCATGACCCGCCGCTCAATTACGCAACACCAAGTGGTATCGCTTTCGCGAAAAGTAAACCAATTGTGCCCTTATTTACACAGGGTTAAGACTAAATTGGTTTGCATTTCGAGCCAAACCGATACCAATTGTGCTGCGTAATTGAGCTGCTGAGTCGACATTCAGGGATAGCTCCTGATAAAGGAACTCTTCAACAGCACGGACACGAAAATTTGTGTACGCATTTTATTGCAATATTAAAGTGCAATTGCGGCAAAAGCTTGTTATAGAAGTAAGAACTTCAGAAGTATTAACCTTAGAAAAAAAATAGTTTTCACTGATTTTTGGGTTGATTTATCCAAAAGGAAATTTCACGGATTGATCTTAAAATAAAAGCACGCTCATAGCGCGTTACCTAGTTAATTAAGAGTTTCATTTTTACTTATATGTATGTTAGTCTCTGAGTTATTTATGTTATGGGCCTTGTTGCCTGAAATAAATGGATATTATTATTCCATCTTTATTAAGTACATTTCTTATTTATAAAAAAATTACATTTTAAAATATAAAAGATAAATAACTAATTACATTTTAAAATATAACAAAGGTATGCAAAAAATAAATTCTAAAATATAAAAAATAGCCGTCATCCGGTAGTGAGGCGCGGGCCCAGGCTACCGGTGGTTAGAGCTCCAGGGTGAGGAACCTCCTGACTATACGTGCTGTGTCAAGGAGCACCGCTTTCTGTATCTTTCCCTTGATCCACCAGCCAAGCGAGAGTCTCTCAAGGTGTTTGTCGAGACTTTTCGCGATTAGACCATTGGTTGACACGACTATCGGAACAATGGTCGTCACGTCAACATCCCACATAGCGGTAACCTCATGGGCTAAGTCTAGGTATTTAGTTAACTTATCCTTTTCAGCTTTCACAAGGTTCACGTCATGTGGGATGGCGACGTCGACGAGCATTGCTCGGCGTGCTGATCGGTCTATCAACACAATGTCAGGTCAGAAATATTATTATTATTAGTATAGAAAGTACAGCGCTTCTATTCGGGAACGCTAAGTGATTCTGTAGCGATTCGTAAGCGAGATTTCTCATCCCACTCTTCTGCACGACGCGCTATGCGTAAGAGCGAGATGAGAAATCTCGCTGACGAATCGCTACAGAATCAATTAGCGTTCCCAAATAGAGGCACAGGTTATCGAAAACTCTAACATTTGAGAAAATTAAGATGTTTCCTGAGATTTTGATGATGGGGAACCTCATAAAAAGTATGTATTATTTCTAAATAAAGGCACGTGCAAATTGGCCTAACGTTGTCCACTTAGGTGGTATACAAGAAACAAAATTTTTGCACAAAATTTGTACTGGTTAGTTTTCAATAATCGACACAAACATTCGAGAACGTTCATGATAATTCGTGATTTTTTTGATTAAGGCCTAGTAATCATAATGTTCATTTAATTTAGGCACAATATTCTATTTGGGCGAAACAATTCGGCGAATGGGACGACGAAGCCCGCGGCGACTTGCTGATACAATGGACCGGGAGTTATATTAGATTTGGTACCGTTTTCGAAAGCCGAGTGTTTCGCCGAAATTTCATTTCGTCGAATGCAATTTTCTGACACCTTTCGTTTCAAAGACATGTTGTGTCTGATAGATTAGAGTTTTTTACGATTCAGCTGGAAGTCATCATCATCATTATACGCGTATTAGGTCTCAATGGTGGCCACAGGTCTCTTCTCATAGTGAGGGACTGAGCAGTAGTCCCCACGCGGTCCTAGTGCAGATTCGGTACTTCAGACACATCTTCGAATTCTTTCACAGATGTGTGCAGGTTTTCTAACGATGCTTTTCTTCACGGAAATGCTTATGATAAACATAAATATCAGTACCGAATTCGAAACTACTTTGTCAGATCGTAGGTTATTAAATATTTAGCTTTGAATTGTAAAAGGGTATTTGTTAAATTTAGAAGTCACTAAACTACAAATAAGAAACGTCAGACTTGATTTTGACATCTACTCGTATAGCACATACGATTTTGATTTTTATTAGTTTTAACTTTAGGCGTTTTTAAATTACGAAGACACCGTTTCGAATTGGACCCATTGGTTAAATAAGATTGCATTAACAATTATTAACCTTTAAATAATTTGTAAAATATACCGTTTTTATTAATAAGTTTTATAAAGGCCATAAAACAGCAACCAACTCCCGCTCTATCTCTAAGCCTACTACACGTCACAAGCAATAAACGCTTGCCTCCTTCCCTCCCACCACCCCCACATCTGTGCGTCCTTTTCCCTCTGTTTGTATGTTTGTCATAATCCCTCGGGACAGCTCGAGGCGTTACAAACACATAAACAACATTATTCTCCGTAATTAGTAAATAGATCAGTGTGGTCGGTGTTGGAGTTCAAAGTGAAGTATAGAATGTATTTTGCTTTAATCTGGGGGAATTCATAAGGTATAAGTTCTGTAATCATGATTTCCTGTAAAATAGACAAAACCATGATTCGGAAAACGAACAACGTTAAATTTCCCTGTGAAATTCGTACTAATATTATAAATAAAAGTATGATTGTTTGTACGTTTGTTCTTCACCCTAGCAGCTGTATACGCTGTATACCAGCTTAAACTAGAGTTATAATGGCTGTATAAGCTCGTACATAGTTAGTGTGCGGCTTGGGCGTTTACGTCAAAACTGACTGACGACGCGATTTTTTGCACAGAATTAGTTTTAAGGTCAAATAGTTATAAAGACTACTTTTTATCCCGGAAAAGTGCACAGTTATAGTTTAAGAACTTTATACTTAATAGTATTATTTAAAGTGTATTTATTAGGCAATAGGGAATATGCATGGAAATCAAAATGAGGTTCAAATTGTATACAGGGTGGCCAGAACATTGACGTCCAAAAAAAAATTTAGGTCCCTCGTGTTGTGGGGTATCCGAATTACCCCCTTGTATGTTCCGCGATTTTTGATAGTTTTCGAGTTATGAATTTTTTTCTACACCTACATTTTTTTTTGGACGTCAATTTTCTGGCCAACCTGTATATATATATATATTTTTATGTCAATTGACTGGCAAACGAACTGACGGCCCACCTGATGGAAAGTGGTCACCGCCGCCCATGGACATCTGCAACACCAGAGGTGCTGCCAATGCGTTGCCAGTCTAGGGAGGATGGGGAATGGGGATGGGATGGGGATGAGGGAAAAGGCCTCCGGATCTCGTCACTCACCGCACGAAACGCAATAGCAAGCTAATACTTTACGCCGATATTCTGTGAGAGTGTGGTACTTACTACCCCGGTCGAGCCGGCCCATTCGAACAGTAGTCATATAATGAGGATTACTGTTGTTTGGCTCTACCACTACAATATTTTGAAAGAAAATGTAAAAAAGCAGGAAAAAGTCAAAAGAGATCATTTGGACTGTTCCTTAATTTTATTAGGAGTCAAAAATAGTCAAAATAATTGAAAATTTAATACTGTTTTTTAGTTCTCAATTATTATTTTTTGACATCCTCATCAAATGTATGTCAATTTTGAATAGTACAATATTCAACTAAAAAACAGTATAATCGGAAATAATTTTGTATACCTAATGTAAAAAGAGCGCTAACGGCGATATAAAATGTATGACCGTCAGCGCTCTTTTCACATTGGTCTGGTATACACTCTAACTGCACTGTGACGTCATAGTTCGGCTCCATTTTGTTGGAGCGTTTTTGCGAGCGGTATGAACTATGAGTTTTCAACGTTTCGTATCTCAAAAAAAAAAGTTTTGTGTACACAGTTTGGTTTCTACTACTCAGTACTTTCCAATAAAAGATAAAAAAACATGCATTATTCCCTATTTCGAATAAAGACCGAATTCTCTAAGAATATTTAATATTACATACTTACCCGTTTCGTATAAGAATGTTACTAAAATTAGATTCGTCAAGGGGTACGGGGCCTCCGTAAACGTGTATTCGACTCAATTAATTACGAGTTCAGTTACTTAAATAAGTGTGTAAGTGACTGAGTTCGAACGAAACATGCATGTACGATGATACAAAGGAGGCACCAGGAATATCGGATTTTACATTTCAATTAAACTGCTTGTAATCAGCGTTTTTAGATTATCAGGAACAGGACGTTATTTAATTAAGAATTATAATGTTGTTTTTAAATTAATTGAACTAATTTCCTCAATAAGTGTCAGTAATGGCTGAATTGTTTGATTTTGATTAAAGTGACGTTTATTTATACATTGACTGCTGGTTATGAGACTAAACTTAAGAATTTAATCAAGGATCAAATGTTTAAGTGGTTAAACGTTTAAACTCTGAATTTAAAAAAACTCTTTTATCTACACCCATATCATAAAACTTCCATTGGTTAATCAAAAACCGTATGAAATGACCACCATTTTGACAACCAATTAGGAAAAACCAGTGCTGCGATAAAGAAATAACATGACTTCTTTATCGTTTTTAGTAAAGAAATGAGATTAAATTTGGAACAACTGTCAAAACTCAAGTGGGTCTCTATTCTAGTATCCATAGATATTAAAAGTTATTGATACGAAACGTCAATTCAGTATGTTTTTTTAATATAAACTGCACAATATTTAATCTCGAGTGACGTGAGAATAGAGACTTCATCCGTTTGTCTATGATTTAAAAAAAAAATGGTCTTGACGGAGGACCGAATTGGCGCCATGTTGACGTTTTACTAAACGAAAGTAGAATTGTTGTTGAATTGAATAGAAAAAGTTGTTTGTAATTTACATTTTAGTTGAAAATATGAATAGTAAGTAGTCTTCTCGGAGTGTGTGTGATGTGAAAATGCGCCGGATATCGGAAATATGCAGCCACGATTGCAACAAATAACTTGTTGCCAGAAAATATTGTTTCTGAACCCATCATGGAGGATTTATAATATGTGTGTAGATAAAGTTATGTATGCAACTCTGCATAATTTGCTATCATTATGCAACCGTTGCATAAACTACTATTGAACTACATCACTGTCAGAGCTTTAATTCTATAACTTGTGTATTATTTTAGTTGATGATTTTCTATGTTAAACTACCATACATATTCTTATTATTACACCAGAGAAAAGTTACTGTTACTAAACAATAATACTTTTTATTGCAGTATATAAAACGAATTAAATAAAATTACAAGATATCGTTTAACCACAAAGCAGTTTGTTGGCGACTTTTACGCTCCTTTTAGCCGAATTCACAAAAGCCACTTAAGCATTTGATTAGAGATTAAATAGTCAAATGTCGCTCAACTAGTTGTCAACCTATACATAAACGTCACATAAACGTCACTTTAATGAATGATCAATTTGAGTGGCCTTTGTGAATTTTGCCACAAATTACATAAAATTAAAAATAAGGTACTTAACTACCTGTGTTAGATATGAAGAATTGGGACAGCCTGTCTCAGTATCTAAATTAAAATTTACTTACAAAGATGTCCCAGATTTATATCATACACATTAATCTGGAAATCTCAAATTGTCTTGTATGAAAAATAAATACTTTCACTTCATTTCATCGCGTTAATGCATTGAGTTTTCGTTGTTCAATACGTTGCCAGTTCTGGCTACATTTATTTATTTTATTTATTTATTTATTTGTTAGATTACATGCCACATCTAGGTTTATTAGCTCTGTTCTTAAACTGGTCCGTGATTAATTATTCTGCTATAACACGAGCGAGGGCGACTCGAACGTGTAAGACGACAGCTTTATAGCGCCAACTCCTTATTTCCGCCTCTACTACTTTAATTCATCTATTTTTAATAGTTTGAAGTCGAAGTGGTTTTGATATTTTTATGGTATGTGATTATAATTTTAAGTTATTTTTGATCTTTGACCAATTTCGTTGAATAAATGGTTTTTTAGTTAGATAGTTGTCATTGTCATTGTCAGTCATTGAGAACGATTCAAAACTGTGTTCGCTAAATTTAAAAGCCAATTAAACTTATACTCCTCTGCTGCACCGGGAGTGAAGAAATAGCATAGAATGCGTGCAGATGCTTATCATCCTGGCATGTCGTAAAAGTCGACTAAGGGACGGGTCCTCTCCAACATGGTGGACTATCTGTATGGGCGATGGGCTGATCACCTGTCACCATACGGTTGATCATACCATCTTAGGACTAATTAATTTGAACGCGGCCACAAGTAGTCTTGTGGCTCTGCCCACCCCATTAGGGATTTAGGGCGTGATAATATGTATGTGTGTATTAAACTTATATTAAGAAACGACAAATTTGAGTTCGACAGCTCTGTTATACAAAATTGACTACGACTATTTTTATTTTAAGTTAATGAAATTTATAATGAAGAGTACATCATTTCGAATTGAACCCATTGTTTTATTTAAATAAATAGCACTTATTTATGCTGTTACTTAAAGTCTGTTCGCTGCGAGTTAATAAATATTATGATATCGACGCGAAATAACGACTGTCGCCATACCAATCGCAAACTGTATGACGTGCGTCACTTAACGCCGCGCGCAGTAAGTTTCGTGGTACGAGGGACGAAGTTGTTGTCAAGCACGGCGCCGCGCCGGGCGAGCGAGCGCCATATATTGCCATTCCGTTCTGGAATAGGCTTCAAGTGTGTCGTGTGTTGTTTTAGACGAAGCAATTGAACGTTTCATAATAAACGTCACCGACTCTGATTCTTCCTCCGACTCTGAGACTTTGTCATGGTCGTCGTCCGATGATATGCCAGCAATGGGACATATACAGGCTATTCAATAATAATATTCTTTGCTATTTGTAATGAGTTAAGAAACCCTGATTTTAATTTTTTTTATCTACTCTCGGCAAACAGACTTTAGGCAATAACAATTAAAACGCAAAACATAATGAAGCAAACTTTTACTTCTACGATCACGGCATAAACTCTACATGAATTATGAAGAATATTAGTTGAACAAAGAAATAACAATGAAAAATTACAAAATCAACGAACCACTATCATCAAATTCTGAGGCGTTGGAAAAATTTAAATTCTGCCGTAACAGAGTGAAGGAGCGATTTTTATTAAAGCAAAAAATGGCGAGGCCCCGTGTGGGCCCCGCGGGAGGCTTTTATAAGGCGCGCGATAAATCAAGGGCGGGGAAATATTTAAAAGCTCGCTGAGGTTCGCTGGTGCTGGCCACTTAGCGCTGGCTGCTGTGTACTGGTCAGCAGTCTATTTATACAGCTTGTAAATTAATTACACACCGGCGTGTATTTCAATGACGATCAGTGTTTAATTTATTAGTTTTGTGCGATATCTGAACCTGACTAGTGAGACTTGATAGTGTTCTCTATACTATATTTGATAGTTTTTCATATTCGTATATTTGTATTATTAGGACATGAAATGTTATATTTCAAATTGTTTCTTTTGATATTTGGAGACCTTACATCTCCATCTTTATACTTGTAAATATTATCATTTTCATTTTCATTTTCAGTGTCGGACTAATAAAGCCTATTTACATGAATTTCATTAAATACTAATTGCTTAATTTTCTTCTCATACAAAATAATTAGGTACGCAAGTTAATTAATTATTCGATTTACGTAATTCATCGATTTACGTATCTATGTTATCATTATGTCATGACAGTTCATTTGTTTAGGTTTGTCAAATCAATGGACGGAATACATTGCTGCGCAGTCCTACATAAAAAAAATTACTCTTTTATTAATTAAAGTATTTAACAAATTTTGTTTCACACGTAATTCATACGAACGGAAACAAAATCTGGGTAAAATATATACCGGAATAAAATGTACACGCTGTATACTCACCCTTCACTATCAAAGAAATCATAGGCGCCTATTTAAAAAATAAAGTTTTAAATGAAACTGAATTTTCGTCTGTCTGTAACTTAAAAATAGTGACTACATAACTAAGGCTATACCTCACATTCAGTGTTGTATTTTATAGATAAATCATTTTGTTAAATCAAATTAACTTTAATAACGCCTTACCAAATTATGGTTAATGCTGAAACAACCGAAGATTTCTATTACTCAGCCTCCTATTTATAATATAACTACGAAATACCCACTACTGTGAGTATAGGCAAAATATTCAGTAATTTAGCTCTACATGGCTCTTATATTAGTTGTATAAAAATGAATATAGCAGCATGGCTATTTAAACATTGAAAATCAAACTAAAAAATGCAAGTACGAATCTCTCGGTCGCATGCGCAACACGCCAGGCTGGTGGGCGAAGGAACAAGCTCGTTTCCTCGTACAATACTTTCCATCTGATAATATTACGAGAAAATCCCTAATAACGTGCCATGAGAGCGGAAGCTTGCTCTAGATTAAACATGTTGCCGGTTGGGATAAGTTGACCGATTGTAAAAAAATGGGTGGACAAGTGGAACATTTCAAAAAGTGGTCACAGGATAACTGAGCCCATTGAGAGTTTTGTGGTCGAATTCAGAAACGTCTTATAAGCATTTGATTAGAGATTAAATTGTTAAATGGCCCTCAACTAGTTGTCATCCTACACAAAAACGTCACTTTAATTAAAGATCAATTTGAGTGGCCTTTCAGAATTTGGCCATTAGAGGCACTGATTAAGCAAGTTAGAAAGCGGTCACTAAATTTAATTGAATTTATTTTATCAATTTTATGAACTTTGTTTTCTATCGCTTTGCTTTTGTTATTTTTATTATAATTGCTTAATATTTTAAATTAAAATATTTTATCTATTTACTTTTAAATAAGTATTTATTTTTAAAATAGATAATGAATTGAATTCAATTGAATCTGTCTGTATTTTGTTAAAACTGTGTGGTCTGTGTAGTGTACTTAGTCATTTTTTTTTCTTTCTGTCTGAAATGAAAATGAAAATGAAAATATTTATTTTGCAAGTAGGCCTCACGGGCTCTTGTACATGTCTGAATCTACCAGCGCTTCGAAAGGTGAAATGTGGTGAGAAGAAACGCCGCAAGAAACTCAGATCTCTATCTCAGAGTCTATTTTAAATATAATTTTACGGCATTAAAATAATATGTAAATCGAAAGAGATTCAACTGAAAGTTCACGCAACAATAATTTAAAGGCATACTTCCTTTTTCTAATCCTCAAATACTGAAACTTCATAAAGCTTATTAATAAAGTAACTACTTGAATACAAACTACCCCAGTTTTTAATAATAAAGTTGCCTACAAACTCTGCGCTAAAATTGTTATACTTAAAACCTGAATAACTCTAATTACGAAGATTTAACTGAGAAACAGTTTTCAACGCAGTTATTGCGGAAGTTCCAAGTTACTTCAATTACTCACAATAAAACTTGGAACATGGAAGGAAAAAAGCGTAAAAAATAAACTTTGCGGATCTCGGTTCAAAGTAGAAACAATTTTTTTTTTGGTCCAGTCAAAAATATTTATTTATAAAAATATAAATTAATATTTACTTCACGCTTATAAAATACAACCTGTATATGAAGATTACTTTATATACAGGTTGTATTATTTATTTAAATGGTCAACAAGTACAGCAATATAAAAAAATGCGTATTAACAGTGTGCATTGCTTGTGTGTGCTATTTATCACACATAAACACACAGGTTATCATGATTTTTTGCACGGTACTTCAACAAAGTAAAATTAAGTATCGAAGTTTGAAACAATTATGAATTGAACCTGTCTGTCCTCGACGCAATATACCTAACTCAACCCAATTAAAGTCGCTACAAAAACTATCACTTAATCCATTTGTTCCGCTCAAGAACACTACTTTGTGACATAACTACGTTTCCAAAAACCAAAAAATATTGCCGTCACACAAAAAAACAACAATAGATAAACACAAAGGAATACAGCCCAATATTGTTTCTGAATTTGTTTTATCAACTGCAAAATGTTATTGTCGACGCGGATTCGAGCGCTCTATACGCTCAATTCATTCGGCTCTTCCATTCGAATTACTCCTTTGATTCAATTTTCGAACGGGGGCTTAACGGGTGCGTTTTCGGTTTTTAATTAATAATAGATACAGGATGGAGCTTGCGAGTGACAGTGCAACGAAAAAGTTTCCATTTTGTTTTCGAATCGTTGCGAAAATAATTCGATAGTGCAGTCGTTAAAAGATGCTAAGTCTGTCTGATGGATTTGTGATACGTATATTATTTAATAGCAAGGTATCATGATTAATTTAGAAAAAAAATCTTTCACTAGAAGAGAGATTATAAACATTCATGTTCAACACAATTATGATAATACTAGCTTCTACCCTCGACTTCGTCCGCGTGGAATTCGGTTATAGTTATTCCCGCGGGAACTTTAAAAAAAGTTCGGGATAAAAAGTATACTAAATCCTTCCCAATACCTTAGAGAATATGTATACAAAGTTTCATGATGATCGGTTAAGTCCTTTTTACGAGAAAGCGTAACAAACAAACAAACAAACATACATTCACATTTATAATATTACCAAGGATAATAATTTCCCGCCGTCATATTTTTTTTCTTAGCTAAGGATAAATCGCATTTTATTAAAAAGCCATGAAGCTGGCAAACTTTTTCACTGACTCGAAGACAATACTCTCCGCTGGCAGTCTGCCCGTAAGTAACAAACAACCTATGTTCAGATTAATAGCTATTTGTCTGTACGTTCCAATAAGAAAACATATCTAAAACTAAACACATTCAGAATCTTTTGAAATTATTCAATTCGATTTATTAAAAAAAAGTTACCTATCACTTGCTTTTTTTTAAACAAACCAGTAATCAGCAGAAGAGTGAGTACAGAAAGTTAACCTGATGACGTATTAGTATAAAAATAAATACTATTAGAAGGGCAATTTCATTCCTAACACGCGCGCTCCTGCTGTGACCTTGAGCAGTCCGCGGATTGCTTATGTAAACGAAAGTGCGCGGGTTGCCACTATCTATCGGCACGAGGAGTAACGTGCGATAGATTTCAAATGAAGGTCTCAAACCCTAATTGTTGCGATGGGCGAGAGAGGGGTAAGGCGGAGCGCGGGGCGTTGTAGGCAGTTATTTGTTGGCTTTCCTGTCAAACCCATGGCAGCGTTGTGCCAGAAATGCCCTTCTAATAGTATTTATTCTTAAGGTATTAAGCATACTTCTGTATTCACCTGGGTTGTAATAAAAAGACTACGGCATAAAGATTTTTATTTTCACCTAAGCTCTCTAAGAGGTGATGACTAGGCAAGCCTGCTGTCACTTCCTGTGATAATTAAATATTATATTTTAGAACAAAGTGCGAGTTAGACTCGCGCTCGAAGGGTTCCGTAACATGATATATAATCAAGCAAAAAAAAAGCACGTTTGCTGTATTGGAGCACCCATTAAATATTTATTTTAATTTAATTATTTATTTTTAAATTGAATACCTATATACTTATCTATATATTCTGTGAATATTTCAAGCGTCTACCTATTGCTGTTATCAATATCGAGCAAAAATTGTTGTATGGGAGCCCCCTTAAATATTTATTTTATTCTGTTTTTTAGTATTTGTTCTTATAGCGGCAATAGAAATACATCATCTGTAAAAATTTCAACTGTCTAACAGTGGCGCAGCCTGCCTACAAGTCGATTCCTGGCGGCTTTACCAAGCTAGAAAGCTACAGCTAGCTGTCAGTCAAGTTCATGTTACACTTACTAAATGTCAGACTCGCACGTATGGTTCTAACTCTTCCGGCTTCCCTTAGGAAATATTTCACGCTTAGCCACTGCTATCTAACTATCACGGTTCATGAGATACAGCCTGGTGACAGACGGACAGACGGACAGCGGAGCCTTAGTAATAGGGTCCCGTTTTTACCCTTTGGGTACGGAACCCTAAAAATACCCTATATTATGACAATCATTCACACACTTAGTTTTTAGTACGCTACTATTCTGGACCTTAAGTGACGAAGGATAAAAATCAAAGAATTCTTTCCTAAACCCATTTTAAAAACTTTGAAATAAGCGACCAATGTCTCGAACGTTCGACAAATCGCCTTAAACGTTCCGCGATCGCTGCAATCAGCTGCACCGTAATCCAATGTACCAAAACGGCCGTAAGCATATTTCCAATCACACCGCAAACAGGAATCGAGACTGATATTCCCGATTCTTAATAAAATGCGTTGGTAAATTTCGCTCTCGAACGACTTTTAGGATAAACCCCTTTGAGTCATCGATCTAAAACCAACCTTATTACAAGTACAATTAGTATCATATTTGTTTGGTGGTGCATGTTGTTACGTTCTTTATAAAGGGTGTTTCATAAACATTGGATCTCGCCGTCTTGTAGGGAGAGAGTATAAATAACGCTGCACAATAACTGGGGGCGAATCAAGGAGCATTGTCGAAGGCCTTGTTAGAGGTTCGTGCGACCGCTGATTTTTTATTTGATATCTCAATAAACCCCCGGCATAGATGCAGGCAGATGACTCAGTCATAAAAGATATTTAGAAAACCATGTACCTATGAGAAGTTTACGCGGTCCTGTTACGTATCGCGTGCCTGATTAATATAAAAATGTGTTACCTTTCTGTGTAAATTTTGAATATGGTAAACGCCATTGTAATTCTCATTAATAGAAGTATTTGTCCTAAGGTATCGATCGTCCTAATTTATCGATTGTCCTTACGCAATTTCCTCTGAAACTGTTAACTTATCAGAATTGTTCCAAAACAAACATAAACTGCGAAACTTTATGAGTCCGACACATATCGGACTATTTCTGACAAAAAATCGTTAGTAAAGCCGTGCTTATTTCTAGTCTAAGTAATGTCTCACGAAAGTTTTAATCTGACTAAAGTTAAACTGACCCAATTTACAGGTAACATATTTCAAAACTGGACCCCCTATCGTACACGCACTGAGTACGTTTCGCAGATCAGTGGGTCCTGACCACCAGCACCTTAAAAAATATCACCATCTTTATCCCGCTTGGAAGCATAATATAAAATTAAGTTCTCACCGCTCCGCTTCTAAATTTTAATTTTTATTTGTATCATCTTTCCTCTCGCTTTCTTGCAATCTGTAGGAGTGATTTCGTGAAAAGGAACCGAAGTGACTAACATCAAGCCGGGGAAGCGCGCGCTTACTTGATTTGACCAATGAGCGCGCGCGGTGAGATGTCAGATGTTACACATCATATGCGACTACTATAAGGTTCGCTCGTTTTTTTAATAAAGTGATTTAGCTATTCCATTTCAGCTGTGTCACGTAAGGGTTCCAATCCGGTTAGAGAGACCCTGAGTTTTTTCTATAAAATATTTTGTTACTATTGTAGAGGGTGTTTGATTTATAATTTTATTGTGAGCCCCGGAATAAAGTTTATTGGTCTCGTGGAATTTTAAAACGGTTCGATGTTATTTTTTTATATATCCCATTTAGATGGAATATTTTAGCTGATTGTAACTTAAACGGAATCTTTTTTTTGGTTCGATTGATTTTCGGGAACTATAAAAAGGTGTTTCATGTGACAAACAATGAGTCTTTATAACACATATCTTTTTTAGGTGAAATGTTATAAATAACTTGAAACACACTTAAATTTATTAGTTGTAAATAAGGTTTTAAATAAAAGGATCAATATTTTTTTCTCACGTACAGAAAAGGTATCTGTTATAAATATTTTACAAGATGCAACCATACAGATGTTTTCTATATATTCTGTAAGAATACAAAACACTAAAATAAAATTGATACTAAATTTTCAAACTTTAAATTACATAAGTCAAATTAGTTTAATCTAGTTTTAAATTGCATTTATCAGTGTTTTAAATCACTATAATTAATTAATTAATCAATTATCGGTCTTTATAAATAAACAAATATATTTATATTTTACTCTTTGTCTGTAGATTTCTGTAATACTATAAAAACAAAGACAAAATTCAGATTCATATTAGCTGTTGTTAACTCTATGGGATGAAATAGCTCCTCCATTTTGAACATAAGAGCTATCGCACCCATTGACACATCTATATCTGTCTAAGTCTGCATCTTAATTTTAAAAATAGAACGCAACAAGAGCATACTGGCCACTTTCGCCACGAGCGATAATCTCGATGTAGGCGTATCGGATAAATAAAGTCGAATCGATATTTCGCTCACGTAGCGCCGTCAGTTGCAGTGCAACTGACACGGTGAGCGAAACGAGCGGAGAAGTTCAATTGTATTTTTTTTGGCAATTAACTTATTATCAGAAAACCTGAAAAAAAATGTTTGCTTATTAATCCGCAATTCCCATTTATTCAAATAAGTCATATACCTACCATACCCAAGCGCGGCCCGGTCGCGGATCTGAAGGAAATAGTAGTCGCGCGCGAATAAGCAGTTTAGAGTGGAAATTAGACCTAACTGTTTCTTTTAACCTTTGCTCGTCTCGGTGCGAGATCCACAACCACTAGACCCCGCGCGTGACGATTTATAAATTAAACCTAAAAACCTTCTGTCCCTTCTCAACTCATTTACACGAGTGCAAATCCCGAGCATAATGCGCCCACCTATAAATAATAATGTATGTTAATATACTCTTTATTTTTTGTAAATAGGTCTAGAACCTTCTGTGCCTTCTGTACCCCTTGTGTCTTCCACACGACCGCGAATCCCGAACATAGTGCGGCTACAAGCACGAGGTGCGAGATCCAGGCGCCACTAGACACCGCGCGTGACGCGATTGCACAAGCTGTTGCTTCAAAAGTGCTGTTTTAAGGGTCTTGTTTATTAAAAAACCTATAAAACAACTAGATGTACCCGCGGCTTCGCTTGCGTGAATGAAATAGTAGTTATGAATTAGCAACATGATAAGACAATATTTACAATTCTTGGCATCACCGAACAATTGCAATTGGTTTGACTTTTGTCAGTTGTCATATCACGCAGAGTACCAATATAATCACTACGTGCTTTGACACTTTGTCGTACGAGCATAGAGGAGCATACCATAGACTTTGTTATACCAACATAAGAAACAAACAGACTTTGTCAACGTCAATACGTTAGGTTACTCAACTTGACGATATGTAGCGAGAAGTACCGAGTGTTCTCGACAATGGCCGAGCGTAGTGATGACGAATTTTCTTTAGCTGATTATTGATAAAATATGCAGCGAAAGTGGTAATATTTATGCTTAGATTCTATTCCCATATCAAGAAAATAGATTTCAATCGATTTTTCCAATGAGACGTGCGTTGTATTCAAGAAACGTGATCTCAAAGTTCTTAAAATTTTGTAAGGCACCGTCTCGTTTATTCCTGCGTTTTTTGTCTCGTACTGGTTTTTCGGTTTTATTATATAGATGTTGTTGAGTAAGAAAGAAGTAGTATAGCTGGGCGATCGACTTTTTAGTGCCAACCGTTGCTATGGTTACACAAATTTTGTCCCTTGGACAACCTAAGCATTTTTCTATGAAACAGTAGGTATATAAGTGTCACTTGGACAACCGGGGACAAAATAACAAGACAAAAAAGTTGATTGACCCAGCTGCATCACGTTGGGGAAGCATTTATGACTGTGATGTTCTCCCTCCCTGAAAAAAGAATTGTCGGCTAGAAATGCGTAGGTACTTCTTTAAATACCCTCAAAATTCAACTGAAACTGTAAAATTCTCCCATCGCAAATTCATTACTGGCAACCTTTTAATCTCACTCAGGACTTCTTACCGTTAAACTTCAAAGAACAGTTCAAAATCAAAAAGGCCTTTCATTTCATCCCGGTATGAATAGTTGTCAACATTATAAAGGGATAAATTTATCCCGGGATTACATCCGTCAGATACACCCGCGATGACAAAATACCTATTTGATTTGATATTGTTTACAAAGTAACGAGTCGGTTTATGTTAAGAGCATTTGATACCGGGTCTCTCTATTCCACACAGCTTCTTGCCGGCGACTCCGTCCGCGTGGAACCTCCCATAATTTTTCCCAATGCTCGCGAATCTGAACCTACCCAGACTTTTTAAACTTTTTACAAAGACTGCCAAATTCCGCTCTAAAACAAAAGCAAAACTGGTAAATTAAAACAAGCTATATCATAAGTAACCATAGAACCAGGACCGCAGAAATAAAAGAAATAGACTTTATAAGACCTTAGGTAGGAAAATGAAAGTAACTTATAAATTAAAGTGACAACAATATATTATAATGATTCATGCTTTATTTCCAAATTTTAAGAGAATGTTTTTAATTGTATTAGTTTTATTTCTTTACCAAGCAAACATTATAAATGTGTGGCTAATTTCAATTCATGTAAGAAATACTGCTACAAACGTATGGCTTAAAAAGACTTCGATTCCAGAGCCGTAAAACAATAAAAAAGAACAATGCCGCCAAATTCAAACTTAGAACACCGAACCGCCATTACTTTAGATTTTTGAGATCAAGCCGTGACATATTCCCTCCCACTGGAGATGTTTGGCAGTCGAATAAAGCATTGGCCATTAAGACCCGCATCCGGATCTGGCAAATTGTAACAAATGGCCGCAGTCGTGGCAAAGTCGGGGTGTTCTTGTTCTGAATCTCTAATTATACCCGATGGCTTGGATTATGGACCGATCGAATCGTTGACGACATAGTTCATTTGAATATCGTCTGTTCTGTTGGTAAAAGAGATGTTTCGAAGTCATGCCATTTATAAATTTTGTGTGAAATGTTTAATAACAAATTACGTTCTTCATAAGTCGATGAAAAAGAATTACAATATTTTATACTTCTTTTGAATTTAAGTCGCGTATTTATTTTGTGTGCCTTATGAAACATTTATTGCCAGTGGTTACAAGAAAACTTAAGGTGGTTAATAGTAGTTTATGCAACGGTTGCATAATGATAGGCCTTAAAACACTAGTGCGGTTTTCATGAAACGAGCTTTAGCGAGTTTCATAATAAGATCGCACGTGTGTTTTAACGCCAAATTATGCAGAATTGCATACATAACTTTGTCTACACACATATTATAAATACTTACTCCATGATGTGTTCAGAAACAATATTTTCTGGCAACAAGTTATTTGTTGCAATCGTGGCTGCATATTTCCGATATCCGGCGCATTTTCACATCACACAGTCACTCCGAGAAGACTACTGTTCATATTTTCAACTCAAATGTAAATTACAAACAACTTTTTACAATTCTACTTTCGTTCAGCAAAAAACCATCATGAAAGCAGTAATGGCGGCAATTCGATCCTCCGGCAAGACCATTTTTTTTTTAAATCATAGACAAACTAATGAAGTCTCTATTCTCATGTCACTCGAGATCAAATGTTGTGCAGTTTATATTAAAAAAACATACTGAATTGACGTTTCGTATCAATAACTGTTTTAATATCTGGATACTAGAATAGAGACCCACTTGAGTTTTGACAGCTGTTCCAAATTTAATCTCATTTCTATACTAAACAGATATCGATACGGGAATAACATTGCAGCACTGGTTTTTCCTAATTGGTTGTCAAAATGGTGGTCATTTCCTACGGTTTTTGATTACACTATGGAGGTTTTATGATATGGGTGTAGATAAACATCTATAAAGATATTTTTTTTCTCATTATTTACTGTATCTTTTGGTAGATTTTAAAAAATATAAAATCTAGATTAAACTCCATTGAAGGCATCGTTTATATTTATAGTTTATTGCACCTTAGGGTAAGTAACAAATATTGCGTATTGGAATCCTTTCAGGAATAACCCCTGGCTTTTTCGCCAAATAAATAATACGATTCCTATTGTTTGCGTCTATTTTGCGCGGCTGATTGATTTATATGGGATTTTAAGTGATACTGATAGGATTCACCCCTTTTTTACCCCGTTTTTGCAACCAAAGGATTGCTTTTGCTGCGAACTAAAAAGTATTATTAAGGTTTTTTGCCGAGAATGTGTTTGTGCAACTGGTTTTAAAATTGTTTAAACTACACGTGATATTAAAAGAATAATAACTATAAATCGACCTCAAAACCCTTTTGAAAAGTAAGAAATAACGATTGGCCTTCGTTAGTTAATTAGGTGCCGAGACATGTTAGAGATATTGCAAATTAAGTGTTAAATTAAATACATAGAAGTCGGTGTCAAGTGAATGAATACAAGATGAATGCCTCTGCTGCACTGGGAGTGAAGAAATAGCATAGAATGCGTATCTGCACGCGTATCTTATCATCCTGGCATGTCGTAAAAGTTGACTAAGGGACGGGTCCTCTCCAACATGGTGGACTATCTGTATGGGCGATGGGCTGATCACCTGTCACCGTACGGTTCATCATACCATCTTAGGACTAATAAATCGAACGTGGCCACAAGTAGTCTTGTGGCTCTGCCCACCCCATTAGGGATTTCGGGCGTGATGCTATGTATGTATGAATGCCTAAACAGTATCGCTAATTATTTTGCTACGATATGGTAGCTCTTATTAATCTGACAGTAAAGACGGCATTGTAAAACCATCGCGATATCTATCGCTAAGGCAATGTTGAATAGAGGCCCTGCTTAATTCGCCGGTCTTCTAAAATAAAATTTCTCACTTTGGCCACATTTTCATCGGTGACAGCGGAAACTGGTCGCCCACTACGAGGATCATCTTCAAGGCTCTCACGGCTAAGCTTAAACTGTTTCGACCAGAACTTTATTGCAAATTCAGAAGGGCACGAACCACCAAAAACAGGTAACATACGCAGTCTAATCTGCGAGGGTGTATTTCCTTCTTTAGTGAGAAATTTTATCACTGCACGCTGCTCAATTTTAATCAGATTATTTTTTTCTTGCGACATTTTGAAAACAATCCAGTCCCAAAAAAAGCGGGAAGCAAGAAACAAATGAATGTTGGTGATTTTGAAAAAAGAATAACCAGTGAAAACGACCTCATAGTGGCCAGTATTATTTTCGCATAACATATAGGCTAGGTAGATAACTTTTCAGCCTCCCCTCGTAAGTATACTTCGTTGTTTTAGCATTATAAAGAACTATAGAACTTTACGAATCTTTATAAGCCTTCTTATTCAAATGAGCTTTTATAAAATACTAGTGGACCCGCCACAGCTTCGCCCGCGGTATTTTCCATACAAACTTCATCACCCCTTTTCACCCCTTTAAGGATGGAATTTAAAAAAAAACCTGAATGCACCTCTAGGATACTCCAGCAATATCTCTTTCAAAGTTCAAACCTCCAGGACCACCCGTTTAGACTGTGCGTTGTCTATAAGTGGAGTCACGGCACTGTTTTATATGTATTGATGATGATATAATAGTATTTAACAAATACATTACACTAAATTTACATAAATTATGTTGTTATAATTTGTTAGCAGATCTTTATTAATTTAAAAATGTGACTTGCTGACAGCTGTCAAAACGTTCAAACCAAGTATAGGTATGTATTATAAATGTGCTTAAGTATAGATGATCATAATCTAATATGAACTCCATAATATTAATGAAGATTAACAATGTCACTTTTGCCATCATGACTACGCAAATACCAATATATGACGTCAATGACTGGCCGAACAAAAAACAACCCTATAAAAACATTCCTCAAAAGCCGAGCAATCGATCATTCGAATAGAATTAAAATGAAAAGCAAAAACCCTGGCCGCAGAGACGAATCGCCGTTCATAATTCGAATTTGGAAAGCTGATAAAAAAACAAAATGGCCGGCCGTGCAACCGGCATTTATTAACCCTACCGTAATCCCGGGCCCGCGTGATAAATTCGGGGTACTCCTTTAACTTTTACTCGTGAGTCATTATGGCATTTAAATAATTCGTGGCGGAAATAGTGATTTATGAGCATGATACGCTTTTGTGGATTTAATTCTTGCGTTCGAATTATGAACCCTCGAGTCGGAGTCATTTAGCAAATGTCGAACTTTAGCTGTCTCTTTTACACTATACGTGCTGAAAAGGATGGCGTATGTTTCATAGGGTTGGCAGTGCAAACGAAGAAGTATAATTTTGAAACTGTAATAAAGGGTTGACTATAGGGGAGATAAGTCAAGTATAGGGTACATATTCATGATAAATGACATTCTTATCTTTATTAAACGATTTATTTTGCCGTTTGAGCACGTGACTTGCTTGAAAGAATTCAGACTATTATTAATGAAGTTCACTGAATTTTTTATTAAAATAGAGATCATTTTATTTTTGCGCAGCTTAACCCCTCGTATGCGAGAGCCAAAAAAACCGGCATTCGCGTCTCATTGGATTCATGGAGTACCAAAAATATTATGGTCAAAAAAAATGCAAAAAGTGAATGTAAGAAAAAGCACGGATCCGCGTCTTAAGCATCCGATGGGTTAAGTTAGTTTACCTAGGGCGGGTAATGGCAACCTATTTTGACGGACCGAAAATGGTGTCAATCTACATTAAACGTCAAAAATGTCATACTTAAATCTTAGAGTTAACAAACATTTCTAAGTTTTGACTTACATTTCGTGGCAAGCGATTTTAAACTGTTCAAAGCAGTTCTCATTCGCTTAAAAACCTATTATAGAACTATTAAATACCCTCACACACCCACGATCCTTACTCTACAATTTCCATTAAAGGACCCTATCCATCATTTGATAAACTGTACAATTATTATTTTACTGTAGAGCGACGCCCGCCGTTTGCGGTCGCAGTTCTATAGAAAGTTTCCATTATTGGTGTAATTACCCTAATTTAGAATGCTAGGTTTTGCACGACTGTACACTTGTCTCTTATTTATTAAGGTAAAGCCTCCTGTTGTGGAAAATTATGTATTTTTATCCATAGGTGTAAAATGTTCCAGAAACCATTGATATTGTATACACTTCTTATGCTGACATTATAATAAAAGTTGAATTAATTTTTCAAACTTTCGGAATCTCCAATTATTACTCATCTAGACGAATTGCATCGGGGATAATGACCCTAGGACGATACACAACATGAAATAAATGCAATATGTCGTAATTAAAATTATTATGTCATCAGTAAAAATATTACAAATTTAAAAACTTGTACGTGGAATTAAGACTAGTCAATTCAATTGGTACTGGAAGAAGCCTCGCCTTAATCTCTCTCGGCTACTCCGAAGGGCGTGCGCCCGCGGCGATCACCAGCGGAAGGACGAACTACGCCCAAGTAATTAACTATTGTGACAATATAGTCGAGAACGGCAATTTCTTCGGTTCCCTAAGCACCATAATGTGCCTTGCGTGTCGGAGGTGACAAAATTAACTTTGTAATTTCACTGAGAATTCCCTTTTAACTTGGTATTTTTTCTGCTTGTGAACAGAAATAGTAACATTACTTCAACCCATTATGTAAATCAAGGTTGTTTTATTTTTCTGTTGCAATTCGTTTTTTTGTATTATCCACTGAGCGAGCGAAGCGTCTCCGTTTCAGCTTGGGCAAAAATGCTTTCGTATGCCCAGCGGATCCATTTGTTCTCGTTTACAGGTCACAGTTCTCAACCGATTCTCGTGAAATTTTGTGAGCAGGTTCGATAATTATATAGATTTTTTTCGTCGATTCAGTTTTACGAAATTTTGTCAAAATGTCGGAGATATGGGGGTTTTTGCAATTACAAACAAAGTTGCTTTGTTGGTAAACTGACCGCGACCTATGTCGATTGGGGGGCATAACAGTTTTCAAACGGCAAAGTTAAGTTTGTCGCAAGGTCTACAGCTCACGAAGCCACTAGCTAGTAAATAACTTGGTTGAAAACAGGCACTCTGCTGGGTTTCTTGCGACTTCGAAGCGCTCGCTGGTACGAGTAGCTTCAGAGATGTGTAAGAGCGTGTGGAAAAAAAACTGATTTTGATTTTGATTTTGAATAAAGCATCTTCATCATGAAGGTTTCGGATCTTATAAGATCGTGTGTCTATCTGTGGGTCCGTCTGTCACAGCCCATTTGCTCCGCAACTACTGGACCAATTGAGTTGAAATTTAGTACACATATTAATGTAAATGGGTGACCGCAACACGGACATGTAACGTAAATAAAAGAGTATTTAACATGGGTGCAGCTTTAAAAAAACCGGGCAAGTGCGAGTTTAACCCGCGTGGAGAGGGTTCCGTTCCATACATGATTATCTGAAATTTCCTATGTTACTTTAAATACCATAGACTTCTCATAGGTTTTCCTGTAATCTATAGGTAAAGAACGATTTTCTGTATTTTTTTTAAAATTTTAGGCCCGGTAGTTTCGGAGATAAGGGGGGGGATGCTCAATTTTCGCCTATTTTCCTAAATAACTTCCAAACCATTTATCTTAAAATTCCAAATAAAACATATTTAAGATCCTCACAATAAGCCCTTTCATTTGATATGTCACATGATATAGTTAGCGAAACTTTTTTTTAATTTTCTAATTTACCCCCCAAAAGAGGCCCCCATGTTTAAAATTAATTTGTTTACGTTACGCATCCGTGCTGCGGTCACAGACTTACATATGTATACCAAATTTCAAATCAATCGGTCCAGTAGTTTCGGAGCAAATTGGCTGTGACAGACGGACAGACAGACAGACAGACAGACACACGAGTGATCCTATAAGGGTTCTTTTTTTCCTTTTGAGGTACGGAACCCTAAAAATAGATAATTAGTTTTGTAGTCATTAAGGAAAGTAGGCGAAAATTGATAATCCCCTTATTTTCGAAACAACTGGACCTAAAATTTTGAAAAAAATATAGAAATTAAGTCTTTACCTATAAATTACAGGAAAACTTATGAAGAGTCTATGTATGGTATTTAAAGTAACATAGGAAATTTTAGATAATCGCGGAACCCTCTCCACGCGGTATGACTCGCACTTGTCCGTTTTTTTTAAACAACCAGTTTATAGCTTATTACACCAAACAGTCCAGTAGCTAAACACCGAATTTACAAAGGCCAGTCAAATTGATCTTCGATCAGTGGCGTTTCCATATAAGTTGACAGGTGATTGACGAAGACTTAACATTTTAAACCCGGATCAAATAATGCTTCATTGAATGCGGCTGTACATGAAAATGAACAAACAGACTGAATTGTAAGAACAATATTGCTTGCAAGTTCTATAGGTGCAGCTGCTATTTTTTTGTCAAAGTGCAAAATCAACATGTCACACGCTACAAAGTGTTTCTCCCAAATGACAGTTATTAGCGACAAAAGATACATTGATGAACCAACAGACGAACAATATCGAAAATTAAATATAGAAATTGAAAAAGCGAAGCAAAACGTAGCAGATGGTGACCGACCGAAAAATGTGAAATTAAAATCTCCGCACGACGTTTAGTTACGAGTACCTGTTGTTTTGGAAGACAAGAAAGCAGGACCATGCTTTTCTCATTGATAAAGCTGTGTTCAAACTAAAGCAGTCCGACTATTTCCAAAATACCATTCATTAATTTCATTCTGCCACCGAACTACCAGACGTCGGGAGGGTTTTCATCCACATGTAATTGAATTTCCTAGGAGCTGTACTAAGCGGCTGCGAAATCCTTTTTGGTTCGCACCGCTAAGGTTTGGATCACTATCCCAGCGTCTGTATTTCCTGAATTATACAATCTTAGTGTCTTTAAGGTAAGAGTGAATAGGCATCTTCTGGGCAGGCGTGTTCTATCCTAGACCCCGTCTTCGCTTTCCATCAAGTGAGACTAGGGTCAAAGACATGCCCAATCCTTTATTAAAATAAAGAAAATATTTTCCACGAGGTTTTTAGTCTCTTTCTAAACGGAATACGCAAGAGACCCTTAAACTTTGTAATTGACATTATTTGTTTACAAAATGGCGTCTCGCAGACACATTACTTACCTTAGGGTATTTAGAATCTTTTGGCTAGTTTGTGTTTAAATCAAAAGTAATTCGTGTTTTTAAGATGGATGTCAAGGCTCAATTATGTTTCGCAGGACTCGTTTTATTAGTTTTAAACTTGCCACAGTTCAGGGTACGCAAATTTCAAAGTCAAAGTCAAAATCAAAATATCTTTATTCAATTTAGGCTTTTCATACAAAAGGCGATAACTATTTCCACCCCTTAAGTGTTGACAATGTTCACCAATGTTTGATAGGTTATCAGTCAGAACAAAATCTAAGTTTATACGTTTTGATTTTTTCACTATAATCAATAAATTCAGTTTTATCGTTGTTTCAGTATTGTTGTTTCATACACTACACACACACAGTTGGATGAAAATGAAATTAAGATAAAAATTAAATAAAAAATGCCTATGTTTGAATTTATGATTGAAACTTTAAAAATGTATTTTTTAAAATCTTTTACTGTTTAATATGCCCTAGAAATAAGAATTCGCAGCAGATTTAAACATCTCCGTTGCCGGTATCTTTCCAGAAATACTGTTACCCCCAATTAAGTACTTACTTATTAACGAAGCTGTATCGTTGAGCCACAAGTGGTTCAGCAGGTGGGTCCGCAGATGTTGGAAACGAATTTGAACCGCAAATTATACCATTTATTTCCGGTCACGGAACGACCGTGACGTCACAGTCGATTGATTGTTTGCAGTACGTTTTTTTGCAAAGCAAGCGACACGTTATGTGTCAGCAAATTATAAGGGTATGTATGTAATGACACGGTTTTTTGTCTTCGGGATCGAAGTAATGGTCTCAACTTCAATCTGAATCTTTCAATTTTCATCGGGTAATGCATACTTAAATGCCTTTATCAAGCTGCAGAAAGTAAAAGACATATTTAGGTACTAATTATTACATAGTTAATACAAAATAAAATAAGACTAAATAACAACAAAAATCAAAATAAATCAACTTAAACTAGGATATAAATAAAGTTAAAATTATTTAATTAAAATAAATTAAAAACTAAACTTAAAAATTTGCCCCAAATCGCTGTCATAATATATGGTAGCTTACCCAGAAGGCTGGCAGCATTGCCACGTTGGATGGCAACGCTGATCCGCTGTGCCACATATGAGCCAGCCTTCACACGTCAACTTCACCAGTCCTTTTATATATTTCCCGAAAATACCGTGGGCGTTCTCCCCCAGGGTTTTAATTCCGAACGGCTCAAATAGACAGCCACCATTTAAACAGAAATGCTCTAGGGGCGTTGCAAAGCAACTATTCGACTATAGGTATTTTAGGTATACAGATGTTATTGTTAAATATTTTAGAGCTTTTAAGGCGGTCAATAGAAGAACAATAGGGCAATATACAATATAACATCGCATTATCTTACTTATTACAAAATGTTTACTGTGGTGGAACATAGCAATCGCAAGTTAGAGGGACGGAAAAATGATTGATGGCCTATTATCACTCCATTTACAGCGACCTTGCGATCTGATAGCTTTTGAACCGGAAATGACTAATTACTGTGTTAAATTTGACATGTTTCCCAGAGCTAAGACTGTTATTAGGGACAAAGAAAGAAAGAAACATTTATTCACTAACACAGAAGACAAACAGAGTAACATAAATATAAATTAAAACAACACAAAACAAAATGGTCGTGTGTGTGTCCTCGCGGCTGTGAATCGGACACTGGCTTAGCATAATGCTGAGGTGTAAGACACCTGCAGCGCTGATTTTCAGCCAGCACCGTCTGTGACACGGAGCGCTATACAAATACACTACATTCTAATAATTACTTATTTACTACTACTTAGATGGATGGGTCATACATACTTATACTTAATATTGTGATAATGTGTTTAGCATAATTACTACTAAACACACACACACACACACACACACACACACACAGCTGTTGTTGTGTTCCCTAACGAACCTCGTCGCTCATTTCGTCTCCCACTTCGACCGACAATCATAAATTGACCCGCGCGTTCGTAGGCATTATGCGGAGTTAGATACCAACGTCCGTGGCCGGCTGCGTCGTAATACCACCAAGGCCGAAGACACGCACGTACATGTAGTTTATAAGCACTGACAGGTCAATGCATGCCGGTGAGTTCATGAACGAAGTTCCTATAAGAGAATCACACCTGCACGTTTTATCGGGTCCCTAAGTTCCGTTCCCGGTAATGTTAAAGGGGGAGTGAGGTGCCTATACTAAAGCCCGTCACACCCGATACATCGTGTCTGTTTATCGTGCAGTGTAATACGCGCCTTAAACGGTTTTAACCCTTTTTAATTTTTAACAAATTTGTAACGGGATTAGGTAGCCAAAACCTAGGTTTATCGATTTCAGATTTTATTATATTGATTTATTAATATTATCAAAAAAAAACCCTGTAATACTACAATATTCAAGTTGATAACATAAACGCTGAAACCGGTCAGCATTTTGGGGTTAAAATGTTTTAAACCTTTTGTATGGCAGATTCTTAAGCGGTAAGTTTCCGTAAAAGAGCCACTTATCATCATCTTCATCATACAAGTGAAGAAAAACATCCTGAGGAAACCAGCTTATATAGTGAAGTCCCCAATACGGCCTGGAGCCGGGTGGGAACTGCAGCACAGTCCCTCTCACTATAAGAAGTCTGTGCCCACTAGCCCACAACTGGGCGCGTATATTTATAGGCTGAAGATGATGTTCAAAAAGAAATAGAAATGAAACAAAATGAATCATAATTTCAAATGAAGTCACTTTTGTAAGTAGGTAAATGTTGAATTATTTCCTAAAGCTCAGTAAGCCGCAACACATAGAATGTGCCCTTAGAGGATAATGCTGAGCCTCAAGGTCAATGGGATTGCCCTCTAGGGCCCGGGATAGGTATAATCAGGGCTTACACTCAGATTATGAGAGGCTACAGACTTTTAGATGTAGTGCGAAGGTATCTCGGAATTTATAAATCTATGATTATGGAAATTAGAATCTTATGATTTCGGAAATTATAAATGTAGGTAACTCATTTTAGGTTCAGTGTGATAGTATACGTCTTCGTATTCTTATTCTTAAGTAATTGAATCTTGACGAAAAAGACGAGATATTGAAAGCTATAGGCATATCAAGTAACATATGTATTTATGACTGTAGTAGTATTGAGGACGTGTAGTGTTCTATATTGTAAAACAGAAACAAAATTCGCACACATTTATACCAACTCATACGAAAATGCAGTCCTCATTTGACTAACTTTTATCCCGTCACACATCCTTGATACTCTGAACTGTGAACTCAGTGAACTCTATTGTCAATTTGATGGATGTCATTTTTCAATGACCTACAGACATAACACGGTGTACTTTAGGACGTTCCACGGTTTAATTACTGTTTTTTAAATGGCATGTTCGAATAGCCGAATTCACACTCAACTTAAATATTTGATCCAAGATTAACAGTAATAATAATAGCATTATCCGGCATAACAGTAATAATGTGAAGGCCGGGAAGGACAAGCTAAGCAAGTACCTTGACTGAGCCCACGAGGTTGTCGCCATGTGGCATGTGGGTAGATTCAGCGATTATCATCACGATAGTTGCGTCGGTGAACGGACTGATAGCGAAGAACCTCGCTACATTATAGATCAGATTCAGAAGACTGTACTTCTGGACTCAGGACGCATTGTCCTGAGGCTCCTCAGTCTGCAGCGCTTTTTTTTAGAGGTGAATTGCATTACGCATCCTCCCGCGCCAAGGAAGCGCGGTAGGCATGGGACTCATCCCTCCGGGGCATACCCACTAAAACCCCTCGCTGTTCCTTCTACAACCTTATGTGGACGCTGTGGGATCCCGATGTCACTAAAAAAGCACCCACGGCCGCCCGACCCTGCAGTCGGGGACCCGCAACCCGGAGGGGAATGCCAGGAACGCCTAGCATTCCCCCCGGCAATCTGTGGCCGTGCGAGGTAGATGGAGGATCCCCAAATCCCCCGCCGCTTGGCCCCAACGTGGACAGGAGAGGCATTGGCCATCTGCCGCTCACTCCCGCCCATCTGTCCACTCAGTCTACAGCCCTAACCACAGGTGGCTTGAGTCCTGCACCTCTATTCGGGAACGCTAAGCGATGTTGTAGCGACTCGCGAGCGAGATTTCTCATCCCACTCTTCGGCACGACGCATAATGCGTAAGAACGAGATGCAAGTCTCGCTCGCGGGTCGCTGCAGTATCATTTAGACGTTCCCGAATAGACGCCCTGCCCCGCTGACGGTGGCAACATAGGTTAAGATTTGTAGTAGTTTTATATTACTATTGCTTTTATGTTTTATATCTAATATTTTAAATGTAATAAAGCGAAAGTAATAAAAGATATTTATTCAACAGATAAAACAGTTAACTCTCTGTCAACCAGCTGACAACCTTTATATAATAAATGTCACTCAAATCAAAGAACCATTCTTCGCAATCGTTACAAATAGAGCGAAGCAAATTCGCAAATCTTAAAATTAGATCAACGTTTCTTAAAAAACTTAATCAAAATAAACGAATTTCGAAATAAACTTCTAAAGATACGTCTATTGAGTTATAAGTGTTAATTAACAAAACAAAACCTACTTCAAAACCCCTTTGAAAAGTAAGAAATAATGATTCGCCTTCGTTAGCCAATTTCCTAGAAACGTCAGATATATTGTTAATTAAGTGATAAATACATTCAAATTGGTGTCAATTATATGACAACAGTATGAGGGATGAATATCTAAGATACTACAGGCATTTTTATGAACATAAGTTGCTTACCAACCTTACTAAAAAAATCTAATCACATCCCGTAAAATACTTATCACTGAGAAGTTCAGCTGGTCTTCATCATCAGTCTCACTTCACCAAATAATGCTTTTGTACGGTTGGGCTCCATATTGAGTTATTAAAGAAAATACTAAAATTGTATATATGCTAAAATATTTGAGGAGTTCCATCGATTCATAATTAATAATGGATTCCATCATCAGATCTTAGATTTACATTTAATGGAACTAAATAAATGGCATGCTTACCCTTTTACGTAATAAAAAAACATTCAATTATTTTTTCATATTTGACAGAGTTATGCGTGGACATACATAAAAAAACAATAGCGATATTAATGTTTCCCTAAATATGTCTTTAAGGTAGTTACGTTATGGCCGTATTTAATCGCTTAAATAATAATTATTAAAATCGTGACTGAATCCAAAAATCTCACTACGGTTTCAATATTGGGTAAAAAAATATATACTGAAGGTAAGTTTGGTTATTGCTTCAATAAAGCTATCCATCGGGGAATCTTCAAATCGTCTGATCATAAAACGGAAGATTACTCTATATAGAACAATAAAATGGCTCTATAATCATTGAGTCATAAAATAAAATTGATTGCCCCATTAAATTTAGTGAACAGTCATAAACCCCACTTGGCGTTAGATTTTAAGTGCCATGAATTTAGGCTTTAAGCATGGAAATATGTTATGTCAATGTGTGGATGGCATAATAATAATGCTTTATATGAAGGTCAATTTGAAGAACCGGTCAAGTACTAGTAAGAGTCGCGAACTGAAGGATCCGTTCTACGCCAATTTGGCATGGTCTCAACCAATCAATAATAGACTCTATGTTAATGATATAAGAACTTTGATAGTTGCAACTAAGTTGGCAGATTGTGAAGCTACAGCGGTAATTTTCTGGTTTGATATCAATATATTTTTCATATATAACCGACTTCAAAAAAAAAGGAGGAGGTTCTCAATTCGGTTGTATGTTTTTTTTTTCTACAAGAGAATACCATTAAATTGATATTTTTTATTTGAATATGGAGTATAAGGATTACTAATGTACCGGTGTGAAGTTGGCAGTTAAAAGTTGGCAGCTAAATGTTGGTCGTATAACCCAACAAAATTAAGAAGTTCAAATATATGCATCCATAATTCTTATTCTAATGCAAAAATAACTCTGTCTTTCGGTCTGTCTGATAATTTGAGACCTTGGAAAGGATATAGGCTCCTTTTTTAAGTAAATCTATACTGAAAAGGGTAGAAATTAGGGTCTGGAAAATTGATTTACGGTAAGTTCGTGCAGTCGATGAAAGCCCGTTGATGTCTAAATTGTATCTGCGCTATTTACGGCTAAACCGCTCAGCAGATTTTAATGAAATTCAACATGGAGATAGATTGAGCACTAGGGAAGGATATAAGCTACTTTTTTCAGACGACGAATTCCTAAATGATAAAATATGACTACGAAATCACTTACTAGCCGAAATTTGCCTGCATATGATTCCACACATTATTTTTTTTAAACTATATCTAGATCGATGAACAGAAAGCCACTATATGCGAATCATTACATAGCTAATACGCTTTCCAAACCAGCTTTTACCAGAGCTCTACCTCGTTTTGTTTGGAAGAAACGAGCTAGCAGCTAAAATTTGTAAATTTTTGATTAGAAATATCTATTTCTTTAGATTATTTGTAGATCGATGAACATAACGTAACCATATGTGGGGCATTGCTTGGCTAATAAGCTTCAAAGAACAGCTTTTGACAGACCTCTACCTCGTTTCGTTTGGACACAATGAAAACGGAAAGTTGGCGACAGATATTGTGAAGTTAGAAGTTAAATGTTTTTTGTATATTTCTAGATCGATAAACAGAAATCCATCATATTTGAGTCATTACATAGCCAATAAGCTTCCTAGGCCAGCTTTTGACAGACCTCTACCTCGTTTTGTTTGGACGTAATATCCTAACAGCTAAAATTTTTGAGCATTTAATTTTTTTTAGATTATTTCTAGATCGATGAACAGAACGTAACCATATGTGGGGCATTGCTTGGCTAATAAGCTTCAAAGAACAGCTTTTGACAGACCTCTACCTCGTTTCGTTTGGACACAGTGAAAACGGAAAGTTGGCGACAGATATTGTGAAGTTAGCAGTTAAATGTTTTTTAGATTATTTCTGGATCGATGAACAGAAAGCCGTCATATTTGAGTCATTACATAGCTAATAAGCTTCAAAGACCAGCTTTTGAAAGACCTCTACCTCGTTTCGTTTGGACGTAATATCCTAAAAGCTAAAATTTTTGAGCATTTAATTTTTTTTAGATTATTTCTAGATCGATGAACAGAACGTAACCATATGTGGGGCATTGCTTGGCTAACAAGCTTCAAAGAACAGCTTTTGACAGACCTCTACCTCGTTTCGTTTGGACACAATGAAAACGGAAATTTGGCGACAGATATTGTGAAGTTAGCAGTTAAATGTTTTTTAGATTATTTCTGGATCGATGAACAGAAAGCCGTCATATTTGAGTCATTACATAGCTAATAAGCTTCAAAGACCAGCTTTTGACAGACCTCTACCTCGTTTCGTTTGGACGTAATATCCTAACAGCTAAAATTTTTGAGCATTTAATTTTTTTTAGATTATTTCTAGATCGATGAACAGAACGTAACCATATGTGGGGCATTGCTTGGCTAATAAGCTTCAAAAAACAGCTTTTGACAGACCTCTACCTCGTTTCGTTTGGACACAATGAAAACGGAAATTTGGCGACAGATATTGTGAAGTTAGCAGTTAAATGTTTTTTAGATTATTTCTGGATCGATGAACAGAAAGCCGTCATATTTGAGTCATTACATAGCTAATAAGCTTCAAAGACCAGCTTTTGACAGACCTCTACCTCGTTTCGTTTGGACGTAATATCCTAACAGCTAAAATTTTTGAGCATTTAATTTTTTTTAGATTATTTCTAGATCGATGAACAGAACGTAACCATATGTGGGGCATTGCTTGGCTAATAAGCTTCAAAGACCAGCTTTTGACAGACCTCTACCTCGTTTCGTTTGGACGGGATATCCTAAAAGCTAAAATTTTTGAGCATTTAATTTTTTTTAGATTATTTCTAGATCGATGAACAGAACGTAACCATATGTGGGGCATTGCTTGGCTAATAAGCTTCAAAGAACAGCTTTTGACAGACCTCTACCTCGTTTCGTTTGGACTCAATGAAAACGGAAAGTTGGCGACAGATATTGTGAAGTTAGCAGTTAAATGTTTTTTAGATTATTTCTGGATCGATGAACAGAAAGCCGTCATATTTGAGTCATGACATAGCTAATAAGCTTCAAAGACCAGCTTTTGAAAGACCTCTACCTCGTTTCGTTTGGACGTAATATCCTAAAAGCTAAAATTTTTGAGCATTTAATTTTTTTTAGATTATTTCTAGATCGATGAACAGAACGTAACCATATGTGGGGCATTGCTTGGCTAATAAGCTTCAAAGACCAGCTTTTGACAGACCTCTACCTCGTTTCGTTTGGACGGGATATCCTAAAAGCTAAAATTTTTGAGCATTTAATTTTTTTTAGATTATTTCTAGATCGATGAACAGAACGTAACCATATGTGGGGCATTGTTTGGCTAATAAGCTTCAAAGAACAGCTTTTGACAGACCTCTACCTCGTTTCGTTTGGACACAGTGAAAACGGAAAGTTGGCGACAGATATTGTGAAGTTAGCAGTTAAATGTTTTTTAGATTATTTCTGGATCGATGAACAGAAAGCCGTCATATTTGAGTCATTACATAGCTAATAAGCTTCAAAGACCAGCTTTTGAAAGACCTCTACCTCGTTTCGTTTGGACGTAATATCCTAAAAGCTAAAATTTTTGAGCATTTAATTTTTTTTAGATTATTTCTAGATCGATGAACAGAACGTAACCATATGTGGGGCATTGCTTGGCTAACAAGCTTCAAAGAACAGCTTTTGACAGACCTCTACCTCGTTTCGTTTGGACACAATGAAAACGGAAATTTGGCGACAGATATTGTGAAGTTAGCAGTTAAATGTTTTTTAGATTATTTCTGGATCGATGAACAGAAAGCCGTCATATTTGAGTCATTACATAGCTAATAAGCTTCAAAGACCAGCTTTTGACAGACCTCTACCTCGTTTCGTTTGGACGTAATATCCTAACAGCTAAAATTTTTGAGCATTTTTTTTTTTTTAGATTATTTCTAGATCGATGAACAGAACGTAACCATATGTGGGGCATTGCTTGGCTAATAAGCTTCAAAGACCAGCTTTTGACAGACCTCTACCTCGTTTCGTTTGGACGGGATATCCTAAAAGCTAAAATTTTTGAGCATTTAATTTTTTTTAGATTATTTCTAGATCGATGAACAGAACGTAACCATATGTGGGGCATTGCTTGGCTAATAAGCTTCAAAGAACAGCTTTTGACAGACCTCTACCTCGTTTCGTTTGGACTCAATGAAAACGGAAAGTTGGCGACAGATATTGTGAAGTTAGCAGTTAAATGTTTTTTAGATTATTTCTGGATCGATGAACAGAAAGCCGTCATATTTGAGTCATGACATAGCTAATAAGCTTCAAAGACCAGCTTTTGAAAGACCTCTACCTCGTTTCGTTTGGACGTAATATCCTAAAAGCTAAAATTTTTGAGCATTTAATTTTTTTTAGATTATTTCTAGATCGATGAACAGAACGTAACCATATGTGGGGCATTGCTTGGCTAATAAGCTTCAAAGACCAGCTTTTGACAGACCTCTACCTCGTTTCGTTTGGACGGGATATCCTAAAAGCTAAAATTTTTGAGCATTTAATTTTTTTTAGATTATTTCTAGATCGATGAACAGAACGTAACCATATGTGGGGCATTGCTTGGCTAATAAGCTTCAAAGAACAGCTTTTGACAGACCTCTACCTCGTTTCGTTTGGACACAATGAAAACGGAAATTTGGCGACAGATATTGTGAAGTTAGCAGTTAAATGTTTTTTAGATTATTTCTGGATCGATGAACAGAAAGCCGTCATATTTGAGTCATTACATAGCTAATAAGCTTCAAAGACCAGCTTTTGACAGACCTCTACCTCGTTTCGTTTGGACGTAATATCCTAACAGCTAAAATTTTTGAGCATTTAATTTTTTTTAGATTATTTCTAGATCGATGAACAGAACGTAACCATATGTGGGGCATTGCTTGGCTAATAAGCTTCAAAGAACAGCTTTTGACAGACCTCTACCTCGTTTCGTTTGGACACAATGAAAACGGAAATTTGGCGACAGATATTGTGAAGTTAGCAGTTAAATGTTTTTTAGATTATTTCTGGATCGATGAACAGAAAGCCGTCATATTTGAGTCATTACATAGCTAATAAGCTTCAAAGACCAGCTTTTGACAGACCTCTACCTCGTTTCGTTTGGACGTAATATCCTAACAGCTAAAATTTTTGAGCATTTAATTTTTTTTAGATTATTTCTAGATCGATGAACAGAACGTAACCATATGTGGGGCATTGCTTGGCTAATAAGCTTCAAAGACCAGCTTTTGACAGACCTCTACCTCGTTTCGTTTGGACGGGATATCCTAAAAGCTAAAATTTTTGAGCATTTAATTTTTTTTAGATTATTTCTAGATCGATGAACAGAACGTAACCATATGTGGGGCATTGCTTGGCTAATAAGCTTCAAAGAACAGCTTTTGACAGACCTCTACCTCGTTTCGTTTGGACTCAATGAAAACGGAAAGTTGGCGACAGATATTGTGAAGTTAGCAGTTAAATGTTTTTTAGATTATTTCTGGATCGATAAACAGAAAGCCGTCATATTTGAGTCATGACATAGCTAATAAGCTTCAAAGACCAGCTTTTGAAAGACCTCTACCTCGTTTCGTTTGGACGTAATATCCTAAAAGCTAAAATTTTTGAGCATTTAATTTTTTTTAGATTATTTCTAGATCGATGAACAGAACGTAACCATATGTGGGGCATTGCTTGGCTAATAAGCTTCAAAGACCAGCTTTTGACAGACCTCTACCTTGTTTCGTTTGGACGGGATATCCTAAAAGCTAAAATTTTTGAGCATTTAATTTTTTTTAGATTATTTCTAGATCGATGAACAGAACGTAACCATATGTGGGGCATTGCTTGGCTAATAAGCTTCAAAGAACAGCTTTTGACAGACCTCTACCTCGTTTCGTTTGGACTCAATGAAAACGGAAAGTTGGCGACAGATATTGTGAAGTTAGCAGTTAAATGTTTTTTAGATTATTTCTGGATCGATGAACAGAAAGCCGTCATATTTGAGTCATTACGTAGCTAATAAGCTTCAAAGACCAGCTTTTGACTGACCTCTACCTCGTTTCGTTTGGACGTAATATCCTAACAGCTAAAATTTTTGAGCATTTAATTTTTTTTAGATTATTTCTAGATCGATGAACAGAACGTAACCATATGTGGGGCATTGCTTGGCTAATAAGCTTCAAAGAACATCTTTTGACAGACCTCTACCTCGTTTCGTTTGGACACAATGAAAACGGAAAGTTGGCGACAGATATTGTGAAGTTAGCAGTTAAATGTTTTTTAGATTATTTCTGGATCGATGAACAGAAAGCCGTCATATTTGAGTCATTACATAGCTAATAAGCTTCAAATACCAGCTTTTGACAGACCTCTACCTCGTTTCGTTTGGACGTAATATCCTAACAGCTAAAATTTATGAGCATTTTTTTTTTAGATTATTTCTAGATCGATGAACAGAACGTAACCATATGTGGGGCATTGCTTGGCTAATAAGCTTCAAAGACCAGCTTTTGACAGACCTCTACCTCGTTTCGTTTGGACGGGATATCCTAAAAGCTAAAATTTTTGAGCATTTAATTTTTTTTAGATTATTTCTAGATCGATGAACAGAACGTAACCATATGTGGGGCAATTCTTGGCTACTAAGCTTCAAAGAACAGCTTTTGACAGACCTCTACCTCGTTTCGTTTGGACTCAATGAAAACGGAAAGTTGGCGACAGATATTGTGAAGTTAGCAGTTAAATGTTTTTTAGATTATTTCTGGATCGATGAACAGAAAGCCGTCATATTTGAGTCATTACATAGCTAATAAGCTTCAAAGACCAGCTTTTGACAGACCTCTACCTCGTTTCGTTTGGACGTAATATCCTAACAGCTAAAATTTTTGAGCATTTAATTTTTTTTAGATTATTTCTAGATCGATGAACAGAACGTAACCATATGTGGGGCATTGCTTGGCTAATAAGCTTCAAAGAACAGCTTTTGACAGACCTCTACCTCGTTTCGTTTGGACACAATGAAAACGGAAATTTTGCGACAGATATTGTGAAGTTAGCAGTTAAATGTTTTTTAGATTATTTCTGGATCGATGAACAGAAAGCCGTCATATTTGAGTCATTACATAGCTAATAAGCTTCAAAGACCAGCTTTTGACAGACCTCTACCTCGTTTCGTTTGGACGTAATATCCTAACAGCTAAAATTTTTGAGCATTTAATTTTTTTTAGATTATTTCTAGATCGATGAACAGAACGTAACCATATGTGGGGCATTGCTTGGCTAATAAGCTTCAAAGACCAGCTTTTGACAGACCTCTACCTCGTTTCGTTTGGACGGGATATCCTAAAAGCTAAAATTTTTGAGCATTTAATTTTTTTTAGATTATTTCTAGATCGATGAACAGAACGTAACCATATGTGGGGCATTGCTTGGCTAATAAGCTTCAAAGAACAGCTTTTGACAGACCTCTACCTCGTTTCGTTTGGACTCAATGAAAACGGAAAGTTGGCGACAGATATTGTGAAGTTAGCAGTTAAATGTTTTTTAGATTATTTCTGGATCGATGAACAGAAAGCCGTCATATTTGAGTCATTACGTAGCTAATAAGCTTCAAAGACCAGCTTTTGACTGACCTCTACCTCGTTTCGTTTGGACGTAATATCCTAACAGCTAAAATTTTTGAGCATTTAATTTTTTTTAGATTATTTCTAGATCGATGAACAGAACGTAACCATATGTGGGGCATTGCTTGGCTAATAAGCTTCAAAGAACATCTTTTGACAGACCTCTACCTCGTTTCGTTTGGACACAATGAAAACGGAAATTTGGCGACAGATATTGTGAAGTTAGCAGTTAAATGTTTTTTAGATTATTTCTGGATCGATGAACAGAAAGCCGTCATATTTGAGTCATTACATAGCTAATAAGCTTCAAAGACCAGCTTTTGACAGACCTCTACCTCGTTTCGTTTGGACGTAATATCCTAACAGCTAAAATTTTTGAGCATTTAATTTTTTTTAGATTATTTCTAGATCGATGAACAGAACGTAACCATATGTGGGGCATTGCTTGGCTAATAAGCTTCAAAGAACAGCTTTTGACAGACCTCTATCTCGTTTCGTTTGGACACAATGAAAACGGAAATTTGGCGACAGATATTGTGAAGTTAGCAGTTAAATGTTTTTTAGATTATTTCTGGATCGATGAACAGAAAGCCGTCATATTTGAGTCATTACATAGCTAATAAGCTTCAAAGACCAGCTTTTGACAGACATCTACCTCGTTTCGTTTGGACATAATGACGATGGAAAATTGGCGACAGTTATTGTGAAGTTAGCAGTAAAATAATTTTTAGATTATTTATAGGTCGATGAACAGAAACCCATCATATGTGTCATATGTGGGTCATTACTTAGCTAATAATCTTCCAAGACCAGCTTTTAACAGACCTTTTCCTCTTTTCGTCTGGACGAAAACTATAAAAGTACATTTTTAATTCAAATGACTATAAACATCTTTATAGTTCTTTAGTAAGAGTTCTTTCTTATGCTAAAAATCGAGGTATAGTAGACCTTTAAGAGTGTTTCTTCAATCAATAGGAGCCTGTGTAGTCGACATACATTTTTTAGCGCCTTACAGGAATGTATATAAGATCGTCTTCTTCGGTTCGCACCGCTATTATTACGGGGGTTGTTGTAATTATAATTTAAGACTTGCCAAAATAATGGCCGCACAACTCGCAAATATTATTAAGAGTTTCAATTTTTTGCGTTATTGTCATATCCGCTCGCTTTTCTGCGATTGATAAGATGCAGTTACCTTTCAAATGAATTTTCCTGTAACAGAAATGACATTGAAAGAAGTCGTCGTCATTTTTGGTATTTTCCTTTATACTTCTTGTACAGAAAAAGCATAATTTGTCCATGCGGTCACTTTTTTCTAAAATCATATATTTTATTTCGTTCCTGTAGCCGTCAAAATCTAATTTCTCACTGACTAACGACATGTTTTTTACAAGACGCGAAAAAAAATATATCAACATGGGGCCACAGTTGTATGTGTCGTTTTGTTTGGTGTGTTCCACTGTATTGATTTCAGTTATACTGAAACCGAATTCTTTCTCTTTCAAAAGTTTATTCACTTCCGCCAAATACCTTTTGCTTATTGCCTTTTCTTGTCCCAATGGATCGATAACTGTTATCGACTTGTTTTTGATTGACAACACGACCATTGTGAAGTGTTGGTATAAGCATATTAAAAATACTGTATCGATTTCGGTAGGTATTTTAAGGTTCTTCAAGAAACCATCCACGCGGACGCCACCTCCAAAAATAAACGTCGATTTTTCCACATTAACAATGTTGTATTTGTCATTGTTGTATATATGGCAAGCATGTTCCACAACAAAACCGGACAAGTACTGGAGCGGCTGCAAAGTCGCGTAGTCATCGTATGGCAAGTAGTCGATTGAAAAATTTAATGAAGCCATTTTGGTGACAGTGTATCCCCTATCGATGCGTGTGTAATAATTAATATCCCTCACCAATCCGTTTTGAAACACTTCGAAGCACTGTCCATCGTTGCCTGGAGGAGAATTAGGCTGTGGGTGAACGGAAGGATGGTTGGTGAAGGTTCCATTGGTATGGCAATACTCACACACAAACTCTTCAGAATCTGTAAATGTACACTTTACGTTTCCTTCTGGTCGTGCACAGGACTGGTGCACCCAGTCATTGCATATATTGCACGCAACCCATAAAGTTGTGACACTCCCCGGACTTGTGCCTCGTCGACAGTATTTGCAGAATGTACTCTCATTATCATTAAATTCGAGTAATTCGCTATCTATTTTTACTTGTTTTAGGAATCTGCCATCAAAGTGGCTATATGCAGGTTTTTTTCTCTTTTGCCACTCTTCTTGTGCCTGTATCAATTTAGGTGTTTTTGTCAATCTCCTTTTCGGGATTTGATTTAAGATCTCTTTAGAAAGAGATAAGACGTCGGATCGCAATTTTCTTATTAAATGGGTGCATTTCAAATTACTTCGGCCATTTAAGATGTGATGTTTTAATTGTCCGAAGTAATTCTCAACAGGGGAATTGCTGGTGCGCGCATCTTTCGTCAAATTACTCCATAAAGGTAAATATGGAATGAACTTCGATACAAAAGTGACGTATAGATTCGGGTCGTAATATTTATTTGACGTGTGGCCCACGGATTCAATACGTATGTCTTTTTCAATAGCTTTACACCGCGTGTAGTAAGGGCTTCCAGCATATATTGATTCCTTTTTATTAGAGTCACAGTTCTTGAACAATGTGGACGAAGTACATTCCATTTTTTCCAATGCCTCGATGAGATCTTTCTTTTCATTTTTGTTACGACAAAGTGTGACCAGTTTATTGAAAGCATTTGCGACAGCTTGTGTAAAGTATTTCGTATTTAACAAAATATACGAATTCGCAATGAAAGCGTCAACGGTCGCCAAATCACTCATCAATATCACGCTTATAAAAAAGTCTTTAATAGTGTTTTTATCCTTCACCTCTGATTTGTTTATATCGTTGCACATGCATTTCACAATATGGGCGCAGCACAAAAATATCGGAGTGTGGTAATCGTTTTTTATCATATTATTGTAGCACATTTTTAAATATTCCGATAATGTGCAATTATTAAACGACTTGCACACCGCGTTTATGAGCGCAAAGCTGAAATCTGTCACGACCCCTGAAAATGCAGGCCAACAGTTACTGGTCTCACAGAGGACTTTAAAGTCGTTTAACAATTTGTATATTGTATTCGTGTCATGCATTGAAGAGATCATTGAGAAAACAGAGTATACTCGCTCAGTCAGTTCAATTTGGATAACACCGCTGTACAGATATATTCTCTTAACTGATTTGTCCCTGTTAGGTGGTCTGCATACGCCACCTGTTGCATCAAAGTGCAATAGGGTCTTTTCAGTGACTTTTATTACTTTTACTTGGTCGTCACTAAACAGTTTGACAACCAGGGGAAATGACAGTTCCTGGATATAGTCCGGGTGATCTTTTGCATAAAAAAACAAGTCCAATATATCGTTTTTTGAACGGTCATTTCCAGCCATGGCTTCAGATCTTACCTTTCTGATGGTAGCGTCAGATTTGATCAACCGAAGATTTTTCGTCTGTTGTAAGTAAGACTGATCTAAATGCAGAAGATGTTCCTTCTTTTGAGTAAGAGGTTTTGTCTTTATAAGTTTATTTTTTTCAATGATCCTTTCGAGCCCTCGCACATGTGAAGTTAAATAATGCGTGTGACAAAAATTTTGATTTGTACTACGTACAGTGACGACCCGATCACACAGTATGATTTTAAATTTTTTGCATTTTGTGTGTTTGCAAGATGCTATAATTTTAATTTTGTCATTTTTTAAATATCTTTTGTCTTCTATATTAATAATACAGGTATTATTTATATACTTTTCAATGGTCTTTTTCAGGATGTAAGGATACGTTAAAGCGTTTAATTTACCATTTCTAAACATTTCTTTCCACAGTTTTTCATCCATGGTATACGATCCTTCAAGAACGTCATCATATGTAAGATTGTTGACATTTTCAGTTCCAATGGGGAGTATATCGGTCGAAACGTTTGGGCTCGACATGTTTAGAACAGCTTTTGATACACGCTGTATATCCGGTGACACATTCTGTGCTGCCGAATCATTGGAATTTAACGCAGCGGTGTGATCAATCTCACTGTCCTTAAAGTTTTTGTATAATTCCTGTCTGGAAACATTGGAAACTTCATTGCAGATGAAAGGTGACGGGTTCATACCCAAGAAGTCACCATCTATGCTTGGACATGGCTGGGGTAATCGATCCGGTTCGGAATGTTCATCACCTAACTTGGGCTCAGACGGCGATATCATGGCATCGTCCAATATAATGTTCTTATCTAAAACAACGTCATCATCCATTTGGCTCAAAGGGCACATATGAGGAGCAGGGATTTCATCATACGTTGGTGAATTGGTCGGAAGATAAATATCATATTGGTTGCCTATGTACAATTCTGTAGCAGCTTTGTGTTCCTTTGACCAAAACTTATAAATTCTCATACGATTTCGTAGTGTGTTGGGCAGTTGGAAATAATCACATAAGAGTTCGTAACTAACGTGACATGATCTGGGCGAGTCTGGTTTTGAGCACAAGTTAAATTTGGCAATGGCCAGTTTAAATCTGTCAGTTGTGAGTGTGGCATTCCTTAGTTCCAGATTATAAAAGTGAAAGTTTCGAAAACTCGCATTTTCATTTATTATTTTAAAAAGGTGAGCAAAATGCCTATATTTACAATCTTTCAAAGCTAAAGAAATCCTTTTACAGTCATCGGCTGTAACTTTTTCAGTTTCTTCAAGCTGAGGTCTAAGATTATGCAGCTCTGATGATATTTGTTTAAAGGCATTCTTCTTTGAACTATACATTGTAATGGTAACGCACCGATATTAGCAATCAATCAAAATTAATCACCTTAACATATATGTACAATAAAACAATAACAAGCAGCAGAAAACAGAAAACAGGATCATACAAAAATAAATATCTACAAAATAATGTGACAATAAATTCAACCTAAAAACTACAAATCTATGATATAAGAATTAAACATAACAATGATTGTGCATATACTCAAACAGAGCTACGACAAATGACTTTAAGTGAGAATTTTAAACGAAAAAATACGAAAATTGTGATTTTATATAAAGAAAATGTTCAAAATTGAGATTTTAATAAAATTTACAAAGATAACTGACTCCAAAGCCTACCTATGTACGTAAATAATAAGCAGAGTACCAAACCGCGTCTATAAAGCCCAAGAACTCTGAGATCGAATGAGTTGAAGTGAAATTTTAAACGTGAAAATCATAAAAACTACATCGCTTAGGTGGATTTTGTTACAGATTTCGATAGCAATTATGTTAGAAACCTTTCAAAATTTGGAATTTTGAACGAGTTTTGGCGGCCTGATGACGAGATACGGTCGCTCCGATAAAACTAAGCTACCACAAGCTAAATAAGAATTCTTTTTTTTTTTCTTTTTTTTTTTAGTATGGGGAAATTGAATAAAAATTCACTTTAATGCAGAAAATCAAGGGAATTATGGGCCGACAGCACACCAATTTGACACTTATTATGTGTACTAAATGATGTGCTAATAACCAGAGATAAATAAAGAATTTAGAAGAAAAAAAAACGAAGATTGGGATTTTATACACAGAAAATATTCAAAATTTAAATTTCAACAAAATTTCCAAAGAAACCTGACTCGAAAGCCTACCGGTGTTCCTTAGTAATAAAGCGAGTACCAAGCCGCGTCCATTGAGCCCAAAAACTTAGAGAACGAACGAGTTAAAGTGAAATTTTAAACGTGAAAATCATAAAAACTACATCGCTTAGGTGGATTTTGTTACAGATTTCGATAGCAATTATGTTAGAAACCTTTCAAAATTTGGAATTTTAAACGAGTTTTGGCGGCCTGAATATAAAAAAAAAACTAAAATAAAAACTGAAACGCTATTTATCTCTGGTCATGGCCGCTAAAACAAACCTTCAAAATTCCAAATTTTGAAAGGTTTCTAACATAATTGCTATCGAAATCTGTAACAAAATCCACCTAAGCGATGTAGTTTTTATGATTTTCACGTTTAAAATTTCACTTCAACTCATTCGATCTCAGAGTTCTTGGGCTTTATAGACGCGGTTTGGTACTCTGCTTATTATTTACGTACATAGGTAGGCTTTGGAGTCAGTTATCTTTGTAAATTTTATTAAAATCTCAATTTTGAACATTTTCTTTATATAAAATCACAATTTTCGTATTTTTTCGTTTAAAATTCTCACTTAAAGTCATTTGTCGTAGCTCTGTTTGAGTATATGCACAATCATTGTTATGTTTAATTCTTATATCATAGATTTGTAGTTTTTAGGTTGAATTTATTGTCACATTATTTTGTAGATATTTATTTTTGTATGATCCTGTTTTCTGTTTTCTGCTGCTTGTTATTGTTTTATTGTACATATATGTTAAGGTGATTAATTTTGATTGATTGCTAATATCGGTGCGTTACCATTACAATGTATAGTTCAAAGAAGAATGCCTTTAAACAAATATCATCAGAGCTGCATAATCTTAGACCTCAGCTTGAAGAAACTGAAAAAGTTACAGCCGATGACTGTAAAAGGATTTCTTTAGCTTTGAAAGATTGTAAATATAGGCATTTTGCTCACCTTTTTAAAATAATAAATGAAAATGCGAGTTTTCGAAACTTTCACTTTTATAATCTGGAACTAAGGAATGCCACACTCACAACTGACAGATTTAAACTGGCCATTGCCAAATTTAACTTGTGCTCAAAACCAGACTCGCCCAGATCATGTCACGTTAGTTACGAACTCTTATGTGATTATTTCCAACTGCCCAACACACTACGAAATCGTATGAGAATTTATAAGTTTTGGTCAAAGGAACACAAAGCTGCTACAGAATTGTACATAGGCAACCAATATGATATTTATCTTCCGACCAATTCACCAACGTATGATGAAATCCCTGCTCCTCATATGTGCCCTTTGAGCCAAATGGATGATGACGTTGTTTTAGATAAGAACATTATATTGGACGATGCCATGATATCGCCGTCTGAGCCCAAGTTAGGTGATGAACATTCCGAACCGGATCGATTACCCCAGCCATGTCCAAGCATAGATGGTGACTTCTTGGGTATGAACCCGTCACCTTTCATCTGCAATGAAGTTTCCAATGTTTCCAGACAGGAATTATACAAAAACTTTAAGGACAGTGAGATTGATCACACCGCTGCGTTAAATTCCAATGATTCGGCAGCACAGAATGTGTCACCGGATATACAGCGTGTATCAAAAGCTGTTCTAAACATGTCGAGCCCAAACGTTTCGACCGATATACTCCCCATTGGAACTGAAAATGTCAACAATCTTACATATGATGACGTTCTTGAAGGATCGTATACCATGGATGAAAAACTGTGGAAAGAAATGTTTAGAAATGGTAAATTAAACGCTTTAACGTATCCTTACATCCTGAAAAAGACCATTGAAAAGTATATAAATAATACCTGTATTATTAATATAGAAGACAAAAGATATTTAAAAAATGACAAAATTAAAATTATAGCATCTTGCAAACACACAAAATGCAAAAAATTTAAAATCATACTGTGTGATCGGGTCGTCACTGTACGTAGTACAAATCAAAATTTTTGTCACACGCATTATTTAACTTCACATGTGCGAGGGCTCGAAAGGATCATTGAAAAAAATAAACTTATAAAGACAAAACCTCTTACTCAAAAGAAGGAACATCTTCTGCATTTAGATCAGTCTTACTTACAACAGACGAAAAATCTTCGGTTGATCAAATCTGACGCTACCATCAGAAAGGTAAGATCTGAAGCCATGGCTGGAAATGACCGTTCAAAAAACGATATATTGGACTTGTTTTTTTATGCAAAAGATCACCCGGACTATATCCAGGAACTGTCATTTCCCCTGGTTGTCAAACTGTTTAGTGACGACCAAGTAAAAGTAATAAAAGTCACTGAAAAGACCCTATTGCACTTTGATGCAACAGGTGGCGTATGCAGACCACCTAACAGGGACAAATCAGTTAAGAGAATATATCTGTACAGCGGTGTTATCCAAATTGAACTGACTGAGCGAGTATACTCTGTTTTCTCAATGATCTCTTCAATGCATGACACGAATACAATATACAAATTGTTAAACGACTTTAAAGTCCTCTGTGAGACCAGTAACTGTTGGCCTGCATTTTCAGGGGTCGTGACAGATTTCAGCTTTGCGCTCATAAACGCGGTGTGCAAGTCGTTTAATAATTGCACATTATCGGAATATTTAAAAATGTGCTACAATAATATGATAAAAAACGATTACCACACTCCGATATTTTTGTGCTGCGCCCATATTGTGAAATGCATGTGCAACGATATAAACAAATCAGAGGTGAAGGATAAAAACACTATTAAAGACTTTTTTATAAGCGTGATATTGATGAGTGATTTGGCGACCGTTGACGCTTTCATTGCGAATTCGTATATTTTGTTAAATACGAAATACTTTACACAAGCTGTCGCAAATGCTTTCAATAAACTGGTCACACTTTGTCGTAACAAAAATGAAAAGAAAGATCTCATCGAGGCATTGGAAAAAATGGAATGTACTTCGTCCACATTGTTCAAGAACTGTGACTCTAATAAAAAGGAATCAATATATGCTGGAAGCCCTTACTACACGCGGTGTAAAGCTATTGAAAAAGACATACGTATTGAATCCGTGGGCCACACGTCAAATAAATATTACGACCCGAATCTATACGTCACTTTTGTATCGAAGTTCATTCCATATTTACCTTTATGGAGTAATTTGACGAAAGATGCGCGCACCAGCAATTCCCCTGTTGAGAATTACTTCGGACAATTAAAACATCACATCTTAAATGGCCGAAGTAATTTGAAATGCACCCATTTAATAAGAAAATTGCGATCCGACGTCTTATCTCTTTCTAAAGAGATCTTAAATCAAATCCCGAAAAGGAGATTGACAAAAACACCTAAATTGATACAGGCACAAGAAGAGTGGCAAAAGAGAAAAAAACCTGCATATAGCCACTTTGATGGCAGATTCCTAAAACAAGTAAAAATAGATAGCGAATTACTCGAATTTAATGATAATGAGAGTACATTCTGCAAATACTGTCGACGAGGCACAAGTCCGGGGAGTGTCACAACTTTATGGGTTGCGTGCAATATATGCAATGACTGGGTGCACCAGTCCTGTGCACGACCAGAAGGAAACGTAAAGTGTACATTTACAGATTCTGAAGAGTTTGTGTGTGAGTATTGCCATACCAATGGAACCTTCACCAACCATCCTTCCGTTCACCCACAGCCTAATTCTCCTCCAGGCAACGATGGACAGTGCTTCGAAGTGTTTCAAAACGGATTGGTGAGGGATATTAATTATTACACACGCATCGATAGGGGATACACTGTCACCAAAATGGCTTCATTAAATTTTTCAATCGACTACTTGCCATACGATGACTACGCGACTTTGCAGCCGCTCCAGTACTTGTCCGGTTTTGTTGTGGAACATGCTTGCCATATATACAACAATGACAAATACAACATTGTTAATGTGGAAAAATCGACGTTTATTTTTGGAGGTGGCGTCCGCGTGGATGGTTTCTTGAAGAACCTTAAAATACCTACCGAAATCGATACAGTATTTTTAATATGCTTATACCAACACTTCACAATGGTCGTGTTGTCAATCAAAAACAAGTCGATAACAGTTATCGATCCATTGGGACAAGAAAAGGCAATAAGCAAAAGGTATTTGGCGGAAGTGAATAAACTTTTGAAAGAGAAAGAATTCGGTTTCAGTATAACTGAAATCAATACAGTGGAACACACCAAACAAAACGACACATACAACTGTGGCCCCATGTTGATATATTTTTTTTCGCGTCTTGTAAAAAACATGTCGTTAGTCAGTGAGAAATTAGATTTTGACGGCTACAGGAACGAAATAAAATATATGATTTTAGAAAAAAGTGACCGCATGGACAAATTATGCTTTTTCTGTACAAGAAGTATAAAGGAAAATACCAAAAATGACGACGACTTCTTTCAATGTCATTTCTGTTACAGGAAAATTCATTTGAAAGGTAACTGCATCTTATCAATCGCAGAAAAGCGAGCGGATATGACAATAACGCAAAAAATTGAAACTCTTAATAATATTTGCGAGTTGTGCGGCCATTATTTTGGCAAGTCTTAAATTATAATTACAACAACCCCCGTAATAATAGCGGTGCGAACCGAAGAAGACGATCTTATATACATTCCTGTAAGGCGCTAAAAAATGTATGTCGACTACACAGGCTCCTATTGATTGAAGAAACACTCTTAAAGGTCTACTATACCTCGATTTTTAGCATAAGAAAGAACTCTTACTAAAGAACTATAAAGATGTTTATAGTCATTTGAATTAAAAATGTACTTTTATAGTTTTCGTCCAGACGAAAAGAGGAAAAGGTCTGTTAAAAGCTGGTCTTGGAAGATTATTAGCTAAGTAATGACCCACATATGACACATATGATGGGTTTCTGTTCATCGACCTATAAATAATCTAAAAATTATTTTACTGCTAACTTCACAATAACTGTCGCCAATTTTCCATCGTCATTATGTCCAAACGAAACGAGGTAGATGTCTGTCAAAAGCTGGTCTTTGAAGCTTATTAGCTATGTAATGACTCAAATATGACGGCTTTCTGTTCATCGATCCAGAAATAATCTAAAAAACATTTAACTGCTAACTTCACAATATCTGTCGCCAAATTTCCGTTTTCATTGTGTCCAAACGAAACGAGATAGAGGTCTGTCAAAAGCTGTTCTTTGAAGCTTATTAGCCAAGCAATGCCCCACATATGGTTACGTTCTGTTCATCGATCTAGAAATAATCTAAAAAAAATTAAATGCTCAAAAATTTTAGCTGTTAGGATATTACGTCCAAACGAAACGAGGTAGAGGTCTGTCAAAAGCTGGTCTTTGAAGCTTATTAGCTATGTAATGACTCAAATATGACGGCTTTCTGTTCATCGATCCAGAAATAATCTAAAAAACATTTAACTGCTAACTTCACAATATCTGTCGCCAAATTTCCGTTTTCATTGTGTCCAAACGAAACGAGGTAGAGGTCTGTCAAAAGATGTTCTTTGAAGCTTATTAGCCAAGCAATGCCCCACATATGGTTACGTTCTGTTCATCGATCTAGAAATAATCTAAAAAAAATTAAATGCTCAAAAATTTTAGCTGTTAGGATATTACGTCCAAACGAAACGAGGTAGAGGTCAGTCAAAAGCTGGTCTTTGAAGCTTATTAGCTACGTAATGACTCAAATATGACGGCTTTCTGTTCATCGATCCAGAAATAATCTAAAAAACATTTAACTGCTAACTTCACAATATCTGTCGCCAACTTTCCGTTTTCATTGAGTCCAAACGAAACGAGGTAGAGGTCTGTCAAAAGCTGTTCTTTGAAGCTTATTAGCCAAGCAATGCCCCACATATGGTTACGTTCTGTTCATCGATCTAGAAATAATCTAAAAAAAATTAAATGCTCAAAAATTTTAGCTTTTAGGATATCCCGTCCAAACGAAACGAGGTAGAGGTCTGTCAAAAGCTGGTCTTTGAAGCTTATTAGCCAAGCAATGCCCCACATATGGTTACGTTCTGTTCATCGATCTAGAAATAATCTAAAAAAAATTAAATGCTCAAAAATTTTAGCTGTTAGGATATTACGTCCAAACGAAACGAGGTAGAGGTCTGTCAAAAGCTGGTCTTTGAAGCTTATTAGCTATGTAATGACTCAAATATGACGGCTTTCTGTTCATCGATCCAGAAATAATCTAAAAAACATTTAACTGCTAACTTCACAATATCTGTCGCAAAATTTCCGTTTTCATTGTGTCCAAACGAAACGAGGTAGAGGTCTGTCAAAAGCTGTTCTTTGAAGCTTATTAGCCAAGCAATGCCCCACATATGGTTACGTTCTGTTCATCGATCTAGAAATAATCTAAAAAAAATTAAATGCTCAAAAATTTTAGCTGTTAGGATATTACGTCCAAACGAAACGAGGTAGAGGTCTGTCAAAAGCTGGTCTTTGAAGCTTATTAGCTATGTAATGACTCAAATATGACGGCTTTCTGTTCATCGATCCAGAAATAATCTAAAAAACATTTAACTGCTAACTTCACAATATCTGTCGCCAACTTTCCGTTTTCATTGAGTCCAAACGAAACGAGGTAGAGGTCTGTCAAAAGCTGTTCTTTGAAGCTTAGTAGCCAAGAATTGCCCCACATATGGTTACGTTCTGTTCATCGATCTAGAAATAATCTAAAAAAAATTAAATGCTCAAAAATTTTAGCTTTTAGGATATCCCGTCCAAACGAAACGAGGTAGAGGTCTGTCAAAAGCTGGTCTTTGAAGCTTATTAGCCAAGCAATGCCCCACATATGGTTACGTTCTGTTCATCGATCTAGAAATAATCTAAAAAAAAAATGCTCATAAATTTTAGCTGTTAGGATATTACGTCCAAACGAAACGAGGTAGAGGTCTGTCAAAAGCTGGTATTTGAAGCTTATTAGCTATGTAATGACTCAAATATGACGGCTTTCTGTTCATCGATCCAGAAATAATCTAAAAAACATTTAACTGCTAACTTCACAATATCTGTCGCCAACTTTCCGTTTTCATTGTGTCCAAACGAAACGAGGTAGAGGTCTGTCAAAAGATGTTCTTTGAAGCTTATTAGCCAAGCAATGCCCCACATATGGTTACGTTCTGTTCATCGATCTAGAAATAATCTAAAAAAAATTAAATGCTCAAAAATTTTAGCTGTTAGGATATTACGTCCAAACGAAACGAGGTAGAGGTCAGTCAAAAGCTGGTCTTTGAAGCTTATTAGCTACGTAATGACTCAAATATGACGGCTTTCTGTTCATCGATCCAGAAATAATCTAAAAAACATTTAACTGCTAACTTCACAATATCTGTCGCCAACTTTCCGTTTTCATTGAGTCCAAACGAAACGAGGTAGAGGTCTGTCAAAAGCTGTTCTTTGAAGCTTATTAGCCAAGCAATGCCCCACATATGGTTACGTTCTGTTCATCGATCTAGAAATAATCTAAAAAAAATTAAATGCTCAAAAATTTTAGCTTTTAGGATATCCCGTCCAAACGAAACAAGGTAGAGGTCTGTCAAAAGCTGGTCTTTGAAGCTTATTAGCCAAGCAATGCCCCACATATGGTTACGTTCTGTTCATCGATCTAGAAATAATCTAAAAAAAATTAAATGCTCAAAAATTTTAGCTTTTAGGATATTACGTCCAAACGAAACGAGGTAGAGGTCTTTCAAAAGCTGGTCTTTGAAGCTTATTAGCTATGTCATGACTCAAATATGACGGCTTTCTGTTTATCGATCCAGAAATAATCTAAAAAACATTTAACTGCTAACTTCACAATATCTGTCGCCAACTTTCCGTTTTCATTGAGTCCAAACGAAACGAGGTAGAGGTCTGTCAAAAGCTGTTCTTTGAAGCTTATTAGCCAAGCAATGCCCCACATATGGTTACGTTCTGTTCATCGATCTAGAAATAATCTAAAAAAAATTAAATGCTCAAAAATTTTAGCTTTTAGGATATCCCGTCCAAACGAAACGAGGTAGAGGTCTGTCAAAAGCTGGTCTTTGAAGCTTATTAGCCAAGCAATGCCCCACATATGGTTACGTTCTGTTCATCGATCTAGAAATAATCTAAAAAAAATTAAATGCTCAAAAATTTTAGCTGTTAGGATATTACGTCCAAACGAAACGAGGTAGAGGTCTGTCAAAAGCTGGTCTTTGAAGCTTATTAGCTATGTAATGACTCAAATATGACAGCTTTCTGTTCATCGATCCAGAAATAATCTAAAAAACATTTAACTGCTAACTTCACAATATCTGTCGCCAAATTTCCGTTTTCATTGTGTCCAAACGAAACGAGGTAGAGGTCTGTCAAAAGCTGTTCTTTGAAGCTTATTAGCCAAGCAATGCCCCACATATGGTTACGTTCTGTTCATCGATCTAGAAATAATCTAAAAAAAATTAAATGCTCAAAAATTTTAGCTGTTAGGATATTACGTCCAAACGAAACGAGGTAGAGGTCTGTCAAAAGCTGGTCTTTGAAGCTTATTAGCTATGTAATGACTCAAATATGACGGCTTTCTGTTCATCGATCCAGAAATAATCTAAAAAACATTTAACTGCTAACTTCACAATATCTGTCGCCAAATTTCCGTTTTCATTGTGTCCAAACGAAACGAGGTAGAGGTCTGTCAAAAGCTGTTCTTTGAAGCTTATTAGCCAAGCAATGCCCCACATATGGTTACGTTCTGTTCATCGATCTAGAAATAATCTAAAAAAAATTAAATGCTCAAAAATTTTAGCTTTTAGGATATCCCGTCCAAACGAAACGAGGTAGAGGTCTGTCAAAAGCTGGTCTTTGAAGCTTATTAGCCAAGCAATGCCCCACATATGGTTACGTTCTGTTCATCGATCTAGAAATAATCTAAAAAAAATTAAATGCTCAAAAATTTTAGCTTTTAGGATATTACGTCCAAACGAAACGAGGTAGAGGTCTTTCAAAAGCTGGTCTTTGAAGCTTATTAGCTATGTCATGACTCAAATATGACGGCTTTCTGTTCATCGATCCAGAAATAATCTAAAAAACATTTAACTGCTAACTTCACAATATCTGTCGCCAACTTTCCGTTTTCATTGAGTCCAAACGAAACGAGGTAGAGGTCTGTCAAAAGCTGTTCTTTGAAGCTTATTAGCCAAGCAATGCCCCACATATGGTTACGTTCTGTTCATCGATCTAGAAATAATCTAAAAAAAATTAAATGCTCAAAAATTTTAGCTTTTAGGATATCCCGTCCAAACGAAACGAGGTAGAGGTCTGTCAAAAGCTGGTCTTTGAAGCTTATTAGCCAAGCAATGCCCCACATATGGTTACGTTCTGTTCATCGATCTAGAAATAATCTAAAAAAAAAAAATGCTCAAAAATTTTAGCTGTTAGGATATTACGTCCAAACGAAACGAGGTAGAGGTCTGTCAAAAGCTGGTCTTTGAAGCTTATTAGCTATGTAATGACTCAAATATGACGGCTTTCTGTTCATCGATCCAGAAATAATCTAAAAAACATTTAACTGCTAACTTCACAATATCTGTCGCCAAATTTCCGTTTTCATTGTGTCCAAACGAAACGAGGTAGAGGTCTGTCAAAAGCTGTTCTTTGAAGCTTGTTAGCCAAGCAATGCCCCACATATGGTTACGTTCTGTTCATCGATCTAGAAATAATCTAAAAAAAATTAAATGCTCAAAAATTTTAGCTTTTAGGATATTACGTCCAAACGAAACGAGGTAGAGGTCTTTCAAAAGCTGGTCTTTGAAGCTTATTAGCTATGTAATGACTCAAATATGACGGCTTTCTGTTCATCGATCCAGAAATAATCTAAAAAACATTTAACTGCTAACTTCACAATATCTGTCGCCAACTTTCCGTTTTCACTGTGTCCAAACGAAACGAGGTAGAGGTCTGTCAAAAGCTGTTCTTTGAAGCTTATTAGCCAAACAATGCCCCACATATGGTTACGTTCTGTTCATCGATCTAGAAATAATCTAAAAAAAATTAAATGCTCAAAAATTTTAGCTTTTAGGATATCCCGTCCAAACGAAACGAGGTAGAGGTCTGTCAAAAGCTGGTCTTTGAAGCTTATTAGCCAAGCAATGCCCCACATATGGTTACGTTCTGTTCATCGATCTAGAAATAATCTAAAAAAAATTAAATGCTCAAAAATTTTAGCTTTTAGGATATTACGTCCAAACGAAACGAGGTAGAGGTCTTTCAAAAGCTGGTCTTTGAAGCTTATTAGCTATGTCATGACTCAAATATGACGGCTTTCTGTTCATCGATCCAGAAATAATCTAAAAAACATTTAACTGCTAACTTCACAATATCTGTCGCCAACTTTCCGTTTTCATTGAGTCCAAACGAAACGAGGTAGAGGTCTGTCAAAAGCTGTTCTTTGAAGCTTATTAGCCAAGCAATGCCCCACATATGGTTACGTTCTGTTCATCGATCTAGAAATAATCTAAAAAAAATTAAATGCTCAAAAATTTTAGCTTTTAGGATATCCCGTCCAAACGAAACGAGGTAGAGGTCTGTCAAAAGCTGGTCTTTGAAGCTTATTAGCCAAGCAATGCCCCACATATGGTTACGTTCTGTTCATCGATCTAGAAATAATCTAAAAAAAAAAAAATGCTCAAAAATTTTAGCTGTTAGGATATTACGTCCAAACGAAACGAGGTAGAGGTCTGTCAAAAGCTGGTCTTTGAAGCTTATTAGCTATGTAATGACTCAAATATGACGGCTTTCTGTTCATCGATCCAGAAATAATCTAAAAAACATTTAACTGCTAACTTCACAATATCTGTCGCCAAATTTCCGTTTTCATTGTGTCCAAACGAAACGAGGTAGAGGTCTGTCAAAAGCTGTTTTTTGAAGCTTATTAGCCAAGCAATGCCCCACATATGGTTACGTTCTGTTCATCGATCTAGAAATAATCTAAAAAAAATTAAATGCTCAAAAATTTTAGCTGTTAGGATATTACGTCCAAACGAAACGAGGTAGAGGTCTGTCAAAAGCTGGTCTTTGAAGCTTATTAGCTATGTAATGACTCAAATATGACGGCTTTCTGTTCATCGATCCAGAAATAATCTAAAAAACATTTAACTGCTAACTTCACAATATCTGTCGCCAAATTTCCGTTTTCATTGTGTCCAAACGAAACGAGGTAGAGGTCTGTCAAAAGCTGTTCTTTGAAGCTTGTTAGCCAAGCAATGCCCCACATATGGTTACGTTCTGTTCATCGATCTAGAAATAATCTAAAAAAAATTAAATGCTCAAAAATTTTAGCTTTTGACAGACCTCTGCCTCGTTGCGTTTGGACACAATGAAAACGGAAATTTGGCGACAGATATTGTGAAGTTAGCAGTTAAATGTTTTTTAGATTATTTCTGGATCGATGAAGAGAAAGCCGTCATATTTGAGTCATTACATAGCTAATAAGCTTCAAAGACCAGCTTTTGACGGACCTCTACCTGTTTCGTTTAGACGTAACATCCTAACAGCTAAAATTTTTGAACATTTAATTTTTTTTAGATTATTTCTAGATCGATGAACAGAACGTAACCATATGTGGGGCATTGCTTGGCTAACAAGCTTCAAAGAACAGCTTTTGACAGACCTCTACCTCGTTTCGTTTGGACACTATGAAAACGGAAAGTTGGCGACAGATATTGTGAAGTTAGCAGTTAAATGTTTTTTTAGATTATTTCTGGATCGACGAACAGAAAGCCGTCATATTTGAGTCATTACATAGCTAATAAACTTCAAAGACCAGCTTTTGAAAGACCTCTACCTCGTTTCGTTTGGACGTAATATCCTAAAAGCTAAAATTTTTGAGCATTTAATTTTTTTTAGATTATTTCTAGATCGATGAACAGAACGTAACCATATGTGGGGCATTGCTTGGCTAATAAGCTTCAAAGAACAGCTTTTGACAGACCTCTACCTCGTTTCGTTTGGACACAATGAAAACGGAAATTTGGCGACAGATATTGTGAAGTTAGCAGTTAAATGTTTTTTAGATTATTTCTGGATCGATGAACAGAAAGCCGTCATATTTGAGTCATTACATAGCTAATAAGCTTCAAAGACCAGCTTTTGACAGACCTCTACCTCGTTTCGTTTGGACGTAATATCCTAACAGCTAAAATTTTTAAGCATTTAATTTTTTTTAGATTATTTCTAGATCGATGAACAGAACGTTACCATATGTGGGGCATTGCTTGGCTAATAAGCTTCAAAGAACAGCTTTTGACAGACCTCTACCTCGTTTCGTTTGGACACAGTGAAAACGGAAAGTTGGCGACAGATATTGTGAAGTTAGCAGTTAAATGTTTTTTAGATTATTTCTGGATCGATGAACAGAAAGCCGTCATATTTGAGTCATTACATAGCTAATAAGCTTCAAAGACCAGCTTTTGAAAGACCTCTACCTCGTTTCGTTTGGACGTAATATCCTAACAGCTAAAATTTTTGAGCATTTAATTTTTTTTAGATTATTTCTAGATCGATGAACAGAACGTAACCATATGTGGGGCATTGCTTGGCTAATAAGCTTCAAAGACCAGCTTTTGACAGACCTCTACCTCGTTTCGTTTGGACGGGATATCCTAAAAGCTAAAATTTTTGAGCATTTAATTTTTTTTAGATTATTTCTAGATCGATGAACAGAACGTAACCATATGTGGGGCATTGCTTGGCTAATAAGCTTCAAAGAACAGCTTTTGACAGACCTCTACCTCGTTTCGTTTGGACTCAATGAAAACGGAAAGTTGGCGACAGATATTGTGAAGTTAGCAGTTAAATGTTTTTTAGATTATTTCTGGATCGATGAACAGAAAGCCGTCATATTTGAGTCATTACATAGCTAATAAGCTTCAAAGACCAGCTTTTGAAAGACCTCTACCTCGTTTCGTTTGGACGTAATATCCTAAAAGCTAAAATTTTTGAGCATTTAATTTTCTTTAGATTATTTCTAGATCGATGAACAGAATGTAACCATATGTGGGGCATTGCTTGGCTAATAAGCTTCAAAGAACAGCTTTTGACAGACCTCTACCTCGTTTCGTTTGGACACAATGAAAACGGAAAGTTGGCGACAGATATTGTGAAGTTAGCAGTTAAATGTTTTTTAGATTATTTCTGGATCGATGAACAGAAAGCCGTCATATTTGAGTCATTACATAGCTAATAAGCTTCAAAGACCAGCTTTTGACAGACCTCTACCTCGTTTCGTTTGGACGTAATATCCTAACAGCTAAAATTTTTGAGCATTTAATTTTTTTTAGATTATTTCTAGATCGATGAACAGAACGTAACCATATGTGGGGCATTGCTTGGCTAATAAGCTTCAAAGAACAGCTTTTGACAGACCTCTACCTCGTTTCGTTTGGACTCAATGAAAACGGAAAGTTGGCGACAGATATTGTGAAGTTAGCAGTTAAATGTTTTTTAGATTATTTCTGGATCGATGAACAGAAAGCCGTCATATTTGAGTCATTACATAGCTAATAAGCTTCAAATACCAGCTTTTGACAGACCTCTACCTCGTTTCGTTTGGACGTAATATCCTAACAGCTAAAATTTTTGAGCATTTTTTTTTTAGATTATTTCTAGATCGATGAACAGAACGTAACAATATGTGGGGCATTGCTTGGCTAATAAGCTTCAAAGAACAGCTTTTGACAGACCTCTACCTCGTTTCGTTTGGACTCAATGAAAACGGAAAGTTGGCGACAGATATTGTGAAGTTAGCAGTTAAATGTTTTTTAGATTATTTCTGGATCGATGAACAGAAAGCCGTCATATTTGAGTCATTACATAGCTAATAAGCTTCAAAGACCAGCTTTTGACAGACCTCTACCTCGTTTCGTTTGGACGTAATATCCTAAAGGCTAAAATTTTTGAGCATTTAATTTTTTTTAGATTATTTCTAGATCGATGAACAGAACGTAACCATATGTGGGGCATTGCTTGGCTAATAAGCTTCAAAGAACAGCTTTTGACAGACCTCTACCTCGTTTCGTTTGGACACAATGAAAACGAAAATTTGGCGACAGGATATTGTGAAGTTAGCAGTTAAATGTTTTTTAGATTATTTCTGGATCGATGAACAGAAAGCCGTCATATTTGAGTCATTACATAGCTAATAAGCTTCAAAGACCAGCTTTTGACAGACCTCTACCTCGTTTCGTTTGGACGTAATATCCTAACAGCTAAAATTTTTGAGCATTTTTTTTTTTAGATTATTTCTAGATCGATGAACAGAACGTAACCATATGTGGGGCATTGCTTGGCTAATAAGCTTCAAAGAACAGCTTTTGACAGACCTCTACCTCGTTTCGTTTGGACACAATGAAAACGGAAATTTGGCGACAGATATTGTGAAGTTAGCAGTTAAATGTTTTTTAGATTATTTCTGGATCGATGAACAGAAAGCCGTCATATTTGAGTCATTACATAGCTAATAAGCTTCAAATACCAGCTTTTGACAGACCTCTACCTCGTTTCGTTTGGACGTAATATCCTAACAGCTAAAATTTTTGAGCATTTTTTTTTTAGATTATTTCTAGATCGATGAACAGAACGTAACAATATGTGGGGCATTGCTTGGCTAATAAGCTTCAAAGAACAGCTTTTGACAGACCTCTACCTCGTTTCGTTTGGACTCAATGAAAACGGAAAGTTGGCGACAGATATTGTGAAGTTAGCAGTTAAATGTTTTTTAGATTATTTCTGGATCGATGAACAGAAAGCCGTCATATTTGAGTCATTACATAGCTAATAAGCTTCAAAGACCAGCTTTTGAAAGACCTCTACCTCGTTTCGTTTGGACGTAATATCCTAAAGGCTAAAATTTTTGAGCATTTAATTTTTTTTAGATTATTTCTAGATCGATGAACAGAACTTTACCATATGTGGGGCATTGCTTGGCTAATAAGCTTCAAAGAACAGCTTTTGACAGACCTCTACCTCTACAAACGCAACGAGGCAGAGGTCTGTCAAAAGCTGTTCTTTGAAGCTTATTAGCCAAGCAATGCCCCACATATGGTTACGTTCTGTTCATCGATCTAGAAAAAATCTAAAAAAAATTAAATGCTCAAAAATTTTAGCTGTTAGGATATTACGTCCAAACGAAACGAGGTAGAGGTCTGTCAAAAGCTGGTCTTTGAAGCTTATTAGCTATTTAATGACTCAAATATGACGGCTTTCTGTTCATCGATCCAGAAATAATCTAAAAAACATTTAACTGCTAACTTCACAATATCTGTCGCCAAATTTCCGTTTTCATTGTGTCCAAACGAAACGAGGTAGAGGTCTGTCAAAAGCTGTTCTTTGAAGCTTATTAGCCAAGCAATGCCCCACATATGGTTACGTTCTGTTCATCGATCTAGAAATAATCTAAAAAAAATTAAATGCTCAAAAATTTTAGCTTTTAGGATATTACGTCCAAACGAAACGAGGTAGAGGTCTTTCAAAAGCTGGTCTTTGAAGTTTATTAGCTATGTAATGACTCAAATATGACGGCTTTCTGTTCGTCGATCCAGAAATAATCTAAAAAACATTTAACTGCTAACTTCACAATATCTGTCGCCAACTTTCCGTTTTCATAGTGTCCAAACGAAACGAGGTAGAGGTCTGTCAAAAGCTGTTCTTTGAAGCTTGTTAGCCAAGCAATGCCCCACATATGGTTACGTTCTGTTCATCGATCTAGAAATAATCTAAAAAAAATTAAATGCTCAAAAATTTTAGCTGTTAGGATATTACGTCCAAACGAAACGAGGTAGAGGTCTGTCAAAAGCTGGTCTTTGAAGCTTATTAGCTATTTAATGACTCAAATATGACGGCTTTCTGTTCATCGATCCAGAAATAATCTAAAAAACATTTAACTGCTAACTTCACAATATCTGTCGCCAACTTTCCGTTTTCATAGTGTCCAAACGAAACGAGGTAGAGGTCTGTCAAAAGCTGTTCTTTGAAGCTTGTTAGCCAAGCAATGCCCCACATATGGTTACGTTCTGTTCATCGATCTAGAAATAATCTAAAAAAAATTAAATGCTCAAAAATTTTAGCTGTTAGGATATTACGTCCAAACGAAACGAGGTAGAGGTCTGTCAAAAGCTGGTCTTTGAAGCTTATTAGCTATTTAATGACTCAAATATGACGGCTTTCTGTTCATCGATCCAGAAATAATCTAAAAAACATTTAACTGCTAACTTCACAATATCTGTCGCCAACTTTCCGTTTTCATTGTGTCCAAACGAAACGAGGTAGAGGTCTGTCAAAAGCTGTTCTTTGAAGCTTGTTAGCCAAGCAATGCCCCACATATGGTAACGTTCTGTTCATCGATCTAGAAATAATCTAAAAAAAATTAAATGCTTAAAAATTTTAGCTGTTAGGATATTACGTCCAAACGAAACGAGGTAGAGGTCTGTCAAAAACTGGTCTTTGAAGCTTATTAGCTATGTAATGACTCAAATATGACGGCTTTCTGTTCATCGATCCAGAAATAATCTAAAAAACATTTAACTGCTAACTTCACAATATCTGTCGCCAAATTTCCGTTTTCATTGTGTCCAAACGAAACGAGGTAGAGGTCTGTCAAAAGCTGTTCTTTGAAGCTTATTAGCCAAGCAATGCCCCACATATGGTTACGTTCTGTTCATCGATCTAGAAATAATCTAAAGAAATAGATATTTCTAATCAAAAATTTACAAATTTTAGCTGCTAGCTCGTTTCTTCCAAACAAAACGAGGTAGAGCTCTGGTAAAAGCTGGTTTGGAAAGCGTATTAGCTATGTAATGATTCGCATATAGTGGCTTTCTGTTCATCGATCTAGAAATAGTTTTAAAAAAATAATGTGTGGAATCATATGCAGGCAAATTTCGGCTAGTAAGTGATTTCGTAGTCATATTTTATCATTTAGGAATTCGTCGTCTGAAAAAAGTAGCTTATATCCTTCCCTAGTGCTCAATCTATCTCCATGTTGAATTTCATTAAAATCTGCTGAGCGGTTTAGCCGTAAATAGCGCAGATACAATTTAGACATCAACGGGCTTTCATCGACTGCACGAACTTACCGTAAATCAATTTTCCAGACCCTAATTTCTACCCTTTTCAGTATAGATTTACTTAAAAAAGGAGCCTATATCCTTTCCAAGGTCTCAAATTATCAGACAGACCGAAAGACAGAGTTATTTTTGCATTAGAATAAGAATTATGGATGCATATATTTGAACTTCTTAATTTTGTTGGGTTATACGACCAACATTTAGCTGCCAACTTTTAACTGCCAACTTCACACCGGTTACTAATGTATGGGCAAAAAACGTTTCCCAAAGCATTAGATTCCAAACTATTTTACCCAAATTATCATTTGGCAAAAACTCATTAGTCAAATCAACTTATCGCAATTTTACAGTTAACAAAAGTATTTTTGACAAATAAGTACTTACGTAGGGGACACAAGTTAACCCTGACCTAACCTACCTCTGATAAAGCAAAATGATGCCAAATGATAATTTGACCAAATGATAAAATGCGAAATGGAACACATTATTAGTATAGCAACACATATTCTGTGAACATTCCAACCTTCTAGCTTTTACTGTTGCTGAGCTAGAGGCATCTGACAGACGGACGGATGGGCGTTGTAGCCACATTAATTGAGTCCCTAAAAATTACATACGTTTTATATTATGAAATTTCAACATTATCATTTCAGCCGACAGACGTCCACTTGACTGAACTTCCCCAAAGATTTTTTCGACGAAGAACGACGAGACGAGACGAGACGAATTTCCGCAATCTTCTGGTGAAGTGATTTGGTGGATTTGTTCCAGCTTGTGGGTCTGGCCACGCTGCATACTCCAGAACTCTTCGGCTTCATCAGCCATCTGTTCTATGAGCAAAGTATAAACAACTCTCCTGCCAAACGTGGCGATTATGATTTAAAAAAGTTTAAATACCATATTGTGGTCACAAGAAGACCGGGAGAAGACCGTCTTTTCATGACAATTACATCAAGGCATCGTACATACATGAAATAGCTATTATAAGATTTCATGTGGAGTCACCGACTGCTATTTCCATATCACGAGCACGGCAGAATCGATTTCTTGTTTTTTTTTTATTTACCGTTATACCTACTGCAGTCCGGTCTTTTGTTTTTTATAATTACTAATTTTGGTATTGATCAGTTTTTCTATAGATTATCGTACCAGCATTTTAAGGGCTAATTTTCTTTATATTCCCTAATTTGCCTTATACCCGTAAATTCTTTAATTCATGTACGTAAAAAGTCACATAAACCACAAATACCCTGCGGTATCTCAAAGCGACCAATTAAGCTATACGTCTTCGAAAAAAGTCGCCACATGTCCGTCAGAGGGCGCTACTCTAATTACATTAATTACACCACCAACATAACTTTACCGTTGAAAATTGCACTGCTGCTAAGAATGTAGCACGTGTTGTGGTTAGTTTCAAGTTTTAAGACGGCAAAAGTAAATTGGTAGACGCGCTGCTTTAATCTTTTGTTTTTAAGTGTTCGTTTTAATTTGCCGCACAAGATAAAAATAGTAGAAGAAAACCATAAAAGTAAAGGACGGATTAAAGGGTTTTTGCATTTGAAACTGGTGTTGAGTCACCATTAATTATAAAAAAATAACATTGAAAGAGCTGAGTAAGGATTTCAATGTTTAAGCTCAGGGCCTCTATTCGGGAACGTCCAAGCGATATTGTCGCATCCCACTCTTACGCATTACGCATCTTGCATAAAAGTGGGATGAGAATCTCGCTAGCGCATCGCTACAATATCGCTTGGACGTTCCCGAATAGAGGTGCAAGGTCCAATTTTATGATGTTTAATTTTTAATAACGGTTCACTAATTATTATTTTTTACTCTACTTTCACTTCATAATTTGTGCACCCATTTAATAAGAAAATTGCGATCCGACGTCTTATCTCTTTCTAAAGAGATCTTAAATCAAATCCCGAAAAGGAGATTGACAAAAACACCTAAATTGATACAGGCACAAGAAGAGTGGCAAAAGAGAAAAAAACCTGCATATAGCCACTTTGATGGCAGATTCCTAAAACAAGTAAAAATAGATAGCGAATTACTCGAATTTAATGATAATGAGAGTACATTCTGCAAATACTGTCGACGAGGCACAAGTCCGGGGAGTGTCACAACTTTATGGGTTGCGTGCAATATATGCAATGACTGGGTGCACCAGTCCTGTGCACGACCAGAAGGAAACGTAAAGTGTACATTTACAGATTCTGAAGAGTTTGTGTGTGAGTATTGCCATACCAATGGAACCTTCACCAACCATCCTTCCGTTCACCCACAGCCTAATTCTCCTCCAGGCAACGATGGACAGTGCTTCGAAGTGTTTCAAAACGGATTGGTGAGGGATATTAATTATTACACACGCATCGATAGGGGATACACTGTCACCAAAATGGCTTCATTAAATTTTTCAATCGACTACTTGCCATACGATGACTACGCGACTTTGCAGCCGCTCCAGTACTTGTCCGGTTTTGTTGTGGAACATGCTTGCCATATATACAACAATGACAAATACAACATTGTTAATGTGGAAAAATCGACGTTTATTTTTGGAGGTGGCGTCCGCGTGGATGGTTTCTTGAAGAACCTTAAAATACCTACCGAAATCGATACAGTATTTTTAATATGCTTATACCAACACTTCACAATGGTCGTGTTGTCAATCAAAAACAAGTCGATAACAGTTATCGATCCATTGGGACAAGAAAAGGCAATAAGCAAAAGGTATTTGGCGGAAGTGAATAAACTTTTGAAAGAGAAAGAATTCGGTTTCAGTATAACTGAAATCAATACAGTGGAACACACCAAACAAAACGACACATACAACTGTGGCCCCATGTTGATATATTTTTTTTCGCGTCTTGTAAAAAACATGTCGTTAGTCAGTGAGAAATTAGATTTTGACGGCTACAGGAACGAAATAAAATATATGATTTTAGAAAAAAGTGACCGCATGGACAAATTATGCTTTTTCTGTACAAGAAGTATAAAGGAAAATACCAAAAATGACGACGACTTCTTTCAATGTCATTTCTGTTACAGGAAAATTCATTTGAAAGGTAACTGCATCTTATCAATCGCAGAAAAGCGAGCGGATATGACAATAACGCAAAAAATTGAAACTCTTAATAATATTTGCGAGTTGTGCGGCCATTATTTTGGCAAGTCTTAAATTATAATTACAACAACCCCCGTAATAATAGCGGTGCGAACCGAAGAAGACGATCTTATATACATTCCTGTAAGGCGCTAAAAAATGTATGTCGACTACACAGGCTCCTATTGATTGAAGAAACACTCTTAAAGGTCTACTATACCTCGATTTTTAGCATAAGAAAGAACTCTTACTAAAGAACTATAAAGATGTTTATAGTCATTTGAATTAAAAATGTACTTTTATAGTTTTCGTCCAGACGAAAAGAGGAAAAGGTCTGTTAAAAGCTGGTCTTGGAAGATTATTAGCTAAGTAATGACCCACATATGACACATATGATGGGTTTCTGTTCATCGACCTATAAATAATCTAAAAATTATTTTACTGCTAACTTCACAATAACTGTCGCCAATTTTCCATCGTCATTATGTCCAAACGAAACGAGGTAGATGTCTGTCAAAAGCTGGTCTTTGAAGCTTATTAGCTATGTAATGACTCAAATATGACGGCTTTCTGTTCATCGATCCAGAAATAATCTAAAAAACATTTAACTGCTAACTTCACAATATCTGTCGCCAAATTTCCGTTTTCATTGTGTCCAAACGAAACGAGATAGAGGTCTGTCAAAAGCTGTTCTTTGAAGCTTATTAGCCAAGCAATGCCCCACATATGGTTACGTTCTGTTCATCGATCTAGAAATAATCTAAAAAAAATTAAATGCTCAAAAATTTTAGCTGTTAGGATATTACGTCCAAACGAAACGAGGTAGAGGTCTGTCAAAAGCTGGTCTTTGAAGCTTATTAGCTATGTAATGACTCAAATATGACGGCTTTCTGTTCATCGATCCAGAAATAATCTAAAAAACATTTAACTGCTAACTTCACAATATCTGTCGCCAAATTTCCGTTTTCATTGTGTCCAAACGAAACGAGGTAGAGGTCTGTCAAAAGATGTTCTTTGAAGCTTATTAGCCAAGCAATGCCCCACATATGGTTACGTTCTGTTCATCGATCTAGAAATAATCTAAAAAAAATTAAATGCTCAAAAATTTTAGCTGTTAGGATATTACGTCCAAACGAAACGAGGTAGAGGTCAGTCAAAAGCTGGTCTTTGAAGCTTATTAGCTACGTAATGACTCAAATATGACGGCTTTCTGTTCATCGATCCAGAAATAATCTAAAAAACATTTAACTGCTAACTTCACAATATCTGTCGCCAACTTTCCGTTTTCATTGAGTCCAAACGAAACGAGGTAGAGGTCTGTCAAAAGCTGTTCTTTGAAGCTTATTAGCCAAGCAATGCCCCACATATGGTTACGTTCTGTTCATCGATCTAGAAATAATCTAAAAAAAATTAAATGCTCAAAAATTTTAGCTTTTAGGATATCCCGTCCAAACGAAACGAGGTAGAGGTCTGTCAAAAGCTGGTCTTTGAAGCTTATTAGCCAAGCAATGCCCCACATATGGTTACGTTCTGTTCATCGATCTAGAAATAATCTAAAAAAAATTAAATGCTCAAAAATTTTAGCTGTTAGGATATTACGTCCAAACGAAACGAGGTAGAGGTCTGTCAAAAGCTGGTCTTTGAAGCTTATTAGCTATGTAATGACTCAAATATGACGGCTTTCTGTTCATCGATCCAGAAATAATCTAAAAAACATTTAACTGCTAACTTCACAATATCTGTCGCAAAATTTCCGTTTTCATTGTGTCCAAACGAAACGAGGTAGAGGTCTGTCAAAAGCTGTTCTTTGAAGCTTATTAGCCAAGCAATGCCCCACATATGGTTACGTTCTGTTCATCGATCTAGAAATAATCTAAAAAAAATTAAATGCTCAAAAATTTTAGCTGTTAGGATATTACGTCCAAACGAAACGAGGTAGAGGTCTGTCAAAAGCTGGTCTTTGAAGCTTATTAGCTATGTAATGACTCAAATATGACGGCTTTCTGTTCATCGATCCAGAAATAATCTAAAAAACATTTAACTGCTAACTTCACAATATCTGTCGCCAACTTTCCGTTTTCATTGAGTCCAAACGAAACGAGGTAGAGGTCTGTCAAAAGCTGTTCTTTGAAGCTTAGTAGCCAAGAATTGCCCCACATATGGTTACGTTCTGTTCATCGATCTAGAAATAATCTAAAAAAAATTAAATGCTCAAAAATTTTAGCTTTTAGGATATCCCGTCCAAACGAAACGAGGTAGAGGTCTGTCAAAAGCTGGTCTTTGAAGCTTATTAGCCAAGCAATGCCCCACATATGGTTACGTTCTGTTCATCGATCTAGAAATAATCTAAAAAAAAAATGCTCATAAATTTTAGCTGTTAGGATATTACGTCCAAACGAAACGAGGTAGAGGTCTGTCAAAAGCTGGTATTTGAAGCTTATTAGCTATGTAATGACTCAAATATGACGGCTTTCTGTTCATCGATCCAGAAATAATCTAAAAAACATTTAACTGCTAACTTCACAATATCTGTCGCCAACTTTCCGTTTTCATTGTGTCCAAACGAAACGAGGTAGAGGTCTGTCAAAAGATGTTCTTTGAAGCTTATTAGCCAAGCAATGCCCCACATATGGTTACGTTCTGTTCATCGATCTAGAAATAATCTAAAAAAAATTAAATGCTCAAAAATTTTAGCTGTTAGGATATTACGTCCAAACGAAACGAGGTAGAGGTCAGTCAAAAGCTGGTCTTTGAAGCTTATTAGCTACGTAATGACTCAAATATGACGGCTTTCTGTTCATCGATCCAGAAATAATCTAAAAAACATTTAACTGCTAACTTCACAATATCTGTCGCCAACTTTCCGTTTTCATTGAGTCCAAACGAAACGAGGTAGAGGTCTGTCAAAAGCTGTTCTTTGAAGCTTATTAGCCAAGCAATGCCCCACATATGGTTACGTTCTGTTCATCGATCTAGAAATAATCTAAAAAAAATTAAATGCTCAAAAATTTTAGCTTTTAGGATATCCCGTCCAAACGAAACAAGGTAGAGGTCTGTCAAAAGCTGGTCTTTGAAGCTTATTAGCCAAGCAATGCCCCACATATGGTTACGTTCTGTTCATCGATCTAGAAATAATCTAAAAAAAATTAAATGCTCAAAAATTTTAGCTTTTAGGATATTACGTCCAAACGAAACGAGGTAGAGGTCTTTCAAAAGCTGGTCTTTGAAGCTTATTAGCTATGTCATGACTCAAATATGACGGCTTTCTGTTTATCGATCCAGAAATAATCTAAAAAACATTTAACTGCTAACTTCACAATATCTGTCGCCAACTTTCCGTTTTCATTGAGTCCAAACGAAACGAGGTAGAGGTCTGTCAAAAGCTGTTCTTTGAAGCTTATTAGCCAAGCAATGCCCCACATATGGTTACGTTCTGTTCATCGATCTAGAAATAATCTAAAAAAAATTAAATGCTCAAAAATTTTAGCTTTTAGGATATCCCGTCCAAACGAAACGAGGTAGAGGTCTGTCAAAAGCTGGTCTTTGAAGCTTATTAGCCAAGCAATGCCCCACATATGGTTACGTTCTGTTCATCGATCTAGAAATAATCTAAAAAAAATTAAATGCTCAAAAATTTTAGCTGTTAGGATATTACGTCCAAACGAAACGAGGTAGAGGTCTGTCAAAAGCTGGTCTTTGAAGCTTATTAGCTATGTAATGACTCAAATATGACGGCTTTCTGTTCATCGATCCAGAAATAATCTAAAAAACATTTAACTGCTAACTTCACAATATCTGTCGCCAAATTTCCGTTTTCATTGTGTCCAAACGAAACGAGGTAGAGGTCTGTCAAAAGCTGTTCTTTGAAGCTTATTAGCCAAGCAATGCCCCACATATGGTTACGTTCTGTTCATCGATCTAGAAATAATCTAAAAAAAATTAAATGCTCAAAAATTTTAGCTGTTAGGATATTACGTCCAAACGAAACGAGGTAGAGGTCTGTCAAAAGCTGGTCTTTGAAGCTTATTAGCTATGTAATGACTCAAATATGACGGCTTTCTGTTCATCGATCCAGAAATAATCTAAAAAACATTTAACTGCTAACTTCACAATATCTGTCGCCAAATTTCCGTTTTCATTGTGTCCAAACGAAACGAGGTAGAGGTCTGTCAAAAGCTGTTCTTTGAAGCTTATTAGCCAAGCAATGCCCCACATATGGTTACGTTCTGTTCATCGATCTAGAAATAATCTAAAAAAAATTAAATGCTCAAAAATTTTAGCTTTTAGGATATCCCGTCCAAACGAAACGAGGTAGAGGTCTGTCAAAAGCTGGTCTTTGAAGCTTATTAGCCAAGCAATGCCCCACATATGGTTACGTTCTGTTCATCGATCTAGAAATAATCTAAAAAAAATTAAATGCTCAAAAATTTTAGCTTTTAGGATATTACGTCCAAACGAAACGAGGTAGAGGTCTTTCAAAAGCTGGTCTTTGAAGCTTATTAGCTATGTCATGACTCAAATATGACGGCTTTCTGTTCATCGATCCAGAAATAATCTAAAAAACATTTAACTGCTAACTTCACAATATCTGTCGCCAACTTTCCGTTTTCATTGAGTCCAAACGAAACGAGGTAGAGGTCTGTCAAAAGCTGTTCTTTGAAGCTTATTAGCCAAGCAATGCCCCACATATGGTTACGTTCTGTTCATCGATCTAGAAATAATCTAAAAAAAATTAAATGCTCAAAAATTTTAGCTTTTAGGATATCCCGTCCAAACGAAACGAGGTAGAGGTCTGTCAAAAGCTGGTCTTTGAAGCTTATTAGCCAAGCAATGCCCCACATATGGTTACGTTCTGTTCATCGATCTAGAAATAATCTAAAAAAAAAAAAATGCTCAAAAATTTTAGCTGTTAGGATATTACGTCCAAACGAAACGAGGTAGAGGTCTGTCAAAAGCTGGTCTTTGAAGCTTATTAGCTATGTAATGACTCAAATATGACGGCTTTCTGTTCATCGATCCAGAAATAATCTAAAAAACATTTAACTGCTAACTTCACAATATCTGTCGCCAAATTTCCGTTTTCATTGTGTCCAAACGAAACGAGGTAGAGGTCTGTCAAAAGCTGTTCTTTGAAGCTTGTTAGCCAAGCAATGCCCCACATATGGTTACGTTCTGTTCATCGATCTAGAAATAATCTAAAAAAAATTAAATGCTCAAAAATTTTAGCTTTTAGGATATTACGTCCAAACGAAACGAGGTAGAGGTCTTTCAAAAGCTGGTCTTTGAAGCTTATTAGCTATGTAATGACTCAAATATGACGGCTTTCTGTTCATCGATCCAGAAATAATCTAAAAAACATTTAACTGCTAACTTCACAATATCTGTCGCCAACTTTCCGTTTTCACTGTGTCCAAACGAAACGAGGTAGAGGTCTGTCAAAAGCTGTTCTTTGAAGCTTATTAGCCAAACAATGCCCCACATATGGTTACGTTCTGTTCATCGATCTAGAAATAATCTAAAAAAAATTAAATGCTCAAAAATTTTAGCTTTTAGGATATCCCGTCCAAACGAAACGAGGTAGAGGTCTGTCAAAAGCTGGTCTTTGAAGCTTATTAGCCAAGCAATGCCCCACATATGGTTACGTTCTGTTCATCGATCTAGAAATAATCTAAAAAAAATTAAATGCTCAAAAATTTTAGCTTTTAGGATATTACGTCCAAACGAAACGAGGTAGAGGTCTTTCAAAAGCTGGTCTTTGAAGCTTATTAGCTATGTCATGACTCAAATATGACGGCTTTCTGTTCATCGATCCAGAAATAATCTAAAAAACATTTAACTGCTAACTTCACAATATCTGTCGCCAACTTTCCGTTTTCATTGAGTCCAAACGAAACGAGGTAGAGGTCTGTCAAAAGCTGTTCTTTGAAGCTTATTAGCCAAGCAATGCCCCACATATGGTTACGTTCTGTTCATCGATCTAGAAATAATCTAAAAAAAATTAAATGCTCAAAAATTTTAGCTTTTAGGATATCCCGTCCAAACGAAACGAGGTAGAGGTCTGTCAAAAGCTGGTCTTTGAAGCTTATTAGCCAAGCAATGCCCCACATATGGTTACGTTCTGTTCATCGATCTAGAAATAATCTAAAAAAAAATAAATGCTCAAAAATTTTAGCTGTTAGGATATTACGTCCAAACGAAACGAGGTAGAGGTCTGTCAAAAGCTGGTCTTTGAAGCTTATTAGCTATGTAATGACTCAAATATGACGGCTTTCTGTTCATCGATCCAGAAATAATCTAAAAAACATTTAACTGCTAACTTCACAATATCTGTCGCCAAATTTCCGTTTTCATTGTGTCCAAACGAAACGAGGTAGAGGTCTGTCAAAAGCTGTTTTTTGAAGCTTATTAGCCAAGCAATGCCCCACATATGGTTACGTTCTGTTCATCGATCTAGAAATAATCTAAAAAAAATTAAATGCTCAAAAATTTTAGCTGTTAGGATATTACGTCCAAACGAAACGAGGTAGAGGTCTGTCAAAAGCTGGTCTTTGAAGCTTATTAGCTATGTAATGACTCAAATATGACGGCTTTCTGTTCATCGATCCAGAAATAATCTAAAAAACATTTAACTGCTAACTTCACAATATCTGTCGCCAAATTTCCGTTTTCATTGTGTCCAAACGAAACGAGGTAGAGGTCTGTCAAAAGCTGTTCTTTGAAGCTTGTTAGCCAAGCAATGCCCCACATATGGTTACGTTCTGTTCATCGATCTAGAAATAATCTAAAAAAAATTAAATGCTCAAAAATTTTAGCTTTTGACAGACCTCTGCCTCGTTGCGTTTGGACACAATGAAAACGGAAATTTGGCGACAGATATTGTGAAGTTAGCAGTTAAATGTTTTTTAGATTATTTCTGGATCGATGAAGAGAAAGCCGTCATATTTGAGTCATTACATAGCTAATAAGCTTCAAAGACCAGCTTTTGACGGACCTCTACCTGTTTCGTTTAGACGTAACATCCTAACAGCTAAAATTTTTGAACATTTAATTTTTTTTAGATTATTTCTAGATCGATGAACAGAACGTAACCATATGTGGGGCATTGCTTGGCTAACAAGCTTCAAAGAACAGCTTTTGACAGACCTCTACCTCGTTTCGTTTGGACACTATGAAAACGGAAAGTTGGCGACAGATATTGTGAAGTTAGCAGTTAAATGTTTTTTTAGATTATTTCTGGATCGACGAACAGAAAGCCGTCATATTTGAGTCATTACATAGCTAATAAACTTCAAAGACCAGCTTTTGAAAGACCTCTACCTCGTTTCGTTTGGACGTAATATCCTAAAAGCTAAAATTTTTGAGCATTTAATTTTTTTTAGATTATTTCTAGATCGATGAACAGAACGTAACCATATGTGGGGCATTGCTTGGCTAATAAGCTTCAAAGAACAGCTTTTGACAGACCTCTACCTCGTTTCGTTTGGACACAATGAAAACGGAAATTTGGCGACAGATATTGTGAAGTTAGCAGTTAAATGTTTTTTAGATTATTTCTGGATCGATGAACAGAAAGCCGTCATATTTGAGTCATTACATAGCTAATAAGCTTCAAAGACCAGCTTTTGACAGACCTCTACCTCGTTTCGTTTGGACGTAATATCCTAACAGCTAAAATTTTTAAGCATTTAATTTTTTTTACATTATTTCTAGATCGATGAACAGAACGTTACCATATGTGGGGCATTGCTTGGCTAATAAGCTTCAAAGAACAGCTTTTGACAGACCTCTACCTCGTTTCGTTTGGACACAGTGAAAACGGAAAGTTGGCGACAGATATTGTGAAGTTAGCAGTTAAATGTTTTTTAGATTATTTCTGGATCGATGAACAGAAAGCCGTCATATTTGAGTCATTACATAGCTAATAAGCTTCAAAGACCAGCTTTTGAAAGACCTCTACCTCGTTTCGTTTGGACGTAATATCCTAACAGCTAAAATTTTTGAGCATTTAATTTTTTTTAGATTATTTCTAGATCGATGAACAGAACGTAACCATATGTGGGGCATTGCTTGGCTAATAAGCTTCAAAGACCAGCTTTTGACAGACCTCTACCTCGTTTCGTTTGGACGGGATATCCTAAAAGCTAAAATTTTTGAGCATTTAATTTTTTTTAGATTATTTCTAGATCGATGAACAGAACGTAACCATATGTGGGGCATTGCTTGGCTAATAAGCTTCAAAGAACAGCTTTTGACAGACCTCTACCTCGTTTCGTTTGGACTCAATGAAAACGGAAAGTTGGCGACAGATATTGTGAAGTTAGCAGTTAAATGTTTTTTAGATTATTTCTGGATCGATGAACAGAAAGCCGTCATATTTGAGTCATTACATAGCTAATAAGCTTCAAAGACCAGCTTTTGAAAGACCTCTACCTCGTTTCGTTTGGACGTAATATCCTAAAAGCTAAAATTTTTGAGCATTTAATTTTCTTTAGATTATTTCTAGATCGATGAACAGAATGTAACCATATGTGGGGCATTGCTTGGCTAATAAGCTTCAAAGAACAGCTTTTGACAGACCTCTACCTCGTTTCGTTTGGACACAATGAAAACGGAAAGTTGGCGACAGATATTGTGAAGTTAGCAGTTAAATGTTTTTTAGATTATTTCTGGATCGATGAACAGAAAGCCGTCATATTTGAGTCATTACATAGCTAATAAGCTTCAAAGACCAGCTTTTGACAGACCTCTACCTCGTTTCGTTTGGACGTAATATCCTAACAGCTAAAATTTTTGAGCATTTAATTTTTTTTAGATTATTTCTAGATCGATGAACAGAACGTAACCATATGTGGGGCATTGCTTGGCTAATAAGCTTCAAAGAACAGCTTTTGACAGACCTCTACCTCGTTTCGTTTGGACTCAATGAAAACGGAAAGTTGGCGACAGATATTGTGAAGTTAGCAGTTAAATGTTTTTTAGATTATTTCTGGATCGATGAACAGAAAGCCGTCATATTTGAGTCATTACATAGCTAATAAGCTTCAAATACCAGCTTTTGACAGACCTCTACCTCGTTTCGTTTGGACGTAATATCCTAACAGCTAAAATTTTTGAGCATTTTTTTTTTAGATTATTTCTAGATCGATGAACAGAACGTAACAATATGTGGGGCATTGCTTGGCTAATAAGCTTCAAAGAACAGCTTTTGACAGACCTCTACCTCGTTTCGTTTGGACTCAATGAAAACGGAAAGTTGGCGACAGATATTGTGAAGTTAGCAGTTAAATGTTTTTTAGATTATTTCTGGATCGATGAACAGAAAGCCGTCATATTTGAGTCATTACATAGCTAATAAGCTTCAAAGACCAGCTTTTGACAGACCTCTACCTCGTTTCGTTTGGACGTAATATCCTAAAGGCTAAAATTTTTGAGCATTTAATTTTTTTTAGATTATTTCTAGATCGATGAACAGAACGTAACCATATGTGGGGCATTGCTTGGCTAATAAGCTTCAAAGAACAGCTTTTGACAGACCTCTACCTCGTTTCGTTTGGACACAATGAAAACGAAAATTTGGCGACAGGATATTGTGAAGTTAGCAGTTAAATGTTTTTTAGATTATTTCTGGATCGATGAACAGAAAGCCGTCATATTTGAGTCATTACATAGCTAATAAGCTTCAAAGACCAGCTTTTGACAGACCTCTACCTCGTTTCGTTTGGACGTAATATCCTAACAGCTAAAATTTTTGAGCATTTTTTTTTTTAGATTATTTCTAGATCGATGAACAGAACGTAACCATATGTGGGGCATTGCTTGGCTAATAAGCTTCAAAGAACAGCTTTTGACAGACCTCTACCTCGTTTCGTTTGGACACAATGAAAACGGAAATTTGGCGACAGATATTGTGAAGTTAGCAGTTAAATGTTTTTTAGATTATTTCTGGATCGATGAACAGAAAGCCGTCATATTTGAGTCATTACATAGCTAATAAGCTTCAAATACCAGCTTTTGACAGACCTCTACCTCGTTTCGTTTGGACGTAATATCCTAACAGCTAAAATTTTTGAGCATTTTTTTTTTAGATTATTTCTAGATCGATGAACAGAACGTAACAATATGTGGGGCATTGCTTGGCTAATAAGCTTCAAAGAACAGCTTTTGACAGACCTCTACCTCGTTTCGTTTGGACTCAATGAAAACGGAAAGTTGGCGACAGATATTGTGAAGTTAGCAGTTAAATGTTTTTTAGATTATTTCTGGATCGATGAACAGAAAGCCGTCATATTTGAGTCATTACATAGCTAATAAGCTTCAAAGACCAGCTTTTGAAAGACCTCTACCTCGTTTCGTTTGGACGTAATATCCTAAAGGCTAAAATTTTTGAGCATTTAATTTTTTTTAGATTATTTCTAGATCGATGAACAGAACTTTACCATATGTGGGGCATTGCTTGGCTAATAAGCTTCAAAGAACAGCTTTTGACAGACCTCTACCTCTACAAACGCAACGAGGCAGAGGTCTGTCAAAAGCTGTTCTTTGAAGCTTATTAGCCAAGCAATGCCCCACATATGGTTACGTTCTGTTCATCGATCTAGAAAAAATCTAAAAAAAATTAAATGCTCAAAAATTTTAGCTGTTAGGATATTACGTCCAAACGAAACGAGGTAGAGGTCTGTCAAAAGCTGGTCTTTGAAGCTTATTAGCTATTTAATGACTCAAATATGACGGCTTTCTGTTCATCGATCCAGAAATAATCTAAAAAACATTTAACTGCTAACTTCACAATATCTGTCGCCAAATTTCCGTTTTCATTGTGTCCAAACGAAACGAGGTAGAGGTCTGTCAAAAGCTGTTCTTTGAAGCTTATTAGCCAAGCAATGCCCCACATATGGTTACGTTCTGTTCATCGATCTAGAAATAATCTAAAAAAAATTAAATGCTCAAAAATTTTAGCTTTTAGGATATTACGTCCAAACGAAACGAGGTAGAGGTCTTTCAAAAGCTGGTCTTTGAAGTTTATTAGCTATGTAATGACTCAAATATGACGGCTTTCTGTTCGTCGATCCAGAAATAATCTAAAAAACATTTAACTGCTAACTTCACAATATCTGTCGCCAACTTTCCGTTTTCATAGTGTCCAAACGAAACGAGGTAGAGGTCTGTCAAAAGCTGTTCTTTGAAGCTTGTTAGCCAAGCAATGCCCCACATATGGTTACGTTCTGTTCATCGATCTAGAAATAATCTAAAAAAAATTAAATGCTCAAAAATTTTAGCTGTTAGGATATTACGTCCAAACGAAACGAGGTAGAGGTCTGTCAAAAGCTGGTCTTTGAAGCTTATTAGCTATTTAATGACTCAAATATGACGGCTTTCTGTTCATCGATCCAGAAATAATCTAAAAAACATTTAACTGCTAACTTCACAATATCTGTCGCCAACTTTCCGTTTTCATAGTGTCCAAACGAAACGAGGTAGAGGTCTGTCAAAAGCTGTTCTTTGAAGCTTGTTAGCCAAGCAATGCCCCACATATGGTTACGTTCTGTTCATCGATCTAGAAATAATCTAAAAAAAATTAAATGCTCAAAAATTTTAGCTGTTAGGATATTACGTCCAAACGAAACGAGGTAGAGGTCTGTCAAAAGCTGGTCTTTGAAGCTTATTAGCTATTTAATGACTCAAATATGACGGCTTTCTGTTCATCGATCCAGAAATAATCTAAAAAACATTTAACTGCTAACTTCACAATATCTGTCGCCAACTTTCCGTTTTCATTGTGTCCAAACGAAACGAGGTAGAGGTCTGTCAAAAGCTGTTCTTTGAAGCTTGTTAGCCAAGCAATGCCCCACATATGGTAACGTTCTGTTCATCGATCTAGAAATAATCTAAAAAAAATTAAATGCTTAAAAATTTTAGCTGTTAGGATATTACGTCCAAACGAAACGAGGTAGAGGTCTGTCAAAAACTGGTCTTTGAAGCTTATTAGCTATGTAATGACTCAAATATGACGGCTTTCTGTTCATCGATCCAGAAATAATCTAAAAAACATTTAACTGCTAACTTCACAATATCTGTCGCCAAATTTCCGTTTTCATTGTGTCCAAACGAAACGAGGTAGAGGTCTGTCAAAAGCTGTTCTTTGAAGCTTATTAGCCAAGCAATGCCCCACATATGGTTACGTTCTGTTCATCGATCTAGAAATAATCTAAAGAAATAGATATTTCTAATCAAAAATTTACAAATTTTAGCTGCTAGCTCGTTTCTTCCAAACAAAACGAGGTAGAGCTCTGGTAAAAGCTGGTTTGGAAAGCGTATTAGCTATGTAATGATTCGCATATAGTGGCTTTCTGTTCATCGATCTAGAAATAGTTTTAAAAAAATAATGTGTGGAATCATATGCAGGCAAATTTCGGCTAGTAAGTGATTTCGTAGTCATATTTTATCATTTAGGAATTCGTCGTCTGAAAAAAGTAGCTTATATCCTTCCCTAGTGCTCAATCTATCTCCATGTTGAATTTCATTAAAATCTGCTGAGCGGTTTAGCCGTAAATAGCGCAGATACAATTTAGACATCAACGGGCTTTCATCGACTGCACGAACTTACCGTAAATCAATTTTCCAGACCCTAATTTCTACCCTTTTCAGTATAGATTTACTTAAAAAAGGAGCCTATATCCTTTCCAAGGTCTCAAATTATCAGACAGACCGAAAGACAGAGTTATTTTTGCATTAGAATAAGAATTATGGATGCATATATTTGAACTTCTTAATTTTGTTGGGTTATACGACCAACATTTAGCTGCCAACTTTTAACTGCCAACTTCACACCGGTTACTAATGTATGGGCAAAAAACGTTTCCCAAAGCATTAGATTCCAAACTATTTTACCCAAATTATCATTTGGCAAAAACTCATTAGTCAAATCAACTTATCGCAATTTTACAGTTAACAAAAGTATTTTTGACAAATAAGTACTTACGTAGGGGACACAAGTTAACCCTGACCTAACCTACCTCTGATAAAGCAAAATGATGCCAAATGATAATTTGACCAAATGATAAAATGCGAAATGGAACACATTATTAGTATAGCAACACATATTCTGTGAACATTCCAACCTTCTAGCTTTTACTGTTGCTGAGCTAGAGGCATCTGACAGACGGACGGATGGGCGTTGTAGCCACATTAATTGAGTCCCTAAAAATTACATACGTTTTATATTATGAAATTTCAACATTATCATTTCAGCCGACAGACGTCCACTTGACTGAACTTCCCCAAAGATTTTTTCGACGAAGAACGACGAGACGAGACGAGACGAATTTCCGCAATCTTCTGGTGAAGTGATTTGGTGGATTTGTTCCAGCTTGTGGGTCTGGCCACGCTGCATACTCCAGAACTCTTCGGCTTCATCAGCCATCTGTTCTATGAGCAAAGTATAAACAACTCTCCTGCCAAACGTGGCGATTATGATTTAAAAAAGTTTAAATACCATATTGTGGTCACAAGAAGACCGGGAGAAGACCGTCTTTTCATGACAATTACATCAAGGCATCGTACATACATGAAATAGCTATTATAAGATTTCATGTGGAGTCACCGACTGCTATTTCCATATCACGAGCACGGCAGAATCGATTTCTTGTTTTTTTTTTATTTACCGTTATACCTACTGCAGTCCGGTCTTTTGTTTTTTATAATTACTAATTTTGGTATTGATCAGTTTTTCTATAGATTATCGTACCAGCATTTTAAGGGCTAATTTTCTTTATATTCCCTAATTTGCCTTATACCCGTAAATTCTTTAATTCATGTACGTAAAAAGTCACATAAACCACAAATACCCTGCGGTATCTCAAAGCGACCAATTAAGCTATACGTCTTCGAAAAAAGTCGCCACATGTCCGTCAGAGGGCGCTACTCTAATTACATTAATTACACCACCAACATAACTTTACCGTTGAAAATTGCACTGCTGCTAAGAATGTAGCACGTGTTGTGGTTAGTTTCAAGTTTTAAGACGGCAAAAGTAAATTGGTAGACGCGCTGCTTTAATCTTTTGTTTTTAAGTGTTCGTTTTAATTTGCCGCACAAGATAAAAATAGTAGAAGAAAACCATAAAAGTAAAGGACGGATTAAAGGGTTTTTGCATTTGAAACTGGTGTTGAGTCACCATTAATTATAAAAAAATAACATTGAAAGAGCTGAGTAAGGATTTCAATGTTTAAGCTCAGGGCCTCTATTCGGGAACGTCCAAGCGATATTGTCGCATCCCACTCTTACGCATTACGCATCTTGCATAAAAGTGGGATGAGAATCTCGCTAGCGCATCGCTACAATATCGCTTGGACGTTCCCGAATAGAGGTGCAAGGTCCAATTTTATGATGTTTAATTTTTAATAACGGTTCACTAATTATTATTTTTTACTCTACTTTCACTTCATAATTTGTATATAAATGTTATTAGGGTTTTAATTTATTTTTTATTTATATTTATTTATTTCAGGTCCTTTGAACCATATTAAGGTGATGATTATGATTACTAACAAATTATCTTAGAATTATGTTAGTTAAGTTATTAATTAATTAAATTATTCAATTGATATAAATAATTAAATAAAATCGAAATCATAATTACTTTTTAAGCTATTAATTATAGTATAATGCAATTTAAATAAATATCTAAAATGAACAAAATAAATTAAATTCCAAATCACAATTACAATGAATTACTTAGTCAATTTAATCATATGTAACCCATTCCAATGCATCATACATGGGCCATCGAATTTGGAGGTAAATGCATTCAGGAGGGTGCTGGTTCCACTCGCCAGTCGTCGCATCAGGGAAGCCGCTCTATTGCGAATAATGGCGTGGAAGCCGTCTGTGCGTGCGTCTGCAAACATCCCTGACGCACTACAATGCCTCGGTAGCCTCAGCAGCGTCCTAAATGGATTGTCATACTGTATACGCGGGGCATTGTATGACCGCTGTGTGTATCTTGTCCAAAGGCTACATGATGGAATGTTGAGGCCTAAGGCCAAGACCATATAGTCCAATAGGAACCGCATAGCCGGGCGACTCACGCTGCTAACAAATAGGCGCGGGGAGCGCATAACCTTGAACGCACCAATCACCGCGCTCTAAAAACCCCGCGCGCCCCGCTAGTTCGGAGCTTTATTTGCTAGTAAAAGTTAGGCTATTGACTTTTGTTTACACGTAAAATAATAATAATAATAATAATAATAATAATAATAATTAATAATAATAATAATAATAATAATAATTAATAATAATAATAATTTGCCATGGAAATCTACATCAAAGCTCTTTACTCTAAAGACTAGGTAGTAAAGTGTTAAAAGTCAGGTTTCACCTAGTTAACATTTAGTACGTGTGGCGAATAAGAACTGGTCCAGAGGCGATACTTAATATCACTGTGATAAAATTGAATTACGCCATGTCTGTACCCGAGGAGAGTCAGCATAACAAATTGATTATCAATATACATATAAAACAGTACCGTGACTCACTTATAGACAAGGGACAGCCTAAACGGGTGGTCCTAGAGGTATGAAATTTGGAGGAGATAATCCTCGAGTACCTTAGAGGTGCAATAAGGAGGGATTTTTTGAAATTCCAACCCTAAAGGGGTGAAAAGTGGTTATAAAGTTTGTATGGAAAATACCGCGGGCGAAGCCGTGGCGGGTCCACTAGTACTGGTTATTCCTAGTGGCTCCGTCAACTGTAGACCTGGCGACAAACTGTTATCCTCATACATCGACATAGTTCGCGGTCAGTTTACCAAGACCGCAAATAAGTTTGCAATCGCAAACACTGATCGCCATTTTGAACTCTTTCGAAATACTGAATCGATCGAAACATTCCACATAATTATTGAACCAGCTCACAAAATTTCACGAGACTCGATTGAGAAATGCGACCTGTAGAGAAGAACAGCGGGACATCCGCACATATGAAACCAAGCCCGTTTATTTTTTCCCGAAAAACATACCGTAAATTACCGAACACATCGTTAAAGCAAAATACATAGTTACATCGTTAGAGCCTTTTCCGAGAAAACTATTCATAACACATGCTCCTAAAAAGCGGCTTGAAATACTACCTTCTAAGTAAATATTTTGCTTTGATTTAGAAACATCAGCAGTACTAAACCTATTTGAAATCGCTTACTCGGCGTCTTGCCGACGCTACCGTCCCTTTTCCAATTCAACGCAAGTATTTCAGCTGTATTTTAAATTAAGTTCAAAAATTGATTTATCTCACTGCTTAGATGTCCTTGCGCGCTACACCTGTATTTTATTAGAAAATTTCATATAACGTATAATAAATTATCCAGAAAATCGCAAATTTTAACGAGCTTAATTGTTATTTTCTTGAAATTTTATGATATTTTATAAGAAGAATCTCTAGTAGCATTTTCCGTTGGCATCTATTGAGCAACAGTAGGAAATCCGTAGGATTCTAGTTAGTAGTTTTTCCACATAAAACTAACATTGGACCAATATTGCACAATGATTATCATTACGCTCAACCAATTACCAAGTTGTTTAAAAACATTTCTGCATTGTATACAACGAAGGCCCTATTAGATATTAGTAACGTTGGCCCAATCCAGTAAAATATTATAATTACGCCCATCCACTTACCAACGTTGGGCCACTGCGACTTTTGCTACCGTTGGTTTAAAACTGTTGGCATTTCTGCATTATATTGTTTCAGTTGGAAATTCTACAATGGCCCTTGGTTCTAGGCCTTACCTCAAAACGACGGCCAATCTAACCGTTGTCCAACAAACGAGACTCATGTGGCTCGACCGAATGCCAACTCTAAATGCTATTAAGGATATGACAATGACATATGAGAATTAGAGGCTGCATAAGTTCTACATTTTGTGCACAAAATACGTAAGTCATATCTTATAGTTTTTCAACTGAGTTAAACACTAACTGAGGTCAAGTCCATAACACAACACACTATAGTATGTCACCTACTCCAGGTTGGGCAACATTTATTTCCGGGGGAAAGACAGTGTCGGTTACGTTACTTAGTACCTTTAATTTGGTGTATTAATTACCATAGTATAATTAATTATTTTTACAAGTATAACAGGAAACGGAGCATATTTTGCATGAGACGTGTAAAATAGGGTCCTTAGATTAAGGAGGTAATATTCGTCTCCGACAGATGTGCCCTGAGGCAACCTTTGATAATTACTCGTAGCTAAACAACTCTCAGGACTTACTCTATTTCTTGGCGAAGAGACTTTCGACAGGACGACAATTGTCATTAAGGACATTAACTTCGTTTAATTAAAAAATATGGCATCTAAGGCTTCCAAAGGTAGCAGTATCGATAATAACATTTTACAGGCCTCATTTATAAATATTTCTAAAATATTTACACATCCAAATTATTATAATAGGATCGTATCCCCTCATTTCATTAAAGCAGGTGATAATAATTTCCTCAAAGGGAGCCATGGAGATGATTTGAATTTTAAATGTGGCATTAGTCTGAGATTACTCTGTGATGCGGCATTAAAGTTTCTTGCTGGAGATATTTATGATGTTTGTTTTACTCAACTTGGACTTCATAATTTGTGTATAAATGTTATTAGGGTTTTTAGAGCGAATGATGAGGCCTAAGGAGCAAGCTTACCTAAAAGACCCTTGCGACGCCAGTATTAGAAGCAAAATGTCATGACCGGCGGTACTATAGGCAGGCGCGGGGAGCAAATAAACGGATCAATCACAGACTTCTAAAAACCCCGTGCGCTCAGCAAGTTTTGGCAGCTATATTTGCTAGTAAAGTTTAGGCTAATATGTATCTTTAGGATATTTGGTCTCTGCATGAAGATCTCTTTGATAATGCCAGGATTGCATTTTACGTATCACGATGTATTTGTTTTTTTACTTGTTTAAAAGCACTTACTTTTACCTATACCCACAACAGCCATCAATGATATCGCTTTAAACCGCTTCATTAAGTAATTTAATTACCTATTTCATTACGCGATGGCTCCGTTGAGTTTTGCGGTTTTTAAGCCTAATACTGTAATCCTGATGAAATCCAAACAAATTATTGTACGAACGAAATTGGTACTTATGCTAGATGTACCATAAAATGTTTCAATTGTTTTAAGATATTATATAGCTCGTCACAACATTAAAAAACGACCATCTACACCCATATCATAAAACCTCCATAGTGTAATCAAAAACCGTAGGAAATGACCACCATTTTGACAACCAATTAGGTAAAACGAGTGCTGCAATGTTATTCCCGTATTGTTTTTAGTATAGAAATGAGATTAAATTTGGAACAGTTGTCAAAACTCAAGTGGGTCTCTATTCTAGTATCCATAGATATTAAAACAGTTATTGATACGAAACGTCAATTCAGTATGTTTTTTTAATATAAACTGCACAAAATTTGATCTCGAGTGACATGAGAATAGAGACTTCATTCGTTTGTCTATGATTTAAAAACAAAAATGGCCTTGACGGAGGATCGAATTGCCGCCATTATGTTGGTGTTTTGCTTAACGAAAGTAGAATTGATGTTGAATTGAATAGAAAAAGTTGTTTGTAATTTACATTTTAGTTGAAAATATGAATATTAGTCTTCTCGGAGTGTGTGTGATGTGAAAATGCGCCGGATATCGGAAATATGCAGCCACGATTGCAACAAATAACTTGTTGCCAGAAAATATTGTTTCTGAACACATCATGGAGGATTTATAATATGTGTGTAGATAAAGTTATGTATGCAACTCTGCATAATTTGGCCTTAAAACACACGTGCGATCTTATTATGAAACTCGCTAAAGCTCGTTTCATGAAAACCGCACTAGTGTTTTAAGGCCTATCATTATGCAACCGTTGCATAAACTACAATTGATTCCTAAATCCTTGCTATAAGCAGTTAAAGTTTATTTTTCCTTGGACTTATTTTGAGTATTTTTGAGATACGTGTTTTTGAGCGTCACGTTATTTCTGAGCTTTGTTGCGACCTCGCGACATACTTAACTTTGCCGTTGGAAATCTGTTATCCCCATACATCGACATAGGTTGAGATCAGTTTACCTACACCGCATATATGTTGGTGATCGCCATTTATGTCCGCCATTTTGTAAAATTTCGAAAAGTTAATTGACAAAAATATTCCATATAATTAGTGAACCTGCTCACAAAACTTCGCGGGAAATCCGGACAGACATTTTTGCCCAAGCTGAAACGGACACGCTTCGTTCGTTTCGCTCGCTCGGTCAATAATTTAAGCACTCTCCTAAAAACCGATCATACCCGAGTGCGCCCGAACATTCTCGAATGGCCGAAATATGTCTGCACTCATGTTCCGAAGTTAGTTTACGCGGTAAGGACCAGCGCTCACTACGCAAATAGAGCGCCACCCAGGGGAGCTATTCGTCACGGGCAAAATGGCGCGAGGCGCTCCTCTTGTGGCTATTGCTTTGTACTGAAATGCATAATGGTTAATTTCATAATTGCAAAATGCAAATTGGGGTTGCGTTTCTCTGTTACTAAGGGACGACGTCGTGCCTAACTACTACTAGTACTAACGACGTCGTGCCGTGGAGATTTCATATTCAGAGTAATAATACCTTCATAGTATTATTACTCTGAATATGAAATCTCCACGGCACGACGTCGTTCCACGGCGCCGCTACATAACCACGGTACGGCGACGTGAAAAATTCCGTTGCAAATCGCCTTTATAGCTATAGAAATAAGGGCGACGTGCAACGGAATTTTTCACGGCTTGACGCCATACCACGGTTATATAGCGGCGCCGTGGAACGACGCGGCGCCACGCCGTGCATTTTCACGGTGCGGCAACGTGCCGTGCCACGGCGCCGTGCCGTTTCATGTTCACGACGTCGTGCCGTGGTGATGTGGACAGGCCCACGCCTGACTAAAAATAGGAAAAGCAATAGATACCATAAAAACACTAAATGCCAAGTTTTTTTGATGCTTAGTTTACTATGTTAGTTATTTACTATGTTTTACACGATTCTCCTTGATTGCATAGTAATCATACATGCTTTTTTTTACTCATTTGAAATTAAGATAGCTTTCGTTTCAAATTAGGCAGACTTTCATAATAGGGTTTCATTTTGAATTTTCATATTTATAGTACCTATTTAGCCTCAATCTCAATTCCAACCATTTATGTTCTTTTACCATGATTTACTTAGTAAATTTAAACTAGAAATGTATAAAACATATAAAATCATTTATTCAATGTCCTGCAAATGTAATTGATTCGGTGCGGTATTTTTAAGTATCTATACGGAGATAAATATGCTTAAATAAACCGCTCTTTCAAATTCGGGTTGGTTCATCTACTTGTACTAAATTCGTGTTTATAATCTTAGTAAAAAAAATATTCGTTTCACAAATAAGCTGCGTCTGCCTGTGTGTCAGCCTACTCGTTTCCCAAAGGGCCGGCAACGCATCCGTGATTCCCCTGGTGTTGCGGGTGTCCATGGGCGGCGGTGATTGCTTACCATCAGGTGACCCGTCTGCTCGTTTGCCCCCTCTTACTAAAAAAAATGTCTGGTGGATACCAAGTGAAACAAATCTCCAAAATGGCGGGTGGTTAGGCCGGGCGCGCACGGGACCGCCGGTCTTTAATTGAGTCTGCCGCGACTTAGTTTTACAACAGTGATTTACAATATTTACATGTTTACTACAAATAGAATTAGGGTTCGACTATGTATGTATGTAATTTGTTAAGTTAGAGATGCCATTTGTAAATCAATTTTATAAATATCCTCCGTAGCTTTTTTGGTCATAGGTACGTGGTGCGTTTTTGAGATTTCTTTAATATATAAATTAAAACTTTCGTGAGATATTATTAACACTAGAAATAAACACGGCTTTACTCACGAATTCAGAAACAGCACCGGTGTCATCCCCCGCCACCCAGTGGCGTAACTATACCATCTGGGGCCCGTGGCAAATTCTTTTGATGGGGTCCTATCACTAAAAATCACGTTGTACTCTATTTTTGAGCTCGCGGCCTCTTGGGCCGGGGCCCTCTTGGGTCGGGGGCCCGTGGCATTTTTCCAGCCCTGCCACCCTATTGTTACGCCACTGCCGCCACCCTCGCGCCCTCAGCTTGGGCACAGCGGGGCGCGGGTTGCTTTGACCGCGACCGCACTCAACCCCTGCAGAAGGACTCGATACGAGGCCGAAACTTGTCAGATTATTTCTGACAATAATTCGTGAGTAAACATACATACATATTGTCACGCCCGAAATCCCTAATGGGGTGGGCAGAGCCACAAGACTACTTGTGGCCACGTTCGATGAATTAGTCCTAAGATGGTATGATGAACCGTATGGTGACAGGTGATCAGCCCATCGCCCATACAGATAGTCCACCATGTTGGAGAGGACCAGTCCCTTAGTCGACTTTTACGACAAGCCAGGATGATAAGCATCTGCACGCATTCTATGCTATTTCTTCACTCCCAGTGCAGCAGAGGAGCGCCAAGCCCAAGTCGTGAGTAAAGCCGTGTTTATTTCTAGAGTAAGTTTCTGTAATAGCGACCGTTTCTAATGAAGTGAGGTAAATATGAAACCAACTTGAGAAAAGAAAGCTCAAATTTGATAGAGTCGAAATAAGCAAATAAATCATATGTTTAATTTAATTTTAAAGACAAGGTTTTAAACAACACTCGAGTGTAATTTTTAAGATGCTGCCAACAGCCAATGACCTTGAGCGATCGGTTTCTGTCTGTTTGCACCAGAGTGAACGAGACGCACTGTGCGGTTTTTTGTATGGGTATAATCAAACGGATGAATTATATAAGTAAACACACTACACGTAAAATATAAATTAACATTTTTTTTTAGTATGGGCGTGATGTAATACTGTTATTAATTATAGACCCATAAGTTAAAGAAATTAAGACATAGAACAGTTTAAATAGGATTTCAGACGTAACTTCACGATTATTTCTATCGTATCGATTTCATCAAATCGTCTTTTGGAAATAGTCATTTTTTTAATAATATAATGAATATGAACGTACATTTTTTTCGCTTTGCCAAATCAAGTAGTTTTTGTTAAAAAAGTGTTTAAGTAAAGCAGATTTAGGTCTTGTCAGCGCCTTAAGCGCTCGAAACTCAAGTAGCAATGCGGTCGATGATGGAATCGACGCTGATAGAATAGCGTAAAAATCGACGACGGGCGAAACGCTGGCAATCAAAGAATCGCACCACTGTACCAGCATTATTATGAAGCAGCAGTCGTTGAACATACAAATATTTGTTCAAATTAATTTGTTGAACTGACCAAATGCGGTAAACATTTTGAAACCGATCGTTCGACGCAATATTTATCATCACAAAATCTTTTCAATAAAAACACAGTGAATAGTCCGAATATTCCTTTTAACGCTTTATTTGTTCGATTTTCGAAATTGGAATAAAACAGCCAAGAGCCGCGCTGACAAAAAATAAATTGCGATTGCGCACTTCAAACGGAACGTAATAAAATGAGAGCGATTCATTTTTTTTAATGGGTCAAGGTATAAAATTGCAGTACAGTTTAAGAGATATATTTATGACTATAGTCAGGTTTTATAAACCCTTAAGTTAAGTCCGTAAAGGAAATTACTGTCTCAAAATTAAAATTGAAGATATTGCGTATTGCGCGCGCGCTGAGTGAAGCTGTATTTGTATTGTTAATTGTAAGGTCGCCACTACACAGACATTATAAAGAAACTCCTGTTAATAATTGTACTTATTTACTATAATTTTATTCGTCAATGATCTCGTCATTCGCAAATGTATTTGCAATCTTAACGTCATTAATTTTTAACCGACTTCAAAAAAACCGAAGGAGGAGATTCTCAATTCGATGCGCATATTTGCTTTTTTTTATATGTATGTTCACCAATTACTCGGAGATGGCTAGACCGATTTGCCTAATTGTTTTTTTAAACGATAGGGTATTTCTCAAAATTGGTCCCGTTGTGATCGAAGTCGAGATCTGATGAGAGGATCTATGAGGAATCGAAGGAACTTCTCAAATAGTATGGGCACGCATATAGAAATATTGATATTATCTTTCATACCTCAAGCAGTTGCGTTTCAAAAATATTATTTGAGAAGACCACGGGTGACCACCGGAACTCCTGCCCTTCGTAAGTAAATTACCTAGAAACGTCAGATATAATGTTGATGAAGTGATACATTAAATTTATCGAAGTCGGTGGCAAGTAAATTGGGTAATCCATCCTTCATACTGTGTTCATTTACTTGACACAGACTTCGATAAATTTAATGTATCACTTAATCAACAATATATCTGACGTTTCTAGGTCTAGGTTCTAGGTCTAGGTCGTTTCTAGGCATTATTTCTTACTTTTCAAAGGGTTTTTGAAGTCGGTTTTTTTATTTGTTAATGTCTTCGTAGCATCTTGAGTTTACATAAATTAATGTGTGTCAGCTCAAAAGAGGTCTATCATTCTGGTGGAAGCTCATGAACTAACTTTTATTGTTCAATTGTGCGGGAATTAAGAAATACCGTAATATGCAAAGATCTCTAGTTCGCTATAGTTCTGATAATAAGTGAACTCGAATCTTTAAAAGCTTTTACTGATATTTTCAAAAATATTTAGCTTATTTCTTTTTCATTGACCAACAACATCACTTGAGCATTCCTTAAAAACGCAAACGCACTGATAATAATCAAAATGTATCTTGTCAGGGATGCTTCAAAGTTAAAGTGACTTTGATAATAATTAAAATTCTCAAGAGCCTTTAACTTCTTGCCTGAAGCCGGATAATTGTATTGATTGTCAATATATTGATGATCAACGAAAATTCGAAGATGGTATCTTTAAATTGAAATCCAAGTCGGCTGTCATACAAAGGCTTTTAAAGGAATACAGTCTCAGTTTAAAACGAATGGAGGACATTGGACATGTAATGTAATTTAAGTGTACGTTGATGATAATTAAAATTGTTAAGTTATCGACACGCTCAGGGATCAAGAAGAGATAGTTCAAAATTGCCTTTTTGAAAACGGACGAAATAGCTGCCGGAATGTATTAGCTGAATCTTTTATGTATATCTCAACTGCATCAAAATTATAGCGTCGCTAATAATCTAATAATAGTTCAAAAATAGACTTGCTACAAGTTCTAAAAGATGCTTCTCCGATAAATCCATTAGAAATACACAAACATATTTGTATAGCACCCATTCACAGACCAAATCTACTTAAGAAGTCATCCCAGTCTTTAATTTATTCCAAGATTAATATCTACAAGTGTCCGGTCACCATAAACAAGTTCAGAGGAGGCCCTAAACTTTTTACTGCCAAAGGATACACCGCGGGGGGTGAGTAAAGGGCCGGAATGCTGAGGGCAATAAGGGAACTTAGACCGAAATATAGTACACCTATAAAGTACTGCGAAGATGGTTAGGAATTGGACGTAAGCCAAAGCCTAAATGGGTAAATAGGATGAGTTTTTTGCCGAAGGAACACTGACTAGTAAAATATACAGGTAACTGTTTCTACCGCACGATAACGTACGTATTTGTTTTTTACTCTGTACTTTTGTTAATGCACGTCGAATCAGTGGTTACTGATTATGAAACTTTATTATCATCATAATCATCATTTTAACCGGGGGAGGTCCACTGCTAGACATAGGTCTCCCTAAAGACTTCCACGACGAATCGCACGCTCTTTATACGGCGGCTTCCAGCGACCTTAACCAGGGCCTCTATTTAGGCGACACTCTATTAGCGACGCGCTAGCGAGATTCTCATCCCACTCTTCCTCACGATGTGTAATGCGGAAGAGTGGGATGCGAATCTCGCTAGCGAGCCGCAGCAATATCGCTTAGACGTTCTCTAGAGGCGCAGGTAGTCGGTCCATCTCGTAGGCAGCCGACCCACGCTACATCTCCAGTGGTCTTCACTGAGAGCCCATACGTAAGACCAATCTACGCAAGTCTGTTTCATCATTAAGCTACTTACACAAGTGCGTTATTCGTTTTGTTACAGAGATTTACATAGAGAATACACTATAGTGCCATAGAAGTTAAAAGTCATTTCTCATCGAGAACACCCCTTGACTGGCCTTGACAGAAAGTTATATTTGACATTTGACAGGAATAGTCAACGGTTATCACGGATATGAAGCCCCACCCCCTGTTCACACGTGTGCTGTTCATTAGACGAAAACATACAGCAACGGTAACTAAAAATGTAACAGCCAATTAAATGTATTTTACTAATAAAATATTATGTTAAAATTGGTGAAGTTGGAACATAAGCCACAATTTTTTAATAAAAGCCGTATTTAAATCTTATGTTACATTTTAGCGGCGCAACGACAACACAACACGCGAGAGATTGGTGGTTATTGTGTTGCTTGCATGTCGTGATGTGTTGCTGCTATGTTGCTCAAGACAAAGTTGGGCCTAAATTAATATTATACTTGAATTGTTTGGTGTCGAATAAAGTAAGTATATTATAAATGTGTATAGTATATATCTCATATCAACGTATAGGAATACATTTTACCCCAGACGCGGAAGAAATCAAAGGCAAAATATTAGTAGGTATTTTGATTTCTAAACAAAATTCTACAACGAATAAAACTTTACAATAAGTAAAAACCCCAAAAATTCTGTATACAACAGCAAAGTAAACATAGCTGATGTCATCAAATGCAACACAAAAGTTTTGTAAAGCGCAGTGAACTAGTTTTGGTGGTGGCATTTGTACCAGTTGACAGCAACTTAAATTAGATGTCGACAAATACCCGAAGTTGCTGTAGCTAATTAAAGGCATGCTCACACTAGCGCTGGATTGTGTTACTGTTGTTCATTTCACTGATTTCACTGGTAAAACAGTAAGTAATTGCTTATAAGTCAGTAGATTTAAATTTAATGTCGCCTAATTGCATTCCCTCTCACTATTAAGACTTAATTTGATCAAAATTGGAATATTTATTGATTCCCTTTGCATGTTAATACTTGTTAAATACCTATTAATGCATATTCCATTAATATTTTCAATCTAAATCTTTGAAACTTTAGAACCAATAAAATTCGTCTCATTGTCTCATTCCTAAGCCATTATTAATACAGACACGTCTCACGTACACGTTCCTTTAGGGCTGTCAAATAAATCATAAAGAAACCTACACGTCCACGTAACAATTTTAATTAACCGAAAGAATTTACCTTCTCGTGTCGCTATAATTATAATTACGTGTATTATATAGAGTTATAAGTTATAATTAATTAGACGTGTTAGTTTGTATTGATTAGCTGCCAGTTTTGTTAAGCCGTGGACGGATTTGAAAAGTCGTCAAAAAAGCAGTGGTGACTGGTAGGACCCGTCTCTCAAGTAGGGAGTTGTGGTTTCGCAGCTTTTTGGTTTTTCGGAACTTTTGTACTGTGGAACCACGACCACGGAGTTCAGTTACGGAGAGAGTTCGTGAGGAAGATTGTAGTCCGCGAAGACATTTAATGATACCGGAGTGGTATCTCATCTCTCTCATCATGAGATTAAGTATTAATACGTTAAATCATTTCGTTAATCGCACTGTTTGAATATTCACTTGCATGACGATTGATTATTACGACAGCAAGATACATTTGCACCCGTCCGGTTGTATCCTTTGTTTCAACATACAAATTATTTTCATTTACGTTGATAAACAAACATTTCCTAATGATTTTAATGCAACCATTTACTAACAAAACCAAGGGTCCTTTGAAACGCAGCGGGGTACGGATGGACGGTGTGATTTTTTTCATATTACACGATATGCCCTTTATGGGCCAGCTGTGAATAGAATTGGTTTCGTGTGGGTTTGGTAATGGGTTTGAGTCCCCGGCTGTTTTAAGCCTGAATTAATGTTTTGGTTTCATGTAATGTGTTGTTTTTATTGGTATTTGGATTAAAAATGTAATTGTGCTTCTACCTCGGTGTTTAAAATTGGTTGATGTATTTAATTGGTTTCGGTTCAACAATAATTAAATTTCATAATCATGTCATAATCATCTCAGTTATCCTTATTTTTATCTTCTATATAGAACGAACGACATATAAAACGAAACATACTCACTGACTAGAAATCTCAAAATTGTTATCTTGGATAAAGGATTTCACAAAAATCAACCTCTAAGGGTTCTCGTTCTTCGACATTCGCATTGTAAATGCTGACGCTGAATCGTATAGCCCACTCACCTGGCCTTCAATAGCCCAAATACATGCCCGCGAAAAGCATCGCAAATTACTCCCCTTGTGGTCTCTTGCGACGGTATTGCCGGACCTGAATACGAAAAAAACAGCGCTTAAACTAAATCAAAAATAGTCCAAGCCATACTCACAAATAATAAGTTGGCTCAAAGTAAAAATACAAATTTCCAGAATTAGAGCAATCGCAATCAGAATTCCTGTCACCATACGGTTCATCATACCATCTTAGGGCTAATTAATTAATCGAACGTGGCCACAAGTAGTCTTGTGGCTCTGCCCACCTCATTAGGGATTTCGGTCGTGATGCTATGTATGTATGTAATCAGAATTCGGGGAACAAGAAGACGAATATGAAGATATGGATGCGAAGATGGATGTGGGATGCCCAACCTCGATCACTAACCCTTTATTTGATTACGTCAACTGAAAATTGTGACTTGTTGTGACTTATTGTGATTGTGATATTATTATATAATATTAATAAAAAACCTCTAAGGGTTCTAAAGGATTCAAATTTGTATAGTAAAGAACGCGGACAAAGCTGAGTACTGAGTACTAGGTTGAGCATGGTCCGACATGCTCTTGACCAGGTTTTTTTATAGAACACGTAAATACCCAGTGTCGGCACCCTTCACTGCGGTCACGTATTATCAAGCCATAAGTTGGGCTAGCACGTTTGTCGTGTCGGGTGTCTGAGATGGACGTGGGCTCGACAAGCAGTGAGATATGTTGGTCACCTTCACATTCGGAGCTCGTCGCCCTACAGTCAGGGGTGTGATTCTCTTAAGATAATCAATGAAGTACTTTTACATACAAAAAGAGAAAAAAGTATTACCCTTTAATTTTTCAACCTGTTAACAAAGAGTAATATCTAGACTAATAGGTTTTAATTTCTTTGATGTTTTAGTGCTTTCATAAAAAACCTAGATTTTGATCTATCTGACATCATGTTATAAAATTGACAAAAACGATTAACTTTTAACCTCTTCAACACCACGTCAAATACAAAAGTTGTCACACGCCAAGCATGTGTAAGTAACACGAATTTCAACCTAAAGTCAAATTGATGTAGGGCTCTTTTACTCTGTATTGCCCTGACGGATATATCCGTCGTTGGCGGTGTACCAGTGTTGCGGATATATGATCCAGTCAATGAAGACATAAAAGAGGGCTTTCGCTACAAAAATTAAGGGAGGGTTGTAATTTGGCACAGTATTAGAATTTGCGACCTCGAGCGACCACCGCTCGCGCCGCCTTATTGGAAAAATGGTACCAAAAATCAGTTTAACGAGCTTCTAACTTTCCAGCGTCATCTAGCCTGGAAAAAATCTATTAAAACATTATAGAGCATGAAATTTACTGCAACTTCTGTATGAAACATTTTTTCATCAGATAAATAGTCTACGAGTTACAGCGAAGTCAAGCTCAGCAAAAGGTCTAGCTGTACTTCCACGGCGAAACTGCCCCCGATAGGAACCTATATCGTAACCTATGCTATATTATAGAGGGTGCTAATAGTAGTTGATTTAGTACATATTAGCTCTCTAACTTAGTTAATTGAAGAAAGCGTTAATGGGGTTGAAAGGTTGAAGGGGTAAAAACGTTTTAGCCGTTTGCAAGTAAAGTGTGATTTTCATCGTTGGTGAAACAAATGGAAAACATCGAGCAACTTGCTGTTCCGCTCGCGAAAATTCTCAAATAAATGCACGTTACGCCACGCTTTGTTCGAACGCGGAACAAAGTTTTAAGGACCTCGCTCGACAGCGAGGGTTGAATTAAAAATAAAACTTTTTATATAGAGAACCTTGAACCATCATTTATAATTTCGCATTCATATTTCCCATACTCTCCAAAACATCATCAGAAAATAGGATGGATAGGTTGACTGAAAAATTCTAATTAGTCCGTGTCATTAACATTATCAAAAAATATTAAACAGATATTTTTAGGGTTCCGTACCTCAAAAGGAAAAGACGAAACCCTTATAGGATCACTCGTGTGTCTGTCTGTCTGTCTGTCTGTCTGTCTGTCCGTCTGTCACAGCCAATTTGCTCCGAAACTACTGGACCGATTGAGTTGAAATTTGGTATTCATATGTAAGTTGGTGACCGCAACACGGACGCGTGACATAAATATATGAGTTTTAAACATAGGGGCCACTTTTTGGGGGTAAATTAGAAAATTAAAAAAAAAGGTTTGCCACCTATATCGTGTGACATTTCAAATGAAAGGGCTTATTGTGAGGATCTTAAATATATTTTGTTTTGAATTTTAAGTAAAATAGTTTAGAAGTTATTCAGGCAAATAGACGAAAAATGACCATTCCCCCCCCCTTATTTCCGAAACTACTGGGGCTAAAATTTTGAAAAAAATACAGAAAATAGATCTTTACCTATAGATTACAGGAAAACCTATAAGAAGTCCATGGTATTTAAAGTAACCTGGTAAATTTCAGATAATCATGTACGGAACGGAACCCTCTCCACGCGAGTTTAACTCGCACTTGTTCGGTTTTTTCTTTTGTCAATTATACAAAAACTGACAAAGATATAGTGCGTGACGCCTAGGTAGGTACACTTTTCATCCAGAAGTGACGTCATGAGCCCCCACTCCCGAACTTTGATGTGCGTTATCTTTGTCAATTATGATTGATTTGATAAAGCAAAAAATATGTGTTCAATATTTTTTGATAATCTAAATGACGGACTTATTAGATTTTTTTAACCCATGCATCAACCCCATTGCATTCAGGGTAATATCAGTTGCAATATTATTAAGTGTGTTTTGGGTCAACCTTTACCTTCGATACGTTACCGAAGGGTCGAAAGTATCTCAGCGCTCTTACGCCCTTGACAATAAAGTCGGATATATTTTCGACTCCTTTGTCCGCGATATTTTTGTGTTTAGGATTCTGTGGGTGAAGATTGGAGTAAGGAAGAGAGAATATTCGACCGGCTGGTTGGTCTAGAGGCTTCAATGATTTGAGAGGAAGCCTGAAATTTTGGATTGGTACCATGACGCCGTTTGTCTATGGATCCCCGATTTCGTTTTCGAATCATTGACGAGTGATATTGCAACTCTCACTTAACGCTTTCACTGCCGTTGACAGTTATATAATCGTTTTCCGCAGTTTCACTCAGTGCCGTGGACGCGTATGTGCGGCCAGTAACAATTTGGCGAAAATTCAGGCTACACCGGTTACTTTTGTTTTTCTGAATTCAATAACAATTTAACAAATAAAAAACCGACTACAAAACCCCTTTAAAAGGTAAGAAATTTATTTGTTAATTATTATTTTATTTTTTACTTTTTAGTGATTATCGAATGTGATTTAACGACACACATTTACTTCATCAAGCCACAATAGCATAATGCCAATTGCTCATCACCCCTTACAAAATGTTGCTATCCACGGTACAAGGACATCAATCTTTGAGGAGTTCTTCTATTTCTTCACCACTAATTCTATTTTACCACGTGCATTTTCATGAGCATACATTGCTTCTCAACCTTATACAGAAATCTAATCGCCAGCTGTGAAATATTTATCATTGAGGAGTTCCGGTGGTTATCTATGGTCTTCATCATCAGTTTTAGTTCACTTTTATTTTATGAATAAGTAAGTACATACATACATACATATTATCACGCCCGAAATCCCTAATGGGGTGGGCAGAGCCACAAGACTACTTGTGGCCACGTTCGATTAATTAGTCCTAAGATGGTATGATGAACCGTATGGTGACAGGTGATCAGCCCATCGCCCATACAGATAGTACAGCATGTTGGAGAGGACCCGTCCCATAGTCGACTTTTACGACATGCCAGGATGATAAGCATCTGCACGCATTCTATGCTATTTCTTCACTCCCAGTGCAGCAGAGGAGTAATAAGAAAAAAATATTTTCACTAATAAATGCAAATGCGTTAAGCTCATGTGCCTACTCGTATGTTATAGGAAAATATCACGCATTACAAAATGACAATCACGACGAAAACGCGCAAACTGAAAACGGTTGTCCGTTTGTCCGCAAATTCGGCGCAATTTCCGTCGCCGAATTGATTGTTAGCGCCGAGCGCCGAACGCCGAACACTGCCCCGATGATTCCACGTATTTGCTAGGCCTAAGGCTGATTTAGGAAGGCTCACATTATGGTGGCCGGATTCGACGCGCTTTATTAAATGTTTTTGTTAACGACTAATTATTTTCTAACAATATCGGCGTAAAGTAATAGCTTGCTATTGCGTTTCGTACGGTGAGTGACGAGATCCGGAGGCCTATTCCCTCGTCCCTATCCCATCCCCATTCCCCATCCTCCCTAGACTGGCAACGCATTGGCAGCACCTCTGGTGTTGCAGATGTCCATGGGCGGCGGTGACCACTTTCCATCAGGTGGGCCGTCTGCCGGTTTGTCAGTCAACGGCCAGTAACATACTCATGAAAGTACTGAATTGGCTCATGTTTCTTTCATGATTTTGGTGTAACTTTTTTGGTTACATAAAGAAAGAACTTTAGATTTAAAGAAAACCAGAGCCAATATTCTAAAATAATTCACAGTTTCATTCATTGTCGACTAAGGGACAGGTCCTCTCCAACGTGGTGGACTATCTGTGTGGGCGATGGGCTGATCACCTGTCACCATACGGTTCATCATACCATCTTAGGACTAATTAATCGAACGTGGCCACAAGTAGTCTTGTGGCTCTGCCCACCCCATTAGGAATTTCGGGCGTGATAATATGTATGTATGTGTTCATTCATTGTAGGCATCAAATTACTCGAAATTATTTTAATATCCAGGGCAACAAAACCTAATCATTCGTTTTTGATTTTCCCTATACAATAAATAACCGCGCAGTGCTTCTCGCTCACTCCGGTGCAAACAGACAGAGACCGATCGCTCAAGGTCATTGGCTGTTGTCAGCGTCTTAAATATATAAGTAGTGAATTCACTGTGATCAACGAGTGTATCGTATCAGGTAACATTTGGTATTCATCCGGTGGGTGCGGCCGCTTGTCCCGAAGGGCTGAATAGAACAGAAGATTTTTTTATGAACATATAAAGAAAAATAAAACGGAAAATGCAAAGTATAGCACGTACACTAAATAATTTACTAGCTTCCGCCCGCGACTTTATCCGCGTGGACACCCTAATCACCTATCAAATATACATTTAAAAAATCATAAAAATCAGTCGAGCCGTTTCGGAGGACCACCACAAACACCATGACACGAGATTTTTATTATATATATTGCGGCACTCCTCCTTTATAAAATAATATCCTAATGATTCGAGCATTTTTTAGTGTAAAAGTTGCACAGAAAGCAAATCGTAAATAAAAATATCTAGAAGTTTAGCACGACGTGTACCTCATATCAGTATGGATAGTTTATTTCATTTGCACTCAGAAATTCGTAACAATATTGTACCTAAGCATCCGTCCTCCCGGATAAGTTCGCGCCCTCCGGCCACAGCCCTTCCCAACTTCTTACAAAATTATTTGAACAAGACCCTCTCGCTAACTTTTTAAACCAAACTACCACACGCAAATTTAGCCCCTAGAGGCCTCTAGCATGGCGTCCGAACATGATGAATGGTCGGAATACATTACGGGTGAATTTGGCGCGCGCAAAAATCAGGCAAAGGAAAAGAATAGAAAATAAAATACAGTTCGTCTGCTCAAATAGTGTGCTACATCCACAAGCTATTATGGATATTACATGTCTAGAAATAAATAACATTATTTAATCATTTAGTATTTGTACCTCATTTAAGATTGTTTGAATACGTTACAAGAATAAAACTACGGAAAATCAAAATACACAAAAAACAGTCATCTGAATTCTGCCAATCAATTTGTGTGTCTTGGTGTGCGCGCTAATATTTATTCTCTTTTTTAATAGATCCTTCATTATAATTTGTATTTTTAGACTAACACTAAAGTTCTAAGTATCCTATTACTAACAATGTTATATGGACTTAGTCTGAAATAAATCATTATTATTATTCTTATTATTCTGAATCCATTTTTAGCTGCTAGCGAAATTACCATTCGGCGCAACGTGCCAATGTACACTGCGGTTGTACAAGTCTTTGAAGTCGCCAATCGACGCCGTTTTCGGCTCGCGACGGTTTCTTACATACACACATACATAGCATCACGCCCGAAATCCCTAATGGGGTGGGCAGAGCCACAAGACTACTTGTGGCCACGTTCGATTAATTAGTCCTAAGATGGTATGATGAACCGTATGGTGACGGGTGATCAGCCCATCGCTCATACAGATAGTCCACCATGTTGGAGAGGACCCGTTCCTTAGTCGACTTTTACGAAATGCCAGGATGATAAGCATCTGCACGCAATCTATGCTATTTCTTCACTCCTAGTGCATCAGAGGGGCGACGGGGGCGAGGGCGGGACGGCTTCTTGGTGGCGGCATATCAATGGGTGCACACTATTTGACCGGACGAACTGTACTAGGTTAAATTGCCAGTACTTACACAGCGACTGGCTGGATGTGTGAGACAAATACTGAGTATGGTGACAACGGTGACGGGTGCCAAGGAAAATAAACTGTAACGTTATCATTTTGCAGTTCATTATTGTTTGTCCCAGTTCCAATTTATAGACGGGAGTTTCGTTGGTGAATTATTGTGATCCGAGCGCGTTCTTATTCTATTTAGTTCCGTGCGTTTTGTCGTCAATATCTTTTATGAATTGTGCTCGTTTGTGTGGAATAAAATTCAGGTGTTTTATGGATGTTAATAAGAAGTTTATTTGAGTTTACTTGCGAACTTGAGCTGTTGAGTTGAGTTGTACTTACCATGGCAGAAATAATTTATTTATTCAAGTAGTTTTGTGTAGTTATTAGTGTTTAGTGTGTTTGTATAGCGCTCCGATTGCTACTGACGGTGCTATGAAAATCAGCGCTGCTGGTGTCGGCCACCTCAGCATTATGCTGAGCCAGTGACCGATTCACTGCCGCGATGACACACATCCCTCGTTTTTCTGTATTGTTTTGTTGTTTTTAGGGCTCCGCACCTGCAAAGATAAAACAGAACCCTTATAGGATCACTCAAGTGTCTGTCTGTCTGTCCGTCTGTCACAGTCAATTTGCTTCGAAAGTACTGGACCGATTTAGTTGAAATTTAGTACACATATGTATGTCGGTGACCGCAACACTTACGTGTAACGTAAATAAATATATTATAAACATGTGGGCCACTTTTGGGGGGTAAATTAGAAAATTAAAAAAAAAGTTTTGCAAGATTGCTCTTTGAAAATCCTTCATTGTTTTTTTAGAATTTTAAGATAAATAGTTTGTAAGTTATATGGGAAAATAGGTGAAGTGATCATTCCCCTACCAAAACTAATATTGGCGATTATTTCACTTTGTTGATCTTTTTTCAATATAGGTTTTGTTCTGAATGATAACCTATAAAAAATTGTTCAAAATCGGTAAACATTTAAGGGGTCGAAATCGTTACCGCCTTTTGTACGAAAAGGCTGATTCATTCATACTGAAAAATCACCAGATTCGTATCACATTTCAAAAAATCTTAAGCTAGCCTAATCCAGATAAGATTTAAAACGAAACAATAACCAAACACAACTCTGAAATCAAAACATCAAAAACCTTTTGAACTCGAACAACCATACAATAAATTCGCTCGCCCATCAAATTTAAATAAACGTAACACCAGCCTTATCAAATCGGAACCTGAAGAAACCTGCTCCAAATTCAACCCTATTTACAATGCAATAAGGAAGGACTTTAGGTTAGAACTAATTGTGTTCCGCGGTAGCAGTTCGCGCCATCTAGGGTTAACGCGGGGTTAACTTTAGCGAGACCGACGTGGGAAGGTATTGCGGACTCGTTCTCACGCTAGGGATGTGCTGGCTTTGGTGGAATGACCAGTTGGTCTAGTTGAATATTTTACTTGAATCACCCAATAAAGCAAGGTGTACCGAGTGTTGCTTACGTTACCACAGAGCTGCCAATTTTTAGGGTTCCGTACGCAAAGGGTAAAACGGGACCCTATTACTAAGGCTCCACTATCCGTCTGTCCGTCGCGTCTGTCTGTCACCAGGCTGTATCTCATGAACCGTGATAGTTAGACAGTTGAAATTTTCACAGCGATTTATTTCTGTTGCCGCTATAACAAAAAATACTTAAAAAAAGAATAAAATAAATATTTAAGGGGGCTCCCATACAACAAACGTGATTTTTTTGCCGTTTATATAGATTATAGTACGGAACCCTTCGTGCGCGAGTCCGATTCGCACTTGGCCGGTTTTTATACAATTAAACTGGTCCTCTATTTGGGAACGTCCAAGCGATATTGTTGCGGCGAGCGAGCGAGACTCGCATCCCACTCTTACGCATTATGCATCATGTAGAAGAGTGGGATGAGAATCTCGCTAGCGCGTCGCTACAATATCGCTTGGACGTTCCCGAATAGAGGCCTGTTGTGACGTAAGTAAGTGTCATTTGTCTGACATTTCGCAAGGAGTAGGTATCATTGTGTTGTATAATTAATCTATTATCGCGATCGTAAGATTTAAAAAAAAAACCGGGCAAGTGCGAGTTAAACCCGCGTGGAGAGGGTTCCGTTCCATTCATGAATATCTGAAATTTCTTATGTTACTTTAAATACCATAGACTTCTCATAGGTTTTCCTGTAATCTATAGGTAAAGAACTATTTCCTGTACTTTTTTCAAAATTTTATTATCCATCCCTTTTACTCTTCTCTTATTTGTAAAGGACGGCCATGTTCGACGAAACAATCAACAATCGGAATAGTACAGTCAAACTCATTTACATTAGGAAGAACCCGAAGAACAATAATATCGTAAGATCAGTTTTAACTGGTTATTTCTGGATAGAAAGGTTATATTGAAATCAATGTACTCCTCTGCTGCACTGGGAGTGAAGAAATAGCATAGAATGCGTGCAGATGCTTATCATCCTGGCATGTCGTAAATGTCGACTAAGGGACGGGTCCTCTCCAACATGGTGGACTATCTGTATGGGCGATGGGCTGATCACCTGTCACCATAGGGTCCATCATACCATCTTAGGACTAATTAATCGAACGTGGCCACAAGTAGTCTTGTCGCTCTGCCCACCCTATTAGGGATTTGGGGCGTGATGCTATGTATGTATGTATGTAGCCGTGGTATGAATTAACTCGTTTAACGTGAATTTAATAGTTGGCCACAGGTTAGCCCGTGATATTTCCTAAACAAAATTAACACCCCTATTTCACACATTTACCAATTGTCATAATTCGTTTCTTTTACTAGATTATATTATTATCATATTTCAGATTATGCCCGTTACGCTTTTTTGCATGCAAAGTTTGACAAAACGTTTTACCTCCTCAGGGGTTGATTTCAAAAGCATTTCCTAATGGGTCTCACAAAGTAAAGTCTATTTCTAAATTTCCTGTTTTTAGCGTCAGTACCTTCAGCTAGGCCTTAAAATTTGAAAGTTTAAGGTTTACGTAAAATGGGACAAGAACATTGTGTTATTATTATTATTTATTTATTTCAGATAATAAGAATCCATATTATGTGTTAGTTATACAATTAAAGCTTTATGATCTATTGTTAGTGACATTTACCGATACAGAATTACAAATTTAAAGAATAATTATTTAAAATTGAAAATTGAAAACATTATTACAATAATACAAAAATATAATTAAAAAACAACAACACAAAAAACAATTACCTATTATTAAAAATAACTGGTCTGGAACCCTTATGAACAGAGTTCCAGTGCCGTACAACAGGGCAGTCCACTTTTTCAATAATGGTGTTGAGGAGGCTGTTCGGGCAGTCCCGCACGCGCCGCATGAGGGAGGCGACTCTTTTGCGCACGATGGCTTGAAAGCTGTCAATGCGAGCCTCTGCACACATACCAGATGCACTACATCGGCGGGGCAGCCCCAACAACATCCTCAAACCATTGTTATACTGGACGCTTAGGGCATTGAGAGATCTGCGAGTACACCCGATCCACAGGCTGCACGTATAAAAGGTCTGGCAATATGCTTTAAAAAGTGTTAACTTAACTTCCCTTGTGCAACGTGCGAACCTGCGGGCCACCATGTTGCTCCTCACTGCCAACGCCCTACGTTCCCGCTCAATATCCAGGTCATCGGCGAGGTCTTCGGTGACCCAGTGCCCCAGGTATTTAAACTTTGAGACTATCCTCAAAACTGAACCACAGAGTTTAACCGGAGGAACAGCCTTGGGCTTTTTATTACCTGCTTTAAAGATTATCAGCTCACTCTTATTGCCGTTATACCTGAGGCCATGTGACTCCGCGTATCGCTCGCAAATCCCGATTAACTTCTCGAGGGCCCTGATTGATGGGGTCAGCAGTGCCATATATATATATTAAGATGGAAGAGTTATTTTTTAATCTATACATATAAAACAGTACCGTGACTCGCTTATAGACAACGCACAGCCTAAACGGGTGGTCCTGGAGGTTTGAAATTTGGAGGAGTCATTCCTCGAGTACCCTAGAGGTGCACTAAGCACTAAGGAGGGAGTTTTTGAAATTCTATCCCCAAAAGGGTGAAAAGGGGTGATAAAGTTTGTATGGAAAATACCGCCGTCGAAGCTGTGGCGGGTCCACTAGTTTCTTACAGAAAGAAAAACAAAATAAAAATATTTCGCTCTTTTGATCAAGACGTTTGATCAATAGGGATGTTTCCTGGGTAAAAAAAAATTAATTCTAATTAGTCCGTCAGTTACATTATCAAAAAATATTGAACACGTATTTTTTGCTTTATCGAATCAATCCAAATTGACAAAGATAACACGCATCAAAGTTCGGGAGTGGGGGCTAATGACGTCACTTAATGGTAAATAGTGTACAAAGTCGTGACGTCACGCGGAACTTCAACGCAATATATCTTTGTAATTTTTTGTTTAATTGACAAAAGAAAAAATATGTGTTCAATATTTTATTATAATGTAAATGACGGACTTATTCGAATTTTTCAGGCAACTAGCCTATTGAAAATTTTCAGCCTTCTCCCCTAAAGCTTTCTCAAATGGAGAGCAGTGCCTTTAAGTAAGTAAGGAAACGTGCATGACAATGATCCTTTGTTTATTTGAAACGTAATAAACAATACCTTTTTATTTGTCTAGAATAGTCTTCACAATAGGCTAGCGAAAAGCGGATCCTTCCAGAACAAGTAAACAGAGAGGTTGTGCAAGTTTCCACTATTTTTAATCTGCATCCTTTTTTGCCGACGGCCATTTTAATCTGTTACCACGGACGGACAAAAAGTCGTCGTTTACAGAGTCGTTTAGGTTGCGAAATTAACTGTCTTTTGTGAGAAAGTTTTTAGAGTTTATGCAAGAATTAATTTAGAACATACGAGTTGGTTTGTGCGCATTCAAAATATATATTTTAAGCTTCAACGAAGAAAAAGGGTTGTTCGATATGGCTAAAGATAATCAAACGCAGTATTGCCAGGTGTCCAGGTTTAGTTTAGGTTCAATATTAATAGGGATCTTTCATAGGTAAAACATTTGTAATTAGTCCGTCAGTTAGATAATCAAAGAATATTGAACACATATTTTTTGCTTTATCCAATCAATCAAAATGTACAAAGATAACACGCATCAAAGTTCGGGAGTGGGGGCTCATGACGTCACTTAATGGTAAAAAGCGTGCAAAGTCGTGACGTCACGTGATATTTTGTATTTAATTTACAAAATAAAAAATACGTTTTCAATCGTTTTTGATAATGTAAATGACGAACTAAATAGATTTTTTCAGGAAACTAGCCTATTCCAGTATGCTAGTGATCTACTGAACTCGCACGAGAATTAACTGATATTTCATCCCGGGAACAGATTGAAATGAATAAAAAGCTAAAGTACCCACGACCAGATCAGTTATTTTCCGTCTTGGATCTTTACTGCAGCTGGTAACACTTTTTGAACGTCAAGCCAATTGGCTTAACAATGCCAGTATCCAGAACCGTAAAAACATTTCTTAAATTAAAACGTCAAGTCGTTGACACCTGTCAGTTGTCAAGTAGTCACTGTCCGGACAGATACAGAAATTAAGGTGCTGAGTAGAATATTGAAATATAGTTTGAATTTTTGGTAATGCACTCACCATCGCCAACACCAGAGTATAAGTTTTGTGTTGCAACGTTAAGTAAGTAGCTTATTATAAAATACTAGTGGACCTGCCACAGCTTCGCCCGCGGTATTGTCATACCGCATACATACTTTATCACCCCTTTTCATCCCATTAGGGATGGAATTTCAAAAAATCCCTCCTTTTGCACCTCTAGGGTACTCTCCTCAAAATTTAAAACCTCTAGAACCACCTGTTTAGGCTGTGCGTTGGCTATAAGTGAGTCACGGTACTGTTTTATAGTATTGATGTTGTACTATGGATAAAGCTAAGCTAATATAACTTAACACTACTAACCTAACGAGTGTAATTGGTGTATGCCGTTCTTGTTATTGATAAATAAATAAATAAATAAAAATCCACTGATTTTTAGTGTTCATATCTTCTGACTTTTCTCAGATTGTACCTAGCAGCACTAATGAAGTGCTTTTCGCTTATTCTTCTATAGTTCTTTGATTAGTTTAGACAATCTCTCAATTCATGATTTTCCATTGTTTGGAATTTTGTCAGTGGCCGTCGTTCGGCACATCAGTTTCAGGCTGCTGGCTGATGTAGGTCTGTCTTTCACAATCTATCACTAGCTGTTTATGTATATATATATATATATATATATATAGTCCGTACGATGTCGCCGAAGGCCGCGGGCGGACACGCGCGACATGGCCGGCTCGGACGAGTGTAGCTAGCATGCGCGTCGTATAATAGAATAGAATAAATACCTTGAATAACATTTTTTTTTACACTGTCGTATTCAGCAGGTGTAGCAGTATCAACAGCAGAGCCAATAATTAGATATTATAAACGATTTAAGAGGCTCGTAAACGGATTAGATTTTTGGCAATTTATTGCTGCAATTCGGGCTATCCTCAAAATTTTACTATCAAACTTTTTGTCCCCAGTAGTGATGTAATATGTAATCTTTTCAGAGATAGCCCGAATTGCAGTAATAAATTGTCAAGAAAGTTGCCAGTTTACAAGCACCTTTAGACCACGTTCCCAATGAAAGGATCGGAAAGCGTCTATTGGCATGTCTCGGAACCCGCTTAAACCTCAAAGCGTCTGCGACCGCAGCACAACGCGGCACGCCACTACACGCCACCTGCTGCTGAATCATGCCCAAGTGACATCTTCAAGCATCCTGAAATCAAATGAATATTTTTCATCACCATTATCATCTCAGTCGGAAGACGTCCACTGCTGAACATAGACCTCCCAATGATCGTCACAATTAACTATCCTCGGGTTATCTCGCACACGCCGCCACCAATGGTGCGTGGAGTGGACTTTTCAGGGCTGTAGCCCTTTCAGTCAGCTTCTATCGCAGCCTGTAACTACGGGCTGGGCTCTTTGCCTTCTTGGCTTTCACCTTCTTGGCTTCATTCATGGCCTCTCTATGGTTTTGGGTGTGACCCGGTACCCATTCCGCAGCGTGCGGGCTCTTTGGCCTATCTTGGCTTGTTGCCTATCTGCGGGTTTGTAAGCGGCTGTCGTCACGGACCATAACCTATCCTATCGCAGCGGAGCCCGTTCCTCTTAATCTTCAATTTATTAAAACTACGAACACATCATGCTTGGCTCAAACAATATTATTGTGTGCTCGGAACACGCCCGGTCGGTCGGCCGGGTGGGCTCAATTAAAATAGATTATTTCGCCGATACCCTCTCTCAAACTGCATGTTTGACTACGTCAGCTAAATCAAAGATAACATTTTTGACAATATTTGACCGAAACCTAGTTCTACTAGTGTAGTGGTAGAGTTTGGTAGGGGTAGAGCCAAATAGTAATCCTCACTAGATGATTATTGTTCGAATAAGCCGGCTCGACTAGTACCACACTCTCACAGAATATCGGCGTAAAGTAGTAGCTTGCTATTGCGTTTCGTACGGTGAATGATGAGATCCGGAGGCCTATACTCTCATCCCCATCCCATCCCCAATCCCCATCCTCCCTAGACTGGCAACGCATTGGCAGTACCTCTGGTGTTGCAGATGTCCATGGGCTGCGTGACCGACCACTTTCCATCAGGTGGGCTGTCTACCTGTTTGTCAGTAAATTGACATAAAAAAAACGACTTGAAAGACCCAGTCACATAGCGGGCGCAGCGTGACGCGGTGAGATATATTCCGCTTACATAAATGCAATACATCATAATGGAATAGCATTCGCGCACGCGCCCTGAACAAGGCTCAAAACATCAAAATAAAAAAAAGTTTGTCGTCTTTTTATATGCATTAACAAAAGAAGTCTCATTCTCGCATAACTATTAAGAAAATTGTAGCATGCATGTCTCGTGAAACTAAGTTATAATTATAATTAAGGGCATCCCACAATCAAGGCTATTAATATAAGAGGGTGGAGGGCAATGAAAGGGAACAATGAAGTATTTAACTCCACGAAGGGCCAGGCTTAGGCGAAGGTTTATAATGAGAGAGAGAGACAGCTGCGTTACTGTTACGAGATTAACTTGCTTTGTTAATGGTGAAAATGACACTATATTTATTAGGTTGATGTTACATTCATTGACGACCGCCATATTATTTTGGTTATCAGTGCATGCATTCTCGTCGTTTACAAGAACAAGATAAAGAGGTAACGGATACGAAAACAAACTTTAGTAGAAGTAAGAATAGTGATTATGCTTTTTTCGTTTTTAAATGGAATCAATACCTACATAATGAATTTGAGCAGCCGCTTTCCATCGAAGTTATTATAATACTTACGACGGGTAATACTATTAATACAATTTTTGACAATACTGCTGATCTGACAGACCACTATAAAGCCACTTCAATCAATAATCACCTGTATTACTAAAAGAAGCACGGAGTAATTTAAAATACATGAGAAAAGTTTCATCAAGATTCTAACTCTTCAAAACAATACTCATATTTTATTGTAAGCTCAACAAAGGGTGACCCTGCGAAATCTTCCAGTCTGGTGCACAAGTGACCGGAAAGTTCGTTGACTTGCGAATAAAAAAAAATAAACCGAGCATATCACATTCACACTCCGAAGCATCTGGCCGTTACTGTACAAAACATTTACAAACTATATATCTTAGAATTTGAAGTCTAAAAGGAATCACCAGAATTTTGTTAAAATGTTCAAGGTCTCTTTCCAAATGTATAGTCCGTCGTCGCAGAGGTTAAAAACAGAACATCAGTACTACTACAGTATTTTAAAAATTCGGATAGAGACCTATATAGAAGAGGTATGTCACTAGACCCACAGTGCTCGAATACTTATAGCTTACGCGCCGGCTTGGACGCTCTTGAATAAAGTAAGGGTCAATGCGAAATAAGATTGTTATTTGACGTAATAGTTTGGCCCTAAAATTCCCATTGAACAGTTTACACTTAAGGAATCTTACCTTTTAAATTTCATGTTAGTATATTTTACAGTTCCAGAGATTTCGTTGGTCAGTGCACGAACGCTTTTAGAATATAATAATAAATTGCTCAATGTGCACTTGATAACGCAGAATAATTTATCACAAAAGTGGCTCTAAAGTGATGAACGCGTTGATGGCAACGCTGCCCAGCTTAAAGTATCACACCATAGTATTTCGGTTGTCTCAACAAACACCCTCGACTTACCGCGTGACAACGAGTAATCCGAAGAGCTTTTTGGGCCAACTTTATTGTGTTCGATGAAAAGCGACGGTGAAATATTTTAAACCAGCGCCTGCTTCTTCGTTCGCGGACAATTCTGTTATAGTTAGCCTCGGGAACTTTTGTGTTTTCCGGGATAAAGAAAGAGCTAACCTATGCCCTAGTCTAGGACCTAAGGTAACTATATACCAAGTGTCATAAAAATCCGTTCAACCGTTTGTTACCATTCAGCTCCATAGGCACACACAAAACTTTCGCATCTATAATACTAGTAGAATAGGATAGGACTACAAGGGAGTAGGAAAAATAATCGTTAACTAAGTACTTAAAGACTTTTACATTTTTAATCTTGCATCTAAACAAATATTAATCAGCAGTCAATAAATAAATAAAAAACAAATTCATTTCCAATTAAGAGACCTTAAAGAATCCGATTAGTCACGATTGGGGTCGGCTATGTGGGTCCAACATGGGTATTGGAAGATAAGATCTCATCCTTGATATGTTCAAACAACTCACTTGTATTGCCAGACTGCTCTACTGGTTATTATTATACTGGCCAACATATAACTTTGGTAAGTTCGGGATAATGCGTCAGAGCATATGCACACGTCGTCTAGATCATGCAAAAAGAATCTCTAGATTCGTATTGCGAGTCTCTGCTACCCCTCTACACCAACTCCACTCTCCACGAGATATTTATTGCCACATTTCGAAAAGAATAAATACAGAGGTCACAAATACATTTAATTTCAATATAAAAAACACCATAAAGATACAAAACAAATACAATACTCAGCTTGTGCTGTGAGCATTGCGCCCACAGCGCTGTTTAAAATGGCCCCCCGTTCCAATGTTGGAAGCTTCGCGCAAGAAGTTCAAGGATTGTGGATACATAATAAAACTCACTCAATCACTGACTGGCTTATCACGGAATCTAAAAAAACCCAAAGATTTGTCATGTCACAGTTCCTTTAAAATTCAGCCCTAAAGGATTGATATGGGTATTAAATGATTGCGAGCGGGCGTAGCTATGGTAAAACCGCTAATCATTTATATGATAAGAGAAAATATCCCGATAACTTTCTCATTCAGGTAACTGAATCTGTAACCGTGATTCAATCGATCTGGTACCAATCAGGGTTCGGAGGTTAGATGGTAGTGGTTCTACTACTAACCAAACCTGTCAGATGCAGGACCATACTCAAAGAGTCACGCAAACAATAACGATGCTATCAAAAAAAAACTGGCCTTTGATAATGGTTGAGAGTCACCATTTTCCTAGCGCTGTTTCCCGATCCTAATTCGGGGTGTGTTTTGACCTTGATCCTAGATTTGGCAGAGCGACTACCACCTGACCTTTGTAACCCTTTTGACAAAGGAACTAGACCAATTGGATCAAGGTTACATTTATTTACCTACGTGATGTTTTCCCTCACCGTTAAAGCACCGGTTACCGCAGTTAAACGTTTATTCATTTATTTTTCCTTGTCCCGTTAAATTCTATTAATCTTTAAATACACGTCAACTAGATTTCATTTTTGTCAATAACATTATTACTGTCAACCCCAACCCCTATTACAAAATGACGAGCGACTTTCGTAATATAAATATCATAATATAATTAAAGCCCCGAAAGGGAGCTTTGACGTGTAAGTAATAAAAGCTTTCACCCCCCATGGTGACGGGGTGCCGACAGATATATAAGATGTACAGTTACTGAAACGGTTGAAGAGTGTTTTTGAATATACTAAAGGTACAGTTACACATGCTAGTTAGTAGCACGAAAGCATGCTACTTTTGAGCAATTGCTACTTAGTGGTACGTGTGTCGAAACATTGCTAATAATGAGCATGCTAGTTTCGAGTTTGCTCAAAAATCGACGGTCGTGCGATTATTGGACATGCTACCTGCAGCGCGGATGCAAGGGGGCGTGCTTATAGCGTGTGTGAACAGGTTTGCTTATTGAGCATGCTAGTACTAACTACTAAACTAGCATGCTTATATCTAGCAAATGTAGACAAGTGCAAAGCATGCTCGAAACAAGTATGCTAATGAGCATACTAAAAAGCATGCTACTAACTAGCATGTGTAACTGTACCTTAACACTACCAGAACTTATTTAAAAAAGGTTAACGTCACACTAACGCGCACACCACGTGATTACTATAAAGTATTCGTAATAGGTTTTGTACGTAACTTTGTCGGCATGGTTATCGCTGTTAAATGAGCCTATGTCACTCTCCGGCTCATAAACTATGGCTATGCAAAAAATCACGTCAATCGGTTGCTCCATTGTTGCATGAAAAAAGGACAAACCTACACTCCAATTAACACTTTCCTATATTGTCATTAGAAGTCTAAATGTGTGGCTATCTAAATCTATCATCAGGAATTTAACTCAACTCGGTGGAAGTTCTACAATTATGTCATTGAAAGCCCTGCCAAAACTGCGCCCTTGAGATGTCAGAATTAATTCTTTAAATATCTTCGATATATTTTTAGAAGCTAATGATATATGTTCACATGTGTTTTAGGGAAGAGCGCGTTGGATTACATTCGCTTCATGCTAATATACGTTTAAGACTGGTCTTTTTCATCATCATCATCATTATCATCATTTCAGACGAAAAACGTCCACTGCTGCTATAGGACTCCCCCAATGATCGCCACAACGATCCTGTGCTGCTCGCATCCAGCGGAGTCCCGCAATCTTGACCAGGTTGTTAGTCCACCGTGCGGGTTTTCTATCCACGCAGCGCCATCCAGTATGCGGCGCCACTGGTTCAGCCTTATCGGCCATCTGTTCTACCCACTGCCACTTTAGGTTAAGCTATTCTTTGGGCTATATGTGTTAGTCTAGTTCTTTTTCAGATCCTCAATTCGAGCTCGGAGCCCTCTCTAGCCCTTTGAGAGACCACGTCTCAGTACTTGGACTACACGCTCAATCTCTCCCAAAATCAGTGAAGCCTTTTAAAACGGCCCGCCCGACACAAACCTCACTCGAAAAATACGTTCTAAAAAAATATTTTCGAATTTCGAACATCACAAAGGAGGTCGCTACAAAGAGTATCTATATCCAGCCAGAGTCAATTAAGCCCATTCTTCTCTGCCCTCAAGCGGGCCGATAGAATAAATAGAGACAACAATAAATAAAAAAGGAAAATATATTAAGGGCTTGTTGAAGGCAATCCTTCGATATTATAGGTAACGGGGCGATCAAAGCCGTAAGCTATATTTCTACACCATTCAACATTGAGTAAAATCCTCTCCAATCAGACTATCCTGCTTCTTTACGTAATGTTAGATGAGACGGCAATAGGCTGCCGAACCTTTTCGTTGTCAGTAGGTGACGTGAATGGACGGTTTAAAAGTGGCCAGTCATCGCCAAATGATTACCGACCGCCATGGATGTCAGATCAGCTTACTTTATTGGGTGGAAAAAAGTATATTCGGCCCGTGTGGGTGAAGGACATGCTATTTGAATTAAATGAGATATTAAAAACAAACAAAAGAGGCTCCGCTAGACAAAAAAGAAACGTTGGTGTATGTCCTTATTGTGTACATGTTTTATTTATTAAAGACTCTGATTAAAGATTACGCTTAGTATGAAATAATGACGGCTTAAGTACAGTGAGCAGGCTTGGCTTGAGCGAAGTTTAAAAAGGAATTTAAACGTAAATTTATCTGATCTGAGTAAGTTTGCTGCGACGTATCCCGCGTTTAATCATTTGGGTATATGAATGATCATAATAAAATCGTAATGATACAATAAATGATTCGCAGAATAACTAATCCCATCCCGTTGCATCATTTCCTACGTTGTAGGTTAAGTCCAAATTAGATTCGTTCGTTCGTTCGTTCGTTCGTTCGTAGCTATGAGCTAAATATTGCAGTACGATTCATTCAAACTCAGTATTAATTTTTTTCTTAGAAAACTTCCTTTGCCTATTCCTACTGCGTTCCATAAAAAATGAAAAACAAAAAAAAACAATTTGACAATGTTGTGCATTTGGACGTGTCTTCATTCATGCTTGAATAACATAATTCTCAATGGCATACTTAATTATAACTAAAATTAGATTTTTTTATGAAATAAAACACTATATTTTTAAATGAATACTTGAATAACACACGGCTTTACTCACGATTTATTGTCAGAAATAGTCCGACATGTTTCGAACTCGATTGGAGTCCTTCTTCAGGGTTTGAGCGCGGTCCCGGTCAGATCAACCCGCGTTGTGTGCGCGGGTTGATCTGGGGGGCTAGCACGACATGCCCGCGAGTCGTTTGTCGCTCAGTGCGTCCCTTATATATTTGACTAGTTTGACAGAGACGCACTGAGCGACAAACGACTCGCGGGCATGTCGTGCTAGACGTGCTGACCGGGACCGCACTATCGTCGGTCGGACTATTTCTGACAATAAATCGTGAGTAAAGCCGTGTGTTTTTCAAGTATTCATAATGTCTCACGAAAGTTTTAATTTGACTAAGTTTTTAAATGTTTTCTTTTCGCTTAAAACTAAATACAAATGTTTGAATTTAGTTCAAATATTGTGAATTAACGTATGAATGTTTACAATAAATAACATTCATATTTAAAATTGCGTCTGTTTTGACTTACCCATATCCTTGTATATCTTAATATAATAAAGCTAAGCCATTATGAAGTTTCTTCTCTTTATAACACGTTTGCAGGTATAATTAATATCAACTTAGCGACGCATTGTTCAAAAATCTCCCGGCAGGTGAAGTTAGGTTGGTGAAACTGAAAACTGGGTATATGTCTTTTTAAATTTTATGACGTAAGATATTATTATGCTTACTGGAAGGCACGGCATAGCTATAAAAGATTGTGTATACTCATCCTTAGTTGTTTTACTTACGCACGTGTGTAGTTGTGTACTACCCTTATCCTTGGCTGTACGCGGTTGGTGTTGGTTCTGTAGCCACCCTGCTAGGCGCGAAATGTCCTTCTGTCATTACTGTCTTCACCAGGAAGGAACTTGGTGAAACGCGCCTTCTTCCAGCTTATAATAATCTTTTTATTGTTATGGAAAACAGTTCTATTAATGATGTTTATTCCATTAAAAAAGAAACAGCCACGAACGTGCGGAGCTGGGATAACGCATCGTGTCGTGTCCTTAACTGTAACTACAATCCCTATTTGAAAGCAACAAATAGCATTTTTTTTTAATACAGGTTATAAATGCAGTAGACAAAAGCACTTAACTTTAGTTATATCATGAACGAATAAAGCAAGAAGAGTGTACAATCAAGCGCACCTCGGAATTACCAACGCCATCTATCGGTGAGTTTCTGAAATTGCGGCTGCGACCCGGTCAAACAACAGTTTTCTTAGAAAAGCTGGTCATTTTCACAAATGCCGTGTAAAGAGGCACTTCAAGTGCCATGCTCAATATATTTGATTTAATACCCCGCTGGCTATGTTCGTGGCGCCATCTAGTTTAACTGGGTTTTGGCAAATTCGGCTTATATCCGGAATACTGATGCCGAGTGATTACAATGACATTGCAATGTGTCTGGCAGGAACTGGATAGAAAAGTCGAGGATAAAAAGGCCTGCAATTGTGGCCATGATCAGCAATGGGGAGGTCCATTGCTGGACATGGCCTCAATTGCAGGCCTTTTTATCCTCTACTAACTAACTACTAACTAACTTATCTTTGTGTCTTGCATGTTAGGGCAGCTGATATAGATAAATACTTACATGAAATAAATAAATGCTCATCACACAAACCACAATAAGCACCTGCGTCGTCCAGTGAGTCAGAGATGATAAGGCAAAACAAATTTCATAATCTCTTTTAGATTATTCCGTTTAAAGAAAGATATTTACCAAAGTGAAATTATTCACCAAATACTAATATAGTACATTGTGCATCTAGGGCCGTAAGAAGGGGATAACTAACGAGAGTCTGTTAGAAGCCCGACGCCGATAGGCCGATAGGCTGCCCGTGATACACACAATGTTTTTCATCACATTTGCGAGGAAATGAAATAAAAATTATACAAAAAAAGTATATATATTAATTTTATTTCCATTTTACATCTTGAATTACCATCAGGTGGGTGTTCATAAACCGAGCGTACGTTGCGATCAGCGCGGGGCAGCTCCGCCGGCTTGCGGTCGCGCGCCTCGCCGGCTGCGGCTCCCCGACCTGGCGCACTTAACTGCCCGCGGGAGTTCGAAACCATACAAAATCCATAACTGCCCGCGGGAGTTCGAAACCATACAAAATCCATAACTCCCTAGGGAGTTATGGATTTTGTATGGTTTATAACTCCCGCTGACGAAGGGCCCATAGAGGAGTTAAATCGGCTATAGTTGCTCTATACGCTTGCGTATAATAACACCCTTTCCGAGCAAGTGTGATGAAAAATACTTTTCTCATTCGAAGACCGTTTGTAAGGTTTTGACAGATTTGTGTGTTGATTTAGTTAACAATGTTTCCTATTATGGACACAAAGTGAGGTGAAGGGTCGACAGAATGTAGCTCCGCGAATTTTATCTCCCCCTCCTCGTCTTTTTCAGGTACGAAGGCACAATACATCTCAAATTAAATTTTGTCGAAATAATTTTCATAGAAATTTTGATCATAATTACATAACAAACTCCGTTTTTTGTCGCGAATCCACCTCTAGTGTTCTCTAGTCCTAAATCAAATAATTTAGCTTATCCTAAACTTTCTTGCTAACTTCCAAATAAATCATAGCCGTGACAAACACTTAACTTCGATTAAGTTAACTTGGCTATTCAATATCCCTTCCAAAATAGCTTACACCAACCATCTTGTACCTAACTCTATCAAACTATTTGAAACAATTTTCTTGGCGCGATAGCTTTTTTTGCTTTAACCTTTTGGCCGCCAAGCATGTCTGAAAAAGTAACACGAATTTCCACTTTAAGTCAAGGTATTGAAGGACTTTTATACTCTGTATACGCTGTCACGCATAGTCGACAACGGCGGCCAAAAGGTTAAGCAATATTATTCTCACAAATTTCGTCAGCCATTTCGTCTCTCATTCTCACGACAATCATAAGTTGACCCGCGGGCTCATAGGTATTATGTGGAGTTAGGTACCTACGACACCCTGACAAAACTGCGCCGAATACGATCAAGGTTTAAGACACGCACGAACATGTAGTTTATATGCACTGACAGATCAAGTAAGGCTCGCCGGTGAGTTCGGTGACGAAGTGTTATTTAAGACCGCTGTCATAAAAGTTCTGTGAAGTATAGAATTGTATTGAGATCCGATGTAAATTGCAGGAATGTAATTGCGCATGTTGTATTTAATTTTATTTCTCTGTGTTCATAGTGAGATACTTCAGGGAAACATCTGTATCCATTAAAGCTTTAATTTACCAATTTGTGGTACACTTTATGACTGTTTCTGTATTATCTTCTGAATAAATAAATAAATAAGCGTGATTACACACAGCGTGACCTTACAAACTTAACTTTTGACGTTCGAAAACTGTTGTGCCCATACATCGACATAGGTCGCGGTCAGTTTACCAACAGCGCCAATAACCTTCAAATCGCAAAAATCTCATTACTCCGCCATTTTGAAAAATTTCATAAAACTGAATCGACCAAGAAAAACCATGTAATTATCGAACCTGCTCTCAAAATTTCACGAGAATCGGTTGAGAAATGCGACCTGTAGAGGAGAACAGACATCCGCCGGACATACATAAGAAAGCATTTTTGCCCAAGCTGGAACGGCTTCGCTCGCTAGGTCAAATATAAGCTAAAAAGCGATCAGAGACTTTTCCAAAATCACTCGTTTCTATTCCCAAGTTTCTTGGCAGAATATTAGTTAGAAAAATTCCTTCAAATGCAGAGGAACTTTAACAGCCGCAGCGTCAAAGTTGGATTGGACCCAAGACGTTTGAGTTATTACCGCACGGACCCCTTAAATAGGTAAATCCATGTCGAATCTGCTCCAACTCCATTTGGCTATTCTGAGTCACCTGTGTTCTTGCCAATTTGAATCGTGGTTTCGCCATCGTGAACTTAAATTGAGCGTTGTAACTCTTTGAAATACGCGCGTGGCTTAGAAACATTATCTGAGGTATTAACGGATTAAAATGTATAACAGTAGTTTATTGTCATTTAATGGAGGGCTTTTGAACAGGCGTATGTGTGATGATCGATGTTACTCAGGCCGTGTTGAATAATGATTATTTTTGTTTTTATAAAGAGATGAGTATTAGAGAATAGGTAAGTTTTTGAGCTCAATTTCACCTGACGCTAAGTAAAGTAATAAAGAAAAGTAGATAGTGCCTATTCACTACCGATTTGAAAAGGTCTTCAGAAAAAAGGCCAGCAGGAAAAGAGTCGCAGTTCTTAGCTGTGCCTATTATAAAAATACAAGTATAGAGCTCCTTGCAAATTGGAGGTGTGCTTACAACTTAAGGATGGAGTTCCAAGTCCCAAACAAAGTAGTCTTAGCCTTTAAAGTTAGCTAAAAGCTTGTTTAGTTCCAATCATCATTATAACATTTAATCAGCTCAGACGTGACGACGGACTTGAATTCCATTTTGAAAGCAAGATAATTTGTTAAAGTTTAATAAGTTTCATCTTAAACTATATTTAGAATAATACGGTATTCTCGTATAAATTACGCAAATTCATTCCAACGTGTTACATCTCAGACCTAAACGCTGACAACAAAAACATTTATTGGTAACAAAAAAAGAAAATAGCTTGGCAAAATTAAACCCCAGAAAAAACTCACGAACCGCTCGTCATTACACAAGCAAAAAATATCAAGTGAAAGAAACTTTGCTCGGTCTCAGAATCGTTCAAATCGCCGAACAACCCTTATTGGAAAACTTTCCGCCGTCGGCCATGCGACTTCTATAATGATACCAGACACTGATAGTGACATTGTGATGCTACGTTTATGAAATTTCAATAATGCTCGAAGTTCAATAAATTTAGCGGATTTTTGGCAGTTACTGACGCTTACTCTCTTTGCCGTCTCTTACATTGCGTGATTTTCGACAATATTAAATTTAAAGCTCCGTTAAAATTAGGGCCGTTGTCAAAGAAAGCATTAGCGCCATATTATGGTTTGGTGCTATTTATTGGTAGATTTTCTTAGTTCCATTAGAGTGATGGCTTTAAATTTGAGCAATATTTGTTGATAAATTGCCGAACGAACGGTGTCAAAAAAGGTGCAGGCGAGCCTCGGAACTGATTTTCAGTTAAGTGGTCCTTTGGGGATAGTCAGAGGCGTAGCCAGGAAACCAAAAGCCCTGGTGCAAAAAAACTGGGGTCCTAACTAAACTGCTTAAGGTGGGAGAATTTTTAGCTAGTTCAATACGAGATTTGCTGGTCCCCTCTAAGCTTGCCCCCGGTGCACGGCACTATCTAGCACTTCGGTATGCCACTGGTGACAGCACAAACAACAGAGAACACTGTGGGTTGTTGTGAATTGATAGGGTATAAATTTAATTAGTATTTCTGTGGTTGTGATAACGTTATCATGGCGATAAGATTTGTTCCATACCTGTTTATCAGAATCTGCAAGATGCGTATGATTATAACGTAATATTCTCTAGTTATGTTTATACTTTTTATGAATTTAAATAACAATGACATCCACAGTCAAACTTTATTCTGTAGGGTCCGTGAACCCTACCAACAGCCCTTAAAGAGAATCAAACTCATTATCCCCAGCGACCTCTGGCGGCGAAACAGTAATTAGCCCGAACTCGGCTACACTAGGACTAACCAAACTTAAATTATGCATCTATAATTTATGACATTTAAGCAGTAGGCCTACAAATTTGGCAAATTAGTTTGAGCTGGCTATGAATCTTTGAGTATTTCGGACTTGGAGTGTTTTGGTTGGCCGTTTATTTAGAATACTGGTTTTCAAAGCGTTTGTGTTAACGATGCAGTGTGGAAGAAGATGTACCTAATCGTGAGAATTGAGAAAGGTGTGCTTAAATGGTTTGGAGAGGATGAACGAAAGAAGACTAACGAAGCAGATTTATAAGGCGAGTGTGCATGGTAGGGTTGGAAGGTGAAGACCTAGAGCTAGGCGAACGTACCAAAACCAGATCGAGGACGTTCTTAAGAAAGGCCAGCTCAAGAGTACCCTAAACCAGCGACCGTGCATGAATAACTTAATAGCGAAAGGTGTGCGTCAGGATCGTAGCAGGTGGAAATCCGTGGTCTCTGCCTACCCCTTTGGGAAACAGGCGTGATATATGTATGTATGCATGTAGGTTGTGTTATTACTTATTGACTAATTAGACAAATAGCCGATAGAGCCGAAGTGTTTTTGACCTGATGAACATTGTAGGACTCCGCTGGATGCGAGCAGCAAAGAATCGGTCGTTGTGGTGATCATTGGGGGAGGCCTATGTCCAGCAGTGGACACCTTTGGGCTGAAATGCTGATGATGATAAATTAGTTGTTTTTATTTTATAATGGTTCTCGGTGCCACTAGAAATCGGCACGATTTGCATTATAATAAGTGTCACCCGTTGAAGCATATAACTTTCGCAAGTTAGTTTATGTTTTTGTAAATTTTAATTTTAAGGATAATAATTATGTCGTGTGTGTGACTGTGTGAAAATGTAAACAAATTAGTATTCATTACCTTATTATGCTTCGTAATGTTTTATTGACTCACCAATTAATTTGTTATAACAATACTAAACTTATTAATCGTTGTGGGTGTTCTTTTATATTGATGCCAGTAATTTGTGCAAATCATGGTTTTGTTTGGCGTTCCCGCTCGTGATTTAATGCCCCATTAAACATACCAATAAATCGAACAGTCACTATCCGACGAATCAGTTCTAGGAAACTGTTGAGGAAAACGTACTTATTATTCACCAACGTCACATACTTTATAAAACATTTTATACAGTTCTGATTTGTTATCTAAAATGCCATAATATACCTACCCTATTTTGAATTTTAACAGTATGTTTTATATTATTACCGATATGTTATATTTGACAGATGTTTTTATTTTGATACATTACTTACTTTCCGTATTTTGGAACTAAATATACATACATACACATCACGCCCGAAATCCCTAATGGGGTGGGCAGAGCCATAAGACTACTTGTGGCCACGTTCGATAATTTAGTCCTAAGATGGTATGATGAACCGTATGGTGGCAGGTGATCAGCCCATCGCCCATACAGATAGTCCACCATGTTGGAGAGGACCCGTCCCTTAGTCGACTTTTACGACATGCCAGGATGATAAGCATCTGCACGCATTCTATGCTATTTCTTCACTCCCAGTGCAGCAGAGGAGGAACTAAATATATAAACAATAAATTAATATCTATTAAAAATAACTAATTTCGCAGATACACACAATCATAATATTTTTGCTGTTTGCGCACTTTGTTTAATATATTATTATCACAATCAATAAACAAGTTGTTAGGTTTTCTATTTGCCAGTATTATAATCCGTAATCATTCATTGTGGATGACGTCATCGCGAATATGTGATGGACGTTGTAGATGCTACATCGTATTTTCGCACGACTCATCATAGCCTCCGTGGCGCAATTGGTTAGCGCGTTCGGCTGTTAACCGAAAGGTTGGTGGTTCAAGCCCACCCGGGGGCGGCTTCAACTTTTTGTTATTTTTAATATTTGATATTATTTCCGCAGCAACAAAACACTGCCAAGTAATGAAATTTTAAGTTTATTATAGTAGCAAAAATAATTATCTAATAAAGAGATTTTAAGATCCGCAAATAAAATGTGTACATATTTTATTAATAATTAAATTATATTACTTGTTAATTAATTGAATAGGTAATAAATTGATCTAAATGTATTAACCAATTAATCTTTAATACATATTGTATTAAATATTATTTCTAACATAGATTATTAGTTAATGTATCAATAGGTACCTACTATAGATATTAATTTATGAAAATATTTTTATTTCGTTTATAGAGAACCTACTGTATAAACGAAATAAAAATATTCACCTATCGCATCGCGTTTTGAACGGCGGCGATTAAAATGTTTTATTTGTTATCACCAGACATCACAATGCTAAATCCAAGTTGATGGGATGTTTTTACATCGATAAACTCATCTATAGATTATTTCCTCCTAAACTAACTATCGCTCCCAGTTTTGTTTTATTTAAAAGTACCTAATAAGGGACAAGTAGTCCTCATACAGGCCTAGTGCGGATTGGAAATTTAACGCACATATTTGAAATAGTTGTCAATGGATGCCCAAAAATCAACTTACTCGTAAAATAAATAAATAAATCAGGGGAGAATTTTGTACAAATCGATATTGTGCCGAAGAAAGCTCTAAAGGCTTGTGTTATGGGTACCTGACAAAGATATACATTTATATAGATAAATAAGTACTCAAATACATAGGACACATCCAAGACTCAGGAACAAACACTCGTGCTCATCACACAAATATTTACCCTTACCGGGGATCGAACCCGGGACCGCTAGCATCAGAGGCAGGGTCAGTACCAACTATGCTAACCGCCTCGTCAAAATTGAATCACAAACTCTATTTTGAGCACGAAACCACATTTTTAGCAGCGTCAATATAAAAGGTGGGATATAAGTTTGAGAAAGTTACCTGTCAATTGTCTTGACATCTCCCCAGTCGTTGGTCAACACAAGTCTTAAAGCTTTCTCCTGGGAAATTCCCATTTTGTCTATAGGGGATGGTATAAAAATTCTTAAATTTTTCTCTTTAAAACTATTTCAGAATTTTGAGTAACTATGTTACACAATACGTCTTATAAGTGGACTCAAGTTCCCTGAAATGTTTCTTTATCTACACCCATATCATAAAACCTCCATTGGTTAATCAAAAACCTTATGAAATGACCACCATTTTGACAACCAATTAGTAAAAACCAGTGCTGCGATAAAGAAATAACATGACTTCTTTATCGTTTTTAGTAAAGAAATGAGATTAAATTTGGAACAGCTGTCAAAACTCAAGTGGGTCTCTATTCTAGTATCCATTGATATTAAAACAGTTATTGATACGAAACGTCAATTCAGTATGTTTTTTTAATATAAACTGCACAATATTTGATCTCGAGTGACGTGAGAATAGAGACTTCATCCGTTTGTCTATGATTTAAAAAAAATGGTCTTGACGGACGATTGAATCGGCGCCATGTTGGTGTTTTGCTGAACGAAAGTAGAATTAATTGAATAGAAAAAGTTGTTTGTAATTTACATTTTAGTTGAAAATATGAATAGTAAGTAGTCTTCTCGGAGTGTGTGTGATGTGAAAATGCGCCGGATATCGGAAATATGCAGCCACGATTGCAACAAATAACTTGTTGCCAGAAAATATTGTTTCTGAACCCATCATGGAGGATTTATAATATGTGTGTAGATAAAGTTATGTATGCAACTCTGCATAATTTGGCCTTAAAACACACGTGCGATCTTATTATGAAACTCGCCTATCGGCTCGTTTCATGAAAACCGCACTAGTGTTTTAAGGCCTATCATTATGCAACCGTTGCATAAACAACTATTTTAAAACTATGTTTGAGTTATATTTGTGCCTAGAGCGCTATTAGATGGTTCTGAAGTTGCATAGTCTTGAAAGTTGTTTAAATTATTTAAGCTGCGATCTTAAGCTTGGTCACAACGATGGACCACTATGCCACTCAACGTAGATAAAGGCTGGTTTAAACTATGCTAAATGTTATGTACCTACTAGAGAAAAACTTCTAAATGTAGCCAATATTATAATAATAATAACCATTTATTTCAGGCAACAAGGCCCATAAGATAAACACCTTAAAGACTAAAGGAAAAAATTTGGATGACTTATGATCTTAAGCAATCGTTTTGAGCATGTCAACCCATGTAACTCATTTGCATAGGTATGCCATTTGACGGCATGGTTAGAAAAGCTGACCCCATTAACCCATAACAAGACAGCATCTATTCGACATTCGCTAAGACATGGTATATGATATCGCTTTGCTTCGTCTTTGCGAAGTTTACATTGAAAAGAAAGTGACCGAACAAAGTGATATTTCCTTACGATCGTAACTATAGGTTTCTGTATCACTTAGACTAGGGCCTCTATTAAGTTTTAACTGAGCTATATCATAAATGATTCCACTACGATATATGATAAGAAGCTCTTATGTACTTGAAAGCAAAGGCGACTGCCAGTTTTTTAATATAAACTGATACTGACACATACTGACGATCAAAATGCGGACTTTAAATTTAGCCAAGTCTAAACCAGCCTTTAATTTTAACAATGCGAATTCCAGTATTTATGCATTCTAGTTTTTATCATAGCTCACCAAAAAAACAACGTTCCCCAACAGCGCTTTCAAAATGATACTGCTTGATAAATGACCCTACCCAAAAGGTGGTTACGCCCCGCTCCATTTTTTTACGTCAAAAATTTTAACTAACTAAATAAATGCGGGTAATTGCATGATTTATACGCGTGTGTGAAATGCTTTTAAATTATGACGTGCCATCAATCAAGAGGTCGAAAGCGGAGGAAACAATTTTACATCATACTTGCCGCGAGGTATATGAAATTATTAATATCCATTATACGGAACCTTTATTAAGGAGTTTATATGACAGCGTTATTAATTTGTTAATGATAAAGCTTAAAATACTTGGTTGGTACACTGCCATGCGTCTTAATTTGTTTTGTTATTAGAGCTGTGTACTGTAGGTTTTTAATATTTCTAGAAGTTAAGAAACATAATTTATACCTCAAACTTCACTGTTCATCATAATTTCAGCCGGAAAACGTTCACTGCTTGACCTAAAACTCCCCCAATGATCACCACCACGACCGATTCTGTGCTGCTTGCATCTAGCGGAGTCCTGCAATCTTCACCATGTTCAGTCCATATTGAAAGAAAGAAAGAAAAATATTTATTCACTTAGAAAATGAAAATATTTATTTTGCAAGTTGGCCACACTGGCAAAGAGCCCGTGTGGCAAATGTCTGAATCTACCAGCGGTTCAAAAGTTGTCATGTGCTGAGAAGAAATGCCGCAAGAAACTCAGCAGTAAAGTATATACATATATGTATCATCAATTCAAGTGAAAGGATGTCTTTCGCCTAGAAGACTCCTAGACATAGGCCTCCCCAATTATCGCCACAACGACCTTTCCCATCTACTCTCACCCAGCTGAGAGTATTATAAACTGAATAAGTAGTAAACAGGTCAGTTGGAACACACTAAATATCAAAACCTTTATTTAAATATAAAAAGCAAACTTTTGAATTAACAGGCGTTTAAAATGGACCCCAATTAATAACCGAGCTACCGAAACTCCGTCCCCTTCTTCTCCAAGTGAGCAAAAGAGATACAACAAATAATTCTTAACTAATTAGACCTCCTGTGGACATGTTTTTTAATTATTTATATCCTTATATTTTTTTATAATTAATTGTTATGAGCGGGAGGATATTTATTAAGTGCCATGGAATTCCTTATGAGTTTAAATCAAAGGTCTTTATTTTAGAAACCTTCTTTAATTATTATTTGCTTACAGTTATGACAAAAATAACGAGCAGCTACAATATTTAAAAAAAAAATATAAATGCTATATTTTATACGGAATAGGCATTTGACCAGAATTTCTCTCAATCTACCATCCAGCGAATGGATGTGTCATCTTGTCAAATCACTATCGCTATGTAAATCGTACCAACAATGGATTTCATTTTCTATGGATAATTTTGTCGATAATCGTTAAAAATCGATTTGATTCTGCACGACTACATCACTAAATAATGTCAAGTGCATGTCAAAGTGTACCTGTCAGCGAAAGTCGAAACCATCCTATCTGGAACCGAGTACAGTCAGTGAGTGTGGGAGTGGTATATCGCTTTTATATATTTAGATTAAGTGTCAACATTTATTTTATCCTCTCATTACTGCAAAATACCCCAAAATTCTACTAAATCATTGCATTCTTTACTCCCATGCCAAATGTTTTAGGAGTCCAGTAGCAGCTGTATATCAAAACCACGATATATACACGACCATCAAAGTTTTTAAATCAATTTCGAAGAGTTTAATATTCTCTAACTCAAGCGTGTCTCTTTTGTTTGGAGAGACCCGAAACCCAAGACAGGTGGTTAGAGCAAAACCTTTGTCGTGCGGTAAAAAGTCCCGCGCCATCTGTTGGCGACTGGGAGATTTATTGGCGCTAAGCGCCATTTTGGTCTGTCGCTTGGTAGTGTGCGAATATCGGAGCGACCTGTCGCCTAAAATAGGAATGGGTCTCAGAATCAGGAATATGTAAGGGTCCATTCATTAATAACGTAATGACGATTTTGGCAATTTTCGACCACTCCCCTACCGCCAAAATCACATAAGATTTTTCGGGCACCCCTCCCCCTTCTTACTTAACAATTTGTTTAGTTTTCCTAAATGTTATGTATACACTAATACTCTTTTTTTTTATTTCATAGTCAAATACTTTACCTGACGCTTTGCTCTGAATGTCCATCACTTTTCATTTGATTTGCGTCTGCACATTCCTACTTATAAAATATTACGTAAGAACAGCTTTCAACCCCCACTCATACCATGATAAGGTCATTTAAGATTATTTAAACTCCCATCTCTCAAGACCCTTCCTAATAGATGCACTGTAATTGAACTGAACCTATTATTACTTGGCTTTTGAAAATCAACCCAATTCCTTGGCCCCCTTCAGTAAAATTTATCTGGCAAAACGTAAGTTTTTAAAACTATTGTAAATTTCGAGTTCACAACGTTAGTAGTTGCTGAGATAAACAGCTGTGACATACCTACAAACAGACAGACAATGAAGTCCCACCATAATTAAGATTTTTATATTTTAGGTACAGAACCTGAATAAGACGTCTATTTTGATAAGTACGTCAATTTCAAAGCTGTTGTCCACTACAAATGACAACCACTACTTAATCAAGCCATAGGGCATGTCTTTGTATGTATATCAAAATTCATGATGGCCGCTAAATTTGATTTTTTTAGCGACACGGCGTGACGTCATCGTCTTCATAATCTATTTCATTGATCGGAGGTATGAATTGAATGTAGTTATGTCAGGTATGTTTAAACGCAGACACGGGGTTTTAACACAGATACATTAGAAGCGAACAAGATCTCTAAAATATGTCTATAAATACGACGCTGCTGCCTATGAGCGCGTGCGCATTGACATCGCGCGGTTGAGAACGCGTCGCTTCCACATTACATGTACAGTAGTTGTAGTAGCATAAGTCCAAGTTTTGGGCCAGTTTAGAATTTAAAAGCGTTAATATTATACCAACGTCTACCAACAGAACATTTTCTGGCGCTGTCAACAGTAAAGAATAATAACAAACCAAAGAAGCAGAAGAAATTATCTCAAAAGGAGACAGAAAATACGACTAGATGCATGTTTCCATCCAAGAAGTGTGAAGAATTCCAGGAGAGGAAATTAACAATAAAAGTAATACAAAATGGCTTAAATAACCTTAGTAAGGCATCTTGTAATTGCTATAGCCTAAGGCAAGAATGGGTTTAACAAAACACTTATAAGATAAATTATAAACCCATCAAAAGGAATGCGAATAACAGCTATGACTAAACCATTCTGGATGAGTTGTGGCACAAAAAATTGACTGGTAAATGTGGATCTGAATGAATAGTTAGGCTTACATGGTTTATGGGTTCGTAAAAGTGATTATAGGTTTACCGCCACGCTGTTAGGGATTTTTTCAATATTTTTAAGAAACTAATATTTTTAATCTTCTCATCATAACATCTAGGATGAAATGTAAGATAAACCTTTAAAATATGATGCTGTAACGGGACCAGAATGTTCGGTCTGTACCAAGTATTTGCGATCAGGATTTGTTGCAGAACTTTTTCGTTGAATTATGTCAGCGCTGCACCGTTCGTTGTAGCAGTCTTTATTGAAGGCCTATGTCTAGTTTTAAGCTGAAGCTGAAGTTCTGATGATTAATGATCTTGTGGAAATTAAGCTAAAAAGATAATGAGGCTGCTGTAGGAATGACCAGCATATTTTTTCATCACAGTCAGCTTATCTCTACAAAATGTAACTAAAACCACGCATTAAACTACATTTTAAACAAGTTGCTTTATTTTTAAAAGGGTGCACTAATGGCGGCCACATGTCAAACATAAATTCTTCCAGGACACATATAAATATCTCGTAAACTATAAAAGGATACCCGCTGCTACGTACCTGCTTGTTTTAAATTTTAAATGTCCGTGTTATTTTAAATTTTACACCTGGTTTCGTATGTAATATTTGATAACTTTGGACTAATGTTGGTGGTAAAGTGTCTAGTTTTACAGTACATAGAATGGGAAACAGGCAGACGGCCTGAATGGAAATGGGGATGCATACGCCGCCGCGTATGGCATTTGCAATACCAGCAATGTGATTCTCTAAGGTGCGCAGCGTCTGATCAGCTATGAGGGACAAATTCAAATTTAGACCGAATACCTTTGTTCTTACAGTCTCAATTAATATATAAGAGCTTCTACAGCCATTATAAATTTAGTTTCAGTTTTTTTTTATTGGAGTGTGACAGTTTTGCATGTGACTCCTCTTTCACCTGTTGGTAAGCGGTAAGTGGAGTCCATGAGTGCGGGCGATAGGCGCTTAACCAATATTAAGTACGGCATCGCCATCACTCTGCTGGCTTAGGAGATGCTTCTTCACGCTTCTTTTGAAGATGGTTGGGTTGCTTGGGTTGTTGGGTTGGGTTGGGGACGAGGGAAAAACGTGGTGATGGGGAAACATTAAGTTATAAGGGCTGTAAAAGTATAAGCTTGTGTGCTGCCTGGGAAGGCGCTGCCAGTGCCGGTATAAGGGGCCAAGGGGATAAGGGTGAGGGTGTAAGTGTTCATTATATCTAAATAAATAAATAGGTATACGAGGGGTTATGAGATTGACGCAAACCGTAAATGGCCGTAATTTTTTTAGTTAAAATTGCAAATATTTCATTACAAGGTGCTTAATAAAAGCCCTTCGCCTCTATTCGGGAACGCTAAGTGATGTTGTAGCGACTCGCGAGCGAGATTTCTCATCCCACCCTTCCGCACGACGCGTAATGCGTACGAGCGAGATGCGAGTCTCGCTCGCGGGTCGCTACAGTATCACTTAGACGTTCCCGAATGGACGCCCTTATCTTACTACCACATCGCATCGCTATCACGCTATACGATAAAGTTGATAAAAAATTCAAAAAACAAAGTAGGTACACGTTACCCATTCAAATTTAATTATTTTATATGGTTCGTTAGCAATACAAATAAATTTGATAAGTGCCTATTTGCTCTGCTCGGAATAACAGAGTAGTGTATTGTTACAGTTGATTTTACGAATGTTACGCAGTATTTATTCACCATTTTATTCGGTTTACTAAATTTCGTTATCAGATGCGTTTGTGTTATTAACATTTTCGCAGATCATTTTAAATTTCGAGCATGATTGGTGTTGCACTGATTATTTAATTTTATCTTTTGTTTTTAGAGCGCCATGACTGGTGCGTTCCAGGCGTATGATTTTTGCCTCGAATGGATATTGTCTGTGGTTGACACTTTGTAGAATAAGTAGCTTTCAGTCATTTTTAGGGTTCCGTACCTCAAAAGGAAAAAAGGAACCCTTATAGGATCACTCGTGTGTCTGTCTGTCTGTCTGTCTGTCTGTCCGTCTGTCACAGCCAATTTGCTCCGAAACTACTGGACCGATTGAATTGAAATTTGGTATTCTTATGTAAGTTGGTGACCGCAACACGAACGCTTGACGTAAATATATGAATTTTAAACATAGGGGCCACTTTTTGGGGGTAAACTAGAAAATTAAAAAAAAAGTTATGCCACCTATATCGTGTGACATATCAAATGAAAGGGCTTATTGTGAGGATTTTAAATATATTTTCTTTTGAATTTTAAGTAAAATAGTTTAGAAGTTATTCAGGAAAATAGGCGAAAAATGACCATTCCCCCCCTTATCTCCGAAACTACTGGGGCTAAAATTTTGAAAAAAATACAGAAAATAGATCTTTTCCTATAGATTACAGGAAAACCTATAAGAAGTGTATGGTATTTAAGGTAATCTAGTAAATTTCAGATAATCATGTACGGAACGGAACCCTCTCCACGCGAGTTTAACTCGCACTTGTCCGGTTTTTATATGTCAAATTAAAGTTATTAGAAGGTATTTTAAATCTCGTAGATGTAGTACGACTAGTACGAATTGGACTTTTAAACGTTGAAGCGTGCATACGAACCACCGACCGAGTTGGTCGCAATTATATGCGCACCTTTGAGGATTTTGCTAACTGCGTTTTATTACTTCGTGTCTGTAGCGAGACACAGTTATTTATTAAAAAAAAACATACTCAAGATTTTTTTCTTCAACTGCATTATGATCAGGATGACTTGTGCCTTTAAAATCAAAAGCAATTGGTTAAGGAGTGGGTCAAAACCAACTTGGAAGATTTGACCCGAATATACAAAGTCAAAGTAAATGTCATTTTATTGCAAACTGAGAATACGAACCAAAATTAGCGTTAAAATCAGAATTCAAATAAATTATACTAAAACAAAAGAAATCATTGAACTTTGAACTAAACGTAGATAATATTTTAATGTCAGGAACAAATTAATTAATTTACAACCTAATTAAATATCATTAAACCCAAAAAAATGGGGAACAAAATCAGTAGTAATTACGAGTATAATAATAAAATGATCCAGTAATGTGAATTCAGCTTTCGTTTGTACGCTTAATGATGCTTGGTATTATGATTAAAAAAAATGTTACAAAAAATGACAGAAACTGAGAATCAGATTGATAAATAAAGAATAATTAAAAATCAAATCTAAATCATTATAAGATAGTCCTGAGGTTTTTCTCTAGTCCAATTGTGTCCCACTGGATTGGGCAAATGTTTACCCGTTTTCCTTTCAGTTTTCCTATATGCCTTAATATGTAGAGCATAGAAATAGAATTGTAAAATACGTAGCCAAATTCGAACGCGGACTTTCGAGTGGTCTGCGCTGACGTCATTCGAAACATAAACATGGCGTATCCCGCCATGATGCAATTTTATGCAGACGCCGACTTTTACATTTCCCCTGTGGCAAAGTATTACAGCGTTCCCGAAAAACTTTATACCGCTAACAGGCCTGCGGAAAAACGGGCCAAGTTCGGCAAGATGAAATACTTATTGTGTTTAAAAAAAAAAAACTCAATTGAAATTTCGTTTCACCCCGAATTATTATGTCGCAAATTATTCACATTTTTTTATTTATTTAAGTAATTATTTATTGTTACGCAGATTTAAATTAGCCACTGATTTCTTTAATAGACACATGATTTGCCCTTTGAACATTTGGCCTATCGTTTGTTTTGTATCCAGCTACATGGATGTAACTTTCAGTTGGGACCAATTATTTTTAGATAGTTAAGTCAATGTATAATGAAGTTTGTATAAATTAATGTAATATTTCCTTTTCTAAGGAAAAACTCCAAAATCTGCAATATTATGTGAAATAAAAAAAAAAACATTTTCTATAAATGTGTGAAAAATACTGATTTTTCTTATATGTTTTAACCTGTTTTTACTTCACCTAATATTACCCATATTCCAATTTTCACTGACGATTAAGGATAAACATAATAAAATTGTAATCCCTAAAATTAACTCAGTTCCTCTAAAAAGCCATAGACAATACACGAATACATTTTTGGCCAGAAAGCTATCAACATCAAATAAACAAACAAACTCAGGTCAAGAATAATTGACTTGTACAAACGAGTAAATACTCCTACTGCTCGTTTTATTCTATGCTTTAATTAAGCACTGTTTTTCTTCGGAACTTGACCGATGCACTTCCAGATGAATCGTATCAAACCGAGATATGAGCAATGAAATTACGCTACGTACATTAAATTAATAATGTCGACCTCCATTTTTACCCGACTGCAGCGAGCCCAATAGGAGACACTTGTCAATTCGGTTCTTGACCATATTCAAAAATATATTTTTGGCTGCTTGTTAACTCATTTTGGTTTATGCAGAAATATTTTCGTAATTTTTTACATTTTCAATGAAAAAGTACTAATAATATTTTAATTTTTACGCTAAAATGCTAACTTACTATCACCTGTCGCCTGTGACGTCATCTTACTAATTTAACTTACTTTTAATTCTATTATGTTTTCATCACACTTGCTCGGAAAGGCTGTTATTATACGCAGGCGTACAGAGCAGCTGTAGCCTACTTACCTCCCAACGGCAGTTATGGATTTTGTATGGGTTATAACTCCCGCTGACGGTGGGGCGAGCCGCAAGCCGGCGGAACTGCCCCGCGCTGATCGCAACGTACGCTCAGTTTATGAACACCCACCTGATGGTAATTCACGGTGTAAAATGTAAATAAAATTAATATATATATATACTTTTTTTTGTCTAATTTTCATTTCATTTCCTCGCAAATGTGATGAAAAACATTGTGTGTATCACGGGCCTTCTTACGGCCCTAGATGCACAATGTACTATTATGTTACCCCCTGTATCCTTTTTTTATATCTTTAATATACAGGCACGTCAATGTCCAGGTTTATGGGTTTTCATTCTTATAATAAATACCAAATTGACTTTGAGAGAAATATGAATATTTGAAATCTTATTGCATATTTACTCTTCGTGCCGATAGATGGTGGCAACCCGCGCGCTTTCGCTTATATAAGCAATCCTCGGACTGCTCAAGGCCACAGCAGGAGCGCGCGTGGTGTGGATGAAGTTGCTCTTCTAATAGTATTTATTATTATGGTATAACCCTTTACTATCCACAGCCAGTTCACTGTAAAGTGTGAACAGCTAAGCTCAGCTCATAAATTAAAATGCCCTTTTTCCTTATACCATGTAAACACATCCGTGAGCCATTACAAGGCCGTGCAAAGTTTATGGTGTACCATGGCACAGATAAAAACAGCATGGTTAAAACTACTTGGTTATTTTAATAAAGGGTGTAAATTTTATACGGCCGTATATTTCAATGACGATCAGTGTTGGATCCATAAAACATGTTTTCATAATTTTCGTTAACTAATTGCTTCATTTTCTTTTCATACAGAATAATTGATTTGAGTACCCACGCTATGTATTACATCTAAGTCTCAGTAATTAATCGATTCTCGAATCTACGTAAATGTCATGTCATGACACAACTAATGAACAAAACTTTGTCGTATAATTTGTACGATCGGAAACTATAGCTGGGTAAAATATACGCCCGTATGAAATTTACATGCATGTATACAGTTTTGGCACGATTAGAATTGCTGTTCAGCAGTGTAGGGTACGGTAAGAGTAAATATAGACCCAATGTCTCACGTGAAGTGTTGTTTGTAAAAAAACGACACTGATTACCACACTCGTTTAGCATTTTTCAATTTCCTTTTATCTGTATACTGGATGAAGTCAAACATCAACTTATATACATACCCAATACAAATAAGTCATTTTGGTAAAATGTAGCAAGACAGTTGAGCGATGTGTTTTAAATATGTATTCTATGAGCACCATGTATAACCATAATATATGTGTAAGGGTGTGACCCGCCCTATATGTAAGAATAGTGTGCGAGCGAGATAGCATAAGCAAAATAACCCATATGTAAAAGAGAGAAATTAAAGAGTCCTAAAAATATCTTCCTTGGGTTTCAATCTACTTTATACATAATGTGATTATAATCTGGTAAAAAAAAAAACCGTTACATTCATGTTTTGAATTGAATTTATCTAAATGCACTTGCAACTGGATTTATTCAGCACCTGTCATCTTATATTCTAAGTAAAAATAAAAATTGAGTTTGATAGAGTAACCTATCAGTTACTCTATCAAACTCAATTTTTATTTATTCATTTGGCAGCCAGGGTGTGAACTTGTTGTTTTCTTTTATTAGTCATACTGCACTAGCTGATATTTCGTAAGCTGCACCCTCGACCTCCCGTAAAGCCGTCGCATTTAAAAGGTGATGCAGGGTTTACGCGTTGCGTGGAAAAGTGTTTTGTTGGAGAAAATTGCGAATTCTCTTCATGATTATGTAGAAAAAATATGAATAGTCTATATAAAAAGATAAGCGTCCAAGTCATCAAAGATTAGGAAATTCTGTATAAGATGATAAAATTTTGGCCCTGAATTGAACAACGTCGATATAGTTACGACAATACGACAACGCGGTTAGCCTAGGTGGTAGTGACCCTGCCTCCGAAACTAGCGGACCGGGGTTCGATCCCCGGTAAGGGCAAATATTAATGTGATGAACACAAATGTTTCTTCCTGAGTCTTGGCTGTTTTTTATGTATTTAAGTTTTTATTTATCTATATAAGTATGTATATCGTCCCACAGAACAAAACCTAAAGAGCTAATTTTGGAATTAGATTGATTTCTCTAAAGATTGTCCCCTGATTTATTTATTAATTTTTAAGCGGTAACTGTAAAAATAACACAAAATTTGATTTTCCATATAGGTATACCGATAGTATATATTTTTTTAATGTCAATTGACTGACAAACGAGCTGACGGCCCACCTGATGGAAAGTGGTCACCGCCGCCCATGGACATCCGCAACACCAGAGGTGCTGCCAATACGTTGCCAGTCTAGGGAGGATGGGGAATGGGGATGGGATGGGGATGAGGGAATAGGCCTCCGGATCTCGTCACTCACCGTACGAAACGCAATAGCAAGCTATTACTATACGCCGATATTCTGTGAGAGTGTGGTACTACCCCGGTCGAGCCGACCCATTCGAACAGTAATCATCTAGTGAGGATTACTGTTTGACTCTACCACTACAAATTGTTTCGTCATCGTTTAGTAAACAACTTTTTAGAATTTTGTAATACACTTCAAAAGGCATACAAAACATTATTGAATTTAGTATAATAATAATTATTATTTTAATTATATTTTAGCAACACACAAATGAGTAAATATGTGATCAATTATCATACTAAATAAATTATATACTAAGAAGAAATTAATCCACGCTCTGTCTGCAAAATCCATTATTATTTTGGACGGGACCACTCTATACTTCACAATAGCATGCAAAAGAGCACAGCCGACTTGCAGCGGATATTGGTGATTGCCATAAAAAACATCGTTTATTCTGTATCAACCAAGTATGAGATACTCAAATTATAACTTACATGAGACATTATCAATACTTGAAATACACACGGCTTTACTCATGATTTATTGTCAGAAATAGTCCGACATGCGAAATACTCCAGAAATACTCCATACGAGTTCGAAACATGTCGGACTATTTCTGACAATACATCGTAAGTAAAGCCGTGTGTATTTCAAGTATTTAAGTATGAGATAGGTGAAAACCGTATCAAAACTCTTAAGCCCTCCTACGGTTAAGTACAGAGCCGTGATTTTTCTTAAGTGCACGTTTCGCATATTTTGCTTCAAGTATTTTTGTAATAGTCCAAGAATCGAATGAAATGTCAAATGATTTTTTTTTACTACTCGCTTTTAAAAAATACACCCACGGAATAAGTTTTTTTTTATATTAGTACTAACGGATCCTGGGGCGCACCCGTGAAACTGCGTATGGGTCTACCAACATTTCTGAAGCCTCAAGTTAACCGTCAAAGCTCTTACATAGGAATAAAATATTAATTTGCTTGGATAATTTTTGAGAGTCACAGAAAAGTTGGTATTTATAATATTTAAAACGAAATTTTTCATTTTATTATTCTGATACATTCATCGCGCCCCATCGTATCGTCACTTACCATCAGGTGAGATTGAAGTCAAGAGGTGAACCCATTTCATATAAAAGAAATACATACTTAGGTACTCTAGTTTTTCACCATATAAAAGGTTCATAATTTTAACCATGGGATGACAACTGCTGGTCATAGGTCTCTCCCAAAGACTTCTACAACCAACGTTCACACGTCTTCTGTGACTAACGGATTCCAGAGACCTTAATCATAAACCGTTATTATATGAAAGCTAGCCATGGGGCAGCCATGATGAAAACAATGTTATTAAGGAGCAAAATACTTAAATCCGAATACCTAAATACATTAACTTGTACTGTTTGAAATCCATGGCCAAATATTAATCGATATTCTTTATTATTATTATATAGTTACCTATCGCCCATTTCACGAAGCTAAAGGTCCATATTTACAGGCAAAAACTGGCAGCACTGCAAGGTAGATGTATGGGATCTATCAACAGTGCTACCCGTTTTTGCTTGTAAAATTGTAGCTTGTAGCTTCGTGAAACGAGCCGCTGCTTTAACTGCTTACACTCAGACCACACCCCAAATTAATAGCAAAGAGCAATTCAATAATGCTCGAATGATTTTTAATATTCGAACAATTCTCGGCGTCCATGTATTGTCCATTCAACAGAACCAATTTTTGGACGGCGCGTGACAAACAAAAACCAATCAAAACTCTAAACGGATAAGACTGATTTTAAATTGCAAAAAATACATGGGGATATTCCAGACACCGTTTATTTGGCTATAATTACGGGGTTTTGGTAGACCAATATTGTAAGCATGAATGCGCATTTATGAGAGGTTAGTAAATTTTTAATAACTCACTTTTGTGAATTATTAACGGCCGGTGCACGTGAAAGGATAAATTCTGTAAGAAAATATACATCCTGTTTAACTAGAATTGATGTTTTTTATTGGTGCCCATGATTTTTGGGGTTTTTATTTGATTATCGGTTGCTTATAAAGTAAATATTTTCTTTTGAATAAGCTTCGTATACATTTTGACCTCCATTGATGTAGATTGCTGATGCCGCATTACAACTAATTTGAGCGTATTATTTAAAATTACATTGAAAAAATAAAAAATAAATCGTTATTAATTTCGAAATAAATGTGCTATTATTTCGCTCTCTGCTGCACTGGGAGTGAAGAAATAGCATAGAATGCGTGCAGATGCTTATCATCCTGGCATGTCGTAAAAGTCGACTAAGGGACGGGTCCTCTCCAACATGGTGGACTATTTGTATGGGCGATGGGCTGATCACCTGTCACCATACGGTTCATCATACCATCTGCGGACTAATTAATCGAACGTGGCCACAAGTAGTCTTGTGGCTCTGCCCACCCCATTAGGGATTTCGGGCGTGATGCTATGTATGTATGTATGTATTATTTCGCTAGTTCAGTGATCCGAGGATCTTCGCAAAGCTATATATAATTCTAACTTATTTCTTAATGCATCATTTTTATTGTGCAATTAGCCCAAAATACCTAACCCCAAAGCCCAAACAGCCATTAAAATGCAAACTGCATCCACTACTAAATTGCTAATGCCATAGCACTTTAGCAAAAACTAGGACGAAATTTTAAACCTTTTAGAGTGGCCACAAAAGCCGATCGGTGCTGGCTTCCTTTGACCATTTTACTTTAGAAATAATGCAATTAAATATTTCCACTAGCTATTTTCTGAGGGCTTTTAACTTGGTAAAGGAATTCTTTGCGAGCTCGTTAAGGTGGTCACCCTGCGTATAAATTTTATGGATATTTACAAAGTAGGATTACTGTACTATAGGATGAAGTATAAATGGAAAGATTCGGAATTTTGAGACATTAAAAAAAAAAGAATTTGGGTCATTCTACTTTTTAGTGCCTAATTTTGTTTTTAACGAATTAGCAAATATTTTAAGAAATAATTCGGTTTGGTCAAATATCCTACCATGTCCTCTTTAGGGTTTCGCACCTCAAAAGGAAAAAAACGGAAGCCTTATAGGATCACTCGTGTGTCTGTCTGTCCGTCTGTCACGGCCAATTTGCTCTGAAACTACTGCACCGAGTAGCATTCTCAAAATACATAAACAAATTCATAAAAATCGGTCGAGCTGTTTCGGAGGTGTGCGACCACAGAAACCGTGACACGAGATTTTTATATAAATAAATATAAGTAAATATATATAGAGGACAGACTTAACCTTTTGAACGCCACGGCTCAGCGCGAAAAAGCGTACCACGAGCGCTCGACGACGGCTGTAGTCGACGCAAATCTGGGCACGGAAATCTGCTGTTGGCTGTTGGCTACAGCCGATTGGGGCGTTCAATAGGTTAAAGACAATGAGACTATATCAAACTAATGTTGTTCTTTTAAAACGCCTAACTTCTACTAAAATTAAAATACAACTTTTAAGAGTATTAAACTCAAAAACATATCTATTTTTGTAGATTCATTATATTTCCCGCCGTCAAAGGCAGCGCGGGAATCTTGTTAGAGTTAATGAACAAACTTAGCTCCATTCAAATTAGGCACTACCGCCTTCTGAGAGGGGAGGTAGTGTTTTATTAATCGAATTTGCGTCAGCTACTTAAAATCCTGATGACGCCATTTTGCTATTCGCTTTACTAAACCTTTTATAATTCAATAGTGTCAACACTAGACACGCTTTTCTGTTTAAAGTCTATAGAAGTTTAGAATCGCAGATCGTTTCGTTTTGAATTAAGGCTTTTAAATAACAAAGAAACCTCAATTGTCATCCTTCTGATTACTTGGAATACATACATACATACATACATATTATCACGCCCGAAATCCCTAACGGGGTGGCAGAGCCACAAGACTACTTGTGGCCACGTCCGATTAAATAGTCCTAAGATGGTATGATGAACCGTATGGTGACAGGTGATCAGCCCATCGCCCATACAGATAGTCCACCATGTTGGAGAGAACCCGTCCCTTAGTCGACTTTTACGACATGCCAGGATGATAAACATCTGCACGCATTCTATGCTATTTCTTCACTCCCAAGGCAGCAGAGGAGGGAATACTTGGAATAAACAGCTTTAATCACGATTTATTGTCAGAAATGGTCTGACATGACCGCGACCGCACTCAACCCCTGAAAGAAGGACTCCATACGAATCCGAAATATCAAACATTGGCTTGAAGTAAATCCGTGTTTATTTCATGTGTTCATAATGTCTGACGAAAGCTATAATTAGTCATCTTTTTGCATATTCGACCGAGCGAGCAAAGCGAGCGAAGCGACGTTTCCGCTTGGGCAAAAATGCTTTCGTATGTCCGGCGTCTGTCCATTTGTTCTCCTCTACAAGTGTGAACTCCTGTGAGCAGGATCGATAAACAATTATTTTACCAATTCAGTTTTTCAAATTTTTTTAATAATGGCGGATATATGGGGGTTTTTGCGATTACAAAGTTATTTGCAGTGTTGGTAAACTGAGCGCGACCTACTGTGATGTACGGGGATAACAGTTTTTCAACGGTAGATTTAAGTTTGTCGCGAGGTCTACAGCTCACGGAGCCTAGTTAATTAAGGCTTCCAAACACCAAAACGCTAATCGCCCCGCGCACGGCCCGTGTTTCGGTGTGGGGAGCCTTAAAGATATTTACAAAGATAGGTACAGGGGATAAAAATTAACATAGTAAAATCAAAAAAAATCGTTTTAAGAGTTTGTTTGTTTGTTTGAACTGATATCACAGTAAAACTACTAAAGGGGTTTTCAAAGGATTTTGACAAAGGTTAAAAGTAGGATCATCTTTATTTCATACTAATCGATCTGCTACGAAAAAAGATAAGAAGTACTCTAATTTTAATGTATGGTTATGCTTTGCGCATACGCAGTCGCGGGCACAGCTAGTCATATAAATATATAAAAGTGTTTGTTATCAATTTTTTTTTTTATTGGTCACAGTGGAGCAAGATAAGTGACTTTGTAGTATATTGTATGCTCCGCGCTGCAGTCATTCTATCATTTTGATTTTTCGTTTTTTTTTTTCGATCCTGTGCATGCTTTTGTTCAAGAAATATTTGTAAACAAGCCAGTTTCAAGGCTGACAAAAAATTATAATGACGCCTTAAAGCTTTGAGTAATTATGTATACTAGACTCAACTTGATTTTTTGTAAAGCGAGTTGACGCCAAACGGCACAAATGCCTATAAGAAAACGATCACCGCCGGACGCGGCGCGCACGTCCGCTCCGTCATCAAGTGCTCGCTGTCATTCGTTGGAAATGTCTGTTCTAGTGTCAGACATAATACTTCAAAGCCATAAAGTTAATTGCATTTTATTTCTCTTTAAATCTCAAACCACGTCAAAAAACTTAAAAATACTAAAAATAATTCTAGTTTTAAGCCTTATTTGAATAAAATATACATCAAACAGACGTATCCATGTATGAAATTACAATTTAAAATATCATTTGCTACAGCTCTGAGTGGAAACAGTTGCATAGGTATTGGGCATTATTCGAGGAATTTTAAAATAGTGGGAAAATCTTGAAATTCATTTGCGAAATTGAGTTTGAATCGAGTTTCATTACGAAAAGAGTTCCTTACCTGTTAAGGAGAAATGGAACCCTCGTGTGAGGAATAAATTGTTAAGAGAATTTAAGATGATGAGATCGCTCGTTTTACGTATTGTAATGTATCAAGTACAGCGGATAATGATAATGATAAAAACAATTGGGCCACTCAAATTATCGATGAAGTAAGGAACAAAAGGAAATACGACGTTAAATATGGTTCATAAAATAACTTTATCTACACCCATATCATAAAACCTCCATTGGTTAATCAAAAACCGTAGGAAATGACCACCATTTTGACCACCAATTAGGAAAAACCAGTGCTGCGATAAAGAAATAACATGACTTCTTTATCGTTTTTAGTAAAGAAATGAGATTAAATTTGGAACAGCTGTCAAAACTCAAGTGGGTCTCTATTCTAGTATCCATAGATATTAAAACAGTTATTGATACGAAACGTCAATTCAGTATGTTTTTTTAATATAAACTGCACAATATTTGATCTCGAGTGACGTGAGAATAGAGACTTCATCCGTTTGTCTATGATTAAAAAAAAATATGGTCTTGACGGAGGATCGAATCGCCGCCATTATGTTGACGTTTTGCTGAACGAAAGTAGAATTTTGTTGAATTGAATAGAAAAAGTTGTTTGTAATTTACATTTTAGTTGAAAATATGAATAGTAAGTAGTCTTCTCGGAGTGTGTGTGATGTGAAAATGCGCCGGATATCGGAAATATGCAGCAACGATTGCAACAAATAACTTGTTGCCAGAAAATATTGTTTCGGAACCCATCATGGAGGATTTATAATATGTGTGTAGATAAAGTTATGTATGCAACTCTGCATAATTTGGCCTTAAAACACACGTGCGATCTTATTATGAAACTCGCCATGTTTCATGAAAACCGCACTAGTGTTTTAAGGCCTATCATTATGCAACCGTTGCATAAACTACTATTCGTTACTAAGAAACCCTCTCGAATGTACGACGAAATGGGAGACGAGATTTTGTTAAAGAATAACATAGAGATATAGTGAATAAAATGTTTCCATGGGTAAAACTCGGATCTCAATCGGAAGACGACGGGACCCGAAGTGTCAATTAATTATTGTATTAATTGAATGACAATTTTATATTCATTAATAGGAAACTTTATTACTTACTGCCAAACGTCAAAATGAAAAATGACAGCATGGTATGATGGGTATTGGCTCCCAATTCTCGATGCATTCGAGATAATGTCGATTGCGAGATTTAACGTCAGATTCATACAGTTGTGTCAAATGACTGTATGCACTGACGTTTAATCTCGATGGTGAGATTATTTCGAATGCACCGAGGATTGGGGGGCCTGCTGAAGCTAATTGAGAGAGCACGATAATACGAACTTTTCCGATAAAACACGATGGAAACTAATTATACACTACATCTGTAGCAGATTTTGTGAAGGTTTGACAAAGTCCGTCAGACCAAGTATCCGATTTCATATCAAACTCTGTCTTGTTCTGATATTTGACCTAATAATTTTTCAACGTATTTAAAAAAAGCCGGCTACAGTTTTTCAAAAAGGAGTTTGACAGCAATTTTATTTTGTATTCGAGAAAGCTTCTTTCGCATCCTAAAATATAGTCTTATTTTTTACTAAATAATACACGTACGAAAAGTCGACCTACGCAAAAACCTCTTTATTAGTACTTTGGCCTGGTAGTAAAACGTGTATAAACATTTTTTCCTACACGCCAAGCCTGGATTAAACGCCACAGTGAGTTCAGTTTTTATGTTGTTTTATGAATTAACCACTGAATTTGTTTGAATAAATTTCAAGGTATAAAGAAATGTATATTTTAGAATGTATTATGTAAACTTGTTTTTTATAATGTGACTCTGACCTTTGACTGTTATGCCCATAGAGGTATTATACATAGAGGAGGTGAGCCAGCCAGAAACGCGTTACAATGGTAGAAAGAGAAAGAGCATAGGAATAGTATTCGCTTCCTTGTCTGATGACGCATGCGCAGTAAACGATTCGCCTCCGGTATTGTACTGACCCTTCCGCATTCGACTGTCAAAATGTTGTGGTTATGGATATTGTGTAGCTGTTTTTGTAAAATAATATCATTTTCGCAGCATTTTCTCTATTATTATTTGTAATAATGTCACTCAAATGCTGAAAATGATTAACAGTTAGTAGTCTGAAAATGATGTTTTTATTATTGTAATATAAACAAAAAATACAAAATCAAATAATACATACAGAACTGAAGCGAAATAATAGGTTAGAACATTTCGTATTGCGTCGTCAACGGACGGCGCGCAGCATGTTGCCATTGCGCATGCGGCAAGACAAGGACAGTGCCGCTATTTCTATTTTCTGTCTCTCTTTACCGTGATACGCTTCCACTTACAGGCAGTCCTATGGCTCACCTCCTCTAGTTATAATACCTCTATGGTTATGCCGCTGTTGACATTAGGATATCACAAGGTAAAACCTCGTTCTTATGTTTTCGTAACATTTATATATTTATCTAATCGATTTCAAAGAAGGCCGCATCTTAACATCATCCTGTAGCAATGTTTAACCTTACGCATGCGTAAAGTTTACTATCCAACTACCTAATACCTAACAATAGGGTTGTTTCCTGGGTAAAAAATTATAAATGGTAAGTTTCGATGGAAACCCTTTTTAGGCTTCCGCAGTCAAACTAGGAACCTTATAGGTTCATCATGTCTGTCTATCCGTCAGTATGTCGCAGCCATTTTCTCTCAAAGACTATATTAGTGGCTCCGTGAGCTGTAGACCTCGCGACAAGCTTAACTTTGCCATTGGAAAACCGTTATCCCAATACATCGACATAGGTCGCAGTCAGTTTACCAACACCGCAAATAAGTTTGCATTCGCAAAAACCCCCATATCTGCGCAATTTAAAAAAAAAATTGAAACCTTAATCTACAAAAGAAATATAATTCTCGAACCTGCTCACAAAATTTTACGAGAATCGGTTGAGAAATGCGACCTGTAGATATATGTGGACAGCCGCCTCTCGGACAGCCGCCGGACATACGAAAGCATTTTTGCCCAAGCTGAAACGGAATCGTTTCGCTCGCTCGGACGAAACTTTTTTTGGTTATTTCCATACCTACTTCTAATGCAAATGGTGATTTATTTTATTTTATTTTCATATACGACCTCGAACGAGGTGTCGTTGGATTGCTCTTTGAAAAAAAAAATAAGTATGTTATGACCAATTTTTGGATTACGGGAACCGTTTAGGAAATATTGAGCTCTAAAGATGTTCAGCGCCTCTATTCGGGAATGCTAAGTGATTATATAGAGATTCGTAAGCGAGATTTCTCATCTTACTCTTCCGCACGATGCGTAATGCGTAACAGCGAGCGCTGGTTATAGTAACGTGTCCCCACAGCTAAAGTTATGTTTTTTCGGAGTCATAAATAGCTACCGAACTCTATACTGAGCATAGCCTGAAATACTCTTGAAGAAATAATATATAGTGCTATCATTTTAATGCATAATAACTTTTCACAACTTTTCACCAAATAGCTTCTTGCGTGAATTTTGAAAGAAACTTATGGCATAAATAACTTTGGTGAAAACCTGACAGACGAATGGCCCCCGGCATGCGATGCACAAATATATTATTTACGCCGCATAATGACAAGTTTTGAAATACGTGACAAAAACATATAACTCTATGAAGAACGACACATGTGGTTAATATTGGATTCGTATGCCAATGAAAAATTGCTAAAGAAAAATTGAAAGAACGGATTTTGAATTTTATAAATGGAATGTGCAAGAAAACGATCAGTTGTATTTGTTTTAAAAAAACACGAATATATTTTACTACATTTAAATTTGGTACAATCGAGCTTATCGGATGATGAAGCGAACACCTCTAATGGTTTAAAAGCAAAGGTTTACAAAATTTAAGACACGTTGCTGTTGTTTTAAACAACACTGAAACAACAAAGGCTTTAATACCTTATCTTTCTAACAAAAGTAAGGAAATTGCACCATCAAGTGCAACATTTTATTTTTCTTGATCGCGAGCTATTACTTTGTAAAGGTCGTAAAAGGTCAGGACGTGTTGGAACCTTATTACTGGCCGGTTGGAATGACTTCGGAACTAGACTTCTCCAACTGGCTGCAATTTCAAACAAAGTTTGAAAATGGAACGTAACGAGATTCTTAATTGAAATAGTTGAGTCTTTCGAGCGGTAAAAAAAACTTTCAATTTTCAAATCTCGAACGTAAATTAGCTGAGCGCGTTGAAAATATCAAGTTTACAAGGCGTTTTTTACAGTAGAATAAATGAAGCGAGCGAGTGGGGAAAGTTTATGTACTATTATATTTTTTTAATCATAGTTACATGTCACATTATTGAGATAATTTTTCTTATGTTGTGCCAGATGTTTTGTTTTAATATTTATTTGTTGTAATACAGAAAATATAATAGCAAAAAAGCAGAAACTTTATCAAAACGGCCAAAGGAAAATCACATGAGATAAACATTTTCATACTCTTCAAAGCTAGCATACCACGGACCTAACTTCACGTAACAGATAAGGTATCACTTGAAAAGTATATGCCTTTGCTTATACTAATGTTTAATGAAACATTGGGTCCAACTCAAAACGGTGTCTTCTTAATTTAAAATTTCCTTAAAGGCCGGGGCAAATCAAACGCGCTGCAACCGCGTTTGGTGTGCTCGGGCCTTAACTTAAAATAAGAAACGTCAAACTCAAAATCACGTTTGTTGTTCTTATTTTAAGTTTAGTGACTTTTAAATTTAGCGAACACACTTTCGAATCGGGCCCATTGAGACACTAAAGTTTAATGCATCAAATTGCATTTTCATCACACTTGCTCGGAAAGGATGTTATTATACGCAGGCGTATAGAGCAGCTATAGCCGATTTAACTCCTCCATAGGCCCCGCCGTCAGCGGGAGTTATAAACCATACAAAATCCACAACTCCCTAGGGAGTTATGGATTTTGTATGGTTTCGAACTCCCGCGGGCAGTGCGTGCCCCAGGTCGGCGAAGCCGCGCGCGAGCCGCAGACGGCTGGGCCGCGCGGGTGCCGCAGCCGGCGGAGCCGCCCCGCGCTGATCACCACATACAGTTTGTTCTACCCACCTGATGGTAATTCACGGTGTACAATGGGGATAAAATAATTATATATATATATTTTTTGTCTAATTTTTATTAAATTTCCTCGCAAATGTGATGAAAAATATTGTGTGTATCACGGGCAGTAAGGGGACAACAAACTCGAGTCATTAAAAGCCACAGAACACAGAAAGAGGTTAGAAAGGCGATGTGGGCGGGGCACGCGTGCCGCGCAGTTGAGCAAATAAGCCTATTTCAAACACGACTCGCTGTCAGCGCAGTCAGTCGCGAGCGCGCTGCGTCACAGTGTTGAGCTGCGGTTAAATCCGGTTTAATTCATTGAAAATGTCGTCTTGTGCAATAATTACGTGCAGGGCCAGAAGCCAAGTATCAAATGTGTCAAAAGATAGAATTTCTTTTCACAGGTAAGTCTAAAAACTAAGTTATTTAATGGTTTCCCAAAAACTGCCTACGTGACGAAGTAATGAGACTAGTGATGTGGCCAAAGTTAGTGTTATCGACTATAGATAAACAATGTGTTCGATAAGTTATTTATTTTTCTGCATTGATGAATGGACCAAAACAGCGATAATTAACGATAAGAGTGTTTTAAAAAAATACTTTTAATGCACGTAAAGAGCTGCGACCATAATACACCTTAAGCCTGGTTTACAAAGTAACTTGTTAATTCCTCTGAGTTCAGCTTAAGTACATTTGGTCCTGTTATACCCTATTATAATAAGTCTTTTGAATTTATTTATCATTTAAGTTAACTTCTGTATTTTTTATCAATGTTGTTCCTAATCATATAAAAACAATTTACCTAAAAGTGGCGGGCTTGAAGTAAAGCCGGTGTATAATGTCTAAACTTAATATTATAATAGCTTGTGTGTTTTTATAACTATATTTAATTTAATAAAAAAGTATATTGCACACTTTATATGTAAATACAATATAATAATAAATAACAATATAATGATTAAGTTTCAAAATTACACATGAGAAACTTAAACTTTTTTTTTTGTATTTGCGCATATTTATAGTAGTTTATGCAACGGTTGAATAAACTACTATTAAAATGCATAGGCATTCAAATACGAGTGCCGGTTTATGAGAAGAGCCGATAGGCGATTTTCATAATAAGATCGCACGAGTATTTTAAGGCCAAATTATGTACAGTTGCATACTTAACTTTATCTACACACATATTATAAATCCTCCATGATGTGTTCAGAAAAAATATTTTCTGACAACAAGTTATTTGTTGCAATCCTGGCTGCATATAAAGAAATAAAAATTAGACAAAAAAACCCCGTAACCCGCCGGACCGACCGCGACCCGCCGGACACAGCGCGCAACCCGCCGGACACAGCGCGACCTGTCGGATACGGCGCGCAACCCGCCGGACACAGCGCGACCTGCCGGACACAGCACGCAACCCGCCTTACACAGCGCCTGATTAACTACGAAATAGTAGTATACACTTCAAAACGCGGCATAGAGGGCGCGATACTTCATCGATAACTATTATCGATATGCTCGAGGCCTAGTGCAAATGTAAAATAAATTGCTTTTGTCAATGGAGTGGGGTATGGGCGGGGCAACGGCTGGCTATTCGAACGCACGAATCACGAGCGGACTTTGGTTATTGTGGGTGTGTGCGTATTCTCGTAGTTATTTCGTTTGCGCTAGTAGTTGTAACGTCGAGCGGGGATGCCTCGGCGACAGCGGTTTCGGTACGAATTATGGCAGACGGCCTTTCTAACCTCTTTCTGTGTTCTGTGTTAAAAGCCCTCGCCTACGGCATCGGGCTTCTAACAGACTCTCGTTAATTATCTCCTTCTTACGGCCCTAGATGCACAATGTACTATTCATTGCTCTAGCTAAAAGAAAGAAAAACACATAATTCGCTTATTTTTAAATTCAGAACGTTGTTTTGAGCGTAAAGACTACTTTACGCTCAAAACACTATTCGAATTTCAAATGCGCCGAACTCAGGTGAGTGACACCGGCTATGGACGTTTTTCAAAGAAAGCAACCAATTAAATGCTGACGGTCCTCGCTTGTAAATAAATCTAGAAGTAGGTTCGTCTTCTTCATACATCTTTAATGTGGTGTTATTTATGTTCTTGAGCGGCGTACCGGCTTTATTCTCAGCAATGCCCGGGAAAGAAAAATGAAACAAGTTTTCGCATAAATAAAAGTTTTACCTCAGACGTTGCCGTGATGACGCGCAAACATTTTCGTGCATTGCTCTTATGAGTTGCGGCCATTTTGTTTTTATGTTTTCTTTTTTAAACGGCGGGCCATTAAGGAAATGCTTCGCGGAAAATGAGGATCGTTTTTAACGCTAAAAGCGGGTTTATTGGATACTTTGAGTAACTTTCTAAAGTACTATTTTGTACGTACGCTTTAGATTAACTAAAGCCCTTGCTTTAACAATTTTTTTATGTGGGAAGTACGTTTTGTTCATAACTGCTCTTATTTTCATACATGTGATTATTCTGGGCAAAGTTATCTTGGTACTTTTTACAGCTTTAAAAAATGCTTGCATTGAAAGGACTCACTGACAGTGAAAAAAAAAGGTCTCTTTGTGAGTATTTATATTTTGAGTTTAGTTGAACTGATTATATTTAAATTAGGAACAGAGGCTACCGCACGACGCCGGATTTTTTTTAACCGACCAATTACGTAAGTGGCACGTGAGACAGCTGTCAAAAAATCAATTATTTATGTGGCCATAGACATTATACTGTGTGATGATAATAAAAACCTAGTGAAAATGGAAAATCTCAGCGCACAACTTAAACTTTTATCTATCTACTTAAAACCACTATAGTTTGTAATCTATGTAAGTTTCTAGTACTTCGTACACACCTGTTCAACAATTTTACAAACTTCGTCTTCGGGAGCGTTCGGCCGCGCTCGGGCATTTCCGTGAAACTTTTATTGCCCGAAACGTTGGCACGGTTCCTGCGATTGAAACTTGTTCTTTTGCGTCATGAATAAGGAATATTTTGCGTTTGTACTACGGAGTGCCGTCGTGTTTCTCTTAATTTTGGCAAATAAATGGCAAGGGTTTATAAGAAAAAATAAGACCAAAATTCATTAAAAAATCTTTTGTTTGACGTACAATGCACACCGACGACACTGATATTTATCTTCATGCTCAAACCAAAAAGGGGTCGTCCACAAATTACGTAACGCAATTTGGAGGGAGGGGGCGGTCTGGCCAAGCGTTACGGTCCTGTTACGTTGGGGGAGGGGGGGTTCAAGGTTGGTGTTACGTCACGATTTTATAATATTGCACAATTAATGTAAACTCAAGAAATTATAATTATATTATTAAGAACTGGAACCGAAATACGTTCATAGATGAACTGAATACCTCGCCCAATGTAAAAAGAGCGCCGAATTACCTCATTATTAGGCAAAATCTTTTTACAAAGCACCTGTTCGTAACGGAATGGAGAGGGAGGGGGGTCCCGGCTAAGCGTTACGGTCCTGTTACATGGGGGGAGGGGGGAGGGTCAAAAATTTGAGAATTTTGCGTTACGTAATTTATGGACGACTTTATTATTATTTTTATTATTAATTATTATCAGGCAAGCAGTTGTAGCAACTGATAAATGCCTGTATCCAGCTATTCTTTAATCAGGTGCTTCTTCTATGAATGTTGTAGTTGTCCAGTCTATTCTTGAACTGACTGACATTCAGCGCTGAGACCACTCCTTCTGGTAGTTGGTTCCACTCTTTAACCACTCTGTTGCTTAAGAAGTGCTTGCGGGGATTATTGTGCGATATATCAGCAACAAGTTTAAGATAGTGCCCTCACAGTAGGTTGTTATTGTTGCGTTTGAACATGTCATGGAGATTCTCTTGGTCATAGTTATTGGTTAAAATATCATTCGGGACTAAAAGCTATATGTCTACGCATCGGTTTGAGGGAGCAGATGTGGATAATCATCTTGAGCGGGGCAAAATATCAGTAGAAAAATCTCCAACAAAACATCTGAAAAGTCATTCCAAACACAAATCGAATTCTTATTCTAATCTCATAACTTTATTTATCGTACTGTTTATACAAACTCGTTGAGAGACGGCAACTTCTCCGACGAAATTAAGTAAAAACGAAATTAAAAGAAGGCAAGAGCATTTCTCGCAAAAATTTCTAATGAACTAACTTTTGAATTAGACGCTGTAGGAGACTTTGCTTTACGTTCGAATAGCTTTTTTTTTCAAGTGTCTTTTTGACTTGGATGGAAAGACACTGATAGCAAAATATGAAACATTATATTATTTTTAATTAAGCTATTTACTTAAAGATTATTTATCCTATTGAAAAAACTGCTATAGTACTCTATGGTGCTATTAAGTTTATGAAGAGAAAAGTGATGAACACTTTTAAAAATCGAATTCAGTACGAGAAAATACGGATAAAACTGCATCAAGATTTTAAGTGGCGCCCAACATGGGACCAACTTACATAAAGAAATACATATATAAATATACTTTTTGGCCTGCAGTCTGGTCGTTTGTACATCTTTGTGTGTCATTTGCTGACTTTAAATACAGGTTATCCTACTTTGAGCCGTTATTTATTTTAGTTTGAATCTGCTTGTTGCCGTTGTTACAGATTTAAAAAACTTCTATATTCAAAAACGTCGAATACCAACCGTTTCGTAAGCCGATGTCGCCCGAGCACTCCCGACGTCGGGGAGGATTTGCGAAACTTTGTTGACACATTCCGTTGTAGTTACTCCGTAATTAAAGCGACGAAAACAGTTACTTGACTCGTTCAGAACTTCCTTATTCGTTGTTTAGAATTTCAGATTGAATTTAGCTCGATACTGTTGCCTTATTTACTTGTAGTCGTAAGAAAACCAAATATACAGGTAAATAACCTTTATCTACACCCATATCATAAAACCTCCATAATGTAATCAAAAACCGTAGGAAATGACCACCATTATGACAACCTGTACTGTAATGTTATTACAGTATCGATTTTAGTATCGTAATGGTCATAACGATACAGATATGAGCTACAGGCCGGCGCGCCGCCGTCGCCGCAGGCGGCGGGGCCTCATCGTCGCCGTGTCGCCGTTTATAATATGGGTGTAGATAAAGTTATGTATGCAACTCTGCATAATTTCGCCTTAAAACACACGTGCGATCTTATTATGAAACTCGCAAAGCTCGTTTCATAAAACCGCACTAGTGTTTTAAGGCCTATCATTATGCAACCGTTGCATAAACTACTATTACAATATTGTTATGCGCTATAATATTGCATTTTCATCGCCCTATAGTACTTGTCAAGACAACCAACGCGACGATGAGCGACGCCCGTCATACAGTTTGCGATATGTAAGCGATTGTCGCTACTTCGAGACGATATCATAATATTTATAAGTTCTCGGCGAACAGACTTTGGAAATAAGTTCTAAACTCTGCAAAAGTAGGCAAGTTTGAGTCCAATCTTAGCAGTAATTTAGTTGATCCATGATACTATAATATTAAATTAAATACAATATGCAAAAAAAGGTAGTTACAAAAATGCAATTATAATAAAAACTTATTTCTATATGGGAAAGGTAAACGATCTTTTAATAATGTTAAGTCTTCATAGTGTCATCGTCTACAGGGTGATTTCAAGCGCACATCGCTCAAATGTACAGGGCGATGCGATTCCAGGCAGGTCGGCGTGTGATTGGCCATTTACCGCTCGTAGGCGCCACCTGGTGCTCGGGAAGTGCTACTTTATTGAAAAAAAGCCTTCACGCTTCTAACCTGATTATTTATGAATGAAATGGTATTCTTCTAGGAGGAAATTGTATTTCTATTTTTATCAACACAAGTACTTAATAGTATTTTGTATGGGAAGTCTAAGCGTCACTTGAATTACTCGTACATCAAAAATCCGACACGCCAAGAATATATCAAGCAAAAGATAAGCCCCAAAACTTTAATCTATATAATTTTGTGTGCATATTAATATATGTATGTTCTAGTATGATATTTATAATCGGAATTCTAAACGACCACATTCATCATACCATCTGAGGACTAATTAATCGAACGTGGCCACAAGTAGTCTTGTGGCTCTGCCCACCCCATTAGGGATTTCGGGCGTGATGCTATGTATGTATGTATGTATGTATGTATTCTAAACGAAACTATGAAGTCCCCAATCCACACTGGGCTGGCGTGGGGACTAATACCCAGTCCTGTGCCCAACAAAGGGACGTATATAGGCGCATGATGACGATAACAATTCTCCTCTCTCTTTTATTGTGGATTATTTAACAAGATTCTATATTTTATTAGTTTTAATAATTAACATTTATTACTTTATTAATTTGTAATGTTTTCATTTATAATTAGTTCGTTATATTCTGTAAGCTTTCTGTATGATTTGAAAAGATGACTTGAGTTTCTTGCGGCGGTTCTTCTCAGTAATGATGGATAATTTTATTATATTATGTGACGTGTAAAAGATCCCAAAGATGGACAACTTGCTGAATAAACGATTTGATTTGATCTGCTGTACCCAAAGCTCAGATTAGTAGAGAATGCCTTAAGCAAAGCATTAACTCCACATTTTGTGCTGTTAGGTTAAGTTAAGGTTATTAATATTACGCCATGATTAGCTTTCGCGGCGTACAACTTAAGAAATATTGACCTTCTAACCTACTTCAGTCAACTTATAATACTCCAGAAATTCGGGCAGTGGAGCGTCTAATACAGGGTCATATTTCACCGCGATGGGAAAAGTTGAGTGACGTTTGATGACAATAAATAACCTAATGCGTTCAGAAATGAGACAAGTTTCGCTAATCTGTATCGTATCGTATCAGAAGGGTATCGCACAAGCTAACGTTTATCAAATGACGAGAATATTTCAATCTTTCGTAGCATTTCTGAATGATAATTTGAAATGTTAATTCACAGACTAAATATCCTAAAGACCCCTCCGTCCGCTTAGCCTCACTTTTACTAGCAAATAAAGCTGTCAAAGTTGCGGGGCGCGCGGGGTTTTTAGAGCGCTGTGATTGGTGCGTTCGAGGTTATGCGCCCCGCGCGACCCCCCGTAGCCCCGCCACTTGTGGCCATTTGGCTACAACGCTTGGCAGTGGGGGGCGCCCGGCTATGCGGAGTCTATTGGATTTATGGTCTGTATATTAATTCTATAGCTTTTTAGATTATTATTAATGGAATTAATTAGTTTATAAATATCTCTTGGTGCTAAGGACTTTCTGAATATCTCAAATGCAATTTTATGCCAAATGCGATAGCCTTAAGGATACATTCAGTAACTGAAGTATTATTTAAAACAATTCAAAAGTTAGAACAATATTTCACATTAGCCTTCAGATAGATTTGATAGGTAAGTATTTCCAACGCTGCATGTACGAATATACCCTCCTTGTAATATTGCCACTTTTATAAGTATTACTATAGTTTTCAATAGATTTTCATTGGACTTAAATTAAATAATATATATTTTAATTTTCACATAAGCCACAATTGCATTTTGAAGCAAGATTATTATTATTAGACAAGCAGATTATTTGTGATTTTACCGAACTTATTAACCGAGCGAGCGAAACGAGAAAAGCGTCTCCATTTCAGCTAAGGCAAAAATGCTTTCGTATGTCCGGCGATTGTTCATGTTTCGATGTATGGGGGCATAACAGTTTTCCAACAGCAATGTTAAGTTTGTCGCGAGGTCTACAGCTCACGGATAACTAGTAAATAATTATATCTTATAATTTAATATGGAATGAGCCAAAACGTCTTGAATCAAAACACAGCACAAAAAACTAAATTTTTGATAATTATTCACACAAATAATGGTTCCCTGGGAATGTCAATAAGCGTAGTTCTTCGATAAAGTTGTGTAAATATTTGCTTTGGCTTTGAAACCGATAAAAAAAACGATTATAACAAACACGTAATACGTAAAAAAAATACCAAAATAAAGTAAAGGGGCACACTGGTTATCCTGTGGCATTCTTTAACATGTCAACGTTTATAGATAAATTTGTAATTTTGTATGTATGTATTTAATTATATTGCAATGGGTTTTATATTTTTGGTATGATACAGTATCATTTCTTGAACACGCTAATCGATTATTAATTGTAGTTTTGTTATAAAAGACATACTTGAAATATCGGAACTAAATCCTTTTCTCAAAAAACTCTTTCAAAAGCGCTTCAAGCACCGTGACAAGATTGTGCCAACCTGCAAAACAAAGATGGCGCCTGTTCCGGCGGAACAAGTTCGCATTTAACTGAATTAAAAGCCCCGTACAGTTGTGTCTTACTAACGAGCCTGCACGTAAGTTTACGTCGGAAATACGTTTCGAATGTTCTAGAAGACAATTTCGATAGCAATCACTAAAGTTATTTTTTGAACTTCAGAGACAAACTTGACAGTTCATTCATGCTAAGTATTTCAATACAAGTTATTCTCGAAAACTATATTTAATTTTAATTTATACACGGCACAATGTAGGGGCCGTTTTTAGATTTCGTTTAGTTGTAGGTATTTAATTTCGTTTAATTTTTATGTTTAGTTTAGTTTAATAATACATTTTAATTTGTAACGTTGTATTCGTTTATTATGTTGTTTCTGAAATAAAAATATGAATTCCATTTACACAAATATTTAATTTAGTGAATCACACAAACAGTAAAACTATTTTCACCTCAGCAATTAAAACGAGCAGGTTTTGCTGTTTAAAAACAGTGAGCAAAATTCAATTTTGGCGCGTGATTTTGGTAGCGTGAAACAAACTAACTTTTTAATAAAAAGAAAGCCAAGAACAGTGCCGAGTATATTCACAAAATCGAAAGATTTTAACTTCATTTTGTCACTAACTGTCACTTTCACGATATACGAAAAAAGCGAGAGATAGAAACAGTCGATTCAAAGTTAGATTTTCAAATTCCGTACGTAGTAGGTCCAAAAAAGATAGATACACAATAAAACGTTCGGAAGCACACATAACCGTAAAACTGCAAATCATCTGTTAAGGTTTTAATTTTTTTTTTTATATATTGTTTGTTTCACAAATAAAGTTACATGTGGTTTAATTTGTACCATAATGTATTTTTTACCTTTATCCAATGTGTTCTCGCTGCTGAGGTGTAAAGTTGTATGTGCTACACGAGACCAGAGTCATTGCATCTCGTGTCTTTGAACCCCTCGCTACGCTCAGGAATCAAAACTAGAATTAGACGCATCTTCGCTTACTCGGGATTCAAAATCAACACTCGCACCAAAAACCAACTTCACTCTCTTGTTTCACAAATAACTATTGCCGATCAATTTCACACGTTTCTACTAAATTGGTGATTTTTTTATAATCATTTACACCTTGAGTAAACGTCCTCCGTAGATAACTACAACCTTAAATGCAAACATTGAAGATAATTTATAACCAACTAGTTCATATGACATGTAATAAGTCTAAAACTCAGCGAAGCCTATTGGAGAAGTTAGTTTTACACTCGAGCTCAGAGTTTGATACAAACAAGAGCTTTTACACCTTTTGCACATAATTAGCTGTTTAAATTGATTTGTTAATGCTTAAAATGATTACCTAAGAAGACTAGGCGCCATACATACAAAAACATAAAGTCCTTACAAATACTAGTGGCTCTGTGAGCCACCTCGCCAGTAAATATGTTTTTTGTTAACGTTTTGTACCCGCCATTCTGAAACTGATCAAAAAACAGATTCGACAAAAAAAAAAACATTTAATTATCGACCCTCCTCATAAAATTTCACGAGAATCGGTTGAGAAATGCGATCTGTATCATTACCATGAGTTTATGCTGACGGCTCGCGTAATAGAAAACTATCGCTCGGTCCCATTTACTTGTATCGGCAACAAGCAGTATTTCCGATAGATTACGATAACACGAACGATTTGCATAAACTCATGGTAATGCTTCTGTAGAGGAGAACACCCGGACAGCCGCCGGACATACGAGGCATTTTTGCCTAAGCTGAAACGGAGACGCTTCGCTCGATCGGTCAATTGTAAATGCGAAAGTGTACAAAAATGTAAGGCTTTTTGTACAAAAATTTTGTATGCTTTCCCAGCCAACGCCTTCCTTCTTCTTACAACCCAATTGTCTTCAAAAAAAGCGTTCAGAAGCATCTCCTAAGCCGACATGGCGACATAGTAATCTTGGTTAAGCGCTTGTCGCCCACGCTCATGGACTCCACTTCCCGCTTACCAAGAGCTCTTAGAGGAGTCACATGTCGTGCTCCAATAAAAAAACATGGTCAAGTGCAAGTCGGACTCGCGCATCGAGGGTCCCGTACTACGCCAATCGGGGATGTTCTCAACCAATCAATAATAGACTTTATGTTAATCATATAACAACTTTGACAGTTGCAAATAAGTTGGCAGAATGTTAAGCTGCAGCGGTAATTTTCATGTTTGATTTCAATATATTTCTATATCAGAACATCATTGAATTGATATTTGTTGATTAACTATGGAGCATAAACTAAAATTTGATCAAATTCGATAGCTGAAACTTAAGCCGTTTTGGAATTACAGCTGAAACAAAATTGGTCTAAAATCAGCCAATTTTTAGGGTATTAATGTATGGGGAGCTTCTCAGGCTTAAAACTTTTTGTTATTTTTCTTATTTGCTAGTATTTTTGCCATATACCTAGTCTGTGAAAATTTGAACGTTCTAGGGTCTCGACCGGTGGGATACGGAATCCTAAAAAGTAGGTACCTATGTTTGTTTCTTTCTCGTTGACGGTAAAATGGAGAAATTAATTGACTTGATTATTTGCATAACGGTAATCGGAGCAATTTTATCCCTAAAAAATATGCAGCTCTCTACGGAGAGAACTGAGTATTTCTTGGAATTGATTTTTGTACAAGATACGGTTTTAACATTATATTTAAGAATAAATCTTTTATCAGTGAAATTTTAAAGTTCCCCAGGGATAGCCAAGTGAACTACGCTATAGGTTGACCGCTTAAATGAGTCTTCGCCCGCGCGGCACAGGGGCGCGGGGGCAGGCGACAAAGGGGACCGAGAGAGGTGCGAGTGGCAGGCGCATTTTTGTTTTCATTCATTTCACGCCGCCCGCACATCTCTCAGGCCCCTTTGTGGTCCTGCCCCCGCGCCCCTGTGCCGCGCGGGCGAAGACTCATTTAAGCGGTCAACCTATAACATTATGCTAATATATTTGTTAGTTAGGATGTTCGTTGGCACTTTTGTCATCGAAGAAGTAAGTTAACGCCATAAACCTAAACAAAGCTGTCGATCTAGAATCGTCTATTAAGAGGTAATTCATTAAGTGTATTTCAGACTACAACAAGAAAAATCGGCTCTCTTTTCGGTACTCATAAGTAACTGATTAGCTATATCGTCGTCTAAATACCAAAACCACGAAAGTGCACGTACGGACCATTACGGTTCATTTATTTATTTATTTATTTGTTAAGAAAGGTTACATTATATATTACACAGATGTACTATAAACTATAACTAGTTTTTCTACACACCTGGATCGTCGGTAGGCGACGATATTCTTAAAAACAAAACAAAACAAAAAATAAAAACTATATACCCTCATTTGCGTATAATAAAAGTTGAGAAGGAATCGCTACGATTACACCGATTTCTTATCTCATGCTCGCAAGGACCATTTAAATTGGTTAGTTTTTAATTTATTAGTTTTGTGCGATATCTGAACCTGACTTGAGAGACTTCATAGTGTTCTCTAATATCTGATAGTTTTTCATATTCGTATATTTGTATTATTAGGACATGAAATGTTATATTTCAAATTGTTTCTTTTTGATATTTCGAGACCTTACATCTCCATCCTTATAATTGACCGTGGAGACTGTCTACACCTCCATTTATTTAACCTAGATTAATCAATTTAGATGTTTTATTATTATGACCCTTAGAGGCTTCATACATCTCTCAAGTTACTTGTCCAGACGCGGAGACTATACGTCTCCCTTACCTATTAGTCATTTATTAGAATTAATTTAGTTTTGTTTTTGCATTTTTGTGTTAGTTTTTAGATAAAACTCTAACGTCAAAGTTGAAAAAAGGCTTACTGCTGAGTCTCTTGCGGCGTTTCTTCTCAGCAGATGTCACCCTTCGAAGCGCTAGTAGATTCTGACATGTGAAAGAGCCCATGTGGCCTACTTGCAAACTAAATATTTTCATTTTCATTCTCATTTTACGGGATTCTTTCATTTCCTTTAATTTAATTTGCTCTAATTATTTGCAATTTGTTTTATTTTTATTGTCGTAAGGTTAGATTAGGTTAGGTATCATAACGCATTTACTAAAATAAAAACGGTTTCTCTAAAAATGCATTCAATGACAAATTAAAAATTATGGCAAATGTTTTAGGGTAAATAAAATTATGGGAAACATTAGACAACCAAGTCGTTCCATTTCAAGCTAGCCCTGTTTAGTCTCTCATTTAATCAAGTTGCGTTTACTTGTGTTGCAGGAGTTGCAACTTGCTAACGAACGCCTGCGGCGACGCCTGCGGCGACGCCTGCTAATTTGATGTTCGGGGTCTTTATTGTAAATTTAATTAACACTTTATGCCGTGTAACTATGTGTTTAGGGACTTCTGAAAAGGTGAAACATACCCTGCTGTTTCTGATATATCATCAGTAGGAACTAGAAAAAATACTGTCCGTCTCCAGTCAGGTTTTAGTTTTTAACTTTTTATATTATTTGCGATACGGAACCGTTTAAATGTACCTAGTAATTAAACTGTCCATTTTGCTTCCAAACCAAATTAGTTGTATTTTTTTATAATCAAATGCTGAAAGAGCTTAAGTTATCTAATTATTTATACTAGGTACCATACATTATTACAAACTATAAATATAATCGTATTTAAAGGATGTGTATTCTCACACTTGCAGGAAATTCTTTGTTTTTCCGTTAAATACGCAAAGCAAGACCAACAAAAGTCGTCGCAAACGCAGACGGGCAGAGGATATTGCGAACGGCGCGGCCAGACAGGAAGCCCCGACAGGGTGCGGAACGTTTTGAAAACGTTGCATTCTAACTAAAAATGTCTGGCATATATCGGAGATTAAGATCAATTTTTTTGCGTGTTTAAATTATTCCTTGTTTAAATTGTGTAAAAATAACCCATAATATACAAAACGAAAACGCTCCCAATAGGTCAACAATAAACACTTAAATAATAATCAAGCATAATTTCTTAAAACACAAAGTACCAAACAATTCGGAACACAAATTCTAAATTCGAATTCAAATTTGGAGCGTTCCGCCTGCACCAATCGCAAATAATTAATAACTGCTTGTTCACTGGAAGAGCTAATCGGATGAACTGAGAACGGCTTTCGGAATTCTGTTGTTTGTTTTTAAACGGCGATCGTTTTTGCTCTGTACGCTGCCAGTGTTTTGAGAAAAGAATTAAAAACCAATTTGAATGCTGTTTTTATTGAGTTAGGGGATATGTGAATTGATTTTTTAAGTTGAATAAGGGCAAGGAATCACTCAAAAGATTAACAAAGGTGCTAAAAAATAAACGATCTGAGGAAACGTAAAATAATGGTACTATGATTGCGCCAATTGCTTGTTAGCTCTAGGATAATTTAAAACTGTCATTTATAAAAGATACTGGTCGATTCCTCCTCAATCTGTCAGCAGAACTCTTTTTATAGTGAAGCCCGATCATAAGACCTTATCAAAGTTACCTTAGGGTACAATTTAATAGTGTTTGATTTGAAACGCCAGTGTTGGATTTCACTTTTATAAACCGCCCATTCACGAGCCAACTAAGTTGGCAAGTGCCTAGTCCGTCAACACGTCACAAACGGAACCCGCTATCACGTGGACACTTCATTAACCCCCTCACTACATTTGAGTCCGGTTAATCGTTCGGAACCGTGAGTTATAGCGATGTGAGCGTCACGTGGGTGGTGGAAGGGTTAAGCTGTTTGATTGGATATGGGAGAAATAGTGGAATTGTTCTTTAAAAGAAAGAAATGATGAATTTCAGGAGCTTGTATACATATTGGCTGTGCAACAATATTGCATCAGCTGAGAGGAAGCGCCGCAAGAAACTCAGTCTAATTCTAAAACAACAAAATTAACACAATTTTAATGTCACAAAAACATTAATCTCAGACAAAGTGCAACAGACAAACCTAATGGAGATAAAGTCGATTCATCCTTACTTGTCTTATTTGGTAAACAAGTTTATAACCTCAAAATGTTCCTTTTTTGGGTGAAGTAATCCTAGGTGAAAAATTGGCAAAGTGATGTCTAAAATATTATCTGCGGTTGCTTTATTTACGATGAAATAGCTGTCTCAGCCAAAAAAGGCGCATTTGAGGTTAGAAACTTGTTTACCAAATAAGACAAGTAAGGATGAATCTACTTTAGATTAATTATGATGATTATAGAAAACAAATGCGGTCGTCATCTTCAGTCAGTTAACGAATCGACTTTTCTCGACTATTATCGTGTAAAGCCGGGAATGAAAATCACACGAGTTACCTTGTTGCGATTTCTTATAAGGTAGCGTTCAACTTAAAGTATCGTAAACGCAATGTATATCACCTGCCATGCCTATAATATATATAAAAAACATGATTCTTTATTAATCAATAGTTACTGTTTTATGTAAGGTAACAGTACGACATTTGTCATGGGGCTCATACTGTCAAAAAATTGTCACTAATTATTTTTCTTATTTAAATATAAAGGTTGTGTAACTTTAGAGCTATTAAGAGGTTTTGTTGCTCATATCCTTCTGTTGTATTGTGTTTAATAAGATAACGGGTAATATATTTAAAGGTCATATCTGTAATTTGATAATACTCTATGTGAAAAACGAGGGATACCAACAATAACCGAGGATGACCGAATGGTGAACTTATTTTAATAGTACTGTAAGGTCAAATATATCAGGTCACACGCTATAAGGATTTCTATGCAAATTAATCACATTTCTCCGAGAATATTTCATATTTCCATTTAAATCTCCATGTTATCGCTCGTCGCTTACTCATGTACCATATTTACTAGAATTAGGAATATTCGATGATGGGGCGAAAATTTTATGGTTCGTTCAATAAATGGCGTGTGAGGTTAATGCCGGGATTCGAATCCCTAATTTATTTAGCTCGATCACTGCTATAACACTAACTTAGATAAATCTAGGGGCTAGAAGTCTAGATTAGGTTCGAATGTGCCTGCTAAAGACTGAGGTTAATGCCTAGATTATACAGATACATCTCACTTAGGTTAACAGTTTGTGAAGACTTTAGGCCCCGCTGGATGTGAGCAGCACAGGATCGGTCATTGTGGCGATCAATGGGGGAGCCCTACGTCCAGCAGTGGACGTTTTTCAGCTGAAATGATGATGATGGCTTTGACCAAAGTTATCGATCGCAAATATTTGAAAAATGTTTTTAAAAATCCTTCTGCGCCTCTATTCGAGAACGCTAAGTGATTCTGTAGCGATTCGCGAGCGAGATTGCTCATCTCGCTCTTACGTATTACGCGTCGTGCGGAAGAGTGGGCTGAACAATCTCGCTTTCGAATCGCTACAGAATCACTTAGAGTTCGCGAATAGAGGCGCTGAATGTCTCGTTCAAATAGATTCTTTGATTAGTTTTACTAGAAAAAAGTAAGGCGTCGTCCTAATAGAACGCGATTGCGCGATCATCACTAGTTCGCGCAAATTTTGTTCGGACGATCGCGCGATCAAACATACTGATGTCGAATAGATGTCCTAATTGACATTTGCACGATCAATTTTAGGACACGACATCAGTATGTTTGACTGCGCGTTCGTACGAACAAAGTTCGCGCGAACTAGCGATGATCGCGCAATCGCGTTCAATTAGGACGACGCCTAACGCTACACAAAACTTTAAAAAAAGTGACAGATTCAATTTCACCATAGAAACTGTTTTTGGTCTAAGAAGTAATCTTTAGCTAAATATAAAGTTTAAGCTCTTTTTATTGCAGACTTAGACATATTACTCCAGACACTTCATCCGTTGACATTTTCGGTTCAAAACAAACCAGGCATTGACACCAGCTATACCATTTAAACCTTTTTAGGGTTCCGCACCTCAAAAGGAAAAAACTGAACTCTTATAGGATCACTTGTGTGTCTGTTTGTCTGTTCGTCTGTCACAACCAATTTGCTCCGAAACTACTGGACCGATTAAGTTGAAATTTGGTACACATTATGTAAGTTAATGACCGCAAAATGGACGTATAACGTAAATAAATGAATTTTAAACATGAAGGCCACTTTTGGGGGGCAAGAAAAAAAGATTAAGGGATTAAGAAAATTTAAAAAAAAGTTTTGTATACTAGTTCGTGTGACATATCAAATGAAAGGGCTCATTTTGAGAATCTTAGATACTATTTTGTTAGAATTTTAAGATAAATAGTTTGGAAGTTTTTCGGTAAATAGGCGAACATTGACCTTTCCCCCATTAAATTCGAAACGACGGCCTAAATTTTTAAAGAAATACATAAAATTGCTATAGATAACAGGAAAACCTATAAAAAGTCTATGGTATCTAACGTAGCACAGGAAATTCCAGATAAGTACGGTAAAAAATGTACGGAACGGAACCCTCTCCACGCGAGTTTAACTCGCCCGTGTCCGGTTTTTTCACCCGTCTGGTCTCGAGCTTCAATTAATTAATTATCCTGACACTGCGGCGTCTCAGTCTGAAAATTAATGCATTTAACAGAACCACCTAACAACGACCTTCCAACCCCTTCATTTATCATTGAAAAAAGAGCTCCAAAGGAAGAATATCGAAGGAGACAGGGTTCAAAGAATACTGGTCGCGTTCAGTTACGACTTTTGATTGTTGTTAAAGTTTTTACGAGATAGTAAAATAATTTATTTGCTGCATAAAGTCGCATCGCAAAATGATAAGTGACAATTTATCTATGTTTGCAAGTGAACTTTTGATTATTTATAAATAAACAAAATTGGTGTGTGCATTTTATCTGCATCGTTTTGGAAAAATGTGGTTTTTTAAGATGGTTTTATGGAGTTAAGTTCCGTGAAAACGATTCGTTACTAATCTTAGGGTCACAACAAGTCAACCGTCACCCAAAGTCAACGTTCAGCGGGTATGTAGGAACAAGACGAGGCGTACGTGCTGCAGGCGCCTCATTCGGGAACGCTAAGTGATTCTGTAGCGACTCGTAAGCCAGATTTCTCATTCCACTCTTCCGCACGACGCGAAATGCGTAAGAGCGAGATGAGAGATCTCGCTTACGAGTCGCTACAGAATCACTTAGCGTTCCCGAATGAGGCGCCAGGTAATTGCCCGAGCGAAGCTAGGTCTCAGAGTCGAATGGGACGGTGTTATGTAAGAAACTAGGTAGACGTGTAGTTGAGGCAAATGCAATATTTAAGTTCAGAATCGATTAGTAGTTAAGGAAGAGATAGGATCCTTTAAAAAGGGGGTAGAAAAATCTTCGCTATTTGGAGCGGCCACTAGACAGAGTTGTCTACAAATCTCTATATGCAGAGACCCAAAATATTAATCGTTGTATTAATGTCGACCGAATATACTTATAGCAACATTAAAGCTTTACTAAGATCACTTGGAGTTGGCGTTGCGAAAAATCTGTGCTAATGTAGGTAATCAATCACTTTCCTCACTACAGGTGTTTCGTGAAAAATAATAATTTATCAAATAAAAAACTAATAATACTACTAAAAACTAATAAAACCAATAAATAATGATTGGCTTTCGGAAGTCTATTACCTAGAAACGGCAGATATATTATTGATTAAGTGAATGCTTGGTAATCTGTTACTCAACCAAGCATGACTGAACAGATTTGGATGAGAATAGGCGAGTATAAATCTACTTACGTACTTTTTATGGGATTAGAAATAAGTGACCGTTAGAACACACATACAGACACATTTTAGCAATAAAAAAGCTCCCTATTTATAATTATTCATAACCGCCCTATATTTTCTTAATCACTCAAATATTAAAACGCCCTAGACAATAAACAATCGTGACGTTATCGGATCCGATCGGAAACGTGCCGTTCGAATTTTAAATTCCCGTCACTGACCGCGTCCATAAATCAATGTGCGTGCGCATTGGAATGGTTGGCGGTTAACTGACGAACCAAGAATGATTGCATTAGATTTAATTCTCAAGAAAATAAAATCTATAAGGACCTTTTTGGTATTTGGATTTAGTTTGGATGATCATTTTGCGAATGTTTTATTAAGGTTATTTGGAAAATTATTTTAATTGCATCCATTATCAGCAAGCAGCGATTTTATTGCCTATTTATTTAATGTAAACATTTCTTTGTAACTATTTTTGATAGAAAAAAATAATTAAAAATAATTTAATATCCAATATTTTTACTTCTCTAGTTTTCCAAACGTATTATTGATTATTTTGACTCATTTAACTGTCTAAAAGACAGGAATGGCGGAATGATTACGGCTCATACTAAAATTATTGTTTTGGTTTTGTTTGTTCGATAATAGCCAAAGGGTGGATTTCAAAAAAATTGTACGTAATTAAGGCGTAGTTTAGAAGTTAAAAAAGCTCCACTGTGTTACGAAAATTAGCCATACAATTGTATGGTTAATTTTCATAGCGTAAAGGAACTTTTTACCACTACGCCTTAATTCGTACATTTTTTTTGAAATCCACCCCAAAACTATAAGGGTGTAAAAATATGAGTAATTTTTACAAAACGACCAGCGCCTCTATTCGGGAACGCCAAGTGATTCTGTAGCGGTTCGTGAACGAGATTTCTCATCTCGCTCGTGGGATGAGAAATCTCGCTTACGAATCGCTACAGAATCACTTAGCGTTCCCGAATAGAGGCGCAGGCCTCTAATAGAATGGCTAACTGTCTGTGAAAATGTGTCAAAAACCAAAGTTATAATTCGTTACCATAGTAACAATCGGTGTGTATCGAATAAGCGCAGTTCACAGCCAACCTTTACGTTTGACAGAATACAGAATTCGGCGGTGAGGTATGATATCGCCAAATTGGTGTCCAATTTGTCACTGGAACGGTCGATTTAGAAACAGATTATGCAGCATTGCGTTTTTTTATTTATTTTTATAGCGTGTATTTGTGTACTAACATCAAAAAGTTTTTAAGTTATCGCAATGGTAAGAAGGCATTACGTCTCTCAATGCCCGTTTCTAGTACTGTGCAAAAATTAGTAGTTTTGTTCAAAAGTTATAAAATTATATTTAAAAGTTAAAGTTATTTAAACGGCTATTCAGAAAACTTTACGCTCCTTCAAAAATTTTTATTCCGAGAGTATTTTTATCACAAATTTTATTACAATTAAGAAATGACTGCGAAATGCTAACGCAGATTTCTTACAAGCTGATTCTTTTCTTTTTTTTAATCAATCGAGCAAATTTGCAAAACTAATCGGCTCGGAATTTGCACAGGACAGAAACAAGATATAAACGTTAATGGCGCTACTTGAAATTCGTTTAAATCGCCGTCTTTCTGTCCCCTTACCAAGGATTTCTGAAAAAAATGTTTCCCGACTATTCTAAAAATATGAACTAAACAAAACTCTGAACGACCGGCCTATACCCTATTCGTTTAGGTAGTTAAATAAATGTAAACAAACTAACCCACGTGACTCGGCTAACCGGCCAATCCGGTCAATCTTTTCTCGATTATGAGCGAGTTGCCTACAAAACAAGATGCCCTACAGGCAGGATTTCTCAAAAGCAAGATGCCTAACAAGCTGGATGTCTCAAAAGCAAGATGTCTCAGAAGCAAGATAGCCAAAAAGCAGGAGGATCTTGACCCCGTATATTTGTTTCTATCTTTATTTTATTTGTTACGTTTACCTACAATAAAAACCATTTTAGGTGTCTTGCTTTGCAGGCTTTTAATTACCAAGCAATTTATCTTCAAGACATTCAACTACTTAGACATTGTGTTTGGTAGTCGTTTTAGCAAGTAGGCCATTTGCCTAGACAGCATTTAATCACTTAGACATTTTGCTTTGTAGGCATAATACTTAGACATCTTACTTTGTTAGGCATCTTGATTTGTAGGCATACATACATACATACATAGAATCACGCCCGAAATCCCTAATGGGGTGGGCAGAGCCACAAGATTACTTGTGGCCACGTTTGATTAATTAGTCCTAAGATGGTATGATGAACCGTATGGTGACAGGTGATCAGCCCATCGCCCATACAGATAGTCCACCATGTTGAAAAGACCCGTCCCTTAGTCGACTTTTACGACATGCCAGGATGATAAGCATCTGCACGCGTTCTATGCTATTTCTTCACTCCCAGTGCAGCAGAGGAGTAGGAGAGAGGAGAGGAGGAGTGATTTGTAGGCAACTCGCTCATAACCCCCTAGGCCCCTAGATGAATATAGAGTATAGTAATTCTACTGTTAAACTTCGAAGCTTTTTGAAAATATCTTGGGCTGGGCGTTTGTTTATAGCCAAGGCTCTAGGCGATATTCTGTGAGAGTGTGGTACTACCCCGGTCGAGTCGGCCCATTCGAACATCTAGTGAGGATTACCGTTTGGCTCTACCACTATAAAATCGGTTTGGCTCTATAGGCGCGTTGAGCACTTTTTAGATGAACAAAAATCATGGAACTCACGTCATCGTCACCGAACACTTTCCATGAGCTGTATAATGTGTTTATAATTATACTTTTGGGGTGAGTTTGGTTTTCACTTCTATCGGCAGTCCCTAAAGACTGCCCCGCAAGTTTTTTTATTGGACAATAATTTCTCACCTCAGACGCGTGGTAAGGCCCGGCTTTACTAGAACAATCCAGGGACAAATGAAGCCCCCCCCCGGAACAGGCTTCTATTTCCGCTGGCACCTTGTTTTTAAAAGGCATCCTTAATAAGTTTATCGTCTAGACTTTATTGCTTTGGATTCAGTAAGTATTCGAAACCAAGAAAAGCGGAGCGTATGTACTCAATACTACGTGTGTACGTAGGGTCCCACCGAAAATGGGTCTATGTATACATTTTGTTTTTTAGGGTTCCGTACCTCAAAAGAGAAAAGAGAACCCTTATAGGATCACTTCATTGTCTGTCCGTCCGTTTGTCTATCTGTCTATCAAGACCCTTTTTTCTCAGGAACGCGTGGAGGTATCCAGTTGAAATTAATATCAAATACTCGGGTCTGCAGTCCCTTGCAGATGTGAAAAAATGAAACTTCTAAGTTAATGCAATCAAAAGATACGGCCATTTTTGCCGTATATTTTGATACTAGCAAAGGGAATCGAAACCTATAGGGTATTTCCAATTGGCCTAGAATAATTAAATTTTGCAAGAAGCAACGTCTTAGAACACATGAATAGGGAAAAAATCCCAAAACCGTAAAAATGTAGTTACATCACAAGAAAAAAATAGTTCCAATCAATAACCTTTGCAAGGTCGTATTGACACTCGGTTGCACATAGATAGGAGCTTGCGAAAGTTATTTCTTGTCTCATTTCATAGGTAAGTTGTAAATGGTTACGCGGTTGTTAAAAGTAATGCTTTTACATTTTAAGGTTTCCGTAGGTACCTGCAAGATACTATCTGGTTTTCATAGGTAAGTACCTACGGAATCCTTGGCGCGCGAGTCAGACTCGCACTTGACCTTTTCTTTTTCATTATAATTATAATTTACAATGAAGTTGCCGTTAATATTTCATGCTCCATAAAAAGAGGATTTTCTAACAATTAAGTAATCCCATTTTTCCTTATTAATTATGTTAGGTTCGTAATACAGTACATACCGCACTGTTGCGTGTTCCCAATTACCTACGATCATATATCGTGCGATAGCATCTCCGGACCGCGTTATCAAAAACACATTATATTTGGCGAAAGGAGTGAAAAAGTTGATTCTGGACGGAGAAAACGAGATCGCTTGGTTAACACTCTTTTGTCGCTTCAACGACGTGAAAGCCGGAGTTCGGTTCCGGTTAATATTTCAAACTAGTTTCATCTCTTTTACTCCGAACCGGAAATTATTCCAGTTTAGGTTGCGTTAACCGGTTAATTTAGAAACTGGTTTTTTACCAATTTCGTTTAATTTAAATTTCGTCAGTAAAATTAATGCGATTTACATGTGATCTATCCAAACCATTACAGTTCTCGATTTACGCCAACGACTACCCGAAAACCGGTAAATATTAATAATTATTACCAATTATCATGATTCTATCTGGAAAGTGTAAGAAATGTTGTCTAAAGTTTCTGAGGACTTTCTCGAGAACATTTAGAATATTCTAACGTCCCATACGAATTTTAAGAATATTCCCAGAAGTTACAGAGAACTTCTCAAGTGGATGTTTCGCAACTTTGAAACTTTCTTTTCACTACAACGCTACAGTTCAAATAGATTGATAAATGGCCGAATTCAGAAAGGCTTGAAAACTCAAATTGAGCTTTAATTTAAGTGACGTTTCAGTGACGTTTCTGTATGGGTTGACAACTTGACAACTAGTTGAGGGACATTTAACTACTTAATGTCTAGTCAAATGCTTAAGTGGCGTTTCTGAATTCGGCCAAATGACACTTAAATAGAACTGCACGCGGTCTTGTTTAATTTTAAAAGTCGGTGGGAAAAGCTGTAAGGCTAAAATTTATAAAGATCTGTTCGATCAAAATTCGGTCAGTAATGTGAAAAAAAAAATTAAGTAATTTACTTATGTTTGATCACTAAGATGGATTTCTATAAAACCCGTCCTTTTCAACATCAGAGCTTTTGATATCACTTTCAAATTCACCGTCCATCATTTTGAAGCTCCTTCGTTTTGAAGCAGCAGCAGTGTTAACCAGAATACCGCCGCGGGCCATTTGCTCAGATAACCAGGGATTTATGCGAAGCGATTTTTAACCCTTCACGGCTTAACATGATGAATGGCGTATCCCAAATTAGTTGGTTACGCATTTTATCGCGTTTGTGATCTCACTAATGTGCGGAGTTTGTCACTGATATATAATTCCTAAAAGTTTATACCTACGTGTCCCTAGCAGTTGGACATTAAATACAAACGTTTTCAAAGATAAACAAGAATCAACATTTTCAAACAAATGTTATCCAAACTAAACGAAAACAAATTGTAACACACTGTATCAATCATTGATAATGGCTAAAAGAATGCGTGACACATTAATTTACAGTCTGTTCGCCGAGGGGTGGTAAAAAAAATAAAAATGAGGGTTTGTTAACTCATTACAAATAGCGGCCTGATTATCATTTTACCAATGTTAATAAAAAACAAAGGCATATACTATATTTTTTTCTTAGAATATTATTATTGAATAGTCTGTATATTAGATATATATTATGTCCCATTGCTGGCATATCATCGGGCGACGACCATGGCGAAGCCTTAGAGTCGGAGGAAGAATCAAAGTCGGTGACGTTTATTATGAAACGTTCAACTGCTTCGTCTAAAACAACAAACCAACACCCAAACGACACACTGGAGGCATATTCCAGAACGGAATGGCAATATATGGCGCTCGCTTGTCCGGTGCAGCGCCGCGCATGACAAAAACTGCGTCCCTCTTACCACGAAACTCAGTGCGCGCGGCTATAAGCGACGCCCGTCATATAATTTGCGATAGGTAAGTGACAGTCGTTATTTCGAGACGATATCATAATATTTATCAACTCTCGGCGAACAGACTTTATAAGGGGCCTATGCCATATGGGTGACAGTAGGAGTGAACGAGTAAGAGTATAAATACAGGTTGCTCCAAGATGATATATAAAGTGATAAAAAGTTATTTTTTTCGGTAAATACTAGAATAATTATTGATAATTTGCATACTGGTCAGAGACGCAGTACTTACTGAGCATTTTCCGTTAAAGAATTTTCATCAGGCAGGAACACGTTGCATTACAATATTATGTTGCTCAACTTTAATCCGTACATAGTTTTTTTTTTTTTTTCAATGTACATATTATGTTTGACCTAAGCAAGTATTGTTGACACAAGTAAGTATATTTTAACTTGCCTGGCCTTAACAGAACCTATTTTACGAAAAATACAAGCAAAGTAGTTTTTTTCTTCAAACAATGAGAATTGGCTTTAATTTACTGCTCTGGCTATTTTAGTAACAGACAACAAACAGTAGTCAATTTTTACCGAATGAGCATTATACAAAATGCATTGAGTATGAGCGGTTAAGCCATTGAACGATTATGAATTACACTAGATAAAAATATAAAATGATTATAGATTATAAATATTATATATAATCAAATTATGTTAAGTATTGATATAATTACTGTTAGTTATAGAATATGATTGTTATTAAACTTTAAAAAAACGCAAATTGTATTAATACAATTTTGGTAGTTGTAGAGCCAAACAGTAATCCTCACTAGATGATTACTGTTCGAATGGGCCGGCTCGACCGGGGTAGTACCACACTCTCACAGCATATCGGCGTAAAGTAATAGCTTGCTATTGCGTTTCGTACGGTGAGTGACGAGATCCGGAGGCCTATTCCCTCATCCCCATCCCATCCCCATTCCCCATCCTCCCTACACTGGTAACGCACTGGCAGCACCTCTGGTGTTGCAGATGTCCATGGGCGGCGGTGACCACTTTCCATCAGGTGGGCCGTCAGCTCGTTTGTCAGTCAATTGACATAAAAAAAAATGAAATGAGACGCACCTACCCTTTTAAAAACACTGTGGCTATTTGGAATTAAAATGTTTAAAATACTGAAAAATGTAAAGACGCTAACAATGCAAAGCTCATTTTTGCAAATTTTATAACACTCGAATAAGTCGTCGCAAAGTGAAAAATACGTTAACTTTAAATTCAACCTTAAAATAGAACCCAGAATATTCAAATTCGAAAATCTCGTTAAACGTTGACATTGAAAAAGAACAAAACCATTTAAATCATTTTAAATCGTAACCAACCAGCATCCGCATATAAAACAATGACTCAGCCTCTTAAAAACAAAACGTTCCAAATTCAAAAAGCCCAGAATGACTCATTATACAAACTTGTAAACTTCGTCGCGTGACGTCATACATAGGGTGTACCAATACCACCATTTTATGTTTTCAGGTGGATAAATTTAGAACTAACTTTGTGAGATAGAAACTACATGTAAATGTTTTTCAATGGCGACACAGTCAACTGCACAGATAAGATGGCAAACGGCCCTAGGGAACAATAAATAGGACACGTTTATTGGATGCATGTCTGAATTGCAAGTCAGTTGAAGCTATTAAAGAAAAAAAGTGCGTAATGGATGAAAATAATGGGCGATGTATGAAACGTATTGCCTAAACGTTTTATTGACAGTGAGGCGCGAAATGGGTTTTTTATGGTTTGTTTTATAATGATTAAGTATTTTTAAACGATCGTTTTAAGATCTTTACTTCATCATTCTGTATGGGTTTTTAGCCAAACATTTTAACAAGACTAATACACGATAAAACATTGTTTTTTTACAGTTACATAATATGGTTTATTACTACGGCAGTAATAATTTTGGTCACACACATAACATAATAACAAAATATATCACCATTAGTTAAACAAAAGTCAACAAACGCTTAGGAAGTAGGATTCGAAACCATAATAATGATTCTAGTTTTATTCTATCTTCATAAAGCATTAAAACTGGCCAAGTGCGAGTCGGACTCGCGCACGAAGAGTTCCGTACCATTATCTATAATCAAGCAACAACAAAAAAAAACACTATTGTTGTATGGGAACCCCCCCTTAAATATTTATTTTATTTAAATTTAACTATTTATTTTTAAAGTGAATATATATCTTAATATTCTGTGAATATTTCAAGCGTCTACCTGTTGCCGTTATCAATATCGAGCAAAAACGAGCATAAAAATCACGTTTGTTGTATGGGAGCCCCCTTAAATATTAATTTTATTCTGTTTTTTAGTATTTACTGTTATAGCGGCAACAGAAATACATCATTTGTGAAAATTTAAACTGTCTAACTATCACGGTTCATAAGATACAGCCTGGTGACAGACGGACGGACAGACGGACAGACAGACAGACGCACAGCGGAGCCTTAGTAATAGGGTCCCGTTTTTACCCTTTGGGTACGGAACCCTAAAAATAACGCGTATCAAAACTGGATTCTTAAAAGACCAATTCCAAGATCATCAAATCAATGGCTCCTCAAATCTCCTTAACAAGAACTTTTAAAATCCATTAAATAAATTGAAAACAACCTCTCCAATCCAACAAACAAGATGACGATTTAAAAGAAATAAAAATACATTTTTAATTCGCCGACATCCATTTTCGTGAATCGAACGCGTCATCAATTAAATTACTTACCCTATTGTGACGTACAAAAGTGTATGTTATTACAAACACGCTTAAACATCCGCGCCGAGCGAAAATGTTCCTTAACTGTAAGTAGTGAGAGCGTTCAAAGGTTGCATTTGTAGAATTTTGTAAAGGGGAGATGGGGGCAAGTCGACGGTGAACAGAAATTCCCCCAATTCTTGCGGAGGGGAGATCGGGGCTATAAAGAGGGCCTCCTGGGACGTGTGCAACCGATGTGTTCTTGCATTTTCCTCAACTGTTTGTTTTGGTACAGGGCCTTAGTGTTTTGACGAATAACTTTTAAATTTAAATTTCGAACGCTTTATGAATTTTTGAATAATGTGTTTAATAATTAAAATTGTTATCAGAACAGATGTTGCAAGATAAGCAAGTAGGATTTTAATTTAATCCCCTTGTTAAAATTATTAATCGTAAAATAGCGTTAGGGTGAAAGAGAACGCAACTGTTACAGTAGGAGAAAAGGAGATGACGCTATTGCTCTCGGTTTACGCACACATTCATGAATGTGGCTACAAATCCTTGCAAAGTCTAATGTAACGATTTAAATCTAAGTGGAACATTAAACGAAAGCAACACCACTACAGACGCAAATGCTTCCTAAAAAAGATGCAGCTATACCTAAGTACATTCCCTAATGTTACCAAAATCGTCACTTAATCTCAACTCCAATTGACAGATCACCTGTCAATACGCATGGACCCTGCGATCATGTCCACTTTATATCAATCCACGGGGGACGCTCTAAAGCGATAAGTCTTTTATTGCGCTTTTTGGGGGACGCGAAATTTCGCAAAAGGGCCTTAATACACTTTGCTTAATTGTTCGTGATTTTTATTTATTTTTGAAACGTGATTTTAATCGGACTTATAGACAGCTTATACCCTGGATTAACGGACAATTTTAAATTCCCCTGTTTTAAATTGTCCGTTAATCCAGGGTATAAGCTGTCTTCATTTAAAATTTCATCCAAATCCGTCTAGCCGTTGAAGCGCGAACGTGTAACAAACATAGTAACTCACACACACTTAAAAACTTTCGCATTTATTTTATTGTTAGTCTGATTTGCATGCTGTCTGTGTATAATACAAAGTTCCAGCTATTTCTGATTTTCTAGGAAATTCAAACGAAACAACCTTTGCAAAGTCGTATCACACTGAACGTTGCATGAAAAGATACACGTATGAGAAAGTTACTCCTCGTTTAATTTCATAATTGCAGAGAGTGAGAGACTCGCACTTCTCTGGTTTTTTTTTGTTCATGACATATATCATGACTTCCAGGTATACTGGGAATAAAGAAATCTTAATACCCGGCCTCGTTTCATTCATAAATCGGCCCTGTATTCGGTATTACTCAAGCCCTCGAGGTGCCATTAAGAAATACGGCGTACATGCTAGTCTAGTTCCCCTAGCATGCGAAACTTCGGCACTCTGCATTCGAATTACCTCGGGGAGTACACGGATATCATTTACTAGATGTGACTTTTGAAGTAATGATTGCGGGAGCCGGATGCGAGCTGCGCATGAGTGGTCATTATAACCTATTACCTTAGATGTGACGGTGTCCAGCTTCGTTCTGTCAAAAGGACAATCTTTCTGCTGAAATGATAATGATGATGATTATGATACTTTGACCTGGGGTTTGTTCCTATGAGCTTAGCTTAACTATTTTTTTCATTACCAAGGATTTGCTTAACGGGTATTTTGATAAAATCTGAATATGGCTGTGATAAGCAATAATAATCATATAATATTAAGTCGTTAAATGCGTTAAGAACTAATATGAAAATATTCAACATTTTACTTTATTTGGTAAAATAAAATCATAATCATATCATCTCTACAGACATAACAAAATTATTTAAATTGAATTTTAATAAAAAATTGGTTATAGTCAAGTTCGAAGCATATTAAAAAATATAGGTATGTAGTTAAAAGAAAAAAGCGGATGGCAAGTAAAGCTAGCTTATGGGTGAATACTATTATAAATAAAAATAAGCTTTAAAATATATCTATAATTAGCTATGTATTCCAAGAGTAAAAGATAAGCATGAACAAAAAGAGATTCACTACACTTCATTAAAAAAAAAATAGCATTAACTAATCTAGCCCAAACATTTAATACTTCTTCTAACATCTGACTATGGATGCCATTACCGATAACTTGTATTTTAAATAAAATATTTTACTAACGATAGACGGCCATACGGTTTCAGGAAGTCTACAATTTCAAACAGTTTAACTTCTCAAGTACCTAAGTAGTAATTGTAAATAGACTTTGAGTCATACCATGACTTTTAACCTCAACTACCTTTCTTCTTTGAAGGTTTAACTCTACTATAATATTTGTGGTCAACAATGATTGATGAATTTCGATTCTAAATATTACAGTTTTTTTTTTGTGTTAATGTGCGCTCTCGCGAGGACCAAAATGGAAAGTGGTACGAGAATTTCTCGTAAATTAAATGTGCCTACGAAACGCATCCAGGCAATCAGACATCCGTGTGAACTACTGCAAAGCAACGAAAGTCGTCATGTGAACCTTGTATTATTTAATTATTCTTTTATTTCAAACGAAGCAATCTACAATTTAAAATAAATTATTCACTAAATTACTTGATGTTTTGAGGGGGCGAGTAATTCATTTAGATGTTTACAGAAAAAGATTTTTTGATCAGACGTTCTTAGAAAATTGAGTAATTATAATTTTGTTTTTATATTGCAGTTGTATACAAATGGTTGTTAATGTGTAGTACAGAATAATTATAATTGAAATTACTTTTTTCTTGCTGTCATTCAGAATAATAAAAATAATAATTAAAACACAACGTTACGTAGGTATTTATAGATACATAGTACTATTACTTTTTCGGTAGTATAGGAGTGGTATCATTAAGTAGTATCTGTAGAGATTTATTCCACAGAATAATGTTTTCTTTTAACTATGAACATCTGGGACGCTTGCCGTTAAAACCATGTCACAGTACATCGAAATAATAGTCAAATTATTCAAACGGTGGGGACTTTCTTTTATACGGTTTTTTCACCCGATCAGGTACATTAAAGGGACCTTTTTAACGATTCTTGGGCCATTTAACTAAACACATTAGCAAGGAAAGGGTGGAGTCTGATCAAGTGTGAGCGCCTAATGTTTTTATTCGGGCAATTCGGTCCCTCTGGGCCATCGCTATGGGGTCGCATGCCATCAATTTACTTGGCCCGTTTTTTATAGCGTTTGTATACTTTGCTTTAATTAATTGGGTTTTGGTTGGTATATAATATAGGGAAGCTTTATTTTAAGTAAATTTTACATTCAAAAAAATCTAAAATAAAATCTATCTTTTGAGAGTTAATAAATACTATAAACGAAAATTAGTTCAAACGAGATCCGTGAATAATCTTCTGAGATATTATGCTTTGATAATTATTAGCCCAGTATATGTTGGTTTCTATTTCCATAAAACCTTTATGAGTCAAAGGATCAACGTTGGTTGGTTGTATGAATAAGTTATACTGAAGTTGGTAAGTTATACCATGCTGCGGAACTCTATAGGTACTGTGCGTGGTCCGATACGCACTTGGCCAGATTTTTCGACTTTAACTTCAACTAAATCTAAGTGACAGGATGATAACAACCCACCCAATCTGCATGTTTATGTTTATAAACCTTTCCCTTGTAATATCTCCCTTTCTATTTGTAATATTCTATCAGCACTGTTGTAAACTACATTAATATAGTAAATCTGTTGAGGAAGAGCGGTGCCTCTTAACATAGGTGTCATTGCACACTTAAAAAGAGGTTCCACGCACTGTTACCTAATGTTATGTATGTTATCGAAATAAACATTATTATTATTATTCTTTTTTAGGGTTCCGTACCTCAAAAGGAAAAAAGGAACCCTTATAGGATCACTCGTGTGTGTCTGTCTGTCTGTCTGTCCGTCTGTCACAGCCAATTTATTCCGAAACTACTGGACCGATTGAGTGGAAATTTGGCATTCATATGTAAATTGGTGACCGCAACACGGACGCGTGACGTAAATATGTGAATTTTAAGCCACTTTTTGGGGGTAATCTAGAAAATTAAAAAAAAAGTTATGCCACCTATATCCTGTGACATATCAAATGAAAAGGCTTATTGTGAGGATCTTAAATATATATGTTTTTGAATTTTAAGTAAAATAGTTAAGAAGTTATTCAGGAAAATAGGCGAAAAATGACCATTCCCCCCCCCCTTATTTCCGAAACTACTGGGGATAAAATTTTGAAAAAAATACAGAAAATAGATCTTTGCCTATAAATTACAGGAAAACCTATAAGAAGTCTAGGGTATTTAAGGTAACCTAGTAAATTTCAGATAATCATGTACGGAACGGAACCCTCTCCACGCGAATTTAACTCGCACTTGTGTAAACTACGTCTTTCTCTCCAAAGAGGTTTTGCGGCACGGGCCAAAGCCAAGTGCTTACAAGTAATAGTAATTAAATTATGTGGTAATGGACAGAAACTTTCGAACTATTCGGCATGTGTTAAGGATGGTAGCTTTTTGTAAGAGTGTATATGTGGATGAATACATGTTTAGTGCGTGTAGACTTGCATGTAGAGTTTTTGGAATAACGCCAGTGGTAGATACTATAATAGGAATTGTTTTCACTGTTCGCACTTGCCATTGGGTTTTTATTTCAATATGCCAATGTATAATTTGATGTCGTCCATGTACATAAGGTGAGTAAGTGTTGTGTGAGTTTGATTTTGTGTGATTGGGTATCCATTACTAGAGTGATTGAGCATGTTAGAGAGCGGGTTCAGAGCGAGGCAAAACCAAAGCGGGCTTAGTGCATCACCTTTGAAAATACCTCGTCTGATATGTATGTCTGCAGTTTGTATTGATGTTGTACTATTGATTAATTTAAGATTTGTTTTCCAGTTTTGCATTGTATCATTTAAAAACAATATTATTGTAGGATGAATCTCGTAGTGCTCTAATATGGATATTAGCCAGCTATGAGGCACTGAGTCGAAAGCCTTTATTATTATAACAGCGCCTCTATTCGGGTACGCTAAGTGATGTTGTAGCGACTGGCGAGCGAGATTTCTCACCCCACTCTTCCGCACGACGCGTTACGCATTACGCGTCGTGCGGAAGTGGGATGAGAAAGATGCGAGTCTCGCTCGCGGGTCGCTGCAGTATCACTTAGACGTTCCCGAATAGACGCCCAGATTTAAAAATTTCTTTTGCTATCGTATTATCTCATCTAAAACCACGCAATAAACACCAGATTGGTATTGTTCCGTCGAGCTCTAACATCCCTCCAGTAAATTTACCATCAACTGTAATGGAATCGAGCTTAATATTCCCGTCATGGCCGCCGGCAAGCCTTTGGTAAATAAAATGCACGCAATTACTTAAAAACGCAGATTTAAGTTGAATGCAAATATAGAAATACAGACCCTCTTTGCTCCCGTGGGCAAAGGAATGGAAGGGTGCCATGGAGTTGGTGAAAATGTAGAGGTTATCTTGAATAAATTGATTAATATTAAGGTCTTCAGCTAAAATTTACGATACGTAAAATGCTAACTGCACGCATAATATGCAAACTATACATACGCAAAATCTACTTGGAAGAAAATGCACAGTATAGTACGCAAAATGTACTAATTGTGAAAGCACATAAAGCAAAAAATTTTAAAAGAAAAATGCACATTTCGCGAGTTGTTTATTGTAAAATGCATAATCCGCGAAATGTTACAAATGTTATATAATTTAAGAGAAGCAAAATGGATTATAACGCTCAGTAGGCACGGTAGTTTACGTTTTTTTTAACCACTGTATTTGAGTATCCGAGCACACAAACTATGTCCATTTTGCGTATTGTTATTTTTCCGTAATGTACAATTTGCGATCATTGTAACTTTGCACATTTTGCCACTATCGCGTGGAGTACATTTTGCATATTGTTTAGTTATCGTATGTACATTTTAGTTAGTACATTTCGCGTACTGTAAAGTTTAGTCCATGTAGATTTTGCGTATGTACATTTTGATTGTTTGCACATTATGCGTGCAGTTATCATATTGCATATTGTACAATATGCAATATGAATATATTTTCAGCTGAAGCCACATTAAGAACCCTTAAAAACTGTTTCTTATTTTGAAAATAACAAACGACTATCTGATTTAATTTTAAGTTAGTTGCCCGAACCTAGTAGACAGCTGTGAAACTTTTTTTAAAAGTAACTTAAATAAAGTAATAAAAACTCCTTTAAAAGAGATAAGTCAACTTTACAGTTTCTGATGTAATGAGTGAAAAATATTGCATATTGTTCCTGGGTAATAATTATTACACTTTAGTAAAGTGGTATTTGTTACAATGATGATGTTTATAAATATTAAATATTGTAAGTTAAAATATAAAAGGTTGCTTTATAGGTTCCTATAATTTCCTATATTTTTTGCTACCTATAATTATACTAGAATGATACGCCAAAAATCTTTCGGTGAAAACGAATAGCGGTTGGTTTCGTGTCCTCGTTACCGAGAACCTTCATGCCCCATCCGCCATGAGCCAACTACTCATATGAATCGACAACCAGGGTAAAATTGCTGAAACTTATGAATTTCCTAAGCCTACTTTTGTCATGAACCCGACCGTTACTTAGGTGTTTTCTTGGGAGACCTATGTCCAACATTAGACGTCCCGAGGTTATAATAATGATGATTAATAATATACTGCCATTCCGCTTACTTCTCTACCCAGTGGACGCCGGAATTAAAATTATAACGAATGAAATATGTAAGCAAAGCACTACGGCCCGTATCTGCGCAAGACCAAGCTTTTCATTTCTTTGAGCAATCTTTTTGGAAATTCAAGTTCTTGCACATCAATCAAAATTAATAAAATTATGCCATCTCATTATATCATAATTTCTGCCGAAAGGTGTCCATTGCCGGATATAGGTCTTCCCAATGATCGCTACAACGGCCGATCCTGCTGCTCGTATCCAGCGGAGTCCTGCAATCTTCATCAGAGCCCTTACCAAGAGTCTGCGCAAACTGTTCTCGATATCGAAATCTATCGGAAATGCTGCTTGTTGCCGATACAAGTAAAAGGGACAGAGCGATAGTTTACCCTAGCGAGAGCGGTTTGTGCAACTCAGGGTAATGGTAGGTCGTCAGTCCGCCGTGTGGATGGTTTGCTCACGATGCATCTTACAGCACATGGTTGCTACTCAAGAACTCTTCGGCGCGACAGCCATCTGTTCTACGAGCGATGGCGTATCTATACCAAGGTTGATGACACGTACGAAAATGCAGTTTATACGCACTGAGATTGGAAAATTTCAGAGATGGAAGCCGGGTATGTATCCCGGACCCTCTGCAAGAGTGGCCGCACGTACCACTAGGCTACCACTGCAATTTGCAGTTAACCTTTAGGTCAGTTTTATTTTGTTGTTTTAAAGTGTTATTTAGAATCACTTTAAATTCGACATCAAGAACTGACATGTCATGCCGCAAAGCAAGCACATAAGATGCGTTACTCAAAGTACGTTTTCTGTTGTTTTTATGTGACATGCATTCTATGTTTTCGTTTGTATTATGTTACTTAATGCGTGCAAAGGTGGAGTCGCATGCGCACAATAGCCTATAAACTGACGTTTTAATACAAAGGGGTCGAAGTGAGCAAGGTTGGCAAAAAAGTCAATCCATAAATGTTTGTTTTAAGAAAATAATACGACCCGACGATTAATGATAGCTTTGTAGTTTTAAAGATTTTTAACAATGTTTTGTTTGCCATTAATTGTGCAATTTTCTTTGTATAAAACACTAGCAAACCCGGCGAACTCCGTTTCGCCACCAGATGGCTTCGTTTTATGTAACATTTCGTTTGGTGTAGCTATGTATCAGAGATGGCGCTGTATGTGAAAAAAGATTTTCCCGCTTTTCTGTTGAAATTTTTCCTGAATTTTCTATAAACCTCACGGAGCCCGAGACCTTTCCAACGAATGCAAAACCGTGGAAATCGGTTCGTGCGTTTTGGAGTTATAGCGTCAGGAAGGAAAACCCGACTTATTTTTATATAGTAGATATCACATTATTAATTTACTTCACCCGTTAAGTATATTAGTATACTTAATGTAAATCTTGCAAGATACTTTTCAACCAATCAACTAATATAAATTTATACCTACTAAAAATAAAGCAATTCACTTCCTTTATACACAATATTTCCATGCTAAGGTTGCTACGTAGGATCGCGCTGAAAAAACCCAAATCGGCTTTAACAAAGCGAAAAAAATATATGTTCATATTATTGAAAACATAACTATACGGTACAAAAAAATCGTGAAGTTACGTCTGAAATCTTTTTTTAACAGTTCTACGTATGTCTTAATTTTTTTAACTTTAATGTGTTTATAATTAACATCACGCCGATACTAAAAACTTAACTAATTTATATTTTACGAGTAGTGTGTTTACTTAGATAATGCATCCGTTGACTTTCCCCATACTAAACCGCACAGTGCTTCTCGTTCACTCCGGTGCAACAGACACTGACCGATCACTCAATTCTCAGCGTCATAAATAATTGGATCTGACGGATCTTAAAAATAATTAAATAAAACTTAGTTAACTACTTCTTTTCTAACCGTACGGAGCAGTTCAAAAGCAAATCCTCGGCTATTTATTTTTGCATTTTACGGCGGTGGCTTACTACTGGAAGGTAATATGTTAGCAGGTGTCGTGCAGTATTGATCCAGGAATGTACTTAGACTTAGTCGACCAAACATGTTAAAATCAGAGCTGCTGCAACTCGGACACTATGACGAAGTTTAGCGAAAGGATCCAAACCAAAATAAGTTACATCATATTAAAGTTCTATTCCATTTGACATACTGGCTACAATATTTTCTGCATTTGTTTTTATCTGTGAAGCCTTTCTCAAATCTACGTCTTAATGCCTCATTTACATGCAGCCGAATTGAGCAGCGAAGTGGGCATGGAAGTCGGCAGCGCGAGTATTAAAATGGGTTACTTCTCCTGCTCCTGCCGCTGCTACTCGCGTTGCCCATACAGCCGAAGTGAGCAGGGAAGTGGGCAGCGCCAGTATGTAAATGGGTCACTTCTTCTGCTCCTACCGCTGCTACTCGCGTTGCCTGGCACGCAGTGAGTCGGAAAGCCCACTGCCTTCGAAAGCAGTATGCGGGAATTATTTCTTGCAACGCAAGCAGTAGTGGCAGTGGCAGTATGTAAAATGAGGTATAAGAATGTCAGGAACCGAGCTATCAAATTTAATCCAGCAAGAACATTATCGTCACTCTTCTGAAAAACAAAATCGTATCACGAAATCACTTGATGGTAAGTAAACTTTACATGCTTCTAGCAAGGTTGACTTTGCTCCTGTTTTATTTCGAGATGAGGTTTATTCAAAGTAGAAAAGATATGTATGATTGGGTAAATTAATTTGGAGAACTCTCTGAGAAGCGAGACTGCACATAGCACCCGGTGTCCACATGACTGGTTTATGTCTAAGGGTGTAGACTGTACTTAGTGTACCTTTTAAGGGCGTACCCCACGCCAATGGCTTTGAATCTGCTTGTTTTCAAATCCTATAAAGTATACTTAGCGTTGTACAAGAATCTTGAAAAAAATATATATTGTAGCATGGAATCTATTCTTTATTTTTGTCTACCGGAATCTTGAAAAAAGTGATAAATCAAGGGCAAAAAAAAAACCGTGAAACCTTTTTTTTAAACTAAAATCCGTAAAGGCTCCCGTATTATGACACGTTTATACATGAAAATTTTACTAATCAGAATACAATAATGTATACTATAATTTCATCTACCGGTTTTTCAATTTATTTTGTAGTTTTTGAGTAAATTATACTTTTCACCGCGGCGCGTGAACTAAGAGGCTCGCGGCGCTCTGCGCGGGCGACGGGTGGCATACGCTGCTAAGCCGTCTTACGTGAAGCTTGTGCCGCTCGACGGCGCGCACATGCGACGAGTTAGTTTTCAACTATTTTTTTTTATTTTGACCTAGTGGGGAACGCTCAAGGTCATCGGCGTAGGGTACGCCCTTAAGGTGTAGACTTCCACTAAGAAAGGATTATAAGATACTCCACCCCTAAAGCGGTGAAACGAGTTTGAACGTGAAATGCCAAATGTAAGCCCCTAGTATATTATAAGGGTCTTTTATATTCATCGATTAACAATCAATACCCCAACCTTTACTCACACGGTATATCTTTGGGGTACCACCCTCTGTTTTAAATACTGATAGCTTCCGCCATTTACGTATTATTCCTAATAATTGCTGTTTGTGCGTCTGCCAATATGTCTACAACACGCAAACTATCGTTGTTGTTTTAAAGGGAACGTCCAATTTGATTGGCTATTTGAGGAGTATTGTGGGTGCAGTTCGAAATAATGGAACAATAAAACTGTGAATAAAAATAATTCGTTTACAAGTCAGAAACTGTCGGATGGTGAAATTTCATTCACTTAGTGACGATATAACGTATATTAACCAAAAATATTTATATCAAGAGGGATGGGAACAATTGATGTTTTAAGTAAATGTGCCTAGTAATTAAAACACTCAAGGGATTCTTCAATGAAACTCGCCTGCGGCTCGTTTTACAAACACCTACTCAATTTTAATAACCTTAATTATTCAACAGTTGCAGAAAAAGAGCGCGGTAGGCAGGAAGCCTCGCAAGAGCCTGTGGTACTGCAGAGCCGGAATCAACTCCGGCTTGCGAGTCGTCACACCGAACACGGTACTGTCCGTGTCGCGTCTGCACCATTCCACCACAGGTGGAGTACGTCTGCAAGAAGTCTCGTATTCTCTATCTCTGATTCCAGTTGCGATTGCACCACTGCGTACACTTCAGCTGTTTTGTGGAGCGCGTACCGCGGCTTTGTTGGAAATCGTCGCGTGTCTGGACTTCTGGCCGAAGGGTGTCGTGTTCAGGCACTTCCAAGTCAGCTTGCCTATGCAATCTGAGTTTCTTGCGGCGTTTCTTCTCAGCATATGCCTTGCTTCCGAAGCGCTGGTAGATTCAGACATATGAAAGAGCCCGTGTGGCATACTTGCAATATAAATATTTTCATTTTCAGGACACGACTCAAGGAGTGACTACGCAAACGAGCTACGCCTTTTCGTCACCTATACATAATCTTAATTACGTTTAAATTATTTTAATATGTATGCTAGTCTGTAAGGTATTTATGTATGGGCTACTGATGCCTAAAATAAACGGTTGCTTTTATTATTATTATTATAAATAACTATTGTTTAACCTTAAAAGTAAGACTAATTTGTTTTCTCCCAGCAAACATCAATAAAGTAACCTCAAGTTGAAAAAACTTTCCTCCCGCCGTACGTCAATTTTCCGCACAATAACGCCTTCGAGGTAACTGCTAATTTAAGTTGGGTCATTAGCCTCGGGGATCAAGTTAATGTTGCAATTGTTTTCTGTAAAGTACTAGATACTTAGTATGCTAACATTAGGTTGTGTAGAAGCGAGAAGGGTTTGTCCATCTTTGTAAGAAAGATTCATCGCTGTTGAAAAATAAATTTCATCATTTTTATATCGCCTTGTCACATGATACAAAAGATTACAGATTGCTATTTCGAGCGATACACGTCGGTTTAGGTCTTTTCCAAAGTTACTACTATTAATAACTTTTGTTTACTAGTAAACAATACTCGAGGAATATGACATAATATAAATTGTTTTTCCAGTAATTCTTAAGTAATTTCCTATTGAGTAGACGAACCGCCCGGTGCTATCGGATATAATCATTTCAGCCGTAGGACATCCACTGCTGGACATAGGTCTCCCCCATCTATTTCCAAAAGGGCCGGTTGGAAGCGGCCTGCATCTAGCGTTTTCCTACGGTCTCTTCTGCGGTATCAGATATACAAGCAGGAAATCCCAGTGCATTCAAGATCAAACCAATTCATTCTATGAAAATGAAAATGAAAATATTTATTTTGCAAGTAGGCCACATGGGCTATTTTACATGTCTGAAGCGAGCTAAAACGTATAATAAATGTTTTTCATACCCTACTAGTAGAAACAGGAATTTCAAAACGCTAACCCGAAGTATTTTGAAGAGCTTTTTATATTGAAACCTCTTTTCTCAACACAAAAATGAAAACCAGAAAATTAAACTCCGTAAACCTATTTATGAAATAACAAAACTACTCCGCTCTGATAAACCCCATCTTCTTGTAGAAGATCAGCTCCCACCGTTTCAGCTTAGCGATTGGCGCGTCCCGGGCCACGGACTTACTCCGTTTGTACTTCTTGAAGAATTGCCCGTCAATCTTGATCCGCTGGTCTGAATTGTCCCTTGAACCTTGCAAATGAAATGCTATTATTAATGCTGAATGGAGAACTTGGGGGTGAAATTTGAAACATTTTTGTCCCGGTAACTGCCTCTTTGATAATGCTCTACTGTTATTTTTGAAACGATTCGGTATCGCAACCCAGCATCGTTCAATTGAGATTTTACTATTTAATGAATGCAGTATGTTGTATAAAGGTAGGTATAATACCTTTAACGAGCTCGTAAGTCACCTGATGAAAAGTCATGAATACCAATAATCCGAAAGAAAAGGGAGAAAAAGGAGGAAGGTAAGGAATGACTTTCATAAAACAACAAGGTCTTTTTTCATTTGCAAACAATGCACAATAAAGCACTTTCTTGTTCGACAATTCAAACTTATGTGATTCATGCCACAAGTACACAAGACCTACCACAGAAATCATTACAAATTAATCCGGGTCCTGGTCATTGTCTTGTAGTTTTAACTTTAAATAGTACCCAAGAGTTGGGTTCTTGGTAATGCACATGTTAAGCTTGTATCGAACCTGCGACTAATCCCTGAGCAGGCACAGTGTGCTGTGACCGCGGATAGAACAGCCACTTCTTGGAGCCAAAGCCGTCACTCTTCAGAACTTCTTCAATCCGGTCCTGGCGCTTCTTTGTCGCGAGGTACTTTGTCGTACTCTTTTTACTGTTGCTGGCTGGAAATTGAACACGCGTTAGAATTAAGTTTTCTATATCAGAGTTTGTTCTCTTATAGAAAATGCCCAAATACCATAAAACGTAGCTTTAGCCTAGACCTATAATAATATTTTTTTATTCTTTTGACGTTAAGAAAATGGCAATTGTGGCAAAAAAGACGCGTAAGTGCCTGCGAGAGAGGAATAACAAATTATAGCTATTTCAAACTCATTCGAGCATCGAATGGTAAAACCCATTAGAGAGTTAGGTATAAAAAACTGCTGAAAAGTTTCTCAACATGGAAATAAAGGTTTCGCAACTTCGTCTTCTAACAGAAGAACAAGAACTTACGTGTCAAATATAAAATCCTAAATGCATCCAAAAAACTTGGCTCTCTCAGATTTAAATCCCTCCCGCGGCTCGCCGAGCGGCTGTGACTCGGCCGGGACTTTGACCGGGATTTGGATCGGCCCCGGGATCTGGAACGTAATCTAGAGCGAGACCTGGACTTGGATCGAGAATTCGAGCGAGATTTGGATCCGCTGGCGCTGCGCCTGCCGTCTCGGTGTTTGCGCGTTCGGTGTTTTGTGCGGCTTGGTCTGAAAAATGAGGGAATTGTTACAAATAAGCTTCCGTGGTAAACGGTTAAACAAATAGGTTCAGGTTTTCACAGAGTATGTGTTGTTCTGGAATAAATATGGGCAAATAACAGTTACTCCTCTGCTGCACTGGGAGTGAAGAAATAGCATAGAATGCGTGCAGATGCTTATCATCCTGGCATGTCGTAAAAGTCGACTAAGGGACGGGTCCTCTCCAACATGGTGGACTATCTGTATGGGCGATGGGCTGATCACCTGTCACCATACGGTTCATCATACCATCTTAGGACTAATTAATCGAACGTGGCCACAAGTAGTCTTGTGGCTCTGCCCACCCCATTAGGGATTTCCGGCGTGATAATATGTATGTATGTATGTAAATAACAGTTCCCCATATATTGATACCCTAAAAATTGGCTGATGTTAGATCAATTTTGTCTCAACTGCATTTCCAAAACGGCTTTATGTTAGCTTTCAAATTCCGCATGATTATAGTTTAATCAAAACAGGCAACACTGTCTGCAGGCTTAAGATCTGCGCCAAGTTATTTGCAAATGTCAGCTCTTAACTAATTGGATTGATTTGTGCACAATACAAGAATAGTTAAAATATCCGAATGAAATTTTATGCGTAAAAATTTACGTGGTACGGAACTCTCAGTGCGCGAGTCCGACCAGCAACTTGACAGGTTTTTGTATGAAATCTATATAAAACCGTACCTCCGTTCAAGATTCATCCCATTCAACGGCTGCATAGCATAGTACTCTGCGTAGGCGTCCCCATGGTCAGGAAATTCCTGCACAGGCCGCATCGCGGGGTATTGCGGGTACGGGAACCCATAGCCGTCCATTCGAATCTAAAAAAATTGTGTTTTTATATTAATGACAATGAATTTTGCATGAACGATGACACTGACAATTTGATTGTGTTCTGTTAGTTTGGCACAACTGTGTAGCTTTTGTCGAAAGAGTTTAACGTCCTAAACTTATTCTTCTGTACAATAACGTAATTTGTTGAGCTTGCCAAATTATTTTCCACCTATTGAGAGTAGTATCGAAATTCAAATTCCATTTATAAATATCAATCACATACCGTTGGCAGGCGCAAGGAAGGTATTTGGTTAAGTTACTAAACCTTAGGGCCTGGCCACAACACCACGTCACGACGTCGTGAATGTGAACCGTGGACCGACGCGGTGCCGCACCATGCATTAACACGACGCAGCGCCGCACGATGCATTAACACGACGCGGCGCCGCACCATGCATTAACACGACGCGGCGCCGCACCATGCATTAACACGACGCGGCGTCGCACCATGCATTAACACGACGCGGTGCCGCACCATGCGTTAACATGACGCGGCGCCGCACCATGCATTAACACGACGCGGCGCCGCGTCGATCCACGGCGCCGCTACATAACCACGGTACGGCGCCGAGCCGTGAAAAATTCCGTTTGCACGTCCCCCTTATTTCTATACCTATAAAGGTGATGAGCAACGGAATTCACGTTCACGACTTCGTGCCGTGGTGTTATGGCCAGGCCCTTAGTGATTTCCAGCCATATGATCCTCAAACTTGCGCAGTGGCTGATCAGTTATTCAAATATGAACCAAATGGCTTTGTCTTTACGTCTAAATTAATATTTTCGGTTATCGGCTGATCCGCCACTGCAAATCATCGATCAATTAGATTGCGTTTAGTGTTAAAGAATCACACCACTATACATAATCTAACTGTGAAAACAAACCTCATCTTCTTAATTTGGAGTACGACTTGACCATGATCCCTTGGCAGTTCAGGTTACAGTGGAGCGACAGCCATCTGACTTTCGCAAACCTTGTGACAAGGGGATCAGACCAATTTCCTCACCGTAAGAGCATCGGTTGGCAGTTCGCAGGTAGTAGTGTACATAAGTCAAAAAACCGGTCAAGTGCGAGTGAAACCCGCGTGGAGAGGGTTCCGTTCCATACCTGATAAACTGAAATTATCTATGTTACTTTAAATACCATAGACTTCTTATAGGTTTTCCTGTAATTTATAGGTAAAGAACTATTGTCTGTATTTTTTTCAAAATTTTAGGCCCGGTAGTTTCGGAGATAAGGGGGGGGAGTGGTCAATTTTCACCTATTTTCCTAAATAACTTCTAAACTATTTTACTTAAAGTTCAAAAAAAATACATTTAAGATCCTCACAATAGCCCTTTCATTTGATATGTCACACGATTTCAGTTGCACAACTTTTTTTTTCTAATTTTCTAATTTATCCCCCAAAAGTGGGCCCCATGTTCAAAATTAATTCATTTACGTTACGCATCCCTGTTGCGGTAACCAATTTACATATGTATACCAAATTTCAAATCAATCGGTTCAGTAGTTTCGGAGCAAATTGGCTGTGACAGACGGACAGACAGACAGACAGACAGGCAGACACACGAGTGATCCTATAAGGGTTCCTTTTTTCCTTTTGAGGTACGGAACCCTAAAAAGCTCATTATTGCATGGCAACCACAAGGATTTGAACCCACTAACTCACGAGTCGACATCCTTAGCCACTAGACCACCGACGCTCCTAAATTGTAAAATCTAACGACTTTCGTAAAGTCAATATTATCGTAACGATTAACGACACTTCCAAGTTTGATTGCGATTTGAAAAAAGCCCGATTAATTTGCCGATTGCAAAGAAGAACAATTAAAAAGTAAAGATAAATTAGGAATCGATTGTTGCCTAATGGTTCCCTCCATTAGAGGGTTCTGTAGTACTTTGAATGGATTTTTTGCCTCCGTCTAAAGTTTAAGGGGAATCGAGGATATAGAGCGAAGGCAAGATATCTGGAAGAGATAAAAATAACCTATGAAGCTTGGTCATGTTATTGTGCCCACTAAATATATATTACTATTTATTATTCAGATTAAATTCAAACGATACCTAAGCTTCGAGTTCAAGAAAATATCAATGAACTCTTGAACTTGAACTTTTGAACTAAGTATAATGTTTATTTTAGTACCACCACTGTGAGTTCAATTTAATTATTTATAAAAAATCCAGTTATTTCAAGGAAGGGTAAGAAATTAAAGATTGAATTAAAACTTTTTATTCTTGGAGGGCAATTTATTTGGTCTACTGTAAAGCATGAATACAATTACCGTTTTTTGTAATATTTCGTATTATTAATTTAAAACCACCTGCGGGATTTCCATAATAACTATGCCAATATTTAAGCTCGCGTAAGTACCGGATAGTACTAAGACCTATCCAGCCACTCGACATCTGTAAAACGCAGGCGCGCCCGTTCCTTAACTTTGCTTTGAGTGGCTCCATTCTTCAACACTTCTTTTACTTCCCGCACTCCTTAATATTCGCGAGTTATCGCTTAGCATGTCTTGGTCTGTTCAAAACTTAAATAATATTAACATCTTATAAACATTAATGAATTTCAGACTGTTTTAGATGCTTGGTCGAATTTTAAGATGACATGAGGCTGCTTCTGACTCTCTCTCTGACTCAAGGCCACGGCCGCACTAGAAAGCCGACTAGCGACGCGACAGAAACAAACACATTGGTGGTGGCCACACTGCTTATGCGGCGACCACCATATAAAATCGCTGTCGCGTCGTAGTCGGCTTACCAGTGCGGCCGCAGCCTATATTTGTATTCAGTGTCTTTATCTTTTTCTGTGTATTTTCTTTCCCGATAGGGGTGGAAGTGCACCCCCTTGCAACTTCCTGCCGGCGCTCATGTGCGTTTCAAACCATTCAGCTAGACTCCTCGACTACCACACGATTCTTGAAATACGTCTAAAATAATAGTGTATTCTAAACTAGAGCAACTTTTAATATCTAGGTCCTTTAAAAAGCTCAAATCGTATTAATTAACTGAAAATACACCCTGTCACTGCCAATTTACTTCTGGAATACTGAATTTTACTTACATCATACCTGCGCACGCTAATATAAACCTCAACGTTACTGTTTAAGATCCAATTTGGTTCATGCCCGATCAATATACAGGATGACAAAAAAACGTTAAAACTATTATGCAAGCCGTATAATGTTAGTGAGTTTATTTTAAGCTTTTTGCAAGTGTCGGTTAGGAAATTTGGTTTTTCTACACCCATATCATAAAACATCCATTGTTTAATCAAAAACCATAGGAAATGAACACCATTTTGACAACCAATTAGGAAAAACCAGTGCTGCAATGTTATTTCTTTATCGTTTTTAGTAAAGAAATGAGATTAAATTTGGAACAGCTGTCAAAACTCAAGTGGGTCTCTATTCTAGTATCCATAGATATTAAACAGTTATTGATACGAAACATCAATTCAGTATGTTTTTTTTAATATAAACCGAACTACATTTGATCTCGAGTGACATGAGAATAGAGACTTCATTCGCTTGTCTATGATTTTAAAAAAAATGGTCTTGACGGTGGATCGAATTGCCGCCATGTTGGTGTTTTGCTGAACGAAAGTAGAATTGTTGTTGATCGAATAGAAAAAGTTGTTTGTAATTTACATTTTAGTTGAAAATATGAATAGTAAGTAGTCTTCTCGGAGTGTGTGTGATGTGAAAATGCGCCGGATATCGGAAATATGCAGCCACGATTGCAACAAATAACTTGTTGCCAGAAAATATTGTTTCTGAACCCATCATGGAGGATTTATAATATGTGTGTAGATAAAGTTATGTATGCAACTCTGCATAATTTGGCCTTAAAACACACGTGCGATCTTATTATGAAACTCGCCTATCGGCTCGTTTCATGAAAACCGCACTAGTGTTTTAAGGCTTATCATTATGCAACCGTTGCATAAACTACTATTATGTAAGAATATCGATGTCAAAATAATTTCACACCAAAAATATCTCATGTCTAGCAAAACACAGACACAGTGTTGTTTGCTATTTCCTATGTTCACTTAAGTTTTGTCTAAAAAATGTAAATCCGTAAAGTGATAACCCTGTATAATATTGTAAGTGCTGTGGATATTTGTGTAATAAATAAAATAAAAGTGTTCTAATAGTGGTGGTTCAGAGCGGGCGTGCGTCGCGAATGCCACACATGCCTCGTGCGAGCGCACATCGCTAGGCATACGCCACGAATCATTTTAGGTGTAGCAAAATGTGGAGTACTTTAAGAATTTGTCTCTATTAAGCACACATTGCATTTAATGCAGTTTTAATTCACAGTATTACTTGGATTACTTACGCAGTGATGACTTACGGCACTGAGACGTGGTCGCTCACTATGGGCCTCATAAGAAGGCTCAAGGTCACCCAAAGGGCGATGGAGAGGGCTATGCTCGGAGTATCGCTGCGAGATCGAATTAGAAATGAGGAGATCCGCAAAAGATCAAGAGTAACCGACATAGCCCAAAGAATTGCTAAGCTTAAGTGGCAGTGGGCGGGGCACATTGCTCGTAGAACAGATGGCCGAAGGCGCACCGTCGGCAGACCACCCACACGGTGGACTGACGACCTGGTAAAAATTGCGGGTCTCCGCTGGATGCGAGCAGCACAGAATCGGTCGTTGTGGAGATCATTGGGGGAGGCCTATGTCCAGCAGTGGACGTCTTTCGGCTGAAATGATGATGATGATGATGGTTACTTTGATTGAGTTTGACAAAGACAAGGTAAGTATACTCAATGCGTACCCACTTGATATCAAGCGTCATTATGAGGAGTGTGAACCTACGAATTTTCATACAAAAGGCGATAACGATTTCCACCCTTTCAACCAATTTTCGATTTCGACAAATTTTAGATAGGTTGTCAGTCAGAATAAAATGTAGCTCAATACGTTTTGGATTTTTCACTATAATCAATAAATTAAGTTTTACTGCTGTTTCAGTATTCTCATTCAAAGCTAATTTCGGCGGTGTTTCGGCGACTATTTGACTTTGTTGATCTTTAATCAAAATTCAAATTCATATAGACCTAGATTTGGTTTTGTCTAACAACCTATCAAAAATTGGTCAAGATCGGTTAACATTTAAGGGGTAGAAATCGTTATCGCCTTTTGTATGAAAATGGGTGATTTTTGCCGTTGGTTCGCAGTCCTCTTAAAAGCAAAACTCTATTCTGATTTATCGAATTCCAAATATCAATGGAGGTTGGAGATCAAACGCGATATCACCGTTACTCGAACCGCATCTCGAAAGTTCCTCAATCGAGAGGGAAACGAACGAAACTGAGACGCACTTTCGATCTTCGAGGGTTTTCGAGGACGAGTACTTTGTGCCTGAGTTAAAAGGGGATTCCCCCTACGGTGTGAATCGATAGTGGAATGGGTATTTCTTTCACCTTACATTTAACTAAGCGTTAAGCGACTTGGATCAATATTTTTGATATTTGAATGTAGAAATTAAAGCATTTTACTTAATGAATGAGCAATTTTCATTGCTCATTTAAATGTTTACGGCATAAGAAGTTGGATCGTTGGAAATAAGTTGGTTGACTTAAATATATTTTTAACGGAATGACATTCTATGGATACTAGACCAAATTTTATAGAGTTATGCAAATACACCTGGAACAAAATTGGTCTAGAATCTGCCAATATTAGAGTATTTATGAATGTATGGAGGAGCTTCTCAGGGTTAAACATATTTGATATAATTATTATTTTCTAGTATTAACTCAAAACTTTTATTCTGCAAATTGGCTACCTGTAGGCGCTTTTACTTGTCACTTGAATAAATGAATATGGGTCGAATCTACCAGCGCTTCGGACGCGAGTCATCTTTTCAAGTCAAACATTGATTTTACATCATATATACAAACTCAAATAAAATTAAAAAGAAACATTATAAAGTAGTAAATGATAATTATTAAGAGTAATAAAAAATACGTGTGATAACAGATGGACGGAGGAACGTACATCGTAGGCTTGATAATATAAGGTTCTCTTGATTGTTTTGCGTACGGAACCCTAAAAAAATAAACAAAAACTGTTGCGAAAAAGTCCATGCCGTTAAGCAACCAATCCTTTCTAACAGTATTAAATGAAACACCTTTACATTCTGCCACATAGGTTTTAAAAGCCATTCCAATTCTCATGAACAACGCGACAAGAACTCACTCAAAAACTCGAAGCAATTACTAAAAATCCATTACTGTACTCGAACTCGCCTCTCAACTTCCCACTTACTCTGTAATGACGGCGCATTGTACTCGCAACTTTTTCATCCGACTTGTATGAATATGGACGCGGCCTTTGTAGCTTCCATTAGTAACCCAGCTGAATGACGTCGTTGGATTTTGAAATTAAACGGGTTATGTTAAGGTTGAAATTAGCTTTGTTGGTGTTCGTTTATGTTTTATGGCTTTTCGAAAGTGGCCAGTGACAAGTGTGATGTTTTTTCTATGATGAAGAAGTTCGTTCTTATAAAAATATGAATTTTATTTAATTTAATTTACAAATAATTATAGTTCACAAAAACTAAAAAATCACGCTGTTGCAGAAACGCACCAAAGGTAATGTATTGGACTCGTCAAACCTAACCAAATGAGCCCAAACTCGAGTGGTGTACTGGTAGTAATTGAAGAATTCTACTATCCACCTCCTGGTTCCATGGTAAGATCAGCTCGATGTTACCAAATCATGGGATGGTGTTACTTACGACTTACGACAATTAGAAGTAGGTTATCATTGACTTCTAAGATTTTATACCATTGTTTATTACCGGGTGTACTCGCAGATCTCTCAATGCCCTACGCGTCCAGTATAACAATGGTTTGAGAATGTTGTTGGGGCTGCCCCGCCGATGTAGTGCATCTGGTATGTGTGCAGAGGCTCGCATTGACAGCTTTCAAGCCATCGTGCGCAAAAGAGTCGCCTCCCTCATGCGGCGCGTGCGGGACTGCCCGAACAGCCTCCTCAACACCATTATTGAAAAAGTGGACTGCCCTGTTGTACGGCACTGGAACTCTGTTCATAAGGGTTCCAGACCGGTTATTTTTAATAATGAGTAATTGTTTTTTGTGTTGTTGTTTTTTAATTATATTTTTGTATTATTGTAAGAATGTTTTCAATTTTAAATTTTAAATAATTAATCTTTAAATTTGTAATTCTGTATCTGTAAATGTCACTAACAATAGATCATAAGGCTTTAATTGTATAACTAACACATAATATGGATTATTATTATCTGAAATAAATAATAATAATAATAATAATAATTAGTAAGTTACAAGTGAAGCTATTAATAATAACAGCGTGTTAAAATATCAAATAAAATTTTTGGCAAATTAACATTTTTATTTGCAAAAACGTAATCATATTTTGTTAATTACGAACCCCTGATCCGTTCACCTAACAAATATATTTTTCTAATGAGAACAAAACAATTTCGTCGGTCACGCAAACCCGTGCTTCGTCTTATTATGACAGTTGAGGAAAATGAAATACCATAATGTATATTTGTTATTTTTCATAAAACATTAAGCACAAAGAAATACATATACTTACCTACAGTGGATTTATCCGTACTTGACTTATTTAGTAAACAAGTTTCTAACCTCAAAATGCATCTTTTTAGGGTTCCGTACCTCAAAAGGAAAAACGAAACCCTTATAGGATCACTCGTGTGTCTGTCTGTCTGTCTGTCTGTCTGTCTGTCCGCTCCTGTTTGCTCCGAAACTACTGGACCGATTAAGTTGATATTTGGTATACATATGTAAATCGGTGACTGCAACACGGACGCGTGATGTAAATATATGAATTTTTAACATGGGGGCCACTTTTGTGGGGTAAATTAGAAAATTAAAAAAAAAAAGTTATGCTACCGATATTGAGTGACATATCAAATGAAAGGGCTTATGGTGAGGATCTTAAATTTTATTTTTTTCGAATTTCAAGTAATATAGTTTAGAAGTTATTTAGGAAAATAGCCAAAAATTGACCATTCCCCCCCCTTATTTCCGAAACTACTGGGGCTAAAATTTTGAAAATAATACAGAAAATAGTTCTTTACCTATAGATTACAGGAAAACCTATAAGAAGTCTATGGTATTTAAAGTAACGTAGTAAATTTCAGATAATCATGTACGGAACGGAACCCTCTCCACGCGAGTTTAACTCGCACTTGTCCGGTTTTTTGGCTAAAAAAGCTGTTTCCTTGCAAATAAAGGAACCGGAAACAATATTTTAGACGTCATTTTGCCAATTTTTAGCCTAGGTTTGCTTTGTTTAGGATAAAACAGCCGTTTCACCCAAAAATGCAAATTTTGAGGTTAGAAACTTGTTTACCAAATAAGACAAGTACGGAGGAATCCATTTTAAGTTGTAACAGCGTTGCGACGCAAGATTTTTGAGCAGCGTTCATAGCAAGGAGGGAATTGTAGCTACTTCGTAGCAAGTAGCTACGACTTGAGCCTTGCTACGGCCACAGAATAGATAATAGTAGTAACGTACCTACAGAAGAATCACTGTCTAGCAAAACCGGTGTTTAGGTACGAAAATACGCCTAATAATGCCTTCTCTCTCCGTCGCATAAACCGTGCTCTTTCGTGTACGCTAGGGTTGTCAGTTTTTTAACCGCGTCACCCAACAACACCAAAAATCTAGGCTACTTGATGACGCGCGAATCGGCCGGCGAGCGAGCGGTAGCCTACTGCTACTGTAAACTAAACTGCGGAGTGAGACTGCTATGGTGATGGGTGATGAAAGCCATGTCACCATCATTCTCCTTTATACGTCCCACTGCTGGGCATTGGCCTCCTCTCATAGTAAGGGACCGCGGAATCCTAGTGCGGATTGGGGACTACACACACATATTTGAATACATCGAAGGTGCATGCAGGCTTACGCCATAATATGGAAGTAACGTACTAACAAATATAATTATTTAAGAAAGCAAATATCACAAACATTGCAATCCTTTAACGAACGCAGTGACGACGGATCAGCAGATAAACGAAACTATTAATTTAGACTTTAAGGACCAAGTCTTTCGGTCTAAATTTGAATGTGTCCCTCATCGCTCAGACATGAAAGGTAATACAACATAATCTCCAAAGCTTATGAACTACATGAAAATAAATCATTGTCTTAAACTAGGTTGTAAATTCACCAACTGTCAAACAAACGCTCTAAATCAGTCAGCGTCCTGTGTGACCTGAGTCATACAAAACAAATGTGCACTAATCTGTTAAACTATAGATCTATTTGGGCCGTGATTAATCATTTCAGAAATAATGCGATTAATATTAATTTAGCAGGTGTAGAGTGACCATCGATTAACTTTACATAGGACATTATTGTCATTGTGTTGTAAATAATGAGTGGAATGATACGCATTTGACGTCATCAGTTCCCGTCATCAGAAAGGAAAATCATTTGGGACAATATCATAAAGGTTTTAAAGGATTTTTAATAAACAACTGGAAACGTTATTTAAGAAATATCTGTGATTCAAATCATGCTATTGAATTACACACGCACAAACAAACACACACACACACACCCTTCTATGAAATTTAGGTGAGATAAAATTCATAACTTACATATAGTATTAAGCAAATTATCTGATTCTGTAACTGGTGTCCTACACCTATTTTTGTTATACTTATAATAAAAATAGTTTTAAAATACCTTTTGTGTGAGAGCGTGACAGAATGAGTGTTAACCCTTAGAACATCCTACATGTGTGACACCTGAAATACCTAATATTACAGTTTTTGCACACAAAGACAGCCTACAATTTGGAAACATCTGACATTAATATAAATTTGTAAAAATATGAACCTACCGTCAACTCATTTGGAAAATAATCAATTACTGTAACATGACAACAGCAAACGATTTTATCATTTGTCACTCGGACAAGTCCGGCGATATTTCGGGTTGTGGTCACCGTAGCGGCCATGATGGATAACCGCCATATTGCCCAATGCTGGCCTGCAATAAATCAAGTACCGCCGACATAAGAGGACGAAATTCTTCGCCGAGAATTTTCGGCGAGCTACGAGGTGTCGAGAAATTGCAAACATTTTTTCAGTGAAGAAATTTTTGCGAAAATTGCAGCTGTATTTTGTCCGAGAGCTTATGCTATTTTGACATTATTTTGAAAGAAAAGTAACTATACTTTAATACTTTACACATACTCAATATTTAAAGTATTAGTGACGAGTAATTTTGGGGTAGCATGACGTTAACACGACTTAAAGAAGGGGGGGGGGGGGGCAGTGGCGTAGCCTGCCTACAAGTCGATTCCTGACGGCTTTACCAAGGTAGAAAGCTACGGCTAGCTGTCAGTGAAGTCCATGTTACTCTTACTAAATGTCAGACTTGCACGTACAGCGCCTCTATTCGGGTACGTCTAAGTGATATTGTAGTGACTCGTGAGCGAGATTCTCATCCCACTCTTTCTCACTTAGATATTCTCAAATAGACGCCCAGTTCTAATTTTTCCCGGCTTCCCTTAGGAAATATTTGACGCTTCGCCACTGCAGGGGGGTCTCACTCGGCACGTTAAGCTGCGTACGAATTAGAGGCGACCTCACACAGTGCGCGAGCATGACGTGGCTGCCAGCCGGAGTCAGTCTTTTGACCATGCTCAAAGGTGCCTCGGTGTGCATGCCTAAGTGATACTGAAGCGACCCGCGAGCGAGACTCGAATCTCGCTCTTATGCATTATGCATCGTGCGGAAGAGAGGGATGAGAAATCTCGCTCGCGAGTCGCTACTACATCACTTAGCGTTCCCGAATAGAGGCGCAGGACACAATAGGGCAGAACAGGGACGTCCAAGCGATATTGTTGCGGCTCGCGAGCGAGACTCTCATCGCACTCTTACGCATTACGCATCGTGTGGAAGAGTGGGATGAGAATCTTGCTAGCGCGTCGCTACAATATCCCCTGGACGTTCCCGAATAGACGCCCAAAACGTCACGAACCAAACACGAAGTAATTTGTTTGTGCGCGAGGTGCGTACGAATTTGAGCAAATGGCCGAGCCGTGCGTTAATTTGGGACACGCCTTTGTTATTTACTATTATCTATGATTTTGAGGTTATAATAAAAGCGTAAGCTGTAATCGCGTTCGACGCCATTTTGTGCGACGTGCAATGGAGGCTCGCCGCGGCACATTGCCTCAACGCACAAACCATTGCGCGACACTATAAGATCTCAAAAGAACATTATGTCTATCAGTACAATTTCGTTTAACAAGTCTCATGGAAGGTTGTGAAACGCCAGCGCCATGGCTTAACCACACCCCATTGCCGATGTCTTAGTTCTTACGACATACATACAAAAGTCGAATATTGCTTGATTCACACGCAATCATAATAATATCATTGTGGACGGTGTGTGGTTGGCAGTGCTGTCTGACACCGCACGATGCGGGATGGCATTTTTTCAATTATAACAGGTTTACTTAAACGGGTGTCACGGATGATGGTTGGCATGCGACTGAACCTGCGATGGTGTCAGATTCGCGTTCCGACACTTTTACTTCTGAGGTGTCAGAACGCGAATCTGAGCGTCGTCATCGCGAGAATTGCTTTGAGCAGGTCCTTACTAAGGATAATATATTTCAATGGTGACACTCGGTCTCGCGGGCAGCCGCGCCGTGCGCGGTGAGGCTGCCTCAGGCTGAGCAGCCTCAATTCGTACGCAGGTTAAGGTACGCTCGGCCGTCGGACAGCTCGGAGCTGTCAATCGCAGCAGGCTGATTAGCACGTCATCAAGTAGCGTAGATGTTTGGTTTTGGGTGACGCGGATAAAAAACGGACAACCCTAGCGTACATGAAAGAGCGTGAGAGTGATTTTTCTGTACGTTAGTAGGTACTATTATCTATTCTGTGCTTAAGGTGCAACATTACTCGAGCAACTTTACAACAACCTCTTTGGTTTGCAATGTTTAAGATTCATCCTATTGAAACTTTAGGCAAAACGTACCGTCTATCACACAAAGGGGAGCCCCCATACCCCGAGTCTAGAAATTGTCCCGTCGAGATATCATACCCTAAGACGCTACACAGCCAGTTTGGTAAATCCGTGCTAAAACCCGGATTGACCTGAATGACCATAAATCTTCAGTAAGCCTGTCATGTCACACCCGAATAATTGCTTTAGACGTACAATGGATGTCTGGAAATGGAAAAATACTGGGAAAATGAGGGTTCCGTTTAGGAAAGCCTACTAGATTATTTATGAATGGTGGTGTTAATCATTGTCTATTATTTCATAAACCTCCTGTCATCATATTGAATCTTCATTCTATATTCGACATTGGTCTAAGTGTCGCTTTGTTTTGTCATTGTCTTTTCAATGTTAATTTCGCAAAGTAAGATAAAGACAGAGCACAGCGATATGATAAGTAATGTTAGTTAGGCATTGTGAAATAAAACCCCAGGCTAATCTGGACCGAATGACTTTGTACTTCTGTAAAATGAAACTATTAATATAGACTGTTCTAAATTAATAATTTTATTTATATACATCCATATCATAAAACTTCCATAATGTAATCAAAAGCCGTAGGAAATGACCAGCATTATGACAACCAATTAGGTAAAACCTGACGCCTCATTCGGGAACGCTAAGTGATTCTGTAGCGACTCGTAAGCCAGATTTCTCATCTCGCTCTTACGCATTACGCGTCGTGCGGAAGAGTGGGATGAGAAATCTGGTTTATGAGTCGCTACAGAATCACTTAGCGTTCCCGAATGAGGCGCCAGTTCTGTAATGTTATTACAGTATCGATTTTAGTATCGTAATGAGATTAAATTTGGAACAGCTGTCAAAACTCAACTCTATACTAGTATCCATAGATATTAAAACAGTTATTGATACAAAAAATCAATTCAATATGTTTTTTTAATATAAGCTGCACGACATTTGATCTCGAGTGACATGAGAATAGAGACTTCATTCGTTTGTCTATGATTTAAAAAAAAAATGGTCTTGACGGAGGATCGAATTGCCGCCATTACTGCTTTCATCATTCATTTTTGTTGTTTGCTGAACGAAAGTAGAATTGTAAAAAGTTGTTTGTAATTTACATTTTAGTTGAAAATATGAATAGTAGTCTTCTCGGAGTGACTGTGTGATGTGAAAATGCGCCGGATATCGTAAATGCAGCCACGATTGCAACAAATAACTTGTTGCCAGAAAATATTGTTTCTGAACACATCATGGAGGATTTATATGTGTAGATAAAGTTATGTATGCAACTCTGCATAATTTGGCCTTAAAACACACGTGCGATCTTAATATGAAACTCGCTAAAAGCTCGTTTCATAAAACCGCACTAGTGTTTTTTTAAGGCCTATCATTATGCAACCATTGCATAAACTACTATTACTCACTAACATAGAATAGCACATCACTCAACCGCCTGAAGGGGCTCGTAAACGGCCTAGTTTTTGGGCAATTTATTGCTGCAATTCGGGCTATCCTCAAAAGTTTACTCAAACTTTTTGTTTCCATTAGTGATGTAATATGTAATATTTTTGAGGATAGCCCGAATTGCCGCAATAAATTGCTGAGAAACTAACCTCTTTTCGAGCCCTTTTACAGAAAAACCAAAGTACTTCCGCTCCAGCCATCTTTCTCTCTATGCCCCACAATCACAGATCTGACATAAAATATATTATAAAATGTGTAAACCATCTATAAATTTAATTATACAATATAAATAATTCAAGAGTATTATATTCGCCACCTCACCATCTCAACATATTATAATGTGGCCAGTTTTACAAAGCACTGCAAGTCAGATATATAGAACCGGACATCAGTGTAGCCACTTTTTGCTTGTAAAATTGGAACTTGTAGTGGAACGGGCCAATGGTGACCCCGGCTTGATATGACCACGCAACTAACTGCTAAAACAAAACAAAAAATACTTATGTTACTGCCTCGTGAACCCTACAAGGTCGGTCCATCAGTCCGTCTGTCTTATAAATCGCTTTACATCTCCGCGGCGCAAACTTTTCAATTACAAGCTCCGAGTGGAGATTTTACAGCGCGTGATCTGTGAAATTATGGAGGAGGTAACGATGTAATCGATGTTATCTAATCAAAATGGAAATATTAAATAACGCCATACAAAGACAAATAAACGCACGAAAATGGTCTTAAAAACCGTATTTTTTCGTAACGTGACGTAACTGTGATCACAAAATCAAAGAATGGCTCCCAATCCTTAAGATAAAAGTATGTTGCTGTTGCGTTTCGTACGGTGAGTGACGAGATCCGGAGGCCTATTCCCTCATCCCCATCCCATCCCCATTCCCCATCATCCCTAGACTGGCAACGCATTGGCAGCACCTCTGGTGTTGCAGATGTCCATAGGCGGCGGTGACCACTTTCCATCAGGTGGGACGTCTGCCTGTTTGTCGGTCAATTGACATAAAATGTTTGATAAGTCTCGTATGAAAATAATCCGCGACCTCCAGTTTTGTCATCCCAACAGTAAAGCCAGTGGGCCACCTGTGGCATTTTCTATATTTTTTTCTTTTTAAAACCTTGAATAAGCCATAAAAACACAGCTATCACAAACTCGACGCATGACTTCTCCTCTAAGCAAACCAAAAATTGTAAGTAGTTTTTTTTAAATCACGTAATCTACTTGTTATCCTTATTGTTTTGCTTATCAAACTATTTCTTTGCTAGTTTTAAAATAATGAGTAACTAACCAAAAAACATGTATTTGATAAAATATTCACAATTGTCCTTACCAACGAAGTATAAAATTATTTATTACCGCATCTAAATTTCCCGCTCACCAAAACAAGTGCCCGTGGCAATCTCAAGGAACACAGCCTTAATAGAAATTTGAATAAAATCAATTTATTTTAAAGCGAATCGCGTTATCGTGGCCTTAATAGATTGTTGTTCGAAAAACTTCACGCGCCCCTTCAAGTTTCTTTATCCCGAGATTTATCGGTAACACTTCATTTCGGATTTCAGTCAATTAAAAAAAATGGTTTTTAATGGCTTGACAATAAGGACTTTACGCTCTTTACATACATACATACATACATAGCATCACGCCCGATATTCCTAATGGGGTGGGCAGAGCCACAAGACTACTTGTGGCCACGTTCGATTAATTAGTCCTAAGATGGTATGATGAATCGTACGGTGACATGTGATCAGCCCATCGCCCATACAAATAGTCCACCATGTTGGAGAGGACCCGTCCCTTAGTCGACTTTTACGACATGCCAGGATGATAAGCATCTGCACGCATTCTATGCTATTTCTTCACTCCCACTGCAGCAGAGGAGTTTACGCTCTTTAAGCTTTTCAATACGTATAAAACAGTACCGTGACTCACTTATTAGGCAACGCACGCCTAAACGGGTGGTCTTAGAGGTTTGAAATTTGGAGGAAACATTCCTCGGGGTACTACAGTTGCACTAAGTAGGGATTTTTAAATTCTATCCCTAAAATGGTGAAAAGGGGTGATAAAGTTTGTATAGAAAATACCACGGGCGAAGCTGTGGCGGATCCACCAGTGTATGATATTTCTAAGGTAATTTTACGTCTTGGTTTTCACTTTGCTAGAATTTCTTAAGAAAATGATAATGAGACTAACTTCATCGGTTCAGCGTTGATTATCTTGTCAGCATAGTTAGCCTCCCTAAGAAAAAGACTAGTACCAAGATCGGTGAAATTCAGACTTCATGAGAAACCAAAGTGGAAAGGATGGCATTCTTCACTTTCATTATCAATGTACAACCAGAGCTGGTCACCAGAATCTCTTATTGCAATTTAAGTATGAATTAGATAGATTTTCAGAGTGGCTTCACTTACTGACTAATCACGCATGACATCTTAGGAACTATAAAACCGACAAATTTGAAATTTCCTTTAAGATCGTAGGTACAAAACGTTTTTTAGATGCGTTTGAGGTTACCAAAATAGATAGAATTGTCACTTAAGAAGTTCCCGATGCGACACGAACTAATAGTTTAATACAGTGGAGAATATAGAGATAGTAATATTGTTAGTTTAACTGAATAAATGGCAAAGCGTACAAACACGAATTAATTAAGCCCGGGACGTCTCAGTCTAATAAACTAACCGATATAAATTAGGTCAGATGGTGAATTGCCTGTGGCTCGACAGCCGGCCATGGTCTGCGGTGAGTAGCGTTTGTTAATTGCGTCTAGAAATTATGACTAGAAACCTCGACCACTTAACCTAATCCAGGTTAGAAACCACGGCTTCAGACTAGCACATTATGCCTTGCAAACATACCTCGAGTCGTCGCGGTCGTGGTAACAGTGAGCGTAACACCGGTTAGCCTCACTTTTACTAGCAAATAAAGCTGCCAAAGTTGCGGGGCGCGCGGGATTTTTAGAGCGCTGTGATTGGTGCGTTCGAGGTTATGCGCCCCGCGCACCTCCTGTAGCCCCGCCGCATATGCTGGCAGCGGGAGTCTATTGGATATGATATGGTCTGCGCAAAAGCATAATGCCCCAACGCTCATAAAATAGTCATACAAAAATCACACTTCATGCAAACGGCGAAAGCGTTTTATCCTTTTTTTTAATACGGTTTTATAAAAATCCGTTAGACCAAACAGTAATCAGTCAACGATCTCAAAAGAAGTATATGGTGTTAAATACAACTGCGTTGAACAAATGACAGTTCGTCACGCTAACGCCATCTATTAACAAGTTTATAAACTACGAAGCTGTATTGCCGACGTCTTCGTTCTTAAGACATTTAGACAGTCTTATTTTGCCTGATTCATCGCTGGCTAGGAGCTACGAAACACAAAAACAAACGCATGAATCAGCCAATAATGGACCTTCACTCAATGTAATAAGAACGCCTATGTTGGCAATATTTACCAAGTGTCCAATGATGTTATTTTGCACCAAAAAAATGAGCATCGCGAAAATCGCGTTGGGCATTTCCTTACTATAATATTTCTATGTAATCAGTACTATATTTGATATTCGTGACCGAAATTTTATATAACGGATCTTTATAAAACCCAAAGAAAATATACCAATGTATATGTTTGGTTAGGGCATTTAGGTAAGAATACCTTGTTATTCCCTTGTTATGTTACCAGCCTAAACTTTAACCGTTTTTGTAAATTTTGTTATATGATGGCTGCGTTAAATCTAGCTTAAATGTTTTAGAATTATTAATAATGATTGCATAAGGAGATTATGTCAATAACCGAAAAACATTACCCTCCTTCTAGCGCAGCTGGGTAAAAATAATACAACTGCAGCATAACGAGCTATCAACATTGTACACTACTTACTCATTAAAATTGTACACCAAAACCCCACAGTAGCCAAACCCGATAGGGTGATAACCTAAGCTCTCAATACTTGCCCCTGGCTCTGAATTTTTGCCCCTGGCTCTCAATAGTGCCCTAATTGCGTTCCGCACCGCTATTTATTTACTCAAACGATTATCTAAATTGCGTTAACAGCATCTGGGACTTTTCGCACCACTATCCGTTAGGTGACGTCGAGATGGAGTGTATTGGAAGGGTAGACTTGACAATCTTGACACGTTATGTTGTAGAGTTGACAGACGCAAAGTATGTAGCCAATTTTCACGTGTAGAGCTTATCACTTATTCCTTGGGCGGTATTTTTTACGTATAAGGTATCGTTCGTCGAATACTTATGACTCGAATACGAAACTGTATGTCCGCCATAGATGAGGGGTGAGCTAGGAACAGACAGACAGACTAACTTACCTTGCAGGTTGTTTCGGTATTTATATTATTCTAAATATATTTGCATGTATAGGTGACTTAACTTACTATTTATATTTCTATTAACCGATTTTACAACTTAATTACTTACATTTAAGTTTTTAATTGTCACTTGCTTTTTAAATTAATTTTTTAAATTTTTTGTCAATCCCAATTAAACCATATACATACATACATATTTACATAATATCACGCCCGAAATCCCTAATGGGGTGGGCAGAGCCACAAGACTACTTGTGGCCACGTTCGATTAATTAGTCCTAAGATGGTATGATGAACCGTATGGTGACAGGTGATCAGCCCATCGCCCATACAGATAGTCCACCATGTTGGAGAGGACCCGTCCCTTAGTCGACTTTTACGACATGCCAGGATGATAAGCATCTGCACGCATTCTATGCTATTTCCACCAAGCAATTTTTGCTTTTACCAAGTTAATGTTATGCAATTAACATTTTGAAAGACAGATGAAAGTCACTTGCGCCACGGGCAGAAGTGATGTAATTTTTAGGAAAATTTCAAATGTAAATAATTCCTTATTTCAACCAAGCTTGTATGAAAATGCAAGCGGGTTTACTGCGATGTTTGTTACAAAATGGCTTAGCATACCGTTTTCAAAATCATGCTGTATAAAAGTTAACTATACGGCTTAATTAAAATGGAACAGGTGTTAATGGTGCACTCATAAGCATAGCAACTGAAGATATATTTTGTGACTAGGACATCACATAGCTCCCAGTGCAGCAGAGGAGTATTAAACCAAATATAGAAATATTAATTTAAAATATCGTCACTTTAGATCAATTATATATAAATACTAGCGGACCCAGCAGACGTCGTCCTGCCCGGTGAGTCACCCTTATCATTTAGGGGTATGAAAAATAGTTGTTGGCCGATCTCAGACCTACTCAATATGTTCACAAAATTTCATGAGAATCGGTCAAGCCGTTTCGGAGGAGTACGGGAACGAACATTGTGACACGAGAATTTTATATATAAGATTTATTTATTTAGAGCGAAATATTGCGGTATTAGTGGTTTATTTTCGCACATCTTTGGTAGGCCAGCCAGTATCCCTTAGTGTGTTTTTATGACAAACATCTCAAAAGAGTATATTTATTATGATAAAATGTTTCACAATAGGCACCGTTCAATAAAGTCTGCATAGAATTCTGTCTAAAATCACACAACTGTTATTTTACCAAATGACAACGGATTGGGGCATTTTTGATTGAATAAATTTTAACTTATTTTAAATGTACTTTATTTCATTCATCTTTTGTTATAAAAAGTGTTTTATTTTTTTAAATTTTACCAAGGTAAAACATTGAAATATAATCTAGCCTCCGGGCTAATAAGTATTTTAAATTTAACTACTTTTTAATAGGTTTAAGTTAATTGTGTCCATTAACACTTTTCTTATTGTCTCTATTAAGGGGACCTTGTTTTTATGTTCTTTACTAATAGTACTTCCTGCACAAAAATTTCACTGTCACTACATACAATACAATAACGCGTTAAGGGCGGTATTGCGGCTTCCTCGCTACTGCAGTGCGTCAGGCATGTGTGCAGAGGCGCGCACCGATTGCTTCTACGCCAGTCTGCGCAAGCGGTGCGCGTCCCTGTTGAGCAGAGTGCGCGCGAGCCGCAATGGCGTCCTTGCCATGGTAGCGGAGAGGTTAGACTGCCCATACATCGCCAACTGTATCAACGTGCACATGGGCAGAAATAAAAAGTAATATTAGTATTTATTTAATCTAATTGTATTAAAACAAAATTGAATTGTATTGAAATTATCTTATCTTATCTTATTATTATGAATAATTTATTGAATTTAATCTTAGGTGTCTAATATAGCTATAAGGTTATCTAACAAATCATGGATCCTAGTTATCTGAAAATAAAGAATTATTATTATTATTATTATTACTACACTAAACCAACATAAACGGTTTTGTTCTTTTGAGTCGTCTCTCTATATCCGTATTGTCTAGAAGCTGGATCGCCTCCACATTCACATGGTGATGAAGCCTGTATTCATGGGCTTCCGCGCACATTTTAACCTTTTGACCGCCACAGTCGGCTGCAGCCGTCAGCGATACAGGGTAAAAAAGTCCTTCATTAACTTGACTTAAAGTTGAAATTCGTGTTACCTCTTAGACATGCTTGACGGTCAAAAGGTTAATGAAGCTAGTAACGATACTTATTCCACATTAAGGTCCCGATGGATTCATGACTATGCAGGGTGTTACAAAACTACCCGTAAAGCCGAAAGGAGGTTAAATGGGGCCTTATAACGAGTCCATTCACAATATTTAAGAACCGTACATACCCCAAAAAAATCGGACAAGTGCGAGTTAAACTCGCGTGGAGACGATTCCGTTCCGTACATGATTATCTGAAAATTCCTAAATAACTTCTAAACTGTTTTAATTGAAATTCAAAAGAAAATATATTTAAGAACCTCACAATAAGCCCTTTCCTTTGATAGGTCACACGATATAGGTTGCATAACTTTTATTAAAAAAAATATAATTAAAAAGTGGCCCCCCTGTTTAAAATTCATATATTTACGTCACGCGTCCGTGTTGCGGTCACTGACTTACATATATTTACCAAATTTCAACTCAATCGGTCCATTAGTTTCGGAGCAAATTGGCTGTGACTGACGGACAGACAGATAGACAGACACACGAGAGATCCTATAAGGGTTTCGTTTTTTCCTTTTAAGTTACGGAACCCTAAAAATAATAAAATATTATTATTTTCACTGATGTCCAAACCCTATATCAGTAAAATTAAAGAGTAAACTACGCACAATGTACCTACATTTCTACCTAATTCGCGGAACGACAAAAAATTTAAAAGGCCTAGCCGAAAAAAAAAATTTGGCTTTGATAATTAATTATATTTTTTACGGGGTATTTTGTAACATGTTGTATAAATCTTTCTTCTTGTTTCATTCGTGTATAATTTAAAAAGGAACACCATGTATTTAGACTGTTATTCTGACTTTTAATTCTATAAGATTCGTGTCTCTACGCAATAACCACAGTGTTAGAAATGCAATTTGTCTGTCATTGAAGAATTATGCTCTCCAGCCCTAAATACGGGCTTAAGAAATATGGATTGTATGAGGGTGCCTTTATTGCTCCTTGGCTCATGTGCTTGTGTTAATACAAAATTGTGGTAAAAGTTTATCGGCTTGTGTGGAGTGCCTTTTATGCTTTTCAAAGGTAGGGGCAAAATAGGCGAGCCTCATCTCCTAGAGGAAGAAACTAGGTAGGGTCTTGTGTTATTACCAATTTGTTATAGCAGCGAAATTAAGCGTTTCCTCTTTCATTGGTGAGGTGTTTTTAACCGACTTCAAAAAAGGAGGAGGTTCTCAATTCGGTTGTATTTTTTTTATGTTTGTTACTTCAGAACTCCGTCATCTATAAACCGATTTTGAAATTATTATTTTTATCGGTAGGGTATACTTCCAGTTTGGTCCCGTTGTAGCCAAAGTCGAGTTATGATTAGAGGATCCATTGGGAATCGATGGAACTCTTCAAATATTATAGGCAAGCATATAGCAATTTTAGTATTTTCTGTAATAATTCAAGCAGTTACGTTCCAAAAGCATTATTTGGTGAAGTGTTACTGTTGATGAAGACCATAGATGATCACCGGAACTCCTAAATGTTGAGTATTTCACGGTTGGCGATTAAATTGCTGTATAAAGTTCTGAAGCAACTTATGTCTATGAAAATTCATGTAGTAAAATTGAAGAACCACGACGATTGACATCCTTGCACCGTGGATAGTAACAGTTTGTAAATGGCGATGAGCAATTGGCATTATGCTATTGTTACTTGATGTAGTAAATGTGTGTCGTTAAATCACAGGATAATAAATGACATATGAAAATAACTTACTTTTCACAGGCTATTTGAAGTCGGTTTTTTTATTTTATAAATTATATGTTTATTATTAAACTTTACTATTGCCCAAATTTCCTTTTGCGACCCACAAATAAAAGATACATTTTTGTGTACAATATTTTACCCGCCTAAAAAGCCAAGGTATCCCAAAACCGGGTTAATTCCATAAAATCCTTTATACTAAATCATACGCGGCATCCGTGCGCGTACGCCCGCAATTTCAATTTACGAGTGGCGATGCTATAAAATTGGCACGTGATCGCGTCGAGACAAATAAGTGGATCGCTTATGTGTATTACTAACACTGGCCGGCAGTGTACGGTGGGTGTTAGGAGCGAGAGCGGACAAATAAATAAATATAATGTTTATTTATCATACTTAATAATTTGAACGTTACGGCCAAATAAGAAAAAACGTGCCATGACCAGCGACGGCATTAGCCGACGCAAATGTATGGAAAACTGTATATCGTGGCATTAGTGGCACATAATCCGCTGTCGTATATAGCTGACTGTAGCGTTCTGGTTAGAATTCTGGCGTTAAAAGGGTTATTATTACAAATGTGATAGTATGTGAAGATGTTGACATGGCACAGTCGGGTAAAAAGATTCAATACAATCGCTTTTCTTATGCTTCTTTATCCCGGTCCTAGCGCATGTGGGTATTAAATTGGACCACAAATGACAAACGCCGGCTGCCTGTAAACCCCAATTGAAATATATTCTATTTGCCAAATTATTGTCTAATCAGAATTCGTTATTTATATCCGGTTCGAAGGACCATGTACGAGCTTCTGGGAGCACGTATAATTCTTGATAAGATAAGTGTCAGGGATGATTTTCTTGAAAAATAAGATTATCTTGTTTAATATACGAGTATGTCCATACTTTATTGATAACGAAATCGAATGTACTTCGGTATACAATTTGCATAAAAATAGAATGAGGTCAATCGCTGACCATGCAAGTTGACAATGTGCGATGTAATCGTACAATATTAATCAAATACCTACTAGATGTGCCCGGGATTTTGATCGCGTGGAATTGGGGTAAAAATTATCCCACGTTTATTCCAAGATATGGTCTATCCGTCCACCTTTCATCTAAATCTGTCGTTGTCGTCCTTGACACGCTTTTTCTTACTTTGGCCGTGGTGTTCGCAGGGTTAAGCCTACTTAATCCTTCGAACCCTTATCCTAATAAATAAACATTTTATTTATTTAACGTGACACTGATTAGCCGTGGAAGTCCTCAACCAAACTAACTGGAGCAGGGATACATCCTTGATATGGAAGAGAGTATTGCAATAGCCGTGGGGAAATACACTAGTGTGTTTCAGGCGGAAGTGGCCGCGATTATGAAATTCGCATAGACTATCCAAAAAGATATAAATAAACAGATCAAGGGAAAACATCACTATCTACTCAGGCAGTCAGGCGGTACTGCAGGCGCTAGACAAACCAATCACATCGGTTTTTACTAGTGGTAGAGCCAAACGGTAATCCTCACTAGATGATTACTGTTCGAATGGGCCAGCTCGACCGGGGTAGTACCACACTCTCACAGACTATCGGCGTAAAGTAATAGCTTGCTATTGCGTTTCGTACAGTGACGAGATCCGGAGACCTATTCCCTCAACCCCATCCCATCCCCATTCCCCATCCTCCCTAGACTGACAACGCATTGGCAGCATCTCTGGTGTTGCAGATGTCCATGGGCAGCGGTGACCACTTTCCATCAGGTGGGCCGTCTGCCTGTTTGTCAGCCTACTCCTTTCTCTAAGGGCCGGCAACGGATTCGTGATTCCCCTGGAGTTGCGGGTGTCCATGGGCGGCGGTGATTGCTTACCATCAGTTAACCCGCCTGCTCGTTTGCGTGTTAATATATAAAAAAGAAAACTAGAGTGTAATTCGAAGCTAAATAGCTTGGGATCAAAGGCAATAGTTATACCATCATGGGCACCAGGCCACAGTGTAGTAGAAGGCAACGATAAAGCAGATGAACTGGCTAGAGTCGGGGCCGACCAGGGATTCCTAGGGCCTGAACCAGCTCTACCAATTTCAGCCATAGTCACCAGAGGTTATACAAGGTTAAAGATAAATGAAAGCAAAAAACAATGAAAGTTGGAGAACTGCGCAGGCATGCAGACAAGCAAAAATGATGATCAGAGGAATTATTTTGGGCTAAAAAAAACTCACAGATGAACATAATAAAGGATAAGTTCATAGCGTCATCAGTTATAATAGGTATACTAGTTTTAGCCCGAGACTACGTGCGTGTGGAATTCGGTTATAGTTATTCCCTAGGGAACTTTGTAATTTTCCGGGATAAAAAGTATCCTATAAATAAATAAATAAATCAGGGGACAATCTTTACACAAATCGATCTAGTTCCAAAGTAAGCTCTAAAGGCTTGTGTTATGAGTACTAGACGACGATATAAATACTTATATAGAGAAATAAATACTTAAATACATAGGAAATATTTGCCCGTACCGGGGATCGAACCCGGGACGCTAGCTTCGGAGGCAGGGTCACTCCCAACTAGGCTATCCGCGTCGTCGTCCTATGTTACTTCTAATACCTCCAAGAATATATGTACAAAGTTTCATGATGATCGGTTAAGTAGTTTTCGTGTGAAAGTGTTGATAGGATAGGATAACGATTAACTTCACGAATAAATCGTCTAAATTTAAATAGAAAATAGAAATCCGCACAACCTTATCAAACAAAAAGGACAAACGCTTTACAACTCCAAACGAACCTAAACTATCTACATCAAACTAAAATTATTCTGGAATCAGAGGCCGGCTTGTAAGTTGTACAATTTATTCACCCCTGAATTGTTGTTTAATTTGGCGCTAAGTTTTGGTAATTTATGGTGAGCGACACCCCTAGGTATTGAGGGCTTGGATTTGTAACAGATGCATTGTGACTTAGATGCGTTAAAAATGAAAATATGTTTAGTATTTGTAATTACAGCTGCAGAGTTACACCATTTTATATAGGTACGCAACGTGGAATATACGATCGTCATACACTGTAAAGTCGGTTCGCCGAGAGTTGATAAAAAAAAGTGCTTCTTAACTCATTACAAAAAGCGGCCCGCTAATTATTTTAACCGATGCTAATAAAAAATTAAAGGGAAAAGCTATATTTTTTTCATAGAATATTATTATTGAATAGCCTGTGTATGTCCCATTCCTGGCATATCATCGGACGACGACCATGACGAAGTCTCGGAATCAGAGAAAGAATCAGAATGGATGACGCTTATTATGAAACGTTCAATTGCTCGTCTAAAACAACACTGAACATCCAAACGACACACTTGAAGCGTATTCCAGAACGGAATGGCAATATATTGCGCTCGGTCGCCCGGCACGGCGTCGCGCATGACAACAACTGCGTCCCTCGTACCACGAAACTCAGTTCGCGCGGCGATAAGCGACACCCGTCATACAGTTTGCGATAGGTAAGCGACAGTCGCTACTTCGAGACGATATCATAACATTTATCAACTTTTTGGTGAACAGACAAAACGCACCCTCCCCTCCGGATTAGCTTTCTTGTATATTAACTAGGTATAAAACAGTATAGTGATTACTCCGATATTAAAGTCGCGGCTTATATAATTCATGAACTATTTATTGTGCGCCTCACTAGGCTTATCCTTAGACAAGAAGAAAAACAAAGAAACAAATATACACAATACACACCAAGAGAGAGCCTGTGATATAAGAATACTGATCCTATAATATATAATAAAGACATTTAGGCTTGGCTACTCGATTTCAATATGCTGAATGTCGTATTTGATAACGCCACGTTTCTTTTTATATCCCTCATGTTTCCAAAAATATTGAAAAAACGAAATTTTAACGCATAACATTTAGTTATTTAGGGCAAGGAAAGACGATAAACATTGTTTCTCAATGCAATCTGGAATAAGACCTATTTTACGTTTTATTATGATGAATATGACAGATTTACAATAAACAGCTTCCATCCTTGACTGACCCGAAACTATAAATCACCATACTTAATTTCAACCCGGAGACGTCCTTTGCTGGATATTATTCTCCCGCAAAGACAACAAACGATCGCACGCCTTCTGCGTCCAACGGCCTCCAGCGACCTTAACAAAGTCGTCGGTCCATCTTGTGCAAGGTCGAACCACGCTGCTTCAGAGGACTGTTAAACCAACGGCAAAAATTACCTTTTCATACAAAAGGTGATGATTTTGGCCAATTTTTGATAGGTTTTCAGTCAAAACAAAATCGAGGTCCATATGTTTTTGAATTTTGATTAAAGATCAACGAATTCTAATAATCGCCGAAATTTATTTTGTATGAGAATACTGAAACAACAATAAAACTGGATTTATTGATTATAGTAAAAAAACTTAAACGTATAGACCTAGATTTTCTTCCGACTGTCAAAAATTGATCAACATCGGTTAACCTTTAAGGGGTGAAAATCGTTATCGCCTTTCGTATGAAAAGCCGTAGGTTCACAACTCCTCTTAAGAACATAAATACTTCATTGCATATTACAAATTTTACGTCATGATTTTGCAATACCGACGGTATCAACCAAATGCCGCATTGTCATATATATATTTTTTTTTTATGTCAACTGACTGACAAACGAGCTGACGGCCCACCTGATGGAAAGTGGTCACCGCCGCCCATGGACATCTGCAACACCGGAGGTGCTGCCAATGCGTTGCCAGTCTAGGGAGGGTGGGGAATGGGGATGGGATGGGGATGAGGGAATAGGCCTCCGGAAAATACGTCATTCTACGATCATGATTAATTAGTCATGCGTGACCCTAAAAGTGCAGTTACACTTTCTTACGGCAATGTGAGGCCGGCAACTATAGGCATCTTTCTCTAACGTAAAAAGTTAATAGTAAGACAGCTATAGATGCCGGCTATAAATTGCCGTGAAAAGTTGCTCGTGTAACTGCACTTTTGTTTTTATTGTGAGTTTCACAAACTCGTGTCTACGCTTCATTAGATCTACAAGCAATCGATACAGTAGGGTCATCTTTGTATATTGGCAACGGCTGGTGGAGACATTTATAAATGACTAGGTCTGCGGTCGCGGGTTCGAATCTATTGGGGTCAAATATTAGCTTGTGAGAACGTTTGTTTTTTCCACTGGTTGTGTGTTATTTACTTGTTAGCATAGTATAGTGCAAACTTCGCCAACAATTCCCATAAATAAACATCTTACCAAGACAGTCCTTAATTTTTTCTTTGACAGTAGCCTTGCCCGGTACGCGTTGGAATCACAGAACATATATCCAATAGACTTCGTATAGCCGGGCGACCCCCGCTGCTAGCTTTAGAGGTAAAAAGCTATAAGCGGCGGGCTACAGGCGAGGGCGACGCATAACCTCGAACGCACCAATCACAGTATTCCTCCGCACGCCCGCAAGTTCGGCAGCTTTATTTGCTAGTAAAAGTTAGGCTGTTATAATCGTGTCATAAATGGTAATTGGATGAATGGTTTAGGGAATGTATAGGAGATGAACAAACGAACAAACATTTAAGTAGTAGATACAGGGTTTTAACATTTTGTTCCAGGAGCCCGCTAAGCGGGCGCTCTGTTCGTCGTGCATTTTCGTTAAAAGCGGAAAATCACTACGACGCGCTACGCGCTACGCGTGTAGCGATTTTTGGTGCTGAAAGTGTTAATGCATAATTTCAAGAGCTTAGGAAAATTTGTTACTCTTTTCCTGTACTAACTTCAACCCCCTCTTTTACCCCTTTCCAGTTTTGTTTCCATAAGCTACGATAGCTTTTGTCCTGCGTGAAATTGCCTTTAATATAATATCGAAAACTGCATTGAAATCCGTCTAGTAGTTTAAGAGTTGTCCGCAAAAATACAATCAGACAATCAGACAAACCGGTAAACAGATAAACAGACATGAAGTTCACAAACCATTGGGTTGCCCTTTATAGTGAAAACCACATCAAAATCTGTGCAGTGGTTATTAAGAAATGCAGTCATACAGACCGATGGACGGACACGTTTTCTTGAACATTCAAACGAAATATTTTCACAAAAAATGCAAATAAAATCTTCTACAATATGAAAGTAATACTTATATCGATTTCAGTAAGAAGAGCCGAGCGTTTATCCCAATGTATAAGTCCAAGGGACGTGGGTTCATTCCCCGGAGGTATCATTATTACGAACTTAATACCTGCAAGGATTTTCACCTCGAGTTCGATGAATTTTGACAAACCCAGGTAAGACATGAGATGTATTTTGCAACAAGTAATAACTATTAAACTAAAAACCGACTACTGAAAAATCACGCTCTAAAAAGTAGGTAGGAAACCGCTAGCAATGTTATTTATTTTTGAAATTTGCTAATAAATTACTTTCATTTGATAGCCAAAACGTCATCACTAGAAAAAATATTATTATGTGATTACTTAAGTAATGTGATGCCTATAACTAGTGGATGATCAAGACGCTTCCAAAGCTACCTTATTTGTCAAATTATGATAAGTAGTTTAGAAGTTATAACGGAACAGATGGACATACTTACATAGATACATACCGATCAAAATCATAACACTCCATTTTGCTTCAACGTAGTCGGGTAATAAAATAAAATCCACCTTTATCGCGCTCATACAAACAGATATGATATTCAAAAAATTATAGACGTATTGTTGCTCATTCTGAAGCCCTACATAGCATTTTTTCATTGTTATCTATAGACTACTAGCTGTGCCCGCGACTTCGTCCGCGTGGAATAGTGTCTTTGGGTAGCATTTTTAATTATTTCTTCAGTTTTACATTCTGTAATGACTGCGTAAATGTTACATCAGAATAGTTCTAATAAAACTTATAAAACATCACATAATCCATACATATTCCCATACAAACTTTCATCCCCTATTCCTTTACACCCATGAGGGTAAAAGTTTTAAAAATGACGATACTTCCATACAACTTTTCATTCCCCCTTTCAACCCCTTACAACCCTTTTATCGCATTCAAAAGTAGCCTATATCCTTTCGCAGGCTCTAGACTATCTGTGTAGGTTCAGTAGTTTTGGCGTGAACGCGCGACAAACAGACATACAGACAGACAGAGTTACTTTCGCATTTATAATGTATGGATGGATATGGATTTTTATTACCTATAAATCAATCTTACACTTACACTCAAGGTTTTTCATCTCAAGTTACCTAGACATTGACAAACCTAGCGACGAGACGTATTTCTCCGATAAATTACCGGAGCCCGTATATCCCGCGCTTAAACACACCCTGCCGTTGACAGTTCACCGATGGAAGAAATATAATATGTGCATTATGTAATAGATGATATAATATGCTGTTAGCTGTTATAATAGATCAGCTTCTGCCCGCGACTCCGTCCGCGTGAAACTCGGCTATTGGGATAAAGTAGCGTAGAAAGAAAGAAAGAAAGAAAAATCATTTATTCGTAACAGAGCACAAAATACATCACATACGAGAAACTAGAAAAAGTAGAAATAGTGCTTACTGTTACGAAAAGGTCCCAACTCAGCATAATGCTGGCTTGGGGGCCAGCGCTGGTCTTCCGTTGGAACCATCTGGTAAAGTCACGGCAGACACACGGAAGAATAACATAAAAACAGGACAAAAGATCGGAATAACACATAAGCAAAAAACGGAACGCAATAATACGGCGTAAAATGGAACAGAGTTTGACACTTGACACATTGCCGGGTGAATCGGGAATCAATAAGAAGAATTTGGATTATTTTATTGTATTATTATTACATCGACATGGACAAGTTAGGTATTGTCTAATCTAGCGTACAATCTAACTCCATCGGTTCTTTGTTGCCTTTAGATCGTAGCCAATGATCAAACCTGAGCTACGCTACGTGGCGGTAAAAGTATCAATTCATAAACATCACTTAAGAGCAAAGAAATTGAGTCACTATTTATGCAAACTCCTATACCATGTGACCAGATTTCTTTGCTCGCGAATGTATACGCATAGGAAATGCCCCTATCCCAATGACATACACAATATTCCGTATGATAAAGGGCCCGCAAGTCGCCAGTCAATTTCCGTAGAGCTATAAATCTAGCAGACACGCCGCGGAAATAAGCACGACCGTCGCAGAATTATCGTGCTGTAACAAGGGAAATAATGTAGTTTTTCATTGTACCATTGTGCTGGGGTAATTGAATTCGCTTTGGTCAAGAGTTGTACGAAAGGAAACAAAAGTTGTTTTAAAATATGTCGCCAAGATAAAGCAAGAATTACACAATTAATGAAGAAGATTTGGATTTAGAGAGTAGCGTTTAGTGTTGGCATTTGGTAGAGCCACATGGGTCTCGTTAGTTGGACAACGGTTAGATTGGCCGTCGCTTTGAGGTATGACCTACAACCAAGGGCCATTGTAGAATTTCCAATTGAATTAATATAATGCAGAAATGCCAACAGTTTTAAACCAACGGTAGCAGAAGTCGCATTGGCCCAACGTTGGTAAGTGGATGATAATATTTTACTGCATCGGGCCAACGTAATTTAATATCTATAGGGCCTTCGTTGTATAGGATGCAGAAATACCAACCGTTTTTAAACAATAGTACCGGTATTCACAATGGCCCAAAGTTGGTAATTGGTTGGGCTTAATGATAATCTTTTTATTATATCGATCCAATGTTAGTTTTATGTCGGCAAACTACTAACTATAATCCCTACGGATTCCCTACCGTTGGCCAATGGATGCCAACGGAAAATGCTACTATAACTTTTGTCACCAAATTTTTTATAGTAGCCCATTGGTGTACCTAAATAATACTTGAAATAATGACTACCTGTTTTATTTGTTTTGTATTATTTTCCCAATACAATATTATAAATTCTTTTAAACAGTTTATAAATAAATGTGCTTCGATAAATCGAATCAAATTTTTCAATGCATACTATTAAGTATATTTCGACATGTTATGATTTTTTAATACTATCACGATCATAAAAATCAAATAAAAATGCAAATTATACTCTGCGCCTATCTCACGCGTGTCTGCGCATTGAATTTATGCCAATTTGTGTCTGAAAATTAAAAAGGTCTATGGAAATCAAAGAGACTTTTTTTAATATTGATCATGACGTCAATAAAAATAATGTCATGTAAAAGTATCCTCTGTGTTACAAGGGTATACGCTATCTCCATTCCAAACTTCACTCAAATCCTTCCAGCCGTTGAAGCGTGAAGGAGTAACAAATACACACACACAGACACACACACACACACACACACACACACAAACACACACACACACACACACACACACACACACACAATTTTGATTATCTAGATTTTGCACTGTCACCCGCTCTCACTAGACGCCTATGATACATGCTCAGCCTGGTTTGGGGTCCGCCAGATATCTAGGATTAAGGAAAATTGTAACCTTTTGATAATAAATTTATTCATATTCTTATTCTTATAACTGAATCATTTGACTTATTCCCTTAATCGGCGTAAAAACTATTAAACAAATATTGTAGTAATTTTTTTATTGATAATTTTAGAGCACGAACTCAGAATGTCGACATAAAAAATGCATATAACAAAACCGCCAAGTTTGTACATACAATAAAAACAATTTGCTTGCATTTATAAAGTCTGATTAGGACTTATTATATTTTTAATCTAAATTAAGTAGGTACTTTGTTATAACTTTAAGTGCATTTGTGTACTACAAACGATTCAGATTCGAGAGCGAGAGGAGCTGAGCCAATTTGTTGCAGTAAAAAGTTAAATAAAATGATACCGACGGGCCTGCCCTTAAAGTAATTTCTTTAATCTATATGCTAACGATATGCCACATCGTATTTATTAGCACGTCTAGGCTTAAAGGATGTTTTCCACGAATAAAATCTCACTGGCCAAAAGAATCTTATTCTAAGTACAACATGGGTCTGAATTTATATAAAAAATAACTCAGTCTTGTATTTTTTGTATTAAAACTTATTTGTAAATATTAAACTCAAATTTGCACAAATTAAAACAAAAATCTGATACAAAAATTAAACTGTTTATTTCAATAACTTTTTTACATTTAAACTTAAGTTTAACTATAAATCTTAATTATGAAAGATTCTGTTTTAGCTAAACTTATACAAAGGTATTGATTCCTATATTTAATACTCGCAATTTCTTTTTATGCTTAATTTCTAATTATTCTTAGGTAGATTTATTTTTATTTTTCATCATACCATCTTAGGACTAATTAATCGAACGTGGCCACAAGTAGTCTTGTGGCTCTGCCCACCCCATTAGGGATTTCGGGCGTAATGCTATGTATGTATGTGTGTGTAGATTTATTTTTATTTTTGTCCAATATCGCTTCAGTAAATTCTTAATTTGCGATAATATATGTTTACGGCTTGCACCAAAATCATAAATCTGGTTTAAGTCTGACAGATCCATAAATTTTGACACAACTAAACCGTACTTGAGCCTTAAATTAGATTTATCTTTTTGGAGCAAGTGGCAATGAATCACAAAAAAGAATAATATTCTAGTGACCGATCACTCAAGGTCATTGCCTATTGTCAGCGTCTTAACAAAAAACCGGACAAGTGCGAGTTAAACTCGCGTGGAGAGGGTTCCGTTCCGTACATGATTATCTGAAATTTACTAGGTTACCTTAAATACCATAGACTTCTTATAGGTTTTCCTGTAATCTATAGGCAAAGATCTATTTTCTGTATTTTTTTCAAAATTTTAGCTCCAGTAGTTTTGTAAATAAAGGGGGGGGGGGAATGGTCCATTTTCGCCTATTTTCCTAAATAACTTCCAAACTATTTTACTTAAAATTCAGAAAAAAATATATTTAAAGTCCTCACAATAAGCCCTTTTATTTGATATGTCACGCAATATAGATTGCTAAACTTTTTTACCCCCCAAAGGTGGTCCCCATGTTTAAAATTCATATATTTACGTCACGCGTTCGTGTTGCGGTCACCAACTTACATATGAATACCAAATTTCAACTCAATCGGTCCAGTAGTTTCGGAGCAAATTGGCTGTGACAGGCGGACAGACAGACAGACAGACAGACAGACACACGAGTGATCCTATAAGGGTTCCTTTTTTCCTTTTGGGGTACGGAACCCTAAAAATGCAAAAAAATGCTTAGTAGGTAGATGTAGATAGTGCATATCTGACAAATGTGCAAAAATTAAGAACACAATCAATTACCTCCCTACCCTACCCTACCCGAACCCCCTACCCTAAACCGTAGAGCATGTATGAAGGGAATAATGAAAGTGGACGAAGCGAAACAAGTAAGTATGTAAGAATCGTAGCAAGTGGAAAGAAGTGGTCTCTGCCTACCCCTACGGGAAAGAGGCGTGATTATATGTATGTATGTATGTATGTACAATCAATTACAAAAAAAAACTGTGTTACACTTCATCACGTTGGGCAACCTGTATTTACCCACATTGACACTGACTCATGTCATGAGTTGCACAGGTCCTGTCACTTTATTCTTGTAGGAATTATCAATGATTGATACAGTATGCTACTATTTGTTTTATAGGTTGACCGCTTAAATGAGTCTTCGCCCGCGCGGCACAGGGGCGCGGGGGCAGGACGACAAACGGGCCTGAGAGATGTGCGGGCGGCGTGAAATGAATGAAAACAAAAATGCACCTGCCGCCTGCACCTCTCTCGGTCCCCTTTGTCGCCTGCCCCCGCGCCCCTGTGCCGCGCGGGCGAAGACTCATTTAAGCGGTCAACCTATAGTTTAATTGGGATTACATTTGTTAGAAAATTTGGACTCTTGTATTTCTTACAAAACAAAATAAAAACTATTCGTACACACCTTTGAGAAGTCCTATTTTCCGGGTGCTGCCTGGGACACGTTTGTATATACAATTACAAAGTGACTTTAAAGACGTAATGTACCGACAACTAATGTTGCCGGCTTCGTTAAAGATGGTACAATAACACTGATGGTTAAAATATCGTATTAACTAATACCTAACTTACTTAATATAAAAAAAGATGGTATCTTTATTATTTTGTAGTATTGTCACCCTACGCCAGTAGTTGATTATCATACTTCTTAAGTTGCATCAGCGTCATCTATCAAAGCTTATAATTTTAAATATCAATGAACGAGGGTTCTTAGGGATTCTTAGAGAAATAAATTAGGATAAATTTAAGTCAATAAAAAGTGGATTTTTATAATTCCAGCACTGCAGGAGCCTGCAGTCGTTGTTAATCTAGGCGAGATGTATCTAATATAATTAATATGATAAATGTGTTTTTTTATTCCTTTTTCACGTCAAAACGGAGCAACGAAACGAGTTGATTGATTCCGTAGCGCAAATAGGATGGTCGAAGAAGGATAAGCAATAAAGGAAAACCACGCGGGCGAAGTCGAGGAGAAAACTAGTGTTGTATAAATGCCCTTAGGTAATCATAATTCACGATCAGAAACAACGACAGGAATCAGAAACGTAGCGCAGGATTTTTTCTATTTGTACCATTTTGACGAATTTGATTATCTCCATCATAGATGGCGGTCGTGACAGCATTTCCTCATTCAAGTTCTGCTATGGTATTATTTGTCGCTCATTTTATCTCTCATTTCGCCTATCAATCATAAAGTGACCCGCGCGCTCGTAGGCATTATGCGGAGCAAGGTACCTACGTACTTGGCAGAGATGCATCAAAACGACCAAGTTCAAAGACACGCATGAACATGTAGTTTATACGCACTGACAGGTCAAGTTAGGCTCCCTGACGAGTTCGGTGAGTGTTATTTAAGAGAATTACATCCTAGTCCTCGTATAACTCACTAAACATCAACAAATTTAATAAAACAAGCAACGATCCCAAATAAATTCGACATAGGGACATGTTAAGACAAGATTCGTAATCGACTTACCGACTCCATTGTTTGGTCGAAACTTTATTATCTTTCGCCGGAGATACTCCGAAAATATGCCGCCGAAGACAATATTTTCGCTTATCTCGCGTAATTTATGCGAAAACTTGTCGAAACTTAGTCACTTAGAGACGCCCATCCGAGTTGCAGATGTCGATAGCGATAATCGCTGTTAGTTGTTACGTGATGATATTTGATTGTTGACTTTTGAGCTTTCTGTTTCTTGATAAATTGGAACAACCTGTATTTTTAAAACTGTGTAAGTAAAATACTTATGGCCGTATTCAGAAACGCCACTTAAGCATTTGATTAGTGATTAAATAGTTAAATGTCGCTCAACTAGTTGTCATCGTATACAAAACGTCACTTTAATTAAAGATCAATTTGAGTGGTCTGAATTTGGCCATTAATAGAGCAATTAGTAGGAATAACAAATAAATAATATCTAAGTAATTGATTTATAATAGTAGTTTATGCAACGGTTGCATAATGATAGGCCTTAAAACACTAGTGCGGTTTTATGCAACGAGCTTTTAAGCGAGTTTCATAATAAAGTCGCACGTGTGTTTTAAAGCGAAATTATGCAGAGTTGCATACATAACTTTATCTACACCCATATTATAAACGGCGACACGGCGACGATGGGGCCCCGCCGGCTGCGGCGACGGCGGCGCGCCGGCCTGTAGCTCGTATCTGTATCGTTATGACCATTACGATACTAAAATCGATACTGTAATAACATTACAGTACAGGTTGTCATAATGGTGGTCATTTCCGACGGTTTTTAGGGTTCCGTACCTCAAAAGGAAAAAACGAAACCCTTATAGGATCACTCGTGCGTCTGTCTGTCTGTCTGTCTGTCTGTCCGTCTGTCACAGCCAATTTTCTCCGAAACTACTGGACCGATTGAGCTGAAATTTGGTATACATATGTAAGTCGGTGACCGCAACACGGACGCGTGACATAAATATATGAAATTTAAACATGGGGACCACCTTTGAGGGGTAAATCAGAAAATTAAAAAAAAAAGTTATGCAATCTATATTGCGTGACATATCAAATAAAAGGGCTTATTGTGAGGACTTTAAATATATTTTTTTCTGAATTTTAAGTAAAATAGTTTGGAAGTTATTTAGGAAAATAGGCGAAAATAGACCATTCCCCCCCTTTATTTCCGAAACTACTGGAGCTAAAATTTTGAAAAAAATACAGAAAATAGATCTTTGCCTATAGATTACAGGAAAATATATAAGAAGTCTATGGTATTTAAAGTAACCTAGTAAATTCCAGATAATCATGTACGGAACGGAACCCTCTCCACGCGAGTTTAACTCGCACTTGTCCGGTTTTTTCGATTACATTATGGAGGTTTTATGATATGGGTGTAGATAATATTATTTTTTGGCACACTATACAAGTTAGGATAGTGAAGAAAACCAAAAACCAAATTATTTTTACTTACTACACCACAGAACACAAAATAAGAGAAGCCGAGGTTTTTTACTTATAACATAATCAAACACCATTATATTAATACGAAATAAAACACCCAGAAAAAATCAGCAAAAACCATTCATTTCTTACCAATATTGGCGTGAATTACTGTTTTCCTTTATTATTATTATATATATATTTTTTAAATGTCAATTGACTGACAAACGAGCTGACGGCCCACCTGATGGAAAGTGGTCACCGCCGCCCATGGACATCTGCAACACCAGAGGTCCTGCCAATGCGTTGCCAGTCTAGGGAGGATGGGGAATGGGGATGGGATGGGGATGAGGGAATAGGCCTCCGGATCTCGTCACTCATCGTACGAAACGCAATAGCAAGCTATTATTATTACGCCGATATTCTGTGAGAGTGTGGTACTACCCCGGTCGAGCCGGCCCATTCGAACAGTAATCATCTAGTGAGGATTACTGTTTGGCTCTACCACTACAATATATTATTTGTTAAAAACGTTTATTGAAAATCGGACGGAAGCCATACTTTAGATGTTAACGTAGAACTTCAATACTGAATACCGCCGAACTCTTATTTCATTCAGTCATGTTATTTCAAAAACGACCTAGCCAAAAATAAAATAAAGTTCACATTCCGAGCCGATGCAAAACCGACATACGAGCTTAAGCAAGTAACCGATAAATAGGAACGTTCAATCGATTAAGTAAGTGTATTTGGAAACCTATCCGTCACTCAGTCTGGGACGGTCTAGACGATTTGACTAGTGTTTATAAGATCTATTTTCATTCGAGAAACATTTTAAATTTGAACTCTAGGTCCAAAGTCTTAGGTTTAAATTAAATGTATCCCTAGACTGGAAATAAATCCGTATTCACACTCTTTATTTGTACACACATGGCTTGCTTTCAGGGTTAAACATTTGAAAGGCTTTATGCCGTATCAACACTCGTCTTAACGGTTTAGCTATATATTGAAACTGCTATTTATTCCCTAACAAATTGAATCTCGTCGCTTATTTCGTTATTTCGAATCGAATTTTATTTATATCTAAGTCAAAAGTCAAAGTCAGATTCATTTTATGCATTGTTCAAGCTACCTGAACTGACCTTTTCATAAGAGCTTGTAAAAGCCTAAATTGACTAAAAATATGAGGCTTTTACAAGCTCTTACGAAGGTCTAGGAATGAATCTACCAATAATAGACCTTTCTTCAATGTAATAAGAACTCCGATGTCGGGAATATTTACTGAGCGTGCGATGGTGTCAAAATCGCGTTTTGACAACCAAGTAAGCACGGCGAACATCGCGTTGGGCAAATCCTTACTTTATATATTTCTATGCCATGACAATATAATTAATAGTAATGCTACGTAGCATATGTATGGCTATACCACGATTTTGCAAAATTGTATGAAAATCAAACCCTAAAAGGGTAAAATTAGGGTTCAAAGCATGTATGAAAATATCGTGGCCGAAGGGTCAGTCAGGTAGACCTTGAAATATGCATAAACTTTATGAAGAGTTCCTGCAATTTTACGCTGACAAAATCATTCCAGAAACATTACACAACCAACATTACGTCAACTAGTTAAGAATATTTTCCCCAGACCCTGCGGTTGCCATATTAACATCCCCTCAGGAGGGCGACAATTTCCCCCGGAATTCTTCAGACACGTTAAACACAGACGCTATAAAATTGTCCAGAAACTATAAATTTCCTCCTCAATTACACACGGACTGACGTTTGGAATGTTTCGGAGGGTGAGGGGAAGCTGACAAATATTGGTTAGTTGTTATGATGTATGTAAAATTCACAACATAATAAAGGTTTACATGTTTTCAATGAAACAAATGGTATTATGTACTATTTTCCAAATATAATATAGTTGCTTAAAAATATGTTAATAATTCGAAAAACATAAAGAAAAGCGCTCGTTTAAATACATTTCAAACAAACTCTTGACGCGAATTAGCTAGGAGTTTAAAACAAAACTGAATCATTTTAACTTATTCCCTTTTACTTTAAAACTTGATGTTATAGTCAAAAACAAATCGCCGAGCATGGTCTGTGAAATAGCACGAATTTCAACCTTACGTCATACATATGAACGGCTCTTTTACCCTGTATGCCTTGACGGATAAGTATATCCGTCATTGGCGTTGAAGAGGTTAATCGGCGTAAAAACTAGAGATGCAACGGATAGTGGTTTGGCCGGATACCGGATACCGGATATCCGGCATGGCCATTGGCCGGATAGCCGGATATCCAGCAACCGGATATCCGGCCGCACACGAGCTATCTCTAAAGCTGTGTTAGCTTGCGTGGCCTTCGCGCGGCGAGCAAGTTTTAACTTGTTACTAATTGTAAGTGCCGGGGAGACCCTTTCAGGTTAAATACGCGCCTTATTGCGTCAGTAGGGAATATTCGAACGTGCACGACGTGATGTGACATGTTAGTTTTATACTTAAATAAAAGGAAACTAAGATTTAATTTAATAACTGACGTTAATTTTGTTTATTTCTGATGGCTTTTATTTGTTTTATCGTATTTCTGATCCACGTTTTTACTATCCGGTATCCGGCCGGATACTGACGCACTATCCGGTATCCGGCCGGATACTGACGCACTATCCGGTATCCGGCCGGATAGTAAAATCATGGCCGGATAGGCCGGATACCGGATAGTAGCCGGATATCCGTTGCATCTCTAGTAAAAACTATTAAACAAAGATTGTAGTTAGGTATTTTGTTTTCATTGATAATTTTAGAGCACGAACTCAGAATGTCGACGTAAAAAATGCATATAACAAAACCGCCAAGTTCGTACATACAATAAAAACAATTCCAGTTTATGACGCTCGTCCCAACGCGGATCCTCTGCTCGCATTACGTAGAATTACTCGTGTGATGCCGCCATTAAAACTAAAACCGACTGCATATCCACGCATGCAATGGGATAATCTTGCATTAAACATTCCACTGAATAACTAAGTTAGGCTAATATAGCACTTATCGGTTTGCGTTAAGGTTTACTGTTGTATGGTTGGTTATTAATTACGCGGTGCATAATGTTCGCGGTGTCAAATAATTCTATTTCACGTGTAGAGGTGAAATTAACATAACTTGGCGATGCACTGCCGATCCTGATTAAAGTTATCTATCTATCTATCTATATATATAAAAATGAATTGCTGTTCGTTAGTCTCACTAAAACTCGAGAACGGCTGAACGGATTTATCTTATCTTAGTCTTGAAATGTTCGTGGAGGTCTAGGGAAGGTTTAAAAGTACATAGGTTACTTAAAATATTATTCTTCGCAGACGAAGTCGCGGGCACCAGCTAGTAAGAAAATATTATTCATTCACTGCTTTTTATAATTTAGAAATATATAATTATTAAGAACATTTTATCCAACAACAATAATGTTGTATCCAAAATAATGTTCTTAAAAACATTTTTTACATAAATGGTAAAATAACAAATAATAACATACTACAGTATATAATGGCATATAAACTATGGCAGATGATTAATAATAAATTTAAATTAGACATGATTTTCGATGTCAAACAATGTTTTCTTATTACCTATTTGTACAGTCAAGATCATAAATATCTACGCGGAAGAAGTAGTCAAGAGTTTTACTGTCAACCTTATTGTCAGGAGCGTAAGAGCGCTCAGATATATTGATAGTGACTGGAGTGGACTGTATAACTAATGGAACACGCAAACGATGGAATCAAGGAGATTTTAACCAGATATATTACAATAGTTTTACATGTATCAGCACAGAAAACCAGACTGAAATTGATAACACATAACTTGAAATACGAAAATACTATAAAATATGACATATACCTAAAAAGAGGTCCATTGGCCAGTCCCCAACATGTAATATAGTAGCTGGTTCCCACGGCTTCGTCTGCGTAGAATAATTATTTAAGTACCCTATGTCCTTCTCCATGGTCCAATCTATCTCTATACCAAAACTTATCAAAACTGGTTCATCGGTTTAGCGGCGTGAAAATGTAACAAACAGAGTTACTTTCGCATTTATAACATAACTAGCTTTAGCCCGCGACTTCTTTCGCGTGGAATTCGGTTATAGTTATTCCCTCGGAAACTTTGTAATTATCCGGGATAAAAAGTATCCTATGTTACTTCTAATACCTCCAAGAATATGTTTACAAAGTTTTATGATGATCAGTTAAGTAGTTTTCGCGTGAAAGCGTAACAAACAAACTTACATTCAGATGTATAATATTTTATTAGGATTAGGATTAAGGATTTATGACCTCGACTGTACTCCTCACACACTTGACCAAAAGTAACTCAAATATGTTTCTATACACAGAACTTAAATACCGTCACTTTATTCCCCTAAACGACGATCATCCCTTAAATTGCGCAGGTCAAGAACGACATCAAACACACCACCACTTAATGTGGACACTTGAGTTACAGACGCAATAGCGTTATAACGCGTAATATTCGGCGATATTTTAACGCAGTGGCAATGCACGGTGGAATGGCGATAATCAGATAGCAGACGGCTACTTGAGGGGTGGCTTGGATCAAGTATTGTGGAGTGAGGCATTTTGAACATTTGTGCCTATTTCAAATGGTACTCATAGAGGACTGTATCATTACTATGAGTTTATGCAAACCGTTCTCGCTATCGATTTCGATCGGAAATACTAGTAAAAGGGACCGAGCGATAGTTTTCTATTACGAGAACGGTTTGCATAAACTCATGGTAATGGTACTGGGATTTTCGGCAGCACCGTTAACGTTTGCAATAGCTCGTTGACTATACCTCGTTTTTTAGGGTTCCGTAGTCAAGCTAACCCTTATAGTTTCGCCATATCCGTATGTTCGTTCATATGTCTCATGGCCGAATTCAGAAACGTCAGTTCAGCATTTGACTACATATTAAGTAGTTAAATGTCCCTCAACTAGTTGTCAACCTATACAGAAAGCGTCACTTTAATTAAAGCTCAATTTGAGTGGCTTTTCTGAATTCGGCCATCAGCCACTTTTTATCAAAGACTATTAAGGTTACAAAGCTTAAATTTTATACAAGTATAGGAGATAGTGAACACATAAAGTATTAAATTTGTAAAAAAAAAATGTTTACACTAAAACCAACAATTTCTAGTGGCTCTTCCACAGCTTCGCCCGCAATATTTTCATATAAATTTTAAACCCTCATTTCACCCTTTTAGGGTGTCAGTGTAGCCTTACATAAGCAACATACTCATAGCATTATTGTTATATTATCAAAGCCATAGAAATATATAGTAAGGAACTGACCAACGCGAGTTTCGCGGTGCTCACTTCAAGTTTGACACCATCGCACACTTGAAGAAGTTCTATTATTGGTTGATTCATTCGTTTTTGTTATTGTGGTTCCTAGCTCATAGCTAGCCTATGAAAGGCAACGTATGAATCAGGCAAAATAAGGCTTTATATTAATGTCATAAGAACTAAAACGTCGGCAAAGAGCTTCGTAGTTTATTAACTTGAAAATAGATGGCGTTATCACAACGAATTAATCAATTGTTGAACGCAGTTGTATTGACCATAATAATATCCTTCAAAAATAACCGAGATGACACCGTTACCTACCGAACAATTTATTGCTCGTATCGACGTATAGGGTCACACAAGCGGAGACATTGTTAAATGGACAGTCTACACAAACAATTCATCCACTTCTTTGCCCATTCCGGAGCAACTCAAGAGCACGTGACGTGACATATGGGGCGCGAGTGCGGTTGAGTCGCGTGACAAATGCGGTCGCATGGCGTGGCGTGGCGTGCCCGTGGCCTGCCCGTGGCGTGGCGCTATAGGTGACATAATAATACGAGGCGGTCATTGTTGTAACTATAACCAATTGAATTATATAGATCCGATGTAAGGTTATTTTAACACTTATTAAAAATGTTAATAAGACTAACGTAGGCTAAGCTTTATAATGTTACTAACCATCTATGGGATTCAAATTCTGAAATAAACTATTATTATGAGTCTTCCACTCTATTTATTTAATTTTCTATTTTTTTACTTTTTTAACACGCTTTTATTAGCTTGACCTGTATGATGTAGGTATGTATGTTTGTTATGTATGTAATGGAATCTTTCAGCGTAATTTAAACCTATTTCTAAGTGTCGTAAATATTTGAAACTTTGCAAGTGTATGTTATTCAGATGACAATACAATAATTTGGTACCATCGAGCTGATCTGACCATGGAGCCAGGACGTGGATAGTGGAACTCTTCAATGGTTCCTAGTAAACCACTCGAGTTTGGGCTCATTTTGTTTGGTTTGACGAGTCCAATAGGTATACCTTAGTGATGAGGGCCTTTTGTACTTTTTAGTGCGTTACTGACAAGAGCGTGTTTTTTAGTCTTTGTGTAAATTATACTTTAAAATAACTAAAAAACGCGCTTTAATAACAAACCGAACTAAAAAGTAGAAAATATTTTTTAACTAACTATGGGTGCAATTTACTATATTTTCATAATGACTCTAATTTTATAAATAGCTACCAATGAAATAATTATAACATTTAACACCAAGCACCCCACGCATTTTTACTATACTTGATTATTTGTTAATAACTTAATTTTTATTCTAAACTTATCCCAAATTGATTAGTCATAATTGATTGTTGGAATTTCTATTACTGTAACACAAACTTGGTTTGCTATTAAGGCGTGTTTTTAAGTTTTTTTAAACTATTTTTTTTTAATATATGTCTAAGTATTACATTATAAAATAAAGAAAAACATAAAAAATCGGACACCGACCGCGGGGCAGGCCGTAGCCATCGGTGGCTAGGGCTGCAGAGAGTGGACCCTCCTGACGATGCGTGCAGTCTAGGAGTACCGCCTTCTGTATCTGACCCGATCCAACCGTCTAGCGGGTCCTGTTCAGATGGTGGTCGAGGCTCCTCGCAATTAGTCCATTCACCGAGACAACTATCGGGACGATGATCGTTGAATCCACACCCCACATCGCGGTAACCTCGTGGGCTCAGTCAAGGTACTTCTTAGCTTGTCCTTCTCGGCCTTCACGAGGTTAGCAACTGTGGGATGGAGTCAACGAGTATCGCCCGGTGCTCCGAACGCTGTACTAGCACAATAATAATTATTATTATAGGTTGAGTATTGGATTTCGGTTCAAAGACATTTATTTCTCATAAGAAACACGTTTCACTTACATGAGAAATATTTTACAATTTAAGTAGATACATAAGTTTAAAAACAAACAGTTTGTGCCCTGTGAGCCAAGATAACATTGAAAACACTGAGCCTGGACCGGACCCGGATTTAATGACGGAGATAGCAGTATTTTTTAAGACAAAAAAATTATTGAATCGAGTGATATTTCATTTTTATTTTTATTTTCTTTTATTTGCATTATCAGAGACTGTGTTGAAATTCTGAATTCTTAAAGTGTCTTATTAAGGATTATCAAGTAAATCCACTTGGGGGTCATCCATAAAGTACGTCACACGTTAATGGGGGGGGAGGAGGTCTACGAATTGTGACATTGTGTGACAAGGGGTGGGAGGGGTCCTAAGTTTTGTGACGTGACATTTCAAAATCTAATACATCTAATTGTTAAAATGCCAAATTTGAACTATTAACGAATAACTTTAAAATATTTCCAATTCTATTTGTACCTATACGCATAAGGAAGAAGTTGTTTTGTTGGCTAGTTATTAAATTAAAAAAATATTTGATTATATACAAAACTAATTTAAATGGTAAAAAAATTAATTACGGAAATGCTGTTTTAATTTATTAATTTCTACTTGTAAAATTGCAAAATATGTGACGTCACACTAGGGAGGGGGTCTCACAAATGTGACCAACTGTGACAAGGACGGGGCCAAAAAATCACGAAATTTGTGTGCAGTACTTTATGGATGACCCCTTGGACTGTGACTCACTTTTCACAGTTTTAATCTTAATATAGGTAGATACATAAATTTATCCTACAAATCAGGCTCAGCAGTGCACCTCCAAGTCAAGCTAATTTCATTTCAACGTGAAATATAATTATTTGACGCCGCGAATAACATTTTCATCACACTTGCTCGGAAAGGCTGTTATTATACGCAGGTGTACAGAGCAGCTGTAGCCTACTTACCTCCCAAGGGCAGTTATGGATTTTGTATGGGTTATAACTCCCGCTGACGGCGGGGCGAGCCGCAGCCGGCGGGGCGCGCGACCGCAAGCCGGCGGAGCTGCCCCGCGCTGATCGCAACGTACGCTCAGTTTATGAACACCCACCTGATGGTAATTCACGATGTAAAATGGAAATAAAATTAATATATATATATATATATATATATATATATATATATATATATATATACTTTTTTTTTGTCAAATTTTTATTTCATTTCCTCGCAAATGTGATGAAAAACATTGTGTGTATCACGGGCAGTAAGGGGATAACAAACTCGAGTCATAAAAGCCCCCGCCTATCGTCGTCGGGCTTCTAACAGACTCTCGTTAGTTATCCTCTTCTTACGGCCCTAGATGCACAATGTACTATATGTACCTACTAAGTAATTAATAACCAACCATACAAGTTTAAACCTTAACACAACGTAATAAGCGCTATTTAGCCATCCTCGGTTTTTCAACGAAATGTTTAATGCAAGATTATCTTGTTGTATGCGTGGATATGCAGTTTGTTTTAGTTTTAATTAATATTACCTACGTAATTGGAGCAGAGGATCCGTGCTGAGATGAGTTTTATAAAATGGAATCGTTTTTATTGCATGTACGATCCTAATAAAAATTAGGTGATTGGAACTAGAAAAGTCTGTTTCTTTCTATTATGTTTCTATAATTAAGCTCTTTTTAATTACCGGTAATATAATAGAATTAATAAAATGTCAATACAGTAATTTATTCAATTTGGAAACTTCCCCGTCCATTGATAGATTATACATAGCCGCCATGTTGTTATGGTGGAAATAGTATTTTGTAATGCCGATAGATGGCACTATAATCAAACGCCATACATGCTTCACTTTTTGCATGAGTTCTACATCACGCTATTGACATTTTATCAATTTTTAAGTATATATATAATTTCACTAAAAGAATAAGAGTACTTGCTTCGGCAGTACATATACTAAAATTGGAACGATACAGAGAAGATTAGCATGGCCCCTGCGCAAGGATGACACGCAAAATCGTGAAGCGTTCCACATTTTTTGAACAGTTTCGTGACGATAGAGATCGTACATTATCAGCCGATTTCGCTGTTACACTTTGTTCCGTATGAGTCATTTGTCTTAAATATAAGACTGCGGCGAAATTAGTTGGAAATTTTGTGTCGTTAAACTCATACAACGGCGGTTAAAGGTTAATAATAATCTAAAAGAGGACATTTAAGGGTCTTTTTAAATGAAGTTTCCGGAATTAAAATGTGTTACATAATATCGTGGCTACGCCGTAACCATCTACCCATCTACGATAACACATCTTTCATTTAAATCGAGTCGTTCACTTCTGTCGGTCTTTGGAATTTTGAGATAAATAGTTTGGAAGTTACTTATTTAGGAAAAAAGGCGAAAGCTGACCATTAACACCCCACCCGCTTAGTTCAGTGTTCGACTTTGTTTGTTACTTTATTACAATAATATTTTTGCATTTTGCGTAACAGTAAAAATCAAATTAATTACAAATTCTGCTGATAAAACAAAGTCTCGGCCCTTTTCTAATATAAAAGTTTAATAAAAAAAGACTTCTTACTTTCAATTGCTAAAATTCTATTGCCATTTACCATTGAAGTTTACAAATCCGGCCAATAAAAGCGTCACACTTAATAAAAACAAGGACAATGCCGCTTTAAAGGCATAATGCCGGATCCGGAGCGTATCTATAAAAATTCAATTTGCCTCGCCCGCCGTGTTTTTGTACCCGTGTACTAGTGAATGGACGTCACTAGAGCTCACCGTGGATTCGACTGACGAACATTAATTTAATAGTTTTAAAAACTGAAGATGAAGTAATAACCCACCAGACAGTTCAGTTGTTGACGTTGTTGTCACACATATTGCAGAATCCGGAAAAGCTCAGTGATCTTTGATTCGTATCGTTTATATTACTATATAGGTTGACAACTGGTTGACGGAGATTTAAACTCGATTCAAATTATTAAGTGGCGTTTGTGAATACGGGCAATAGAACCACCTCATAGAATAATTAAAGTAGCCCATATACAGGCTGGGTCATAAGTTTTTGCAATTGTAGAAACATGATAGAGGAAAAACTACAAATGCTATTTCTGCCGTGATTCTTTAAAAGGCAGTCATCTGACAATTTACCAATATCATATTTGACAAGTATAAATCTCTCTCACTCATTAATTTAAAGAGATGACGTGATGTAATTATAAACAGTTATTCAAAATGCAAACGTATAACGACCTACTCAACTTTATCTTGCACAGTGGCCGAAAATCTCGGTTTCGGCGACACCCCGGCACTAGAAGCCGCATCTATTAGTATTTGCATTGCGCTGAAAGCAATCTGCAATGCAAACTCGTTTATGTAATACGGCTCGGCTACAATAGAAATCCGTGTCCGTACTTAGAGAGTATGGGCGTGTATGGATAATCTCAATCGTGAACAAACACTGTTAACTGGAGGATGCTGAGACGACTCGCTATTGTTCCCTGCACGGTTAGGTTAGTTTGTATGCGATGATTTTGACTTTACCTTAACTAAATTATTGTTAAACTAGGCTTCTAGTTTCACTGAATGATTAGAAATGAGGAGATCCGCAAAAGAATTAGAGTAACCGAAATAGCAGTTGCTAAAATTAAGTGGCAGTGGGCGGGGCACATAGCTCAAAATATAGATGGCTGATGGATGAGACTGAAGAGCTCTCGAGTGGTTTTGTCGCCTATAAATTGCCGAGAAAAGTTGCCCGTGTAACTGCACTTTAAGATAGCGCGCTCATGTGCAACGCGTGCCCTGCAGTTTCTGATTATGAGGATGATTTCTCCAATTCTACAAGTACACGTGCTAAACTAGGTAATGCAGTTTGCAATATTTCAAACGTTCTCACATCAGTAATTAAGATAATGAACTATTAACATTATGTGTGAGTAATGTGTGTATATGGGTCGATTAATCAATGGAAAAATATTATGTTAAATACTGTGTCTACAATGTATTTTCATGCTATGTTGCTAGTGAGACGTTCTGTACCTATATTGTATTTATGTAAGATCTGTAAACCACGTCTTATGCAAATAAATGAATGTCATTTCATTTCAGCGTAAACGATGAATTATGTTACACCTTTTAAAGTTAGTTGTGTAGTCTTCATTGAACATTTAGGGAATGATGGTTGGTTGATTAAAACTCCCTATTAGTTGTAGATAGAAGGGTAAAAATATGAATGTATTTATTTACAAAATTATCACAATTATATTACAAAATACGTAAGCTTAACTAGTGCTAACCGAGTCCCGTTCGAGTGAGCGAGACGGGTAGACAGAGACGGAACGACCAGTGGCGTTGTGTCGCGTGGCGCCTGCGCGAACTTCTCTCGCGCACCTATAAATAGAAAGCGCGCCATTTTTGCTTCCTTTTCGCTCCTGGCCGTCGAGGCGAACACATCGTTGCTCCACTGCGTGCGTCTGCTCCTGTGCTTGAAGATTGAAGTGCTCCGTGGAAGATCAGGACTTCCAACTGGAATCTTATTAGAATCAAACTGTCCTTTTCGGGACAAACAAACAGTTCTTATCAGAACAACTTCTTGCGCGTCATACGTCTTGTTTCTTGCAAACATTAACGTCAATCAGCTACAAACATTTCGTTATTTATAGATTAATTAATTCTTGAATTCATTTAGACAGTTTCAAACGGAATATAAAAACAGGACATTTTAACTTTATAAATTTTAATGGCCCGATTTGTAATGCAAGGGACGAAGATCGATTTGCCGAATAGCTTTTGTTTGTGCCAATTGTCACAAATGTCTGAAGCGTGAGTCCCTTGGACTATTTAATTCATTAAAATAAATCTAGAACAATTTGTTTTTTACGCAAATTTGGACAGTGATTTATTCTGTAGAGTTTAATGAACTGTTTGACGAATAGTTTATTGATTATTTTATTTTAAAAGGTCTCGAGTTTTGTCAATGATTACTCGAAATCTAAGTCCGGCCTGCGAGCGCCACATCAAACAGCGGCCCTAACATGCAAGACAAAGATAAGCTAAACCCGTTTATCTCTATGACTATCTCTTTCGTCGGCACTAGTGTGAGAGAGACGCACTTAGAGATAAGACGGTTTAACTTATCCTTGCGTCTTGCATGTTAGGGCCGCTGCGCTGTACGTTTCGCGCTTGCACCACTCCGCGCTCTCCGCGCTCACACTCTGTGATATAAATGAAAACAAACTAATATTTAATTAATATTCAGTAGGTACTCTGTCTTAGTTAATTGTATTTCGAGTTAATTTATTAATAAATAACGATACGGGAGCCTTTCAAAGGCAATCTAAACGTGATTAATATTGTAACAAATTTGATTAGAGCGGTTTGGGCGCGTTCCGGTGCGGTATGGGAAATGCTGACAACACAGATCAAATATCCTAAAGACACCGCTTAGCCTAACTTTTATTAGTCCGGAACCCTAAAAAGAGAAATCTCTTTCCGACAAACTTCGAAACTTCGAAAATCGACTTTATGGACTTTACTCCTTATAGCACTTCAGTTTATTTTTACTTCCGAAGCAATTTCGTTTCCGAACGCATACATCATGTCGTTGACACCCGCCATTTTGTTTGTTGTCATTTGCTAAGTACGCGGAAAACTCCAGATACGTACAATATACAACGAAAAGAATTTATAGCTAATGTATAACTGAATATAATGGAGAGATGTTGTAGGAAAAGTGGTACATTGGAAAATAGAGGTTTGCGTAGGTGTACAAACATGTTATTTTTATTGAGCAGCCAGGTGTACGCGCGACCTCTCGGGCAGAGGGCCGCGGGTTCAAATCCCGGCTCACACATCTGACATTTTCGGATCTCATGTTCCAGACTTCCATTGTGAATGTCACTAAATATGGGTTACGCACGTCAGCGTTTGTACAATTTATAGTTTAATAAACTTATATTATTATTTTGGCTTATATTTTTGTTGCATTTACGTTTTTGTGCTTTCCTCTTACGGTTAACGAAACAGATACATTTAATAATACGTCTCGTGTAAAACTTCGAGGCCTATACGGGAACCAGCCTATTTCCTTACAATCTTGCGGCACCTCGAACCCTAAGGAATATAACAAATTAATTAAGGTTCATCTAGCTACTACTTGAATTTTTGTTGTACATAATATTCCTGTAGTGTTAATATTCAATTTATCCTGAATTGTTTTATAAATGGTGTTTTAACTAACCCGAAGGCTAGGGCTTTTATATATAACTAGCTGTGCCGCGTCTACGTCGTCTTTAATTTAAAATTAAACAAAAATTGTATACTTACTTAAATAGAAAAAGCCCTGGCCATTGAACAACGAAAAAAAATTAACTTAACATGGTCTAACTACAGGTTGATTTAAAAATACGAGCCCATTTAAGTGACGATACCGTCACAGCTTACTCATAAATCAATTAATCTAAACCGCATATCATACGTATAACCAGGGTCAGCCGTACAATGGGAGTATTTGCATTTTCACTGAACTGCCCAATCTGCAATGCAAACTTGGACTATGCTATGTAAACTTTTACCAACCCTATTTTACCGTCACATAATTTTACTATAAACCTTATCACATTACTACAGAGTCAAGATTTGGTTGTATTTTGGTTCTGTGGCGGTAGAATTATGTTAGCAAAACGATAATGCGTTGGCATGTCATGCATTGGCTTGACGCGATCAAAATGACATGTACAATGTTTAGTTTATACGTCGTTGGCTGGATTTACAACTCAATTTGCTTGAAATTCTATGGATAATATTCTAGATCTTTGTTCGATATTATCCTTGTTTGTGATGCATGGTTTGAATATGTTACCGATATCTACATGCTTGAAAGTTTATTTGATATTTTTTTTAAAAAGGTTAATATCCACACTGCTGTGCGTCGCTGTTTCCTACCGTTCTGCGGCTCAACTTAACTTGATGAAATTCAGTAGGAAGAAAGCATTGCCTCTGGAGTAGGACATGGAGTACTCTGTGCCCGGAAAGTTGCATAGCGCTTGAGGGAATAGCAACACATAATTCCTACAAAGTCAATGGAAATGTTTATATAAAATAAATACCTTTCTGTTCCAATTAACGCATTATTATTGCGTTCCATTTTTGCTTATGTGTTATTTTTGATCTTTTGTCCTGTTTTTATGTTATTCTTCCATGTGTTTGCCGTGACTTTACCAGGTGGTTCCAACGGAAGACCAGCGCTGGCCCACAAGCCAGCATTATGCTGAGTTGGGACCATTTTGTAACAGTTGGCACTGTTCTGCCTTTTCTGGTTTTTCGTGTAATGATATTTTTTTTGTGCTCTGTTGTTAATAGACGTTTTTTCTTTCTTATTTCTTTCTTTACATTGCTCATACTATAAAACGCTTGACAGGTTTTTCCTATTTATATTTATTGGCCCTACTTAGTACCTACTATTATTATATTAAAGTATGTTCATTTTAAACCGTTTAAAAAATAAGTCAAAGTATAAAAAATACCCCCGAAAAAGAACACCCTAGGTTACAAACATTGAACTGAACACTCCATATTTTCTTTCACACATCACAGCCACTGCAATTTACACTCAACCCCATGAAAACTAGAGTGCAAAATTATTTGTACACTCGTCACGTCCTCAATCGATTACCGAGTGCGATCGTAAAATTGCACGCCAGTGTAAATCTTCTTTTTCTATTACACGGCTGAGCCACGCAATTGTCAACTTTATTTTTCAATGGAAAGAGGTGAAAGTGAGTGCAAGATAGATTTGTAAGTTGGTGTAAATCTTAAGAGCATCTGTACAGCTAAGCCAAAAGATTTCCACCATTAAGATAATTGGAATAGGGGTGAGTGTCTGTGCAAAGGGACGATGATATTGGCAGTTGGAATTTTATGTGTTTGTGCTGATGGATTTGAAATTTTTATCACGTTTTTAATGTACGGGAAATTTAGTTTTTTTATTGATATCTTGTTTTTTTTATTTTATTAAAAAATATGACTTTAGGATGGTATATTTTCATTATTCTTCTAGAGTATTGTTTGTTAAGTAGACATCTATTTTTTGTAAAATATGCTTAATTAGGTACAATCATCAACAACTCAAATGACTAAGTTTTTAAATTCATAATAATTAGCAATGATAACGTGCCAAATATTAATTTCTTCTCTAATAGTTAATGGTTACTTATAATAATATTTAGAGACTTTGCCAAATTCTGCATGAAAGCACTAGGCATGTCAATATTATGCTGAACGGAAAAGCGTTCCTAAAAAGACACTAAATGCCTTTAGGACACAATCACAAATTAAATCATCCTGTATGTATATCACTTGGGTTCATTCCATATCTTTACAGCAATTGCTTACCGAAACCCGACGTACTAATTCGTATAATTTGGCATCCGAATTAGCAATTCGCATAATTAGCCGATGATGAACAGACCGACTGAGTAAACCTGGGTTGGATTAACTAACTTTACGCAAACATTAGTTAGCATCGAATGCAGACGCTGAGCTGTCTTTAACCGGAGTAGACCTTTGATTGAAACGGGATGTTCTTGTTGATCGTTTTAATTTTAGTTAGTTTTTTTATGGTTCCGTACCTTAAAAGGACAGACAGTCTGTCTGTCTGTCCCTCTGTCCCATCCAATTTGCTCCGAAACGACTGGACCGATTGTCTTGATAGGTACATACAGTCGGTGACCGCTACACGGACGTGTAACGTAAATAAATGAATTTTAAACATGGAGGCCACTTTTGGGGGGCAAATAAGAAAATTAAAAAAAAAAAACTTTTTCAAACTATATTGATTGCGTGACATTACAAATGAAAGGGCTCATTGTGAGAATCTTAAATACATATTTTTAAGAATTTTAAAATAGGTACCTTTATAGTTTGGAAGTTATTAAGGAAAATAAGCAAAAATTTACCATTCTCTCCTCCAATATCTTCAAAAATAGTTCTTTACCTATAGATAACAGGAAAACCTATAAGAAGTCTATGGTATTTAAAGTAACATAGGAAATTTCAGATAATCACGGAACCGTCTCCACGCGAGTTTAACTCGCACTTGTCCGGTTTTTATGTAAAGACTGGTAGAGGCCTTAAGGAATTAAGGCTTTCACACACTGTGCAATGAATTTTCAAGTTAAGAGGCTATTGCCAAAACTGTTGAATTTTCATATATTTCAGGTCTAGTCTGATGGTTCTTAAGATATCATTTCCAAAAAAATATATCTGATTCTTCGATCTTTCCTTAACATTCGGAAATGGTAGAATTTTGATAGCGTAGGTTTTTTTACCTGTGTAACTTAATGTACTTAAAATCAATAAATATTTCATATTTACTTCTTTATTGGGTAAATTATTGGTCGGTATGATTATGCCAAAAATGTTGAAATCTCCAAACAAATTATGCTACGAAAATACTCTACAGATGTAGTGCATAATTAGTTTCCATCGTGTTTTATCGGAAAAGTTCGTATTATCGTGCTCTCTTAATTAGCTTCAGCAGGCCCCCCAATCCTCGGTGCATTCGTAATAATCTCACAATCGAGATTAAACGTCAGTGCATACAGTCATTTGACGTAACTGTATGAATCTGACGTTTAAACGCGTAATCGACATTATCTCAAATGCATCGAGAATTGTGGACCAGTATCCATCATACCATGCTGTCATTTTTCATTTTGACATTTGACAGTAAATAATAGTTTCATATTAATGAATATGAACATGTCACTCATTTAATACAATAATTAATTGACACTTCCGTCGTCGTCTTCCGATTGAGATCCGAGTATTACCGATGGAAACATATTATTCACTATATCTGTACTTATTCTTCACTTAATGGTTCTTTTTAAACTTTGTTATTTTTTAAATGTCCAAGTGGCAATTTAATAATGAATAACTAACCGATCTCATTGCGGTGCCCGTTGAAAGTCACACGTAATATTAATTTTATTCCACTTAGCTTAAAAGTGACGCGCCTCTTGATTTACCTAAAATAATAAAACAGAGGAATAGTTGTTGTTACATTGTCGCCCCTTTCAACATGCACCAAACTCATTGTCAAACGAAAACAGGAAGCTGATTGGTCGATTCGATTAAAGTCCTAGAGCCTCAGGCCACGTCTCGAGCCCAGTGGCTGTTGTAAACCGATCCGCTTTGCACTAATGATAACAAACGAAGGGCCTAGAAGCGGGGACGCGCAAGGACACAGGTGACAACTCTACACACTGCCACAAAAATCAGCTACTTATCTGGAATGATGGACCTTTACACTTTAGTTTAGGCGCAAATGTCTTATCCTTATCCATTACGGATAACTTCTAAGAAGTCAGTTCGACTGCCCCTCTATTCTATCACTTATTTGTGCCACAACAACTCAACATTTCGAGTGGTGGTATTTGGGTAATAATCACTTAGGTTCAGAACTGTCCCCTCCTGTTCCCGACAGTTAAGGACCCTGAGGCGTGATTTTTTTGTTTGACTATATCCGTATATAGGGCGTCAGGCATAGTTTTGGCGCGAATGAAAAAAACCTTAATGCCTTCGTTTTCATTAACGTTCGACCACAGGAGGGACACATTTTGTATCTTAACGTGATTATTACCCATTTATTAGTTAATTATCAAATTGATCAAGCAATATGGAAGCTAGCCACTTCAGATTTTTAAAAATGAACATGTTTTGTAAGGCCCGTGTGTCTCTGAGGAGACAAAGTAGGGTCTTTACATAATAATCGCGGTGTTGTATGGCGGAGCCGGGGCCGCGGCGCCATTTGATTCCCGGTGAGGCTTACGGACTTTGTTGTACGTATACTACTCGATAGATGCTATGGTGCCTGGATTAGTTAAACTATTTTGCTCATTATTTTCTATGTTACGGTTGTCTGGAAGAGATCGCCATTAGCCGCCGACCGCCTTTTGTTCCCTGGCTTTATTTCGTTAGTGTATGCTTTTCTATACATTTTGTAGTGTTCAATAAAGAGTATTGTATTGTATAGTATTGTATTTTACCGTCGGGGGCTAGCTCGACATGCCCGCGAGTCGTTTGTCGCTCAGTGAGTACCTGTCAAACTAGCCAAATATGGGGATGAACTGAGCAACAAAGCGTTTGCAGCGGCTGATCAGCGGATAAACGAAACTATTAATTTAGACTTTAAGAACGAAAGTATTCGGTGTAAATTTGAATGTGTATCCCATGGTTGATGAGCCACTGCCCACGTAATACCTCATTTACATGCAGCTACTGCTACTGCTGCTCGCGCTGCCAGAAATAGTTCCCGCATACTACTTCCGAAGGCAGTGGGTGTTACATGCTGTACGTACAGCCACTGCCACTGCTGCTCGCGCTGTCAGAAATAATGCCCGCATACTGCTTTCGAAGGCAGTGGGTGTTTACATGCTGCTACTGACTCACTGCGCAACGCGAGTAGCAGCGGCAGGAGCAGGAGAAGAGACCCATTTACATACTCGCGCTGCCCATTTCCATGCCCACTTCCTTGCTCACTTTGGCTGCATGTATGAGACATTAGTGAATCACAAGGCAGCTCCCTAAGTAAACAAATATGGGCCATGCATGTAGTATTATACTACACGGTTTTGCCCGCGACTTTGTCCGCACGGAATTAAGCTGTCGCTGTTCCTTGAGAAACCGTCCATTTTCCGGGGTAAAAAGTATGTTTTTCTCTGACCCATAAGCTATCTCTACGCAAAACTAACGTTTATCCGTTTCTCTTTTGCTACGTTAAAGAAATCCATAACAACAAATCCACAAATGTACCACTTTCCGCTCTCAGGGATAAGAGGTAACTACAACTTATCCGAGTATGTTTTTCTATTGCGGGGGGCTTCGTCCACCCAGCCCGTGTTTGTTTAAGTGTGCGTGCGGTGACGCACAGATACTTTGGCGCACACATACAAACCGCGCGCGGTGCGTTTGTATGAAGATAACCTACTTCCCTTCTCTTTATACTATGATTATAATGTATTGCCTAAAAGTCAATTTATGGATTATTTTATTTGACACTGGCCACTCGAAGAGTTAATGCAATTTTGAATCAAATTGTGTCAAATTACATTTATAAATACAATAATTTTATTATGACTTCCAATCTTTAGTAGTAGGACAATCGGCCTTAAACACCTTCTAAAATAGGTCTAACAAATTAAAGTAAATTAAATTCACCGGGCTTAATGAGAATCAAATAATTAATAATCTTAATTAATATCCTAGGGTAAAGGCACCAGTAGTCAGCCTTTTAACGACGTTTGAGTTTTGAAATCACTGTTATTAATTCAGGATTTGACTAAAAAATAAACTGTTTTTACTGTTCGATCAATAATTTATTCTAATTTCATTGCAATTTAAGGCAAAAATATAAAATCTTTCTATAAAATAGAAAAAGAAGTTTAAACCAAAACATACACATTTCTCTAGTACTCAGCCTCCAAAATCTAATAGTCAGCCACTTTAAGCCCAGTACTCGGCCTCTAAATTATTTGTTAAAATTTGATTAAAAATCAACAATATTAAATGAATAATTAATAGACAATTAATAGTCGTTAAAATTACAATAGTTACGCTTTTAGTTGAATAATATTATCTTAAAGTTACAAGGTTCAGACTCCATTTTCATCTTGAGACACTGCGGCATATTGGTCCAGAAGATATGGTACAGCTTCCAGAACGCTGCAAGCTGGATTCCACGATAGACCTCTTTCTCGAAGATGGACGTCCCTTATTGGACAGTACCTATGTCCCCAGGTACACATAATCGTCAACTTCTTTGAGCGTAAAATCTCCAATTTTCACGGGAGTTTGCAGTACAGGGACATTTGTTATGATTTTGTCTTGTCCGTGTTCATTTTAAGGCCAGCTCATTCGGAGGTTCTACTGTGGTTATCGAGCATTAAACTGAGGTTCTCGAGGTCTCGCCGATTATGTTGATGCCCTTTCTCATTCAGAACCTTGAAAACGCATTCCAGAGCAGCGGTGAACAGATTTAGAGAGATAACATCTCGCTGTCTGGCTTCCCACTGCAACACTGTAGTAGGTTTTGAGTTCTGGTTCTATAGTTAGACTAATATAGTGGCGTTTTCGTACAAACACTTCAACACTCCGATGTACCTCCTGTCGACTTGGTACCGCTGGAGAGACTGCAGTGCAGTCTCAATCGTATCGAAGGCTTTCTCGTAGTCCACAAACGCTGAGCAAAGAGGCAGATTAAACTCTTCGGTCTCCTATATAACCTGCTGTAGCGAATGTATGTGGTCTACTGGTGCTGAAGCATTTCCGGAAACCGGCCTGTTCGGGAGACTGGAAGTTTACTATAGGGTACTATAGTTCTTACTGTAGTACCCTTCTCACTTTTGAGCCATGTTTACAAGCTGTTTTTGAGTGTAATTACGAACCATCTTGCACGCAGGTTTGATAACTTCCAGTCTCCCGAACAAGCCGGCTTCCGGAAATGTTTTAGCGGTGCATTCTTGCCCTTTTTTGAAGAAGGGCAACACCACACTTCTTCTCCTTGCCTGCAGTGTTTACCCCTCATGTGGAATCGAATAACGTCTGAAGGGCTTTAAGGACCAACAAGGTTTTCCAACTGCTTTCAGAAATTCGGCTGTGATTCCGTCATCAACTTACGAGTATTGTATTTAAGCTGTTTGAGAGCCACACTAATCTCGTACAGGTTGACATCTGACATGTTTTCGGTCATTCGGGTTTTCGGTATCGCGATCTAGGTTTTGGGTCGTTGGCATTAGTTACAACTGTATCTGTTACGTAGGCCTTCAGGAATCCATAGGTGATGCCGGTCTTGCAATGTGCCTCGGAGAACACCAACAGTTCTACATGCTCCTCTAATACGCATTCCTTTCGTATAGCTTCCTTTGCAGAAGATAGTTTTTCTGGTGGATGCTTTTGTTTGTGTATTGGTTTTTGTGACATGCTTTACTGAACATAACATTACGTTTTTATTCATGAAACAGTAAAAAGACTAATAAGTACCTAAATAAGGCCCTATATAGGTTTTTTCATACTTTATTAAGTGGCTGAGTACTGGAGCTGCAATTTCCATTAGTCAGCCACACCAAAAAAATACTTTAAAAAGCGGCTGACTACTGGGTTTTTCTAAAAATATTATAGGGAATGTTAGGGTAAATTTGAATCTTAAAAAATAACGATCTTAACGGACCGATTTTATTTCAAATTCGAACGATACCACCAATATCCAGAAGTCAGCCGCAGGTGGCTGAATACTGGAGAACACATAAAAAAGTGGTACCCAATAGTCAGCCTCCGTAAATTATTAAGAAATCGATGAAATACGCTTATTTTATTATCATTTTCGGTTTAAACAACTATATGCATTCACAGATATATACAAATATATCATATAATGTCAACACAAGTCTATCTTTATTAACTGATTTGAAAACACCAAGTACGCAAAAAACTATGGCGGACACCGCAAAATTGCCACTCTCGACCGAGAGCACTCAAATAAACTTTTTTTATTTTCCCCCCTGCCGTTTCCCCGCACCGATCGATAAATATAATGATTAATAAGGAATCAAGGAAACAATTAAGAGGCCTACAATTTATTAATTTCAAATATACTGCTATTTCAAGGCAATAAAAGAGGCAAAAGGCTGACTACAGGATCCTGGCTGGCCACTGGTGTCTTTACCCTATAAATAAAATATTATTTACTAAGAATATCTACTTCAGAAATAACTTGGTGGCACAAAGTCCTCTTATTAAATATCAAATACATTTGAAAAAACTTTGTTTCATTAAAGACAGAGGTTTATTTGAAATACATTATTCAGGAAAAGCACAAAATCTACGTCAGTACCATTACCAAGAGCTTACGCAAACCGTTCTCGTTATCGAAAACTATCGCTCGGTCCCTTTTACTTGTATCGGCAATACGCAGTATTTCCGATAGATTTCGGAAACTCATGGTAATAACTGATCAAGCCAGAACAATAAATAAACAAATGCATATAGCACAGGGGTGTGATTAGGAACTCTTCGGCGAGTCTAACTTGACCCATCGGTATGTATAAACTACATGTTCGTAAGTGTCTTCAACTATGGACATAATATTATCAACGCAACCGGCCACCGACGTAGGTACCTAACTCCGCGTAATGGCTAGGAGCGCGCGGATCAATTTATGATTGTCATACGAAATGCTCCTCTGCTGCACTCGGAGTGAAGGAATAGCATAGAATGCGTGCAGATGCTTATCATCCTGGCATGTCGTAAAAGTCGACTAAGGGACGGGTCCTCTCCAACATGGTGGACTATCTGCATGGGCGATGGGCTGATCACCTGTCACCATACGGTTCATCATACCATCTTGGGACTAATTAATCGAACGTGGCCACAAGTAGTCTTGTGGCTCTGCCCACCCCATTAGGGATTTCGGGCGTGATGCTATGTATGTATGTATGTATGTATACGAAATGTGGGACGAAATGAAACGTTTGTTAGAGAATACCACAGCAGCTAAATAACACAATTTGCATATTATAATGAAAACACATGAACACTGCTAGAACTTGTTTATACCGCAGTGCATCTAACTTGGCCACATTTATGACTCTACTTATCACCTAAACTCGAGAGACACTTATTTATTTGTGTTATTACGCAAAGTTCTGTAGAGACTAACCAATAGAGATATCATGTTTCTCGCTTATGCTACCCAAGTTTAAAGGTTAGCTGTTTGTATGCGTCAGAGTTGAAAAATAGCGCGGTGTAGCGCATGTTAAATTGTAGTTCTACTGATTGCCACCCTACTAGAGGCATTTGTCACAATCTGCTCTCAATCTAATTAAGTGGTTTTTCTCCAACAAGTCCACCGTGTGGGACGTTTGCCCACGCGGTCGCCACTCAAGACCTCTTCACCCCTTAAGTTATTAAAGCCTATCCGCTTTATGACGCTATTGAACATGAACATAGGTACCACACCCAGCCAGGAGCGGAGCGTGACCCAGACAAGCCGGATAAACCAGGGGCTGCAAAAAGCGAACACTTCCAGCCAACAACTTGCAGCCACTTGTTTAGTATACTATACTATACCTATACTATAATAAGTATATTTTCATGCAGCTCCATTATAATACGCCGGCCATCACAGCAGCAAAAGCTCTCGAAATTCATAAACCGTGGAAGCCGGCGCAGCGGTTTGGCGCCCATTCCAGCACTAGACATTATTAAAAATGGCTTTTCGAAGACATTAGAATGGCGGCTGTACGCTCAAAATGGTGTAAAATTACTTCATTAACTAATGGTTTAACAACCTGTGGTATTATCGATACGTATTTTAAAGTAATATTTGCAGAAGTCTACGTTCTGAATGAGAATTTCTGAATTCCCTAGATCTGCCATTAGGCTGCCTGCTCACTTGGATTAATTACTATAACTTTTTAGTGTTTCTCGGAAGTGATGCAAGATTTCTTAATGACATTGACATCAAAGAGTATATTGAATATACGAAAAATTTACATTTCACGAGTTTCGATACCTCTCGTGAAACGTCAAATCTAGTTTTGTTTTCAAATAATTTTTATTATAATTGTCAAGATAATTATCATGATTATCAGATTAATTATCACTTTGAACCCTGGTTCAAAAATATGAATGTAAGCTTGTTTAACGAGATTTTCTAAGGTGCAAAGTACTTTGTTATCGATGAACATGCAGCTGCCATTACAAAAACGATACCTTTATCATGAGTTTACGCAAACCGTTCTCGCTATCGAAATCTATCGGAAATACTGCTCGTTGCCGATACAAGTAAAAGGGACCGTGCGATAGTTTTCAATAACGAAATAGGTTTGCGAAAGCCTGCTAATTAGTGTCGTCAAAAGAGACCCATAGTTTATACTAAGTTTAACTTTGTGCATTACTGTTTACGTTATATTGTTCTGCGGTAAAAAAGCTTAGTTGTTATTTAGCCCTTTCGCCGCCATACCCTGAGTGCCAGGGTCATCACATCTCTGTATTCAAATCGATATAAAAAAAATACACTTAATACAAACACGTCTGAATACCTGATCGAATAATTCACCCTACAACTAACCGGCGGCGAAGTTTCAACAAAATTATTATTCATCTAGAATGGTTTAATCGAAACAACAAAAACTAAAGCCAACAATAAAAATAACCCAGAACACCTGGAACTATGATTTTAATGCAACTTTGATGCATAACATCGTGGAATACAACGAGGGTGTATTTTTAAAAATGGCTGGCTTAATTCATAGTTCTAATGGAGTAGCCATTAGCGTCCTAACCCAGCTCTCAGCTGCGTAGTTATTTTTTATCCTTGTTGAAGCTTAGTGTTTACTTTTTAGTGCTCGTTAAGTTATTAGTGTTTTGTAATCATTGCAGGTTTTATTTAACTCTAAAAGTGCTCCCTCACTAGAGCATTCACCTGTGATGTAACGTTTGAGATTCAATTTGGAGCATTACAGTACAGTACTGCCTCCCTGACTTGACGATCATTCGCCTGTAATGTAACATTTCAGATTCGATTTTGAGCATTACATTACAGTACTGCGCAGTGTAATGCTCGGTTCTCTTCCCTCGCCAATGTAATGCTCGAATCTGTAATATTACAGGTTGCGCACTGTAATGCTCGATTCTCCTCCCTCACTGATGTAATCCTCGAATCTGTAACATTACAGGTTGCGCACTGTAATGCTCGGATCTCTTTCCTCACTTATGTAATGCTCAAATCTGTAACATTACAGGTTACACACTGTAGTGCTCGGTTCTCTTCCCTCACCAATGTAATGCTCGAGTCTGTAACATTACAGGTTGCGCACTGTAATGCTCGGTTCTCCTCCCTTACTGATGTAATGCTCGACTCTGTAACGTTATATTACAGGTTAATGCTCCAAGTGAGGGAGCACTTTTTCGTCTTTAACAAATGAGTTATAAAATTTGAGGTCAAGTGTTGTTTGATTTCGAATTTTCTTTTACTTATTTACATTCCGGTATCATTATATTACAAAATACCTACCTAATTAAAAAAAAAACCAATAACAATAACTTTCAGCCCTTCTAGTTTTAAAACCCTTCAACGAAACAATACATCTCTTTCTTCACGATACCCAATTAAAATCCCCATAAAAGTTAAAAAATTTAACCCCAACAAACAACGTCGATTAAACTTAGCCACCTCTAATTACCTATATCGATATCAATTTTAAACTTTTCCAATTTTTTTTCATAGCTGGCAGCCCTGTATAATATAGATCTACCAACTTTTCTTTGAACTATCAAAGTGCTTATCAAAGCAAAACAATGCTTTATTCCAATGAGATAGGAGCTTTGACGGTTCACTGGAGTCCACGGATAAGTTGGTAGAGCTATAGCAGGCGGAGAGTGCAGGTAATTAAAAGTTCGAGAGTGCTAGGGTTGTCCCTGACCGCTGTGCTTAGGTTTGTGTCATAGTTGGGTATAATTTATAGGTTAGATAAACAGTTGAAAAGGATTTTTGGTGTTATAAATAGTCTGGTTTCACTTATTATCACATTTTAAACAGTATGCTCAATTTGTAATAGCGTTTCTTTCTTTGTGTTTAAAATCTAGGCACAAATATTAATCACATCAAACTATAAAGCTTTATTTTCTCAATTTGTTACCTATTTTAATTCTTATACTTAGACCACAGACTTAGAACCTCTGGGATTACAACAGCGTACAGTCGCGCACGACCGTGTACTGACACTTCCGTTAATCCGTTAATAATTCGCGAGCAATAATGGCATTCTGTACGTCGGTAGATCAGAATGAGGCTCCATAAATTTAAATGGTCCCGTGGCCACGCGACTAGCCAGGTGTCGTAAACGTTCAGTGCTCTTGCTTTTGTGTTAATATAGACGGATTTTATTTTTGGGTGGAATTATTATAATACAATCCCAAAATTTATCACTTTTGTAGCCAATATATGATATTATTGCGCAGCTACATAAAATGCTAATGACTTACCATTTAACTACAATTTTAATACTATCCTGCCCTATTTTTTTATCATAGTTGTTCGTAAAACAACGTTACGCGTGGTGTTTTTTCTAACTTTTTTTATAATTAAGTAATTGAGAGTTAGAACAGGATTCATCAAACCCAATTTTAAGTAGTACCTGACATGAACATTCATGAAATTAAAAAAAACCATGCTCTTGTCGGTGGAGTGACCGCCTTATTTTCTTATGGCTGCCAAAGTTTTGAGTTCCTGATACGAAAAAACACTAACTTTCTCATTCACTTGATGAAAGTTCGTCTTGGTCTTGCTCTTCCCCTCCTTCTTTCGTTTTTTTAGGGTTCCGTACCTCAAAAGTGAAAAACAACACCCTTATAGGATCACTCGTGTATCTGTCTGTCTGTCTATCTGTCTGTCTGTCTGTCTGTCTGTCCGTCTGTCACAGCCAATTTGCTCTGAAACTACTGGACCGATTGTGTTGAAATTTGGTATACATATGTAAGTCGGTGACCGCAACACGAACGCGTGACGTAAATATATGAATTTTAAACATGGAGGCCACTTTTGGGGGGTAAATTAGAAAATTAAAAAAAAAGTAATGCATCCTATATTGTGTGACATATCAAACAAAAGGGCATATTGTAAGGATCTTAAATATATTTTCCTTTGAATTTTAAGTAAAATAGTTTGGAAGTTATTTATGAAAATAGGCGAAAATTGACCATTCCCCCCCTTATTTCCGAAACTACCGGGGCTAAAATTTTGAAAAAATGCAGAAAATAGTTCTTTATCTATAGTTTAAAGGAAAACCTATAAGAAGTCTATGGTATTTAAAGTAATCTAGTAAACTTCAGATAATCATGTACGGAACGGAACCCTCTCCACACGAGTTAACTCGCACTTGTCCGGTTTTTCTATTTACCTTACATAAGAGCACATATTTTTAATAATTTGAACCACCATAATTATTATTTCTGACGAAAGAGCTCCACTGCTCGGCATAGAACTCCCCCAATGATCGCCACAACGATGGATCCTGTGCAGCTCGCATTCAGCGGAATCTCGCAATCTTCACCAGACCGTCAGTCCACCGTGTGGGTGGCTTTACCTAATTATCCTCGAAGCCTGTCCACAGTCAAATTGTGCCCGAAACTATTGTAAACATAAACATAAGATATATAATTAATACGGGAAAATTATAATAAAAAAATATTTTATAATCCGAGCCACTGGTTCTATACCCCTGGCTGCAGTCGGACTGTGGTCGCCGCCCCGAGCTGTTGTATCATGCATAAGTCGATTCTCGCGCGCACATCACTGCAGACGATCATACCCTGGTATATACATAATATTATGCTCTATGGTCGTTTGATTGTGTTGTGGGTACGTGTGATACCATTACATTTAAGCGCCTGAGAACGCTGGTACGTATCGATATACGTACCAGGATTAGGATTGGGATGAAAGGTATGTTTACGCCTATGTTTTATTCGAAGATATGGTCATCCGTGTGGTGCCAGCTAAGAATAGCTTCATCCTATCTCCATCCGTGAACCTCGTAAAAGGCGACAGAGAGACCAACCGAAGGAGCCAGCAGCGTCATTCGAGTACTATCCTTAGAAAAGTAATACGTAGAAACCAAGTCCGCGCGCAAAATTTGAAGCAAAAAAATTGGAGCCATTTATAGCTCCAAACGGGGTCCATATTGGCTCTCATAAAAATCTTACTCCTATTTTTTTTTTTCACTACCGATTTGTATTCATAATAATCACTCTTCATAATTTTTTTCCTCATACTATTTTTGTTCATACATTTTTATTCCTACCATCGGAACTCATAACAGACAGTTATCATAATTTTTTTATTTATAATGTCATTACTAAGAACATGTTTGAAGTCATAATTTTTTTTTTCATAACATTTTGCTTCATATCAGACAGTGATCATATTTTTTTTATTCATAATTTCATTACCAAGAACGTACTTCAACTCATAATTTTGTTTTTCAGTATATTTTCCTTCATAACAGACAATAATCATATTTTTTTTATTAATAATGGCATTGCTAAGAAAGTATTTGAACTCATAATATTGGTTTTTATAACAGTAACTATTCAAAATAAGATTTAATCATATCGTTAATTATTCCTATTGAAGGTATATTCGTAAACGTATTAATAAAAAGTAGGTAGTGTTAAAATTGCGGGTAAGCAAACAGATCTTTTTGAATGCCTATCCAATTTCATCAGCCAGATTTGACCCAATATTACCTCGATCCCCAACGAAAGTGACGTTGTAGGTACGTCAGGGTACCTACAACTTTACTTTCAAGATGCATGGCATCCCTATGGATTCAAGCAAATTAATATAACAGCGTGAACCTATTTAGCATAAAATCTTACAAATAAGCAAGATTTTCTGAACTGTTACAAAAAAAAGACCTAACATCGAAGGTTAAGGCGGGAGCGAAGCGAAGCGAAGAAGAAGAATTCCAAACGCCGGGACGCTCCGTAGTGTCAAATGTCAAAACGCACCGAACGCATCTCGCCAAAAACAAACATTATGTCGATTTGTGCGGTTAATTTCACAGGTAAGCTTTAAAAATTTCTTAGTATTTTACATTTTAAACGCTTAAAATACTAACGTTTTATAGCAATGCGCAGTATTGCCTGGTAATTAAAATATTTTCCCATTTCAACTGACTTTACTGCTTCGACTTACTCAATTAATTAAACAGTTGCTACAGATATTTTATGTATGTGACACACGCTCTATATGAAAGTGCCTGTGGAATTTAACCGTATCATATACCTGAAATTGTGTTAGTTGAAAGTTGAGAAGTTTAAATGAACTTTATTTCCACCCCTGTTCAAATTTCACTACAAAATTTTACTGTAAACATTTGATGAATATATAAATAATTCGCTATGTACATCGTTATCAACAATACAACGAATAAAACAATGCTAGATTTAACAACTACCACTGGTACGTTTCCCTACTTTCGGGGTAAATGTGATTCCGCTAGCAACATTATTTGTGCACCTGTGTGCGTCGTCATGTGTAAGTACGAGTTGATGACGCCTACATGAATCCTTTTTGTGCTTCACTTTTGACGGGTCGGTGGTTTGATAAATTTCTTGTGTTGTTATTATTTTAAGGTACTATCATGACCAACCACAGTCACCAACCCGTCTGCCAAACATGGCGACTATATTTTATCAAAATCCGTCCGGCCGTTTATACGTGATTAAGGAACAAACATCTAAACATTCCAACATCTTCACGTACATTCAGATTTATAATATGAACTTACTAATACGTAATACAAATTTATTATGGTAAATCAATTTTGCGAAAGCTATTTTAAGGTCGTTAAATGTTACTCGGGTTTTCAAACTTACCAGGTGTGACTGTATTATTTCCACTAATTATTTTTATGTAATGTGTCAGTTTTTGCAATGAATACGCCCCCATACTGTTTTTTTATTTCGCCATCATCAGAGTAGACATTGATACACATACCACTTGAAAGCAAAATTTTATAAAAAAATGTAAACGTTTTTGACGCAGACTGTACTATCAGTGGCGCGCAACCTAGCTGGCACGTAACTTTATTTCGTAATTCAATGCTCAATATTTGGTGCACTGGCATCGCATTCAATGCTCGACAAATGCCGCATCAAACTCGAAGATCCATTAGCGAATGTACCTATCCCGATGAATGACAGATGCGCCAAATTGCATAGGCGCTCATCCGCGCACAAAGCAAGGCGTAACTCGTCATCCATTTTAAAATCCGCCGCAGGATGACCACTAAAGCTAGCGACTGTGCATCCGTCAACTTTGGGGCACAGACCCAGCCTAACTTCATAGCTGGGCACAAGACCGTTAATCCGTTAATCTTAAGATAATCTTTAAAGTTAACTTTAAAGATTGTTAACGGACTGATTAACTTCCGTTTAAACAATTAAAGTCCGTTCATCGTTAATTAAGTACCTACTATTTTCCAAAAGGAATATAATAGAATAGAATATCTTTAATGCAAACATGGTATTTTACAGGTCTTATATTTAAGGTATGAATGAACACATGGACCCTGTTAGGGCGGAGCAAATACAGTAACTTAGGGCTAAACATAAACAATGACTATACACTTATTTGAATTTTAGAAATCGTCATCCATAAACTCTTGTATAGATTAGTAACACTTATTCTCTAACATCCTCTTTATTTTCTTAATAAATATATTGTCTTTTCCTTGTGTTTTACAAGTCAAGTCGCCCAGATGTTTGGTGTCATTGGGTAAGGCGGATAAAAAACTGACAACCCTAGCGTACACGAAAGAGCACGTTTTATGCGGCGGAGAGAGAAGGCATGATTAGAGGTAGGCATATTTTCGAACCTAAGCACCGGTTTGTTTTACACAGTTGCGGGGAGTGGGGGAGCGCTGTGATTGGTGCGTTCGAGGTTATGCGATCCCTTTGCCTGTCTGTAGCCATGGTTTATAGTTTATTGACTTTTATGTATTAAGTGGAGTCTATGGCCTACTGTGCTAGAGGTCGCGGATCCCGCTATGGGCAAAATGTGTGATACGAGTAAGCATGTATGATTGTACTGAGTCGTGGATGTTTAGTGTTTATATATGTTTATATTTATCTATATAAGTGTTATAGTATGGGGGATCCTATAGTGGCCGTCAACCAAAGTGACGACTGAGGCCATAAAACCATTAGTATCGCGCTATCTCTTTCACACTTAAATGGTCTTACGGAGCGTGATTCATCTGCAGGGTCGTATAGTCACTTTCGTTGTCGGCCACTATAGTTTGGGAGAGGGTTATTTTTTTTTATTGTTAGTAATTGGACTTTTTGATATACTATATGATATAATGAATAGAACTAATAGGGTCAAATTTACCATTATAGCATGGTGAACACCATTGCTGAAAGGATGCAGGACTGCAGGGTTCCTCTCTTTTCTTCTCAATTAAAATAATTTGAATTTTATTGAATTGAATTACGTCTTTCGGCTGAAATGATGATGATGATTCGATGAAGAATTATCACCACGTCACACATTATTATTTTTGCCCAAGTCCGTAGCATACGCGTCGGCATATGATTTATGGAACGGTGCAAATGGGTTACGGTGACAATTATGCACCGCGGCTGTTCATGAGTTTCGGAGCGGCACTCGGGTTCGAGTTTGAAAGCCGGCAGCAGTCGCCATGTTGATCCATTTTGGTAACAGGGTTAAGTGTATTAAAAAAATGGTATCAAACAAACAAATTTTAATTTTTGTATATTACTAGTGGACCCGCCACAGCTTCGCGCGCGGTATTTTCCATACAATCTTTATCACCTCTTAAAAAATCAAAAAATCCATCCAAAGTGCACCTCTAGGGTACTCAAGGAATGTCTCCTCCAAATTTCAAACCTCTAGGACCACCCGTTTAGGCTATGCATTGTCTATAAGTGAGTCACGGTACTGTTTTAAATGTATAGATAGATTTAAGACCTTAAAGATAGATAGATAAATATTTCTTCCGTTCATGCCTTGCGTTTCATAAACCTGCGGAGTTTTATTTGCTCTTCAATATGGTTTTAAATATTAATTTAAAAACAGGTAGAGTCTAAAATACCATTATGAAGTGACAGAGCGAGCAGCTAAAAGCCTGCGACCGAGCTTTGGCTGTGAGTATTAGCTTGCGGCTGCGTCGGTTAGCTGTACTTTAGCTTAAAAAAATGCACGCATTATGTCGAGGAATCATGTTACATTTCAGACTAGAAATAAGCACGGTACTCACGATTTATTGTCAGAAATAGTCCGACATGTTTCGGACTCATATGGAGTCCTTCTTCAGGGGTTGAGTGCGGTAACGGTCAAAGTAACTCACTCGAGAGGAGAGCGCGGGGCTGGCGAGGGGCTGCACCGCATGCCGAGCTCACAGTGTCCCCAGGAATGTCGACACGTCCAGTATCCCCAATCGCTGGGACAACGGGCTTCCACGCTGTGGCAATACCCACCCAATATCCCAGTTATTTTTAACAATAAACTGAGTAAAGCCATGCTTATGTCTAGCCTTAATCATGTCGCACGAAAATTTTAATCTGCTCATGTTAGATTTCCTCACTTGTGAACCTTTTAATATTTAAAGGTTATGGTACATAGTAGATTGTGACACAAGGGAGCAAAATTATATATTTAAGGCGAGGGCGGTAACGGTATATTGGATCCGGGGCGAATCGAATTTTGCTATCGAGTGCGAGTGACACATGCTGCTTTTCATTTGACTCCATCCATGACGGAAATGCAAATAAAATGGCTTTTAAAAATATTTCATTTCATTGTCTTTAGCTTTCAAGATTATTGTTTAAATAAATATATTGGTTTGTAAAATTAGTCTTGCACTCAACTTTATTGATTGTTTTACAATAGGCCAGGCCTATTCTCTCATTCCCATCCCATCCCCATCCTCCCTAGACTGGCAACGCATTGGCAGCACCTCTGTGCAGATGTCCATAGGCGGCGGTGACCACTTTTCATCAGGTGGGCCGTCTGCCGGTTTGTCAGACAATTGACATAAAAAAAAACAATATTATTTCCTGGAGGATAGGCATAGTATATTGTTTTCTATAATCTAATTTGCCCCGATCGTCTTATGTTATAAGATTTCATAAGATATAATGATCAATTCTCACTAAAACCGTATTAGCGTTTAAAAAAAAATCTTATCTACAGATCGATACTCGTATTCTAAAAAACTATGAAAAATAAACTTTATGGCAAACGAACGATTAGGGCAAACAAAATAATCACTATTAATAATCACATCAAGTGGCTTTTTAAGTAGGCTACCTTAATGGAAACTGGCTACTGGAAATATAAAGTTCCTGGATGAATAGTGATGAACTCACCGAAATAATCCGTCAATAAATAAAGGCCAAGAAAATCCTGGAGCACTAATTATGCGATCCACCACAGTCTTGCATAGTCTGCCAAGTGCAAGTTAATCCTCGGCAAGCCCGCTTGTCATCAGTTTTACATCCGGAAGATCCGGATAAAGATCTTAAGATTAAGCTTTTCTTGAAGCCGTTTCTACACTAATATTATTTTATCCATACTTAAATAATGGTTTAAAATAAATAGTGTCAACAATACCTTAAGACGTTTGTTATATACCTATTTATGATTACAATTTATTTTCGCATAGGTTAATAATGCTGACAATTTTGATGAAGTTTTCTATTGAGCTCATCTCCTAACACCATTGCTAAGGCTGCCCGCAGACTGCACTGAATAAATGAACAGGGATCTCTTGTTCGCAGCCGGCCTAATTAATAAGTAATGAACATTGTACATTTCTTGAAAAAGCTGCGCTTTGTTTTTAATCGGTTGTGAGGAATAATATTGAATGTTTCAAAGTTCAATGCTAAATATAATTTGACACTTATGCTTCATTGAATAATATAGTTTGCTATATTTTTACAATATTAAGTAAGCAACCAATACAATTTATCGGAAATTGTTAAAATATGAATTAAAAATAGGACTCTTTACCAGAATTTGTTTGTTTAGGTTCCGTACTTCAAAAAGAATAATCGGAGCCCTTACAGGATCACTTGTGTGTCAGTCTGTCCGTCCGTCGGTCACAGCCAATTTGCTCCGAAACTACTGGACCGATTGAGTTGAAATTTGGTACACATATGTAAATCGGGGACCGCAACACGGACATTTAACGTCAATTAATGAATTTTAAACATATATTTCTAATTTGCCCCCCGAAAGTGGGGGCAAATTAGAAAATTATAAATACAAGTTTTGCAGACTATATCGTATGGCATATCAAATGAAAGGACTTGCTGTGAGAATCTTTTTCTTTATAATTTTATGTTTCATAATTTTGAAGTTATTTAGAAAAATAGGCGAAAATTGACGATTTTGAAAAAATACAGTATAATCTATGGTATTTAAAGTAACAGGAAATTTCAGATAATCATGGACGGAAACCTCTCCACGTGAGCTTGTCCGGTTTTTTTTTTTATGTAAAATTAATATCCAACTTACTTAACCCTCTTCTAGTAGTACATACATACATATTATCACGCCTGAAATCCCTAATGGGGTGGGCAGAGCCACAAGACTACTTGTGGCCACGTTCAATTAATTAGTCCTAAGATGGTATGATGAACCGTATGGTGACAGGTGATCAGCCCATCGCCCATACAGATAGCCCACCATGTTGGAGGAGGTAAAAGTCGACTAAGGGACGGGTCCCTTAGTCGACTTTTACGACATGCCAGGATGATAAGCATCTGCACGCATTCTATGCTATTTCTTCACTCCCAGTGCAGTAGAGGAGTCTCCTAGTAGTCAGATCAATATTTAAATGCATCTAATTTCGTTTATGTATAAACTTATTATAGGATATTGTAATAATTACTTCACTTTAAGCAGATAAAAGAGCGTTCAAAATGTTCTACAAAAACAAATCCTGGGTCCGCGGTTGCCTGAGGCAGGACTTGCATTCATTAAGATACTTATTTTATATGAATAAGGAAGAAATATTCCATTTGAGTGCTCCAAAGTTAATTCAAACAAGTATCCTTGACCTCATTCTTATTCCACTCTGGCGCAAAAAGTACCGCACACTGGCTGGATGAATGAACTTTTTTCATTACCGACGCTCTTGGTGGTGCCTCTTGAATCGCTTTTTTCCACCCCCGAGGCGAGTTGAGGCTGTACTGGAATAGACTTGATGTTTAAGAGTTGGTGTTGTATAAATTTGGGGTTGTATAGGTAGGGTGCCGCGGAAATGTAATGAAAGCTTGGGTTAATAAAGACGTTATATCCCATAACACGACATTGAAGTTTATTTGACTAATGTTTCGTGAATTTATTTATGAATATAAATAAGTCTAGAAAATATCTGGAAAGAAGGCATAATCATAAAATTGACATTCGCAGAATGTAGCCTCCTACACGGAAAGAAAAACTTGGTAATGTAAGTTTACTACAAGAAAAGCTAAGTGATTGAGTTGTTATAGGCAATACTTTGCTCAGCTCATGCGCGGTCCCAGGGGGGGGACCCCCCCCCCAAAACGTACACGTCAAATTGAAAAATCAAGTCTAAAAGTAAAATTTAATTTACTTATTATATTATTAGTGACCCCCCCAAAATGTCAGGCTGCGACCGCGCCTGTCAGCTTGCTAAGATATTAAATGTAACGGATAAGAAAATTTCAGCAAAACGAGTTTTCATCTAATTTCATTAGATCGAAAACGATTTATAGAGTATTCAGTTCCTATAATTTCTTTAGAAGTAATCCCTTTGCATCGATTATACATTTCAATTTCTCTTAATTCCTAGAACACTGTACAAGGATTATTATTTCTTAAAACATACATTTCATAAACTTTTCAAAAGACGGAACAACTAAATATCGAAGTTCATTTCATCGAAATTTTGATTACAAATCTCTTTTATTTTATAGTGTATACACAGTACAACATAATTTATCAATGAATGTTAATATAGGTAGGTATATAGCTCTGACTACCCATCTTAAGGACATGCCAAAAAAATCACTCGAGGTTAGGATTTAATGTGTCATTATGAAAAATAACTCAAACAACGAGCGAGCGAAGCGAGCGAGCAAGATGGGTCAGAGCGGAAGCGACTCGGAACGGTTAGGTGCAAAGGCTAATGCGGGAGCGTAGCGTAGCGATGCTCCCGCATTAGCCTTTGGTTTTAGTTATTTTTTTTATGAACACCCTGGAAGTCTTGCTTTTTATAAACAATTATTAGTGTTTCATTGATTAGTGGGATGAGTCGTATGATATCTACCCACACGCGTCTGCAAGCGTATTGCGTTTAATTCGCCAAACTACACAAACAATTTTTGTATTAATACATATCTGAAATGATTTTTTATGAAACATCATTTACAAGATTTAAATAAGTAAAACATGAAATAAAAAATTACGAAATGAAGTTCTGTAGAATAAACAAATTATGAAATAATTATTCTACAATTAAATAATCGGCGATTTGAAAATAGGTACTTGATTCATTCGTTCGATGATATGAAATGAAAATATGGGAACCGTTGACTGAACTGATATTCGATGAAAATTTTGTCGAAGATTCAAGGGTAAATCATTTCTTACGAAAGAAGTAGGTAAAAACACTGTCGGCCTATCCCATCTTAGGTACATGACTGTTTCTAGTTTCTTCTAAGATCTGATTTCTTTGCTGTGTTTTTCTTTAGTTTGTTTTATGCGCACATTATTTGTAAAATCCACTTTACCAAACCCTTCCCCTGAGAGATATCTAACCGCTATCTCCCTACAGCGAGGATGTTGAACTGCAAACTGTTAAAAATTCTGCACGGCTCTTGCACGACATTTAACTTCACAAACTTTGTACATACGTTTTGTAGAAAGACAAAATAGAGCAACAAATGTTTTGTTATTGTACGTATCAAACCACTTAAATGTCTGTAAGCAGTTTAAAGTCAATTGTCAGTCATCATGTTTAGGATTGCAATCAATAGATTCGCAACAGATAATTTTTCATTTATATACGGTACGTCATCTCAAAGTTACTAGTAAAGTTCATAAATTATCACTTCTAAGCGATAAACTTTACATCTTCTAAATTAACTTTCACCAAGTTTTTTGATTGTTTTTAAAATGTATACTTTTAGTACCTATGTAAAACAAAGTGTGATTAAACAGATATAATTCCAAGGTTTTCATAAACATTTTGCTACTTTAGAAAAAGTATTTGGTTCTTCAACAAACAAACAAATCCTCACACGAAGCGTCGGATTCAAACGTTTAAACGCAGATGGCGCTATCCCTATTTTCCCTAGTAATATATGCGCCAGGAATCTTGCCTCATTTTCTACCATGCAAGCAACAGGAGAGTGGGCACTTTTTAAAACCCTTATCACTACAGTATATATCATTAAGGTGTCAGTTTTGATCAATAGACTTTAAACTTTATATAGATTGAAATACAGTATTTTATGAGAACTTATAGACTGAATATTTTATGGTCGAATTCAAAAAAGCGAGCCAAGTTCGAAGACACGCAAGCACATCTAGTTTATACGCACTGACAGGTCAAGTAAGGCTCGCCGATGAGTTCAGAAACGAAATTTATTCAAAAAAAATCACACCCTTGGTGGATATTTACAGCCTTACGCACACAGCCACGATAGTACAAAGAGAAAAGAAGTAACTCCGGCTCTTTAGGAGTATTGTTACCTACTGTTGCTCGGGCACGCTCGGCAGCGTTCGGGCATGCTCGGGAACGCAGCCGCTATTGGCGCATTCCTTGGCATTCCCCGACGTTTGCTTGTGTGGTGCGGCGCGGACGCGTACCTATAACGCGCACACATACAAGCCCTCGATGTACCTTTGTTTAAAGGTGAACTACTGCTCTGTTTATACTATGATTATCTTTTGTATTTGCTCAAATGATTTGATGATTTGTATACACTAAGTGCGAAATTTATAATCGCAATTTATACGGTGTCGGTTGCGAAAACCAGCCCAATGGGGATTATATTTGCATATAAAAAACTGAGAAGGTATTTTTGCAGGGGAACCCGCTGTGTAGACCCGAGACGAATTTCGAATATTTTAAGTTGGAATTTGCATTCATGCATTTTGAGATGGATAGAGCAATTATGTTATCTTTTAAGTAAGAGTTATTAGGCTGGTATTTACAAAGATGCTTTTCTTTTTAACCGACTTCAAAAAAGGATTTTTTGTATTTGATATTGGAGAGGAATGACCTATGCGAGGGAACTGGACGTTAGATAATCTAGATTGCTATAAATAGTCACATAAACTTGGTATAATACGTGCACTTATGATGTATTTTCATATCCTTATTTCACTTAAGTATCTAAAGAGGACTCTTTGTTAAGAGGATATATTCCAAAGTGACAGCACATCCTTGCAACATCGGAAATATCTATCAAACACAGACCATAATATTCAATAGACTTCGCATAGCCGGGCGACCCCCACTGCCAGCATTAGAGGCAAAAACCCATAAGCGACGGGTCTACAGACAGGCGCGGGCGCATAACCTCGAATGCACCAATCACAGCGCTCTAACAACGCCCCGCAATTTTGGCAGGTTCATTTGCTAGTAAAGGTTAGGCTAAGTGTTTTTAGGATTTTTGGTACGCTATCAAATAACGAGATTATTAATATCATTTCAGAATGAAAACTTCAAATACTATCGCAATTGGCGTAAAAATGGGTTGAGTTTTAAACCCATTTTAGGATTTTTTTTTTCCCCAGATAAGAGGCGTATTTCGTGAAAAAATCTAATTAGTCCGTCATATTTACATTAGGTATCAATAAATATTAAACACTTATTTTTTCTTTTGTCTCTTAAACGAAACATTACGAAAATTTATAGTGCATTGAAGTTCCGCGTGACGTCACGCCTTGGTACACTTTTTACCTATAAGCGACGTCATGAGGCCCAACTCCCGAACTTTTATGCGCGTTAGCTTTGTCAATTTCGATTGATTTGATAAAGCAAAATATATGTGTCCATTATTTTTTGATAATCTAACTGAGTTACTAATTAGATTTATATTTTTTAAGCCAGGAACCACCCTATTACTGCTATTACATAGTTCCCAAGAGAATCGTATAACTAATTAGGGGCCGTATATTAATCACGTGATGTTTTTTAAGCATTTTTTAATCCCCCCTCCCCCTTGGTGATACATGGTGAGGTTTAAGCCTACCACCCCCCACCCAACATCACTTGTATTTTTAGTATCTACAAAAAATCTTAATTTTTTTAGAATATTTTAGAAAAAATAAGGAAAGAATAAATACACGTGATATCTTACTACACCCCCCCTCCCCCATTGTGACATTTCGTGATTTTTGTGAACCCCCCCCCCCCCCCCCCTTTCAAGCCTCACGTGATTAATGGACGGCCCCTTACTTAACTCATATTTGAATGAATGAATTTTCTAGTAACTTAATTCTACGCAGATAATCGCAAAAAGAAGCCAGTAATCTTTATAAATTAGGACGTGTTCCTTCCCAGGGACATTCAAAACAGCAAATTCATTTGTGTGGCCATAAAACAAACGGAAGCTAATGTGGCGGAAGATTCGCTTTCCGTGGAACCGCGTTCTCAGATAACTCACATGTGCAGCGCAATAAATTGTATGGAGTGCATTTGTTTTTCGCGCGAACATTTGTATGGCGTAAGAAGTGCGACTATTACGTGCGTAAATGGCTAGAAAATTTCCTTGTTAAATAAATATTGATAGCAGCATCTTCGGTAAAATGCTGGACCATATTAAGTTTTTGTTTAATAAATAGGGGACAATCTTTACACAAATCGATCTAGTCCCAAAGTAAGCTCTAAAGGTTATGGATACTAGAGGACGATTAACATACTTAGGTATATTACGTATGTTTGTTACTCAATCACGCCGGAACAGCTGAACGGATCTGGAGGAAATTTGGCACAGAGATAGATTAAAGTCTGTACCTAATCTAATAGCACATGGGCTATATTTTTTAACCCGGAAAATTTAAAACTTTCGTACAGCCGAATTCCACACGAACGAAGTTGCGGGCAGAAGCTAGTAGATACAATATATACTTAAGAGGAGTGTGAACCTACAGCTTTTCATACAAAAAACGATAACGATTTCCACCCGTTAAATGTTAATCGATGTAACCAAATTTTTGATAAGCTGTCAGTCAGAACGAAATGTAGGTCTATACGTTTTAGTTTTTTTACTATAATTAATCGTATAGACCTAGATTTTGTTCTAACTGACAACCTTTCAAAAATTGGTCAAAATTGGTTAAGATTTAAGGGGTGGTTATCGCCTTTTGTATGAAAAAAGTGATGTTCGCCGTTGTTTCACAGTCCTCTTAAATACGTAGAAATTTCTAGACTCACGAACAAACATTCGTGCTCATCACATAAATATTTGCCCTTACCGGGATCGAACCCGGGAGCGCTACCAACTAGGTTAACCGCGTCGTCTCTTTTTAGTTTATTATTAGGGTTCCGTACCTCATAGGAAAAAAACGAAACCCTTATAGGATCACTCGTGTGTCTGTCCGTCTGTCCGTCTGTCACAGCCAATTTGCTCCGAAACTACATGACCGATTGAGTTGAAATTTGGTATACATATGTAAGTCGGTGACCGCAACACGGAAGCATGACGTAAATATATGAATTTTAAACATGGGAGCCACTTTTGGGGGGTAAACAAGAAAATTAAACAAGTTATGCATCCTATATCGTGTGACATATCAAATGAAAGGGCTTGTTGTCAGGATCTTAAATATATTTTCTTTTGAATTTTAAATAAAATAGTTTGGAAGTTATTTAGGAAAATAGGCGAAAATTGACCATTCCCCCCCCCCCCCTTTTTCCGAAACTACTGAGGCTAAAATTTGGAGAAAAAAAACAGAAAATAGTTCTTTACCTATAGATTACAGGAAAACCTATAAGAAGTCTATGGTATTCCTAGTAAATTTCAGATAATCATGTACGGAACGGAACCCTCTCCACGCGAATTTAACTCGCACTTGTCCGGTTTTTATTATAGATTTAATTAAATTTATTTTGTTTCGTTACTTTATTTGAATTAATAAATGTTATAGTAACCTATTTTTAGAACATTTGTGAAAATATATCTACTTGAAAAGACACTTCTAACATTTAACATTTCAATTCTCCGTGTGTTTCCTGGAGCACGCGTGCGCAGCGGAGCGGGCAGGAGACAGATGCTGCCCGGGGATGAACAATTCCTCCTTCAGGCATATTTTACCGGCTCACTATTACAGGGTTCTATGCTCGACTTTTAATATATTCAAAATATAACCCATTGACAAAAGATACAGGGTTTAATTCAGATTATACTGATTCCGTAACATACATACCTAGTAAGCCAGCGTCATGTGTTACATATAAAACTTATAGAATAGAAAGTTTACAGTTGAAAGCCTGTTTTAAGCGTATGTTTGCGATGATAAAAGTATCAGAGCAGACAAATACAAAATTTTACGACAACACGAGATCATAATTTGATCAAAATTTTAACATTTAAGAGCAGTGTGAACTTACGGATTTTCAAACAAAAAGCGATAACGAGCCAGCCCTTAAATGTTAACCGATGTTGACCAATTTTTGAAAGGTTGTCAGTCAGACCCAAATCCTGCTGCTGCTGCTCAACTACGTAACACCAATTGGTGTCGCGTTCGCGAAAAGTAAACCAATTGTACCCTTATTTACATAAAGTGATGACTAAATTGGTTTACATTTTGAGCCAGACCGATACCAATTGTTTTACGTAATTGAGCTGCAGGTCCACCATCCGCTTTGGTTTTTTCACTATAATCAATAAATTCAGTTTTATTGTTGTTCATAAAAAACTAATTTCGGCGATTATTTGACTTTGTTGATCTTTATCAATATTCAAAAAACATATAAACCTAGATTTGGTTCTGACTCACAACCTATCAAAACTTATCATCTCTTGTATGAAAATGGTGTTTTTTGCCGTTCGTTCACAGTTCTCTTAATGCAAGACAGTCAACCACAATGTACCGCAAAACCCACTTAGACAAACACGACTATTAACCACGCAGCCAATCCCTTTCATTAATATATATACAAGACACTATATAGGTATTTGGGGGTCACGTTGGCCCCAGAGGAGCCAACTAACACAAAACGGGTGTGGTCGGAGCCAAACTTCGCTAGCATTGCTCTCTAGTGGCCGATTTCGTGATGCAGGGCCTTTATGCTTGGTGTCTGAGGTTTTACATAACTATAATGAAGTATTTTAGTAAGTTTGGATGTTTGTATGTTATTTATAAGTTACCACGTTGCGTTTACCTCTATTAATGAAGATAATGAAATGACAGTTGCCAGTCATTGTAGGAATTTTTTCCGTTCTACGACGGCACTAAAGCTTAACATACTTCTTCGCATTGTAATTGACTATTCTGTGGATTCTTCTCTCTATTGCGGTTGTCTGTAAGAGATCGCTATTTAGCGATAAGACCGTGATTGATCTTCATTTAATTATATCAATTTGTTCTTTTCTGTGCTCTCTTGTGGTGTTCAATAGTATGAGATATTAAGGTCCTCCATCCAATATTGAAATTGAATTGAAATTGAAATTGAAATTATTTATTGCAGACCTTAGTCCATATATATGTTAGTAAGACTATATTACTTAAGAACTAAGGTTAGAAACATATAATATGGTGGACAAATTTCTAATTCAATTCCACGCTTAAAAGTTCCAAAGTCAAAGGCACGTTACGGATTAAACCCCCAACTAAGGGCCTGTATTTGACATTGCCTTACAATATAGCAAAATATTTCGCGATACGATGAAATACGATACGGTAGCTCTCATTATATATATCTATTATATAGCAAATCATCGCGACATCGCTTTAGCAATATTGAATATTTAGAGGCCCAGATCATCCCTTGTAGTTTAATAATGGGGCCAATTTGAAAGTGTGTTAGCTAAATCTAAAAGTCGCTAAAGTTGAAATTAGGGAACTTTAAAATTTAGGGAACACCGTTTCGAATTGGACCCAATGTGTACTGAAAGATTTCCCATATAACACGTGCACGCTTCCTTGGATTTAAAATGCCCAGCAATATTTTGGCTCATAAAAATCTACTGTTATAATCGAAAAGCGGTAAAAATCTGCGCACTCGCAGACTCGCAATAACTCGTGCGCCGATAAAGCGTTTAGTTATTCTCTGCTGCGGACATAACATATTCTGTTTAGTGTGCCACAACAGTGCACGAGGTACAAGCGAGGGGCGATTGAAATATGTACTAGAAAAAAGAAAGTCGCTATGTCCTACAAAATGCGCGTTGAACCTATAAAAAAACTGTTGGCGCTCCTTAACGAAGCCTTCCGTTACCAGGCATGCTGCTGATCAGCTGCTGCGCCCGTTACAGAATCACACCACTGAGGGCTGGCCTATTTCACTCAGCGAATTTCTTCTGGGCTCTCTCCCTGTTGGCAGCGATTTGGGACAATTTGTAACAGCTTTAGTTAAGAGGAGTGTAAACATATAAATTTTGGTCAAAATCGGTAAACATTTAAGGGGTGGAAATTGTTATCGCCTTTTGTATGAAGAGGCAGATTTTTGTCGTTGGTTCACAGTCCTCTTAAGAATAAGCTTTGTACTTGTTTTATGTTTTAGCTTGTGAATTTGTGTCAAACAGCCCCGAATAGTCCCAATCTTTAGTGCATCATTACGGCATCTGCAATGAAATTGATGTCACTTACGCCGTAATTATATTATTATTATCTTAGACTGCTTGGACATCAATAACCATGTGGAAATTTTTGGTGAAACCGAAGCGAAATTCATGGCATCAGCTGGTAGAATTGAATCCACTTATAGTCACCGAAAGTTTAATACAATAATTTGTTTTGTGTACTGTTCTCTGTACTCCATAACCACTTTATTTTATAGTTAACACCTTTGACCCGTCTGTAAGTGTAGATTATTGCAAATTTATAAATAAATAAATACATACATACATAGCATCACGCCCGAAATCCCTAATGGGGTGGACAGAGCCACAAGACTACTTGTGGCCACGTTCGATTAATTAGTCCTAAGATGGTATGATGAAACCGTATGGTGACAGGTGATCAGCCCATCGCCCATACAGATAGTCCACCATATTGGAGAGGACCCGTCCCTTAGTCAACTTTTACGACATGCCAGGATGATAAGCATCTGCACGCATTCTATGCTATTTCTTCACTCCCAGTGCAGCAGAGGAGTTCATAAATAAATAATAAGTTATAATAGGTCCTGATTCCGCGTACCTATACCTATTAGTTCCTCGCCTCATTTGAGTTAGGACATTGCACCACCTCGTTATGTGAACGAGTTACTACTTCAAACTCATTTAAATTTCATGACCAACACTATTTAGAATACAGTCCTAGATCACCGAGATTTGCGTATATTTGCGTCCTAAAATTGCTATGATCTCGCCCCCGCCTCCCCTCTACACCGCTCAGGCGCTCACGCACCGCGCAACAGCATCGGACGCTGGACGCGCATAACGAATGTCCAAACACTGAATAGCTGATGAACAATTTGCATACGTGACGCGATCGCTGCCACGATGCGGATTAGGGCTTTCACGTTGCATCGATTTGGAAGACTTTTCTATCCGGAAATTCGTGAAGCGCTTGCGGACTGGCGAAGTTTTAAAGGGAAACTTAGGTCCGTATTATTAATGATCTAAGTTAAGCCTGTAACAGTGTTTCTAGGTTCAGACTTTTTGCTTCAGCGGTTTGACTAGACGCATAGGCGTCTACGGTATATCTTATTCAATTCATTCGTATTGAGCAAAAATGCTTTCTTATGTCTGTCTGGAGGATGTCCTGTTTTCCTCTACAGGTCGCATTTCTCAACCGATTGTCGTGAACTTTTGTGAGCAAGTTCGATTATTATATGGTTTTTTTTTGTCGATTATGTTTTTCTTTTCTTTTTCAAAATGACGGAGATATGGGGGTTTTTGCGACCGACCGCGACATATGTCGATGTATCGGGATAACAGCTTTTAACGGCAAAGTGAAGTTAAGTTTGTCGCGAGGTCTACAGCTCACGGAACTGTTTGTAGCACAATACACAATTTTATCCCACGACAATCTTTATAACACCCGCCTTAGTAAAACTGTTGAATATATCAATTAAATAAATTCAAACACCTTAAGGGGCCATCAAAACAGAGTCCGGCAGATTTGATGAAATTTCCGGGCGACTCGACTCGTTCACGGGCCGGATATTACGCCGGACCGGGTCGGACGGTCGGCCATTCAGCCGTCGATTATCTAAGAGCGATGCGGGTTTTTGAGAATAATAATTGTGTTTATAGGTTATGTTAAGTTAAAGATCTTTTGACTTGAAAGTGTCAAGCGTTTTGAAATTTTTTTGAAAGTCAAATTAAAGATATAAAGTGTTTAAGCAAGGAAAAAAATTACATTATAGCATTGAACAACTTTGAGAAACATCAGATCAATTGTGTAACACAATTACAATTGTGTAAACTAATTTATACGTCACGAACGTATCTAAGGGTCAAATTAGAATATTTTCCAAAATTGAACTGGTGGGCCTCTATTCAACATTGCTCTAAGTAATAATAGTAATAATAGTAATAATAATAATAATTACCATTTATTTCAGGCAACAACAATAACATAAATACCTTAAAGACATACAGATATACATAAGATTATACATAAGTGAAAATAAAACTCTTAACACAGAAGCCGAGCGTATCCTAGGTAACGCAATGTCGCTTTGTTTCATCTGTTTCTTTTCAATGTCAACTTCGCAAAGTAAGTGAAGGTAAAGCAAAGTGATATGGTATAACATATTATTATCGCTTAGCCAGTTCCAAATATAGGTCTTGGCCTTGATATGACCTATAGGCTTAAATTGAGTCCTACATTCGACTTTTCTACTACTGCCGCTACTATACTAACTACTTATAACTATGAGTTAGCTTTGCCGTATTTTACATTTCCAATTATGAGTATTCGAATGAACACGTTTTTTAAAAATTGCATTTTTATAACAAAAAACAAGCAATAAAATGTGTAGCGTCAAGGCGGCAACAGTGGGTCACTTTTTTTCGAGTGATATTCACTTGATTTGGGGGAGTGTTGGAAAGATGTAGAAGGGTTAGTATTATAGTGTAACTAATGTATATTGATTATTTTAATCGATTTTGTTCAACAAAGTAATATTTTGGAAAATAAACAGTATGCTCTTCTGCTGCACTGGGAGTGAAGAAATAGCATAGAATGCGTGCAGATGCTTATCATCCTGGCATGTCGTAAAAGTCGACTAAGGGACGGGTCCTCTCCAACATGACGGACTATCTGTATGGGCGATGGGCTGATCACCTGTCACCATACGGTTCATCATACCATCTTAGGACTAATTCATCGAACGTGGCCACAAGTAGTCTTGTGGCTCTGCCCACCCCATTAGGGATTTCGGGCGTGATAATATGTATGTATGTAAACAGTATTTTTAAAAAAAACTTATTTGAGTCACTGTGTACTGGGTGTGGGATACAGTGAATCTGCCCTCAGTTCACAGTGAATTATCTATAATGTAACTCAAATAATAATGCAATTTTCGGCTTTTTATCTGTCTTTATTTATTGAGCTAACGAAACAATAAACATCGCATTGAACAAATTACTTAATAATCAGGTAACATAAATTTGACTACTTATTTCTCAAAGTTTTAATCTTTAGACGCTTTTCTCTCGCTCATAACATTTTAAAAAGCCTTTTTTTGTCCTTATCTGTGTGTTTTCCTATTTCACGGGGCTCTTGCTGAACGAGAGCCATCCTAAAAGGTAAAATTAACAAAAAATATTACATGTTGTTAAATTTTCTAAATTAATGTACTTGGATCATGAACCACTGTGTACTCATGTGATTTGAGCCACTGTGTACCAAACCGCCATTTTGGATTTAACTTATACCACGCGTCATGGTTTTGCGTTAATCGAAGTGCAGTATACGCCAAAATGACCTCAATTAAGTTTATTCCGTAGCAAAAATATGAATCCATTGATCAAACAAAGGTTCATGAAAAAATATAAAGTATACCTTACCTTAAAATTCAAAATAAAAAAAACAGTCACTACACGGGTTCGTTACACGGTTGAAGCAAGCGAACTGGTCGTAAGGGAGCGTTCAAGTATTACGTAACCAAGGGGGGTACAGAAAAACGTTACGGCGCGTCACATGGGCGGGGGGGGGTCAAAAAAACTCCAAATGTGAGAGATAGAAAGTTATCTATAATACTTTTGAAACAACAGCCAGTGCGCCACTGCTGTCGCTATAGCCACTGTTACCGCCTTGACCCTACACAAAATGTCGTATCTGTGCTGTTGACCGTTAAAGAGTTCTTTTATCTGGAGCTAATCCTGGATGTCGATTCAGCTCATGCTTACCATTAAAATGCATTGGTATTGGAAGTGAACCAACATGTAAAAATTCAGCTCGGTAGGATCAGAGGAAGTGGTTCTAATTCAGCTTGCAAGACGACCTAAACAAACTGACTAATATACAAACATTGCAAGTTAATAAAAAACCTAGTCAAGAGCTTAGTTGTGAAGAATATAACATTTTTAAGTAAAGCAATTTTAACCAATTTTGCTGTTTATATAACATAAATTACCTTGTCATCGGAATTATAAGAGGATCATTTTAAACTAGTTTAGTATCTAATCGGTCAAAATCGACCTGCAACATTTAACTGGGTGACGTACAAATGTATGAACTAACGATTGCACTTCAATAAAAGCTAAAGCGATTCTTCTCTGTTCTCCCAAAACCGCAGTTTGCAATTACTTAACCTATTCCGAGGAAGATACAGAAAACCTTTTGTTCCCCCGCAGATAAGAAGTTTCTTTTAAAGTGAAGCGCTCGAGTGAGGGTAGACGTAAAAAATGGCAACCAATTTCACTCGCGGCCGCGGATTGTCATGAATATTAACCATTTTGCGCCACCCGGGAAGAATAAAGTGTATAGAGAGGACACTGCGTGTGTTTTATGATTGTTATTCGTTTCAACATGGCGGCTTGAGGGTAAACGTTGATTGTCATTTCGCGTTTTTTTACAGATACAAGGATTTCAAGTCCCATAAGGACATTCAAGTCAACTCAATTCTGCAGCTAGAACACGTTCTTCTCTTGTTGACTTACACTCATAGCTAGTAATCAGACTTCTCCATTTTGAATCGGAAACTTATCAATGATTTGATAAATCAAATGATTAAGTGACAGAAATAAGGAGGTTCGTCGGCGCGTATGCCTCAACCATTTGATGCTTATCTGCTGCGATGGTGTGAGTATGTCCGAGAACAGAATGGCCAGCATCTATTATTCCAATTTGCAAACAGACATCTCCTAAGTAAGAAAGATTATCTGAAGTGCCACAAGCGGAGATCCGAAATTGCATCGCATTGGCAGACTTTAGTGCAAGACCGCTCGAAATGGAAGCATACCGTGCAGACCAAGGATTCAATGGTAAGAGATCTTTAACACCTCAAGTTTAAATATCCTATCCTATCTGCGGTTATTCATTATAATTTTGTCGGAGAAGTGCTGACTTGTAGTGAGTGTGGCCGCACAATTTGCTACAGGAATTGGCTACGTTAGTCCTAAGAGAGCACATGAACGACACTTTCACTAGCCAACCATACCAGTCGCCGTGGCCGAGAACGGCCTGTAGAAGTTGATGATCGATAACTGTGATTTCTACTTCAGTTATTAAGCTCCATGTCGCGTCTGTCCTGTCGCCTCTCGGCTACCAACAGTAACGATCCTTCAGGGTCGTATTTCAGCAGAACTGCGGCGTTACAGATTACTCCCAATTTTCTCGACGCTACATTGAAAACACCTCAATTGGTGGTCTATTGATGGCTAGGGACTGTTATCTGATTTGTAGATACAATGGACCTGAGGGCCATAACAAGTTAAGACAAGGCCATGTGTGAATTGAATTGAAATAAATTATTGCAAACCAGAAATCCATATTACCTAAGAACTAAGGTTAGCAACATACAATTATACTTAAAAATAAGCAAGGTTTTAAATGACAGAGACAGACTGCGACACCCTTCGCATGTGTAGTTGCACCCAGTGCCTCTGGTAAGAGCACTCTAACCTACTGGTGACAACGAATAGAATGCTATTAGAGCTGCCGCGTACACAAATTGTCAAGGAGGCAGCCTTATACCTCGTTTTGATAGTGTTAACAGATTTTATGGATGTAAGTAACATTATTTCTCTAATCTACTTCAGTATTCGGGTAATGAATTTTAAAGAAAATACATAATGGGGCTAATTTGAAAGTGTGTTCGGTAAATTTAAAAATAGCTAAACTTGAAATAAGAAACGTCAAGCTCGATTTTGACAGCCTGGTGTCATACTAAATCGAATTTGACGTTTCTTGTTTTAAATTTAGGAAGTTTTAAATTTAAGCGACACCGCTTCGAACTGGAACCAATACCTACTAATTGTCCTACTTAAAAAAGTAATTTTTCAATAGTGCGGCATCCAAAACTCGAAGTGAAAGTACACTGGGCCTCTAATAGTTTTGTCCGTATTTTCATCTGCAAAAAAAGAAGGATATACATAAAACTAAGGTATGGCAGACATAATCCAGTCCGTTTTTAATATCGCATAGCATCAACCACGTAAATACCCTGATTGATGAAGTTGTAACCAGAAAAAAAGATACTCCACATTTTCAACCCAAACCTGAAAATATTTCACTACACCCAAAACGCATTAAATCTCAAATCACTTAGCGGAGCCAATCACAGGGAAAGCTTCACCGCCCATAAACATGGCCGACTGCAATAAATTGACGCATTGGAGGGTAGTTAATTTTTAATTCGGTGGGGGTCTCACGTCCGGTGCCCGCCGCGGTCGATCGGAGACTGATGTCTTGCGGTGGTGGGGCGGACCGCGGCGCTTAGTTATGCGGACTACCCTCATTTGTTAGCCTTTAAAGTTGGAGATTTTTCGATCGAGAAACAATGTTGCTTTGTTCAACAAGAGACTTATTGAGAATTAATAAATAAATTATTATGTGCCTACAAGTTCATTACAAAAATACTCATAATAATATAATGACACCTGAATTTCATTGATGATTTCATTAAACATATTGCGAAATCCAAAATATAATTATTAATTTTATTTAGCGAATTTTTCTTGTGATATATAAGCTCTCATAATAAAGGTGCAAATTCGAAAAATCAATCCTTAGTCACCACTTATGCAGTACTAGTAGCAGACGTCAACAGTAAACTTCAACAAAATAACTAATTAGAAGGTAACTATTGTAGAGTCTTGTTTCGTGATGCGTTAGTGGTATAGCTGAATCACTTTTTGACCTTAACCATTCAAAGAACGGTTGATTGGTATAGCAGCATTATAATATACCTGTAGACGGTAGAAACTATAGTGTAGAAATAAGTTAGAGATAAGAACTGTTAAAAGTATCTAGACATAAGTATTGCATGAAGTTTATCTCTAAGTGTAGAATGTATGGTTTGTGATAAAAACCAGAATAAATGTGTTAATTAGCCGACCAATAGCGGAAGGCAAATTATAGCCAATGCTAGAAAAGTCTAGCCGACCAATACGGTAGGCAAATAATAAACACGTGTTGTTTAACGCGACCGTATTGGTCAAGCTCATTAGCCAATTATGGCATGTTGTTTTACGGACCCTTATTGGTCCGAGCATTGTTATCTCGGCGAAACCCCCACTAATTGTGCCTAGTGCCTCGGGTACTTAAGCCAGGTAAATATGTAAATAAATGTAGTGCCGCCTGCCCCGTGTTCCGGAAGGAGGCCCGGAACAAAAGGGCGGGCACTGTCGTCCGCACCACCACCGCCGCCCGCCCTGGCCCTAGGTCCCGGTCGATTGTTCCTGCCACCACGGTGGAGGAGTCGGCACCAGCGTCACTAATGGCGCCGGCCAATGCCAGCCCCGTACCCGGTACCCCAGTACCCGCCCCCAGCGAGCCAGCAAAGCGCAGAAAAAAGAAGTCCGCGGCCGCAAAACCGGCAGCCGCGCAATCCACAGAGCCCGCTGCGAGTCAGCCCAGCTTGGAAGATCTGCGTGCCCAGGTGCAGCAGATGATCGAGAGCCAGCAGAAGGTCCTCGCGTCTATTGTGCAACATATAGGCGCGACATCACAAAGCCGCTGAAAGGTCGATGAATCCACCACACCGCAGAAAGGCAGCATGGACCCAAACGCCATGATAGGCAAGAGGAACGCCATGATGGCAAACCCAAAGACCGGTCCGTCGTTACGGGCTGCGCTAGATGCCGCCGGAAAGGGTAAATGGACCCTGTTAGGCTCCCCCACACCCCCCCGCTCCGCGAGGGGGCGTGTGTGAAGACTCGAATGAAGCAAATAAATGTAGTTCACCAGCAAAACGAGCACGAGTTGTTTCATTTCGAGTAGCAAGACGTCGCGAGGGCAGGGATCAAGAAAAACCAGCACCAGCCAAATAAATATACAGTCCACGGTCAATAATACCAGTGTTTTTCAGTGGTCGTAAACCCTTGCTCGGGGGGTCGCGGTCGCGAACCAGGTTTTTAAATACCTCGTCGTTGTAACCACTGGCATAGTACGACGGTCATGGGGGGTCGCCAGACTTTTTACTTGCAAACGGGTCGCTTACTCGGAATGCTGAAAAACACAGATATATACTAACCTAACAGCTACTTATCCTTTCAAAGCTTTCACGATACACCCAGATAAGTTTGTCGCTCTGTATATTCTCAGTTATTTCTTAATCACTGTTTCGCAGGCAGGAATGCCTGAATGTCCTACAACGGATGAATGTCCTTGAATGTTGCCGGTCCTGTGTCCAAACTATCGGAACAATCCGGGACATTCCTTTCGCATTGCCGACTAGTGACATGATTTTAGAACGCCTCACATTTGCTTGAATTATTTTTTATAGAAATCTGTCGTTCAATAAAATCCATGTTCTTTGATTTTTCTGGACGATCAGTTAATAGGAAAAGTACCAGAAGGCGTAACGTGGGCAGATCCACACGGTGGAATGACGAGCTGTGCCTCTACTCGGGAACGTCCAAGCGATATTTTAGCGACGCACTAGCGAGATTCTCTTCCCACTCTTTCGCACGATGCGTAATGCGTAAGAGCGGGATGCCAGTCTCAACCACAATATCTCTGCAACAATATCGCTTGGACGTTCCCGAATAGAGACCCTGGTGATTGATGCTGGACCCCGTTGGGTGCGAGCAGCATAGGTCGTGGTGGCGATCATAGGGAGAGGGCCTTGCCCAGCAGTGGACGTCTATCGGCTCAAATGATAATGATGATATCTGAAAACTGTAGTGCGTTAATTATATAATGTATCAACAAATACTATATATAATCAATGCTATGATTTTATTAATAAGGTTTACTATCTTCGATTCCTGACTTCGTTCACGTGGAATTCGGTTTAGTTATTTCCTCAGGAACTTTATACTTTACCGGGATAAAACCGGACAAGTGCGAGTTAAACTCGCGTGGAGAGGGTTCCGTTCCGTACATCATTATCTGAAATTTACTACGTTACTTTAAATACCATCGATTTCTAATGAATTTTCCTGTAATCTATAGGTTAAGAACTATTTTCTGTATTTTTTTCAAAATTGTAGGCCCAGTAGTTTCGGAAATAAGGGGGGGGGGGGGGGGAATGGTCAATTTTCGCCTATTTTCCTAAATAACTTCTAAACTGTTTTACTTGAAATTCAAAAAAACTAATTAAAGATCCTCACAATAATTTGATATGTCACACGATATAGGTTGCATAACTTTTTTTTTTTAGTTTTATAATTTACCCCCCAAAAGTGGCCCCCATGTTTAAAATTCATATATTTACATCAGGCGTCCATGGTGCGGTCACCGACTTACATATGTATACCAAATTGCAACTTAATCGGTCCAGTAGTTTCGGAGCAAATTGGCTGTGACAGACGGACAGACAGACAGACAGACACACGAGTGATCCTATAAGGGTTTCGTTTTTTCCTTTTGAGGTACGGAACCCTAAAAAAGCGGACAAGTGCGAGTTAAACTCGCGTGGCGTTCCGTTCCATACATTATTATCTGTTTCCTATGTTACTTTAAATACCATAGACTTCTTATAGGTTTTTCTGTAATCTATAGGTAAAGAACTATTTTCTGTTTTTTTTTTTCAAAATTTTAGGCCCAGTACTTTCGGAGTCAATGGTACATTTTCGCCTATTTTCGTAAATAACTTCCAAACTGTTTATTTTAAAATTCAAGAACATATATATATATATATTTAAGATTCTCACAACGAGCCCTTTCACTTCACGATGTAGTTTGCAAAATTTCTTTTTGATTTTCTAATTTCCTCCCCAAAAGTGGCCCCCATGTTTAAAATTCATTTATTTACGTTATGCATTCGTGTTGCGGTCACTGACTTACATGTGTGTACCAAATTTCAACACAATCGGTCCAGTAGTTATGGAGAAAATTAGCTGTGACAGACGGACAGACAGACAAACCGATAGACAGACACACAATCCTATAACGGCTCCGTTTTTTTCCTTTTGAGGTACGGAACCCCAAAAAGGAGGAGGTAGATAGACCCGTATTTTTTATATATTTATCTTACAGACGTGGTGCGTAGGTAGATTCACTCACACGAAGCGGTACTGTATCTTTTTACAAAATCTAATCTCGCAATCGAAATCATCCCGGTCATAAACCGGGTTGTAAAATGATAACTCGGCGTCAAGACATCACGCCATTACACCCCGGGGGGTGATCGTGTGTCGTGAATGTCGTAAATGTAATATGCAAAGTGCGCGTGCGACGCATTAGCAGGGATCCGTTTGATTAGTTGATATTATGACGAAGTTTGGAGGTGTCTCAACGCATAATAATATAACCCATGACGAATTTGGGTCGCGTTCTGTACTTGTACCTTCAGTGACCGTAGCTGCTTGTGAGTGAGAGTGTGTGTGAGGGACTTTTAGAGTAAAAGTCCCAAAAATGTAAAAACACCGATGTCGACAATAAATTTCAGTTACTTTCTTTTTCCGTAGAGCAGCCGTTTACGCCGATATTCTGTGAGAGAGTAGTACTACCCCGGTCGAGCCGGCCCATTCGAACAGCGCCTATATTTGGGAACGCTAAGAGATTCTGTAGCGATTCGTAAGCGAGATTTCTCATCCCAATCTTCCGCACGACGCGTAGATGAGAAATCTCGCTCACGAATCGCTACCGAATCACTTAGCGTTCCCGAATAGAGGCGCAGTAATATTCTAGTGAGGATTACTGGTTGGCTCTACCACTACAAAAAAAAGTAGTAATGCGTAAGAGTGGGATGCGAATCTCGCTCGCGAGTCGCTACAATACCATTTAGACGTTCCCGAATAGACGCCCAGAAACACCTTTCCGCCTTTCAGCTGATATTGTTGCCTCCTTGCTGCATTAAATTGACAATAGAGACCACTGAAATCAAGGACGTGCAACTTCTATCAATTCAAAAAACGCATGCAAAATTTAAAACCCGCAAAAATAAAAGAAAAGTAAATAGGCCGTGATCAAAGCCTAACAAACGGCCAGCCAGCAAACGGAGGTAACCCGAGAATAACGAAAACCGACACATTACGAACGCGAGCACGTAGCCGCCGAAAATTCGCCTTCTCAGATCAACAAGAGATCTCGCCCGAAATCATCGGAGCGAAAAAACAGGATCTTTAGTTATGATATGACGGGAGCGGTAGCGATTCTAGTGATATATGACACGTTTCTGGATATACATTTCACTCTTGTTACTTTTTTCTAAAACGGATTTAGGGCACGGGTTAGCGGGTTTTTTTATAATATAGTGGACCCACCACGGCTTCGCCCGCGGTATTTTCCATACAATCTTTATCACCTGTTTAGGGATGGAATTTCAAAAAAGCCTGCACTAAGGAGGGCTCTAGGGTACTCGAGGCACCTCCAAATTTCAAACCTCTAGGACCACCCGTTTAGGCTGTGCGTTGTCTATAAGTGAGTTTATATGTTATTATAGACAGAAAGAATAAACTGCTTAGATCAAATGGTTACTATCATATACTAACCAAAAACCAGCTAATTTAATATTTCAGCTCTTACAATTATCGACCGAGCGAGCGAAGCGAGCGAAGCGTCTCCGTTTCAGCTTGGGCAAAAATGCTTTCCTATGTCCAATTTCCAATGTCCAGCGGATGTCCATTTGTTCTCGTCTACAGCTCGCAGTTCTCAACCGATTCTCGTGAAATTTTGTGAGGAGGTTCGGTAAATGTATTTTTTTTTTGTCGATTCAGTTTTTCGGAAATATTTGAAAATGGCGGAGATATGAAGGTTTTTGCAATTACAAACTTATTGGCGGTGTTGGTAAACTGACTCTACATATGTCGATGTATTGAGATGCCAGTTTTTCAACGGCAAAGTTAAGTTTGTCGCATGGCCAATCATTATTTCTTACTTTTCAGTTTTTCGTTTTTGTTTTAGATTCAGTTTTTTGAAGTCTTTTGTCGCGAGGTCTACAGCTCACGGAGCCACTAGTAAATAGTAGGTACATTTGATATAGATTTATTGTTAACAGAGTTGTTTAAAATATTAATTAATTTATTACTTACTTAATATTGAATTTTTTAAACTGAGCAACGTGCGCCAACATTCACACTATTTAAATTATAAAACGTTTTGAGACTTTTACTTCAAAAATAACTGCCAAATCTCCCGTACAAGTAGACAAATTGGCGAATCTAATAAATCTTCCTTCCACCTCTTCCTTGGACCGACAGCATCATTCCTCTCACGTCGACAAAGGTATCCCGGTCAAAAAGTTAACTCGTGCGTTCGGAGCCGCCTGACAAACATCCCTTTGAGAAATCATGGGTTTTTTTTACTTATGCGCCTTCTGTTTCGAGCGTGGCGTTGATAAATGTGATATTTGAGAAGTGTGAATTGCAAATGGTCGAGTCGTTAGCGCAGTGGGAGTGCACCTGCGTACTGTCGAAGAGGTCGTAGGTTCGAAACCGATGCAAACTATGTGCGCTAAGCAACTATGGTTGTACTCGAGTCATCGATGTTTAGTGTTTTATTGTATATTAACTTAATGCTCACGACTTCTAAAATGTAACCTATGTCCTTATCAGGCCCTCTATCACTATGCAAAATCTCGTCAATCCGTTACGCTTCTACTGCGTGACAGGAGCACGAACTAACAAATCGAAAAACATAGAATTCCGCGCAAATCGTCTGACACCTCATTCGTTAAAATCGGTTAAATGAAAAATTTAAATTAAAATGATAAATAGGTACAGATATAGTGCATAATATGTTTCCATCGGTAAAACTCGGATCTCAATCGGAAAACGACGGGACCGGAAGTGTCAATTAATTATTGTATTAAAAGAGTGACATGTTATATTCATTGATATGAAACTTTATTATTTAGTGTCAAATGTCAAAGTGAAAAATGACAGCATATGTCACTGTTTTTTTTTTTCATTTTGACTCTTTTAATACAATAATTAATTGACACTTCGGGTCCCGTCGTTTCCCGATTGAAATCCGAGTTTTACCGATGGAAACATATTATTCACTATATAATCTGCCTTTAGAGCTTACTTTGGGACTAGATCGATTTGTGTAAAGATTGTCCCCTGATTTATTTATTTATCCCTAGTTCCTGAGCTAAGATATCCTGTGTTACAGGAACCAGTGCAAATGCAGACTTAGCTGATTATTTTCTCACATGCTAACTTACACTAGTGTTCTTAAAAGTGTGTCTGTTTGTGTGCGTGTGTTTGTGTGTGTATGAGTATATCTATCTATTTATATAAAAATCTCGCGTCACGGTGTTTGTGGTCGCACTCCTCCGAAACGGCTCGACCGGTTTTTATGAAATTTTTTAAGAATATTTAGTAGGTATGACAATAGGTCGTAAGGTATATTTCATACTGCTAGGTGATTAAGGTGTCTACGCGGACGAAGTAGTTTTGTCTCTAGAGGGTAACAGATCGAGTGATTACATACATACATAATGACACACAAACTCGCGAAAAACATTACCCTCCGCTTGCTTCGCTGCAGTCGGGTAAATATGCTCTCCAATGCTAATGATCGTAATTGGTGTGTACACGCTCACACTTTTCCTTTGTAGAGTTCCAGCGAGTTTGGGCCAAGGTGTTAAATTATACTGCCACAGATGAAACAACTTAGGTCGGATTGGTATTAATTTTAAACAGTTTGCTCGTTTTCTAACCTTCACAATAATTTATAATAATTATGTAAGGCATACGGCGTTACTCCTTAGCCATTGCAATTTGGCTCTTTACACATTGAAATAAAATTGGCTATCCTTCGTTACAAGGGTTACTCAAACAAGCCCTAAAGCAGGCTGAACAATCCCTCTACCCGCAAATTCAGCATAAATTACAAATACACATCGCCAGTGCGAATTGTCGCCGAAATTTAAGGAGCGCGCATTATGTCTTAATTTCGTCGCATTTCGTGAATTTGCATTTAAACATTGGAAATTATAGGGTGAGAGACCCTGTTACTGACTTCTGTAAATAGCTGCTGCTCCGCTACTCTTCTCTTCCCAATTATAAGGCAACTGTTAATTCTGTTTTCTGTTTCACTAGTAGCCACTATTGTGGGACATCCAGTAAATTAATAAAATTGCTATTCATTATAGGGGAGCAAATTCAATAGTTATCTGAACATTGGGGATGATAAAATACTAAACATTGTTCTATGTAAATAAAAGATCTTACTGCGATTTGTTGGATTCGCGTCTGTTCAGCAGATATCAAATATACAATCACTACTAAACCAACTTGATTGTAAGTTATATTTTAAATACAAAAAATAAGTAGTTTAACACGAACATATTTAATAACTTTAACATTTATTTTCAATTCCGTAAGTGATCAGGACACCAATGGTATTAATTTAATTAATTAATTAATTTTAATTTCACCAGCAGTCGTATAAACTGTGGGTCTTTCATAGTGAGTGTAACTGGAGCAGTAGTGACCAATTTTAATTGAATTCAGTTAATTAATATAAAAAGTAAATACCAGCAGCTATTCACTAATTGGCTGTTTTACCCTACGAGTACGCTAATGGGGCCCGCTCTGAACAATAGCTACTTAAGTTACAAACGCAATGAAACAATATATGTTTATTCCTCCCGCATGAAAACTATGCAAGATGTTTACGAGAACAATTGTGTTGAATATAAAATTAATGGAGCTTCAAACTTGATATACAGAGAAACAGGTGCAATTGGTGGCAAGTTTTAAAAACTAGGAAATAAAACCGATGAATAAACGAAAATTGTCATATTAAAACACAATTAGGAAGTACATAAAAATAAAGGTGGTGTGCTGAAATGTGCAAATAATGACCAGGCGCTGATTTTCAGTAGGGCCCTTAGTGGTGGCAATGAACGCTAGCACAGAGTTTTTAGAAACATTAAAACAGACAAATTAAAATTTTCGTGAGACATTATGAATATTAGAAATACACTCGGCTGTACTCACGATTTATTGTCAGAAAAAGTGTTTCGGACTCGGATAGAGAATTTCTTCAGGGATTGAGTGCGGTCGCGGTCAAAGAAACCCGCGCATTCGGCCGCTTTGACCGCGACCGCACTCAACCCTTGAAGAAGGCCTCCATCAAAGTTGGAAACATGTCGGACTATTTCTGATAATAAATCGTGAGTAAAGCCTTGTGTATATCAAACATTGAATTGAAACATATAAAATAAATTACGAAAAAGAAAACATTATTAGACTATTCTGCGTGAGAACACTTCGACAATTAAACTGTTTACCGTTGAAATTCTAAAAGTCATAGCCAATAATATTTTTAGACTAATTATTTATTTTATTAATGGTATCAGTAATTTTAAAGCCATAATCATAATAGTAACATAACCCAGCTACATAGTAAAAAGTAACAATTTGACGGCAGAAAAATTGATAGCAACAAAATCCCGTGCAAAGCCATGGCTACACCTTAAACTCCAACAGGGCGTCTATTCGGGAACGTGTAGCGGCGAGCGAGCGAGATTCGCATCCCACTCTTCCGCACGATGCGTAATGCGTAAGAGTGGGATCATTATCACGGACGCCGTGGCAAGCCCACCAACTTGCGAGCAACTGTTTTTTATTCCGAACTGTAATTTGTAAAAATCCTTCCACAATGGTTAAAAATTCAGTGTCGGTCGAAAGTTAATGAATCCGGGAAGCTTTAAACGCTAGCTTTTAGTTAAAGCTGTCAATCAGAATGGCTTATGATCAGGCTAAAAGCGACATTATATTGCGAAATACATGAAGTGTCATAGAACAAAGTTGTACTTAGGAAGAAGATTGGCTTCATAAATGTAAAATAGAAATGAATAGAATAGACATTCATCTATTGCTTCCTTTTTTTTATGTCAATTGACTGACAAACGAGCTGACGGCCCACCTGATGGAAAGTGATCACCGCCGCCCATGGACATCTGCAACACCAGAGGTGCTGCCAATGCGTTGCCAGTTTAAGGAGGATGGGGAATGGGGATGGGATGGGGATGAGGGAATAGGCCTCTGGATCTCGTCACTCACCGTACGAAACGCAATAGCAAGCTATTACTTTACGCCGATATTCTGTGAGAGTGTGGTACTACCCCGGTCGAGCCGGCCCATTCGAACAGTAATCATCTAGTGAGGATTACTGTTTGGCTCTACCACTACTAAACATTCCTAAACAGAAGAATAGAATACACAGGATACCTTCGTATTTAAAACATAGAAAGAACCCCCCGCTAACCTCCCGTAAAATGATCATTGTGCCTTTTCACATTTTTTTCCAAAACTGAGATTACCTACTGCTTAATGCGCAATTTTTGATGGTTACACAACAATTATCATATTGCTTAAAAAAGTGGTAGGTACCTGTTATATACAATCTCATTGTAAAAATGTTCCTTAAGAGGACTGTGACCCAACGGCAAAAATCAGTCAGAAAAAAATCAAGGTCCATTACGTTTTTCGAACATTAAAGATCTGCAAAGTCAAATAATAGCCGAAACTAGTTTTGTGTGAGAATTCTGAAACGGCAATAAAACTGAATTTATTGAATATAATGAAAAAACCAAAATGTATAGACCTAGATTTTGTTCTGACTGACAACCTATCAAAAATTGGTGAAAATCGGTTAACATTTAAGGGATGGAAATCGTTATCGCCTTTTGTATGAAAAGCCGGAGGTTCAAAATCCTATTACACCTTATAAAACTTTGAACAGGCTGACTTATCCCCCTTCCAGTGCAGAACAAAAGAGAGGTCTAACAAATGACCACCATAGATCCCGGCGGCACCCCCCACCAATAAATGGCTTCCCAGTATCCATCAATGCTGTCTTGCTATCGGTTACGAGACTGAGGAACTTAAGTTTTCTGTTTTAAAAATGGCGTCATTTGCATAATCTAATACTATTTCAGACTTTAAACTGTTTTAAAAACCATTTTATTATATCCTAGTAAAGAGGATGTACGGCCGTTCTGCTGTGTATTTATATCTGCAGAGCTATACGTCATGGATATGCTTGCTTTAATGCGATTTTTAATCTTAAATATTGATGTGTGAAATTTATACAAACAATGACTTTTAAAGTGCCGGGAGTCGTGTTCTTTACCCTACGTTTGATAGCAAATGTATAACCTATTTTTTTCAAATCCATTTCCATATAGTTAAAGTATAATTTTAAGCGCCATTTATACAAAATGTTTTCCGTAAAAGCCGATTCATTTGGTCAATGCCGGATATGAGGCTCTTTGACCGGGTGCTATACGACATCAATATGTTTATAGGGAAAAGTAAATAAAAGTTACTTGCCATTTAGTATTTTAAAATTATGTTCGACACATACGTATTTTTTTTTACCTTTTCTATCTAATACAGAACTTTATATTATAATTTACTTATACAACCTATATATTTATTATCATTCTGCAAAATTTCAGGTGAGGGAAAGTTCGTAGGTGGCATAAGCCATACCTCATTTACATGCAGCCACTGCCACCGCTGCTCGCGCTGCCAGAAATAATTCGCGCATACAGCTTTCGAAGGCAGTGGGTTTACATGCTGCTTCCTGCGCACTGCGCGCCGCGACGAGTAGCAGCGGCAGGAGCAGAAGAACTGACCCATTTACATACTCGCGCTGCCCACTTCCATGCCCACAAAATACATCGGAAAAGAACTCAACCTAGCAACACATCAAGCAGTCATGTTTTAAATTCATAAAATAAAGGAAATTATCGTTTTGGATCCCGAAACTTGCTACAGCAGCGTCCTAGTGTTGTTGTACGGCTCTGTGAATGTTGGCAGCCTGCGGCGGACACGTTAACAAGTGATAAGTACATGAAGTATTGGGGTGAGCTTCCCTTGGCAACGGTCCTTGACTAGACGACATTATCTTATGAACGTTTTGTCGTATTATGATTCTGAAACGTTTCTCCGACAGTCGTTTCGCCGTTGGATTGTTCATCGACAGAACGTTTCGTTTACGAGTGTTTCGTCGATAGAACCTTTCATCACTGAACGATCCGCCGACTAAAAACACACGCACACGCATACTCACACGCATACTCACACGCACATGCACACGCAGACGCAGAGTCAGACGCAGACACACAGAGGGCTGAAGCGGCGGCTGAAGCGGCATAAGGCCTAAAAGCAAGTAAATATAGTTGCCTCGAAGAGGCTTATAAACGACACAGGAGACCGAAGAGCTGGTAGTTTACTCGCTCAACAAATTAGTTTAGCAATCCTGAGTCCAGCGAGGAAACGATTGCAGCATTGCAGCACAATGCCGCAAGGGCCATTTGTAGATTTAGTTTAGTTGTATATCGTTTAGTTTAGTTACATTTTTATCTTTAGTTTAGTTTAATTATACATTTTTAATTAGTGATGAAGATTATAGATTTTGTTTATTTTAAATAAATAATTACATTCACAAACATTCTGCAACAGAATATTCGATATACGTTAAGTTTAACGCCATCTAACGGAATATTTTGTAACTTCATGTACCTATACAGATTCATTGTCAGTAGTATAACACGCCATGTACACGCTTTGTATTTTACCTAGCAGAGGGCGCTAAAAGTAGCATGACAATAGATTTTTTCATCCGACTACAAAAGCAAGGAGGGTAATACTTATTTACTTTATAAGGAATGTCTTATTCAATTTTGTAGACGTCATACTAGTTAATTTGTTTATTTAGTATGTGTTTTCTTCGTAGCAGTAACTACCTCAAACATTTCCGACGTAACCATTATCGATCGACTTATTTTAAACTTCATAACATAACGATCGTAGCATGATCATACTTAACATATACGTATATTTATACTTTTTACGTGATTTTTGGAAATTATATTATATTGAATTATCACGTCAGAAACAAAAAAGTTTAAATCAAAGTGCATCGAATAAAGCAACAGGAGATAGGACATGAATTAATAAATTACATTAGAATGTAACTGTTCAAAAAGAATCGTTCGACCGTGACAGGACTCGAACCTGCAATCTTCGGATCCGAAGTCCGACGCCTTATCCATTAGGCCACACGGTCCTTGTTAATAGTATCGAAATTAAAAGTCAGTTTGTAAAATAATCGATTGCCTAACATTTACAAGAATATATAACAAAAAATCAATATAGGAAAAGTAATGGAATAATTTCACCGATTTAACAAGAATGATTTCAAATTAGCATTGGCATAATTAATAACATATTGCATTTAATTTTCAAAAGTTTCGTTTCGATTTAGCAATCAGGCGTAGGTATTTTTTTGTGTAAATTCGTAGAAAATCTACCATAGCATTGACATAGAATACCATAATTTCTGTAGCTACAAAGTACTTAGGTAACCGACCCTCACAGACCAGCCTTGCGATTCTCTAACGTGCGCACCAGCGTGCACCGCTAATCAATGAGGGGCACATTTAAATTTGAACCGAATATCATTGTACTTACAGTCCAAATTAAATGTTTCATTTATCGGCTGATTGGCCGCTACGTTTGTTAGATAATCACATCCCAGATTACTACATATCGTCACTACTTTGAAATAAGCTCGTATCTCGAAAACAGTGAATGAAAGAATAAACTTTACCCGCTTGTACAAAGGTTGATTTTGCCATGCGAATTATGAGCCTTTTTAAAAAAATTGTAAATAAAAACCATAATCACTTAACTACCGTTTACCTACACGAAAATAAGTAACTATTACTATTTGTTTTGTTTATTTGGGATTAAATTAGTTTGAAAATGTTGATTCTTGTATATAATTTTAATCTTAAGGGATTTTCTTTAATGTCCAACTGACAGGGACACGTGTGTATTATCTAAGTAAAGGTTGTAGGTATATAGGTTATTATTGTTGGGTTGGGTATATTCTGTTTAAGTGTAACGGAGAAATGGTCGGTATTAAGGTAGGTATGTATTTATAAGACAATATTTATTACACGACCATAGATATTAAATGATCATTTACTACCTAAGAATAAAAAAAAATATCTGCTTAGTGCCATCTAACGTTTTCCGTTGCAACTTACTGGCATATTCAGTCAGAAGTAGCTTGATGTGCTTATACCTAGTTCGCAAAAGATATAACAGATGGCGCTGTTTAACTTAGACCTCTTTCATGCGTAATGCGAAGTTGAAATCATAGATGGCACTGTTGTAAGTTTTCTATCAACTTATTTGGATTAGAATTTATTTTGATCACAGATGGCGCTAAGGAGCCAAATCGCGTATGTAAAATTCGAGGATTGTGATAGAGGTGTTTTTAATTGTGTCTAAAATCATCATCCTCAGTTTATGTACGTTCCACTGCGTATGTTTCCTCTCAGTGAGAGACTGGGCAGTTGTACCCACGCGGATTCAGTGCGGATTGGGGACTTCAAACACATCCTTAAATTAATTTGACGACGTGTGCAGGTTTTCTTCACCGAAATACTAGTGATAAATATCAAATTCAATAAGTACGAGCCGAGATTTGAACTCGCGACCCTCTTCACGTGTGTCATTTATTAATAGTGGCTCCGTGAGTGGCAGAACTCGCGACAAACTTAACTTTGCCATTGGTAAACTGTTATCCCCATACATCGACATAGGTCGCGGTCACTTTACTAACACCGCAACTTTGTAATCGAAAAAACCCCCACATCTAAGCCATTTTGAAAAATTTCGAGAATCGACAAAAAAATATCTATGTCACGAGAATCGGTTGAGAAATGCGACCTATAGAGGAGACAAATGGACATCCGGACAGCCGCCGGACATACCAAAGCATTTTTACCCAAGCTGAAAAGAAACGCGTCGCTCGCTTCGCTCGTTCGGTTGAAAATCGGTCCAGTAGTTCAGAGGATAGAACATCATGTCCGTGAGTCGTTTGTCGCTCAGTGCGTCTCTGTCAAACTTGTCAAATATGTAAGGGATGCACTGAGCGACAAATCACTTTCAGCAGGTTGTGCTAGACGTGCTGAAGCTGAAGTGGAACATCCGATTTTTAGTCACATACATATATACATAGACTGATAAACTTTATACCCTCCTTTGACTTCGCGCAATCGAGTAAAGAAAGAATATAACCTTTTTGTTTGCTTATACCTAATGTATTTTGATACTTCTATTGCGAAGAACTCGCTAGTCGAGTTCCCTGTCAATAGTAGCTACTCGCTGCTAGCGTAGCTCGTAGCGCCACGTGGTAATGAAAGAGTTAAACAATAAAGTAACGCCAAAATCGTCGTCATAATCAACCTACCATTAATTTAACCAATAGGTAACCCGACTATATTTTTTAATTGGTTTCTATTACTTTTACTAAACAGCTAAACGCTTTTCTCCATTTCTCTAAACATTTTCAGCCCAAAGTTACACTAGAGGCCATTAAAGCTCCGCAAGACGGTACACTGTCGAGTGCGCAAATTGGCTTAACAGTAATGATTGGTCGAGGGGCCTCAAGTGCACGAGGAATTTGGGATATTCCAGTATAATGTGTACATTTGAGTGCACTCGAGTTTTTGGCGATTTGAGGGGCGATTTGCTCAGACGTAGATTTAGAGGTTTTAGAAATATACCTACGAATGCGTATTTTCGACATTGTCTGGATATTGTTATTGCATCGTCAGTTTATATATCCATTCATTAATTTCAGTCGGAAGACGTCCACTGTTGGACATAGGCCTCTGCAAAATATCTAGAGTAACTGACATAGCCGAAAGAATTGCTAATCTAATTTGACAGTGGGCGGGGCAGATTGCTCGTATAGTGGATTCATCCATACACTTATCTTATTTGGTAAGCAAGTTTCTAACCTCGAAATGTGCAATTTTTGGGTGAAACAGCGGTTTTATCCTAAATAAAGCAAACCTAGGCTAAAAATTGGCAAAATGAAGTCTAAAATATTGTCTCCGGTTCCTTTATTTGCAAGGAAACTGCTGTTTTAACCAAAAATAGTGCATTTTGAGGTTATAAACTTGTTTACCAAATAAGATAAGTATGAATGAATCGACCGTAGATACATGTTGTGACAACATCCCTGGTTCCTGACCTGGGATGCCCTGTGTTACAGAAACCAGTGCTAACGTTACAATGGTTACTGAACCTGATAAAGCAGACTTTGCAAACTCTTTTCTTAAAAGCTAACAGTGGCGGAGCCTGCCTACAAGCCGATTCCTGACGGCTTTACCAAGCTAGAAAGCTACGGCTACCTGTCAATGAAGTCCATGTTACTCTAACTAAATGTCAGACTCGCACGTACGGTTCTAATTCTTCCGGCTTCCCTTAGGAACTATTTGACGCTTCGCCACTGCAAGCTAACTTACACTAATGTATTCTATAATGTATGTGTGTATTCCAGACCAGACCAGATTCTTAAGAAAGGGCAGGTCAAGAGTAGCCTAAACCGGTGAGCGTGCATGAACAACTTAATGAGAGTGGACGAAGCGAAAGGTGTGTCAGGGTCGTAGCAGGTGGAAATCCGTGGTCTCTGCCTACCCCTTTGGGAAACAGGGGTGTTTTTAATGCCAAGCGAAATAAACATAGTATAATTGTTAAGATTATTGTGATCATTTTTTATTTGAATACCTATACTAAGGATAGACATGCCTGAAATAAAGACAGATGTAAATCGTTATATTAAACACAGCGCTCATTTGTAGGCATATTCATGAATGTGTGCGTGAAATGAGAGAAATAGTGTCATCTCCCTTTCTCCTACTGTAACAGTTGCGTTCTCTTCCAAGTCCATTTTACAATCAATAATTTTAAGAACGGGAGAAAATGAAAAAAAAAATAGTAGGTAGAGAGAGAGAGATACTCACTCCTTTGAATTGTTCCTGCACCTTTAAACGAGAAACACGGCATAATAAGACTAAAACAAACAAATACATAAATAAATAAGACAATTTTTCTCAGGAAAAGTTAAAACGCTGATTACAAAATTTCACGTGCACTCGCTACCGCTTCCGGATGACCACTAATTACAGCGTAGCGAATTTCGCTAACCTCGCGAGTGACGTGGCATTCCTAGCTGTCACCTTGTATGTAACACTAAATCAATAAAAAAGAAAGTTTGTATGTGTGTCTGTGGTTACCACTCAGCTCCATAACGGCGGAACGGATTTTCACAAAACTGGGTATTTTAATGTTTTGGGTCGTGGAATAGGTACTTTTCATTCCGGAATATTGAAAAGGAGGGGTATCGATTAGCTAAGCAAATTGGCCCCAATGTGACAAAATATTGTTTTTTTTTAACATGTGTCTCATTGTTTTAGTAAAATACACGACACTAACTTAACGCTACAATAAATTAAAATTAAAAATTTGTACGTAATATCGTCAAATTGATTTGACGATATTTCTCGTGAAGAAAACGTATTAATTTTTTATTTTAATTTATTGTATTTTACTAAAACAATATGTAAAAAAAATATAGTTACATTTTTTGGTCATTTTGGGGCCAATTTTCTTAGTTTATCGATACCCCTCCTATTCTTAGGGATTAACTGTAACAGAATTCCACGCGGACGTATACTCGGGCAGATGTTCGTAATTTTAATATAAAAACCAATATAATTGACGAAACTGTTACTTCACCATCACAGCGACGCGAGTGAGTCCGCGCGAGGCGCCGGCCTCACTCCGATCAATATCATTGTCTGGCGCGCATAACAAGCTATACTTATATTATATACCAACAAAGGGGTAATACATGAAATAATAGTTGTCTATATACCTTATTGTCGAGTTCATTCTGTGTAAAATGTATAATAATAAGTATACATACATACATACATATTATCACGCCCGAAATCCCTATTGGGGTGGGCAGAGCCACAAGACTACTTGTGGCCACGTTCGATTAATTAGTCCTAAGATGGTATGATGCACCGTATGGTGACAGGTGATCAGCCCATCGCCCGTACAGATAGTCCACCATGTTGGTGAGGACCCGTCCCTTAGTCGACTTTTACGACATGCCAGGATGATAAGCATCTGCACGCATTCTATGCTATTTCTTCACTCCCAGTGCAGCAGAGGAGTATAAGTATACAGGGTGACCAAATGTGTCTGTTAGAGGAACTGAGCGAAGCTGTCAATATGTGAACACGACTTTATTGTGAAGACTTTATGACTTCGACTATACCAACTTTTTGAGAAATACTCATAATAATAATAATAATATAATTTAGTTCAGACATCACCGCCGTACATGGCTAGGTAGAGTCAAATTAAGTAAATCGGTCGTCCAAGCTATAGCGATATGCTAATCATATCGCCTTGCTCTGTCTTTATCTTTAATTGCATAGTAGGTACGACCAGTTTCTTAATCATAGGGCCTACATTTCCCGGAAAATTCAGAAGTCTATGGAACAGCTTACGTAAATAATTTCCATACTTGATACAAATATTGTCAAGTTAAAAAATATGTTAAGAATAAGTAATTTCAGGTCAAGGAACGTCAAATTAAATAATAATAACTAAAACAATAAATCGACTATTTCTGACAATAAATCGTGTGTAAAGCCGTGTTTGTTTTTCAAGTATTAATAATAACTAAGCAATCAAATGTCAATCAAACGAAATACGCTACATAAAAATTAGAAATGTATGGTAAATTTAATAACAGAACTACTTTGACTATCTATGTGGCCCATTGTTTACTTTAAACCGGATTCCAGGAGGACAAAGTCGCGAGGAAAAGCTAGTAAGTAGATATATAAATTAGGAACCAATTTGAAATAAAATAAATCTTGCTCGTTTTAATACAAGCCCATCAAGTTTAATGCAACATTTAAATATATCGGGCCCGATCTAACATGTGTACAGTCCGCCACATAAACAAGAAAAAAAAGTATATTTATAGACAACTGTCAATTCAATATCGATCAAAGACGCCGGTTGCATAACCATCTGCGCTTGCGCCGCCACAAACGCAAACAAAAACCATCCTTATCAACCGCAACGAGAATTCAAAATCGATCGCCTCCTTCAGTTAAGTGGGTAGCTCGAAGATATGATCTTTTTTCAAACTCCAAACTACGGGTGGTCAATTACATTCGTATCGTCTCGACCAATCGCGTGCGTCGCGGTCGAGATGAAACAAAGCGGGGGCGTGGCCTCCATTGTTGCGTACAATGGGAAGACAGGCGCTCCCTTTGTGTTCATTGTTCGCGCTATTGTTGGTTCATTGTGGCGCGTGGGCGGCGAATCTAAGCGATTCTTACAAGGAGGTGTGGCTAGGACGTGTGTGCTGAAATTTTTGTTTTTACGAAGGGCTTTGATTGGTGGAAAGCTCCTTGTTCCAATTATAAATGTATATTTTTTTAAAGGTTTCATTGCGTTTTGTTTCTGCTAGTTATCTTAAAACGAGTAAGGACACGAATTTCATAGCATTTTTCTTTACGATAGAGAAACGAAACGCAGTCAAGTCAAATTTTACTCAAAGGAAACTTCGCGTTATTTCTTTTATACTTTTAAACGAATGAGGGAAATGCGACCTTTGAATACATACATAGCATCACGCCCGAAATCCCTAATGGGGTGGGCAGAGCCACAAGACTACTTGTGGCCACGTTCGATTAATTAGTCCTAAGATGGTATGATGAACCGTATGGTGACAGGTGATCAGCCCATCGCCCATACAGATAGTCCACCATGTTGGAGAGGACCCGTCCCTTAGTCGACTTTTACGACATGCCAGGATGATAAGCATCTGCACGCATTCTATGCTATTTCTTCACTCCCGGTGCAGCAGAGGACCTTTGAATATTGATTTTTTACTGGGGAATGTCCACTTCCATAATCCGGGTGCGTTTCAATAAGAGTAAAGCCGGGTGCAGAAGGGACCGATAAGTCACTCCACGCTGACTTAATTTAAATATGTTTGCCCTATATTTTTGACGTACCTAAAGATTAATCCTGTAAATAGAGCTCCCATCAGCACAAGACAATTGAACATTAATTGAAAGCCTTTGAAACGATCGACTCCGGCGCAATAAAAGTGGTGTAATTGGCTCTTGTTAACCGCCGGCGCAGCCAATCAAAGTTTAACCCCACAATGCCTCCGAGTAATTGCTCCGATTCAGCGTCTGAGGAAGTTTTGTTTACGGCCAAAGTCGGGCGGCGTTCTATACAACTGATTCGCTGTACGAGTATATTAGACTACGTATACCTGCGACTTTGTTCGCGTGGGATTGGGATGGAAATTATCCTATGTGCAAGATTTTTTTAGGGTTCCGTTCCGTACCTTAAGAGGGAGAAACGGAACCTTTATAAGAACACTCGCGTCTGTCCGTCCGTCACAGCCAATTTGCTCAGAAACTACTGGACCGATTGCGTTGAAATTTGGCACACATATGTATGCCAGTGACCGCAATACGGACGTGTAACGTAAATAAATGAATTTTAAACATGGGGGCTACTTTTGGGGGGTAAATTAGAAAATCGAAGAAATTTTTTTTGTATATCAAGTAAAAGGACTCGTTGTGAGAATCCTAAATATTTGTTTTTGTAATTTTAAGATCAATAGTTTTGAAGTTATTTAGGAAAATAGGCGAAACTTAACCATATTCCACCCTTTTCTCCGAAACAAATAGGCCTACATTTTTAAATAGTGCCTTAACCATAGGTAGATTACAGGAAAACCTTTAAGAAGTCTATGGTATTTAAAGTGAAATAGAAAATGTCAGTTAATAATGTACGGAACCCTCTCAGCGCGAGTTTAATTCGTACTAATTCGCACTCGGTTTTATATACGTTGAACCCAATTTTTTTCTTTATTTAAAATAAAAGTGGCCGACGCTCCTTATAACATCGGCGGGTGAACGTCTCGTCAAAATTGGTCCAGCCTTTTCGGAACTTAGCCGGAACAAACAGACAAACAAACAGATAAAAATTTAAACATATAAGTACGGTATATTTCATATGCATTTAGTAAAAAGCTGTTATTTCGACATTACAAACAGACACTTAAATTGTATCCTATTTGTATGGATAAGGATTTCCATTTCATTAGTTATCACCATGCTAGCGTTCGTTGCCTGAACGTCGATTAGAATACAACACGAAAAAACACCCAACGCTCATAGAACATTCATCTTACCGGCCACCATAAAGAGCCCCATTGACAACAAAACCTGACTAACAACCCACCGTTGGCCTAATCATGAGGTGCTAGATCCACCTGCCCATTTATTACGCGACCATTCATAAAAAAAACTCAAAAGAGCAGGAAGTTATAAAAACATGAAAAAACTTAACCCCTAACACCATAAATATGTGAAACGGCCATCTTGGCTTTATTTATTTTTAAATTTCATTGACGAAAATTTACGTCAGTCTCACCGGCCAGTTCGAGTTTGGGTTTTAATAAATTGGTATCTGATCTTTTTGCCGCGTCATCGCGGTTGCCAGTGTTAAAAATAATCTTTTGGGTGTAATAAAAAAACTATTCATGGCAGAATGGTGGCAAGGAATGCTCGGTCCCATGGTTTTTTGGGCAGCCGTAACTAAATGTCCTTGTGGCGAGAATCTTTGGGCATTCAAGTGAAATAGATTAGTTATAATGCCATTTATCTGAGAACAGTAAAAAGGTTCAGGTACAATGTCCGTGGTTTAATTAAGTGGATGGAAATGGAATGCATTCTTCGAGAACAATTTGATTTTTTAAAATGCTTGTATTTTCAACGGATCAGTAGTAAATCTTATTCTGATATTTGGAAGTAAAATAACAAATATTCCAAGAGCTGTTTATTTTAACACAATCAAACAAAATGTTTCTTTTTTCTGATGGCCAGTAGAAATGAGGTTTCAACACTTCTACATCAGACGAGGTCCATCCATCACTCCAAGTTAAGCTTTCCTTTGGAAAGGCTTTCGTTAAGATGACTGTGGACTAACGGCAGAAATCAGCCTTTTCACCCCTTAATTGTTTACCGATTTAAACCAACATTTGTTAGGAAGTCACTCAGAACGAAATATAGGTCTATACGTTTTTACACATACATACATAGCATCATGCCCAAAATCCCTATTGGGGTGGGCAGAGCCACAAGAGTACTTGTGGCCTCGTTCGATTAATTAGTCCTAAGATGGTATGATGAACCGTATGGCGACAGGTGATCAGCCCATCGCCCATACAGATAGTCCACCATGTTGGAGAGGACCCGTCTCTTAGTCGACGTTTACGACATGCCAGGATGATAAGCATCTGCACGCATTCTATGCTATTTCTTCACTCCCAGTGCAGCAGAGGAGTATGATAATACTACAACAATAAAACTGAATTTATTGATTATAGTGAATAAACCAAAACACATACATTTTATTACGAATGAAAACCAAATAAAAATTGGTCAACATCGGTTAACATTTAAGTGGTGGAAATCGTTATCGCATTTGTATGAAAAGCCGTAGATTCACACTCCTAAGGTATCCGCTCAGTATCGAAGGGCTAGATGGTGCCGTGCACCGGGGCCTCCAAGCTCAGGGGGCCCTCGGACCCTGATCAGCAAACCTCGTATTGAACTGGCAAAAATACCCACCTTCGGAATGTAAATAATATGGGTTACGCCATCTGTATCCGCTACTAACCCGTATATGTAAAGCAGTTTCTTCAAAAAAAGTTGTTTAAATGGAGTTCGAAAATTTGATAAAGTTAATGTTCATGATTAATTTAATATCTCCTTTTTTTTTAATAAACTGAAGTATTTGACCATTTTAAAATCAAAATCAAATGGGCCAACTTTCAGGAGAGTAGCATTCCACATTAGCATACATTTTTTTTATACCACGTGAGTTGAAACCAAAAAGAAAATCTCAATTTTCAAAACTTGTGGTTCCCGTCTAGAAATAAACGAAACCCTCTAACCAAAGTTTTTTTTTAAATTCCATACAATTTAAACAGCAACAAATAAAGACCATTTTCCAATAAATTGATTTGAGAAATTCCTTCAATCGAAGTCATGGCGTCAAAAATACTAGATTGGGATACCACTTTTCTCACTTTAAAAAAAAGTTAAATTTCTCGAAACCTGTAAGACTTTTTCTCAACACAGTCATCAAATAGGCTATCTAGAACTGAACAATTATCCACTACTTACGGGACACCCTATGTAATATGTGTATGACCAATTCATCTATGTATTAGTAAATAGATAATTATTACCTAGTATGTAGTATATGTTTGTATAGCGCTCCGATTGCTACAGACGGTGCTGGCTGATCATCAGCGCTGCGGGTGTCTCACACCTCAGCATTATGCTGAGCCAGTGTCTATTACTGTCGCAAGAACACACCGCCATTTTGTCTTTGTGTTTTTTTTCTTAATTTATATTACTCTGTGTGTCTTCTGTGTTTCCCTCTGCTGCACTGGGAGTGAAGAAATAGCATATAATGCGTGCAGATGCTTATCATCCTGGCATGTCGTAAAAGTCGACTAAGGGACGGGTCCTCTCCGACATGGTGGACTATCTGTATGGGCGATGGCCTGATCACCTGTCACTATACGGTTCATCATACCATCTTAGGACTAATTAATCGAACGTGCCACAAGTAGTCTTGTGGCTCTGCCCACCCCATTAGGGATTTCGGGCGTGATAATATGTATGTATGTATGTCTTCTGTGTTAGTGATTTTTTTTTTTCTTACTTGATATTTTTAAGAAAGAAAGAAAGAAAAATATTTTATTTGTATCACACCACCACCAACTTAATCTATAATGACAAAAACATTGAGCTTACACTAATAAAATGGTGGTGCAATGTGACACCAAATAAGGGTCTTCACTCGGCATGTGCTGCAGGACTTGGTCCTGCAACGCTGATATTCTGTGAAGTCCAGATATTTGGAGGGTATGTAGGGCAAGTTTATGTTCTATTCATGTAGATCTCACAGAACTTTATAGCGGGTATCTGTGTGACTTCAAATAGCTATTATATAATTTCATGGAGAGTCACCGACTGCTGTTTCCATATCGACCCCACGAGTACGAAAAATCAATTTCTTGTTTGTTTCTTTTAAGAGCCTAAACCGGTCCCTTTTCCAACATCTTAAAAAAACACCATCCAGGAACAAGTACCTCCGTTACGGGTACAATAAGCCCGGCACACCTAGCCCGATAAAGCCGGCGCACACTAGCGGTTTTAAATTTAATTAATGGCAAGTGGCGCCGCGCCGATTATATTATTACGCGGCATTGTGTGCGCTTGGTTAGCCATGCTATGGGGAAAATTTGGGACAGCTCCTATTGTTTGTAAACTCTTTATTGTACACCAAAACAACATGAAACAGAACAGATACAATACAATGCAAATACTCTTTATTGAACACCACGTAAAACATATTGGAAAAAGACAAAAAAATAAGTAACAAGGTATACAATAGGCGATCGTACAGTTACTAAATTATACATACAATACATTTAATTTACAATTTATATCAAATTTTATATGATATATTTAATAAGTCATTGTCAATGAATATTAATTAAATCTGTGACATTTTTCACATTATTTTCCAGCTGTATTATTTACCCAGGCTTTAAATTTGGCAAGAGGCAGGAAGTTAATAAATATAAAATGTTGGAAATAAGCTACTTTTTGGGTTCGGTGATGACTTTATCCAATCCGAAAGCAAAACGACAAAGCTCTACCTAGCATGCGTGAGACCACAATTTTATATCCTTGTTTCAATTACCTATTAATAATATTGTGTATTATTTCATGTATATTCTGAATTTTTGTTATTAGGGTTCCGTACCCAAAGGGTAAAAACGGGGCCCTAGCACTAAGGCTCCGTCTGTCCGTCCATGAACCGTGATAGTTATTTTTCTACGTGAGTATGCTGTGGCTATACCGGTCGGTCCCAACGGAAGACCAACGCTGGCCTCCACGGCAGCATTATCCTATGTTCGGATCGTTTCGTAACAATTTGCACTATGGTGTATTCTATGTAATTACATCTTTTTTTCTATAATGCATTGTACTGTGTAATTAACAAATGTTTTTCTTTTTTCAATATGTTCGGTGTGTGACAAACATATAATATGATTTTGCGTTATAAAGTTAAAGGTTAAAGTGTAGTGTGAGCTGCGCCACACTCACACTCTCATATGTAGCCTTAGTATATAAGCATTCATTTAACCTTATTATATCAGTTATTAATCATCTATCCTGTGTTTCACTTGCGCTCCCGGTCACCTCCATACATGGCGACCTTGCCAGTGCTGTCTCGTGCGGCACTGGCGGCGCGCTGCGGCGACTAGTTCACGGACCATAAGTGGCCAAGTGTAAAGACTAATTGTGTTATAAAAAGAAACTATATATTGCATTAAAAAGTTATTTTATTCTGGATAAGAGGACCTTAAAAAAAAATCAGGAAAAAGCCACTACTCCATATATTTAAATGTGCAATATAATAAAAAGGACAATTAAACATGTTTTTCAAACAAAAATGACTCGCTAAGTATTAAATATATTTTTTAACTAAGAAAATGGACCATATAAATTAAACTATATGAAAATGCTTGTGTGTGTATCAACATTATGAAAAGTATATTGTGAATCAAGAGTCAAACTTTTGAAGAAATAATAAAGAATAAAGATAAGTGAAGAAAGGTGATTATGCAGCCATAATGAAGAAAATTAAGAAAAATGATAAAATTAATGTATTTGCTGCCGGGAGTCGGGAGCAAGAATTTGAAGTGTTGGTAGCTGCCGGGAGTTGTTGGAGTCGTTGAGAGATGGAGCAAGGACATGGAGGATCCTCAATGATGACTAACTAGTATGGACGTAATTGAGTTAAGTTTGTAAGAAACAGTGGTATGACAAAAAAAATATATGATTAGATTAAATTTTGGATTTGTATTTTTTTTACAATTTAAGTTCTAATTCTTTAATTTAATATTACTTACTATTCCTTATGTGTTGTTAGTACCCATTTAACTAAATATGATTTTCATCATATACTTTAAGATACTACATAATCATTACAAAAACTTTACTCTTTTGCAATCTTATTTTCCGTTAGAGAAATTACAGTTACATTTTAAATACTTATATACGAAAACGATACTTAAATTAAAATAAAATAAAAAGATATACTAGTACTAAGTACTTATTGAAAACGATAAAGAAAAGAAGTTAATAATAATAAGAGATCCAATATTGAAAACAAAAATTCAACTTAAGATATTTTAATGAACTGTTGCAAATTAATTGTTGTTAAATGGTTGCTAGTTGTTGTCAAATTGGGTACTTACAAAAAATAATGTTTATTATATATTTTGTGTATTTTTAGATTAAGATAAAGGTGCTTGTTGACGAGATTATGAACAGGTAGGTAAATTTAAGGAATAAAGTAAGTAGATAGGTACTATTATAGACATGGTAATGCCGTTTATTATTATATATTATTTACATACAATTATAGGTTATAGTATTGAATTATTCCAAATATATATTTTACAGTGCTATTTAAACACATGCATTTCTTTAATAAAACAATTTTTTTTTAAATCACACAATGAGAGCGAAAAGGTTCCACTCCTTTTGCCCCTAATAAAGCTCGTCAATAAATATGATTTTGAATACAATTTTAAAAAGGTTTGTTCAGTTCAAGTTAAGATAATTCATCTCATCATTAACGTATTGGTAGTCAATAAATCGAATGATCTCATCCCAGGTCACCATAAATGGAATGGCATTTGGCGGCTGTTATTACAGCTCCAATTGCAACAGTTTGTAGGTTGAGAAAGTGCACTATTGTTTTAGGTACAGTTATTATTTGTATTGAACTTCGTTTTATTTAGGATAATTTAAATCAGATATGATTTTAAACATATTGACATGGACTTGACAAAATAAAAAGACAAGATCTTTGCGACAAACTGTAATGAGAAAAACAAAAAGAATGGTTTACTACGTTAAGATTTGTAGAGTTATGGAAAAGAACATTTTAGTAAGGATGACGGTTCGCAGGTAGTTATTAAGCTGGATTTTATGGTTAGCAGTTTAGGACATAGATTTTGTTAAGAATGTTTAGGACAGTTTATAATGTAATGATATAGGTTTGATTTGGAAAGAATTTTAAATAAGAGAGATTGCAAATGAAAGGTTTTTATTTTATGACTTGGTTATTGGTTTTGTTAGAAAGTGCATAATAGCAACGTGTATGGGAAAGCTGAAGCGGATAAGTTTTTCAACTAGCGATTAGACTGATCACCTAAGAGTTATTGGGATTCTTATAAGTTTAAGTTTTCATATCGAATGGGAATTTTGAGAGATTCAGAATGGTATTTCATGAGAATGGAAGTTTTTATTTATTTATTAAAAACCATTCGGCATTCAACAGTAGCCCAAGATGCGCTGTTGAGCGAAGTGGTAAAAAGAGGCAAGGTACACCAGGATACAGGGCAGGCACGGAATCCTTGTCATCTGATCATGATTCGGTCGAGCACCAATCGTGAAGATGCTTGGACACGAGGTATGATTATGAAAGTAGGGATGTGTTAAAAGAACTGCCTGAATGTGTATACTATAAATGGATAATAATGTTGTGTGCGCGCACAATAAATAAATATCCTTGTATCCTGAACAATTAAATAAAAAATATATTTCAGGTCGGCCGACCACGTAAATATATGTGCTGTGTACCTTGCAATAATAAAAGTGAAGGCAAAGCAGCCCACTTATATGTGAAGTATAAGACAGTAGAGAAGAGATTTCAAAGAAGTATTTATCTAATAAGGTAAATGACGTTATATGAGTACAATATAAAAACGAATCTAGATTTAACAATAAGATTTTGCATTTAGTATATTATAATCATTAACAACCTTGTTTATTAGGAATAGGTATAATATTTAGCGGAGATACGTTGTTTGTTGATGAATGTATAAAGTTCATGCTACATAAATAGACGTAAGACAATGTATCAAAAAAAAATTTAATGTTCTCAAGAATATAATTCAATTGGTTAGAGTTATTTCAAGTAAAATTTGTAGATAATATGCAATGTTTCAAAATTAATGTATTACTTAATCTAAATTTTCTTTTGCTTTACATTTTTGATAAAACTTTAATATATTTTCATATATTTAGTTAAAAAAAAAAATATATTTTATGTATTTTTTTCTCAATAAGAGGGGAGGTGTAGTGTGAGCTGCGCCACACTCACACTCTCATATGTAGCCTTAGTATATAAGCATTCATTTAACCTTATTATATCAGTTATTAATCATCTATCCTGTGTTTCACTTGCGCTCCCGGTCACCTCCTTACAAAAGTAATCTGTTTTCCAAAGCCATTAGTCCTACCCCTATGACATGCAATAGTATGTAAAATTCTAATTTACTATTCTAAAATCAGAAATATAATTTCAGGAACGTCCTGCCCCGATAGCTGGTTACCCTACAGACGCCGAGACGCGTCGGGTGCTTTGTCAGGCAAATCCGCGTCGCCTTGGTTATGACTCCCTCACACGTCCATACATATATTAATACATACATACTGTATTAATGCGGGGTAGCACGACACGTGATAGCTCGCATAGCTTGGGTGCATAGCTGTTTCCGGCCAAGGCCTGTAATGTATTTGTAACTGTGCACTTTTGCGGCACGAAAAGTACCTATCCCTTACTGTCCGGTACAGTACACCCCAAACAAGTTCCTGCGCCTCTATTCGGGAACGCTAAGTGATGTTGTAGCGATTCGCGAGCGAGATTTTTCATCCCACTCTTCCGCACAACGCGTAATGCGTAAGAGCGAGATGAGAGTCTCGCTCGCGGGTCGCTGCAGTATCACTTAGACGTCCCCGAATAGACGCCCTGCTTGATGTAATCGTGATTTAAGGCTCAACCACAATCAAAACTTTCAAAACAGATTAGTTATATAACAATCTGATAAAATAATGCGTCATCATACAAAAAGTACATGTTAAAGTGCTCCCTCACTTGCAGCATTCGCATGTAATGTAACGGTACAGAGTCGAGCATTACTTCACTGAGGGAGGAGAACCGAGCTTTACAGTGCGCAGCCTGTAATGTTACAGATTCGAGCATTACAGTGGTGAGGGAGGAGAACCGAGCATTACAGTGCGCAGCCTGCAATGTTACAGCGTCGAGCATTACCTACATCAGTGAGGGAGGAGAACCGTGCATTACAGTGCGCAACCTGTAATGTTACAGATTCGAGCATTACAGTGGTGATGGGGGAGAACCGAGCATTACAGTGCGCAGCTTGCAATGTTACAGATTCGAGCATTTTAGTGGTGAGGGAGGAGAACCGAGCATTACAGTACGCAGCCTGCAATGTTACAGTTTCGAGCATTACAGTGGTGAGGGAGGAGAACCGAGCATTACAGTGCGCAACCTGTAATGTTACAGCGTCGAGCATTACCTACATCAGTGAGGGAGGAGAACCGTGCATTACAGTGCGCAACCTGTAATGGTACATATTCGAGCATTACATTGGTGAGGGAAGAGAACCGAGCATTACAGTGCGCAACCTGTAATGGTACAGATTCGAGCATTACATTGGTGAGGGAAGAGAACCGAGCATTACAGTGCGCAGTACTGTAATGAAATGCTCAAAATCGAATCTGAAATGTTACATTACAGGCGAATGATCGTCAAGTAAGGGGGCAGTAATGTAATGTAATGCTCAAAATCGATTCGGAAACGTTACATTAGTGGGGAATGCTCCAAGTGAGGAGGCACCTATATTATGACTAAGAGGCACTCAATTTTGAATAGGATTTCGTATACTCCGGGTACTAGACAATGTACATATATATAAGCTTACTTATATCTTATTATATTACTTAGGGAGCAATTCTTGAAATTATTATTTTTCTCGGCAACGGCTATAACGATTTGGATCAAAAAAAATTGGGTCCCATTCAAAACGGTGTCTTCTTATGTTAAACCTTCCTAAAGTTAAAATAGGAAACGACAAACTCAATCTTGTATGGCACAGAGCTGTCAAAATTAAGTTTGATTAAATAAGTTTTACTGACTTTTAAATTTAGCGAATACACTTTCAAATGGCCGTAATGTGTTACTTTCAAAGTTTATCTAGATAGATGTAATTCTTGAGAAGGAAAGAAAGATAGACGCCCATCTATTAGATCCTAAATTCTCGTGGGAATCAAACCCGTGACCACTAGACAGACTACCACTACGCCAACGCGTCAGTTTATTTGTAAAGTCGTTAAAAACAAAGCACCTTTCGTATATTACTAGGTTACAAAGATTATACACACATACATATTATATTGTATTAAATACACATTGACAAATTCCTTTAATATATAAATACACTTACATACATAGAAATCCTAATGGGGTGGGCAGAGCCACAAGACTACTTGTGGCCACGTTCGATTAATTAGTCCTAAGATGGTATGATGAACCGTATGGTGACAGGTGATCAGCCCATCGCCCATCCAGATAGTCCACCATGTTGGAGAGGACCCGTCCCTTAGTCGATTTTTACGACATCCCAGGATGGTAAGCATCTGCATGCATTCTATGCTATTTCTTCAGTCCCAGTGCAGCAGAGGAGCTATTGTTGGCAACATAAAAGACTTTTTAATTATAAATTACATAAATAATTGTAGCTGGCAACTTCTTCTCTTGCCGCCATCGCCGCCAAATACAAAACGTGTTTATCTTGAGCTCCGCAATAAAAAGTGATTATAAAAAGGACGTTTCATTGGAAGCAGCCCAAATCCATTCTTAACATTTTTCACATTGGTCCTTCGAGCGAAGAAAATTGGAATAAGCGCCCTACGCCCTAAGAAATCACCGAGAGCCGTAAGCAAAATCACGCAATCAAGGTCATTCGGCGGTCACAAGTCGGCCATTATTTTTACGCCGGAAGAGAAGCAGAGCCAACGTAACAACTTTCGCTCGCAGACATCATTGCATATTGCACAAAAGCAGCGCAATAAGTTGGTACAACTGCAAAACCTACGTCACGTCAATCAATCGTTGAGGTTTGCGAAGCGCTGTGGGGAGACCACAGATTAAAGGAACGACAAACGGAGTGAAATCGACTGACTTCATGCAAAATTTTATCTGTGCGGGTGGCAGCACTACGCTCGGAGTTGCACCGGATCCGACGTCAGGACGCCGAGTCGCACAACCAACACGAGTCTGCCATATTTTCGCCATTTTGTTCTGCATAATTTGTGTTCGTTCATAGCATTTTGTAACTAGTACATGGTTTTACAAGTATTATTGACTGTAATAATAGTTATAAAAGTGTTCCTCGTAGTGTATATTCACGACAATGTCTGAGTTAAAGGTAAGCATCGCGGCCCGAGGCCGTGCCAAGGCCTCCATTACACGGCTAAAAAATTCATTCGATAAAAATGTTCTTGTAAATTCACCTCTAGAGCTAGTGTTAGTTAAAAGACAAAGGTTGATAGAAGCTTTTTCTGAGTATGAACGTTTGTCAACAAAGGTCTCGGCACTCGATCCGCAGGATTCAGGCGATTCAGCAGATGAGGAGGTGGAGGATAATTACGTGTACTTATTATCGCAGCTCGACGCGATTATAAACACACTGCGCCAAGCGGAAGGTAACGGCCCATCGTCTGATTCGAAAGAATCTGCGGGCACGGGAAAAATTAAATTACCCAGCATCGTTATACCAACCTTTACCGGTAAGTACACAGAATATTACGAATTTATGAGTATGTTTACAGCTATGATTCATAGTGTAGCTTCATTTTCTTCCGTGCAAAAACTTTACTATTTAAAGGGTTTTCTAAGTGGTGAGCCACTAGCCTTAATTAACAACCTTCCACTACAAGATGACAGCTATCCTGAAGCATTAAGATTACTTAAGGATCGATACGACAATAAAGTGCGAATAACACATGAACACATTAGTGCACTGCTCGACATGCCTACAATGACTCGATCAAACGTTGCTAACTTACGTGCGTTTCTTTCAGTGGTGAAGCAGAACCTTGCTGCTTTAAAGAACCTGGGTGAGATGATTGACGCCTGGGACTCCATCATCATATGTATCTTGTCAAGAAAACTTGATACAATGACATATCGAGCCTTCCAGTTAGAGCGAGACAATGCTACTCCTCCCATGGTAAAGGAGTTTATTGATTTCATCGAGAAGCGTGCGCTGGCCATCGAGAACACCGACTGCAATGTTCAAAAGGTGCAATCACAACGTCTAGCCAGCTATCCAGTAGCTGCGCAGAGCCAGCAAGTAGCTGCATGCATTTACTGTAAGTCAATTGAACATAAATTATTTAAGTGCCCGAGTTTTAAAATGGCTGCAATTAACAAACGCTTGGAGTTTGCTTCAACAAACAATTTATGTAATATTTGTTTGTCTCAACACAAGCGCAAATGTAAATACCATTTCCGTTGTACCGTGTGTAAGCTACAACACAACACATTATTGCATCAGGATGAATCCACCCAACATGCAAGCCCTTCTGTAACCTTGTCTGCGACTTCCCAACAGGGCCAGGTTTTATTGCCCACTGCACGTATAAAGCTAATAGCCAAGTCAGGCATGATAATATATGCCAGAGCACTGCTAGATAGTGGGTCGCAAGCATCGTTCATTTCACAGAAGGCTGTGGACATATTAGGAAAGTCATTGCAAAAAACTAATACAACTATCATTGGCATCACTAATGCAGAACAAGCTATTGACAAATGTTTAAACCTTGATGTGCATTCCACAGTTTATCCATTCAAAATAAATGTCAACTGCCATGTTGTAGAAACTATAACAACAAAATTGCCACAAACTGAGTTTGATATGTCGCACATTGCTTTCCCAGCCAACTGCAAGCTAGCCGATGAAGGCTTTAATAAACCTGGTGATGTGCATCTGTTGCTTGGAGCTGATGTTTTCTTCCAGATCCTCCTGCCGCAACCACAGCCTAATGAGGAAGCCCCAGTGGACAGCCATCACCCCACGACTGCCGACAACGAGAATACTGCAACATCATGCTTCACCAACTCCGGGCGCCCATCGCTAGTACACACATCATTCGGCCTGGTTGTCGCCGGCCGCACCCAGCTCCCTGCAGGAAACTTTAATCAGGTTGTGTCTTTATTTTGTAGAGAATGTGATAACACTATTAGCGAGCAACTCAGTGCATTTTGGGAAGCTGAAAAAGTGCCTGAAAGTTTCCCAGAGCAGCTACCAGAGCATGATTATTGTGAAAAACTGTTTAGGGAAACTACTAAGCTTGAGAACAATAAGTATCAAGTTTCAATACCCACTAAAGTTCCCTTAGAGGAAATAAACTCTGAGTTAGGGGAATCATTTCACTTAGCGTTCAATAGATTTCTGAATCTAGAAAAGAGATTGCATAAAAATGTGACTCTTTTCAATGAGTATAAAAAGTTCATTAATCAATACCTTGATTTAAAACATGGTGAGTACCGCGAAATTGATAGTTTTGATTTATCTAAAGATCCTGTGTACTTTCTGCCTCACCATGCAGTAATAAAAGAAAATAGCCGCACAACAAAGTTAAGGACTGTTTTTGATGGATCTATGCTAACAAATAAAAGAGTATCTCTAAATGATATGTTACTTAACGGTCCTGTGGTGCAAAGAGACCTCTTTGATGTTCTCATTCTATTCAGAACAGAAAGGTTTTTCTTTATTTGTGATATTAAAATGATGTTCCGCTGTATTAATTTAGATCCAGCTCAAAGATCACTGCAAAACATTCTCTGGCGAGAGTCTCCAGACCAAGATATAAAATGCATTCAGCTGAATACCGTTACATATGGTCTCAAACCATCATCATACTTGGCTACTCGTTGTCTCAGTGACCTTGCTGAAAAACATGAAAATGACATGCCCCTGGTTTCATCAGCTATAAAAAACAATACATATGTTGATGATATTTTGGTATCTTGCAGCACAGAGGAGGAACTCCTGCAAACTCAATTACAGTTGGTTAAATTGCTCAATATGGGAAGCTTTCAGTTGCACAAATGGGCCTCAAATTGCAAACCCGTTTTAGATAATGTGCCTAAGGAAAGTCACCACATAGGAGAAGTAGAGTTACAGAAAGATGATGCGTTTTTGAAGGCATTAGGTATTAGCTTTGATGTCAAATCTGATATCTTCAAGAGCACGTGCCCTGAGTCATATAGCAGCACGAGTGACTCTAAACGCGACATTCTAAGCTATATAAGTAAGTTTTACGATCCCATGGGACTAATTGGTCCAGTGTTCGTTCGCGCGAAAGTTATTATGCAAAAATTATGGGCAGCTGAACTGGACTGGGACTCTACTCCTCCAGATGACATTCGTAAGATGTGGACTGACTTTACAAAAGATCTTTCTCAGATGCAGTCAGTAGTTGTACCGCGTTGTGTCAAGCCGCAGAAAACCGAAGTGAATCAGTTAATTGGCTTCGCTGATGGGTCATCAGTGGCCCATGGCTGCTGCCTGTACTTACGCACTATAGATGAGAATGGTAATGTGTGTACTGAACTATTATGTTCAAAGTCTCGCATTAATCCCTGTAAGAAAAAACTTACCACTCCGAGGCTTGAATTAAATGCTGCACTGCTGCTATCTAGACTAGTAAAAAGGGTACATGACGCGCTTGCCACAAAACTGAAGGTTCATGCGATTCACCTCTTCTCAGACTCGCAAATTGTATTAGCATGGCTAAAGACTGACGTCACAAAATTACAAGCTTACGTCGCGAATAGAGTCCGATCCGTAGGAGAGTTGACGCAAGGCTATAATTGGCACTATGTTAATACTAATGATAATCCCGCAGATTGCCTTAGCAGGGGTCTTCAGCCTCAAGAAATTAAAAGCCACGCTTTATGGTGGCACGGCCCACCATTCTTACACAATAAAGAATATAGTTTCCCAGAAGAGTCAATTATGCCCATTGAGCTGCCTGAATTAAAACCGGATCATGTTAGTGCTCTGTGCCTTACAACCACAGTCAATAACACTGATCTGTTTGACATTTTAAAAAGGTTTTCCACCATAGGAAAAATGACGCGAGTGCTTGCATACATTCTTAGATTTTGCAATAATGTAAAACCTGCTTCTCAAAATCTAAAAGGTTTTATTACTTTATTTGAACTAAATAAAGCACTCATGCTGATAGTCAAGCATGAACAATCTCAATTTTACTCAGAAGATATAAAGATGCTGCAATCTCACAAGCAGAGCAAGGGTGATTTAAAACCTCTGGCTCCATTTCTCGATAGTGAAGGCATTATTAGAGTCGGTGGTCGCCTGCAAAATGCGCCGCTTCCATACGTTTCAAAGCATCAGGCTATATTGCCAAATAAATCAGTAATTACTGAATTGATTGTGAGAAATGAGCACATATGTCTATTGCATGCAGGCCAAAATTTAGTTTTGTCTTCTATAAAACATCGGTTTTGGATAATTGATGGTTTACGCACGGTAAAAAAGGTTATACATAAGTGTATAATATGTTTCGGACTGAAGGCTGCTGCGACGACTCAGCTGATGGGTTCCCTGCCGGCAGCACGTGTCACTGCTTGCCGCCCGTTCGAGAGGGTCGGAGTGGACTTTGCTGGGCCGGTATCAGTCAAGAACAGTCGCATTAGAAAATCAGTAGTCGGAAAGGGATACATAGCCCTATTTGTATGTTTCGCCACAAAGGCGATCCATCTCGAGCTCTGCAGCGATCTAACCACCGAGTGCTTTCTTGCCTGCTTAAAACGCTTTATAGCGCGACGTAACTTGCCCAGCGATGTCTACTGCGACAATGGATCCACGTTTAAGGGAGCAAGGAACCAATTAGACGAGTTTTATCGCTTGCACGCCTCTCAAAGCCACCAACACGCTGTACATTCGTTTGCGTCCCAAAAAGGCATAAACTTTCATTTTATACCGAGTTACAGTCCGATATTCGGGGGGCTTTGGGAAAGTGGTGTCAGATGCACTAAACACCACTTAAAACGAGTTGTTGGGAGGGCGCTGCTCACGTATGAACAGCTCAACACCGTACTGGTGGAAATAGAAGGTGTTCTGAACTCACGTCCGCTCACAGCAGTGTCGACCGATCCAAACGACTTCTCGTACCTATCTCCAGGACATTTTCTCACTGGTGCACCTCTCAATACTTATCCAGAACAAGATGTAAGCAACAAATCTATTAATTTACTTAAATTTTGGTCAATTACAACGAGCATGAAACAGATGTTCTGGAAGTATTGGAGCAGGCACTATCTAAATCAATTGCAAAACCGACCAAAATGGCAGTCGGTTATGCCAAACGTAAGTATTGGTAGCTTAGTTATTTTACGTAATGATAATTCATCTCCTCTTGAGTGGCCCATGGCCAGGGTAACCAACCTGTTCCCGGGGAAGGACGGTATGGTCCGCGCGGTCGAGGTCCAAACGGCAAACGGGCATACTCATAATAGATCTACTAGTAAAATCTGTGTTTTACCGATAGAGGTATAAGTTTATGCATACTAAAACGTGTAAAAATAAGACTGTTAACTTTGTAAGCTTAGCTTTATATTGCCTTATTAATGTCTGTTGAAAAGGCAGGTATCGCAATCATAATGATTGTCCATAGCGTACAAAATTGTTTGCCTATATAAAATGTTAATATTTAATATTACCTGAACTTAAACTAAACCCTATACTAAACTAAAAGTTAATATTATATAATGAAAGTTCGCAAATTACTGTTGCTATGCAAAACACTACTTACCTTAGATATACTTACTTTGATGTTAGAACCTTAGTTTGTCTCCTTTTGTACATTAATTACACTTACCTTGGTGCTGTTTACATGATGTTGGAAGTGTAATAGTTGAAGGGTACATGTCTAACAGACGGGTAGACAGGGGGTTTTTTAATATATTTAATGTAAGCCAAAACTAAGCATTAAGTGCGTCTCTTTTGTATATGTAGCTAATGAAAAGTTAAGTTTAAATGCTCTCATGTTTTGAATTGTTTAATTTTGTTATGCTCTTGAGGTGCAGCTTATGTTGAACTGTTTAATTTTGTTATGTTCTTGAGGCGCAGCTTATGTTGGCAACATAAAAGACTTTTTAATTATAAATTACATAAATAATTGTAGCTGGCAACTTCTTCTCTTGCCGCCATCGCCGCCAAATACAAAACGTGTTTATCTTGAGCTCCGCAATAAAAAGTGATTATAAAAAGGACGTTTCATTGGAAGCAGCCCAAATCCATTCTTAACATTTTTCACAGCTATAAATAAACTAAACATATATGTAACAAACAGTTAGCTAATAAATATAAATGGTATGACAATGCTGCGTGGGTGAATCAAACACGATCCTACGAATTTACAGCCATTGTCAAAATATACATACAATGGACGACATTGTAAAACGTTATCACAGGCTTATAAAAATAGATTGTGGTCTCCAATCCGCACTGGGGCGTGGGGACTACTGCCCAGTCCTGCATGTGCCCAGCTGTGGGACTTATATATTGTGGGATTTAGATGTTTCTTTGCTTCAATTTTTATTTTTATTATTATGACCCTTAGAGACTTTATACATCTCTAAGTCACTTAACTTGTCCAGATGCGGAGACTATACATCTCCCTTATTAGTTATTTATTAGAATTAATTTGTACCCATTAGGTTTCTATGTTGCACATTTTGTTTTAGTTTTTAGATAAAACTGTACTGCCAAAGTTGAAAAAAGACTTACTGCTGAGTTTCTTGCGGCGTTTCTTCTCAGCAGATGTCACCTTTCGAAGCGCTGGTAGATTCAGACATGTAAAAGTGACTAGGTGGCCTACTTGCAAAATAAATATTTTCATTTTCATTTTCATAGGCTGATGATGACGGAAATAGATTTTGCCCTTATACAGCGTGTTCATACGGGCGTATAATTTTATCGTACAAATTATGTGAGAAAGAAAATTTTATTAGGAGCAGTGAGAACCTATGGCTTTTCATACAAAAGGCGATAACGATTACCACATCTTAAATGTTAACCAATTTTCAGTCAGAACAAAACCTACGTCGATACGTTTTGATTTTTTCACTATAATCAATAAATTCAGTATTAGTATTGTCATACAAAGCTAGTGTCGGCGATTATTTGACTTTTTTGATCTTTAATCAATATTCAAAAATCGTATTACGTACTTATAGACCTAGATTTCGTTCTGACTGACAACCTACCAAAAATTGGTTAAAATCGGTTAACATTTAAGGGATAGAAATCGTTATCGCCTTTTGTATGAAAATAGTGTTTTTTGCCGTTGGTTCACAGACCTCTTAAATAGTTTAATGAATAAAGAGTAATTAATCTTTTAAAGTAGGACTGAGCAGCAATGTATTTCTTCCATTGTTTGACGAATCTAAACAAATGAACTGTCACGACATGACGTTTACATAGATACGTAAATCGATTAATTACTCAGATGTAATACATTGCGTACTCAATTATTTTGTATGATAAGGAAATTAGGCAATTAGTTAACGAAATGTATATATAGGTAAATATGTGATCGACATTGAAATATGAAATATACAAAACACGCTGTTAATTTTTTTGCTAAAGAGAGTTGCCGACTTTTCTCAGAGCTTGCAAGAAGATGTGACTGTTGTGATGGCTGAAGGTTGGAATAGGTTCAGGAATGGAGACCACAAACCTGGAGTGGCAGCCCCGTTTGCTTGGTGATGTGATAGCAATCTGACAAGGCATGTACTCGTTAATATCGTACAGTTTTTAGGGTTCCGTACCCAAAGGGTAAAAACGGGACCCTATTACTAAGGCTCCGCTGTCCGTCTGTCCGTCTGTCCGTCTGTCCGTCTGTCCGTCTGTCTCCAGGCTGTATCTGATAAACCGTGATAGTTAGAAAGTTGAAATTTTCACAGATGATGTATTTCTGTTGCCGCTATGACAAAAAATACTAAAAAACAGAATTAAATAAATATTTAAGGGGGCTCCCATACAACAAACGTGATTTTTTTGCCGTTTTTATACATAATGGTACGGAACCCTTCGTGTGCGAGTCAAACTCACACTTGGCCGGTTTTTTTTAATACGCCAAAATTGTCTATTGCTATAGGCGTGAGGGATGTACACATAAAAAAGCGGTTGGTAATTAAAAGTCAGCACGCGCGCGATACCCATCGCTGGGGATGATCCGTCTGTCTGTAGCCGATATGTGGCTGGGCAACATTGTACATTGATATACTTTTAATCCCCTTTTTCAAGTAGCCGCCATCAGCATAATCCTCACTGGCTGGGTACTGTTCATAACTGGTCCAGCTGGGTACAAGGTCTCACAGAATACTAGCTTAAAGTATTTGAATGGTATTGCCATCCCCCATACCTCCATCATCTATCCCTCTATCCTCTATACCCTCCATCCCGACGTCCCCTGGACCGGCAACGCATTGCCAGCGCCTTGTGTTGCAGATGTCCTGAGAAGATTACATCAGGTGGGCCTTCTACATAAACATATCGGTCTATGGCAATAAGGAAACCCTTTTGATACCTACTAATAAATGACACAAACTACTACTACTGTTATGACTAGACTACCAGTCAAATGCGAAGTCGGTATGTAGGTACTTCTATCTGACTCTGACAGTGTCAAAATAATCTAGTAAAAAACAACTCTGCCCGTCAATATCGTTTATTATTTTTTTTTCAGATCCACTGAAAACCAGCGCCAAGTTGCCTCTGTGAGGTACAGAGTCAACTGCTCCATTTTTACAATTAATAACCCTGTAAATATTATACCATGTTATACGGGGTATATCTGACGAAACAAATATTTTCCATATCGGACTACATTGATTGGTCTAAATCATCCAGAAACCGATCGTAACTATGGTAACGAAATGTCGCTTTGTTTTGTCACTTTAGATTCAGTGTAGACTTCGCAATGTAAGATAATGACGACGCAAAGCGATATGATGTACCTTAGGCAATGCCATATGACCCCTTTTCTTTCAAAATCTTCAACATTACTGCAGACATTACGTAAGCAACGTTACGTGTAAGATAAATAATAATGATAATGATTTCTATTATCCTGTCTCTACTAATGAGATGACCTGTCGATGAAGCTCACCATTTAAAACCTTCTACTAACGCAAAAGTGAGAATTATTTTAAGCTTCTATCAAACAGTGTTGAAAACGATGTCATAAATAGAAGCGTCAAATGAAAGAGCGTTCATCAAGCAATAATTAACCTTCTGCTATTTTCATAGACTTTGACATAGGCATTATTGAATGTTTCTGCAAATGTCAAAAACCATCAAAATTATAAGGGTGCGTCACACTCTTAGTGAAACTTTGGATTTACTGCTTTTACGTCGTTAGTTGGGTTTTAGTTTCCAAACTTATTTTTCATGGTATTTGTTTAGATTAGGTGTGCCAAAATTGAGTATTTAATACGTCTACAAAAACACACGTACACCCAAACGACACACTCGAAGCATATTCCAGAACGGAATTCGAATATATGACGCTCGCCCGCCCGGCGCGGCGCCGTGCTTGACAACAACTGCGTACACTGAACTACGAAGCTCAGTGCGCGCGGCGATAAGTGACGCCCGTCATACAGTTTATGATAGGTAAGCGGAAGTCGCTATTTAGAGACAATATCATAATATTTATCAACTCTCGGTGAACAGACTTTAATCTAAAGAAACCATGTTCAGTAATTACCTAGGTAGGTACTACGATATCTTAATATCTTTGCTTTCATCTTTGAAATTCAGTGGTGGAACAAGAACTTATATTTTATTAGGACTATTGTTTCCTTCCCTTAAATTTTGCTGGGTTTTTATATTTCCTTTTCTATAGTAAACCCTAACTTTGTCTTGAGTCAACTTTGATACAACTTCAACTCCCATAAATTCTCCACCTACATTGGGGAAAACACATAACTTACCCTGTCAAGTCGAGTAGGGCTGAGATCTGTGAATTTCTTCACATTTGCCTAGTTTTGAGGTTAACTTAAAAACGTCTACTGTATCTATTCAATACGGCGTTTTTAGGTTATCAAAAACTTGAAAATGGTTCAAGAATCTGGGGAATTGTCTAACTTGTCCTTGCTATCTAGTCCCATATTAGTTTAAACCGGTTTTTATGCATTTTCCTATGTCGTCAAGAGCATCGGGCTAGTGGCTAAGGATGCCGATTCATGATCGTAACGTATCGGGTTCAAATCCAACGGTTGTCAGATGAGTTTTTATAACTTATATAACCGATGCTATTACGGTGAAAGAAAAAAATCATGAAGAAACCTTCACATTTAGGTAACTAAATGTGTAACCATGACCCAGATGATGATACATTTGTTTTGGTTCCCCTGTCACAAGGGTTACGGAGGTCAGAATAGTCGCGTAATAATCCAACCAGTCAAATTCGTATCATTGTCAAAGAGTACCCCGAATGATGAAAGAAGATGATTTGCTAACTCATCAAGAACAGCGCTTCCACGATGGAGAGTCACATTTCTGGAGTTTTTAGAGGCCTTGCTTAAAATATAACCCAGAATAGCTCATGTTCCATTGCCTTGCTGTAAGCAGAGATGAGATCCAAGTGTTTTGTTAGCAAGAATATTTTGCTCGTTGATCTTTTCAAAAAGACAACCGTTTGTAATGAGACTAATCTTGGCAATCTTGGTAAGTACATTTTCCTAGACCTATACCGATTTAAGTGAAGTTTCTTGAATGTCATTTACAAAGTAGACATCTTTTTACAAAAGCGGTCCCTTCTTTATGAATTTTTCATTTTTATCCTCAACATTGATTTTCCAGTGGCAACCCTACGGCCGTGTATTGTCACTCCTGTTTATATGAAAAATACCCATTGTTGGCAACCCTCGGAGTTTAAAAGTAAAGGGGACTCTTAGATCCCCTGTCGATTGGAATATTGATATTGTTGTCTCGGTGAAATATGTCTTTGAGTTTTCACTTTTCAAAGCGGTGCAGATAATGAATGCACGTACTTGTGTAGACAGTCTTGTCACGGCCTGTCAAACCATGTGATTTTCTAACCTTCGCAGCGGCTTATCAGTGATGAGCGATACATTTAAATTTAGATCGAATTACTTTGGCCTTACAGTCTAAATTAATAGTTTCGTTTATCCGCTGCTGATAAGCCGCTGCACGCCTTAGAGAATCACACCAGAGACTGTCCATTGCCTGTTCTAAATTTTTAATGGTAAATGGAATAGGTGCTGCTCGCATCCAGCGGAATCCAGCAAGCGTCACCAGGTCGTCACTATAAAAAACTCTTCGGACATTTTCATAGAAGAACAAAATTCCAGCGTAGAATCAAATCTGAACAAAACATTTAGACCTTTATAAAGACTTTGGACACAAAAGCTCCCACAATTACCAACACCACCCTAACTTGATAGGACTGCGATAAGTTTACAGCGCCGGCACGTGCTTGACAGTTGACAGGTCGACTGTCAAATTGCGTTGAAGGCGGCGGTCAGCCATTGTCCGCTTGATCGAATTTGACCGCTTCAAAATAGCTTATTAGAAATGTTTCACACGACATTCTAGGGTGACTAGTGGCTCATTTCACGAAGCTAAAAGTTCACGAGCACAATACAATTTTACAAGCAAATTCTGGCAACACCGATGTCAGATCACATACATTTGCTTGCAATGTTGCCAGTTTCTGCCTGTAAAATTGTAACTTGTAGCTTCGTCAAAGGAGCCTCAGGGCTGATATGGCCATATGGGCATATAGCGGTCATATCGCTTAGCTTTGGTTTTTTTAATTTTACTTTGGAAATAAAGAGACATTTCATTACTACGGCAAAGTTCAGTTCACTAAGAACAAATTCGAATATACCTAGGGTTCGTGTTTGAAGTAACCTATAAGCGGACCATACCTAATTAAGCATCATGATTCGTACGTATAGGGCGATATGAAGTTCGGATGTTTATTATTACACCTCGAGGTTTTTGTGATAAAATCAACTGTCAAGTAGTGAGTTCAGATATCGATAAACACACTCATCTCCTATAGATGAGTGTGTTTATCGATATTTGAACTCACTACTTGACAGTTGATTTTGACACAAAAACCTCGAGGTGTAATAATAACTTGTCTCTTAAACGAGTGATGGCTCCTAGTAATATATTTCACACATCTGCTAAAAAGAAGCGTCGCAAGAAACTTACCAGTAAGTATATTTTTCACTGAATACTTATTACGAAGAAATAAATAAATAATAAAGTAGGTAGATGTATAGTTTACAGAACTTAATAAAAGTACACAAAGATGTATCCCTGGACAACATACCTAATATAAATAATATAGCTAAGTGACTTTCATAATAATATATATAGAAATAATATTAAAATAACAGTGGCGGAGTGTCAAATTATGTCTTGGTAAAGATGCTACTAATATTTTTTTAAATGCTTATTAGCTACATGTGAGCTTCGTTTTTAATCCATAATTATTCTTTATTTGCCTTTCTTTGCATGGCTCACTCCATAATAAATGCCGCGCAAGCAACAATTCTGCCACGATTATCCAAAAGGGCATAGGTCAACTGTCATGAATAATTAAAGCTGGGTTCTATGGTCACTTCATTAGAGCTCAATTTAATTTTGTAGTAAGCGTCTACGTACGGCCTTTTGGATTAGCTCGGCAGTATTAGAGCATGGCTAATAATGAGTTGGAAGCTCGCTAGTCTTTATTTAACGTTCTAATAAGTAGTTCGTCACTTCTTAGCAAAAAAATCGTATATGAAACAGTACGTACATACATACATATTATCACGCCCGAAATCCCTAATGGGGTGGGCAGAGCCACAAGACTACTTGTGGCCACGTTCGATTAATTAGTCCTAAGATGGTATGATGAACCGTATGGTGACAGGTGATCAGCCCATCGCCCATACAGATAGTCCACCATGTTGGAGAGGACCCGTCCCTTAGTCGACTTTATGAAACAGTGCATGGAAAAAATACCTACGCCTACCTATAAAATATTATGTATGAAGGAAGAAATAATTAAGAAACTCGGGTCAATTTACTTCATTACTATTTAACGTTTCATACCGTCTTAAATTAATGATCGTCAACTTTATGTATAGAACTTTGACAGTTGTACAAACATGGCCGCCATTTTTGACGTTAACACGTCTATACAACCTGGCCTTAGTCCACCAATTACCTACTTCATTTTGAAAGAACCGCAATCTAATTGATGGACGCTTAGCTGCCTCGCATACCTCTGGTGGCCACGCAGCCTTACAAACTGCCGATACCGTGCCCTGACTAAAAATGGTTAAGTAATAAATTTTAATTAATTAATTAAATTCATTATACCTATAATTCATTAGTAATTTAATTATAACTATGTTAATATTCATAAAAATATAGTTTTTTCCTTTAATTTTTTATTATCATCGGTAAAATAAAAAGGGAGCCGCTATTTGTAATGAGTCCTGATTTTTTAAGGTTCCGTACCCAAAGGATAAAAACGGGATCCTATTACTAAGGCTCCGCTGTCCGTTTGTCCGTCCGTCCGTCTGTCACCAGGCTGTATCTCATGAACCGTGATAGTTAGACAGTTGAAATTTTCCCAGATGATGTATTTCTGTTGCCGCTATAACAACAAATACTAAAAACCAGAATAAAATAAATATTTAAGGGGGGATCCCATACAACAAACGTGACTATGTTTTTTGCTTGATTATAATCGTACGACCCTTCGTGCGCGAGTCCGACTCGCACTTGGCCGGTTTTATTATTTTATCAACTCTCGGCGAACAGGCCTTAGATATTTAAACTAACTGACTCTGGTAACTGAAGCTCCACTAAGCAGAGAGCGACATATCTGGATCCTTCCAGCCCTTTGAATTTCATGTCCATTGTCTTCAGGTTGTACAAAAGTTCATGAGATACAGCGTATCTTTCACATGTTAGATACTGAGCGCATTGGACTTTCCCGTGTTTTAGTTAGGGCACGGCAGCACAGCTCATTAGTGGACAGCCAGCTTAATTCTCAAGGCATGCTGAGGACTGAAGTTAGTAAATGAGCGTGTATTTATTACGAATGATTTTGTTTGTTCTGCAAATAGCGCCTGCGCCGGACGCCTGCTTTTGTTCGTTTTGTGGGGAAAAGATCTATACAGGGTGATTGTGATGAGTTGAACTGGGAGTTATTGTCTTTACGACAGCTTGCACGAAAATTGTAAAAGTCGTCAAATGTGTTAAAAATGTTGCTGCCTAAGTTATTTTTGTTGTTGGGATATTGTATGATAGATAATTAATAGATTTTAATGTACTTCAAAACACTCAAAATTTGCTGGAACTCATTATTTCTTAAAATGTATAATTGAAACCAATACTTTAAGCAACGGTACAGTTAACCACAAAATTGAAATTTGCTCTATACGTGGCTTATATATCATTACCTTCACTATTAAAACCCTGCGGCCACGTGGTTCGACAACGTTGTCCAACATGTCGGACGACGAGGAATTTTCATTCCTTGCTGTCCGGATCCGTAGTTTTAAATTCCTCGTGGTTCGAGGGGCAAACCAAGTGGAATTTTAAAAATCCTCGTTGTTCGCGGATCGAAACAAGTGGGATTTTAAATATCCTCTTGGTCCGATGGTCAAAGTAAGTGGAATAAAAAAATATTGATAGTCCGACATGTCGGACAGCAAGGAATGAAAATTCCTCGTCGTCCGACATTTCGGACAACATTGTCGAACCACGTGGCCGCAGGGTATTAAAAGCCCACAAATAACATAAACATGAATTTCGGCGCGGCCTATACTGACTTTTTGTGCATAGGTAGTAGAGTCATAGTATACTATGACTGCCAAACAGAACACCCTGTACAGCAATTTTCACCTTACACTACAAGAGGGTGCTTTTGTTTATTATTCCAACGCATTTCGCCAGCAAGCCCCGCTGTTTACCTTCCGCCAAATCACCCCAGCAGTGATATCTATCAACGCATATTTTATTAAAAAATGATTATTAAAATAACAGCGGCGTAGGCGCTCTCTTTACTAATTATTACGTCACTTTTACCATTCTTCGGTAATCTAATTTGAGCTTTCTGACTTTAACGCTACGGTTTAATTTGGGTTTTAGTGAAAAGCGACTGTCGATTGTTTTATTAAAGGGGTGCTGTCGTGTTATTGTAACGGTTTAAAAATAATTGATAGGTGATAATGACAGAGTAAATATTGCCGTATTATGGCTTGTGGAAATAGTTTGAAGTGGAAGTTTTTTAAGGGCTCTTATTTTATGCAATTATGCAGTGATAGAGTTTTAAGTAAACACTTAAGTTTCTAAAATGAACAAATTAAAAATGAATCCAGCTTAAATCATACGATTATTTTTCTGTGAAGGGTTGCGGAGCAAAATAAAATCACGGGATCTTGCGAATATTTTTTATTTACGTATTATTATTTTATTTAAATTCTAATATAATAGTCTCATCTATACATTCGACATTAATTTTACAACAAATCGTATTTACGAGACTACAGCCACGATATTACAATTTTGAGTCTCATGACATTGACATATGGTTGAAAATTAAAAATCACAGTGCGTGGTTACTAAAAAGTAACTTGTATCTTTCGCTTAGCTACGGTTAATATTGATATATATTTTGTTTTGAAGAGATTTCAATCAGTGAGTATAGATGTCGCTAATATCATGTTCTAAGACAATAAAAAAAATCAAAACAAAAAACAAATCATATAAACCCATTTATTTTTGTTATTTCTGTCACACATGGCTATGACTTGAATTAAAAACATTTTAAAATTATAATAATGAACAAAAATCATTTCCATGTACAAAAGAAATAACAATTAAGAATTTATATTGGCTTCTGAAAAAAAACGACAAAACAAAACATTATTTAAAAAACATACAGCTTCTCTGTATTATTAGTAGAAATAATTACTGATTCAGATATAACAAAATATGGCAACAAGTAAATGCAAGGTTAGGGCCTGTCCACACAACTGACAAATACCGCTGCGTTTTATGCCTTCGTCTTTAAAAGCTGACGTAAAAAAACTGCTTGTAAGTCAGACCTTAACTTATCTAAATACTAAAGACAAAATTATTAATTTATCCCCCTCTATTATTTACAAATTGACATTATTGTCAAAATATTATTTACAGTTATTTACTCATATACACCGAATCGTTGTGAGTGAAATTGGACTCGTATTCATAAAGTAATTATATAATTAGCTATCTTTAATAACAAAAACATCAACAAAAAAGCGGACTTCTTGTACCACCACTAAAACTCCCAGTCCCACAAAACTTCTCGCATAATAAATACGACCAACGGCCTGAAAAATCGTATAATATAGGACTATAAATACCTACTAATATTTTTACAATAACTTAAGCACTAGGAACTTCAATATTTACAATATACAAGGATATCTAACGCCTGTTACAATTTCTTAACCTAAAAGGGGACACAAAAGAGGAACTTTGGAAAAAACACGGAACCGTGATAATTAGGAAAACAAAAGAACGCTCCAAATTTCAATCATTTTAAAAGGACAAACGCATCTACGCCCGACAAACCCACTGGTTCGACGTCGACAGACAAAACAAAACGCACTTCAATAAATAAAAACACCGCGCACGCCGTGTGGCCGTACTTAACGCAGTCTACGGAAAATGGAACTAAGCGTCAGGTCAAAATATTACTGTAAGCGGTCGCCTGAACTCGGGACCACCTTGGGTGCTTTGGGCGTACTGTCCTGGGTACTGCGGCATCAGGATGCTCGGAGACCCTTGATAATAGGGCAGGGACGGGGAGGGGTTCGACCCTGATGAGGAGCTGCCTTCAGCCCTTTCTTGGCTGCTTTTAGCGGTCATATCAGGAGATTCAGCTGGAGACCTTGGCGACAGGCTGGATGGGGCTGGCGCGACGGAATTTAACCCTGCCATGGCTGCGGCTGAGGCTTCGGAGTACATCTTGCTGATATCCATAGGGTATGAGGACCTTTGCTGTTGCTGGTCCATGTACATGTACGCTTTGGAGAGCGCGGCGGAGTCCAGGTAGCCTCGGGAAGGGTCAGGGTACATGCCGTAGCTCCGGTACTTCTCGGGCTCGAACCCGTACTTGGACATATCCATCGAGGAGCCGACCTGTAACAAAGATAATGAATGTTAGTTATTATGATTATGCCTACTAATACTGGTTTAAAAAGCGGCCAAGTGCGAGTCGGACTTGCGCACGAAAGGTTCGGTACCATTACCTCTAAAAATGGGAAAAAATAATCATGTCTGTTGTATGGGAGCCCCCCTTAAATATTTATTTTAATTTAATTTAATTATTTATTTTTAAAGTGAATATATAACTAAATATTTTGTGAATATTTTAAGCGTCTACCTGTTGCCATTATCAATATCGAGCAAAAACGAGCCAAACAATCACGTTTGTTGTATGGGAGCCCCCTTAAATATTTATTTTAGTCTGTTTTTTAGTATTTCTTGTTATAGCGGCAACAGAAATACATCATCTGTGAAAATTTCAACGGTCTAACTATCATTGTTTATGAGATACAGCCTGGTGACAGATGGACAGACAGACAGACGGACGGACAAACAGCGGAGTCTTAATAATAGGGTCCCGTTTTACCCTTTGGGTTCGGTACCCTAAAAAACCCTGAAAAGCGACCGGGCGGGAAAATATACTAAGGGGATAGCCGATCAGGTAAGGACGTGGTGTTATTTGCATAATTAGGTTATGGGGGAATTACGTATATACAACATTTGCATTTACTATGATACTGAAATATGAACACTAATTTGCATACACACAAGCAACTTGCGTTCGCTTGAAATATAATGTACTCCAGTTTCCACTGATTATAAAATTTAAAGTATTTAATAATCTGCCCACTTATCTAACCAGCAGAAAACTTCCTCGTAAACAATTCTAGAATTTAATGCCCGAGGCGCAGCTTACATCAGTATGACCGGTGCTGTTTATAGACCATAAAGTAGCGTCCAATTGTGCCCGCGGTGGTCGTAGACTATGCATCTTATATCAAGCCAATAAGGTTCTAAATGGTTTACTGAGACTGCATTATATATTCTGTGGTGTCGCGGTGTAAGCCTGATTTAGCGCGACAGGATCATATGTTACGCGCTAACTTGGAAGATGTAGAGGACTCGGGAGTGGCGAGCGGGTTAGCCAACAAGTTGGAATACTTTTGATCTATAAAGTTTTGTTATAGTGGCTTTTGAAAATTAGTTTTATGATTATGTCGTTTCGGGTGAATTTGATTAAAAAAATCACACACGTTAGTTTCTTAACTGTTGCTTATGAACATATTAAATTAAAAAATAACAATATTCATGAAGAATTTATGATCGGTAATCCATAACCAGCCTCCGCTCTGTTAAGACTTTTTATCGAAAGTGCTGCACGCTCGCCGAACAACTGGACACTGTGTATCATTATTAAAAATATTTTTCCCACAATGCCAAACTGACGGAGTTCATTACATTCCAAATAATCGATACATTTGTGCCTTTGTCGCCGTTGATTTGTGGACATACAAACATATATCTTCCATTTGTGAGAAAATTAAAAGCAGAAGACGCTAACAAATTGACTTGACTTCTTAAATATATATATATATATCCGAAAGCGGTAACGAGTGCACGTGTAATGTCATAATCAGCGTATTAACTTTTCCTGAGAAAACGTGTCTCATTATGCCCTCTTGCTCGTTTAACCTTTTGGCCGCCGTTGTCGACTATGCGTGACAGGCTATCAGGGTAAAAAAAAACCTTCGCTGCCTTGACTTAAAGTTGAAATTCGTGTTCTGCTCAGACATTCTTGGCGGCCAAAAGGTTAAAGGTGCAGGAACAATTCAAAGAACAACTATAAAGCGAAAGGCGTAACATTTCATTCGTAGGTGCAATTTTTTAGCAATTTTTAATTGATTTTAATTTTCTTGTTGTTAAAATTATAAATCGTATATATATGAACAAAATCACATCACTAATGTCAGCGAAAAAATAAATTATTGAGTTAGGTTTTAAATCATTAGATAAGTCATGCTAAATCTCGTCCGTTGTAAAAAGAGCGCTGACGACCATATTAAATGTATGGCTGTCACGGAGTACTATTATTAATAGTTGTTCTTTGAATTGTTCCTGCACCTTTAACCTTTTGGCCGCCAAGCATGTCTGAGTGGAACACGAATTTCAACTTTAAGTCAAGGCAGTGAAGGTCTTTTTTACCCTGATAGCCTGTCGGTCGGTCTGTTATACACAGTGACCGCGCCGAAACACGCCACTCACGAGGTTAGCGAAATTAGCAAAGCTGCAATTAGTGCTCATCCGAAAGCGGTAACGAGTGCACGTGTAATGTCATAATCAGCGTATTAACTTTTCCTGAGAAAACGTGTCTCATTATGCCCTCTTGCTCGTTTAACCTTTTGGCCGCCGTTGTCGACTATGCGTGACAGGCTATCAGGGTAAAAAAAACCTTCGCTGCCTTGACTTAAAGTTGAAATTCGTGTTCTGCTCAGACATTCTTGGCGGCCAAAAGGTTAAAGGTGCAGGAACAATTCAAAGAACAACTATAAAGCGAAAGGCGTAACATTTCATTCGTAGGTGCAATTTTTTAGTAATTTTTAATTGATTTTAATTTTCTTGTTGTTAAAATTATAAATCGTAAAATTGCGGATACGTGAAAGAGACAGCAACTGTTACAGTAGGAGAAAAGAAGATGACTCTATATCTCTCGGTTCACGCACACATTTATGAATATTGCTACAGATTATCGCTGTAAAGTCTAATCTAAACTAACTCGAAATGCTATAATGCTCATTTCCGTATAACAGCAGACTAGAAGTCATTAAATTTGTATGAAGATAATGAATTATAATTTCAATTGATTTATAAATGAAATACTTAATGCAAAGCTGGATTAAGTTCGTGCTCGTTCATACATTTCATTACAATTTGGTTAATCATTTAAATAAAATTAAGTATGTTTTAACTTATTGTAATCTAGGTGGCGATTTGAAAATATTTCGACTTGTTGATATTTATTTTAATATCCGGTTATTTTAATATATTTATTTTAGTATTATAATAATCCGGTGTCATGGCTGCTTAAATTTTATATTGACATATAAAAGTATTTTTACGATTATTTTAAGTTGAAACGTAAGCAAAGAGATGCTTAGCTGGTTTGATCATAACTTTAATAGATAATATACTTAATGCGGCTGTAAACACCTAAAGAAAATGCAGAATGAGGCTTTAACATATATTTAAGTTATAACCACTGCTTTTAAAACACATTCGACGAAGTAAACGCTTTTCCTCACCCTTAAGAATAACAGTGGTAAAATTAATATTTCCTTCCTCTGTAAAATATATGTAAATAAAATTTATTTTTATTTTTAATTATTAATTTTTCATTATTTAGTCATGAACAATGTAAATTGTAATATGCTAATTAATTGCAATTTTATTATGTTAATATATTGTGTAATAAAATGATCAGGCATCAAACTCCTTCAATTTCGGGAAAATTAAGGACAATTTTGTACCTTAAAGTGTGTTACGAGAACCACCTTCTATAATTTAAAAATAATGTGTCACCGTTGCCTAAAAACCGCGGTGTTTCGATCATTAATATATTTTTTCTATTAGTCACGATTTGGTAACTAGATCCCTGCCGCCTGGCGATGATTTGGAACCAATATTTTATCTATAGATAGTTTTAAATTAGTCTTAATTGATTTTGTATATTTTTAATTTAAGAGCTGTACCCTCATTTTTATACTAAGTTTTATTGAAATAAATGCCCGCTCCGATCCCAATTAAAAACCGGCAAAAATGGCCATCGAAGTGACATCTCATCCAATTAATCGTAACCTCATTCGCCACACGAACTGTGAAAGTAACCCAATAACGGCCAAAATCGCTACCATAATCGAATCCCAAAACCACAATGGTTCATTACTCAAAAACGCCCAATCATTATTTTTAATACAGGTAAAAATCACTGTTTATAGAACATACATATATGAATGGTACCTGATTATATTGTTTTCGGGTCCGGGGGGCGATTCGACACGTTAATCGAAAAAAATGCGTTTTCATTCGATAGTTGGGGTCTATTAAGGTGGCACAATGGGTGATGGATCGAAGGGACGGCTACTGATAGGTTTTTTTCTTTTCAGAATAGTAACAACCTGTACAATATCTGTAAGATATCTTTTTGAGGGAAGGAAAGCTATTTTGTTGAAGGTTAATTAAAATCGATTTTAAAAATGAATTTTGCGCTGGCCACAGAATATTTATTAATGCTTACGTACAGAGGAACCACTGTCTAACAAAAGAGGACTTTAGGTACGAAAAAATGCTTAAGCATACCTTCTCTCTCCGTCGCATAAAACGTGCTCTTTCGTGTTAGTTAGGGTTGCCAGGTTTTTATCCGCGTCATCCAACAACACCAAACATCTAGGCTACCTAATAACGCGCGATCGGCAAGCTACTGGGATTTACAGCTCCGAGCTGTCCGACGGCCGAGCGTACCTAAAGTGGGGATTGAGACCCCCCTGCCTTTGTGTACTAATGGCAACATTCACAAAAGCGACTTATGAGGCAAATACATAGAGGTATTATACATAGAGGAGGTGAGCCAGCCAGAAACGCGTTATAATGGTAGAAAGAGAAAGAGCATAGGAATAGTATTCGCTTCCTTGTCTGATGACGCATGCGCAGTAAACGATTCGCCTCCGGTATTGTACTGACCCTTCCGCATTCGACTGTCAAAATTTTGTGGTTATGTATATTGTGTAGCTGTTTTTGTAAAATAATATCATTTTCGCAGCATTTTCTCTATTATTATTTGTAATAATGTCACTCAAATGCTGAAAATGATTATAATAAAAGGTAAAAAAGTAAAACAGTTAGTAGCCTGAAAATGATTTTTTTATTATTGTAATATAAACAAAAAATACAAAATCAAATAATACATACAGAACTGAAGCGAAATAATAGGTTAGATTTCGTATTGCGTCGTCAACGGACGGCATGTTGCCATTGCGCATGCGGCAAGACAAGGACAGTGCCACTATTTCTAGTTTCTATCTCTCTTTACCGTGATACGCTTCCACTTACAGGCAGTCCTATGGCTCACCTCCTCTAGTTATAATACCTCTATGGGCAAATATGAGCTGGCAACGCTGCACTTTTTTCATTTCTCGTGATTATTTAAGTGAAATGGATTCTCAAATGTGATCAATTCCGGATCTGGTGTATTTATATTGAGTAAAGCAATAATTTGTCACGATCGAAGCATTTTTTCGAATAATAGTAGACCAACCACACGGTGGACTGGATCTGGTGAAGATTGCGGGACTCCGCTGGATGCGAGCAGCATAATCGGTCGTTGTGGCGATCATTGGGGGAGGCCTAAGTTTAGCAGTTCGACTGAAATGACGTTGATGATGATGATATAGGTTGACAGCTGGTCGAAGGTCTATTTAATCTCTATTCAACTTAAGTGAGGTTTGTCGATTCGGCCTTAAGACGCTGACAAGACCTAAATCGGCTTTACTTAAACACTTTTTAACAAAGCGAAATAGATATAAGTTCATATTCGTAATATTAATAAAAAAATATATGATTTCCGAATCACGGTTTGATGAAATCGACACGACAGAAAAAAGTCATGAAGTAACGTCTGAAATCCTCTTTAAACAGTTATACATCTAATTTTTTTAACTTATACACACACATACATAGCATCACGCCCGAAATCCCTAATGGGGTGGGCAGAGCCACAAGAACACTTGTGGCCACGTTCGATTAATTCGTCCAAAGATGGTATGATGAACCGTACGGTGAAAGGTGATCAGCCCATCGCCCATACAGATAGTCCACCATGTTGGAGAGGACCCGTCCCTTAGTCGACTTTTACGACATGCCAGGATGATAAGCATCTGCACGCATTCTATGCTATTTCTTCACTCCCAGTGCAGCAGAGGAGGACTTTTAACTTATGGGTCTATAATTTATAACACCACCTATTAAATCACACTCATACTAAAAAAAAATACAAATTTAGATTTTACGTGTAGTGTGTTTACTTATATAATTCATCCGTTTTTGATTTTTCCCATACAAAAAACAGCACAGTGCTTCTCGTTCACTCCGGTGCAAACAGACAGAGACCGATCACTCAAGGTCATTGGCTCTTGTCAGCGTCTTAAGTCTTTCTATTATACAAGAACCTATTAACTCCTCTGCTGCACTGGGAGTGAGGAAATATCATAGAATGCGTGCAGATGCTTATCATCCTGGCATGTCGTAAAAGTCGACTAAGGGACGGGTCCTCTCCAACATGGTGGACTATCTGTATGGGCGATGGGCTGATCACCTGTCACCATACGGTTCATCATACCATCTTACTAACTGACTAATAATTAATCGAATGTGGCCACAAGTAGTCCTGTGGCTCTGCCCACCCCATTAGGGATTTCGGGCATGATAATATGTAAGAACCTATCAAGACTATTCAAACAACCATATTCAATAGGCATCAAATGGGTTGCACGTGTATTAATCGTAACTTCGAAAACTTTCTCGTCTAATCCTTTCGAAAGCGAAAGCTCCCGATAACCCATTGTAATACGCATTCAATTAGCCGATTGAATCCAACTCCGTATTTGAGTTCAATTAAAATCATTTTATTGTGCACTCAGTTACGCAAGTATGACACTTTCAATTATGGTATCTCAGAAGATTGACAGCGATTATTTAAAACTAAATGATTTCTGTGCGTTCTCTAATAATGCAAAATAACCATTGAAAAAAAATCCGCTGGTATCTCAGACCAAATATTCTTAAGACACCGCCTAGCCTAACTTGTAGTAGCAGACACACACGTTCGTAATTTTTCCGTACGGAATTCCGAACGGAAAAATTACGAACGTGTGTGTCATGTAGAACTATTTATATGAAATGCTTGCGTTCGGGGTGTCCGCATACGGAAAACGAATTCGGAAATCGAATCAGGAAAACGAATGTACGAGTATGTGACGGGCCTAAACCTGCCAAGTTGCGGGGCGCGCGGGGTTTTTAGAGCGCTGTGATTGGTGCGTTCGACGTTATGCGCACGCGCCGGTAGCCCTGTAATGTTGGCAGCGGCGGTCTTTGGTTCCTTGGTACTATCTATTTATTGATGAGGAGTTTCGTAAGCTCCCACAGGAACCAGGGCTATAATCATAGAATAATATTTACTTTCAAATCAATTGGACTAATACTTATATGAGTTGTAACAAACAGAAACATACAGACATTTCAAATTTATAAAAGAACTACCTTCTGCCCGTGACTTCATCGGTGTTGAATTCGGTTAAAGGTCAGGAAGTTTTGATTTTTCGGGATAAAAATTAACTTATGTCATTTCAGGATCTCAGATAACGGTTTAGGAGCTAAGTGGTAACACACACACACAAACTTTTGCATTTACGATATTAGTAGAATAGGTATATTAGCAGGGTAGTGACTTAATTCTAATTTATATTTCGAATAAACTCAGCATTAAACTTTTACTCAGGTCTGAACTCAAGGTTATCAGGATATAAAGTTAAGCACTAAAATAACAGGAATCCTATAAATACCTAGATCTTTTTACCTTTCATTCGCTGATCGTAAAACTTGTTAAGTGTTGCCTATTTTAAGTATTATGAAGGCTTCGTATTAAGTCCTGTTTATTTTCATAGATGTCGTTACTGATCCATAAAAATAAAACAAAACATAATGCATTTTCTGATCGACAGTACTTAATACATTTTGGACTTGTACGGCCACAAGTATTTAGAAATCAACATAACGCATAGTCAATACACATAAAACAGTACCGTGACTCACTTATAGACAACGCACACCCTAAACTAGTGGTCCAAGAGGGTTGAAATTTGGAGGAGACATGCCTCGAGTAGACTAAGGAGGGTTCTATCCCTAAAGGGGTGAAAAGGGGTGATAAAGTTTATATGGAAAAAACCGCGAGCGAAGCTATGGCGGGTCCACTAGTATTAAATAAAAATCGACTGGCGACGTAAAAGTAGATGTTTTTATATTTGCTTCTAGTATGACGCACTCTTAGAATTCGTATACCTATAGCCTATGACACTCGCACGTCCTCCACGAATCATAATATGATACCGCATTTATTAAAATCGGTCAATTTGTTCAGGAGCAATGGAACATTGTACAACAGTGTGTCCACACACAGACTAACTTTTACTAGCAAATAAAGATGGCAAACTTGCGGGGCGCGCGGGGTTTTTACAGCGCTGTGATTGGTGCGTTCGAGGTTATGCGCACCCGCGCCTGCCTAAAGCCCCGCTGCGGGTTGGGTCCCGTTGGCCTTACTTGAATTTAGTCTTGGCGAGCAAAACGGCTCAGTAGTACACTAACCAAGTATGCAAGATGACTTGGTTATATAATGCCATGGTAACAAAATTATTATTGTTAATTCAGTAATAAATTAAATATATAGAAGTCGGTGGCAAGTAAATTAGGTATACAACTATACATCTCTCATACTGTGTTCGTTATGTCTTAGAAACTGTTAGTTGAAGTAAGGCCAACGGGACCCAACCCCCGCTGCTTATGGTTTTTTGCCTCTATTGCTGGCAGCGGAGTCGTCCGGGTATGCAGAGTCTATTGAACATGGTCTGTGAATGGACACTACTCAAGTCACCGCAAATCAATTTCGACTAAGACGTAAATCCCCGTTTAAGGCTACTTGACACATAAACTTGTACAATTAATTCCTACCCTCCGTTTTTCTCCCGTGTTTGACGTTTAATCTGCCGGAGATGTGTTTAACAGGAGGGTGCCACCCCCGGCGTAAGGGTCTGGTTATTGGATTAAGATTGGTTTGTGTAATTTTTTAATTGTAAATTTCGATTGGTTTTGATTTGGGCTAGTGTTTTAGTGGACTTATTAACAGGTGACCGTTACTTTGATTTTGTGGCCCAAAATGAAATAAAAAAATGATTTAAATAGAAGAAGTGTTATTTAAGCCATTTAAGCTACTGTTCTTGATACAGTTTTCTAAATATAATAGATAATTATAAGAATCCGATGGTCACGGTTTTTCCCCCGCTAATGGCCAAATTCAGAAAGGCCACTCAACTTGATCTTTAATTAAAGTTACGTTTTTGTATAGCATGACAATTAGTTGAGGCACATTTAACCATTTAATTCCTAATTAAATTATGTTATTAATTTCTGAATTCAGAATTCGTCTTTTAATAAATAGGTTAACTCTTGTTAGGTACTGAGGCCAATTCGAATAGTGTTCGCTAATTTAAAAGCCTCTCAATTTGAAATAAGAACTGTCAATCTTGATTTTGACAGCTTAATGCTATATAAAATCGAGTATCATGTTTCTTATTTTAAGTTAAGCGAATTCGAAACTAGCAAATTTTAAATTTCGAATTGGCCCCCCTAGCTCAAGATAATTCTATTTCTTTTAAATAAATTTACCGAAAGTATCTGGCTGGTAACAAATAGGAATATTTTTTTCACATTCCATTTATAAACATTATTTTTCAAACCGCTTGGCCGCGTGTCACACTGAATGTTTGCGCTACTAGGGACGAGCGTGACTCCCCGTTATGCCGTAATGGACGCAGATTAATGACACGAATCGAGTGCCGATCGAGTTTTAGTCGTAAGTGACAGATTTTTCTTTGCAAATATTGGGGTTGGATTCTAAATGATTAAATCTTGATAGATAATTTGTTTTAGTTTATGTTAGGTTACTGGTACCGAATTAAGTGGTTTGGTTGCAACATATTATTATACAAGGGTGCGTGGCCTGTTTGGTTTAAGAAATGATTTATTTAGTCTTAATAGGGCTCGCAAACGCGCTGGGTTTTCGTAAATTTATTACTGCAATTCGGGCTATCCCCAAAAATATTACGTATTACATCACTAACGGAGACAAAAATTTTGAATGTAAACTTATGAGGATAGCCCGAATTACAGCAATAAATTGCCGAAAAACTGGCCCGTTTTCGAGCCCCATAAGAGGACATACTACCGACGGCAAATACCATATTTTTAATACAAGCAACGTAATTTTTTCAGCAGGTTGATAAGGGATAACTGTTAAAAATGATAAAAATCGATTAAAATTGAATTCGTTACTTTTTAGGGTTCCGTACCTCAAAAGGAAAAAAAGAACCCTTATAGGATCACTCGTGTGTCTGTCTGTCTGTCTGTCTGTCCGTCTGTCACAGCCAATTTGCTTCGAAACTACTGGACCGATTGATTTGAAATTTGGTATACATATGTAAATTGATGACCGCAACAGAGATGCGTAACGTAAATTAATTAATTTTGAACATGGGGCCCACTTTTGGGGGATAAATTAGAAAATTAAAAAAAAAGTTGTGCAACTGAAATCGTGTGACATATCATATGAAAGGGCTTATTGTGAGAATCTTAAATGTATTTTTTTTTTTAATTTTAAGTAAAAAAATTTAGAAGTTATTTAGGAAAATAGGTGAAAATTGACCATTCCCCCCCCCCTTATCTCCGAAACTACCGGGCCTAAAATTTTGAAAAAAATACAGAAAATAGTTCTTTACCTATAGATTACAGGAAAACCTATAAGAAGTCTATGGTATTCAAAGTAACATAGGAAATTTCAGTTTATCATGTATGGAACGGAACCCTCTCCACGCGGGTTTCACTAGCACTTGACCGGTTTTTTTCTTTTTTTCTATCGAATGTATTTGGTAGCCGATCCTCTTAATTTAGAGTAGGTTAATAAGTTTTAAGGATTTATATTTTTCATTTAGTCGTTTAAATTAAACTTAATTTCAAATTTTAGGAATATGTAGACATGGTTTTGAATCGTAACCCCTCTCTCCCCTTACCAGTTTGAAAACTCGTTAAATGCGTTTCAAAACTACCTACTTCGTCCGCATGGAATTCGGTTATAGTTACTCCCTCGGGTTTTTTTTTTCCGGGATAAAAGTATCCTATATCCTTTCCAATATCTTAGAAAATATGTGTGCAAAGTTTCATGATGATCGGTGAAGTAGTTTTTACGTGATAGCGTAACAAACAAACATTCACATTTATAATATTAAGTAAGAATAAAAATATATCTAGGCCAAAAATATTTATGACTTGCTGTTTGCCTCTATTTTTTTGCAAGCCCTTATATTTTTTTGCGCGTCTTATTAACTTTTCTACGTCATTTAAGAAACTGAACGTCATCAACCCTTAACTATTAACACGTGAATAAACCACAGCGGACAAAAACTCAAAGTAAAATGAAGACAATATTCTCGTCCTCATTACACGCCTGTCTCGGTAACGTGGAAGCGGCGAATCTGTTAAACTATTATGCATGGTTCGTAACAGGTAAGGTCCTTTACGGCGTCCTGTTAATGGAGGCGGAGACATTCTATCTATAGGTAAAATATTATTTAAAAAAAGGAGAAGAAGAAATAAGAGATCGACTTTGCCATGCTTGTGGAGTCAGTTCTTTTAAATGTCAATTTGACTGATCCAACTAGTATTCTACCAAACTTAAAAAATATTATATCATGAATCAATTGGGATATATAGAATAAAAAATAATAAAGATGGCTCTGCAGTACAGATAAATCTAGAGGTTTTCGTGCTAACTAATTAACCGCTATTTCTGGTTAACTATGAAAACTTTCTATGTCTAAATAATTAAAAAAAAAACCACGCACAATCCGCTTTTAGCAAAAAAGGTCCTAATGTATTTTACGTCGCCTGTTAAGTGTGTTACGCCCCTATACCGCGGATATAGCATTACTCACGCACGTATCGTCTATTTCACGGGCGTTAGTATCGCGCTAAATGGTGTAAAAATGATTTCACGAGGCTACCGCCTCCTAACTTCTAATTATAATCTGCTTAATCATGAGGATCTTCACAAAAACAGTCGGCTCTTTATTAGTATGACTTTTTTGCTTTGAAAAAATGACAGGTTCTAATCATCATAGACGTCAGTCGGCGAATAGGTTTTAAAAGATTTACGAATTAAATGTACGTTTTAAAAGGTTTTAAATGTTTTTATTATGTATTAAAAGTGTTATAATAAAAATAATAATAAAACCATTTATTTCAGGCACGATTGGCCCATATACAAATACCTTACATACTAACATACATACACATTAAGCTATTAATAAGCTATTATACGGCTAATAAAAGCTATCGAAGTCGCCAAGTATTACGAATATGTTAATTATTATTATTATTGTTATGTATGTCTATTTCCGTCACGGGACTATGAGACTCCCGGACCTTTGAAGAGCATGCATTGGGTCGAAGCCAACACGCAGAGGCCCTTATCATTATTATTATTATTATCCATTTATTAACAGACAACAGGGGTCCATAGAACCATTACAATATAAAATTACATTTATAACACCACAATAGTTAATGGTATCCTTTCAGATGTTTTATTTCGCGGAACGCAATTTTCTGACTTTTCAGGATACTGTATAAATTATAGGTCAGAGTTGTGACAATGTCCAAAATGTCTTCCCATCGTCGAAAATTGTATGTGGTATAATCTTTTGGTCGAGAATCTTTGGTTAACAATTTTCGACATTTTAATCATTCGACGAAACGTTGGTACTTATGCAAAAGAATACGTAGCTGGAAGAGTGTATGTCATGGATGTATGAAGTTCTTTGAGGCGATGTATGACCGACCGAAATATTAATGTTGTTATCTGGCTGTGATATGATACGTGTTATACTTTGTGTTCGTGTTGTTGTTAAATTGTATGAATTCCACAGTGCCTTAGTGTCTAACTGTAATACTGTGTAATTATTTAAATAAAATAATAAAAAAATGTTCCTAAAAATTTTTAGACCATCCGATATAGAGCCGTCTTAAAGTAATTAGTTAGAAGTAGGTACAAATCGACGAAACTGTAGATATTCTGCGAAACTGGAAGTAAATTGTGGATCAAACGTTAGTGCGTACTTCAGAATCACTTTAAAACGTTGCGGATCATATTTATTGTCATCATCGGCCTACATACATATATATATATATATATATATATATATATATATAAATGAAAATGTAGACATTATAGCATAAGCGAACTGTTTTGAAAAAATTATACCTCACCGAGTTTCTTGCCGGCTCTTCTCAGTAGAGGTTTTTTCTGAACCGGTGATAGATTCATTCCTTGACCTTCTTAAGAGCTTGTAAAAGCCTAAATTGAATAAAGATATTTTGACTTTGACTAGTTCATTGGGCGTCAGGTCACGCTTGCATCATGAGCGTCACCTATCTGTTCCATGTATTTATAGGTATATCGAGTTACCTGTGAATTCGGTGTGAGCGCCGCAGAGATGGCATTCTGCTGCGCAGCGGCGGCCGCGGCGGCAGCCATGCTGGCGCCGAGCGGGCCGTACGCGGCGCCGTAGTAGCTGCCCATCTGGCCCATTCCACCGCCCATACCTGCAAGAAAGATATCCGTTATTCATTGAACATACAAACAACACAATATTATTTGTAGTATACTATAAGTCTTTTGCTGTGAAGGAGTTTTTGAAAATGTATTTATTTACACAGAATTACAGTCAAAAAAACAAATACAGTGTGAATCCAAAGAATAGATAATAGTACTAACGTACAGAAGAATCAATCTCTAACAAAACCGGTGTTTAGATACAAAAATATGCCTACTCATGCCTTCTCTCTCCGTCGCATAAACCGTGCTCTTTCGTGTACGCTAGGGTTGTCCGTTTTTTATCCGCGTCACCCAACAACACCAAACATCTAGACTACTTGATGACGCGCGAATCAGCCAGCGAGCGAGCGAGCAGCAACCTACTGCGATTTACAGCTCCGAGCTGTCCGACGGCGGAGCGTACCTAAAGTGCAGAGTGAGACCCTGCTGTTATTTATTCACTTTAAATTTAAAATTCCAGTTTTTTGTCTGTACTCAATCGATTACAATGAAACGAATCCAGTCGTTAAAATCCCGTAAAAATCCCTTGAGACCTTGCCTGTGATACCTTTTTAACCAGAGAAAAATTCTAAAAACGTCATTTTTGGTTTTTACTCTTTTTATTATGTATGTATGGTTGTATCATTTCTTTGTAAATATTTTAAATTTAAAGACACTGGTACATTCTGCAGATTATTATTATTATATGTAATACGTCAAGATGTATCGAAGATGCGTACGCATCAAGTCACCTTCTTGATGCGTACGCATCTTCATACTGAATAGCCATTTTTGGTAGACAAAATGATGTTCGATGCTGATAGATGTGATTCTACCCTTACACTGCATTTTTAAATATACCAAACACAAAATCAGAAGCACGTAATGTGTGCAAATAAATGGTTCTATCTCTACAATGGGTATTCAAGGCAACCCCACTTTGTTTTCCTTTCATTTCAGATAACCGACTAAGGAATTATTTCTATTATTCCAGCGAAGAGAGCCGTATCTACAGTACTGTAAGTCTGTAATGATATGCAAATGCATTCTAACAATAGTACCTAAGACTTCACTTATTTCAGAAAATATTATTATTTTACTTAAGTCAAAGTCAAAGTCAAAGTCAAAGTCAAACTATCTTTATTCAATTTAGGCTTTTACAAGCTCTTATGAAGGTCAAGGAATGAATCTACCACCGGTTCGGAAAAAATCCTCTACTGAGAAGAGCCGGCAAGAAACTCGGTGAGGTATCATTTTTTCAAATCAGTACACATATAAGTCAACAATGATGTCTACAGTTTTATACAAATCTAAGTATATACCACAGCAGGTACGCTCATCGAGACCCAGGGATCGCCGGTGCAGGTCACGATTTAAGCCAAACGTCCCTGTCCATGACGTAGTCTTTTACTGAGTAATATGCCCTAGAAATAAGAATTCGCTTTACAGTAGATTTGAACATTGTGTCTGTTTGTTCTATTATGTTTTTAGGTATTTTATTGTAAAAACGTGTACAATTTCCTAGAAATGATTTTTTAGTTTTAGCCAGTCTATAAGTTGGTACTTTAAGCTTTCCGGTATTTCTAGTAGCCTTTGGCTTATCTACATTTGTAGGAAAATTGTATATATTTTTTCTGACATACATTATTATTTCAAATACGTATAGCGAAGGCAGGGTTAGTATTTCAATTTCCTTAAAAAATTCCCTCAGTGACTCGCGGGTGCCCATGTTATATATGGCCCTGATGGCCCTTTTTTGTAAAATAAAAATAGACTCTAAGTCAGCAGCTGATCCCCATAAAATTAAACCGTATGAAATAATACTTTTGAAATACGCGAAGTAAACCAACCTTGCCGTCGCTACATCAGTTAATTGCCTCATTTGTCTGACTGCAAACGCAGCAGAGCTCAACCTACTCGCTATGGCTGTAATATGGGAACCCCACTGCAGTTTTGAGTCAAGTGTTAATCCTAGAAAAACAGTTGACTTTACAAATTCAATGTTTTGACCGTCTAATTTAATATTCAAGTGTGCATTAACATCTGGTGTGTTTACTAAAGAAAATTTAATACATTTGGTCTTTTTAGGATTAAGTAACAAATTATTTGCAGCAAACCATTTAGAAATCATGGACAGAGTGTTGTTTGGTTCAGTGAGCTCGGTATCCTTCCTATTTACCTTGAACAGCAAAGAAGTATCGTCTGCAAACATGACTATGCCTGATGTTTGGCTTAAAGTAAAAAGATTCCAGAAACAACATCACAAGGTCAAATTCACAAGGTAGGTACTAAACTAAATTTGATTTGATTAATGATTTTACTATTTATTCTCGAGGAAAATAGTAGTGGCGTTATTAGTACCTAAAGTCAAGAGTTGTCTCTATGTATCTATTTATTTTATTTAATTTTTGCGGGGCATCGCAACAGCGATACTTTTCACAACCTACATGAATATGTAGGTACATTTCATTAATCAAATGACAAATGTCCACAAAAAATACAAAACAGCGGAACAACACGGTTTTTCATTACGGATTTCGTATAGAACCTTAAGTAAAATAATGGATTGCGATGGAACAAATTTGAAATTGTATCCGTCTAGCTACTTAAACCGGTTAATACACTGGCCAGATACATCCAAATAGCCAAGTCCCAAAAATCCCGTTCCAAATTCAAAATAGTTGGAAACATTCCAATCGCAAATCCACACCTCGGTAATGGACAGAGCTCAATTGAGCTCTCGTCGGAACTCTGAGCACCAATTAATTATTTCATTGTGTTGGATAATCCCGGGAGTGCCATTAACTACCGGTCAGTTCCTTAGAGGCGTTTATCAACGCGCCTTAGTTTGTGGTTTCGAGTTCATTTGTTATGAATGGCATTTCGTGTTGCGTATGGTCAAGTTAGGTTTACATTAATAGATAGTTAGCTTTGTATTATTATTGTACCTATACTCAGTAGTCTCTTTTTGTAAAAAATATAAGCTAATTTTGAGACGTCCATAGTACGTTGAACTGTGGTGTTGTTTTGTAAAGCAATTTTATTGTCGTCTTTAAAGTATAATGTTTTCACAGAAAAGGATTAGTTAATTCGTTATTGGATATATTTTATGAATTTATTTCCAACGATCACTCAATTAATTAGCAACCTTCGTAAATATACACCTTCAGAATACTCAATAGGGTAAAATTGACATCGGATTCATTATAACGAAGGAGCTCAGCGATCCGCAATCCAGTTAATTTATTTACACTCGACGTCGTCCCATAATCGGCAATTCACGTCAACATTCGCACTCTAATAAATAATTCGATGGCAAAATTATTAGAATACCAGTAAATTAGGATGTCATGCCAATCCAAACACTCGTTATGCCAGTACGTGTTCGTAAATCGAACGCGTCAAGATTCGAATTTTGAATTTAAATAAAAATATGACACCCTCACGATGACGTCAAGTCTACAATTTATTACAGCCAATACAAACTTCCATTTGCAGATGTTTAATCGGATTGGTGGAGGAATTAGGGTCGGGAATCATTTGATTCGGTCGCTGGAGCGTCTGAAAGGGACGATCGGGGTTTTTATTATTATATTTTATAATTAAATCCGCTGTCATCTCTTGTGGTATTTTCTAGTCTGTCTGCTATTGGCGTGAAAGTGATGAATTTTCTCCTTCAATCTTTTGAAGGGTTTTATTAATTTTGAACGGACGACGTTTTCTAATGGTCTCGGGAATCTCATCTGCACTTAATGAAGTATCTGGGAAGTTTCTGCTATTTCCCGTAAACTTCTCAAAGTGTAGGATATTCATTTGTGACTTTACATATAATTCTATCCTTTTCTAAGAATATGCAGTTGCGAAACAAAAATAAATAAAAGTAATTAATGTTACAGTTACGAATCTTGATTGAGTTAAGTGAAAAATGTGTTTCATTCACATTTATTGTCACAAATATTCTCATTGTATCCTACTATAATAATTCTACCTTACCAAGGATCTCAAAAGAAGAATATGCCTATAATACAATTTCGTGTAACAAATCTCATAGAATCTTGTCAAACGCCACGGTGGTTTACCCACACCCTATTGCTGATGTCATAGTTCTTACGACATACATAGAAAAGTCTAATATTGCTTGATTCACGCTATCATATCATCGTCGGCGGTGGGTTCGGTGGTGCGGTCTCACAAGTTGTGGAATTTTACTGGATACTTAATTATAATAGTGTCACTTAAACGGGTGTCGAGCGTGATTGCCATGCGACTGAGCGTGCGATGGTGTCAGATTCGCGTTCTGACACCTCAAAAGTAAGCATCGCGAGAATTACTTTGAGCAGTTCCTTACTATTTCCTTAGTATTGAACTTAATATTATAAATGTGAAAGTATGCGAAGATGTTTAGATGTTTGTTCCTCAATTACGCTAAAACTGCTGGACGGATTTAGATGAAATTTGGCAAATACATAGATCATAGGGTACTTTTCGTCCCGATAGTGTAATGTGTGATTTGCAAACAAAATTACGAGCACAATTAGTAACTAGATAAAGTATCTTCGATTCATTTTATCATAAAAGCATCCGACAATATTTTTTACAACTCACGTGCATCCATATCTCACTGTCCATTCAATGCATAATGGCCGGCTTCCCAACATAGCATTATAACATATCATATTATACTGACGTGGCCGTGACCGGGATCGATTCAGGCGGGTTGAAAGGATTTCCATCCCGGGTTCTTTTCAATTATTGTGGGGTGAAATGTGTTAAATTATACGGAAAAGCGGCTATTTTCTGGACCAACAGCTGTTTTAGATGTAAGCTTATTTTCTTTTTCGGGAAACTTAAGACTGTATCCTGCATCCTAATTTTCGGAAGTGTGTTTGTTTATAGCTTTGTCCTTTCATGCAACAATGCAGTAACGATCGATATGATTTTTTGCATATACATAGTTTATAGGCCGGAAAGTGACACGGTTTGCTAGGAAACAGTGATAACCTAATAGGGCTGTTTCCTGGGTAAAAATATATATAATTAGTCCGTCAGTTAGACTATCAAAAAATATTGAACACGTATTTTATGCTTTATCAAATCAATCAAAATTGACAAAGATAACGCGCATCAAAGTTCGGGAGTGGGGACTCATGACGTCACTAATGGTAAAAAGTGTGCAAACTCCTGACGTCATGCGGAACTACAACGCACTATATCTTCTTATTTTTTTATTTAATTGACAAAAGAAAAAAAATTGTTCAATATTTTTTTTAATGTAAATGGCGGACTAATTATAATTTTTCACGAAACACGCCTATTCCACGCGGCCGAAGTCATGGGCAAAAGCTAGCAATTTATTTAAAAGGAGGTTATATTGAGCATCATATGACTGCGTAAGGTTATTACCATGATATGTGCAGTATTTAAAAACATGCTTTTAAAGGCACAATCGGTAGAAAAAATACCACGATTTTCAGAGAACGTTCTACAAACTGGTGAGTTTTAAACACAACTTGAAATTTTTACCTTAAATAACTGCCTTGAAAAAGGACTGAATCAAGGAAAACCATCAAAACTTTATTTTACGTGACGGTAAAGGTAAACTTCGAGTTAAAACTGGAGTGGACTCAAAATTGTAATCACAAAGAAAACATAAAAAAGTTTGCCGTCCGACTTCGGAATTTCACGGGCTTCGAGGTATATTTTTAATTATATACCTAGTAACTTAGTTACGCGAACAATGAAACGTCTTAAGAATTCTACGAAGCCAAACAAAAATAGTGCCTATGTTCAAGATGGTAAGGTGCTGGGACGTTTCTAAGCGACTGCAGGTATATTTCCCCGTTTGAGTAAAGCCTTAGGTTAATTAAATGTATTCATTCAAAGCTACACTTTTGATTCTACATTTTTGCGGTTTCGCTAGCAAATTTAACCCTTTCTTGGCTAAATTAATTGAGTTTTTGTCGCTATTGAGGTGGTTGACGATCGAAGTGCGCCAGCTATTTTAGGGTTAATAATAGGCTGCAGTGGCGTTGTACGGGTTCTGTAAATCAAATTAACTGTCAATGGTTCGATTTACCAAATCGGAGTTTTCCTCTTTGAAGAGCAATTCAGAATTTGGGTTGAGAGAAATTTAATTCCAATCTTTAAATGTTAAATGGAAATCGATTTGAGACGCTTACCACAAACGACGATATTGTGGAATTTACAATATTAATTATTACCGTTAAGAGTCGTATGGTAATAAACAATTAAGTAACGTTAACGCGTTGCGCTTTTACCTGTCCGTAAATCATAACATATTTAAAAGTATAGACATTCAACGAATCCGTTAAAAAAGAAAGACATATTCAAAACTAAAAAAATATCTGTTCCGTCTGAAATGTATAAATGAATTCGTCACCCTAAAAGATAACCAGCTAGAAAATACAGAAGGACCGATTACGACGGATCACATCGCTCCCGACAAATGACAAGCGAAAATTTTCGCCGCTTCATAGACTCCCCGAATTCGAGGAACATGGACGTATATGAGAGAAACCCTAGCGCACATACAACCTTTTACGACGGAGTTTAGAATAGACATGGGCCTAACAAACCGTGGTTAAATTGATAGATTAAGCACAGTTTTCTGCAAATCACGACACGCTCTAATGTTTGCATTGAGCTTGTTATTGCTTTTCGTCATTTCAGGGAAATGGGCATTTCAAGACTGATAATTAATATATCAATTAACTTTTTTCAGTAAAAAAACTGCGGGTAATTTAGTCTACTAAAATATATCAGTTAATCAAATTGATTTTTTCGCCTGTGTGTTTCATCAGTTTATGAATTCAATGATATCGAAATGGAACCTAATTTACTTATAACAATAAGAGTTTAGCCAAACAGTGACTAAAAATAAGGTAGGTAGTCGACAGACAAAGTTAGCCTTTCAGGGAGAGTCCCGTTACAGCCACTCTTCGAGAAGTTTAGAAACATGCATTGGCTAAAACTACTAAAATAAAGTAGCTGATCAGTAAAACTTTCACAATACAATTTCTGAAAGTCATGTGAAAACAACAACAATGATACGCCATTTCTGCGTCATTTCCTGCGACCATGAACAAAAAACTCACTCCATACGTCAGCTCGCCCCGACGGTGCGCGGCGGACTGTCATGTAAATGACGTCACGTGACCGGAAGTAGTTTGGTGGGGGGAGGGCCTTCCGGCAACGCACGCTATTGGACACTTCCGCTAAGTTACAGACGTATATAATATGCTAATCATGATTCGGCTATTTATTGGATTAGAGGTTTAACAGTTGAGGGAGTGTTTCTAAAAACAAATGAATAATATTATGTCTTTATCTTTAATACGATTAGTGACATTTCACTATTTCTGAAACACAATCGTTTTTTTAAATTATAACAGATGAAAAGTATATTTACAAATTTTTGAAACCCTCGGAAATAATCTTTAACAACATGAAACTTAAATAAATCCCTATTACTGAGCATAGGATGTCCGTCTGTTCATCCGTCCGTATTTTAGTCTATCAAAAGGCTCTATCACAGCAGCGACGGTAAGAGAAACTTGGAATCACACATTATTATGTTGTTTCTAAATCTCTAAATTTGTGAAAGTAAGCTTGATTATTGTTTGTTTATATATCTTAATTAAACAACAATTACGAATAATTTATCAAATTGTTATACATGTGTGTGTGTGTCTCCTCTGCTGCACTGGGAGTGAAGAAATAACATAGAATACGTGCAGATGCTTATCATCCTGGCATGTCGTAAAAGTCGACTAAGGGACGGGTCCTCTCCAACATGGTGGACTATCTGTATGGGCGATGGGCTGATCACCTGTCACCATACGGTTCATCATACCATCTTAGGACTAATTAATCGAACGTGGCCACAAGTAGTCTTGTGGCCTGCCCACCCCATTAGAGATTTCAGGCGTGATGCTATGTATGTATGTGTGTGTGAAATTGGAATGGTAGTTGCGTCGGGTCATATCAAGCAAGTAAAGTGAAACGCGCGAGTTCAACTCGCACTTGACTGATTTCGCAAACTAAAGGTCACCCATTATTTCTTCTCTTACATAAATCATTCGAAACAATTGCTTTAAGAACAATAAAAACAAATAGGTACAGCAAAAGAATAATCGACCATTCTACGTCAATTAGCATTATTATAATATATTGTAATATTAAAAACATCTATTCGTCGTAGCCACTGCGTAAATCAACTGTTTTGTTCAGTCAATTTGCATAACAAATATTAAATAGTCCAAACTTATACTCCAATCAATAAAATATATCATTCGCCACTCGAAAACAGACTTTAGTGCCTTTTATTAAGGTATAAGTTATGTGCATTACAGTGACGGTACACAGGTTGTGAAACAATAACCTAATTATGAAACTGTTTGATCAGGCGAGTACTGTGTACACAAATTGAACAGTTGCACAATGTCGATTGTTTCAATTTATGAATTCAAACATTGAATTGGAACTATACTTTGTTACAATGTGTTTAATGTACAAAATGGTAGTTCAAAAATAAATGTAATACATAACATTTCTTACATAATATATTATTTTAAATAAATGCTGCATTATTCGACTGTTGTTCAAATTTTTATATACAAATAGCTACAAGAAAAAGACGGCACTTGAGCGTTTTGTAAGCGTTTCTTCTAAAGTTAGTTATTCTTTTTAAAAAAATCCACCTTTGTTTTACATGTTTGCCTTAGTTTGAGATGCCTCTGCGGTAAAAAGTTTAAGATACATATAGTTTAGGCAAATCGAATAAAACATGGGTACAATGCGCCACCTGTGTCAACGTGGCCAAGTGGCTGTACAGTCGGGCTGAGCACCGAAGCCATAATGAAATTACACTAAATACTAGTCAAAGAATAAGGACGTATGAAAATTTATAATTATCCGCAAATGAAGCCATTTGAGCAATTTGAGCATTATTCTTTCATGTCTTATTTCTACAGAAAAAACCGACCAAGTGCTAGTTAAACTCGCGTGGAGGGAGTTCCGTTCCGAACATGATTATCTGAAATTTTAGGCCCAATAGTTTCTGAGATAAGGGAGGGGTAAATTTTCGCCTATTTTCCTAAATAATTTCCAAACTATTCATTTTAAAAATCTAATAAATATATATTTAAGATTCTCACAATAAGCCCTTTCATTTGATATATAGCACGTCGCCTTCATGTTTAAAATTAATTTATTTACGTTACACGTCCATGTTGCGGTCACCGACTTATATGAGTGTACCAACTTTCAACTCAATCGGTCCAGTAGTTTCAGAGCAAATTGGCTGTGATATACGGACAGACAAACAGACAGACAGACACACGAGTTCCGTTTTTTCCTAAATAGGTACGGAACCCTAAGAATAACAAAAACATGAAACAGCCTAACGGCATTTAAGTCCTTTTCAATCGTATACTTCTATTTCATAGACATGTACGCACTAGTAATAAGCAGCGTGTATTAATTGTTTAGTTTAATTTTTTTTTTTTTTAGGATAACCGAGTTTGTGATATAACTAATAAGATAAAGAATTATGTTTTAATATTTTGTAAAGGCGAATTAGCCTCCATAAATAACAAACTTATACAGTTGATATGTTTGTACGTATTGAATATTTCTTTCTGATATATAAATAAATTAAAAAAAAAAAAAAAATCGTATACTATTTTACATACAGTTTTAGATCAAATTTAAGTTTTAAGAGGGGATAATTAAGATGGCGGACGGACGTGACTTCAAAACATTGTTATGGGTTCCAAATCAGTTTGTTTTATTTTAAGATGGTTTAAATATGAATAGTTTTCATTCCCAACTGTACCAACGCAATCAAATCAAACATTGTATGAATGTGCTATCCATTCCCTGTACAATAGATGATAAACGAATTATCTATACGAATTCGGAATGTATAACACAAATACGTTTAGGCCATATTGTTATGGGTGTTATATTATCGATGAAATGTGGTTTTCAATGAAGATAAGAAAGCACTAGCAATTAATTAAGACGCATTATCTTGTGTCCCTTTTGCATTGAAAAGATTTGCGGGAACAATTGTCATCGATTTTTAGTTAGAATAAGTCGATGTTACTTTGAAAATAATTGTCATTTGTAGCAAATTGTCGATTATGTTTACTGTACCTCAGTGAATTAGACCATGTTATTTTAAATATGAAAAGACAAAAGGCGCAGAAGTCGTCCGTCTTTAAACAAAACCGGCCAAGTGCGAGTCGGACTCGCGCACGAAGGGTTCCGTACCATTATCTATAAAAACGGCAAAAAAGTCACGTATTTTGTATGCGAGCCCCCTTAAATATTTATTTTATTCTATTTTTAAGTATTTGTTGTTATAGCGGCAACAGAAATAAATCATCTGTGAAAATTTCAACTGTCTAACTATCACGGTTCATGAGATACAGCCTGGTGACAGACGGACGCGACGGACAGCAGAGTCTTAGTAATAGGGTCGCGTTTTACCCTTTGGGTACGGAACCCTAAAAAATACAATGTTAAAATCCAGGACAAGGGACTAATTGATACGTCGATTCATGGAACTGAACGGCGGTAATAGTAATAATATGATGGTAAATACGTCGATATTGTTACCATGGGAATTAAAGCCGATGCCTTATTTGCAAACAAACTTGATACATGTCCCAAACACATCTCATTAGCCCACACCCTTATCCCAAAAATAACCTATTAATTATGGCCAAATTGCCATCACTGCTTGCGGTGGGCGGCGCGGCGTGTGTCATAGCCCTTACGCCAAGTATGTACCCGGCCTAATACGCAAGTGTGTACACACCCTAATATGCAAGTGTGGATCGACCCTAATGTGAGGCCGCCGTAGACACGTGCTCGTCGCGTGCGCAATGGCCCTTTTTATTGGGCTTTTAGTGGACGGTTTATATATATATATATATATATGTTTAGGAAATATTTTTCTGAGAATTGTTATAAAATTCTGAGCTTCGTCAGCAGTTATAAACATTAGTATATGACCAACAGAGCGAGTAGAAAAACACTCTATAGTCCGTCCCTGACAAGCAAAATGATGATCAGGAGAATAAATCACAAAATTACGAGATATCTAGTAATACCTACTCGATAAGTACAATCTCTGGGGCAATCACAGGCCACTGTCCACTAAATAAAGGGTGGGCCATAAGTTTTTGCACTTTTAGAAACATGATAGAGGCAAAACTACAAATGCTATTTTATTAGGTATTTATTATAAGTAATAAGCATAAAATATATTTTTTATTAGTATAAACACTGTCGCCTAAATGAGCTCCGTCTTGTTGCTGGCACTCCTGCAACCGACTACGGAATTGTATGAAAATATAAGTATTTTTTCATCAATCATCACTTCTGGTACGTACGATTTGCAAAATATGGCGTGTGACATATCAAATGAAAGGGCTTATTATAAGGATCTTAAATATATTTTTTTCAGAATTTTAACATAAACGGTTTTGTAGTTATTTAGGAAAATAGGCAAAAAATTACCTTATCACCGAAACTACTGGATCTAAAATTTTGAAAAATATACAAAAAATAGTTCTTTACCTAAAGATTACCGGAAAACCTTCAAAAACTGTATGGTATTTAAATTAACATAGTAAATTTCATATAATCACGGAACCGTCTCCATTGGAGTTTAATTCGCACTTCTCCGGTTTTTTTTGGAAAGGGTTTATCACAATAACCATGTTGCTTTCCTGTGAAACGGTCCATCGTAGTCAAAAATATACAAAATGGCGTTTAATTTCCCATCATCCTTTGTACCGCACAATTAATAGTTTAGAAAAAAATCTGTTTTGCTATTTGCAAAAACTTCTGGCCCACCCTGTAGACATCTGTCAGTAATAGGGGTGAAATCAGCCCCACTGTGCCCACACTGTGAGGAGGAGACTAGCGAACACCTTATAGCCGACTGTGTCATGTACTCGTCGCTGAGATACGTCATTTTCGGAGTAGATAAAATAGATGTAACTAAGTTAAGTACCTTGAACCTGCAGATACTTTTGTTCTGCAGGAAAACAAGAAGATGGGATCCATGTTGGATGGAAGCGCCGCCGGGGCAGTAACCTTAAACTCCAAACCTAGGGGAACTGGGCTGAATGATCGGCACACGCAGATCGACCGCCCGCCCGCCACCAGCCAGGCGTCCGCACCCATCATCATCATAGACCGTCCCGTCGTACATTTGGCCCACGAAAGAGTTCAGACGTACTTCGCACTTAATCTAAATTTAATTTTAAATGTTTGGAATATTCTCTAAATTTGTATGGGACTTTAAATGTTATCGTACGTTTTAAGAAATGTCTAAGAACATTTCCAAAATTATTGGAAATGTTCCGTAACTTACGCGATTCGTTTGAATATCAGCGGCTGGTCATGCTGAATGAATGGTCCCAAAGAATATATATTTTTTATTACTAGCTTTTATTTCATTTCACTTGTAAGTTACTATTTTTGGGTCAAACATTTGAAGTCTTTTTTGAAATAGTTCCCGTGATCACATATTTTTGTAAAATGTAAAAACTTATTTGAAATATTTTTAATGCTGCTTTGTTCGAAAACTGCCGCCGATTATCCAATATTTAACAAAAAATACTTCACCCGCCAAACAAAACGCTTCTTAAATTTTAAAATTAATTATTCACCCTACACCACGACATCAATTAACTTAAAAGCTAGTATGCGGCCGCCCTAAGGTTAGGGCCGTCGCACACGTGCCGCCCCGCCCACGATTAGTTCACTCACCGCAGGGTCAAATCGGTAAACTGAATCGGTAAATATTGCGTTACCGTTTGACAGTTCGACTTGAACGAATATCGGGTTAGACCATAGAGAAATGTCAGAAAAAAAATCACGACTTACGATGACATCTTTCGGGATAATGTGATTAAAACTTTTCGGATTTCGAGAGGTCAATCTGCACGAGAGGTAGGCAGAAAAGCCAATAAAGTTCTACCAACTTTTCAAAGATTTAATATTTTTTATCATAGAAATTATATTTTTAACACGAATAATCGACGGTCTAGGGTTCCATCCGCGGTAAGGGAAAATATTTGTGTGATGAGCACGAATGTTTGTTCCTGAGTCTTGGATGTTTCCTATATATTTAAGTATTTATTTATCTATATAAGTATGTATATCGTGGCCTAGTACTCATATCACAAGCCTTTAGAGCTTACTTTGGGACTAGATCGATTTGCGTAAAGATTGTCCCCTGATTTATTATTATTCTGTACCTATGTTGTATTTCATTCAGTTAAATAACTTTTATAAATTCATTTCACTCGGCATTTCACGTTCAATCGAAATAACAAACGCATTGAACAAACTGCGTAGGCAGGTGTCAACCGTCGGCCATTTTGGTTAGCGTGGTTTCATTACGTACTGTAAAGGTTTACAATCGCTGTGATATTTTATAAAATCGTGCCAAATGTTTACGGCCACTGTATTCGTGTAACTTTGTTGTGTTATTGTGTTTATTTGGTGTATATTACTTTTATAATTTAGGTAAATTCTTATTGACTGCAGTTGTTTTAACATCTGCCAACTTCTTTCCAACAAGCTAACTATATATTGAGGTAGATTTTTGAAAAGTAGGTTGTCAATGTGGCTAATTCCGTCTACGGGGCTATGCCGTCTATTACACGCCTGCGTTGAATCTAAGCACAGTACGCCGCTGTCGACTCAGTCGATAAATCAGCAGAGTTTTCTATTTTATCGACTGAGTCGACAGCGGCGTACTGTGCTTAGATTCAACGCAGGCGTGTAATAGACGGCATAGCCCCGTAGACGGAATTAGCCACATTGACATATTACACAAAACAAATAACCTCATTTTATTAAATATTTATCTAGGGAGTGTCACTAAAGTATGTCAGAAAATAAAAGAATAATATTCAATTGCTATGTACAATTAACGTAACAAAAATAATACCAATAATCCAATCGCGTGGAGTATCAAACTCAGAAGATTTTTCATGACGATTCTGGATATCTTAATGCGTTTAATGCAAAACCTATATTCGTCGAATATGGTCGCTATCGGTAATTTATAAGTATTTTACCGTCAGCTTTTTAATTGGTACTTTTGCCTTTAATTTAGAACGCATTATAGGTATACTAATATGTCCGTTCGTCCGCAGCCTAACAATCGATATGCCAAAAATTAGGGTCAATTCGGTCCTACGTTTTGACGAAAATAGGATAGATAGATAGATAGATAGATAGATAGATAGATAGATAGATAGATAGATAGATAGATAGATAGATAGATAGATAGCATTTATTCAGAAACAATACAACAATTGCGTTTGAAATACACTTTTAGCAATAACACCACAAACACACAATGAAAGCTATAACTAAATTAAATACAATTTTACAATAAATAAATATTACATTCCACCATAACAACTATATATTACATTACATCAAAAAAAATAAAAATGGTAATAATAGTGGAAAATAATATATGTTCTTAACCTATTCAAATAAAAATCTCATCAATAGTATAAAAGCATCCTCTCAATAAAAATAGTTTTAATTTGTTATTAAATGACACGTAGTCAGTAATGATTTTTAAGCCAGTGGGTAGTCTGTTAAATATTTTAACAGCTTGATGCCGCGCGCAGTGCTCTGCTATCTTGTGCTTAGGGCGAAAACTACGCTTCATATTTTTAGTGCGCGTTAGAAGCCGTGACTCTTGTTCTTCACACGTCTCATGTCTAAAGGAAGGAAAGGAATAAACAAACACTTTCGCGTTCAGAAATAGTACGATCACTTGTATACAGCCTTTTTAAATTAACTAATGTCAATCTCACAATGTACCAACTATCCATAAACAAGCGAGTTTAGGTACAGCCCCATCAAACCGTAGACAATGGGAGTCCCGAACACAAAATGATCCATTCATCGGATGTCATCGGAACCGCTCGTATTATAGAGATTACACAATTGCGATGCTGCGTTTGATCGAACTCGGCGGAGGTAGCGAGTAGATAGGCAAGTCAAGTTGATAGTCATTACTAGTCAAATAAGTTTTGAGCTTTTCCCGAGACTTCGCCAGGTGTCGTATCAAATCAATAGGCGAGAATAGTGCACAGACGCGTCCAAGAGAATGAGTGAAAGTGAGTAAAACGCATATAAGCGTGGCCGGCAAATAGTTTTGAGAGTAACAATGATTTAATGAAATTATAAGCTAAAATAAGTCATGGCAGTAAATTTTGAGTTTTTTTAAATTAAACGACTCAAGTGAGATTTTAGTGACACCAGGCCTGTAGGATGTAAGTAAATAGGTTGGTGATGATAATGATGAAGTAACTAGTATTTTTCTAAAGTTGTGTTCTAAGTATTTTTCTAAAAGGTCTTATTAACTCAACTCTAGGGTTTTATTTAATAGCTAAACCTTTAAAAATGCTAATGCTAATTCATGCAATGCTAACATGCAAATTATTTTGTAAATGAACGGTTAAAATAATACAGGTAAAGTGAGTTAGAAATTTTATGTGCAGGTCGCTTTACAGGAAATATTTATCATACACGCAAAAGTAAGGTGAATTCATACTTACTTGTCTTATTTGGTAAACAAATTTCTAACCTCAAAATGCACCTTTTTTGGCTAAAACAGCTATTTCTTCGTAAATTAAGCAACTGCAGATAATATATTAACCATGACTTTATAGCAGATATTGCATTAGCCCAAAAAAGGTACAATTTTAGGTTATAAACTTGTTTACCAAATAAGACCAGTAAAGATGAATTCACTTCATATGTACGAAATCGATTAATCCCGTTTTGTTTTATTACTTATTACTAAATCACTTGACATCTTGCCGGCCAGTACTAAACCCAGCACAGAGTTCTTGCCGCAATAGCACGTAGTCACGTATTATTTCCGTGACTCTCAAACTAAGGTTTTTGTACGCAAACAGAAACAGCTGCTTTTTGTTAAAACTTACTATTTCTATAACGGTATTGGGTTATTGCGTTATTCTTAACAAAGGGAAATGGGTGCGATGTTACATTTAAAAACATTTTTTGTTAATCTTACCATTGATCTGAAAGCGACACGTAAAGTATGATTCGAATAAATGTGTAATAGAGTTTAACGACTTCATCGGTGAGAGACCGTCAAATATTTAAAATACTTAAGTTTCTAATACATATTTATACCTACCTCTTTTGTTTTTTATGCCAATTGACCGACAAACGAGCAGGCGGCCCACCTGATGGAAAGTGGTCACCGCCGCCCATGGACATCTGCAACACCAGAGGTGCTGCTAATGCGTTGCCAGTCTAGGGAGGATGGGGAATGGGGATGGGATAGGGATGAGGGAATAGGCTTCCGTATTTCGTCACTCATGCACGAAACGCAATAGCAAGCTATTACTTTACGCCGATATTCTGTGAGTGTGGTACTACCCCGGCCGAGCCGGCCCATTCGAACAGTAATCGTCTAGTGAGGATTACTGTTTAGCTCAACCACTACAAAAAAACTTGTAGAAGTTTACTTTCAGATACATTATATTTATTTCTGATTGTAGATGTTATCGCATTAGTGCATTATGTGAAACAATGGGTTCAATTGGAATCGGTGACGCCTAAATTTAAAATTCCCTGAAGAAATTTCAAACTCAATTTAGTATGGCAACAAGCTGTCAAAATCGAGTTTGACGTTTCTTATTTTAAGTTTAGCGGCTTTTAAATTTATCGAACAGACTTTCGAATTGGCCCAATTGTCGAGCTAAATATTGCTTTTTAGGGTTCCGTACCCAAAGGGTAAAAACGGGACCCTATTACTAAGGCTCCGCTGTCCGTTCTGTCCGTCTGTCCGTCTGTCTCCAGGCTGTATCTCATAAACCGTGATAGTTAGAAAGTTGAAATTTTCAAAGATGATGTATTTCTGTTGCCGCTTTAACAACAGATACTAAAAAACAGAATAGAATAAATATTTAAGGGGGCTCCCATACAACAAACGTGATTTTTTTGCTCATTTTTGCTCGATATTGATAACGGCAACAGGTAGACGCTTGAAATATTCACAGAATATTTATATATATATATTTACTTAAAAAATTAATAATTAAATTAAAATAAAATAAATATTTAAGGGGGGCTTCCATACAACAAACGTGTTTTTTTGCCGTTTTTATACATAATGGTACGGAACCCTTAGTGCGCGAGTCCGACTCGCACTGGCCGGTTTTTTTAATTTGACTACTTTCATTAATAACTGACCAAGAGGACAGAATAAAGGTCTCAAGTTAACTTTACGGACCAAAAAGTTGTTATCACATTATGTCTCTGAGAACATTTCACCAAAAAACTTCACCAGTTTTTTTTTTGCTACCCAATCCATTTTCCATGTCATTTCATCAAACTTCTACTCACCGAAATAATTACATAGGTACCCTAGCATCGCCCGCCGCGCCCCAACAAAAGACTTCATATGAAAAGCTTTCTAAAACGGAACGCATAGTTTAAACCTTCTTGACTGCTTTTGACAGTTGACAGTTTTCCCGACAATGGTTAGTTCGGGGTGCGTCATTCACGCCCTCTATCGTATTGACGGGCGATTAAAATTATTGAAAGATCTTCTCAAAGGGTTTTTAAGGGTTTAAAGTTTGAGGGACGGATGTTATCCGCGGTTGACATGGATTCGCTTGTGAGGCGAATATTGAGGGTTGAGGTCGCTTCTCCGGGGTCAACGACTTGAGAATTTCCTTTACTATAACGTGGCATTGTTGATAAATAATTGCAACAATTGTGGGCAAACGAGCAGGCGGGTTACCTGATGGTAAGGATTGTATAATTTTACTGCTTTAAGATCTGGGCCTCTATTCGACATTGCCAAAGTGATATCGCAAATTAGTTAGCTCTTATTAACTTGACAGCACAGGCTGCCGCTTCGTTAAAAACCATACGCTTAGTCGCTTAGGTAATATCCCGGTACTGTATCATTACCATGAGTCTACGAAAACCGTTCTCGTTGACGAATACTATCGCTCGGTCCCTTTTAATTGCATCGGCAACAAGCAGTAGTTCCGATAGATTTTGATAACGAGCACGGTTTGCGTAAACTCATGGTAAGGGTAGATCGTTTTTGTGATTATGTCAGTTCAGATTTGTATGGACCTAATTCAGCTTAGGTATCCTACTTTAAGTTAGTTAATTTATTAGACATAAGAGGTTTAATGTAAAAGAAAATCTAAGTATAAACCTTATTGACAGGTTGTCGGAAAAGGGTCAGAAAAGTAGAGATCCCTAATATTCTATTCAATCATACGTACAAACAAATCGGTACTTTGCTGGCACTTCGTGTTTTCCGTGCATGTTTGCGTGTTATCACTAATCAACAAAACAGACAAAAATAACCATGTTTATACAATTAATGCCTTAACTGCACTAATTCACTTGTAAGGCAACTGTATTTATAATTTTATATTTATTTTAAGTTTTTATATGATGTAAAATCGATATATGATTTGAAAAGATGACTTTCTGCTGAGTTTCTAGCGGCGCTTCTCAATAATAAGGGTCTTGTCCGAAGCGCTGTTAGATACAACCCATTTTATTTTATTCATGTTAAGAATAAACGAGTCCGCATGCGTCCAATTTGTTGAATTAACGTTTTGAATTTTGATATTTTTGTATTATTTGACTGGACAAAATTTCACATCAAATAAATGTGAGTTAGATTGCTACTCGGAGAAACTTCAAAAAAATATTACTTTCTTCTAATTTGAAATGATATGGGACAAGAGCCGAACGCCTGGCTATTCCTTCATTAAAAAAAAACCTTACTATTAAATATTCACCCACATTTCCTTTAGGTACACGCTGTGTATTTAGCAAGGGAACATTTTCTTCTAAACCTACCTAATAAGGAGTACCTACTTAAGACTAAAGCGTACATTTGGGGCCAATTCGAAACTGTGTTCGCTAAATTTAAAAGTCGCTAAACTTGAAATAAGAAACGTCATACTCGATTTTGACAGATTGGTGCCATACTAAATCGAATTTGATGTTTCTTATTTTAAGTTTAGAGACTTTTAAATTTAGGCGAGACCGTCTCGAATTGGACTCATCAAGATATCATTAACATTTATCTCAACGATAAAATTATTGCGCCCCTAATAATAATGCTCCCGGTCGTACCAGACTTTCGGGTACCCGTGCCGGGTATCCGTGTCTGTGCTACACGGACACGCCGTTTCTAGTCCATTCTGAAGGACTTTTAATACCGCTGTAGGTGGAACACGGATACACGTGTAATCGGGAGCTTTACGTACCTATAAATTCGCTACGAGTACTACGTGTAATGAGAATAGATATTTGTATATAAATTTTCAGACCTCTAGCATCAAAATTTGCGTGTCTTATGCAAATTTCCATCGCCTAGTTAGGAGGTGGAGGGGTAAAAGTTCCAAGGTTTAGATTTTTTTTGTTTTTTGTTTACTAATAGTAGCTTACTAACCAAATTTCAGTTTTCTAGGACTTCAGTAAGTACCCTAAGAATTTTGATGATCAATAGTGAGTCAGTGACGAAATCGGGGTTTTTCAGATATCAATAAAATCTTAACTATAAAAGCTATGCAATTGAAACTTTATATATTTAATAAAAGGCAAAAAGGGAAAAGGTAGCTAGTGCCCTTGTGCTTTGCTTGGCTCGTCTTGACGGGGGCACTAACGTGCCCAGGAGTCGTATTATGAGCTCTTAATTCCAGACAGTCTCCACCGTAAACTGAGCTGCCTAGAAAAATCGTATTACGTGCGCGCTGAGGCCGGCCTCTTAGTGCGCTCATAATACGAATTATCCAGGCAGCTCAGTTTACGGCGGAAACTGACTGGAATTAAGAGCTCATAATAAGACCCCAGATCTATGCACTAAAATTCATGAAAAGATACAAGCATTTTCCCAACCAAATAGTGACACTTACCCGCTCTCAAAGCATCCATGGGTACGCTGGGGTACGGAATAGAGTACGGGTACCCCTCCTTCCTCAAAGTCTTGGGTTTCCGCCGCGGCCGATACTTGTAGTCGGGGTGCTCCTTCATGTGCATCGCGCGCAGGCGCTTAGCTTCGTCGATGAAGGGGCGTTTTGCATCCTCGGTGAGCAATTTCCATTCGGCACCTGGGGAAGAAAGTAGCATTATGTTGTGGTTGAAAGTTATTAAAGAATCTTTAGAATGTAGCGGGTTTTTAAGGAGTTTTAGAGGTGCACTGATGCAGGGTGGCAGAAAATGGTGGTTTTAGCGGTGATCCTTCGACATGATCCATGTACACCTGTAGAGTCATACAGGATGATAATAAGTGTTTTTCGTAAAAAAAAAACTTTCTTCGTTATTTTGTGTGGAATTGAAAAATCATCATACGTACGAGCTGATGGTCACAAAACGGTACTTTTATCACTATCTATTGCAAGCAATAAATGAACTAATAGGCAGTTTTGAAAATATAACGATACGCGTCTGTTTTCACACAATTAACACACAAGAGGACGAATAGGAAGCTCGCTTCAGCGCTACACTTTATCAGTAATAACAACGTCATTGCGTCCACCTCAATAGACTGGCCGCAAATGGCCCCACCAGTTGATTATACCTCAATGCTTGTCATCGGCCACCGTTATGACATTGAAACAAAAACAGAAAAGTAATTTGCTCTAACCATCCCCCATTCCGCAGACAATGGCATTGAATCGATACAACATAATCGAAAGCCCGAACGACCCGTCTCCCAGCGCGATTCAAGAGACCAACCCTTTGTCTCCCCCCATTTATGGAAGGCAGTATTCATCGCATCGATACCGTGGAGGGGAGACCGGCCATTCAAAGAGACAAGACAATCCCGATTCAGGCCGGCACAAAAGCGAAAACAATGTCGCCAACGCAGAAAGGAACAATCCGGCTCGAAGGACCATTTGCCGTCCCGCTTTCTCGAAGCCTGGAGCGGCTTAGAGCGAGGAGGATAGCAACAACAATGGCGGCAAGCGCCGCCTAATGACGAATTTGCGCTTTTCATTCCGCTACAGAAGTTTTTCCCGGTTCCTCATTATTGCCGATACTTCGGAGGGTAGTCCTTTTGTCGGTCTGGATGATAAGGATCGTGTACTTAGCGGGCATAATACTCAACGCTGCGGTATGACGGCTAGAGATTTCACCAAATGAGATTTCGCTTTTTAATTTCCTTGAAATGGCGTGCGTTTTCAATATTTTGTAGTTACAGATAAATTGGTTGGAAATGACAGGCGACGATGTTGCGGCCCTGTTATGGATTTTTTAATTATTAACTGGTTATTTTAAGGTGTTCACTAGATGGGAAGATGATTTAAAAAAAATAGCTGGCCCAAGATGGCACAAAATAGCCCAAGACTGAGAGAAATGGCACTCACCGTCACGCACTCGCTGCGAACGGTCGTGCTCTCCTCACCGATCCGAACGCGCTGTCGCCTCCGGCTGCCAGCTCTCTCGACTCGGACCTCTCGCTCGCGCATTCCGTGCGCGCTCGCCTCTCCGCTCCGAACGTGCCGCCGCACTTCGTGGGCGTCAATCTATTTTAAATACCACGGTTTAGTGGTCGTACGAGGATACTGCTAACGGTGCCAACGAATCGTACGGGGCGATCCACAGACGCTCGTTTTCCCCCCTTTGGGGAAAATAATCTGTGAAGGGATTGGAACCACCGGCCTTTGCATTTGAGCATAGTCGACACCAATCATCTCCCTCCCACCCTACCTACCCATCCTTACAATCCTATTCCTCGGGCAGTGTTTGGCGCTGACTAGCCCCCGGGCGGTCGCCGTCTCGCTACTCGAGGCCGCTAGGGAATTCTAGGCACCCACCCCCGGACAATAAGACTGCCGGGGTACGAGTAGGACCCCACCTCAGTACTCAACTCCCTGCCTGTACCCGGCAGGGAGGTATTAGCTATTCACTACAAAACCGCGTCGTCATACCTCACTCGATCGCGCGTACTCAACCTACTGAGTCATGGTGCACCCAGGGACCCTCGGGGACCTTATGGATTTTCTCCATAGGAAAGATCCCCGTCTGGTCGATGAGTATATCAGGACCAGGAAGGCGCTAGAGGCCGACGCCTCCAATAGGCGGCGTCAAAAGGCCGCCAAGGGACAAGATAGAGAGAGGGGTAGCTCTCTAGCTCGCTCACGCTCTCGCTCTCCGCGAGAACATTCCGCTTCTTCAAAGCGCTCTTCGTCGCCTGCGTCATCAGTACGCAGTGCGAATGTCTCGTCGCCTGTGCCCCAACAGGCTCTCGATGAGCACTCTATGGAGTGCTCTAACTTCGATGCTGACGATGGTGAGTTTATCACCGTCGAAAAGCGCAAACGGAAGTCTCCGGCTTCCCCCACCATTTCGTGCCCCCCTTCGCCGAGCGCGAAAAGGCATCAGTCGCAGGATGCGACCCCCCCCCGTCCTCAGGGGGTTTTACCTCGCCGTCTTCGCCCCCCCCCCGTTGTTGTTCATGACAAAGGGGCATGGGAGCAGATTTCCAAGACCCTCCATGAGAGGAGGATCAACTTCCTGTCCGCCTCCAATACCGGCAAGGGTATTGCAGTCCAGCTGCAGAGCTCCGATGACCACCGAGCCTTCACCAAAATTCTGGGTGAGCTCCGAGTGCGTTATCATACTTTTGCGCTTGAAGATGAGCGCAAACTCAGAGTGGTCATCCGAGGTTTGCCGAAAGAGCTGGGCAGTGACTTCATCAAGAAGGACCTGCAGTCTCAGTCCTTGCCTGTGTCGGAGGTACACAGAATGTACCGTGCTCGTACGAAGGAGGAGTACGACATGGTACTAGTAGTGTTAGATTCTTCCCCAGAGGGGAAAAAAGTCTTCAATCTAAGACAAGTATGTCAGATGTCTGGCATACGTGTTGAGACCCCTCACAAGCGTGGCACTCCTGGGCAGTGCCATCGCTGTCAATTGTACGGGCATTCCGCCCGCTTCTGTCATGCCACTCCTCGCTGTGTGAAATGCACTGAGGACCATGGCACTTCGGATTGCAAGCGTGAGCCGGGCACGCTGGACCCGCCCAGCTGTGTGCTGTGTGGGGCAGTGGGTCATACTGCCAATTATGGTGGATGCCCCAGGGCCCCGCGTGGCGGACGCAAGGCGGCTCCGGCTCGCTCGTACCGCGCGCCTCCAACGGCTAACCTCCAAAACTTCCCGGAATTGGGGTCGCGCCCTCGCTCTTTGGAGGTGGCCCCAAAACCGTCTCAAGCACCCTCTGTGCCCCGCCCTCCCCCCAGCTCGAGACTCCCATCTGGAGACGCCTGGGGCAAAAAACCGGTCCAGATGACCACATCCTCCGGGACACCAATGCGCACTCCGGTGCTGCATAGTGGTCCCAGTACGTCCCCCCCGTCCTCGGACCTCTCCGCGGACTTTGCGGTGGTTAAGGACTTCGCCAATGCGTTTAACATTGACGAAATCTGTATGCTGTCTGCAAAACTTCGCGTAGCGCGAACGACGGACGCGTACTTACAAGCTGCTGTAGAACACGCAGATCTCCTAAGCGCCCTCCGCGTTTACTCCACTTGCTCATAAGTATATCCCTAATGGATAATACACCAAATAGGGTTAAGCCGCGGTCGTTATCCATTGGCTTTTTCAATGCCAATGGCTTACGTGGTCAGCGGGAGGAAGTTTCCTCCTTCCTCCGTGATCGACAGATAGATATTTTCTTAGTCCAGGAGACTTTTCTTAAACCTGCCCAGCGCGATCCTCGTATCGCTAACTACAATGTAGTTAGGAATGACAGGACTTCTGCCCAACGTGGAGGCACACTTATCTATTACAAACGGTCCTTACATTGTATTCCTCTGGACCCTCCGCCTCTCACAAATATCGAAGCCTCGGTTTGTAGAATAGCGATGACCGGTCATAGGTCAATCACAGTAGCGTCAGTGTATCTCTCTCCGAACAAGACTCTCCTTCGGGCTGATTTGGAAGCTCTGCTCAATATGAGCGACTCGGTCATTTTGGCTGGGGATCTCAACTCGAAACATATTCGTTGGAACTCTAGAGTTAACAATCAAAATGGTAGATTGCTTGATAGATTCGTCGAGACTATGACCTTTGATATCATCGCTCCTATGGAGGTTACGCATTTTCCTCACAACTCTGATCATTCGCCTGATTTGCTTGATATTGCACTTCTTAGGAACGTAGCCCTCAGGTTGCGCTCTGTGGAAGTCATTCACGAATTGGACTCAGACCATAGGCCAGTCATTTTAGAACTGGGTGTAGAGCCTAACAGCACTCCCCACACCAAGTCAATCATTGACTGGGTGAAGGTGGACGCTGAGTTGGTAAAGTTTGACTCTTCTAGTCAAATTATCCCTGGTTCTATAGAAACGCCTGTCGATACGGACGAGGCGGTTGAGGCGCTCTCTAGCTGCCTCACCACTGTACTCAGTGAATCCTCGAAGCGGGTCCAGGTGATGGATGACCATCGCTGGAAACTGCCAGAGGATCTGAGACAGCTAAAGACCGCCAAAAATGCTGCTACCCGTCGGTACGACTCTTACCCTTCCGAGGACAATCGGATCCACTTGCGAGGCCTTCAGCGAGAGCTGAGGCAACGTATTGCTGAGTTTCGAAATAACCGGTGGGGGGATCTGATGGAGGAGATCTCGCCTAGCCACCATGCTTACTGGAGGCTCGCGAGGTCCCTTAAATCGGAAGGCACTGCGACTATGCCGCCGTTAGTTCGTGCGGATCATGCTACACCTGCGTTCGATGATGTCGAAAAGGCTGAATGTCTCGCCTCCAGTTTGGAGGCACAATGTGCACCTAGCCTCAGTCCAGTCGACCCTTCCCACCTAGCTATGGTGGAGTCTGAGGTCGAGAGGCGTTCGTCGTCTGCTCCCGTTGACCCAGTAGAAGTCGTCACTCTTTCTGAGGTACAAGATCTGATCAAGGATCTAAAGGTCAAAAAGGCACCCGGTGCTGACGGTATTCCCAATAAGCTCCTCAAGCATCTTCCAGAAGTGTTCCTCACCATTTTGGTACTGATTTTCAATTCGGCACTAGTTAATTGTCACTTTCCAGCAGCCTGGAAAGAAGCCGATGTCATCGGCATTCACAAACCAGGGAAACCTAGGTCCAGTCCTGGCAGCTATCGTCCCATTAGTCTCCTTAAGACGATTGGAAAACTCTTTGAACGTATCATTAAAGTTAGAATCTGGAAATTCGTGTCTGCTAATAATAGCCTCATTGACGAACAGTTTGGCTTTAGAGCCCGTCATTCCTGTGTCCAACAGGTGCACCGCTTAACGGAGCACATCCATCGCACCTTGCATCATAGGGCCCCAACGGGTGCAATCTTCCTCGATGTGGCGAAAGCTTTTGACAAGGTCTGGCATGAAGGTTTGATCTACAAACTGTATGCCCTGGGCTTACCCGATCGGCTTGTACGCATAATACAAGACTTCCTCTCTGATCGGAGCTTTCGCTATAAAGTGGAAGGTTCGTTCTCTTCCCCACGCCCACTGAGAGCTGGAGTACCTCAAGGCTCTGTCCTCTCCCCAATCCTCTTCTCACTCTTCACCAACGACATCCCACGAGTGAATAATGTTCATTATGCCCTCTTTGCCGACGACACGGCCATTTACGCAACTTCTATTTTCCCTTCTGCCTTAGTCAAACGCCTCCAGGGTGCAATCGATGAGTTAGGGCGCTGGTTCAGACTATGGAGGATCGAAGTCAATCCGGAAAAGAGTACGGCTGTGCTCTTTTCCAGGAAACTAGTTCCTAACGTATTCCTCAGGAATACTGCACCAATCAGTCTGTACGGTAGTGCCATTCCCTGGGCTACCGAGGCAAAATACTTAGGTGTCACTCTCGATAGGAAATTGACGTTCAGTCGTCATATATCAGTTGTTCGCAACCGAGCAGCCTTCATATTAGGAAGGCTCCACCCGATGCTCAACAAGAATAGTAAATTGTCTCTTAGAAATAAGTTGACTATTTACAAGACTTGTGTGCGTCCTATCTTCACCTACGCAAGCGTTGTCTTTGCGCACGCATCTCCGACCCAATTGGTCAGCCTACAGCGGCTCCAAAATATATTCTTGCGCAGAGCCACGGGTGCTCCCTGGTTCATGCGTAATAGGGACCTTCATAGTGATACGGCCTTACCGACCGTAGCACAGTATATGAAGGATTTGTCGAGGAGATACTTCGATAATGCACCACATCACCCGAACCCGCTGTTCAGGGATGCGGTGGATTACACTCCTCTCGCCAACGTCCTTCCCAGACGTAGGCGTCCTCGTCACGTGTTGTCGGACCCAGATGACATGATTACGGCCAGTCTTGCGGCCAGTTCGATAGACTCTAGCCCACCTGTAGTGCAGGGCTCCGACGACACTAGCTCAGCTCCTTACACACCACACCGTCCCCTCCGGAGGAGGCGTGCACGTCCCCACACCTCCACACGTGGTCGGCCACATTTCTTCAATCGCTACCGGCATGTACCAGGTAGATTCTCACCTATCAGACACACCTGACTGAGTTTCTTGGTGCTTCTTCTCAGTCAGATTTAACGTAGCCTTTCCGAAGCACTGTAGCACAAAAATCCGATTGTTTATATCCCCGCTTAACGTCCTAAGTCCGAGGTCGGCTCAATAGGAGCACCCTTAGGCATGTTAAGTAAAACTTCCCTTGTTGAGCGCCATTCAGGCTGCTCGCATCTTTCCGGTGAAGTTGTCGAAGTCGTCAGAGACTAACAGCGTATGTCCATTCTAAAAAAAAAAAAAAAAAAAAAAAAAAAAAAAAAAAAAAAAAAAAAAAAAAAAAAAAAAAAAAAAAAAAAGAAAGAAATGGAAAGCTTTGGAGGAGGCCTTTACCCGAGAGGGGTTCCAGTGGAATAATAAATTTGTACCTATTTACTTATAATTCAAATGTTATTGTCAAAAAGTAAAATTACATAGTTTTTTAGTAAGTAATGTACCTAACTGGAAATAAAAGGCTTTTTTATTTTTATTTTTATTTTTATTTTTATTTATTTATTTTATTTTAAGCTGTGGCGTTTCACTGGTATTCATTGTATATTTTGTGCTGGTAGTTATTAATCAAGGATGAGTAATGTATGATAACTTAAACCACACTTAATTAATAATTAGGTACAAGTTCATTGTTATTTAATGTGAAAAGTCGTTGAGAGCCGCTTCCAAAAGCACAATTATTAAAGACGATATTCAGTCGTAATAATTTTTAAACACGTGCAACACTGCACTGTGTTAAATTAATGACATCCAGTTAAATTTGCATGCAGACAGTCTTAAAACAAATGTTCTCTTTGTACGGTATGACAATGAGCTTCGAATACAAACAGCCGTCTGACGTAGGGTTACCATGTTTAAAGGATGTCGCTTCTCTTTTTATGTAATTGACAACACTGATCGAGTCATTTAACAAGGTTCATAGTTCTATACATATTTAATATTGAGCGAGTAATTTCTTAATAATAGTAATAATAATTGTGATTTATTGCGAGACCAAGCACAAGATTACATGATATTGGTATGTATGTATGTAAACTCTTTATTGCATATAAGTGATGTTGTCACTATGACAATTCTGAATTATGACATAAACAGTGTACAAAGGCGAGCTTATCTCTAATGGGATCTCTTCCAGCTTACCGTGGAGTTGACGAGAGAAGACAATGCGTGGATAGACAAACATAAAAAACAGCCAAAACAAAAACGAACAAACAACAATGATAATAAAATAAATAAACAATATAAATAAGTTCATTAGGTATCCTGTGGATCCCAAACAAGGCTGAGCCTGTATCTTGAGACCCGCTTTTGAGTCGGTTTACAGTGTAGATGAGTGCAACGTTGAACTTAAAAAATACAAACAATAATTATTTAAATGAATAATATTACAATTACAATTCAATATATTTTTTGAGCAATTCATTAGAAATGATTCATTGATAGAAGCCATGAGAAACCAGGGTTAAAGCATGGGTCCAGTTTGGTCTTCCAGTTAACAGTTAGGTTTATAGTTGTATATTTATTTAATCTTGAGCGGGTCATTTCTTAACAATAATAATAATGATTTATTGAGAGACCAAGCACAAGATTACATGATATACAGGCATTATCCAGTAGATCACAAACAAGGCTGAGCCTGTATCTTGAGACCCGCTTTTGAGTCGGTTTACAGTGTAGATGAGTGCAACGTTGAACAAATTGGTCTTGTCTGAAGTAACTTTGAGTACGACTCTTTCTATAGAGTTGTGTTGTATATTCTCGGTAGGTACTGATATTGTAATACTCATTGCGACTTTTAAGGTCCACCAGGGTTTGAAAGGATAATTATCATGATAATTATCGTGATAATAACAGATCGATAATTATCGATTGATAATAACAAAAAATTTCGCTCGTGAAAATTAACTTTATTCGAAGTATTCGAACATGTATTTCCGCACTTGCGTCTATCCGAACGAATGTTATTTATTTTTTGTTAGAATTTGTTATGAAACAATATAACATCGAAATTTCTTATGAAACAATATAACATCGAAATTTCTTATGAAACAATATAACAAATGAATTTCTTATACTGGTGATCATTATCCGATAATTATCAAGAAGCGTAATTATCTTGATAATTTCGAACCCTGAGGTCCACGTATTTCTTATTTCCTGACAATGTTTATCTCATCGCTGTTATATTTTCAAGTATTGCGCATCCAACAATTTCAAAATTCAAACAAGTGACGACTTTATAGATATTTCTTCCAAACATGAATCTACATGAATAATGCATTTACTCTGGGATCCTAAAAAAAAAAAAAAAAAAGGTCAGGTTGGTAAGATAATATAAAATAGCTAAATATAAATAACGATAATGGGAGATATTATATCAATTTGGAGCATTTTTTCTTTCCCATTCTAAAACGAAACGGTATTAATTCCGCGACAAGTCCCTTATTACCTAGACTGATGGTTACCATACTTCGTGGACACGAGAATCGCAACTGTCACAGCTTCTGTTCTCTTTACAATGTATGTAATTGTAATGTAAATAATATACGACATTGAGACTTGTTAGTGTGTGCTTTATGCACTTGGGTTCTCTTGTTAAAACAAAACGCTTTCGTTAGTGAATAGAAAACTGCATAGCAAAATTATATGTTAGTTATTTTAGTTGTTCAGTCAATAGTAAACGCAGTAAACTGTAAATAACTGAAAATATTCTACGGGAAAATAGTTTTCGATGAAAAATGGGAATTAGATATTCAGATGTTATTTCTAATCATTGTGGCTTTCATACCATTCACAAATGCCATAATTGATCTTTGATGTATAGTTTGACAGCTGGTTAACAGATAATTATTTATTTGATCTCGGATCAATAATTTAAGCAGCGTTTGTGAAAACAGAAGAAATTCAAAAGTGTATTCGCTAAATTTAAAAGTCGCTAAACTTGAAATAAGGAACGTCCAACTAGATTTTGACAGCTTGTTGCCATACTAAATCGAATTTGACATTTCTTATTCTAAGTTCAGAGATTTTTAAATTTAGTGGACACCGTTTCGAATTGGACCGAATACAGCCTAAACAAGGAACGCGACTCGAATACAAATAACAAAAAATATTTTTCTTCCAACGATGTAGATTTTTCTAAATTCCTTAAAAAAATCGCAATCGTCCCTCAACATTTCATTAAAAACAACAAAGCAACATTTTAATTAACAGTATGAAATAACCAATAAACTGCACGTGTTCAAGTGTTGCCTGCAGTAATTATTTCCTACATCGCGAACAATGACACTGGCACCACAAAGATGGCGCGTTGGATAATTAGTTTTGTATTTCCACTACTAGAAAAAGTTAGTTAATAGTATACGCTAATATCAGAATGCGAAATATTCTGGAATATGAACATCGTACCAAAATGTTAGTTATAATTGCATATTAAAAAAATAATTAGAACAAATTGTATACTAGCCTTGCCTGTTTTATTTCCCACACAAACGTTCAACCCCCCCATTTTACCCCCTTAGGGGGGATTTTCGTGAAATCCTTACTTTAGCGGATGTCTAACTCCAAAAACCTGAGAATACGTGATAAGTCAGTTTATGAGTGAATACGTGGTAGTATTTCGCTTTCATATATACAAATATCCATACTATTCTACGAAATTAACTCTGTCTGTCTGTTACGGTTTCATGGCTAAATCGCTAAACCGATTTGATGAAATTTCGTATGGAGATAGTTTGAGTCCTGAAAGGACATAGGCTATTTGTCATAAAGGCCTATCATCATCACTAACACAGGTCTTAAATTGAAGTATCCTTCCCAGCCCATTTTTAAATAATAAAGATAACCTTGTAAAGGTTCTTGAAAATACCAACATTGTACGGAAGGCTCATCCTACCGATCGATCCAGCCCCGGCCAGTTACACCACGCGGAAGCACCCGGTTTTTATCAACAACAACCATTGTCTACACAATCGCAGAAACAAACAAACATACACGTCACAATACGCACACGTTAGGCACAATACAAAACGTAACAAAGGACTTGCCTCTCTGTGAGCTGTATTAAAGCCAGTATTGTGTTCGGAATCGGACGAAAATGCTCTTCATTACTCTGAAAGCTTGTGTGCCATGCGACAATGGGGGGCTGGGGCCCCCTTTGGGGGTTGGGGAGGGGCCGACACAAAGACGCATGGCGAAGGCCCCCGCCACCCTTTGCCCGGAAAATTGAAATGGTAAGAAACGTTATTTAGGTCATGATTTTATTAAATGTTAATAGATTCTTTTTCTGCGGATGTTCGTTTCACTTTTTATTATGGTTTTATTAAGTTGTGTATCGGTTCTCTGTAATACCTCTAAAGGTATGGTATCTTTGGATTGTATTACACCTACATTTATAATAATGTTATGTTTTTGCATGCCGATTGGTAAAACAGCAATAAAACTGTAATAAACAACACCACTTGAATGTACTACCTACCTATGTTTGCAAATAAAACATTTTAATTTTTGATTAGATTTGATTTGATTTGAAGGTTTTATTCAATATCGCCAGGAATAGTAATCACTAAACCAGTCCCAGCGGCCTTAATATGCTAGACACAAGGATAAGTTAAACCCGTTTATCTCTCTGACTATCTCTTTCGTCGGCACTAGTGTGAGAGAGACGCACTTAGAGATAAGACGGTTTAACTAACTTGTGTGTTGCATGTTAGGGCCGCAGAGCTGCCCGTAATGTGGCAAGGTAGACCAATGGGTTTGGGTATCCGCATATTATAACTCTGCTTCTTCCATAACTGAATCGTGTTGTGAATGTTCCTAGAAAATATGTAAACGATTTTTGTAGACAAAGTTAATAACAAACAAACAAACAAACCAAGCTCATGAACTTTGAGAATTTTCGCGGAACTCCGTTAAGGTGACGACCGCTTCAGTTGTTTTTTAGGGTTCCGTACCGGAAGGGTAAAAACAGGACGCTATTACTAAGGCTCCGCTGTCCGTCTGTTCGTCCGTCCGTCTGTCACCAGGCTGTATCTCATGAACCGTGATAGTTAGACTGTAGACAGTTGAAATTTTCACAGATGATGTATTTCTGTTGCCGCTATAACAACAAATACTAAAAAACAGAATAACATAAATATTAAAGGGAGCCATATAGCAAACGTGATTGTTTTACCGTTATCATAGATAATGGTACGGAACCCTTCGTGCGCGAGTCCGACTCGCACTTGGCCGGTTTTTTTAACTCGGCGATATGGAAACAGAAGAACAAAGCACTGTAAAGACAGCCATCGCTGTAATACAGTTTAATTCCTTAACCATGGCTGCAGTTGCAAGAGATGCACAAGGCCCTACGATGCACGGAACCGCATTGTCCTGCAATCCGTTTGAAGTCACGCGTTATTAAGAGGAGTGTGAACCTACGGCTTTTCATACAAAAGGCGATAACGATTTCCACCCCTTAAATGTTAACCGATGTTGACCAATTTTTGATAGGTTGTCATTCAGAACAAAATCTAGGTCTATATGTTATGTTATTTCTCACGTTTCTAGGTAATGTTTTAACAAAAACCAATCATTATTTCTTACTTTTCAAAGGGTTTTTGAAGTCAGTCCTTATTTGTTCCTTAATTTTTTTTGCGTTTAGCAACAATTTCCATCTTAAAAATACAATAATTAAAATCATAAGCCGAACTGAAATAAACAGCAATATAAAAATGTTAGTCCAGGAGCTGACCCCATAAAAACACAATGAAAAAATGAAATAATTAAGCACAAACGGTGGGCGACAACAGACGACAGACGACTACGATATTTTGTCGCCCTCCGAAGCCTGCGTGGTACAGATAAGCCCTGCGTAAGTAGACACAAAGAGAGTCGGTGGAAATAAAAACTGGTATAAAAGATGTACTTGTGTATTCGTTTAAAATGCCAGACAGTGTAGTAGAAAGCGGTTTAAAGTTGTATACATGGTAAAGTAAAATAGAGATAGGTTATATTGTATTTGTGTGGTTGTATTTAATAGCTCTAGTTTTGCAAGACGTTTGAAAAACCAATATTTCCGACTGCGTTCAAGGGTGTCCATTTTTAAGGAAATAAATTAGGACAAATGTAAAATCATTTAGTAGATTTCTTAATTCCAGCATTGCAGGGACGTGCAGGAAATTTAACCTAGGTGAATTGTATCTGAAATAATGGTTTTGCATGACGTCCTCCATGTCACCTGTATTTTATTGAATTCAGTGAATAAAACTAAAAAGAGTAGGTGGCCAAAGGTGTCTCGTGATCATCCGAGCTCTGAATTCGAACCCTAGGAAGTAACACATCGCAAGGAAACCACATTTAGGAAGCTGAATGTGTAACTATAATATTCACTAGGTTTGGTTAGGTTAGGTTTGAAACGCTGCGCGGAAAACACGATGCTACAGCAAAATACCAACTTGGCTTGTCTAAAATTTTACGGCTGAACAAAAGAGAGATTTTCTGAAAAAAAAAAATTACAGCTGTGTAAATTATAGACATGGGATTGCTTTGATTTATTTGATTTTAGGAAAAGCTTTGGAAGCTCGATCCGAAATAATTCGCTCGGTTGATTTAGCAATAATTTGTTTATTTCTAGCCCTCCTATTTTTACAGAGTTCAGATAGGGGTCACGTCAAATAAAACAATTTGCATCACTTTTAAAGTTCAACAACCCTGAAGTAGATCTAGCTTCTAAAAAAGACAGAACATGCACCAAAAAATCCATTACAAAACCACAGCGGTGTCCTCACAAAGAAACACAATCAAGCTCCCGGACTACACTGGAAGTAGTAAGTCATTCTATATTCAGAAGAAATTTAACGCAATAGCTACTTTAATAGATTCCATGGCAACAATACCTATTCGAGAATATAGTGCGCACTAAAAAAATGCCTTTATACGGGCTTTATACGATTAAACACGGTGTTTCTATTGCATGCTTCGGTTATCTGGCTTCAGCCAATAGCGAGCGAGTTACGGTTCTATAATTACTGCATCTGATACAAAAAATGTGGTTTGAAACAAAAAATGGGGTAAAAAATATGTAGTAGCGAGGCAAATTGGAGTAAATTGATACCAGCCATATGTCGTGTTATGTGATAGCGGGGGATCTGCGTGGTTAATTTGGTAAATAAGTTACTGATGACGAGGCTCTTTGGTGTTTTGGAACAACGTTATACAGCCTGGGAACAAGTGATTTAGAAGGGAGAGGGGAGGTTGTGTTCGGCTGCCAATTCCAATGCATGCCACATTATGCCAGATCCTGAACATTAAACAAGTGATCCGTTTCATGTAAGATAAATAGTTTTGCCTGTCACTAATATTTACTTTTAAAAATGGTTACTGACTTATCTATGCTCAAACCCAAATAATTATAAAGGAGGGGTATCGATAAGCTAAGAAAATTGGCCCCAACATATCCAAAAAAATCATGTTTTCTTTTGTACATATTTCTCATTGCTTTAGTAAAGTAAAGGACACTACCTTAACGCTACAATAAATAAAAATTAAAAATGAGTACGTTTTCTTCACGAGAAAAATCGACAAACTGAGGTCGAAATGACACTTTTGGATGGATTGGATTGTGCCCTTTTTTTTGCTATATCGAGTTGTTTTAGATATGAGCGCATTTGTTTAGCATAGTGATTTTTTTATATGTTGTTCTTAAGCAGACAACAAATATAAAAATACTAAAAAGAAATTGCTAAAAAAATGCGCTCACGTCTAAAAACATTTAATTTAATTTTTAATTTTAATTTATTGTAACGTTAAGTTAGTGTTACTAAAACAATGAGAAATATGTTTAAAAAATAGTTAAATGTTTGGTCATATTGGAGTCATTTTTCTTAGCTTATCGATACCCTTCCTTTTAGAACACTTGCCACAGTTACCTATTTTGGGAACTGCACAAACAGAGAACAAAATTGCCCATTTAATTATACCAAGTCATCCCTCTCTAACCAGTCAAGTGAAAAAGAGAAGCACCGTTTTAACCGAAGACCTCTTCATGCGACAGAAACATTCTGATGATCTCGTGATACCTCGGATCCCATCGCACCATATAAATTCAACACCCCCAACCCCTTACAATAATCATAATACTATTAAGGTAACTCGAGACGATTTGGGACGACATAAGGGCGCGCGCATTGTCGCTTCCCTTTAATTAATATTAACCGAGTACACCCCTAACAGTTGGGGAAGGTGCATCAGACAACGAAAACAAACAAGGTAGTACACGGGTGAGAAAATCAGCCAGCGAGTTGGCGAACTTGCTTGATGGAAGTTGGATGATTAACCGAGTAATTTACGCTCCTGTTGGGAGAGCATCAAACAACAAAACCAATCCATGATTACCACCGGCTAGAGTATGCGCTGATTATTTACCAAGTAGTGTAGTCATTTTAGGGAAGATGCATCAAACAACGAAAACAACCACGATGGTACACAGTTGAGAAGATATTAGTGCTGGCCAACATGCTCGATGAAACTCCAATTATTAACCGGGTAGTGTAACGCATCTAACAATTCGGGAAGCATCAGACTACGGCAATAATACACGAATAGGAAGACATGTAAACGTACTGGCAACTAGCGAGCTTGCACGATGCTTTGATTAATATCAACAGAGTACCTAACGCAAGGATCGTTAGAGGAGAAGGTGCATCAGACACCCAGAAAAGCAGCTGTGAGGCAAGATTATCTTCAAAAGATAAGCTAGATGTAAATGGTAACACTTTAGGAAGTAACTAAGTGGCGTGAAATTATCTATTGGCAAGCAAAATGAAGCAATCACGAATAGGGATTTTACAAAAATCAAACATCATTGATACAATCTAAGAGACACAAACAACAATACCCGAATCTGACATTTTAGTGGGAATTGGGAATGGAATCTCAACCTCAACCTCTGGCTTCGTAGCCTGTGCTAATCGCTGAGCCAACTACCAAACTTACTTTTTATCTTTCCTGCCCGTGTGTCCCATATCATTGAGCAGTCCACCACACCCCCGCATTACCTTCCACAATCGACGCGACATTTCGATTGATTCCGTTAACAAAACCGTTTTGTTCGCCGATTTATCAGAGCCGTGTGTATTCCAAGAGCTCTATTGTAAAGGAATAAAGGTTATTATCGATTGCGTGGTAAAGTATTGGCAGGTGGCAGCGTATGGTCCCTGCGGATGGTATTGTTTTTATCGACAATGCAGTTAATTTGGAGTTTTGTTGGTATCCTGTTATTACGCTGTCTAGTTTTCAAATGTATTTTGAACTGAGATGGATTGTTTTGATCATTGGTCAGAGAAGACAATCAATTGAAATAATCAAAGCTTAAGCCCAAGGTATAGGTACATTTAGTAACCAAGTTATTTAGAATATTGTGAAACAGTGTCGGGTTTACACTTGTCCCAAGTAAAGGCTGTTACATTTTTGCCGCCCTCTACAATTGGGTAGGTAAAGATATTTGAAGAGGTTTCTTTGAGTTGACAGCTCTTTTTTGTCAAACACACAACCACAGAATACATAATAGTGGAACTGTCACTTTCTTTTTTTTTTAGCTAATCAAACGGCTGAGCAAACGACTGAAATGTCATTGCAGTCATTTAAAAACGTCTCCTGAAGAAACAATATACAATTAAAATAAAAATTACCTTTAGATTCTCGGTCCCTGAGACGTCCACTATCAAAATAAAATATATATACCCCTCTTCAAAAAACTTTACCTACCCAATTGTCAGTTTCTGGATAACTTTTACAATCTAGTATTTATTAAATTGGTTTTCACCCACTCCGAAGTCTACTTAGCCTGCTGGTAAATCCACCACTGTTGTGAAATGACTGATTTGAAAACGAATTACTCTGTATTTTAAGAGACGTTCTGAACATGTCACTTTACCTAAGGTAATTTTAATTGTTTAAGTCCAGTTTTCTACACATTTTATTGTAAATAATAGATATTCATAAAGAAGCGTACCTAACTCGTAAAACCACCTACACAATTTGAACAAAATGGCAGAAACGCAAGACAAAACCCATCCCGCTTATCCTTCAAAGAACAAATTCTAACAAACATCCATTCAGTGAAAGACGGCTATGAATAATACATTCTGTTTGTATGTTTGTATGGGACAATAAAGTCCACTTTTACGTAAGCGCAGCTTTGTCACCCTAGCTCTGTTTGCGAAAAGGAACTGTTACTGACTGTTTCCAAATAGACGGTGACGTCCTTTTTGTCATGTATTAGGATAAATTCAAAGAAGGGTCAGTTACTTTTAGCCTTCCGTATGTATAACATACCTTGCAAAAAAATAAGAAAATAATACCTACTAGGTATTTAATGTAACATCTTACTTTATCGGATGATATGTAAGTATATTCAAATATTGAAAAACATAATTAGATAGAGCAGTCGGGATCCATTAGAGCAATTTTTTTAATGAAGATGTACAAATTGTATCCTATTGGGTTCCAACTGTTTGAAACAAATTTATTTAAAATTATGATTGAAATGAATGAAAATGAAAATATTTATTTTGCAAGTACCACTTTGCCACATAGGCTCTTTTACATGTCTGAAGCTACCAGCGCTTCGAAAGGTGACATCTGCTGAGAAGAAACATAGAAATGAAATATATTAGATTACACCAATTTTTTTTTACATTCGTTTTGTTGTTTCGAACGATTAGGGAAACATTTCTGCTTACCGTGGCATATTTAATTAAAGATGTCTTGATTTGGGTTTTTAGTGAACTTGAACTGTTTTGAACGAAGTTGAACTATTTGTTTAAAAAAAACTGTTAAGTGATGTCTGATAATAAAATTAGCAAAAAAGTTCATTATTAACAAAGAAGCTATACCTAATACGTATATGGATACCCCAATAATTGGCTGATTTTCGACCATCTTTGTTCCAGCTGTTTTGCCAAAACGGATACTATCAGTTGTAAGATTTCGCCAGTTTATAGTTTATACTTGATAGTTAAACAACAAATACGAATTATGTGTTAGGTACATTGTTAGATATGCCGAACTTTTTAAGATAATCACGCAGATCAAACAAACACCAATACGTTCTTATCGGGCGCGACACGAACTTGCTTGTAAAAGATAAATAACATACATACATACATACACATCACGCCCGAAATCCCTAATGGGGTGGGCAGAGCCACAAGACTACTTGTGGCCACGTTCGATTAATTAGTCCTAAGATGGTATGATGAACCGTATGGTGACAGGTGATCAGCCCATCGCCCATACAGATAGTCCACCATGTTGGAGAGGACCCGTCCCTTAGTCGACTTTTACGACATGCCAGGATGATAAGCGTCTGCCCGCATTCTATGCTATTTCTTCACTCCCAGTGCAGCAGAGGAGTACAAAAGATAAATAAGCCTACAGAATTTTCTTTATCCCCCGTTTATGTCAATATTATGTGACATCACTTTCGTCAACCGTCATAGCACACTTTAGCCGAAAGAATTACTATCTATACAAATAAAACAGTACCGTGACTCACTTATAGACAACGGGTGGTCCTAGAGGTTTGAAATTTGGACGAGATATTACTCGAGTACCCTAAAGGTGCACTATGGAGGGATTTTTTAATTCCATCACTAAAGGGGTGAAAAGGGGTGATAAAGTTTGTATGGAAAATACCGCGGGTGAAGCTGTGGCGGGTCCACTAGTAATACATAAAATCTAAGCAGCAAACAAATCAAATCTGTAATAATCGACGATTATGAATGAAATATGATATATTCGACGTACAAACTATATGCATTTGGAACGTCTTTAAGGCCTTTGATTTGATTCTACACACGATGTACTTGCGCGTTTTAATTTTTGACAGATTATCTCCACCATATTTATTTCATGCTGACGTCACATAGGCTATGCTACCCGCATAACTAATACCTACGCATTGAGATATCATTTATCAAAATCCGATGATTAATGTGGGAGTTATGGGGGGGGAACAGAATCGGACATATTTACATATAGTTATACCGACTAAAAACATTACCTTCTTTTTGGGCTCCACCGCATTCGGGTAAAAAAAACCACTGCACAGCAAGCACATCCGCTTTGATTTTCCAAATAAAAACAAATGATTTTTTAAATACGGTCTCATAAGCGTAAAACATGGCAAAACCTAAACCTCGAAATTTAAAAAAGGAAAATAGAATATAAAATGGCGATTCCCCCAACGTCACTGGCAGCATAGCTTTTATTTTTCTATCCCCCATGCATCGCACACTGGCTCGAACAGTGGCACAGTGTCGCAAAATAAGAACGGTTGGGAGACACGGAGCTCGCTCAATGGGTAGCAGGAAAACGGTTTGGATTTAGAACTTTGCTTACTTTTGGTCGTTGATTAATTCGGTGGCCAGTACCCTGCTGTGACGCTCCCGGTTGATTGCGCTCACTTTTTTTTTCTGACGTGTTTTTACGCTTAACATTTTAAGTCGCTTGAGAAATGGCGGCGATAAAACAATTTGGTAAGCTTCACCGCTTTAAACAAAATAACTTTGAGGATTCTCTTACTAAATGTTAATAATGTTCACACTGTGGACGTTCATCTTTGCCAGATTATGCAGACAAAAGTATTATTTTAAATTTTTGAAGGTCTCAATACCTTCTTTTTACAGGTCACACACCCACTAAATAATTAAAAGGTACCTACGAATTTGCGATTCCGGTGAATTGACAATCAACTCCGTCATCAGCAAAGATCTCAAAAGAAGAATGTGCCTATCAGTACAATTTCGTGTAACAAGTCTCATATAGGTAGTAGATTATCGAACGCCAGCGCCATGGCTTATCCCCACCCTATTGCTGATGTCTTAGTTCTTACGACATACACACAAAAATCTAATATTGCTTGATTCACACGCTATCATATCATCGTGGACGTTGTGGTCGGTGGTGCTGCAGTCTGGAGTACGATGCGGGAGGGCATTTTTTCAATTATAACAGTGTCACTTAAATGGGTGTCATGGATGGTTGACAGACATGCGACTGAACGTGCAATGGTGTCAAATTCGCGTTCTGACACCTCAAATGTAAGCATCGCGAAAATTGCTTTGAGCAGTTCCTTACCGTATATTTCAATGGTCATCAGATTAAGACTCAAAAAGGACTGAAGGAAAGGACAAAAGGAAAGACTAAAGTCTTTCAAAAGAATAGGCATCTTCATTCATCACTTTTATTTACGATTTATAGTAGTAAGTTTTAAGCTTTCTTTATGATTTGAAAAGATGGCTTTCTGCTGAGTCTCTTACGGAACTGCTTCTCAGTAATAATGCTCGTGTCCGAAACGCTGGTAGGTACATTAATTTTATTATATTTTATTTAATAGGCAGCCATTACACGCTCAATCTAGATCGAGATCCGTGATCACTGACATAGGATCCCAAAATTGCGATCCGCGACCTTGGTCCAGACCACGATCTAGATTGAGCGTGTAATGGCTGCCTTATGTGACCAGTCAAAGAGCGCACTGGTCAACTTGCTGAAAGAACGATTAGAATTTGGGTAAAATTTGAATATCGAAGAATATTCTGAATGAAAAGACGAATCCGGAGTCTCAAATTAGTAAATAATCTACAAATTCCGCACACAGCTTTGAAATGTAAAATTGCTATTTAATCTGTTGCGCTAATTATCATCTATCTTCAATGATTCATGTAGGTACATTGTAAAGTCCATTCGTCCTTACTTGTCTCATTTGGTAACCAAGTTTATAACCTAAAAATGTACCTTTTTTGGGTGTAACAGCTATTTGATCCTAAGTAAAGCACTCCTAAGTGAAAAATTGACCAGTTTTTGATAGGTGGTCAATCAGAACAAACTCTAGGTCTATACGTTTTTTGAATATTGATCAAAGGTCAATAAAGTCAAATAATCGCTGAAATTAGTTTTGTGTGAGAATACAGAAGCAACAATAAAATTGAATGTATGGATTATATTGAAAAAATCAAAACGATCGAAACTTGGTCAAAATCGGTTTACATTTAAGGGGTGGAAATCGTTTTGCCTTTTGTATCAAAAGCCGTATGTTAATTGTTTTTGTTATAGCATAACTTAATTTGGTGCTGGTGTGATACCTACAAATAAAATGTAATATCTTTTTCTTCTTTCTCTTTCTATATTGGCGGCTTTCGTAGCTTGATTAACGATATTACTAGACTTAAATATGGCACTATCACAATAGATAACTATAAACCAATTAAACCTGTTCAATCAGACTGATCCCTCTCCTTTGATTGCTGAATGGCCAATTTACAATCAAATGAGTCTCATTGACGGGCTGAGAGCCAATCTTAGGTGCTTTACATTACAATGGCTCTTGGATAAGGTTTGTAGAGTTCTTGGAAGATGCTAGTTTGATGGGAGAAATGAATAGTTCGCTAAATAAGCAATTTATCAGCAGTAAGTAAAACAAAGAAGAAAATACCATATTTAAGAGCCCTATTACGATTTTTTCAATAATTGAGCAACTTTGGCGTTCTTATTATGAGAAACTGAAACACTTAGACAACTTCGACTTGTTGAATGGTGGAGTATAGTTATTAGTATTGATCATAGCGGCCTCGTTTTTTTTTCAATTTATTCTTATCTATTGATATAAAACCGAAATTCCGCAGCAAGTTTTTCAAAAAATGCGCGAAGGCACATTTTGGACTCGTGTATTGAACTACTCTACTAAGCAAACGAAATGAAAAATACATAATAATATTTCTTGAATAGTCGTGTAGTTTATAGCGGCCTCGAAATTTAGAAATATGTATGGAATATGTAGAAAAAAATCCAAACCGTAAAACTACTAAAAACGTTAAGAATTAACCGTAAATTTCTCTTTACTACATTAATATTATTACTTAAAATGTATACCAGAATAATCGTTAGTTTATAAATAACAAAAATTACGTACTTTTTTTGGAATAATATTTCATTATAAAAGTTAAAATGAACGTACCTAATTACAACTCCCGAAATTACTACATAATGCGATGTGTCGGCCGTCCGAATTCAGTGCCGCGCGTGCGCTTGTCAAGGGTGGACCTGTGTTCTGCGCTGACGGCCATACATCTTAAATGGCCGTCAGCGCTCTTTGTACATCGGACGAGGGCAACGCGTGGCCGTTGTTTAATATAATCGGATCCTAATCTTTCGGAATGTAATTTTTTGATAGCCCTCTTAATATTACAAATGCGAGTTTGTTTGTTTGTATATTGTATGACTATAAAGTTTTATAACAGGATACCTGAAGATTACAACAGGTTAAAAACACCGAAATTCCATAAAAATTGAAATGGTTGCTGGTTGGATGCTTTTATTCTGTTGCTGAATTTTGAAATCATAATTAATTTATCCATAATTAAATACATTTATTTTATATAGACGTTGATAATTTTTCGTAGAACATGTTATATGATATTTATTTATTATTTGAATTGAATGTTATCATGCTATATATATGACGACGCGGTTAGCCTAGTTGGGAGTGACCCTGCCTCCGAAGCTAGTGTCCCGGGTTCGATCCCCGGTAAGGGCAAATATTTGTGTGACAAGCGCGAATGTTTATTCCTGAGTCCTGGATGTTTCCTATGTATTTAAGTATTTATTTTTCTATATAAGTATGTATATCGTCGTCTGGTACCCATAACACAAGCCTTTAGAGCTCACTTTGGGACTAGATCAATTTGTGTAAAAGATTGTCCCCTGATATATTATTATATTATTATTATTAATTATTAATTGCTAACTACCAATCTCTGAATATTTCTACGCGGATGTTGTCAGAATATGCTGAACACTTTTACTATCCTATATAGTAGTTACCATATTCTCAGAAATAAATGATTGATTGATTGATTCTTCACGCAGCAACGGATCATCATTTTTAGGGTTCCGTACTTCAAAAGCAAAAAAGAACCCTTATACGATCACTTTGTAGGTTGTGTGTCTGTCCGTCTGTGTCAAGACCTTTTTCTCAGGAACGCGTGGACGTATCAAGGTGAAATTAATAACAAATACTCAGGTCTGTAAACCCTTGAATCTGTGAAAAAATCAAACTTCTAAGTCAACGCAATCAAAAGATACGGCCGGTTATGCCGCATATTTTGATACTCGCAACGGAATCCAAACCTATAGGGTACTCTCCGTTCACCTAGATTCATGAAATTTAGCAAAAAGCAGTGTCTTATAGTACAAGTAAAGGGAAAAGTCCGAAAACCGTAAATTTTTAGTCACATCACAAAAAAATAACAGTTAAACGGAATAACCTTTGCAAGGTCGTATTACACTCGACGGTTGCAGAGAGATAAGAGCTTGCGAAAGATACTTTTTGATTTTTTGCATAGCGATAGTTAGAAGGCCATAGGCTACTTTATATCGCGGAAAAATGCAGTTCCTAAGGGAATGTCGCCGGTAAAAGCTAGTGTATCTTTAATACAAGTATTTTAAGTTTTATCTTCTAACACTACTAATAATACTCAATCTCATCAAATTAAAATAAACAACGTACATCCACATATTTATCGAAACCAGCACGCCTAGCATGATCCGTCATCATTTTTTCGCTCGTGTCGATAAACGCCATTTTATAGGAAAGCCGGAGAAGGACAAAGGCTACTTTTTATCCCGGAAAAGTAAGCCGGAGAAGGACATATTGACTTTTTATCCCGGAAAAATGCACAGTTCCCGAGGGAACAGTGATAAATAAATTCCACGCAAAGTCACGGGCAATAGATAGAACATAAGAACATACATAAATTTGAAACCATTTCCCGACATTTCAAAGCCATTCCTGATCATGGTCACGGTTAGACTAAACTCTTATTAGTCTATGACTGGGGCCAATTCGAAAGTGTTTTCCCAAATTTTTAAAGTCGTTAAATTTAAAATAAGAAACGTCATACTCGATTTTGACAACTTGGTGCCATACTAAATCAAATTTGACGTTTGTTATTTTAAGTTTAGGAAGTTTTAAATTTAAGGGACACTTTCGAATTGGACCCACGGATTGGTTTCATACAAAATAAGCTACTCACCTAATCTCTTTGATATCTCCGAGTTATGCATCTTCGGGTTATCCTGCGCGATCTTCCGCCGCTGCAGCCGTGACCATACCATGAAGGCATTCATGGGCCTCTTTATATGCTCCTCGGGGCTCTTCTTCTGCTGGTTCAACATGGGCCCCATGGAGCTTATCGAGCCCATGGACATGCCCATGGGGAAGCCCATGGAACTGCCGAAGCTGGCCCGGTCGCACATCGCGCCAGCGGCACTGAAATGGGAATTTAAATTAATTAATTTATAAACGACATCCACGTACTTTTCAAAACCAGCATGCTTAGCATGATCCTTCACCATTTTGTCGCACACGTGTCGACAAATGCCATTTATAGGTCGCCAAACATAAAAGAGCGCTGTCGGGCATCCATTTTATATGAGCGTCAGCGCTCTTTTTACGTGACGCGAACTTTACCAACGTGTTTACGCAATTATTATACAAACTCGTTGCCCTTTATTAAAAATTAATATCGTCCCTACATGTTAATCCTCCACGTGTTCAACTTTTAATATCGGCGACAATTATCCCGGGCATAAAGGTGGAAAATATTAATATCGCAATACAGGGGAGGGTGCCGAAACTTGTTTTTAATTGGCTCATCTCAAGACCCTTGGGAGGTATTTTGCGACAATTAGGGCAGATTTATGACGTTAACACTTGTACAGTTGTTTAATTTAAGTCGAGGCAATTCCGGGTTTGAAAAATTGTACTCGCATTTGGAATTACAATGATTTTTAGCAGAGAAATAGCATAAAAGTTTTGCAATGATAAATATAAATCTCATACTAGGCTAGCTAGAAAAACTTCCAATTAGACATTTTTTTCTATATCCAGTGTGAACAAGTACAATCAATTAAAATAGAAATAATTCAGACGCTGTACTCATTTTAAACGATGCTTATAAAATCCTATAAGACGAAATATTTCATAATCTATCTAATTTGAATAACACTTGAACGGGTACCAAATGTAAGTGACGCGCAGAATTCCCATCAAATTTCGTCGAATCATTTTAAAAATTACAAACGGGGGTGGTGACAAATTATCTAACCCCGGCATATGTTTTACAAAACATTTCCACAGATAGAACATTAATTTAGCTACCCCATTCGCGGTGATTTGTTTGATGTTAATGCAAATTAGGGTAATTACTGGATTCGTAAGTGCGGTTTGCGTGATTTAGACGTAATATATTGGACGAGAAGCACCCTTTTATTAGATCAATACCAAGTTAGCAAAGGATTTTTTCATATTATGTTCACTCTATACCGTTAGAAACAGATTATTGAAATTATTTCTTATTCGTTTTCTGTTTCGGTAGTAACCCTGCGACACTGAAAAAATGGCAGGGCTAGAAATAATCAAATTATTGCTAATATCAACCAAGCGGTTTTTGTACAGAATATCGGCTTAAAGTAATAGCTTGCTATTGCGTTTCGTAAGGTGAGTGACGAGATCCGGAGGCCTATTCCTTCATCCACATCCCATCCCCATTCCCCATCCTCACTAGACTGGCAACGCATTGGCAGCACCTCTGGTGTTGCAGATGTCCATGGGCGGCGGTGACCACTTTCCATCAGGTGGGCCTTCTGCCGGATTGTCAGTCAATTGACATAAAAAAGCGACTTATTTCGGACAAAGCTTGCAAAGCTGTTTGCTAACACCAAACAAATCAAAGCAATCACATGTCTATAATTTACAAAGCTGTTATTTATTTTCAAATAAGTCTCGGTTGTATGTAGCCATAAAATTTTAGACCAGCGAAATTAGTACTTTCCGTGGAGTAATTATTAATGCCCGTATATTTATGTCTACTACGAATAGTCGATATTCTCGAAGAATATCTATTATTAGTAGTAGATAAATAAATGCGTGAATAAATACTGCCAATTCCTACAATGGTTTCAAATCCGAAGACCGTCGTCTCCTTTGAGCTAATAGTTTTAAACCGGCCATTCCGAGAAGGACCGGCCCTTTGAGCGTGTTTGTCCTCGCGAGTCAATATTTGTCGCCTGGCTACCGTGCTGATGGTCTCGTTTTCGAGCTAAATTGGTGGAATTAGTGTATAGATATAGTCCGTGGTCTTATGCTGGAGCTAAACTGATTACAGTATTTTATATCTTAGAATTCAGGCCTTTTGAAATGTTATTTATTCGAGCTTCAGAAAACCTCGAAGATTTATTCAGGGATTTTATTAAGTTAAACGCCGAATTTCTAGTTCTGAAATCGCACTGCCTTGCCCCGAAAGCAAACGCCCAGCACTGGAGTATATAAATCAAACATTATCTTCGTAGTATTCGTAAATAATGTTACGAAAACAGATATAACTTTTTAATTTGTACGATTAGAAGTATTAGTGTAGTGTGGACGTTGAGTAAGTATGTCAGTTTTATAAAACTTATAGACCAAAGTCAGTTTGCTTACAAATATATTCAGAAATAAATAAACACGTATAAACAACATTACTCCAAGACAGAGACAGTTTTCTTCAAGATAACATACTGGAAACCAGAAATCCATTTGCCGCTTTTCACAAAAATATTTAACATAATAGACAAACAGTCAAACAAGCTAAGTACCAAGACGTAAGACAGCCGCCAGATCAGCATTGCTTGACCAACCAATTATCACGGAGACGATGGAGCGCCTTGCGGTGCCGAAAAAAATGCGTCCGTTTGTGTCAAAGGCTATGGGACTGGAATTTGTGGGTTTGGAATAGAATGGTGTGAGGATTTGAAAGAGTCGAAGGCGAAGCCAGTTTAGAGGAGGTAGTGACCATAACATTAAATAATTTGGAGATATTAAGACTGGACTGCACAAATATCACGGGAGGAATATTATTAAAAATTAAATTAAGCTTCTTTCAGCTCTAAATCAATGCCATTATTTATGGCAATTAAATTGACTACACTCAGAGTATAAATAGGTACTGACAGTATTTTGCTGATATTGGACGGATAAAAATAGGTACTTGTCGTTTACAATTGACGAAAAGATGACGAGCATACATTTTTACAAGATACATAAATGTCTCTTGGTACAGTTTGTTAAGTAGTCGTCCCTTTCTATATGTAGAACAATTAAACCCAACCCCTATCACTATATTAAACCTAATCTATCAGTTCTACCACCTGTGTCTCTATTGTATTATATAAACCTATTGCATTACAAATGCTTCTGACTACCATTTACACCAGAGAATAAAAGTTTGTCCACAATCAATAAAACATCATCAAGATCATCAAAACAAGATCAGAACATATCAAAATTTGCCCAAAGATTCATAACGACTGAGAGAAATCGCTCCACGTCACCGGCGCTAACCAAATGCGCACACGCAGCATTTGCCGAGCGGCGAGAACACAGGTGATTAGCGACGTGTGTTCTATACTGTTTGTTTTGTGCTTTGGGTACTGTGATGTGTGAAAATGCAGGGCCAAGTGGTAGGTATACCTCTGCCAACTTTTATGTTACTGTACTGTTATGTGTAAATCTACAAGATAACGGCTGTTACCAATTGATCGACAGAAATTATCCGCAAATAAAATCAGAATCACCCACCCTTGCAGTGGCGCAGCCTGCCTACAAGCCGATTCCTGACGGCTTTACCAAGCTAGAAAGCTACGGCTAGCTGTCAGTGAAGGCCATGTTACTCTAACTTAATGTCAGACTCGCACGTACGGTTCTAATTCTTCCGGCTTCCCTTAGGAAATATTTGACGCTTCGCCACTGCGCCCTTGAGTACTTTATAGCTCTCGTGGGACAAGTCACTATGAAGACACAAATTATTATTCAACTGCATCGTTTAAAAAGTCGCAAGCTACATACGAGGCTGGCATTAACACTTACGAGCTCCTTTTCTAAATAAAGATTTAAAAAAGTAGATACACAATATGTAGGATAAGCGAGGGGCGAAGTGAAACATAATTTTTAATTTTTATTTTCAACATCTATACAGTTATCTATCTATATCTGTATCTACTTTAATATCCATTAGTAATAATATTATAAATGCGATAATACCTATTAGTTTGCCTGTATGCCTTGTTGGTCTTGTTTTCACAGCTATAAATTAGCTACGGGACCAATATCAATTAAAATTGGTAGAGAGCTTGACATCCAGTGAACATAGAATACAGTCATCCCAGATAATTGCAAAGTTCCCAAGGATAGCGCATGTAATGCGCACCCTAATAGAGGGTAGGTCGACAAACTAAACTACCTTGACTATTAAAATAAGCCACCTTATCGCAGGCGGTAATAAGTTGAAACCGTCGTCATGAACGTTATAATCATCGCCATCATCAGCCTATTCCCACTGCTGGGCACATGTCTCCTCCGATAATAAAAGGGCCTCGGACACGGACTTAGTGCAGATTCAGAACTTGTCACACCACGAGTGGCCGCGCGTCAAACTCGGCACTTAAAATGTACATCTCGAAATGGCTCTCATCAATTAATGTATTGCGTGGTTTCAAACATATCAGAACAACGACCACGATTAGACCGAAACACACAAGTCAGTTCATACCTACTATCCGTAATTAGTACTACTTAAGTAGTAGGTGTTTATTTTGTCGTGCAATTTGTCGCCTTTGTCGCTTACAAGGTAAAGCCTACACATCATGCTAGTGACGCAGAAACGACGGAATGGGTATTTCAACTGGGTTATTCCTTATAAAGGGTCGCAAGAACGGGAATCAATATCTTGATTTTTACCTAACGGGGTCGCGTGCAAACACCCTTACAAAAAACGTTTTTTTCCCTGTAATAATGAAAAATAAAGTTCCCTTTAGGTTTGTGTCAATTATTTATAAACAGAACACCAACAGTGGCAACATAATTGTTTTACCGCGGCCGGCAAAAAACGGAAGCCAGAATCAACTCTGGCAATTAAAACATTGTTTTTATCGTCGAACAACGTAATTTTAGCGCGAATTTCAAAATAAGAACAAGTGTTGCCAGCATAAAAACGAATTGCGCATTTAAGGTCAATAACTCATGTTATTAATTTCTTAAATTATTTGGCCGTCGGCTGGCCACAAAGCTAACTGCCATTGTAAACGTGTAAAAAAATAAAAAAAGGTTCTTTATAGGGTCGGTCGTAAAGATTGGGCGATTGTGCGTTCATTAGGCGACCTGTAAAATACCTAATTGGCTTTATAGGCCACTGACTGTTCTTTTGGTGTCAGGTAACTAAATGGTTCAAATTTCAACCCGTGGATACGGTAGGGATAGTCCTTAAAGTGTGTTCGTTTGTCTGTCAGTCCTGAGCTTTTAAAATACAGATTTATGTATCAGATTACTGAAATACCCGATTCACAAATCACCGGTTGTCAGAAAAAAAACAGTTTCCCAAAACACTTAATTGAATAATAAATATAAAGTAATAATGATATTTAGCAGATCTATCGGAAATACTGCTCGTTGCCTTGTAAAAGGGACCGAGCGATAGTTTTCGATAACGAGAACGGTTTACATAAACTCATAGATATAGTAGTGGTGTTTTGTGACGAACCAAGTATATTGGAAATCAGGTAGGTAAGGGTATCCCATTAGCCCGTTCAGTGACAAGTTACAATTTTACAGGCAAAAGCTGGCAACACTAGAAGGCAGATGTATGGGATCTGGTAAAATTGTACCCTAAACCGGCGAGCGTGCATGAAGACCTTAATGAGAGTAGACGAAGCGAAAGGTGTGTCAGGATCGTAGCAGGTGGATCCGTGGTCTCTGCCTACCCTTTTGGGAAACAGGCGTGATATATTGTATCTATGTAGAATGTATGTAATTGTAGCTTCGTAAATGAGCTATTTTTTGGTATTTAATTTGCAATTGTGGTGAAAATGAAAATGAAAATATTTATTTTGCAAGTATCTCATGTCTGAAGCTACCAGCGCTTCGAAAGGCGACATTTTCTGACAAGCAACGCCGCAAGAAACTCGGCTAAGTTTTATTTTTTTCAACTTTTACATTAGAGTTTTAACTAAAACTAACACATAAAAAGGGCAGCAAAGAAACCTAATGGGTATAAGTTAATTATAATAAATAAGTAATAAGGGAGATATTTTGGCATTTTGAGAACGAACGCTAACAACTGCCGCATAAAGAACAGGGCCTGTCATCGACGTTGTCAAAGCGATATCGCGTATGGCTTTTTTAAAATGCGGCCACCTTTGCTGTCAAGATAATAAGAGCGACAATATCGTAGAACACTGATTTGAGATATCGCTTAAAAGGATTGTGAACCTACTGCTTTTCATACAAAAGGCGATAACGACTTCCACCCGTTAAATGTTAACCGATGTTCACCAATTTTTGATAGGTTTTCAGTCAGAACAACATCTAGGTCTATCCGTTTTGATTTTTTCACTTTAATCAATAAATTCAGTTTTATTGTGGTTTCAGTATTCCCATACAAATCTAATTTCAGCATTATTTGACTTTCTTGATCTTTAATCAAAATTCAAAAAACATAGTGACCTAGATTTAATTCTGACTGACAACCTATCAAAAATTGGTCAAAATCGGTTAACATTTAAGGGGTGGAAATCGTTATCTTATCACCTTTTGTATGAAAAGCAATGTTGAATAGCGGCCTAGGCTTGTGCCGGTATCGGCCTCGGCGGTGTATTCCCTGACTTAACAATAAGCGATATGGCAGGTATATCACATCACTTTGAGTTGTACCAATAACTTGGCAAAGATTACATTGAAAAGAAAGTGACATAAAAGCGACATTTCGTTGCTATAGTAACGATCGGTTTCATAAGGCTGATAATAAAAGTGCTCAGTGGCTGATAAGCGATAAGAGAGACATTCAAATTTGGACCGAATTACTTTGTCCTTACAGCCTAAATTAATAGCTTCGTTTATCCGCTGATCAGCCGCTGTTACAAAATCACACCACTGGATGACAGTTTATTAAATGTTTACTGTCTCAAAGCTTAATGCTTTTAACAAGTGATACATTATGTCACTAGGTAGTAACCTACCCACATAATGATGTATTTTCTTTTTTTACCCGCCAGAAGGAGGGTAATCTTTTTCGAGTGTATGTATGTATGCTTACGTCCTAAACGGCTGGATGGATAACATAGGTGTCGTTAGAATCGCCTTATTTGTGGGAATGACATAGGGTAGGTACTTATATTATTTAACAAAAACATGAAAATAAATAAATAATATTGAGAACAACAATAAACCCGAATGCTAAACTTTTAAAGAAGAAACAAGAAATCTATCCCGCCGTAACCATTGCAGTCGGTGACTCACCATAAAATCCTGTAATAGCTATTCAAAGTCACCGACATCAAGACAAGACACGCAATAATAAAAACAAAAACAATACAGAAAGACGAGAGATGTGTATCATCGCGGCAGTGAATCGGTCACTGGCTCAGCATAATGCTGAGGTGTCCGACGTAGCTCCTTCTAAGTAGAAGTTAACTACTTAATTAGGTATGTGTGTTTTTTTTTTTTTTCAAGTACTGGGTATGCGTTTGACCCTAGTCTCCCCTGGAAAGCAAACAGGGTCTAGGATAGAACACGCTTGCCCAGAAAATGCCTTCACGTTATCCTTGAAGAAATCAAGATTGTATAATGCAGGAAATACAGAAGCTGGGAGAGTGTTCCAAAAAGATTTCGCACACCACTTAGTAAGTACGGTTCATAGGAAATTCAATGACATGTGGATGAAAACCCTCCCGACGTCTGGTACTCCGGTGGCAGAATGTGGATGGTGGGATTGGGTCATGTACTTAGTTCCTGTGAACACTCATCAAAATACACCTTGTAAAAGACCAAAAGGCTGGCAACCTTACGCCGATGCTCCTGGCTTTGGAGTTTGGAGTATGTCTGCAGTGGCGGATTTACAGTCGTGGCTGCCCTAGGCCTAGTACAAGCTGCCCCTTTTTTAGCTGCCATTTAGGTAGGTAAAAGTCGACTAAGGGACGGGTCCTCTCCAACATGGTGGACTATCTGTATGGGCGATGGGCTGATCACCTGTCACCATACGGTTCATCATACCATCTTAGGACTAATTAATCGAACGTGGCCACAAGTAGTCTTGTGGCTCTGCCCACCCCATTAGGGATTTCGGGCGTGATAATATGTATGTATGTATGTGTTGTTGTTTCGTTTATTTTGTTGTTTAACGTAGTGTGTCAGTTTTTGTCAACAGAATTACCTATAATTAAATGGATCCTAATAGGTTACGTTATTTTACTAAGTACCTACGTCAATTAAATTTGTTTCTATCTACCTGAACTCCATATCATCCTACTATTCAGTAGGTATGATCTTATAATTATTAATACCTACCTACCTACCTACGTAGGTATTGTAATGAGAAAGTCTGTGAAGAACTGACGAGGTTTATTTATTCTATCACGCATTCACGCATGGGCAAAAGGGCTGAACGGATTTGGATAAAAATTGGCGGGTAGATAGGTACGTGCCTAGTTAATACCCGAATTTATAAAGGGTACCATTAACCCCGGAGAATTTAAAAGTTCTCGAGGGAAACGAATGATTAGGTACTTACCTATTAAACGGTTGAGCGGATTTAAATGAAAATTGGTCTACATACCAATTTTCATTTAAGTCTGGTATAGTTTATATCCCAACTTAACATACTTATAGATTAATTAACTATTTTGTAATTAGTAGGTACGTTAACAAGGTGCGATACCTTTTTACTACAGATAGTAATAATCAATACTAACTCTTCAGAAGCTAGCTAACTCATTCATTGCCGCGTAGCTCTACGCGCTAAGCTTGTAGTAAGCAGCAGTGTTCGTTGTGAAAACTCGCTACGAACAGAGCACCCGACTAAAGTTCTTGGCAGGAAAATCTTAACTGATTCTGTGATATTTAAAACCATTCTAATAGGATTTTTCACCGCCCCCATCCTCACCGCCGAAGCAAGACATTCCTTTTGTGTCGCGGTCACTCACCCCGTCGAGTGCTTTATTACTCGAAATTATCTCGCCTATTGAAGGATCACTCGAAAAAGGTATTTTATAGTAGTGTCTATTTACCTCATAAAGTGACCGCTGGCACGCTGATGTAAGTCCAGCTCCACGTTGTCGCGTACGATAAAACACCCAACAGTCCGCCGGCACTGCACGATAACCAAACACCGTTCGAAATTCAAATCAAAACAATAGCCAACTAACTCGCATTGGTACCGGTCACCGATCGATTAATTCGATTAGTGTTCTATCGATAATACCGCGTGTCGCGTAATCGAACAGCCACCGCGCGTCCGCAGCTCGCTCGGTACAATGGCGACAATCGACAATCGTGCGGCGCGACTGCGGTGGCCGCGCTCGCAACAAATCCAGCGATAAACTCGCGCGGCTCAGCCAATGGGAGCGCGGCAAAACGCCCACGAAAGCGCGCCGCGCGCTCCGATTGGCCAAGCAACTGCCATTGCCTTACGGATGTTGTTATGCAGAACGAGACCAACTGTTCGAAATTCGAAATAAGAATTTAAACGTTTACGAGCCGGGCGCAGCAACGTAAATTGGTTGCGCGCGTGGCGCGGCCGGCGCGGTCTCTTTCAGCTGTTGTGTCGTCTTTTTGTTTTCTTGCGCGTTCTATAGAAATATCCGTATGGATCTCGTTCTACGGAATTGTTCCTGCTGGATCGCTCAATGCCCGTTTCAGCCGCCATTGTAGATATTGTTTATCTATATTGGATTAGCTTTACGAATCGATTTGGTATGCTTCGTGACGCTTCGTAACTTATTCAGGATAAAATACCTAACCGATTTTGTTTGTTACATTGATCCCAGAAAATAAGTAATTAAGTAGGCAAACTACGTATGTACTGAGCAGGTTCTTCACTTCCACTTTAACGCTGTATAGTTTAGGTCAACTATGAATTGCGCTAATAATAAACTTTCTTTAAAGTAGGTAAAAGGTTAATTCAATAGTTCAAAGCGAAGTTTTCTGGGTTCTGGTAGATAACAGAGTTTCATTTCAACAACAAAATATTATTGATAAAACCAAAATCCATATTTTTTATTCTTTTATTAACAATATTTTTGGACCATACATTTGTAAAGACGGCCAATTTATTAAAAAAGGAACCGTTTTCCTCATAAGAACTTTGTACGAAACACTAAATAATTTACATTCTACAATAATATATCTAGATGGTTATACAGAGTTCAAATTTAGTGGCACGACAGCCTACATGGAGCCTGCAGTAGGAATGTGCACTAATTTACTTATGCATCTTTAAAAAAAAAAGCTAGAGTCAAAATTTTCTCATAACATTATCATGATATACAATCCGCACGTTTTAAACCACCCGAGTTACCGATTAAGATCAACACACGAGTAGGTTTACTTTCAATAGAATATACAACGTATAAACACACGAGACTTATTTAACCTTTTAAGTTCCAAAACTAAAATAAAAATAAACTAATCAATCAAGAGAGTAATCACTATATTTTATGTTTCGTTATATTTGTTACCCAAACATTTTAAGAATATAAAACAAAAATATTGTACATTATAAAATAGGGGAGATCGGGGCTGGAAGTTCCGATTTTCAAATAACATGGAATTTCATGATGAAAATGAAAGGTTACATTTTTGATATTTGGAACTATTAAAAGATCTTTATCGGTGTTTGTAATAGTATAGTCATTTCTGCAAATATCTCAATAGGTTTTTTTTTACAGCCAATTCTTTGCAAAATTTCGGAAAGGAACATTCAGCCCCACTTTGGGGCGAGTTGTTCCATGTGTGGGGCAAATTGTTCCGCTTGGATAATAGAAATAAAATATAAAAATAACATAGGTTTCTTTTAATTATAACACTTATTTCTATAGATTCATTTATTGTGTGTTCATGCAATGCTATAACTAAAAAAGTCAACAACAAAACATTACTGGTTACCTCCAGATAAACTTTTTTGTATTGGAAAACTAAAATTAAGATCTACGATCGTATTTATTGGCTTATAAATCGTACTAGATGCTTAATTAAACTTTAGGATACAGAAAATATATCTGGAACCATCGAGATAAAAACTTTCTTCATTATTTTTTAATTAGTATATATATTAACTAAGAAATATTGTCATATCCATAACAGAACTTTAAAAAAAAATCACTAAATAACTGGTAACCTTCAGATAACCGTTTCTTTTATCAATTAAACAATAATGGAGATTCAGCAAGTTAAAAATCTTATCAGATGCATAATTGATCTTATAAAAACTACGGAACATGACTGGTAACCTCCAGACAAACGTTTCATTAATATGTGTAATCAGAACAAATTATGCAGTACCATTCCAGATCCTTGTCAGTATCACTCTCGCATTATTGCAATACACTTCGTTTACCTTTTTCTTGAGCTTTTCTATTTGCTTTCCTCTTGCCTCTGGTCTATTGGGGTAAGTTGTTGCGGGGAACAACCAGCCCCTTCGCAAGGGAACTTCTATCCCCAAATTGCGTTTTTATATGAAGACTGTCATGCTAGCAAATTAATGAGATCAATTTAAAAACACTCAAACAATAAAATACCTAACTAATGCCACTACAAAATAGGAAAGTCACAAATGAAACGGTCAATAATAAATAAAAATAGACCAAAAAGTTTAAATACGAAAAAATTTACTCACGTGGTGTTTTAATAGCACGGTGCGCACAGCCACTCGTCCGCCGTCGTCTGAGCAACTTAGACGACCGCCAGCGCGGCGCATCACCTGATGCTTGCACGACGCACTTTGCGTGTATTGCTATGTCTTTTCTTTACAAAGTTATTACCGTCGGAACAACTTACCCCGGGAACTTCCAGCCCCGGTCTCCCCTACGTATTAAAATGACGGGAGTCCATTATTTACTTCAGCTCAAAATGAGTCCGGCAATCAATGAAAATCTCACGTCAACTTACACATTATACCTACATACAGGAAGAGAATATAGGTCCATTATTGTAACATACACATACATACACATACATAGCATCACGCCCGAAATCCCTAATGGGGTGGGCAGAGCCTCAAGACTACTTGTGGCCACGTTCGATTAATTAGTCCTAAGATGGTATGATGAACCGTATGGTGACAGGTGATCAGCCCATCGCCCATACAGATAGTCCACCATGTTGGCGAGGACCCGTCCCTTAGTCGACTTTTACGACATGCCAGGATGATAAGCATCTGCACGCATTCTATGCTATTTCTTCACTCCCAGTGCAGCAGAGGAGCAACCTCACATACCAACATACCTACACATTGTAACATACCTACACATTGTAACATACCTACTTATATATACTAGATACATTCTTATTTTACAGAAATAAATGCAGGAAGACCCTATATAAAAGACATTCGTTTTCAAGCCTAGGTATTTATTGGAGTGAACCAAATACATGAACATAGCAAATAATTTTAATTATTTAAAATTAAAGGTAAATCCCAAGTGAAGGGGAGGGGTTCCCACAACATATTACCAAACATCACCAAGAAGGCGGTACCTACATGTTTAAAAAAAATCCGTAATAATAACTTCTAATGAAGATAATGATGAAAGCTGAGACGACTCTTAGATGTTCTAGATACTTCAAGACTGTACCTATGTATAAACTAGATTATTACTTACGTCGCCCCTTGGGGTGAAAATGTATGATAAAAGATTACAGTTGCAATTTACAAAATTTTGGTGGGAATTGAAATCAGGGTAGAGAAACGGATTATCCATCTTTGCATCTGAATCGAACATTTATTATTCCCATAATCTCAATGTTATCCTTAGAAAATACAATAAAAATATTGATTTCCGAGTACCGTTGGAATATATTAAGGTCAAGTGAGATCGTAAGGGGCTGACTTCCGTATATTATTATATTTCAAGTCAATAGATTCTGATATCATAACGGAAATTGATTAAAGAATAACAAGGAATACAGTAACTTCTTTCACTTGACAAGAATTTGATAATCAAATCTTTAGAAAAAATTATCATACGTCTATCATCCGAAGAAACGATGCACGAAATCAATTCGAACATGCAAATTCGAAATCGATACGAAATGACGAATATCGTAGAATGTCATTCGTTCATTCAAATTTAAATTTGGAACATCAAAAATGCATGGCCAGTAAAAGACCGTTTAAAAATTATGTTTATGAATATAACACAATGGTGGCATTCGGTAATTGAATTGTAACGCGCCAGGGCAGCGGGTCGCGCCCTCGTATGCCACCACAATACAGCCAACGCAAATTAACTACATACGTATACATTTTTATTGGCAATAGAAAAAAAATCTATTCACAAATTCGCGATGCACAGGTCTTGTGCCAGTAAAAAGAATTTTTAAACGTCGATAAATGATTTTTGCATATGGCGAGGGCACGATGAATCAGAACTATGCATATGTAGATTTGGCGACATGTGCACACAGGTAGTTCGGTTTATTGCTTTGCGCGTGTTATATAAATTGGTTTGTCGGATTTACAACTGAATTTAACAGACCGTTACAAATTTGGTTATTCACAAAGCGATATAAATAAATTAGTAATAGGCAAATGATTCCATTAAAATTTACTGACATTAACTCGGAATAGCTTGCAAATTTGTTTTGTGCGAAATGTATTGGATTATGTCACTTAGTGAATAGAGTAAATAGGCTATTATTGCGTATTGGGACTTGAGGTAATGTAGCGTAAAAGTCAAAATAAAATCGCAGGCTAGCGAAAAGAACTCAACTTAAACGTTTTATTTAAGAGTAAGCAAAGTTAAGAATCCACACCTTTTGTAGCCGAATTCAGAAACGCCACTTAAGCATTTGATTAGATATTAAATAGTTAAATGTCCCTCAACTAGTTGTCAACCTATACAGAAACGTCACCGAAACGTCACTTTAATTAAACATCAATTTTAGTGGCCTTTCTGAATTTAGCCATTAGTCTTTAAAATTCTTAAGCAGTCTCCAAGACTGTTAATTTGACTTTTCTGTAGTTTCTTTTACAATAATGTCAATAACACTTACACTTTATTCATACCACGATAAATTATTTCAAATTAAAAGCTATATTCAGCCATTACTTTATTGTAGTGGTAGAGCCAAACAGTAATCCTCACTATATGACTACTGTTCGAATGGGCCGGCTCGACCGGGGTAGTACCACACTCTCACAGAATATCGGCGTAAAGTAATAGCTTGCTATTGCGTTTCGTACGGTGAGTGACGAGATCCGGAGGCCTTTTCCCTCATCCCCATCCCATCCCCATTCCCCATCCTCCCTAGACTGGCAGCGCATTGGCAGCACCTCCAGGTGTTGCCGATGTCCATGGGCGGCGGTGACCACTTTCCATCAGGTGGGCCGTCAGCTCGTTTGTCAGTCGATTGACATAAAAAAATAAAAAAAAAAAACTGTAACTTTTTTTAAATTAATCATTAGTTTTTGTTCCTTCATCAGTTCGTTATCATCACCGGCCTCTATACTGCTGAACACAGACTTTCACTGATAGTACTCTTATTATAATAGGAAATCTGCATGGGGACGCCGATATAGCCCACCGGATTACGAGTTGAAGTGGCAGTGGGCAGGGCACATAGCACGCAGAACAGATGGCCGATGGGGCCGAAACGTTCTCGAATGGAGACCACGGAACGGTAACCGCAGCGAAGAGACGCAGGAACATGCTGGATGCAGACAGCTTCCAATCGGCCCTCTTGGAAATGGGGGAGGCTTATGTCCAGCAGTGAACGTCCTATGGCTGAAATGATGATGATGATGGGGGACTTCTGCCCGGTCCAGAGGGACACGCAAGCACAATGTGGATTGTTGACTTCACACCGTTGAATTACTTCGCAAATGTAGGCAGGTTTCCTCAGGATGTTTTCCTTCACAGACATGCTTGTGGTAAATATCAAACAGAACTCCGCAAACAAGTTCCGAAATACTCAGAGTCAATTGACTAACAAACGAGCAGACGGCCCACCTGATGGAAAGTGGTCACTGCCACCCATGGACATCTGCAACACCAGAGGTGCTGCCAATGCGTTGCCAGTCTAGGGAGGATGGGGAATGGGGATAGGATGGGGATGAGGGAATAGGCCTCCGGATCTCGGAGTATGAGCAGGGGTTTCAACCCGCGACCATTTACATGAGAGGGCACGTGTTAGACCAGTAGGCTACTATTGCAATCATTACTTAATCCGACCAAATCTTTTTAATTTCACTCACTATTAGCTTGATTGAGTGAAAAGACAAGGTTAACTGCAGTGATATTTACTACTATTGCTGAATTTAACCCAGCAGCTCGAAGTAACAGACAAAATAAATTTCAAATACAACCATATAAACTTTAACTGCATAAAGACAATGTAGCTTTGATGGCAATAACAGTTTATAATAATTTACCGCAAAACTTAATTGAACTATCGAATATTAATAAATAAGTCGAACTAACCGCTGGCTTATCGATAAAGGATTCTATTCAAACAACGAATACTTAGGTTACCAATAATTTTTAGTTTTTAGTTTTAGCTATTTACATGCCTACTAAAATAAGGTAAAATACTGTAGAAACTAATCTATTCTTATTTCATTTTTGTATTCACACTGTATTTAGCGAGTAAAGGATTTATTTACTTACTTACTAAATAATGTGTCCAATTCGAAACGGTGTCTACCTAATTTGAAATTTCCTAAACTTAAAATAAGAAACGTCAGTCTCGATTTTGTACAGCACAAAGCTGTCAAAATCAAGTTTGACGTACTTATTTCAAATTTAGCGAACACCCTTTCGAATTGGCCCCACTGGCAGGCTTTTAGACCATTTCCTAAAAGCAAACGAATCAGTCACGCCATCATACAAGAAAGGTTATCGATTCTCCATGGATGCAACAAAACTTTAATTCCACATGCACAATGTAAGCCACAATAAACCTACATTAGCATACGATCACGATCCACGCCAACTGTCAAATATGGTAATAAACCGATTGACGTTAAAAACGTTCCATTTACAAATTTGTAACGCATTGTACGAACCTTTATACCGCGTGCAAATCCGTTACATATTATTTTAAATGTAAATTCTCGATAAAAATAGACAATTTAAAATCGATACAGCGCCGGCTTTGTTGCGTGAACGGGCGTGAACGAATGGAATGAATGGATTTTTCGCAAAAAGTTGAATCGATTTGATTGACAATGCTTTTCATCTTATTCGTATGTAAAATCGATGTTACTGATATCCATGGGCGTCTTCTCAACCGTTTAGCTAAAATTCAACTTCCATTAAAATGTATCATAATTATATACCTTATCTTATCTTAGAGCGTGGGGTCCTTGCGGATACACTTCGACGCTATGGGTTATTTTGTGTAATTACCTCTCTAAGCACTATATAGCATTCTCCACCACTTCAATGAAGTGACTTGTGGAGCGCAGTGGTAGTGCCTTGAATACCCCTGGTTCTGGATATCCATTGCCAAGGATTTTCATTCTTAGTCTAGCGAGGGCGTCACATTCACACCTCATGTGTTTCGTTGTTTCTTCCTCTTGGCCACACATTCTACAGACTGTGTTGTCAGAGAGTCCCATCTTGTCTAAGATGAACTTAACCCCGAAGTGACTCGTGAATATCCTAATTATGTATCTGAGCTGTTTATGGCTGAGTTTCCAAAGTTTATTGGTCCAGCTTGAGTCTACGCTCCCTGTAAAGAGCCTTTAATGCCTTATCATGTACCAAATCGCCTACTGTAAGTTTTCTTTCTTTAAGAAGGAAGCTTAGTACCTAATAAATTAAATAAACATTTTGAGAATACCTACTTACATTATACACGCAATTTACTTTGTTACATTTTCGGTAACAATTCACAACCTCTTAGTAGCGAATAGTTAAATAAACCGTAAAATCGGCGACAGCACAAAGCAAATATCACACGGCGTATGACGTACACGTCTGTCACTAATGTGGTTTGTTTACATTTCTCACACACTTGTCGTTCATCGATATCGATGAACAATCGTTGAGCGAATGGTTCTGTCGTCGAGTGCCGAGTGATGGGTATGATCGAAGCATTGTTCTTTTTGGGGTTGCATTATGCCGTCCGCAGCGTGATTTCTAAGTGGCCAGTTACTTTTTAGACAGGCCGATTTTTTTTTACATTAGTGTTCCATTAGACGAAAATTTACAGGGATGTTATGCCTAGATTTAAGAGGACTGTGAACCAACGGCAAAAATCAACCTTTTCATACATAAGGCGATAACGATTTCCACCAATTAAATGTTAACCGATTTTGACCAAATGAATAATTTTTGGACGATTTTCATATCGTCGAAAACGTTTCGCCGATTTTTACATACCCGAATTATTATGATGCAAAATTTTCACATCCCCTATTTTTGTTTGATTTCTTATCATAACGCAGAAGATTCATTTGCCCACTGTTTTATTTAATAGACACACTATTGGACATTTTACATTTAGTCGAAAAATTGTTTCCCATATAATACGCATGCCAAGTTCTAGTTTGGGCCTGCGGCTTTGAAACGCATAACAAAGCCAATATCACCACAGCAAAATAATTTCAATTCGAACAATCTATCCCTATCTATATATTGAAAATTGTTGCTATAGCATCTCAATGGTTTTCTTTTCATTAAAAAAAGTCTGGTCTAAACTACACCACGGAATAAAGAAAAGCATACATACGCCAAATTACCCTCTCCAAAGTCGGGTAACATCAATGTACTCAATAATCCCCATTATTCAGCAACCGCTACTTTCCCACAAATTCATATATAACACAACTTGCCAAAACCCTATAAAGACGTTTTTGAAAAACACGCGAACGCATAAAAACCGGGGATTAACTCTCACTTCATTAAAACTAATGAATACTTTCTTCCGAAGCATCTGTTGAAAAGCCCTTGACTTGACAATAAACATTGTATCATTATATATTATAATGTATAATTTGATCCTTACGAAGATCTAAAAGTAAACTTTATTCCTCTAAACATAGGGTTTAAACTTGTTTGCACGGAACCGGTTTAAACCGGATATTAAAAAACTGGTCACTGTTAAAAACGTATTAAGAGAGATAAGGATATAATTCAGGAAATGCGGATTTGCGGGATAGCCTTTGCTCGTGTTTGATTATGGATAACATCTGTCAAGTGCTGGGCCTCCGTTTGACAATGCTTAAGTGATATCGCGTATGGCTATTATTATGCGATATGGCACCAAGGTGGCTGTCAAATAGGAGGGTACAATATTAACTAGAAGGTTTTTACTAGTAAAGTATAAAATATTTCGTTTTTTTTACGTAAAGAAACCAATCTTATTTCAGTTCTTATTTCATTATTACATCATTAAATTTGAAATTAAATCTCCCAAACTGGCTCATTTACGAAAAAGAGGTTTCGCCTTATTGGGTCTAAAATATCTTAAACTAGATGATCTCTTTTTATTTTATCGGTATATAATAATACTAGTGGACCCGCCACAGCTTCGCCAGCGGTATTTTCCATACCATCTTAGCACCATTCAAAAAATCCCTCCTTAGTGTACCTCTAGGGTACTCGAGGAATGTCTCCTCAAAATTTCAAACCTCTAGGATCACCAGTTTAGGCTGTGGGTTGTCTATAAGTGAGTCACGGTTCTGTTCTATAGATATTGATCACTCTTTGACGATTTCTTTTACAAAATTTGGTCTCATCATATTATAATATAGAGGTCTTTTGTAATTAAGTAAGTATATTTATTCAGCGAATCCCGAAAATGCCTCGTAATACTTATCAAAGGAGTTACTGAGCCGTAATCCCACACTACCGCCACTTTATTAACAAACCATTTAAATGTAATGTAAATAAAGAAGAGATTATTCTCATAGCCACAATAATAACATGAAGTAACGAAAAGGACTATAGGTAGTTCATTAAAATCCTCAATCAAAATCCAACCTTAACACAAAACACCAAGATTCCAAATGAAAACCGCGTCCGATCAAAAGTATAGTCTTGTCAAACATACGCATGTTCAAAATTTCAAAAATCAGCGTTTCGTACAACGTCTTACGGTTCTATTTACAATGGCAAGTAACCCAAAAAATTCAAAACAGGCTCTACGACTTAAGCCTCAAAACGTGTGCCGCGTTGCATAAACCAACACCTTTACTACCTACAAATTAAGGTGCAATTTAGTGAAATCCAGGTGTATTTGATTAACAAAATGTCATTGTGCTCCCGATTAGCATTACGCTGCAGCGGAAACGGATGAGTTGCACCAAGTAAACTGTGTCAGCAAACAAGCAATATAAGACCTTATGACAGGGCCGTAAGAACTGACATATATGCTAGGTTTTTTGTATGTGATAATATTGGTAAGTCCGGACGTGTGACTCGTTTCAGCCTGTGTTCAGATGCTCCCGACTAAGGAATGCTATGGGAACATAGACAAATCAGAGTAAAAATCCCACCAAAAACATAAATGTGAAAAAGGGACCAAGTTCGGTACATGCGTAGTACAAGTGTACAGGATTGTCAGCTTCGGCGGTAAAAGAAATAAAATTATTGAGATCTAAATGGGTTCTATGAAGGTTCTTTAAAACGTAGCTGCAGGAATGTATAATGCACTTGTACACACGCAAAATGCCAAAATTATCGGAAATAAAAAAAACACGGTGAAAACCATTCATAACAAAAAACAATTCTTTTCTGAATATAGGAACGCGGCATTATATTGTTTTTTCCTTCTTCTATCCGTATAACTTTCAATTGCTGCATTTTCAGTCACATGGCTAGGAAGATGACTCCACGTTAGTTGTCAAGGAACTGTCAACAGCATCAGCTGCGCAGGCGCGGTTCTCACGGACTACGCGATCCGTGACCTGTCAATTGTACCAATTGTACTTATTGCGTATTGTAGGTACACGTACGTATTATACAGGGCTGCCAAAAGATTATCTTTTTCGAATGGTGGTTCCTAACAAAATATGAATGATAGGTAAGGTAATAGTTTTTCGAAATGAAAAAGTGAATCCAAATAAAATAAAATTAAACGTGCAATACCTACCTTTATAATTATAGTAGATAGTACTCTCTCTTCAATTAAATAACTAAATAAATGAATGTTTAAGTAACAATAAATTTACAATTTTGTGCATAAAACACACGAGCAGTTTTAAAGCATTTTTATTTAAAACAATTTTGTTGATGATTTGTGGCAACCCTGAAAACTCAAATCAGGAAGTACAGGGGTGTGAGCCGGTATGACCTCAGGTTACCCATCACGCACCCTTCGCTTCTTCCTTTTTTCACTATTTTTTCATCCCCATTGTCGACATATCTAGAGCATTACACGGTAAAGAATTGAATCGATAAAAAACGCAATAAATATCATCGAATTGTATTTAAAGGGGTTTTAAATTTAATATCGGTTCGATTGGGGTATCTACCCTTTGCTGAGAAAGACAAGAGCTGCAAATTCAGAGCGATTGAGCGATTTCTGCATCAGTTTGGGGTTGCGTTGTATTTTTTTGGACTTGGCTGAGACACTACGTGAAGTGATATAATTTGTTTTTTTTTTTTAATTTGCATCCATCCATTTTATGTTTAATAAATTTGTAGAAATTACCAGTCTGCATTTTAAAGATATTTACTTATAGAGTAATGACACGAAGGATGAAGTAAAAATGTCGTATTTCGATTTTTAATAATTTTGTCTGTAGGTAAGTATGTCTGTTTGTCCGTTTCTTTGAACTGTTCTCACAGAAAATCTAGTAAAAACATATTGAAAAAATGTTAACAAGTTAATAAAGAAAGGTCCCAGCAGGTAGAATCTTTGGTTATTTGGACTTTGTTTTTTTTTTTTTAATGACTACAAGAAAGAAAGCAATTTATAATTAATATGACAGTAAAGACAGGTGGTGCATTATGTATACATTACGTAGTCACTGGCACACATAGTATAAAAACAAAAACCGGACAAGTGCGAGTTAAACCCGCGTGGAGAGGGTTCCGTTCCATACATGATTATCTGCAATTTCCTATGTTACTTTAAATACCATAGACTTCTCATAGGTTTTCCTGTAATCTATAGGTAAAGAACTAATATCTGTATTTTTTTCAAAATTGTAGGCCTGGTAGTTTCGGAGATAAGGGGGGGGGAATGGTCAATTTTCGCCTATTTTCATAAGTAACTTCCAAACCATTAATCAAAAAATTCCAAAAAAAATATATTTAAGATCCTCACAATAAGCCCTTTCATTTGATATGTCACATGATATAGTTAGCGTAACTTTATTTTTTAATTTTCTAATTTACCCCCCAAAAGTGGCCCCCATGTTTAAAATTAATTTGTTAACGTTACGCATCCGTGTTGCGGTCAACGACTTACATATGTATACCAAATTTCAAATCAATCGGTCTAGTAGTTTCGGAGCAAATTGGCTGTGACAGACGGACAGAGAGACAGACAGACAGACAGACACACGAGTGATCCTATAAGGGTTCCTTTTTTCCTTTTGAGGTACGGAACCCTAAAAAATGCATTAATTAGTATTGCAGCAGTATTTTTCTCATTATTGTGGTTTATTTGATTTTGATCATATAAAAAAAATATTTAACGGAACCCTTTGAGTTTACCTCCAATCGATATTGACCGATTTTGACATATCGTATTGACATTTGATGACGGATCGTTCCTACATAGGGACCCATCAGCCATCTTGTTTTAATTTTACTTTCGTTCTTTGTTTTCTTTCTACTCTGAAATTATAAAAGCATTGTAAACGATGCAATGCTATTTTAATAAATCTACGTGAACCAATTTTGTATACCCAAAGTATTTCAATTTTTATTAATTATACTTATTTCTTATGGGATGCTCCTCTGCTGCACTGGGAGTGAAGAAATAGCATAGAATGCGTGCAGATGCTTATCATCCTGGCATGTCGTAAAAGTCGACTAAGGGACGGGTCCTCTCCGACATGGTGGACTATCTGTATGGGCGATGGGCTGATCACCAGTCACCATACGGTTCACCATACCATCTTAGGACTAATTAATCGAGCGCGGCCACAAGTAGTCTTGTGGCTCTGCCCACCCCATTAGGGATTTTGGGCGTGATGTGTGTGTATGTATTCTTATGGACAACGTTTAAATAGCACTCGTAAAACCAATGCTTAGATTACGTATAGGATACGAAAATTTGAAAGTAAAGCGTGCACTAATTGTCATGTCCACCCATAGGTTCATCTTATTTGTTTTTATATGCGTTAAAAAGTAAAACTCTAAATCAAGTTACATAACTATTAACTAGTCATTTTACGCATTTGGCCATATTTAAGCGAGGTTGACAAGATTCACTTTTCAAGGCTTAATATGCGAACAGGTTTGATATTTTAGGCATAAATTATATTAAATAACTGTTTTTACGAGCAAATCTTTATAGTTCAGTAGTCCTTGCCATCATCAAATTAAATAAATGGAGGTTGATGAGGAAACGAGCCGAGTTGTGTAACTGTATCTTCTGGTGATTTTGTTTAGTCCAGAAAAAACTAATGCCATGACGTTTAAACCTATTGAAGTTAATAATAATTTTTAGCCTTTTTAGGGTTCCGTACCTCAAAAGGAAAAAAGGAACCCTTATCGGATCACTCGGTTGTCCGTCTGTCTGTCTGTCTGTCTGTCAAGACCTTTTCCTCAGGAACGCGTGGAGGCATCAAGTTGAAATTAATATAAAATACTCAGGTCTGCAATCTCTTGAAGCTATGAAAAAATCAACCTTCTAAGTCACCGCAATCAAAAGATATGGCCGTTTATGTCTCATATTTTGATACTTTCAAGGGAATTTAAAGGGAATCAAAACCTATACGGTACTTCCCGTTGACCTAGAATCATGAAATTTTGCACAAGTAAAGGAAAAAGTCCGAAAACCGTGAATTTGTAATTACATCACATAAAAAAAAGTTAAACGGAATAACCTTTGCAAAGTCTTATAATACTCTACGATTGAACGGAGATAGGAGCTTGCGAAAGTAATTTTTTGTCTTATTTCATAGGTAGGTTGTAAACGGTTACCCCGTTGTTAAAAGCTATTTTTTTTTCTTTTTTAGGGTTCCTTACTTACAAGGTACTGTTTCTTTTTCATACGTAATTGCGGAACCCTCGGCGCGCGAGTCAGGCTCGCACTTGACCGGTTTTTAATACTACTAAGGTTTTAATTAAACTTGTTTGATATTAACAATCATTCATCTCATATATGGAATGACACACAGAAATTTTTAAATTTATGTTTCTTAACAATTTAAATGTGCAATGTTTGCAGTAGTGCGTATTTTTTGCGAACTTGACTGACTGCACTACCGTGTACCATAATATTTAAATAAAATGATGATTAAAATAATGTGATTTTAATAAATTGACATATTCAATATCGTTTCGTATTTATTCAACTGATTTATTGATAGTTTAAACTATTTATTAAAGCAACAGTCAATCAAGCAGACATATGCAAAACATGTCATTAAAATAGGTAAAAAAGTAAAAAATATAAGAAGATTTATTACTTATTATTTTAAACACATTTATTACTTTAAAACTTCTAACCGTTGGTGCTTGTTTAAGTCATGCTCTAAAAACCTCAGAAACTAATACAACAGAAATCCACGCCTCCGTATTATCGCTCAAATGACGCAATAAAATTAATTCCACGCATTGCATCTCACTCGCGGAAGAAATCCGCATAATTCCGCAATAAACGTTAAATAAATAAATACATTTATTGATAACTTTATTCTCCCCAAGTTCCCCTAAAAGACAGAAAAGGGTTACCATTACCAACTTACGTTTGCTAGTAATCAAAACTGGAACTGAAGTAATTTCATACAAACTTTCAGATTTGGGCGACGCCAGCGGCACTGTGATCGGCAAAATGTAACTTTGTGGCGAAATACATTAGGGAAGCTGCTTTAGGGGAAAGTGGGCGTAACTAACAATGTCAAATTTAATAAATTATCTGGAAGATAATGGTCTTGACTTATGGATAACATATTTATTGCTTATGTTGAGGGTCGTGCGGTGCTACCGTATGTTTCGTCGTATGATATAAAGTTTATCCTGAACAGTATTCTTTTTACATTTTAACTACAATATATTATCATAATATCATATTGTGGCTTTGCGTAAAGAATACATATTATAAATATCTTAATAGAACCGGTGGAATTTAAAGCCTTGTAGGTACTTTGTTTGGGAGTTGATTGAAACATTGTGCTTAATAAAATTTGGTTTTCTCACAAAAAAAAACACAAAATGAACAATTTTTTTATAAGTCATGTGATAATTTTACTCTTGTTGGATGTAAGTTTACAAAATTCCAATGAGAATTTGGATAATAATTGTACAGGACTAAATTGCTAAGTGCAAGTACAATTCGGTTCTTAATAGAATTTGCGATGTAGGTACGCTCTATAAAGTTGTATAAAATAATCTAGCTTATAAATACAAATAATTAATTAATATTTTTTGGAATATACCTTAAGAATACCTATATTAATGTAAAATAGCAAGCTATTTTGTTTGCTTACGACAAAATGATTTCCAAATTCTGATTCTAAATTTGTTTAATAATGACAAACGTAAAATATAAACAATATTGCTTAATTTTTATATTATGTTTAATGCTTAATACCTATGTTAATAGATTTATGACAAAAATTAGTAGGTGTGTTTAGATCTTCAAACAATTTTATTTGATTTCCATTTCATTAATATATTATATCAAGTATACTTATTTAAGTTTCATATTAGTAGATTTAGTTTGATACTCGTATGTTCCATACACCACTATGATACTTTTTACTGATTCAATGGTCATTCTAAGCTACAATAAACAAGCCTACTGACCAAGAGGGCGTACAAACCGTGTCCAATTAAATGTACACTGCATTGTCGCAACAATAAATAATAAATACAACAATATAAGTGTTCCCATAAATAATAGGGCTTATTTATGGGCTGTTTTAAATCTTATTTTATGGGAACTGCGGTCGGAAAGCTTAACGGTGATTTAGCAGGTGACAGGATACTGGTTCAGACTGGTTAGGTTTTTGCTATATCATTTATAATGTACAAGTCCTCCACCAGCCCGTTTGGGGACTATTATTTGAAGGGATGCCCGTGTTTAACAGTGGAACGTATAATATTTGATAAAAAAAAACATTATCATGACCAGTGCAAAACGTGGGCAGCTAATTCATATTTTATCAATCAACAACTTCAATCGAAATAATAATAATAATAATAATAATTCATTTATTTCTCGAACAACCAAGATTCATTTCATTACATTACATTATACAATTAAAATTATAATAAATAAATAAAGTTAAAATTCGCAATTAAAAATATATCCTTAATTATTTAATAGGCTCGATTGCTTCCTACATGGAGCTGCATGCAGTGTCCCATGTAAGGGCAGTCGAACCTATCTGAAATCATGGCCAGGATGCTGTTGCCGCTGGCGCGCACTCTGCTCGCTAAGGACGCGCACCGCTTGCGCAGAGTGGTGTAGAAGCCGTCGGTGCGCGCCTCCGCAAACATGCCCGAAGCGCGAAATGGAGCCAATAGTACCGATATGGAACATAGGTAAAAATTTAATTTAACACGGACATGCTCTACGTCTGCCTATTTGTATTAACTCCTCTACAAAAATATAAGTAAATAATAAAAATTAAAAAAAGAAAATAATATCACATTATTAGTACATAATAAAAACAAATAGTGTTTTTATTGAAAATACATGGCAAAGAACCTTAAAACCAAATGTTTAATGACTTTTAATTTAAGGAAACTTTGAAATAATATTACATATAATAAATCTCAAAAAAAAAGTTTTTTGTTTCCCTTTATCACCCGCACTTCCTCTTCCAACCTCAACAGCCCAATGCTAGAACATCAAAAAATTCAAATAAAATGTTTTTTATCCTAGCCCCCGAAATACCAATCAATAACCCTAAACTGTAGAAATAACAATATAAATGTGGAGTCACCGGGCGGTTTCCCACGTCAGAAGCATGTTTCAGTTATACCACTTATAAAATATACACGGTTCAAGCAAAAATAACCTTAATACTATAGCCATAAGAACTTTGATGTTAATTATTTACGTGGTACTTCTTTAGTTTTACCACTTCCATTTAGTCACACGATTCAAGCAATTATAGCCTGTTTGCAGAGGCAATACGAGTTTTGACGCGTGATTTGTTTTTGTGGTGCTGTTATAAAACCTTAAAGGATAAAACGAGCCTGATCAGTGCGCGGGCGCTGGTGGCCGTAGTATAAGCAGAAACTTCAGATGAAACAAACATTGTTTAGGTATAATACTTACAAATATTCTCCGTTATCCGCTTTCAAGGGGAACATTAGATCTAGTAATACGTGATTATATTAAAAATGACTTTGTAGCGGACAAGGAGTGAACTTGTCATAATAAATTTTATTATTCCTTTATCACATGTCTCAAACAATTTTGAGTTTAAGACAATAACGACAAAATAAATTTAGATCGTTCTCGTTTGATATTGAAAGCCGAACAGAAAACTTTTTTTCAAAATCCTTTCCTTCCCTTATTAAACCTAATCTTTAGTATTTATCAATTCCATCGCGCGTATACTGCGCCAGTTGAATATTCGACACATTCAAAAAGCATAATTCCTCACACAATTCAAAAATAAAAAAAGACATTAAAAATATATCCCTCATCGGAGATAACACTTCATAATGACGCGGGTCCGAAGCGGCTAGAACAAACAAGACAAAACCTTACGCACGCCATACCTTGTGAATATCAAAAACGCCTATGCATAGTATCATTTGTACTACACATACGCCCTTTCAAAAGTAACTAAGAGACATTTTTTCAATAGAAAAAAGCAGCGAGCGTGCTCTGTCTTCCTCACATATACGCGTTATTGCCTAGTGGGAGCAAGATAGGAAGCGGTTAGACCAGGTAGACGCGGTGTCTACCACGGCAGACAGAGAGGCACCAGCCAAGTTTTTTGTTTAATTCATTTGTTTATGGCTCTTCGATCGCCTTACTTTTATAATTTATAAAGCTGGCAGTTAATATTCGAACAAAGTAACTTAATATTGGAAACAAAAGACTGTTTATTGAGTGTTTTTGTTTATTTGAAAGTGAGATTAAAAGTCGGAGCTGAAGAAAACCTGGCAAATATCTATTTCATCACACTTGCTCGGAAAGGCTGTTATTATACGCAGGCGTACAGAACAGCTGTAGCCTACTTACCTCCCAAGGGCAGTTATGGATTTTGTATGGGTTATAACTCCCGCTGACGGCGGGGCGAGCCGCAAGCCGGCGGAGCTGCCCCGCGCTGATCGCAACGTACGCTCAGTTTATGAACACCCACCTGATGGTAATTCACGATGTAAAATGGGAATAAAATTAATATATATATACTTTTTTTGTCTAATTTTTATTTCATTTCCTCGCAAATGTGATGAAAAACATTGTGTGTATCACGGGCAGTAAGGGGATAACAAACTCGAGTCATAAAAGCCCTCGCCTATCGGCGTCGGGCTTCTAAAAGACTCTCGTTAGTTATCCCCTTCTTACGGCCCTAGATGCACAATGTACTATAAAATAGTCCTCGTGGCCCGTTTCACGTATACAAGTTACAATATTACAAGCAAAAACTGGCATTCATATCAGATCCCATACATCTAACTTCCAGTGTTGCCAGTATTTGCTTGTAAAATTGTAACTTGTAGATGCGTGAAACGGGCTCCTGGTTATATTTAAATAAACTTTTACCCACGGATTTTTAAGAATCATTTCTGTGTCCGAAATGAAGAAGTTTGTTTATGTATATGGATGATTTGTTATTGGAAAATGTCCTCTCTAAGACTAAGCTAAGCGAAGCTAAGTAAGACTGATTTGATTTTAAGTCTTTAAACATGAGAACAGAAGCTACCTATATAATTATAATAATAATAATAAATCAGGGGACAATCTTTACACAAATCGATCTAGTCCCAAAGTAAGCTCTAAAGGCTTGTGTTATGAGTACTAGACGACGATATAAATACTTATATAGAGAAATAAATACTTAAATACATAGGAAGCACCCAAGACTCAGGAACAAACATTCGTGCTCATCACACAAATATTTGCCCTTACCGGGGATCGAACCCGGGACGCTTGTGTCGGAGGCAGGGTCACTAGGCTATCCGCGTCGTCGTCGTAGGCTATATCGTTTGTCTGCTTTGATTGACTGATGTCTTAATTAAGCTCCTAACTATATCAGCTTTCAATTGTTCTCTGTTGAATTCCTGTAATAGCGTTTATAACTGATATCGTAGTGCGAAGTCATTTTCTAATATTAAAATCTTACTTGAACGAGACGTTAAGTTTGATCACAGATAGGTAATATCGGCATAGGTGTATTTAAGGGTTCATTGCGTCAAGACATCACTAAATTCCACTGAAAACGGGTGCAATCAGATTATTCTGTATTAAGGCATCTTTCATAAATATATGCAATTCTAATACCTACTTAAAAAACACAACTCTTTACAAAGTCAAAGTCAAACTATCTTTATTCAATTTAGGCTTTTACAAGCTCTTATGAAAGTCAAGGAATGAATCTACCACCGGCTAGGAAAAAAATCCTTTACTGAGAAGAGCCGGCAAGAAACTCTGTGTGGTATAATTTTTTCAAAACAGTACACATATAAGTTGACAATGATGACTACAGTTTCATACAAGTCTAAGTATATACCACAGTAGGTACGCCCATCGAGAACCAGGGATCGCCGGTGCAGGTCAGGAATGAAGCCAAACGTCCCTGTCCATGAGCTAGTCTTTTACTGTGTAATATACCCTAGAAATAAGAATTCGCTTTACAGTAGATTTGAATATAGTGTATGTTTGTTCTATAATGTTTTTAGGTACTTTATTGTAAAAACGTGTACAATTTCCTAGAAATTATTTTAGTTTTAGCCAGTCTACAAGTTGGTAATTTAAGCTGTTATTCATTTGATTCCCCTAGCAACAAAGTCAACACACTATGCCTAAATCAAATTAACGGAAGGTCATCGCGCGACCCAACATATGTCTCTATTTGCATCACCACATGTCTCTATGGTCTAATCGATTTGTTTTTAATTCATAGTAATTTCATCGATGTCTGACATGTCTGCGATGCGTATTTCATAAACATTGATCACAACTCTTCAATTTTTGTGGCTTGGTAGTTAGTGAGTATATAATTAAACAAAAAAAAACTTTCTTGTAATGAAGAATTTATAAAAAAGATACAGAAAGAGAAAGACAGGTAGATTTAATTTAAGACTGATAAGTGGTTTTATTATAAACATGAAGTCATCATCCCACGCTTTGAAGGCTGACCCCCTTTGAATACAAATCTCAAAATACCTCAAAAACCATAACACCAACATCAAAAACCAAAACCTCACAAGCCTCCACAATGGCTAATAGAGGCTCTTCAGACGAATCAAGGCAAGTGGCACCTTTGATCCTTTATAGCTTTATACGATTTCTATAGATTCCAGAGTTGTATGGAGAGCCCTTAACTTTTCGGAATGTCCGGTTAGAACTGAAGCTAAGTATTCTTGGATAAAGCCGTCCCGTTTTAAACTGTATTGTGCGAAAGAGACGCTTCATGTTTGCGATAAAATGTGGGCCGACAGGCAATTAGGAGTCATGCGTGTACATTGCATTTGATGCGATTGGACGTAAGTGTTTCTAAAATTTATTAAAGCTTATCATCAACCCTGAAACCAGAGTTTAAGTGAGCCATGCCAATTTAGCATTTTGTTACACGAAAGTTTGTGAGTGAGAAGTGAGCTAATAAAAACACATATACGCGTCGAATTGAGAACCTCCTCCTTCGGTTTTTTTGAAGTCGGTTAAAAAATCTACAGAGTCCATGGAACGGACTGAATTTTTTATTTAATAAGTCGTCGTTGATGTATGAGATTTATTTTCTATTAACATGCTCTTTGTGCATGTCGATTGGTAATGATCTGTGTTCATAGACCTGGTCTGAAATAAAATAATATTATTATTATTGTGACTGAAAAACACGATGACTTCTTGATGATCTATGAATACAAAAGCTGGATTATTAGGGTATTATTTCAAATCGTCATCATTAGCATACATTTAGGACTATCTTCATTGTCTGTTCCTTTCGGCAATCTTGCGTAGACTATTTAGAAGGCTGATTTTAGCCGCCTTGCAAACGTATGAGTTTTCTCACTAAAGCCAAGCGACCTAAATGGAATGCTGAATCCGCTCTGCATAGATTTCAGCAGGGAGTGATGAACGTTTTCTCATTTAAATATCGCAATAACCGATTTATAGCAACCTACAGCAGGATTTTCAGACTGTCGGTCACGATCGAATCAGACCTGAGACACTTCTCTTGGATCTTTTGCTAAAATTAAACTGACATCTTGATTGAATCATCATCTTTCTAACCGTAGATTCTAGTCGAGTCGAGTCACACGTTACCAAGACATACTGACCGTTACAACAAAGAGTATTGGCATTAGTCAATGTCCGGCCACCCCTGGGCGTTAGACCGTGGCGGATCCTTGCTTGCGGCTAGGATTATACAAACTAGTTTGGTAAAACAAGTGGGTCGTTCTTGGGGGGAAAGGGTGCGAGTGGGTTGAGATGTGTGGTTCTGTGGATTACTTTCAAATTGGTCGTTATAGCCCTGTGACGTTAAAAGTTCAAGATGGACAATGGATGGATGAAATAGTTGTGGAGCGTGTACTTTTATTTAGGAACAAAAACCAGAAAATTAAGAATTGAATGAATCCAGAAACAAGGAACTCGGCGATAGTTCTTTAAAAGTACACTGTAAATATGCCACGGTAGTATGGACTTGAACAATGATTTAAAAATTTGTACTTTCTAGAATTTGATTCAAATAGTAAACCTTGCAATCAAGAATCTCTGTCGTATAAACAATAAGCAAATCATGACACTTCTCTTTAGTTTGTATAATTCATAAAGTTTATACCTACACAATAATTAAAAAATGTAACCACTCGACGGAACCCCAAAAGCGCGGTGTTCGAGCCAAGCCAAGCGGGTTCGTTATCCAAGTTTCTAGTTTGACTCGCCGTGAAGGTGGGGCCGCCTAATTGTCATACTCACGGAACAGGGGGTTTTGAAGGGAAGCATGTGGAATCAGGGAATCAAGTAAGTTTAAACCTTGACATAGCTTAAACAATATTCCAGTTTTAATAGCCGTTCCTTGTATTACTACATGAATAGGTACTTTAATATTTACTGTTTCTCAGTACAGTTTAATACATTTTACTAAGAACCGAGCCTGCAGGTACATTCGCACCAACTAGACCAAGAATGAAGCCATCTACAACCACAAAGAATTCTTTGTGAATGCAACAACATATTATGACGAACGCATGCATAAAGCATGAATGGAACGCATCCTTTGCCGCCATTAATATCGACCAAATATGGCCGCGCCAGACGCTCTGGAACCAACCTTAACAAATGCTCCAAAAAACCCTAAGCATTATTTATCTATTCCGATTTTGTCGTGTGTTCGGCACGATATTAAAATACAAACATGAACAATGACACTTCATTGTTGAAAGAAGAAAAAAGGTATACGGAAATTTATATCCACCGCCTCCGCAGCGGACAATGGCCGACGGGGCGGGGATTCTGTAAAAAAAACCATCAATGAATGCGGGGACAATCGGAGTCGGTTTCTGGGAAGCGTCGGAGGACTTAGACGAGTAAGCCGCCGTGAAATTCGCGTCATCCAACAGTCTCATTACCTCTGACATAGTAGCGGGAGCATTGTCGCTGGCCCATTGTCACGCGAGATGAGTTCCGAATTGAAATTTAATGGAAATATCAAATGAAACTCGCACAACAGCGTCGATGCCTGCGCCGATAATGGCGTCGCTGGCGTCTGCTAGAAACGGAATGAGTCGTTTTATACTCATTGATGCGCACTCCATGATGTTAAATTAAACTTTGTGGTGGCACAATGCTGAATGCTATTCTCGCGCTCGAGTTTAACATTCAATGGGATGGATAGGCATTGTTGTATGTCAACAATTTATATGTGGCTTGTAGATGAACATCGAGTCTTTTATCAGACAGAACCGGGACTAGAACATAATATATAACGTATATAATCTTGAGTGAGACGTGTTGGAAGGAATTTAGTTAAATAAATCAATGTCCAATCTTTACACAAATCAATCTAGTCCCAAAGTAATGTCAAAAGTAGTAAACGACGATATACATACATACTTACATACTGACGTGTTTGTATGCAGCCGAATGTTAAGATAGTAATAGTCCACTCATCGGTCCGAACGGTTGTTTCATTTGTACTTCATCTGGCGACGTCGCGAAAGTACCCACGCAAATAAAAATAAAAATGGCCTATCTCGGAAATCTTTCTAATTTTGACTACAAATCGGGGGAATGGTCAATTTTTAAAGGCAAATTGCAACAATTTTTCAAAGTGAATAGTAGGTACTATAAAATACGAAAGGAAAAGTGCAGTGTTAATAACACATTTTTCGGACGATTCGTATCGCCTGGCGTGTAGTCTCGTGTACCCGCGCGAATTAGACGCGGTAGACTATGATGAGCTTATTATACGTTAGACAAAAATTTTAACATAAAAAAGTGTTCATTCGCGGATAAGTCAAAGTTCTACGGAGCAACCAGAAGCCAAGGCGAATAATTGGGAGTTAAATACTTAAATACATAGGAAACATCCAAGACCCAGGAATAAACACACGTTGCTCATCACACAAATATTAGCCCTTACCAGGAATGGAACCGGCCACTAGCTTCGGTCGGAGGCAAGGTCACTACCAACTAGGCTAACCGCGTCGTTAAAAGTTGAGGCACAACACATTGTATAGAAAAAACGAAAGTCAGAAAAATCTTTTTAGACAAAAATCTTGTACATTGTCTAGTTAGAAATTATTCATGTCCAAGTGTTTCCAAGCTCGATGTCAAAAGTCGCTGATCCTTTTTTCCATCAGTGACAAACCCAATATTTGCTTCTGAATTTTCGGATTTGCATAAGAAACAGATTCGTTAGTGAGTCTGACGTACGTACTTCTTTTAGATTATCATTATTTAGTAGTCGCATTTAATACTTTCCCCAATGAACAATAAAGTTTGATTTTGCGAAATAAGACCAGTAAAATGATTATCAGCAATCATACTTATATATTCTCAAAACTGTAAGTGAAAATAAAACTGTGGGCGTGTCAGTGAAAAATCTGGCGATAAAGGTGCACTCTCACAAGCGAATAATTGAGCCCAATGGGTACCGGCTAATCCGGGTTTGGTTCCCGGCCACATTGTCGTCATCTCATGTGTGCAGCCCATTGTGGGGGGCTTAATCAATTAATTTCATCGTGCGACTGATAATAGGTATCATACGCGCGACTTGTCATCAATATGCATTGAAGTGCTCATCTCATGTGTCCCTGGCTTTATGCTCTCATTATTTTTTGGCTTGTTGGCTGGAGTTTTATTGGATCAGAACTTTTCAAATTGCCATTGAAAATAAACTGACAATTGTTGATCGTTTTTGGCAGTGAGACTGTCACATTCTATGTATGAATTGTTTTACTTCTATCCTTTAGTGTTCCTTAACACTTTATAATTTGTGAAACAGTTGCCCACTTCAATCCATTATAAGGTAGCTGCGTGTACAGTAACAGTTTATTTGTTCTCTCAAACTGCCTTTTCGGTGAATTTCCACAGCCGCAGAATATAACAAAAGTCATACCGATGAAGCCGGCATCTCAAAGCGTCCCGATCCATCCTAATCCTACTTAAGAAGTTTCCTCACAACAATGCCAAGTTTACTCTCCAGCAAACACGGAGAATGAAGCAATAGAAGCTCGGGATGTTAATGAAATAGCCAATAACAATGAGGATAATCTGGTGCCTCAGCGTCTGGTGTAAAAGAATCGTTCCCAATGATAAATTAGAATTTTAGGCTACCGAACTTAAGTCGATTGTTAGTCTTTCCGGAGATACGTCAAAGGCTTTGAGCAGCATTGTAATCTAAATGGGTTATTTAAAATTGTACGGTACTACTTTATTAATGCTAGATGATTGTAACATTATGTAGAGATTAAATGTGTCCGTTTTGTCGTCGGAAGTAGGTTAACAGATGTTTTGGTCAATGAATTGTAAATTATAATAATGGTGATTTGAATTGGTACTTAGCTTTTCAACGACCGTCTGTTTATCGGTTCCTAATAGTTGTATATGAAAAATAAGCAAAGAAGACATTTATTCGCAACAAAAGCATATAGAAAAACAGAAAAGGAAATGTAAGTGGTTATATTGTTGCGAAATGATTTTGGTGATTTGAAAAGAGATATATATTTAAATTCTAGAATTTTCAATACGGTGACATATTGCCGTAGCAAAGAGTCTGTTCTTTCATTTAAATCCCTTAAAGTAGAAATCAAAAAGAGGGCAAGTATAACATTTTTTTTACTGTTTGCCATTTTGTTCTTTGTGGTTAGTTTTTCGTTCTCACAAGATCTTAAGAAACTTGGAACAATATTAATTCCGTTGATCCTAAAGCGGCAAGCAAACGATGTCGATAAGATCTCGGAAGTTTCAAAAACTGCATTTATGAATGAACTAAGAAATGACGTGGACAAAGATGGGATTACTGGACTATCAACGAACAATCGTCTAGTGTAAGTCGTATTACGGCCTGAAATGAATGAAACGAATGTAATGAATGAAGCCCTGCAAATAGGGAGCTTACGAATCGCTAATGCTACTGTTGTAAATATTTGTGAATGAAACCGAACTAGGTACAGACTGAATGAGTTTCGAGGATGTCCTTTGAATGGTATCGGTTGATCTGCCGAAACCACTCCAGTGCTTCAGTGGTCATCCCCTTCATCTGAAGATCAGTCAACAAACGGTGGATCACTTGTTGTAATCATTACTAATTGTGTGCTATATCTCGCTACGTAAATATCGTGTTCTCTGGGAATGGGAGTATTTTCTGGTGCCAGATTGAAAACCAGGCTCAATGGTTAAAGGTTTACGCCAAATGTAATTCAAGCTAAATAATAAAAGCCTTTAAGTATGGATATAAAAAGTAGACAGATGTTTGTTTTGTTGTATTCCATTTATTAAACCTTGTCCACAATGATTTTACTTACTAAGGTACTCCAATTTGTCAAGCAATTTACGCATAAAGCCATCAATTCATTGAAAATGTATTCATTAATGTAAAAGGTTTGGCCACAGTACCACTATCCGTATTCAGTGCTACCACCTTTAGAGTACACTTGACTTCCGGCTATTAAGATGACAATTTGACGGCTCAATTGTACAAAATCTAGGAAATTGACCGGATATGCAATCCTTCTTTACGTGTAACTGAAGACGAATAAATTTATGTTACTCAGTAAAATATTAAAGGTCCTATTGTTAATGCAAAAGATTCAAATTGCGATGAACAAGAAGAGATGAAAAATAAAGATGTACCACCAATAAACGCAACGAAGTAAACAATTAAAAATGTAACAAAGTGCTGAATGATACAATTCGCGACAAAGAATTTTATGAAACCAATATTGTATGGTTTGTATGGCCGGATGCGACGTGCCGAGGTATAGTTTTCGATATTATTTGTGAGGGATTTGGAATAAATGAAAGGCATGTGGAGACAGTTTCAGATTCCAATAAATCGTGGAGCGTGGGTGGAATAGGGAGAAGCGTGGAGTCGTTGTCAGATAAATAACCGACAAATTATATTAAAAGACAATCAATTCAAACAATTTTGCATGAATTACTGCTTGTTTAAAATTATTAAGTATATTAATATATAGTAAGCGCCATATATTAGTGAAATAATTCAAAGACGGATAGGTAAAGTTATCATTTTATTCGTAGTATTTTTGGATCTGTTTGAGAGTATGAGGTGGAAACTTCAAACACCCACTGTAATTTTATTTAGTTATTTAGTCTTCATTAAACAAACTTATTTTTATTATTACGATTATTTTCACTGTTTTTAGGGTTCCGTACCTCAAACAGAAAAAAAGAACCCTTACAGGATCACTCGTGTGTCTGTCTGTCTGTCCGTCTGTCACAGCCAATTTGCTCCGAAACTACTGGACCGATTGATTTGAAATTTGGTATACATATGTAAATTGGTGACCGCAACAGGGATGCGCAACGTAAATAAATTAATTTTGAACATGGGGCCCAGTTTTGGGGGGCAAATTAGTAAATTAAAAAAAAAAGTTACGCAAACTATGTCATGTGACATATCAAATGAAAGGGATTATTGAGAAGATATTAAATATGTTATTTTTGGAATTTTAAAGTAAATGGTTTATTTAGGAAATAAGTTATTTAGGAAAATAGGCAAAAATTGACCATTCCCCCCATTATCTCCGAAACTACCTGGCCTAAAATTTAAAAAAAAATACAAAAAATAGTTCTTTACCTATAAATTACAGGAAAACCTATAAGAAGTCTATGGTATTTAAAGTAACATACGAAATTTCAGTTAATCATGTATGGAACGGAACCCTCTCCACGCGGGTTTCACTCGCACTTGTCCCGTTTTTTTACAAACTAGTGCTGGGATAACGGAATAATTTCGTTTGTCATACACAAAAACCGCTTAAGAAAACTCGACCTGCTGGATAAAGAAATGAATATCTCCTCAATTAATAACAATAACGCGATAATTAGTATGTTGTTAGAATGAACAAGAATCGAACCAGCGCTTATCGCTTAAAATTATTGGAAATGACCGCTTCTATGTTCCTGTTCGATTTGATCCATACTTCCACAGACAACCTGTATAGTAACATCTTAGAAGTAAATTTGAACCTAAGTACTTCTAATTGTCGTAACGATTTGAAGCTTTGCAAGTGTATGCAATTCGGATGACAATACAATAATTTGGTACCATCGAGCTGATCTGACCAAGGCAAGCCAAGCCTTGAAGTAGATAGTGGAAGTCTTTAATTACTTCTAGTAAACGAATCCAGTATGAGTCGAATACATACTTTGCTGATGAGGGTCTTTGGTACATTTTAGTGCGTTACTGACAAAACGAGCTTTTTTTGTAATTTTTGTGAATTATAATGATTAGTTTAAGAAATCAAGATCTAATGGAGTAATAAATAAGAAATAATAATTTAATTTATTAAAGAATATTGAATAATAACCACTCAGATGCTCCTGTGCATTTGCACGCAAGACGTTTATAATTTTACAATATTAAAATGTTTCGCATCGAGCCGGGCCGACAATACAGAACAATTCACAATAGGTGTAGGTAACAATGACACTATGGCAAACATGTGAGATGCCATTACAACCTCTTGTGTCAACAAAGCCATAACCACAAAGAAAGACGCAAACGAAAATCAGCTTGATGTTGTTGACGATAAAGTTGAAATTAACAGTTCATGTGGAAGGTAGGTGCGCCGTTTGTAGGGTGATTTGTCAGTATTGTTAGTTGCAAAGTACCATTGTTGGCGATAAAAGAGTAGCTAAGGATGGTTTCATTGTCCGCCATTGTGGCTGGTGTGTGGGGACAATGGTCTGATCACGTTTAGAAATTTTTGGACAATTTCTGACTGTTTTTGCAACGGGTTGCACCTTGATGCACAGGCTCGGATTCTAAAATTTTACATTTAATAATTTTGCACATAAAGATGTAAACCAAACTATATAAATGAAATATTGAGTGACCCTTGTGAATTCGGTCATAGAAATAAAATTTTTAAACAGAAGGGCTGTCAGATATCAATTTTACATTTTTTATTGGTTGCTTTTTGAATAATTAATCTTTTATTTTAATACAATTGGATAAAGCGGTGATCTTCTAAGTAAAATTTAAATAACTTATAATATATCCAATGTTTATGCCCGAGTCAAGGGTATTTAGTATTTATCTTATGTATCTTTTTTTTTCTATTTAAGTAATTATATCGTTGTTAAATAGTTAATAGATTCAGGCGTTACTTTGCGGAAATCCATATTATACTAGAAATATTGAATTAATTTGCTATTCCGCGAAAACAGTAGGGTAAAATCGTGCAAATAGCGGCGCTTGTGTTGAATATTTTTTGTTCATGCAATATTCCCACCCTCCCTCCGCATATAATAAAATAAGCAACACAAACGCTACTACAACCACCACCACCACCACCAAAAATACCGCTTGACACGTGTTTCGCCTCTCTACGAGGCATCCTCAGGAGAAGTTGATAGTCCGACGCTCGGTCGAAGAATGACCGTTTCTTCGAATTCTTCGACCGAGCGTCGGACTATCAACTTCTCCTGAGGATGCCTCGTAAAGAGGCGAAACACGTGTCGAGCGGTATTTTTGGTGGTGGTGGTGGTGGTGGTTGTAGATTTTACCCAACTGTTTTCGCGGAATAGCAAATTAATTCAATATTTCTAGTATATATCGTTGTTGTCAAAGTCAAAGTTAAAATATTGTAATGGGCTTTTACAAGCTCTTATAAAGGTCAAGTAATGAATCTACTATCGTTTCGAAAGAAAACCTCTAATGAGAAGACCCGGCAAGACTCGAAGACACAATTACACGGAATCCTAGTTTGCGACTGGATCAGTATGTATTAACGTCCAAGATATTATAATGATTACTTTCCAAAGAACAAAATATAAATAAGAGAGAAAATACGCTGCTCCAAGAATAGTAAATGCTATAGTGCATAGGCGCCAGTCATAGCTTAGTTCTATTTTATACTTAAAAAAAGGAAAAACGAATGAAAATTAAAATATTTATTTTGCAAGTAGGCCACCTGGGCTCTTTTACATGTCTGAATCTACCAGCGCTTCGAAAGGTGACATCTGCTGAGAAGAAATGCCGCAAGAAACTCAGCAGTAAGTCTTTTTTCAACTTTGGCAGTACAGTTTTATTATTTACAGTAAAACTAACACAAAATGCAACATAAAAACCTAATGGGTAATTAATTAACTTTGAGTATTTAAATATTTTTTTAATTAAGCCTGTAACGCTGTAGTGTGTAGTGTAGCTACTTCATTGTGTAAAGAGTCTTCTTTAGGTATTGTTTATATTTACATATATAATTTCTTTGCTGATCTTTGCTACATTTACAGTAGGTAGTCATAAGTAAATGCTTTATACCTCACTAAATAACTGATATGGCAAAAATTTACTCGAATTATTACACGAGTGTATAGATGGCGGACTTAATGCCTTACGGCATTCTCTACCAGTCAACCACTAGGCAAACCAGAAATATGTTAAGGATAGTGCAGGGAGTATCGACCGTAAAGCAGTACACTACGCAATACACTAATTATGCTTACGTCCATTTAAGGTACAAGTCTTAAGCTATGTGTAAAAGCCGAATACGTGCTGACAAAATATGTTTTATGTTATCAGCACGCAGATTCATTCGTTGACCTTCATGAGAATTTGTAAAAGCGTAAATAAATATATTTTGACTTTGACTTTGATAAAGTAATCTCCCTCACCGCCCAAATGCACCCCTGCACAAATTAGTACCAGTAACAGGGTGGTATATTTTTCCGAAACTACTTGTCACTTCACAATAGGCCGATCCGAGCGATATAGGAATTAAAATGGGGGCGAAGATGCGCAAAACGTGGGCCCACTGGGCATCGCGCTGGGCCACAATGGACACGAACTGGGAACGTAGGTATTCGGAATTGCATTGTTGCTGATAAAGGAAAGTACTGAATGAAGTTTCTTGACGCTTGAGTGGAAATAAGTCAATGTTCATTCAGGAATTATTGAGGTAAGCGCGTGAGTGGACTTTTGAGCTGTAAAAGTATCATCTCATAGTGAGAGGGACTGGAACGTAGTCACCACGCGGGCCCAGTGCCGATTGGGGACTTTACTGGACTTTTTGAATTCGCAGATATATGTGGATGTTTTACTGTACCGAAATGCTATCAAATTCAATTCCGCATATGAGATCAGAAAATCTCAGAGGTGCATTTCACGAGAGTCCATAGTCCAAGACCACTACCACAACACTAAGACCATACTTAGGTTATATGAATCTAGAACTATTGTCAGTTTTAAGTAATTTTGTTTACTTATGTATGTTAGTCTTCAAGTTATTTATGTTATGGGTTGTGTTCTGACTTCAACGGTTTATTAGTATGTTAATTAAGGGCAAGGCTGATGAATATGATGACGATGATGAAGTATGGATGTGCAAAATGGTCGGGTGGTTACATGAGCTATCGTAACAAACCAATTATTTTACATATTTTGCGCCCTGGAATCTTGGCGATAGGTTTTGAATATATCAAAGATCAAACGTATTTTTTCGGATAAAGAGCAGTTTCTAGGAGAAAACCTGAACTAATTCTAAACCAACGAGACGTTCATTCAATGGCTAATAACAGCTAATTCCTTTTAAGTTTGTATCTATAAGAAGGGCCGTATCAATTAGTGTATGTCTTACATTTGACATTGATGACCTTTACGTTATATCTATTGTCGCATTTAATGACTTCATGTCAATTGTTGACTTGAAATTGGTATATTATTGTACACATAACGTAAAAGCACATTATCTTCTTTTAAAGGTGCCATGTGCATCGCTTTAGGGCCTTGGAGTTCAAGTATTAAGAAAATAGCGAATTAAGTTAATACTTCACATTAACTTTGAAGTACTGAACAAGACGAATTTATTTTAAAGTTACAACTGATAATTGATGATTTTAAAAAACGAAGTAAATGTAACAATCTCAAATATAAGTATAACGAATACATCGTTGTACTTTTAGATACAGATGACGTTAACTTGAAGATTACAAAGCTTCAGTTTGAAATGCCTCGTAATTAATCGTACATAATTATAGTTCACAAAACTAAAAAAGACACGCTTTTCTCAGTATCGCACTAAAAAGTATAGGTACAAAACACCCTCATCACCAAGGTAATGTATTGGACTTGTCAAAACAAACCAAATGAGCCCATATACGAAGCGTTTACTAGTAGTAATTGAAGAGTTCTACTATCCACCTCTTAGCGCCATGGTTAGATCGGCTCGATGGTACCAAATTATTGCATTGTCATCTGAGTGGAATCACTTGCAAAGTTTCAAATCGTTACGACAGTTAGAAGTAGGTTCAAATTGACTTCTGAGTCATACACCCGTTTAGGTTCAGAACTGTCCCCTCCTATTCCCGAAAGTTAGGACCCTGAAGCCTGATATTTTGGACTATATCCACATGTAGGATATCAGGCACAGTTTTGGCCTGCATGAAGAAAATGTACAATTAAGTAGTCGTTTTCGTTAACTTTTTGTCACAGGACAATTTTTGTTTCTAGGATTTTGTAGCATTGTTAGTTAGTTAGTTACAAGTGGATCTAATAAAAGCATGTTAAAAAGGAAAAATATTTGTAACCCACTAAATGTTAACCGATTTAGCTCATTCCTAAACATTCATTGGGGTAAAAATATTTTCTCTGTTTATCAGTTAAACCTCTTGGCGCCCTTAACTTGCTGCTCTCATCCAAACTGGACAACAGTTTGTTGTACAGCAATTTGCAAACATAATAAACAATGAGCTGGTTGTCTGTGAAAATTATTGCGCCATACGTTTTATTGTCCGCTTTTCCCTCAGGGGATGTTTACCCCTTAAACGTTGACTTTAATTATATTGTTTTGTTATGTTTGACGATGCATGTTTCAAGCGGTATCTTTTGGTGTCAATGTCTGTTAAAAAGAATCACTATTGAATTGACACAGTATAATCAAGTAAGCTGTATTTTGTCTCGGCAGTTCTGAAATAATTACCTACGGCCGAGGTATGTAAACACGCAGTAGAACTGCCCGCTGACTGTCTTTCGTGGGTTATGTATTTGATAATGCTATTTTAAATTGTCGTAATATCTTTTCATTTAATACTAGCTGGTGCCCGCGACTTCGTCTGCGAAGAATAATAATTTAAGTAACCTATGTACTTTTAAACCTTCCCTAGACCTCCACGAACATTTCAAGACTAAGATATCCGTTCAGCCGTTCTCGAGTTTTAGCGAGACTAACGAACAGCAATTCATTTTTATATATATAGATTACTGCAAATCTTGTAAATGTTAATATAAATTATTTCCATTTAGTTCTTATTTCTAGTTTCAAATGTGATTATAAATCAGAATAGAATAAAAAAGCAATTAATGTATTTTGCTTTTTAACCGACTTCAAAAAAACCGAAGGAGGAGGTTCTCAATAAGACGCGTATATGTGCATTTTTTTTATATGTATGTTTACCGATTACTCGAAGATGGCTGGACCGATTGGCATAATTCTTTTTTTAAACGATAGAGTATTTCTCCAAATTGGTCCCGCTGTGATCAAAGTTGCGTTCTGATGACAGGATCTATGCAGAATCGAAGGAACTCCTCAAATATTATAGGCACGCATATAGAAATTTTGATATTTTCTTTCATGACTCAAGCAGTTACGATTTAAAATCATTATTTGGTGAAGTGGAACTGATGATGAAGACCACGGGTGACCACCGGAATTCTTCAATGATAAGTATAAGGGTATAAGAGACATATCAAATCAATGGGCTCGTTATGAGGATATTCTTATACATATTTTTTTATAATTTTATGGTAAATAGTATTGAAGTTATTTAGGAAAATGGCGAAACTTTACCATTCCTCCCCTTATCTCCGAAACTACCCAGTAGTTTCCTAACCTAAACTTTTGAAAATAATACAGGAAATAGTTATTTACCGATAGATTATAGGAAAACCTATAAGAAGTCTATGGTATTTAGAGTAAAATAGGAAATTTCAGATATGCACGTACGGAACCCTCTCCACGCGAGTTTAACTCGCACTTATCCGGTTTTATTTACTCAATACCCTTCGTTAAAACATCAACCTATGTCCAGCCGTGGATATCCTTGTACTTTGTTTCTAGAAGTTAGAGTGTTCATAAAGCAATTAAATACGTATTCCGTGTATAATCTAGCACTTATAGTATTTGAGTGCAGCTAAGAATACGTGAAAATGTTATGAATACTTCATTTCGTATGCAGTGACCTCGACGACTGCGGATTTACTTTATAAATAACACACAAATGAGTCTCGTTGGGCAACTAATCCTGATTTACCGAGCTACCTGCCCCACCATATAACATACGGACGTGTTCATATAAAATTCTTTAAATACAACAAAAATACCCGAGAATAACATTTTTTCTTAATCTTTATCGATGGCCGACATTTTGTATTATAAGGCGTAATTATTTTCTGTGTCCTTTTGGCCGCTTTCAAATAAAACGATTTGCGTCCACGAACGTATTTTATGTAGGACGTCTTTTTGGACAGCAGTATGGACTAGGCTTTATTTTAAAAGATTATAGTGCTTGATATAGCGTTAGTTTCAATTTGTAAGGAGTGTGTATAACATAAGAGCCTTAGGGCGAGTTCATGATGTCCGTGCCGCGTTGAGTGAATCTAACTGATTTATGTGACAGCTGGCTTGGGTAATGAAAAGAAAATACACGTCTAGAACTTGGCGAAGCTGAGCTGTAATAACTAAGCTGTTTTTTAATGTTGTTTTTCGTTAAATTATATTTTGAGAATTATTTTCTGTAGAAAGAAAGCTGGTTTTGTAGTGGTAGTGGGGTTGTTTGTATTTATATAATTTTAAATTGCACTGGAACACACAGTCGATTTATTCATCCTTGTCTTATTTGGTAAACATGTTTCTAACCTTAAAATCAACAACTAAAGCAACCGGAGATTATATAATTATATATTTTAGAAGTCACTTTGCCAATTTTCAGACTAGAATTGCTTTATTTAGGATAAAATGGCTGTTATACCCAAAACTTGTAAATTTTGAGGTTAGAAACTTGTTTACCAAATAAAACAAGTATGGATGAATCGACTAATAAAGCAAACCTAGGCTAAAAATTGGCAAAGTGACGTCTAAAATATTGTCTCCGGTTTCTTTATTTTTTTGCCAAGAAAGGTGCATTTTGAGGTTAGAAACTTGTTTACCAAATAAGACAAGTATGGATGAATCCACTTTAGGGCGTCAAATGTATAATATGTTTTTTTATACAACTACGTTGACAAACGAAATTACGGCCGGCCTGATGGTAAGCGGTTACCGTAGCCTATGTGTGCTGCAACACCAGTACCATTACCATGACTTTACGAGAGCAGTTCTTGCTATCGAAATCTATTGGAAAAACTGCTTGTTGCAAATACAAGTACAAGTACAAGTGTATGTGTGGTTGAACTGCGTAAGTGTTGCCACACAATATAATCTTAAAGCTATGTCTTAAGTTTATTTCGTGTCCCTATTTTACATTATTTTTTATGTTTTAAAACCCTGTTATATCGTTTGTGGTACCACTAAGGGTCCTACCGAAGATCAGTGCCACGGCAGTTATGCTGAGTGAGGTCGTTATGTAGAAATCCTATATGCTTCACTAGCTTCTGGATTTTTTAAATTTAGCGGTATAAAAATAAGCCTATGTGTTAATCCAAGGTATAAGCTATCTACATTCTTAATTTGACCCAAATCCATCCAGCCGTTGCAGCGTGAAGAAGTAACAAACATACTAACTTACCCACACACTCACAAACTTTCGCATTTATATATGTAAATAAGTGTGATTGTTTTTATTTATTTGCTATTTATTTTCTATTTGTGTCGAAGTATCAATAAATAAATGTTAAATAATATGCGATAAACTATTTCTATTCCTTTTTAAATGTCTTCTACTTACTAGTCTAAAAGACGTTAGACAATTTAATATATTTTAATTAAAGTAAATGAAGAAGGATGTTCCTTGACAAATTCCGCCATTGACCATTGAGAATTTCTTGAGAATTTATTCAGAACATTACAATTCAAACTACAATTCACAATGTCAGAGAGCATAATTTGGTGAATTTTACACAGTTATAAAATTGATACAGTTTGACCACTTTTATAAGTGACATTACTCTCGCTATAATAGCCTTTATGTGAACGACTTAAGAACCGCGACGTATCTTAGTATTGTGGTCTGCTATAACGACTATTTACTTCCCCAAACTTGTATGTCTTTAACGCGTTGCGTCAAAATTTGAGCTTTATTACCACGTACTTAAAGTAATTTTTGTAATTTCAGATTTGAGTCAGATAGGAGTTTTTGAAGGTACTTCTACCTTCAAACGATATTCGAGCATAAAATACATAAACTGTGTTGTGTCGTCCCATCTATAATACTTAGCGAATTCGCAAACGGCTTGCGCAGACGCATGATCGGGCGTAGAACGTAAAATGTTATTACTTGCTTCCCAACAAAATGTTCACAATTGCCGACTGGACTTTTTTATCTGTAGCCTATTTTTACAAGTGGTTTTGCCTTATTGCAAATTTTGCCGTCATTTAAAGAAACCTAATAAACCTCGTTTTCACATTTGTAGGGTTCCGTACCCAAAGGGTAAAACGGGACCCTATTACTAAGACTCCGCTGTCCGTCCGTCTGTCTCCAGGCTGTATCTCATGAACCCTGATAGTTAAATAGTTGAAATTTTCACAGATGATGTATTTCTGTTGCTGCCATAACAACAAATACTAAAAAACGGAATAAAATAAATATTTAAGGGGGCTCCCATACCATAAACATGATATTTTTGCCGTTTTTATAGATAATGATACGGAACCCCTTGTGCGCGAGTCCGACTCGCACTCGGCCGGTTTCACTCAATACCTTCTTATCCAAATGGCAATTGAGATGGCTATGCTCGGACTGTCGCTACGAGATCATATTAGAAATGAGGAGATCCGCAAAAGATCAAGAGTAGCCGACATAGCCCAAGGAATTGCTAAACTTAAGTGGCAGTGGGCGCGGCACAGTGCTCGTAGAACAGATGGCCTATGGGGCCGAAGAGTTCTTGAGTGGTGACCAAGTACTGAAAGGCGCAGCGTGGGCAGACCACCTACATGGTAGACTGACGGACTGGTAAAGATTGCGGGACTCCACCGGATGCGAGCAGCATTGAACAGTCGAAAGACGACCACTGCTGAACATTCGTCGTTTTTTCTTATTTATTATTAATTATCAGCTTAAGAGATAAGCGACAATCCAGCAATTAATTTTCTTAAACCTAAATTATATTTTATTGGGACCGATTCGAACGTGTGTTCGCTAAATCTAGAAGTCGCTAGATTTGAAATAAGAAACGTCAGACTCGATTTTGACAGCTTGGAGCTATACAAAATCGAGATTGAAGTTTCTTATTTTAAGTTTAGCGGAAACCGTTTCGAATTGGACCCATTATCTAGCAAAATTTTCTGATTCCCTGCTCTCAAGCTAAATTTTTGCTGAACTGCCCCTCCTCGTCTAGTTTCTGTTTTGTGACTGGCCTAAAAGTAGTGTTTTATTTTTTTGCTCCTAGTATGACGCATCCTTATAAATAATTCTTATATAGCCCATGACACTCGCGTGTTCTCCTCAAATCAGAATGACACAGTGGCTACAGTGGATCATCCAATTTGCTCACATACATAGATTGTTTAACTCAATACTGTAAAGCAAGTAGGTTGCTTTATAGGTTTTTGTATCTGGTCAAGTGTGAATGCCGGTCTTAATGCCACATTTTATTTTAATTGAGACTTAAAAATTAATTAGAATGCCGGCCGCACTAGATCAGATGGTCACTTCGAAGAGACAACGGTGCGAGTAACATGTTAGATAGTTGCTGAAAAATATAAGTGTAGTCTGGAAGATCTTCGTTTAATTTTAGCTACAAGAGCAGAAATAGTATAGCCTTTAAGAGGCAGAAGACTTTCTTTGATGCTTTCTGCTCTATACCTCTGAGTTGCAGACATCACATTACCCTCTTTTTGGCTTTGCGCAGTCGGCGAATGTTTCCAACGATTTGAAGATAAGCCGAAGAGAACCCGAAGTCGCCCAGCGACGTTCTTAGCGCACACAAATCAAGCGCACATTCGCACTGAAATTGTTATTGATTACGCATTGTGCGACGCTCCATAACTCAGGCTTGCCGGTGTTTGGACCGGCGTGACGCATTGCGATAAACGCGCATTGCTTATGCGTCGATGTACCGCGATTTGTTCGCCATTCTTGTTTTTTCCTGTAATTTCATGTTTATTTGCTGATAAGTTTTTTATGTCATCGCTTATGTACAAAAATATAGAGATCGGCTTAAATAACTTGGTTAACTAACGGAGGGACGTAGAAATAACCTAGCTAGCTAGTTTCAGCGCTAGTTATTACTACTGTTTCTTGCGGTGCTTCTTCTCAGCATTTTTTTGCCGTTTTTTAGATAATGGTACGGAACCCTTCGTGCGCGAGTCCGACTCGCACTTGTTTTAAGTATGTGAAGTGGTCAGTATTTAGTTAAATAATAGGGATGTTTCCTGTGTAAAAAAATTATAATTCTATTTAGTCCGTCAGTTATATTATCAAAGAATATTGAACACGTATTTTTTGCTTTATCAAATCAGTCAATATTTACATAGATAACGCGCATCAAAGTTTGGGAGTGGGGGCTCATGACGTCACTTAATGGTAAAAAGTGTGCAAAGTCGTGACGTCACGCGGAACTTTAATGCACTATATCTTCATCAATTTTTATTTAATTGACAAAAGGTGTCAATAACGGACTAATTCTTTTCTTTTTTCGAAATCACGCCGCAGGAAATTTTCACACTATTCTAATAACAGCTGGGAAGTCGGATGAATTTGCTAAGTCACCCCCAGAAACTTCTTTCTCCGGGCTGTGAAAGAAAGGCGTGAAGCAAGGGTTTTTTAAGTAAATACAAAATGAAATAGAATAGACATGAACATCAACTCATAATGTAATCTTGACCAGTCTAATTTTCTCATGACCACACAAATTCTTCATCTAATTATACATTCCCATACAATGTAAACATGAGTTATTGTGCTGTAGGGTGCACGCACTATGGCAACGCTCTATTTGTCTATGGTCACAAAAATAGTCCTCCAGCTCTATAATACAGCTAATTATGCTTTATGATAATTTTATGGATAAAATGCCTTTTTATTAACATGGGGTGTATAATTTGTGTCGGCTTGTTCACTTGGCGTTGTATGAGAATTTGAATGTTTTAATGACATTTTGAATGTTTTAATGTGTCAGTTTGACGGCATTAGTGGTGGATTAGAGAGTGAAGTGACGGTTCTCATTGTAAATGAAGAATAAAATTTTGAAGATAATGTTAAAAGGAATTAGTGTACAGCTAAATAATCTTGTGCTTGTAAAATATGGTGTGATGTTACGCCCTGTAATAAGAACAGTTAACTTACTATAATAACATCCTATGAACCTTCGTTGTATTAGTTTTGAAACACTTATAATTTAATTGATAGTTTATAACAATATGACAATGCCTCACACAACAATATTACTTTTCTAGTACAAGATACTTACATACATGATATTAAAATACCTTTTCTTCTAGGAGCTGTATCACTGACCATAAATATTTAACACAATTTACCCTTACAACTGGGACTCCTGGGAATACATCCGTGTGAACTCCTGCGTCTGGTATAAGATCGGAAGGAAGGCGTGACGCTCAGCGTGAGTACCGCCTCCGAATCCTGGCGACTCCTAGCGCCACGTGGGGCCCTGGTATCTTGTGTTTGAAAGTGTTAGGTTCACAGGGAAGTTAAGTTGGAGTTAATTTGGATATATTGTTAAAGAAATATCAAAATGATTCGATTCTTCAGACATTATGTTCTGTAAAGCGACGGCTATGCACTATTTTTTCTTGGTCACTGTCTTTCCCGGAGGTGCCCACAACAACTCACCAAAGTTTCATCGTTATCGGATGAATGGTTTAGGAATGCATAGGAGACGAACAAACAAAGAAACAAACATTCATTTTTATATAGGTATTAGATACAAGGGGAAGCTTAGGTACTGGCTGACTGCCATCAACGCACAGCCAAAACTACTTGAACTAGAAGTCTAAAATTAGTAACACACAGATATTCCTTAAGTAATTAACTTAGTTGCTCGCTAAGAAAGGAATTCCAGAATTTTCCACGAGAAACGCGTACAAAGCCGCGGGGAAAAGCTACTTTATTTCTAAAAAGATGAAAGTATTTATCACAGTATCTTATTTCTGCCCTGGTATCTTCTTTTCAGAAGTAATCGATAGGTTTCGTTCTATCGACATAAGTGAACAAAGGATGAGGACTATTGGAATGAGGTGCAATAGTTAAAGACAAAATTGTATCTATTTTCCCTAAATATATCAGGCAAACTTGCACATTGAAAGACACCAAAAATAACTGAGTCCTTTCAGTGGACTGAATTAAAAGCTGTTCTTAATAATGTTGCAAAAATATTGGAATAAATCTTTGATCCTTAATTGTTTATTTCTCGTATTATTGTTACTAACTCAAGTATGAAAGCATGGAATTACGATACTTCCCACATTGGAGTCGGGCGGGCGGGGCGCCCAGCAGGACCGTCCCGCCTCTCACTGCAGTTTCTCAAGCTCAGAGGCCCTGCGCCCTATGTGGCCCTGGTACTTTGAAATTATGTTGCACAACATAGCTATTCTACAAAATCATGTAAGCTAAGTTAAGCAAACTTGTTAATATTATTATTTATAATTTCTTATCATCCATTTTAACTGACCCGATGGTGCGGTTGCAACTGCCTACTGTGCCAGAGATCACGGTTTTTATTCCCGCTAGAAGCAAACTTTGTGTGATGAGCATGAATTTTGTACCAGAGTCATGGATATTTACTATCTTTATCCATATAAGTATTCGTATCGTTGTCTGGTAACAATAGTACAGGGACACTCCTATTTTGTTATTAGATGTGTGTTAGTGTCCATGTTATTATTAATATTGAATGATCCAAAAATAAAATGGTAACAAAATTTCATTTATTCTTTACGCTTAAACCTATGTTACCCGGAGACTGTACCTTCACCGATTTCCATACAAGTGCACCTATGAATGAATCCGACACTTCAAAAACTGCATTAATCACACTTAAAATTACATCAATAACTTAATTCATAATTCCTACTATAATGCATCACAATATTTTCCATACAAATCTGGCCAGCGGGGTGCCCAGTTCTGCCCGCTCCCTTCTTAACTGCGTTCTTCAAAGTTACTATAACTTTAAAGATGGGTTGGTCCATCACGCTGTGATGATTGGAGACAAGCTTACTAAATTGTGCAAAATTCATGAGAAAAAAAGGAGGAGTCTTGCTAATGCTTAATGAATTTGCCGTGACTCAAGTAATTGTAGGTTTTGATTGTGAGAATCTGGTGATAGGGGTCGGTATAGAAATAAATCATGAAATAATATACTTCGGCGTGAAAACAGTAAACGTTGTAACGAAACTTCTTTTTCAGCTAATAATTAAGTACTAGCCCTTTAGTGCAAAAAAAAGCTTTGACAGATTTAATTTAACGTATATTGTATAAGATTATAAAATTTGCTAACATATAAGCCATTTCAATTGCGTCAACCTCTCAACGAATTTATTGAAAAAACCTTAAAATTTTAACAAACGCGACATCCGGCTGATCCTCCGTCGAACAAAGCTGAAATCGAACAATTCAATGGATGTTAGATTCAGGTGTCATATCTAAACCCATTGAAGGAGAATCCGTCATCGCATCAAATCTCATTGTAGTTGACAAAGAAGAAAAAAACGAATAAAAGATTGTGCACGCAATCTAAGAATCCAATATCTGAGGACAATGGAGGTTGTTATTTTAGGCCGAAGCAGTAGCTTTTGAATGTATTCAAAGGTGTGAAAACGATTAATTTGGAGCAAATTTTTAGTTATATCTTGTGACAAAGGGTGTGCTTTTTACAGTATGAAATCTCGGGACAACGTGAGCTCAAAAACTCTATTTGATACAAAAAACCCAACAACGTAAACTTGAATTTAGATCAATTTCACGAATGTCTATTTTAATACAAAGTAGTAATTTAATTGAAAAGCATCTATACGTTTCAATATGAACGTTTTACCTTTCACCAACTAGGGACGCTATCGATGTTAAAACACCTCTTCAAATCAATTAATCTTTCATCTCGTCACATTCCTCACGACAATCGAGTCACGATGAGAATTCGTCTAAATATAGAACAGGAAAACATGAACTAAGCTAAGACAGAACTGAACAACTAGATAAAAACGCAGGTGAACAACCGCGTGTCCAATCGAACACAATCGAACGCACGGTATCACAATTCGGTAAATTGACCAAAAAATCGTGAATTGGTGACAATGAGATTCGCAAAATAAAACGATTTGGCGGAATTCATGGGTTAATCGATACGAGATCGTGAGCAGCATGGCAAACAGACTTTTTGGTTTGTTGGTTTAACTTGATAGTGTTGCTGAACTTCAATGCCCATCAACAAAATAAGCTTAGAATGACATGTATCAGAACATTTGTAGCAACGTCTAAATAAGAAGCAATTACTAAAAGAATGGACACAAGAACCACAAAGCAGTAACTAGCGTGACACCGACACCACAAAAACTTTCCAAACAAGGCCATAATTCAAGTACTTGTTCTCAGAAAGCGTTGGTGCAAAGCATACATTATAAAATCGAACGTTGCCAATTGTCAGGCTCACGCGCCTCAGAATCCAACATGGCGGCGGTGACACGGCGCATTGTTCAAACAGAAAAACGACACAATTCTTTTTTACCTTTTTCTTTATCTCCTATTCCTCATTCTGTTCGAGGACAATGGCGGCCCGCTGCGGCCGCGGTATTTTACTTACCCGTGTTTGTTTTGTTTTTGGACGGCGAAGAAATTTTTAACGCTTTTACTGTGATGTGAGTGCTCCAAAATATGCTGCCACGTTCGTTGGCAATCCAGTATCTAATCCTAATTGTACAATCCCAAGGCCTCGATTTGTGAGCATTGTCGCTCGACAAAGCCCAGAACGGCGGCTCGCGTATTATCCATTCATATCATAACGTTTATAAATACGTTTCACGGTGGCATTGTGGACGTTGTCTCGCGTCTCCCCGAGGATATTCCGAACAAAGAATTGTTCATAATGGCTGAAAGTTCGGCTCTTACAAAGCTGTTCTTAACCCGTCATTTTCGTATTGGCTATTTTTATGACAATAAGCGTATTGTGATCGCGCGGGATTGTTGTGCGTATTGTGTGCATCGGAATTCGCGAAACTGGAATTGTCTCAGAATTGGCGCTAACGAACGTCGCCCGCGGCATGGACATGGTAATAATCCCTTTTGCACAACGCTCGAGAACTCCGCTTATTAAAATGGTTTGCTTACGAACAGATGCTGGTTTTAGTCTTCTACTTTTGTCATTTCCCCTGCGTTGTTTTAATTTTCGTTCACAAAATGTGTTCTTATTTCAAAACGGTCTTTTAGCTGGCCATTTCATTCATTCGTCCATTGTTTGCCTGCGCCTGCGCGGAGTCAAGCGGTGCGTGATAATATTTGGTTGCTTCACAAGCCGGGCCATTGTCGGATCTCGTCGGTCCAGCCACTTCACCGGCTCTTTGTGAGTACATTCTATGGTTTGTTTAGAATCTCTTTGCGGCTCCTGTACGTAGTAGCAGGCAAACAGTGGCGATTGTGCATGCCTTGTTTGAACATGATGGCTGGACCCAATTACCTGAGCAGATACCATTGGGAATGTTAAAACCATGTCATTGCCTTAACATTGCTTCTGCACCTTTAATAAGTCTTTATTACTTATTGTTATGAAATTATTTAAGATTCAAGATCAATTTAATTTACCACAATGTAACATGCTCATTACATTGCATATCAAAATATAATTCGGCACATAAAATAAAAAGTAGGTAATATAGTTAACAAAATAGGAATATCGTTATTCGAAATTGTTAATATTAATGTTGCAAGGTTTATTTATTACATTACATGGTATGTCAAAAATATAGTTTGGCACATGCAGTTTTGTAGATATTTTTCAATCAAGATGAATTTACTTTTATGTATCCTACCTGAAGTGATTTTTTAATACCTTAAATTCCATCATTATTAACCGTGAGAACGTTATTTACCAAATCAAACACCCTTCGGGTATAACTGCGCCCCATCATTGAGAAGAGGCATCAGAGTGGAAAAATTAACTGATACCATATCTTGATACATACAAATCTAAAATATTTTCATACTATCTCTATGCTTAACTTATTAAAATCTTTCCTTATGGAGGTACACATAGAGTTCAAAATTTGTGAACTGGGAGCTTTTGGGATGGTTTTCAAAATGTGGTCGCTTGTATTGTTTTTCTATTGTATAGCACCCTTTGCTTTTATAGAATTAGCTACTCTTGTCTTATACTTTTTGTGGTCAGACGACAAAAGGGGATAAATGGGATTTTAATTTATTTTTCATACCCTTGGTTTGTGTAGTAAGTCGATATCGTTAGTTTTGTTACATGTTCGGGTCACAATGTCCTGTTTTTAACAATTGTTCGTGATTGAATTGTCCGTTCGTTACCAAACGGATCCAGTAGTTTCTTATTGTATATTTTTTCACCCACAATAGTTATTTAAGACTCAATAATCAGCCTACGCTCAATTACTATACCATAGCAACCTGACATTAAAAAATGTTTCCGTTATTAATGGACCTTTTTCAAAGAACAATACAATTAGCACCTTGTCAAATTTAAATTCTTGACTTTTGACATCTTTATAACCGTAGGTCTTCAATAAAAAAAGAGTTACCATTTTCTTGCTGGCCCCTTATAAATTCAATACACTTCATTCTTGACTTCCCATTACTTCCTTGACTGCGACTGTTTCAAGTGTCATTATGCAGAGTACAGTCTATACCTTCTTTCATACCTTGTTTCTCAAAATACACCATTCTACTTTAACCTTTATCACCTGGTATTAGAAACTAGCCTTGCTTGTATTGCTTCTGTATCTCAAAACATTTACGTGAAACAGTGTACACACTTAGCTAACAATTTACTACATTAATTGTACAATTATTTTTAACCATTGTATTACATCGAACGGTAGTTAGTCCATTGTGGTCCATAGTGGCACGTGGTCATACAAAAGAACCACTTTCGGCCACTCATTACGATTTAATGGTCTTACGTTTTTTAAAAAGAGAATCTTGACATGTACGCTTGTCTTACAAAAACGTTTTGCACCTGAATCAAACGAAAACTGATCTTTCGTTAGAAGCTTTACGTGTCCGTATTGGTGAGAGAGTTAGTTTTGTAAAGAACGTGATGAAATATTCGTTATTTAAATTTGACGGTTAGTGTCCAGATAAATTGTCGACCTCGAATCGGTTGTTCGGATTCACTGTTCGTAATTACAACAGAACGAGGCAGTTTAATTTGAGCACTTGTTTCGAGTTGACGTAGCGTATTTTGTTTTTCGAACGCGCATCATTCGGTTTTTAAGATAGCATGACTGTCATGTTTAGAAGCTAAAAATTAAAATAAAAGATGCCTTAATCTAAGCGAATTATGTAAGATTTCTTTTCAACACAGCAGAATTTAAGTAACTCATATCTCCCCTCAAGGCCGTATTTCATCAAATACGAGCTTAAATTCAAACTAAAATGGCTATAGATCGAAAGATCAAAACCCATTCGGTGCAGGCGCAGACATGCCGATGCCGCTTCAAAACCTGGATCATGACTGGTCATCTGCGAGCCTAGCATACTACCTTTTATCGCGCACACAAAGCATCTGTCACGTTTTTATCAATTATCGGTTGCAAAAGGGACGAATGCTTTATGAGTCCGATAGAAACTTGTGTGCTAGGCCGGCTAGCCCAATAGATGACGCGATCATTATAATAGTCCTTCGAACCGGATTACAATACTAACTTTTTTATCTCTATTACCTAGCTCACGGATCAATCGCATCAAGGTTCTAGAAAAACACATCTTCTTTGAAATAAATTTCGAATATGGTCCTTCGAACCGGATTTTGACCGACGAATTCCAAACATAACCTAATCTTTCGTGGTCAGTAAGCATTTTAATAGCAGCTATAGATTGAAATAACCCGTTCGACGCAGGCGCAGACACGCCGACGCCGCTTTACGACTTGGATCGTGGATCACCCTTAAGTGGAGGGAGTTTTGGAATTCGAGTTATGGTTTAGAATAATACAAAATATGCTAGGTCATTGTCGTTTTAAGCAGGCACCTGCGGTGGTGTAAAGATAGATATTAGAAATATATACAACCATTTTTAGAGTAATCCGTTTCTTGATTTAGATAAAAAGATCATAATAACTTATTAGTATTTATTTTAATTATTTGCCGTGGTGTGACTATGGATTATGATGTCTGATTTTTTTTTAATTACTTAAATAGACTTAAATTTAAATGTTATAAGACGTGACGATAATTTATTTTAATTAAGTTAGTTGACTTATGGCGCCATCTAGCAATTGTTTTGACCAACTTTTACCCGTAATTTTTCATATGCATTTTGATTTTTCAGACAATTGTGAAGGTACCCAACCTCACGCAATTGGACACAACGCCTCATCCAATTCAATTCAGAAATAATTAAAGAAATAAATGACCGAGTCATTGTCAAAACTCGAATGCGTTCGGAAGCCATTCTTCGGAAACCGCCGAGTCATTTTAATCAAGTTTCCGAATGTTATTCTTCCCCTTCAGGAATGATTTTTTTAAATAAACACAAAGACGTACTGAAGAATGCGTTACAAAAATATGTAAAGGATTTAGAAGCGTTCTTTAACAGGTGGACGTTAGTGTTGCCGCTTTTCGATTGCGACGATAAAATTAAAAAAATATATGACTTGTACTCACCAATATAAAATGTATCTTAAACTCTATTATATAAAGTTCAAATTGAGTGAATGTTTGGGCTATATTGAGGCGTTTTGAAAATGGAATCGCTGTCCAAATGGAGGCTTACTCAATGAACCTTTTTGTTGTCTACTTAATGCCATTTTGTTTTTATTTGTTAGGTACATATGTTTTTCTATGAGGCAGTGCCGCGCATTCCGGTTGATTAATACCTATAGATATAGATATCTTTGATCGTATCTTAATAAAGAGGGTGTTTTGAAATTTCTTAATAGATGCCGTCTATTAAGTTTTGTTTTTGTTAAGTTTCTGATCGTAATTAAAATTGTTCGGATTGGGTTGTCAATTTGATCAGGTTTGCGTAGATCTATAAGACGTATCAGTAGATCTATAAGACGTAACAAAAAAATGTGAGTAAAACTCTCATAAATCACGAGGAATTAATACAGTGGATTCATCCATATTTGTCTTATTTGGTAAACAAGTTTCTAACCTAAAAATGTGCAATTTTTGGGAGTAACAGCTGTTTTGTCCTAAATAAAGCAAACCTAGGCTAAAAATTGGCAAAGTGACGTCTAAAATATTGTCTCCGGTTCCTTTATTTGCAAGGAAACAGCTGTTTTAACCAAAAAAGGAGCACTTTGAGGTTATAAACTTGTTTACCAAATAAGACAAGTAGGAATAGATGAATCCACTGTACTTGGCTTTATTCATAAAATTAATCTTGTAAAACCTTTATATTGATCACAATGCTACTAGAAATTATTTAAAGGTGTATAGATAATTTTACTATAGATATTTCAATTAACAATTGCATTACACGATTATAACATTAACAATAAATGCCTTTCTCATGGAAAAGGAAGTAGATAATTACATATAAAAAATGCCGCTACTTCAATTTTCAAAAAACGGAAATATCAATATCACATCCTGATATTATGTATTATTTAATAACTCCAAAATTCCCTACTTGAGTGCGCATGAGTTGATTTGCGCAAACGCACCGACAGATCAATGACGAAAAAAATGACTATGACTCTCACTGGCACAATAGAAATTATTTTTATAATATTTCACTACTTATCCGACTCGTTGTCTAAAGGAAACGTATCTCAACAAGCAAGTTTAGACTCTATTATCAGCCGACTGAGGACCAAATTAGGTCTAGTTGAAATTGTCCGCGTTAGTTCTAAATCATTAAGCCGGGTTCACATGCGCGGGTAAACGACTGCGTTTACTGCCGCCCCATTAGCCGCATCGAATCGCAAGTTTGCACAACAATCGCTCACAATCGCGCTTTACTCGAATCGTCAGTTTTTTGCGCGATTTTTAACGCGCATGTTTCCCATTGTTCAATTGCGTTTCGTTGCGCGGAGATTTCATTAGTTTTGTGCAGATGGTCGTTTACGTGCACTATAAATCATAGTGTGATATTAAATCAAATTTGGAAATATCGCTTTATATTACAAAGCAAAGTACCGTTAACCAAATAGTTAACTTCGTTAATCGCTAATCCTTTACTTAAAAAGTTAACTTCGTTAAACGTTAAAGCGTTCCTTTCGGAAGATTTAACGGAAGGTTAATCGTTAACTCGTAATAGAAATTGCATTATATGTCGTTGTATTACTGATTTACTTATAAAAAAAATTTGGGTTGAGCTATGGAAGTTTAGGCAGGACATGAAAAATTTATAAAAGAAGGGTGTAACCGCCAACCCGCCCGAACGTACTTGTCAGATCGTATTTTTCGCCGCACGGCGCGATGTCCTTTTGGCAAATAGTAGGTATTTAATTAACGATTAACGGACATGAATTGTTTTAACGGAAATTAATGAGTCCGTTAACAATTTTTAAAGTTAACTAAGTTAATCCGTTCGTTAATTAGCGATTGATGAATTAACGGTCGTGTGCCCAGCTATGTGTATTAGGGTTAGCTTTTGGAATTCTAGCCGCGTTCACACAGACCGCATTGGTAATCCGAGACCGAGGTTGCCTCTTCGAGCCGTGCGGTTAGTGTGCAGGAGAATATAACAATTTAAAGTAAATATTTCAAGACCAAAACATTTCACTTCAACCGTGTAGCCCCAAAGTCCAACAAGAAAACCCAAACAAAACACATCCACGCAACGAGCGAAACGCACAAAGGAGGTATTTTTCACGGCGCGCAACAAAAGATTTAAAAGGCACGTAATATTCATACGGCCGATTACCGGATACGAGGGCGACATGATAAAACCCCTTTTCGAGTGTTAATGCCGTGACAAATGGTGAATTTATGCGCTCGTGGTGGCTGCGTCCCGCTGAGCAGCGCTTTGAGCCGCTGGCCGGCACTGGCTGGTTGGAAAATCTTTTTATGAACTAGAAATGTCAAATTGCTTGGTAAAGCCGGTACCATATAAGGTGGAATAACAACACTACTAATAATCCAGTGTCTGAAGGGTTGCCAGCTATTTATGGTTATAGGTATAAATAAAATAGTAAGTACCTATACCCGGCATATAAGTTGACCCAAAATGGCGGTCGTCCGCGCACCTCCGCGCACGTACAATTACGGTTACTTGGAGGCACGTAAGTTGAAATATGACCCTGAATGCGCAGAGAACATTTTCAGTTCTTAATCGAAGTGCAGATGAGGTGCGACGTGAGAGGCTGCGCGTGACCATAGTGTTACCTGCGCGGACGACCGCCATTTTGGGTCAACTTATGTGCCGGGGATAATACACTAAAAGAAAATGTAGTATTTTAAAGAAAAACTGTTTGAAAAGAGTGTAAGACATGATTGGATAAATATAATACACAAAATTCGTCTTAGTAGCATTCCAATTGCGCATCTTGTGGCTATCCGAGCTGCGAAAATAAATGCAAATTTCAAACCTCTAAGACCACCCGTTTAGGCTGTGCGTTGTCTATAAGTGAGTCACGGTACTTACTGTTTTATATGTATTTAATTTTGGGAAGACGAGAACGTTGTTTGAAGGGTATCATTGGTCAAGGGAACAAGTCATGGAATCAGTCACTTTATTGCTGGGAACATAACCTTATCATCCCATTTGGTTTGCCATTTCCAAGCTCAGCGGGACGTAAATCGCTGATACAATTAAAAACAAAAACCAACTCCTTTGACACCCAACTTTGTAATTTCAGCCACCGCATTCAAATTATAACCTAAGCTCTTGACAATAGAGGACATCGCGCTGATAAATGTAAGTTGGTTTTTCGAGGTTTATAATCCAGTGGCCGTTTTTTTTGTTCCAAATTTAAATTTGTATTTTGATTAATACAGGCTGACGGGGGACAGTTCCCGCGGTTCTTGACTTTACCAATTATTATTTATTGCTAAATTAATTAAGTGCGCTTGGCTATTTTTCTCAAAAGCTGTTTTGAGTCATTAATATATTTATAAGATAACTGTTGACACGCTAAGCTACCATAATAAATCATTTAAGATTATTTTTCTTATGTAAATGATATTTTTGTTTTATGACCGAAACCGTGCTACGAATTAGAACAGTAGCAAAAAGACTATCGGAATTAGAATACTGCATTATCTTGCATTAAACAAACTACTTATTTCAGGTTCAATGTATTGCGTTCGAAACTTTCAAAAAAAAAAGAAGACGAGCTCAAAAAATGGCATTTTGACATTTAATTGACTCCCGTGTGACAGAACGGAAGCCATCTTGGAATGTTAATAGAACGATGGTATCTGTAAAGAGTCATTGTGTGGTGGTCCACGATAAACCGGCTACTAAGCCACTGTGAGAAACAATACGGACTGGAGTTTATATTAAAACTAGCTTTAGCCCGCGACTTCATCCGCGCATTCGGTTATCGCAATTCTCTTGGGAATATTACATTCTCGTCGGATAAAATGTTCTACGGCCATGCCAAATTTCAAGGCAATTGGTGCTGTAGTAAGACCGTAAAAGTGTAGAACAGACAAACTCACTTTCGCATTTATGATCATTTATACATATATAACAGTACCGTGACTCACTTATAGACAACGCACAGCCTAAACGGGTGGCCCTAGAAGTTTGAAATTTGGAGGAGATATGCCTCGAGTACCCTAGAGGTGCACGAAGGAATGCTTTTTGAAATTCCATCCCTAAAGGGGTGAAAAGGGGTGATAAAGATTGTACCTATGGAAAATACCACGGGCGAAGCTTTGGCGGAACCAATAGTATTAGTAAAAAGTACGAAGTTCGTTTATGTATGTCAAAAAATAAGCTGATTTATTACATTTAATTAATGGTTATTTATGAAATCAAACTTCATGATGAAAAAAAATGGGAAATAGAAGTACATTTTAATAACATCGACTACGAAAACTACATAATACTAAAATATAAATACTAAAACAAAACAAATTTATCGTAACGTCACCATTTAGTGCTGTATCAGCTTTTGAAACAATTTAATTAGAATCGAACGAAACCGTACCATTCGAACTCAAGGATCTAACTCACCATTCATACACGACACTGGCCGTTTCAAACTATCAAACGACACGCAATTCTAATTTCAAACCTAGTTTCACAATAGTGATTTAAACGTTGTATAGAGGTTACATCAAGCCGTTTTACAAAGGCTTTACGATGGCTATAAGGCTTCATGTTTCACAAGTTTATAGGTGCTACTGTGCGGACAATAAAGCGTTCAGGAGTTGGACGGACGGACGGACGGAGTGATATATAAGGCGGCAATTAAAGTGTTGTAAGTCCGCCACTACTAATGACGGGCTACCGGCGTTGTGGGGTTAGAAAGTAATAGACAGCACCAGTGGTTGAAAATAATATTGAGAATGATGTTAACATTACGTTGCCAAGGACCCGGCTACCGAATCCATCTTAAGTCTGGCACTGAAAATATTAATTCGCTTATGTGTAAATTCTACCAATTTGCTTCTTGGGCTGCCATGCAAACTTGTTATAATGAAAGAATGGTCATTATCTCAAAATGTATCCTTTACCCATTGTGATAAAGTTAGTGAATCATTTGATTGATTGTCATTTTAGCTGCCTGTGTAAGAACTGTATGTGTTTATTTATATACGTCAGGGATTACGGAAAATGTATTATTAAAACTATGAATATCGAAGGATCCACCATTCCCAATTGCAAAGGAGATCACCGCCGCCCATGAACACCATCAACCCCAAAGAGTCATTCATTGACCACAGTTGGTTCGTATAACAACGATTCGTCCTCATTTTCTACTGCCGATTCTAAGCCTAACCCAACATTCTCAGCTCTATATTTCGCTTAGACACTTTTACAACGCAGTAAAGGCTTTTTAATTAAGGAGGAATCACACCACCGTCTACATAAATATTTATATGTATTTATGGTCCCAACATGGCCCAATTAGCACACAAAAAGGACCCATCAACTTAGATTCATTTTATGATGAACAACACCTGCTTTGGTGACAATTGATATATGATAGAGGTTTCTGCCTAAGAAATTGAATATAAACTTATACAGCTATAAGACCTTCTACAAGCTTAGTGAGTCCATTAGGACTCTTATTCAAAATCGAAGTCAAAATATGTTTATACAATGTAGGCTTTTACGAGCTCTTATGAAGGTCAAGGAATCAATCTACCACCGGTTCGGAAAAAAAGCTCTAAGCTCTAGGTAAGAATCTCTTTTGCCACTGGTTCTAGTTTTTTTCCAATTTTCAAACAGTTTGCTTGCGCCTTGTTCATGTGAAATCATTAGTTATGATGCTAACTTTAGCTAGTATACATAACATGTAAATCGAACTTCATTTGTCTATGTCTGTCTCACAGACCATAATATCGCATAGACACCGCATAGTCGAGCAACCTCCAATGCCAGCATTATAGACAAAAAGCCATAAGCAGTGGGGCTACTAGCACTCGAATCCACCAATCACAGTGCTCTAAAAATCACGCGCGCCCCGCAAATTTGGTAGCTTTATTTGCTAGTACAGTGGATTCATCAATACTTGTCTTACATGGTAAATGAGCCTCGAACCTCAAAATGCTACTTTTTTGGCTAAAAAAAGCTGTTGCCTTGCAAATAAAGGAACCGGAGACAATATTTTAGACGTAAATTTGCCAATTTTTTGCCTAGGTCTGCTTTATTAAGACAGCGGTTTTACCCAAAAATTGCACATTTTGAGGGTAGAAACTTGTTTATTAAATAAGACATTGTATGGATGAATCCATTATAATAGGTGAAGGTAAGCGGTCTTTACGATATTTGGTCTGTGGTCTCAACAAATCTATTATACAGTGGAGTGATTGAAGCTGGACGGGAAGTGATGTCCGAAGCAGATATTGGGGCCAATTCGAAAGTGTTTTCGCTAAATTTAAAAGTCACACTTAATTTTGAGAGCTTTGTGCTATATAAAATCGAGTTTGACGTTTCTTATTTTATCTTTAGGAAACATTTATGTTTCGAATTGAATCCATTATTATAAATTGCATTAACCTGCTTTTTTACCAAAAGTTGGTAACGTGTCGTCGAATGTGGCGTATGGTATGAAATTATAAATTTACCGTTGATTAACAAATGTTTGAATCTCAAATATGCCAAGGTAGTTATGCTGCAAGAATTCGCTTCACTACTTCCTCAAGTCATCCCTTATCCAAATTTATTCGACATTATTCTGAGCCACGAAACCGCAGATTTACGGCCAACATAAAATTATTATTGGGCTTAATTAATTTTACAATAATAAAAATATATCCATCGGAAATACCAAGCATGCCATTATGACACCTTTTGTTGTAGGATCTCTGAAATTATGACACTATTCTAGAGTCTATTAAAGATAGTGAAAAAAGAACAACGAAGCTTTTATAAACTGTAACCTGACTGAACTGCATGTAGGAAGATTTGATGACGACCTTTATCGGCATTGCTAAATTGTGACAATTTAAATTTAGTCTTTATTCAATTGTTCATTCTAAATATATACCCAAAAGCATCTTCACGATTCATCAGAGTAACTGACTGTACTTGCCTATACGCTGAATTATCCCGTAGTTTAGAAACTAACTTTAGCAACGAAGTGAAGTTGTAGTAACGTTCGGGTCACGTTCAAGTTATTCCGCGGTTTCTCCACCAAAATCCCACAAGGATATGCATAATAATAAAACGGTTGTCATAAAAGTTGATATGGTTACATATCATAAATTTTTTCGAAACGTCAAATGCCTTCGATATATTTTTTACTTGGTTATTAGAATTCAAGGCCGGTGTGCGGTTTGTTTTGTCAGGGATTATGATAAAACCCGTGAAAAGGGTTGTCGTTTTAATGATGATCAACATGTGTTCTTTCCTTTTTTGGCTTTATTAATCCTCGGAATGGGTTATGAATGATTGTGGAATAATCCGGTATAGGCTGGCGGAATTTAAATAAGGTACACGTTTGACAGGTTGCGTGCAATTGACATTGAGGTACGCACGCGATGTTATTTGTAAGGTTCACGCTAAAAGACGTCACTACTGCATCAGTAAAAAAAAATTAAAAGTCCTGTCAATTTTTGTTTACGTTATTGCAACCAAGGACGTACTAGTCAACACCTCGGTGGGCACTCTGGCACCGAAATAAGAGACGCTAACTTCTTAACTTTGGACGCGTGATGAGTTCAAAAGAATTTTTGTTCTAGCATTTCTTTATGCTGCAAGTTGTGAATCATTTCAAACAGCAACATAGTAGACAGAATGTGAACAAAACAAAACAACATATAAATCACAAGACAGTGATTAGTCATAAACGGATAACTTACGGTTGGTCACGGCCTAATGCCGACGCGGGAAAGACAAAGATGCCGTCGGATGAGATAGATTTTAACTTAGAAAGGGTTCAGTTAAATTTTGTAGCATAAAAACATCGTCTGCTGATAGGTTATTTTCAGCACAGGAAACATACGTGGATGACTTCTTCGGCATCTTAAAAGTGGCATCTTGCGGTTAAAGTGATTGATTGAGTTCTACCTCTACTATTTGCGTTTCTTATAAGGCACTTTTATACACGCATGGTTAAGCTGGAACCAACGTTAATAGTGGTCTCTGTGACTATGAACGTCCAGGCTTTCAAGAAAAACATGATCAGTGACGGAGGTAATTTCCCATCAGGCGATGTCGATTGCTTCTTTTCACTTAAAAAACTACAAGTAATCGCTATAAATTCAATTGATTGTAAGTTCACTATCGAAGGGTTGTACTTTGTTTAAATTGTATCCATCTTTTACTTCGAGATCCCATCCTCATTACTGGCCCCTAAATATGACAAAGAGCCTGGCTCTTTTGTCAACATCACCGATATCGGGCCATCTTAAGAGCGGTCAGATCGGGAACAATAAGTGAATCTTAAATGTTACTCTTATCAGCGATATCACCGATTCGTTAGGGTGTGGTCCCTTTGAAATGGAATTTGTCAAAGCGGTTAATTCAAAGGAAGTTATGATTTTGTCTGTTTTTGTGGTTTATTATTAATCTTTTAGATACAAATGGTACTATGGAATTAATCAGAAAGTGTGACTATGTGGGTATTAAACCATAGCAGTAATTTAATATTATTCATCTAAAATCGACGCTTAAAGTCATTTTGAATGAGTTTCTTTGTCGTTTGTGATACTTTTAAGCAATTAGGTTTTGTTTTGACTGAAGCATGTAGTATCTTGTCGCCTCTACCATCTATCGGTACGAGGCAAAACGAGTTAATAAAAAAATTAAAAATGGTACCTACGAAGTTTCTAGACATTCCTCTGTTTTTATATTGATAACACCAATGAAACTGCGGCTTAACGAGATCAAAAGCGGGCTGCGTCATAGGACCCGTCAGTTCCAAGTCTTTGTGATATTTTCGTAAATATTTTGTGCCGATCGTAAGTACGATAATATTGTGGAACTCTAAAATTCGTGAGCAGAAAACAATACGTATCGGTGTGATGCCTTGGAGAGCCTTTGTCATCCATTTTGTGGTAGATTTGTCGAACAGTGTTATTTTATTTGTTAATGCAAACAATGAGCATCATTACTGTTGTAACAGTAGATTATCCAAAGAAATAAGGCCAATGAGACATCTGCCATTTAATTCTTTAACATACAAAACGCTTCATTCGCCGACGAAGATTCGCCTTTGGCTCATAACAAAAATCGGTTCGTACAAAACTTAGATAAACCTATTAGTGAAAGCGAATTGAAATTAAAATTTATTCTTATTAAAATTTGTAACTGGTTGAAACTTCGACAAAATTTGTAGCAATTATAATAATAAATTGTCATTCACTGTTTTGCTTACGTACAGATGCCACCGAACATGGCTTAGGTGCTACTATAGCTCTGATATAAAACCTTCTTAATAGTAACATTCTTATAAAATATGGCTTGGATCCAGCGTCTATTGACATTGTAAGGTGGTCTATGAGATCCCTAATTTTATTTTCAAGTTACTAACTAAAAATATATTGAAAACTTGAACTCTTTTTAAATGTAAGAGAGACTTAATTCCAATGTCGTAATGCCATGAGCCTGTATAGCTGTGTCGAAGGCTTAAAGGCATAACTGGGTAAGGTGTTACTGAAAAGGTTGAATAGTTATAGTATGCATTGTGGTGTTTTGGACGGCGATCAAACAACAAAGACTTTTAAAAAACGTACTTTGATACACCTTACAATCTTATCGACACTTTTAGAAAAATATTCATGAAGTCTTATGTGTTAAAGATTAAGGTTGGATTTTGGGCGTTGCGTATTTTTTAGATAGTAGTGGATAGTTTGGTAATGTTTCTAATAATAATGTTATTATTTGACTCTTTGCGCTTGCGTAGGTGATCACGGCCTATTCTGTTGCGCAGGAGTAAACATGGAGATGGTGCCTATAATAGAGAGTGACACTGATCGTGTATGTAATAGGGCCCAGTACAAAGATCGAATCTGAATACATAGGTTGGATATTGGGATGGGTAATTGAGAATGTATATAAAGGCTAACATTCCCACGGCTCTTACTTATTTAAAAGCAGTTGCTTATTTTATTTTGATTTCATTTCGTAATTTAATTTTAGTAAAAAAGATAACATTAATAACGTGATTGTTGGCCAGTCGACTTTCACTTTAAAGGAACTTCCCCACTTTATCAACTCAATTAAAAAATTATGATCTCTAACTAAATCAATTTTTTGATTTAGATCTTCTCAACCTATTTCCATATTTTTTTCGTATAAAATGCCAACTTTCAAAATCGGAACCCGAAAGTGTGAATCATCAACTACCAGTTTTACATAAAAACCCCGTATCACCCACACACCTGTTAAGCACTTCAATGGCGGCCCACACGACACGACCGGGAGTCGAACCCTCCCGACGACATTCCTGCCCGGCCAGACTGGCCGTCGCCGGCGCAGGAGGGGATAAAAAACAGGTATTGAGGCTGTTGAAATGATTAATATTTGAAGTTAGTTTTTTAATAAATGGTGTATAAGTAATCGTGCGATAGGCGTTTATATTAAATAATATAGAATTCTGATGTGTTTATGAGTAAGCGTACTTTGAATGTAGGCAATTTATAATTAACAATAATAAAAACATTTATTCCAGCAATTTCATGGGTCGTCTTAGCCTAGTACATACATAACACATTTTTACATTATGTTAGGTTTAATCTACGTATAAACAGTTAGGTAAGTAAGTTTTATTGGAAATAAGGACAGGCCTTTATTTAGTTTCCTGTTCCATAAACTAGGTAGCGGATTTAAGATTAAATACCTAGACACGTGAAAAGAGGACTTAGAGCGAAAGTGTGTGTGTGTGTGTGTGTGTGAGTGTGTGTGTGTGTGAGTGTGTGTGTGTGTGTTTGAAGTGTGTGGGTGTGCTGTGCATGCGTGAAGACATAATATGTGAGTATTGTGTGGGTGTATTATGTGAGTGTAGTTTTCCGCATAAGCACTTACTTTATATGATGATACTTAAATAATAAGTATAATGTGATTCAATTTATGATCGTTTCCATTGAACTTGTATCCAATATACTTTCCTTTGTACACGGAAAGAAAAACTTGGCAATGGTTACTAAATTTTAGCGTTGTTAGCTGTATAAATTACAAACTATAGGGACACGTAATGATTTAGCTATCACTAGTTGACCGGCCACAGCTTCGCTCGCGGTATTTTCCATAAAAAATGTGGGAGCCAATAACATACGACCAGGGAATGCACATCCCGATAATTCGCGCCCAAATATTTGGACGCGGATTATCGGGTCGTGCATTATCAGGGTGTACAGTATTGGCTTCCGATTATCATCTCGTACCGAATTTGTTCAACCTGTTAAATTACGGCCAAATAACGCACGGCCAGATAATGCTCGACCCGATAATCGACGACCATCGCTTTTAAATATTGTGGTCGCCGTTTATCACCCCGCACCACTAATGTACAGCCCGATAATGCACGGCCAAATAATTTGAGACCTGGCGCCTCATTCGGGAACGCTAAGTGATTCTGTAGCGACTCGTAAGCCAGATCTCTCATCTCGCTCTTACGCATTTGGCGTCGTGCGGAAGAGTGGAATGAGAAATCTGGCTTAAGAGTCGCTACAGAATCACTTAGCGTTCCCGAATGAGGCGCCTGATAATCTGCGGCCAACAACCTCAGAAAACTACTGTTGATACTAGAGTGAAAACCTAAGGAGCACTTAGCTACGATATTATACCTACTTACGCAACGGACAAGAAAATTTTAGCAAAACGAGTTTACCAACTATTTCTTAACCATTATTTTCCGTGTATAGTAAAGTTTTGCAATCGTGAGCGATACATTACATCTTATAAAATCGAATTAGTCTATCCTAGAAGTCTGGATACTTTTTGTAGCCATTAATCCAGATTCATAGCGTTAAGGTATAGTGGAGCTAGGGCCAATTCAAAGTTCTGTCCTAACTTAATGAGGTTAAGATTAATAATAAAGCTAATTGTGAACTTATAAATAAAATAAAAATAATGTTGGTGGTGTGATTCTCTAACTGGCTGATCAGAGGATAAACGAAACTGTTAATTAGGAGTGTAAATTTGAATGTATCCCTCATCGCTCACGGAAAAAAAGATTTAGAAATAGTTGCTAAACTCCTTTTATCTACACCCATATCATAAAACCTCCATAGTGTAATCAAAAACCGTAGGAAATGACCACCATTTTGACAACCAATTAGGAAAAACCAGTGCTGCAATGTTATTCCCGTATCGTTTTTAGTATAGAAATGAGATTAAATTTGGAACAACTGTCAAAACTCAAGTGGGTCTCTATTCTAGTATCCATAGATATTAAAACAGTTATTGATACGAAACGTCAATACAGTATGTTTTTTTAATATAAACTGCACAACATTTGATCTCGAGTGACATGAGAATAGAGACTTCATTCGATTGTCTATGATTTAAAAAAAAATGGTCTTGACGGAGGATCGAATTGCCGCCATTATGTTGGTGTTTTGCTGAACGAAAGTAGAATTGTTGTTGAATTGAATAGAAAAAGTTGTTTGTAATTTACATTTTAGTTAAAAATATGAATAGTAGTCTTCTCGGAGTGTGTGTGATGTGAAAATGCGCCGGATATCGGAAATATGCAGCCACGATTGCAACAAATAACTTGTTACCAGAAAATATTGTTTCTGAACCCATCATGGAGGATTTATAATATGTGTGTAGATAAAGTTATGTATGCAACTCTGCATAATTTGGCCTTAAAACACACGTGCGATCTTATTATAAAACTCGCTAAAAGCTCGTTTCATAAAACCGAACTAGTGTTTTAAGGCCTATCATTATGCAACCGTTGCATAAACTACTATTGCTGAACTGTTCTTATCCATTGCGTATAATATATCTTAGCAACCTGAGCAAAGCATTGCCTATAACAACTAGACCACTTAGCCGGGGGTTACCACGATCACTTAAAACGATTCTCTTTAGGCCTAATCTCAACTGCGTCGCTATTTCGTACCACGATATTGTATTAACATTATGTAAAAAACCGGACAAGTGCGAGTTAAACTCGCGTGGATAGGGTTCCGTTCCGTACAAGATTATCTGAAATTTCCTATGTTACTTTAAATACCAAAGACTTCTTATAGGTTTTCCTGTAATCTATAGGTAAAGAGCTATTTTCTGTATTTTTTCAAAATATTAGGCCCAGTAGTTTCGGAGATAAGGGGGGGGAATGGTCAATTTTCGCCTATTTTCCTAAATAACTTCTAAAATATTTTACTTAAAATTCAAAAGAAAATACATTTAACATCTTCACAATAAGCCCTTTTATTTGATATATCACACGATGTAGATTGCAAAACTTTTTTTTTAATTTTCTAATTTACCCCCCAAAAGTGGCCCCCATGTTTAAAATTCATATATTTACGTCACGCGTCCGTATTGCGGTCACCGACTTACATATGTATACCAAATTTCAACTCAATCGGTCCAGTAGTTTCGGAGCAAATCGGCTGTGACAGACGGACAGACAGACAGACAGACAGACACACGAGTGCTCCTATAAGGGTTTCGTTTTTTCCTATTGAGGTACGGAACCCTGTGGTGAAGTATGAAATAGCGACACAGTTCAGCTAAGGGCCTGATCTTGAAAATGCTTTGCAATCAATACGTATGTATAAAACAGTACTGTGACTGATTTATGGACACCGTAAAGCCTAAACGGGTAGTCCTAGAGGTTTGAAATTTGGAGGAGACATTCCTCGAGTACCCTAGAGGTGCACTAAGGAAGGATTTTTCGAAATTCCATCCCTTAAGGGGTGAAAAGGGGGGATAAAGTTTGTATGGATAATATCGCTGGCGAAGTTGTGGCGGGTCCACTAGTGATTCCTAAATCTTTACGTGTCCCTATAGTTTGTAATATTTTTAGCAAACAATGCGAAATTTAGTAACCATTGCCAAGTTTATCTTTCCATGCTGATCAAGCCTGTGCGGGACGGTTATACCCGCGCGGCTGTTGGCTGGTTTGTGGTGAAATGACACTACTTTTTCTGTTGAGGCTGGAGGCGCGCAGAGTGGGGAGAACTTTTCCTTTTTCACTGTTTCGAATGTTGGTGGACTGTATCTGTCTGAGCTGTTGACTGTTCGGTGAACTGTGACGGAATATGACGGAATGCTGTGTCGGAATGAATGCCATACAAGGCGTGCTGTCTTTTACACAGGAAGTTCTCCCCACTCCAAATTCGGCTTGCGCCCCTCCAGTTGTCTTTATTTCTGTCTTATCCTTAGTCTAAACAACACGTGTTATATTTACATTTTACAAAACAGTCGTCGTTTACCTTTATTAAATCTTAAGAGGGCACCGACCGTCCAGTGGCGCCCTCATCACTGTTATTGTGTTTTCTATTAAAGGAAAGTATTTTATTAAAATTGAAGCCGTATAAGTTGTTACGCAACTTGATACACGACGTATATGCTATGTAATATAGCTTTGCAAAGTATAACCATCATCTAATCAATTTAACAGAAAAAAGCGGCCACTATTTTCTATTAAATTGATTAGATGATGGTTATACTTTGCAAAGCTATATTACATAGCATATACGTTGTGTATCAAGTTGCGTAACAACTTATACGGCTTCAATTTTAATAAAATACTTTCCTTTAATAGAAAACACAATAACAGTGATGAGGGCGCCACTGGACGGTCGGCGCCCTCTTAACTAATATAAATACAAACTTAACTATTATGGTTGGTTAAACCACTATATACCCTACTATAAATAGGTTATATTTATAGTAGGCTGTCCTGCACAAGCCACTGCACACGCTAGTGAATCACAGGGATGACCTGTCTCACTGGCTCTATAAAAATATGTCTTCTATTCCCTACGGATACAGCCTTAGTATAATTCCCAAGCCTATAAGCTCTGTAATCTAGCTCCATAGCTTAGTCAGGGTTGCCATGAATATGCAGTCACGTCGTAAAACTTTAGACATGTAATATGCATCGCTGCAGTGACACCTAGGCACCGAGGCAACCCTAATACATTACGTGTTGAATTTTAATCAGTTTAGTCATGAAGTTAGCATGTTGTAAAATATGTTTTAGGGAAGCACAGAATATCGGCGTAAAGTAATAGCTTGCTATTGCGTTTCGTACGGTGAGTGACGAGAACCGGAGGCCTATTCCCTCATCCCTATCCCATCCCCATTCCCCATCCCCCCTAGACTGGCAACGCATTGGCAGCACCTCTGGTGTTGCAGATGTCCATGGGCGGCGGTGACCACTTTCCTTCAGGTGGGCCGTCAGCTCGTTTGTCAGTCAATTGACATAGGTTTTATTTTAACCATCTTCAAAAAAGGAGTTCTCAATTTGTTGGAATCTTTTACTATTACTTATCATACAAATTTTCGGTCGAAGAAACTTTAGATGATGGAAATCGAGGTTGAGAAAAAAACAATAACATATAGCATGTCAAATTTCACAAAAAACAGTTTCAGACAATTCCTTAACCCTTTCGATGCCAAGGACGTCTAAAAGCGTCATGAGCTGTGCTCAGTGCTTACCACGCCACTGACGCTTATAGTTGTCGGAGGTACAATTCAATGGAGACCTTCTTTCATATAAATTAAGTTAAGTTTTGCATAGCGTTTGAGCGCGCTTGGCGTGTGAGTGACACATTTGTATTTTACGTAAGGCGTTGAAAAGGTTAAGCTATTCGTATTATCAATTATTTGAACCATTTTAATTGCTTTTTAGGGTTCCGTACCTCAAAAGGAAAAAAGGAACCTTTATAGGGTCACTCGTGTGTCTGTCTGTCTGTCTGTCTGCCGTCCGTCACAGCCAATTTGCTCCGAAACTACTGGACCGATTGAGTTGAAATTTGGGTATACATATGTAAGTCGGTGACCGCAACATGGACGCGTGACGCAAATATCTGAATTTTAAACATGGGGGCCACTTTAGGGGGGTTCATTAGAAAATTAAAAAAAAAAGTTACGCTAACTATATCATGTGACATATCAAATAAAAAGGCGTATTGTGAGGAACTGAAATATGTTTTTTTTTGGAATTTTAAAATAAATGGTTTGGAAGTTATTTAGGAAAATAGGCGAAAATTGAGCATTCCCCTTATTACAATTTTATCCAGTTTAGCTGAATTGGGCTATCACTGCCATAACTGAATGACAGCTAGATTAGATACCCCAGTTTCTAGAAAAAATAATACGATAACAATATGCTCACAATCTGGCGTGACAATGGCGCTTATTGCTTATTTTCTCTTTGGTCAGTAAACCATTAGACTATTATTAACGTAAACAAACTAGGTACTTCGAAACCAACTCCTAAACAATGCTTTAATGTACCAAACCATATCTTAGATCATAAATCTTTCAAGACAATTCATATCGGAAAAAGTGTAGGACTTGTTTTGTGTTTGTACGTAACCTATTGTTTCTTCTACTGCGTGGCCAACGTTATTTAAAAATAACAATATAACTATTCTTGCCGAAAATTGCACCCGCATGAAAAGCCACGAAACTTAATACTAACTTAAAAACCTCAGAAGTCACCCTTTGGTTATTGTGTGTTTAAAAAAAACGATTCCTACAATCAAGCGTTACTTGAAAACAATCGCTCTGCCCTACCCCTGCGGATTGCAGTCGTAATGATAAAGGTGCGCTGGAAAAAAATATTTAACCACTTAGTAATCTAAAGGAAGTTGGACTTTCACCCTTCTGTACAAGGGTTTACGAAACAAAATTGGTTTTAGAAACCGCAGTGAATCTTGGTGCAACGTTACGCTTGCAGATGCGAAATATTTTTTTACACTAAATAAGACTCTAATTAATTGATTTAAGGTGTAAGCGTTGTTGTGGTAGATGCACAAGTATGTTGGTATTTCAACAGCTAAAGGATGATTACTGCATATTGTGGTGCAATTTCACGCATTTGGCGACACTGCGGGCAGTTCCCGGGAACCAAGAAATCATACGCAAGAAAATAACTGTACGTTATTAATTTAAGTTATTACTGACATACAAATTTGAGTTAATGTTTCAGAATGAATCTCAAATTTTAAGGACCGACACATCACAACAGCGCGGTGCCGCGTTGTGGAAGTCCTTTGTAAATTTTAGGTTATTCGTTTTCTTCTATATACATAGTCATTTCTTTAAAAAAGCTCGTATCTCAACTATCGGTTAGCGGAGAAATTGACTTAAGAGGAGTTTGAACCAACGGCTTTTCATACAAAAAGCGACAACGATTTCCACCCCTTAAATGTTAACCGATGTTCACCAATTTTTGATAGGTTGTAATTTAGAACAAAATCTAGGACTATACGTTTAGATTTTTTCACCATAATCAATAAATTCAGTTTTATTGCTGTTTTAGTATTCTGATACAAATTTTGACTTTGCTGATCAAAAAACTTATAGACCTAGACTTTGTTCTGACCTACCAACAATTGGTAAAATCGGTAAACATTTAAGGGGTGGAAATCGTGATCGCCTTTTGTATGAAAAGGCTGATTTTTGCCGTTGGTTCACAGTACTCTTAACACCATTGTAGCATAGCAAGATTGGGTTTGCTAAATCAAGTTAAAATATCACTATGCGTTCAGCGCAAAAATCGATACACTTAAGAAATCAATGTTTAAAAAAATACTTCAACCTAATATTATTGTGAGGCAAGTGTAGTTCAAAAGTAATAGAGCCCCTTTTTTAGTACCTATGTTTTAAACAAAAAACTGTGGAGCTGCGTCATAGTTAGCAGCGATTTCGGACTGAGCCACTGAGGCGTGGGGCAGGTGTGAATTGTCCCCCAATTCCGCTCAACCTACCAAACAAAACTAATTGGACTTTGTTGGACAATGAACATTATTGGGAATAAACAAACCTTTATTAATAAATGTATTAGTAGCTCTTTATAAATTCAATTCAATTTATGATAAGGGTATATCTTCTATCTATCTATCTATATATATAAAAATGAATTGCTGTTCGTTAGTCTCACTAAAACTCGAGAACGGCTGAACGGATTTATCTTATCTTAGTCTTGAAATGTTCGTGGAGGTCTAGGGAAGGTTTAAAAGTACATATGTTACTTAAATTATTACTCTTCGCAGACGAAGTCGCGGGCACCAGCTAGTTTATGATAAATCTTAGTATTTATTCGTCCATTACTAATGTTATAAATACCAAGATTAATTCAACCACGTGTTTAGTTTTGAAAAACCCAATTATGCGAGCGGGATTTTGAACCAGATAAGTGCGAGTTAAACTCGCGTGGAGATGGTTCCGTGATTATATGAATTTTCCTATGTTACTTAAAATACCATAGACTTCTTATAGATTTCCCTGTGATCTACAGGTATGAGTAAAAAACTATTTTCTGTATTTTTTTCAAAATTTTAGGCCCAGTGGTTTCGGAGATAAGACGGCGATCGGTCAATTTTCGCCTATTTTCCTAAATAACTTCAAAACCACTTATCTTAAAATTAAGTATAAAAAAACATTACATTCAAGATTCTCACAATTAGCCCCATTCATTTTATATGTCACACGCCATAGATTGCAAATCTTTTTTTATTTTTTAATTTACCCCGCAAAAGTGCCCCCCTCACCTCTTCAACGGCAAGCATGTCTGAGTAGTAACACGAATTTCAACTTTACGTCAAACTAATGAACTATTTTTTACCCTGTATACCCTGAGATATATCCGTCATTGGCGTTGAAAAGGTTAAATTCATTTATTTACGTTACACGTCCGTGTTGTGGTCACGGACTAACATTAATGTGTACTTACCAAATTTCAACTCAATTGGTTATTAGTTTGTGACAGACACACCAGTGATCCTATAAGGGTTCCGTAATATCCCTATAAAACCGGGCAAGTGCGAGTTAAACCCGCATGGAGAGGGTTCCGTTTGATACATGATTATCTGAAATTTCCTATGTTACTTTAAATACCATAGACTTCTCATAGGTTTTTCTGTAATCTATAGGTACAGAACTATTCTCTGTATTTTTTTCAAAATTTTAGGTCCGGTAGTTTCGGAGATAAGGGGGGGGAATGGTCAATTTTCGCCTATTTTCCTAAATAACTTCCAAACTATATATTTTAAAATTCCAAAAAAGCATATTTCAGTTCCTCATAATAAGCCCTTTTATTTGATATATCACACGATGTAGGTTGCAAAACTTTATTTTTTTTAATTTTCTAATTTACCCCCAAAAGTGGCCCCCATGTTTAAAATTCATATATTTGCGTCACGCGTTCATGTTGCGGTCACCGACTTACATATGTATACCCAAATTTCAACTCAATCAGTTCAGTAGTTTCGGAGCAAATTGGCTGTGACAGACGGACAGACAGACAGACAGACAGACACACGAGTGATCCTATAAAGGTTCCTTTTTTTTTTTGAGGTACGGAACCCTAAAAGGGCTACTTCTGCATTTACAGACCTTCAGGGTTTGGGTATAACTCTGGTTAGTCTCTAACAAATTTCGTGGCTCATTTCGTCTATTATTTCGACCGACGATCATAAAATGGCCCATGCACTCGTAGGTATTACGCGAAGTTAAGGTTCTTACGTCCGTGGCCAGCTGCGTCGAACGTCCAAAGTAGAAGAAACGCACGAACAGTTAGTTTATAAGCAGTGACGGTTCAAGTTAGGCTAGCCGATGAGTTGATCAACGAAATTTTATTTAAGACGCTGATAATGACATTGAGCGATCGGTCTCTGTCTGTTTGCACCGGAGTGAGCGCGAAGCACTGTGCGGTTATTTGTTTAAAATCAAGAACGGATGAATCTATACATATATCTATATTCTATATACATATAATAAAATCGTAAAGTGGAAAAAGTCTGTACATTGAAGATAACAATGAAAAAATGCTATGGGGGTCTTCAGAATGAGCAGCAGAACAAATCCCAATGGTTTTTGAATTTAATGTCTGTTCGTCTGTTTGTCTGTTTGTCTGATTGTATGTTCGCGATAAACTTTAAAACTACCGGATGGATTTCAATGCGGTTTTCGATAATATATCCAGGAACACTTCAGGCAGGACATAGGCTATAGAAACTTTTGGAAATAAAAGTGGAAGGGGGTAAAATAGGGGGTGGAATTTAGTATGCGAAAAACTGTTTGGATGAGTTTATTCACTTAAAACTTGGTATAAATACTCTTCAAAATAGAAAAATAGGTATGCGGTATAAGACAATATGAAACTACCCCTAAAAAGGGGGCCTTGGGGCGTTAAACTTTGTATTGGAAAAACCGATTCTATTTGTTTATCGGCTTGAAACTTGGTATATATATATATATGCAGTTCAAAACAAACAATTACGTAGGTAACCGTTTCTAAAATAAATTATTGTGTGTGTGTGTTTGTGTATTTTTGTTACAACTTAGCTCCATATGGCTGAACGTATTTTCATGAAACGTCGTATATAGCCGTCGTATGAACCTTAGCTTCTGGAATAGAAAATAGGGTCATTTTTGTCCCAAATAACTGAAAAGTTGCCGAGAGTATAATTACAACCGAATTCCACGCGGACGAAGTCGCGGGCGGAAGCTAGTTATTTATAAGTAAACACAGTAAACGTGAAATATAAATTAGTCAAGTTTTTAGTCTGGGCGTGATGTTATAGTGTTATTAATAATAGACTCATAAGTTAAACAAATTAAGACATAGAACTGTTTAAAGAGGATTTCAAATGCACTTCACGATTTTTTTCTAGCGTATCGATTTCATCAAATCGTGTTTTAGAAATAGTCATATTTAAAAAAATATAAAGAATATGAACATATATTTTTTTTGCTTCGCCAAATGAAATAGTGTTTGTTAGAAAACTGTTTAAGTAAAGCCGATTTAGGTCTTGTCAGTGCCTTAAGAGAAATACATCACTGCTCTCTTGCTTGCTTCTTACGAGCATCTAACCGAGTTTTCCCGAACCCTATTATTCTGATTTTTCAATAGTACTTAAAACACAAGTGCGGTTTTCATAATAAGATCGCACGTGTGTTTTAAGGCCAAATAATGCAGAGTTGCATACATAACTTTATCTACACACAAATTATAAATCCTCCATGATGGGTTCAGAAACAATATTTTCTGGCAACAAGTTATTTGTTGCAATCGTGGCTGCATATTTCCGATATCCGGCGCATTTTCACATCACACAGTCACTCCGAGAAGACTACTGTTCATATTTTCAACTAAAATGTAAATTACAAACAACTTTTTACAATTTTACTTTCGTTCAGCAAAAAACCATCATGAAAGCAGTAATGGCGGCAATTCGATCCTCCGTCAAGATCATTTTTTTTTAAATCATAGACAAACGAATGAAGTCTCTATTCTCATGTCACCCGAAATCAAATGTTGTGCAGTTTATATTAAAAAAAACATACTGAATTGACGTTTCGTATCAATAACTGTTTAATATCTATGGATACTAGAATAGAGACCCACTTGAGTTTTGACAGCTGTTCCAAATTTAATCTCATTTCTATACTAACATCGATACGGGAATAACATTGCAGCACGGGTTTTTCCTAATTGGTTGTCAAAATGGTGGTCATTTCCTACGGTTTTTGATTACACTATGGAGGTTTTATGATATGGGTGTAGATAAATACAATTACAGTACGACATATCTTTTTAAGACCTGTCGTACTGTGGTTGCATGGTACCTACTTGTATTTCAGTGTTATCTAAAAACACAACAATTATATATGCAAAGGGTAAACGAAAAATATCAATTTGACTCCTCCATTTTATTTTGACACTTGGTGTGAAGTCCTGTTGCGGCGGCCGCGTTAGACCCACATGTTTATCAAGAATGGTCGGGGGAAAGGTTCTCGAATAATCGAGTGTACCGATTGAATATGGGTCGCCTCTTGGGAAAACGGCCTGATTGAAACTGTGCTTATGCAGAGGTAAAAATAAAATTGATATAGTTTAAGCCACTCAAGCGACACCGGAAATACTTAGGTCTCCAAAGCTGACCATAGTACTTCTATTTCTTTTAAGGTAATCGTGCACAAGTAGAACAATATTATTAACACTTTCATTGCATTGGAATGCTGCTATTAGATACAAGCGTAGTGCATAGCGCTACAGGGCAATGAAAAAGTTGAATAAGTATAATCTACACAAATTGATTTCAATTCAAAATAATAGTTTGTTTAAATTTTAAGCGTATTAACAATGTCTCGGATATTGATCTAATCTCTAGAATTCCCTTTACTATGGGTAGGTATATAGACAAAGATATGAATATTTATATAGATAAATACGTACATATATACAAACATTCCTGCTCATCAGTCATAGTTTACCCATCCGCGACTCGAACACCGCGACCTTTGACACAGAAGTTAGCTGCCACCACTGCGCCATCGAGTCTAGTAAAACAATTTTTTCGGACTAACTTTCTTTAATAATTATATCCTGATGTTTTGAGGCCTTTTCAGGTTTCTTGGTTATTAGAAAAACTTGGTTGGTCCGATTGATATTATTTTGCCTCTTCTATAAATATATTTAAAAGGTCTTAACAGCTACATATATAAATCGACATGTACTTGATAGATAAGAAAAGATTTAGCCGAAAGGGGTACAAAGCAAATCTCGAAAGTGGATTTTTGATAGAATCAACAACGCGGCGTCGGGACAATCCCCCCTTACCTACCGCGATTGAATACACAAATTCAGTTTCAAAGTTCCCGAATCCTAAAGAAGTTATAAATTGTTATTCTTCGAACGGTTAGAATGGGGCTCGTGATTTTTTCCACGCAAAATTACCATATTTTGTCGGGAAATCTTTGAGAAAGAAAATCGTTTGAATCGTTCGAAACATCTATAGGTCGCGTCACGTAAAAAGCTCTCTGACGTGACCAGTAACAGTTTTCACATAATGCCCAATTTCATGGATATAACTACATTGTCGTTTTATTTATTGCCTCGGCAATTGTTAGCAACAATATAAATTTCACTAAAAAGCATTCCCAGTGCACTAAATCAAACGGTAAACAGGTTTCATACATTAACTATTGTAATGCCGTTTGTCTCAACCTTTAACGGGACATAAAGTTTATAATAACAAAGGCACTTGACTCAAAAATCTTCACAAACCACACGCAGACCTCCGAAACCAATTTAACTTTACCCCTTCTATCACCAACCTTCCTATTTTCCACAGTTCAATTTAACCTGGCCGTCGGCGTAATGCTCCTTTTTGTATAGGTGAATTTATAACGATGAAATTGTTATCACGTAGGCTGAGACGTCGTTACAAACAATAAAAGTAATTTTTACGACTGGCAACCCTTTGCGTTAATAAATTAAAAAGTTAGCTAGGGCTAGGGCTGCGAGACAATGCCACTTCACCCTGTAACCCGGAGATCTAAGTTTTCTCGCCCTTGGCTAATAGAAAAAAGATGCAGGGCTGCTCCTGGTTTTCTTTTGTAAAATATATTTCGTGAATAATAAATAAGATACATTACCAAAATTAAACCTATCTATTTGCAGCAGTTTAGTTATGTTAGATGCACTGCCATACAAAACATTCATGTCGTAGACGAAATAGAGATTCAGATTCAAGAAAACTTTGAATCGCATAACAAGATCGTGATAACCCCCAAAAGGTCCAGGTATAATAGTAGCAGTTAAGTATTCCAAATTAAATTCGGGAATGAGTACAGAACAGATATTGATAACTAATTAATATTATACCCTTATTTATAAGTTACTAAACCACAAATAGCAATACTAATAAAGAACAACTGCTATTTGGAATTTTAAAGTATCAAAACTAACTTTATACTTAAAATAAAAATACATCCAAATAGTCTCAACCCTGCATTAGGGTTGCGTCTGATTGGGTGCGTACACACTACACTTTGTTGAGTACCCCAAATTAATTTTTGAGAACAAAATCCATTAGCGAATGAAGCTTTTTCTATTCATTGTTTAGGGTTGTCACATAATTTACGCGCGAAACTCGATTGAAGTCGTTTTTAAACGAAAGGGCGGCGAATGCGTGTTTAGCACCGAGAATCCCATTCTATCCATAAAATACTGTAATCAGTTATGTTAAGAGCATTAAAGTTCAACTTCGCGTGTTTTGCTTAATGTTAGCGGCATTGGTTAGTTGGTTTTATGTGTTTTCTTGTCAACTCTATGATTTATGACATACAATTGTCTATAGTTCAATGCATGTAAAGAGAATATTCTCCGCATCGTTCCAGCGTTTTGTAGTTTTTATGCCCAGGATTATATTTAATTTAGCATTGTTATGATGGCGGCATTTATGGGTAAGAATTTATTGGAGCAAAGGGTTCGTTAACTATTAATTTATTGAGATATTATTTTAAGTAATAAATATGGTTTAGCGTTAATAAAAATTTGATCGAAATTTGTTTTCATGTGAGTTTTTTTAATGCAGTTTCACGTGGACGTCATTGAGGCTCATGTCTTAGGTTATTTTAGTGACATTTTAAAACACTTAATTATTTGGATGTAATAACTTTGACGCATTCATATTTACCCAGTTTCAAATCACTAGGCGAGCTTGTAATATGCTGAAGACCAAGACGCGTCAACGGCATTGAGTGAAAGTCCGTAATGCATATTATGCGTCGCCGACAGTTAATGTGTTATCATTAATTAAGTATTTATTTCACGATAAAACGTGCTGATTGTTTCTCATTTTTAAAAAATTATTTTCATAAATTCATTCTTTTTTCAAATATTTAAGTGACTAAAACAAACGACCAACGACGACTCTAAACACTGGCCAGTAACAAAATCCATAAACCACTTCGAGAACTCGATTACAAAAAAAAAACAAAAGCGCCGCTCACCGGCGAATCGCAACGTTTTGTTTCCCTCATCAGCTGTGTACATGCGAGCACAGTCGGTATTCATGCCGGATTATCCGCACAATGTGCGATCAAAATAACTATAAAAATACAATAAGCTGCTTATGCGTGTACCCTTAATGTGTGCGCGAGTGTACAATACGTTGTTTGGTTTCGCTTCGATGTAGCATCGATATTGTATTTATTATGTTGGTGGATACATTTGTCTATATTATTCATACAATTAATATTGTGAATTGTGATATTGATTTTTGTGTCAAACTAGTTCATGCACTGTTGTTGTTCAAGTATTATAGTAATTTACTATTATAACAAAATGCAGGAAATGTTTATAGGTTTAAGCATTATATAAGTGTACATGCTCCTTCGTCGACCTCATCATATGAGATAGGTCAAATGAACATCTATCGTCTATAACAAATAACAAAAAAAAAAGTTTTGAAAGTAGGCCACATGGACTCTTTCACATGTCTGAACCTCCCAGCGGCCCTAACATGCATGCCACGAAGATAAATTAGAACCGTTTATCTCTATGACTATCTCTTTCGTCGGCACTTGTGTGAGAGAGACACACTTAGAGATAAACGGTTCTAATTTATCTTTGTGCCATGCATGTTAGGGCCGCTGGGTGGCATTTGCTGAGAAGAAGCGCCGCAAGATACTCAGCAGTAAGTAAATCATTCAATCAAAAGATAAAACAGTTTAAATGATATAAAAACACAAACTTGCCCATAAAGTGTAACAGATAAATGAATGATTATCCGTTAATACCACGGTTAAATGTCATAAAACCTCTTTAACAAGGTATAAACGTGTTTCTCTCGTTCCAGGCAAGATGGACAGTGAATAGCCAGGCTTAAGTTGGTAATGACTTATCCAGCATGTTATAAAGCGTCGTGTGATCAGTCTTGTAGCTATATCCTTGACCAAAAAACGTCTTCCGGGCCAGAGACAACAATGACGTCACATTAGGGCCGCCGCATACAGCTGCCCTCTATCTCCGATCTAAAGCCGATCGCACACTTAGCGAAAATACGTTATCTTAAATACGATCTGGCTCTGTTAATCTGTCTTTTGTGTATGTCTGTTTGTTGTGTCGTTTTTGGGGATGTTTTGTACAATTAGCGTCGGGATTGGGGTGTGAATATAGATTGGGAGATATCTTGCGTATTAAGGATTTGTCCAATTGATTTTATTTATAAGAGTTTTTTGTGGGGATTTGCGTTTGTTTGGCTTTGTTGTAGGTACTTTATTTCCTTGGCCTAAATATTACGACACATTACATTAATACATGCATAGGTATTGTTGTTAAAACCGTTAATAAAAAATATTCCATTTAATAACTTAGAAACATGTCAGACGTCATTTTAAACTTGATATTTTTACATGTTATGCCTCCGCTTACCCCCTATGGCATTACAGTCCTTAGCATATGCACAGACGATGAAACGTCGTTCGCCGCCCCCGTTGGCGATCCCCCAGCGAATCCGTAAACAACCATCGAATCAATAATCGATAATCGGATCCCCCGGCTCCTTATAACGAAGATCTTTGTACAACTTGGACTTTTATCATTCTCCCTCGCCACTGCGGGTGACAGTTCTCCTAATTGATTGTTTTTTATTTCTTTTTTTCGCAAACTCCAGTTGTTGGCGGGAAATTTAAAAATCGAACTCCGCTTTTAAACTTGATTCTGAAGTTGTGATTGAATTGGCGGCCGGTGAATATTTTAAAATTGGAACGCTCGTTCCATTTTCAACGCTACATTTTGTTTTTGTGCGGCCATGATGCCAATTAAAAAGGAACGAATTAATATTTGTTAACAATGTTTTTTTATTCCATTTTTGCAACACAGGATAAGTTTTTGCCCAATCCAGTCAAGTTAGCGAACAATAGATAAATGTTCTTTCTTGTTTTGCCTCGACCGATAATGATACCAAACGAAATGTCCACTTACTGAATACTCTTTGTGAACTATTCTATTTTTATTGTATTTGACAGTAACGGTTGACAAACAGGCCATGAAATTTCCAGAACTGCCCATAATGCAGTCTTTTGTTTTGAACAGGGTTTCTGTACACCCCCATTATTATTATAACCGTTGTTATACTGCTCACTGGTGTGGTTTCATCACAGTGTGACATCTCTCTTTGATTATGATAAATTAGACTTTATAACTTTGTACTTAGGTTTCAAAATAGTGTTGGTGATGGTGGTAAGTTTGAGGTGATGTGGTAAAAACAGTTACATAGAAATTATTTTCATGAAGACAATAGATTTAAGTGTAAAGCGGGATGTCTACAAACATTGGCGAGTTTTGATGGCGTTAACGGTTAGATGCGATCTTTGAGTAATATGTATACTAGAGCGGACGCCTCAAGTTGATTTTTTGTAAAGCCTGTTGAGGCCAAATGGCACAAACGCGTATAAGAAAACGATCACCGCCGAACGCGGCGCGCACGTCCGCTCCGTCATCAAGTGCTCGCTGCCATTTGTTTGAGATGTCTGTTCTAGTGTAACGTAATGTCAATGGATGCGATAGTTTTGAAGGTTCATTATAGAAAGGCAGCTTCTATACTACTTTGAGCAGAAATAGTGTGTTAGTTTTAAGTTATTTTGTTTTTATTTTAATATGTATGTTAGTCTGTAAGGTATTTATGTATGGGCCACTAAATGCTGAAAATAAATGATTTATTATTATTATTATTATTATCTATTGACAAGATCCTCTTCTCACAGGTGCGTGTAATAAGCCATCAAACGGTAACCAACACAATGCTGCCTTTACCTGATTTTAATATGATAAAGTACAAAAAAGTACTTTATGATTAAAATCAATTAGCGAAATTACAAATTGCAATATGCAGCCATTTAGGTTATGTTCGGATATTAGTAACATTTCTGTCTCCGTCTCCAGAGTCCCGTATCTACGCTTTATTGTTGCAAAAATAATGACTGGTTTATTACTTATCTTAAACTTTATGGACAAGCGTGTCCATGCTTCAATGCCTTTAACCGACCCCTAAAACAAACAGAAAGAAACTAAGGAATGTCTTTTCTTCTATAATAGCTTCTTTTGTTATTTCGATGTCATAAAAATTAACTTCAGTGCCATCGGTGAAAGCTTTGATAGTAAAAGATATGGCGTCAAAACTGACAACCCTGGAATCATCTAACAGCATCTTTACTTCATTGCAAATTATACTCAGCCCGTTTATTTTAAGGTTGAGTATTCAACGGAAGGTTCTCGTCTTTTATGCTGTTAGGGTTGGCAGAACGCGTCATTGTCTAAACAATTACAGCTTGTATTGTAATAGCATTCATTTCTGTATCTTGTCCTATTGATAGGCGTTTTTGTTGGCTGGGTGTCCGAACCACATCATAAATCAGATGGTACGGGCTAACCAATCTAAAAAACACCTCAGAATTAGTTCTTCAACCGAACTAAGGCCATATTGCCTTGTGAATAAAGATTGACTGTAATTCATGTGATTGTAAAAGTTATGTTGGTTCTAAATAAGCGCTCGCGCTGCCAAATGACGTACTTTAATATTGACGTGTCTATTCAAAAACTTGGTTCGTTTGATGTTTTTACAAACGATAAATTTTCAATTGTCAGTACACATTGTAAATTGGCGTGTCTTTACACGGAGCTATGTTATCAATGCTGTTTATGCAATTTTGGACCTTATCACTGAGAGAATGTAAGGAAGCCAAAACGCGTAACTCATTTTTGATGAAACTGTATTGTACAATTTTTTACTGTTAATTTATTATCGTTGTGTAACTTCCATGAGTATGAAATTATCGAAGGTTATACTTTAATTTACACATCAACTTGTCCAGACGTGGAGACTATACATCTCCCTTATTAGTTATTTATTAGAATTATTTTTTACCTATTAGGATTGTTTGCTGCCCTTTTCATGTGTTAGTTTTAGTTAAAACTCTAATGTAAAAGTTGAAAAAAAAAAGACTTACTGCTGAGTTTCTTGCGGCGTTTCTTCTCAGCAGATGTCACCTTTCGAAGCGCTGGTAGCTTCAGACATGTAAAAGAGCCCATGTGGCGTACTTGCAAAATAAATATTTTCATTTTCATTTTCATGTTTTTTTTTTTATGTCAATTGACTGGCAAACGAGCTGACGGCCCACCTGATGGAAAGCGGTCACCGCCGCCCATGGACATTTGCAACACCAGAGGTGCTGCCAATGCGTTGCCAGTCTAAGGAGGATGGGGAATGGGGATGGGATAGGGATGAGGGAATAGGCCTCCGGATCTCGTCACTCACCGTACGAAACGCAATAGCAAGCTATTACTTTACGCCGATATTCTGTGAGAGTGTGGTACTACCCCGGTCGAGCCGGCCCATTCGAACAGTAATCATATAGTGAGGATTACTGTTTGGCTCTACCACTACTGGTATAAATTGCGTATTCAATACATAGAATTTTGTAGTTTTTGAAACTGTAGTTATCTTATTGCATAGTATGCTTTAGATGCTGTCAAACATGTATGTAATTCAATTGTATGAAATGTACTTAACTGAAGATTTATGATGTTACATGTTTAAATAGGTTACCTTTGACATTGATGTTTATAAATAGCTATTTTTAGTATGGCTGATCATTATAAATGTCTGTCAGTCAAATTGTTTAGCCAAGGCTGAGCGTGTAGATTTTAAAAACCGACCAAATGCATGACGGACCGTGCACAATGTGGGTTCAGTACCTACTACTTCATAGTCCTGTTTGCGTCTAGCTTCGAAGCCCCCAACCATACCAAATGATCGTAGACACGATGTATTCGCACTTCGATCTAGATGATTTTATTTCTGACATTGAATGGGCCCCGCTATTTGGGAATTGGCTATTTGACTATAGTAAGTAACAAACGGGAATAGGAATATTTCTGTGGAACGGTAGCTAAACGTAAATTAATGCATATAAAAGAACCGAAAAGATCATTTTGACTGTTATTTTTTGTTTGAATAAGGGTCAAAAATACTCAAAATAAGTGAAAAATAAATATCGGTTATTAGTTCTGAATTACTAGTTTTAAACATCCTCATCAAATTTCTGTCAATTTTAATTTGGACAATATTGGCCCAAAAAGAGTATTTTTGAATATAATTGCAAATTTCATTATATTCTGTATGCCTTGTCCAATGTATAAAGAGCCCTGACATCGATATGAAATGTATGACCATCAGCGCTCTTTTTATATTGTTTTGTATACAGTCTAACTGCACTGTGACGTCATAGTTCAGGGCCATTTTGTATGGAGCGTTTTTGTGAGTGGTATGAACTAGGACTTTTCAAAACGTCGTATCTCAAAAAAAAAACAACACTATAATTCCAATAAACGATGAAATAAAAATCATGCAGGTTCCCTATTAATGAACCACGGATGCTAGCCACTAGTGGCAGAAACTGGTGGCCGCATCCAGCCACTAGTGGAACGATTAGCGGCTTGACTTAACAATTAGTGGTCGCGTTTAGTGGCAGCCACTAGTAGCCCAGTGTGCTCCCTTAGGGTATTGACACTCTTGGGTCCGTACGATTTTGTGGAGAAGGCCTTAAATGCTAGGGAAAAGGGTTACCTTGGGAAAACGATATAGTGTGTGATATAACTTGTAGGTACGACATATTTTATCAACCATTATGCTGTAAGCTCGGACATTATTCAACCGCTCGCTCCTTTCAAAAATAACCTAAGTCACAATGAATCCAATATTGGCTTAGGATGTTTTCAAAATAATCGATTCAATTTTGAAAGCCCCACAAATACCTGGACAACAAACCTTATAAACAATTGAAAGTCCCAACCAAATCAACTGAGTAATATGGACAATGATATGACGAAATGTTTTTTTCAAAGTTACGAAACACAGGTAATTTTTTTAATATGGAATATAATACAAGGGAACTTTTGCATTGCGCAACCAGGATTACCAGTTATGTCATACCTGCGCCATTTTTTTTTTTTAATGAAAATGTTACGCGACTTCTGAACAATCTGCCACATTACTTATGTACAATGAGTTACGTAAGCGAAGCAATGGCGGCCAAGTTTTTCTTTTTGTCACAAGTTTCTTTTCAACTGGCTTTCAGTGATTTTTGTTGGTCGTTACGAAAATTAATTGAAGCTTTTATAAACACCCTGTTATTTAATTTTTACACCGTTTTATTTGCCTTTGCAAAATATTACATGATCGCGTTTCGTTAAATGGAATAGGAACATATTGAGAAATGTCAAAATTCAAAACGTTTAAGTAGGTATGTAGCAAGTTGGCCTTCGGTGAGGTCTTTCACCGTTTGTGACAGGACATCACTAAGAGAACCATAAAAAAGCGCTGCAAGTGAAATAGTGAGTACATTTTATGAAAACATCACAAAATAAACACCAAAGAAAACTTATTAAGACTAATAATAATCTATAATTTATAAAATAAAAAACCGACTTCAAATAGCCTTTGAAAAGTACCTAAAAAATTTTCACATTTTATTTATTATCCTATGATTTATCGACACACATTTGCTATATCAAGTAGGTAACAATAGCATAATGCCAATTGCTCATCACCATTTACAAACTGTTGCTATCCATGGTGCAAGGATGTCAATCGTTGAGGAGTTCTCCTGGTTCTGCAATTTTACTACATGAATTTTCATGGACATACGAGTAAGTTGCTTCAGAACTTTATACAGCAATTTAATCGCCAACCGTGAAATACTCAACATTTAGGAGTTCCGGTGATCATCTATGGTCTTCATTAACAGTTCCACTTCACCAAATAATGTTTTTGGAACGTAACTGCTTGAGTTATTACAGAAAATACTAAAATTGCTCCATGCTTGCCTATAATATTTGAGAGTTCCATCGATTCCTCATAGATCCTCTCATCATAACTCGACGTTGACGATAACGAACGGAACCAAATTCGAGGTATACCCTACCGATTAAAAAAAGAATTTTCAAAATCGGTTTATAAATGACGGAGTTCTGAAGTAACAAACATAAAAAATAAAAAATAAAATACAACCGAATTGAGATCCTCTTCCTTTTTTTGAAGGCGAGTAAAAATATAATAGATTGTAAAATAATCAGAAAATGAATAATTATACTATACAGTAATGCTATGAAGTCTTTCAAATCCAGTTCAGATATCACACAAAATTAAAAAAGTAATAAATGTAGAAAAAATATTTGTTTCTTGCGAGCATGAACAGTCTGGACCCTACGGATTGCATTCGTTCACGAGTATGACACGTCTATAATTCTGAATCTCTATAAAATAGTTAAAAACAATTGTGCTTGAAAAATCCAGAAACGAAATAGGTGAACACTTTTGTACAGAACATAACCCTGCTCGCCATTTCTTTAAGATTTTCTAAGATTCTGAAAAATTTGCCGCGAAATTAATTTAAAAAAAGCCGTAGGTGAAAAGTTTGACGCCCCAACTTCTTACCGTCACTCCAACTTTGCAAAGAGGTTCATTTGCCACTTCCAGCGCATTGTCTGGAGCCGCCGGTGCAATGTCACTTCGAACTCAAAGCGACGCTTCCCCCTCCAACAAACAAATCCCTAATATGTACGTTAATTTTTAGTAAATAAGGCGGAAAGTCGATTGTACATTTTTCTTTGTTTAACTTCCAAAGATGATTTTATAAGGTTAGCTCTTTGTGAAGCGTGTAAAGTCTAGACGCCAATTATTTACAGAATTTTTAATGAGATTATTTCACCATTTCTAAAGATATAATAAGGTACAAACAAGATAAAAGTTTCTGGAGACAATTTTTAAGTCAAAAGATATTTTAATTTTTATAATTTTACACTTTAAGGTCATTTGGAAGTTTTTAATTACTTTGATAAAAGATTTTGTTGATTTGAACCTCGGTTGGCCGATCAAAACGATTCAATGCTAATTAGTCAGGATAAAGCAGTATGAAAGTCTAGGGTTAACTAAGGGTAAACGGGTTAAATTTAAACGAGTAAAAGGCTTAATTAACGCGGCCTCAGTTAAATATCAATAAAATAGTTTAAAGACACCCTATTTCGCAACGGAGGTGAGAAAATAGTGAGCGCAGTTACTGAGCTCCTTGGATGTGGTAATTGTGTAAGTTATTTTTATTACTATATATATCAAACATGAAGTAGCTATAAAACTATATAAAATTCGAAATAAAAACATTTTAACAACAACAGCAGGCAGCGTTGTTCAAATTGTAAGGTTTTGTGTTTGATTAGTTCCTACACAACAGGAGTGGAACGCTCTCCCTGCGTCTGTATTCCCGGAATCGTATAACCTTGGTGTTTTCAAGGCAAGAGTGAATAGGCATTTTCTGGGTAAGCGTGTACCACCTTCGACCTCGTCGTCACTTAACATCAGGTGAGACTGAGATCAAACGCAAACTCATTTTCGATAAAACACAATAAAAAAAATAAAGTTAAATTATCATAATAGGTATTAGCAATAGATAACAAATCTAATCTTTATACAAATCGATATAGCCCCAAAGTAAGATCTAAAGGCTTGTGTTATGGGTAGATACTAGACGACGATATACATACTTATATAGAGAAATAAATAGTTAAACATCCAAGACTCAGGAACAAACATTCGTGCTTATCACACAAATAATAATATGTTCCCTTACCGGGAATCGCTTCGCTAGCTTTAGAGGCAGGGTCACTACCAACTAGGCTAACCGCGCCGTCAAAGATATTGTGTAAATAGCAGGAAATAAAAGGCGTTTTAATTTTAATTTTATTTATATTATCTCATAATTATCATGATATCTCCTCCTCTATTTCCCGCATCCGCACTCGCCATAATTGCAGGCGCGAACGCCGTCAGAACCGCTAACTAATTGCCATTGAAAAAAGGCGAGAGCCCGGCTGAAAACATTCCGGCCACCTTTGAAGTTTAAAAAAAAACAGCTCTTTGCACGAGCTTGATAAGCTGGTAAAAGCTGGTAATAAGGCACTTTTGAGGCAGGTGTTGCCAGCTAGTGGGTATAAAGACGAGTGTGTGCTTTGTGAGTTTTCTTTAAAAGAAATTAGGGCTTACGAAAAGCCTTTATAATTTGCGGTCGCGTAATTAATATACAACACACATCAAATATACTTAAGACACCCACCTTTACTTTTACTAGCAAATAAAGCTGCCATACTTGCGGGGAACGCGGGGTTTTTAGAGCGCTGTGATTGGTGCGTTCGAGGTCATGCCTGCGCTTGCCTATATCCCCGTCGCTTATCGCTGTTTGCCTCTGGATGTATTGTCTGTGATAATATAACCATGTCATAATAAAATTATATTATGTTCGATCATATACCACTTAATGTCAATTTATTTTGACTAAGTTCTATGGAGGGTTGCAGTTCAACTTCTACTGTACTTACTTCGCTTTTAGAATCATCGTCAAGAATACCTTCGATATCATTAATGATATGAATGATGAAAGAAACAAACTTACGTATAGTTTAATCACTGTCACTATTTAAAACCTCGTCATCGGATTCGTCACAAGTGTTGATGACAAAAACTCTAACTAAATCTATTTGTTCTTCTTGACATCTGTATTTATTTAATTTGCTTTCATATGACGTCATCCATTTCCCCATTCCTCAGCAGTGCATATTTAATCAACGAATAATTTTCATAAATACTTGTCTTCATGTCATAATAGACAATGGAGTGTTCTTTTTTTCCATAATTTCTTTGAAACAATACAAAACTTACTTACTGATAGTACAAGGAGGTTGTTTATACAATGTTAGTACTGTATGTTACTTCAATAAATAAAAAAGAAACGAAATTTTTTATTAAGAATTCTCTTAAAAGCACCACTACATTATGCGATTCACGGACTCACTAATATACATCTATACGAGAGTCCAAGGCATTTAAATTGAACCGATTTGAACTTTTGACTCCCATCCGTTAACTTCAAAGGTTATTAGCATCAAGAATTAGTCCAATGACTTCGGTACAAGTAAAGTTCGCGAAACCCTTTAAAGAGAACAATACAGTATTATAATGGGTAAAAATTAGTATTGTAACCGATTTCTGGAAAATGTAAGCAGTTCAATACCTTGCGTTTCTATGGTGAACGAATAAAAGCAATGAAGATGATAGAAGTAACTTTTACGAATTGCGATACACCCTTTTAAAAAGTTCAATAGTAGAGCATCTAATATTGGGATTCAAATACAGCGGAGTTTCTATAAGTATAGATCTAGTAACATTTCTGTGAACAGTCGAAGCTATTATTCAACCAATACTACACTTTATTACAATGCGATAAGAACTTTGACAGGCCACAGAAAATATTCACCGCTCGTCCCACAAAAACGTCAACTTGACACCTATCCAAAACGGATGCTCGTAGCACCTCGCCATTGTCCGCGCTTCTTAAAAAACATCATATTCCGCCCACGGCGACCCGCTACCATACCTGCCATTGTCACAACACTCACAATCCAGTTCGACTCGTTAAGTAACTCATAGAATTACTCTCCTCGCTACTGTTACGAAATTCACAAACTCCAAACAATGCTCGATTACGAGATTTCAAGTTCTGCAATTCTGTAACAGTCGCAGTAAATAATCTATCGAATATATCAGGCATAATAGATATCAACGGCCAAAAAAAAAAGAAAATACATGTTTGAGCCGCCGCCATTGTTTTCAAATGGGCACGCCGCCACCGGCATCGCCGCATTAATTACACGTAATTGAATTTCGAATTGGAACGATGACATTTGAAATTTTGCCGGGATCCGTTCACTCGGTAGTGATGTGCAACAAAGACGCCGATTGCTTCAATCGAGACCTCCCGTCGGCATACATAATGGCGTTTTAGAATCGATCGACAATATCGAATAGTGAAATGTGTGTAATGAGAATTATCTGGATCGCTTCTGTCGTATCAGCAGGCTTGAGTATCAGGCTTGAGCTACTTTTGTTCCGCGATGAATAGCGTTATTGTACGCCCCTTCATTCCCGAAGATTATTTTATTGTGCCTCGTGTGAAGGTGAAAATTATAATCAACCACCTACTCTATTAGATGCATTAGGAATGCTTCATCACTCTCTTGATTAATACGATCGTCAGGAAATTATTTAGCATAAAGGAACTTTTACTCTAAGCAATGTAAATTCTGATTGTGAGTCTCACAGTAAATCACCTGGAGTATAATAAGACGGTTTACATACTCATGGCTGGGCTTGATCAAATTAAAATATTCGCTCAGCGGGGCACTCAGACTCGGTATAAGCAGGATAATTAGCGGAAAACTCTATACAGTGTGCATTCATCTTCATAACAATTATCCCCGGAGTCAGCCCGAAATCGCCTTTATAAACTAAGGCGTAGGGTTGGTTTTTTGATTGTATAACAGGGGGTTGATTACAATCGGGTCTCTCGGGCTGGTGCGCCCGAGGTGGCCACGTGGGGCGCCCCGCCGGTGCGCTGATTGCCGGCGAGTGCCGTTTCACGCCGCCGTGGACATCACTAGATCCAAATTTGAAATTAAGTTGCGATTAGTTTTGTGTTCTGAATAGGTGACAATAGGTGATGTTATGTTGATCGCTTTATGCACCAAGAAAAGAAAACGAAAAAAAGTTAATGACGTTTAGGTACGAAGTTAACCGTAGCAAATTAATTTAATGAAGTAAATTAGCAAGCACCTACAGGTATTTGTTAAAATAGTGAACACATTCACTAGCTTTATGGCGAAAACTTCGAGAGAACTCAGCTACTTTATCTAAACATAACGCAAACTTCAAAAAAAGAACCCGGCGCTCACGCAGTTTTTCTAATTACCTTATAATTCGCGTGAAATTATATATCAAGCCTGCCACCTATCCATTAGGCGGAATAACATATCTCCATCCTGCAAGTCATCGTTAGGGGGCGTTATGGAACGGACCCTAAGAAGTGCCAAATTAGTTTTTTCAAGGTCTGTAATGTGTTAATTTTTTGGCATGCCGTGCTTTTTTAAGTCTTGATCTACAACCGATATAATTAATAGTTTTGGCGTACAGATTATCTTAAATACTGTGTGTGGACCCGCCACAGCTTCGCCCGCGGTATTTTCTATGCAATCTTTATCACCTCTTTTCACCCCTTTAGAGATGGAATTTCAAAAAATGCCTCCTTAGTGCACCTGTAGGGTACTCGAGGAATGTCTCCTCCAAATTTCAAACCTCTAGGACCACCCGTTTAGGCTGTGCGTTGTCTAATGTGAGTCACGGTACTGTTTATATATCGACTATCGAAATTTCACAATTCGACAAAATGTACCTTATTTCAAATATTTTAAGGGACATTTTGATATTTCCACAAACTGTCCCTTACGACATTTGAAATTTCCACAGTCGATATATTGATTATTTTATACCATTTAATTTGATATTTACTACGAGCCACTACCACCACATAACTAACTATTAGGCTAACTAAATGACCTAAATCATAGAAAATTCTATCCCCGAATGAACAAGACGCAGTGCATACATGTTCGAGAGTAAATATGGATTTCGAACACCCGACAAACGATAGCTCTAATCGACCGGGCGCATGTCTCCGAAACATTGTCGGTAAAGACGAATGTGGTCTGCTGTAGTTGTGTTTATGCAATAGGCGCCAAGGGGTTAGGGCATAAATTATTCTTACTATTATTTATCATCAGCAGGGCACCCTTAATCAAATAGTTAACGTCGTTAAACGTTACAGCGTTACATTTCGGCAGTGAATGGAAGTTAACTTTACTTGTAGTGGTAGAGCCAAACAGTAATCCTCACTAGATGATTACTGTTCGAATTGGCCGGCTCGACCGGGGTAGTACCACACTCTCACAGAATATCGGCATAAAGTAATAGCTTGCTATTGCGTTTCGTACGGTGAATGACGAGATCCGGAGGCCTATTCCCTCATCCCCATCCCATCCCCATTCCCCATCCTCCCTAGACTGGCAACGCATTGGCAGCACCTCTGGTGTTGCAGATGTCCATGGGCGGCGGTCACCACTTTCCATCAGGTGGGCCGTCAGCTCGTTTGTCAGTCAATTGACATAAAAAAAAAAAAAAACTTTAATCGTTAATCGTTAACTCTTGATGGACATACATACATAGCATCACGCCCGAAATCCCTAATGGGGTGGGCAGAGCCACAAGACTACTTGTGGCCACGTTCGATTAATTAGTCCTCAGATGGTATGATGAACCGTATGACGACAGGTGATCAGCCCATCGCCCATACAGATAGTCCACCATGTTGGAGAGGACCCGTCCCTTAGTCGTCTTTTACAACATGCCAGGATGATAAGCATCTGCACGCATTCTATGCTATTTCTTCACTCCCAGTGCAGCAGAGGAGTACTCTTGATGGAAATTGTATTTTATATCGTAGCGATAGTGATTTACTTATATATTTTTTAGTATCGGTTTTGCAAGTTAAGGCAGGACATGAAAGATTAGCCAGCCCCAACCTACCTACTTGTCAGAACAAGTTTTTTTGCGGGGTAGCGCCGTCAGAGCGGTGTCGTTTTGGCAAATCGTAGGTAAGTACTTAATTAACGATTAACGGACTTTAATTGTTTTAAAGGACGTTAATGAGTCCGTTGACCATTTTAAAAAGTTAACTTAAAAGTTAATCCGTTACTCGAAATGTTAATTTCGTTAATCGTTCAAAATTTATGAGAGCGATTAAAAACTTTAAAAGGGTTAGGAAACCATTACTATAATGAAACAACAGTGCGTACTGTGAATTCATGTCAACGTACTTAGGTACCCTTTTTATATCTACTAGGTACCAAACGATTCTCCTGACATTTTAAGTGTTATTCATCTCTTAGGTATGTCGATGACTTAAATAGTTTCGCTGACAGTTTTCTTGCCATCATATTTATTTAAGTTTCCTGTATTTTTATGATTTCATTGGATCAATCACGCTTAACATTGCGTGATTGATCCAATGAAATTATTACAAACCTAATCGCGAAATAATTACAAAAGTATTTGTTTTTAAACATTTATTTTATTTTTGACGCAATAATTTTATATACGCTACCTACTCTAGCTAACTGCTACTCTTGGCAATCATGCGATTTGCGACCGTAGAATTGTGTGATTCAACAAGTCAAATAAAAGATAATAATATAGATAATATGATTTTAATCAGTGTTACATTTCGTATATAAATTGAACTGTTCCCCTCACCCTAAGAGTGACTTAACCTTATCTTTTCATATTCCTGTTTTTACAATCTTTCGCAATTAAATTGTTTATTAACTCAGTCCGACCATCTAAAAGAAACCATTTTAAATATTTTCATAGCTACATTTGGCATAGCGCCATCCACCAGATAGGTACGCGCCACATTCAAACATCGAAACCTAATTTCCTGTCTCAGATACCGACCACGTCGGTAAGCCTAAAGACAAATACGTACCTAGCCCACTCTAACCTGACCTTTCCTCCCCCCCTGGCTTACACAAAATTCCCAATCACGAGGGGCATGGTGATAGGAGCGAATATCCAAGTTATATTGGTCATGTTTTCTAAACAATCCTAGAGAGCTATTGAAGTGATGAAGGAGAGATGGAAAATTTGTATGGCAGCGTATGGTTTGAGTCGTGTGGGGAATCAATGATTGTAAATGCACGAGCTAATTTCATTTACGTGTGTCTATTCCCAGGCAGTAAGGTGTGTTTTTGCTTGATTATATTTAATAGTCAGCCAACGACGGGCGAGGCGATAAGGATAGCTTATGGCCGAATTCAGTAAGGCCACTCAAATTGAGCTGTAATTAAAGTGACGTTTCAGTGACGTTTCTGTATAGGTTGACAACTAGTTGAGGGACATTTAACTATTTAATATCGAATCAAATGCTTAAGTGTCGTTTCTGAATTCGGCCATTAACTCCAATATAGAACAGACTTTACAGCTCATTGAATATTATTTTTCGTAACGTACCTTTCTAGCATTTTCCGTTGGCATCCATTGCCCAACAGTTGGAAATCCGTAGGGAAATAGTAGTTTGCTCACATAAAACTAACATTGGACGAATATAACTAAAAGATTATCATTGCGTAATGATAATCTTTTTACCAACCAATTACCAACGTGGAGCCATTGTGAATACCGCTTCCGTTGTTTAAAAATGGTTGGCATTTCTGCATTGTATATAACGAAGGCCCTATTAGACATTAAGTACGTTAGCCCAATACGGTAAAATATTATCATTACGCCCACACACTTACCAACGTTGGGCCAATATGGCTTCTGCTACCGTTGTCATTTGTGCCATATATTGTATCAGTTGGAAATTCTACAATGGCCCTTGGTTGTAGACCTTACCTAAAATCGACGGCCAAATCTAACAGTTATCCAAGTACCAAAGGCCAACACTAAATTCTATTAGGGTAATAGGTATGCCTTTGATAAGCAAAGTCTAGATTTAGAGAGAGAACCCTCAGATTACTTCATTTTTCAATCCTGTGCTATACCCACCCAGTCTAATAACCGGAATAGGTTCATCTTATTTCTTTAAATATGAATATCCAATTAATACCAATGTTATTACATAAAAATAAATAAAATTGGCTGGCTATAGTTTTATTTTCGCGTCCGCTGTAGTTACTTCTCGAAGTTACCAAATTAATAAGTAGAGAAATCTACGCACAATCGGACAATCGACCTCAGCTCAAAAACTTTGATAATAAAAAAAGAAGCAATTAAAAATAAAATTTTGTTCGACTCACATGGCTGAGGTTGAATTTGAAAAAAAGTTACCGATGTCTTTAATTTGAACTTCGAACTTCCCTTTGTTTAAAAAACTAACCAGAATTTTTTTGAGGCTAAAGTCGAATGTATTTCGAACTGGCTGAATGGTGGAAGCCTTAGGTAAGTTCTGGAACTTTTTTTTTCTCCGGTGTTTGTTGAGAAGTTTGGTTCGAGTCGCAAGCAAGAATCGCACCGAAAGAGTTTGATTCGACGAAGTTGGGTTAGATTTGTTTGCGTATACAAAATGGAGTATGTTTTTTGTTTTTCCTAGTTTTAATCAGCTAAGTTCGTACATCAACGTGTTTTACAATAAACAAATGCCTATGTAGTGCCTTCCGCCATGAAATTTGTTTCAAACTGAGCAAAAGTGACCTTTTTTATTCAATTTAGAAATTATTTTATACACATTGTTCCTTATTGTTGGCTTATGCTTACAAACAGATCTTCCCACATCCCCCCAAGACGTTCCATATCAAATATGCGTTAGCCAAAAAAAATGACATTCAAACTTTGATTGACAGAAGACTTGTCTATGGAAACAAGACTTGGGAACAATGAGCAGTTCAGAGGTCGGCAGTGTTCGGACGACCTCTCCTTTGTGCCTGTCAAAGGGAAGTGTCACCTTTTGACGGAAACAAAACAGGCCATAGCGGCCCATTGTCCCCGCAGTTATATTTCTCTGACACGCATAGAATGCCGTTCAAATGTTACAGTTTTGGTTCAAATGAATTGGGGCCAGGAATTCGTTTGTTCATCTTTGTTACTCTATTTGTCCTTTATCTATCTTCTTATCTCGTCTTTCTCCTGTCTTAATCTTCTCCACTTTTACTAGTTTCAAGTTTAAACAATCCCCGCTCCAATACTTTTGCTATAAATTGTTGCCTAATCCAGTTGCCCAAGCATCGGAAACTGAATCAATAAAAGTGAATGTTACGCAAATGAAGGAAGTCGCTTTGTTTTTATGGACTTGAACACTCCGAATGTGACCATACTAAACTGTCCGTTACAAAAATCTTAAAGGAACTAGGCAGCTGTCTCGTAATCATATGCTGGCTAGCCAACGGTTTCCCATCGTCCAGGCCATAAATATCAGATATAATATAAAAAATACCATAAATCTGCCTTAATAGGAGTGACCCACAAATTTGCATCGACAATGCACTCTATTATTTATTATTATTAAAATGCACTCAAACTAGCATTAGAGCGTGTACGCAGCCCTTTATGAGCTAATAATGTGCACCGCAGAAGGCTTTGCATATAAATCTCCTAATTACGACGATTCAGGACTACTAGTATTTACATTTTTTTGGACAATTGCGTTGTGATTTAGGGGTGTGACGCGTGAGAAGGATTAAGAGTGTAACTGTCCTAGGAGTTTATCGTTGGGTAAGAGTTTGTTGAAAAAACAGATGCAGAAGGCAAAATTTACCGCAAGTTTAGACATACTTTTATGATTTTGGCCGCTACGGGATAGAAAGAGAGCAAATAAAGATTCTACATTATAGATAACGTTTCAACAGTCACAGGAAAACTCCATTGAAGTCCATGCATGAGGTTAAGACAGAGGGGTGTGGTAGCATGAACCGGATCGATAAGAACAAGAAAAATATGATGATGTTTATTATTACCATAAATAATAAAGATTGGGTTAATTAACTTTAAATAATTTTGAAAAGTAATTTCAACTGAGGACACTCAGGATTTAAAATGGAAATTCATTTAATATAAAGGTACAAATTCATCTGCACTGGCATCTAAATGGTTAGAATCCTTTAGTTTAATAGCTCCTACCCTGTGAATTAATCAAAAATACCATATACTCGAACACAAATAAAAGGTTCAATTTAATAAAAATAAAACAATAATTACACGTTAGAATATCCTTATAAACAATATTCATAATTTAAAATATTTGCTTTTAAATATATCTTGTCACCTCGACCGTTAAAACTCACCACAGATAACAAAGAGTCATGACGCAACAGATCCATTATCAAACTAGATCAAGTGCAAATGAGTTCTCATCAGCTACCAACTTAGAAAAAATTACAAACAATAACTCAAGCTCAACAATACTTCGTTAAGATCACGAAGATGCGTCTGTCTCACGCGTACGTGTTTACATATATAAATCTTTAAATAAACACAATGGTACAAAACGGCAGTGTCGCCTTATAATAATATGTTAATTTATATTTAATATAATAAATTCAGGAGTGAATAGCGGAATGGCCGGCGCGCTGCAGCTTTGTCGGGACAATGATCGCTTCAATTGCGTTAATCCATTTTATTGCGTGTCACGGGGACATTTTGATGCGTATTTTTTTGGCTGTGGTAACCCTTTTGGTTGTCACAATCGTTGATTGTACAAATTTTGACGGGTTGGGGTTTCACTGGCCTGATTAACAATTAAAAGCGAAATTTTAAGATTGTTTCTTTATAATAGGGCGGTAAATAAAACAAATACTAGAATAATTATCTAATGCTAGATTAAACTCGTCGAATGACTGCTTTTACTTTTTGACAAGTTTACTATTTTTTTTAACTGGTGATTGAATGAAAATTCTTATTGTGCGTTTTGTTTTGTAATAATATGTATCAGATAATAAATGATAGAGATTTAAGATAGTGATGAACATATTCTATTAGCAACTTTATGCATGTTAAAGAGCTTAGTTTAAAACACCTACTGACGTACCTCCTCTTATTTCTGCAGCAACAATAGCCCTCTACATAGAGAGGGCAAGACCCTAGAACAATGTGAGATTAAAACCAGCGCAAATCAGTCGTGCCAACATAAGCCGAGTGTTTGCAACTGGCTGGACGATTCGCGCGCCAATAAAATTAAACATGTATTCGAAGGGGGCGGATAATCCCTCGAGAGGGGACAAAGTGTTTGGTGTAATTGCGATTAATAATTGAAAAGTTTATAAGTCTCGTTTAGGAAATTTAAATGATGGCAATGTTGAGATGTTTTCACAATTAATTGAAGCGTCTGAATTATTTCGTACCTAGCTTAAATGAGTTACTGAAAAAGAAGGTGTGGCGTCTATATCGATCGATGATATAATAAGCCCTGGCAGTTTAAGTTCATTTAAAACAAAAGCTAATAATATAATAATGATAATAATAATTCCCCCATGACGACAAACTCGTGAAGGCCGAGAAGGACAAATTCAGCAAGTACCTTGACTTGGCTCACGAGGTGGCCGCCATGTGGGACGTTAATTCGACGATCATTGTGCCGGTACTTATTTCTGCAAACGGTCTCGTAGCGAAGAGTCCCGACCAACACCTCAAGAGACTCGCTCGATGGCTGGATCAAGGGTCAGATACAGAAGGCGGTACTCCTGGACACGGCGCGCATCGACACGAGGTTTCTCTCTGCGGCCTTAACTGCCGGTAGCTTGAGTCCTGCCCCGCTGCCGGCGGCGCTCTAGGTTAGGTTTTTATAGTGTTTGTATTTTTATAACTAGTGATATTGTATTTTACTTTTTATATAAATATAAAACCTAGCCTAAGACTTAAGACGAATAAAGAGAATAATAATAATAATATCTCGGACACTAATACACACATTAATAGGACTGTGCTATGAGTACTAGACAAAGATACGAATACTCATAGTCTAATATAGATAATTGCATATATTTTATAAATTGTACTCATCATCCATGATGGTTACAATTATGGTTTTGACTAAAACTTATTATATACGCTATTTTGCACTTATAAGCGTTATTCTGAACTCAAATAGTATTAAGAATTCAAGCAATATTTATAAAATCACCAAGTTCTTCATCCCCAGTCAAGTAAAATCCACGCACTAACCCTCTCTATTCCCCGAACACCCTACACGTTTAAATCTAACGAACCTCGAAGCATATTGTTTGTGTTGCCATAGTTTAGTTACCATAAATAATGTAACCCGATGCGTCTATGCCCCTTAAGCTTTTTATTTCAAATTTGGACCGTATCAGTTTGAGCGATGTACATTGATGACATATTTGGCTGATGTTGCATCTGGTTTGGTTTTCGATTCAGAATTGCCGTTAGGTTGATAGACCGATGTTAATCATCATCATCATCGGTATATATACGTCACACTGCTGGGCACAGGCCTTGTTTCATTATGACAGGAACCGGGCAGAAGTCCCCAATCCACACTGGGACCCAATATACCAAACCTCAGCATTTTAACTACATTAAAATCGTTACCAATCTTGACTACTACTTCAAGCATTATATAAATATTATATTTTATATAAATTAAACCAGCAAACCTTTATCTGAAAGCAGATACGCACAAATAATAAATAAAGATGCCCGTGACGTCACACCCCGCGATGTTATATATCTACCAACTTTTGTGTGACCTGTGAAAGTTCTTATCCTAGCAGAACTATACTTTATTCCGAAGCAATAAGGGACGGAGAGTTCACTCGAGGACACAAAAAAGTTGGTAGACCTATAATCGGTTTAGGGTGTTCCTATCCTCCTCGAAGCCCTCATAGTGTGACGTGCTCTCGAACTTATTTGTTCAATTGTTCGTGTTGTCTGTGGACTTGCATTTGATCTGTTTGTAGTTTAGTTAACAGCGCCATCTGCGAGATAAAACGAGCGGTAGCTGTTCGATTTCCACAATCAGATACTAATATGATACTTTTGTTTTGAGGTCTTCTGGGTTGTTGACGGTCCGATTATCATCATCATTGGCCTGAATACGTCCAACTGCTGTGCAGCGGCCTCGTCTCAATGAGAGACACTGGGCAGTAGACCCCACGGGGACTCAGTACCGATTGGGACCTTCACATATATCTTTGAATTACTTCTTCTTTCGGATTCTTACGGAAAATCTCAGACAACAAAAATCTCGTACGAGCAGGGACGTGAACCCTCTGCATGACAGGCCCGCGTTGGACCACTAAGCTACTACTGTACTTAGCACTCATGATCGGAAGCTACAGGATTATCATATTTAAGGCCATTAACTGCGATTTTCATTTCTAAAGTCTTGACAAGACACTAATCGAGAGCAAGGTCTTGGAGAAGCTCTTAGTTGTACACGATTTTATCGCCTCGAAACACAGTTATTACAATTGCATCGATAACAACCTTTCCCGCTTTTATTATATTAGTATTAACAAGAGTGATAGAGAGCACACGCTTAAGGGCCTTGTCTGTAGACGAATCTGCAACTGTGATTCTACAATTTCCTCTGTTCATCATATCTTCAAAAAACGTACTGATTGAACAGATTGCTGCTGAATTTAAGATGCCACTCCATCCGGCGTTTTAACAGTCAATGCAAAGTAGCTTGAGGTCAAATTTAAGCAGCTCCCGACATTACACATGTGTTATTACACTCATTCCAATAACTAAAAAAATACAACCGAGCCAATGGTCTTTACGTGCCCTACATCTAAATCCGCGGTATAGGTCCCTTCAGTGTACTGTTAAAGTTCTTATTCAAGCAATAAACTCTTTATTCCAGTGCAATAGGAACTCTGACGGTCCACTTGAGTTGACAGAAAAGTTGGTAGACCTATAATCATATACAAGAGCCGTAATCAACCATTGCCATAGTCACTTTCACGACACGCTCGTTAAAAAAAAGACAGGAGCAATTAACCTGCTACCAACTAAGAGATATTTCTATTGTCCAATACGCATTATCTTCGGTTGTGCGTGCGTATGCTGATGGTAAGTCCGTATTCTAAAACGAAAAGAAGTTATTTTGAAGAGTGCTAGATGTAAATGGTTGTTGGGTGGTTCAGAGCTTGTGTTCAGGAGCCACGCATGGTACAAAATTGCTGAAAAATTTTACGTTTTTGAGAAAAATCAAAGTTAGACAGTTCTAAATAAAATCAAGTCAGATCAGTTCAAAGACATCATATTACCACAGCCAAAGTGTGTTTTGGATAATAAGCCATACGCATTATGAACTAGTAGATAACGTAAATGTTGTAAAATAACTTTTGTACATTGGCCTTAGAACGTTTATACCCACCTTTACTATATATGTTAACCTTTAAACCAATTTATGTCATTTTATATCACTTTATGTATACTGAATTCAAATAGTTTTATAAGTACATATTGTGTTCTCATGTAAGTAAATTTCATAAGATAAGATACTTCTTTAAGATAATAAAGTTTTGACACCTAAATATATATAGGTTAATAAACTCTAAACCATGTTGTGTGACATCAGACTAATACTTCCTCCTCCTTGCTAGATTATTTTTTAGAAAGATCTTTAAGTTCCAGTTTCGATGCCTCGTCGAACTTTCTTGTTGTCATAGTATATTTGCCCTTAGAGTAAAAGAGCAATTTCGTGGGCAATCGCGTTCCAAATTCTGCCGCGTTATCCCTTTCCATCAGATATGCTGAAGCAAAAGCACATAAAAAATTTAAGAAAACAACGAAACCTGTTGTTTTTCCAACCGCCACCGCCGCTCACTTAGTCCTTCAAAGATGAAAATGACAAACGAAGACGCGTGATCTTGACCACAATGAGCTACCGCGGTACTGATTAGGGCAACTACCGTAGCAGTAGTTTGACATTCATTGTTCTGCCGTACAGGTTTGAATAATGACACTTGTAAATACTTGCTTTGTTCCTGTTGGCTTCGTCGGTCTACTGGCGCAGAAGCTGTGAACGAAGTGTAGGTTTCAATGCGGGCTTATTAATGACGTAGACGTTGGATGGACAATATTTTCTTGGCTGAGCTATAGAACAAAAGGCCATACTGTAATAAATATTGAAAGCAATGAAGCTGATAAAAAGGCAGAGATACTTAATCGAGCAGCCGGGAGTAAGACCATGAACAAGAATTAGGGTTAGAGAGGATAGAGTGGTCCCAGGGAACAAACTTCTTCACATTTCTCAAGCGATCATTTAGCTCAACTAGCATATTTAACGTGGTAAAGTGAAGTTGTAAATGCTATTGATCATCTTATTGATCTGAAAGCAACAATTCCAACTAAAGACTAAGTTCTAGATAATTGAAGTCGGTTTTCACGCCCATCATTGGATCAGCAATTAACATTCAGCCAGCGTGTCGATACAATCTCAATGACAATACGGCGTCCGTGTAACACGGCTCGCCTGTCTCCTTTTGTCATTACAAATACTTTGGCCAGCCTTTGGAAACCGTGGCTATTGTTTAGCGACGCCGTACATGTCGTTGGCTGAAAATTAATGAACTTTGTAGACGTCTCAATCTGTGTTTGGGATTGTCTGGTGTGTCTTAGTTTGCTGCGTGGGTTGTTCGTCTAATAATTTTCCCAAAGCATTCATCACTTGACATCTGTGCGCCGTTTACATTGATGATGTTATGTTTAACAGTAACATTATGAGAAGGTATAATTTCCATTCAGATGACTATAACATGACTTTTGCTTTAGGCAGTTTTTGGAGAGGATGCACTTTACCAGATTTCGTTGGTGGCTCACTTTAAAATCTTTAAACCGAACTAGTGGGCAAACCTCTAAGTCCAACATTTCTATATTAGATTATATTCAAGGAGCCGGTGAAATTTTCATTTAAGTTTTGCTTAACTGATAATGATAATAAGTTTAATTCAGAAATGCCAAAACCCTTTCGTATTATTGTAATTATCCATTTGGTAGTTGCCTACTAACTTGTGTATCGCATTTTGTAGTGAATACCGGTATATTAAAGCCTAGAGCACTGGAGTGTACTGATTTGTGAATTGTAATGTACCAAGTCTAGAGGTTGCCGAGAGTTCTAGATTATAGTTTGTTACTTAGAATTGAAACCGATATTAACAACTTAGCAATTTCGTATTAGAGAGTTATACAGGGTGTCTATAGTATTGTAGTAGACACAGCATTGTTGAAGTATACAGAATAGGATTCGCCGAAAGGATTGTATAATTGTGTACCTTAAATGTACATTATTATTACTCTAATATATATCAAAAGAAAAAAGACGGAATAAAATGAAACTATGGTTTGTTTGTTCGAGACCTATGCGTTTCTATACCTTCCATCTGATTACGATGTATTTTGGGGAGTTTTGTGGGCACGCCCGGGAAATCGTAATCACTGTGAGAAAAGTTCCCAAGTTCTCAAGATTTAAACAATGCAGGTAGTTATTTCGTAAATTTTTCGTGTCACTTTCAGGTACTGTACATCCTTCTTGTCGACCGCATTGTAAAGACTGCAAGCAACTAGCAATCGTTCTTTTTCGCATTCTTTAAGATTATTCCTGTATAATAAACAACATGATACCACCAAAAACACAAGGTAGAGTATTCCAACCCATCAACCATGGACCCCAAAAACGAAATCATCATAGGTATATCAATAATCGCGCGTTCACCTTTACATAAACCCGGATTTAATTTCTATGCGATCCAGTGTTACCAACACAAAGGGGCCTGTGTTTTCCTGTCACTCAAAGTTAGCGAACAATAGTGATGCGCCTCGGATGCAACAATGGCTGAATAGTGTTGTGAATACAGAGGTTCCGTGATAAGGGAATGATTGAGCTATGCAACTGTAGCGTCAGCTAATTTGAAATTCAAATTCGAATTGTTCTAAGATTCGGTAAATTCAAAGACATCCTTTTTGTAAGTATCGGGGTACTTTTTTAGAAAGACACTTTCTCTGCCAAAAAAATTGATGCATACGTGAAGATATTCGAAAGCATTTTGCAAGTGTTTTTGCAGACGCTACGCATGGGAAGAGGATTAACGTCGCATGCGCACGTCATGAATGTATTAAAACTCGAGATGTAACGCGGGTCGACGGCGCGATTGAACGGAACGTATTAGTGTGCTGACTGTACAATAGAGCAATGTAGTTTTGAAACTGGGTCAGTATAATTTTTAAGAGAAGATTTTTGTGTTGTCTGTTTGTCATGTTTCAGAAGTGCGATACAGATTTCGGGTAAGTTGAGTACTTAAGTAAGTTTAACAAAAATAAAATATAACATATGGTTCTTATTTTTGGTAAGAACTTCAAAATGTTTACGATTAAGCGTATTATTTTAAACCGAGAAAGTTCACATGTCGAGTACATTTCAAATTTAACTAAAGCCATCTTCCTACAAGTGGTACTTGCATACATATATTGTCTATAATATTCAGAGTACCTACATGCTTTAATAGTACATTGTGCATCTAGGGCCGTAAGAAGGGGATAACTAACGAGAGTCTGTTAGAAGCCCGACGCCGATAGGCGAGGGCTTTTATGACTCGAGTTTGTTATCCCCTTACTGCCCGTGATACACACAATGTTTTTCATCACATTTGCGAGGAAATGAAATAAAAATTAGACAAAAAAAAGTATATATATTAATTTTATTTCCATTTTATATTGTGAATTACCATCAGGTGGGTGTTCATAAACTGAGCGTACGTTGCGATCAGCGCGGGGCAGCTCCGCCGGCTTGCGGTCGCGCGCCCCGCCGGCTGCGGCTCCCGAGCAGCTCCGCCGACCTGGCGCACTTAACTGCCCGCGGGAGTTCGAAACTATACAAAATCCATAACTCCCTAGGGAGTTATGGATTTTGTATGGTTTATAACTCCCGCTGACGGCGTGGCCCATAGAGGAGTTAAATTGGATATAGTTGCTCTATACGCTTGCGTATAATAATACCCTTTCCGAGCAAGTGTGATGAAAAAATAATATCGGTATAGTTATTGTATTGTGCTGTCATTATAAATGTTATATTTCGTTCAACACAATAAAAGACACATAACAGCATCACTAATGCATCTGTTTGCCCCCTACTCTGTGCAAATCACCAAAAATCCTGCGCAAGAGCTTACAAAACGATTGTACTTATTGTATTATTAGAATAAGACAATCATGCATTCAGTACCACGCGTAACCAAATTATTCTGACCTGTAGGCGTGCTTACCTTGCCCTTTTTCCGTCGGTTTTTGTTTCGTAGTAACGGGGTGCGGTAGTTCGAGTTGTGCTGGTTACGTTCCCCGTTTGCGATAAGCCCCGCTCATGGCAAAATATCTATTTGTTTGATTTTGTTTCACGTTTGGGGTCGATTTGGTCTCATTCAGTTTATTTCCACACAATCGGTTGTTATAGAAGTGTTAATAATTTTAGGGGTCATGCTGTATGCTGGCGTGGAAAGTCGAAAATTGTTTTGGCATAATGGTGATTATGGTATTTTAGTTTTTAATCAGGCTTTGTTATTGCCTATTATTATTATTATTATTTTTATACAAATGGTTACAATACACATAACAACGAATTAATTAGGCTTTATAAAATCTCTACCTAACAGGGTAAGTAGTAAATTCTTAACATCACACATACAAACGCATACAAATTACGGATGATACAGGGTGTCCCACTAGTTATAGTTTTACATTTTAAACGTTATTCTGTGTTATCATGCAAGAAATTTGGAATTTTTAAGGACGCGGATTTTAGAAAAAACCACATCGAAAAAACATTAAAAAGCCCTAAATTTCTAACTGTCGTTTTTTTAGTAGGCTCCTTTTATCATATACTAATAACCCATTCTATACTATACTCTTGCCTGTGTTATCAGTACATACGAATTCAATTAGTGGTAATTGGTAATGGTAGCTTGGGACATGTGAATAATCTATAATTTATAAAATAAATAAAATATTTTTCATTTATAAATAAAATAAAAATAAAAATAGCCTTTGAAAAGTAAGTTTTTTTCACATTTTGTTTATTATCCTGTGATTTAACGACACACATTTACTACATCAAGTAACAATAGCATAATGCCAATTGCTCATCAGCATTTACAAACTGTTGCTATCCCCGGTGCAAGGATGTCAGTCGTTGAGAAGTTCTCCTGGTTCTTCAATTTTACTACATGAATTTCATGGACATAAGTTGCTTCAGAACCTTATACAGCAATTTAATCGCCAACCGTGAAATACTCAGCATTTAGGAGTTCCGATGATCATCTGTGGTCTTCATCAACAGTTCCACTTCACCAAATAATGCTTTTGGAACGTAACTGCTTGAGTTATTACAGAAAATACTATAATTGCTCTATGCTTGCCTATAATATTTGAAGAGTTCCATCGATTCCTCATAGATCCTTTCATAATAACTCGACTTTGACTACAACGGGACCAAACTGGAGGTATACCCTACCGATTAAAAAAAGAATTTTGAAAATCGGTTTATAAATGACGGAGTGCTGAAGTAACAAATATAAAAAAAAATACAATCGAATTGAGAACCTCCTCTTTTTTTTTGAACTCGGTTAAAAAGTTCGTGTGGCCTACTTGCAAAATAAGTATTTTCATTTTCATTATGGGCAGCAAGTATTCTAAAAAAAACCGGCCAAGTGCGAGTCGGACACGTGCACGAAGGGTTCCGTGCCATTATCTATAATCAAGCAAAAAATATCACGTTTGTTGTATGGGAGCTCCTTAAATGTTTATTTAATTTAGTTTTTTTAGTATTTGTTGTTATATCGGCAATAGATATACATCATCCGTGAAAATTTCAACTGTCTCTATCACGGTTTATGAGATACAGCCTGGTGACAGACGGACGGACGGACAGACGGACAGCGGAGCCTTAGTAATAGAGTTCCGTTTTTACCCTTTGGGTACGGAACCCTAAAACCCTTTGTGTTCTAAATTTGTAAATATTGCTAAATAAATGTTTTTCTTTCTTTCTTTCTTTCTTTAAAAAGGACGGTTTTCAATGCGGAACGGACGAAAGTTGCAACTATTGCTATAATTTTTCCATTTTAGGTTAATTTGTCATCATTTTCAATGAGTTTTTTAGTACCTATAAATAATCCCCTAGGAATGGTATGCCCCTAAAAACTCCGCGGCACTTATTTTACCCCTAAGTAGGTAAGCCTGAATTATTTGCAAACAGAGGCATCTTTCTTATCTCTCCACGCCAATCTACTACTGCACAAATACCTGGCTTTTTAAATTAATAATTCGTCATTCTTTGAAATTTTGCGATAAAAAGCACAAAACGCTTCAAAAGGGCTAGCACGTGATGCCTGCCCGATTTGTCGCTCAGTGCGTCTCTGTCAAACTAGTCAAATATGTAAGGGACGCACTGAGCTAGAAACGACTCGTGGGCAGGTTGTGCTAGACGTGCAGTGCATCTGCGTGTCCCGTGGCATTAAGTCGCGTGCCAGCATGGCGCATATTGCCCGCCTGCTGTGCGTGCCTTCTGGAATTTTAGCTATGCCGATATTATTTTGTTTAAGACGCTGACAAGAGCCAATGACCTTGAGTGATCGGTCACTGTCTGTTTGCATAGGAGTGAACGAGAAGCACTGTGCGGTTATTTGTCTGCGGAAAATCAAAAACCGATGAAGTACAAGTAGGTATATAAGTAAACACACTACTCGTATACTTAATACAAATTAGTCAAGTTTTTAGTATGGGCGTTATGTAATAGTGATATTAATTAAGGAACCGTAGGTTAAAAAAATTAAGACATAGAACTGTTTAAATAAGATTTCAGATGTAACTTCACGATTTTTTATATCGTATCGATTTAATCAAATCGTGTTTTTGTAATAGCTAGGTTTTCAATATTATATTTTTTGTTATAAAATAAAAAATCAAAAATTCGCCGATTTAGGGCTTGTCTGCGCCTTTAGCCTTTGAATGCCACGGCCAAATCCAACAAACCGTACCACGGATGCGAACGACGGCATTAGCCGACGCAAAAGTATGCAAAACATTAGATTAGATTACATTATACAAGTATGCGTTAGCAATAATGGGTTTGGTTGCGTTGCGTACCCAAGTTCAATATGCTCAACTTATCCTTTGCACTTCCAAACACAGTAATTAACGACGCGACCCACAGTTGTTCCTCCACAATAGACGAACAAAAATGCAATCCGTGCGCTGTCAGTATAAATCCTTCGAAAAATACTAACTTCGTGCTTTTACGGCCTTTGTAGCAGAAACTCGTAAAGCTCAAAAGCAAAGTACTATTGCCAAAAGCAACCATATTGAGAAGTGAAAGGAGTTCAAAATCGGTTGAAGGATTCTTAATAATGAATGCAAGAACGACATAACTTTGAATAAATATGCCGGCTAAATAGTATTTCTTGTTTGGCAAATGCTAAATGGTGCATAAAAGTGATTGTATCCTTAACTTGCGACCTAATTTAAGCAAATTATGTCGACATAATATTAACATAACGTAGATCGGAAAATCTTAATAAAATTATCATCTTAAACTAGTAGCTGATGTATCGCACAATAATACACTGAAAAAAAAGGAGGGCTAGAAATAAACACATTATTGCTAATATCAACAAAGCGACTTATTTCGGACAGAGCTTGCAAAGCTGTTTGCTAACACCAAACTAGTCAAAGCAATCACATTTCTATAATTTACAAAGCTGATATTTATTTTCAAATTTTAGACAAGCCAAATTGGTACTGTGCTAGCACTTCGTGCTTTCCTTGTACCCGCAAGGACTTCTTAAGCAACAGTGATCAAAGCGTGGAACGAACTACCGAAGGAGTGGTCTCGGCACTGAATGTCAATCAGTTCAAGAATAGACTGGTTAATTACACCATTTGTAAAATACGCACCTGAATACATAATAGCTGGATACAGGCATTTATCAGTTACTACAACTGCTTCCCTCATTTTAAACAATAATAACAATAATAATTATGTTTTTGGAAGCAGAAACGTTTGTTCAACAAATCGCATTATTTTAGCAGTAAACGGCGATAAATCAGAAAACCTGATGCTGTGCAAATCCTATCAGAATTGTTTTGCAAATCTTTCAATCACTCAAATAAATAAGCTGCGATGTAAGCGCTGAGTGCAGATGCGAGCAAATTTGAGGCCAATTCTCAAAAACAATGATATCATTGTTACAGAAAACCCATCAAATTATTACAGTACGATACACTAAATCACAACGCATCCCATCCAAACATCTTTGTTTTTCACAACTGACATATCTCATAACCTTGTGGTCGAAATGACGCTCTCGAAAGCATCTTTTCACCAAGACCTTAAACCATTCAAAAAGCAGCTGAGTTACAAAATTGAGATGTATTGGGAAGAGATAAAGGTGCGCTAGTTGTTTTCGATGAAGTCGTCGAAGTTGGTGAAATTATATCGAAGTCAGACAAATGAAGCCATACGTCACAGGCGTCAATCTCGGGGTCGGTTAACCCGAACGAGCTGGCACTGAGTCGACGTTTACGAGACAATATTTCAATATACTTACGAGATGCGCTTGTCCAATGGTTCCCGAGGTTTTGCAAAGTTGAAAAGATTAGTTTTGCGAAAATCATAAGCTTCGATAATGAGCAAGAGCTGATGGTTTGATTTTTAGAATAAGGAGAAGGCAGAGGTATGTTGAATGGTCATGTATTAAATAAACAAATTCAGTTTCTTTCAAATGTATTTTTACATGCCGAGTCATCCTTATTCGCCTAGCTTTTCTAAATCTTCTTATCATCATCATCTCCGTGTCACCTATGAACCCCCTCCTAACTCTTTCCAAAAGTTTGATTTTGTTATTAGTCTTTGTTATTCTTTGATATTTTGTCTCTGATTAATAAAGACATAGACATAGGACTCGGTTGGTTAGTTTGTCTCCATTTCAAGTCAAAGAATTAAACACAAACTATCAGATTTGTAGAGGCAAATGGAAAACTAGCTCCGGTATAAATACACAAAAGCCACAAAGCGTTGCGAGCGAGGTTTCCAGAGACAATTTTAAAGCGAAATGCTTTTTATTTTATTATCCCGTATGCTTAGTATGGGAACCAGAAATATAGGGCTTTGCGAAATTATCTCCAGGTATATCTCTTGTATTAATATAAATATTATATGTACAGGCTTTGTTGATTAATTTAAATGTCGCTATGATATTAGGGTTATATTTTAAAAGCTCCAATTCAGTTATATTATAAAGTCGCATTATCTTAGAACACAAGAAAATAATATGGTACTTACTAGTATTTTAGAAATTCTGTTTTTGGACGATCATTTTTGCTGCTTAAAATACTTTTGCTGTTTTTAGGGATCCCCACATGCGCGACTTGACAGCGCTCGCGCAGCGTTGACGCTTGTGCGGCAGCGACGCGACGCCACCGGCCTCTAATGACTGTTGGCGTCTTGTTAGCGCCCGCGTAGCGTCGACGCAACGCTTGCGCGGCTGCGCCACTACATCAGCGGCGTTTTACCAGCGTCTAACACTCATGCCAGCCGCGCGAACGCTGGCAAGACGCCGCTCGGGTCGCAGCACCGCGTGAGCGTTGCGTCGATGCTGCGCGGGCGCTGCAAACCGCCGACGCTCGAAAGACGCCGCTGGCATCGTGGCGCCGCGGCGCGAACTTTGCGTGGACGCTACGCGGACGCTGACACTCGATGGTCGAAATGGTCTGTTCCTCAAACATTTTAGTATGATTTTATTTTTTTATAACCTCGAACTCAAGTGTCGCCGCCTGGACTCGAATTCGTGAGCTGTCAAAGACTATAGGTAAGTACTAAATCAACCCACTAATCCAGGCGTGAACCAGTATTGTGCCTACTCGCACTAACTTTAATTTTTTTAAGTGAACCAGAACGAAAAAAAAATTAAAATATGGCCGGTTGTACTGTTCACAATAATTGCAAATTTAGTTTAAACGCCATATATTTTTTACGGTCTAATGTATGCTGTGACATCATAGTTCATGTGTTCATGTCCATTTTGTATGGAGCATTTTTGCGTGTGGTATGATGAACTATGACTTTTCAAACCTTCATAACTCAAAAAATTCATAACTTAATAATGTTTTGCATACAGTTTGGTTTCTATTACTCAGTAGTTTTTTAATAAAAGATGTAAAAAAAAATTGCAAGTTCCTTATTACTTAAGTTTACTGTTGTTCTAAGCCATTGGTCTCTCTCTTAAAGACTCCTAACATGGGTGTAGATTTTTTACAGTTTCTCGCCATCAATATGTTTATGAAATTTTTATTGACTATTAAGAGACAATCAACAACCAAGGCCTGGGATTTTTTTGACTTCTAAGTAGTTAGCTCCTTGCCGTCAATCTTGTATTTTAGCAACACAACACACTTCTCATGATCATAATTTCAGCCGAAAGACGTCCACTGCTGGCTTTCCCCAATGACCGCCACAACGACCTATCCTGTGCTGCTCGCATCCAGCGGAGTCTAGCAATCTTCACCAGGCTGACCTACGCTGCTCCTTTTAGTACGCGGTTGCCACTCAAGAATTCTTTGGCTTCAATGTATCCCGCCTTCTGGCACTTAAGTTTAGCAAGTTACGACTTAAGTTTTTAAGTCATCTGCGTTAAGTGAACTTTTACCGAATTTAAAATGGTCCGTTATATCATTTTTAAATGTCAAGAACATTACCGGGCCCAGATGAGATCCTTGGGGAACCCCAGAATCAACGTGATATGTTTTTAAGGTATCGCGGCGTACCACAACATTTTGGTTGTGGTCTGCTGGTAAGGTAAGGTCCATACGCTTCCAGTAGTTTGCCACTCACCGAATAGTTAAACAGTTTCCGAAGAAAAATCCACCAAGAAGTGATCAACTTTGTCTAAGACACTACTAAAGTCAGTGTAAATGGCGCCTACTATGAACCTTTATCATCAAGTTGGCACAAATCAGAAACAAAAAGGACGAGGTTAGATTCCAACGAATAACCGACTTTAAAACCAAGTAGGTGGTTGGAAAGGTAAGTATGAGCTAAACCTGATAGCACGGGGTACATAAGACAATCAAACAGTTTGGAAAAACATTAAAGTATGGAAATGAGCTGATAATTTTGTAAATAGGTTTCGCTTTTTTATCGATGGAGAGGTACATACAAACCGTGCTATTTCCATTGGATAGGAAAACAATAACCCTCAGTTAGTCACTGATTGAAAAGAAAGAAAAGTGGCAAGGGATAATGCTGGACTACAACGTTTTACAAACAGCGATGTAATGGAGTCAGAATTGGTATAAAACTATCAAGTTTTTTAATACCTGAAGGGATTCGGCCTCTTTTTAAACTATTTTAATTTGCAACTAAAATTCAGATTTAACAGACATATTGGGGCCCGAACCGGTACTGCCTAAATTTAAAACTCCCTAAACTTAAAAATTAGAAACGTCGAACTCGATTTTGTATAGCACCAAGCTGTCAAAATCGAGATTGACATTTCTTCTTTTAAGTTTAGCGACTTTGAAATTAGTGAACACATTTTCGAATTGGCCCTAGTGTTTCCTTAATTAGTTATTATACCAATAAGTACACTTAAAGAAGAACTTTCTTGCGAAGCGGACTCCAGCACGGTGGCAAAAAAAAAATATTTTTTATATATTAGAAATCACGTGAATATTTTCATCTTATTGCTAACTCAATTGGAGGTCGATCAACTTCTATTTTCTTACGTTTTCAGGAGCTTCTATTGTCAAACTTTTGAGTTTGAGAACTCGTGACCGTTTTCTACTTTTTAGGGTTCATTTTTGGGGCTGCGTACCTATGTACAAAAAAGGTAAAAAGAAATCCTTTTATGGTGAAACTTCGTAGTCTGTCTGTCCGTCCATCTGCATGTGACAGTCGTTTATGTCAGCTTATTTCAAATGTACATTAATTTATACATTAATTTTTATTAATTAACTAATAAATTGATACATATTATTTTTATTTTACTGTTAATGGAGGCCTAGGTCTAATTTTGAAAGTCTAGCAATAGGGTTAAATTTAGGTGTCGAGACAATTAAAAGGATCTTCTTTTATGAGGTGTTTTTATGAAACTATACTAAGTGTGCATAAAAAAGCTCCCCTTATTTTCGAAATTTGCTAATCCCAAAAACATTAATACATCTGCAAGTTAGTGTAGTATACTTTACGGGATAAATAAAATCAATTTCCAAATTATGTATAATTTTCAAGAAAGTAAAATAAAATAGGATAACTTCCGCAAGCATCACCCTCGACGTTGCAAAAAGATGTACGAAGTTATCCCTTATTTCATTTCATACGTAGGCACGGGACCCTCGGCGTGCGAGTTCGACTCGCACTTCTCCGGTTTTCTTTAACTTTAAACGGGGGACTGACGATGCTATTCAGAGTTAGTCACGTGCTTAAGGCAACGTGCTTTAGTCAGTAAACTTGTCAAAAATATACAACCACAGTTTTACATCCGCGTTTGACATTTCACCAGAACAGTGCCAGGTGAGTCGGACTCGCGCACGAAGGGTTCCGTACCATTATAATCATACAAAAAAATACGTTCGTTTTTTTTTTTACTGCCCCCCTTAAATATTTATTTTATTTAAATTTAATTATTTTTTTTGAAGTTAATATATATCTAAATATTCTGTGAATATTGCAAGCGTCTACCTGTTGCCGTTATCAATACCGAGCAAAAACGAGCAAAAAAATCACGTTTATTGTATGGGAGCACCCTTAAATATTTATTTTATTCTGTATTTTAGTATTTGTTGTTATAGCGGCAACAGAAATACATCACCTGTGAAAATTTCAACTGTCTAACTATTACGGTTCATGAGATACAGCCTGAGACAGACGGACAGACGGACAGACGGACAGACGGACAGCGGCACCTTAGTAATAGGGTCCCGTTTTAACCCGTTGGGTACGGAACCCTAAAAAATGAGCGTTGGTCTGAAAAATTCCCCCGATAGGAATGCATCATATTGCAATTCAATTTCAGCTCTAGTGATAAGCGATCAGTAACGTATTTTTAAAACCTTCCATCCTTACATCTGCATCTTTATACTTGACCGTGGAGACTGTCGACATTTCCATTGAACCTAGATTAGGTAATTATTATTTTTATTATTATGACCCTTAGAGGCTTTAAATACAATTTGTACCCATTACGTTTGTTTGCTGCCCTTTTTATGTGTTAGTTTCAGATAAAACTCTAATGTAAAAAATAAAAATAAAAAAACTACTGCTGACTTTCTTGCGGCGTTTCTTCTCAGCAGATGTCACCTTTCGAAGCGCTGGTAGCTTCAGACATGTGAAAGAGCGTGGCCTGTGGCCTACTTGCAAAATAAATATTTTCATTTTCATTTTAATTTTCAAACTTTACAATTACATGTGAATAAGTTTTTACTGTAACTGTTGACTAAAAAAACCTAGCCATATTATTACTTAAAATAGATAGATACATTCATTACGTTTATCATCATGTATGTATTTTTATCTATACACAGACCCATTGAAATATAATTATAGTAAGGAACTGCTCAAAGCAATTTTCGCGATGGTAACTTTTAAGGTAAGGTAAGGTAACAGAACGCGAATCTGACACCATCGCAGGTTCAGTCGCATTCCCACCACCATCCTTGAAACCCATTTAAGTAACACTGTTATAATTGAAAAAATTGCCTCCCGTGTCGTGCGGTGTGAGACCGCAGCACCACCGACCACACCGTCCACAATGATATGATAGCGTGAGTCAAGCAATATTAAACTTTTGTGTGTATGTCGTAAGGACTAAGACATCAGCTAGGTGTGGGTAAGCCATGGCGCTCGCGTTCGACAATCTAATATGAGACTTGTTATACGAAATTGTACTGATAGGCATATCCTTCTTTTGAGGTCTTTGACACAGACCGTTATATCGAATAGCCCGCGCTGCCAGCATTACAGGCAAAAAGCCATAGGCGGCGGGGCGCATAACCTCGAACGCACCAAGCTATGTTTACACCAGTGCGCTTTCCTGTTCATCTCGCGTCTTCCTCTGACGCATGCCACTGCAACGATAGCGCATGCGCTCAAGCTAATATGACACCAGCGCGTGCCCGTGCGCACGCTGATCCGTCACCGATGAGTTAGTTGGCGTGCAATCTTCTGTAGCAAATAAAATGGCGGAAGATAAAGTTTAAACATTGGATTTTTGATTTCTCTGAGCCAAAATCATACTTGATTATGATTTAAAAACGGTTAAAAACACGATAAAGAGCTTGAGGTCGCACTTTTCATAGGAACGGGAAAAAGTGGTGACGAAAAGGAGTGGGTACGGAACAGACGAGAGGAGAACTATGCGCGTGTATAGACAAGCCGCCTGCGACAGACGTACAGGTCTAGACGAGCTGCATGCGCTTTATGGCACAACGCTTGACGCAGGACGAATTGAAAGTTGAAACGCAAGGTGAACATGGAAGTGCATTGAAAGCGCATTGGTGTAGATAGATAAATCACAGCGCTCTAACCACTCCGCGCGCTTCGCAAGTTTAAAGCTTTATTTGCTAGTAACAGATGGGCTAAGCGATGTCTTTAGGATACTTTGTTTAATATAAGTATTCGTATCGTTGTGTGTGTATATGTAATCTTGGAAGCCTAATATTATAAATTTCAATGTAAGTTTGTTTGTTTCTTACCCTTTCACGTAAAAACTACTTAACCGATCATCATGAAACTTTATACACAGTATTATCTAAAGTATTGGGAAGGATATAGGATACTTTTATCCCGGAAAATTTTAAAGTTCCCGAGGGGACTATAACCGAATTCCACGCGGACGAAGTCGCGGGTAGAAGCTAGTATACATATAATTATAAATTTTTTCATCAATAGTATTTTGAGCCTAGCTGGGTTCAGCAGAATTTCAATGTGCGAATTTATGATTCATTCGGAAGCATTCGGACCGTTTCATCTCGTGAATGTAAAAAAAAATCTGCAAACCAGCATCTGTATGGGAAACTCAGTGACCAGTTAAAGTCAAAGTCAAAGTCAAAGTCAAACTATCTTTATTCAATTTAGGCTTTTACAAGCTCTTATGAAGGTCAAGGAATGAATCTACCACCGGTTCGGAAAAAATCCTCTACTGAGAAGAGCCGGCAAGAAACTCGGTGAGGTATCATTTTTTCAAATCAGTACACATATAAGTCAACAATGATGTCTACAGTTTTATACAAATCTAAGTATATACCACAGCAGGTACGCTCATCGAGACCCAGGGATCGCCGGTGCAGGTCAGGATCAAAGCCAAACGTCCCTGTCCATGACGTAGTCTTTTACTGAGTAATATGCCCTAGAAATAAGAATTCGCTTTACAGTAGATTTGAACATTGTGTCTGTTTGTTCTATTATGTTTTTAGGTATTTTATTGTAAAAACGTGTACAATTTCCTAGAAATGATTTTTTAGTTTTAGCCAGTCTATAAGTTGGTACTTTAAGCTTTCCGGTATTTCTAGTAGCCTTTGGCTTATCTAAAAGAATCATCACTGTCAACTTCTAGTTAGTATTTTTAGTACCATCGGGCTCTGATCGTACCAAGAAATACAGTCAATGCCGGCATAAATCGAGTCCGCCATTGTCCCCGCGAGCCGCGGACAACGGCTCTTATAAACACGGCGTAAGCATAAGCTGCCATTGTCAGGTGCCGTAAATGGTTATAAATGGCCATTTATGGCTATAAATGGCAAGCCCATAAATGTTCGGCAAGCTGTAAATAGCTCAGAAACCAATGCATTTAGCGCTATCATTAATTTATTCGATAAATCTGTTTAGATTAGATTAGATTAGATTATTTATTCCTCAAGATAAAATACATTATAAATTGCACATGTCAAAATACATGGATCTAAATTGAGATTGTCAGTAATTTAATTAAAATACAATGAAAATAGAATAAAATTACAATTTCAACAGAATTAATACTTATGTCATACAAGTTACAGATTAGTTTAAAAATTGTATCTCCATAAAGGATCGTCCTTATTAAATAACAATAACAATACACGGGAAAAATGATAATTTAGTTACATACTATGTCAAAAACAAAATACACAATATAATCGGAATTTAAAGTCAAATAGCTTAAAATCTAAATTTTAGTGTCCATAAGCTCATTTACCGAGTATAATGGATTTTCCAACAAAAGATTTTTCAGCCGGCGTTTAAATGTTTCGTCAGATGGTTCAAGTTTAAGATCAACGGGCAGACGCTCATAGTAAGAAGGTCCGATGACGCGCGGGTTCTTCCCTGCAAGTGCCATGCGACGGGGGACTGTTCTCAAACGCCCGGTACGGCGGAGCTGCTTGCCAGGAATATTGACGATCGCGAAAGAAGACAGATTTTTTCGAACAAACATAATAATTTCGAAGATATAAAGTTTTCTTACTTAAAGTTTGCTTACATGGTGGTTCATATGGTTGATTTAGTTTGGCTGCGGTGTAACGTAACAAAAAATTGGGATGTGCCTATACTTGTCATTTGGTGATACTTATTTTTCGCTAGTGTGCTGCCAGCATTATAGGCAAAAAACATTAAGCGATGCTATTTAATATAGGTACTAAAAATGAAAATGAAAATATTTATTTTGCGAGTAGGCCACATGGGCTCTTTCACATATCTGAATCTACCAGCGCTTCGAAAGGTAACATCTGCTTAGAAGAAACGCCTCAAGAAACTCAGTAGTAAGTCGTTTTTCAAGTTTGACATTAGATTTTTATCTAAAAACTAACACAAAAAATGCAACAAACAAACCCAATGGCTACAAAGTAATTCTAATGCATAACTAGTAAGGGAGATTGTATAGTCTCCGCGTCTGGACAAGTTAAGTGACTTTGAGATGTATAAAGTCTCTAAGGGTCATAAAAATAAAAATAAGAATTGAAACACAGAAACATCTAAATCAATTAATCTAGGTTAAATGGAAGTGTAGACAGTCTCCACGGTCAAGTATAAAGATGGAGATGTAAGGTCTCCAAATATTAAAAAAAAACGTTTTGAAATATAACGTTTCATGTCCTAATAATACAAATCTACGAATATGAAAAACTATCAAATATAGTATAGAGAACACTATGAAGTCTTATAAAAAGAATACCACCTCCAGAATATCCGTCTACGACATGGTTCCCCAAAACACTGGCGATGTTACCTCTCTGGATCAAAAGTAGCACAGGTAAGCCGTGTAAACAGTGTCCGCATGAAAATTTTCATGTCGCTCGACCAGGGTCCCGAAGTCTTCAATGCAAGCGCCGCAAACTCGTAGTTGACCAGGCGCAAAAACCTAAAATTAAATGAATTTTAAATTACACTGACGTTAAGATATCCCCAATAAATTTAAAGATGAAGCAGCCTCTTACGCCCTTGAGGAAAATTGTTACGCCCGTTTGAAATGTACCTAGTTACTACCACTTAACACTAACTTTATGTATGTGACACAATATTTAAGTAAGTGTTTAGTTTAATCACAAACTCAATAATAAGGTGTCAAATACACATGGGCCAATAGTGGTTTTCGTGATTTCCTTTTTGGGACGCCTTTATCCTCCCACCGTAGCGATACAGGGAAATATGACACTGTCGTAAGTACAGTTAGCTTTATTATTAACTAGCTATGTACTTACGCGGCGTACTTGCAGAGCAACAGTCTTTACTGGCGACATATATATATAATTAGTCTCGTCATTAATGAGGGAACACGAAATGGCGATACTGCAATGAAAAAACCTCGCAACGCTATTAAAAAAAAAAAAAAAGCTAGTATGATAAGACTCCCAAGTTTCGTTTGTTCCTTGAAACATAGGGAAAGGGTAGGACTACACTATAATGAAGTGCTGCAAGCCTTTTTGATTGGCCTTATCATTGGCAGCAGCATGATAAGCGACGCCTCGTACCTACTTAGGTATCTAGTATGATCGACCTCCTCAAAGAACCAAAACTCATGTGCAAGATCATCAATTTCTGCGTAAGACCACTGCTGCATTTCCCAAACAGTGGAAAAAGTGGTCGATCATACTAGATACCTAGGTACGAGAAGTCGTTTATCATGCTGCTGCCACTGATAAAGCCAATCATTTATCTCATTCTTACGTACGAAGGCATCCCGTGCAATGGCCGACGATGCCCATCGTATACAAAAATACAAAAAGTGGAAAACCAGAGTTTCGTGCCTTCAAATTAAGGATTATTAGCAAGAAATATATACATACATACATACATACATACATAGCATCACGCCCGAAATCCCTAATGGGCTGGGCAGAGCCTGAAGACTACTTGTGGTCACGTTCGATTAATTAGTCCTAAGATGGTATGATGAACCGTATGGTGACAGGTGATCAGCCCATCGCCCATACAGATAGTCCACCATGTTGGAGAGGACTTGTCCCTTAGTCGACTTTTACGACATGCCAGGATAGCATAGAATGCGTGCAGATGCTTATCATCTGCACGCATTCTATGCTATTTCTTCACTCCCAGTGCAGCAGAGGAGGTAAATTACTGAATTGACTGTACAAGGACAAGAAAATAATACGCTGTCACCTCTCACCTCACATTAATGGTCGACAAAGCTGACTGGGCACACTGGGACCGTCAACACGCCACTTCCTGTACAAATGGGTAAATAGGTATACCGTTACGTAAGTTGTAAGGGATCTTTTAAGCGCATATAGTGTAAGTAGAGAATACGAGATCCATTATTTTAAAAACCTAGATCGTATAATATAGCTAAGCTTATATCGTTAAGAAAGTTTCAAAGTTGCGAAACTTTCATGTTGAAGTTCTCTGTAACATCTGAGAACATTTTAAAAATTTGAACGGGAGCTAGAATGTTCTCAGTGTTCACGTATATTTTCGAGAAAGTCCTCAAAAGTTTCTGAGAACATTCCCAAAGCTTTTGGCAATATTCTGCTGCTTGAATGTACATAATATCCAGAAAACCGTACAGTTAGAGAAAACAGTTTTCATGCAAAATTATCGTATTTTTTTTAAATCAGGGGACAATCTTTACACAAATCAATCTCGTCCCAGAGTAAGCTCTAAAGGCTTGTGTTATGGGTACTGGACGACGATATACATACTCATATAGAGAAATAAATACTTCAATACATAGGAAACAACCAAGACTCAGGAACAAACATTCGTGCTCATCACACAAATATTTGCCCTTACCGGGGATCGAACCCGGGACGCTAGCTTCGGAGGCAGGGTCACTACCAACTAGGCTAACCGCGTCGTCAAAAATCTCTGTTTCGCGTAGTAGTTTCGTGGTAGCTAGGTGGTTGAACGCGCCTTTCATGCAAAGGTTCCCAAGTTCAAATCCCAGGTCACACCTCTGAGCTTTTTAGAACTTATGTGTGGAATTCTCTTTGATATTTACCTCTAGTATCTCGAAGTATTTCCACGATGTGTGTGCAGTCCCCAATTGCCGTCTAAGCGAAGCTTTAAAAACCAAGCCTCATAAAATCCAAACCATTCAAATCGAAGCCAAGAACAACAGGATCTACACTAGCTTGGTTCCCGAGTTACGCCGGACAAACAGACAAACAGGGAGTGCGAAGTGGCCGCACACACTCGCCCCGTTTGTTCAAGTAATGGATGCCAGGATCACTGATGACGGAACAGGAGCGCTGTGGAGCGGATATTATATTAAAAATAAACAAATCAGTGGATAACCTTATACAAATCGATCTAGTCACAAAATAAGCTCTAAATGCTTGTGTTATGAGTAATAAACGACGATATACATACTTATAAAGATAAAAACATACTTAAATACTTAGAAAACATCCAAGACTAAGAAACAAACATTCGTGCTCATCACACAAATATTTGGCCTAACCGAGGATCGAACCCAGGAACGCTAGCTTCAGAGGGTCTCTACCAACTGGGCGCGTCGTCAAATTAATCGTCTAATTATATTGACACCAAAGAATTCCGACCATAATTCCTGAGATTTACAGTGAAGTGGAAGGCTGCCACGAAAACGTGTATTCTTGATAACAACTTATTAATATAAAACTACTTACTTTTAGTTATACTCAATTTAATTGTACTAAAATAAATGTTGGCCTAATTATACCTATATATGTATAAGATTTTGTTTGTTATTCTTTTACGATGCGACAGAAATGAGTTGAAGAGCCTTAAATAACACAGGTTACTATTAAGTTTATTAAAGTGCACAATTTCTAATGTACGACAAACGAATTAAACGCTGGTTAAAGTAAGAGGCGAGAACGTCCGCAAGTCCAATTCAAATTGACCAATGATTTCGGTGGAGCCGGACCTTCGTCGAGTATTAAACTTCGAAAGGCGTATCGAAAGCGAGCAAATAATATTTTCATTTGAGACCGAAGGAGGCTCCACCCCTCCCCTGTTCACCTGCTCGGCGCGTACGACAGAAGTCCTCTTTTATTTTGGTAAACTACCCACTGTCCTTCCCAGAACAGTCACGCGCCCACTAAGTGGGATTATCATCATTATTTGACCAAATTAACACTTGCAGCTTCTTAAAGGACTTAGGGGTTTCTTACAGCTTTTGTTTGAGTTACAATCGGCGAAGTGCCTGTAACGAATGAAATGGAAGGTTATTTGCAAGTTATTTACTTGAAGAAGCTGTGATATAGTAGTGGTTATGCTGTGGTTGTTCGTAGAAATAAAGATTTTAATTTTTTAGGGTTCCGTACCTCAAAAGGAAAAAACGAAACACTTATAGGATCACTCGTGTGTCTGTCTGTCTGTCTGTCCGTCTGTCACAGCCAATTTGCTCCGAAACTACTGGACCGATTGATTTGAAATTTGGTATACATATGTAAATTGGTGACCGCAACAGGGATGCGTAACGTAAATAAATTAATTTTGAACATGGGGCACACTTTTGGGGGGCAAATTAGAAAATTAAAAAAAAAGTTACACAAACTATATCATGTGACATATCAAATGAAAGGGCTTATTGTGAGGATCTTAAATATGTTTTTTTTTGGAATTTTAAAATAAATGACTTGGAAGTTATTTAGGAAAATATCCGAAAATTGACCATTCCCCCCCTTATCTCCGAAACTACTGGGCCTAAAATTTTGAAAAAAATACAAAAAAATTGTTCTTTACCTATAAATTACAGGAAAACCTATAAGAAGTCTATGGTATTTAAAGTAACACAGGAAATTTCAGTTAATCATGTACGGAACGGAACCCTCTCCACGCGGGTTTCACTCGCACTTGTCCGGTTTTTTTAATAATCATTCGACTTCGCAACCGGGATAGCTCCTGAAATAAACTAGTTTCGTACTTCAATTGTGGAGGGTTTGACTTATTACATTTTAGACTTAGAAGAAAATTTGAATCCTTTCTTACAAGTCGTATAGATATACATATACATGGGAATCCTGAAATTTAAAACATTACACGCTTTTTTATGGTTCCGTATTTATGTTTGATTGTATTTGTTTACTAAAACTAAACGAAAAACACATTATTTTAGAAAATTATCAAAACGCAAGAGAACTACTTATACGTTCAACATCTGTGTATATTCAGTAAAAAAAAATGTAGAGCCAAAATGCAAAAATTATAAGCACGTATGTAAGTAGCAATTCTGCCAATGAGTCCTCTTTATATGAAAAAAACTCACTCAAAAATTCCTAGACCCCTACAAAAATACCAAATGCCATAAACAATCATAAACAAGCTAGCGCAATCAAACGTCTATATTCGTCCAATTATCACCTCGGAAACAAGACGAGGATCGTCGAACAACAGGCTCTAACAAACTAACATAACATAACATAACAAACATGTTGCCGTGTAACTGGTAGCTTTTGTTCTGAGAACTCGCACGGGGATGTCGGACGGATTCGTAAAGAATTTTTGACAGTTTGCCTCCGATGTTCATTTGTTTTTGCGGTTCTTTTGATATCTCGCGCTAAGCAAATATGTGAACTTACAAATGCATCAAGTTTCTGCAGACCACTCTTTAGCGTTCCGTACCTCGAAAGGAAAAAACGGAATCCTTATGGGATCACTCGTGTGTCTGTCTGTCCAGCCAATTTGCTCCGACACTACTGGACCGACTGAAAGGTACACATATATGTCGATAACCGCAATGCGGACGTATAACGTAAATAAATGAATTTTAAATATTGCTACTATTGGGGGGTTAATAAAAAAATTAAAATTAAAGTTTTGCTTACTATGGCGTGTGACGTATCAAATGAAAAGCTGGTTGTGAGGTTTTTTTTATTGTTTTGAAATATTTAAAATAGGCGAAAATTGACCATTCCCCTCTTTATTTCCGAAACTAAATTATGGAAAAAATACAAAACATAGTTATTTACCTAAAGATTACAGGAAAACCTATAATAAGTCTATGGTATTTAAAGTAACATAGGAAATTTCATATAATCACGGAACCCTCTCCACGCGAGTTTAACTCGCACTTGTCCGGTTTTTTTAATACGAGATGTCATTATTTATAAGTTTTTATACAGCTACATAAAACATCTGTCTGAGCGTGCTCAAATACGATTGATTATCTTGAGAAAACTAATCCAATGATTAAAACTAAAATTTTAATTCGCAAAACAATTAATTATAGTCATTGTTCGAAACATGCAGTTTGATTATAATGACCTGAACAAAATCTCCTTATTTAAATAAGTAGCTGCAAAGTTTTATTTTTCATTATTTTTCATTTTATATCTTAGACCCATTTCCCGAAAAAAATTCAGCCTTAACGTACAGGTAAGGAGTAAATTTGAAAGGGGTATGCCCTAAATTTGTTCCTATTTAAATTTTAAGTTTCAACTAATAATAATTACATAAAAAAACACCAATTGTATTTAAACGACAAAACGTTAAACATTTAAAATACACAACATTCTACAGTGAAACCGGCTCTTAATCTAAGTTTAACCATTGTTACGAACGATTAATGAGGCCAGATTAACGGTGACACGTCAATGGAACGGTCGTTTTATTGAAAGACTGTAACAAAAGTGATGCGGCTCGAGGTTTATTGCGCGCGATGTTGGAATTTGTTACGCCACATAAAACATTAGTTGTCACGTGGACTTGTGAATATTTTAACGTGCAAAAAATACCGAGAAAAACATAATCAAATGGAGTGATACATCCGTTTAAAATTGACGGCATACAAAATGATAGACGTTGAATTAAGCAGGTATTCATTTTAAAATATCCTTCACAAATTAAATCTATTTTCAATTCCGTTAAGCAATCTGTAATAAGAAGTAATTGTATTGATTGAAACAACAACATAATCAACTTATACAATATCACATAAAATTAATTAAATCTAAATAAAAACTAAATAATAACACTAAATAAAATTAATTAAATCTAAGTAAAAGGTAAATTAAATCTAAAACAGGTCCCCGTGGCATTGTGCCGAAGATGCTGGCAGCGTTTCCTCGCTGTATCGCAATGCTGATGCGTTGTGCGAGGAAGCTGCCAGCTCTTCGGTCCCCGGTTGTCTCAACCAGCCTCTTCGAGATTTCCCCGAAGAGGCGTAGTGCGCTAGGACCCCACGGACCGAGGGTCTCGATTCCGAAAGGTACAAAGTTATATTCGGAGCCGAGACCCCTATACTTGTTCTTTTTGTTCGGCCGCTAAAGCCGCCGCATCAGGACTCTTGGACGTTCCATGGAGATATGTCGGGGCCAGCGTGTCTACACAGGTTGCGTCCCACACCAGCACCCGACCCATTTTCCATGGAACTAACGTCATCCCGTCCGGTCTCTTCCCATCGTCCCGGGCAATACCGGGTGGTTCCTGTCGGGTCGGCACGTTGACGGTGGCAAGAGAGCGGCGGATGACGTCATTTAGTGCAGCGTGCCTGGAGAAGCGGCCCGCACTTTTTGGACATGACAGTCCGTGGTGTCCCAGCTGGTAATTTAGTTATTCATTTATTTATAATGTTTATTTATTCAATGCTTAGTAAACAAGTAAGAGTCGCATCAAACTAGCGTGGACACAGTATGGTTATCGTTGATAAAAATTATTGAGGGTTGGTCACACATGAGTATACTATCTACTCATGTGTGACACTAATGGTTTTTTAATCATTAACTAACCGTGCTAACCTTATCTTTTCCCTCCGTTATTAAAGAATAACAGTTTGAATTTTTGAAGCATTTCAAAATATTTAAAGTAACCAGTCCATTGTCCAGCTAGATATAGAGCGGGTCAGCCCTAGCGGCAGGGTTGTCAATCACAAGAATAATAATAAGACTTGACAGCCGTCAAAAGTTGTCCCAAATCGCATCGGACCCGATGACCCGAACTAACGACGCCGACCAAAATCTCTTTAATACCAACTTATTGGTGCCAGTGGCGATAAACAAGAACTACATTCAACCCATATTAAGTTTAAAAATCTTTACACCTTTACCTGTAAGAATAAGTTTGTGATTCCCTAAGCAATTTGTTTTGTTCGATTCACAATCCCGAGCAGTCTGTCACAATGCGTTTATCCAGAAACCCTTCGAAAAACACAATGCCGGCCAAAATAAACTATCATATAATATCAATAATGTATTCACGTACGCACGGACACATGTATTTTAAATAGTTATGTAAAACCAGTTAATAGAAGGGTTAGTGCTGAGGGTGTTTGGTGATTGAAATTCCCATGCTTTCGGACAATGTCGGGATCGATTGAAGGGTCGTTGATACTAAGTTATGACGTGACCGTGACATGTTTTGGATCGTTTAAATATAAATAGTCTTGTATAGAAGTAACCAGAGCAAATGTAGTCAAATTACGCGACGGATAGTAAGGAGATGAATAAAATAAAATAAATCAGGGGGCAATCTTTAGACAAATTAATTATAGCCCCAGTGTTATGGGTACTAGATGACGATATACATACTTATATAGATCAGTAAATACTTAAATACATAGGAAATATCCTGTTGGAGGCTATATAGGAGCTATACTGGCTGTAATCGTATTCATCATACTGGCTGTAATAGAACCCTGTCACAGTATAGCGCATCGCCTTAGTTACCGTTCAATTTATGATTGTGATATGTCTTTATACGCACCGTTCTGTTCGCTGTACCTTCATTTAACTTAATAAATATGTTCTGCCAATCACTGCCTACTCCTTCCAATAGGTTATGTGACTGTTCCCGTTGATGGCCTTGACAGAATTTAGAGCACTTGAGTAACGTAAATTTTAAAAGTAATAGTGGATGTTCAAAATTTTGCGCAACATGTCAGGCAGGGGAAACCTCCACCGGCATTAACGGAAGAAGAAAACTAAAATGTAAAGTCATAGAAAGTGTCGAAACCGACAAACTTGATAAAGACGTAGATCGACAGGCGAGGACTATGATATGTTTGTTACTCGAACTAGAGTGCATAACGCACGTGTACAATGCAAAGACAGCGAAAGAAGCTTGGAATAGCTCGAAGACAGCGTATGAAGATAAAGGTTGGGGAAGAAGAATTTCTCTTCAACGAGAGCTCTGGAACTGCAAGTTAGAGAATTTTGCATCTGTAGAAAAATGTAATGTTACTTTCCTTGCGCAGCAATTAGCTGATATTGATTGTGAAATATCGGATGATTGGATCATATCGATTTTGCTTGGTGGATTGACCCACGAGTACGGCCCTCTCATCATGGCTGTAGATAATAGTGGTCAAGAAATCACGTTGGAGAAGATAAAAACTAAGATATTGCAAGAAGGAAGTAGACAGAGCAAATTAAACACAAACGAAGAGCAAGCACAATTTAAACAAAAAACACAAAACGATCCGAGATCCCACACGAAATCTAATGATCGTAAGTAAAACTTTCCTAGACTCATGTAATGGCTTTCGTGCTCATCACCTTACCGGGGATCGAACCCGGGACCGCTAGATTCGGACGCAGGATCACTACCACTAGGCTAACCGCGTCGTCAAAGATACAAGTAATTGATTATATTTTATTTTGAACTTAATGACAGGTAGACGAAGCGGACGGTGTGTGTCAGGATCGTAGCAGGTGGAAATCCGTGGTCTCTGCCTACCCCTTTGGAAAACAGGCGTGATATATGTATGTGTATGTATGTATTATTGATGGGTTTTCGCTTGACCATAGCTCACCTGCTGGAAAGTGATGACGCGGCCGTAGGTGGAACGCGATTGCCCAGGAAATGTCTATTTCCTCCAAGGGTAAATAAGTATGGAAAGGAAAGAAGTTGTTCGAGACACCAAAACTGGAACTGAAAGATTGTTCGCTTGTTCGGTGCAACTGACCAGATCCAACTTCTCCAAATAATCCTCGAAAGAGTTCGATGCGTGAACTGTGTGAAATCGGTTTCGTAATTTAAAAATCTATTTTATTTATAGAAAGTTTATTATCTCATGTGTTACGACATTAGATACTATTCTTGGTAAAAGGGAATTTAATCAAAACGTGTTTTGTAATAGGGGTCGTAAAAACACGAACGTGTCCCTAGAAGAGGTATTGTTGTTACGTCATTAAACGCCTCTTCAATCAGCCTTTACGAGCGATCGCACATAAAAATATTTAACTGTTTGTTTGCAATATTAACGGCGAACATTATAATCTATTATAAGCTTTAAGTTGTTGGTGTTAAGGGCGAATGTTAAGAGGGCTAAATTAATGAAGGTCAATATTTGAGGATTGCAAAGTAATCTAGATTGGAGTCCGTGTTTGAGGCTTGGAACACGAACACGTTTAAAATATCGGACGCCGGCACGGCACGCGCATGCGCCGCCGTAACCAATTCTTGATAGTTTGTCGTCCTAGCCGTAAATAACTGTAGTATATGAATTCGGATAGAGACCTTATAATATATAGGGGTATGGCAATAGACCCACAGTGCTCTAATATCTATTTGTTATGCGCCGGCTAGGACGCTTTTGAGAGGAGGGGTATGAAGCACAATTAAAAAACCGGACAAGTGCGAGTTAAACTCGCGTGGAGAGGGTTCCGTTCTGTACATGATTATTTGAAATTTACTACGTTACTTTAAATACCATAGACTTCTTATAGGTTTTCCTGTAATCTATAGGTAAAGAAATATTTTCTGTATTTTTTTCAAAATTTTAGCCCTAGTAGTTTCGGAATTAAGGGGGGGGAATGGTCAATTTTCGCCTATTTTCCTAAATAACTTCTAAACTATTTTACTTAAAATTCAAAAGAAAATATATTTAAGACCCATACAATAAGCCCTTTCATTTGATATGTCACACAATATAGGATGCAGAACTTTAAAAAAAAAAAAACTAATTTACCTCCTAAAAGTGGCCCCTATGTTTAAAATTCATATATTTACGTCACGCGTCCGTGTTGCGGTCACCGACTTACATATGTATACCACATTTCAACTCAATCCATCCAGTAGTTTCGGAGCAAATTGGCTGTGACAGACGGACAGACAGACAGACAGACAGACAGACAGACAGACAGACAGACAGACAGACAGACACACGAGTGATCCTATAAGGGTTTCGTTTTTCCTTTTGAGGAACGGAACCCTAAAAACATGTAGTATGTGAAAAATAAGAAATTGCTATTGGATTTTATAGCTTTAAGGAAGCATGTGCGAAATCATACAACGTAAAACTTTGAATACTGCATGAGCGTCTTAAAACTTCCTAAGAAATTCCAAGTATTTTGCATTGTTTTCGTATTCCAGACTCCTCTATCCCCTATCTTCCAAGAGCTGGCGCGTAAGAAATAGTTATTAGAGCACTAAGTATTCGAATTCATACAGTACAGTTTTCTACCACAGGAAAGACTGGAATATGAGGGCAAGTAGTTACATTTCACCAGCCCAAACGCACGTAGTTACGCTGCGTTCAATACTGTTACGACAAGTAATACAATTATACATACGAACACATTATAGTGTGTATGTATTATGTGTGTTCATTTAATTAATCATCAGCCGTCGTTTCGACGTGAGAGGGATTCGTAGCACGCGGGCTGAGTGCAGAATGGGGATTTCACAGTTTCACATACATCATTGAATTACTTCGCTTCACGTTTTTCTTCATCGAAATGATAGTGGTAAATAAACATTGAATTCCACACATAAGTGCCAAAAACCTTGCATGAGTGTTGCCCGTCTCGGTTGCTACTGCACTTTGCAAGTTGGATAATCACATCAAAATCTGAACGATATGCAGCTAAAGGAGAAATAATGGCATGGTCTTTAATTGACGGTAGGAATAACTTTAACATGACAGGACAAAATATAGATCCATGATAATAAATAATAAGAGTAACAATAAGTCATATAAAGGGTATTCTTGGAAATAATAAAATTACGAGCATCGTGCGTCAATAAGACAAAATCCTTATCTGATAAACCGAGTCATTAGGTTGATATTTGATGGATTGAAGGTTAGATCCGATACCATAAGTATTACTAAGGAGTTTTTAAAATAAAAACAGCAGATATTGTGAGTTATTTTTCAACCTAAAGTGACTTCCAACTTTGCTTACTCAAATCGTATTAAAGTTGCTTTTGCCTCAACAATATTGAGGTCTGAGACGTAGGTAAAAAAAATTTCAATTATTTGCTAGTATTCTTGCCATAACAATACATATTCTGTGAAAACTTCACCCATCTACCTCTTACTGTTACTGAGCTAGAGGCCTTTGATAGACGGACGGACGGACGGACGTTGTCCTCTCAGTAATAGGGTTCCATCGGATCCCTTCGGGTACGGAACCGGAGTAAAATGAGTAGAAACAAAAGCTACTGTAATGTGTCCTTTTAAAAAGCTAAAGTCACGTCTATAAACTTTGCAACTTCGATGACAATTCCCATTTAGCCAGCTGTTTTTTATTTTCTGTAAAATTATAACTAGTGCGTTTAAAAAACAGGGGCCTATATTTGACACCACCCAGCAATTATTTAATAAATGCAAAGTATTAGCAAATGGAATTCGCATAAGATACCTACAGATATTTAATGAAGTGACTGGTCTATATTCAGATATAATCCACAGGGACGTTCGACAAACAATAATGACGATCATTTGCTTGTCGCATTACATCAATATGAGACTGCGCAATGGCGATCTACAAAGCGACAAAGTCCCATATGACATACATTTCTGAAGCTATTGTAACTTTGTCTAATAGAGCTAAGTCAGGCAGGCGGTGGCGATTGGTTATAGAATTTAGTTTGCGTAGACGCTACTTTAATCTTTTTGATGAAAAACAAACAAACAAATACAGGTTTGCATTAATAATTAGCGTGCTATTGTCATAAGGGGCTCGTAACCGGGCCATTTTTTCAGCAATTTATTGCTGCAATTCAGGATATCCCAAAAATATTACATATTACATCGCTAATAGGGACAAAAGTTTTGAATGCAATCTGTTGAGGATAGCCCGAATTGCAGCAATAAATTGCAGAAAAACTAGCTCTTTTACGAGCCCCTTTAGGCATTTACTCTAAGGGCTATGCTACTAATAGGTACATACATATATAGATACTACTCCTACTATAAGTTTGCCCCAAGCGGGACTCAAACTCGACCGCCAGGGATTGAACCCGTAAGACACTCCAAAAATGTCTCCACCAGACCACTAAGTAACTCAAGTGGTTTCATAATTTCAACTTTCCCTTGTAGTCCCAGGTGGTTAAGAACCCTCTGCGCAGTTACTCTCTGGATCCTTATCTAGATCGCGATAGCCGCGCGCGCAGAGTGTTCCTTTGTGCCCGCGTCAATCAGTGATCGATGAGAATGGATCGGGATCCAACTGTTTAAGACTAAACTTGAACTGCTTTGATAAAGATTGTTCTAGAAGGATGAGTGCAGATAATGTGCAGTGGTAGTTTAGTGATCTGACGCGTGGCTTCTCGAGCAGATGGTTTGGTTCAGATCCCAGTTTGATCCACTGAGATTTTCGGATTTCATGTGCGTAATTAAATTTGTAATCAACACGAGCATTTTAGTGAAGAAAAAACACCGTCGGGGAACATACATCTGACAAGTAATTCAAAGATGTCAATGAAGTCCCAATCTGACAAGTAGTATTTTTTCTTAATATCACACCACAGGAGGAAGGCTATTAGTCTTTACCACTGATGCAAACATGCCAATAAATAATGATGACCTAGTGAAATGGTAGTAACCGGTAATATTGTCGAGATAATTTCATAAAGGTTATATTTCCAGGCATATAGAAAACTTTCCAGCAAAATTTGGAATATTCCTGGGATTATCAGGAATGTAGTAACGGCACATCTTTTCGAAGACCAATCTGCTAACAGTGTTCATAGGATAAACTTTGCAACTGTGTCTTATACCAATTCGGCAAAAATTCAAATTCATTTTAGGCAGAGGATATTTGTGCTACATTTCAATTCTATATTACAACTATTTAGAAATAATGCACTAAGAAATAAAATATTTAGTCACCACACAAGACACAATAATAAAAACAAAAACAATACAGAAAAGCGAGGAATATGACTGTATCATCGCGGCAGTTAATTCAAATTAGTCCGCAAGTTAGAATATCAAAAATATTGAACACGTCTTTTTTGGTTTATCAAATCAATCAAAATTGACAAAGATAAAGCGCATAAGAGTTCGGGCGTGGGGGCTCATGACGTCACTTAATAGTAAAATGTGTGCAAAGGAGACGTCACGCGGAAATTCAACGCAGTATTTCTTCGTAATTTTTTGTTTAATAGACAAATAGAAAAAATATGTGTTCAAAATTTTGTTTATAATGTAACGGACTAATTAGATTTTTTCGGGACACACGCCTATTGTAGAGGTTTCACTGTCATGCGCTTTAAACATTGTTATAGCCAATTAGTTTTCTCCACTTGAACGTCTCAGCAGAACGACCTCGTCATCGCCTTCCTCCCAGCTCCCCAGACAATGGGGGTAATCGAGGGTCCTCGCAACTATGCATTAAACGCTCCTGCCCTGGGGACTGGACGCGTGACTCGGCACTTCATCTCGAGATGATCCAATCACAGTGGGTTAACGGTACTTTTGGTTTATACGAGTATGCTTACAGTATCCCTTAACATTTGAAATTTGCTGAAGCTTAAATACAATTTTGATAATTTATATGTTTTACAAGATATCATAAGTTCTCGGGGAGCGTGCAACAAGAAATCAAGATCACTGAGGTATTTTGACTATCGTTGTAGCACTTAAAATACAATAGGTACAACATTTTCACGGTAATGTGTGGCTGGCAACTACAGGCATCTTCTTCTAACGTACGAAGTTAGAGTAAGATAGCTACAGTTGTTGGCTATACATTGCCGTAAAAAGCTACTTGAGTAACCAGACATTTTGAATAATAAGTAATTAGAATTTATTTACTGAACATAATAAAGCTTTAATAAAGTTTTAATTATCGTGTTTGAAATGTACTTATCTTTCTAAATAAATAAAGACTGTGATGTCGTAACATAATGTCAAAAGGTCAAAACCAATTTAAGCACAACTAAACAACAGATATACATTGCACTGGCCTACGGTTACTTGTTCCCTTGCGCACAAATCCCAGCGCTCTATGCAAAAAGGGTCACGCGCAAGATTGATTGTCTCAGCACTTTGAATACGATAGATCCCGAATAGATTCCGAATACACCCGAAACTTGTGCAGGTCAGCCATTGTGCGAACTAGCTGATCATCGGTTTAAAAAGGTTCCTTAAGTTATCTGATGAAAGGTATGCTCTATGATAGAGCAATGATTCGAGATTTTTCAAAGTCATACAATTCCTTTTAGAGGAAACTTATTAAATGCTGGCTAAAAGGGAGCTTCAATTTATGCAGTGAGACTACTAAAGAAATAACTTAAATAGTAGTTATAGTTTTTAATTATTACCTATTCAAATACACTGCCACGTATTTCATTCATGCAAAATATAATGACGTGAAGTTACAAGTAAAAATCGTCTATTTGTCACGGCATTACGAACCTCGAGAGAAGAATGAATTGTTGCCGAAAAATATTGTGTCTTTTGTGGAGAACGAGAATGCAACACACACGACTGAAACTTGTGAACATTAGTCAGAAAAGCTGAAGGATAAAGCACAGCACAAAGCCTTCGTGCCGGCCGAGTTAGCGGCATAATTAGACGAAGTACACTTTGACAAACATAATTTTACAACTGACATTTTCAATCATTTCGTTGTCGCGGTAACTAAAGATTTACTTTCGTATATCAACCATCTAGACGGCAGTAAATTTGAAGCGGTGTTGTACACAAATAGAGTATTTGTAAATGTCAAAAATATGATAATTATGAACGTTATTAGCGAAGTTACGCGGAGTCGCTTTATCCGATGTTGAAGTGATAATTTATTAGAAAATATTAACGCGAGCGACTCAATTCGGCAAGTTTAATGAGCCCTTATTTATCAGACGCGTGAACTTTTGTAATGATGTTTGTTGTTAATGGGCTTGCTTGGTGACGCGTTAGTTAACAAATTTATTAAGTTTATATTAGGAAATCAATTACTGCTAAACTTTTAGCCAAAAGTAAATCTCATAAAATATTTCGAATCTTCGCAATTCATTTACCTATGTTAATTTTCATGTCTTATTTAATGTAAATCTTGGTTTCTATTCTATAGATCTAATTGTTGATGCTTAATTGTAAGTATTAAGGAAGTTACAAAAAAAGTGTCTAGACAGTTATTAAAATAGATCAGTAAGATAAGCAGCCACGATGGTTTTACCAATAGTGTATGCCCTAAGAGCATTTGAATCATTCTTTAATTTTAGATTAGCCTTTAACGTCACCTTGTGCTTGCTCTCAACACCGATCTCGTGCCTGAGCAAGCTCGGCACTATAACATTTAGCACCAACATCCTTGTCGCACCCTCGTGCCTTTATGTCGCAACAATTATCATTGTCACCATCGCTAAACGCTACGCAAACGCTGAAATATTTAGCCTTTGTTAATGACCACGAACGTCTAACTTGCGACTATTTTTGATTCAGATGGTGCGTGGTACAAGTGATTTGGAAAAAATTAAATGTGATTGATGGTACAGCGCCTCTATTCAGAAACGCTAAGTGATTCTGTAGCGATTCGCGAGCGAGATTTCTCATCTCGCTCTTACGCATTACGCGTCGTGCGGAAGAGTGGGATGAGAAAACTTGCTTACGAGTCGCTACAACATCACTTAGCGGTCCCGAATAGAGGCGCAGTACCTCTGAATTCAATGTTTGATATCGCAGTGTCGATTTTATCACTGTAACTTAGGAATATCTTCTGCTTGTAACTTCGTCAGCGTGGAATCCGGTATAGTTCTCCCCTGGGAAATTTCTGATTTTCCGGGATAAAAAGTACCTATCCATTCTTCAATTCCGGGACCAAAGGTGTATATGTACCAACTTCAGCTACGGAGTTGAGGGTAACGAACATACAGACAGATACACACAGACAAACTTTCGCATTTATAATACTAGTAGGATAGTAGAATACTTATATTCACAGTTCGAAATTTACTGAAGCGTACATTTTTAACTTTAATGTCATGTATTAAAGTTGTTTTTAACCTCTTCTCATTACTTATCGTAGTTATAGGGAGTACAGGGCTTATAATGCATACAGAATAAAATGGTAATATGGGATCTTTCATCAAAGTTGCCAGTTTTTCTGTATAATTGTAACATAACAGGTTTATAAAACAATTCTGAGCACTAAATTAAGTACTGTCACGGTAACCGTAAATTAGCTAAATCTGTGTCGCCTAAAACTACGTTCTTTTCCCGGCAATATTACCCAAAATGGTAATCTTGCCAGAAATATTACTGGGATAATTCTAAGGTTGCAATGCAAAAAGAAAAATTACCGGCAAAATTGGGTATATTCCGGGATAATAATAAAGTATTGCCGAGAATTGGGAAAATTGATGACGGCAAAATGTTAGCTGTAAGTCTTGCTGTCTAAATAACTTAAAATAAAAAAAACTGAAAGAGTATGGTAATTTTCGATTGGCTTTTAAATATCACTGTTGAAATTATACCTCTTTATCCTAAATATCTCGCTAAATCTCATCATTTTGACCACAAGTCGTGTCGCAGATCGTGTTGCCTTTATATCTCGGTTTGCGCCACAATGGGGTTGTGTTTGTCACAAAGCGACAATGTCAATTAGCACAGGCGTATTGACCATTGTAAATTTTGTGCGTCTTCTCTTATGTAACACAGAACTCCTGCTTTTTCGAGTCTTAGACGCGATAGAGGTTAATAATTCAGAAACATTGTTACGTTTTGTTTTTCAAGAACGAGCTGATTATTTAAAATAACTTGCAACTGCGATTTCATCCGCGTGGAATTCGGTTATAGTTATTCCCTCGGGAACTTTTGAATTTTCTCGTTTGAAAGGTACCCTTTTTCCTATTCCAAGACCTAAAGGTTTTTTATTTATTAATATTGCACAATCAGTTACATTACACTTACGAACTAGGCCTTAAGGAATGTCACTGATACCCTGGAAGGGCATTGCAAATTTACCATAACTAGAAATCTTTATATATATAATTCTTCTGTGAGTGTGTATGTCACTGAACTTCTCTCAAACGACTGGACCGATTTTGATGAAATTTTTTGTGTGTGTTCAAGGGGATCTGGGAATGGTTTAGATTCAAAAATCAGGCCGGCAGATGGCGCTGCAGTCCGTATGCAGGACAACGTCTGACGGGTCCGCTAGTATAAATATAAGATTACAATCTACGAAATATACATTACAATTTAAAGTCAATCAATTAACATAAGAGAACAATACAAAATTAGCACGATACTAAATTAAATATGTCACAGTGTTTAGATTAGAGATAATGCGCATTGGATTACTATTGTTAGCGACGCGCTCCCATCTTTTGTCAAAATTATTATTAATTACCTATTGACGTGCAACGGTCATGTAAAACTGTTGGTGCGGCGATATGGCAGTCTGCATGCATCGCGCGGCAAGCCCGCACGTCGCTTTTAAAATTATACTTAACCCTAAAATAAATAGTCGTGTACCTAAGTGTTGTACTTTATATGCACGTAATTAAAATTGGAGTGTCGAACTTGGTGTGTTTTACTACCAGCGAACCCTGAAGAGTAACAAGTGGTCTTCGAACCGGATCTACATGTTTAACACGCCTCCACCAAGAATGGTCAAAACTCGCAGTGAGACACGCAAAGAGCAAGCGATGATGGAAGAAGAGAGCTCCTCAGGCAATAAAATGGTCCAAGAAAGACGACACGTTGTAGATTCGGCCCCTGCCTCCATGAGCGCGTTCAAGATGGCGGAACATACTTTGGAAGTGGCGGGTAGCTCCATAAAGGAGGAATCGCACACGAAGATACGCCCTATTCGATCAGTATCATCTTCTAAGACCAAAAGATCCTCAATTTCATCTGCGCAAGCGCGTAAAAAGCGATTGATGTTGGAAGCCGAAAAACGTAAGGCGGAAATTAAGATGCAACTAATTGATAAAGAGCTAGAGGCAGACCTAGCCGACGTTGATGATGAAATATACAGTCCACACAGCAGTGACGTTGGCACACGTTGTGGTGTCAAAAACTGGATGGATAAAAGCAGACCAGTCATGGATAATACGCAGGCAGCCCCCGATTATGGAGTACACACGGGCGACCTGCAAAAGGTAACGGAACCTACCGCTGGTACCTCGGAAGGGACCATTCAGTTGCTAGCAGCTGCAGTGAAAAACCTCACCGCTTCCTCCGTCCACAGAAAGCCAGACGCCAACCTCTTAAGTCGCATTTGTACGCCGAGAGAACTACCTGATTTCTCCGGCGATCCTCTTGAGTGGTTACAATTTAAGCAGGCCTACACAGAATCGACAGAAGTGTGCAACTTTAGCCCGAAAGAAAATTTATGGAGACTTCGTAAGTGTCTACGCGGACCTGCAAAGGAAGCTGTTTCAGCTTTGCTTATAAGTGCTTCTTCGCCAGAGCGCATAATAGCTACATTGGAGCTACGTTTCGGTGATCCAGATTACATACTTAACAGGCTCGTGCAAGATATCAAAAGACTTAATCCTATTTCACCGGAGTACCAGAAAGATATTGTACCGTTTTCTATAAAAGTACAGAACTTCGTTGAAGCCGTAAGGGTCGTGGGACGCGCGGAGTACGTGCAAGGAATGAGTATTGTATCGTTATTATTATCTAAACTTCCTACAGTACTACTGTCCAAGTGGTCAGATTATAGCTATCCGTTAATTAAATCAGGGATAAAGTCACGCCTAGATATTTTATCAGACTTTTTGAATACGGAGGCTATTAAAATTACCACCACTGCAAATACTTATACATTAAGCTACCGCGCCGACCAACAAATAATTAAATACAAGCAGCACGAAACTAACGTTCGACCGCAAGCCGTTCTATTACAAACCGGTCCGAGCAGCGAAAACAAGTGTCAGTTTTGTCGCGCACCGCAATATCATCGATTACCTGAATGCAAACTATTCAAGAAAGCATTACGTAAGGTACGGTGGCAACACGTTAAACGTAAGGGCATTTGTTTTAAGTGTTTAGAATCTCGCCACGAGAGAGAAACATGCCCAGCGCCGGTGTGCGATAAGGATGGTTGTGGCCAGGCGCATCATAAACTGCTTCACTACAAAATCAACTATGACGGACGGGATGGGCGAGCGGCTGTGCCGGCCGAGCGCGCCGGGCGCGCCGAGTGCGCCGAGCGCGCCGAACGCGCCGAGTCACCCCCCGCCGGCCCGAGCGCGCCGGCCGCCGACACCGTGACGCACGTCAGCGCCAGGAGCGACAGAGTGCTGCTTAAGGTTGTACCTATATATATTCATACTTCGGATGGCAACATAATCCAAAGCAGCGCTCTTCTTGACGACGGGTCCACGGTGACAATGATTAGCGCCGGGCTCGCCGCGCGCGCAGGGCTGCGCGGCCGCCAAGAGAGCATGCGCGTGTACGGACCGTGGAGTGATAGTGAAATGGTGTGCGACAGTGCTGTAGTGAATTTAGAACTCTCCGGTATAGACAATAAGGTTTATTCTATCAAAGCGCGTAGTGTTAAACAGTTAAATCTACCCGTGCAAAACCTGTCGGTTGTTGATTGTAATAAATACGAATATTTAAAAAATATTACTAGTAATGTATGTAATGTTGATGCAAAGCCAGAAATGTTAATCGGTCAAGATAACTACAATTTGATGTTACCTTTACGAATAGTGCTAGGTAAATCTTATGAGCCGTCCGCTACACTCACACCCCTAGGTTGGTGCATTCACGGCAAGGTGCGCTGCGCCAGCCGCGCCGGCGCCACGCCCGAGGCGGCGCTGTTCGTAGACGCGGCGCGCGGCGCCGAGCGCGACGCGTGCGGTGACGAGCGCGCGCTGCGCGAGCTTCACGAGGAAGTGCGGCGCGCGTTCGCGCTGGACGCTGTAGGCGTAGCAGGTAAGCCGCGGCAGAACCTGGACGACACGCGGGCCGTCGACCAGCTGCAGCGGTCGGCCGAACTCATCGGGGGTCGGTGGCAGGTCAGCTTGCCGTGGAGGGACCCCGATTGCTCGACACCGGACACTATGCCGAGCGCGCTGAGAAGGTTAAAAGGAATCGAACGAAAAATGGCAAGGGATCCCGAATTCGCGAAAAGGTACGTAGAACGGGTAGATCATTTATTTTCTAACAAGTACGCTAAGGAGTTGGACGACACGCAACGCACGCAAAAAACATGGTACCTTTCGCATTTTGGTGTTGATAACCCCAATAAAAAAAAGATGCGACTAGTTTTCGATGCGGCGGATAAGGTTGAAGGTAATTGTTTAAATGATTATCTGCTAAAGGGGCCGGATCTGCTTACATCCCTATGGGGAATAATGCTGCGCTTTAGGGAAAATAAAATAGCAGTAACAGGGGACATAAGGGATATGTTCCTGAGGATCCAGATCCAGCCACATGACCAAAACGCACTGAGATTTTTATGGCGAACCAACCCTACTGAACCCGTCAAAACGTATGTAATGACATCCCTAATTTTTGGTGCTAAGTGCTCCCCTTTCGTGGCGCAGTTCATCAAAAATGAAAACGCGAGGCGATTTAAATCGTCTGCGCCGGCCGCCGTCGACGCCGTATGCCGCGCGCACTACGCTGATGACTACATCCAGAGCTTGCCGGACGAAGCCACAGCCATTAACATGGTCAAAATGGTCACTAACATTCACAGGGAAGGCGGGTTCGAGATTCGCAATTGGACGAGCAATAGTGTTTCTGTACTGGATAGCGTTCCAAAAGACGCCTTAGGTGCTGCTGCCGTAAGGTTTAAATTCGATCAGCAGTTTGAAGGCGAACGCACGCTCGGGCTCATATGGTATCCGGGGACTGACGAGCTAGGGTTCGACGTTTCCCTAAAACGCATTCCTGAGTGTGTCATCAATGGTACGCAGAGGCCCACTAAGAGACTTATGCTACGCGTCACTATGTCAATATTTGACGTGTTCGGGTTTCTGTCACCTTTCACCATACAAGGGAGGATCATGCTACAGGACACGTGGCGATTAAACGTCGGCTGGGATGATTACATTCCAGACGACATACATAAAAAATGGTGCAATTGGTTAGAATTGCTTAAAGTAATAGGTAAGATTCGATTGCCTAGGTGTTATCAATCCAGCGCCACAGGAGTAAGCGAGACGCAAGATGAGACGGTGACCGGCGTAGCGCCCCCGCCAACTAGCTCATCTGCTACGGCGCAACCAAACGCCTACGCGAGTACCGGCAGCGCTACGAACGATGCTACGAAACCTAAGTCATCGTTATCGGCTACGAGCGAAAAATTATATAGTAATTTAGAATTACATTTGTTTAGTGACGCATCGCTTAAAGCTATGTCCACAGTGGCATATATACGCTGGAAACACAATGGCCGAATACATGTCGCCTTCGTAGCCAGCAAGTGCAGAGCCGCACCAATAAAAGCCATCACCGTGCCGCGCTTGGAGCTCCAGGCGGCGCTGCTCGCAGCCCGGCTGGCTAGTTCAATTATAAAAGAACTTGACTTGCATGTCACCCGGCGTTATTTCTGGTGCGACTCCAGTACGGTGCTTCATTGGTTGAATAATAACACGCGTACTTACAAAACGTTCGAGGCCCACCGGTTAGGAGAAATAGATGAGCTAACGAACGTTTCAGAGTGGCGGTACGTACCCACGGGGCTAAATGTCGCTGACATAGCTACTAGGGAAACATTCAACTATAGCTCTTTTTTAAATAATTGGTTTAGGGGTCCTTCATTTTTGTACGACGATGAAGCAAACTGGCCGCGTAATGTCCTTGAACCTGAAAAAAAGGAAACATTTAATGGTTATGTAACTGTTGTACAGAACTACCTACCTGTTAACTTACCTGTGCCGGATCCTGAGCGTTTCTCTTCCTGGTTACGGTTGGTACGATCTGCTGCTGCTATCCTTAAATTTATTAATAAATGTAGGGGTGTCACCGGCGAGGACGAGTGCACGCTGGCAGAGCGGGCGGAGCGGCTGCTGCTGCGACAATCGCAAGCCGAGTCATTCGGCGCCGACATAGCGGCGATACAAACGGGTAAGCGCCTGTCACGTGACAGTAGACTACTTACTTTATCTCCTTACCTGGATGACGGCGTTCTCCGCGTGGACGGCCGCATCGACGCTGCGCTCGACGTACCCCTGGAAACGAAAAAGCCAATTATCCTCGACGGGCGGCACCCAACCACGCGACTTATAGTAAGACATTACCACGTTAAGGCCGCTCATGGAAACCAGGAAGCAGTGGTCAATGATCTTAAACAAAAATATTGGATCATTCGCGTACGGCCTACCGTTAAAGGTGTAGTATCTCGCTGCATGCTATGTAGAATTAGAAAGGCTAAGCCACTGATGCCGCGCATGGGTGACCTACCTCAGGCGCGCATAGCGCATCATCAGCGACCTTTCACCCATTGTGGAGTAGATTTATTCGGTCCGATGGAGGTTGTCGTGGGCAGGCGCCGAGAAAAACGCTATGGCGTGCTGTTCACCTGCCTGACGGTTCGGGCGATTCACATAGAAACCGTACATTCGCTGACAACCGACTCACTGATAATGGCGCTGCGTCGAATGGCATCTCGTCGTGGATGGCCACGATATATTTATTCGGACAACGGAACCAATCTTAGAGGCGCAGACACCGAGCTAAAGAGGTCTGTACAGGAGCTTAATGATGAAGCTTTGAGAGCAGAAGCCGTCAATAACGGCGCGCAGTGGAATTTTATTCCTCCTGCCAGTCCTCATTGGGGTGGGGCTTGGGAGAGGTTAATAAGAAGTGTTAAAACTTCTCTCAAGGTCATACTGAAAGAACGAGCGCCGAAGGACGAAGTTCTCGCTACCCTGTTGGCGGAAGTCGAGGCCATTGTGAACGGCCGTCCTCTGACGCACGTCTCGGTGGAGGCCGGCTCAACTGAGTCGCTAACGCCTAATCACTTCCTGCTAGGTTCATCGTCAAATTTGCCAGTGATTGGAGCCTTTGATGATACGGATTTGTTCCTTAGGAAACAGTGGCGCAAGGCTCAGAGGCTAGCGGACATGTACTGGCGGCGTTGGTTGAAAGAGTTTCTTCCCCAGCTGTTGCCAAGAAAGAAGTGGCAGCAAGAGCAACGGCCGCTGCGTGTCGGCGATCTCGTGCTTATTGTAGATCCTGATTCGCCTCGGAACGTGTGGCCACGAGGCATCGTACACAATGTCATGCCAGGTAGGGACGGCCGCGTCCGACTCGTGGAGGTGCGCACCGCCAGCGGCGTGCTGCGCCGGTCGGCGGCGCGCGTCGCGCCAGTGCCTATGGTGAGTGAGTGCTAATCCCGCACTGGGGTGGGGAGTGTTAGCGACGCGCTCCCATCTTTTGTCAAAATTATTATTAATTACCTATTGACGTGCAACGGTCATGTAAAACTGTTGGTGCGGCGATATGGCAGTCTGCATGCATCGCGCGGCAAGCCCGCACGTCGCTTTTAAAATTATACTTAACCCTAAAATAAATAGTCGTGTACCTAAGTGTTGTACTTTATATGCACGTAATTAAAATTGGAGTGTCGAACTTGGTGTGTTTTACTACCAGCGAACCCTGAAGAGTAACAACTATATTATATGTATATTCACCTCTATTTTATATACGAACAAATTTAGCATGCGTGCGGGTGTTAGCGAAGGGTATTATCAGTCATAAATTCATTTAGGTATTTACTGCATGCTTTTTTATTTTTATAAACCATGGTTCATAAAAATCCGTTCAACCGTTGCGGAGCTGAGTGGTAACAAACATACAAACACATACAAACTTTCTTAGGATTACTAGGATTATAATATTCGTAGGATAGGATAGGTGGAATGCAAACTTATTCTGATAGTCAACTCGGAATGAAAAGATTTTTATTTTCCAAAAATCAGACAATACGACCCTTCTATCATTACCAGACATTTTCCTATACGATCGATACGTGTGTTTAGACAGGAATAATAAGTTTCTATTTAAAGTAGAGCCATTCACAATGCGAGGACAGTCTGGCGCTGACAACAATAGGAGGGGGGTTTTTAAAGAATTTTGTTTCGGACTGTACCTAAGGAAAGGTTAGGGTTCGAATGAAGAATTGGGTGCGTTATTGTACGAGATTAATAAAGGTGAATGGAGATTTTTTAATACAAAGGTCTCAGGGCTACATATTGTTGGCGGTATTACAACGCCGCTTCGCTGATTAGAAACAGAGATGACGAACAACAATATTATAAAAGGTTTAGAATGGAAATAAGTTGTATAAAAAAACATATTTATGACAAGCTTCCTTGCCCAAAATTTCGTGTCTGTGCTGTTGACCGGTTGAAGAGTTCCTTTATCTGGAGCTAAAATTGTATTTCGATTCATTCAATACTTTACCATAAAAATACATTGTCATCAGAACTGAACCGACGGAAACCGGGAAGTTGGTCAAATTTAACTTGCAAGGTTTGATACAGACCCCGTAAATAAAAGCTTGTAAGATAAGCCTCAGTCAACTTGCGTTTATCAAAGATATGGAAATACATTTTGACTGATGTTAAACTGCTTTTATTTTAATTGTTTTATAATAATATTCAGTACATGGGCAATCCTTCTGTTTATAAAGCTGTGCGTGTTCTTCAAACATTCTATGATGAAACCAACTCATTCAAATTTAATAAAGGTGCGAATGATGCGATACAATAACAGTACTCTAAAATTAACAATATAACAAGCTATCATTTTCAGAACGGATATGCCCACTTGAGGCAACAAAAAACCTCTATCAACAAACCGTCTCATTGCAATCTCAACCTTATTACGAAGAGCGAACTCACTTATTTGACTTAACACAATTGCTGAACGAACAATGACCGTAACACTGAACGAATGGTTTGAGCGAGTGAACGAACGAGTCCACTCGAAAACCGGAAAGCTCGGTTTTCGCGCACGACCGACCTTCAATAACGAACTAATGTACATGGTATATCTTTTTAATAATATCATAATAGAATATTATATTTGAAATGATACGAGGAACAAAGGAGTGTGCGTGGAATAACATTTATTCAAGGAGGTGCTTGAGATGGAGTAGGCAAACTGGTAAGGGGGGTTCCCAAATCGCATCGGTTTCACGTGGTTAGTATGGCGCAGTTTGTAATGAAGCATGAAGCCCAGCTTTGGGATATATATGTACCTATGTTTACTGCTTTTCGTACAGTCAGTGTCCTAAAAAGGAATTTAACTTGTGCAAATTAAATAGAAAAATCTTCTGCGTTAGTTACCACTTGATTTTGATTTTATAAATTCTTTGAGCGATATCTGTCATTAATTTCCCAAATCATGAATATCGTTCATCTACGAAATCGCGTTATTAACTATATCCATAAGGTCGAGAATATCATGAAAGCGAAAGACAAAACGCACTTATGAAAGTTATTAGTTACGCCGTTTGGTACCTACATTGTTGGGTCATTGACGAAATCTTTGAACACTGTCTGTTCTCATTTGATTTTTAATCTTTATTATTAATTTCTGTTGAACACGTAGACTGACTACCTGTGCCTATCTATACTCGAAATTGCGCAAATGATATCGCATTTTTTTATTGTATTTAATTTTCTTAAACTGGGTGGACATTTTGCCATGATATAGTAGCTAATTAAGATGGCAGCAAAAGCTGTCGCATTGTTAAATCATGGAGATATATATCGCTTACGCAATGTCGAATAAAACCCCGGCAGCCCTAGCATAAGTTAACACCGTATTATTTCTAAGTGCGTCTCTCTCACACTAGTGCTGACTAAAGAGATAGTGAGAGAGATAAGATAGGGCTAAGTTATCCCCGTGTCAGCCTTGCTGGGGCCGCTGGTGAAGATTGCAGATTGGGACGATAGCAGCACAAGATCGGTCTTCGTGGCGATTATTGGGGACGGCCTATATCCAGCAGTATCTTTTAGCGAAAATGATGATGATGAAATACTCACTATTCATCATACCATCTTAGGACTAATTAATCGAACGTGGCCAGCAGTAGTCTTGTGGCTCTGCCCACCCCACTAGGGATATCAGGCGTGATGCTAAAGTAGTAAGTGTAACTAAAGTAACAGATGTTAATGTTCATTTATATCAACTAAATTGGATTTTATCTGTTCTACTACTAGTTAATTGAAGTCTATTGTAGCCACAAATACCTTATCAAAGCAAATCAAACGTATCTCCACGTTTCAGTTCAGAAACAACTCGATTCTCCCTTTATTCTCTACGACAATGCGTGACCTAAATAACACAGTGAGATCGCTTCGGGATCTCATTCGACATTGTCTCAGCATTATATCGAAAACAAAACGTATGTTGTGCGGCTTCTGCGTAATTGTACTGTAAGTTTTGTTATTTGGGTTTCTCAATGTTACTTGAACTTTATGAATATAATTTATTATACGAATTGAAATGTATCTGTATGACTTAATTGTTTGGATTATGTTGCAAAATAATTGATTATGAATATAAATATTTCGAATAAAGTTTATGTTACGTTAAGTTATAGCTCGAACTATAATAGTAGAATCATAAGGTTGCCCCTATGTATAACAACTTCGTTTTGGATGGATTTTGTGCCCTAAGGTTTTTCAAATCTAGACCTTTGAGGAGAAGTAGTAAAACGTCCGTTTATCTCACAATCTACGAGCCACGAAGAATTAAATGATTTTATTTAGGCGCTCTTTCTTAAAAGACCTTAGATCCAAATATATATATTTTTTTTAGCATTCTGCTTCCTCGTCGTTTATGAATTTTTGTTATTTTTCAGCATCAAACATTTAACGATGAAATCTTCTTAATCTATTTCACGTTCCATTGGTAGAACCGAAATATGATTACCTTATTTGAAGAAGAACATACTTTTTGACTAAATGGCTCGTTATTTTCCCTTTATCGCCGAAATTAGGGACTACTTTTGGAAAATAATCTATTGCTGCTGTACCTTGCCCGTACCTTTTAAAGGGCTTTAGGCACCCTTAGCTAGTATTTACGACTCTTAACATAAGACCCTTGGTGACAAGTCACACGTGAATGATTAAGTCGTTCCCCTACTGCCTCATTACTTTAAGGTTTTCTATACATAATAAAAACACAGCTACCTATACAATGAGAGCAATAGCTATTTGAATGGAAGTCGATCGTTTCTATATTTAAACTAGCCCTCTCTACATCTTCGTCTGCTGCATCTCTCATACAAAATTTGAATTCCTATGCATACATTTCAAGTTTGTAAGTTTTTGGTTCCTGATATTTCGTGATTACTCAGTGAGTCAGTAGTAATTCGCTTTTGTATATGTAGATTAAACCGTATAGCGCCATTGCTGAATAAACCTGTCAAATGCTGTTCTTTCTTCAGTTTAGTTGCTGTGTTCTCATTTCGTTTCTTTTTAGGGTTCCGAACCTAAAGGGAAAAAACGGGACCCTATTACTAAGGCTCCGCTGTCCATCTGTCCGTCTGTCCGTCTGTCCGTCTGTCCGTCTGTCCGTCTGTCCGTCTGTCCGTCTGTCCGTCTGTCCGTCTGTCCGTCTGTCCGTCTGTCCGTCTGTCCGTCTGTCCGTCTGTCCGTCTGTCCGTCTGTCTCCAGGCTGTATCTCAAGAACCGTGATAGTTAGACAGTTGAAATTTTCACAGATGCTTTATTTCTGTTGCCGCTACGATAACAAATACTAAAAAACAGAATAAAATAAATATTTAAGGGGGCTCCCATACAAGAAACGTGATTTTTTTGGCGTTTTTAAAGATAATGGTACGGAACGCTTCGTGCGCGAGTCCGACTCGCACTTGGCCGGTTTTTTTTTTCATTCATCAGTGACTCTTATTTTATTTCTTGCAGAGGCAATCTAAAACGCCATAGTTCATAGAATTTAGCTTTAGAAAAAGGTCATCTAACAGCACAATACATACATACATGTTTATCTAATTATTCTAAACATTGCAAAAAAGACAAAACAAATAAATTCTATAAATAAGCATGTTAACATCCCAATTAAATTAAACACGTCATTAAAACTGAATTTCCGCAAACAGAACCGGTGTTCGATCGTAATGCGTTTGCACATTTGCATATTGCAAGTGACGGGTCTGGGGTCCCGCGGGATTGAACCTATTATAGGCATGGTGGTATGAAAACTGCAATAAACACTAATGATTATGTAAGTGAGAGAGGGATAAGAAATAATTAAATGGACGGCGAATTGTTTTAAATTCCCTTTGTGTCGTGTTCACTTATTCATTTTGTGGTAAAGTGAATTAGAAAAATAAGAGTAAAAATGTATACTTAAATTTCAAGGTAAAGGTAATATGCTTCTTACATGCATATTTCGAAATACATTTGCGGTTTGGTGTTGATAACTACTTCTATGTTTAAAACAGATTACAAAATAAACTATTCAAACTACACACAATAGAAACCACAATAACAAAGGTTTATTAAACTCGACATTCCGATATTTGAATAGCTACATTTTGAGCATTAATAAGCGCAAGCATTAATAACTTACAATCGAGCTCGCAAATAATCACTCATACCACACAATGCTCGAAAACTCTTTGTAACCGATAGGTACATAATCACTCATAATAGAAACGAATACATTCGTAATAATTACAATCGAGACTTTTTATTCCAAACATAATACTGGCACTTGAAACACATTAACTTTCAAAACGGGAGAAAAGAAAAACAAAATTAATGATGGCGACTAATTTGCAATAAAAATGCCGCATGCGAGCAATATGAGAGGGGACAATTATAACAAATTAATAACGCACACACTACCCTTAAAACTCCAGTGGAGATTTGCATTCAATGGTGTTCTCGCTTTTGTTGGTTATTCATTAGCTAAACATTTCAAAATGAACTATAAAAACACCAACCCTAAGCTCAAATTCTCTCGCACTCTGGAGTTGCATTTCAATCTTTTCAGAATCAACGACTCCTGAAGGGTCATCCGCTTTCAACGTTACAACGTCAACTTTACCTTCATTCTCATAAAATTCATTATCCTGTGCTTTAACAATGCAAAATCACTTGAATATTAAAAGTCTTGGTAATTATTCAGGAATCCATCCATCATTAATCACAGCCTGGGGTAGGGAAACGCTGTAAAAATGATTGTTGAAAAGATAAATTACACAAGACGCGGTGACGTTTATTCGCAACGTCCACGTGTCGCGTACAGTTGTCGCGGATTTATTGCTCACGTCAGCGTCATTAGGAACACGGGTTGGAATATTTGTTTGCAGTGTTGTGGTTTTATTAGACGATATCGTTTCATTGTAACTTATATGTTTAGTAACGGAATATGTTAGCAATTTGACATCGTGAAACGTTTTGCCTTTTATTTTCAGGTAAAAAGCTCAATAGTTTGATTACTTATACTTATGACCACAATCCTTAAAGTGGTTTCTTAAAATTTTATAGCAATTACGAATGATTTGATTGGACAATGCGTACTTACGTTATAAATGTTATAAGTAGCAACGTTCCACACTCACTAAGAGTCAAGACGTCAACAGCCTACATTGGGAAGGACAAATTTTAAATAGATTACCTCCACGGGTTACTTGAACCATTGACCACTACACGCCTTTCTACCCATTAAATAATTCATTGGTTAATAAACTCAGATCCAAATATCCGAAAGGGTCATTCGCCCAAATTGCGTCAAGTCTTAATTCAGTCGATTTTGGGACGAATAAAGCTTTCATCCCAAAACACACCAAACAAAGGGATAAGTAACCATTGAAACACCGCACGCATTAACCCAATGTGTAGCTGTCACGGCGAACTTCAACAATTAATGCCGACAAGAATAATAGAAACTATAGCACAATGGTCGACACTACAAATTAATATATTCATACTTTGTTCCGAGGTCAGCACCCGAAAAATTGGTTCACCAATGAATATAAACCTAATCTCGAAGGTGACAAAGTCGACGGTTACATGGATGATGTTGTTGCGAATATCAATGACCGGCAAGGAGAAGTAGTTTTTATCACTGACGCAGGAGTTTCAGTATCGTCTGTACGCTGGTTTTTTAAGGGAACTGAGCAAAGTTTTTGTCATGATAATTAAATACAGAGCAATGATACGATTGTGATTTTTATTGCGTTGCATTGCCGGAGATAATGCGATTCGGGACAGTGGGATCGCGCGATTGCAATATTAATCTATTGTGGTACGTTTTATTAATGGTCTCTTCAGCTGAGAGTGTTTGGTTAAGAGTCTATGCTTAGATGATTACTTGATTTGCTTTAGGATTTCGGATATTTTTTTTTGGTTTGACTTATACTTGAGATTGTATTTTTAGGTGTCCGTTATTTTACAAATAATTAATTATATTATAATCACCTTCGTAGCATAGCATTGCTGCTTAACCTTTTGGCCGGCAAGCCTGTCTGAGAAGTAACACGAATTTCAACTTTAAGTCAAGGTAATGAAGGACTTTTTTACCCTGAATACGCTGTCGCGCATAGTCGACAACGGTGGCCAAAAGGTTAAAAACTTTAAAACAAACTGCATGGTTCCAAAATACCTTACCTACTGCATAAATATCACTTGTTTGTTCCTCAATAATAATTTTTCATAATTGTGGCAAACATATCCATCGATCGAGCCAAATCCATCTCTAAGCAATGTAGCAACGTGTGTCGAAATTAGAAGCAAAATAAAAATCTGCACGTCACGTACGATCCAATCAAACAGCTATTTCCCTTTGACGCATTCAAAAAACTCTCATATTAAACGCGTCTCGGAATAATTTCCAATACGAGAACGTACACAATACGTACGCCTTATTCGTGAAATCATTGAGTTGCTACTTTCTTTTATACTTTAGTATTTGAGGGGAGTTATAATCCGGCGCGAATTGTGAAGCTTGGTCGTAGGTGGTGTAGTACGCATACGTTATGTTATAATATACGTGAACACACAAAAATCGATCCGTTGTCACAGTATCAAAAGATACGCTGTTTGGTAAATAATCATAGGTTCTGTGTAATGGGTTCGATTTTATCCGAAACAAAGATTCATAGGTAACTTAACAGAGCTATGACTGTTTACGAGTATAATAATTTCAAAAAACGAACTTGTAGGAAGCTATAACCAAAACGTTTGGGCATATGCCTTACGGTATCTAACGATCATAGTTAAATATAAATTGCAAAATGAGAAGCTAAACAAATATGACAAATATTATTTGTGATTACTTAAGTAAGCAGTAACTCTATTTCAACACCAAACACAAAAGCTATCTAAAAGATTACTCACCGCACGCTTCTATTATATTATTCCTCACAAACGCATCAAACTTCATCTCAGAGACAATGGCACAAATTGTGTTACCACTATCGCAATATATATACAATATGTTTTAATAAACAGTAATGACAAGGCCGATAGGCACAGCCGACAAAAGCATTGCAACTGTTTGTGAAAAACCAACGTATCTTCTTTCTATAGAGTTCTTCACAATGCTACCCGTTCTGAATTGCCTAACTAACTATTTAAGCAACAGTTTGGGCTTTAATTAATCTTGACAAGTCATTGTTGGATGGAAAATCATTTATCAATATCAAACTTTGAACCAACCGGGCAAGAAACGACGGTTTGATCGGGAGAATTACCTTTATTAGGCTCTCTATGGTCACACTGGCATTATGAAGCTATTGTCTTGGTTTTTTGTGCCAAAAAAAGCTATAGTGTTATTTATTATTGAGACTTCTTAAATGTCAAAAATAATTGGCATAATTAATTGAACAATTTTGACAGACGTTTGTGGTCATTGAAGTTATAATGCGTACAGTGATTATGTTGTATTGTTCGCCGCTAGATGTCTCCTTTGTGTTTGAAAGCAGCGCTGCTGCCATCTACGATGCAATGGTAGAGCAATATTGAAAGTGCTTCATTAAATTTGGTTTGCTGTTGAAATAAGTCAATGCCAGTATAATTCTAATAAGCACATTAAAGTTAAATGAAAGTGGGTTGTATTTACCATTAAAATAGATTATATATCACAAATCGTTATCGAATTATATAAACTTCGAAGCAAATATCGCCGTTAATATTACAGGTACTGAGTTACACTAATATATTCAGATTGTATGGCACTGGGCATTTTTCGATACACGTCCCCAATAATGGAGGCTGGATTTCAATTATTTGCCAATCCGTTACCAGCAGGTATAGTGGTCTTGACTCGATTGCCTCCCGTCTGGCCCGGGATTCGAACCGGCGGCACAATGAAATACGTCTAAATAAATAACACGGACTTCGCATTGTAATGCTGCCTCCATACAAAATATATTTCCCCGACAATAGCCACGTTCGGAATGGGAAAAATGGGGCACACTCGAACGGGGGAAATACTCTGTGCTGGCAACACTCGGGCTTAATTCAAACGCGTTCCATTTTTGAAAATTTGAATACATTGTGTTCTCCGGGTAAGGTTCGACTGCGTATTTTTGTTATTGCTTTTTTAAACTTGCTTGAGGCTGTATAATTGCACTTTGTTGCCAGCTTTGAAATAATTAATCATAAGTATATTAAGTTCAATTCGAAATGGTGTCAACTTAATTTAATACTTCCTAAAGTTGAAATTAGAAAACGTGTTAAACTCGAGTTGTACAGCACAGAGCTGTCAAAGTCAAGTTTGACGTTACTTATTTTAACTTTAGTGAATTTGTCTCCGCTTGCCTGAATTTTTTGTTTAAGGTAACAAATCCCAAAATAAACTTTTTTTAATAAAAATGAAAATATTTTGAAAATGAAAATGAAAATATTTATTTTGCAAGTAGGCCACATGGGCTCTTTTACATGTCTGAAGCTACCAGCGCTTCGAAAGGTGACATCTGCTGAGAAGAAACGCCGCAAGAAACTCAGCAGTAAGTCTTTTTTTTTCCAACTTTTACATTAGAGTTTTAACTAAAACTAACACATGAAAAGGGCAGCAAACAATCCTAATAGGTAAAAATTAATTATAATAAATAACTAATAAGGGAGATGTATAGTCTCCGCGTCTGGACAAGTTAAGCGACTTAGAGATGTATAAAGCCTCTAAGGGTCATAACAATAATAATTAAAATAAAGAATTAATGAAACATCTAAATTGACTACCTAATCTAGGTTAAATGGAGATGTAGACAGTCTCCACGGTCAAGTATAAAAAAAATACTATGAATGAATCCGTTATAGTTTTCTGCTCCCTAGCTTTTAATGATAAAGCCTCAAGGCAATAAATCAACCTGTTCTGAGGCCATTCTTAATGTACTTACGATAAAGTTAGTTTGTAGGATGTCTTCCTGTCTATGGTAAGTAAAAAGATGTTTAAATAAAATAAATGAATAATAGAAATAATAACCAAATGAATAATTAAATGGGTGACAAATAATTCGACTATAATACAGATAGATCTACATCATAAATCCAACAAAAGGTAGAAATCGTAACTCCAAACAATGACCTACCCAACTAATAATTAATTCAAAAGTCGTTGAGTTCCTTTGGGCTGAGGCCATAAAATCAGCGTTTTGAAGTGCTTAATACGCTCACTGCCATAAACGCATATACGCGTTTTGGACGCTTCTGTGCGTGCAGTAAATTATGAGTATCACCCAGGGCCTAGATGCAGCATCGGCAAAAAGGCAAGTCAAGATTTTGATAGCTAAGAGAGTAAAATGTATAATAGTTCCATACAAAATGCATTTTGAAAGGTTTGATACGTCATAGTCGAAACACCCTTGAATAAGAAACTCATGCTTAACCAGATGTTAAAAAATTTGAACACTAGAAAGTGGTCAATTTCCTTTGATATTGACGTGAAGATCTTTTTTAAAGAGACACTCACGCTGTGTGATGTGTTCATTGTGAGTGCATGCATACGATACAATCCAAATATGTATATTTAGCCCAATCTGCATTGGGTCGAAGTGGGGTCTATGTCTCAGTCTCTTTCAACACAAGTTACGCTTTGTCCAGCAGTGGCCTTAGGTTGATTATGTAAATTTGTATTAATTTGAATGATTATTATAAATAATTCTGTGCCTTTAATTGGTAATCATTTTCACACGCATTTTTCAGAGCCGCAACTCGAAAGCTACGGAAGAATGGGATAAAACAATCGAATCGAAAAACGCCCCCGTCAGAAAGGGGTCGTAATTATTAAATTGAAATCCGTGTTCCGTCGACAATCGAGGGCGGGTGACAAGAATAGGACCCCGAAAACTTCCGAACTGAGTCCACCTCTATTGATTGGTTGTGGAGACTCAGTTTTGATATTGATCCGTTTCTATTTGTACTGTCTTGATTCTTTTTTATTAACAGGAATATTGAATGCTGGAGTCCTGTTGGCCTGAGTCGCGGTGACCTGTATTAATTGGTTTTGTGGAGACTCAGTTTTGAAATTGATCGGTTTGTTTGTAATATTGGCAATGTTTCAGTTAAATGGACGAAGATTATTGTCCGTTCCAAGCCAAACAATACATATAAAACAGTACCGTGACTCACTTACAGACAACGCACAGCCTAAACGGGTGGTCCTACAGGTTTGAAATTTGGAGAAGACATTCCTCGAGTACCCTAGAGGTGCACTAAGGAGGGATTCTTTGAAAAAAGGGGTGATAAAGTTTGTATGGAAAATACCAAGGGCGAAGCCGTGGCGGGTCCACTTGTTTGATATAAACATAAACAAAACTGACATAGTGATTTGTTTAAATTATTGCTATCATCACAATCAGCTTCATTATGCGAGGGACTGGGCAGTAGTCCCCCCGCGAGCCCAGTGCGGACTGGGGACTTCACACCTTTCAATTACTTCTTAGATGTATGGAGGTTTCCTCGCGATGTTTTCCTTCACCGATTGCTCGTTGTAAATATTTATTTAAATTCCGCACATTTTAGCATTTTCGCATTATTGATATTATCAATTTGAATAGGCCTAGTTACAGATTGGGTGCCGCTAGATGGAGCACATTGCCGATTCAAGCGGCCTAGAAAAAAAACCTGCTAACCTTCCAAAATAATATACCCTATGTCACTCATAGGTATAATTAAGACGAATGTAACGATATCTCATAATATGTTAAAATTCATAAAGCAGGTTAGGCTACAGAGTGTGCCAAAGAAATAGACACATACTTACAAACGAACATTCCAAAAACATTACTATTCTGCCGTAGTCGGGTAAAATTTCCACATCACCGGTAATGAAACGCGTCTGCGTCTGCGTCGCGCGTCAGAAAATAAACGTTATCTAGTATCGTGATTATGATAACAGCTGAAATAGAAGTGAATTATAATAGCCATTTTTGGAAGACTTGCTCGAGTTTAAATAATTAATTACTTACATTAACAATTGGGAAAAAAACCAGTTAAGTATTTTACACTAAAAATAAAGGTATTTAAAGTGTTTTTCATCACACTTGCTCGGAAAGGGTGTTATTATACCTACGCAGGCGTATAGAGCAGCTATAGCCGATTTAGCTGCTCTATACGCCCCGCCACAAGCGGGAGTTGTAAACCATACAAATCCATAACTCCCACGGGAGTTATGGATTTAGTATGGTTTATATGTATTGGTGTTTGGGTAAGATCTTACCGAATTTGAGAGCGTGTATTGTTTTGAACTGTTTGGTATCTTTTTAGTTTAAGCTTTGAGTTGTTTAAGTTAGATTATTTAAAATTGTATATGTATTGTTTGTTCATTTTGTTTTGCCTGTTGCACCGACTCTCTGACGGTGTCCATATTTTACTATTTGCAACACATGCTGAGCTGGCGCCTTTTCAGTAATGTGGCATGTTTGGTTTGTTCATAGATATAAGTAATTTGTCTTGGTGTTTTTATTTTAAGTTTTTTTTTTTGTTTATTATTTTACTTATACTGTATTGTTCTTTGAATTGCCATATTACGTGAATAAAGTCTTTATCTATCTATCTATCTATAACTCCCGCTGACAGTGGGGCGTGCGCCGGGTCCGGCAAGGTGCGCGCGGCGCCGGCGCCGGCGGTGATCGTTTTCTTATACAAGTAGCGCGCAACCGACGTGACATACAGTTTATCCTACCCACCTGATGGTAATTGATGATGATGATGAAGAACCGGATTTTTTTGGCTTCATCCAATCCTTACTGGGATACCAAAGTTTCCCAGCTCCATTTCGACATATTGTTTGTATAAACGCATCCTTATTTAAATATTCGTTAATTAAAATGTAATATTGAATTTTGTAAATGTTAATTTTATAATAATTAAGCGAATAATTGAAAAAAAAACTTAAACATTTTTTTTTAAATTCAAATTATAAAAATACTTCCGTTGAGAAATTCTGTTGGATTCTTGCTAATACCTTATTTAGCACATGTTTTAGAAAGAAATACCAAAATTCAGCCTATTATGAATTATCGATTTTCAACATCGTTCATTCCTTAAATACGGATATTGAAGTCTGTTGGTTGGAATACCAGCAGGTTTCTTTTTAAAGTATATGGGTTTTTAAGACTTCCAAAATGCCATCATACCGCCGTTACCTTATGAAACTCAAAAGCAATTAACATCAGACAACGTCTTATAGACTGCTCGGATGATGACCCGTTTTCTTTGCTTGTAAATATAAACAGCATATACCATCAACTATACTGTCGTAAAATCAATCAGAATATTAATTAATCTGTGATAGAGCTAGAATTTAAGTAAAAAAAACGGCCAAGTGCGAGCCGGACTCGCGCACGAAGGGTTCCGTACCATTATCTATAAAAACGTCAAAAATTCATGGTTGTTGTATGGGAATATTTTTTTTATTTTTTTTTGTATCTGTTGTTATAGCGGTAACAGAAATACATCATCTGTGAAAAATTCAACTGTCTAACTATCACGGTTCATGTGATACAGCCTGGTGACAGACGGAACAGTCTTAGTAATAAGGTCTCGTTTTACCCTTTGGGTACGGAACCATAAGAATGGCTTGCTATGATAAGTAGGTATCTACCTACAGCAGGCCAGAAATCCAGTAAAATTTTATGCGACTCCATTAATATTAAAAATATTAATTTTAAATTATCACACTATCAAAGTGCTTTACCCAAAGGTTGGAAAGGAATGCCTCGAGGCATTAAGTCCTCCTTTCGTACTCTAAGATGCTTACCTGTGCAAGAGCGATAAATATTTGGAATCATTTTCGTGTAATTACTCTAAAGTTCAGCGGTAGTGCTAAAGGCCAAGACTCTAAAACATAGACTCGAACTTTAATTAGGAAGACCGTAATACAAATGAGCTGAGTTGGTTTGTCCATGTCGAGAGAATGAATGAAGAACGATTGACGAAAAAAGTGTATTAGGCGAGTGTGAATGAAAGGGTTGGAAGGGGTAGACCTAGGCGGACGTTTCGAGACCAAATCGAGGACGTCTTGAAAAAAGGCCAGGTCAAGAGTACCCTAAACCGAAGAGCATGTATGAAGGGAATAATGAAAGTGGACGAAGCGAAACAAGTAGGTATGTCAGGATCGTAGCAAGTGGAAAGAAGTGGTATCTGCCTACCGAGGCGTGATTATATGTATCTATGTATGTAATACAAATGTCGTTTGATTCAAAACAATAGAATTATACAAAAAGTTTATGAATTACATATGTGGTAAGTTTTATTTATAACTCTATTGATTTTTTTAAATTCCTTTATTATCTTTAAGCCTACAACTTGTTGCTACTAGTAGAGACATCTGGTGGAGATAAAACCAAAACCAAGTTGGGCTGAGGATTTTAACTGTGCCATCGTTAAATAGAATTCGTTTAACTATTACCTAAAAAATGTGGTAGATAAATCGATTCAACAAATTATTAAGTAAAGTTAAATGAATAAAATTTACTTAAAAAACAATAATCCATAACACTAATGGCCGAATTCGTAATGACGTCAACCAGCTGTTCGCATGAATTGTAAACGTCACTTTAATCATAGATTCAATGTCGGCGGCTTTTGTGAATTCGGCCACTGTGCCATTCATCCGGAACTGTGCTTCAAAATTCGAGATGATTGTACGATAATTATTATAATAAATACTCCATAAACCGCACTGGCCCCGCGTGTCTTCACCCTGCTGCCCAGTTCCTCTCACTATCACTACTATCCAGAGGGCCTAGCACACTAGCTTTTATCGCGCACATAAGCATCTGTCACTTTTTTACATGCACGATTAAAATTAGTGTGCTAAGCCCTCTGTGGGAAATTTATGGGACGTTAATGACGAAGATGATAATGAAAGGGAACCGGTTGATTCTAGTCAAGAGTCCACTTAATACTTAAATCAAGTTCAAAAAAATAACTTGTATGGCTAATACATTAACACAAAAAAAATTAACATTTAAAATGATGTTTGTAAATAATCAATAGATATTTTTCAAGATAATGAAGTTTCAAAAATATCTAAAAATCGCGTTATCGCTACCATGTTCAATTACTAAATAACATTATGGTATAATAATTGAACAAATTAATTTATAAGCTCAGTGGTATTTATAAGGAACGCATGGAATGGAAGAAAACGAAATATTAAAATAAAAACAATTTAGTTTATTTTTATGGCATTAACAAAGTTTTTTTCTTCTCAAATACTATAATACATCGTTGGTACTGACATCGAATTATAATTAAACACTAATATATACATTTGGGATGAACTAATACCTCCAGAGTCAGACAATTTGTACAGGTAGGCTAACATCAAGTACGCTAGGAATCAATAAATAAATTACACAGTAATATCCATAAAAGTAAGGTCAAAGTACTGATCGATACCTACGCGTGGAACAATAAACTCAACGAGGAAACAAATCTGGAATCGGACTTAACTATTCCGCTAGTCGCGACAACTATAGAAATAATCTCTTTTTGGTACCAATCTCACTTCACATAACTAACCCTCCGGCTACTTTACCTTAAATATTTAAAGACGCATCGAAAACGTAAATCACAGTTAAACACAATTGGATAATCTATTTGGAACCTAGTGAGCCTACGATAATCTCCGCGGCATAATATTTACAAGCACTTGATATGAAACGCACTCGGATATACAATTATCTACAAACTATTCAATTTAATAAATAAAGTTTACAGCGCATTATGGCTTCACAGTTTGTAACACTTATACTATTCCACGTCGCGTGTTGCCCGCCAAGAAGGCCCTTCAGGGCAGGCAAGTTGGTCTTCAATATATGACGGAGACGGGCCGCCGCAGCTGGTCGTCGTGGGGGCTGTGCTGGTTTGGGGTGGCAGGCGACACGGGCGAGGGTGGCGCCGCACCGTACTGGTGAAACAGCGGCGACGGGAACGGCTTCGGCGGTGCCGCCGGCGACGTGTACAGGGATGAATAGAAGGAAGAAACCACCGCAGCCGCCGACGACGACACCGGCAAGTTGTCCATCTTCGGTGCCATCAATTTAGAGAACTGCAGATGATCCATCTGATGAGGGAAGTACGACGGAACAGCGGAATATGACAGAGCATCCAAATGACTGACGCCCGGTGCTGGGCCGGCGAAGTATGGAAGCGGGAAACTCGCGAAGGCTCCAGCGCCGGGCGATCCTCCTGCCGGCTTGGGCTTCCTGCGCGGCCGGTATTTGTAGTCGGGATGCTCCTTCATGTGTAGAGCTCTCAACCGCTTTGCTTCGTCGATGAACGGCCTCTTCTGCATTTCTGATAACAGCTTCCACTCAGCGCCTAGTCTCTTCGAGATCTCGGAGTTGTGCATCTTGGGGTTATCCTTGGCTATCTGGCGGCGCTGGAGCCGCGACCAGACCATGAACGCGTTCATGGGCCGTTTGATGTGCATCTCGGACTGCGGCGACACGGCCGGCAGCGGCTGCGGCACGCTGGGGTACTCCGGCAGCATCCCCGGGTGCATGGAGAACGCGTACGGGTGATGGCTCAGCGTCGACATGATTAGTTTAATCGTAATGCAAAGTCTCAAATTCTAGAGCATTAATTGTTTAGTGATTTATGGCACAATGCGGTGAATAGGCACAAGAGAATGTGTCGCGTCGAAGTCGAGCGATAGACTGACGGTGTGGAGTGCAGCTCGCGCGGTTATCGGTGAGCGGGGGGCGGGCTTGGGGCGGCGTGTCCGCTGCCAATAGAGTGCGCGCGTGTAAAGCCTGCGCCCCTCCTCGATGCCTGCGTTCGTCCTTGTCGCGCGGGGAGCAGAGATTGTTGCCGTCTCGCTCGCCCTGACACCCTGCACCGTGGTCGCCGTACAGCTGTTCGGATCTGTCGCGGGCTCGGCTGAATGCATCGTATAACTGGTGTAATGAAAGGCTGTTTGCAGACCCTTTTCTTCGAATGAAAATTGTCAAAACTTACCTAGATCAAGTGTTTTCAAGTTAATTATAATGCCAAGTAATTTAAAAAAAATGGTTTAAGATTATATACATTTCATTTGAAATTAATGAAAAAAGTTTATCTTACCTACTTGTCCATTAAAAAGTACCCAAATCCGTTGAAAAGTTAATTTTTAATGATTCTTACTTATGTAATAGTACTAAGTGAGTAGGTTTTTTTTTTTGCCGCAGTTAAAGTTTGCAAATCCAGTTTTATTCAAAGTCAATGTCAAAGTCAAGATATCATTATTCAATTTAGGCTTTTGCAAGCTCTTATGAAGGTCAAGGAATGAATCTACCACCGGTTCGGAAAAAACCTCTACTGAGAAAAGCCGGAAGCAATTCGGTGAGGTATCATTTTTTCAAAACAGTACTATCGTATTTAATTGCTTATCCGCAAAATTGACTCGATACTTAAATACATAGATTAACTAGTAAGGCGTTCTTAACTTGGCGTTCAGCACTACCTGTTACCTGTTATATTTTCATAACCCCGATGTTGAATTTTGATAAAAATAAAGACGTCAATCGACGAATTTTGAAAAATACGTGCTACGTCGCTTAGGGGTGTGATTCTCTAACTGACGTGTCTTATTCTGGTACGGTAGCTTTGCGCTGAAGAACCAAAGCTTCGACAATCAAAATAAAAAAGCTATAGCTATTTTTCAAGTAGGCCACACGGGCTCTTTCATCAGTCAATCTACCAGCACTTTGAAAGGTGACATCTGCTGAGAAGAAACGCCGCAAGAAACTCAGTAGTTACCATTACCATTATGCAAACCGTTCGCGTTATCGAGAACTATCGCTCGGTCCCTTTTACTTGTATCGGCAGCAAGCAGTAGTTCCGATAGATTTCGATAAGGAGAACGGTTTGCGTAAACTCAGGGTAATAGTACAGAAAGTAAGTTGATTGCTGATTAATGACTGCTACTCAAATCAGAAATATGGATTCACACATTGTTAAACAATACACTTACGCGTGCAAGGCACTGAATAAAACTGCAAAAACATATACGCAACGATATCCTGAAGTGATAACGCTCTAGGTCAGGAAATCTGGGCATCTTAATTACTACACGGAGCCATCCGTGAGCTGTAGACCTCGCGACAAACTTTTCCGTTAGAAAACTGTTATCCCGATACATCGAAATACGCCGCGGTCAGTTGATCAACACCGCAAATAAGTTTGTTATCGTAAAAACCCCCATATCCAAACCATTTTGAAAAATTTCGAAAAACTGAATCGATAAAAAAATCTATATAATTCAGGAATCTGTTCACAAAATTTCACGAGGATCCGTTGCGAAATACGACCTGCAGAGAAGAAAAATTGACAGCCGGACAGCCAGATATACGAAAGCATTTTTGCCCAAGCTGAAACGGAGACGCTTCTCTCGCTTCGCTCGTTCCGTCTATAATTATACCTGACAATCTGGTAAGCCGAATGAAAATTCTAGTCTAAAAGCAACGAAGCATGAAGATTTCATTTTTTACGGCATTGTCTAAGTCGAAAAGAGAGATAATCGCGCAGACATCAATGAGCTCGCACGTGTACGACGCGGACTTACATCTGCACGTCTAGCACGACCTGCCCGCGAGTCGTTTGTCGCTCAGTGCATCCCTTACATACTTGACAAGTTGGACAGAGACGCACTGAGCGACAAACGACTCGCGGGCATGTCGTGCTAGCCCCCCTGGGCATCGTATTTATAGCTCGCATCTTTCTAGCGCTTTCTGCCGTCTCCAATTCGAGGTACGCTTTGACCATGATCCCAGATTCAGCAGGTCGGGTTATTACAGTAGAGCGAATGCCTTCTGACCTCCGTAACCCATGTGACAGGGGAACCTGACCAAAACCTTACCTATGTACAGGTCTCACCGTAAGAGCATCGGTTACCGCAATTTGTAGTTAGATACAGGCATCTCAATTATAACTAAAGACCTGTAAAAACGAATTTTCAGGGATGACACATACCTACAAAATTTAATGCAAATTATTAGAGCCGTTTCCAAGAAACGAAATATATATACCTAAACAATAATGGCTCATTTAAAGTACAAATAATAACTCTCTTAAAGTCAATAATAAGATCATGTTTAGGGCTTTAGGGCAAATAAAAGTTAGGCCAAACAAATTATCTTCGAAATCTAATTTTGAAGTCAGTCAAGTACTAACAATTCCTATTATCCACGGTTTTCACCGCCACAAAATCTAACGGCAAACGCTGAAAAGGTAGTATAGTTTCAGTACCCTAACATCTTGGCCACACCGGACATGGCACGCTTAGCGGCAAGCGCTTCGCTAAGTGCTTAGATAATACAATAATCTGTGGCGCTGGCCACACCGCGCGCTTAGTGGCATGTTACACTCCACCTTTAGCTCATACAGTAGGTAATAGAAACTCTATCCCAGATACCTTCGAGATGTTTGTTATGACTTAAGCTTAGACTAAGGGTACATAACAGCTTTAGATAGCGATCAAAATAAACAAGAACGAAGTTTTTTTTTATTTTAATAAATTGCTTTAATACAATGACGCGACATACATTTTTCGCACATTTTGAGTTCTCCACAAGGGGTCATCCATAAAGTACGTCACACTATTTTCGTGATTTTTTGACCCCTCCCCGTCCTTGTCACAGTTGGTCATATTTGTCAGACCTTCCCCTCCCTAGTGTAACGTCACATATTTTGCAATTGTACATCTAGAAATTATCAAATAAAAACAGCAGTTACGAAATTAGTTTAATTTCCACTTCAATTTTTTTTTGATGTAATCAAAGTGAAATCAAACATTTGAAAAAACGCGACCGGCGCGTGACACTAGTTGGTAAAGCGACTGTGAACTCGGCAACAAAGAAATTTAAACCTTATATGTCTATATAGATAACGTTGGTTTTTTTTTGTTTTTCGTTAGTAGTTCAAATTTAGCATTTTAACACTTAGATGTATTAAATTTTGAAATGTGACATCACGAAACTTAGGACCCCTCCCACCCCTTGTCACACAATGTCACACTTCGTCGACCCCCTCCCTCCCCCTTTAACGTGTCAGTCACCGACTACAAAAATTACGGCGGGCGTATCTATAATACTCAATACATTAGATATATACTCATATCATCCCTTGTAAGAGAAAATATCATTCAAATCGGTGTAGTAATTTTTAAGATCATTTTATCAAAAATAATATATTTTTAATGAGATTATGATAATTATTCCGTTAACCATTCTCAAATACAGTAAGACTCACTTTTGCTTGCCTTGAAATCAGTCTGGTTCATGTTAAGTTTATGATATCGCAAATACGTAAGGAACAGCATTGTTTGAGTTAAGCATACGCTTACAGCATGTTTACAGCATTCATTTAATGTGAATTAATTAATATTCGATTTTTACAACAAGAAGAAAAAGGTGTTGGTTTGGTCTTGTTTTCGAGAGGTTTTCAAAATAACTCAAAGTTTATAATAATGGGATTTTGGGATTCATTGTAACCGAAAATCCTACAAATCGTTGTTTAAAAAAACATTTCTTAAGACACAGATTTAACGGTAAATCAAACGCGGTGTTAAAATTTAAAATAACCATCAAACTATCATAAAAGTATATTATGTCGACTTTTATTTATAGATTATCCTAATCCCCTAGCATTTTATGAAGCGCCTACTGTCCATCTAAATACACTGTGCCGCTATCATCAGATTAACAATCGAATTTGGACCTTAGCACAAAGTTATAAAGTTTAAGATTCCCCTGTCATTAATTTGAATCCTTTGTTTTCGAACAACACAATGTTCTGAGAAGCTTTTATGGGGGACAATATAATAATTATTTTCTCCTTCGATGTTACTTCGTTATACGTTTTATTTGAGAATTACTTGAGACTAGGAAATGGGTTTATTATGGGATATTAAACCTTATCAATAACTACCAGTGTTTGAAATTTTTGAGGTATATGTGTTTTATTTACCCGAGTTCGCGAGTTTTTTGTTTATTTTTGCTGTATGCTGACCTAAGCGTCTAGAAAGCACCCGTTTGGCCTTTAGATCCTTTTCAATAAAATAATGTGTTCTTGGATTTTTAATGCTAAAGCGGCATTTAAATACATGGCGTAGACACGTCAAATAATTAGATGTCTAGCAGCAAAGTTGTGTTTTAATAGAAAAAAACCGGTCAAGTGCGAGTGAAACCCGCGTGGAGAGGGTTCCGTTCCGTACATGATTATCTGAAATTTAATAGGTTACTTTAAATACCATGGACTTCTCATAGGTTTTCCTGTAATCTATAGGTAAAGATCTATTTTCTGTATTTTTTTCAAAATTTTAGCCCCAGTAGTTTCGGAAATAAGGGGGGGGAATGGTCATTTTTCGTCTATTTTCCTGAATAACTTCTAAACTATTTTACTTAAAATTCAAAACAAAATATATTTAAGATCCTCACAATAAGCCCTTTCATTTAATATGTCACATGATATAGGTGGCAACCTTTTTCTTTTAATTTTCTAATTTACCCCCAAAAAGTGGCCCCTATGTTTAAAATTCATATATTTATGTCACGCGTCCGTGTTGCGGTCACCAACTTACATATGAATACCAAATTTCAACTCAATCGGTCGAGTAGTTTTGGAGCAAACAGGCTGTGACAGACGGACAGACAGACAGACAGACAGACAGACGCACGAGTGATCCTATAAGGGTTTCGTTTTTTCCTTTTGAGGTACGGAACCCTAAAAAAGGAAAAAACTAAAGCTTTTTGAAAAGACGTTGGTAAAATTATCCAAATGGCTTTTTTACCAAGCCAAAATACGATTTCAAAATTTATTTATTATAAGAAAATCCTTACTTCTCGTTATTTATTTCATTCAACAAAGATACTATCTTTGTACCTAATATCTTAATCCACAGAACCCTAAATAATACCTATTATGCAAGAACCTGCATTTTTCGTAATTCATTCTCCCCAGTTCTTTTCACCGGCAGCCATCGAGTTAACGAGACTGGTAGCGCCATCTATTGAATCCACGTGACAATAATGGCTCGCCGGTTTGTCCTCCGTCGTCGTTCAAATTTCGTTTATTAGATCAAAATTAACTTGACCCGTCAATGCGTATAAACTGCATGTTCGTGCGGGTCTTCAACCTTGGTAGTATTTCGACGCAATCGGCCACGGACGTAGATCCCTCGCTCCGCAGAAAGCCAACGAGCGTACGAGTCAATTTATGATTGTCGGACGGAATGTGAATGATTGCCTTAATTCGTCCGACAATCATAAACTGACCCGCGCGCTCGTAAGCATTATACGGAGCGAGGTACCTACGTCCGTGGCCGTCTGCGTCGAAGTACGGCCAAGGTTGAAGACACGCATGAAGATGTCGTTTATACGTACTGATAGGTCAAGTTAGGCTCGCCAACGAGTTCATGAACGAAGTTTTATTTAAGAGAATCACACCCCAGTTCCATCATAAAACATAATGGTCGCAAGTACTATTTATTAGCTAAATTTAGTCAATCGTACAAAAAGCTACTAAGTAACCTTTTTTTTTGAGCCAATGGCCTCGTGCACGCCACTTTTAAAGCAATTTAGTAATAATTCATAATAATCATCTTTAGAAATAACAAAGTCGGTTTTGAGGCAGTCGTTCCGAAGACAAAGTCGCTTTGTCCCAGTCCCGCCGACAAAGTCTGTTTTCACTTTAAAACTGTAAACAATAAGGTATTAGTTGAAATTATGTCGTTATAACACAAAAGGAACATCTGTTGCAAAAAATAACCTTCGTTTGACAGAATTATGGAAGCGTTACATTTTTAGGGAGGTACATATTGATGACATTTTTGTAGAGATTTTTGAAACAGAAGAATCAATCTCGACTAATTAATGTAGTATAGTTGTTTATCCAAAATAGCCTAGACAGCCTAGAATCCGAACCCAAATTAAAATTTCAAACGACAAACCATCACCAACATAAAGAAAACTACTATTATAATTAATATGGCGGTGTCAACAATGTATCCACTAGACGCTGTCTTCACAAAAAAAGATACAAAATAAATGGCATACACATCAGCTAGATTAGTTAGAAGCCGATGCACACCCATCCTAATTAAAAAGCCATCCTTGTTTAAACCCATAAGGTGAGAGCGAGAGGCAGCTACGCCCACAATGTGGCTTAATGTCTATTCGCCCCATCTTACTATTTTAATTTATTCAAATTTCCCATGACACTTCACTCGACATAGCATATGACTGGGGCTTTTTTTTCAGCGCCCAGTAGTACGAACGGGTGTTAAGCGATGGTTGACAGAAGATTAAGTAAATACAAGCAACTCTATACAAATAATATGAATAATACTTATTCTTGTAATGTTACGTACCTATTGAATAATGTCGTCAATTATCATCATTCAATAAAGGAAGTAGAAACAAACAAATAAAAAAACATGTAAGTAGATAAAGGGTTTCAATGCATAGTTTCAAGGGTTTAGGGACATTTGTTACTTTTTCCCGTATTAACCTCAAACCCCTCTTTTACTCCCTTCCAGTTTTGTTTCCAAAAGTTGATTTTAATATAATATCGGAAACCACATTGAAATCCGTCTAGTAGTTTTAAAGTATATTTGAGCACATACAATTAGACATACAAATTCTTTTGAATCCTGATGCGTTAAAATTAGTTTAAATCTTTAGATGTGACCATCAACCCCTTCGTTGGCTGCTTTCACTCAAATCGCCAGCAGGCAGGTTGGTACGTTGGGCCCTTAGGCTCCAATCCTTTGATATCCGGTTTCAGTATACTCCGGGGAAGGCGAACGTGGTGGCGGATACGCTAAGCAGACCCATTTGCTCCAGTGAAGCGCGTGAAGACTGCGGTATCTGCTCTGTCATCTGTGATCTTCCTACGAAGACACCCAGCCAGCTTCGCCAAGAACAGGTATCAGACCCCGAGCTGGAAAAGATAATCAAAGAGCTAGAAGGTACTGACGATGTTGCAGCTCGTCCATGTTAGTTTTATTTGCATGAAATTTACTGTTATAAGAGAATGCTGTGCGTAGTTCCAATCGATTGCGGACTATTGAATCGTTTTCTAGACATGTACGTAACTTGTAACTATGCCTATTAAATAAATAAATACAGACAAACAGACATGAAATTCAAAAACCATTGTGATGTGTTGTTTTGCTCATTCTAAAGCCCCCAATAGCAGTTTTTCATTGCTATCTTCAATGTACAGACTTCACATTACGATGTGCCGGCTCTTCAACATAATTAAAAAGGTGTTCTGTCATTTGACCGAAATACGTTTGGTCGAATTTCATTTCCTACTAAACGGTTATCAGAAATATTGTTTGTACGATCAACGTTTGACACCCTTTCATTTGGTAACTGATTTATTTTCTAGAATGATTGGTTGGCAGAAAAACGGTCCCCAGATTTTTGCTTTCATCGAATATTCATTTGGCAGATGTTTTAACTGACTATTCAACTAATTGTCGACTCTTATTTTACCGATATATTTCACCGACACCGTCTCATTTTCCCGATTTTAAAATGTTGCTTAGTTACGTATCGTCGAATTAACTTCTAGTTATATTTTCTTAACATTGCGGTGTACCCGCAATCTTGCGTAAAGGAGCGTCGGGAGCCGAATTCGCTAAACCCCGATTCCACGTGGTACTGGTCTGTCTTAACCCTAGAATGTATATAAAAAGCCGGAGGCGCGGAGAGACAGCAGCCCTCGCCCGCCGTCACAGAGCGCGGGCCCCTGTATAAGCCGTAGCGGCTGAGGCTGGTCACCCTGGGGTGACCAGCAAGCCGAAGCTGCGGAGGTGAGCATGGGTGCCCGCGCTCTGTGACGCAAGGGCGAAGGGGCTGCACTTCCCGCACCGCCGGAGCCGTTGCAGAAGTAACTTCAGGTCGTTAATCCACGAAAAATATGAGTTTTATACCAAATGAAATTCAAATTGTAATAGTAATTGTTCGTTATAATAAGCGAAACGTTGAAAAACCATTCATTTTTTTGGCATGCGTATTATATGGGAAACAATTCTTCGGCAAAATGTAAAATGTCGAATAGTGCGTTTATTAAATAAAACAGTGGGCAAATGAATCTTCTGCGTTATGATAAGAAATCAAACAAAAATAGGGGATGTGAAAATTTTACATCATAATAATTCGGCCATGTAAATATCGGCGAAACGTTTTCGACGATATGAAAATCGGCCAAAAATTTTTCGTTATTTCAATAGAGAACCAATTAAGTTCGAGTCGGTCGGTCGAGTTCGCTAGAGTTTTATAATCCTTAGCCAGTCAAAATATTCGCTCTGCGTTGTCAGTAGACAACAGTTCTGTTGACTGTTATACGAACATAACAAGCCGAGTCGCCGTGTATGCATATTATGCCCATTAATTAACAATCGCGTTAATCGCCGTTTGCACCACCGGGCCCATATCCTCGCGGATCTATTATTTTTCACCAGAATGCGCAGTTGAGGCGCCGGCGCCGGTGATAATGCATTGTGCCGCGGAGGGCAATCCCATAATGTGGCCTTTGTTTCGATGATATTCAATATGGCCGCATTTGCAAATTAGATAGTATTTTCCTATGTATATGTATGTTTTTAAGGTACACTTTATGAATACATATTTATATTTACATGCTCTGAATAATAATTCTTAAGAAAGGCCAGGCGCCTCATTCGGGAGCGCTAAGTGATTATGTAGCGACTCGTAAGCCAGATTTTTCATCTCGCTTTTACGCATTACGCGTCGTGCGGAAGAGTGGGATGAGAAATCTGGCTTATGAGTCGCTACAGAATCACTTAGCGTTCCCGAATAGAGGCGCAGGTCAAGAGTACCCTAAACCGGCGAGCGTGCATGAAGAACTTAATGAGAGTAGACGAAGCGAAAGGATCATGATGGATGTGTGTCAGGATCGTAGCAGGTGGAAATCCGTGGTCTCTGCCTACCCCTTTGGGAAACAGGCTTGATATATGTATGTATGTACATGCTCTGAATAATCTGCAATTGCTTGCTGCAATTAGGGTTAAATAATGAATTATTATTGTTTTTATATTTCAATTCGGTCAAATACCTATTCACTCTTAATGGGTTTGACCGTCTTTTGACAGTTTATATCAACATCAAAAGTATAATTATCACAGTACTTAATACATGAAAATTTAAAAAATATTATGAAAGATGAATTCCGTAATTTTTTTTGAGGTTTGTGACGGTTTTGTAGTTGATTTAATCTTTGAAATCGTCCTGGCTTATTTTTGTATGGCGGCATGGTTGATGTATTTCATATTTTTTTATCAGTATAGAATTAGACAATCAAGTTATAAAGGTCTCCTTATCCTGCTGTTACTTCTTGCTGTCTTGGGTCCAAATCCTTTTTAGTAGTAAATCTAGAAGTTATTGTTACTGCTACTGTGAAGCGATTTATTATATAAATAAATCAGGGGACAATCTTTACACAAATCGATCTAGTCCCAAAGTAAGCTCTAAAGGCTTGTGTTATGAGTACTTAACGACGATATAAATACTTATATAGAGAAATAAATACTTAAATACATAGGAAACATCCAAGACTCAGGAACAAACATTCGTGCTCATCATACAAATATTTGCCCTTACCGGGGATCGAACCCGGGACGCTTGCGTCGGAGGCAGGGTCACTACCAACTAGGCTATCTGCGTCGTCGTATATCTATCTACATATCGTCACTATGTGAACATCAAACACGAACAAAACAACGATACATTTGGGTATCGGTCATTTTAGCTTTTATAATTTTGACTATATCAATCATCAATCAATACATATAAACCGTGACTCACTTATAGACAACGCACAGCCTAAACGGATGATCCTAGAGGTTTGAAATTTGGAGGAGATATTCCTCGAGTACCCTAGAGCTGAACTAAGGAGGGATTTTTTGACATTCCATCCCTAAAGGAGTGAAAAGGGGTGAACTTATCTTAGAGGGTAGGGTCCTTGCGGATACACTTCGACCCTATGGGATCTTTTGTGTAATTACCCCTTTTTCCTAAGCACTACCTATCCATAGCATTCTCTACCACTTCAATGAAGGGACTTGTGGAGCGCAGTGGTAGTGCCTTGAATTCCCCTGGTTCTGGATATCCATTGCCAAGGATTTTCATTCTTAGTCTAGCGAGGGCGTCACATTCACACATGATGTGTTTCATTGTTTCTTCCTCTTCGCCACACATTCTACAACTTGTGTTGTCAGAGAGTCCCATCTTGGCTAAGATATACTTAACCCCGAAGTGACCCGTGAATACGCCGATTATGTATCTGAGCTGTTTACGGTTGAGTTTCCAAAGTTTATTGGCCCAGCTTAAGTCTACGCTCCCTATAAAGAGCTTTGAATGCCAAGGAATTCCACTCTCGGTGGTGGTTGTCCTTGGCATGGTTGGTTAGGGCTGTTTATATGGTTCCCTGTGAGAGTCCCACGAAGGGAAGGAAAAAGGGTGATAATGTTTGTATGGAAAATACTGCGGGCAAAGCTGTGGCGGGTCCACTAGTAGGTGATAAATGACTTAGCAATATCAAATTGAGGCCCAGGTACATTGTGGATTCCGTATTTAAAAGTAATACCTACTCAAATTAAAATACTAGCGGTAATCCTAAAACATTTTTAGGCAAAACCGTCACGCGCCTTCCGAGAACCTAAACGCCTCATTATTCAAGAAATAATAGCAAACAACAAAAACAATGGCGACAAACGGGACAAAAAGAACGCGCCGACAAACAGACAAACATAATCCATTGACAATAGTCATGACCGCAATAAAGATATTAAACACAAACAAAAATTAACGGTCTCCATAAATAAGACAATTGAGAGTCTTATGTTCTGTATTGTTTAGGTAATAAGGATGAAAATAAAGAGATGAATTAAGACGTGTGCACCGCCGACGACCGTTGCTACGGGAATGACCATAATAAAATGACAACTGTCAAAACGGTCCGTTTTCTGAGTAGTACAGAGCGGTGTAACAATGGTGGTGTAATTTCAAGTAAGTAGAGTTTTTTTACCTATTGCTTCTAGAGGTACTTAATGTTGTGCATGTCTTGTCACTACTTTTTAAAATTCTTTTTACTAATTCTCTCGCTACCTTTCTGAAAGATTTAATTATATGGCTTCTGTATCATAACCTGAGTTTACGAAAACAGTTCTCGTTATCAGAATCTATCGAAAATACTGCGAGTTGCCGATACAAGTAAAAGTGACTGAGTAATAGTTTTTTATTTTGAGAACGGTTTGCATAAAGTCCTGGTAGATACATTGGTAGCGGGCACCGCTTAGGCTCGAGCACCAACCGACTTCTAAGTCGTTTTCATTATCTGTTCCACTTCACCAAATAATACTTTTGGAACGCAACTGCTTGAGTTATACAGAAAATATCAAAATTGCTATATGCAATTCATGCTTATATTTGAGGAGTTCCATCGATTTCTCATAGATTCTCTGCTCGACTTTAGTCACAATGGAACTAACTTAAAGGTTCACCCGATCGATTAAAAAAGAATCACCCAAAAAGGAGTTATTGCTGAGTTTCTTGCGGCGTTTCTTCTCAGCAAATGTCATGACATGTGAAAGAGCCCGTGTGGCCTATTTGCTAAATAAATAATTTCTTTTTATTTTCAACAATAAGTTGATGCAACCCGCAAATTGTTGCCATAATTCTCAAACACGCATCTACCTACAACATATACTCAAAAAGGAAACTTCTCCATAAAATGTACTTAAAAATGTATTTACATACATCATATATTACATACACATTGTAACGTTCATCATGGTTTTAGTAGAATGTAGATAGCTATAAATAGTTACATTTCTCCAAATTGTAACATTGCTAGAGTTCTACTAACCGCAACTCACATGACCGGCTATCTGGTTCCAACCGGATTAGGCTGGCTACACCCTGTTATACCCGGTTCAGACCGAAACAGATACGCAGTCGGATATGCAGAGGTTTTGCTCCTAAGCAAGCCGAATTTAGATTTAGATTTAATTTTAGAACAATAGTGTCTTATCTCGAATGTTAGAACTCGCGATTTTAAATTCAATTGAGTCGCACTAAGAATGAAATTGGAATGGTTTTGTTTTTAACTAGAGTCATTTTTTTAGTAAAGTATGTTGTTAATTAGAAGGCGTTTGCGTTGGTGTTGAATTATGCGCCATACCTCATGTGTTCAAATCGAATAGAAATATGATTATTCTGTTTAGAATTTAGAATACTTCGAATTATAAAATTTCGATTAACTATGGAGTTTTTTCGCAAAAGTGACTTATGAATAATGTTTTTATCATGTTTACGAATAGGATTGTTTTAATTTATTTTAATTAGTAGCCAAAAAGACTGCAAGTTTTCAACAATTATTTCCTTTATTTTCATTATCATAATAGCCTCCTTGCTAGCATTATCAATCCCGCCCCACACTTACCAAAAGACGTCATCTACAGGGAAACCGTATATTCTTAATGAATTTAAATTTCGAATTTGTAAAGCGTAAAAACGTAACATCAGCCCCAGTCTTCTAGTGGCAACCCTTAATGAGTATTTTGATAATAATCAAATAGCTGCATATTAGAGGCGCTACACCGGAAGGGCCCAGGGCTGACAATGGCTGAGTCCGCTGCGGGCGTACACTAATTGTCTAAGTGCATAATGAACTTGTTTGCGACAGCCCTAGAAATACTTTGTATGGAACGTCAAGGGAACTTAGACTTTCTACCAAAAGCCTAAAGTTCAAATTCAACTGTTTGATCCGTGCTTTAAGGGTTACCTTAGATTAGATTCGTTACATTTCAATGTAAGTTTTATTTTAAGTAATTAAGATTTATATTTGCTTGTTACTGTTGAGCATGAGATCTCGTCACCCCAGTCTTGTGCATGTGCATACTCGCCTTGTTCGCGGGGTTAATTAGAAAGTTTGTCTTTCAAACATGGCAGCCAAGTTCATTCGAAGAGTGACAACTTTCGGTTCGTTATTTATTTCACGTGCGAAGAAAATTATTTAATTTGTATGAACGTGGTGGGTGTGTTAATTATGTGTGGTACACGAAGAAAATACAATCCAGGGAGCCCTGCTATTGGCTGAAAATGTGTATCTTATTTTTGAGTCTTTTTTAGATTCCGTACTTCAAAAGGTAAAACGGAACCCTAATAGGATCACTCGTGTGTCTGTCTGTCTGTCACAGCCAATTTGCTCTGAAATGACTGGACCGATTGAGTTTAAATTTAGTACACATATGTTAGTCGATGACCGCAACTAGGATGTGTAACGTAAATAAATGAATTTTAAACATGGAGGGCTGTTTTGGGGGGTAAAGTAGAAAATTTAAAAAAAAATGTTTCGCAAACCATGGCGTGTGACATGTCAAATGAAAGGGCTTATTGTGAGGATCTTAAATTTATTTTTTATAATTTTAAAATTAATGGTTTTGAAGTTATTTAGGAAAAATTGCGAAAATGTACCCTTACTTACTTACTTATCTCCGAAACTACTGGGCCTAAAATTTCGAAAAAATATACAAAATAGTTTTTTAGCTATAGTTTACAGGAAAACTTCAAAGAAGTCTCTGACATTTTATGTAACATAGGAAATTTCATATAATCACGGAACCCTCTCCACGCGAGTTTAACTCGCACTAGTCCGGTTTTTCTGTTATTCTGTTGTTCTTTTAAATAAATAAATAAACAATTAATATCACGACAAGACGGCGACACAGATGCATAGAATATAAACCACTTAGAATGATATCGCAAAAGTAACGATGATAACGACGATAACGATTATTCTAACAACAGTAAATCAGTTCAGTTGGTTAACTAAACCGATTTCGATGAAACTTGCTTAGTTCTAAATTACACACTATCACAGATAGATTTTGAGAAAGCCGATCTCACGCTCTTTATATTATTATGATATTAATTATTATTTATAACTAGCTTCCACCCGCGACTTCGTCCGCGTGAAAGTCGGTTATAATTATTCCCTAGGGAACTTTTGACTTAGCCGGGATAAAAATAACCCTATTTCCTATTCCAGGAGCTAAGTTCTAACTATATACGACGTTTCATGAAAATCTGTTCAGCCATATGGAGTTGAATGGTATTTATACCAAGTTTTAAGTCGATAAACAAATGGAATCTGTTTTTCCCATACAAAGTTTAATGGCCCAAGGCACCCATTTTTAGGGGTAGTTTCACATTGTCTTATAACATATACTTAATTTTCTATTTTGAGTAGTATTTATACCAAATTTTAAGTTGATAAACTCATCCAAATAGTATTTCCAATACTAGCTTCCACCCCCTCTTTTACCCCCTTCCAGTTTTATATCCAAAAGTTTCTATAGCCTATGTCCTGCCTGAAGTGTTCCTGAATATATTATCGAAAACTGCATTGAAATCCATCCAGTAGTTTTAAAGTTCATCGCGCACATACAATCAGACAAACAGACAAATAGACATGTAATTCAAAAACCATTGGGATTTGTTCTGTTGCTCATTCTGAAGCCCCCCATAGCAATTTTTCATTGTTAACTTCAATGTACAGACTTTTACCCCTTTCCTTTTATTATATGTATATAGATATGTATAGATATATGTAATTATTACCTACGCAAGCTTAACGTTCCTTTCATTGCAAAACTAAGGCGTTTTAACATACAAATTAATCTCCTCTGCTGCACTGGGAGTGAAGAAATAGCGTAGAATGCGTGCAGATGCTTATCATCCTGGCATGTCGTAAAAGTCGACTAAGGGACGGGTCCTCTCCAACATGGTGGACTATCTGTACGGGCGATGGGCTGATCACCTGTCACCATACGGTCCATCATACCATCTTAGGACTAATTAATCGAACCTGGCCACAAGTAGTCTTGTGGCTCTGCCCACCCCTTTAGGGATTTCGGGCGTGATTCAATGTATGTATGTATGTAAGCTTAACGTTCCTTTCATTACAAAACTAAGGCGTTTTAACATACAAATTAATCGATCTTAACCAATTTAGAAACAGAATTGTAAACTCGATTGAAACTCAAATGAAACCCTCAAGAGTTACATCTGAACTAATCAACGATTAACGAATGTTAACGGTTGAACGCACAAAATTGCCTATTTTCGCACACTGATTAGCGAATGTGGAGGGCGGTTGCATTGTTACACGGCACGTCAAGTTTCAATAAATATTTATTTGGGACGCACGTCGCCTGTGACTAAAACTCATGAGACGATATATTAATTAACTAAAAAAATTAAAATAACGAGCTAGATCAATAATTCTCAATTAGAGGCGTATATTTTTTTTTATGTATGTTCATCGATTACTATGAGATGGCTGGACTGATTTAGATAATTCTTTCTTTTATCTATAGGGTATACCTCCAAATTAGTCCTGTTGTGGTAAGTCGAGGTCTGATGAGAGGATTTATGGAGGAGGAGGGTCTGATATAGCATTGGTAATTTCTGTAATAACTCAAGTAGTTGCGTTTTAAAAGCATTATTTGGTGAACTGAAACTGTGATGAAGTCTGCAAATTACCACCGGAACTCCTCAATGATAAGTATTTCACGGGTGGCGATTACATTTCTGTATAAGGTTGGGAAGCAACTTATGCTCATGAAAATGCATGTTATAAAATAGAACCGGTGTTGAAGAACTCCTCAACGATTGACGTTCTTGCACGTTGGATAGCAACACTTTGTAAATGGTGATGAGCAATTGACATTATGCTATTGTTGCTTGATGTAGTAAATGTGTGTCGTTAAATAACATTTGATAATCACTAAAAAGTGAAAAAATAAACCAATAAGAAAACCAACTGAAAATGGAATTATTAAAAATTATAAAAGTATGTGAAAGGTTCGTGTAACAGTGGACACGGTGGGCGTCGGTTGCCGCGACTCAAATTAGCCGGTTTGTTTCCGCGTGTGTGTGGCAGCCTTTATTTAGTGGGCGGTGTGAGGTCGCCCTAATGCGCAGTTTCGGGTTACACGCGTTTAAGTTTCGGTTTTGATTTGGGTGTTTGTTTGTCACAGTAAGTAAATATTCCGTTATTTTAGGGTTACCTTTTTGTTATGGTTTAAATATCCAGAACAAATAAGATTGCCGTACTGGAGACTAATAAATAGATAATAATTTATAGTTTACAAAAACTGAAAAACACGCTTTTGTCAGTAACGCTCTAAAAACTACAAAAACTTTATCACCATTAATGTATTGCCTTTGTTCGCTGGTTACCACCAGATTCGCAAAACACCAGATTCACAAAACACCGGATTCTCAGAATACCAGATTCGCATAACACCAGATTCGCAAAAAACCAGACTCTCAAAGCACCGGATTCTCAGAATACCAGATTCGCAAAAGATCAGAAACGCAAAATACCAGATTCTCATATCTAAAATCTTGACGACAATTAGAAGTAGGTTTAAATTGACTTACTTATAAGATTTGATTAAATTGTTTGTTAGTTACAAGTGAAGCCAATAAAATCTCTATCATTATCATCATCAGCATTATGTCCCACTAGTGGGCACAAACCTCCTCTCATAGTGAGGACTGAGCAGTAGTCCCCACGCCGACCCAGTACTAAATAATCAGACGGAACCGGTACATAACTAAAAAAAATTAATACTTATCAAACAAAAGAATTAAGCTCTCTGTATAAATAAAACAAACCAGCTCAAAACGTTGCCTTATCAAGATCACAAATTAAATACAATGTTTGCAAAACACAATACTGGTTGCACTAAATGTTATCAGATCGCCGTCTAAAAAATATTTAAAAAAAAGCATGCAAAGGAAACAAAAGGAGTCGAGTGCGGTTCTCAGCAAAGCTAGGTGCTCGAGACGAGTGTGTCGAGGACCTGTTTTGTAATCGATATATTAAATTCAGAATTATTTTATTCTTATAGTTTTTTGTTACTGGCTGGTGAGAAGTTTCGATTTGAATTTTGACTGAAGTATTCGAAAACTTCAGGCATATTAGTACTGGCACGTGAGAAAAAGCGAAGCAGTTTATGAAAAAATTCGACATTCGAAATTCAAATGTTCTATTTTCGAAGGACTGCTAAAACAGAGTCGTTCTAGGATTCCTTTTGAAAATCAAATTAAAATATAGAATACAGTGTTCTCCGTTATCATTATTTCGTTCCGTATTTATCCTAAGAGATGGAAAGGCCCCAAAATCTGGGAAAACCTTCATAATTCCCCTGTTCCTATTTAAAATCACGGTCAGCCGGTTGCGTCGCGGGGCGCAAATCGAATCATCCGCCAAATTGAGCACTAATTCGCACCCGTGGGAGCCAGCGGGAACCGGACGCAAGGAGACCATGATATTTCACCAAATTAGGACGTTCTTTTTTACTATGCGATTAAACTAGCTTAACATATTTTTACGTATTTTAATTACGTAGAGGCTTGCGTTATAATATATACTATTAGGAAAGTATGTACTAAGGAATTTCCTATATCCTTAGCGGGATGGCATTAAAATCCTTATGAACTTTATAATATTTAATGAATTGAAAATTGATTGTGACTTACTAACTATAACTTTGCCAATTAGGTAGGTAAATAAAAATATATATAAATACATGTCATCTCTTGACATTGTAATTGGTCTTACTTTAACGTGTAAGCACAAAACCTACAAAATTGAATTCAATTTAATAATTAATTTACTAAGAAGACAGTCTCTAATCTCTCTGTGAATTCGACCACTCTACACCTAAGGGCTCCCTCTAGCGTCAGTACCAAAACAGCGCCCCATGAGAAACCGCGGGAAACGCCACTCGAAGATCTAATCGCGCCATTTTTTTGTTTTCTCTTTTTGAATTTCGATTCCAATTGTTTTCTATATAGCGGCCAGTATTTTTTACTTTTTAAAAATAGGGTCTTGAAGTGTTTTCTCAAGTGGCCATGGATATTGAGAAGCTCTTGTTAGTGTATGGAATTGTAAGGGGGTCTGTATGGACGGTACCGACTTTGTAAAAGTCGGTTTTATGAATTCATATTAAATCATAACTATTTTCCTTAGGGATTTCAAGTATTTATGAGAAGGGACGTTGTGCTTAAGAAGCAAAATATAAATTTTCATTGTTTGTAGGAAGTATGCGTTTAATTATTTATGTTTAGGTCACTCTAACATTGTGATAATAAAAATCAGTCACTTATTCATACTGTCAATGAAGCAATAAAAAAATCCTTATCACTTGTTGGAATAAATGCTACAAGAAAACTGACAGGATCCGGAAACAAAATGCGCGAATGATATTTTGTAACGAAATGAGACGGGCGCTATTCCGTATCGAAAACTGATTACAAAACGATACCATTACGAGACCAGCGCCTCTATTCGGGAACGCTAAGTGATTCTGTAGCGATTCGTGAGCGAGATTTCTCATCCCACTCTTCCGCACGACGCGTAATGCGAAAGAGATGAGAAATCTCGCTCACGAGTCGCTACAGAATCACTTAGCGTTCCCGAATAGAGGCGCTGGGCCTCTATTCGAGAACGTCCAAGCGATATTGTTGATGCGATACCGCACCCCACTCTTACGCATTACGCATCGTGCGGAAGAGTGGGGTGAGATTCTTGCTCGCGCGTCGCTACAATATCGTATGGATGTTCCCGAATAGAGGCGCTGAACATTATTGCAACTTGGATTTCAATAATAACTAGATTATATATACTTGATGAACATAATAGACTGAATAATGAATTTGGGCTATTAGATTTGTCTATTGCACTTTATGTTTAAGTTTTAGGACAGACCTAATACCCTAACTGGAAAAGCTGCCAGGCGTGCGGGGGTTTTAGAGCGCTGTGATTGGTGCGTTTGAGGTTATGCGCCTGCGCATGTAGCCCCACTACTTATGGCTTTTTGCCTCTAATGCTGGCAGCGGCGGTCGCCCGGCTATGCGGAGTCTATTGGATATCTATTTTGTTTTAGGATCATGCGTCTGTAGATGCTTCTCCTTTAAATTGGTGTACACGGGAATCCAATCTCAAGACTAATTGGAATCTTCGGATGTCTCAATTTGTATTCATCTTTTTAGGGTTCCGTACCCAAAGCGTAAAACGGGACCCTGTTACTAAAACTCCGCTGTCCTTCTGTCCGTCTGTCACCAGGCTGTATCTCATTAACCGTGGTAGTTAGACAGTTGAAATTTTCACAGATGACGTATTTCTGTTGCCGCTATAAGATCAAATACTAAAAATCAAAATAAAATAAATATTTAAGGCGGCTCCCATACAACAAATGTGATTTTTTTGCTCATTTTCGCTCGATATTGATAACGGCCACAAGTAGACCCTTGAAATATTCACAGAATATTTAGTTATATATTCTTTAAGAATAAATAATTAAATTAAAATAAAACAAATATTTAAGAGGGGCTACGATAATAATAAAGTGCTATAATTGTCGTAAAATAGTCGAGTCTTAACTCTTCTTCCTTCTGAAGGTTCTTAAACCAAATGATGAAAAAAAATCCGTACCCGAGTACGGAAGTCTAAAAATTGACATATTTAGTACGCGGCAAATGTTAAATTTTAACGCGTAGTAACCAACGCCTCTATCCGGGAACGCTAAGTGATTCTGTAGCGATTCGTGAGCGAGATTTCTCATCCCACTCTTCTGCACGACGCGTAATCCGTAAAAGCGAGAAGAGAAATCTCGCTCACGAATCACTACAGAATCACTTAGCGTTCCCGAATAGAGGCGCAAATCTATTCGCGTATTAAATATTAGAAACGGCCATTAAAGGCGTAACAGATGTTCTGATCAAGCAGACTTCATCCGCAACCTAATCGAAACGTGTAGGTAAGGTTGTCGGACCATATTAAAGAAAGAAGAAAAAAATTAGCAAGAAAGAAAGAAGAAAGAACGAGGAAAGAAATAAAGAAGAAAGAAAAGACATTTATTCACTTCACAAGGACACACAATAATAAAAACAAATAAAAAACTAAATAGTACAGAAAAAACGAGGCATGTGATTCATTGCGGCAGTGAATCGGTCACTGGCTCAGCATAATGCTGAGGTGTCAGACACCCGCAGCGCTGCTTTTTAGCCAGCACCGTCTGTAGCAATCGGAGCGCTATACAAACACACTATACACTAATAATAACACAAAACTACTTGGATAAATACGTGGTATATATAAGAATAAATATTGTTATTGTGGTACTAGAAATAAGCACGGCTTTACTCACGATTTATTGTCAGAAATAGTCCGACATGTTTCGAACTCATATGGAGTCCTTCTTCAGGGGTTGAGTACGGTCGCGCTCACTGCAACCCACGCACTGCCGCCCTCCGTGCGGCGCGTTGCGCCCGAGCCGTATATATGCCAGCCAGGCGTATATGAAATTCCTTGTGACTGTGGCAAGTGTTACATAGGAGAGACTGGACGCAACGTTTCCACAAGACTAAAAGAGCACGTGCATAGTATGAAGAAAATGGACACCAATAGCTCCGCGGTGGCAGAGCACGCCCTGGACATGGGTTCGTCGCATTTCATTCGTTTCGATAAGGCGGGGCTGCTTGTAAGGGAAAAGCGCTTCGTGCAACGCAAAATCCGCGAGGCGATTGAAATTGGGCGACGACCGAATTTTAACCGGGATATTGGGTGGGTATTGCCATCAGCGTGGAAGCCCGTCGTCCCAGCGATTCGGGATACTGGACGTGTTGACATTCTTGTGGACACTGTGAGTTCGGCATGTTTGCTGCCGTTCACCACCAACAACGAGCCGCAGCCTGGTGCTTCAGCAACACCGGTGCAGCCCCCCGCCGCCCCCGCGCCCTCGGGTCGGGCGCAACGCGCCGCACGGAGGGCGGCAGTGCGTGGGTTGCAGTGAGCGCGACCGTACTCAACCCCTGAAGAAGGACTCCATATGAGTTTGAAACATGTCGGACTATTTCTGACAATAAATCGTGAGTAAAGCCGTGCTTATTTCTAGTCTTGGTAATGTCTCACGAAAGTTTTAATCTGGCGCCTCATTCGGGAACACTAAGTGATTCTGTAGCGACTCGTAAGCCAGATCTCTCATCTCGCTCTTACGCATTTCGCGTCGTGCGGAAGAGTGGAATGCGAAATCTGGCTTACGAGTCGCTACAGAATCACTTAGCGTTCCCGAATAGAGGCGCTGATTATTGTTATTGTGGTTTTTGAAAGAAAAAACTAAAATGCATCACACGCAAAACTTACATGAACGTACTTACTATACAATAATATACTTATTTTGTATACAGCATACAGTGAGGTACATCAAAAATGAAAACGGGAGAAAGAAAAAACAAACAAAAAGTTGATTAATTTGTAAAATAGTGCTGGTTTCGGGATTAGGATTTTTTTGAGCGTTATCGCGTTATCGGACCGACCGCTACACACGATTCGATTTGGTTGGGCCTTCCGACGGCGGTCGGCATTGGAACGTCAGGTACGACTATTTGATTCGCATCGTATGCCAGAATATGGCTTCTCGTCAAAACCGCCTGTCGTAGATAAGCCAACTTTTCCGAGCGATGAGGGTAGATGAATAAAAGTTATCTTTTTTAAATAAATGAAATATGCCTGTCGAGGGGCGTGTTGGCAGTTCGATTTATGATAGCTTTAAAAAATTTACATATATCTTTTACACAAAATACCTTTTCGGTAAATCGTGTTTTTTGGAAATTATATTTAGCTACGAATTTTATGCATTGATAAAGGACTCCCAATAATAAGGTTTCTCACAAAAGAAGGAACTTGAAAAGAAAATGGGAAAAAAAACATCTGGACTCGAACCGGGGTCTTCTGGTTTCGGGACCGCCCGATTTCCCACCTGAGCTATTATAACCTTGGCGAAATTTACCTTTGTATTCTAAAGATATTGTAGCAGTTTTTCATTGCCTGAAAACACGGATAAAACGACGTTTTCTAAAAACGAAGCTTAGCTAGATCGATTTATCGCCCGCGAAACCCACTGCATACAAAATTTCATGAAAATCTGGTACCGGGGGTCGCGCGGAGCGCATAACCACGAACGCACCAATCACAGCGCTCTAAAAACCCCCCGCGCCCCGCTTTATTTGTTTATCTGTTATTTGTTATTTTACTTTTTAGTAAAAGTGAGAGTGCGTGTGCGTTAAGAATAAAACCTACGGCAACTTCGATACTTAGAAATATTTATCTTTCGTGATCTTACTTACACAATCATATAAATAAATATATCAGGGGACTAACTTTACACAAATCGACCTAGTCCCAAAGTAAGCACTAAAGACTTGTGTTATGGGTACTAGACGACGATATACATACTTTTTTTTATTTCAATTGACTGACAAACGAGCTGACGCCCCATCTGATGGAAAGTGGTCACAGCCGCCCATGGACATCTGCAACTCCAGAGGTGCTGCCAATGCGTTGCCAGTCTAGGGAGGACGGGGAATGGGGATGGGATGGGGATGAGGGAATAGGCCTCCGGATCACGTCACTCACCGTACGAAACGCAAACGCAAGCTATTACTTTACGCCGATATTCTGTGAGAGTGTGTGTATAGAGAAATAAATAATTACATACATAGGAAACATCCAAGACTCAGGAACAAACATTCATGCCTATCACACAAATATTTGCCCTTACCGGGGATCGAACCCGGGACGCTAGCTTCGGAGCCAGGGTCACTACCAACTAGGCTAACCGCGTCGTCGAATATAGAGGTATACAACAATAATGAGACAAACGTAGCTATTATTGTTATAATGTATTTAAAACCCTCTTATTTTCACCGCGTGCGTGTTATAATGGCCGTTAGCGCCATTTCCGACCGGCCAGGAAGTGACGCGACGCTGTAATGGCCTCTGATGTGTAACCAGGGGGTGATTATTTCACATTTGCTGGCAACATTGTATAAAAGAAAGACACGGCTATTTAAGGATATTTCTTATTATTGGTTTATCACACTAACTGACAACGCACAGCATAAACTTATAGGTCTAGATGCATGAATTGCATCGGAGTACCTTTTATAAAGTAGGTGAGCACTAAAAGGGTTTTTGAAACTTCTTCATCCCCTAAGACGGTTAAATAGGGGATGAAAGTATGTTCGTAATTTTTAGGGTTCCGTATCAAAAGGGTAAAAACGGGAACCTATTACTAAGGCTCCGCTGTCCGTCTGTCCGTCTGTTCATCCGTCCGTCTGTCACCAGGCTGTATCTGATGAACCGTGATAGTTAGACAGTTGAAATTTTCAGAGACAATGTATTTCTGTTGCCGCTATAACAACAAATACTAAAAAAACAGAATAAAATAAATATTTAAGGGGGCTCCAATACAACAAACGCGATATTTTTTGCTTGATTATAGATAATGGTACGGAACCCTTCGTGCGCAAGTCCGACTCGCACCTGGCCGGTTTTTTTTAGTTTTGATGTGTTACCGATGGTAAGCCCCACCAACCTAGTTATTGTATATGTAAAGGCGAAATACGACTAAATCAACTAGAACGCGTTTTTTCGGAATTCAACCGCTGAAAGGGTGAAAAGGGATTCAAAGATTAGAGGTGTAAAATACCGCGGGCGAAGCTGTGGCGAGACTGCTAGTAATAACATAAGTGTGTAATTAGACTTTTGAGACTCAGCGACAGCAAATGAGACTGTATTATAAAAAAATTAGTTTCGAAAATTACACACATTAACGCCTGAGCATATTATCTGAGCAATGTTGTATTCCCATGACATTGATATAGGTCGGGTCCGCTGTTTTCTTTTTAATTTATTCTTGACCATGGATACAGAAATTTCATGTCAGAATACTAGTCGCTGCTGATACCAAACTAATAGTCACCAATACTAAGAAATATGCACTTATGTATAAGTAGTTATAGTCTATTAGGTACCTATTCACAGGTAAGTATGCATTATTTATAAAATATAAAATTTGTAGTGGTGTAACGCGGCATTTATTAGTGTTTAATTAAATCACTTTCATTAATCAATTATTTGTCTATCGTCCATGCTGTCGCCGCCGTCTGTAATTACTGTTGCATCTCGCTCCAACTTGTATGCTAGATTGTATGTCTCACTGGTGTAATACTGTTGATGGTCCTTATAAATAAATAAATGCCACTTCAATATTGTAAAAATCATTTGAGTTATCATAATCGACCTAAGTAATTATAAAAGTTATTCTAGTTTGGGCCGTAAGTTTTACTTAATCTTTAACAACAATATCTTCAACAATAGTGAGATTAGAATTAAAATTGAATTGTATTAAATTAAATTGAATTAAATTAAATTGATAAATAAATAAATCTTGACAATTATCGAGCTTGGGTTCTCGCTTTATTCTAATATTGTTATGCCGTGTTAGTATTAGTATTATTGGTATTTTGTTGACATTGTATAATCTGATTTTATGGTTTCCAATTATTTAAATTTTAACTATTCTGTTTAATGAAAAATATTTATTTGTTTATCGATTATTTTAGATTAAATTAAGATTATTAATTAATTAATAGGTACTGATTATTTAAATTCATAGTTGTTACTCACATCATGTATGGGTCTGTATTACGTGAAATAAATTAATTAACTAAATTAAAATTACAATTTAACCTAATTAAAAAAGGAGGACGTTCTCAATTGGGTTATTTTTATGTTTGTTATCTCAGAACTTTGTCATTTATAAAATTCTTTTTTTAATCGGTAGGGCATGCCCCCAAATTGGTCCACAGTATAGGAACCTTAACAGCCTCCGGCCTGAGAGCTGCTCGTGTTGAGACAGCGTGGCCGCCCGGACCCCTTTACGCTCCCCCATGTCGTCTGCCGCCCGATGTGGTCAACTGCCTCAAAGGGGTGCGCCTTTTTTCACATAACTTTTCAAGTCCTATTATCGGAAGTCCGAAAATATTTCTCATACCATTTTACATCATAATGATCATTCTTCATAAAAATATTTAATACTAACGATCGAAACTCATAATCATCAGAATTGATAATATCGCTAATCATACAACTTGTTAATACTAATATTTGTATTTATATATTTTCTATACTAACGATCGAAACTCCTAATCATTCTGATTCATAACGTCAATATTCATATATATATTTTTATCCTAATATTTATATCCATATATTTTTTAATCATAAGTGTAAATGAAATTGGATAGGACTTAAGAAGACTTCTGAGCGAGCGAGCGAAGCGAGCGAGCAAAATGAGTCGGAGCAGAAGCGACTCAGATAGGTTAGGTTCAGAAGGTTAAGGCGGGAGCGAAGCGAAGCGAAGTTCCCGCCTTAGCCTTCGATGTTAGGTCTTTTTTTTGCAACGGTTCAGAAAATCTTGCTTATTTGTAAGATTTTACGCTAAATAGGTTAATGCTGTTATATTAATTTGCTTAAATCCATAGGTATGCCATCTTGAAAGTGACTTTGTAGGTAGGGATAGCCTGCCCTACCTACAACTTCACTTTCGTTTTTTTTCGAAGTAAATCTTATTTTGAATAGTTATTGTTGTAAAAACCAATATTATAAGTTCAAATATTTTCTTAGCAATGCCATTATTAATAAGAAAATTATGAATAAAAATATATGATCACTGTCTGTTATGAAGCAAAATGTTATGAAAAAAAATATTATGAGTTCAAACATGTTCTTAGTAATGACATTATTAATAAAAAAAATATGATAACTGTCTGTTATGAGTTCCGATGGTAGGAATAAAAATGTATGAACAAAAAAAGTATGAGGAAAAAAATTATGAAGAGTGATTATTATGAACACAAATCGGTAGTGAAACAAAAAATAGGAATAAGAATTTTATGTGAGCCAATATGGACCCGCCTCAAAGTCTGTTCGCCGAGAGTTGATAAATATTATGATATCGTCTCGAAATAGCGACTGCCGCTTACCTATCGCAAACTGTATGGCGTCGGTTATCTCCGCGCGCAGTGAGTTTCGTGGTACGAGGCACGTAGTTGTTGTCAAGCGCGGCGCCGCGCCGGGCGGGTGAGAGCGCGCACATGACAGCCATATTGCCATTCCGTTCTGGATTACGCGTGTAGTGTGTCGTTTTGGTGTTCGTATGTTGTTTTAGACGAAGCAATCGAACGTTTCATAATAAACGTCACCGACTCTGAGACTGAGACTTCGTTCGACGATATGCCAGCAATGGGACATACCTATACAGGCTGTTCAATTATTATATTCTACTTCTATGAAAAATATAATAGTTCTTCCCTTTCATTTTATTTAGAAAATAATTAGCGGGCCGCTATTTTTAGTGAGTTAAGAATTTTTGATTTTTTTTATCAGCTCTCGGCGAACAGACTTTTCATCCAATTAAAATCATATTCCCTAAGAAAACAAAACATCGCTTACAAAAGAGCCATCAAATACCACATATCACCAGACATACGAAAATGAAGTCATTGTGCTTATTCACATCCATCCTTTTTATTTTTGCTGTGTCGCGCGATTCTGCGTCTTACGCCGTTGTAATAAGGCGGTGGGGATGTGCGTTAAGGTGGCGGGGTCAACAATGACCGCTTTCAGCGGGCGGATGCAGGTTTTTGACAAATGGCCAGCTGGACGATTTGTCTCGGGCGGGGCGGACCGCCAAAGAATCGGTTACATAGACATGTAACCGGGCGTCTATTCGGGAACGTCTAAGTAGCGACTCGCGAGCGAGATTCGTATCCTGCTCTTACGCATTACGCATCGTGCGGAAGAGTGGGATGAGAAATCTCGCTCACGAGTCGCTACAAAATCGCGTAGCGTTTCCGAATAGAGGCGCAGGTCTCGTTTAGACTACTTGGTAGTGACCCTGCCTCCGAAGCTAACGGTCCCGGTTCGATCCCCGGTAAGGGCAAATACTTGCGTGATGAGCACGAATGTTTGTTCCTGAGTCTTGAATGTTTCCTGTTTATTTATATAATATATAGATTATCGTCAGCTGGTACCGATAACACAAGCCTTTAGAGCTTACTTTGGGACTAGATCGATTTGTGTAAATACTTTTCCCTGATTTACTTATTTCATCATCACCAGCTGGCCTGGACATAGCCCTCTCCCGAAAATGGAGGGATTAGTCGCCACGCTTGGCAGGCGGGTTGGCGACCGCAGTTGGTCATGATAGTACTCGAAGGACGCTGCTACCCATCCTTCAGGGGGTCCCTCTGTCGCCTTTTACGACCCACGGGAAGAGATGGGATCATTTTATTCTTAACCGGCACCACATGGACGTTTTTTTTTAATTTAATGACAAATATAGGCCCAGGCCTTTTGCCAGGTGACTCACATGACTATTTCCGTGTGATCTTCATATCGCTTACTTTCAGCTGGATACAGAACGGTTATTCCTAATATACGACCTGGTCTAAGTGATGCGATATGCCACATCATGTAGCTTGGCCATAGTTAATTAATGGTGTCCACCGCGGCATAATACCCGGCCAAATAGCAGTCGCTTCTACAAATATTTTTTCTTTGGTATTGTTTGATGAAAGGATGTTATGATATTATATCATTTTTCGTCGACAATGCCGAGAGCCTTCCGGGCCTAATGCGTGCCATTCTCGTTACCCCGGATTATTTACATTATACGTATTATTGTGGGGTTGATTTTTGAGAATGAATTGGGGTTTCGTGCAATATTATGTTGGCATACAAAAAAACGAAATGAATGTATTTTCTCTTATTCGCATGAAAAAAGTATATTAACAGTTACCAATTATTATATACCTATATCTATATATATATATATATATATATATAAAACTCGTGTCACGGTGTTTGTGGTCCTCCGAAACGGCTCAACCGATATTTATGAAATTTTTATGTATATTTGGTAGGTATGAGAATAGATCGTAATATATTTCATACCGCTAGGTGATTAGGGTGCCCATATCAAGTTTTTTTTGACAATTTTTTTTTATTTTTATTAGCATCAAAAAATACCTATCCAACCCCAAAAATGTCACCCTCCCCCCCACCCTCCCATTTAGCATTATCGCAATTTTAGTGATTTTGTATGAACAATCCTAATCCTAACTAATATTATAAATTTAAAAGTAACTCTGTGTGTTACGTTTTCACGCCTAAACCGCTGAACCAATTTTGATGAGCTTTGGTATAGAGATAGATTGGACCTTGGAGAAGGACATAGGCTACTACAAACAAACAAACATATACATTTAACGAGCTGGTGCCCGCGACTTCGTCTGCGTCGTTATTTTCTACGCAGACGAAGTCGCGGGCACCAGCTCGTTAAATGTATATGTTTGTTTGTTTTGTATAACGCACCCTTAGAATTATTATACAGCCTAAGTATATTCGCGCATTCTCCTCGAATCATAATGACATCTTATTTCTTAAAATCGGTACAGGGCCTCTATTCGGGAACGCTAAGTGATATTGTAGCGACCCGCGAGCGAGATTCTCATCCCACTCTTCCGCACGATGTGTAATGCGTAAGAGCGGGACGCGAATCTCGCTCGCGAGTCGCTACAATATCACTTGGACGTTCCCAATTAGACGCCCTGTACCGATTTTAATAAATAAGATATCATAATGATTCGAGGCGAATGCGCGAGTATCTTAGGCTGTATAATAATTCTAAGGGTGCGTTTTGTGCGGTTTATGACTACATCATTAGGTCTGCAATATTCACTCCATTACCATTTAACACTCAAACGGCTATAAACTGAAAACGCTCATCACACTAAACTCATTCAAAACCATTCACCATTCAATCCACTCACTCGTTCACTTCGCATTACGAGAGTGAATGGCTCAGACAAAGTTGCTTCTTCCAACTCAATCACTTTGTTTCGAACGTCTCTCTTTCGATTAAGTGCGTTTAATGCGAATTGGCATCTGTGTGAAACATTTGGTGAATATTATTGTGGGCCTGTATTCAGTATTGTCCTAAGTAATATTTCACATTACCTTGAGAGTGAGACGGCTACGCAAGCTACGTGGAATTAAATGAAATCAAAATCAAAATCATTTATTTGCTGAACATGGGTACAGTTGATGACATTTGATTTGACAAGACCAAGCCAAATTCTGCCGGGAAGCATGCAAAATAGGTTGTTAGGTAGTACTTTAATTTAACTTAATAACTATATAATAACAATCAATTATAATTTATAGTCTAGTATTTATAATTTACTATAGCTCCCAGTTTTCTATTACAAATTCATTGATGGAGTATTACGCTTTATTGCAGAAGAAATATATTAACGATTTTTTAAAACTGGTGTTAAAAAGTAACTGGCGCCTCATTCGGGAACGCTAAGTGATTCTGTAGCGACTCCTAAACCAAATTTCTCATCCCACTCTTCCGCACGACGCGTAATGCGTAAGAGCGAGATGAGAAATCTGGCTTACGAGTCGCTACAGAATCACTTAGCGTTCCCGAATGAGGCGCCTGGTGTTAAAGTGGAATTTAATTTATTTGACGACAACATCGATCTAACGTAGAATAGAGAAAATAACATAGTTCTAAGTTCCTCATGTTTTACTAACCGGATGGGACGGGACTGTATACGTTGTCTGAAATAAAAAATATTATTATTATTATCATTATCATTTCAAATTTCTCTTATAGATACCATAATGGTAAAGTTCAAAAGGTTTTTGTTTTTTTCCTATTTTACACTGCACATGTTGCACTTTAATATTGCGATGTCATTGGGTCTACATATATGTGTAACAAATTGCAGCCTATTCCAACCACGGGAACCAATTTAGAATTGACTTTCAATATTTGACCCACACATACTAAAACTAGTGAAGTTAAATAAAAAGCATGTAAAATAATTATGGCCGAATTCAAAAACGCCTCTTAGGCATTTGATTAGAGATTAAATAGTTAAATGTCCCTCAACTAGTTGTCATATAAAAAACGTCATTCAAACGTCACTTCCATTAAAGATCAATTTGAGTAGCCTTTCTGAATTTGGCCATTACTCACTTATTTTTAATGCGAATTTCGCAAAACAAGATAAGGACATACTATTGTAACAAAGTAATAAATCATAATGAGAAGACACACCGGTTACATGTTATATTTGCCTAAGAAGCCAGCTACAAGAATTCGTATAAGTTTTGTGGTTAACTCTTGGTAATTTTATTTCGTAGCGCTACGAGTCCGCCTCTTACTACTACGCCGTAGCAGCAACATGCTGCGCGTGGGCAAGCGCAGCTAGTCACAAAACTGCAGCACGATCTTTTTTGATATGGTGTAAGTGATATCAAAACCCACTGATTTCGAATAACACTTTCTTTTGTCACTTTATTCAAAATATAAACTGTAAAAAGAATAAAACGTACGAAAAAAAAGTATATGAAAACTATTTTCTTTTACATTATAATCAGAAAGCTAGTTTTAATTTGGGTTAAATGAAATTACTAAAATACATAATACATTATTGAAGTTAAATAGAATATACAACACGATTTTTTTAAATTACAATCTGAGATTAGAGACGGTTTGAATCGGAGTCGTTGCCCAGCAGTGGGACCCAGAAAAAATGCTTTTAAAATAAGAAGACAGTTTACAGTAAGCGCACTATACGCTGAGTTATTCACTTGCAATGTTTAAACGGTCGGGCTATAAAATGGCGGGCCCTGGAGACATTGTCTGCCCAGTTAAGTCGCAAACCATTATGCCTCGTAAGACATTTATTTTATTTTTATTTTATTTTAAAAACAAATTATTTCTTTTAGTCCCAACTAAAGATATTTGTTATAAATTAGCTCATGAAGTCTACCTATTCTCTAGAGACCTATAATAATGTTTGAAATCCTAACTTATTATATTATTTATTTATTTCATTAAATCCACAGCACTTACAATCTTATACAGGTTATCTTGCTTATGAAACTTATTGCCAATTACGGATTTACATTTTTTAGAAGAAACTTAAGTAAACATGAGAGACAAGTGTGTGTGTGTTTGTATTTATAATACGAAAGTTACTCTGTTTTTTACTTTTTCACGCCTAAACCGCTGAACCAATTTTGGTGAGTTTTGGTATAGAGATAGATTAAACCTTGGAGAAGGACGTAGGCTACTTAAATAATTATTCTTCGTAGACGAAGTTGCGGTACCAGCTAGTTTCATATAAAATCGAAATTTATGCATTTAATGGGATCAAATTTGAGAAAACTGTTTTAAAAGTAAAAGCAGGTTGAGCGATCAGAAACTAGTTCTCAAGCACAAATCTAAACTCTGAAAGAAAATAAATGAACGCGTCGTATTTTTTTTTATTATACGTGACAATGCAGAAAAATAAAATTGCGGAAAAAAGACATCATCACTTGGACTCGTATCTTTTCAAAAAAGAATTCGTACACAGAAAGAAAATATTTCTTGGACCAAAGAAACTTATTTAGATCAAGATATATCCTGTTTCCTATATAAGGAAGATCGTAATTGCTTAAAATGAGATCCAAAATATTTCGAAGTTTATTACTTCCTCTAACTAATTAATATCTTTGTGCAAATACTAAAGGATTCTTTTTTTAAAAGCTTAAGATTTATTCCAAGAGCGTAATCGTTTCGTTTCAAGAAAATTGTTATACAGAAACAAATCCACAACATCTTAGGAAGAGAAAGGCCGTCTCTTGATTGCAATTGCTAAAAATGCTCATAATAAGAGTTATCGACGGTAATATATCGCAAAGCTATATATAGCTTTGCGATATGTTCGAAAACTTCTACAATACCATCCAAAAGTAAAATGCAATATTTCCACATCAAAACTTATCCAACGAATTATCACAAAATAACAATTTAACCACCCTCTTGATCTTATTAGTAGCTTAAGTAGTCCACAAATTATCATAAAACAACAATAAACGACAATTTGTCCGGTAAATAAACCCAACGGATAAATATCACAACATCCCTAAATAATGGCCTCCCTAATGTATCGCACAATGGCGCGAATCGCTGCCAAAATGGACAAAATGAATTGTGCGAGGAAACGTATTACCGACGTGTCAAATGACTCGGAACTTACTGCTTTCAGTTTTGTTTATATGTTTATGTTTATTGCTTTGTCGGTAATGGTGAAGTTTAGTATGTTTGTAATTGATTATGTGGAAAATTGATGGTCGTGCCATTATCTGGCTTATTCTTTTATATCTCAAATATAATAATGAGTTAAAATTTTAACTTTGATAATGAATATTAAAACTGTGAAAGGAATGGATATTTTGATACGTCTACGATGATACCCGAGCAACTACTTATAATCTAACTTCAACTAAGAAACTAACTAACCTACTAGAGTAAATATATTATTATGAAAAATAACAACATACAATAATAATGCTAAAAGTGAACGTGAAATTAAAAAGCTAAGTGAAAGAAGAGAACTGACAATCGCCATGGTGCCTGGCCACATTTCCACGAAAACAAAGTTAAACTAGATGGCGCCACAAACATAGCCAACGAGACATTAAATCAAGTACAACGAAATTAAATAATTTATTGAGATAAATGGCAATTGTAGTGCATCTTTACACATCGTTTGTCAAAACTACAAGCTTTTCGAAGAAAACAATTATTGTTTGAAGGAATAGTAGCCCCAATTTAAGAAACTCACCGATAGATGGCGCTACACCATCCGGATTGTAAGGCGATTGACAGTCCTCTTTTTTTATTCGTCCATGTTCGTACTTAGACAAATTGAATACCAAGTTTACCACAACTTCAGTGAATATAAACACTTAGACGATTCAAACAAATCATTGCCGCCCCACTAGTCATTGTACAAACAAACAACGCGATTAAATTAAACCCCGTGAGCTCGGCAGATGTTCAAACACGGACAAAATCAACACTAATTCTTATCAATCACAATTCCATTAACGTCTATTTTCAATTAGCCCATTGATTATTAACACCCCACAAAATAATGTCGTAAATCGTGTTTTGAAATGTAATGATCAATTTTTTTCCGCGTCACTGCTTTTGGAGCACTGGGTTTTGATTTTACACATATTGAGTTAATGGCTTCGAGCAACGTCAAACTATAGAAAGAAAGTCGTTTAGAAAACTATACTCCCGTTTTAACGATCATGTTTAACATCGCTGCAGAAAATATACTTTAGAATTTCATACATTTTTTCCGCGAGGTTCCCTTTAGCCAGTGCATGCATCACGGTATTTAAAATGAAACAAAAGGATTTTAAAAAGGCTTAAAGCTTCACGTGTTCGTGAAAGAGTTGTTAGCCGCAGATGGTTTAAAACGGGGAAAGATGAATATGATAATGGCCGAATGTCACGCTGATGATCTCCGCAAAACATGTCTGGAAGTGACAGAATTTCTGTTAAACCCGTATTTTTAGAAACTTTTGACCTTTTAACCGCCAGAGTCATGAGACGATCATAACGTTTAAAAATGTCCTCAACGACAAAATAAAATCAAATCAGTTATAAGCGTTCCTGAGTCTTGGGCTAGCGCTAGTAATAGCAGGACGCCAAAAGGCTTACACTACTTACACTATTTAGATTTTTCGTAATAACGTCTGAGTTAAATCTAGTAAGTCGAATTTGACCCAGTCCTTAAGACCGTTTTTATTAATTAGAAGTATAGCATACATGTATTAAATCTTATTTTAAAATGTATATATATTCTATAGCAGGCTGTTTATACTTGGCGAATATAATAAGTACAGTTATGTCACCTAACGTATAAACGATTTTACGATTGAACATCAAACTAATATGCCTTAGTTGTAGTTTCTTAAAGTTTATTCCTAAAAGCAGTCTCGAATTTGTGTAAAATTTCTGCTCTCCGTATCAACAAGACGGCACTTAAAATATGTTTCTGTCAACTCTTCCTGTAAAACTTCTAAGCGTCTCTGCCGTCCCATATTCAGCATACAACTTTTGGCCCATTTGCGAGCCGTTTGAATATACATAGACATCACCTCCGCAAACATGTTTGTAACCATCACAAAACATATGTACTTCTCTATTGCTTTGCGACTAAGGCTGAAATTGGCGTGCCGCCTTCGTGTGAATCGGGTAACGTTATTTGGTTCCTTCATACATGGAAAAAGCTGGATTCTCGCTGTGCGATTCATCCATCATTCATTCGCCAGGCGTGAAAGACGTCTGTGACGATTATGACGTTCGCTTCAGCGCAACAGCGGCTTTACTGCTGGCGTCAACCTTACGTCTATTATAATACATACCTTTTTCGATTGTGCGAATGTGTTCTAAAGTTTGCTAAGCTTTAGACGATTTTGTATGCAGCAGTTATTTCACAAAGATCTTACGGTAGCACATATCGCGAGCAATTTTCGACGTTCAGTCATGTAGAGTTGATGTTGAAGTTGCGCGCACGTTTTTTTAAGGAAAGGCATTTCTAAGTTTGGATTTTACGTATAACGAAGCTTTGATAATACCTTCAGTTACTCGACAGGATTGCATCTAAATCCGAGCTCGTCGTGTGATACGGAACTTTATGCTTTTAGGTATAAAGTTGATTATCGTGGGGCTGTCCTGGTTTCCGTGTACGGTGATGTATGTTGGACGGTTGTCGGGCATTGTGGAGTCTTGTTGAGATGTTTGCGATGAAAGTGATGGTGCGATAGTATGACGTGACAAGCGAACATTCTCGAACAATAGATTGTTTGGAACAGTGACGAGAGTTAGTGATTAAAAGTAAACCTGAGTCGATAATTTGGTCCACGCAGTTGTTACACAGTTAGTCCTCTATTTCATATAGCTCCCTATAGTTTATAATGTATTAAGAGGAGTGTGAACCTACCGCTTTTCATACAAAAGGCGATAATGATTTCCACCCCTTAAATGCTAATTGATTTAGACCAATTTTTGATAGATTATCAGTCAGAACAAAATCTAGGTCTATACGTTTTGTTTTATTGATGTTTCAGTAATCTCATACAAAACGAATTTTGGCGATTATTTGACTTTGAAAATTCACAAACGTATAGATCTAGATTTTGTTCCGTCTGGCAACCTATCAAAAATTGGTCAAAATCGGTTAACATTTAAGGGGTAGAAATCGTTATCGCCTGTTGTATGAAAATGGTAATTTTTGCCGCTGGTTCACAATCTTCTTAAGTATGTAACTAATTTAGGCTGAAAAATGGAGCGAGTCGGAATAAGAGGCATGCCTTTGCGCTTGCTGAGTGACTACCGGGACGGACGCAAAAAGTCAAAGTGGGGGAATGGTTGAGCAACGAAGCTGACATAGCGTTTGGTGTCCCTCAGGGGAGCGTTTTAGGGCCCACGTTGTTTCTAATATATATAAATGACTTGACGAATCTTATACTACAACGTGGGCACATCGGTTCTTATGCTGATGACACTGCCATAGTGTTTGATGGGAAATTCTGGGAGTCAGTGTTCAGGAGTCTGGCCTCTGTCGAGTATCTACCTGGTTAAGAAATAACTTACTCACGCTAAATGTCAATAAGACCAACTATATATGCTTTACAAAGTACGAAAGCACGCAACCAGATAGTAACTTAAAATTAAAAATACACACTTGTAACTTAAATGACCATGCCCATCTTCAGTGCAACTGTATGGAACTTGAAAATATTAGATCAACGCCTTTCATGGCACTTGCATCTTGAAAATGTGAACGTTAGAATAAGAAAACTAAATTGGATTTTTAAAATACTTAGACATATTACTACTAAGAAATTGTGGAATCAACTATACATTACTTTAGCACAACCGATTATGAGTTACTGTATAACTGTCTGGGGCGGTGCAACAAAAACAAAATTCTTGGAAGTTGAAAGAGGGCAACGTTGCTTGCTGAAGGTGATGTACTCAAAACCATACAGATTCCCCACAAACGAACTTTATCAAATTAGCGACACAAACAAATCCATGAGGAAGCTGTATGTTCTGTGTACAACACTGAAGCATCATAAAACATTAGATTATAAGCCTACGGTTGAAACCCGTAGACGCAAATATAATGTTGCCCCCGTATCTATCAGTAAATCCATGCTTGCCAAAAGGCAATTCAAAGCGCAGTCAGCATATGTATACAATAACGTAAATAATAAGACTAATATCCATCAACTACAATTGTATAAGTGTAAGACTGTACTAACTGAATGGTTAAAGCTGCTCAGCTACGATGAGACTTAAATATTGAAGGTGGTAATAATTATACGTAACTATTAAATTATAAAAATTATAATAACAAAACTAACGGCATACACACACACGAACACACACACACACACACACACACACACACACACACACACACACACATCCGCGCGCGTGCGCGCTCATAATCCTAAAATAGTTAAAACTTAAGAAAAAAAGTTAATTTTAATTAAAATAAAATAAGTACCTACTTACCTTTATATAATGTTTCCGGATGCAGACTTGTAGCTATGGAGGAGCGGGGCTTCCGGATACAGGTTATATATACCTACTAGGAGGTTCCAACCGATCATGTCATTTAGACGTAAGTTTAAAGGAAATAAACATTTTTTCATTTTTCATGTTTTATGACTGATGATGATGATGATGAATAAAAAATCTTCGCAATCGAACGCATAATCACATCCTTCTAAAATACACAGGGGCGGAACGTGGACTGGCTTGAAACTTTAAAAGGAAAATAATGGGTCCAATTCGAAACGGTGTCGCAGTTAAAATTCCCTAAACTTAAAATAAGAAACGCCAAATACAGCTTGTATAGCACCAACATGTCAAAATCGAGTTTGACGTTTCTTATTTCAAGTTTAGCGACTTCTAAATTTAGCGAACACACCTGTCTTTCGTATAGGACCCAATGGCCGAGATATTTCCGAACGGGTCTCGTGTTGGCTGATTGGATGCACTTAAGGATATCTTGAAATATTAGTTCACCTAACACAACACAAAATTTTACGAACTCCTAGTACTACACTATTTTTAATAGCTCTTCAAAAAAATTGCACTGGGTGTTGGATAGTATGGAATCCTACATTGTGCATGGCACAACATGCACTTGACCGGTTTTTCGGGTTCCAGACCTCAAAAGGAAAACCGGAACCCTTATGGGATCACTCGTGTGTCTGTCTATCTGTCCGTCCGTATTTCACAGCCAATTCGCTCCGAAACTACTGGACCTATTGAGTTGAAATTTGGTACACATATGTAAGTTGATGATGGCAACACGGACGTGTAACGTAAATACATGAATTTTAAACATGAGGGCCACTTTAAGGAAATTAGAAAATTTACGTATGATATTCCCTGACTTGGTTCTTGTAAAAACTGTTAGCTAGCCATGACTTGTTTTAAATAAATAAACAACAAAGACGTTTTGCAAACCTTGAGGTGTGACGTATCAACTGAAAGGGTCTCGAGGGAATGTAAGGATCTTAATTTTTTTTTCTTATAATTTTAAGATAAATGATTTTGTAGTTATTTAGGAAAATGGGCGAAAATTGACCATGCCCCCTGCCATTATCTTTGAAACTACTAGGCCTAAAATTTTGAAAAAATTACGAAAATAGTTCTTTACCAAAAAATACAGGATAACCTATAAAAAGTCTATGGTATTTAAAGTAACATAGAAAAAAATTCAAATAATCACGGAAGCGCTCCACGCGAGTTTGACTTGCACTTGTCTGGTTTTTTTTATTTGGTTTGTGTAGTTATGTGGAAGTGTCTATGCGTCCTATAAATTAGGTTGCTTTATTTCTACATAATTATTTTTATTATATAGATTTTAACAACACCCGTTGCGCTAACGGTTTAGTTGAAAAAAGCACTTAGCCGCGTCTTAGATTAAGAAGTGAATGCCAGCCACCATCTTATGGGGATATCCGTTTTGTATTTAAATGGTTATAAACGCTTGAACTCGAATCGATCCAGTATTAACAAGTCACTCTATGTATAACATACTCTAGCTTGCGACATTGTCCGCGTGGAATTCATTTACGTCCTCCATCAAAAATCACGTGTACCGTTTAAGCATGAAAGACGGACAAACATATTTGTTTCTTATATAATTGTGAAGTGAACATAAATACATTTAAAGTTTTGTTACAATTCGCACCATTCCTGGAAGAAAGACGTAACTTATAGATATGCCTTTTTGCAATTAATTGATATATGATAGAGGAAAAAAAAATACACCACCTCACAAAAAATCAGATTTTTTGGACAATAAATAACATAGTTATACCAAAAACAATTTTACTTACGTCTTATATTTTTCAAATCATGACGGGCTAAAAGTATGGTATGTCAAGTTACTTATTACGTAAAAATGACTTAAAAGCGTACATACACTTGCAATTTTATTACACGCATGATTTTATAAAAACTTGCGAGTATGTGGAAATAAGTATTTTATATCCGAAACCCATCAAATCTTTTTTGGCGTTTGTTCACTTACGCCATTACTACTCGAGACATTTTAACATACAGAAAACGTAACTATAACTTACGTAATGTAAAATGTAGCTCTATATTCGTAAATAGTTAAACGTCTTTTTTATAAACACTGTTTTATTGACGATATTTATGTAACTTAATATACAGTACAATTTTATAAATAACTTACATTCGTTTATCGATGTACGCCATTTTAGCGCGATGTACACATCAAAGAGCGGGGTGGGGTAATGCTACTTACATACACTCGAGGTCTTAGGATAGCCGCTCGCGCAAGTTATTGTGCTCTCATTTTATATCTATGATACCTTTTTAACTATTTGTTCCAATGAAATATTTTTTATTCGGTACGGTTTTACACTAGCATATATGATTATCTCCGGTTAATGAAGAATGAATTACTACTACTACTTACTAACATTCGTGAGTAATTTACGTAAAAGCCTGCCGTTTATTAGTGCATTCCTTTTGGTTTTCTGCATTTGGCATTGTATGTTTAAGGCAGCCAAAGAGTATCTTAGCTCTTTGAATATTTTCTTATGCTTAATCCACAAATATAATATTTAATTAACAATGCAATTTGGTGATACACACTAACAATTGCATATTTGATTACATAAAGCTTTATGTTATTGCTACTGTTCGGTTTTACGGAAATCGATTTTTCTATTCCATTTTTTTTTTTAATCTTTATTTCTGGAACATCACTATTAACGTATGATTATATTTTGAATACGACCGTTTAAAATCAATGAAATACCATTATTTATGGGATTCGTCAATTATTCGAAGACAACATGTTTTTATGTGAATTTTTAGCGTAGTAATCTGTTAAGTTTTACATATTTCTAGATGAATAAAATCCTTTAACCCTGGATTAATACGTATTTTTTTAATAATACGCATGATACATAAATTAACCGAGATTACACAGATTTGATGACTGAACAATAACTGCATAAGGTTTGGAAAAAACTGCACCTAACCCATTTGTTATGATTTTATTCACTTGTTGCATTTTGTCTCTATGAGCAACTGGTTTATTTAGGGTTGGGACTAATAAAAGGAATAAAATTATTAAATATAAAAATGATTAACTTATTAAGAATTTTACAAGAAACTTTTTACTCATGTCACAAAATGACGAAATTATCGTCAATTTATTCCAACATACAACTACTTCTAAAATGGTGCAAGACGAAATTGTATCTATTCTTGCTACAATTTTGAGCTATAGGTGTTAAATAAGTCACGGTCGTTATGGCGAAAAAATTACGGTCGTTGTGGAAATCATCAGGATGCTTGTGTTCAGCAGTGGACGTCTTTTGGCTGAAATGATGATGAATGACGATTTTAATTTTATAAATCGGTCGTTGTGGCGATTCTACACTGATCGCATGCAACGGAGACCCGCAATTTTCACCAGTTCGTCAGTGCACCGTGAGGGTGGTCTGCCCACGCTGTTCTTTCTAGTACGTGCTCGCCATTCAAGAATTTTTCGGCCCCAGCGGCCATCTGCGCTACAAGCAATGTGTCCCGTTCACTGCGCTCTGGGTTATGTTGGTTACTCTAGATCTTTTGCGGATCTTCTCATTTCTAATTCGATCTCGCAGCGATACTACGAGCATAGCCCTCTCCATCGCCCTTTGGGTGATCTTGAGCCTTATTTATGAGGCCCATAGTGAGCGATCACGTCTCAGTGCCGTAAGTCATCACTGGCAACACAAACTGGTCAAAGAATTTCATCTTGAGACACTGCGTTATATCGAAACCGAAAGATATGGCGTAACTTCCCGAATGAACCCAAGCCGAGTCGAATTCGACAATTGACCTCTGTCTAGAAGTTAGCTCTACCTAACTGGACAGTATGTCCCAGGTAGGTATACATAATCGTCAATAACTTCGAGCGTAAAGTTTCCGATTTTTACGGGAGTTGGCAGTGCATGTATATTCGATATGGTCTTCGTCTTGTTCATATTCATTTCATAGTCTCAGCCATGACAACAATGTCATGTACTCTCCGTTTATGTCGATACCGAGCTTTTCCCAGTCCAGAACCTTGAAAACATCCTCCAGCGCAACACTGAACAGTTTTAGAGAGATTAAGTACATCTCCCTTTCTGACTCCCCGCTGCGACAGCATAGGTTTCGAGTTTTGAAAAGAATTAGAACTCGAAACTTATGCTGCAAGATAGTCGGGCCGACATAGTGGCGTTTTTGTACAAACACTTCAATATGTCGATGTACCTGTTGTCAACTTGGCACCGATGGAGAGACTGCTGTGCAGCCAGGCTTTCTCGTAGCCCACAAACGCTAAGCAAAGAGGTAGGTCTAGGTAGGGGTAGGCTTCGGTCTTCTGTATAACCTAACGTAGCGTATGTATGTGGTCTAAGGTGCTGAAGCCTTTTCGGAAACCGGCTTGTTCGGGAGGTTGAAAGTCGTCAAACCTGCGTGCGAGACGGTTCGTAATGACTCTCTAAAACAGCTTGTAAACATGAATCAGTAGTGAGATGAGTCTATAATTCTACAGCAGGGCATTATCGCCCTTTCTGAGGCTTCCGCCTTCCTTCAGAATCAGAACTTCGGCTGTGATTCCGTCCTCACCCGGCGCTTTGTTATTTTTGAGCTGTTTGAGAGCCACACTAATCTCGTACAGGCTGTCGTCCGGGATATCTCCGGTATAGTGTCGGGTTAATCTAGTTCTCAGGTCGTTAGCTAGATTTTAGACAGGTTTCCGCGTTGGTGTGTACAACTGTCCATAGAACTTCTCGACCTCTCTCAAAAGCTCAGGTTACGAGGGCCATAGCGATTTCGGCAAATGTATACAAAGATTTGATTAGTTTATGCGAAGATAACTATAAACCGCCGGATTATCATACATGTTATCATAGTTTACGCCCTCAAACTCTAGTCACAGTTTAAATAATAGTACTACGTACTTTGATGCACGAAATAAACTCAGATATGGAAGATGAGTAGTAAATATTTAAAATATAATTATCCTTAACCTGATCTTGATTAAAACTATTATTTTATAACAAAAAAATTGATTACTAGGCATGTTTGAAAATAAATCTACAAAATATCCGTGGTTTTATTTATTTTGTACCGATTTAAAGAAGAATTATCTTTTAGGACTGTAGTTTGTATTTTCAAAGATTTAAAATTGTTTTGTTGAATTTGATGCACTTTGTTTGAATCCAATATTTGTTTTATAAATAATTCTACAAATTCATACTATTTTCAGTACAATTTAACAACATTTTTAAATCCGACATTATTTTAGTATGAAGATAAGCATCTTTTTGATAAAACATTTGTCCTGGAATAATGGAGTAACTTGTCATACTCATGAATACCATATTTGTTTACCCTATATTAAAAGCGTATTTCAACTTACAACTTGGCATTGATAGCAATTTCTTGTGTAATAAAGGCGTAAGTCATACTTGCGCGACCAAAGTACGCTAAAAATTGAACACTTATAAATACGTAAACTGCAGTTACGACAGAAAGTTACGTTGAAAACACAAGTCATGATCCGTCATAAACACGTAATTAAACTTACCAATCGCAAGCACCCACAGGCAGACGTGGATAAAGAATGTATCTTATAAATTTAAGGTTTGCTACGTCTATAAGTAAGTTATCAAAAAACAAAGTTTGTTGGAACATCCGGTGATTTTTTATCTTCCTAAAGGTATAAGCTAATTTAAGGTGTGATTAAAATCAAAAGTGTGGGAATGTTTTTTTGCTCTCCTGAAAAGTAGCATTTTTTCACATACGCCTTTCTTCCAGGAATGGTGCGAATTATCTACATTAAGCTGAATGTCAGGAAATTCCCGAATAAAAATAGTTCCTTATCACACTCCATCCTGTGTCATATTATGCAGTGAGTGAAAAAAAGCCCAAGTTCCTCATTCCAAACTGGGTCAATTTGCAAACTATTTTACTAAGACCATTTATAACAAACGAATTATTATTTTCAGATATGTGATTTGAAAACTATTATCAAATTGATTCTCACCAGAAAAAGTAATTCGTGAGAGGTCGCCGTTCAAATTCCGCCAGGAGCTAACTTCGACAAAGTTAGCAATATTTGACTATGTGATGAGAACGAAGGATGTTTGTGAAGTCGTGAAATATATACCTGCTATTTATTAACCTATGTATTTATCTTCATTAGAATTTGTATAAGGTAAAGGCACCTATTACCGTGGTAGTTAAGCAAGTTTTCAAGTAAGAGCCAAAAATTAAGAGTATCTAGACAGCGTAACGAGGTTAAGGATTTTTTTAATTAAAGTATATAGATTTAACTTGTTATTTTGTAGGTTTTTGATCTAATTCTAGGTAGTTACTAATAGTTAAATATTTATTAAAGCCAAAATGTCGAAATCCCCTATTACCGTGGCATTGGATAGGCTGTGACCCTAATACCGCGAATTTGGTTCCTATTACCGAGGGTAAGAATTAATGATAGTTTTGGTTCCGTACATTTATTGACAAAAATTTTTTTTTTACAATATTGGAATAAAAATGAAGACTTACTTAAAGTTTTATAATTATATCAATGAAATTATAATAATCAAACATTTAAATCGAAAAGCCATGTTTGGTTACAAAGGAACTAATAATAATTAATAACAAATCAAAGACATACTGACTTTACACTAGCATTTAAATTGATTTTACCGTAACATTTGAGCCCAAAAAAATAATATACCTACACAGTCTTAGTCCGACTCATACAAAAAGCATAGCTGTGTAGGAAGAACAACAGATTCCGACCCGAACAAAACTACCAAAATCAAAATAATGGTTATTTCAAAGAAATCAGAACTACGGTACCCTAAATTAGTTATTTCATTACGTTGTCACTCGGTATTAGGTAATATTAGAGGAACCTATCTCCGACTCTTACTAATCATGAATAAGTCGGAATTAGGTTCCCATATATCCTATTACCGAGGGTTATCTGTGTATACCATCGGTAATAAGTTTAATTAACAGTACTGTAAATCCTAATTACGATCCATAAAAAAGATAAGAAATAGTGAATTTTTTAAAACAAACCGAAAATAAATACTTCTATTTCCTTACAAAACCAAACTCATAAAACTAGGAAGTAAATCTTTGATTTTATCTGTATATTTAAACGACTTATTAATTTAAGGGTGTCTATAGAAACCACTAATATAATGCTTACGTTTTTATCAAAAATTAAGACCTTCTTGTATATTTTTCATACAACGGATATAGCTCTTTAGCTACTTAGATAGATGAAGATTTCAATCACACAAAACATTTAGATACTTAACCGACAATAAATTTAAAAAAAAATGCCAAGTAAAACTAAGGTATTAACGTATTACCGTGGTATACCTCGGAATTAGGAGCCACAGTGAAAAATGGATCCAAATACCGACGTATTTTATATTCTATTTTTTACATATTTCCAAACAAAATATCAGAAAAATAGTATGTCAAAGTCGCAAACGAAGCTATAACAAATCTTTTAAAAAACATAGCCTTAGATTAGTTATTACAATTATTACGCAAATCGCTAAGTAAGATGCGAGTTCACTTACGTGTGGCCTAACGTGTTTGTATGGGATAAGCTGCTCCTGCGCCGCCGTTGCCGGAATTGACGAGTTGCAAGTTCTTTGCTTGATGCATACGCACCCGCGCCAGTAAATCCGATAGACAACTAAGTACGCTTTGGTCTTGTACAAAAAGATTCTTAATGAGTCGGGCCATTTGATAATAAAACACGTATTTAAAAACACCACGATAATGGGTGTCGATTTGGATGGGGTCGTTAATAGGTGCCTTTACCTTAGTAGTCCAGTACCGACACTATACAAAATTCTAGAGTTAGAAAATGCACCTACATGAGTTCATGATCAGTGTTGAGCACAAACTATTAATTAGTTTAATTTAGTTTAGTTTATTGCTCAATATAATATACAGTTTAAATCACATGTCATATCAAATTAAAACAATTACCATTGAGAATGTCAAATAAGTACATATAAAAGCATTCAAAATAATAACATTATTAACAGTTTAATTTTCAATATTGGAGAAAATATAATATAAATGTAGAACAGCCTTCTTGCGGACATACTCCACCACGTCGTCATCTGTGGTGGCGTAGTGCAGGCGCGACACAGTGCCGTGTTCGGTATGGCGGCTCGCAGGCCGGAGTTGGATTCCGGCTCTGCAGTACCACACAGGCTCTTGCAAGGCTTCCCGCCTGCCTTGCTCTTTTTCTGCACCAGCGTGAATCCCTCCTCATCCACAAAGGTGCGGGGAAACTCATCGGAAGAGGCTCCCATTTTAGGCGCCCTGAGGGGCGCGGTAGGCCGGCGGCGCGCTCGTGGCCAGGCGGCCGCGTCTGCGTAACCGCACTGAGCTGATTTTATGGGTTGCTGTGGTGGTTGACATCTTTTGCCTACATGCGAATTGTTGGTCTGTCAGTAAGTCATTGTCTTCAAGATGGGCAATTATGTGGGTCGATCGTAATGGGACTATAATTGTTTTCGTCGCACTTGCCCCCTTCCCTTAAATACAGGACAAACACTGGTTCGCTTCAAGACACCAGGGCACATAATAAGGGCATTAGTGTTCATTGTCTAAGATACTATACCCAAGACAAATACGAATATGTTACATATGATTCAAGCAGAATTGAACTTGCGACCAACAATATAACTTGTACTTGCTAAAAACCAATAAAATGCAATGAAATGATATTTCGATACGTAAACAAAATATTTAAGCACTTGGCCTTGTGGCGCCGTGCAGCGTTTTATTGTCAGTAAAGATAAAAAGAACGCTTGCGAATTGTCATTCACATACTGATTAATATATACTTATATACCTACAGTTTTATTCCAGGAAGCAACTAATAATACTGCCAAATTATAAAGTTCACATTGGAAAGCGTAATCACGGGCGTGTGGGTGCATTATAATTTACGATCTTAGTTCTAAACCGGTTATATTTAAAACTTGCATCAATTTTGCTGTCCAGCGCCTCTATTCGGGAACGCTAAGTGATTCTGTAGCGACTCATAAGCCAGATTTCTCATCCCACTCTTCCGCACGACGCGTAATGCGTAAGAGCGAGATGAGAAATCTGGCTTACGAGTCGCTACAGAATCACTTAGCGTTCCCGAATGAGGCGCCAGTTGTATTCCGTGTATCTTTGGGAGCAGTTGATTTTTAATTAGTGTAGCAAGATGTTCGGAGGTTGCAAATTCGTATTTACGAGTAGTTATTTAATTTTACTTATGGGTAAGTGAAGTTTGGGAATTTTTTAAGGAAATTGAAATACTAACCCTGCCTTCGCTATACGTATTTGAAATAATAATGTATGTCAGAAAAAATATATACAATTTTCCTACAAATGTAGATAAGCCAAAGGCTACTAGAAATACCGGAAAGCTTAAAGTACCAACTTATAGACTGGCTAAAACTAAAAAATCATTTCTAGGAAATTGTACACGTTTTTACAATAAAATACCTAAAAACATAATAGAACAAACAGACACAATGTTCAAATCTACTGTAAAGCGAATTCTTATTTCTAGGGCATATTACTCAGTAAAAGACTACGTCATGGACAGGGACGTTTGGCTTAAATCGTGACCTGCACCGGCGATCCCTGGGTCTCGATGAGCGTACCTGCTGTGGTATATACTTAGATTTGTATAAAACTGTAGACATCATTGTTGACTTATATGTGTACTGATTTGAAAAAATGATACCTCACCGAGTTTCTTGCCGGCTCTTCTCAGTAGAGGATTTTTTCCGAACCGGTGGTAGATTCATTCCTTGACCTTCATAAGAGCTTGTAAAAGCCTAAATTGAATAAAGATAGTTTGACTTTTGACTTTGACTTGACTTTGACTTTGTTTTGTAGGTACTTTAGTACCGAAGCCAAGTAAAAGAAACTAAATTTTAAATAGCTTAATAATTATCTATGTAGGTTTGAGAAACGAGCTGCGTCGATGGTAATCTCTGTCTAGGTACTAATTATCATAATGAGTGACTCATGTTGCCTTATGTCCTTATAATCTCAATGAATTTTATAATGAATTTTAATACCTATGTAATGTAATTTAATGACTATTATTGTAAGTAATGACAAATGTAATTGATTATTTTTGCATGCCACTAAATCTACCTCTGTTTACTTAATTTTAGCTACACCCTAGGGTAAAGTTGTGTTTAACAATTTGATGTTAAATAAATAAATACATGTAGAGCCAATTTAAGCCAATGTAGAGTCAATATAGTGTCAATGTAAAGCCAATTTAGGGTCAATGTAGAGCCAGCGTAGAGCCAATGTAGAGTCAATGTAAAGTCAATGTAGGGTCAATGTAGAGCCAACGTAGAGTCAATGTAGAGTCAATGTACATTCAATGTAGAGCCAATGTAGAGTTAATGTAGAGTCAAGGTAGAGCCAATGCAGAGTCAATGTAGGTAGAGCTAATGTAGAGCCAATGTAGAGTCAATGTAGGGTCAATATAGGGTCAATATACTTTTTATGTCGCTAATCGGGTTTTAGTTTTTTACTTTACTTTGACTTTTCTTTTACCAACTTTTTGCAGTAGTTGAAAGAAAAGCAGGTTATGCACCTCTTATTCAGTGATTTATTGCGCTCGTGTTTTTGGACGGCGCAATAATGAATGACTTTCTGCTTGGTGCAACAATCTACTATTGTATTACCTACATAAACTCGTATCGTTTGGTCTTCTTCTTCATACATAAAGTTTTACCGTTTTTGTGTTGCACTCAAAAATGTTAAAACCATCATCATCACTTTAGCCGAACGATGTCCACTGCTGGAGAAAATTTACCTATAATACAGTAATGCAGATCAAATCAAATCAAATCAACAATCTCTTTATTTACTCTCCCAAAGGTACTTAGCAATAATGACGAGGAAACCTACCCTGCCCTACCCTGTGTGACAGATCACCAGGCCCCCTCCCCAATTCAAGGGATATATAAATAAAATTATAATTGTCAGTAGGTATCTTGTTGTGTTAAATACGTTTTAGTGAAGTACATCGATAAGCCGTGTAAGTTTCTACCGCCATATAACGCGCACTAAGGACCAACATTTAAAGCGGCTGCGGTACATGATCAACACTGCACTACTGGAAGATGGTCTACGAATGCTTAAAGATAAGAAAACCCAAAATAAAAGTTTAATTTCATATTTCAGCATTAGGCAAGCTGTGTGCAGCGGATTATGAGTACATCAAGGATTTGAACGGCTGGCTGCGCCTGAACGTCGTGCCCATGACCTGGGCGGACGCGCGCCTGCGGTGCCACCTCGAAGGTACAACTATTAGACTGTGTCTGGCACTGTTAAAGCTACCCAATAGCGTAACCTGGGTGTCAGCAAGGGTGAAGAAAAATTTCGCCGCCCCTTTATTTAGGTATTTCAAGAATGAAAAAAGATTAAATTATACGGTAACGAATTCCTTTCCCCGATTTCGTCACAGTATAAGTAATGATAGATTCCGTGCTCATTTCAATCGGTCCGAATCGTAGGTAAGACAAAAATATGAAATACATTGCTTACAATTTTTACAAGATATTACTATTGTTTTTAAGTGAAGTTTTCCCGGCCCTTAAAAGTGATGCCGGGGAGGGCCGCCCCTCCCGCCCCCACTACGCTACGCCACTGAAGCCACCACTGTGATGTAGGACGGACATACATACATAATCCTCCAAAACCACACCCGGCGGTGATGGCCCTCGTTGCATGCTCGTGCAAGGCTCGCGAAGCTTCCAACACCAAAGCCCACACTGCATCTAAAGTTATTGTAATTGCATTGACAATATGTAATATTTAAGTAATAACTGCATGGCTGCATTCACAAACGCCACTTAAGTATTTAATTTAAGATTAAATAGGTAAATTTTCCGTTATCCAACCGCCAATTGAAGGCCCCTGTGAAATCAGTCATTAGTACATAACAATTAGCATATGACATTTGATTCGGCGGTACACATTATGAGCTGTTGCGATGGAATTGACCCCAACACTTTTTGATCAGGTGGAACCCTGGCGTCTCCTACAACACAAGCAATGACTAAAATGATGAAGACAATGATGGGCGAGCACGAACTAACAGACAACAGCATATACACCGGCATACACGCCCTCATTAGTAAAGGGGACTACATGAGCATCGATGGTATGAACGAATTTGATGTCTCAAAATCGTATTTCGATCGATCGATCATTTAAAACAAAATGCGAGCTTCATCGGTCGGGTTTTGCTCTTTTTTTAGGAATACCTCTTTCAAAGATCTCACTGCAATGGGCCAAAGGAGAGCCCAATAACTTGGAGAACGGTGAGGACTGCCTGGTGATGACCGGCGAAGGCCAGCTGGCTGACGTCAAGTGTAGCAGCGTGCACCCCTACTTCTGCTACAAGGACAGCGCCAGGATGGCTGTGAACAAGTGCGGCACCACGGACAACGGTGAGGGCTCTGTTTTGGCCACGTTTTTTCACGATTTCCTAAGTATTTTCAGAATGATTTGTATCTCAGTGTTTAGCTAATTAATTCAACAAAACAAAATTTTTGTGGCGACACATAGCCCATGATTTAACATAAAATGTTAAAATTGTAGTTTTCAAGGATAACTAAGTTTTCGACTAACGGGTTAAAATGACTATATACCAATGTACGTATTAATCTCCGAAAATAACGAGAAAAGAAATAACGAGCGAACCACTAGTTGATACAGGATAATATGAGCTCAATTTAAAAATGAATGAAGCAATCATTATTCCCCGACCAGTTCCACTAATGAATAATTATTGGCACGTAAATAAAAATCTTCAACCACCAATCTTGACCACTTCTTTCTGTTACGGTTCTAATTTAATTTATAATGAATGAAGCGACAGCAGGAAAGCAGACCAATAGCAATGAAGTTCGTTTGCTTTTGTAGATTACGTGTTGGATCCGCGCACGGGCAGCTGCTACAAGTTAAACCGCGTGGCGCGCACCTGGCGCCGCGCCGCTGCGGTCTGCGCCGCGGAGCGCGCGCATCTAGCCGTCATCAACAGCGACCTGGAGTCGCAGGTCCTCAAGGAACTCTTCGCCAAGAACCCCAATGACTTCCTCGCACACATTGGCTTCTGGAAGTGGAATGAACATGAGGATGGGGATTGGCTTACAATTTTTGGTGAGTTCATAATTTAACACTAAATTATACAAAGAAGTGCGAATTATTTTTTCAAAAATGACGAGCTACAAAAATTACTAGGTTTTAGAATCGAGTTTTTCAAATTCTGTTTATCTTTGAATAGGTGAGACTTTTGCTGAGGCCGGGTTCGGTACGTGGGACAAGGACGAGCCAAACCACCTTAATAATAACGAGTTCTGTGGTTCGGTGACACGCAACGGACTGCTCAATGATTCCTCGTGCAACAGCCAGAAGTTGTGGTTCATCTGCGAAATAACACCCCAATAAACAGCAGCAAGTAACTTAGGTAACTTAGGGTCCTATTTCACTAGGTCACTACTGATGCATCTTTAAAAGAAATATATTTAATACTAGCGACCCGCCCCGGCTTCGCACGGTTAAAGTCAAACATAATTATTACGCGAACAACTTTTTCTTGTTGCGCATAATTAAAAATCTCTGACTTTAGAAGATTCTAAAGTAAGTATTTAGTATGTAAATGATAAAGGCAAAGGCAATGTTGATTTACATTAAATGCCCAAGCTAACTATTTTTAAATGGATACATACTATACTTAGTTTATTTCCACCTAGTAGTTTTAAAGTTTATCGCGCAAATACAATCAGACAAACAGACATGAAACTCAAAAACCATTCATTGGGATTTGTTCTGTTGCTCATTCTGAAGCCCCCCATAGCATTTTATTATTGTTATTTTCAACGTAGAGACGTTTTTTCCATATAATATTATATTATACCTATAGATAAATGTTCTTTCCATACATCAATACACTACAAATAGAGCCATCCCCTTTTACATTTATTTCTGGATCGGTTACCTAATTGTTTGTTTTGAGGTGCGTTTATACCAAATTTGAAACTGAAATAATAAAGAAATAATGCCCTTCGTAAGTACATTACCTAGAAACGTCAGATATATTGTTGATTAAGTGATAAATTAAATACATCGAAATCGGTGTCAAGTAAATGAACACAGTATGAGGGATGGATTACCTAATTTACTTGCCACCGACTTCGATATATTTAATGTATCCCATTATTTCTTACTTTTCAAAGGGTTTTTGAAGTCGGTTTTTTTTGTTTGTTAAATTTTATTTTTATCTCTTTTTTAGTGATTATCATATGTGATTTAACGACCCACATTTACTACATCAAGTAACAATAGCATAATGCCAATTGCTCATCATCCTTTACAAAATGTTGCTATCCTAGATGCAAGGACGTCAATTGTTGAGGAGTTCTGCTGGTTCTTCACCACCGGTTCTATTTTACCACATGAATTTTTAAGAGCATAAGTTGCTTCCCAACCTTATACAGAAATCTAATCACCACCCGTGAAATACTTATAATTGAGGGGTTCCGGTGGTCACCCGTGGTCTTCATCATCAGTTCCACTTCACCAAATTAATAGATAAAAGATAAAATTAATTGCAGAAACATTAAACGCATTATTAAAGAATATTATCTTGACACATGAATGAAATAAAAATTAAATACTGTTGGAACATCCTGTGCATGCGACAAGAATGCGTGCAGTGCATTCCGTCCGAGCATGCCAGTCAAGTCACCACGAGAGATAAGAAATCGGTGTAATCGTAGCGATTCCTTCTCAACTTTTATTATACGCAAATGAGGGTATATAGTTTTTATTTTTTGTTTTGTTTTGTTTTTAAGAATATCGTCGCCTACCGACGATCCAGGTGTGTAGAAAAACTAGTTATAGTTTATAGTACATCTATGTAATATATAATGTAACCTTTCTTAACAAATAAATAAATAAATAAATAAATAATAAATAATGTTTTTGAAATGCAACTGCTTGAGTTATGAAAGAAAATATCAAAATTTCTATATGCGTGCCTATAATATTTGAGGCGTTCCTTCGATTCCTCATAGATCCTCTCATAAGACCTCAACTTCAATCACAACGGGATCAACTTGGCGAAATACCCTATCGTTTAAAAAAATAATTATGCAAATCGGTCCAGCCATCTCCGAGTAATCGGTGAACATACATTAAAAAAAAAAACAATTAAACTCGTCGAATTGAGAACCACCTCCTTCGGTTTTCTGCAGTCGTTTAAAAAAAAAACAAATGGAACTTCATTACATCAAGCGAGTCTCAACATGGCCGAATTTATTTCCGCGTGCATTAATTTTTTGCGATAACTCCTAAGATATTCTTTTGAATTATATGGTGTAAAAGCTTATAATAATGTGCATGAAATGCTTAATGTAACTAACGTATTTAAGTTGATAAGGATTAATACTTAGTCTGTGTAAATAGCTTTCCAATTACCGCATTGTACGTGACCTTTTTCTTTTAGAAGATAAATGGGTATAGTAAGTTATCCTTAAAAGATAGACATATGCCATCGCGGACTTTTTTGTAGATCTATAAAGGATAAATATCCCACCATGTATTGTTTTGTTATATCTCAAAAGGATTAGGCAGCGTTTTCGATGAAAGCTCCCAGGCGGCATTAATTTTTCCGACTCTTCCAACAATTCTCGTTTTATTCTATGAATCACTCTATCTAATGAAAAATGAAAATGAAAATATTTATTTTGCAAGTAGGCCACATGGGCTCTTTTACATGTCTGAATCTACCAGCGCTTCGAAAGGTGACATCTGCTGAGAAGAAACGCCGCAAGAAACTCAGCAGTAAGTCTTTTTTCAACTTTGGCAGTACAGTTTTATCTAAAAACGAACACAAAATCTGCAACATAAAAACCTAATGGGTACAAAAATTAATTCTAATAAATAACTTATAAGGGAGTGTGATGTTTAGGAATTAAATCCTAATAAAATATGCAGATCTCAACTCAACGGTTTATTTCTTAACAGCAAACTGACAAACGTCTCATGATTTAGAACTACCTACATACTTAAATACTACATTCCCTCCACCAATAATACATCAACAATATATATTTTTAAACAAGCAGGTTCAACATATTTATTTTTAAAACACAGTTTGCTTGACCACACAAAATACTATATTTTATAATTGATGTCTTTATTCCTTGTATTTCTCAATGGAAACCGACGGCTCTTAGCTTCAGGGCCTGGAGCGTCATCTTGGATAGCATCCGCTGTAAAATCATCAATATTTTCTAAAATGGGCGATTCCCTTTCTACCTGCATTTCCTGTTCAGTCTCACATTCTCGCTCTTCAGCATGCCTTCGAGGTGAACTGGACACTTTCAAAAGAATTGTCCGAAGATGTGTCCGGGGAGTTTAACTCGTCACCTCCGTCATCTCCACCCGGGACACCATACTGCAAAATCGGAATATCGCCATCGTATTCTGCCTCTCCTGTGACCCCGCTGCCTTTGTACAGTAATAACTGATCAGCGTGCTTTTTCACGGTTATTTGTAACTCTGGAATACTAACAATAAACATTCTTGATCCAACTTTTCTTTCAATGACGCCCTTTTTTCAAGTATATTTGGTACCATTTTTATAAAAAGACTTTACTAATACATTATTTCCTTTTTTGAAACAACATTTCCTCAGTCCCCCATACTGATTAGTTTGTAAGATCTGTTTTGCAAGAACATTTTCATTCGCTGAGGAATCCGAAGGCTGGTCACGTGACAACGCGGTATTGTCAGTGTTATCAGTGCGCGGCTCACGCACACACAGCAGGTCATGTCGGCAACGTAACGAACGACCCATTAACAGCTGGGCCGGTGAGAAACCGGTTGTACAATGAACCGAATTCCTATAGTCAAATAAAAATTTACTTAATCTTATGTTAAAATCATGCTGTGATAGATTTTGCGCAAGTATTGCCTTTATGCCTTTTTTAATAGTCTTTACACTATTTTCTGCCTGGCCGTTCGAAGCTGGGTGGTAGGGTGCAATAGTGACATGCTTAATTCCATTTGATGCACAAAACTGTGAAATCTGTAAAGAAGAGAAATTAGAGGCGTTATCTGTAACTAACGTTCGTACAAGACCGAATCTACTAAACATGTCTGCCAATTTGTTAATAACGCTTACACTGTCCGTCTTAGTCATTACGTAACACTCCACCCACTTGGAATGCGCATCGACTGCGATTAAAAACTGCTTGCCCTGCACGGCGCACATGTCTATGTGCAGACGCTGCCACGGGCCAGCCGGGTAGGGCCAGGGTGCGAGCGGGCACCGCGGCGGAGCGTTTCTTAATGTAATACACACACAACAAGACCCTATTTTTTCTTCAATGTGTTGATCTATTTTAGGCCACCACATGCGTTTCCTAGCCTCAGCTTTAGTCTTAACCACACCTTGATGTGATTCATGTAACTCGTTTAAAAGCTGTTCCCTGAAAATTGACGGAATCACAATTTTATGACCGCGCATAATGCAACCCTCTTCTGAAGTCAATTCCACCCGACAATTGAAATAAGGTTTAAGTTCGCTGTCCGTCAACTTTCGTGGCCACCCTTTTTCCATGTGCGACTTAACTTTAATTAATACACTATCCCTATTTGTTTCTAAACAAATATCCCGAACTTTAATAGGTAAAGAACCCGATATGAAATTGATGTACGTAGCCCGGTCCACTAGGTCTCCCTCTAAACAGCTTGCCAGCGGCGGCAGTTCGTCTGCCGTTGCGCGAGACAGATAATCAGCAACGTTATTTTCGCTTTTAATGTACTCTATGTTGTAATTATACGCTGATAAGGATATTGCGTAACGCTGCAATCTGTTCGCTGCCATTTCAGGAATACCCCGTTTATTTCCAAAAATGGACACAAGGGGTTTATGGTCCGTTCTTAACGTAAACGGTGTTGATCTACCATACAAGTAGTAGTGGAATTTTTTTATTCCAAAAATAATGGCTGTGGCTTCCCTTTGTATTTGGGCATAGTTATGTTCAGCAGGAGTGAGCGAGCGGGAAGCGTAAGCTACGACCCGCTCGGCGCCGTCAGGCTGCGCCTGCGCTAGCACTGCGCCGAGCGCGGGGCCCGCGTCCGTTGTCAGGATCGTGAGATAATCAGGGTTATAGTGCGCCAGCGAACGCTCGCTGGCAAGTTCTTCCTTTATTTGTCTAAACGATGCCTCTTGTTCCTGCCCCCAACTCCATTTACAATCCTTCTTCAGTAGTGCATATAATGGGCCTAAAATACCTGAGGCCATTGGCACAAAAGACCGATAATAATTTAACATGCCCAAAAACGACTGGAGCTCGGACACCTTCTTAGGACTATTGACCTTCAAAATTGCATTTACCTTACTTTTTGATTTATGTAAGCCCGTTTTGTCTATGACAAATCCTAAATACTCGACAGATTTTTTAAATAGTTCACATTTGTCATTTTTCAAACGTAAACCGGCTTCCTCAAATCGACTTAAAACCTGCTCGAGTCTTTCTACATGTATTTTCCGGTTCGGGCCCGTAATAAGTACGTCATCAAGAAAAATGCAGATTCCTTTTATGCCAGATAACAATTTTTCTATGATTTGTTGAAAAATACACGGCGCGCTCGATAAACCAAAAACTAGCCTAGTGTAGCGGAAAAGCCCTTTATGTGTATTTATACACGTTAAGTGTTTTGATGAGTCATCGAGCTCGCACTGGTTGTACGCCCTTGAGAGATCAAGTTTCGAAAACTCCTCACCGCCATGCAATTTTGAAAACAGGTCTTCAATCCTAGGCAATGGGTAATTATCAATGAATAATGCCTTATTTAGTGTAACAGAATAATCTCCGCAAATCCTAATATTGCCATGGTGTAGCCATCTCTGAATGGCTGACCTTTTCCAATATACCTAAATCCAATAATCTGTCCAACTCTTCTTCTACTTTAGGTTTCAATGCCAGCGGTACTGGACGTGGTTTAAAAAATTTAAATTGCGCGTCTTCTTTTATCTTTAAATGTATTTTATAATGTTTAAACCTGCCTAATTCATTAGAAAATACTTTAAAGTATTTTTTTGTTAATTTACTACAGACATTATGCTCATTGTTCAAATTATTGCAATTTAAATTACAAAAATGTAAATCGAATTTACTTATAAAAGCACGGTGGCTGACTTATGGTAGTCTCGATAATATATAAATCTAGTTCCATTGTTTTACTATCGAACGTTATAGGCAACGACACACGGCCTAAAGGCAATATCTTACTTCCATTATAACAATTGAGTCTAATGTCGCATGTTCTTAAGGTATATTTTCCTTTGAAGTCATTAAAAACATGAGAGGGTAGCACGGACACAGCGCTACCGCTATCGACTTCACACAAAACTTGCTCGTCACCCATTGACACGACCTGCTGCATAGGTTTACCGTTATTGCACATGATACTAGTAAAAAATAGATCTTTGTTACCTTCGCGAATGTCGTCGGAATCCTCAACTATGAAGTTATACTTCTTATCACTGACTTTACACACACGACTTAAATGTCCTTTAACATTGCACTTTTTGCACGAATAGTTAGCATAGCGGCACTTTTCCTTTGTGTGGTTCTTAAATCCGCACACCGTACACGTCTTCCTAGGCGCGCTGTAGGCGCTCGCGTCGTCGGAGCGCCCGGGCGGCGCCGGCGCGGGCCCCGCGCGCAACGCGAACAGCTCGCTGCCGTGCGCGCCCGCCGCGGCCGCTGGCGGCGCGCCCCTGCCGGTCATAGCCATACGAGCGCTGCGAGTAGCTTGCGCTAAGTGCAACGCCTGATTGAGGGTCAGCTTGTCGGTACTCTCAGCAAATAACTTCTCCCTTTCTTTAGCGTTCTCGAGCCCGAGAACGAATCGATCTCGTAACGCCGTATCGAGCTCCGTTTTAAACCCACAAAACTGAGCTAGACTTCGCACTCGCGCCGCCCATTCACCGAGATCTTCGCCCGGCCGCTGCTCCGCTTTATAAAACGTATATCTCTCAGCGAACGAACATTTCGGTGTCTCAAAGTGAGTATCCAGTACTTCTAGAAGACGTTTGTACTCAACAGTGTTCAGAGTCTTAGGAAACACTAAATCTCGCGCGACGCGGTAAGTTCCTTCCACTAACGTCGTGAGGAGTATGGAGCACCGCTTTGTTCCTGCTTTATCGGTTTCATCCGTCAGGTCATTTGCATTGCACATGGTTTCAAACCGCTCCTTAAATATTCTCCATTCTTGTGCGTTGTGGTCGAAGGTGAGGTTGCCGCCGAAAACCGCATTAGAGTTGTTCATCGTTATAGAAAATAATAGATAATCACTCGTTATCACTATTTACACGCGTTAGATACGTATTCGTCGCCAGTTGTGATGTTTAGGAATTAAATCCTAATAAAATATGCAGATCTCAACTCAACGGTTTATTTCTTAACAGCAAACTGACAAACGTCTCATGATTTAGAACTACCTACATACTTAAATACTACAGGGAGATGTATAGTCTCCGCGTCTGGACAACTTAAGTGACTTAGAGATATATAAAGTCTCTAAGGGTCATAATAATAAAAATAAAAATGTAAACAAAGAAACATCTAAATCGATTTATCTAGGTTAAATGGAGGTGTAGACAGTCTCCACTGTCAAGTATAAAGATGGAGATGTAAGGTCTCCAAATATCAAAAGAAACAATTTGAAATATAACATTTCATGTCCTAATAATGGTTGCGTTACCAACAACATGTTGCTACATAAACAGCTCTCAGGAGGATAGGAGGTTTGTTAGTGCAGCCAATTTGATGGCACAACCAGCATCGACGCGTGCACAAAAAAATACTGACGGCGCCACCACGCTGGTTTCACTTGGTATGGACGTCTCAATTATTTCCATTTTGATACTGAAATGATTCTGGCGTCTGCGCCTCTATTCGGGAACGCTAAGTGATTCTGTAGCGACTCGTAAGCTAGATTTCTCATCTCGCTCTTTCGCACGACGCGTAATGCGTACAAGCGAGATGAGAAATCTGGCTTACGAGTCGCTACAGAGTCACTTAGCGTTCCCGAATAGAGGCGCTGCTCTTGTGTTTGTCTGCTGACCTCGTTTGGTAGCTGAAACATCGGTGAACATACATATAAAAAAATATAGATATGCGTCAAATTGAGAAAGAAGTCGGTTAAGTAAAACAAAAACAAATACCTATACGTGTCGAATTGAGGATCTACTCCTTCGGTTTTTTTGAAGTCGATTAATAAACAGACACAATGAGCCTGGGAACGGTTTTTTTTATTTTTTTTCCTAAAAGTACACGTTTCAACTTAAAATATGGTATTTTTATTTTTTCTCTAGCGCTTCAAATGGCTTCAGAATAATTTTTCAAAGATTCGTAAAAATGAACACGGGTTATTTTGTCCGTGGAAGTCGCTTGCGCGCGTCGATACGTCATCGGGCCTTAGAATAATAACAATATAGAAGGAACGTGTCAAACCGCCAACCCGTCAAACGTGACGCACAAAATGTATTCATGTAGGAGTTATCAACTAGTACTTACACATGACGACACACACACAGGTACACAAATAATGTTGCTAGCGGAATCACATTTACCCTGAAAGTAGGTAAACTTACCAGTGGTAGTTGTTAAATTATTTAATGTAATGTGATGTATGTAATTAAATAATAAGTAATATTATATGGATCTTAGTTGTCCGAAATAAAGAATAATAATTATTATTAATAATCTAGCATGTGTAAAATGTATTTGTAAAATGGGGTGAATAGAAAACGTTGGGTAAATAGAGATATTTTCAAGAAAGTTTTGTGGTTGAAATAAAATATTGTAAGACTTGGAAATACTCAGTCTTAACGGTTTTATTTTCAAGAGCAACATTTTTGCATTAGTCTGGTAGCACCTGACAGCCATGAAGCTAGTCACACAAAGTTTTTGGCAGTTGAAGATGACCATTGTAGGTGTTGGAGTAACAAACAGACATACATACCGTCCTACGTTTATGTATAGCGCACCCAGCAACTTACCTGCGACACGATGACGTCACGACCTCTCTCCGAGACCCTCAGACTGCACCGTACGGCCGAAGCGGCAACACCTACTTTTATATTCATGTTAATTGTACCTACCTATATCAAGTAAACCTGTATGTACTACCCTGAGTTCTTCTTCTACGATCCTGCTATCCCGACCTGGAGAGAGCTATATTTGAGGAGTACCGAACATTTTGGCGACCGTGCTTTTTGTTGCTACGCGGACGTGTAGCACTTACCTGCGACGAACAAAGACGACCACGAATGCATGACATTGGAGTCAATTTGGATGTGGAATTAGTGGCCTGGCTGCAAGCTGACTTCTACATAAAAGGGAGGTTTGCCCGTTCCTTATCCTAATAATATTCGTTGCCCTGTAAAGTTTCGTCTGTGCGAGCAGTTCTCATTGTGGCTAAATTAAAACTGAGTATTTTTTTTTAATTTAAGATACTTATTGATTAATATTTTAACAAAGAAGTATAAAATTTAAGGGCGTTAAGAGAAGTATAAAGTATTTAAAATAAATATTCAACTTGGAGTACATTTTTATAACTAAAGTTTATTCAAAGGATAAAAAGTTAAAATCCATCTTGTTAAGGAATTTGTTAAAATTAGTTTTAATTGTTCTTTAGATCATATAGTTAAATAAAGGGCGTACTTGATATAATCTTACAGTTATCTGCAATTTGAGTATGTCTTCTGGAGTTTTCCCGAATGTTTGGAAATCGGCAGCTATCACCCCTGTCTTAAAGGGGGGAAGCAGGAATAACCTGGGTAACTATCGACCAATATCATTGCTCAGCTCTGTTTCTAAAATCCTTGAAAGGGTTGTCAATGTGAGACTGATCAGGTTCCTAGAGAGCAATAACTTGCTCGATAAAAGACAATTCGGCTTTCGCCAGGGCAGATCCACCGAAGATGCTGTCTCTCTCCTCACGAGCGCTATCGCTTCTTCACTCGATAGGGGCCAGGCATGTATTGGAGTTTTTCTGGACCTGGCGAAGGCCTTCGATACAGTATCGCATCTCATTTTGGCCAAGAAGCTGGAAGATTCCGGCATTAGAGGGGTAGCACTGGACTGGCTTACTAGCTACCTTCGGGATAGAACACAGCAAGTCAAAGTGGGCCCCTTTACTAGTGATCCGAAGGCTGTATTGTTCGGTGTGCCCCAGGGCAGCGTCCTTGGTCCGACCTTATTTTTGATGTATCTGAGCGACATTGGAAATATGAATCTGGGCAAAGCGGAAATTATCTGTTATGCAGATGATACGGCTATTATCTTTAGTGACAGCTCTTGGATAAAGGTATTTGCTGAAGTTGAGAGAGGCATGGTGGTTGTTGCGAAATGGCTTGCTTCTAACCTGCTAACACTCAACGCAGACAAAACCAAATTTGTCTGCTATCATAAGACAGCCGCGTCAGCTCCAACATTCACCCCGCCGGTCCAGATTCACACATGCCATACCCAAAATTCTGATGCTGTTCCCCAAGCTTGCAACTGTCCAGCAATTTCCAGAACGAGCTCTGTCCAATATCTGGGTATTATATTGGACGAACGACTTACATTCAGAGAGCACGTAGCTAAAACTTCGGATAGGTTAAGGAAACTTAGTTTCGTCATGAAAAAACTACGTCATGTGGCTGACCATAATCTGCTGAGACAAATCTATAAAGCAATCTGCCAATCGATCCTTACATATTGCATATCGGTATGGGGAGCTGCTGGAATCTCGACACTGATCACTTTGGAAAGGGCTCAGCGTTCGTTGCTTAAAGTAATGCTCGGAAAGCCTTTCCTATACTCAACGACTACCCTTTACAAAGATGCCCAGCTATTGAGTGTTCGCGGTCTTTATATACTGCAGGTTGTGACTCAGATGCACAAATCGGTCCTTAGCTCAAATGAGTATAAAGTCCGACTGCAGCGAAGAACCTTCACTGTGCCCGTTGCAAGGGTTCAAACTGTTTTTGCCCGCCGTTTTCCGAGGTTTGCTCATCCAAGGACATATAACTCAATAGTGAAATCGTGTGGCATCCAACGATTGAGTGTCCAAAATGCTAAAACCAAGGTTGAGAAATGGCTTAGTGACCTGGAATACCGAGACATAGAAAATATCATTCGTATTAGCTAATTATGTAGGTAATTGTTAATTATTATTCATTTATTATTATTATACACTCCTACATGAACATACCCAATTACCCAATACACATGCACACATACTCTCACTCGTCAGCACCCTACATCAGTACTAATACATTTTCATTCTCAAATCATAATCATATTCCATCAATATCAGAAATAATTGTAAACAAGTAAACGAAGCTATTAAAATGAAAAGGATTATTATTACTATTGTTATTATATAAATGAATGGATTGTTATTTTATAATAATAATTATTATTATTTTTAACTTTCTGGATGTTGTTTTGTCTAATTATTTATTGTTTGTTATGTGCTAACTATGAATCTATTTAATGTTTGTAAATCGTATCTCAGGCTCCACAGGACAGGCCAAGCCTAGTGTGGAGCCACCAAAAAGTGTAACTGTATTGAATTTCCGAAATAAATATTATATTATATTATATTATATTAATCACATTTATTTTACATTGTAAATTTGACCAAGTATCTTAAAATAAAAACAGGGGACATATATATATGTATATCCTACCAGTGAATAATATTTGCTTAAATATCTTACGTGCTTAACTTCTTGTAGAAATTTTATGCCATTATTTCTTTTAAAAGGAAATATAGTTAAAAAGTGTTGTTAATAAAATTGCATTATATTATTACGTAATCACGGCTATTGGACATAAGTTTCATATTTAAGCACAGCATTCATGATTACATATCTATTCCCTTGCAATTTCTTTCTTATATGCAAACATTATCGTTCCTTCGCTGCGTTGCTATGCAAATATTTTATTAAATTACTTAATTAGTCCGACAGACATTCCAGAGTGCATAGCCCCGCGCGCGCGCCGACACCCCGTTAACGCCTGCGCTTGCGCCCCGATAGCCGGATCTTTTGTATTCTGTTATCGCCCGGCCCGACAAACAGCTGTATTATATAGGTTTGCCTATATCAAGGTATCTATTACACCTTTTCTGTTTGACCTACTAAGATCTTTGGTTACAATATGTCTGAGCCAGACTTGCGTTATATGCGCGGCAAACGTTTCGTAGCTGCACGCGTTGCAAAAGAGTTAAAGGAGAAGTTGCCCGGCAGATAATGGGTAATTTGCCCTCACAGCGCATTGTGCCCGGATTTGCTTTTGAGGTAGTAGGTACCGATTATGCCGGGCCCTTTCTTGTAAGTGACAAAAAAGGTCGTGGTGCGAAATTTGTTAAGTGTTATTTGTGTGTTTTTATTGATTTTAAGGTCAAAGCAGTACATCTGGAGCTTGTTATGCGTTGTGTACTGAAGGATTTATTTTGGCGTTGCGTCGTTATATATATCGTCGCGGGAAACCACGAGAGATATTTTGCGACAATGGACGAAATTATGTAGGCGCTAACCGCGAGTTCAGTCCGTCACCGTCAGTAGATTCAGACATGTGAAAGGGCCCGTGTGGGCCCATTACATTACATTTTCATTTTGCAAAGGATGTGTACAATGACATACGCAATCCTCCTAAACCACACCTGTTGGTGATAGCCCTTCTGGTATGCTCACGCAAGGCTCGCGAAGCTACTAACACCGCGAAGCTCATACAGCATCTTTAGTAACTGTAATTGCTTTAACAATGTGTAACACGTTATAAATTAGTACTTAAATCGTATGGCCGATTTCACAAACGCTACTTAAGTATTGAACTCAAGATTAAATTGTTAAATTGTCTGTTAACCAGCCGCCAACCTTTAATAGATTTGATTGGCCCCTGTGAACATGGCAATTAGTGCGGAACAATTAGCTTATGACATTTGATTCGGCGGTAAACATGAGGTGATGTGATGGAATTGACCTTAAAAAAAAAAAAACAGGTGGAACCCTGGCGTCTCCTACAACACACGCAATGACTACAGCGATGAAGACAACGATGGGCGAGCACGGGCTGACAGCGAACAGCATATACACCGGCATACACGCCCTCATTAGTAAAGGGGACTACATGAGCATCGATGGTATGACCGAATTTGATGCCTCAAATTAATATTTCAGATATCGACAATTTTAAAGAAAAAAGGTGAAACTTATACCCGGGTTCTTCTAATTTTTTAGGAATACCTCTTTCAAACATCTCATTGCAATGGGCCAGTGGAGAGCCCAATAACTTGGACAACGCTGCGGACTGCCTGGTGATGACCCGCGAGGGCCAGCTGGCTGACGTCAAGTGCGGCAGCGTGCACCCCTACTTCTGCCACAAGTACAGCGAAGGGATGACTGTGTCCGAGTGCGGAACCACGGACAAGGGTGAGAGTTCTGTTTTCGCCGCATCCGTATGTCTCTTCACGATTTCTTAAGTAATTTCAGAATGAAGGATTAACCACACCGGTGCTTAAAATACGCTGACGCACCATTCAGACAGTGAAGCGTTTTATGCGTCACGTTCTTAATGCATACCTTCCAAACCAGTCTTATAAGACGCAGAGACAATGCGTACCCCACTCGATCATATCCGTGAGACTTCTTTTTCAACACCCCAGTTTCACGTATGGAGTACCAGCAAAAAAAATGTTAACTACATGCGCGCTCTGATATATCTTTAATGCCGTGATATATCTTTAATGCAGTGATATATCTAAAATGCCGCTATCTACCAAATATTGTTTTGAATAACACGGCGAAAAGCGCGGTAAAATTTTAAACCGACTTAACTTATCAATGAAAATGCCTATTTAAGACATGGAATTATCAAAAGGTAGATCAAATCAAATACTTTCGAATGACTCCTGTCATTGTTTAATTGTAGTTTATTTTACGATGAAACGACTGCCAAAATCTTATGGATCCTCGACTAAAATGCCACGACGTATAGCGTTACAACATTTTAGTGTATTTATTTCATAGAAAAATATTGCCTGTTAGAACGCTAAACAGCGCCTCTATTCGGGAACGCTTAAAGTCCGGGCAAACCAAACGCGTCCGCGGCGCGGGCCCGCGTTCGCGCCGCAAACGCCTAGCCTAGTGATATTGTAGCGACTCGCGAGCGAGATTTCTCATCCCACTCTTCCGCACAACGCGTAATGCGTAAGAGCGAGATGTAAATCTCGCTCGCGACACGATACAATATCACTTAGACGTTCCCGAATTGACACCCAGAATCTCCACTATGAATTACTAAAATGTCGTTATCCTCCTGAAGCCCAGGAAAATGAATAGACAGGAATTTAAATTAAAACTATCCTAATCGACTAAATTGGCAATGAAGCGACTTTTTTTTTTTTAAACAAAATCGTATTCAGAAAATTTGGTTTTTCTCAGTGCTATTTATATTTTTGTTTATTTATTTATTTTATGACAATTGACTGACAAAGGAGCTGACGGCCCACCTGATGGAAAGTGGAATGAGACATCAGTCATAATATATATGACATAACAAATTAAATTATAGTTTATGACGTTTGAATATTAGTATTATAATGCTTGTAATGTTATAAAAAAAACTACCACCTTGATGGTGAATAATGAACAATACTTTTATTCATAATAATGAAAGTATTTTTAAAGTTGATCTTATGCTGAAAAAATGTACTTACATACTCGAGCTATAACGTCTATTTTGAAGGTCGTATGTTTTAGAAGAAGACATAACTTTTTTTGGCAAATTAATAAAACCCTTGCATAACAGTATGCCTTTAAAAGATTTCAACTCTTACAAAGTCAGCTTTAACTATTCTCTATTGTGAACCGACTTCAAAAACCGGACAAGTGCGAGTTAAACTCGCGTGGCGGGGGTTCCGTTCCGTACATGATTATCTGCAATTTACTAGGTTACTTTAAACACCATAGACTTATTATAGGTTTTCCTGTAATCTACAGGCAAAGAACTATTTTCTGTACTTTTTTCAAAATTTTAGCCCCAGTAGTTTCGGAAATAAGGGGGGGCGAATGGTAAATTTTCGCCTATTTTCCCAAATAACTTCCAAACTATTTTACTTAAAATTCAGAAAAATATATATTTAAAGTCCTCACAATAAGCCCTTTCATTTGATATGTCACACAATATAGATTGAATAACTTTTTTTTTTAATTTTCTGATTTACCCCCCAAAAGTGGCCGCCATGTTTAAAATTAATATATTTACGTCACGCGTCCGTGTTGCGGTCACCGACTTACATATGTATACCAAATTTCAGCTCAATCGGTTCAGTAGTTTCGGAGCAAATTGGCTGTGACAGACGGACAGACAGACAGACAGACATACAGACAGACGCACGAGTGATCCTATAAGGGTTTCGTTTTTTCCTTTTGAGGTACGGAACCCTAAAAAGGAGGAGGGTTATCTTATCAATATGTATATAAATATTTTCAAATCAAATCATAAAATTTATTTGCAAGAATACAGTAATCAAGATAATATAATTTATGAATAGGTCCAATGTATTCAGCCTGCATGCAAGCGTGCAAAATATTTTGGTGATTCTAAATTATTTATTATGACAATCATAACAAATAAATTCAATTCAAAACCAATAATCACAATTTATAAAATAATCTAATGTCAAGAGAAATAGGGATGTGTAGCGTCACCGTGGCTGTTTAATCTGTTCATGAACAATTGCTTGACAGATTTAAAAGAGAATGAAAGTGGGTTGAGAATGAATGAGTTACTCGTCAAATGTTTTCTCTATGCTGATGACCAAGTATTACTTGCGTCTTCGGCCGAGGAGTTGCAGGAGATGGTAACTGCTATGAGTGGAGATTTTGTTAGAAAGGGAATGAAGATGAATGTAAAGAAGACGAAAGTGATGGTGTTTGAAAGAGATGAGGCAGTGACAGGCTGCAATATCGTGATTGGAGATGAACAAATTGGACAGGTGAATGAGTTTGTGTATCTGGGTTCAAAGTTTACAAGAGATGGAAAGTGTGAGAGTGATATTGAAAGAAGAGTGAATGCAGGAAACATGGTGAATGGAGCTTTGCACTCCTTTATGAACAGTCGAAAGGTGTCTAACAAGGCTCGTTTGGCTGTGCATGAGGGGGTGTTGGTTCCGACACTCATGTACGGAAGTGAAAGTTGGGTATGGCAGAAGAAACATGAAAACAGAATAAATGCAGTTGAGATGAGAGCGTTAAGAAGTATGATAGGAGTTAAACTGAGTGACAGGATAAGAAATAGTGAGATAAGGAAACGTTGTGGTCTGAAAGAAGATGTAGTGACAAAAATTGAGAAAGGTATGCTGAGATGGTTTGGCCATGTCGAGAGAATGAATGAAGAACGATTGACGAAAAAAGTGGATAAGGCGAGTGTGAATGAAAGGGTTGGAAGGGGTAGACCTAGGCGGACGTTTCGAGACCAAATCGGGGACGTCTTGAAAAAAGGCCAGGTCAAGAGTACCCTAAACCGAAGAGCATGTATGAAGGGAATAATGAAAGTGGACGAAGCGAAACAAGTATGTAAGGATCGTAGCAAGTGGAAAGAAGTGGTCTCTGCCTACCCCTACGGGAAACAGGCGTGATTATATGTATGTATGTATGTATGTAAGAGAAATAAGAATAAATTAGATAACAGAAAATTAAAATTAAAATACCTACATCTAATCAGTAGTTTTAAATTCTACATAATCCTTAACACTATAAAAACATATGTCCATAAGCCACTTTGTCAAATTTCGCTTGAATATATTTCCCTGGAACAACTTTATATTTCCTGGTAGGTGACTATAAATTATTATGCACATGTTGTACACATTCCTGCCATATATCAACTTTTTACCTTTATAGGATCACTCGGTTGTCCGTCTGTCTGTCTGTCGGTCTGTCTGTCTGTCTGTCTGTCGGTCTGTCTGTCTGTCTGTCTGTCTGTCTGTCTGTCTGTCTGTCTATTTGTCTGTCTGTCTGTCAAGACCTTTTTCTCAGGAACGCGTGAAGGTATCAAGTTGAAATTAATATCAAATACTCAAGTCTGCAATCTCCTGAAGATGTGAAAAAATCAACCCTCTAAGTCACCGCAATCAAAAGATATGGCCGTTTATGTCTGAAGACTGCGAGAAAAGACATCTGAAATTACAACAGACATAAAATAATGGCAATGATGTCTGAAACTCAGAGTTTTTTTTTAAATATCCATTAGATTAAAATAACTTATTTATGTGATCTGAAAAAGTCTTAGTTCTAGGCGTTCGACTAGTTAATAGAGGATTTTCATGCTTATTTTACTAAATTACAATGTTGTTAGCAGAAGCACAATTTGAGCCCAATTTAAAAATGTACGACGCAATCATTATCCCAACCAGTTCCACTAATTACCAATTTCTGGTACGTAAATAATAATCCTCAAATATTATTAGGTACTATTTTTTCTTTAAAGTTTGTAACTTTATTCATCACGGATCTTTATTGCTACCAGGAAATAGAATAGCAGACCAATAGAAGTGAAGATTGTTGTGTTTTATAGATTACGTGTTGGATCCGCGCACGGGCAGCTGCTACAAGTTTCACCGCGTGGCGCGCACCTGGCGCCGCGCCGCTGCGGTCTGCGCCGCGGAGCGCGCGCATCTAGCCGTCATCAACAGCCAAGTGGAGTCGCAGGTCCTCAAGGAACTCTTCGCCAAGAACCCTAATACAACCATCTTGTGGGCAGAAGACACTTCATATGCTCACATTGGCTTCTGGAAGTGGAATGAACATGAGGATGGGGAATGGCTTACAATTTTTGGTGAATTCATAACTTAACACTAAATTATACATTGAGCTGTGAATATTTTATTCAAAAATGACGAGCAGCAAAGGTTGCAGAATCAAGTGTTTCAAATTCTGTTCATCTTTTAACAGGTGAGACTTTTGCTGAAGCCGGCTTCGGTACGTGGGAGAAGAACATGCCAGATCACGGCTATAACGAGTTCTGTGGTTCGGTTTCACGAAACGGACTGCTCAATGATTCTTCGTGTACCAAGAAGTTACCGTTCATCTGCAAAATAACACCCAATGTCCAATAAATAATAGTTGGTTAGCCAGCAAATGTATTTGTGTGCATGTCTTGTTAATTTTTGGTGATTCTTGTATTCGTATTGAGTTCATAAATAGTAATTCGCACACAAATGTCTTTATATGTGTTGCAAATAATAATTTAACAAATAAAAAAACCGACTTCAAAACCCCACTGAAAAGTAAGAAATAATAATTGGCTTTCGTAAGTCATTTACCTAGAAACGGCAGATATATTATTGGTTAAGTGAAGTCATAAATTAAATGTATCGAAGTCGGTGGCAAGTCAGTGTTTGGTGGTTGGTTGTGACTTGTCAAGTAAATGAACACAGTATGAGGGACGTATTAGAAAGTACTATTTATTGCATGTACCTATTACCTTATTCACTTGCCACCGACTTCGATATATTTAATTTATGACTTCACTTAACCAATAATATATGTGCCATTTCTTAAGTCATTTACCTAGAATGACTTAAGAAAGCCAATTATTATTTCTTACTTTTCAGTGGAGTTTTGGAGTCGGTTTTTTTATTAGTTAAATTATTATTTTATTTTATACTTTTTAGTGCTTATCGTATGAAACACATTTATTACATCAAGCAACAACAGCATAATGCTAATTGCTCATCACCATCTACAAAATGTTGCTATCCAGGGTGCAAAGGCATCAATCTTTGAGGAGTTCTCCTGGTTCTTCAAACCCAGTTCTATTTTACCACATGCATTTTCATGACCATAAATTGCTTCACAACCTTATAAAGAAATTTAATCACCAACTGTGAAATACTTGTCATTTAGGAGTTCCGGTGATCATCTATGGTCTTCATCAACAGTTCCACTTCACCAAATAATGCTTTTGGAACGTAACTGCTTGAGTTATTACAGATTATACTAAAATTGCTATATGCGTGCCTATAATATTTGAAGAGTTCCATCGATTCCTCATAGATCCTCTCATCACACCTCGACTTTGACTACAACGGGACCAAACTGAAAGTATACCCTACCGATTAAAAAAAGAATTTTCCAAATCGGTTTATAAATGACGGAGTTCTGAAGTAACAAACATAAAAAATAATAAAAATAATAATAATAATAATAAAAAAACATACAACCGAATTGAGAACCTCCTCCTTTTTTTTTGAAGTCGGTTAAAAAGAAGGCAGCTGGGAGCTTTGCCTATTTTGCGTGACGTGAAGTATCAGAACGAGGAACTACATTGCGTTCGACGTCATTTTTTTAATTGTCTGGCAATTAAGCTCCATTGATCTCATAACTAGTGTGGAATTGACGCCTTATTAAATGTAACGTAAGATTGAATTTAGTTTGTCTGTTTGTAAGATTTTTGGTAGCAAGGAATAAAAAGATATAGGTATTTTTGAAATGTATAAGTAAATACGAGTTATGAATTACATATAAATCGGAAATTTTGCCAGGGTAGGCACTGCCTAAATGCCTATATGGACCGCACGCCCCTGCCAGCAAGCAATACAACTTAGAGGCCTATTTCAGTAGGACACCACGGTTGCGCCACCGGTTGCGCTACCAAGAAAATGTTGTTACACATACAGCTCTCTGGAGGGTACCTCACCTGGTGTCCATTTGTTTGTGCAACCAGCAACCCACTTGTTACTATCGACTTTTATAACGCCGCCAATTGAGCCTTAGATCTACCCGCAATATTTATGGCTTTGACGTAGCATAAACAAAGATCGAGTTTAGTTGTTGTAATCAGAAACGGCATATCAACAAATCCCATTGTCATTTGTCACTGTGTTAGATGTGGTTTTAAGTTCAGACGTGTTTTAAAATAAGTTAAGTGATTTCTATCAAATATGCCTTCGAAAAGGTGAGGTTTTTTTTATAAAATTTGTTTGGTAGTGTACCCTAATCGTGGTGTTTTCTAAAGGACTATCATTACAGTATAATTGTAATATTAAAAAAGTTTTCATTTCTTTAGTGTCCTTTTTTCAATTGAAAAATTGTCTTTTAGCATCCGCCACATTAATTTTCGGGTGAAGTCATATACACTTTGTTACCTGGGCATTTTGCTTGAATCGTTTGACACCATATTATTTGCTAAAATCCGTTCAGTGGTTTTGGGTCTAGGTGGTACCTAATGGAGTGATTCCATACATACATACTCGCGAAAAACATTACCCTCCTTTTTGCTTTGCTACAGTCGGGTAAACAGCAGTCGCAAACTTTAAAGACCGAGCGAGCGAAGCGTCTCCGTTTCAGCTTGGGCAAAAATGCTTTCGTATGTCCGGCGGCTGTCCGTCGGATGTCAATTTGTTCTCCTCTACATGGCATCTATTCGGTAACGTCTAAGTGATACTGCACCGACCCGCGAGCGAGACTCGCATCTCGCTCTTACGCATTACGCGTCGTGCGGAAGAGTGGGATGAGAAATCTCGCTCGCGAGTCGCTACAATATCACTTAGCGTTCACGAATAGAGGCGCTGGTTTCCTTACGATATTTTTCTTGACTTTTACTACCGGCCATCTTAAAACGGAAACATGTAAGGTTTTATTGCATAAACCTTACATGTTTCCGTTTTCCACTTGGCCTTAAGGCTAATATTTTAAGGATAAATTGTCTCGTGGAATAAAGCGTTATATAATAAAATAAAAATATATATATGTATATATATTGATGCACAAACGATGTTTGAGTATTTAATTCCTAAAACAATAAATTATCTACAATGACACAACAATTCATATGCATTTCGTAATATTTACATCACCATAATATAACCACCACTAGGTTTTTATTAAATATGTTTATACGAACCCGTTTCTTGTTCATTAGGTATAACTTTAATCTCAAGCGCATTTCAAACTCTTCAGTTATGTTGATCTACTGAACGCCAAATGGGTAGTGATAGGATATCCTCGTTATGTCATCAGACACGTAGTGAAGATCCTGATACGCTTTCACCATCATCTGCTGGTTGACCAGAGCGAAAGGCCTCGGCGAGATGCTCTCAATTGAGGGTAGGGGCCTGAGGTCCAGGCTCGGCAGGGTCTCTTCCTTTGGCCTCACTGGAGGGAGATACGAAGGTTGAGGTAAGCTCGGTACCGTGTAACTTATCATGTTGTTGTACATGATCTGGTCAGAGTAGCTTAAAGGAATCTGATATGTCTGTTCCGGGCGCGGCTCTTCTGTCTCCCGCGGGTAAATCTGGTTTGAAAACACAGCAATGTCCGGCCTGTTCTTCCTTCGAGGACGATACTTGTAGTCCGGGTAGTCCTGCATGTGCTTTATACGAAGCCTCTTCGCTTCGTCTATGAACGGCCTCTTCTCCGTCTCGTTCAAACTCTTCCACTCCAAGCCCAGCTGCTTGGATATCTCCGAGTTGTGCAGCTTAGGGTTCATCATGGATATCTTTTTCCTCTGCAGCCTGGACCACACCATGAAGGCGTTCATGGGTCGTTTTATGTGGTAAGGATTGGAGTTCCGCGACAGTTTGGGAGCCGGTTTGATCAATGCAGTTGGTTCTATTTGATAAGCCATGTTGTATCACAATCTGTGCTTAAAGACCTCAAGTTTGTTTAGGTAACACATTGCTGAGGTTTGGCATATCACTGTTTTATTTTCCGATCACCGAAAATGTCCTCGTGCGGGTGTCCAAGTTGGCACTGAGCCCGCGGACTGAACGCTGTCATTAGACCAACAATGGGCGGTGTACAATGGGAATGACAATTTGCCTGTATTATTTGCCGTTGAATAAAGAGCGGCGACAATACACTGATTGCTCACAAATTGTCAAATGATACTTCTGTATGTTTTGTGTGAGGCGCGCCGGCGTACCGGTTTATTAAAAGATGGACCTGTACAGTCGGCATCATGTTGAAGTGGAGGGATCTGGTGCTCTATTCCCTATTGCCTTAATTATTTGGTAGATCACATCGCTTTGCTTCGTCTTTATCTTACTTTGCGAAGTTTACATTTAAAAGAAAGGGACAGAATAAAACGATATTTAGTTACAATAGTAACGATTGTTGCCTGAATGTCTTAGAGCAAAGTACGAGAAGGTTTCGATTAAAATAATCTTTCTCCTCTATTTCTCAGCTGAACAGGTTGACGATGTTCATTTATTTCTTGCTTGACGAGCACGCAATCAAACTGAGTTGCCTGATATAGGCACGCCTTTGAATCAGGTCGCTCCACCGGCTCCAGATACCAGAGACGATACAAGAAAATTTAATTATAATAACGATTACTGATAAGCGTTGTCCTAATAAAACGCGATTGCGTGATGATTGCTAGTTCGCGAGAACTTTGTTCGTAAGAATATCAAACATACTGATGTAGAACAGTGGTGCGTTTCACAAAGCTCCAAGTAACAATTTTAGAGGCATAAACTGGCGACACTGCGATGCAGAAGTATGAGATCTGTCATCGGTGTTGCTAGCTTCTGTTTGTGAAATTGTAACTTATGGCTTCGTGAAACGGGCCACTGTTCTACATCAGTATGTTTGATGTTCTTACGAACCAAGTTCTCGCGTACTAGCGATCATCAAATACCTGTTCGAAATCAGTATCGATCAAACAGATCGCGCGTTGATGAATTGATGTCGAGCGTCTCCTAATTGACATTCGCGCGATCAATTAGGACACCTGTTCGACATCAGTATGTTTGATTTTCTTACGAACTTTAGCGCGAACCGGCGATCATCGCGCAATCGCGGTCTATTAGGACAACGCAAGTTATCTACGTGTATTAAGATGTTGGAAACTGTGTGTCGTATTAATTTTTTTATGTATTTTTATTTTGCATATCGAGAGTTCCTCATCAGGCCGCTTTTGGCAGTATCGTAAATTTAATCTATCCTACCTGATAAATAAATCAATCAAACGTACCTACTTAAAAACAAATCATTTAGCGGCAAATAGCTTCTGCTAAATTAAAGTTCGGCCAAATGTTACAGTCGACCAATCTTTCTTCGGTCAACTGAAAGACTATTCGGATAACTACTGGAAACGATGGTACGGATTTTTATGCCGTTTTATATTTATTGAAAAAAGTGTATTTGTACACACGTGTAAAGTCGGGGAGCGTGCTCGTGCAATCTATAAATGCACAAGTGATAAATGCAGTAATACGCCTGATTACACTAAAAATTATTTAAATATAGGTAAATCACAATTTAATACTAATCTTAAAATAAAATACCAAACTTTTCATTTTATAATATTATATCGATTGCTGCACTGGGAGTGAAGAAATAGCATAGAATGCGTGCAGATGCTTATCATCCTGGCATGTCGTAAAAGTCGACTAAGGGACGGGTCCTCTCCAACATGGTGGACTATCTGTATGGGCGATGGGCTGATCACCTGTCACCATACGGTTCATCATAACATCTTAGGACTAATTAATCGAACGTGGCCACAAGTAGTCTTGTGGCTCTGCCCACCCCATTAGGGATTTCGGGCGTGATAATATGTATGTATGTATCAATTGCCTTAATTATTTTTCGTCGATTAAAAATTAAGGTTTAGATTTACGTCTGATTATACAGATAAGAATCGAGGAAGGCGCGGTGCATATAATGAAAACTAGGTGTACTTGTAAATAGTGGATGCCTCAATAGGTCTCATTCATTGCTTTGATTTACGGATAGGCAAGGCTTGGCCACACAATGGTCCATTTCGACTGTAAAAAAACGTTTAATCTATCTATTTATTTATCAATCGAAATTTTTCAAGCCGGTTCAAATCCAATATCAAACAGAACGTTAGTCTTTCATAATTACTCTTTAGTATCCCGTCTGAAGAGTGAGTGTAGGAAATAATGTAGCTCCTGACTCGTAGATTCTTAGCGTCATATTGAATTTGCTTCGCATAATTTTTGTTTGACATTCAGCTTTGTTTGCCATAATATTTTTGTCTCATATCGATTTCTATTGATTTATTGCTGAAATATTAATTTATTGCGTAGTAGGTAAGCATGCTTCGCGAATTCGTGGTTCAGGCGACACACTTGAAAAGTGTTTTAAATTAATATATAATAGTATTTAACTAATACACTAAAGATACATACATTATATTGTACTATCTTTGTTAGCAGCTCCCATATCTTTAAAAAAAGTATATTTTTACAAAAGTACTTATTAAAATTGATAACATTGCTTCTTATTCTAAAAACGGATGATTCAGAGGAAGGGGAGGAGGACGGGAGGTTGTAGAGGAAGCATTACTGTGATAAAATAGATACCTAATTAAGTAATTTAAGAGAAGTTAGATAAAAGGCAACAAGATATAATTTGCACAGATGTACTTGAATCATAATAAAATTTATCTTTGGCGCGGGTGGCATGGACGCCAAAAAGTATATATTTTTTTTGTAAGATAGCCGGAGAAAATAAAACAAGTGTATTAACCTGAAATTACCACCAACGAAATAAGTTATTAGTTACTTACGTTATTCTATAATTAAATTAAAATAATGGTGACCAATAAGAATTTGGTATTTTTACCCCAGTGCCATCTAACGGTATATGGTCGAACTACGTTCCTTTGTAACTTCTGTATTTTTAGTCGGCTGGTAGAGTTCTTGCTCGTTACGTGCCACTGTAGTCTTCTAAAAGAGGGCACTATCATTAAATCAACTTACATTGTACAGATGGCGTTAGGGGCTTGTAAGATCATAAGATGAAAATTAAATGCACTATAACAAATGGGTGCTGCCACAATTTAGGAAATTGATATTAATTAACAGTAATTATAGGGCCAATTTGAAACGGTGTCGCCTAAATTTATATTCACTAATCTTAAAACTTGTATAATACCAAGCTGTCAAAATTTAGTTTTACATTTCTAATTTTAAGTGTAGCTACTTTTAAATTAGCGAACGCAATTTCGAATGGGCCTCAATGTGTGTTATTAAAAAAGCGGCCAAGTGCGAGTCGGACTCGCCCATGAAGGGTTCCGTGATTAATGACGTATTAAAAAGAAACTGCTTACTAGAGCTCGTTCAAACCAATTTTCGGAGGAAGTTTACATGGTAATGTACATCATATATTTTTTTTTGTTTTTTTATTCTCTTATTTTAGAAGTAACAGGGGGGGGGACACATTTTACCACTTTACACACACAACATCAATATCATTTTTGAAGAACTATCCATAGATACCCCACACGTATGGGTTTAATGAAAAAAATATGTGTCAGTTCTAATATGGGGAAGTGCAAGTAATATGGGGAACCCCCAAAATTTATAGTTTTTTTTTTCTATTTTTGTGTGAAAATCTTAATGCGGTTCACAGAATACATCTACTTACCAAGTTTCAACAGCATAGTTCTTATAGTTTCGGAAAAAAGTGGCTGTGATATACGGACGGACGGACGGACGGACGGCCGGACAGACGGACGGACGGACGGACGGACAGACGGACGGACGGACAGACGGACGGACGGACAGACGGACGGACGGACAGAAAGACGGACGGACAGACGGACGGACGGACAGACAGATAGACAGACAGATATAATAATTTTGTGATTATTTACATTATGTAATTAAATCACAAGTTTAAAATGAGTCAAAAGCTATACTACTTTTTATATAATATTTTTATACTTACTATTTCATTTAATATACTTCGCAGTTTAGTATGAAAAAATTAGGTACAGTTCTCCCTATAATAAATACAATTAAGCACTTACCCAACTTCGTCGTACTTTACGTACAGTACGACGAAGTTGGGTAAGTACTACTTCGTCGTACTTACAAAGTAGGCGATATCTGAAATTCGCAACAGTCCGACACTTTGTAAATCACGCCGGGACATAAAGGGCGAGTGTCTAAACGCCATATTTATGGAAATAAGACGCCATAAAGCTATAATAGAAAATACAAAACCTACCGCCGAGAGGCGGGCGGGGCACTTTAGAATATTCGACCGGAATCGTGTCGTAGCCGTAAGACATATTGACTTATGAAGACATGCAATTTTATTGTGTGGATGCCTGGAATTATTTTCGTTCGATCTGCGCCTCTATTCGGGAACGCTAAGTGATTCTGTAGCGACTCGTAAGCCAGATTTCGCATTTCACTCTTCCGCACGACGCGAAATGCGTAAGAGCGAGATGAGAGATCTGGCTTACGAGTCGCTACAGAATCACTTAGCGTTCCCGAATGAGGCGCCTGGCCTGTATTCGAAATTCACTAAGCGATTTCGCATATGGTATTTTTACAATTTGCTGTCAAATTAATAAAAGCTTATATATCGTCGAATAAAGACCCTAAGTTGAGCATTTTATTTAATTTTAATATAATGTGACATGACATTAACATAGTTCATGAGATCACTGTTACTCGCCCATTATGGATGAAATATCTGAAATTAAGTGTTATCATATTTATTATTATTATTAACATCTTTTTAAGACCAGCCAAAAGAATCCCCAGAACAGTCGGTCATGCCCTGCGACAGATTTCCGCAACCTTTAATCCTTTCACTGCCATGTAGCGCTACCGGTAACGCTTGTAGCGCGTAGAACCGTTTTTCCGCTTTGTAACACTGTTCCAAACAGAGAACGCTACGGGGGCGCTGCGTCTTAGAAATGAACACCGGCCATTAAATTTCTGTTGAAATTAATAACAGAAAAAGTAAAAAACACCTACACCCTTAAGACTATGTACCTAAACGTTATCCTTTATCTACTATTTATCTTTATCTACTTTTTGCTTGTTCGTCTCCTATGCATTCCTATACAATTCATCCAATTACGATGAAACTTTGGTGAGGTTTTGCGCGTGCGCCTAAAAAGATCACTCGTGTAATGGGACGAACACCGGACCAGACGACATAACCGCATCTTCAAGTCTGTGCAGTTTTAAGTATCGCCTAGAACGCTGGCTTATTGAACACTCCTTCTACAGCTATGAGGAATTTATCACGCTCAAGGTATAAGATGCATTAAGTAACATTTTTATTTTATTATTATAAATTTTAGAAATTGACATTTAATTTTTCAAATTAATTTTAAATTGTCCGGTTGCGACAACCGGGGACCGAAGAGCTGGCAGCTTCCTCGCACAACGCATCAGCATTGCGATACAGCGAGGAAACGCTGCCAGCATCTTCGGCACAATGCCACGGGGACCTGTTTTAGATTTAATTTAGCTTTTACTTAGATTTAATTAATTTTATTTAGTGTTATTATTTAGTTTTTATTTAGATTTAATTAATTTTACGTGATATTATATAAGTTGATTCTTTTGAAAGGTAAATTTTAAATTTAATGTTTATAATTTCAGCTTTAGCGGTTCGACAGAAGTATACACAAAAGTTGTTTAAGATTATTTACTGTCTCCCTTGACATAAGTGGCTATTTTATTTTAACACGGAATTACTTGTAAATTAGCTTTATCAATAAATTATGACTTAAGGTTTCTGATCCACATAAATTCAACAAAACAGTTTAACGCATACCGAGCACAGCGAGTAGTAAATACAATCGTGACGTGTAAAAGTCCTTCTAAGCCGTAACTTATTGTTATTGCGCGGTTAAGCCTCAGTTTTATGTCGCCCGGGCGGCGTTGTTTGTATATAACTTCATACAAACGATCCAAAATGGCGGAAGGATTGAGGCGAAGAATCGTGTTAGGCTTTTATTTAGGTAAACGGGTGCAGGTTCGATTCCTGCCAGATATTTCTTTCGGGGTCGTGTCGTTGACGTGTATTATTTTTCACGGACCTAAGTTGAAAACCGGCAATAATACCAGAAAGCGTTTTTTTTTTGTAAAAACCCTTTTTTTTTCAGGATTTGTAGTTGATAATTAAACAATTGTTATCTATATGTATATTTTGCTTTGTCTATCTCTATATCATTTGATACCTTCGTCATCAACAAGATATATAAGGATTCATGATACCTCTCTCTCGTACTTTAGTTTTATAAGTTTATAACTATATTAAACATGTATATAAACAATCAGAGCCAACCCCTTCAATACTAACCCTTGCAAAGTTTCACACAAACAAACAAATGGAACGGGTGCGGGTAGAAAGGAAAAATGTTATTCCCGCCCGTATAATAGAATGTCTTCGGAGACGCGCGCGAGACGCACGAGGGCAATAGTACGGAGATAGGTATGTCCGAAGATAAATCCTTAGCGTACGATGTCGTTCGGGAATTGGCGATGGTAAATATCACCTAGTCAAATTAAAACTTTCGTGGGTGATTATGAACATTTGAAATAAACACGGCTTTACTCGCGATTTATTGTCAGAAATATTTCGGACTCGTATGGAGTGCTTCTTGGGTTTATTGGGTTGAGAGCAGTCACGGTCAAAGCAACCCACCATGATTTATGCGTGGGTTGCTTTCATCGTGACTACACTCAATCCCTGAAGAAGGACTTCAGAGTCGAAAACATTTGGGTCACATTTTTACAATAAATCATGTTTATTTCGAGTGTTAATGGCACACCTTGATCGTATGAACTAAAACGCAAAATGAATGTTAATTATAGGTAATAATAATAATATTATGTAATTTAAAAGTTAATATTGAAAATTGAGTATTATAAACTCTGTTAGAGCAATACCAAATAGATTTCCTCTTCTTCATAGCGTTACACACGATTTTCGACAGATTCCGCTTTCCAGGGGGTAACCATGAACTTGTTATGCTATTCAATGTAAGATCTTAAACTGAACTGAATCGCTATTTCGTACTATAGGTACGACATGAATGTTTTGTATCGCAGCGTTTCTGTTTAGCTGTCATTTGATCATGCATGGCTACTGCCCAGTTCTGCTTCGGTTGGTAGTTGTAAGCACGTAAGAAGGATGATTTGTTTGTAGGTAGCTACCTAAACAAATAATTTACAAATTACAAAAAATACTTGAAAATTTATAGCAAGTTTTTATCGCTGTTTTTTCCCTGTTGTAGCAAAAGAAATAAATAATTTTGAATCTCAAAGTATACATTTGTATCGTGGGATATATCTTACGATGTGACCTCCTTCGTGCCGGTCGCGCGGGTCTTTTATGCTGCTATTGATACGATATTTTTATTTCCCGTTCAGTACAAGTGAGCTTTGTCAGTACTATTTACATATATATTTTAGAATACAATGTGTTTGCGAGAGTCCGTCGTAACCTAATGCTGTTGACGTCTACTTCGTAATCATCATCTCGAGCCGGAACGAGTCCACTGCTGGACATAGGCCTCCCCCAATGATCGACACAACGACCAATTCCATGCTGCTCGCATTTAGCGGAGTCCCGCAATCTTCACCAACAGCGACCCGCAAGCGAGATTCGCATCTCGCTCTTACGCATTACGCGTCGTGCGGAAGAGTGGGATGAGAAATCTCGCTCGCGAATCGCTACAGCATCACTTCATCATTATCATCATCATCAGCCATAAAACATCCACTGCATGACATAGGCCTCCCCCAAAAATGGGGGGATTTGCCATAGTCGCCACGCTTGGCAGGCGGGTTGGCGACCGCAGTTGGTCGTGATAGTGCTCGAAGGATGCTGCTGCCCATCCTTCGGTTGGTCCCTCTGTCGCCTTTTACGATACCCACGGGAGGAGATGGGGTGATGCTATTCTTAGCCGGCACCACACGGCACAACATCACTTAGCGTTCCCGAATAGAGGCGCTGGTCGTCAGTCCACCGTGTAGCTGGGCACAGTACGTGGTCGCCACTCAAGAACTCTTCGACCCCATCGGCCATCTTCGATTAATGTGCCCTCCCACTGCCACTTAAGTGTAGTAAGTCTACTTCATCTTGTTATGATCATGTGCAAGAACTTTTTAAACGGCTTCAAAAAAAAGGAGGAGGTTCTCAATTCGGCTGTATTTTTTTTTATATTTGTTACTTCAGAATTCCGTCATTTATAAACCGATTTGAAAATTCTTTTTTGAGTCGGTAGGGTATACCTCCAGTTTGGTCCCGTTGTAATCAAAGTTGAGTTATGATGAGAGGATCTATGAGGAATCGATGGAACTCTTCAAATATTATAGGCGAGTATATAGCAATTTTAATATTTTCTATAATAACTCAAGCAGTTACGTTCCAAAATCATTATTTGGTGAAGTGGAACTGTTGATGAAGACCATAGATGATCACCGGAACTCTTAAATGTTGAGTATTTCACGGTTGGCGATTAAATTGCTGTATAAAGTTCTGAAGCAACTTATGTCCATGAAAATTCATGTAGTAAAATTGAAGAACCAGGAGAACTCCTCAACGATTGACATCCTTGCACCGTGGATAGCAACAGTTTGTAAATGGTGAGCAATTGGCATTATGCTATTTTTACTTGATGTAGTAAATGTGTGTCGTTAAATCACATGATAATAAATGAAATGTCAAAAAAAAACTTACTTTGCAATGGCTATTTGAAGTCGGTTTTTTTTATTTTATAAATTATATGATTATATATGTTAAGTATTTTGGTGAGTGTGCACAAGAACTTCTGTTATTATTGTAGTGTTTACTTAAGGTTCGCACAAAATAGGTCGGCGGTCCGGCGGACCGTGGTCTGCCATTTTGGTGACCTGTCCTAGATCAATGAGACGAACCACCATCGGAACCTTCAAGCGCAGCTGTGCAGGCAGATACGGCCATTAAGGCCGCGTCCATTACAGCGCAATTAACGCCAACTTCACAAAGCCGCTATAAATCGACATTACGCCGCGAGAATGGGCCGCTGACATTTTAAACCGACCGAACAAGGAAGAGTTAGTATGGTCGACTCAGAATACAAATACAAATATCCATTACACTTAAAATCTACTCATAAAAATCAATGTGTGTTCGCTATTTTCAGATTTTTATACATTAGATAAAGGGCTAAATGCATAATTTCAACAGTTTATAAACTTGTATACATACATACATACATACATAGCATCACGCCCACAATCCCTAATGGGGTGGGCAGAGCCACAAGACTACTTGTGGCCACGTTCGATTAATTAGTCCTAAGATGGTATGATGGGATGATGACTCGTATACGGTGTTAAAAAATGTCTATACTAACTTCAACCCCCTTTTTACCACTTCCCATTTTTATTTTAGAAAATTTCTGTAACCTATATCCTGCCTGAAGTTGCCTTGAACATAATATCGAAACCTCATTGAAATCCGTCCAGGAGTTTAAAAGTTTATCGCGGACATACAATCAGATATTTTTTCATTGTTATTTTCGATGTACTTTTTCCATTTTACAATTTTATTATAATTATGTATAGATAATGAAACCAAGTTAGGCCTAAGCAAATGTTTTCGCTTATAGGTTTTTGTAGTAGTTCCATTATTGTCCACACTACACTCTGCAATAAAGCGCCCTTTATTACCATTCTGCCATAACAAAGCTCTCTAGACAATAAAGAAAGCAAACATGGCCGACACGTAGCCCCGATATTGTGCCCCCCAGCTACACACGTAGCACGTAGCGCCGCTACGGAATTCGTAGAGGCGGTGTGCACTTGAAAACCAAAGTGACTTAAGTCTGAAAAGTACATTTTAATTTGAGTCGTCAAGTGGTTAAGTTGAATTACGTCTGTTTTGGTGAAGAATTGATTTGCTGTTAGTTAAACATAGTCAATAAAAAAATGGGGCACATTGGCCTCTAAACAAAAAAAAAATATAAATTCATAATAATGATTTAGCTAGTTGGCCACCTGTGGACCCTTTTACTGTCACATGAATAAGATAAAATATATTTAATCTACAAGGGCTTTGGACAGGACCATCATTACCTACTGAGAAACGCCGCAATTTTAATGGAATTCTGTTTGACCGTTGAAACGGAACAAACACTCTTTCATATTTATAATATTAGAAATGGATGTATTAATTATCATAATAGTGTTACGACGGATATCCGTAACGTGACAGTAACACGGTTACTCGCCGCGGGCGCCGTGAAAATGCCAATTTTGTTACCCGTTATGTCGCAGGGCAACTCTGGGGTAGGGAGAATCGGGAATTATCGGGTCTACCTCACTACTGTAATAATAATTATAATGCCATGCTAACGATAAACACAGTAAGTGCGTTTTTTGAAGAAATTGAGTAAACATTAATCCAGAAACGACGTGCACTTACTGTCTATATCTCTAGTTCGGCATTACATCTTGGAAACTAACACACAATTGATCTATTCCCAAACTGTACCTACATCATGATATAAACTGCATCGTGAGATTCTATAATATTTTTTGTAAATATTATGATTTTTTATACTATATATGTAGCTTCCGCCCGCGACTTCGTCGGTGTGAAATTCGGTTATAATTATTCACTCGGGAACTTTTGACTTATCCGGCATATAAATTACACACACACACACACACACACACTTTTGTATGTATAATATTAGTAGAATTAGTAGGAAGTAGGATTGTCGAAGAGTATTTGTACCGAGTTTTAAGTAAATATCAGCATGGAATCAGTTCTTCCCGACCATTCTCGTTTTATTTCAACCAATTCACAGAGAACCTTGACAAATTATATACTTAAACCTTTCTTTTGAATCACTCTATCTATTGGTGAAAATCCCATGAAAATCCGTTCAGTAGTTCTTGATCTTTATCGGTTACAGACAGACAGACAGACAGACCGACAGACGCGGCGGGCAACTTTGTTTTATAATATGTAAGGATAACAATTTCAAGTTTGCTTTTAGCATATTCTCTGTGACGCTTGTGTGCCCGCGGCTAAAATGCCACTGAGCGTAACGCTGTCGGGCTGTGACCGCCGACGACACAAGTGTCTAGGATCAAATAAAAAATATCAACGATCTGAAAAGGATATGGCGTACAATACAATTGCGTTGAACACGTGACTTAGTTTGTTATTAACGCCATCTATTTACAAGTTCATAAACTACGAAGCTCTATTGCCGACAAAGACCATAATCCAATAGACTCCGCCGGGCGATCCCCGCTGCCAGCATAAGAACAACAACCCATAAACGTCAGGGCTACAGGCCGGGAAGCTCGAACGCACCAATCACAGTGCTCTAAAACCCCCCCACGCCCCGTAAGTTTGTCAGATTTATTTGCTAGTAAGTCTTTAGGATATTTGGTCTGTCAGGTGATGAGATGCTTAAAGACATCAAAGAAACAAGTGCGAGTCTGACTCGTGCGCCGAGGGTCTCGTACTCACCATGAAAAACAGACAGAACCTTGTAGGTACGGAACCCTAAAGATTAATAAAATTGCATTTAACAACCGGGTAACCATTTACAACCTACCTATGAAATAAGACAAAAAATAACTTTCGCAAGCTCCTATCTCCGTATTAACAATTTTTTATGTCATGTAATTACAAGTTAGTATTGCAATAGTATTGTTTTATTTTTTATTACTGTGTGTCTTGTGAAGTAAATAAATGTATTTCTTTCTTCGTTTCTTTCTTTCATATTTACGGTTTTCACAGGTCCAAGAGATTGCAGACCTGAGTATTTGATATTAATTTTCAACTTGATACCTCCACGCGTTCCTGAAAAGAAGGTCTTAACACACAGACAGACAGACGGACAAAGAAGTGATCCTATAAGGGTTCCTTTTTTCCTTTTGAGGTACGGAAACCTAAAAACAATTAAGTCTCTTGAAAAAATGTTACTACTGTCTCGCTATGCTGTATAAACCACTGGCTGTGCCCGCGAGTTTATTCGTGTGTGATTGAAAAGTACCCTTTTTATTAATCCAGGGTGTGAAACTTCATCCAAATCCGTCCAGCCGTTGAAACACCGTCGCTCACAAACTTTCACATTTATTCGTATTGTGTGATGTCTTAGGCAAATGAAATGTCATCATTCATTCATTCGTTCATTCATTGTAACAAAGCACTTTATCAGTTTCGAGCACGACAGTACACGGGTAACTGAATCAGGCGGCGCTCTGTCCCGATCTGTCGTGTGGTGTGTGTGGCATTACAGCGACCGATCCGATGTTATTACAAAACCAAATGAATACACAGGGTGACTCCGAAGACGAGTATGTCGGTAAAGGAAAACATCGTGAGGAAACCGGCACACATCTGTGAAGTCAATTCAAATATTTGTATGAAGTCTCCAATCCGCACTCGCCCACGTGGAGACTCCTGTGAAGTCTCTCTCACTATGCTGATGATAATGAGGAAAAAAAACATTATTATTTTGCGTTTTAAGGTTCCGTACCCAAGGGTAAAAACGGGATCCTATTACTAAGGCTCCGCTGTCCGTCTGTCTGTCTGTCTGTCCGTCCGTCCGTCTGTCATCAGGCTGTATCTCATGAACTGTGATAGTTAGACACTTGAAATTTTCAGATGATATATTTCTATTGCTGCTATAATAACAAATACTAAAAAACAGAATAAAATTAAAATCTAAGGGGGCTCCCATACAACAAACGTGATATTTTTGCTCGTTTTTGCTCGATTATGATAATGGCAATAGGTAGACACTTGAAATATTCACAGAATATTTAGTTATATATTTAATTTAAAAATAAATAATTGATTTAAATTAAAACAAATATTTAAGGGGGGCTGCCATACAACAGACATACATTTTTTGCCGTTTTTATAGATAATGGTACGGAACCCTTCATGCGCGAGTCCGACTCGTACTTAGCTAGTTTTGTCTTTATTGATTTGGCTATTTGTAATTTTATCTATCCTCATGCATTGTCGTTTCTTGTTAACTACAAGGTTGGGTGGACGAGATCCCATAAAGGATTTACATTTCTCGTTTTTACATTTATTATGTCATAATGCATAATTGTTGTGAGTGCAATAGAGACGACGCGGTTAGCCTAGTTGGTAGTGCCCCTGCCTCCGAAGCTAGCGTCCCGGGTTCGATCCCCGGTAAGGGCAAATAGTTGTGAAATCAGCACGAATGTTTGTTGAATCTTGGATGTTTCCTATATATTTAAGTTTTTATTTATGTATGTAAGTATGTATATCGTCGTCTAGTACCCATAACACAAGCCTTTAGAGCTTACTTTGGGACTAGATCGATTTGAGTACAGATTGTCCCCTGATTTATTTATTTAAAATTAGAGACAATAAAATGGTGATTTAATTACAAAATTATGAATAAGAAGTTATTCTTATAAACATGCGTTATTACTATTAATTTCATATTTATTTCCTATTGCGGCAAAACTCTTTGACGTGACTTTACCAGATGGTTCCAACGGAAGACCAGCGCTGGCACACAGGCCAGCATTATGTTGGGACCTTTTTGTAACAGTTGGCACTATGTCCTACTTTTTCTAGTTTTTCGTCTTGTGATGTAATTTTTGCTCTGTTATACATAAATGTTTTTTCTTTCTTTCTTTGTGTAATAGCGTATTTTATTTTAGACACCCGATCTAGTCTCAAAGTAAGGTATAATCAATTGGCACTAGATGGACTGCCTAAAGATTGGCCCTTGTTTTAAAAAAATAACTTTACTGTATGTAAAGTCGTTCATTGACGAATATTTACTTTCTAGTGCAGGTACAGTCGTGCACATTTCTTCATTGATTAATGACATGTTCTCAATGCAGCGTGTGTCATATCCTCCTCGTGCTGACTGTACCCTGGCCAGGGTCCCCATGAACATGAATAGGTCGCATTAGGCATTCGCCCGGATTGTTTGCGACCGCGTCTGTCTCATGCAAATGCCAAATTATACTGATTACACGATTATAGTAGCATGTGTAGCTTTGCCATTAAAATATTATACATTCCTTACAAGCACTATTGTAATAATTGTAACAAACAACAACAAACAACACAATACACTCGCAAATTATTTTGTTACGATATGCTAACTCTTATTAATTTGACAATGATTCCCCTGGTGTTGCGGGTGTCCATGGGCGGCGGTGACCGCTTTCCATCAGGTGTGCGGTCTGCCAGTTTGTCAGCCTACTCCTTTCTCAAAGGGTCGGCAACGCATCCGTGATTCCCCTGGTGTTGCGGGTGTCCATGGGCGGCGGTGATTGCTTACCATCAGGTAACCCGCCTGCGGGTGCGCCGTTTTTCACATAACTTTTTAAGTCCTATTATCGGAAGTCCGAAAATATTTCTCATACCATTTTACATCATAATGATCATTCTTCATAAAAATATTTAATACTAACGATCGAAACTCATAATCATCAGAATTCATAATATCGCTAATCATACAACTTGTTAATACTAATATTTGTATTTATATATTTTCTTATACTAACGATCGAAACTCCTAATCATTCTGATTCATAACGTCAATATTCATATATTTTTTATTTATACGTAAATGAAATTGGATAGGACTTAAGAAGACTTCTGAGCGAGCGAGCGAAGCGAGCGAGCAAAATGAGTCGGAGCAGAAGCGACTCAGATCGGTTAGGTTCAGAAGGTTAAGGCGGGAGCGAAGCGAAGCGAAGCTCCCGCCTTAGCCTTCGATGTTAGGTCTTTTTTTTTGCAACAGTTCAGAAAATCTTGCTTATTTGTAATATTTTATGCTAAATAGGTTCATGCTGTTATATTAATTTGCTTAAATCCATAGGTATGCCATCTTGAAAGTGAATTTGTAGGTAGGGATAACCTGCCCTACCTACAACTTCACTTTCGTTTTTTTCGAATTTAATCTTATTTTGAATAGTTACCGTTGTAAAAACCAATATTATGAGTTCAAATATTTTCTTAGCAATGCCATTATTAATAAGAAAATTATGAATAAAACGATATAATCACTATCAGTTATGAAGCAAAATGTTATGAAAAAAAAAATTATGAGTTCAAACATGTTCTTAGTAATGACATTATTAATTAAAAAAATATGATAACTGTCTGTTATGAGTTCCGATGGTAGGAATAAAAAAGTATGAACAAAAAAAGTACGAGGAAAAAAATTATGAAGAGTGATTATTATGAACACAAATCGGTAGTGAAACAAAAAATAGGAATAAGAATTTTATGTGAGCCAATATGGACCCCCCGCCTGCTCGTTTACCCCCCTCTTAATATATAAAAAAACCGGTCAAGTGCGAGCCTGACTCGCGCGCCAAGGGTTCCGCAATTACGTATGAAAATGAAACAGCACCTTGTAAGTACGGAACCCTAAAAAAGAAAAAAATAGCTTTTAACAGCGGGGTAACCATTTACAACCTACCTATAAAATAAGACAAAAAAATAACTTTCGCAAGCTCCTATCTCCGTGCAATCGTTGAGTATGATACGACTTTGCAAAGGTTATTCCGTTTAACTTTTTTTTTATGTGATGTAATTACAAATTCACGGTTTTCGGACTTTTTCCTTTACTTGTGCTGTAAGACACTGCTTCTTGCCAAATTTCATGATTCTAGGTCAACGGGAAGTACCCTATAGGTTTTGATTCCCTTTGGATTCCCTTGAAAGTATCAAAATATGAGACATAAACGGCCATATCTTTTGATTGCGATGACTTAGAAGGTTGATTTTTTCATAGCTTCAAGAGATTGCAAAGTTGTGTATTTGATATTAATTTAAATTTGATACCTCCACGCGTTCCTGAGAAAAAGGTCTTGACAGACAGGCAGACAGACACAGACGGTTCCTTTTTTCCTTTTGAGGTACGGAACCCTAAAAAAGGCAGTAGCATCGAAAAAAACCATAAGCGATATTGTTCAGGCAATAGCTGACTCAGAGATCCTGGTTACGCCTTTAAACGTTAGCGATAAAGCAAACGTTAGATTTTTTTTAGCTACCTATATTTTTATTTATTTCAATAAAAAAAAAGTTTACATTAAATACAAATAATATACCTCCCAAATAGAATACCTCCTAATACAGGTGTAAACTTAAAAGGAGGATTCGACACCAAAAAATGTATCAAACTAAGTTATAAATAAATAATATTGAAGTTATAAATAAATAATTTTGTTTTTTTTTTAAATAACGACTCAATCGACTTTAAAATAGTCCATACAAAAAACATTTTTACCCTATTGAAGTTATCATATTCGGATTTTTTTAATAACTTGAACAATATATAGATTTGTACCTTTATTTTTTATTTTTATTTAAGTCCTTAGTTAATAAATACAAAAGTATTTGTTTTAGTGTTTTCATTCAAACAAAAAATGTTTTTTGTCATATTCTCCTGATCTATAATAAAAGAGAAAGTCAAAGTCAAGGCTTTTATTATGTATCAGGTGAATAATGCAGGTGTTATGCCACCAACCACCAGCGGCCCTAACATGCATGGCACAAAGATAAATTAGAACCGTTTATCTCTCTGACTATCTCTTTCGTCGGCACTAGTGTGAGAGAGACAAACTTAGAGATAAACGGTTCTAATTTATTTTTGTGCCATGTTAGGGCCGCAGGTGGCATAACTTACTGAAGTGACTTTGTCATCATACTTATAATGAATCTTAATAAAGTACCTAACTAAACAAATTGTCATGCATGAGAATAAATTTAATAAATTATAATTCTTTTACGACGTTTAATTTTTTTAATTTATTAAATTTTTATCAGTGAGATTAATGAATCATACCCAAAAACATAATTTAGAGAGTAAGCTTTCTGGGTTAAAAAAAAAACATTTTATAAGATTTCTTAAATTCTATTACATTTTCATTATATCTGCCTCTATTCGGGAACGCTAAGTGATGTTGTAGCGACTCGTAAGCGAGATTTCTCATCCCACTCTTCCGCACGAAGCGTAATGCGTAAGCGCTAGATGAGAAATCTCGCTCGCGAATTGCTACAGAATCACTTAGCGTTCCCGAATAGAGGCGCTGACTTATTATAAATACATTTTTGGTTTTTATTATTCGATATATGTATGTATGCATGTAAGTATAATGCATTATAAACAATTGAAAATGAAAATGAAAATATTTATTTTGCAAGTAGGCCTCACGGGCTCTTTTACATGTCTGAATCTACCAGCGCTTCGAAAGGTGACATCTGCTGAGAAGAAACGCCGCAAGAAACTCAGCAGTAGGTCTTTCTTCCACTTTAAAATTACATATAACTAAAACTAACATAAAAAAATATTAATATATATCAGTTTGAGTATTAAAACAAAGTTATATTGACCTTGAGGAAAGTCAACTATGTAACGATCAATGATACTAAATTAAAATTAATTTGTTCAGAGACTTTTTATAAAATTATTAAAACTTAATTTTTATCATAACACCTAAAAAACCAAGCCAAAAACACACCAGGCAAATAACTCATAACAACAATTCATTTCACTACGTCACCTTTTAAAAATCAAATCAGCGCGCGATCGCGTTCTCGCTAGCCAGATTGCGGTTAAAAGAAATTTAATCTCCTAATAAACATGCAAACAAGAACGCACCGACTACCTGTTGCCCGCGCGCGAGACTTCCAGCGTCTCACCCAGTCAGCGGCCAGCGTCCGCCCATACCGTTCCTTGATTGGCCGCTCAATTTGGAGGGGGGAGAGCGCAACGGGGGGAAGCAAGGCCGAGGTCTCATCGTTTTAAACATGACACTGGCAAGAAAAGCGCCGCATTGAGCTTTCGGGAGCTTTTCACCGACGCGGCGTTCCAATGCGTTCCGAGTTTGAATAAATTTGAATTTAAATTCGAATTTGACGTTAGATTCGAAAAACAAAGGACGGTTTGAAAATGAGAAGTGTGTGATTCGATTTTTGAAAATTAACGTTCGAAAATGTCGCTCGGTAAACAACCGGCTGAGCATATTAAGCGGCCTATGAACGCTTTCATGGTTTGGTCCCGCGGACAAAGACGGAAGATGGCTCAGGACAACCCGAAAATGCATAACTCGGAAATTTCTAAAAGACTCGGTGCGGAGTGGAAGTTGCTGACGGAGATGGAGAAACGACCATTCATAGACGAGGCTAAGAGGCTAAGGTGAGATGGTTTTGGGATTTGACCTTGATTTTTCGCATACCATAAACATTTGAAAAGTCCACGGAAAACGGGGAGAGTCAATTGTTGCTTCCGAACAAAAATGAATCTTAACTCTTTAATAGAAAGTACATTATTGAAGATTTTAAGTTTTCCTCAAATCATAATAATTTGGATAAATACAGTCATAATCTTATAATTTTAGGCTAGTTAAAGCTTTTGTGAATGTCAATGAAAGAAACTACCAGAGGTTTCGAGAAAACCTCCACTGAGCAGTAGGCGAGGAACTAAGTGAGATTTTATTTTTAAAAGTAATACTCATTCAATTGAAGTTATTTTTACAAATACAACATGACTGCATTAGACATAGTTTTGCTAGAAGTCGAAAAAACTATTTTCTTCTAAAGTAACAATTACTGAAAAAAAAACATAGATATTATACATAAATGGCCACTACATAATATTATATTGTTTATATTAATGTTCATCATTCTTAGAAATAATAAATTAATTAGCTTCGTCACTTATGCTCGTTTTGTATACTTTTTTTACTAGTTATGTTGTTTTCGCGTGAAAATGGAATTATAAGTAAATAATTTCTAAGGGTAGAATATATAATATATTTTTTGGTAGACGGAATGCTTACGTGTTCACCTAAATACATAAAATAACAATTATTTTTGTAATTTTTGTAAGATACGTAATTAATTACGTATTGCTTTTGGTTCAAATTTTCCGGACCTTCGGGTCTTTATTGGAAGAAAACCACTATCATGATAGGTAGCAATGACTACATCGGCAAAAATATTAGTTATACCATTTTTTATGGTTCTGTACCCAAAGGGTTAAAACGGGAACCTATTACTAAGGCTCCGCTGTCCGTTTGGTCCGTCTGTCCGTCTGTCTCCAGGCTGTATCTCATGAACCGTGATAGTTAGACAGTTGAAATTTTCACAAATGATGTATTTCTGTTGTCGCTATAACAACAAATACTAAAAAACAGAATAAAATAAATATTTAAGGGGGCTCCCATATAAGAAACGTGATTTTTTTGCTTGTTTTTGCTCGATATTGATAATGGCAACAGGTACACGCTTGAAATATTCACAGAATATGTAGATGTATATTAACTTCAAAAATAAATAATCGAATGAAAAAAAAAAAATATTTAAGAGGGGATTGTTGTATGGGAATACAACAAACGTGTTTTTTTTGCTTGATTATAATGGTACGGAACCCTTCGTGCGCGAGTCCGACTCGCACTTGGCCGGTTTATAAAAATCCCGTCCATTAACAAAGATTGTGGATCCTGTATCCTGGTCAATGGTTCCGAAGTCTGTATTATAGATAGACGAGACCTATTGCCGGTTTTTTTTTACTTTAAATATTTTTATGAGGAGTTGAAAAGAACACGCACTTTCAAAGGTACGCTCGTAGCGAGTGATAGCATTTTTCCGCTTTGTAGCGAAAACCCGCTACGAAATACCCAGCTACTGGGTTCTTGCCCTGGATATCAATACGGGGTGCTATTCAGTATTTAATCATTTATTGCCATATAGAATTATCCATGCAATATCGTATAACAATTATTATCTCAAATCTTAAATTAAAAAAGACATGAGATTGCAAAACAATAAGAAAAACACATTATTATATCATAAGTAATTCCTCCATAATTACATCGAATCAGATAAGTGATAAAAGTACCTAAGTCACAATATAAAGAAAGGCCAGTTAAATAAGTTAATCATTACTATCTATCGAAGACGTAATGAAAAATAAGTAATACATTCCGAGGACTAATTTATCCGAGTAATTAAAATTAAAGAAGAAGAAAGAAGAAAGAAAGAAAAGACATTTATTCACTTCACAAAGACACACAATAATAAAAATACAACAAAATAATACAGAAGAAACGTGGCATGTGTGTCATTGCGGCAGTGAATCGGTCACTGGCTCAGCATAATGCTGAGCCAGTGACCGATCGAGTAAAGGAGACATCACAATATTTATCATATAAATAAAGGCATTATAATCTGTCAAAATTTAAAGTAAGGCGTTATTGTTTTTTAAATATTTTGAAATTAAATTATATAAAAAAAAGACATAAGTTTACACGTAGTGCGTTTAACCTTTTGATTTATCCTTATTAATCGTGGCATCATTTTGGAAAAACATTCAGTGCATTTCGAATTTCGATAAGATAACTCGAATTTATTGAAATTATTTCGTTTGATAAAAAAAAATTGCAATATACGCCGTCTTTTTTAACCGGCATGTATTAACACGTGACAATATACAGGTGACTTTGAAGGCGTTATGTGACCATTGATTTAACAACGCCTACGAAGCAGTATTGGAAAAGAAATCTACTTTTTAGGGTTCCGTACCTCAAAAGGAATAAAACGAAACCCTTATAGGATCACTCGTGTGTCTGTCTGTCTGTCTGTCCGTCTGTCGCAGCCAATTTGCTCCGAAACTGCTGGACCAATTGAGTTGAAATTTGGTATTCATATGTAAGTTGATGACCGCAACACGGACGCGTAACGTAAATATATGAATTTTAAACATAGGGGCCACTTTTTGGGGGTAAACTAGAAAAATAAACAAAAAAGTTACGCCACCTGTATCGTGTGACATATCAAATGAAAGGGCTTATTGTGAGGATCTTAAATATATTTATTTTTTTATTTTTAAGTAAAATAGTTTAGAAGATATTCAGGAAAATAGGCGAAAAATGACCATTCCCCCCCCCTTATTTCAGAAACTACTGGGGTTAAAATTTTGAAAAAAATACAGAAAATAGATATTTGCCTATAGATTACAGGAAAACCTATACGAAGTCTATGGTATTTAAGGTAGCCTAGTAAATTTCAGATAATCATGTACGGAACGGAACCACGCGAGTTTAACTCGCACTTGTCCGGTTTTATTTATTTATTTAATTTATTTATATAAAAAGGACATGCTGAATTGACATCTACTCGCAATATTGGTTTAACTTCGCAAGAATGACAATTAACTACTGGTTGTAGGGTGACGATACTGGGGCTGTCTAAATGTTTTTTTTTTACAAAATGTTGTGTACACATTTTATTACAATATATTGCAATGGGCAAAAAGCTGATTCCTATAAAAATGTGCGCATTTTGATTCTGTGTTTTAAATATGGCCAAGCAGCACACTAGCTGTATAAGAAGAGCTTATAAAGCCATTATAACTCTACGTTAGCGTTCAACATTTGAATAAACTAACACAACAACAAGACTCCTTCGTCTAATAACTATATAGGCTGCTTAAATTGAATCGATGTCTATTACAGAGGTTCAAAATTTATATAAATGCTAAAGACAGTTTTTTTTTTATTCCTCTTACTTAATTTTTAGGGTTCCGTACCCAAAGCGTAAAACGGGACCCTATTACTAATACCTACTCTGCTGTCCGTCCGTCTGTCTGTCCGTCTGTCACCAGGCTGTATCTCATGAACCGTGACAGTTGAAATTTTCACAGATGATGTATTTCTGTTGCCGCTATAACAACAGATACTAAAAAACAGAATAAAATAAATATTTAAGGGATGGGAGCCCAGACAATATACAACAGACATGATTTTTTTACCGTTTTTAGAGATAATGGTGCGAACCCTTCGTGCGCGAGTCCGACTCGCACTTGGCCGGTTCTTCAGAAGTAGGTATTAACAAAGACAGGTCGTATGGCGAATAAATCCCTATTTTTATCGATTTTATCTTCTAATCTGGATAAATTTTGCCAGATTCTCTGTTCGGAGCAAATTACCTACAAGGCGGAAAAAACGCTGCTACTTGCCAATGAAAGTGTCATTTGGGAATTTGACTTATAAAACTAGGTACAAATTAACGCTCGAACAAAATAATTCTCTTTGTTCAGTCACTTCTCAGTTCTTGCCATGACCTTCGAGATTAATTACCTGGTTCTTTTGTAAATCGCTGAGCACATTTTGCAATAAAAAACCACTTTTCTCCCTTATCTTTTTCTTTCCTCCCCGTGTGAAACAAAACACTGCAGCTGCGCCAAGAAAGGCGGGGCGCCCGCCCCCGCGCCATTGTTTTGCCCCCTTTGATTGAACGTAGAAGGTTGACATTCGATTTTAAATCGAATGAAATTTCTGGGCTATTTTTAAAGTCAGATTCGACCGGCGGTTCTGAAAAACGCCTTTAAATTTAAAAAGTTATCTGGATAATTCCAAGAAATTCAATAATAAAACCAAATGCGTCAAATTACATTCAACTGCGGATTGGTGGCACTGAATGTGTTAAAAACGATTAAGTGACATGCGAATATATATGTCACTAAAGAAGTATACGCTCGGTAAAATAATAGTAGTTTATGCAACGGTTGCATAATGATAGGCCTTAAAGCACTAGTGCGGTTTTCATGAAACGAGCCGATAGGCGAGTTTCATAATAAGATCGCACGAGTGTTTTAAGGCCAAATTATGCAGAGTTGCATACATAACTTTATCTACACACATATTATAAATCCTCCATGATTGGTTCAGAAACAATATTTTCTGGCAACAAGTTATTTGTTGCAATCGTGGCTGCATATTTCCGATATCCGGCGCATTTTCACATCACACACACTCCGAGAAGACTACTATTCATATTTTCAACTAAAATGTAAATTACAAACAACTTTTTCTATTCAATTCAACAACAATTCTACTTTCGTTCAGCAAAACACCAACATCATGGCGGCAATTCGATCCTCCGTCAAGACCATTTTTTTTTTAAATCATAGACAAACGAATGAAGTCTCTATTCTCACGTCACTCAAGATCAGATGTTGTGCAGTTTATATTAAAAAAACATACTGAATTCACGTTTCGTATCAATAACTGTTTTAATATCTATGGATACTAGAATAGAGCCCCCCTCGAGTTTTGACGGCTGTTCCAAATTTAATCTCATTTCTATACTAAAAACGATACGGGAATAACATTGCAGCACTCGTTTTACCTAATTGGTTGTCAAAATGGTGGTCATTTCCTACGATTTTTGATTACACTTTGGAGGTTTTATGATATGGGTGTAGATAAAAGTATTTACTCAATCAAAGGCAGTTTTTAGGGTTCCGTACCCAAAGGGAAAAACCGGACCCTATTACAAAGATTCCGCTGTCCTTCCGTCTGTCCGTCTGTAACCAGGCTGTATCTAATGAACCGTGACAGTTAGACAGTTGAAAGTTTCACAGATGATGTATTTCTCTTGCCGCTATAACAATGAATACTAAAATACAGAATAAAATAAATATTAAAGGGGGCTCCCATACAATAAACGTGATTTTTTTTGCTCGTTTTTATAGATAATGGTACAGAACCCTTCGTGCGCGAGTCCGACTCGCACTTGGCCGGTTTTATTCTGAGAAACCATGTAATTATATTCGTACAGTGGTGGAGGCGTGATTGAGTACTTAACAAACATATACCTATCTGATATCTCCAAAACTAACATCCACACAAAGAATGTCGCCCACACAAACAACCCACTTCAAACTATTTTAATTTAATTTCTCACCTTTAGAATCATTTTAATTCGTTATCTCCAACTGTCACTGTTATCACTCTGAGACAAAAACTATTTGCTCTGCTCTACGCTTTGCCTCGATCTATAACACAAACTTATCTTTACCTGGACAAATATGAAACTAGCTTTGACACAATCGCTTTAAGTCTACTTTGAGTTGAAGCCGACAATTCTACCCGCACGTTTAACTTTGTATTTAACTACCACAGACTTTAGACAAATAGAGCAGCCGGATGTGTATGTGTTTTATTTTATTTGATGAATACGTCATGCTGTAAGTTTGGGGAGCTTAAACTTACAACAATAAAAGTTTAGAAGCTAGCGAGGGTTCATTATCAAGGACAATAAATGGTTCTTTGTTTTAGTTAATTAAACGTGGCACAAGTGCTAAGTTCATTTAAATTCCAGCCAACCGGAGTCACAATAGTAGTTTATGCAACGGTTGCATAATGATAGGCCTTAAAACACTAGTGCGGTTTTCATGAAACGAGCCGATAGGCGAGTTTCATAATAAGATCGCACGTGTGTTTTAAGGCCAAATTACGCAGAGTTGCATACATAACTTTATCTACACACATATTATAAATCCTCCATGATGGGTTCAGAAACAATATTTTCTGGCAACAAGTTATTTGTTGCAATCGTGGCTGCATATTTCCGATATCCGGCGCATTTTCACATCACACACACTCCGAGAAGACTACTTACTATTCATATTTTCAACTAAAATGTAAATTACAAACAACTTTTTCTATTCAATTCAAAAACAATTCTACTTTCGTTCAGCAAAACGCCAACATGGCGATCCTCCGTCAAGACCATTTTTTTTTTAATCATAGACAAACGGATGAAGTCTCTATTCTCACGTCACTCGAGATCAAATATTGTGCAGTTTATATTAAAAAAAAAACATACTGAATTGACGTTTCGTATCAATAACTGTTTTAATATCTATGGATACTAGAATAGAGACCACTTGAGTTTTGACAGCTGTTCCAAATTTAATCTCATTTCTTTACTAAAAACGATAAAGAAGTCATGTTATTTCTTTATCGCAGCACTGGTTTTTCCTAATTGGTTGTCAAAATGGTGGTTATTTCCTACGGTTTTTGATTAACCAATGGAGGTTTTATGATATGGGTGTAGATAAAAAGTTTTTATTACCTACATTTAATAGTCAGTGTACTTCAAACGAAATAGTTAAAGAACTTGATTGTTACTTTTGAAACGTTTTATTAAAATTTAGGCCAACCTCTTATACCTGTGCTGTTTCATTGAGAATGTCGTTAAACTCATTAAATACGCCGGTAACTTTGTATACTCATGTTTATAAATAAATAAAACCTCCTCCGCGTATTCCTCTGTGTCCAAATCTAGGACTCAAATATTACATTTTCATCCTATTTAGTACCGTAAAGAAAAGCTTTGAACCCTTCACACAATACCTCGTTACATGAAACAAAACCCCTTACAAATCAATTTAATCTCCATAAGTTTACCCCTATCAGTAGTTATAATATCTTCATTCTCTCTTTGTCGCACTATCGCCCCGCGCAGGGCCATAAAAACCAGCTTACCGCTCTAAACAGAAAACAGATTAGGGCGTGCTCAGAATAAGGCCGGTAAAATACGTGTTATAGAATGGGGTGATAAAGAGAACAATTGCTAGATGGCGCTAGTAGTACCAAAACAGATGATAAAGTGAGCTCGGTTCCGACAGGACCATTGCGGTAATAATTTCACTCTGTTTAACTTTACGGATAGAAAGAGCAGAGTAAATTAAAAAATAAAGATAAGGTAGGCCCTTACAAATGAGTCAAATCCAGTGAAGATGCATCGTAATGAACAAGAAATAGCTTTAGTCGACAACTCCAAGTCACCGAAATCCACCACCCGCAGCAACTCGCAATGGTAGCCATTGTTCAGGTGTGTAAAGGGTAATTTCCATATCAAACGGGTCATATCACATCGGATCGGAAAGGATACGAATGGATGCGGCGACAGCCGCTCGATTCCCGCAGGATGTCGACGCATACGAACGGCTTTACACCAAACGGCTCGCATCGCATCGGATCGGAAAGGATAAGAACGGATGAGGCGACAACCGAGTGCTGTGCGCGGCTAGGTAATATAGACTTAAAATACTGTGTTACACGATTTAATATCGTTTAAAGATTGTAAAATCCGTTCCGGTCCGATCCGATGCGCATGGCTTCGAGCGCACGCGACGACAGCCGAAAGGATCCGATCGGATACGACGACAGGCGAACGGAGCCGATCGCATCGCATCATACTTTCGGCTACAATCGCGTGTCACGGAAGACGCCCGCGCTCGAAGAAACCGAAGTTGCTGTGCGCGGCTGTGCAATATAGACTTTAAATACTGTGTACATGATTAAATATCGTTTAAAGATCATAAAATCCATTCCGATCCGATGCGATGCGAGCCGTTTGGTGTAAATTATCCTTTATTCTCTTAAATAAGAATTCGTCGCTAAACGCACATTGGCGAGCCTAACTTGACCCGTCAGTGTGTATAAACTAAATATTCGTGCGTGTCCCGCGTGTTCGCAGCTTTGGTCTTATTCGACGCAGCTGAGCCCTATGATACTCGAACGCGCGCAGTGGCTGACCATCGATGAGGTACACATTCAAATTTAGACCGAATGACATCGTTCTTATAGTCAAAATTAATAGTTTCGTTTATCTGCTGATCTGCCGCTGCGAACTTTATAGAATCACATCCAAGGACGTAGGTAGGTACTTCACTATGCAAAATGTTTACGAACGCGCCAGTCAGTACATCAGTAGGTAAATATTTTTTTGCAGATTCACAGTTTTGTCACACGACTTTTGGCAAAGATCAATCGTTTGTTTACATTCAAGGTTAGATACGTCAGGTTGGTTTTATAACTAATCTAAAAGGTAAATAGTTTGAGCGGGAATCTCCTTACTGCTTGTCTTGTCTTTTTATGCGATGTGTGATTTTTAGAAGACCTGTCGGTTTACGATGCTGAGTAACGGCTGAGTTTCGATTAGGAACATTCTCCTAAAAATATCCTAGATTTTGTGTATTAAATCAATAATATACCTAATAAAATACTATTTCTACAAACGATATGAAATTTAATGACGTCATGAGAATAAACATCCTGCTGAGATTTTCCCACTGGATTACAATATGGGGTTTTTTAAAGAAGGGTGTCATGAAATATCTTCGAGACAAGCAACGCATTGGCAGCGCCTGGTGTTGCAAATGTCAATATGTGGCGGTGATCACTCACCATCAGTCAGGGGCGTGCAGTCCATATAGGCATTGAGGCAGTGCCTACCCTCGCAAAATTACCCTAACTGTGTCCGATTTATAACTCGTAATTCGCATTAAATTATTTCTAAGATTCAAAAATACCTAAAATAATTATTTTTCCATGTTAACAAAAATCCCACCAGCCAACAAACTAAATTCAATCTTATATCTCATATAATAAGGTATTAATTCAAAGCTAGTGAAGAGATCATTAATTAACGTACAATTTGAAATATTACGTACAGCGAAACGTAGCGAAGGCAGATCCGGACAGTGCCTCATTTTAACCAACACAAACACCGTTACATGTGTGCAAATGACTGTTTATGAACTCTGTACGAACATGAGCAACTCCACACATTAACACGATACGCACACAAAAACAAATCGCTTCATACAAAATCACAGAGGCACGCCTGACTTGGATGTACTTTTACGTCCATTACGTGTTGACAAATCGTGTGAATTCCTCCCGCAACTTCAAGAACAAATACAGCAATGTATGCTAAACCGATGTTCAATTTGGTCCACGTGACCCGTGCATGCGCGCGCACGCTTAGGTAAGTATAACGCGGCTGAATTTGAAGTCCGCTTCGATTACGTTTTGTCACGTAATAAAATTACATTTATATTTTGATAGTGTTTTTTTTGCTCGCTAGTTTTGTTTTGATTTTGTTGTGACGCGAAAGCTTTCGTAAAGAATCATTGTTATTTTATGCTTTTCTCTTGTTTAAAGTTAATAATTTGTTGTTTATTAGTGTCAATATTTCCTAAATATGTCATTTAGTTGTGAGGTTTGCGTTGACAGTGTGTGTTTACAAATATTAAATAACGGTGAATTCGCAAAATTGTCTTTCAATGATAAATTGAAAGTTATTCAAAAAGGCAGATGTATGTCGGAATTTGATTGCAGTTATCGCAAAAGAAGGGTATGTAACTCGTAAATTTCATTCTAGATATTATAAAACTTTTAACTGGCTAACTTAGTTAGATGCACGAGGTGGTCTGATTAGGCTCATTGCATTGTAAAGAACTGAAACGCCGCCGGCTCCAATACATATACAACTAATATCAGCGCTCTATTCGGGAACTCTAAGTGATGTTGTAGCGACTTCTCATCCCATTCTTCCGCACGACGCGTAATCCGTAAGAGTGAGATGCGAGTCTCGGTCACGGGTCGCTGCAGGATCACTTAGACGTTCCCGAATAGACGCCCAGAAATGTGCCGAGTATCTTTTTAACTTTTAATTTTCATTGCCTACCCTGATTCAAATCCCTATGCACGCCCCTGCCATCAGTTGTACCTTCTGCATGTTTATCGATCTATGGCAATTCTACAAACGTTTTAACGCCGATAATTGGACAATCTTTCAGCTGCTGCTTTTTTGGAATTAATTTATAGTCACAGGCTGGTTATGTTATGAAATCTGACTCACTGTCAACTGGCAATCTTACACCACACACAATCCAATCTTATCTAAACCCCAATTTGCATTTTTCTATAGAACTTCTCCGAAACTTCCCCCCTTCTTGTGTAGGAAACTTGGATATCATGTTGCAAGTTGCAACGTATATATCGACGATTGTTTATTGTTTGTTAATTAGGGTATAGTTATATGGGATTATACCAAACATGGTTAATATTATAAATGATAAAAGGAATATAAAAAAAAACTTTTATATCGGTGATTTTAATTATCAATCAAGAATCAAAATGTGCTTCGATTAAGTAGCAGTAAAAAACCATGAACATAACATTATTGACTATTTATTTTATAAGCGAAGCTTTGAAAAGTCATGACTAATGCCACTTGCAAAAAACTCACTAAATACAAAATCTTCATAGACTATGACGCCGAGTTTATATACGGTGGTACATTAATGTACAATTTTTTCATTTATTTCAGAAAATATGGAATCATTCAGAATTCAATGCATACACCGTATTATTTTAAAGTTCCCATCGGCGTTATCGGTCACAATGGGAGCGCCTGTTTGTGCTGATACAGTTTTTATCGTCTCGTGTTTGATCGACATACAATATACTTGGACTGTATTAGTTTTGAGCCATTGTGGGTTTACGATGCATTTTATTCATAAGTTATAATAAATCAAAACTATACTGCCAACTATATTTTGAACTTGCTACGTTACATCCCTATTGGTTGGCGGATAATCTTAAGATATTCAAGTTTTGTCCCAAATACAATAAATAATTTCTATTTCAAATTTAAAAAACAATATTCGGTTCATATGTCCAGGGAAACGTTGTGTTTTTCTCTATATTTATTGAAGTAAATGTAAAATATTACTTCAGTTTATCGTTTGATTGTAATTAATAAACTGATTTAGTCTTTACACATTACAAAAGGATGAAAATGCAAATATGTTAGTGATTATTATTAAATAAATCGTTGATAACATTTCTTACAGCTTACACGCAGTAAAAAAGATATCAGAACTTTATTGGATCCCAAAAATAACCGTAAATAAAGCGCTCCTTCATATCAAGAATCATATCAACTTATCCGTCTTCGATTAACTCGAACGAAAATATGTCCGATAAAAAACGATACGTTTTTTCTGGAGATATTGTATATTTTGTATTTTTCCTCGCGCTATCGTGTTTATTTGGTCACCAAACACAGTAATGAAGGAATTGATAGTGCCCGGTCATCGAACTCGCTTTTTTGTCCGATTTCGGGAATCGATCGTCTTACGAAATGTCAACGGGGATAACAAAAAGTGTGATAAGCAAATACTTAGGTTTACAAAGTCATTCTGTTATTATTCTTGCGAAAACTGACGGTGTGTAGATCTTGTTTTGGGATTGTTAGCGGCAACGGTTCATGCATATTGTCATCCTATATGCTGCCCTGCTAAACCGAAAAGCGGTATCTCAATCAGAGTAAGTCTTGAGAAAATTCACTTTATGACAATTTACAAAAAGTCGATTTTCTCAAGACTTATTGTGTTTGAGATACCGCTTTTCGGCTTAGCAGGGCAGAATGCACTACTCAAAATTGAGATATTTAATGCATTGTTTTTTTTTGATGTAACGAAGTAAGAAAGGCAACTGAAAGACTTGAAACCAATTTAACTATTGCTTTCACGATAACCGACAAGGCTTTGATTACATTCACGCTTGTCATGTAAATCCCGCGGCATCGTTATCACGTGATTCGGTCCAGAACAATGATCCTAATCATCACGAAACACCCGCTCAACAAACATTCCGCGAGCCGCGAACTATCTGCCCTCAGTCCACTCGAATAATTACAATCGACTCGCTGACAATTGCGATTCTATCACAAAGCTCACATAATCGGACGCTATGTCGACTGTTTCCGCAACACTATACGTCGCAATCACCAAATCGGTCGTGCTGATGTCAGCTCTAACGCTGTTAGCGTAGATCCAAATTTGTTTAGCGACGCCTCGAACATAGTGATGGGAGTGGAATAACACTCGATTGTGACTGGGACAATGCAATAATCCGCGCATTGTTGAGTCGACATTGTTGTTTTAAGGGCGGGCGACGCGCACGACAATTGTACGCTTTATTGCATAAATAATAATGTTATTTTGCCCGGCGACGTATCATTGTGGCACTTTTGTTGCAAAATTTTGATATTGCGGAGGGAGAATAGGAGGTTTTATTTGTTTTGGCTTCTACAGGGCAAACTTGCTAGACATTACTACTAAGACAAATATATAAAAAGGCTTCAAGATCTTGCCAACATAATACCTACTTAATTTTTAAATTGCCGCTCAAATGACAAGCGGTTTAATTATCCATTTAATTAAATTAAATTATATTTATTTTACTAATTACTAAGGACACGTCCCTACTAAGTCGATTTTTAACTTACACATATAGATGTGTGTAAGTTAAAAATCTACTTAGAAGGGACGTGTCAGAAAATAAAAATTGTGATTCAAGTTCAGTTAAATGCGATATAATAGTATATCGGATTTAACTGAACTTGAATCACAATTTTATCTCTGTCATAATCATGACACCAAGACATCCAAAGCTAACCACAGCCCTTCATTCCAGGGCCCTCCACATGAAGGAGCATCCGGACTACAAATACCGGCCTCGCCGGAAACCAAAAGCCCTCATCAAGAAAGAGCCCAAATTCGGCTTCGGCATCAGCGGTCTGATGGCTCCAGTTCCTCGCCTCATCACCCCGTCCATGCCGCATCCAGTGCCTCAGTTACACATGCCTCACCACCTAATGCAGGATAAGCCAGAGCTAGGAAGAGCACTGTTCCCTCCTCTGCCTTACCCGTTCTACCCGTTTGCGAAGTTGCCTTCTGATGATGGGAAGCTGGCTGCAGAGCTTGCACATTTGCAGGTAATGGCCAATGTATGTGAAATTTTATATATTTTCTTTTATTATTAGACATTTGACATTTATCACGAGTTTTTCGGTGAAGGAAAATATCGCAAGAGAACGGAAGAAGTTAGATGTGCGCCGAATATAGATTCCACCGAATACGAACATTTGGCCGAATGTTCGGTCCCGCTCTTGCTGAAACGAATACTCGGCCGAACTATTCGGTTTAACTCAAAGCCCTCATTAGCCGGTCCAACACAGATATGTACAGGTCTGAGCGAGCTGTCAACCCCGCTAAATAACGTTTTTTTTTATAATAGCTTGTACATTTGTTTTTATCAAGTTCCTATATTAAGATTATAATGGAATGACAATTGAATATCATAATATTAATACCACAAAAATATTTTTAAGATACAAGTTCATTGTTCGGTAAATATCCGGCAATCGAACCGGATAATTCGGCCGAATACGAAAATTATGCCAAATGTGCCGATTATAGAATAATCACCAAATTTTCGGCGCATCTCTAGAAGAAAATAATTGTTGCGCGTCATCATCATCATAGCTGTCCCACTGCTGGGCACAGGCCGGATCTCATACTGATAGGGACTGTCAGTTGTCCCCGACCGGCCCAGTGCAGATTGGGAACTTCACACGTCTTTGAATTACTTCGTAGATGTTTGCAGGTTTCTTCACGATATTTTTCTTCACCCAAATGCTCGTGGTAAATAATAAACTCAATTGCACACATGAGATCCAAAAATGTCAGAATTGCGAGCTGGGTTTCATTGTTATTGTTCGTTATATTGCCAATTATCATTGGGATTCAGCGTCACGCCACGGAGATCGAATTATCTATACTATTGTTAAACTGTTTTGTTATATTTACTCGAATTCGAAGTGTTGCAAGCAAACTCGGTTATAAAACCCATTTTTACTTTAAATCTATAGCCTCCCTCGCTAAGGTTCGGGATATAAATATCTAAATATACCTAAATATCTTGGTAATAATGGTTTCTCATGCCCTACTTGTTAATCCACTATTGCTGAAAAAATGGGAGGGCTAAAAATAATAATAATAAAAGACAATCAAATTTATTGAACACACATTTGACACAGACAGATAACAAGGAAAGCAAAGTAAACAATGAACATAAGAAACTGTGCCGAACGGTGTCAAAGAGGGTGCCACTCAGCGTTATGCCGTGGCGAGCCTCGGCGCTGATTTTTAGTGGGCCAGTGGTGGAAATTAACAAATTTACAATGCTAATATCAACCAAGCGACTTATTTTGGACAGAGCTTGCAAAGCTGTTTGCTAACATGTAACAAATCAAAGCAATCACATGTCTATTATTTATTATTTACACAGCTGTTATTTATTTTCAAATAAATCTTGGTTGTATGTCGCCGTCAAATTTTAGACAAGCGAAATTAGTACTTTGCTGTGGCTTCATGTTTTCTGTGTTGTAATCACAATGTACCGCATTTCGCTTTTGGGTCAGAAGACTTCTTATGTCAGCTGCCCGTCATTGCATTATGTACGATAATCCTAAATAGCAACCATGTTATTTCAGACAAGCTCTCAATTCTGTAATCAAAAATTCTACCGACCAATTCTGCCAATTAACGCACAGTTTTTACAGGCTCTTTACGGTGGCGCGTTATACGGCAGCGCCCTCTACAGCAGCTCCCTCTCCCCCTGCGGCTGCCCCCCGCGCCGCACGCCCTCTCCCCCTGCAGACGTCAAGCGGCCCGTCGCCTACGTCCTCATGAAGTCTGACGAGGAACCGCCGCAGCACGTCATATGAAGGCCGGTGCCGCTCCCGGCTAGGGCTTGGCCCTCGCACTGGGAGCGACCTTCAACGTCGGTCCAGGATCGAGACACCAGCTCTCCTGACAGCGTCTAAGATCGTCATAGACCTTATTGGAACTAGATAAAGGTGATTTTTGTGCTTAAAGTGCAATCTTATGAACGTGCAATGTAATTTGAATAGATAACATATCATAGTGTTAGAGTTTAAGGTAAGTGTTAGAAAATTATATGTCAATTTGTAAAAAGACTTTCAGCGGTATCTGAGCACAGTTAAAGAAAATTTTGGGATTCTTCACAATTGTAAAAGTCATATCATAGTCGAATAATTCCTGTTATAACTAAGTATCTTAAATGTTCATGTTATGATATGGTGTTTACACGACCATATATCCAATAGACTCCACAAAAAGCCCTAAGCGGCGGGGCTATAGGCAAGCGCGGGCGCAATCACAGAGCTCTAAAAACCCCGCGCGCCCCCGCAAGTTTGGCAGCTTAATTTGCTAGTAAAAGTTAGCTAAGCACTGTCTTTAGGATATTTGGTCTGTATGTAACGTGATAAAGACAGTACAGGACTGGCCGTTGAGCCTTCACCTTGCTTAGGGAATCACAGCCCTATTCTCTACTACATATCAATCATATTACCATGGACGAATAAAGCAAGAAGACTGTCAACGCCATCTATTGGTAAATTTCATGAATCGCGGGTGCAATTCGTTCAAATAGCCTTCGAAAAGCTGGTTTTCACAAACGACGGGTAAAAAATCTATCCGCGCCATTTTGGTGAATTTCAATTGCATTTCATTATATTTGATTGAATACAATGATTGAATACATTTAGTTTAACTGGGTTTGAGCAGCTTTTTCTTATTAACGAGGTCTTATGGCGATTGGCAGTTCTCTTATTTCAGTTGTCCATGATATTACTAAAATATTTGTAAATAAAATTATTCAAGCATCACTTTCAACTGCACATTTCTGACTAAACCCCACTGTTAATATTTATAAAGTAAGAATTGTACAATTTATATGATAAGGTCTTGTTACTGTAAAATAATTGTTTCTTACAATACCATAACGAGAGCATAGTATGACAATTTAAACTATTATTTTTAGGATTCATTCCTGGATATTACAATGGTAAGTTAAGTTAAGCATTGGTTCCCACCGATATAAGAAAATCATACGTTATAAAAAGTTTGTATGTTTGCTCGAGTTATTCGAATTCTAGAGCTTCGAGCGCTCGAATATTTCAAGTACCATACGATAAACCATATTATATTGGACGAGCGCTTAATTTTTTAATGTTTATTATATTGTTGATTGTTGTTATTATTTTTTATAAATTAAGCTTGTCTACATTATAATAACCCGTATACAAACCGTTTAAGTTTTCCCTAGTTATGTTAATTCACGGTTTAATGAACTGTAAAAAGATAATGCAATAAAAGAATTAAGGAATCATATATCTTTCATTTCTCTTATTTTACTTAAAGATGCCATAGAAAAACGATGCTATTTTAATGTTTCTTCGTTACATTTTGCTGTTTTTGTGTTTTTAATATACAATAAGAGCAAAGCAATAAAACAATAAAATACAAAACAAAACAGTGCAAACTTAAATTCCGTCTTGAAGAGCGATTAAATATTTAAAAAAAGTGTCATCTGTTAAAGTTCTTATTCAAGCAGAACTTTACTTAAATACAGTGTAACAAGCACTTGGACACTTCACTGGAGTCCACAGAAAAATTGGAAGTCTTTTCTTGGATTCTTGGTTCTTAGATATTTTTCTATAATTATTAAAGTCTTATTTACTCGCATTCGAAGTGAAAAGCAGTCGCAAGCAAACTTTAATGCCCTTCTTGTATAATCTACTATTGTACTCACCACTAAAATACTGATATTTTTTTTAAATTTATTAACAATATAAAAAACAGACAAGTGCGAGTTAAACTTGCGTGGAGAGGGTTCCGTTTCATACATGATTATGTGAAATTTCTATGTTACTTTAGACTTATTATAGGGTTCTTTCTGTAGTTTTTGAAAATTTTAGGGCTAGTATTTTCGAAGATAAGGGGGGAGGGGAATGTTCGACGATAAGGGGAAGGGGAATGGTCAATTTTTGCCTATTCTCCTAAATAACTTCCAAACCATTTATCTTAAAACTCTATAAAAAAATATATTTAAGATTTTCACAACAAGGCCTTACATTTGATATGTCACACGATATAGTTTGCAAAACTTTATTTTTAATTTTCTTATTTACCCCCCAAAAGATGCGAATGTTTAAAATTCATTTATTTACGTTGCGCGTCCGTGTTGCGGTCACCGACTCATATATGTGTATCAACTCAATCGGTTCAGTAGGTTTGGAGCAAATTGGCTGTGACAGACGGACAGACAGACAGACAGACGAGTGATCCTATAAGGGTTCCGTTTTTTTCCTTTTGAGGTACGGAACCTTAAAAACCTAAAAACCAAGATAACATTCTGGTTCATACTAAAAAGTGATTATAATCGATTTACATTATGTGTGATAAAAAATTTCATGGAAACTATTTGGAAGACGACCCTCCTTACTAATTATTACCTTAGTTCAAGTTCCTTCAGACAATCTGCTGAATTCTACATACATACATACATATTATCACGCCCGAAATCCCTAATGGGGTGGGCAGAGCCACAAGACTACTTGTGGCCACGTTCGATTGATTAGTCCTAAGATGGTATGATGAACCGTATGGTGACAGGTGATCAGCCCATCGCCCATACAGATAGTCCACCATGTTGGAGAGGACCCGTCCCTTAGTCGACTTTTACGACATGCCAGGATGATAAGCATCTGCACGCATTCTATGCTATTTCTTCACTCCCAGTGCAGCAGAGGAGTATTCTAAGCTTCTCGCAAACCAGATAAAAAAAAAAAAAAAATCCTCTTTGTCGATACTGCTGACACAGACTTTTTAATTTTCCTATTATTTGCCTGTTCAAACATGCTTATTAACACTTACAACTTAATATTAACCCTTAATAAACTCATGCGCACGCTCGAAATCCTGTCTAAGATTAAAACTATAATGGGAAGCGACATGTGTGTAAGCCACTTGAGAAGTCAGTGGACTTTAAAAACAGGGGTGGCGCGCACTCAATTATTGCGAATAAACACTCAGTTGAGTGCGCCAGAGACTGAATTAGTTTTGGGTGAAAATTGGGTTTTTGCCTCATGTGTACACTTTTGTGTTCTATTGTTTATATTTTCGATTGTCGATTTGATGGGACATGAACTAAGTTAGTGAAAGAACTTGTACAGGAGCTATAGGACCGAGGTAAATGCTACTAATATTATAAATACGACAGTCCGTGATAGCGTTTGTTAGAGCAGAATATGAATTTGACTATAAAAACATCGCGCTATAAAACCAAGTTTAACTCGCGTAAAGAGGGTTTCGTTCCGTTCATGATTATCTGAAATTTCCTAGGTTACTTTAAATAAATAATAACTTCTTATAGGTTTTCCTGTAATCTATAGGTAAAGAAAAACTTTGTTTTTTTAAAAAAAAACTCAATTTTCACCTATTTTAACTTCCAAACTTTAAATTTTAAAATTCTATTAAATATATATTTAAGATTCTCATAACGATCCCTTTCATTTGATATGTCACACAATATAGTTTGAAAAACCATATTTTGTTAATTTTCCAATTTACCCCCCAAAAGTAGTCTCAATGTATAAAATTCATTTCTTTACGTTACACGTCCATGTTGCGATCGCCGACTTACATATGTGTACCTTTCAACTCACTCGGTCCAGTAGTTTCGGAGTAAATTGGCTGTGACAGACGGAGAGACGGACAGACAGACACACGAGTGATCCTATGAGGGTTCCGCTTTTTCCTTTTGGGGTACGGAACCCTAAAAAGGATTTTGGCGTTACATGAAATCAAAACTGGTATCAAACCAATCTATCTAATTATCTTATAAAGAGAGGTACAGAGACATGATGGCCAAAATATTGCTAATTCTTTTTCTTCCTCCTACGCTTTAATTTCATCATTGTGGCCTTAAATACTCAGCACAAAGCAACCCTTATTTGCTCTAGAGCAATAAAGTTGCTTACAAAATTCATTATTGCACTGTTTTGTATTTTTTTTATTAGGTTAGTTGATCAAGAAGTTTACACCACCAACCTAATCCGCCCATTCACGGTCCGATGAGACAGCTGACAACTTTTCTGTGGACTTGCTGTTAGCAAAACAGTCCACACGTCGGCGGCCATATCGAACTGTAATTGCCCCGTCTAAAATGTTATGCTCAAAGTACTGGCTGATAAGATAGTATAGGTTACAAAAAAATTACAAAAGAAATGACGTAATATGAAAATGAATTGGCTAGATACAAGTTTACTGTGAAAATTCGGATGTTCTACTTTAGCTTTAGAACGACTGGACCGATTTTAATAAATAGGGTATCTTAAGATACAGGGAGAACGTGCAAGTGTTATAGGCTATATAGAAATTGTAAGGGTGCGTCATACCAAGTGCAAAAATCCTTTTTACGCCGCTAGTCGGTTTAACTATACTTTTACGGTTTTTAACCAAATTTTTGCAGTAGTAGAAAGAAAGGCAGATTATGCACCTCGCATCAAGTAATGTGTTATAGCGCTCGTGTTTTTAGAGCCCTCACTTGCGTTTGGGCTCTAAACAAACACTGCGCAATAATGAATCACTTCCTGCTTGGTGCAACAATCTACTCCAAGCGATATTGTAGTGACTCGGTAGCGAGATTCTCATCTCACTCTTCCGCACGATGCGTAATGCGTAAGAGAGGGATGCGAGTGTCGCTCGCTCGCCGCAACGATATCGCTTGGATGTTCCCGAATAGAAGCCTGTAACATCACAGTGCAATTAGAGTGTATACGTCAACCAATGTAAAAAGAGCGCTGACAGTCATACATTTCATTCGGCCTTCGGCGCTCTTTTTACATTGGACGAGGTATACAAAATATATGTCAAAAGTACTGGTACTTGTTTTACGGCCATTATCGTACAAATAAAAAATGACAATCAATTTGATCAATTCGATGAGGATGTCAAAAACTAGTAATTCAGAACTGTAATGATATTTTAAATACAAATAAAATATTCCTGAATTAATACCTAACGTTTTACTTCTAACACAGATAAAACAATAAAATTCACTTATCTCTTTAAAAATATAAGTCGTCAATAAAAAAACAATAATGACAGTTTATGTATGAAATCGGTCGCTTAGAGCGATTAGCGAGGCAGGCGCCGCGGGGTCGCTTGGGGTGACCATGATATTGAATTTATAAGTTAAGGGAGCTCAAATTATTAAATAGAAAGGCGAAGAAAAACAACAGTGATTTTTTTCATGAACGTGAAATGACTATAGAAATCAAAATATTTTGCCTCCTGATCACGTTAATACATTTATTTATTAAAATTAATTTTACATTATTTACAAAAAACCACAAAATAAAATAACTAACCCGATTTTCCCATTTTTATGGCACCCAAGCTTTGTAAAAGTGCAGTTACACTTTTTACGGCAATTTGTAGCCGACAACTATAGCATTCTTACTCTAACTTCGTACGTTAGAGGATGACGACTATAGTTACCGGCCACATATTACCGTGAAAATGTTGCTCGTATAATTAATTGTACTTTAAGAGCTTATATAGCCATTATAACTCTAGTTTGAGCGTTACAAGGGCTGTGGTTTTACACAGCTTGTGTGCTGCCTGGGCAGAATTGATTATTCAATAGATCCATAACAAGATATTATCAACATCGATTCATTGGACTTTTTTTAAAAGAGATCAGTCCTTAGAAAACGCTGTCATTATCGTACAATCGGAATTACTTCCTTTTAGACTGAGTACCTACCTTTCAATAAATACGAGTAAATATTCAAAATATATATTAATGCTAGCGAGAATTAAAAAATATTTGTATCTTCCTCTTTTCATGCTTTACAGTGAACTAATCTAAGTAAAGTGTTAGAAATATAAAATCTTGTCCATGATTTACAATGGTATACAGCGCCTCTATTCGGGAACGCTAAGTGATTCTGTAGCGATTCACGAGCGAGTTTTCTCATCTCGCTCTTACGCATTACGCGTCGTGCGGAAGAGTGGGATGAGAAATCTCGCTTACGAGTCGCTACAACATCACTTAGCGTTCCCGAATAGAGGCGCAGACGTGCCGTAAGAAAGCGATTTATTCTATCTTTAGTATAGAACGAGTGCAAGCCTTGAACTTTTGCAATGTATGCCTTAGATATCTTATTTTATATTACTAGCCTTGGTTGTGCCACCGCTGGGTAAAGTCTTCTTCTCCTTTGTGTCTTCGACTTACCAAATACTTTTCCATACTAAAGGAAACTTATTTACCCACTCGGTGTTAATTAGCAATGATCTTTTTTTTAACGTAGTTATACTTAACAATATCTAAAAAAAATAAACACAATGATACATTTTTGATAAATGTTTTGTATAAATAAACACTGAAACATCAATATTTTCGAATTTATTAACCTTACGGGTTCTTTTTTTATGATTTAGTTAATAAATTCGAAAATATCGATGTTTCATTATGTTTCATTATGTTTCATTATATGTTTATTTATACAAAACATTTATCAAACATTTATCATTGTATCAAAATAAAAAAAATCTAAAGCACATAAACCTTTATTTTGATCTACCTGATATCATACTTTAATAAGGTCGAAATTGGTTAACATTTAAAACGGTAAAATGTTTTAGGCGTATGCGTTGTATGAACTGTAATTTTTGACCATCAATTGACCGTCGGTCCTCTTGAGAGGTATGTTAATGTGTTTATTACTCCCTAAGTCTTCTCACTACTAGATTATCAAAAGATGGCTTTATATTCATGTTGAATATTTCCATTTCATTATTTTGTAGCAATAATTTACGCAATAAATGTCTACATTCAGAGTAAATAAACACTTTAAAAAGTTCACATATATAATGCACATTCACACAAACATATATAAGGAAACATTGCAACGCAATCTTATTCAGGGCATTCAAATACTACATTAATATGGCAGAAGATGGAATAATCATTCAAATGTCCATAATTTTCTTGCGCTTTATATATTCAACACAGCAGACTGTTAACTTTATTCATTAAAAATAAAACATCAATAAACGCCCCTGCAACACTTTTAACTGTTACAAAAATATATGACGCTCTCATATTGTCTATTTGTTCTATATTAAAAATGAACATAAACAAACTAAGTAGAAAAATATAACATGAAACCCGACAGTATGAAAGCCATAGTCGATTTTAATACATTAATTGCAATTTTATTCTTCGGTCCATTATCAGAGTTTGGTTTAAACATTGCATATAAAACACTTAAATATAAGATGAAAATTAAAAACGTTTCTATTGTTGTAAATACAGACAGGCGAATTGCCAGTAACATCTTTTGTAGGGTTAATAGAGCTGGTAAGGTCCAAGCGAAAATTGACGCTTTTAAAAACCTTCGCTGTATTGTACTGTTAAAAATATTAACCAAATCCAAATACAGCATAACAGTAGCCACTATTAATCAGTGGTTAAACGCCAAATGGAAATACGTACAGACCTGTAAGGAGATGGTCCAGTAACACAGGGAAATGCAAATTGATCCAGATAGGATGATGTTCAGGAATACGTAATTGCGGAACTGCCTCCACTTGGGTATTAAAATCCACGAGATCAGTCCAAATATGAGACTTCCAAATGAGAGTGCAATGACGCTGATCCATAAGCATTGGAAAAAAGATGTGTACTCGTAAATTTTGAATCGGCTCTTTATAGGCGTCAAGAAGTAATGTCTCTACATGCTCTTCGTTTGTAGTCTTTGCTGAATATGTAATATTACTTTCAAGTATTATCATTTTCGTTTCTTCGCTTCTATTGGTTGTCAACTTTTTTATTGGCTTAATTATTTTCTTCCTTATCACAAGGTTTCACCAAATTAAACTTTAGATACTTGAAATTCTCAATTGTACTGATTATTACTGAATCATTCTTGTACTGACCATAAGACTAATGCACGATGACTAACTCGAACTAAGAGGAAAAAATATACATATAATGACAATGATAATAATATAACGGGCGATGGATCAGTGTATGAGCTCTTTAGCCAACTTCGGACGAAAACTAAGCTTGAAATAAGTAAAGCATACAGTAGCTACCAGCAACTTGTATCGAGCAAGATAACTCAAAACCCAGCTCAGTTTTGGTCCCATGTCAACTCATTACGCTGTAAAGGAGGAGTGGAAGCTAAGGTCATGCGCGGGGATATTGAGCACTCTGGAGTGGATACCGCCGCTGCATTTGCAGCTCACTTCGGTTCTGTCTTCCTGCCAAATAAACCCGTTCTCGACCCGAGTTTAGGCAGTCAAGGTCTGCCAGTCGACGCTAGGTATGTTGATGTCAATCAGTTCACAATGGGCGACGTTAGGAAAGCAGTTAGGAAATTAAAACCAGGGACTGCACCTGGGCCCGATGCGATACCAGCGTTTGTACTCAAGGCGTGTATCGATGACCTAGTTGGCCCGATTACGTTTATCTTCAACCTCATTCTTGAAACGGGAGTCTACCCAACAGCTTGGAAAAAATCGCGGGTGACACCAATTCCTAAAACAGGGTCGAAGGAGAGGGTTGAGAACTATCGTCCCATTGCTATTCTGAGCGTCCCGGCCAAAGTCTTCGAGTCGGCGCTACATAGTGCCCTGCTCTCCCAGTGCCGGCCTCACATCGCCAGCGCACAACACGCATTCCTGCCTAGGAGGTCGGTGACTAGTAACCTGCTTACCTTAACCCAGATAGTGTCCCGGGAACTGGATAGGAAGGGTCAGGTCGATGTCATCTATCTAGATTTTCAGAAGGCGTTTGACCGAGTGGACAACGACATTCTGCTTTTTAAGCTGGGTGCGATGGGATTTACACCCAGGCTCCTAAAACTGTTTGCTAGTTACCTCTCTGATCGAAAGCAGTACGTAAAGTATGGCCCCTATGTGTCCGAATGTTACCAAACACGCTCCGGTATTAGCCAGGGATCCAACCTCGGACCACTTCTTTTCGTGCTGTTCATTAATGACTTACCGGTCGTAGTGCGCAACTCCTCATTGCTGTTGTTCGCGGACGATGTGAAATTGATAAAGCCGGTCCAGAGCCAAGGGCATTGTGAGGAGTTGCAAAGTGACGTAGACGCAGTGAACCGCTGGAGCCTCGCGAATAAACTACATTTCAATGCTAGTAAGTGCGAAATGATCAGCTTCACGAGGTCACACGCCCCTCACGACTTTAATTACATGATTGGCGGAGTTCCCATAACTCGTTCAGGACAGGTTCGCGATTTAGGTGTGCTTTTCGACCCTGGACTCACGTTTCGCGATCACGTTCAGGCTGTAGCCGACGCCGCATATCGAAGACTAGGCTTCGTCCTGCGTAACTCCGCACCCTTGACTGTGAGCGCCACTCGGGTTCTGTACGCGGCCCTAGTGCGCAGCATACTTGAAACGAATGCAGCGGTTTGGAGTCCGCATGAGAGTAAATATATTCTCATGTTGGAACAAATCCAAAAGAAATTTCTAAGGGCTTTGTATAAAAGGATGCACTTGTATTACCCCTATATGTATCCAACCTTATTTCTACAGGGGCACTTAGGATACGATTCTTTGCAATTGCGTAGGTTGCTCTTTGGTCAAGTTTGCCTTAGGTATAATTAGGAATAAAATAGATGCTGTAGGCCTTGTTGAGGCGTTTGTACGTATTTTTGTGCCTGATCGGTACATTCGCGCCCGAGAGCACCCGCTACTAGCGGTGCCGGCGGCGCGCACGCGTGCGCACGCGCAGGCACCCATCGCGCGCGCGCTCGCGCTACTCAACTCCGTGCTCGCGGCGGCGCCGCAGTGTGATCTGTTTGCGAGTCCGGTTGGCCGACTGATGATAGAGTGCAAGAGAGTGGTAGAAATGGAGATGCCTGAGAGCACGATAGAGTGAAAGTACTTGTTATAATTATAGAATTGTCAAGTAGTTGTAGTTTGTGCCGTTTTGGCCTTAGCTGTTAAGGCACAAATTTGTTTTTTTAAATAAATAAATAACAAATTTTATATGGCCTGAACGATTGTAATGTATTTGAAATTAATAAGGAAATCGCATTTAAACTCCTATAATAAATGAGATTAAACCCATAAAACAAGCAAAAGGAACTTAAATTATATTCACGAATCTCTGTTACTTTTTTTTCAATCCTTAAATTTCCAATTAATATGATAAATGGGAAAGTTTGTGTTTGTGTGTTTGTCTGTGTCGGTATATATGTTTGTTACCACTTACCTCCGTTACGGCGGAACGGATTATCATAGGTCCTGGAATAGGACATTGGCTCCTTTTTATCTTATAAAAATGCCCAGTTCTTGAGGGAAAGCGATAAACGACCACGTGGAGGAAGTCGTAGCAACAGCTAGTGTAGTCATATTTTGTCATGTAGCCATCATCGACAAGAAGTAATCGTATGAATATCGGGATAAAGTTATACTTAACATTACGTAAATTGTTGCCACAAAATAAGCCTTTTGAAATACCAAAGCACAATTTTGTGTGGCGTCCGGCCTAAATTAAGGACAAACTTTTGTGCGGAATTTTAACTGACTTCAAAAAAAGATCAGGTGACTCAGACAATAATCAAAATGCCTAGAACAACTGTGGGAATCTTGGGCATTGCAATATACGCTAAGATACCAATCAATAAATTTAATGATCTCTGAAAACAGTGACCTCTTAGTATAAATATTTTCCGCATTTTTAGAACAACCTAAAAGTAGTGTTTGTACTTTTGTAATTGAATTTTTCTGCGTGTTTAACTTAACAGAGTATCCATCCATTTATTACCTAACATATAGTATAATTTATATTCATATCTGGCCACAAGGCCGTTAATCCGTTAATTAATGAAGTTAACATTTCGATTAACGGATTAACTTTTAAGTTAACTTTATAACCGGACCCATTAACTTCCATTAAAACAATTAATGTCCGTTAATCGGTAATTAAGTAGGTACTTACTATTCGCCTAAAGGACACTGTGCGGACCACGCCGCGCGGCAAAAAAAACGTTCTGACAAGTAAGTTGTCAGTGGTCATCGCGCGCAGACCCTTATTTTATTATTTTTTGATGTCCCGTCTAAACTTCCATAGCCGATACCAACATCTTTATAAGCAAATCACAAACAACCACATATATAATACAATTTCTATCACGAGTTAACAACGATTAACGTTAACTTCCGTGAAACCTTCCGAAATATAACGCTTTAACGTTTAACGAAGTTAACTTTTTTAGTTAAGGATTAGCGATTAACGAAGTTAACTATTTGTTTAACGGTTTATATTTTTAAATATGGCTAAAAAACAAGTCCACAATATTTCCCATTCATTGGTCACCCGACTCGACCCCCGAACAAACACCCTTTGGCGACTAATTGTGGAGGTAGCGACGATCCAGTTTTTATTGCTCGCGATAAATCCGCTTATTTATCGTCGCTATATCGACCACTGTTGACTTTATATCGAGAAGATTGGTTTAATGTTGGTCTTTATTGGTCATCTATAGAATCGTTTCGTCTTTCGTTTGAGATAAGTTTTAAATGCATTTTATATATAAGATACGGTTTTTTTTTGTTCCGAACTTTTTTTCAAATACGAAAACCTTGTAGGATCACTCTGGTGTCTGTCTGCCTGTCCGTCTATAGATGACTCTCTATTTTTTCCCTTTTTAATTACGTATGGGGAGGGCCAAAATAAGAAAACACACACACACACACACACACACACACACACACACACACACACCAGCGCGTGCATGCAAACTTACACATTTAAACTATTACTAGCTGGTGCCCGCGACTTAGTCTGCGTAGAATAATTATTTAAGTAGCCTATTTATCGGCCGAATTCAGATACGCCACTTAAGCATTTGACTACAGATGAAGTAGTTAAATGTCCGTTAACTAGTTGTCTTCCTATACAAAAACGTCACTGAAACGTCACTTTAATTAAAGATCAATTTGAGTGGCCTTTCTGAATTTGGCCATATGTCTTTCTCCAAGGGATTGCACCTACTCTCACTCTCCATACCAAAATTCATGAAAATTGATTCAGCGGTTTAGGCGTGAATACGTAACAAATAAATAAAATAAATACTTTCGCATTTATAATATTAGTAAGGATAGTAGGAAATAGAATATTATATAGTATTGATCAAAAAATAATTCAAAAAGACACTGTAGATAACTTTTTATTTTCTTGTCACGATAACGATAAATAAAAATCGCGTTAATATTTTAATACCATCAATATTATTAAAAAAATCCTGTGTCTCAAAAAAGGAAAAAACCAGAGTAAATTTTCAATTTAAGCGACTATGACCGCGAGCAATTTCAAATTAAACGGCCGGTGAAAAATAATTTCATCATTATTACCAATTTGGTTTTTTAATCTGTTCGCTTGATGGCTACGAAATTAATTTAAAAAAACAGTCGGCTGCCATGAAATTATCTGTGATATTTAATTTAATTTGAGAATTTTGCGTTACGTAATTTGTGGACGACACCTTATCATCATCATTTCAACCTGGAACATAGGTCTCCCTCAAAGACTTCCACGACGAACAACCATACGCCATCTGTGTCTAATGGCCTCCAGCGACCTTAACAATGTCGTCAGTCCACCTGTGGAGGGCCACGCTGCGTCTCCCGGTCCGTGGTCTCCATTCGAGAACCTCTACGCCCCATCGGCCATCAGTTCTTTGAGGTATATGCCCCACACTTCCACTTCAATTTGCAAGATCTGAGAGCAACAAAACCGTAGGTATACAAATTGTAAACTAAACAACAATCTTAGGAAATCAAATTGTTGTGGCAGGATGCCTAAATAAAACTATATCTATATAAATATTTTTTTATTTAAATTTATATACTCCGACTTTTTCTTTTCGTCCATACGCCAGCGGTCATCTTTTTTTCTTTTTTAAGTGTTGCCTATTCCAACTTAAAAAGGTCTATACCCTCCATTACTCGCACGTCTTGGCACCTCTCCTCTCCTCGACCTTAATTGTGCTATATATAGGTAGTATCTAAGTAATACAAGTGATCTGGGGCCCGTTTCTGAAAGCATATTGCCTAGTCTAATAATAGGCGTATTGTCTCGTAAATTAAAAGAGAAAATGAAACAAAAGACTCTTATTATTAGACTATCATGCTTTGAGAAACGGGCCCCGGAAGACAGATTCTTTCCTTCGATATCATTCAAAAATAAATCTCTACCCTTTGGGCTGCTAACACATTTAGTTATAGATACATCGCCCAAGCCAAAGGACCATCACTGGGATATAAAGCTGATCACATATGCCCGTCTCCGCTGCGGCTCCAACTAAACAATTTCACGTAAATGCCCAAGACAGCCGGCCGAAATGGCGGCGATTTGCGAAATGACTGCGATCGCCCAATTCGGACCGTTTACCTGCCCATTGCCTGTTATGTAAAGGATCCGAGCTATGGTAGTTTATGGAAGACAGTAGTACAATTTGGAAACTGTGGTAGATTCAGACACGTATAAAAGAATGTGTGGCGTAATTGTAAAATAAATATTTTGAAGCAGTCGGTATTGATGATCTTAACTAGGGGAAATATGAACATGTCCAATAAACTATCACAGTAAAAACCTTATAGAATAGATAAAGCAATTAACAGAGCCACATTTTCGAACGGACGCGGGATGTCATGATATCCGGATATTAAGGATGTGTACCACGTCAAATCCGCAGTACATCTATATTATTTTTCAAGTTTTGTTTCATTTGCACCAAATAACGGCAATGAGTAATTTTGTACGAATAATGATTTAAAATATACAAATTGTGTAATTATTAATAATTATTTAGTATGTGAAATAAAATTAGAACCTGATTTGACTACTCGAGTGACAACAGCGCTCGCGGCCTTTCCCTACCGTTTGACGTTACGGTCTGGACACATGGAAATTCAATCAATAATATTTCCGTGGGAACAACGGTAACGACATTATTTTTTGTCATCAAAAAATCGAGGAGAGTACAAAGTTATAGAAAATACATTTTCTGATTATAAAAGTACTATGGGACAGAAACATTTTTCGCTTTTTCTTGTAATTTAATCAACTTCCGGTACAAATAACACAGGCACAGCACATAACACATGTAATCTTAAATGTCATTTATCTCCTTTAACCCTCTGCAACTGAGGTGGTGGTCTGACAGACACTATTAAACACATACAACGTTACCATTCCGTAATATCACGTGATCTAACGCTGTTCGCTCAGTACCTTCCTACAACGGTTCGCGGCCGCTGTCAGTGTGCTGCGGGCGGCCGTACGGTGCACACATTTGACGTAATGAGCTGCGAGTGTCTGACAGACGTAACAGACGTAAACTTAGGAAATGGAATAAATCTCATAGTGTCTCTCAGACGTAACCTACTAATAACAAAAACTAAAGTATTGGGTAAGGTAGAAAATCATACAAAATATGCCCCAGCAGACTAAAACGATTTGTCCAGCTGTGCGAAGCCCATTTGCCTAAAGTGTTCGTCTCAAATTTGCGAATTCTGTAAATTTTTACTTATAAATTAGGTCAACTTTAAAACTGATTTGTGCCTACACCGATCATAAGATTATTTTGTTTTTTTTTATTATAGCACCTAAGTGCAAGTTTCAAACTATTAAAAAGGATAAAATAATTCCAAATTCTATAAAAAAAAGTTGTGGTGGTATAATTAAATTATACTACGTTTGTTAAGAAACGACTAAAATATTGATCTCGATAGAATTGACACCATAATTTACAAAATTTTATATAGACGTACCTCAATTTCATTTATTTTGATTTAAATGAACTAAAAAACTGAAAAAGTAAGAAATAATTGTACTATCATTTGAAAACCTTAACATTATACGCAATTCAAAATAACGTCTTACAGATTCCACCTCAGTCGAATATTAACAAAAAAGTCACCTCAGTCGCAGAGGGTTAAAAGCACGGTAAAGTGGTTTTATTTTTTATTAGACTTATGCGAAACGACTAATATTACCATACTATTCAATTTCAGCGAAAAATATACAATTCGATATATTGCGCATACATCCTTAATCAAAGTATAATGGCATTTATTCGTACACAGCAGCAGCTGAAGAGTAGTAATTAATGATAAATGCGCAATAGCGTAGCGGGCACTATATAAGCTGTATATTCGTGGAATTGTCCTTTTTAACAATCTTTAAACACTTTAAAACAAAGAAGCTACCCAATAAACAAAAGTTTCTGAACTGTCATGGCGCCTAAATATAATGAGGACAAAATAATCTGGATTTTTATTAACCCGCAGTCATTTGCGTGCATCTAAGACTGAACGTTTTGTGGAAATATCCAATCCATTTGCATATAACGTATCATTAAAACGCTACGCGACAAAAACACTTTATTAAGCGTTGTCTATGGTGTTAGACAATGCTATCAACAAAAGTACATTTCCGAACGGACGCGGGGTGTCATGGCGGCGGGGCATAATGGCAATTTTTCGTACACAGCGGCTGAATGCAATGAATGCTGGATGCCGCGTAACGGGCCGCGACGTGCAAATTTAAGGCCTTTGTGTCGTGGCGGACGCGCGTGCCCTGCATGACGAGTGGACGGGTGATTGTGGATGGAGTTTGGACGCGCATTACGTGTAGCGATTGATTTATATACCAACTGACAGTACGCGATACAAATTGGGAGAGACTTAAAAAATATATTTTGAACACTGACATGCATTACAACTACTTCGAGGCCGCCCAAGACGATTTTTGCAGCGATAATGCAACGCACGTGTTTTATATTGCCGTCATTTTTATTACTTACACGTTAAAGAGAAACGCGCGACTGCATCGCTGCAAAGATCTTTACTGCAAAGTCATGCGACCGATTTTTTAGATGGGTTCCGCGAACGCATTATTTTCGTGTATATTTTTTCAGAGTCGCATTTCACCGCGAACAATTAATTTCTTCATCGGAATTGTACTCGTAGCTTTCTTCTAAATCGCATTTTCTTGCGGGTGTAAATTTATTCATGTGCATTCTACCTACTCATAGCTTTTTTAATGACAATTTACTTTCACTTTCAAAATGTTGTATATGCAAATAATGTTAAAGATGGAAGTTATTTACGAATGTATCATACCTACACTTAATTTTCGTCAATATTGTCTGCGACTTTTGATAAAATAACCACCATCTTGTTGTTTCCACGAGTAAAATGCTGATGAATGAACTAATCAATCGCGGAAAAATGCGACATGGGAAAAACCTACGACTAAATTCCGATGAAGAAATTAATCGATCGCGGAAAAATGCGACCCGGAAAAAAGATACTCGAAAATAATGCGTTCGCGGAACTGGCATCTGAACTGAAGGATCAATACCTATTTAGCAAAACATTGGCACATCCCTTGCTTACGTAAGCATCGTTCAAATTATTTCAGTATTTTTTTTATCTGGTTCCAGTCCACTAGTTATCTAAACTCTATGAACACACGAATTTAGCACCCTCCTTCAATCATAGTGATTCGTGAACCTATATTTGTTTGACGCCCCGAGCGTCGACGGGCCCAGAATCGGAATGAAAGGGTTCGCCTTCGATCCCGTGCAGTTACAATTCTAATATTCCTCGAATAACTTACGGTTCAATGAGGGATTTTGAATGGGTTTTTTGGAGTCTTTATCAGGTTGGGTGTGACACTTATGGGTGAATTCGCAGACACTACTTAAGCATTTGATCGACTATTAATAACTGTAGTGGTTGTCTAGTCAGACGTGCGGCCTCTCGAGCAGATATTCAGACCCCGAATTGCACCACTGAGATTTTAAGATCTCATGTGCGTTCAAATTGATATTTACCACGAGAATTGTGAAGGAAAACCTTCGTGAGGAAACTTGCATATATCTGCGAATTTCTGTTTGATGAATCACGTGCCTGAGTACCCAATCCGCACTGGGTTTGCGTAGGGAATGCCTAGTCCCTCTCATAATGATTAAATAACTACCTAATGGCCATTTGGCATTTACATTATTCAACTTAAACGTTTGATCCGAGATTAAATAAAGTATATTCATCCTTACTTGTCTTATTTGGTATACAAGTTTATAACCTCAAAATGTAGGTAGCTTTTTAGGTGAAACCGCTATTTTATCCTAAATAAAGCAATCCTAGGTAAAAAATTGGCAAAGTGATGCCTGAAATATTATCTCCGGTTGCTTTATTTACTAAGAAATTGCTGTTTTAGCCAAAAAGGCTGCATTTTGAGGTTAGAAACTTGTTTACCAAATAAGACAAATAAGGATAAATCGACTTTAGTTAACTAGCTGTAAAACTATACATAAACGTCAACTTAATCAAAGACCAATATTTGAGTTGCTATTGTGCATTCTGCCATTAGTTAATTCTGAGCAAAGCTAGTTATATTAACTATGCTCTTTAAGCATAACTTAGGAAAGTCGTATGGATGCAGTGAACCACGTAATAATGGAAGATTCCTATGTCTTCCTCTAAGCATAGAATAGATGATAGTATTTACGTACAGAAGAATCACTGTCTAACAAAACCAGTGCTTAGGTACGAAAATATGCCTAATCATGCTGTCTCTTTCCGTCACATAAAACGTGCTCCTGTATGCTAAGGATGTCAGTTTTTAGTCTGCGTCACCCAACAACACCAAACATCTAGTAACCTAGATGTTTGGTGTTGGGAAGGACGCGCGAATCGGCCAGCGAGCGAGCGAGTAGCAACTTACTGCGATTTACGGCTCCGAGCTGTCCGACCGAACGTACCTAAAGTGCGGAGGTCTCACTCCGCTCGGTCCTATCTCTAAGTGCGTCTCTCTCACACTAGTGCCGATGAAACAGATAGTCATAGAGATAAACGGGTTTAACTTACTGTGTGTCTTGCATGTTAGGGCCGCTGCTCTAGGTTCGCGCAGAGATTTCCCCCGACTTGTAAAACTAACGCTAATTACAATATTATAGCTACCTAAGCATTTTTACTTCTTTGTGTTGTAAACCAAGCATTATCCATAACGATACTTGAAACAAAACTTGTCTGATACAAAACCCAACATGAGACTGTGACTGATAAAAAACGCCTTACCCAAATAAAACATTAAAAGGCCAACATTCGGCGCTTACGACTACCACAGATAACTTCTATTTGCTCTCCAGTCTACAATAATCTTTTAAAGGAAACGGTTGACGATCCGATACGATAGACTCACACAAAGAAGCTTATTTCCGCTCTAACTCCAGCTATGAAAAACCATATTACATTTCCCTTCAACAAAAGAAAAGCCACGCGAATTTCAACCTTGCACGTAGAAATTAAGCGCCTTTTGTGTCCCTTTGTTGGGCTGGTATTATATTTGTCTAGGTGTGTATCGTGGAAATAAAAACTGAGCAAATATAGCGATAAGGTTTTGTAAGGGCGCGAGGTCGACACTCAATGCCGAGAGCAAATAAATATTAGCGTTAGTAATTTTTAATTTGAGTGTTTATGGCTAAAATGTGAGTGCATCTCTGAGGCTCAAATCTCCGTTGGCAGTAATAAAAAGTTGCATCTATTTTGTGACTAAAATTCGAATATCGCTAACACTCAGCTTAAAGTTGAATCACATTTGTATTTGTATTTATTTATTGGTAAAATATAAAAGTTACATTTACAAGTCAGTTATTCTTAACGACTTTTGTATAATAAGAATCCTGAAGTGGACAGTGCCGCCCCTCCGCCGAGATTTCTGTAATCAGAAAAACCCTGTGGTACTGTAACGTGCTACAGAAAATACATATTATTATTATAAAATCGAATATAAACTTTCTACATTTTATTTAAAAAGAAAGTTAAATATTAAACGCTCTATTTTACCAAAAACACTTTAAATTCTAAACTTGTTTTAAACTGAACTGCCACTCTGCAACCATCGACAACGGAAGAGTGGCAAAAACCGACGCGGAGCGATAACAACAGACAATGCCATCTAGTGTCGCACACAATGGTTCGTTTGTGACGATTCTTCGCATAATGGCGGGGCGAACCGGTAATCTGATAAAGGCTCTTTCATTACGAATTGTGGGCGTGTAATTGAGTTAGTTTTGTCTTGTATTTGTTTGGTTGTAGACAATTAGTTGGGTACGCCCTGTTGTTTGTTTTACAGTGGGCGTATATTACATATTTAGGTAACTTTTTTTTACATCATACAAATTTGTATTTAAAAATATATAAATAAAAAGGATAGGGAACTTAAATGTAATGTAGATATATCTCACAACAATTTTTTAGAGTCCCGTATGTAAAAGATAAGAAAGGAACCCTTATGGTGAGACTACATTGTTTATCGACCGAGCGAGCGAAGTGAGCGAAGCCTCTGCGTTTCAGCTTGGGCAAAAATGCTTTCGTATGTCCAGCGGATATCCATTTGTTCTCGTCTACAGATCGCAGTTCTCAACCGATTCTCGTGAACTTTTGTGAGGAGGTTCGGTAATTGTATAATTTTTTTTTGTCGATTCAGTTTTTCGAAATATTTCAAAATGGCGAAGATATTAAGGATTTTGCAATTACAAACTTACTGGCAGTGTTGGTCAACTGACTCTACCTAAGTCGATGTATTGAGATATCAGTTGTTTAACAGCAAAGTTGAATTTGTCGCAAGGCCAATCGTTATTTCTTACCTTTCAAAGTGTTTTTGTTTTAGATTCAGTTTTTTGAAGTCTTTTGCCGCGAGGTCTACAGCTCACGGAGCCACTAGTATGTATGTCTGTCCATCTAGCGTATGTATGCAACATAGTAAGGTAATGAATTTGAAATTAGGAACAGTTATAGAACTCCCATGCCCGCCAATTGCGATTTTTAATTTTATAAATTTTATTTTAAATATTGTTTTAAATGCCAAGGAATGGGGTTAAATTTTGGAAGACAAGCAATGGGTTTTGATTGTTACCAAAAGGAAACATGCCAACCCAAAAATCTAAAATTAATTAATGCTTAGAGGAGGATATTGTTCAGTAAATATAAAACATAATTCCAAATATATCTCGTTGTCCCTCCTATTGTTCCTTTTAGCTTAATCTCAATTAAGATATAATACGCAAAAAACTATCATTATTACAATTCAATCATATAATCGTCGTTAAAAAGCACTCAAACTCAAAGCATTTGCATATCACCGATACAAAACCGATATCGCACCCATTGTAACATTCACTTTGAGACGTTAAAGCCGTTCCACACGACGGACCACAATCGCCGCGATTAACTGTCACAACAAAAAGGCACAAAGAACTCATGAGCATACTCGTATGGGAGGGCCTAATCGGATGAGTAAAAGTACCGCCTGTTGTATATCCTCTGGCTTTCTGACCATAGATATTTTAGACTAGATGGCGCTGTTAAATTTGAAATATTGTGACATAACTTTCTCTGACGTCTGAAATTTCATAAGGTTTTTGTACCAGGTATTAAATTTACCATAAACCTCTTGCAGTTTTCAACCAATAGCAATAATATCCGTTAACAAAATAAAGTAAAAAAATAAATAAGTACACAATTCTAACATAATTTTATTACTACACTATAGACAGTGGGTTCAATTCGAAATAAGAAACATCAAATTCAATTTTGTATAGCACGAAGCTGTCAAAAATGGAGTTTGACATTTCTTATTTCAAATTAAGAGAATTTTAAATGAGGGAATAAACTTTCGAATTGGGCCCAAGGTCATGAAAAAATTATAAATACCTACTCCAAATAAAAAGTAAATATCTAGTTACTCGTATTGTTTTGTCTTTATATGGAACTAATAATAAAATAAACTAGGTATTAAAATAAACACGACTTTACTCAAAATGGATTGTCTATGGTCCGACATGTATCGGACTCGTATATATAAGTCTCACGAAAGTTTTAATTTGACTAATGATAAAACAAATATATCATTTTTGCTTGTTCTAAATGTATCACTTATTTTTTATTTATTTATTATAATTAAAATTAACATTTACAGTCAAGCCTTACATTTACACAAACAAAATTAGATAATGGAGCGGGGAGACATTTTGGTACTCCTCTGCTGCACTGGGAGTGAAGAAATAGCATAGAATGCGTGCAGATGCTTATCATCCTGGCATGTCGTAAAAGTCGACTAAGGGACGGGTCCTCTCCAACATGGTGGACTATCTGTATGGGCGATGGGCTGATCACCTGTCACCATACGGTTCATCATACCATCTTAGGACTAATCTCCAAATAATGACTGGCTGAAACCAAGAAACTCGACTCAGAGCTGCGAAAGATGTCAATATTGCCGCCACTGTCCAAGATGTCATTCAGAATTGTGAGTGCGTGGTGAAGTAGTCTGTGTGCTAGGCTCCTCGTTTGAGCCGGCAGGACAGCAAATAGCGAAGTTGAATTCTTGGCACTGGGGAAACACGAATTGTGCCAAGATAAAAGAGTTATTAACATGTCCCCTTAGCAGCTGGAAAAAGTACATTAATAAGTAAATATTTTGCCTTACGTCCAGTGACGTTTAGTTAAGTTAAATTTGTGGACAAGTTTAATAAAATTACAAGTCTTTTCCAGAATCAGTATGCGCTTTCTTAGCACGCAAGAGTGGCGTCACAAAATGACCAGCGCACGGCTCCTGAGCCTCAATGGACGAATTTGTATAAAAAAGTATTAGGGCTCAGTTACGGACGAGACTTTGGGAGTCCAGCGTGCGTCACTTGTTCATTTTTAGGGTTCCGTACCTCAAAATGAAAAACAAAACCCATTTAGGATCACTCGTGTGTCTGTCTGTCTGTCTGTTTGTCTGTCTGTCCGTCTGTCTGTCCGTCTGTCACAGCCAATTTGCTCCGAAACTGCTGGATCGATTGTGTTGAAATTTGGTATACATATGTAAGCTGGTGACCGCAACACGGATGTGTGCGGTAAATATATGAATTTTAAACGTGGGGCGGCTTTTGTGGGGTAAATTAGAAAATTAAAAAAAAAAGTTTTGCAACCTATATTTTGTGACATATCAAATAAAAGGGTTTATTGTGAGGATCTTAAATATATTTCCCTTTGAATTTCAAGTAAAATTGTTTAGAAGTTATTTAGGAAAATAGGTGCAAATTTACCACCCCCCCCCCCCCCCTTATTTCCGAAACTACTAGGGCTAACATTAAAAAAAAAACAGAAAATAGTTCTTTATCTATAGATTACAGGAAAACCTATAAGATGTCTATGGTATTTAAAGTAACGTAGTAAATTTCAGATAATCATATACGGAACGGAACCCTCTCCTCGCGAGTTTAACTCGCACTTGTCCGGTTTTTGAACTATTTTGCAGATTATCACTGCCGCGAAAGACATTGGTTTTAGTAATGCAGTATATAACTTGGGAACAGTCGGTTTGTTTAGTCAATATAAACTTCACAAAGTAAGATAAAGATAAAGCAAAGCGATATGACGGCAAATCGCTCAGCCAATATCGATGCGCCCTGTGGCTCCATTCATGAAGCTACAAGTTAAGTACAATAAAATTTCAGAAGCAACAGCGATGGCAGATCCCATACATCTGTGAAACCAGGCCAAAAAATCCAAAAATAATATTCATAAAACTATAAAGTAAGAATTTTTGTCACAAATTGGCCGAGTTGATTTTCTTCGCCTGTAAAATTGTAAGGTGCAGTTTTTTTAAACATGAGCCACTGTTTAAAAAAAACTGCACATTACAAGAAAATCAATCTGAAAGTCCGTTTGTAATAACTAAAATTCATAAATTGTCATTGCCGAAATAGAAAAGCTCCTGTTTTTAGTGACTTTTCTTTATCCTGTTTAGTTGTTACAAAATGTAACTTTATGCTTTATGCATACTTCTCTTTAGTTCTGATTAACAGTTCCATTCCTGTATAGTGCTAAATTCTACCTTGTAGCGCCACGTGCTACCTCGTAGCGAGCAGCGAGCTACCGAGTTAGGCAATGAAAGTGTTAATTGTATACGTACAGATAAATTGGTGGTAATCTTATTGTGCTCATGTACAGGACAGCGGACGTCCCATTTGAGGTATTGTAATGTATCACATTCGATGCACTCATTTTTGAAATCATGAACTTGAAATCTTAACAGGCTCGTTAACGAGCTAGTTTTGCGGAAATTTATTGCTGCAATTTAGGCTATCCCCAACTAGATTACATACTTATTACATCACTGATGGAGACATACAGTTAAACTGTAAACTTTTGAGGAAAGCCCGGAATTTCAGCAATAAATTGCCAAAAAACTAGCCAGTTTACGAGCCCCTTTATAAATCACTAATCTCAAATACCATAGACAAACATAGACCTACAATAATGAAAAGGCATAAATCCTACGACATTACATCCCGCCCGAAATGCAAACACGAACCACAATACACAGACATCCTTAAAGCGAATAAGCGGTCGGTTTCCCTCGAGAAGAATGCTCACATAAATAATATCGGTAAATAAGAGTAAAATATTGAAAAGTGTCGAAGGCGTGAAACTGGATACCCGCGCTTCCGGCGACGCCGGATATCGGCTAGTGCTGCGGTCGGGCATAGACAATGTTGCTTTTTGCTGGTACACTGTTAGTGTCAGTAAAAAGAAATACAATTTTTATGGCTAGGTAGGTACGACCAGGGCCCCAATTCTCGCTGTATTCGAGACAATGTCGATAACGAGATTAAACGTCAGATTCATACAGTTGTGTCAAACGACTGTATGCACTGACGTTTAATCTCGATTGTGAGATTATCTCGAAAGCACCGAGAATTGGGGGCCTCTATCCGATGTTACCTAAGCGATTTTGCAACGATATGGTAGCTCTTATTAACTTGAAAGTGCAGGCGGCGGCATCGTAAGAAAATTAAAATCCCTTAGGCAATGTCAACTAGATGCCCAGCGCCATTAATACAGATTTTTATGCATTAGACATTTTAATATTACTTGGTAAGGTGTTCCATTGATTAAATATGTTATGCGTCAACTATAAAGGAACATTGCATTTTACATAAGTTATTAGACATTTACTTAAATGGTTCTGCAACCGGAAGCAATACTTAATACATTTTAAATACTTAGGCTAAGTAAATAAGATAAAATGAATGTGTGTTTAGGTACTTTACAAAAGAAAATGTATTGTATTTGTGGAAATTAACTATTTCTTAGATGTTATCTACGAGAGGTTAATAAAGTATACTTAGCGGAAAGTAAACATTATTCGTACTCAAATGGAATGCTGGAACATCGTAAAAACAATTTTCTTGGCGGAGTAAACGTCTTTTTTTCTCCGCCCGACAGAGCTGCGCTCACCCCTCTCTGTTTCGGCCATATTGATTTCTTTCATTTTCTTTTTCTGCCCACAACCAACCATTTTTATTCCTATTTGTCCGCCATTCACAAAGCGCTCTATCCAAATTTCATTTGGATAAAACTCCTACGTGAGCGGTTTATGCGCCAAACTCTGATGAGAGCGGGCGAGATTTTTATTTAAATCGTTTCTACAAATTGAAATCTTGGAGCCGTACATTTCTGGCTGAATGGTGAAAGTCATTTACACTTAAAACAAAACGGCATTATCTATGCCCCATTCGCTGGCCGGAACCGCAGGGGAGCGCGCAAGATTTGAAATTGGAACCAAATAGGCGTTAAATGGCGGCGTGCGCTGTCATAACGTCATTTGGCGTTCATCAACGAAACAGCATCGCCGGTTGGTGCAGGTTTTATTAGCGTAAGGAATGGCGGGCACAGTGGCCCGGAAATTGAGATTTGCATGAGGAATACCGGACGGTGATTGCATTTTCTTCTGCAGCGCGCCTAATTCGACGGTTGCCCGGCGCTTGGCTGACTAAATCGTGTTCTGTGCCTCCATATTCGGCTTGATTACACCATATTAGATTAGAAATTCGTGACATGTGCTCACTGGTAGACACTAAGCTTATACTAATGGGTGTAACTGGTAATTAGGTAATTATTTAAACGTACCGACGCCTTAATAATCGTGACCTTATTGTAAACGACAGGTAGATAAATGGAAACATTTTATATTATAATTATACGTAATTCTAGTAAGTACGGCTTCTATTTTTTTGAAAAAATATGACATATTGTTGTGACTATTAAGACGGCATAAAATAGCTTAGCAAACTTGGCAAAAAAAAATACAAAACGGTTGTAAAAGCAAAAGATTGGTGGTTGTGAAGCTTACAGTGGACTCATCCATACTTGTCTTATTTGGTATACAAGTTTCTAACCTCAAAATATGCAATTTTTGGACAAAACAGCTTTTATATCCTAAATAAAGCAAACCTAGGCAAAAAATTGGCAGTATTTGTTGTAGCGGCAATAGAAATACATCATCTGTGAACAACTCTCTAACTATCACAGTTCATGTTACAGCCTGGTGACAGATGGATGGACGGACAGACGGACACCGTAGCCTTAGTAATAGGGTCCCGTTTTTACCCTTTGGGTACGGAACCCTAAAAATTGGCAATGTGACGTCTAAAATATTGTCTCCGATTCCTTTATTTGCAAGGAAACAGTTGTTTTAGCCAAAAGAGGTGCATTTTGAGGTTAGAAACTTGTTTACCAAATAAGACAAGTATGGATGAATCCACTATAGGTGTCAAGTCCTTATTTAGTGAAAAGATTTGAAAAGATTTTTCGATTGCCTTTGTAGGCCATCAGTTGATTGCAAACCTCAATCACGCTGGCTAATAAAATCCAGCGCGACGCGATGAGAATGTAATCAGAAAGCTTTTTCGGGGAAGTCGAAGTTCAAGGTAACTACAGTCCGTCTCTTTTCCTCAACTTGGAGTCGACAAAAGGGTGAGAAAGGAAGGACAAACATTTTGTGTTTTGAAATAATCCAGAGATCCATAAATTGCCGGCTTTCGTTTCTACGTTGACATGAAGCGCCTGCTTTCTTTTAGATTAATTTCAATCGGATTCCAGTTGGTATTATTGGAGACATTGTATATTTCTTGGAAATATGGATTGTTTGTTTACTACGCTTCTGCCTTTTGGCATGTTAAACTAAACACAAGAGAAACTAAATTGTAAAATTGCTGTGCCATTCCGCGTTATCTAAGAATTCCTTATGAAATCATCACACACCATCACATTATATAGTAATTTGGGAGTTGTAATTAGGTTTATTTTAAGTTGTATAATAAATTATTTTTCCTAAAAAAGTATTAGATTTAGATTATTTATAAACTAACGATTATTCTGATATACATTTTACGTAATAATATTAACGTAGTAAAGAGAAATTTGCGGTTAATTCTTAGCGTTTTTAGTAGTTTTATGGTTTTGCCGTGGATTTTTTTCTACATATTATATACATATTTTAAAATTCCGAGGCTGCTATAACCTACACGACTATTTAAGAGATATTATTATATATTTTTCCTTTCGTTTGCTTAGTACAGTAGTTCAATCCACGAGCTTAAAAAAGTGCTGCGGAATTTCGGCTTTATATCAATAGATAAGAATAAATTGCAAAAAGCGAGGCCGCTAGGATCAATAGTAATAACTATACTCCACTATTCAGCAAGTAAATCTTTCAGTTTCTCGTAATAAGAACGCCAAAGTTGCCCAATTATTGATAAAATCGTAATATGGCTCTTAAGAACGCAGAACACTACAGAATAAAACGTCAGTATTTTGAATGTTTTTTATGAATATTTTTATTTTCCCTATTGACCTAAACAATTTTGTTACTAAAAGTTGGTAGCATTGTACTTAGTTAACAATTCCGTGCATAAGACCTTTACTTTTTATTTTTATTCTGTGGAATACCATAGTACCGAATTCTCGCTGGCCAGGATCAATAACAAACTTCAAGCCCGAGGTCACTATTAAATACGCTCCATACTCCAATAGAGGCAACCTGGCGGCGACAGACAGGGTATTCCATTTTGTACAAATTAAATTGTCGGGAACCATCCGCCTCCATCATATACCTGTGTATAACGTTGTATATTTTTTTTATAAATTCGATTTTGTGATGAAAATGGATTTGCTACATGCGTAGATGTAAAATGGGTATATGATATGAAATTAAGTAAGTGTTTAATCTTATAAGCTTTTGTAGGTTGTGAATTTGAATGGAAGTTGTTTCTTTTTGTTAAAGCTGAAACCATATTAAAGCCCAATCTTGGTAATTATGCTCCCTTATATTACATTTTCGCCTTCGCCTAAAATGTAATGTAAATGACCATAGACTCAATGATATTAAAAAACCATAGATGCGTCTTTCAAGCTCAAAAGCAACCCAATTGTGATCATTTCAATTAGTCATGCACGGACTTTGGGCCGAGTAACACATGTCGTGCTCGATTGAAAATTTTCTCAAAAAAAAGCCATTCTTGAGCAATAATAATACAAAAAAATTAAAAGGAACAACTGATGCTTTCAACGTAAATAGAAGTACTAAAATGCATTTATTTTGTTCATACATGATCGCCATATTCCAAATTAATGGTGTCCGCACAATGTCACCTAAAGCTGCAATGGCCGAAAAGAAACGCAAAAAGGAGAAAATTATCTAAGTCACGTTTTTAAAACGCGTTGATTATGGATATAACGTGTCTTTCTATAATTATGTCATTGCATAGACCTATATTTTTTTCGTTAGCACAATGATCTGTGGCAAGATGTCACCACTGCGTCTTTGTGACGTAATTTTTTACGGTTTCCTTTGTATGTTTAATTAAGCAACCATATTATTAATTCAACGTAATCTGTGCTACCATAATGTATGATTAAAATCCCTGCTACACGATCAGGACGATAGCTTGACATAATTATTGTAAGGACAATCGAAATCGCGTTTTGACCTAGACGTCGCGTTTTGAGAGCCGACCTACACGGTTAGTTTTGTATTTCGACATGATAAAAAACACCTCGGCTGTCGTACAAACGGTGTAGCGGAGCCTTAAGCCTTCAAGCAACATATTACACAGATTATAATCACTCTCAAAAACCAACTCCACATATTTAAAATGCTTGTAAATGTCTATATTTAACGTAATCAAATTACGATACGATGTGCGATAGGAATTCAAAACCACCCATTTAATGTCAACACATCACACCACGCGTCATTATCCAGAATTTAAAAAGCAATTGGTAAATTAAATTAAAAGTGTACCGACAAATTGCGGACAAACATCTCTTAATAACACTCGGCCGAGTCAACAGCCGATAGAAAGAAATTAGGATCGAAAAACGTGAAGCGTGACCTGTGCCCCACTTGCATGGTTCAGATTTAAGAGGACTCTGAACCGACCGCAAAAATCACCCTTTTCGTACAAAAGGCGATACCGATTTCGACTCCTTAAATGTTAACCGATTTTAACCAATTGGGAAAAATTGGTTAAAATCGGTTAACATTTAAGGGGTGGAAATCATTAACGCCTTTTGTAAGAAAAGTCGTAGGTTCACACGCCTCTTAAGAAAAACGGTAAGTAATAACAGAGATATACAGAGAAAAATTGAATATCCTAAAGACACCGCTTAGTCTCACTTTTACTAGTAAATATAAAGCTGTCAAACTTGCGGGACGCGCGGGGTTTTTAGAGCGCTGTGATTGGTGCGTTCGAGGTAATGCGCACGCGCCTGCCTATAGCCACTTATGAATTTTTGCTTTTATAATATTTGTAGGCATATAAGTAGGATGAAGCATGGTGTGTTCGTCCGATAAAAATATACTCCGGATGGTCTGAGTCAAGTGATGAAGTACTTTCTTATTACGATAACACTGGTGACTTATCTACATCATTACACAAAAGGGATGTTTCCTGGGTAAAAAAATAAAAATTCTAATTAGTCCCTCAGTTATATTATTAAAAAATATTTAACACGTTTCAAATCAATCAAAATTGACAAAGATAATGCGCATCAAAGTTCGGGAGTGGGGGCTCATGACGTCACTTAATGGTAAAAAGTGTGCAATGTAGTGACGTCACGCGGAACTCCAACGCACTATATCTTGGTAGTTTTAATTTTAAATTTTTCTATAGTTTTTGATAATGTAAATGACGGACTAAATAGTTTTTTTCAGGAAACTAGCCGACGACATACATACGTGTATAGATAAATAAATACTTAAATACATAGGAAACATCCAAGACTCAGGAACATTCATGCGTGCCCATCGTACTAACTTATTTGTCCTTACCGGTGATCGAACCCGGGACCGCAAGCTTCGGAAGCAGTGTCACTACCAACTAGGCTAAACGCGTCGTCTTTCGCTTGGAATCCGTTTATGTAGAATAGAGACCCAGACAGGGTTTCTACAAGGAACCCTAAAATAAACGCGAGCCGAGCCCGAAGGCATATCGATCACTACCGGTAAATTAGTTTGTGTAGCGGCTTCACAACCTTTGAGACTTGCAGTTCGAAGCTCAACCAAGTTAGGGTCAACCTTCGACGTTTATATGACACGTTTTCTTGGTCATTATCTAGAAATAGACGGAATAGGGAAGATGTATACATTTTTTTCTACTTGTATTGGAAAGTGCTGAGTAATAGAAACCGATCTGTATACACAATACATTATAATGTTGTTTATATTATGAGCTATGAAGCTTTGAAAAGTTATCGTTCATACCACCCGCAAAAACACTCCATATAAAATGGACGACAACTATGACGTCACAGCATTCGTTAGACTGTACAAAATGTATGGCGCTTACACGAAATCTACAATGCTTTCCGAAAATACTGTTTTTAGACCGACATCGTAGAAATAAAACGTGACATAAATTTGATGAGGATGTCCAAAAAACTAAAATCAGAACTATACACCAATATATATTTTTCACAAATTTTAACCCTTTTTCAAATGAAAATTAATACTCAAAATCTTCCCCATTAGCATCATTATTTCAGCTGAAAGAAGTTTACTGTTAGACAGGCTTCCCCCAGTGATCGCCACTTATCCTATGCTGCTCGCAGCCAGTTATCAGACCATCGTGTGGGTGGTCTGCCCAATACAGGGTCACCACTGAAGAACTCGTCAGCCCCATCGGCCATCTGTTATAAGATCGACTTTCCCGCCCACGTAAAAAAATATTTATTAGGCAAACTATACACTTTTTCTTAAAAATAGACCTTACGAGTACAAACTAGATTACAAAGTACTGTAAAATAAATTCAATAGAAGAACAAATTACAGTTGAATCCAAAAATATGTACTTACACACTTTGACTAAATTCGTCAACGTCGAAAAGTGTACAGCTGTTTTTGCCTCCAAAATATGTTTCTGTACCTGCCGTGCTAGCGATAAAGGCAGTAAGTACAAATTTTAACGAAATTAAGTAGGTATTGTTTCGGCATGAGCATAATATGTCGATTCCAAAATAAATACCTAACTCAATTTCGTCAAAAATTGTACTTCCTGCTTTTATCGCTAGCACGGCAGCGTAGCGTTCGATTAAAAAACCACGGCATTAATTGAAGTCTTTTACCCACTCGTACAAATGATACAGACGTACAAAAGCGTATAATTTACCCGTATTTACCCTCTGTTTGTTCGGTCTGAGATCGCGATAAATAAATACTTAACGCTTTAATCCATTTGCGCCCTAATTTTCTCGAAGTAGCGCGATCAAGGCTCCTTGATATTTTAATAAATCTTTAGTTTTTTTTTTATAGAATAAATGCACTTATTTACCGAGAATAAGTGCGTACATAGAGTAATGTCAATAGGTGGTATGGTGACAATGGAATCTTATTCTGCTGTATGTTTTATTTTAGCATGCAAACATTTTTTTTTTGTTTATTCGGGGTCCAGTTTGAAACGGCGTCACATAAATTTAAAACTCACAAAACTTAAAGTAAGAAACGTCATACTCAATTTTGTATAGAGCCAAGCTGCAAAATCGATTTGACGTTTCCTATTTCCGGTTTAGTGGTATTTAAATTTACCAAACACACTCTTGAATTGGCCCCATTATCTCCTAAAAAGTCTTTTGCAATGTCATATTTCTTTTGTAGCAATAATTTAAGTTACCTATTTTAAATGTATTAATGTAGCATCTGCATGCATTTTGGCAGGTTGTTAAAAAACTTCATGCACATGACGGACCAATGATTATTATATAATAATAATAATAAAACCATTTATTTCAGGCACCGTTGGCCCATACACAAATACCTTACAGACTAACATACATATTAAAATAACTTAGAAGTAATTAAAATTATTTAGGGACCAAAAAGGCGTGGCTCCTTAGCATCGTCCCACCTGGAGTCGGGTCTTGGACAGGCATGGTGCCCCAGAAGCGCCTGAACACGACACCCTTCGGCCAGAAGTCCGGACATGTGACGGTCTCCAGCATCGGCCGCCCTGCTGCTAATGCTGTCCTGGAAGCGCAGTCATACATGGTTTTTTGAAAAGTATAAGTGCCTTTCGACAACCCACCATTTTAACAACAAATTACAAATACAAATATCTTTAGTTTATTACCAAAATTCAAATAGAATATAATACAAATATGTTCACAACTGCGTAATGAAAAGGGTTGAGCACTATTCGACTGGTTTTACGGTCACCCCACAGCAGCTAGTTTTGTGAATTAAATACTTTTTATTGAACTTCACATAGGTAGAAAAATATCATCAAACAGTATATAACAGGAAATCTTAACATCTCTATTCATGGGTAGAGATCTCTTTCAGATAATCATAAAAATCAATTTTGCTAGCAACTGCCGCCGTTTCGCCGTCGTTTTTATAATTTTTCCCGAAAAACTGTACAGTAGCGGAAAAAAACATTAAATAATATTTTTTTCCCCTACTGTACATGATTGTATCTTTTTTTTTTATTTAATTTACTGTTACTATTCATTAAACACTTAATGAATAACTGATGCAACAAGCATACAAATCAGTAAAACCAAATTTTAGGAAGACAATTTTTTTCGGATTATTGAAAGTATCAATATATTTTAGTCTTCCTAGATCTTTTTCCACTAAATTAAACACGAATGATTAAGATAACAACGAACAAAAACGTGTTTGACAATGTTGTTGTCACTTTCATACCAAGACATGTTCAGCAAAGATTTTCAGCAAAATAAAAAATAGTTTAGTTGAGTTTAGTAATAAACTCTAAAATCAAGCCGTATCTATAGTAAACTCAAGTTACATCAATCTAAACCTATCGATCTAAAAATTGCGATGGTATTTTCAATTATAAATTAAATTCTTAGAGACTCGTAAATTCAATATCCCCAAAGGTAAATCAAAACCAAACACCCTATAACTTTTCAGTTCACTTTTTGAAATAAGAAAATTTGCCAAACTGCTTTCTCAAGAATACGAAGTAATAAGCAGTTCTCTTTCGCGCCAAAATTGTCTGCCATAATAGCGGCGGCGAGATAGCGCCCGCCATAAAAAGAGATAAACGACCGTTCGCTCTATTATTTTTGCTCTTTAACAAAAGCAATGTGTGCATGCTGTCGTCTCCCTCGCACTTTACAGAACGAGATACCAACGTCTCTGTCTCGAGCGAAAAACAAAAATGTCTCTCGCCCCCTCTCGCTAATGTGCCCAAGGTGAAGGAACGCTGCCTCCTTTGTAATTTACTTCGAAAATCTAATACGTGTCAATTAAGATTTTAATAATATAGGATCGAGTATACTCGAGCGTTATTAATATTTTAATATCACGTAAAATTTTATTATATAAAATTATGTTTCACATAAAATTGGTTCGGAGGTTAGGTTTTTGTGTGCGTTGAACGTTGACAATACGACCGCGTGGATCTAGAAGGTCCTATCTACTTTAGAACGGGGTAGACTTGGGACGTTTTCGATTAGCTCGGAAGAATGGCGTGACAATGGTTTGCGCGGGAAGGCGTCGTTATCAGAGGCCGCCATTATGGTGCTTATCGAGCATCCGCCGAAACACTTTGCCCTTTTTCTTTTACGGTCATGTCTGGGCCGCAGGTGCTGATAGCGAGATACGTGTTTGTTTCCTTGAGACGCACTTTTATGTTGTAAATTTTGTTTTTTAATTTCATGCGAAAACGTCCGTTTGATTATTATGTTATTCTAACTTGGTTTGAGGTACGCGTGGGGCCCCACGGTGGGCGCCAATTTAAATTCTTTTTAGTTATTCTTTTGTAGAAATGAATTAGAATTCAGTTTGACTGTTTATATAACTTAACCTTACAACACACATTGATGACCACATTTTCATGTTAATTCCTTGCTTGAAAGGGAGCACTATCCGATTATTATGTTAACTATAAAACCACAATAAAATAATTATATCTAGAATGAACTAATCTATCAAGTATATTATTTTAATTTTAATTTGTATTGTATTTCTAATTTATTGCTGACGATCTCAAACTAAATTCTTGTACCTTGACATGCGCAATTAATTCTATTTTGAGAAATAAATAACCTAACCTAACCTATTAATTCTATCCCTTGTTAACAAAATTCAAAAAAGTAGGAGGTTTTCAATTCGACTATGCTTTTTTTGTATGTTTGTTACCCTATTACACCGCCAATTATGAACTGATTTTGATGATTCTTTTTTGTTTCGTAGGTGGTCATTTTTTTAGCGAAATTGATTCAGCGCTTTTGGAAAAATCAACTAAAACAAAATATGTATACACAGATGACGTTATGGTTTGTAATTCCCTTTAGCAATAGGTTTGATGAGGACTTTTATTCTTTGACATTATTTATGAACAATTCGTCAATGCGAGAGATAAGTTATTCTTATTCTCATTAACTCAAGACAGTGTGCTCCTTTTTCTCAGTTGCAATTGCAAATAACTGACTATTTTACTAAAGCGTAGCACGGCTACGACGTAGCTCGCGTAGCACTTCCACAATGTATCGTAGAATAAAACATCTAAGACGTGTATTATTTACTACTTGACTTTATGATTTGTATGAATAGTACAGTCAGTGTTATGAAGAAGTAGCGGGTTCAGGTCCAGCACATGTATTAAGTTATGAAAATGATGTAATGACCAACTTCCCTTTAATATCTCCATTACTTTGAATATTTTACAGTAATGAAAGAAAATTGACAATTAGACATGTGGAGAGGATGAACGAAAGAAGACTAACGAAGCAGATTTATAAGGCGAGTGTGCATGGTAGGGTTGAAAGGGGAAGACCTCGGCGAGCGTACCAAAACCAGATCGAGGAAGTTCTTAAGAAAGGCCAGGCGCCTCATTCGGGAACGCTAAGTGATTCCGTAGCGACTTGTAAGCCAGATCTCTCATCTCGCTCTTACGCATTTCGCGTCGTGCGGAAGAGTGGAATGAGAAATCTGGCTTACGAGTCGCTACAGAATCACTTAGCGTTCCCGAATGAGGCGCCAGGTCAAGAGTATCCTAAACCGGCGAGCGTGCATGAAGATCTTAATGAGAAGAGACGAAGCGAGAGGTGTGTCAGGATCGTAGCATGCGGAAATCCGTGATCTCTACATCCCTTTGGGAAACAGGCGTGATGTACTATGTATGCATGAACGAAAAATAAAGAGAGCCCACAAAGGACTTTTTTCTTTTTTTTCGTAAACATCGTATAAGTACCAAATTGCAAATCGAAGTTCAAAGCCCCCAATAAGTCAGGCATTCAGAGAGCGCCGTAAACGCGCCGAAATATTAAACTGCTTTCAATAAACAAGATAATTTGGGCCGAGGGGCGTGAATGAGCTAATTAAGGCGAAAAGAAAACGCCGAGAAAAGCTGAGAAAACTCGGCGAAAACAAGAAATTTTCCGGAGAGTCTCAGGGGCGGACTTGGAGGGAGTATTGTGTACAGAGCAGGCTAGCTAGAACGGTAGGTAGTTTAAGAGAAAAAATAATATTTTAATATTAGAAGACAATGTCATTCTTATATATGGAGATTCCTAGTTTAGCTCGGTGTCAGAGCATGTAATTGAATCAATTAATGATTTTCAGTTAACAGCCTAGATCTATGCTTAACCCCTAACAAAAATTGGTCAACATCGGTTAAAATTTAAGGGGTTGAAATCGTTATCGTCTCTTGTATGAAAGCCATAGGTTCACACTCCTCTTAATCGTTTTCTTATCTACCACCTTTGTAATGACGGTCCCTTTCGGAGACAATTTAACATTTAATCTTTTCATTGTAACTATAACACAGTTTTATAAAAGTTGTTCACTTGTTCATACATTTAATCTAAATGTTATTGTGTTGTGTAGTTTTTCTCCGGTTTTATTGTATTTTTAATTTATTCGCCGACGATTTCAATCTAAATTCTTGTACTTTGACATGCGCAATTTATAGTGTAACTAGACGTCGTCCTGCCTGGTGAGTCACCCTTATCATTTAGGGGTATGAAAAATAGATGTTGGCCGATTCTCAGACCTACTCAATATGCTCACAAAATTTCATGAGAATCGGTCAAGCCGTTTCGGAGGAGTACGGGAACGAACATTGTGACACGAGAATTTTATATATAAGATTTTATTGAAAAATAAATTACTTATCCATTATCGCAGGCCCACCTCTGCGACTTTTTATTACGACGTGGAACTTACTTTATTGTTTAAGTAGGTATTAGATTCACATAGTGTATTCTTGCTCCTTTCACGCTTATCTTAAATCTTTCAAATTAACAAGTTTTTTTTCAAATTATTAAGATATGACAAATCGCGGCGCCCAACTCCGGCCCCTGCCGGCAGAGCGTCCGTGTCCTCCGTTGAATGGACGCTAACAAACTCTTTCACAAAAACACAATAATTACTTTAAGCCGTATAAAAACTGCTTTCTTCACGACAAGGGCCCTAATTTCACCTCCTATATTCAACAAAGACTCTGTAAAAGCTTGACTTCCGGTGGAATATTTTTATCGGGTTTTGTAGTGAGGTCTAATTCAAATTATTCAGATGAGATGATTGTTTCGTTTAAGTTGAGTCTTGTTTGATTTTTTATGTATTAATTACTATTTATGCCGTGAGTTGCAATGCTTTATTATTATTATTTTTCGTTCGCTAATACCTTCCCTGGATCAACAACAACTCATCAAAGTTTCATCAAAATTGGATGAATGGTATAAGAACGTATTGGTCCCGAACAAACAATCAAATAAGCAAACAAACATAATGCTTTTATATATAAGATAAGGGGTTAAAGGGTTAATTTCAAAACTTTACGCTGTTATTTTTTCTCATACTAACTTCAATCCCCTCTTTTACCCCCTTTCAGTTTTATATCCAAAAGTGCATACAGCCTATGGCCTGCCCTAATTTGCCTTTAATATAAAATCGAAAATCACGTCGAAATCCGACAAGAAGTTTAAAAGTTTATCGCGTACATAGAATCAGGTAAATAGACATGAAATTCAAAAACTTGGATGCGTTGTGTTACTCATTCTGAAGCTCCCATTTTTTCGTTGTTATCTTCAATGTACAGACTTTTTCCACTTTACGATTGTATCATATGTATTTGTAATTATAAATTCAATACGCATTCGACACAGATAATAAGACAAGTAAGGAAAAAAGCTGTACTGAAAGGTGTCAAAAACAGTGCCACTAACCGATGCCACGGCGAGCCTCGGCACTGATATTCAGAAGCCTCTAGGTAAGTAGTTCTTAACTGGTGGTCCGTGGACCACTGGTGGCCCCTGGAACCACGCGAAGTGGTTCGCGAAGCCATCGGAAAAATATTAAATAAGTGACAAAGAGTCGATATAACGGCGCGAGGCGCACGTTTCGCTACGATTGAACAATCTATATAAAAATCCTTTATTCATTTTCATTTACTGTAGAGGTATTTACCTCCAAACAGTAAGTGGTCCATTACAATACAAAAAAGTTGTCAAATGGCCACTACAAGGTTAAGAACCACTGCTCTAGCTGACAACGACTTACGATATTGCTACTACCCTACTTTTCTACTAACTCTATCCCTTTCCCTACTATCCTTACTAATATAATAAATGTGAATGTAAGTTTGTTTGTTTGTTAAACTATCACGCTTAAACCGCTGGACCAATGTTAGACCTTGGAGAAGGACATAGGAAAGAAAGAAGACGAAAGAAAGAAAGAAAATAAATTTATTCACAACAATTAACATATCAGTAGAACACATATAAGAAATAATAAAGAAAAAAAAAGAATTGTTGCGAAACGGTCCCAACTCAGCATGTGCTGGCTGTGAGGCCAACGCTGGTCTTCCGTCGGGACCGCTCGGTGAATACACGGAAGATGACACATACATATTATACACTACACTATGACGACAAATAAACAAAACTAAAGCACTAAGGACTAAAAAACTCAGCAAAACAAAGCAACAAAGTAAACAAAACAGATGACAGCAAACGCTGACGAGCAATATTACGTATACACATTTTTTTGTGGCAACATTAACTACCATGTTTATTTCTAATCTTGGCTTAAAGGTCTCGAAGCCAGGCTACTTAAATAATTATTTCTTCCTACTACGCATTAATTTCATCATAATGGCCTTAAATACTCAGCACAAAGCAGCGCTTATTTGCTCTAGAGTAAATAAAGTTGCATACAAATTTCACTATTGCACTGTTTTGTATTTTTTTTAATTTGGTTGGTTGATCAAGAAGTTTACACCAACAGCTACCCAATCCGCCCATTCACAGTTCGACGGGACAGCCGACCACTATTCTGTGGACTTACTGTTAGCTAAAAAAAAAAAAGAAACAGGCCACATATCGGCGGCCATATCGAACTGTGATTGTCTCGTCTAAAATGTTATGCTCAAAGTACTGGCTGATAAGATAGTACGAGTTACAAAAAGATTTAAAAAAAAATTGGCATAATATGACAATTAATAGACTAGATACAAGTTTTGTGTGAAAATTTTCGGATTTTCGACTTTAGTTTCAGAACCAATAGACCGATTTTAATAAATAGGGTATCTTAAGATTCGGGGAGCACGTGCGAGTGTCATAGGCTATATAAAAATTCTAAGGGTGCGTCATAACAAGTGCCGAAATCCTTTTTACTTCGCTAGTTGGGTTTAACTGTACCTTTACGTTTTTTTACCAACTTTTAGCAGTAGTAGAAAGAAAAGCAGATTATGCACCTCGCATCAAGTGATTTGTTATTGCGCTCGTGTTTTTAGAGCCCTCACTTGCGTTTGGGCTCCAAACCAACACTCGGCGCAATAATGAACCACTTTCTGCTTGGTGCAACAATCTACTATTCTACACAGACGAAGTCGCGGGCACCAGCTAATAATTTTTTAAATGCGACAATGTGTTTGTTGGTTTATTTGTACGTTTCTCCTTTCACTCAGCAACGTGGCAACGAATTGATCTATATTATTTCATAGCGATACTTTATGCGCCTGAGAGTGACGGAGTACGGTTCATCATACCATCTGAGGACTAATTAATCGAACGTGGCCACAAGTACTCTTGTGGCTCTGCCCACCCCATTAGGGATTTCGGGCGTGATGCTATGTATGTATGAGAGTGACATAGGCTAATTTTTATCCCGACAAAAATGCACAGTTCCCGAATAACCAGCGATAAACGAAAACTCCTTCTATCTGGATATAATTCTGTGAACGTAGTTCAGTTGTGATTTGGATATTTGTAGCCGGATCGCATTGAAACTTTGCAAGGATGTAGATATAAGGCAAATCAAGGTATGTACTTGGCGTGATTGAGAAGAAAATAATTTAACCTGTTAAATTTTATCTCAAAACTCTCAATGTACAAACCTAGATTTGTCTTTTATCTATATTCTTTCGAAGTTTCAATGCGATCCAGCTAAAAATGTCCAAACCACAACTGAACTACGTTTCTATGAAGCAATACTCAAGGACAGGGCTCTTAAAAAGCAAAACAAAGTGACATATAACGATATCTATTATTTTATACTTAACCTAGACCAACGTCAAATACCGAAAAACACTTTTCCAAGCCAATTTTCCCTAACGAAAACGGTCAGTAATGGTAATGACACAAGCGTATTCAAACAAAAATATAAAATTCATAACCGCCTCAATGGCGGTTCGTTTGGCGAAGTTTCATTCCGAAGTAGTTAGCAAACACCAATGTCGGCATTCATAAACCCGTTTGACGTAAAATGAGTGTTAGCTAATGCATACAGCTCCCTTAGTACACTAGTTTTTACTGTGAACATACCAAGCGGAGCGGGAGGGTAAGCCGGTGTATCATTTCTCGTGCTAAACATTATATATTATTCATTATTTTTTTATGTTAATACAAGAAGTAATTAATAATAATAATAATCGTTGAGTTAAGAACGTCTTGCCAACGAGTACAATCAGGCGCGGTCGCAGCCTGAAATTTTGGGGGGGGTCACTAATAATAAAATATGTCGAGTAAATTAAATTTTACTTTTAGACTTGATTTTTCAATTTGACGTGTACGATTTTGGGGGGGGTCATGTCCCCTGTGACTCCCACTGGGACCGCGCATGAGTACAATGCACTTGTTGCTAAAACTCAAGACATCGATGTTTTCGGTGACGCATTGCGTAATTTTAAAAATAAAGTGTCGAGGTCGGTCCGCGGCACGGAATGCAATCAAGGCCCAAATTTTTATTATTTGTTATGATTTTTTGTGTATTGTCTTGCCACCGTCAACGTGCCAAGTCTACCTGAGCCGACTGGCATTGCAAGAGACGATGGCAAGAGACCGGACGGTATGAGTTTGATTCCATGGAAGATGGGCCGGGTGCTGGTATGGGATGCTACCTGCTCAGACACGCTGGCCCCTTCCCATCTACATGGAACCAACAACAGAGCTGGTGCGGCCGGTGAGGCGGCTGAAAAAGCTAAACTAGGCAAATACAGGGGGGTCTAGGCCCCGAATATGATTTTGTCCCATTCGGTGTCGAGACCCTTGGTCCGTGGGGTCCTAGCGCTATAAGGCTTTTTAGGGAAATCGCAAAAAGGTTAGTCGACATCACAGGAGACCGCAGAGCTGGCAGCTACCTCGGACAAAGAATTAGTCTAGCTATTCAAAGGGGGAACGCTGCCAGTATCTTCGGAACCTTGCCTAAAGGGACTCCTTTTAATAATATATTTTAGTTATTATATTATATTTTTTTAAGGTTTTTAGTTTTAGGTTAATTGTTCTAGTTTTTAATTTGCATTTTAAGTTTATTAATAATAAAGTTTCATTGTCTTTTTAATTTAATTTATAATTGTTTCATTATTTCATATTTAGATAAGTTTAATCGGTGTTTATTTGTATTTCATAATTCTATTAATTTCTATAAATCACTTTTAATTTTAAGCTCCACTATTAAAATAAGAGCTTAAAATTAAAAGTAATTTATAGAAATTATCTCTCTGATTATCTTTCGTCGGCACTAGTGTGAGAGAGACGCACTTAGAGATAAGACGGTGTTAACTTATCCTCGTGACGAAATTGCGATGTTTCCGGGGTAAAAAAAACCTATTAGTCCGTCAGTTAGATTATCAAAAAATATTGAACACGTATTTTTTGCTTTGTTAAATCAATCAAAATTGACAAAGATAACGCGCATCAAAGTTCGCGCATGACGTCACCGAATGGTAAAGTGTGCAAAGTCGTGACGTCACGCGGAGCTACAACGCACTATATCTTCATCATTTTTGTTTAATGGACAAAAGAAAAAATATGTGTTCAATATTTTTTTTATAATGTAAATAAAACTGTGTTTAGTAAAAGGTACAACTTTCCGACTTCTAGTTTCCGAGATATGAATTCGCGATTTCGTGAAGTGTTCGAAATTATACAGATTTTTGGATTTGTCGCAAATCAATTATTAACATCCTAGAAAACATGTGTGTGAAATATAATAACCCGTCAATATGTTTATTTTAGTACCGTTAGTAGCTCGCAAAGTTTAGTATTTTGGGGCACTACTTTACAAGCAGTACAATTCAAAGTGTTTTCATACTCTCACGTGCTGACGCGTTACTTACTCGCAAATGGTCACCTACAAACTTTGTTATTTTGGTTACTCGCGCGCACACTCACTCACATACACTAATCTCGCTCGCTAACAAACACACATACACACACACACACACATACACTCACATACAGACACACACACACACACACACACACATACACACACACGCATACACAGACAAAGGTCTTTCACACAGCCCTACATACACCATACCAAATCACACAACAGCACACCCCTTTGAATAATGTTTTTCTGAACTAAAACTAAAATTAAAATCACATACAATTATTATCTCGTGGTTAGACGTTTGATCTCATATTGTTATTTATCTACACCCATATCATAAAACCTCCATTGGTTAATCAAAAACCGTATGAAATGACCACCATTTTGACAACCAATTAGGAAAAACCAGTGCTGCGATAAAGAAATAACATGACTTCTTTATCGTTTTTAGTAAAGAAATGAGATTAAATTTGGAACAGCTGTCAAAACTCAAGTGGGTGTCTATTCTAGTATCCATAGATATTAAAAAGTTATTGATACGAAACGTCAATTCAGTATATTTTTTTAATATAAACTGCACAATATTTGATCTCGAGTGACGTGAGAATAGAGACTTCATCCGTTTGTCTATGATTTAAAAAAAAATGGTCTTGACGGAAGATCGTATTTGCCGCCATGTTGACGTTTTGCTGAACGAAAGTAGAATTGTTGTTGAATTGAATAGAAAAAGTTGTTTGTAATTTACATTTTAGTTGAAAATATGAATAGTAAGTAGTCTTCTCGGAGTGTGTGTGATGTGAAAATGCGCCGGATATCGGAAATATGCAGCCACGATTGCAACAAATAACTTGTTGTCAGAAAATATTGTTTCTGAACCCATCATGGAGGATTTATAATATGTGTGTAGATAAAGATATGTATGCAACTCTGCATAATTTGGCCTTAAAACACACGTGCGATCTTATTATGAAACTCGCCTGTCGGCTTGTTTCATAAAACCGCACTAGTGTTTTAAGGCCTATCATTATGCAACCGTTGCATAAACTACTATTGTTACATTGTTAACCGACTCAGTGGGTCCCAAGATACAGGCTCAGCCTAGTTTGGAACCCACCGGATATTACTTCTTTAATATTATGTAACCTTGTGATTTGGTAAATAAACATATTCTTATTCTTATTCTTTTATACTATGATGACTTCCCACTACTAATAATCCGTGGCGGTCGGTCCCTGTGCTCTTCAAATAAGAACCCGTTACCAGAATTAGCAAAAGTCGCCGCCATTTTGAACATTTTGGTGAATGAACCGATTGCTTTGAAATTCGATATCTAAGGGTCATTGTAGTCTCCAAATACGAATCCGTTTTCAGAATAAGAAAAAGTGGCCGCAATTTGGAACTTTTTAAATGATTGGAGACCACAGTCCATCCATAAGTACTTATCTTATTTGGTAAACAAGTGTCTAACCTCTAAATGTGCAATTTTTGGGGGAAAAAGCTGTTTTATCCTAAATAAAGTGTAATCAGAAATCTAAATATATGCTTTTAGCGGCGATATCTCAAAGTATACATAACATTACACTAATTGCTGCAACCGCGAAGTTCTGCGCAAAGTTCCGAAGATCTATTAGATGGTATCGTCACAATCTCCTGCTTCGAGTTAATTAGTGGAAAGTTAACTCATCAGCTGGATTAGGTTTAGTTAAATTAAATTACGAAACGACTTTATACTTGTCCTTACTAATCAATATATAAAAAATCGATTTGTATATGTATGATCACTATAAATTCCAAAACGGATGGAGCTATTTTGATATGATTTTGAGGCGATACTCAGATTAGCCCAGCGGGTGATCTGGCTATTGATAATTGGTGCTAGCAGTGCGAAGCCTATTTATATTTATATACATACAAAGAATATCGGGTTAGTTCTATTAACTGTATTTGTTAGTAATTTTATTTTACTTTTACCACAAAAGAGATAGGTACAGAAGATCTACATACAAGTGCACTCGAACAAATGCACACATAGACACTGCTCACGGACACGATATCTCGGAGTGATTGAGAGCAGTGCGACCTCGATTGCCGAACGCTTCAGACGCCGCCTCTGTGAACGAAACAGTGAATTGTCGTATTTTAAGCTACCAGTGGTTTCAGAGAGGTAAGTAGGTATCTGCTTGTATTGCGATGGTTCGTTTTAACGTAACACAGAACAGTTAGATAGGTAGGTAAGCGCCCCGCCCCAGCCCCGAAGAAATTATTTAAGATCGATTTATATAATAGTTTCCTATTTTGAATTAGTACGTATAAACGAAGAAACTAAATTTTTGTAAGGTAAATTCATTCCGCCTTACGTAAATTGAAAACATGTTTTTTTGTTTGTGTTGTTTTTAGTGTCATTTGATAGTGCAATGGAAATTGTGTAACTAGGGTAATCCGTTTAGACGTTATTAGGGATTTTCGATACTGAAAAATTTTGTGTGTAAGTATGTTATTTTAGTTATTATTAATTAATATTTCCATTCTTCCCGTTTCGTTCTCAACAATAAATGAACTAGATACAAGTGCCACTACCACGATAGTTTTTTTGTCCATAAGCCATAGTTGACAACCTTAGAGCGACCGCCGAGCGTAGGCATGAAAAGTGAAGTATATAGGTACCTACATGTGATTGACTTCTGTACCTATCTCTTTTGTGTCAAACGTCACTTTAATTAAAAATCAATTTGAGTGGCCTTTCTAAAGGCTATCAGACATGGGAAAGAGACCGTGTGGTCTAATTGCAAAATAGATAATTATGTTAATTTGTTTCTTCGCGCCTTATCTCTAATGCAATGTCTACGGTCTGAAGTTTCCTCAGATCATGTTTCGCGATCCCGCAACGTCATATAAATCAGTCGGCGATAAGCGAGGTTTATTGAAAAACTTGCGCACGATTAACTCCAACTTGCATCGTTATTTAGCGCGGTGAATTTCGCGGTACACCGGTACAATTCGGCTGGATGTGCCAAGATTTGTTGCGAATATATTTTGCGGTTCAATTTTATTTTCACAGAATGTTTATAATATTTCAGAATTTCCAGAATATTCCATATTTTTCCAGAATCTTCTAGAATACACACACATTAAAAATATATAATCGTTTATAAAACTGTAAATATGTATATATGTATATATTCAATAAAACATATTTTTATAATCAATCAATCTACTTTCTAATTTGATTCATGATAATTTTAAAAAGTTAATTAATCATTCGAATTCGTATACTTTAAATACAACGTACATTTAATGGTACAAAGATTTAAGTATACAATCATATAAGATAGAAAAACTGATTTTATAACCATTAAGTGTGCGGTGTATTTTAACCCGAGCAACGCCGGGTTTCGCTGCCTTATAGTGTACTAGCTTTTTTCCCGCGACTTCGTCCAAGCGGAATTCGGTTCTCACTGTTCCCTCGGGAAACGTATAAATTTCCGGAATAAAAAGTAGTCAATGTCACTTGGGATAGCGTAGTTTTCTATTAAAGAAAGAATTTTTAGAATCGGTTCTGTAGTTCCAGAGATTACCCCCTACATACAAACAAACAAATTTTACCTCTTTGTATAATAATATATATAGTGTAGATAAAAAGTTGCGGCAAAGAATACCATTCATTATCTGACTCTGGCGGGCGACACCGGGCTCTTATACCTATATATTCAAAGCTCTAGGATATTCGAGAAAGTTTGAGAATAACAATAGGTTCTGCAGCTGTAGCATACTTTCGAAATGCAACCCAAATAATCGTTGTTCTGAATGAAGTTCAAATACTCGACAACAGATGGCGCCACTACACTTAATTTCCAAGTTGAAGGGTTGGAAAAGCCCTTACATCTTTAAAAACACGCCCTTTAGGTTAAAACGGGAACTTTCTTGTTCGAGGGGGGATAAAGGGCTATCACACTATATAAATCCCTTTATCGTGCCGGGACTCCTTTTTAAGCTTTATCGGCACGCACATTTTATCAACTTAGTTTTATTATATACTAGCGGACCCAGCAGACGTCGTCCTGCCTGGTGAGTCACCCTTATCATTTAGGGGTATGAAAAATAGATGTTGGCCGATTCTCAGACCTACTCAATATGCTCACAAAATTTCATGAGAATCGGTCAAGCCGTTTCGGAGGAGTACGGGAACGAACATTGTGACACGAGAATTTTATATATAAGATAATGATAACCGTAGTGTGTACGTGTGAGTGTGTGTGTGTGTGTGTGTTTGTGTGTGTGTGTGTAATTGTAAGACTTGAAATTGTATGACTTGAAATTAATTGTAAGTCTGCCGGCACGCTTAGCGTAGTACCTACCACATCCAGCGCCCTACATCCCCGCCATCTTGTAAGTGCTTGAGCCCAGTTAACAGAGGTAACGCGTCTGTCGGCTAATGAATTAAGCCAAATTTACGACATAACTTGCCTCGACTCCGCGCTGAATTATGTTACGTTATTATGAAGTTTTGTAGAAATTTCGTTAATTAAGTTGATACGTATATTTTGAGTTGTCGGTGTTATATTACTTATATACTCGCGGCAGGGGTTCTCACTCCGCACTTTAGGGACGCTCGGCCGTCGGACAGCTCGGAGCTGTAAATCGCAGTATGTTTCCGCTCGCTCGCTCGCTGGCCGATTCGCGCGTCATTAAAAAGCCTAGAAGTTTGGTGTTGTTGAGTGTGATGGCGCCTCTCATAGAAATAACTAATAAGGAACTGCCCAACGCGGTTTTCGCGATGCTCACTTTTTTGGTGTCAAATGACACCATCGCAAATATTGCCGACACCAGCGTTCTTATTAAATTTAGGAAAGGTCCATTATTAGCTGATTCATGCGGTTTGTTGTTGTGGTTCGTAGCTCCTATCGAGCAATGAAAGAGCGATGAATCAGGCAAAATAAGACTGTGTAAATGTCATAAGAACTAAGACGTCGGCAATAGACCTTCGTAGTTTATAAACTTGTAAATAGATGGCGTTCCCACGAACTAAGTCATTTGTTCAACGCAGTTGTATTGAACGCCATATCCTTCTTTTGAGATCGTTGGCGCCTCTTCATATTCGGCCAACATGGGAGAACATAGGCACGCACGATTGTGTGGAGAGTATATTCGTCCGTGTGAGGCCAACATGGCCTGTATTCGTGAGTACCTAATCGGTTAGTTGTTGGTACCTCAGGGGCATTCGTGCGGATAATGGTACGCGTGTCCACACAACACAATCAATCGCCCAGCATTCGTCCATTTATTCGCCCATGTTGGCCGAATATGAAGAGACGCCATGACGCAGATAACTGACAACCATGAATATATAAATAAATAAATAAATAAATAAACCTTAGCGTAAACTAGCACGTTTTATGAAACGTTGATACCGTTAAGCCGTGCTGCCGAAAACGTCAACTACAGGCCACACGGATTAGTACAAAACACATGCGCATTTGTTTGGCCGTACATAAAAGAATCAGCGACCTAGACGTCTGCCAACTTTTTTTTCTATCCTTGGAGTCCTAATGAATCGAATGGACGCAACGAGAACGACGAGCAAAATTAAATGATTTAGTATAGCTTTTTTCATTTACATTTTTGCAACTACGTCCCGTTATAAAACAGAGCCCTGCACTTTTGATGTTCATCGTTTTGAGGATGATTCTGAGCAAGAGGCAAACACAAACAAATGATTTAGTACAGTATTTTTTTTTTTAATTTTCAAACGTCAGCTGTCAGTTGGAAACGCATCGCTACCATGGTGGCTGACTGATTTTCTGTAGTTCTTTACATTCTCATTAATCGAACAATTCAGGTCTGCCAAGCAAACAAATCATATAAAAATTTTGGCACCCAGGTCCCTAGCTATGAGGGCAGCGGTCCTAACATGCATGGCACAAAGATAAATTAGAACCGTTTATCTCTATGACATCTCTTCCGTCGGCACTAGTATGAGAGAGACGCACTTAGAGATAAACGGTTCTAATTTATCTTTGTGCCATGCATGTTAGGGCCGCTGGAGCACTTACAGTAACTAAAGCGTATTTTATTACATTTTACTAATAGAATTGGTTTTTAGTTAGTGAAAACCTGGACGACAGTTATTACAAACAAAAACAATAAAACACATTTTTAAAATCCCGATTTTTTATTCAACAATAAATAATTCAAATAGAAAACAGCTGCAAAATATACAAACCACCTACGAATTGTGCTCTTATAAATAACTTATCAAGTATGACTTGCACCAGAAACAAAATAACAACGTATAACTAACTTCTTTCTGCATTTTAGTTTTTTCTTTCAAAAGCCAGAATACCAATATAATTATCATCAATACATATAAAACAGTACCGTGACTCACTTATGGACAACGCACAGCACAAACGGGTGGTCCTAGAGGTTTGAAATTTGGAGATATTCTTCCAGTACCCTAGAGCTGCACTAATGAGGGATTTTTTGAAATTCCATCCCTAAAGGGGTGAAAAGGGGTGATAATGTTTGTATGGAAAATACCGTGGGCGAAGCTGTGGCGGGTCCACTACGTATTATATGTATATACATACATACATACATACATACATACATATTATCACGCCCGAAATCCCTAATGGGGTGGGCAGAGCCACAAGACTACTTGTGGCCACATTCGATTAACTCGTCCTAAGATGGTATGATGAACCGTATGGTGACAGGTGATCAGCCCATCGCCCATACAGATAGTCCACCATGTTGGAGAGGACCCGTCCCTTAGTCGACTTTTACGACATGCCAGGATGATAAGCATCTGCACGCATTCTATGCTATTTCTTCACTCCCAGTGCAGCAGAAGAGTGTGTATGTATATACCACTTATTTATCCAATTAGTTGTGTGTAGTTATTAGTGTTTAGTGTTTTTGTATAGCGCTCTGATTGCTACAGACGGTGCTGGCTAAAAACAGGGCTGCGGGTGTCTGACACCTCAGGATTATGCTGAGCCAGTGACCGGCTCACTGCCGCGACTACACACTTCCTTCGTTTTTCTGTATTGTTTTGTTGTTTTTATTATTCTGTCTTGTGTGGTGAATAAATGACATTTCTTTTTTTTTCTTTCTTTATAAACTCGTCTGTTATTAATACTTTTAACTTGAACTTTATTGTAGCACTAGTGGACCACAGCTTCGCCCGCGGTATTTTCCATACAAACTTTACCATTGCTTTTCACCCCTTTAGGGATGGAATTTCAAAAATCTCTCCTTAGTGTACCTCTAGAATATCTCCTCTAATCTCTAGGACCACCCGTTTAGGCTGTGCGTTGTCTATAAGTGAGTCACGGTACTTTTTTATAAGTATAGATGGACATGTTTATTTTTCAACTTCGCGATTGAGCATAATATGAGATTAAAAAGGTAAACAGACGATTTTTTTTAACATTAGGCTAAGGTCACTCTTTGTTTCTCCATCTGCCGCGACATCAGTCTCTGGTCGGGGGATAACTTGTCGCCTCTGAATCTTTTGTATCTGTAAAGAAATTGTCAAGTCAAAATTAACTTTTTCAAATCCACATTAAATATTAACTATTGGGTCAATTTCGAGACTAATGGCCGAATTCAGAAACGCCACTTAAGCATTTGATTAGAGATTAAACAGTTAAATGTCCCTCAACTAGCTGTCATTCTACACAAAAACGTCACCCACACGTCACTTTATTAAAGATCAATTTGAGTGGCCTTTCTGAATATGGCCAAGTCTTCGACGAATTTACAAAATTCTTACCTTAAAATAAGAAACGTCTAACTCGGTTTTGCATAGAACAATGCTGTCAAAATGAAGTTTGACGTTTCTTATTTTAAATTAGTGACTTTTTAAATTTAGCCAACACACTTTCAAATTGGCCGCATTACCTATTTTTAGTGCATATACATTTGAAAAGACATTGATTTTGCTACAAAGGTTTGCTAAGTTATGTCAAGTAGCGTGGGTTGTTTGTACATCCCTATCCCTACTAATATTATAAATGTGAAAGTTTGTGTGTTGGTTCATGGTTCATCCTTCTTCCATGCGATGCTTCATTCATAGCCATAGTTAATGACCTGGAAAGTGACATAGGCTAATTTTTATCCTGGAAAACGCACAGTTCCCGTCCCGAGAGAACAGCGAAAATCGAATACCATTCAGAGGAAATCGCGGCAGAAGTTAGTTATGAATAAATTAAACATCAGGTGAGACCCATCAAACGCAAACCCATTTTTGATAAAAAAAAATATATATGGGACAATCTTTACACGAATCGATCTAGTCCCAAAGTAAGCTCTAGGCTTGTGTTATGGGTGGACGCCGATGTAGATACTTACATAGATAAATAAATACTTAGATACATAGGAAACATGCAAGACTCAGGAACAAACATTCGTGCTCATGACAAAAATATTTGCCTTTACCGGGGATCGAACCCGGGACCGCTAGCTTCGGAGGCAGGGTCACTACCAACTAGACAAACCGCGTCATCAATTATTTATAGTCGACCGAGCGAGCGAAACGTCTTCGTTTGAGCTTGAGCGAAAATTTACAACAAAATCCCTGACCATATTAAGGGCTCTGCCCACCCCATTAGGGATTTCGGGCGTGATAATATGTATGTATGTATGTATATTAAGGATTTCAGATCCCGGCGGGGTTTTACCTTAAAACTTAAATCATTTTTAGTACAAAAGGCCTATTATAGGGTTGAGGATTATTTATTAAATTAGTTGTAACGTGTTTTTAATCATATGCAATTTTAGAATATAATCAATTGTATACAAAATTTCGTGACGATGTATGAACAATACTCAATAAAGAATATGAATATGAGCAAAAATGATTTCGTATATCCGGCGGATGTCCAGATGTCCGGATGTCCATTTGTTCTCGTTTACACGTCGCATTTCTCAACCGATTCTTGTGAGCAGGTTCGATAATAGCGAACTTGCATATATTTTTTTCATCTTTCCTTGGAAAGTACTGAGTAATAGAAACCAAACTGTGTACGCAAAACATTATTGTGTTGTTTTTTTTTTTTGAGATACGACTCTTTGAAAAGTTATAGTTCAAACCACTCGCAATAACGCTCCATACAAAATGGCCCTGAACTATGACGTCACAGTGCAGTTAGTCTATACTAACCAATGTAAAAAGAGCGCTGACTGTCGTACATTTTATATGGCCGTCATGGCTCTTTTTACATTGGGCGATGTATACAAAACAATGCGAAAATGCTGTTTTTAGGCCAATATCGTACCATTAAAAAATGCCAGAAATTTGATGAGAAAGTCAAAAACTAGTAATTCAAAATTAAAAAAACTATTTATTTTTCACTTATTTTGTCTATTTTTGACCCTTAAGAGCCCAAAAATGTTGGTGGGTTCTCTTAATAAAAGAAGAAGTAACAGTCAAAATGATCATTTTGTTTCTTTTTCATGCATTTATTTACGTTACGCTACCATTCCACAGAAATATAATTAAATTTGTTACCATAGTCAAATAACCAATTATATGGATATGGGTTGGTAAACTGACGGCGACCTATGTCAATGTATGGGGATAACAGTTTTCCAACGGCAAAGTTAAGTTTGGCGCGAGGTATCAGCTCACGAAGCCACTAGTATAGTAATGTCTCACATCATATCGTAGAACGCCCTCTGCTCCTTGGACAGCGACGGTTTGGTCTCGAGGAGCGCGCTCAGTACGTCCGCCTTGCGAACCACAACCGACTCCATATCTTTTTCCACGCCGCTCAACTAAAACACGAACACATCATTTCATTCATTCTTAAAACTTGAAAAAACCTGACTGAAATACATTTTATCTACACCCATATCATAAAACCTCCATTGGTTAATCAAAAACCGTAGGAAATAACCACCATTTTGACAACCAATTAGGAAAAACCAGTGCTGCGATAAAGAAATAACATGACTTCTTTAACGTTTTTAGTAAAGAAATGAGATTAAACAGCTGTCAAAACTCAAGTGGGTCTTTATTCTAGTATCCATAGATATTAAAACAGTTATTGATACGAAATGTCAATTCAGTATGTTTTTTTAATATAAACTGCACAATATTTGATCTCGAGTGACGTGAGAATAGAGAATTCATCCGTTTGTCTATGATTTAAAAAAAAATGGTCTTGACGGAGGATTGAATCGCCGCCATGACGGTATTTTGCTGAACGAAAGTAGAATTGTTGTTGAATTGTATAGAAAAAGTTGTTTATAATTTACATTTTAGTTGAAAATATGAATAGTAAGTAGTCTTCTCGGAGTGTGTGTGATGTGAAAATGCGCCGGATATCGGAAATATGCAGCCACGATTGCAACAAATAACTTGTTGCCAGAAAATATTGTTTCTGAACACATCATGGAGGATTTATAATATGTGTGTAGATAAAGTTATGTATGCAACTCTGCATAATTTGGCCTTAAAACACACGTGCGATCTTATTATGAAACTCGCCTATCGGCTCGTTTCATGAAAACCGCACTAGTATTTTAAGGCCTATCATTATGCAACCGTTGCATAAACTACTATAGGTAAACTGGTAATCGATATCGACGAGTAAACTGAAAAATACGATGGTTTCAAGGAGCAATATTTCAGGCATTTTAGAAAATAATGAACATTTTGAAAAATTCAAAGGCGTCTGAGTTTACATATTTCTATCAAGACTAAGTCCTTAACTATACCGTTTATTTATTACTTTTATTGTAAGTGAAAACTTCGTAACAGTGAAGCAATCCGAGTTATTATAGCCTTTAATGGAATCTTAGATTAGATTATTAAATCTATACATATTACAACAGTGTCACTTAAACGGGTGTCATGGATGGTGGTTGCCATGCGACTGAACCTGCGATGTTGTCAGATTTGCGTTTTGACACCTCAAAAGTAAGCATCGTGAATATTAAAAACCTACACTTGAATGTCCATAACCGCATTTAACGAATATAATCGATTTTCCAATAAAAGATTTTTACCAGTTGTTTCTCCAAACTGCCAAGTTGCGCTGTGACGAGTAGAGATTTGAGGTCGGCCGGTGAGTACCCCTCCGTGGCCTCTGACAGCTCCTGGAGGTCCACGTCTCCGTCCAAAACCACGCTCTTACTTAACGTCTTAAGGATTTCGTGGCGATCATTCTGCCGACAAAAAGTTGAAAGTAAATCAGGGGCTCAATACTATCTGTGTATATGCAAAGTTGGTTCGCCGTGCGCTGAAATAAAAAATAAAAAATCAGGGCTTCTTAACTCATTACAAATAGCGGCCCAAATTACCTTTTACTTTTAATAAAAAAGTAAAGCGAAAAGCTATATATTTTTTCATAGAATATTATTATTGAATAGCCTGTAACGTTTATTATGAAACGTTCAGTTGCTTCGTCTAAAACAACACACGAACACCGAAACCCAGAACCCGTATTCCAGAACGGAATGGCAATATGGCCGCCGCGTGCGCGCGCTGCCGCCCTGCGCGGCGCCGCGCATGACAACAACTGCGTGCCTCGTACCACGAAACTAAGTGCGCGCGGCGATAATATTTATCAACTCTCAGCGAACAGACTTTATGTAAATTCGTTATTGGACATAAGTACCAATGACAAGGAATTTATAATGGCGAGCTTATTTCTTATAGGATCTCTTCAAGCTAACCTTGGACAATGCATTAAGATAGATTAAAGTACAAGTAGCTAAAACACAAAAACAAAAAATTACTCAAATAATTATGATAGTTCACTTTCCGTTAATTTGTACCTGCCATCTTGCGTCTTTTCTTCGGAATTAAAGGTCTGATCAGATAATTAAACATTACTTTTCTAGGCAACAGTTTTGAAAGACAAATATAAGAATTAAATTTTAAATGAATAGGATACTAAATGTCGAATCGATCACACCTGTGGAAGTTGCTCACATCCCTTCATCAACTAGAAAAGAGCTGGTGATCCTCAAACGGAAGGACAGATTTTCTAGCTTAACTTCCGTTTAAGTCACCTTTCAAACAACAAAAACCAAATCAAAATCGGTTCATCCGTTGGAAAGCTACAATGCCACAGACAGACTACACAGAAACACACTTTAAACTTATAACACCCTTCTGTTTTCGTTGGGAGTTACAAACGATCTAAAAAGTCAGGGGCTGTGAGAGCCAGAGGCGAAGCTTAAGGGTAAGCCGGTGTATCATTTCTCGTTATAAACATTATATTATTACTCTTTAAAATTTGCATTTACATAAAAAAAATATGTAATATGCAATCTTTATGTTAATACAAGAAGTAACCAGAGTGAAGTGAGTGAGTGAAGTGGAGTGAAGACTCCTCTGCTGCACTGGGAGTGAGGAAATAGCTTAGAATGCGTGCAGATGCTTATCATCCTGGCATGTCGTAAAAGTCGACTAAGGGACGGGTCCTCTCCAACATGGTGGACTATCTGTATGGCGATGGGCTGATCACCTGTCACCATACGGTTCATCATACCATCTTAGGACTAATTAATCGAACGTGGCCACAGGTAGTCTTGTGGCTCTGCCCACCCCATTAGGGATTTGGGGCGTGATAATATGTATGTATGTACAAGAAGTAATTAATAATAATAATAATAATGTTTGCGTTAAGAAATTATGCACCGGCTTACCCTCACGCTTCGCCTCTGATGAGAGCCAGCGAAGAGGCTCGCCTTACTGAATAACCTAGTTGGCACGTCAGACAAATTTTTTTTTTTTTTTTTATGGTAAATAGTGTTTCAAAATATATATATTTAAGACGCATTTTTCAATAACACTCATAAACTAACCTGGTCGGGCGGTGCGCAGTAAATATGCCGCTGCAGTCTACCCGGCCGCAGTAAGGCAGGGTCGATCAGGTCGGGGCGTGAAGTGGCCGCTATAACGGGCCCCCTCGCACCGCCCTCCGCGCCGTCCATCCGCGCGAGCAGCTGGTTCACGACGCGGTCGGTTACGCCTGTCGAGTCGTGGCCTCGTCTGGTAATATGGAAATTAAAAGACTTTAAAGATATAGATGTTATGTGACAAAGCAGTCATTTTTTAAATATGAACGTATGCAGATAACAATATTTCTGTATGAGCATTTATTTTTTAAATAAACACAGAAGCTTGTCTACATTTAATTTTAATAATGTACCAGACAGTCACCTTCACAGTATTTTCAAAGGGACGGCGTCAAGTCTCCCAGTTATATATGCTACGAAATCTAAAATTTATTATAATTCTTTCAGGTTTGAATAAGATACGAGGTTGATAAGGTAATGAGCTATTGTTAGTCATAGTCAAGGGTATACCTCGTCAATTGTAAAATGAGCGCTGACAGCCATATCAAATATATGGCCGTCAGCGCTCATTTTACAGTTATACTGTAAAGGCAGCAAATACATGAGAGAAGCAGTGCGACGTACTTACAATGCGGAACTTACTTGGGCGCGAGGCTGTCGAATTCATCAAAGAACAGTATGCATGGTCGCTTCATATCGGCCCTGGAAACAAAAAATGAATGAGTATTTAGGCTGCGTTTCTACTAAAACTGTGCGAGGCACCAATAGATTTCTATTGTGATCTTCATTTTGAAATGATAGGAATCCTATTGGTAGATTTTGTCTAGCTCACCACTAAAGACCAGATTGCAATCTCGCTCATATTGTTGAGCTTCACGTCGAGTATCACTGAGTGAACACTCAATATTAGCGGCACTCACTTGTCGAACACGTCCCGGACCGCCTGCTCGCTCTGCCCGATGTACTTGGAGAGCAGCTCGGGCCCCTTGACCACGATGAGGCTCATGCTGCGGAGCCGCGCGAGGCTGGAGCCCACGTGCGACTTGCCGGTGCCCGGCGCGCCGTACAGCAGGATGCCGCACGACTGAGTCGGGAAGAGCGCTGGGTACTGACGGAAACAAGTTTCTGAACACATCATGCAGGATTTATAATGTTTGTAGATACAAATATGTATGCAACTGTACATAATTTGGCCTTAAAACACTCGTGCGAACTTATTATGAAACTCGCCTGTTGCCTCGTTTCATAAAGACTCGTATTTTAAGCCCTATCATTATGCAATCATTGCATAAACTACTATAATGAACCACTGTATTGTAATTGGAGTTAATTTTTAGGGTTCCGTTCCTCAAAAGGAAAAAACGAAACCCTTATAGGATCACTCGTGTGTCTGTCTGTCTGTCTGTCCGTCTGTCACAGCCAATTTGCTCCGAAACTACTGGATGGATTGAGTTGTAATTTGGTATACATATGTAAGTCGGTGACCGCAACACGGATGCGTAACGTAAACAAATTAATTTTAAACATGAGGGCCACTTTAGGGAGGTAAATTAGAAAATTAAAAAAAAAGTTACACTAACTATATACGGCGGCGCGCGCTGTTCGCGCAGCCCGCGGCGCGGACCGTTCGCGCCCGGAACGCTCCCACCGCCAAAGCACTTACACTCCTAAATGATTTGTCCAGTGAGCGCTATGACGTCGATGTCTTTGCTGATACTGAAGGTGTATTTTAAGGAAAATGCATCCGTTTTTTTAAATTTGTATATGGCTGAATAATGTATTTTTTGTTTAATGATTTCTCTGTTTTAATTGGTAGCGTGTGACATTTGTATTGCTTATTATACCTGTAGTCTATTGTGTAGTTACTTGATTATTTCTTATTTATTACTGACATTTTTCATATGAATTGTTATAATTTTTTTAGTATCCATTTGACATAGTTTAATTAAGTTTTATTAGTTTTCAATTATCCTACTTTTTATATGTATGCCTACCCTATGAGCGTCTTAGCTTTCCTAGCTGTAAGCTTGTCTGTGGCATTAAATAAAAATAAATAAATAAATATCATGTGACATATCAAAATGAAAGAGCGTATTGTGAGGATTTTAAATATGTCTTTTTTGGAATTTTAAGATGAATGGTTTGGAAGTTATTTAGGAAAACAGGCGAAATTTGACCATTTCCCCCCTTATCTCCGAAACTACGGGCCTAAAATTTTGAAAAAAAATAACTGAAAATAGTTCTTTACCTATAGATTACAGGAAAACCTATAAAAAGTCTAAGGTATTTAAAGTAACGTAGTAAATTTCAGATAATCATGTACGTAACGGAACCCTCTCCACGCGAGTTTAACTCGCACTTGTCTTGTATTTTTGAGGTTTTTTTAGTCTTGTATTGATGAAAAATCGCGGCGGAGTTTCACACTGAACAGGACTTTTTTGATGTTAAATAATAAAATATTGTAATTCTGTTGATATCCTACTTATAAAACTATAAACGCGAAATTTTGTAAGGATGGATGTTTGTTACTCCTTCACGCTTCAATGGCTGGACGGATTTGGATGAAATTTGGAATGGAGATAGATTATTCCCTGGTTTAACACATAGGATAATTTGTATCCCGGAAATA